>JADMNL010000026.1:305270000-307745000 GCA_016271365.2 Neoceratodus forsteri | reverse complement strand
ATGTTTGTCTTTGCAGCAGCTGTGTCATAGTGGGGGTGAGAGAGAGGAAGGCAGAGGGGTAGGAGGAGAGAGAGAAAAGGAGGGAGGGAGGGAAGGAGAGAGAGAGAGAGAGGGAGAGTGAAAGGGAAACAAGGAGAGGGAGACAGAGAGAGGGGGTGAGTGAGGGAGAGGGAGAGAGAAAGAGATGGAGGGAGGGAGAGGAAGAGAGAGAAAGACAGAGAAAGTGTGTGTGTGTGTGTGTGTGAGAGAGAGGAGAGAGAGAGAGAGAGAGAGAGAGATCCATGAATCAGCCCCTGCTTTCAGACACTGTCCTACTGTTACAATAACAGATGAGATCATGCCATGATGTTCATAAACTATTTTCTGCATCTTTCCTTTTTTGCCTGTCTTGCCTTCTCCTTCAGACAGGTTTATTATAATAAACACTCCTTATTGTCTGCTTTACATGGCAAACAGAGACTGCTCCCTGGGTTATTATGGATACAGCTCCCTCTGAAACCATAGCTTCCTTTAACCTGCCGTTCATGGTTTTGTCCCCACTTTTACTGGTAAAAAAAAAAAAACATGGTCAACCATAACTAAGTTCTGGTCAGTTTTAGGCAAACCATGATCTATTATGGATAAGTCAAGTTCAGACATGAATAAACCCTTGTTGACCATGAATAAACCATGAACAAATATGGCTAAACCTTGTTCAGCCATAAATACACCATGGCCAAACATAGATAAACCATGGCCAAACATGGATAAGCCTGGGTCAATCATAAACCCTGGTCAGCCAAGGATAACCTATGGGCAGACATGGATAAACTCTGGTCAGCCATGGATAACCCATGGGCAGACATGGATAAACTCTGGTCAGCCATGAATAACCCATGAGCAGACATGGATAAAATATTGTTCAGCCATGGATAACCCATGGGCAGACATGGATAAAATATTGTTCAGCCATGGATAACCCATGGGCAGACATGGATAAACTTTGGTCAGCCATGAATAACCCATGCGCAGACATGGATAAAATATTGTTCAGCCATGGATAACCCATGGGCAGACATGGGTAAACTCTGGTCAGCCAAGGATAACCCATGGGCAGACATGGATAAGCTCTGGTCAGCCAAGGATAACATATGGGCAGACATGGATAAACTCTGATCCACCATGGATAACCCATGGGCAGACATGGATAAACTCTGGTCAGCCATGGATAACCCATGGGTAGACATGGATAAACTCTGGTCAGCCATTGATAACTCATGGGCAGACATGGATAAACTCTTGTTCAGCTATGGATAACCCATGGGCAGACATGGATAAACTCTTGCTCAGCCATGGATAACCCATGGGCAGACATGGATAAACTCTGGTCAGTAATGGATAAACTATGAACAGACATGGATGAAACATGGATAACCCCTGAACAAGCATGGATAAACCATGTTCTATACCCTTCTTTAGGCAGTTAAACTAGGTCTAACTAATGACAGAATTCCCTTTAAAGTGCACCACTCATGCTCAGTTCACACTAGTTCCCTAAGCTGCTCTTCATAGCTGATTTATGACACAGATATGACACCAATGACACTCTAAAATATAAAAACATGCATTTTAAAAATGCTTCCATTCACAGTAATGGAGCACAGCCCCTCCCCCACCCCTGCACTCTACAAACTCCAACGTCACAAATTGGTGGAGTGTGGCATGGCAAAAGGGCGGAGCTGGACTAAATCGGGACCAGGAAGAGGAGGAGATCGGGCAGCCAGTTCTCATTTATGATCCCTTCCCTTTCACAAACTGTCAGAAAAGATGTTAAAATATGAAGAGTTAAACTCCGGTGATGTTACGCTCCAGTGGGCAGGGGGGGGTTGGGAGAGCACCGACACTGGTGCTCTTTAAACCAGTAAGTATACTGTGGAACTGAACTGAACTACTGGGAAGACCTACAGTATAAGCATGACTTGACCACATCCATTTTGCCAGCATGGGGGTGGGGGTGGGGCTTTTAAAGGTGCCTGGAACACGATCTCTTCAAACTTGCCTGTTGCCTGACTTATTTTACTAATTTATTAACTTATCAAAACTTTTTTCCAAAATTATTTATTTATTTAGTTTTTGTTTACTGGGTAGAGTACATTAGGTGAGTAAATGCCTATTTTCAGGTATGACCTAGGAGGATACAACCATAGGAGACGGGTTTGTAACATTTTTGTTGGGGCCCAAGGGTCAGTGGTCAAAGCCCTGCCCCGTTCCAGAGGTCAGGGGTCAATGCCCTGCCCCCAGTCTATGTGAGCAGAGCCCCCTCTACGTGGGGATCAAGGAGTTAAGCCAGACCATAATTGGACCTCCGCTATTACCATAGCACTCATGTTACACTACTTGCCCACTAACGGCACACTCTATGCCACGTCGGTTTGTTGGTTGTTTTTGTAATGTTTAATTGAGTTGGGGGGTTAACCCCCCCACATCCACGTGTTAAAAAAACAAGGGGAGGTGTTGGGGCTGAGCCCCCCCAACTCAAATTAACTGACAAAACTTAAATCAACAGCAAGCAGTTAACAAAAGTAGCCATGCACAGCTACAGTGCAGCACAGTAAGCATGCAATGAAATTACACTGTATTCTCTGTAGCTTTGTGCTACATTAATAGCAGTAGTTTAATATTCTACATAGCAGAAGGTCAGCAAAAGACTGCCAGGAAAAAAAAACAAATGGATCTCCTGATCTTGCCATTTAGGTCCATGTCAGGGATGTTTGTTTATTTTTTTATACTTGTAAGCAGATGAGCAATTTTCCAATTTTTACCTGCAATAAGTACAGAGACAGAACAGAACTCCAGTGCAGGTAGAACTCCTAAACGAGGCTAGCAGCTAACCACCGTAATATGTTGTACAGAGCAAAAAGTCCATGAGACTAAACCCAGACTGACAAAACTGGCAAGAGGAGCAGTATCAGTAAAAATAGTTTCAATAATATTCAAAAATCAATTTTCAAACTTCTTTTCAGCTTACACTTGACATTATTCCACTTGTACCAGCACACATATAATGCAAAGCACCACACAGCAAGCAATACACTAACTGCAAATGTTCTTTTTTTTGTGATTTGTCTATCCAGACCTCATATAAATAATGAAAAAACAAATGTCTTGTATGCTGTTATGTAATGATCATTTGAAATTGGCTTCAGTTCAGAGTCTGCTTTTGTATCCCTAGAGTAAACAGCTATAACTGCTGCTACTCTCTAGTCTTGCAACTCTTGACTCCTGATGTGTGCCTGTGCCCAGCTCCGCCCCGCCATGCCATGGTGGGCTGGGATCCTGAGTCAGTAGATCTTTTTTGTACAGTACATTTAAAAATAATAAGTGCCCAGAAGTGCATATGACAGTTATACCCATGGATTACCACAAGTTAAACTGCAACACTTGGGGGAACGGAACTTATGACTGCATAGCCCAGCTGTGGTCCCCTGCAGCATTCCACTTTGTTTTGAGTTGGGTTACGGAATCTCTGTGCTGTTCTGGCATGTTGGGTTTGGGTTTTTGCCTAGAAGGGAGAATGAACCAAGAACCCAGAAGGGGGAAATGATCCCTGAACTGGAATGCAGCCTGGAATTACCAGGAACAGAATCTGAAACTGTGTGCACATTTAGAAAAAAAAACAACCCAGTCAGAACACAGCCAGCAAACAAATCCCATCCAAATGCAAAACTCATCAGAACACAAAACCCATCACCAGAAAGGAACCAGACCTGGGATCCTGACCTCAGAACACAATTATGGTCACCTGAACAGCCACTGAAAATACACCCAGCCAGACTATAGAGCAAGAGTCCTCATGACTGCATAGCATTGAACCAACTTTATAATTACTTGCAAGGCTGAGATTCTGTGAAGGCTCAGTGGTGCTGCCCTGATTTCAATCAAACAACTCGCACCTTCTTATGCAGGCTGTCTGAATAATGCCACAGTCGCTCCAGGGCACTGGAAGACAGCAAATATTGCATAATCTTGGGAAAAGGGCTGAGCCAGCAAACTACAGTACAGGCCCGTAAGCCTGATGTTCATTGGATGTAAGATGCTGGAGACCATTATAAAGGAAATACTGGTGGGTTTTCTGGAGGCAAATGGACTACAGGAACAAAGGAAGCAAAGTTTCATCAGGTGAGGTCCTATCAGACGAATCTGACAGACTTACTGGACTGGGTCACAGAAGCAGCTGATAAAGGACAGACAATGGATGCCTATTCCACAACTTTAGCATGGCCTTTGACTCAGTCCCGCATGGATTGTTGGTAAAACAAACTGAGTGACCTGGGAGTGTAGCCAAATGGCATCTATCAAACAGTTCAAGGCAGTACATCAGAGCATTGCTGTTCGCTGGCCCACAAATCGCTCGCTGCCGTCTGTGACCACTATATCCAGAAGTCATTACTAGTGGGTATTTGCCCTCTCTGCATATATTTTTGAGAATGACTACTTAGTTTACTTTAAGGTTTACCACGTGGTCATCTCATCTAGACATAACTAAGTTCACAGCCTGCCCACTTGGCAGCAAAAATGAGATTCAAGCCCATGGCCTCAGCAGGATGTAGGAGGTCAGTAGTACTCCTGATGTGCTACTAATGCCTTTCACCACATTTTTGAGGACTTATGAAAAGGTAATAGCAAGGAGTTTTGAGCGTCCCCAGAACTTTCTTGTTTTTTGTGCCCTTTCCCGAACAGGATTACATATTTATCTCCATCAACCAAATCGTCCGATTCCCCAGCCAGCTGCAGGCTGCTCTGCCTGTCAGTCAGAGCCAGACTGGCCCACCAGGATAACTGGACATTTCCAGCTGGGTTTTGTGGGCCACCTATGTTGGGTACCCGGTAACCTTCTAAACTTTGCAAATCTTTGGTTTTATTGTTGTTGTTTGTTTCTGTAAGTAAATTTCAAACACAGGGCTAGGGTATCATACTGATGTGGACTACTGATGAATCTTTTCACCCTGGGCCATATCCTATTGATTTTCTAGGAATCCAGGTGGGTGGCTGGGCCCCTGTGTCAACTTCTCAGGACCCCCCCACCTGTATCTCAGTCAGTCCTGTTAGTGCTCATCACAGGGGTTAAATTGAGCAGGAGCCCACTAGAACTCAGTTCCCAACTTCCACCACCACCTCTTAAAAATGTTATGGCAGTTCCACCCCCTCAGAGTCAGCAGACATTCGCTCTCCGTTATTTTCTGACAGTGTCAGTGTTACAATTCCATTCCCTTCCGTTCTTCTCGTCATCCCCTTTGCAATGCATGCCATCCCCACTGCACCTTACCTGGCTAGTGCTGGGACTTCAGTCATGGCTTGCTTGCTCTCTTGGTTGGGATGGGTATAGGTTACCACCACCTGGTGCTTCTCTCTCTTCTTTTGCTGCTGGCTGGTTAGTGCTGCCTCTCTCCATGGTGGACTGCTGCTGCTGGTTCTGAGAGTCCTGCTCCTGTGTCTGAGTCTCTCCTGAGTCTCTTCTCCTAAGTCCTGGCTGCTCTGGGTTACCAGTGGCTCATTGGCTCACTCCTCAACCTCCGATCTTGGACCCTGGCTCCTCATCCTCTTCAGCAGCTACTGGCTGACTGACCAACAACCTCCAGTCCAGCCAGTCACGGCCCACTGATGACTAACTCTGGCCTAGGGCTAGCTGGCACGCACGCCACACATCTTTCCCAGTGACCTGGCTCCCTCCATCACCCAGAATCTGCCTGCCTGAGTCTCCCAAACATTCTGGTCCTTCCTCACCTTCTTCTGCTTCTTACCACCTTGCCAGTCTTCTTCTACTTGGATCTTCCGATGTGGCGCTACCTCCTAATAATGGCTCAAAAACCCTCTATGCGTCACCTCGCTGGCCCATGTTGCCTGCCTCAATTCAAGTTCTCCTACAGCCCAATCAGAATACCCGCTCTCTTCTTTGGGCACATGCATATGAAGGGATTTGGTTCTAAAGTGGAAACATGCCACTGGACTACCAATAATTTTTTGAGGGTTGGGATCACTTAGGGGTGGGGATCCACGGTGTCTGCGCCCAGGTCAAGAGCACCCAAATGGCGCTGATTTTAAAATAAAGGAACCAGCAGTCAGGGATGGGGATTCTGGAAGGGGAGGGCCACCCATGATCATACTCAGAGGGTGTGCATACATGCCTAGGGCCAGATTATGCACACTGCCATTCAGATCCTAGAAACAAAAAAAGAAAATAAAAAGGGACAAAAATATTGGTGGTGCTGTGCCCATGTCACAGAATATTGCTGGGGTCAATGTCCCACGAGCCCGTACAACCTGGCACCTATGGCTACAACAACGTGAACAAGAAACACAAGATAATACAAAGCACAGAAAGGTAGTGTTGGGTCAGGCAAACAACGTACAACAGGAGCAATTCATAGTTACAGAAATGTACATAACATAGGTTAACAAACATAATATACATTCAGTTATACACTGTAAAGGCTTAGATTTGCTTATAGTAGCACACTGCAGCTGGAGGCATGACCCAGGACACGAGGGCACGTAAAATAATTAACAGGTGGCCAGCTGGAATTTGTTCTATTCATAAGGCAAATCTCCTTATCTCCTGCAACATGTTTGCTGTGGGTATAAATTATGTTTGTTATTGGATGTGTTTGCTCTGTGTGGTATCTTGAGCCCCATGGGAAGGGCACCTAAGAAATAAAATTGCCTTGTCTTGCCTATAAGGTCATGTTTCTTCTGATTCCTATATGAATAAGCACAGCCACATACAAACCAGATGGCAGAACCAGTTTACTTTTAATGTAACTACCAATAATTACTGGTGAGCCCATTTTATGACTGGACTGAAACCACTTCCGTGCCATAGTTACCAGATGGTTATTACAGAATGGAACGCAGTTATTACGGTTTGGGTGTTAGCTAGTCAAACTGAAAGTGAAAGCCATTGCCGTCCCGTGCCTGCAAAAACAAAATGCCATAGAAAAGGAAAATGGACATTTTTTCAATACACAATACTAAATCAAGCAGCAATTACATAAAATAAAAAGTGGGTGTCACATTATTCATTTTTTTAACATACTCAGTGTGTAATACCATCACAAACCACTTGTACTTCGTACTCCTGGTGTATGTGGTATTATACACCTCAGGTGTGTAAAAAAGTCATAATGTACAATGCATCATCATTTCTTCTCATTAATAAGCACTTGTATCTCTTATTATTGTTTTGTAATGTTTATAATGAAAATCAATAAAACAGGCGAAGGAGGAGACTGGATTTCACCCTGGAATGTGCTGACCACAGTCTGAAGATCTCTGACCAATGGGAGGGCTTTTAACTGAAAGTTAAAGGCTTCCATTGCTAAGGAACCCATTAACGTTATTGGCATTCCACACTGCGTCAATATTAATAGTTGTCTGATCATATTTATGTGTTACATCTTAAGCCATCCCATCTATGCTGAATTGCCTTCCTTGCCTTGGGATGTAACTGAAAACTGGAGTGCCATCTCAATTTAGCCCCCCTCCCGGTAACCAGTAAATAAAAAACAACTCTATCGTAGCCTGTATGTGCCCTCCAAATGGCTGAGGCAGCTGGTCATGAACTGAAAATCTCTTTGTGACCCAGTATGTGTGAAAAGTTTGCTATATCTGTCTATATATAAAACTAAATTCCTTTCTGGCCCTCCTTACTGAAACAGGCCTTGAACCTCTACTTGGTTTATTAAGCTCCAGCAGGTGGATTTAAAGTACAGCATAAAGTCCTTTCTCCCTGCTGTATGCTCTGAAGTTAGTTATCTAACCCACTGAGCCAGTGTACTGGGAATCAAACCTGTGTCCCTCACTGCAGTGGGCTCAGAAACTAACCATCTGTCTGTGAAGCAAAACAGTCTGGTTTAAGCCAGTGTGTTGAGGCTCAAACCGTAATATCTAACTGTAGTGGTTAGCTAGCAGTCTGTCTTGTTATGGCATTGTGGCTAGAACTGACTTGTCTGGCTTGTTAAGCCAAGGCCTACTGGCATTCCTTTGTTACTGGCTGAAACAGAAGGGTTAGATGAGGCCATCATGAAGCAGAATGTTTTAAAAAATCATGTAGGCCCCGTTCATGCAATTATCCAGGCTGTGTGTGGGTGATGATGTGCGATATGGCCACCACCACACATTCAGTCACTTCACTACCAGTCTAGCATTGCTTGTAAAGTGCTTTGGATGTATGAAAAGCGCTATATAAATGCTGATTCTTCTTCTTCTTCTTGTATTTTGTGGACACGAAAATACAGCACTAGGCACAATTACTCCAAAAAATGTGTTTATCTGTGTACTGAAATATTTGTCCAGGAAGGCATACTGACCATAATAAACTGCTCATTTCTAGATGTGTCCTGTGGGTGGGGGGTTGGGTGTACAGAGGGATATATAACACTACTTTACCTGGCAGTGCAACATACACAGGAGAGACAGTGCAATACACATGTAAAGGGTGACGCTGCATGGAATTTCCAATTTCTGCTTCTGCTGGAATTCTGGGGAATTTTGGAAATCCCAGCTGATTCTGTGGAGTTCTGTTGGAAGTGGTATTGCAAAATTCCAAAAGAAAGAATGTTTTTCTAACTGCGGATTAGTAATCCACGGTTTACAATGAACCACAAAATAGTGCTCTACAGTTGACACAATCCATGGATTCATTTTCTACAGACCTAGGAAAAATATTTCACAGATTATGCAATTCATAGATTATCATTCTGCAGTTTACATAGAAATGCTTTTTGGAATTCTGAGGAACTAAAGAAATTCCAAAAGGTATTTGCAAAGGGAAATTGCCATTCCGCATGAATTCCAACGGTAGAATTCCACATTCCGTGCAGCTCTAGTATACAGACATCTGATGGCTAGCTGAAGAGCACCATACCTCCATGCCACCTATCCGTAGTTGGGAGTTGAGTTGGGGAGTTAGGATCTTGGCAGCCAAGTGCAGTGCTAGCCAGCCTGGGAAGGGAGCTAACAAGGCTCTACCATCGGAAGAACCTCTTGACGTGGGATGGGGAGCCTTTTCCATCATGAGGATTGGTGATTGTGCACCGTCATTGAGGCATAGGTCAGGAAGCATAGGAAAACTAGGAGCAGTTATAAAATTTGCAATGAGCGTTTTATTATTATCAAAAACAGTGAAATAAAAAACAAAAATTATTCAGTGTAACTATTTACAAAGGCAGTACAAGTAGAGAAAACACCGTCCTTCATCTGAGGGTATCTCTAATTTCAAGTTTCAGTCTCTCAGTCTCTCTCTAGCAAACATATTGCTGCTTTTTTATAAGTCTTAGTCTGGCAATTCATTAAGGAGGCATCCTGTTTTTCCCAAAATGTTCTTGTCAGTTTCTTTGCAGGGGCAAGCTTGGAAATAGAACAGTGCAGTGTCCTAAGCTGGCCCCTTGTTGACAGCTCTGCAAAAGAGTTTGCAAACAAGCCTGAGAGGACTTCCAACTGCATCTCAGGTTAACACCCTAAATTCCAAATAGCTTTTTGCAATCATTTCAACAGCAAAACTATATATGAACACACAAACATACGAAAATTGCCAGCAAAAGAAGACCACCCGGTCTATTGTGTCTGCTCTGTAAGTGATGCAGGGTCTGGCCTTACAATTTACGCTGATGACCCTGCCTCCCCAACTGTCCCTTCCTGTCCCCCACTTCTCCCCTTCCTTGGTCCCAAGGGTTCCCTTTGAGCTTGCCCCAGGTTCTTTTGAATGCTCCCACTGTCCTTGCTGATACCACCTCCTCTGGCAGCTCATTCCAGGTGGATATCACCCTCTTCATATAGAAAATGCTTCCTTACATCCCTTCTGAATCCCCTCCATCAATATTAGGCTGTGCCCCTAGTGGTGCTGTTGTCACTCATTTTAAAGAGACCCTCCCTTTTCACTATATTAATTCCCTTCATGTACTTGAAGATCTCTATCTTGTCATCCCTCTGCCTCCTCGCTTCCAGGGAGTACATCCCGAGGGCTCCCAGCCTCTCCTCATAGGAGGCAACCCCTTGATTATCTTGGTTGCTCTCCTCTGGACCCCCTCCAGCATGCTAGTGTCCTTCTTAAGGTAAGGATGCCAGAACCTCAACCCATATTCTAAATGTGGTCTCACCAATGACCTGTACAATGGCAACATAACCTCACTCTAGGTAATACTGAATCCCCTTGCAATACACCCCAGCATCCTGCTAGCCTTCACCACTGCCTTTATACACTAAGACATGTGTTTCAGGTCACTTATAGTCACTACCCCTAGATCCTTTTCCTCTTCAGAAGCTGTTACCTGGGCCCTTCCCATGTAATACTCTGTCCTAGGGTTCTTGGCCCCTGTGTGCATCACTTTGCACTTTTTGGCATTGAAACTAAGTTGCCAGATTCTAAACCATCTCTCTAGCCTGGCGAGACCCTCCCTCAGGTCCTGTATCCCCCGGTGTGCACTCTCCCACAGAGTTTGGTGTCATCTGCAAACAGGCACATTTTGCCTTTAACGCCTTCCCTGATGGCACTTATAAAGACATTGAACAACACAGGCCCCAGCAGCAATCGCTGCAGGACCCCACTGTTGACCTCATTGGTGCTGGAGAACTCACCCCCCCACCACCACTATTCTCTGCATTCTACCACTCAACTAGTTTTAAACTCATCTTACCATATTCTCCCCTAGCCCTAGATCCCACAGCTTCATTATCAACCTTTTGTGTGGTACAGAATCGAAGGCCTTGCTAAAGTCCAGGTGTTTGATGTCCACCGCCTAGCCTTTGTCCACTGCCTTCATGACCCAATCGAAGAACTCGATCAAGTTTGTTTGACATGACCTGCCTGCCATAAGCCCATGCTGTCTTTCATCCTGTAGACCATTCTCCTTTATGAACCTCACTAGCCTTCCTTTAGTATGTTCTCCATGAGTTTACATACTATCGAGGTCAGGCTGACTGACTTATAGTTACCTGGGTCAACCGTGGGTCCGCTTTTGTGGAGTGGCACCACATGTGCTATTCTATACTCCAGCGGCACTGCTCCTGACTCCAGAGATCTATTGAAGAGAACAGCCAGTGGGCCCACCAGATCCTCCACTGACTCTTTCAGCACCCTGGGGTGTATTTCGTCGGGGAGGGGATTTGTCCACTCACAGGGCCATCAGCCCCTCCCTCACTCTTTCATTCCCGATTACCCCTATGACTTTCCCCCTTCTCCTTCCCTCCTTCTCTCTGCCCATGGCACCTGTCCATCCTTTTCCTTTGTAAAGACTATCAAAGTATTTGTTTAATACCTTTGCTCCTGTCTTCATCAACCCAACCATCCCTCTTCCACAGCCTAACAATACCATCCTTTTTATTCCTCCTTTCACTTATGTAGCAAAAAAATGCCTTTTCCCCATTCTTTATTCCTTCAGCTATTTGGAGCTCTTTCTGTGCCTTTGCCTGCTGCACCCCCTTCTTACTACACAGTTTCAAAAAACAAACAAAGGGATCCCAGAATCACTTAGTTTCACACAAAGATGCACATATATTTTTATAACTGCAGATATGCAAGGGAGAGGAAAAGACAGAAACAGCAAGGGAAGGCAGAGAGATAGCGAGAGGTAGAGAATTGCAAGACCATCAGAGTGATCAGTTCCCAGGTCTCACAAGAACATTTGGTTGTGCGACCAGACAGACAAGAGACAGAAAAGGAGAGGATAGAAAAGACCCTTGTGTTTAACTCTTCCTGCATAACAAATGGGACAGGGCCTTATTCAGCCCTGTCACATGCACAAGTGTACTGTGACATGAATGGCCAGCAGTGGGGATGGCCCAGTATTCGGGGAGGAGGGGTAGAGGCATTACAAAATGGGGTACTGATTGCACTGCTGTCACGATGGTGGCTATTGAGGGTTTCAGTCTTAATGTAGCTTCCCAGTATGCCTTGTTAAAGTGAGGACTTTCCCGATGAAGTGTTGGCTGATATCAAAATGGATAATAATATGACTGTGAGTAATGAGAATTTTATGCACACCCAAGGAATAGGATGCTACATAAACCCCGAGAACGAAACATCTTTCACCGAGGGTGTGTATAAAATTTGAGTTTTTTGAGTTTGTGAAATTGCAGAGAACATGTAAGTACTATACTATGAAATCAGGAATAAGACTTAAGTACTGTAAAATCAGGGGCAAGGCTTAAAGGGACACTGTCAACCCCTTTAGGCCTCAAACTGTCCCTAGTTTAAAAAAAAAAAAAATTTATTAATATGCTGATGTGGCTGGAAGTTTAATTCCGAGTCTTCATTTCTTTTTAAAAGTGAAAAACAGACTGCCCACCATACTGGTGTTACCACACCAAAATGTGTTTGTTTACATTCTTTAATCAACTCCTACTGCATCCTTCCTGGACTTGGGAACACCCCCAACAGAGTCCAACCACTCAAGATGCAGAGAAAGTGCAGCAGGCTATTGTATCAAGAGTGACTGCACTGCTTGGGGGTCTTCCTAATGTTTAAGAAGTGAGCAATAAGAGTAGATCAAGGATTAGAAACAAAACAAGGTTGTGTATAATCATACAATTACCACACATTCCAGTTCTACTAAGAAAGGAGGCAGATTAAACCACCAGCAACATCAACAAACTTTAGACAAGGTAAGTAATCATAAAACGTAGAGGTCCTTAAGTATATAAAACCAGAGGTCATTCGCCTACAGGGTTCCCCAGTGGTTTAATTCACTCAACAAGGAATCCCCTTCAGCTACGCTCAGCCCATTTGAAAGGCAACTACAGCTTCACCCCTCTACTACCAGTCAGTGTGACTGCTTCTCCTAATTGGCCAGCCTCTACACTCACGCCCGGCATTGTGTGGCCCTAAACTCCCTCGGGCCAATTATCCTTGTCCTCTGCTTTCCTCCCTCTCACCATACCCCTCCCCATTCCTCTCCTACGTCACCCACACCCTCTCATCTTTTAGCACTTCATACTTTTGTCCTCTCTACCTTGCACTTTTCATACCGACCACCCCAGACAATGGCCTTCAGTCTTCCCACTCCTTCCTGACCCCCACCCTCCCTCCCCACCCCTACTGGTTGCTCATCTGGTCTTACTATCCTTTGCTGTCTCTCCGCTTGAAATACGGTATTTTGCTTTTTGAGACTCTGTATTAATGTTTACCTTTGTTTGTATATTAACCTTCCATCCTTTGACATGGAACCTTTGTAAACTAGCAGTTCATGCTCAAAGCCATTTGTAACCCTAGAGTTTAATAAATAAACAAAAATAAAAAAAATAAAAAATATGGATTTTCCTCTTGAAATAGTATGATGCAAAAAAGGTTGGCAGTGTCCCTTTAAAGAGCCCCTGACAGCATTTGAAAAACTTTGAAAACAGATTTATATTCATTGACATCCAATATTCTTCATTACTTCATGTGTTTTCAGTAATGAGTTCCTCATGTTCTTTATTACTGAAAGAGCTGTATGGCAAGATTCCTGCCCCTAGACTTTTTCTTCTCTCCCTGTTTCCCTACACCTGACATCACAGTTACCTGTTTATAACATCATACGTATCCCCACAGCGACACATTATGATGTCATAAACAGAATTGTGATGTCAGGTGCTGGCAAGCAGCCAGAGCTGAAACAGTAGAGATACTGTTTTCTTGGAAATACCCTTAGTAATAAGGAAATAAGAGTGAGAATAACAGAATAAAATATGCAGTATATAGAGGATTGTGTATGCGCAAGCATACACAACAAGGCAGTTGCGATCGAGAGGTTTCCGTGGTAACCTGAGACCTCGAGAGCATAGCTCGAGAGGTCCGTTACCTCGAGACCTCACTAACTGCTTTTGGTGTATGGTTGCTCATACGCTAATCTTTATAGTGTATGGGCAACCATAAATACCACTCCTGAACACTCCAGGAAAAAAACATTGTGTCTGCCACCAAAGTGCCGCCTTCGTTGTGCCCGTGCTATCAAAGCCTGTGCGTAGCAGCGATGTTCGATCTTGTTGTGCTGCACTGGTGACGCACTGGGTGCAGCACAACAAGATCGTGACGCACCGAGTGAAGGACAACAACGCTGTTCCAGGCATGGATTTCCATGCAGAACAGCATTCCACCATACACTATAAGCTATATTTGTCTCAATATTCCATTTTTTCAAGTTGTCTCAACTGCATCAGGAGCTCTTTAATTACTGTAAAATTAGCAACAGGACTTAAGTGCTGTAAAATCACAGGCAGGGCAATACACTGTAAAACCAGGGACAGGGCATAGGTACTGTAAAATCAAGGAAAGGGTGTAAGTACTGTAAAATTAGTGACAGGGCTTAATTAATGTAAAATCAGGGACATGGCATAAGTGCTGTAAAATCACGGACAGGGCTGATACACTGTAAAACCAGGGACAGGGCATAGGTACTGTAAAATCAAGAAAAGGGTGTAAGTATTGTAAAATTAGTGACAGGGCTTAATTACTTTAAAATCAGTGACACGGCTTAAGTACCGTAAAATCAGGGACATGGCATAAGTGCTGTAAAATCACGGACAGGGCTGATACACTGTAAAATCAGGGACAGGGCATAGGTACTGTAAAATCAAGGAAAGGGTGTAAGTACTGTGAAATTAGTGACAGGGCTTAATTACTGTAAAATCAGTGACACGGCTTAAGTACCGTAAAATCAGGGACATAGCATAAGTGCTGTAAAATCAGGGACAGAGCTGATACACTGTAAAATCAGGGACAGGGCATAGGTACTGTAAAATCAAGGAAAGGGTGTAAGTACTGTGAAATTAGTGACAGGGCTTAATTACTGTAAAATCAGTGACATGGCTTAAGTACCGTAAAATCAGGGACATGGCATAAGTGCTGTAAAATCAGGGACAGAGCTGATACACTGTAAAACCAGGGACAGGGCATAGGTACTGTAAAATCAAGGAAAGGGTGTAAGTACTGTAAAATTAGTGACAGGGCTTAATTACTGTAAAATCAGTGACACGGCTTAAGTACCGTAAAATCAGGGACATGGCATAAGTGCTGTAAAATCAGGGACAGAGCTGATACACTATAAAACCAGGGACAGGGCATAGGTACTGTAAAATCAAGGAAAGGGTGTAAGTACTGTAAAATTAGTGACAGGGCTTAATTACTGTAAAATCAGTGACACAGCTTAAGTACCGTAAAATCAGGGACATGGCATAAGTGCTGTAAAATCAGGGACAGAGCTGATACACTGTAAAATCAGGGACAGGGCATAGGTACTGTAAAATCAAGGAAAGGGTGTAAGTACTGTAAAATTAGTGACAGGGCTTAATTACTGTAAAATCAGTGACACGACTTAAGTACCGTAAAATCAGGGATATGACATAAGTACTGTAAAATCACGGACAGGGCTGATACACTGTAAAATCAGGGACAGGGCATAGGTACTGTAAAATCAAGGAAAGGGTGTAAGTACTGTAAAATCATGGACGGGGTGCAAGTACTGTAAAAGAATGGACAGGGTGTAAGTACTGTAAAATCAAGGAAAGGGTGTAAGTACTGTAAAATCAACAACAAGGTATGAGCACTTTAAAATCAAGGAAAGGGTGTAAGTACTGTAAAATTAGTGACAGGGCTTAATAACTTTCAAATCAGTGACACGACTTAAGTACCGTAAAATAAGAGACATGGCATAAGTACTGTAAAATCACGGAGAGGGCTGATACACTGTAAAATCAGGGACAGGGCATAGGTACTGTAAAATCAAGGAAAGGGTGTAAGTACTGTGAAATTAGTGACAGGGCTTAATTACTTTAAAATCAGTGACACAGCTTAAGTACTATAAAATCAGGGATATGACATAAGTGCTGTAAAATCACGGACAGGGCTGATACACTGTAAAATCAGGGACAGGGTGTAAGTACTGTAAAATAATGGACAGGGTGTAAGTACTGTAAACTCAAGGAAATGGTGTAAGTACTGTAAAATTAGGGACAGGGTGTAAGTACTGTAAAATCAGGGACATGGTATAAGTACTGTAAAATCAAGGAACAGGTGTAAGTACTGTAAAATCAGGACAGGGTGTAAGCACTGTAAAATCAAAGAAAGGGTGCAAGTACTGTAAAATCAAAGGCAGGGTATAAGTACTGTAAAATCAGGGACATAGTATAAGTACTGTAAAATCAGGGACAGGGTGTAAGTACTGTAAAATCAAAGAAAGGGTGCAAGTACTGTAAAATCAAGGAACAGGTGTAAGTACTGTAAAATCAGGGACAGAGTATAATTACTGTAAAATCAGGGACAGGGTGTAAGTACTGTAAAATCAAAGAAAGGGTGCAAGTACTGTAAAATCAAAGGCAGGGTATAAGTACTGTAAAATCAGGGACATAGTATAAGTACTGTAAAATCAGGGACAGGGTGTAAGTACTGTAAAATCAAAGAAACAGGTGTAAGTACTGTAAAATCAGGGACATAGTATAAGTACTGTAAAATCAGGGACATAGTATAAGTACTGTAAAATCAGGGACAGGGTGTAAGTACTGTAAAATCAAGAAACAGGTGTAAGTACTGTAAAATCAGGGACATAGTATAAGTACTATAGAATCAGGGACAGGGTGTAAGTATTGTAAAATCAAAGAAAGGGTGCAAGTACTGTAAAATCAAAGGCAGGGTATAAGTACTGTAAAATCAGGGACATAGTATAAGTACTGTAAAATCAGGGACAGGGTGTAAGTACTATAAAATCAAGAAACAGGTGTAAGTACTGTAAAATCAGGGACATAGTATAAGTACTGTAAAATCAGGGACAGGGTGTAAGTACTGTAAAATCAAGAAACAGGTGTAAGTACTGTAAAATCAGGGACATAGTATAAGTACTGTAAAATCAGGGACAGGTGTAAGTACTGTAAAATCAAGAAACAGGTGTACTGTAAAATCAGGGACATAGTATAAGTACTGTAAAATCAGGGACAGGGTGTAAGTACTGTAAAATCAAGAAACAGGTGTAAGTACTGTAAAATCAGGGACATAGTATAAGTACTGTAAAATCAGGGACATAGTATAAGTACTGTAAAATCAGGGACAGGGTGTAAGTACTGTAAAATCAAGAAACAGGTGTAAGTACTGTAAAATCAGGGACATAGTATAAGTACTGTAAAATCAGGGACAGGGTGTAAGTACTGTAAAATCAAGAAACAGGTGTAAGTACTGTAAAATCAGGGACATAGTATAAGTACTGTAAAATCAGGGACAGGGTGTAAGTACTGTAAAATCAAAGAAAGGGTGCAAGTACTGTAAAATCAAAGGCAGGGTATAAGTACTGTAAAATCAGGGACATAGTATAAGTACTGTAAAATCAGGGACATAGTATAAGTACTGTAAAATCAGGGACAGGGTGTAAGTACTGTAAAATCAAGAAACAGGTGTAAGTACTGTAAAATCAGGGACATAGTATAAGTACTGTAAAATCAGGGACAGGGTGTAAGTACTGTAAAATCAAGAAACAGGTGTAAGTACTGTAAAATCAGGGACATAGTATAAGTACTTTAAAATCAGGGACAGGGTGTAAGTACTGTAAAATCAAAGAAAAGGTGCAAGTACTGTAAAATCAAGGAAAGGGTGTAAGTACTGTAAAATCATGGACAGGGTGCAAGTACTGTAAAATAATGGACAGGGTGTAAGTACTGTAAAATCAGGGACATAGTATAAGTACTGTAAAATCAGGGACATAGTATAAGTACTGTAAAATCAGGGACAGGGTGTAAGTACTGTAAAATCAAGAAACAGGTGTAAGTACTGTAAAATCAGGGACATAGTATAAGTACTGTAAAATCAGGGACAGGTGTAAGTACTGTAAAATCAGGGACATAGTATAAGTACTGTAAAATCAGGGACAGGGTGTAAGTACTGTAAAATCAAAAGAAAGGTGCAAGTACTGAAATCAAAGGCAGGGTATAAGTACTGTAAAATCAGGGACATAGTATAAGTACTGTAAAATCAGGGACATAGTATAAGTACTGTAAAATCAGGGACAGGGTGTAAGTACTGTAAAATCAAGAAACAGGTGTAAGTACTGTAAAATCAGGGACATAGTATAAGTACTGTAAAATCAGGGACAGGGTGTAAGTACTGTAAAATCAGGGACATAGTATAAGTACTGTAAAATCAGGGACAGGTATAAGTACTGTAAAATCAAGGAAAGGGTGTAAGTACTGTAAAATCAAGGAAAGGGTGTAAGTACTGTAAAATCAAGGAAAGGGTGTAAGTACTGTAAAATCATGGACAGGGTGCAAGTACTGTAAAATAATGGACAGGGTGTAAGTACTGTAAAATCAAGGAAAGGGTGTAAGTACTGTAAAATCAACGACAGGGTATGAGCACTTTAAAATCAAGGAAAGGGTGTAAGTACTGTAAAATTAGTGACAGGGCTTAATAACTTTCAGATCAGTGACACAACTTAAGTACCGTAAAATCAGAGACATGGCATAAGTGCTGTAAAATCACGGAGAGGGCTGATACACTGTAAAATCAGGGACAGGGCATAGGTATTGTAAAATCAAGGAAAGGGTGTAAGTACTGTGAAATTAGTGACAGGGCTTAATTACTTTAAAATCAGTGACACAGCTTAAGTACTATAAAATCAGGGATATGACATAAGTGCTGTAAAATCACGGACAGGGCTGATACACTGTAAAATCAAGGACAGGGCATAGGTATTGTAAAATCAAGGAAAGGGTGTAAATACTGTAAAATCATGGACAGGGAGCAAGTACTGTAAAATAATGGACAGGGTGTAAGTACTGTAAACTCAAGGAAATGGTGTAAGTACTGTAAAATTAGGGACAGGGTGTAAGTACTGTAAAATCAAGGAAAGGGTGTAAGTACTGTAAAATCAAAGGCAGGGTGTAAGTACTGTAAAATCAAGGACATGGTATGAGTACTTTAAAATCAGAGACAGGGTGTAAGTACTGTGAAATCAGGGAACAGGTGTAAGTACTGTAAAATCAGGACAAGGTGTAAGCACTGTAAAGTCAAGGAAAGGGTGTAAGTACTATAAAATCAGGGACAGGGTGTAAGTACTGTAAAATCAAAGGCAGGGTATAAGTACTGTAAAATCAAGGACAGGGTATAAGTACTTTAAAATCAGAGACAGAGTATAAGTACTTTAAAATCAGGACAGGGTGTAAGTACTGCAAAATCAAGGAACAGGTGTAAGTACTGTAAAATCAGGGACAGGGTTTAAGCAATGTAAAGTCAAGGAAAGGGTATAAGTACTGTAAAATCAGGGACAGGGTTTAAGCAATGTAAAGTCAAGGAAAGGGTGTAAGTACTGTAAAATCAGGGACAGGGTTTAAGCAATGTAAAGTCAAGGAAAGGGTGTAAGTACTGTAAAATGAGGGACAGGGTGTAAGTACTGTAAAATCAGGGACAGGGTGTAATTACTGTAAATCAGGGACAGAGCTTGGTTACTGTAAAATCAGTGACAAGGCTTAAGTACTGTAAAATAGGGAACAGGGCTTAAGTGCCGTAAAATTGGGACCAGGACTTGATTACTGTAAAATCAGTGACAAGGCACCCTTGATGTGCCGTGGACTGATATATCAGTCCAGAATTACTATGCATTCTTGTTTTCTCAGCAGCCAAAGGGTTAAGTACTGTAAAATCAGGGACAAAGCTTTAGTACTGTAAAACCTGGGATGAGGCTAAAGTACTGTAAAATCAGGGACAATGCTTTAGTACTGTAAAACCTGGGACGAGGCTAAAGTACTGTAAAATCAGGGACATAACTAAAGTACTTCAACGGTGATGCCTAAGTGCTGTAAACTCAGTAAAAAAGTGTAAGAACTGTGAAATCAGGGATAAGGCTTAAGTAACAGCACTGTAAAACAAGCATTTGTCAATGCCGAATGTTGATTGCGTTGGTCTGCTGAGCTCGTTCAGTGGACCTCTGTCACTGGCTCAGTCTGTTTGTCCCGGTGCTGCAGGCTGCTCTTTTGTATGGGGCTGCTGCCTGCATTGGCACCTTGTTCTGCCGAGGAAGAAATCCGCAGCTGTTCCGACAGAGCTCCATTGAGGTGGCTCACTCCCCCTCTCTCACTCGCTCATTCTGTTTCTCCTGGCAATGCAGGCTGCCCTTTTGTACTGGGCTCCTGCCTGTGTTGGTGGCTTTTTCTGCCCTCAAAGAAATCCACAGCTGTCCGCCACAGCTCCATTGAGGTCGCTCACTCCCCCTGTCTCACTCACTCCTTCTGGTTCTCCCAGCGCTGCAGGCTGCCCTTTTGTACTAGGCTGCTGCCTCTGTTGGCGCCTTTTTCTGCCCACAAAGAAATCTGCAGCAGTCCCGACAAAGCTCCGTTGAGCTCACTCACTCCCCTTCTCTCACTCATTCATTCCATTTCTGCCGGCGCTGCAGGCTGCCCTTGTCTACTGGGCTCCTGCCTGTGTTGCTGCCTTCTTATGCCCACAAAGAAACTTGCAGCAGTTACAATACAGCTCCGCTGACCTCGCTCACTCACTCAATCTGGTTTTCCTGCCACTGCAGGGTGCCCTTTTGTACTATGCCCCTGCGTGCATTACTGCCTTTTTCTGCCCACCAACAAATCTGCAGCAGTCCCAACAGAGCTCCGTTGAGCTCACTGACTCCCCCTCCCTCATTCGCTCATTCTGTGTCTCCTGGCGCTGCAGGCTCCCCTTTGTATTGGGCTCCTGCCTGCATTGGCAGCTTTTCTGCCAGAAAGAAATCTGAAGGGTCGACACAGCTCCATTGAGCTCGCTCACTCCCCCTCTGTCACTCACGCATTCCGTTTCTGCCGGCGCTGCAAGCTGGCCTTTTGTACTGGGCTCCTGCCTGTGTTGGCGCATTTTCTGCCCACAAAGAAATCCGCAGCAGTCACAATAGAGCTCCACTGAGCTTGCTCACTACCGCTCTGTCACTCGCTCGTTCTGTTTCTCTTGGCGCTACAGACTGCACTTTTGTATGGGGCTCCTGGCTGCGTTGGCACCTTTATCTGTCCACAAAGAAATCCGCAGCTGTCCCGACAGAGCTCTGTTGAGGTCGCTCAGTCTCCCCCTCTCTCATGTGCTCATTCTGTTTGTCCTGGAGCTGCAAGCTTCCCTTTTGTATGGGGCTCCTGCCTGTACTGGCGCCTTTTTCTGCCCACAAAGAAATCCTCAGCAGTCCTGATAGAGCTCCGTTGAGCTCACTAAGTCCCCCTGTCTCACTCGTTCGTACCGTTTCTCCCACCGCTGCAGGCTGGCCTTTTGTACTGAGCCCCTGCCTGCATTGACACCTTTTTCTGCCCACAAAGAAATCCACAGCACTCCTGACAGCACTTCAGTGAGTTCGCTCACTCCCCCTCCCTCAGTCGCTCTCTCGTTGTTTTTCTCCCAGTGCTGCAGGCTGCCCTTTCGTACTCGGCTCTTGTGTTGGGGCTTTTGTCTGCCCCAAACAACCAGAGTGAAGTTCCAACAGAGCTCAGATGAGCTCGGTCACTCACCCCTCTCACCGTTGATCTTAATCTGTCCCAAACACTGATTCCCAGAGTGAGTGGGTGCGGGTTGTGGGAGGGGTGCTGGGAGACTACGAGGGACCGTTTCCTTTTTTTCAGGTACAACAAAAACAAGAAAACATTGCGGGACCGTTTTCAACATTACAGGGGCAAGTGGCATGCTGGGGTGGGCTCCCAGCATGCCACTGGAGTCTGGGGGACAGCTGTAGCCGACAGGGGATTGGGCACCCACCCCGTCGGCAAACAACAAAAGGGGAGGATTTATTTCTGCCGATGGGGATTGGGCACTCCGTTGGCAAACAACAAAAGGGGGGATTCCTTTCTGCTGGCGGGATTGGGCACCCTGTCGGAACACAATTAAATGGGTAAAGATATGCCGACGGGGAGTGGGCTCCCCATCGGCAAATAAACATGGGGGGTTAGATATTGTTTGAGAATACGGCGGCAAGCCGCTGCCATGTTCACAAACAATATCAGAGATCCTACATCCCACCCTGCAATGATGGGTTGCTCCCTCATTGCAGCGGATGGCTGACGCTGCAATGACGAAGCAACCCCTGATTGCAGCGGCTGATTTTTTAGAAAGTTGTGGCACGCTGGGTGAACTAGTGTCAGCAGCAGCATGCCACGGCATTGGGGGAAGTGGGACAAGCCTTTGCAGGCTGTAGGGGCATTGGGCACAACAGTGCCACGCCTCCACAACCTGCTTCTGGAGAAAGCTGACGCAACATGTTTCTTGCGCATGCACGCAATCAACATAATAAGGAAAAAGGCTTATGTTCTATAAAATCAGAGGACACATTTGAAGTGATTTTTCAGTTTCTAGCCAAAAACTGATGGTAGGCATCAGGAGAACTCACCCACACACAGTTCCTGCAAAACGTACATTTTTAGGCTGTTTCCATTTTTATTACTGAAGACATTTGCATGCAGACACTATCTTTTCAATTAGACTTTGTCTATTCACATTGCTGATTCCTACCCTGGTGTCATGACTCATGATCCACTGTTTATGACATCACAGCCTGTTGCCATGGAACTTATTCTAATGTCCTAAGCTGAGAATGATGATTTCAGGGCAGGAAAAGCAACAGCAACAGATGATGTCTTAGAGGCAACGTGCCTGTAGTCATGTGAACACTGTTAGTAATAAGGAATGGAATATTTCTTTATGAGGCTGGACTCCCGCTGGTGCCAGCTGTCTTTTACTTGCAAGAAACTGGAAACTGACTTTTAAAACAGTGTTTCCATTAGTTCATAAAGCTGTTGCAAAAAGTGATGTAGGCTGCTGCTGGAAGCATTTTATAAGGGAACATTAAATAATAAAAATTATAGTAATAATTTTATTCAGGAGAAACAGATAGATCATTGAGTCAGGGACTCGCACTGATTTTCAGTTGCAGCAGAATCTGGTTACAACATGGAGAAGGTACAATTTATAGATTACTGCTTTGTGTGCAAACTCTGTCTATCTATCTCTGAAATCAAATAAAGAGGCAGAAGACACTGCAGAGCAGGACACTGCGGCACAGGAGCTAGCACAACAATACTCACCCAAATCAGGAACCAAAACTAAACAAGCACAAAGGAAATCCCAAAAACTTCTGATCATAGGAGACTCCATGATTCGGGGAGTTGATACCCATCTCCAGACAGGGGTGATGGTCAGATGTCTCCCAGGTACATCAGCATGGAGAGACACTGACCGCATTGCTAAAATTGTTCACAAAGCAGGAGAAAACATTGATGTCCTAGTACACATAGGGACTAATGATCTCGCCAGCCAGTCAGTTGTGGAGACCAAGGAACACCTGACTAGGCTGGGTGACAAACTATCATCTATTTCGTCCAGCATCTCCTTCTCTGAGATCCTGCCAGTCTGGGAGAAGGGGAGCAGATGGACGGAAGGTCAGAGAAGGGGAGATAGGGGAGCTAAACACGTGGCTCAAAGACTGGTGCCAGGAAAAAGGACACAGATTTGTAGGGAACTGGCAACAGTTCTGGGAGCGAAAGTTCTTTAAATTTGATGGACTGCATCTGACTAAAGAGGGAGTCAGTGCATTGGGGCAGAAGTTTGATGTCTTTGCAGAATATTTAAACTAGCAAATGGGGAGAGGGGTGCAGCACCCCATACGTCGAATGGGAAGAACACCCCTCCCCCCTCAGCTAGTGGTCAAACAGGAATTCAGCGTGTTTGCAGTTCATTTGCATCACCAGGTAAGAAAAAAGGTTTGTCTCCCCATACGATGCACAGGGGTAATGCCAAACTTCACCCAACAACTAACACACCAAAATCTGGCCAATGGAAAATCATGTACACAAATGCTCACAGCCTGGGAAATAAGATCCCAGACCTGCAGGCAATAATGTCAGAGGCTAAGCTGGACATAGTAGCAATTAGTGAGACGTGGTTTACCAGTAACCACACTTGGGAGACTTCAGTACCTGGCTATGTATTGTTCAGAAGAGACCGAGGTGCAAAAAGGGGGGGAGGAGTGGCCCTGTATGTTAATGAATATATCAAAGCTACAGAAATTCAGAATACACATAAGGAGCCAGAAGAACTGTGGGTCACCCTGGAAACAGGAAATGGGACAGCCATAAGAACTGGGGTTGTCTACAGGCCCCCAGACCAGAGGGAGGACATAGACACATTACTGTTAGAAGATATACAAAACATGACAGCTAAAGGGGAGGTTCTGATAATGGGAGACTTCAACATGCCAGATACAGATTGGTCAATACCAGCAGGAACATCTGCCAGAACTAGACTCATAGTGGATTCCCTGCAGGGAGGCCTCAAACAACTGGTACAGCAACCCACAAGAGATAGGGCTATCCAGATCTAGTACTAACTAACAAAGAAGGGATCACAGATCTCCAGGTAGAAGGTCACCTGGGGCCAGTGACCATCACATGGTATGGTTCAATTTGGCTACTACATCTAAATCATCCCATTCCAAGGCAAAAATATGGGACTTCAGAGGAGCTGACTTTGATAAGATGGCCAACAGAGTTAAGCTAGCCCTGGCAAAAAGAAACACAGGTGAGGAGGTACAGGCAAAGTGGGCAAGCATTAAGGATACAATACTTGAAGCAACATCCCATTGTGTTAGACAGAAAGGAAGTGCAAAAGAAGAAGGAAACCACTTTGGTTCTCAAATACAATAGCAGAAAAGGTCAGAGCCAAAGGCTGGCCTTCAGAAAATATAAGGAACACAGCGGGATGAAGATAGGAGGCATACCAAACTGCCCTAAGGGAAGCAGGTAAGGCAGTAAGGCAGGCAAAGTCCCAAACTGAGGAAACACTACACTACGAACAGTAAAGAAGGTGACAAGACTTTCTATAGATACATTAGTGAAAGGAGAAAGTCCAGAGGGGTATGCTAAGCTTAATGGAGAAAAGGGAGCATGTGAGGAGGAGGACCCTGTAAAGGCATCTATCCTAAATAGATACTTTTGCTCAGTATTTACTGAAGAGAAGGTAGGGCAGGGCCCACAGCTCAGCATCATGGACACAGGGGAGTGAGGTGAGCACTACTCCCTTCACAAAAGAAAGGGTCCTACAAGAGCTTGCTAAGCTCAGGGTGGATAAGGCAATGGGACCTGATGGCATACATCCCAGGGTACTTAAGGAGCTAAAGGAGGAACTAGCAGAGCCATTAGCAGAATTGTTTAGTGAGTCTCTGAGCACAGGAGAGGTCCCAGAAGACTGGAGAAGGGCTCATGTGATCCCACTCCACAAGAGTGGTAGCAGGGAGGAGGCAGGGAACTACAGACCGGTCAGTCTTACCTCAGTAGTGGGCAAGATTATGGAGGCACTCCTTAAGGAAAGGATAGTGCAACACCTGGAATCCATAGGGCACAGGATCCAAGACAGCATGGGTTTACAAAGGAAGGTCCTGTCAAACTAATCTCATAGATTTCTTTGACTGGGTAACCAGAGTGGTGGACCAAGGGGAGCAGTTGATGTCGCCTACCTTGACTTCAGCAAAGCTTTGACACTGTTCCACATAGAAGATTGATAAATAAGCAGGTAGGCTCGGGGTGGGTCAGAAGTTGGTCAATTGGGTGGCAAACTGGTTGACTGGCAGAAAACAGAGAGTGGTGGTAAATGGTATACAGTCAGAAGAGATGCAAGTCACAAGTGGGGTACCTCAGGGATCAGTCCTGGGGCCAGTCCTATTCAACATCTTCATTAGTGACCTCGCAGATGGACTAGAGGGTAAGGCTTGTCTGTTTGCAGATGACACCAAGATCTGCAACAGAGTAGATGATCCAGATGGGTGGGCAGAATGAGAAGAGATCTGGATAAACTAGCAGAATGGTCAGAAGAGTGGCAACTGGGATTTAATGCAAAGAAGTGCAAAATCATGCACATAGGGAAGAGAAACCCTGAAGCCACTTATAGGCTGGGAGGGAGTTGCTAGCAGTCACAAAGGAAGAAAGAGACTTGGGCATCATCATCACTGATGACCTAAAATCATCAAGCAGACCCCTAAAGCAGTAGGTAAGGCTAGGGGGTGTTAGGGTGTATTAGTAGGGGTATCACAAGTCGTAGAGAGAGGTAATAATCCTCTGTACAAGACATTGGTTAGGGCCCCATCTGGAGTACTGCGCAGTATTGAGCCACACCTTCACAAGGACATTAACCAAATTGAGGCAGTCCAGAGAAGGCAGCCAAAATGGTGCAGGGACTGCATCAGAAGACATATGAGGACAGATTAACGGAGCTCAATATGTATACCCTTGAGCAAAGGAGGAGAGAGGTGATATGATCGAGACATTTAAACACCTTAAGGGCATAAACAAGGTGAAAGAGTCTAACATGTTTAAATATAAGAAAAATAGCAGGACAAGAGGACACAGCATGAGATTAGAGGAGGCCGATTAAGGGGAATGTGAGGAAATTCTTTTCACAGAAAGGGTGGTAGATGCATGGAATGGCTTACCACAAGAAGTGGTGGCTATGAATACAGTGCAGGGCTTCAAACAGGCATGGGATAGGCATAAGGGAGCAATACAAATGACTATGAATAGATAGGTCACTGACAGAGCAAAGGCCGATGGCACATTTATAAGGTAGAAAAAGAAATGGGCAGACTGGATGGGCCTTGCGGTCCTTATCTGCCGTCAACTTCTATGTTTCTATGTTTCTATGTTTCAAACATCTTCGCTACAGTATTTAACATTTTGTGTAGCTCTTGCAAGTGAAGTGGCACAAAGAATCCCGTCTGTTATACTGTAGCAGATTACAGTTACATTCCATGTATGTTTCATGTGGAATCGTTATTTATTTATTCGTTTGTTTATTTATTTATTTATTTATTTCAGATGTTTCACCAGGAAAGACATACCAAGCTGCTAACAGCTCATTTTCAAATGAGTCCTGTGGGAGAGGGGAAGTGGAGATAGATAAAGAGGTGCGAACACCGACTAGTATTAACAACATTACAAAAACAGAAGTTCCTCCATATCTGGTCCTTAGGAAGGGAAATGACTTAGGAGAAGGCCTGGCCCATAGTCTGCAACCCTTTGCAAAACCAAGTACTAATGGGCTTCCCCAGACACTTCCCAGTAGCAACTTCGGCTGCGGGGGTTGCAAATACTGCAGCATCATGGAAGTTGGCAAGGATTTCATCAACCCTGGCACAAGCCAGAAGGTTCCCATCACTAAATTTATGAACTGCGATACTATGTAGGTGGTTTACAAAGCACAATGCCTATGTGGGGGGTTCAGTATAGGCAAATACAAGAGGACACTAAAGAGGAGGCGGGAAAGCATGAAAAGGTGATTCAGCATGGCAGCCTTCAATATGCCACAGCATGTCATGTGCATTACTCACGAAATAGAGCCGAGCATAAACTCAGCCAACAGGGGATTGAAAAGGTTTCTAATGGGTCCCAGGGGTGAAGATGGGGATGGACTACTGTCTAGAAGGCAGGTATTTTGGATCTTCCACTCCAAGCCCACCACGTCACTTGGTTAATTGACAGTTTTGATTTAACAGCATTTTTGTAACTGGGCAGTGCATGGCTATTAGATAAATTATGAGATCACCAAAAGTGAGATAGAAAAAATTTGTCAATGTTATTATCATGCATTATTGCCATTATTAACTATTTCCTTTTATCTCTTGTCCTAGAAACTATGTCCACAGCAGTCCAGGATGATTGACACTTGCACCTTTATGCACCTTCTCAGACATGGACGTTTTTATGTTGGCTCGCGCTTGTGCAGCCAACATATTGCATTAGTAGCAGATCTGGAGGTGCGGTCACTGTGGGCGAATGCAGGGCACGCATCAGTAGGTGCATCCTGTATTCCCCAATAAGACAGCTGCTGGCGCTGACACCAGCAACATGTAAACTGGCCACCAGATCAAAGAAAATGTCCGCTGCAGTGAGAACCAAGCTTCTCATACAGCGGTGCCTTCCTGGTGAAACAGTTTACAAACATAACAGTGCACGCATGAGTGCCCGACCCACTTCATTTGCCGATGGGGAGGCCACTCCCGTTAACATCGCGTCCCCCACCCATTTGTTGTGAGCCAATGGGGGTGCCCAATCCCTGGTTGGCTACAGAACCCCCGCAAACAAAACAATCAGATGGCATGCAGGGAGCCCACCCCAGCATGCCAAATGCCTCTGTAAAAGAAAAAACATCCCACGATTTTTTTAATTTTTATTTTAAACCTGCAAAGCCGAAAACAGTCCCTTGTCGACTGCGGTGGCCCCACGCCCCCAACCCGCCCAACCTCACCACACCCTACCTCCCACCCCACACCCATACTTACCTCTGGAGCATGGTGTGATGATCTTGTGGGCGGGAACACGTCTCGCTCTTCAAAGCCAACCGAACTGAAGAAATGCCGGTAAGCTGAATAATAGCAAAAATATGGGGTTTTCAACTTTGGTGCATTTCTCGGGCATTCTTGGGAATTCTGGCACCAAATTTTCAACATGGGGTTAGTGGCACCCCTCCTCATGAATTCAGTCACTGTCATGGCATTATTCGGTCCCAAAAGGTGATTTCGCAGTCACTGTACGGAATCACCTTTTGGGACTGAGTAATGAAACGACAGTGCCACTGTTCATGAGGGGGGCTCTCAAAAAGCCTATGTTGCAGATTTGGTGAAAAAATCCAAAAAATGGCTGTTTTACGAGCGTGTGTTGCTCAGTTTCCACACACGCTCGTAACTTTGTGAATTTGTAATATTTTCACTCCAGGTTTTCAAAATTGACATTTTTCCACACCTCCTTATGAACAGTGCAGCTGTCATTTTACACATCCTGGCTGAAATGTGTTTTTGCACGTATGGTACAGAATAGCATGGTCGCTGTGCAAAATCAGTTTTCAGGACAGTCTGAGAAAACTACGGTGACACTGTTCATGAGCAGAGGTCCTAAAATGCCTATGTTTAAAATTTGGTGACGAAAGTCCCTAAAATGACTGTGTTACAAGCGTGCGTTGTGCAGTTTCCATGCACCCTTGTAATTTCACAAATCTGCATTATTTTCATGCCAGACTTTCAACACTGGCATTTTTTCACATATCCTTATGAACAGTACAGATGTCATTTTTCACATCCTGCCTAAAATGTGTTTTTGCATCTGTGGCGCACAATGACGTGGTCGCTGTGGGAAATCAACTTTTGGGACAGATTAACAAAATCACAGTGCATGAGAGGAGATCCCAAAATGCCTATGTTGAAAATGTGGTTAAAAAAATCCCAGAAATAATTGGGTTACAGACATGTGTTGCGCAGTTTCTATGCCTGCTCATGACTTCACCAATTGTTCATATTTTCACTCCAGATTTTCAGCATTGCCATTTTTTACACCTCCTCATGAACAATACAGTTGTCATTTTTCACATCCTGCTCAAAATGTGTTTTCATGCCTGTGTCGCCAAATGGCATAGTCGCTGTGCAAAACCACATTTCGGCTAACAAACTGATAGTGCCGCTCTCCATGAGCTGGGGTTACAAAAAGCCCGTGTTGAAAATTTGGAGTGAAAATACCAACAAACGCCTATGGTGTTAGGGTTTCCAGCTGTAACATCCCACCCTGTAGAGACTGACAGGCATCAGGGGTGTGACTTGGGATCACTGGCTGTAATGCTCATGCCATTCTACCCCCACCACCCCCATCCTGCAGCCACTGACAGGCACTGAGGTGTGCCTTGGGTGTTCAGCCACAAAGTTCACCCCATTCTCCTGTACTGCACCCACCTCAGTGTATTTCCTTATGGAATGGGGTAAGTATAAGGCCCAAAGACCCCAAAGCACACCACAACCATTGTCAGTGTCTACAGGTTAGGATGATGTAAAATGGCATTGGCGTCAAAGCTGATGACCCAAAGGCACGCCCCCAATGCCTGCCGTCTCTTGCAGGGTGGGGTGGGTAATCTGTACTTCACTGCCATTCCTATTATGCATCTGTAACTCCTGCACTACCAATGCCAGTGAGACAACATTCGGCATTGACAAATGCTTGTTCACTATTACACCTTCACACTTTTACTGAGCATTTTCTTTGCACAAATCAGTATTGTGTTTCTAAGTGTCACTGGTTGTGCCCAGTCCCCATGTGCTCATGGGATTTGATTTGATTTGTTTAATCTGGTAATTCCATGGGCAAAAGATCCATTTTCATGAATGACCAGAGTACATACATAAAAAGCAAGCAGGCAGTGGCCACCCGTAAACTCTCGAAAAAGCTGTAAGATGAAACACCAAGTTCTTGTTGCATGTACTTCGGTATACCAATACTAACGGTTAACTCATTGAGTCCAGGCGGCCGTTTTGGGTCAGGTTCAGCAATGGGTAGTTCTGATGCCATGTGGCAGCTACTGGACCCAATGGGTTTTAAAGTGCCACCCTTCGAACACCCCATCTGTCTGTTTGTTTTTGTTTTTTTTGTTTTGTGCTAGATGTGTGTGCTGCGTCAGTTTATGAAAAAAAGAGATTTAGGAGGGACGAAAGACATTGTTGAGACAAAATCAAGGATATCCCTAAAAACTAGGGACAGTGGAAAGGTATGATGCAGATTGTTATTTGTGGTAAACAAATGCAGCCGGATGACCCACAAACAAGGGAACAAAACCCAAAAATTCAGTGGAGCATGATGACCCTGAGGTGCATATAATGCGACGGTTAATTGTGCAAAAAATGCAGAGAGAGCTGAGTGCTAGAGTGTCCAGCACCCCAGTGCTTCGCATCAAGATTGTTCTTCGTTGGGCGGATTACTCACAAATCCCTGAAAGAATGGAGCCCATTAGGCCTGTCTAGTAGCACGACAGTAGAGCTACTGCCTACTACACTGGTGACGGGGTTCAGAAATGGATGGGGTCGCTTGGCGCTGGTCGGGGAGAGAGGATAGAGTGTCCCTATGGCAGCTCTCCGCCCTTATAGGGTGAGGGGTGGTGGGGGGGATGCATTCTGCTAAGTAGTGGTCCCTGGATGAAGCTGAGTAGCAGTACAGCAGGACACTAAAGGAAGGGATCCCACCTGCATGACACCGGGGGGTGGGGCCATGGAGGCCGATTAAGCACAATACGTCATTCCTTGTGCTGCAAAACTGGGAAGAAACAACAGCGGCTCAGACCCTGCAGGCCCCACTCCAGAAACTGTGAACCTCTGGGTCCTATGGTAGAGGATAGAATGGAGCAAGAGGGTAAGCCTCAGGGAAATCGAGTGATGGGGCTTACAGAGCCAGTCTGGTTGATGGCAGGTCAGCAAATGGAGATAAAAATGCTGCTAAAAGAAGAATGGCGTCCTTAATGGGCGACAGGTGATTGTTCACTGGTCACACATTATAAGGGGACCCAATAGCTAATTTGACCACAGGACCTGGTTCTGCCTTGGTTCTGAAGCAGGAGTGGTCCAGTGAACAGGTTTGTGCAAATCAGCATCAGATGGAAAGAAAACAGAGTGTAGAGGGGCATCCTGGAAGATGCGTCACTGCAGCTAACTGCCACCCTCTCAGGCAAGGGCAGATCTAGAATTTTTTCAAGGGGGTAGCAATTTTGTCAAGGGGGCAGCACTTCCCCATGAAAATGTAAAATATTTCCTTTTAAAGCTTAAATTAGGCTATAACAGGTACTGTTCACTGGCCTAAGGGGGTAGCTGGTGTTACTTTACCCCATAGCTGCATTTGCTACTGGTCCCAAGGCTACAGCACAATCCAGCATGCAAAGGCAATGTTTACGCACTCACTGAAGTATAGTTTATGTGAAACACGGTGCTGGTACACAAACTCACTGTGCAAACAGCAACCCAGCACAACAGCATTTCATCATTCTCGCTCTTCCAGATTGTACAGTTCATGCAGTGCCAACCATTCTGGTATTCCAGCTATTACCAGAAACCCTTCTAGGTTGCAACTAGTTCCTGTGGAGTATGGGTGAATGCCAGAAGGGCAGAATCGTGGAATGGCCAGAACCTCCAGGAATGGTAAAATCTGCAATGGCCAGAATGTACAACTGTACATTTTGGCAATTCCAGCGTTATGGATTTCACCCATTCAGGCAGGTTCGACCATAATACTGGTATTCCACCATTCAGGCATACACCCATACCCCAGCAAGAAATTAAGCAATAAGGCACAACAGGGTGTGGGTTACTGGAGATTTACCCACACCTTGTGTGGTGTGTCACGAGGGGCAGCCGAGTGCCATAACCACACAAGAAGTGGGTAAATAACCCAATAACTCACACCCTGGAGTGCCTTATTGCAATTATATAATGGACCCATTTGTAAAATAAATTAAAATGTGTTTAATTATGTTTTTATAAATGCTATTCCTCAGCCGTGGGTTATGCAGGATTTACCAATGGTCATGTGGCATGTTCTGACCAATGATGTTACAGGATTTTCACACACCATTGTATAATACAGATTATACAATGGTGTAAATTCAATTTCCCAATCCCTGCAATCTGATTGGTTGGCTGACACCTTTCCAGCATGATAAGTCCTCCGGTATACCCACTGGAAAAGTTGCCAGCCACCCTCACCGGCAAAACAAAACAACACTCTGAGCCCCGAACAGAAACCTGAATTCCGCCATATTGGACTCCCAGTAAACACTGGTGTCCAGAGTGCCGTGACTCCTGCTACATGGTGACTAGAAAGAGGCAGCTTTAAACAAACCACAATAGTAACTAGATGTCGCGAATCCCATAAAATCTACTTTTTTTTCTTTCTAAATGATTCCACACTTGACGGTCCTCCTCCAGACACAGCAGTTTGCAGTCAGTCTCCACTCCCCTGCTGCTGGCTCATGCACTCAGTCATCAAAACTCTTATATGCAGCCTATCTCCCATAACACAAAACAAGCATTTGTCAATGCCAAATGTTCATTGTGTTGGTCCGTTGATCCGTTGAGCTCGCTCACTGCCTCTGTGTCACTCGCTCGTTGTGTTTCTCCCGGTGCTGCAGGCTGCCGTTTTGTACTGGGTTCCTGCCTGCGTTAGCAGCTTTTTCTGCCCACAGAGAGATTTGCTCAGTCCTGACACAGCTCCCTTGAAGTCACACATTCCCTGCATCTCTCGCTCGTTTGTTTCTGCCGGCGCTGTAGGTTGGCCTTTTGTACTGGGTTCCTGCCTGCATTACTGATTTTTTCTGCCCACAAAGCAATCCACAGCAGTCACGATAGAGGTCTGTTGAGCTCGCTCACTCCCCCTCTCTCACTCGCTCATTGTGTTTCTCTCGATGCTGCTGGCTGCCCTTTTATACTCAGCTTTTGCCTGCGTTGGCACCTTTTTCTGCCCAGAAAGAAATCTGCAGCTGTCCTGACAGAGCTTCGTTGAGTTCTCTCTCTTTGCCTGTCTCACTCACTCATTCTGTTTCTCTTGGTGCTGCAGGCTGCTCTTTTGTACTAGGCTTCTGCCTGCGTTAGCACGTTTTGTTGCCCACAAAGAAATCTGCAGCTGTCTCGACAGGGCTCCGTTGAGGTGGGTCACTCCCCCCCTCTCTCACACGCTTATTCTGTTTCTGCTGGCGCTGCAGGCTGCCCTTTTGTACCAGGCTCCTGTCTCTGCTGGTGGCTTTTTCTGCTGACAAAGAAATCTGCAGCAGTCCTGACACAGGTTTGTTAAGGTAGCTCACTCCCCCTCTCTCACTGGGTCATTTCATTTCTGCCGGTGCTGCAGGCTGGCCTTTTGTACTGGGCTCCTGCCTGCATTGCTGCCTTTTTCTGCCCTCAAAGGAGTCCACAGCAGTCATGATAGAGCTCCGTTGAGCTCACTCACTCCCCCTCTCTCACTCATTCATTGTGTTTCTGCTGGCACTGTAGGCTGTCCTTTTGTACTAGGCTCCTGTCACTGCTGGCGGCTTTTTTGCCCACAAAGAAATCTGCAGCTGTCTCGACAGAGCTCCGTTGAGGTCGCTCACTCTGCCTGTCTCACTCACTCATTCTGTTTCTCCTCATGCTGTAGGCTGCCCTTTTGTACTGGGCTCCAGGCTCTGTTGGCACCTTTTTCTGCCCACAAAGAAATCTGCAGCAGTCCCGACAGAGCTCCATTGAGCTCGGTCACTCACTCACTCACTCCCCCTCTCTTACTTGTTTGTTCTGTTTCTCCTGCCACTGCAGGCTGCTCTTTTGTACTGGGCTCCTGCCTGCATCTTTGCTTTTTTCTACCCACAAAGAAATCCACAGCAGCCACAACAGAGCTCCGTTGAGCTCACTCACTTCCCATCCCTCACTCGTTTATTCTGTGTCTCCCTTTTGTACTGGGTTCCTGTCTGCGTTGCCAACTTTGTCTGCCCATAAAGACATGTGCAGCAGTCCTGACACAGCTCTGTTGAGGTTGCTCACTCCCCCTTTCTGACTCGCTCATTCTGTTTCTGCCAGGGCCAGGCTGGCCTTTTGTACTGGGCTCCTGCCTGTGTTGCTGCCTTTTCCTGCCCACAAAGAAATCTGCAGCAGTCACGATAGACCTCCATTGAGCTCGCTCACTCCCCCTCTCTCACTCACTCGTTGTGTTTCTCCCGGCGCTGCAGGCTGCCTTTTGTACTGGGCTTCTGCCTGCATTGACACCTTTTTCTGCCCACAAAGAAACCAGCAGCAGTCACGATACACCTCTGTTGAGCTTGCTCACTCCCCCTCTCTCACTCGCTCATTCTATTTCTCCTGGCGCTGTAGGCTGCCCTTTTGTACTGGGCTCCTGCCTCTGTCAGCATCTTTTTCTGCCCACAAAGAAACCTGCAGCAGTCCCAACAGAGCTCTGTTGGCCTCACTCACTCCACCTGTCTCACTCGCTCATTCCATTTCTGCCAGCACTGCAGGCTGCCCTTCTGTACTGGGCCTCTGCCTGTGTTGCCGCCCTTTTCTGCCCACAAAGAAATCTGCAGCAGTCACAATAGAGCTCCGTTGAGCTCACTCACTCACCCTCTCTCACTCACTCATTCTGTTTCTCTCACCGCTGCAGGCTGCCCTTTTGTACTCAGCCCCTGCATGCATTGCTGCCTTTTCCTGCCCACAAAGGAATCTGCAGCAGTCCCAACAGAGCTCCATTGAGCTCACTCACTCCCCCTTCCTCCGTCACTCATTCTGTGACTCCCAGCGCTGCAGGCTGCCCTTCTATACTGAGCTCCTGCCTGTGTTGTCACCTTTTCCTGCACAAAGAAATCTGCAGCAGTCCCAACAGTGCTTAGTTGAGCTTAGTCAGTCTCTCCCCCCCCCCCGTCACTCGCCCCTAATCTGTCCCGAACACTGACCTCTGACAGTGACTGTGGTATTCTGTGCCAGAAGCATGGAAACATATTTCAGCCAGGATGTGAAAAATGGCATCTGTACTGTTCATAAGAAGGTGTGAACAAATGCCACTGTTGAAAATATGGCGTGAAAATATTACTAATTTGCAAACTTACAAGGGTGCATGGAACCTGCACAACATACGCTCGTAACACAGTCATTTTATGTAGTTTCATCACAAAATTTTCAACATAGGCATTTTAGGACCTCTGCTCATGAACAGTGTCAGTGTGATTTTCTTAATATGTCCCGAACACTGATTTCCCACAGTGAGCTGCCACCATGTTCACAAACAATATCAGTGTTTCAAGGTCCCGCTCAGCAACGATGGGTCGCTCCCTCATTGCAGCGAATGACTCATGCTGCAATGACGAGGCGGCCCCTGATTGCAGCGGCTATTTTTCTACAAGATGGTGGCACACTGGCTGAACTAGTGTCAGCAGCAGCGTGCCACAGCATTCGGTGAAGCGGGCCAAGCCTTTACAAGTTGTGGGGACATTGGCCACAACAGTGCCACACCTCCACAACCTGCTTCTTGAGAAAGCTGTCACAATATGTTTCTTGCGCATGCACACAATCAACATAAAAACAAATGCATAATGAAGTCCCCCCCCCCCCAAATTTTAAAACAAATTCCCACTGAGTCCCGACCTGCCTCTCTGCTGACATCAGACTCTAACCAGGAAGAAAACGCTGTCCATCATCAGCAGCACGTTATGTCAAATCCACCCTAGCAACCAGCACTATTTTTTTCTGGTACTAGAACAAATACAACAAAAATAAATTACAGTACCCCTAAAAACATTTTTTATTTATTTTTTCCTACCTCCTAAAAAAGGAAGACATTGTATAATAGCAATATACCCCTCCAGAGAGTGGTTATATGGGTGGATTTACCGCTTCTGGTATGGTTAAGTCACTTGACTGTGCCTCGTGACCGCACCACACCAGCCATGGTAAATCCACCCATATACCCACTTCCTGTCATGGTATATTGCTTAAATAATTAACCCCTCTGTGTTAAGAACAAGCAAGTTCTCAACACTGAGTTAGATCGGTGACATCAGTGGCATGAGAACAAAGCTCAAGTGCCTTCTGTTGTCACCTTTTTTTAGTTGTTTAACCAGGTATAGCACACTAAGCTAAAAGCTTTTTTACAGGAGCGACCTGGGAGCACAAGGAAGTTCAGTGACTTGCTCAGAGTCACACAGTATGCATGTGGGTTTTTTTTTTATTTAGTTGTTTAACCAGGTATAGCACACTAAGCTAAAAGCTTTTTTACAGGAGTGACCTGGGAGCACAAGGAGGTTAAGTGACTTGCTTAGGGTCACATAGTATGCAAGTGGAAGCTGGGGGATTCAAACCCAGGTGTGGTCTGCTGAATATCACCAGATTTGCAGCTTAGAGCCTTAGACCACTGCGCTATACTGCCTCCCTCTAATAAGGCTTTGAGAATCTGCAAGTTCTTAGCATGGAGGTTTTTTGTTTTTTTCTATAATACTATTTAAGCACATTTTACAACACATCGCCATCACTCAGTGACAGATTAGGTAATGCCAATGTTTTCTATAATGAACGGTATATAGTGTATATGAATAGTTATTAATTTAACTGCTGAGTTTGAACCTTGGTTGGGGATTGCTCAGTTCACACTTCTGTGATGCTCCGTAGCGGGAGAGTGATTCTGATTGGTACAGCCATTAAAATTTGTTCTTCGTGTTCTGAAGTGTTAAGAACAACAAATTCTGTCTGTATCAACATTTCAAAATATGAAGAATAAATTTTTCAAAACCACTGCTAAAGCATGCTTACTGTGTATTATATCTTAGCTTCAAACTACTGCAGAGGGCCTCTAGGGGTCCAGTAGAACCCCCCAGGGTGGGACAAAGTACTATGGTGTGGTTTGTAACGAGGCTGTGCTTCTATGCTGGATTTACACGGTCTCTTTTTTTATACCTGCCCATCTTTAAAATAAACTTCATATGAAGCAGTGAGTGCATGAAGGTTGTCTGTGTGTATCAGATGGCAGCAGACAGAAGTTTTCTCTATTGAGAATTTAGAAAATACAGGGTGTCCCAGACATTTGGCTCTCAGAGAATGGAAAATTTGGATGTCTGTTGCTGCTGTGGTTTTAGTAGGAGGGGGTTAAGATTCCTAACCTGGACTGAACACAAAACTTCTTTGAATACCAGGGCTTATAGTGTGTAGTCTAGACCTTTAAAACTGTGTTTCTTCCCATGTACTTGTTCTTGGCTTTCTGCCAGACCCTGTCCTGCACCTCCCAGCTCCTCTGTGTTTAGATATTTGGCCAATGTTGACTCATTCCCAATTACCGGAATGTGGTCTGACTTGAGGAGAAAGCGTTAGGCAGTTAGACAGTGATCAGAAATTCCACTGATTACAGACCCAATATCTGCCGGGTTTCACACAGTACCAAAAGGTGTACCCCAGCACCGCTGTCAGGGAAGTGTCTTCCCCAGGTCCGAGTGCTTTTTCCATCTGTTTTCACTGTCATTTCCCAGGTCTTGGTAGGTACCTGCAACCTGCTGATGTTTTCACAGGCCTTACCCAGGTCCCGGAGCTTTTTCTCCATGTTTTAATTGTCCCTCATTAGATCATAATGTTTTTTCTCCATGCTGTTATCTGTCCCTTCCCTCTGTTAGGCAAATTCTCATGGAGTCCTTGCTGAGAATCGAACTTGGCAGCCTAAAGTACCTAACACGGACTTCTTCATTAAATCTTTTTAAAATGTGATACTACAGCTCTTACTTGCAGAGTGCAGAGTTTTTCTCCAGGCTCTTAGCTATGCCTCACTGTTTCTGCAGGCTCTCAGTGTCCTTCCCCAAGCCCCGGTGTTTCTCTCTAGGCTCCCAATGTCCTCCCCCAGGTCCCAGTGTTTCTCTTTAGGCTCCCAATGTCCTTCCCCAGGCCCCAGTGTTTCTCTTCAGGCTCCCAATGTCCTTCCCCAGGCCCCAGTGTTTCTCTCCAGGGTCCCAATGTCCTTCCGCAGGCCCCAGTGTTTCTCTCCAGGCTCCCAATGTCCTTCCCCAGGCCCTAGTGTTTCCCGTCAGGCTCCCAATGTCCTTCCCAAGGCTCCAGAGTTTCTCTCCAGGCTCCCAGTGTCTTGCCCCAGACCCAGTGTTTTTCATTTTTCCAGTGTCCTTCCCTGCATCCCAGTAATTCTTTCCAGACTCCCAGTGCTCTCTCCTGGGCATTAGTGTTTCTCTCCAGACTCCTAATGCCGCCAGACTCAGACTCCAGTGTTTCCATTCTGACTTTCCAAGTGTTCTCTTCGAGGAACCAGCTGCACATTCGATACTCCTTGATCAATGGTTAGTTAGTCTGATTTTTTTTTACAGAGTTTTGTGGAAAGAGTGTCTGATTTGTGCAGAGGTCACTCTGGTTGCAAGTCACTAAAGAGTTAAGCCCATCTGAGCCTACTTTGGAGAGTAGCCATGACGGCGTGTTCTGTTTAGTTGCTGGTAGTTACTGGATACAAACATCCTTGGTGAGTCAGTAATAGCAATGCGATTGTAATGCAGGTTAACATGACTCAGAGATACTGGATGAGCCGGAAGCATCCATAACTCTTTGTACTATAGTTTGGAATGAGCTGCTGTAGGTGTTCTGCAGCCTCCCACCCCCCACCTCCCGTATAGTTTCCAGCACTGTGGATCAACAGGCCCAGTGGCTATAGCTTCAGTCAGAGGCTGCTGTGGTCAGAGGTCACTGTTCAGTACTCAGTACAGCTAGCGTCTTCATCTCCTAAACTGAAAGAGCAGTGAAACCCTCTAGAAGAACATCAAAATAACATAATATCACTGGCAGTGGAATGGTCTGTGTCTGAAAAATGGTAGGGCCAAGGTTGGCAAGAGTAAATTGTTCACCCCACACACTTTGAGTGGCTTCACACACAGCCTTCTTTTTTTTTTTGCTCATATTTATAATTTGTGGAGTATCCCCCCCCCCCCACTGACTGATATCAGCTTCCTGCACCTAGTTCACTGATGCCCCCCCTGGACTGGCACTTCCTTGTTAATGTTCGACCACTGAGGCTAGTGCATTAACCCATCCCACCCCAATTAGCACTACTCAGCCCTTCACTTTCCAAAATTCTGCTGACACGCTGCAAGCCACAGAGAGTGATCAGTAACGAACACTATTTAGATCACATGCTGCAGTTTAAAGGCACAGTCCTCCCTGGTAATAAATAAACATTGTTGCAAAATCTGATAGGGCCATGGGCATACTGGGCCCCCCTCCCCGTTCGGGCACCTATACATAATATTTACTCACAATGAAGCTAATATTTTACACCAGTCCTGTATTTCTCCTCCCCATTATTTACTACCACGTCCATCTGCATAAATACTGGATCTTTGTTCCTGAAAAGAATAAGTGTACCCTCTAGTCTGACATGACACTTTAAAAAAATGGCTTCATAGCCTTGTAAAGAAGAATCTGTTAACATTTAACGCAGAAACTACAGTTTTTTTTAAGATGTTAAATGCAGTTTAGTATTTAAAGCAGTCTTGCACAATACTGGTCAACATTTTTGACCTATTGTTTTTATTCCTCTTATCTCCGGACTTGTACGATATCCGTCTTTCCCCATTTTGAATCTACTTTAGCAGTTTCTATCACATTTTGAATAATAAATAAAGCACTCCTTTTAATACGGTTCAGACCAGTTTTCTTCAGTATTCTCAGCTGTCATTGCAAACCTCGGGCTGGATACTCAACATGACACCCCCTAGGGAAGGCTAACACCGAAGCGCTGGGGTTTTAGACACACCAAGTGTTATAAATTGCTGCTGAACTGGCTATCATTTAAGTGTTATATCTTTTGAAAATAAAAGAATAATCGATGCTACTTTAATGGACAAGGGCTGGAGTGCAAACAACATTTTTGAACTACTGAATTTGCAGGTTGCCACCTGTCATTGTTGCACCCCTTTGTTAACTTGTGAGCGCAGGGAGGAGATCTACAGGTGGAATTTTACTCTACATAAGGGTGCAAGCATGGTGGGAGCACTTGCATCTGACCCAGCAGCTGCTGTATTCAGGCGTATAGCGGACCGGCACTATCTGACTGAATATTGGGCCCTTTCAGCGCAGCGCTAAGTGAAACAGCGCTGCCCTGATAGGGACCTGGACTGTATCCAGCCCACAGAGAAAAGTGCTCCCTGGAATGGATAGCGCCGAGATCCCTGTGGGCTGTATTCATCCACAACATGCAAACGAGCCCACTGGGTATGCAAAGCACTAAGAGGCAATTTGCATGCACAGTATGAACTCATTCGCGTGGAGTGCTGCAGACCATTAATGCCCTTCCTGTGTGTATCTGCCGACTTCTCTGCAGTCTAATGGCACCCCCAACCCCCCTACGAACATGTGTCCCATGTAATTGTTCATATCCCTGGTGTCCAGTGGCATCCCCCCCCCCGAACTCCCATCCTATGTAACTGTTTATATCTCTGGTGTCTGATGCCACCTCCCCACCCCTGAACACCCATGTCACATAATTGTTCTTATCCCTGGTGTCTAGTGGCACCCACACCCACCCCGAACTCCCGTGTCATGTAATTGTTCATAGCCCTGGTATCTTGCGGCACACTCTCTCCCAAACATCTGTGCCATGTAATTGTTCTTATCCCTAGTGTCTAGTGCCACCCACCCCCACCCCGAACTCCCGTGTCATGTAATTGTTCATAGCCCTGGTATCTTGTGGCACACCCTCCCCTGAACATCCGCGCCATGTAATTGTTCATATCCCTGGTGTCTAGTGCCACCCTCCCACCCCCGAACATCTGTGCCATGTAATTGCTCATATCCCTGGTATCTAGTGGTACCCCACCCCCAGAATATCCATGCCATGTACTTGTTCATAGCCCTGGTGTCTAGTGGCACCCCACACCCCCCCAACACCTGTGCCATGTAATTGTTCATAGCCCTGGTGCCTAGTGGCACCCCCTGCCCCTAAACATCCCTCACATAATTATTCATATTCCTGGTGTCTGGTGGCACCCCTCACCTCCCCGAATATGTGTTCTATGTAATTATTCACAAACCTCATGTTTAGTGGCACCTCCCCAACCCCAGCACCTGTGTACAATGATACAGAATGCCCTGGTGTTCAGTGGTTCCCTCCACACCCTTAATGCCTGTCAACATATGTAAAGGTAAGTATTGGCTAGGCCGGCCCAGTGGCACTGAGAGTTGAGGTGCTGGACGCCACACCTCGCATCACTCTGGTGACCCGGGTTCGGGAACTACCTCAGGTTGCCGGGGAGCCAGCTGGGGGGGGGAGGGTTGGAGCGGGACTTCCCCTCAAGGGGTGGATGCCCGCTCCTTCATAGTTCCACACCCTTCGGGTGGAGGCCTGATGGGTGCACAGGTGGTGGGAGCAGCGATGTATGTCTCGGGTGGGGTGGAAGGGGTCACCGGATCCTGCTGTGTGTGCACGCCTCCATGCACGCATACACATGTGTATGCCGTGACCCTTGGAAGGGGAAGAAAAATTGAAAAAGAAAAAAGTGTAGGTATATAAAAAAAAAAAGTGGGATATGATAGGTGGTGTTCTGTGAACAGGACAGGTGGGGGGACAGCGGACCACCAATGCTTACCTTTACATATGTTGACGGGCATTCAAGGGGATGGGGGAACCACTGGACACCAGGGCATTCTGTATCATTGTACATGGGTGCTAGGGGTGGGGTGCCAATAGACATCAGGGATATGCACAATTACATGGGATGGGTGTTTGGGGGTGGGAGGTACTATCAGGCACCAGGGATATGACACCTTACATGGCATGGGTGTTCAGGGCAGAGGTGCCACTAGATACCAGGTACTGCATATTTGCTGGTGTGATGAGTGATTGGGAGGAAACTGCAGTCGACCGCCCTCTGAAGATCTGGAGCTTAGTGCATGGTTAAGTTGTGGTTCTCAACGGCAGTAAATAACACCATTTACCACTGTTGCAAACCTTTGTACATGCCACTGTACCTGTATGTAGGAGGGGACCCCTCATTTGCATGGGTGTAGTGTTATTTTAGCACCTAGGCACAAATGGGTTTAGGATGTGCCAAATGGGCCCCTGAATATGGCCCCCAAAGTGCAAGCCACAAACCTGGGTATCACTGGGCAAACCACATCAGCGTTGGCACTCACAGTTGGGCATCCAGCCCCTGTTGTCCAATAAGGTGAGGGAGCAGTGTCTGCTGTATGCCTAGTCCATTATAGTCACAGGAAAAGTGAGCGTAAACCATGAATATTTAAACAGAGGACAGTGATGAAAGCCTAATCTGAGCCATATTAAAATGTTTATTCTCATGTACGTCTACCTGAAGGTGTGGATAACAGGATTTTGTGTGCCACTGTTTATACCCACCCCAGGAGTATTGATAGGGGATTTTCCACACAGCATGCAGGAATAAGCTTTTTATTCACTGCACAAAGTCCAGGTGGCAGAGACGCAGGACGTGAGGGGGACCCCATGTTCCGATGCCTGGAATGTCTCTGTGACGGCAGAGGACATACATCATGTCATTGCATGTGCGTGGGCCTTGGTGGGGAGAAAATGGTGGAAAACACCTCCAGCCACAGTGCGGTGATGGCCTGGTGCCTCACAAGCCCCTGCACTGATGACTAGTAAACTCCAGGTACTGCTGTAGGATGTCAGCTGTGGCAGATAAGTCTCAGGGATATTGGGCGAGGGGGTTGAGGGGACTCGTCCAGATGGGGGCTGGCCAGGCTGATGAGGAGACAGTCACGAAGTGGAAAAACAAATAATTCATTATACAACCAGTACTTGACGCATGCTTATTATGGGCTTAGTAGTAAACTAGAAACATAGGTTAACATCAGAAACAGGCCCACTGGCCAACCCTGTTTGCCAGGCCCTGCTCATAATATGATCTAAATGCCATAGTGGTTGCTCACACCCCCTCTGCCCACGACACCCTCCAGTGCTTGCCTAATCAGCTCCATATGTTTGTCCCACCCTTGCTTGCCTCACTCTACTGATTTGGAATAGAGCCCCCCTTCCACAGCTGGTTTCACTTACCTACCACCCTCCATGCAAATAAATATTTCCTGATGTCCTTCCTCCGTCTCCCTCCTGCCTGCTTTTTGGAGTTGTGCTCCTGTTTTTTTCTCATTGTGAGCAGTGCCCATCTTGTTCATCCATGAAGAAACTTGAACGTTTTAATCAAGCCCTCCCCCTTTTCCTGGCCTCCAGTGTATCCATGCAGAGGTCCTCGCCCCTCTCCATGTAGGACTTCTGTTACTGCCTCAAAATCCTTTGTGTTGCCCTCCTCTGCACTGCCTCAGCCCCGTCCCCATCCTTCAGCAACATGGAGAATCAGGAAGGATATCAGAAAGCATTTCTTTATAGAGACAGATGGGGACCGGTGGAAAAGGCGGCCACAGGGGCTAGTCTGCACTAAATCAGTGGAGGGATTCGTGGGAGACTGGGGCAGACATGTGGGGCTGTTTATGATAGCACTGTGGAGGGGCAGTAAGTACCCACTAGACCAGTCACATCATAACACAGGTCGGGCCTTGCAGACCGGATGGGCCAGTGACCTATTTTTTTTTTTTCAAAATGTTAGTGCATGGTAACACAGAGTTCTACAGAACACTTTGATTACTATGGTTTGCATTGCTCAGGTACAGAAGTTTGTTTGCATGGCTGGTAGTATGCGGGAAACTGGCACATGGTCATGGGAAACTTGTTAGCCAATCACAGGCCACAATTTCTTAACTCCATTGATTCTGTTGTATATTACTACTGCCATCAAAACCGCTTCTACGGTTGTAAGAGTGGTCTCACATGCATTTTCAGAGTATGAGAACTGCAAATGGAATGTGAGCAGTTCTGATACCCTAAATATGTAAGTGAGACCACGCTTACAATCATAAGAGTTGTCTCGGTGGCAGTATTAAAGCAGCAGTACACGACAGTGGTGAAAATTTTGACCTGTACTTTTTTTATTCTGTTTTACATTGCCCTGTATCTCCTGACTTGTATGATACCCTTCTTTATGCAATAGGGGTGAGCAGATAACCCATTAGATTAAAACAGGTATTCTCACTGCAGTGTGACAGCTCCAGTTATCACACTGTGATAACTCCAGTTATCACATCCACGAGAACCTGTGCAAACCGCGCAAACCCGTGCAAATGGTAACTTTTGCAACAATAGGGGCCCCTATTGTATAAAACGAATACATTATGTGCACTCGTGTGATATGGAAAATATTTTCACTCCTGCACCGTGACCTCTGGATACTCACTCGTGGCTTCGTCACTCGTGAATATCCAGAGGTCATTCTAAAGGAGGGAAACTATTTTCCATATCACACTCGTGCCCATCATGTATTATTTTCTACAATTTCAGTCTGCTTTAGTACTTATTTTCGCATTTGAAATAATAGAAGGAGCACTCCTTTCAATAAGGTTCGGACCAGGTTTCATCAGTATTCTCAGTTTTTTCGTACATCAGTTGTTTAAAATCACTTCTGTTGTGACTAAAATGAACTGTTATGCAGCAGGCAGTACTCCCTCTCCTTATGGGAAAATAGGTGTTCAAAAACAGCTGCAAATATTGGCGAATACCAGGGTCTGAGCCATATTAAAAAAAGAGTACTCCTTTTACCATTTCAGATTTGAAAACAAATCACTAAAGTACACTCAAAATGGAGACAGAAGGGTATCATACAAGTCAGAAGATAAGGAACAATCTAAAATAGAATAAAAAAATATAGGTTAAGATTTTTAACGCTGTCATTCACTGCTGCTTTAAAAGGACACTGTCAACCCCTTTAAGCCTCAAACTGTCCCTGGTTTAAACATGCATGTACATGCTTTGACCCAACCTGAAGCTCCTGAGACTTACCAGTAATGTCACCCCTGCTCTAATCCAGCTCCAAGACTGTCTTCTCTTCCCCTTCCGACATTTTTCCTTCTCTTTGTAAATAACTTCTTGACTACTAGCTCTCTTCCTTCTCGAACCTTGTTGCTGACCATCCACTGTTGTTTTGCCAACTACCACCCCTGACCTTCCTTCTGTCAGTCGTTCTTGTTATGTTTGAACATTCCTCACATTTCTCTCTATATAACCTTACTCTTTTATTAACCCTTTCACTCCACAGGTCAGGTCCATGGTTTCTGCACTTATTATATATCTTACTGCCATTATCTGTATAATGCTTGCCATTATTTTTTGTTGTTTCTACCCATTGTATTTTTGTAGCACTGCTGTACTGTTCCTCTATTTGTATTATTGTACCCATGTTGCTGTTGTTCAACTGTTTTCCTTTTGTTGTACTCTCCCGGGTCGTGCCTGAAAATAGTCATGTTATGGCTAGTGCACCTACCCGGTTAACAAAAACTAAATAAATAAAAAATAAATAAAATGCCAAATGTTGTCTTGCTGGCATTGCCATTGATAGTGCAGGAGTTAGAGAGATGCATAATAGGAATGGCAGTGAAGTACTGAACTGATGCCAACCCCACCCCCACCCTGCAGAGACTGACAGGCATTGGGGTGTGCCTTTGAGTTGTCAGGCATAATGCCCATGCCATTTCACCACACCCTACCCCGCAGACACCGACAAGTGTCACGGTGTGCCTTGGGGTCTTTGGGCCTTACGCTCTCCCCATTCCATGAGGAAATACACTGAGATGGGTGCAGTATAGGAGAATGGGGTGAACTTTGGGGCCGAAGAGTCCAAGGCACACCTCATCCCTGTCACTGGCTGCAGGATGGGGGTGGGGTGGATCTATATGAAGCAATACAGCCGACAATCCCAAGTCACACCCCTGACACTTGTCATTCTCTGCAATTGAGGCATTACGGTTGGAAACCTAATGCTGAGTGTGTTTGCTGGTATTTTCACTCCAAATTTTTAACATGGGCTTTTTGTGACCCCACCTCATGAACAGTGGCACTATCAGTTCATTAGCTGAAAGGTGATTTTGCACAGCGCCTGTGCCATTTGGCCCCACAGGTGCGAAAACATATTTTGTGTAGGATGTGAAAATGACAGCTGTACTGTTCATGAGGAGGTGTAAACAAATGGCAATGTTGAAAATCTGGAGTGAAAATATGAAAAATTGGTGAAATCACAAGCGTGCATAGAAACTATTTTATTTATTGGTTGAAATGTTTCACCAGGAAGGCATGCTGAGCAACAAGTTGCTCGTCTCCCAGTGCGACCTGGGGGGTAGGGAACAATGTGACAGAATACAGAGAAATGTTACAATGCTGGAATACAGTTTGCTTACTTGCATACAATGAGAGCAGGAGGGATTACAGGTGGATAACATTGGCTAACAATGCAACAGTTAAGTACAGTAGATATGAAGACACATATAGCAAATTGGCAACAGTTGGTAACACTGGAACACATATAATAACTTGGCAACAGTACGTAGCACTAGATGACAAGGTGACCCAATAGTAATTGGTAGCCATTAGTGTAACATAGATATTCAACATTTACAGTGACTGGAGTAAAGAGAGGAAGAATGAAAGGAGGGAACAAAAAATTGCAGAGGGTAGAATGAAAGAAGGGAAAGGAAATTTATGGAGAGACGCAGACAGAACATGATTTTTGAGGCAAACAGAGACGACAAGGTGGACTAAAGTGCATATTAAGAGGGATACAGGGGCAGGTTATATTGCTTAATTGAGTGTAGGGGTAGGCCAGTGTTAGGCTATGTTAACACTGGAAGGGGGGGTAGGAGGAGAGGAGAGGTAGAGTGTGGCAGGGTGATGAGACAGAGGTATTGTAGGTGGGGAGTATCCAAGGGGGAGAAGGAGGGAGTTGAAATTCAACAGTGTCCTGTTATCTCTATCTGGGCAGAGCAGTGGACAGCCCTACTGGTAGGACACTGGTTATAGGAGATGAGAGTTATTTATATATAGTTATGAAGAGAGGGGTGTTGGGGAGGGATGTTGTGGGGGGTAGCAGAGGTCAACTATAGTGGGGGGAGTAGTACCCCACCAGTGTCCTGGGTGACCCTGCCTGCACAAGGCAGTGATCTAACAGTGACTGAGAGGGTGCAGTAAAAGGAGAAACAGGGGAAAGGGGTAAAGTTGTTGCCCACCGTGCTCTATGGATCCTGCCTGCACAAGGCAGTGATTGAGCTCACAGGAGGGAGATAGATTAAGGGTAGAGAAAGAAGGGGGAGGAACACTTTAGGAGGAGGGAGAGTAGGGGACAAGGAGGAGCACGATCAGAGGGAAATAGGAGTGGTGGGGAGTGGGCATATGAGCCTGAGCAGAGGTCAACTATAGTAGGGGGGGTAGCACCCCACCAGTGTGCTGGGTGACACTGCCTGCACAAGGCAGTGATCTATCAGTGACTGAGGGCATGCAGTAAAAGGAGAAATAAGGGAAAGGGGTAAAGTTGTTGCCCACCGTGCGCTATGGATCCTGCCTGGGCAAGGCAGTAATTGATCTCACAGCGGGGAGATGGATTAAGGGTAGAGAAAGAAGGGGGAGGAACACTTTAGGAGGAAGGCGAGTAGGGGATAAGGAGGAGCATGATCAGAGGGAACTAGGAGTAGTGGGGAGTAGGCATACTTAGGGGGGATGACGGGGGGATTAGGGAGGGTCATGGCAGGCACAGGAAGAGGCAAGGAAGTTCTTGAGAGCTAATGGAGTAGTAAGAGGATGAGTGTCAAATTTGAGGGGGAAGTGAATTCCAGATTTTTAGGAGGCGATAAGAATAACCCGATTGGCCAATAAGCGTGGAGTGGCATGGGACCACCAGGGTTCATGAGTCGGTTGATCTTAGGGAGTGGGAAGGAAGGTATCTAGTATGGCCAGGGAGGTGAATTTTGTGCAGTGAGAGAGACGTTGGTTTGTCAGGGAAGGGAAGGATAGGGTATGGTAGAGATCCCAATGATGAGTACGGAGGGGAGTGTCAAGGGCAAAACGGCAAAAGGAGTTGAAGAGGGTATCTAGTCTGGCCAGGGAGGACTTAGGGGCAGCACCATAGACTACATCATGTAGTTGAAGACGGGAAGGATCATCTTGTGGACAATCTCACGCCTAGGCGTGGGTGGGATGGAGGCATGGTTCCTGAATAAGGCACCGAGCTTGGGACACAATTTTTTCTGAATGACGTCGATATGACCAGAGAAGTTCAGGTGCTGGTCCAGCCAGACACCTAAATACCTGAAGGAGGATGTGTCCTCGAGTAAAGTCCCATCAAGGGTGTGAAAGGAGTGTAGAGAGGGAAACCTGGTAAGTCTCTGCCTGGTGCCGAAGGTCATGGAGGCTGTTTTTTTGGCTTTTTTCGGTGGGGGAATTGCATCAGAGATCTTGACTGATTGGGTTCTGCCAGTGAGATATGCCTTGAACCAGTCTTTGATTAAGGGGAATAGCCCAGCTGTTGATAGGGTGTCAAGGAGAAGGGAGTGGGAGACTGTGTCAAAGGCTTTGGCTAGATCGACAAAAATGGCTGAGGTGATTTGGCCATTGTCCATTCCCGTGAGGACACAGTCAGTGACTCGAAGAAGGGAGGGGGTGGTGGAGTGATTTTTCCTGAAGCCAGATTGATAAGGTGTGAAGAAGGAGGAGGAGTCATTGAGGTAAACGGTGAGCTGGGAGAGTGCTAAGTGTTCCTTAAGTTTGGCAAGGGTAGGGAGAAGAGAGATGGGGCAGCAGTTGCCAGGGGAGGTGGAGTCTCCACCTTTGGGGAGGGGAAGGACCACTGCATGTTTCCATGGGGAGGGTACTGAGGCAGTTGAGAAAGAGAGGTTTAGGATAATAGAGAGTGGGTAGGCAAAGGCTGGGGCTGAGAGGGATAGTAGTTCAGAGTCAAGGCCATTCAGGGAGGAGCCTTTTGAAGGGTTGATTGCTAGCAGGGCATTTAGGGTGTCATTTGGGGAGACAGTAGCAAAGGAGAAGGGGGAATAGGAGGGGGTCATTCGTAGGCAATAGGAAGGGGGCGAGGGAGGGGAGTATTTTGGGAGGGATTGGAGTAGCTCATCAGCACAAGTGGTGTAATAGGAGTTCAATTCAGTAGCTACTGCAAATGGATCGGCAACAAAGGTGGCATTTATCTTAAGTATAGGGGTGGGTGGACAGGATGGGGGGTAAAGAGGGTGTGGACCACTCTCCAGAGCTTGGAGAGGGAGTTGATGTTTGTTGTGAAGGTAGATTTAAAGTACTCTGCCCGGATGCAGGCATTACGGAGTGTTTGATAAATAAGGTCATTTGGAAGCCGGGAGACTTTGTGCTGTTTCCAGGCCTGATGTCTGGCTCTGTGGTAGGCTAATAATTCAGGGGTAATCCAGGGGAGGTGATGACCTCTAACCCTTGTTTGTTTTAAGGGTGTAAAGGCATTTCAATTTGCTAGGAAAATGTCTTTAAATAGATTAGGGCTTTATCAACCGAGGAGGTGCTTGCTAGAGGGGACCAATCTGAGACAGCAAGACTATGCAGGAGAGGTTCCAATTCTAGGGATTTATAGGTCTGTATTTGTAGGCTTTTATGTGGGAATTTAGGACTATGAACTTTTCAGACCAGTAAAACTGGGTTGTGGTCACTGAGAGCATCCTGAAGGATGCCGGAGGCGATGATTCTATTGGGGTGGGAAGTTAGGGCCCAATCAAGTAGGGAGTGGTTAGGGGTCTTGTGATTAGGGTGAGTGGGTTCTGTAATTAGTTGTGTGATGTTGAGGGCACTGATAGCTTTTCTTGTGGTAGATGTTGTTGGGGACAACCAATTTAAATTGAGATCACCAAGGATGCAGAGCTCACCAGATTGAGAGAGGGAAGTAGTGGAAGTTAGGAAGTCAAGGGAGACAGCGGGCTGGACATTTGGACGGCAATAAATACCAGCTACAAAGATAGGGAGTGAGAAAGGGAGGGATACATTGATTGCTGAAGCATCATGGGTTGCTGGGTTGGAGGAGAAGACTGGGAAGTATTGGAGGGAGGCGCAGATATACATGGCCACTCCACCACCCCTGCCTGCTCTGTCTAGTCTTAGGAAGGAGTAACTAGGGATGGAGACCGAGTGGTCAGGAATCGTGCTCTTTAGCCATGTTTCTGTTATAATGAGAATGTTTGGTTTCAGGGCAGCAACCATGGCTTGCAGGAGTTCTAATTTTTGAAGTAGGCTACGAATGTTTAAGTGTAATATCTTGAAACCCTTTATGCGCAATGCACGCCCGTAATGCAATTATTTTGGAGATTTTTTTAACCAAATTTTCAACATAGGCATTTTGGGACCTCCGCTCATGAACAGTGGCACTGTGATTTTGTTAATCTGTTCTGAAAGTTGATTTTCCACAGCGACCTCGCCATTGTGTGCCAGATGTGCAAAAACACATTTTGGGCAGGATGTGAAAAATGACAACTATGCTGTTCATAAGGAGGTGTGAAAAAATGGCAATGTTGAAAATCTGGAGCATGTGTCATAACTGCACCAGGCACACTTGTAACACAGTCATTTTTGGAATTGTTTCACCAAATTTGCAACATAGGCTTTTTCGGACCCCGCCTCATGAACAGTGGCACTGTTGTTTCGTTAGTCGGTTTCGTAAGGTGATTCTGCACAGTGACTGCGAAATCACCTTTCAGGACCGAATAACAAGATGACAGTGCATGTGTTCATGAGGTGGGGTCCCAAGAACCCCAGGTTGAAAATGTGGAGCCAAAATTCAAAAAAATGTCTCAGATATCCACCTAAGTTGAACCCCTCCCCCACCCCATTGATGCCATTATACAGCTTACCGGCATTTCTTCATTTTGCAGTTCGGCATTGAAGAGTCCAGACATGTTCCTGCTCCACTGAAGATCGCATGTGCGGACCTCGGAGGTAAGTATGGGAGAGAGGGTGTGTGGGGAGGTGGGGTGCACAGAGGGTGGGTGTGGGTTGGGGAGGGTGCCGTGCACAACGAGGACAATTTTCTTTTTCAGGTACAAAAAAAAAAAGACATCACAGGACTGTTTTCTTTCTTTACAGGTGAAATGAAACAAATGGTGGGTACACTGGGGTGGGCTCCCAGTGTGCCCCATGACATTTGGGGGGAGAATGTTGGCCACACTGGGGTGGGCTCCCAGTTTGCCACACAATGGGGATGGGGGAGGAACATGCAGATACAGTCGGCTTTCTGTGAGTGGCAGCACACTGGGGTGGGATCCCAGTGTGCTACACAATGTGGGGAAGTGGAGGACATGCCAACACGGGGATTGCACCCTCGATATCGGCTGCATTTGGGGATTAGTTGGCGGCAGCTGCCGCCACCATGTTTATTGAAATGTTTCACCAGGAAAGGCACACACAGGAGGCGTGTCATCTGTGCTGCTGCATGACAAGCTTGTCTCTGATTGCAGCGGCACATTTCTTTCAAGTTGATGGCACTTTACATAATTCTTGCATCAGCGCTAGCATGCTGGCTAACTGGGGAATGAGGGACGCACCTACAAAAGCGTGCCCTGCATTCGCCAACACTGACACAGCTCTCACTGTGCTAATACTACCACAAGATGTTGCTTGCGCCTTCACAAGACAGCATAAAAAAATTATTTTAACCCTTGCATGGCTGCGGACTGATAAATCAGTCCAAAATCCCCATACGTTCTAATTCTCTCGGCAGCCTAAGGGTTAAGATTGTTTGCAGTCTGTAGAATATGCTGATGTGGCTGTAAGTTTGATTCTGATTCTTTTTTTTTTCTTTTTAAAAGTGTAAAACAGACTGCCCACCATACTGGTGTTACCACACAAAAATGTGTTTGTTTGCATTCCTTAATCAACTCCCACTGCATCTTTCCTGGACTTGGGAACACCCCCAACATAGTCTAGCCACTCAAGATACAGTGGGAGCAGAGGAGACTATTGCATCATGAGTGACTGCACTGCTTGAGGGTGTTCCTAATGTTCAGGAAGTGAGCAACAAGGGTAGATCAAGGATTTGAAACAAAACAAGGTTGTGTATAATTACATAGCTACCATGCATTTCAGTTCTACTAAGAAATGAGACAGATTAAACCCCCAACAACACAAATGAATTTTAGAGCAGGTAAGTAATCATAAAATGTGGATTTTCAACTTGAAATAGTATGATGCATAAAGGGTTGACAGTGTCCCTTTAAGATATTACTGATTGAAATAAATACATAATATTAAAAAAAAACTGCTCCGAACGTGCCCATTTCCAGGGCATCTATGTGTGAGACACTCTTCACTGAATAATGGTGTCTTACACGTAGAGGAAAGGAGTGCTGTGATTGCTCAGGAAGGAAGCACAACTGCTCCGTGAGTGTCGTTAGTGTGAGGTCAATACTGCATATTAAACAGTGCGAGAGATGTATGTGCTAATCTGCAATTATTGCACTGTGTGGTATGGCACTGTACTAGAACCAGCTTCTGTTCCGGCCAAGCACTCTAAGTCCGCTGAATGTGCGGCCTGTTAGCATGCTGTCAGTGTGCTTTAGAGGTTATAGTGAGACCCTATGGACAGCTGGGGCACACCGGGACCAAGGTTCGAATCTCCCGTCATCCAAAGTGTAGTTGGTTAGTTTCCTGTTCTTCACATATCTTGTGTTTTTCCCATATGCATTTGAGAGTGGTGTGGGGAATGAAACCATGCAGTTATGGAAAACTGCTCTTTTCTCAGAACTATGCAGGACCTCAGAGTTGATTATATTATGTAAGGGGGGGGGTTTGCAGGGTGCAGCCCCACCTGTCAGTGGGTTCGGGGGTTGAGCCCCCCCATTAAAAACGACTGAATATGCCTGAAGAGTAGTGTACCTGTGATGCATCATTAAGGACAACGTGCTGGTGTTGTGTGCTTGGTGCTTGCAGTGAGTTGTCTTTGGATATGTGTTATCAGTGCGGTCCTGCTGAATGCTGAATGTTCTGCTCCGATTTGTACCGCACTGACATCACATTCGCTGAGTTGTCATGAATCCCTCAACAGCGTTCCCTCCATCTATAATAGAAGTTACACAGAAATGGAAGCATAAAAATGTACCAGTCTATCTCTCTCATTGCCTATAAAGTGATCTGGGATGCACTGTGTATGAAAAGCACTGTATAAATGCAAATCCTTCTTCTTCTGAATGAAAAATGTCAATGTAGATTTCCATTTAAAGAGAGACCATCGTGGCAAGTTAAACCAACACATTTTTATTTATTACTTTGTACATATATACAACACCAGATTTCTTTTTGCTTTACAACACATAAATACAGGAGAACAATGTTTATTTTTATATTAAAAAAAAAACTGGTGTTAGTGGAACGTGTTCACATGGCAACGTGTGTAAACAGAGTAAATACTGGCTGACGGAAGAGGATCTTAGTTCCAGAGTGATATAAAACGGACAGTATTTGTATACTGAAGCAAAACCTAACAACAAATTCTTGTTGAATTCCTTTTCTTTTTTCCTTTTTTTATGTGTATCCTTTTACAAACGGTGGCAGGCAATCAATAAATAACCAATGAATGCTGTAAACTTTGTGTGAAATGTCACTGCTGGACAGTGTTTAAAACAGTGTTTGCTGGTGAGAACATCTTTCCACTTCTGACAAACTTGGAAAACAACATGGAAGACAGAAAAAGCAATATTTTTTTTCTGAGGTGAAGAGTTGGGGTTGGGTGAACCTGGATTCAAAAATCAGTGGAAAGGAAAAATGTGCTGTTTCGTGAGTACGAAAAATAACATGGGATCCAGCCCAGTATTAGTTCACCTGTGTTTCATCGTAGTCTGCCCGGATTTCTGTAAGGGAGTTAACCTTTGCATTTGTCTGTGTTTTACAGGTAAAACAACATGTTGCATTGACCTGGGAATGTCTTCAGCCCCCAACCCCGGCTTTCTTGTTCTCTGGGTTCTGTCTTCCCTTTTATACTTATACTACATGAGAATGGCTGCCTTAAGAAGGGATTGACTGGTCACCAGTCTGAAAATAAAATCACAGGTTGTCATCAGCAGAATTCTGGGGCCAGAGTTTCAAAAAATGGGAAGTTGGTGCATGTGCCGCAAAACCTGTGCCCAAGGGGGGCTTCACTTGTATGTATTGCCATATTTTAGTACGTGGAGACAGTTTGTAACCAGACCCGTGATTTACAGTAGCATGCGACAGTTTTCTGTGTGCAGTTGCACCGGAACACAGCACCTTGTAGTACCGGAGGCAAGATCTTCCGCAGCTGCACCCGCCACCCGTGTGCACCACAGGCTGAAAATAGGAATGTCTGCCAGTGCAGAGAGTGGACATGGGACTTAGTCCCTGGGCCATTTTCAGTCCTTTGAAAATCCGGACCCTGTTCCACACATTCCAAAACTATTTCAATTTGAAGAGCCATCAGTACCAAATATAGCAGGCAGAAGATATAATTTGTTTTTAAAAGCAGTCAGTTGTAACTTTTTATTTCTGATTTTTTTTTCCTGTTTCCATTTGTTCCTAAGAAGATTTCTGGCTGTAGTTTCATATGCAATGTGAAGAGCAGTACTTTACCTGGATACTGATAGGACTAGTTATATTTCTGTTCATACCTCATCAGCATTGTGACCTGACTTATTGGACATCCCAAGCGATCGCTCTGGTAGCAGGTGACTGGCTCTTCTTGGTCAGTTGTGATGTCACAGACAGTGAGGTCACATGCTGATGATGTAAGAGGAGGAGCAGAACTAGCTATGTCAGCCTCCAGGCAGAGTACTGTTCCACACATCACACCTAGTACTGTAAGGTAGAAAATCTAATTAGCAAAAGGGAAAGCAAAACAGTCTTCAGCTATAAGTAGTAACAATTTACTACTTTTGAAAGTTAATATTAATTTTGGCAGTGCACTAGCTCTTTAAATTGCAGCTCTTCTGTCCTGTATATTATTAATGCAATACAGACCACTCTTACACTTATTTGAGTGGTCTCATGTGCATTTATAGGGTATGTGATTATGAACCAAAGGTGAGCGGCTCTGATACCCTAAGAATGTAGGCGAAACCACTCTTAGAACCATAAGGGTGGTCTCTGTGTGACAGTATTAAAATGACTGTGATGAAGTTTGATTAATAATATATTAAAAATGTAAAAAAAGCTCCTCAGACAAGCCCGTTTTCCAGAGTACCTGCACTAGAGACTCTTTACAAAACAAGAGTGTCTCATGCCTAGGGGAAAGGTGCGCTCCGATGGGTTGGAAGTGCTCCCTTGAAATATGTATTATTAGTGAGGACACAAACATGGAAAGTGTCTCTTTCTCCTTTACTGCTGAGGCTGCAACATGTTTCTGTGAAATCAAGGCTCTTCCCAGCCTTGCAGCTCTTCTACAGTAGGGGATTAGACTGGAGTGGAGGTTGCTATCCCCTGCTTGTGGGATCACATTCTGCTGCCGTGGGAATGATTGTGATGTCACAGCTCCAGTCTAATCTTCAGCCATAGAAAAACTGTTCGGATGGGTAAAGCTCTTGATTTCATGTAAATATCTTGCAGTAATTACCGACTGCATCCACTAATAGTATGTTTGTTTTTTTTATTTAGTTGTCTAACCAGGTATAGCACACTAAGCTGAAAGCTTTTTTACAGGAGCGACCTGGGAGCACAAGTGCGGAGTTGGTTGATTCTGATCCCATGGAATTCTGTCGGAATTTTATAATATGCAATCCGGAGACTAGTTTATCTCCAGTTCTGACAAGGACCTTGCAATTGGACTCAGAACCATAAATCCTAATTTAAAATGCAAAAATGTTATTTACGCTTAATTTCAGAATCAACATTTTCAGATGGTATTGACAAAATTCTTAATTCTTAATAAATGATCAATATCAAATAAGTCTGATTAGGAATCCACAATTCTGAGAACCCCTAACTGAAATTCCATTTTTTTTTGTTTGGAATGCTGTGGAATGAGTTTGGCTGATGCTGAATAATCTTGTGGTTTTGCTTTTTTGTCTGGTGGCTCCCTCCCCCCCCCTTTGATATCCTCATTCCAGGGGTCTATGTGATAACAGCGGAGTACTAAAGGCGATCACTGTGCTCGCACAGTCAGAGTGCCGAACTCATTTTCAGCACTCTGACAACCCCAGCGCACCAGAATAATGGCACCAGGACAGTGTTTTACTGCTTTCTGTGGGAGGGCTGCACCCCCTTCACCCCCTACTTAAGGATTCTCAACTCCAGGGGGGTGCATGTTGGGGGGGTGAAAGCTGTAGGAAAAAAAAGGTTCTGGCTGGGCGCAATACAAAATCACACCAGTGCCCAGACCCGAACCCTGTACCTCAGCCACCCCAGCTACTAGCCAGTCCCCAATGCCACAATGCAGCTTGGCCAGCAACCCCAGCACCACCCCCTACAGCCTCTCCACCCTCCCAACCCATGCTCGCCATGCTCACTCCCACCCCCCACGTGCATACATATAGAGACATCCTGGACATCCTGTCACCTAGTTCGCCCACCCCCTCATCCAGTCGCCCTACCTTTCCATCGCCGTGAGTGGATTGGCCAGGAAGGAGTCACTGTAACGGACAGCACCCTTCCTTATGCACCCACTTCATGGGTTACCCCATTCTAGTGGGGGTGCATTGTTAGAAGTAGAGAGGGATGGGTTGGGGGATACCTCTCCTGGTCCAGATTGCCTAACAAGTGATGCCATTCTGCTGTGTCTCATTTCTCTGCTGAATGCCACAGACAAGACCTGTAGTTGTACTTCCATTAGGATTTTTCTTTTGTTAGTTACTGTGGCTAAAGCACTAAAAGTCTGTCAACCAAAAATACCCAATGGTAGAAATAGTCCTGATACAGAAAATGCTCACTATTTGATGGGTGGCACTTTCTCTGCCTCTCAAGACTTCTGCAACTGTGGCAAACTGGTTAAAAATTATTTTAGCTGCTTAGGAAGTCTCTTTGCATTTTGCTGCATGGCTAATGACATAGTGCAGACGTTTGAATCCAGACATACTTTTTCCTTGCTGCTTTTCTTTTTTTTTTGCTGTTTTTGGAGCTGACCACTGTTTTGAAACAGACTGGCTCATACCAAATTACGTTATTTTCCTTTACACCCCCCCAGCCCCATTTACACACATATTCGGTTCCATCCAAAAGGACATGAACCCGAAGTCCACTCACAAATATCTGAGGGATGGAGGGTGTACGATTCAATTTCAGACTGCTTGTGTCTGATTTACTTTTAGATGGATTACATTTTTACCACTGTGTCCCTTTGTTTTGTTTTTTTTTTGTTTCTTGTTTCTTGTGGGCAGACAAAGTTTCAGCTATGGAGATTGCGCTCGACATGGCATACTATATAGAATTATCAACAGACCACTGCAAATTACAGGACTGCACTTCCACCAGGGAATTAGGGGTGACATCATGAACCACAAGACTAAAGGCGGCATGGTTTGATGATGTCACCCAAGCTCCCGAACTGCCAGATCTTCTGATTTGCAGCTGTCCTCCCGGTTTGAGCCACATGATTATATTTTTGCTCCGGAATGCATGAATCCCAGAGAAAAGGGAAGAAAGATGTCATTTTTAATTGCATCTTATAAAATGTAAAAACTAACACAAATTGGACTTTGGATCTGGTTTGGACTTTTTTTGTTTTGTTTTGCAAAACGCTTTCATGATCCGTGTTTGTGTTTTTGCTGGTACTGTCATGGACTGTATGTTTTATTTTTAAAGTCTATTTGGCAACAGACACCCAGAAACCAAGTCATAATTCACAGCTTCTCAGCCACAGTGCTGAACTCTGACATTGCCAGACTCAGAAGTGTGAATTATGATTTTGTTATGACATCTAGCCTTTTCCATTACCTAGAAAATGGCTCTGTTCATGTACTATTGAAGTTGCATAATAATATGGTACGATAGTGATGGAAGGCCTTTCAGGTCCATTTTGTCTGCCCCTCCTGCAGCACGGCAATGACTACTCACAGTTTAAGCCGTGCCGCACTGTGTCTTTTTTTCGTCATGATTAAACACTATCTACTTTTTGCATGAATTATTTGGTCTGCAGTTTCCTTTTCTCCTAAGCATCCAAAACACTTTGTTTTCCAATAATTTTTTTCCATATTAAAATGAATCTGATTCGTGGATACCCTGGAAATTGCAACCTTAGGCATAGAGTTTTGGTCTGTTATCCATATAAATGATAAGGATTCTCTGGCAGTATCCTGCCTATATTATCTGCTATCTGCATTGCTTCCACCGGGCAGGATGGGTATATTTTCCAGATAGTGGGTTTGCACACCAGAAATAAGAATCCTGGTTACCCTGGCGTGGAGCTCCCAATATACATATTACTTACTCTGGATAAAAACTGTGAACTCCGAAGATATCCAGAGAGGATGACCTGGCTAGACTCAAGCATTGGTCAGAAACATGGCAGCTGGGGTTCAATGCAAAGAAATGCAAAGTCACGCATTTTGGAGCAAGAAACCCAAGGAATCATTACTGACTTGTGTGGGGGGGGGGTGTTCAGTTATCCCCTACAGAGGAGCAAAAACATCTTGGGATGATAATAACATGGCAGATGAACCATTCAGCGCAGTGCAGAAAAGCGGCAGCTAAGACTAATAAGATACTGGAGTGTATTGCCAGAGGAATCACGTCCAGGAGAGGGGAGGCCATCTTGCTACTGTACAGGTCATTGGTGAGGCCGCACCTGGAGTACTGCTTGCAGTTCTGGCACCCCTACTTCAAGACAGATGTTAAACTGCTGGATGGGGTCCAGCGCAGAGCAACCAGGATGATCCTTGGTATGGTGGACAGACCCTACGAGGAGAGACTGAGGGAGCTCAACATGTACTCCCTGGAGGAACGGAGGGATAGGGGACATGATAGAAACCGTTAAATAAATAAAAGGCATAAATAAAGATGGTACAGAGGGAATTTTAAGATTAAGGAGAGGGAGGGAAACTAAGGGGCACAATCTAAAGTTGGAGGGTGGTAGATTCAGAAGGGAAATGAGAAGGCACTATTTCACGGAGAGAGTGGTGACAGGGTGGAACACACTGCCTGAGGAGGTGGTATCCTTGAAGATGGTGGGAAGTTTTAAGAGGGGATGGGACAGTCAGGGGGAAGTTCACCAATGAGGCACTGGGAGGAGGGGTAACAGCTAGTATGGGCATGAAATAGGATATGCCGGAAGGAGAGGGGGTGCAGCTGCAGTGTAACAGACTGCTAGCTGCACACTTCAGCAGACTAGACAGACTATCAGGCCTGTGTCCGCTGGCAATCTTCGCATGTTTGTCTGTTCGTATGTATATCCAGCAAGGCCAAAACCCAAACAGGTTCTGGAAAGCTTTTGTTTCTAAATCACTTTTTTTTACTCATAATTTGCATGAATTTGCATACTGGGCACATGCTACTGACATCCATATAACTTGTTTGCATTTAAAACCCAGGCTTGACACTGTTAGCATTTACTATTGCTAACCCAGTAAATAGAAATCACCTGAGATGTGATAGCGGGTGGAGCAAACCTTTAAATGCTGAATAATTTGCAGGGAACTCCAATGCATTCCGTCGAGTGACCTTTGTTACTTGCTAAGAACTTGTGTTTAATTTATGCATAGCTTAAGCCTTAAGTATTAGGTGCATGTAATTAATGTGGACTGCCTAAGGGCACCACATAAATCACATCAGTAGCTAAATATGTACTGATCTGCAATTTCTGAGTCACTCCTAACACTCAAGGTGAAGCGTGACCAGATTTACTGAAAGAATATCAGGACAGCTAGCCAAAAAATATATTGTGTGTAGTGTTAGTCTTTTACCACATAATCTGTAGCACTGTGAGGGACTTTTTAAGTTCTGCTTCCTCTGGAATTTTGGAAATTCCACCCAGTTCCACAGAATTCAGTCAGAAACTGAATTCCAAAATTCTAAAAGCAGATTTTTTTTTTAACACTGTCGATTAGTAATCTGTGTTTTACATAAACTGTGAAATTGTATTCAATGGTTATGTAAACCACTGATTCATTTTCTGCCTCAACAGGGGAAAAAGACCTAGGGGTCATGGTGGATGCATATATGAATAACTCTGAGCAGTGCAGGAGAGCGACTAGCAGGGTAAACAGGATGTTGGGATGCATCGTAGAGGGGATCACCTCTAGGAGCAGGGAAGTGATTCTGCCGCTGTACAATGGACTGGTTAGACCACACCTTGAGTACTGTGTACAGTACTGGAGACCACACTTGAAGGGGGACATACAGCTTCTGGAGAGGGTACAGAGGAAGGCAACTAAGATGATGCGAGGACTAGGGGATTTGACGTATGAGGACAGACTTGAGGAGCTCTGCCTGTTTTCATTGGAGGAGAGGAGAGACAGGGGACATGATTGAGGTCTTCATGTACCTCAAGGAATAAATAGGGTAAACATGGAGAGATCTTTAGACTAAAGCAGGGAGGTATCACCAGAGGGCATGGTTTGAAGTTGGAAGGGGGGGGAGGAGGAGGTTTTTCACTGAGAAGGTAGTGGACCCTTGGAATGCACTGCCTGGCGAGCTGGTTCAGAGATCCACAGTGGAGGGCTTCAAGAGAGGATAGGACCATGTATCAGATGATGGCCTGGCCCAGGGGGGTGGGGATGGATGATAGGGGTTTCTGGAACACAAGGGGGGGAGGGCCTCGGCACCCAACTAGGGATCTGAGGTTTAAGCAGACTTGATAGACCGTAAGGCCTAATCTGCTGGCAATTAGTATGTTAGTATGTTATTGCTGACATCTTCAGTATGGCATGCAATTGAGGCTGCCATCATTAAACGAGTAACTTTTATGGATGTTGGATCTGATTCATGAAGGGAAATGCTGGGCTAGAGCCGAGCCCTGCATCAGCCCTGGTGGCCAACACAGATGTGTCCGATTGTTTGCCACACCCTGCGCCTGATTCAAGAAGATTGGGAGCATTTGTGACACTTTTCCCACTTCATGGCTGCTTGTGCTCAATATTCGGTGCAAGCCTCATAAAATGGGCACCCCAGATTGCCACAAGCAAGACCAGAAAAAGCTGATCTAACTTGCGGCAATTGGTGCACGGGACTGAGAATCTCGGTCGCCGGCCAGGGAATGCCGCAAGTCCCGTGCACCAGATGTTCACCACACCCATGGCTTGAGGCATTCCAAACACGTTTGTGAACCGACCCCTTTGACTTTATGGAGGGAAAACACACCCATAGCAGAAAGCTCCAAGAAACCGAAGGCCGAGAGATCCTCCTTTATCTTCCCAGACTTACTGATTCTGCAATGAGGTGAACACTATGTGACCCTCCCTTCCCCCAGTTCACTGAATTCCACACCCTCTACTGTTATTCTCTGTGAGCGACCGATCCCACTTGAATTTTAGAACAGATTTCCAGTTTAGAAGCGAGACACAAATAAGTGCCCTAGCTGGGATCTGTACCCAGGCCAGCTCAAAATACCAGTCCGTTTCACTACTAGTTGAGCTACAAGGACAACTGAAAACCTGAGGACCCTGAAGGCACCTATCTTGTCTCAACGCACACCCTGGAGCCACACAAATAAGAACTGAATTTTTATTCACATGGGATATGGTGTGCATATTTAAAATACAATTTAGGAGTAAGAAACAGATAAGTGCCCCAGATGGGATTTAATACGAGGTCTGCTCAGGAATCCATTCTGCTAATTTGAAATTGTATCTGAAGATGAAGTTGTGCAGGTAGTACCGCTGGTAGTGCATGGTATTTCATGCAAGCCGGAGTTCAAATCCCACCTAGAGCACTTTCTGTGTTATTGTATTTGTTTCTCACTTCTAAATTGTATTTAAAAATATATTCACACTGCACTCCTTGCAAATAAAGAAAAAAAGTTTAAAAAAGTTCCCTACTCCCCACTTGTACTGCTTCCTTTAGTAGGGTGTGACATAGGTATACCACTGTCTGGGTGAAAAATTATTCCCTCACATTACCCCCCAACTCTATTTCAAGCACAGGGTATGCCCTCAAATTCCACTGCCCTGAACAAGCTTAAAATGTTTCCCTGACCCAGTATATCTTCTCAGTTTTACATGAAACAGTAGATTGCTGGATTCATACTTTAACACTTTTTGCCAAAGGTCTAGCAGCGTCTGGTGGGAGGTGGGACAGCTTTATCACTCAAGCCATGTGACAGCAGTGATATACATCCCCCACACCCCCACTTTAAAGAACTGCCCTGGTCTCTTTGATTCTAGATTGATACCATTGGGCACATGGGGAGTCAGTGTCAGAAGACCATTAGTGGAGCAAGACGTTTGCTGCAGAAAAATTGGAACTGTTGTGAACCTATATGTCTAGGTTGGGGGGCAGCTATGCTGGAGTGTTAGGTAAAAAATAGATTTTGTAGACCACTTCTGTATTTTTGAAATACAACTTCCAAACCTGAGGTACTGTGCAGGAGAATCTGCTTCTGTTTTCATCATACACAGACAAGTGTGCATATCGTGTACAGTACTTTGTTCACACTCCCTTACAGAAATAAAGTTCAGACATTGACCAAAAAAAAAGGCACTGCTTTGGTTCCTCCCCCTTCACCTCTGCAACCCGATTGGCTCTTCAGGCCTGCACCATGGTTATTTCCCATATATACCATGCTCCCTTTCTTGCCGTACTGCGGCATTCTCCATTTCATTACAGTCATTTCTGTTTTTGTTTTCTTAGTGGAAATTCAGAGAAACAGACTGGAGAAGAAGCAGGGCTGGCACAAACATGACAGTGATTTCAATTTTGTTTTTTATTTAGTGTATGTTTCTGATTCAAAATATGGAGGCTGAATTGTCAAAAGTCTTCATGCAGTCTTGATTTCTGGTTTGGAGTTGTGCCTGCATCAGAAATAAATGCGCGCCAATGTTTGAATGCTATTGTCTAACATTTTGACCCATATGTGACAGTTTTAGCAAATTTACGGGGAAAAAACAGTGCATGGGTTATATACTGATGCGTGTCACCTTTTTGATGCAAGTAGAAGTCAAAGTGTCAACTGCACCAGAAAGTTAGCCCACCAATTTTTTTGCTGCAAATTGCACAACTGCACTAGATGACTAGTTTAAATTGTAGACCACATTTTGAAACTCTGCCTCTTTTCTCGATTGGTGAATTAAATAAGGTACCCGTTAATACAGGATGAGTCAAGTCGATTTCCCTGTGGTTTCCTACAATAGGAAGGTCATTCATTACACTCATCTGACCCTACAGATATCCTTTGGAACAATCTGTACCTCAATGGGTTGATTTCAGGACATGGATTATAGTTCGTACTGGGGGGGGCTCAACAGTGACCACCAAACCCCTTTCCCCTGTTGTCCTGTACTTAGTCTTTGTGTTTGGCCCTGCAGACAATGACAGCCCCCCCAGTTCACATTACAAAAAAAAAAAACCTTGGCATACTTGTCAACCCAGTGGTAGGGGTAGGTGAGCAATTGTAGAAAAACAAGTAAGGAGGACCCACCCCAAACTTGTGGGTGCAAACGCTTAGAATGAACTAGAGCATTTTCACTTAAAGTTCCACTGCGGGACCCCTAGCACCTTCCCAATGAGAAAAAAGTCAAGTAATAAATATTTTTAGACCCCTCTCCATGTAACCATAAATAGTCTCCTTTCTGTCCCCTTTAACCCAGTATATGAATGCTAGTTCTTCTTCTTCTTCAGTCCACCTGTACTCAGTCTCCTCCTGCAGTTGCCAGCTGATCCCCCAGATTCTTTCTCCCTCCAAGTCCCTGTGCCAACCCCTGACCCCTGCCAGTGCACCATAATTTCAACACTGCTTGACTCCCCACACTGTGGCATAGGGGTCCTCCAGGAAATTTAGTACATGGGGCCCACCTGGAAAATGGGAACCGGGGCCCTGCTCCTTGGGTAACACCACAGAGATCTTATGTAACAAAAAAAACAGAGGGGTCATCATATGACCCCTCTAGTCATTTGCATAATAACTCTACAGGGTTCATATAGGCTATTAGCATATTGACCGTGTCTCTGTGTTCAGATCAAGTATTAGTCTGATAAATCCCATTTCATTCGAAAGTAAATATTACCTGAAAGGATGCGAAGAGTTTTAAAAGTAAGGAAGGGTCTGCCTGAAGGGGAGGTGTGGACACCTGGAAATGTACAGGTATCCAGGAGTGTCACTCCAGCACTGACTCCTCCTCATCCCAGACAGACTCTGCTTTCCATCAGCCTTCCCATTGGCCGGGGGATCCCGGTAGCCACTTGCCCTGCACATAGCCTCAGGAGGCAAGTTAAACAAAGACATTAAAAAAACGATCCAGTGAGGGGGATAAGTGCAACATGAAACTATGCTAGTGTTAATGGAAGTGTACAATAAATGAATATGCATTTCTTGTGCACCGTTTTGTCCCTGCCATGTACTTGTCAGTGAAGCCCACTAGTCATTTCAAACTAAAAAAAGACATAAATGCTAAAAATAGAGTTGACCTGCCCAGCTTGTCTGAACATGTACCCAGTCGGATACAGGATCTGCCAAGATTCGGAGCATCGGGTAGCAGGTTGGGGGTGGGAGGCCGATGCTAAAGATAAGACTCCAGTGGACTTCTTTATAACTCACATACATGATTTCAGCCAATCAGCACTCAGTACCCCCTGGGCCTCTTGTCTCACAAGAGCACTGCATTTCAGAGATGGGAGAGAGAGAGAGAGAGAGAGGAGTGTTACAGCCACTTTTCAATGAAAAAATGGAATGTGCAACTTTATTATATATCACTCTTGGTAACATGGGTGATTTGTAATGTGTTCATATGTGCTTTGAGAAATGTCTGATATGGTATAAGAGCATTATCTTGCATAGTTGGGGCGGATATAAATGCTCAGCTGTATTTCGCAGCCCTCTCTCCCAAACTGCATGAGCCAGCATCTCGTACAGCAAATGTAAATTTATAGAATAGGGTGAGGTGAACCGGTTCTGTTTTTTTTTTAAGCCAAAAAGTTCTAAAGGGTTCATTTTTTTTCTAACCTAGTTTTATTCTATCTAAGTAATTTGCATACCAAAGTGTATGCAAATGAGGTGACAATGTCCAATCTACCTTTAGAACCACAAGAACTATGTTTTTTTTTTTTAAAGGGAAGTCCTATTTGGTTTTAAAACATAGAACTGGTCAGGTTACAGTGGATTTGTTTTTTTTCCAGAACTGGTTCTGACCCTCCCTCGTGTTGATCAGATCTGAAGTACAGAGACTCCCTGAAAAATGGGGGAGACTTGTGTCCAAATCAGCAAGCCAGTGCAGTGGGGTTCCCTGAACTTTCAGCAGTGACTCTGGACTGTAATGGCGTCACGGGGAGTGGGGTTTCATCTTTCCCTTCAGGGTGAATTCCATCTGTGCTAGGTTATGATCCGCCTCATCACTTCACCTCCACCACTACCAGTCCTCTGCTGAGCGTACAGGAGAAGCATGGAGATAAAGCGCCCTCTTTGCGCGTTGCAGGGTACTACATGTGGTGAAAAGCGGAGTACCCACCATACGAGGGGCACTTAGGTATGTCTCACTGTGCAGTGTGGGACAGGACCCTCTCCATGTGGGACAGAGGGGATTGTGGGTAGTACTGCAAGGGAAGTCCATCCTAATGACGGACAGAAGGTTTGGATCCCACGGTGCAATGTTGGACAGCATAACATGGGTCAGAAGGGACAGAGGTGGTGTAAAACGGACGTCATGCCTACCTGCAGACAGCTAGGAGGTATGAATGTCCCTGTGCAGTTTTGGGACAGCACTCCTTCCATTTGGGACACAGGTGGGCTCCAGTATTTCTCCTGAGCGGTATGCAGCAGACAAAGACAGCTCTCTACGTTTGACGCAGGGACTTAACATATTCCTACAAACTGCTTCCTGCCATGTGTATTGTGTGGACTCAAAATGTGCGAACACAGGCATGCTATCTGTTTCGACTAACCTACTTCTCTACTGTTTATGCCAAGGCCTTTGACCCTCACCTGGAGAAATCTTCAAATACTATTAGGCCCTCAATACAGACAGTTATCTTCCCAAATATATACATATATTGCTGTGCTTGGTGCCCCACTCCCCAAGGTGCAAATATGAAATAGCAGCATCGTCTCTTCCTCCTATTCCTCCTCCTCCTCATTCTTCAGTGTGCTGTTCAGATTTCTGTCAGTCGTTCACATCTTCCGCAGTACGGATGCTCAAGCGGTGCCACTGCAAGTGAAACAGGTTATGAGAAAGAACGTGAGCAAACGTCCTCAAGCTCCATTCCCACACCAGTGACAATGCAGTACATTAGCAATAACGCCCAGTCAGTTGTCTGTTTATTCAAGCAGTTTAATCTTAGGAACTCAGCACTGGTGAACTTTTCTCCTTTTTCAGGCTTGCAGCATTATCAATCAGTTAAAATATTTACAATGAGTAGTAGATTGAAATGCGTGGACACCTTGCATGTGCTTTGAGGCCCAAGGCAAAGTCAAGTGCCCCCAAGAACCCAAGAAGTCTGTGTATTTCTTTTTATCTTTTTTTACTTGTATTTATCCTAATGTCATTGACCATTTCCTTCAGACCAGGTCCTTCCCAGACCCACCACACACCTTCTCTGAGGCTTACCTCTCTATGTGAGTCCTCTATGAGTCATAACCCCCCCCCCCCACTCATGGCTGTCCTAACCCCTCTAAAGCTCAATCCAGATTCTGGAGCCATTGCCTAGTTGGTTGTGTGGGACCTGGAGAGACCCAGTGCTATATTTTCAAAAGGACTGCTACCATTCTCTTGCCTATGGCAAAAAATCTTTTGAAAATAGTAGGGTTGCTCGGATTTGCCAAATCTGTTCCAATAGGGTTTTCTTTAGGATTTCAAGAATTTTATTGTATTCTTCAATCTTACTGTAGCAGTATGTTTCTCGTTGCTTGTAACGCATTTTGTCGGTGTGTATAAAAGGCACTAAATAAAAAAAATTCTATCTTAGTCCATTCTCGTCAGACTTTACATATTTAGGTTTTATTTTGCCTGGGGCTAGAAAATACTTCCTGTTTTTAGGCTGGTCATACAGGGTGGAGGATACAAATGCAGACTGACAGCGAATGGGAGACATTTGGCCCACACTCTTCTTGAGAAATGCTACAAGATCTTTAACATTCACCTGAACAACTACCAGACCAGATAGATGGACGCTCAGTTTAGCATCTCATTAGAAAGGGGGAACAGACTCTGGAAGTAGTGAAGGCGAAGGCAAAGCCCTATAACTGCCTGTGTTTTTAACGAAGCATTTTAGAACTCACAGGCAGGGATGGGTACTAAGAAAATGGGCTGAGACGAGAGCCCTGTAACTTTTTATAACATACAGGAAATAAAAACAACACTCTGACCTGGTGCTGCTGAGTGACACTCGGGTGGCAGAGCTGCGCTGGTGCCTCGGTACTGTGTGATTCTGTGGTTAGCTGGGGACTTGACATCTGTCAACTCTGTTTCCTGTGACATAACCCAGGGAGGAAACTGTGGCACCCAGACCATGAACAGACACTGGCATTTATTTCAGAATACTCGCTTGTTAAAAGGGGAGCTCCTCTTTACCTTGCCAGCTTGTGGGAAGACGGGAGTGGGATTCTGTGGTAGCCCAGGACTGTAAGAATCAGTTGCTGCCCCTCAGGAGACCCTGTTATCTGGGAAGCAGCCACACAACCCACGGAATCAGACAGTTGCGCCGGTGTAACTTGGCATTAGCTTTCGCACATCAAGCTAAAAGATTGTGGGATCGAGTCCCATGCCATGATACCCTGGCTTGTACACCATGCTGAAACTGTGCAGAGCAGGAGAGAGGGCAGCTGCATTTTTTTTTGGGGGGGAGTATCCTCTGGATGACAGGAGACTTTAAAAGGAGGTGCCATTCCTGCACAACTCTGCTGATTGTCTAGTCAGATGTTTAATATCCCCTGTGAGTGCTTTCAAAAAGAGTAGGGCATTACCCTCCGTGTGGCATGGCCAACATCCCTCCCCAGATGGCACAGAACAAGTTCTAATGCTTCTGGGTGAGATGCTGCTGGGACCCACTGCTGCAGTCCCTCCACGGCAAGTTTCTAAAGGGTAACATCCATCAGGTTGTGGGGCAGTCCCCGGTTTAGCTTTGTACAAGGCAAGTGCAATTTGCATAGTTTGTGACATTTAACTTTGGTTGATCCTGCCATCCCTCCTGCCCAACATTTTGTAGCAAGTGACTCTAGTGGGGCATCCCAGAACCCTCCATGGCTGACGTCGGAGTCATGGGATCAGTGCAGAAGAGTGTGTTGTAGTTATTAATAGGACTAGCTATCAACAGCTCCAGTTTGTGAGTTACGGATCCTGGTGCCATGCCCAGGGTAAGCATAGATTGTGCGGCTGTGCTCCACATAAGGTGAAATTCTACTTTCCTTGCAAAAAGCTTGATCGGGGACTGCCTCATACTAAAGTATGACTGGCAGCATAGCCTAGAGGTTAGAGTAGCAAGCTGCAAATGAGATTGGTACATGCAGCAGACTTGGGTTTGATTCCCACAACCTCCACTTACATACTGTGTGACTCTCAGCCAAGTCACTTAACCTTCCTAGTGCTCCCAGGTTGCCCCTGAAAACAGGCACCTGTGCCTGGTAGGCTGTACCTGGTTACCAAAGAATAAAAACAAGGTGTGGGGCATGACCTCATGGACATTCCCTTTTACAGCAGCAGTATTTGTTAGCGGGAAAAACACGTTATCATGTAGGTTTTTTTGGTTTTTGTTGGTAATAATGTTTTTCTGCTAAAATTATCAGCGTATCCAGCTTTCTTTCCTACCCCCCAGAGATGTGTGTGGGCACCCTCTTAATACATCCACAACATGAATCCAGTATGGAAAGTCAATAAGTAAACCTTCATTGAAAGGGATTTTTCAAAAATTGTTAGCAGTGGCCATATTTAATGACTCAAGCCATTAATTATAAAATGAGTAATAAAAGCCACTTTTAAAAAAATCTGAGGAACATATAAATGTACTGCTGGTGAATCTAATTATCCCAGAAATATATCAATGCTAACAAACTATATGATACATTTTTTTTTGGCGAATAATAAATACTTGTGTTTTAACCATGCTTTGTAAAGCACTCTGTTACTTATTGTATGAGCCGTGCTATTCCCTAGTCTGTGTATTAATACATCCCCTGGCAGCTTGCTTGGAGTTTTAAGAGTGGTCTTGTGCTTATTCTTAGGGTTCAAGGACAGGGACCCAAAGGCGAGTGGTTTTGGAACCCTTCAAATTCAGGTGAACATAGAAATATAGGATAGTACATGGGAGCCCATATACAACCACAGTATTCTCATGTGGAGTGGTTTCATGACAATGAGGCCCTCGAGGGCAAAGTTCGAGAGGTCTCATGGAAACCATGAGGTATAGAGAGTACTGTGGTTGTGTATTTGGGCTGCCATACACTATTCTTTATAGTGTTTGGTGCCCAAAATATAAAATACCACTTTCTTTTTCATTGTTCCATTGAAGTGTTTGCCGATGGGACCAGCACTTCCGGTATGTCCAGCTCACGCATGCCAGGGGCCAACTGCCCCCTGTCCTATGAACAACTCTGTTGGGGTGGTTGCATTGTGACGTGCTTACTAATGCAAAATGAAAAATCATTCTGTGTTAGTAGGTATGTCACTAGTGCAGCAGAATGACTTTTTCATGTGTATGGATTTTCATACACAATCGTGTTCTGCCATATGCTATATGTAGAATTTGTCAGTAGAAAAGGACCACTTGGTCCATCCAGTCTGCTCAGATGGTCCCTGCCCAGTCTCTCTCCACAGACTCTAACTGGTCTCCAGTGACCCTCCCTCCTCCCTGCCCATTTCCTAATGCTCCCCTGTGTGTATCCCATGCATGCTTAAAGCCCCCTACTGTTTTTACCTCCACCACTTCTGCTGGCAGTTTGTTCCAGGCTTCCACCACTCTTTCAGTGAAGTAGTACTTCCGCACATCCCTCTTAAACTTCCCCCATTCCAGCTTTATCGTATGCCCTCTGGTCCTGGTCCTCTTTCTTATTTGAAAGAGACTCCCCTCCTTTATGTTATATTCTTGTTCACCCCCTGTGAGGTACCTGTAGGTGTCTATCATTTCCCCTGTCACTGTCCTCTCTTCTCTTCTAGGGTGAACATGTTGAGATCCCTCAGTCTCTCCTCATGGGGCTTTTGATGCAACCCTTGTACCATTTTAGTTGCCCTCCTCTGTACTGTCTCCATGCTGTCTATGTCCTTTCTGAGGTTCAGCCCCCAGAACTGGACACAGTACTCCATGTGGGGTCTCACCAGCGAGTGATATAGAACCAACACCACCTCCTTCTTCCTGTTGGTGGTGCCTCTCTCCCAATCCATCCCAGCATCCCACTGGCCCTACCCACTACTTTGTTACACTGCCCTGCCACTTTGAAGTAATGAGATTTGATAACACCAGGGTTCCTTTCCTGCTTAGTGACTGTCAGTACCCCCCCACCCCATTTTATGCTCAGCTCTGGAGTTTCTATGCCCTAGCTGCATGATTTTGCACTTTTTGACATCGAACCCAACCCCAGCTGCCATGCCCTTGACCCCTCCTCAAATTTCCCAAGGTCCCTGCACATTCTTTCCACCCCCTCCTGAGTATCCACCCTATCACAGATTTTGGTGTCATCTGCAAAAAGACATCCCTTTCCTTCCAGTTCTTCTGTGATGTCACTTATGGAGGCATTGAAGAGGACCCTTTGAAACTGTAAGTGAGCCATCTGCAATTAATCAATATTTCATTGACTGAGGGAGCGTAGAGCATTACTAAAATTTGCAAAAATAAGAAGTCAAACCAGTAAATGCAACCAGGTAGCAAGTCCTCCCCTGCTCAATCACAACATTGTAATTGTATTCAGGATCATCTCAGAATATATTAAAAAAACCTTCTAATTATAATAAAAATGTAAAAAAAAAATAATTTCCCGAAACACACCCTGAAACCACATAAATTAGAATTATATTTCAAATTAGAAGGATTACAGAAGTGCCCTTGCTGGGACTTGAACCTAAGCTTGCCCAAAATACCATTCCACTGCAACACCTGCTGTGCTACCAGGAGAGCTGGAAACCTGGCACTCTCAAAGGCACTCGTTCTCTCTCAATGCACAGTATGCAGCCACAAAAATTAGAACAGCAATTTTATTCACAAGGATGTGGTGTGCATATATTTTAAATACAACTGAGAAGTAAGAAAGAAGTAAGTGCCCCAGCTGCGATTGCATTTCTATTTTGCGTGGCCCAAAGGTACGTGCCTTGAAAGAGGATGACCGCCTCTGGGATCCTCAGGTTTCCAGATGTCAGTGAAGGGTTGTGAAACAAAAAGGTTACGATCGCCTTAAAAAGAAAACTACAGAGATTAGGGAGCCAATTCTTGTTCATTGTCTTATTCTGTGTAATTAATTATGGGCTACCCCTGAAAAAAGAATTTTCAATCTTAGTGGGTCTACCCACACGCGACAAAATTCAAAACATAAAAATAAATAAATGCAGCAATAGTCATGTTCCATGATTATCACGATAATTTTCACTGATGGTCATGTTTGTTTCCCTATATCATGATAACCGTTTTTCATGATATACCATGATATATTGAGATAAAGTATGCAAAATTCAGTTTCTTAGTCCAATACACCATTTCTCACCCAAAATTTAGGGTGCGGAGGGCCCCTCCCTCAAAACTCAAGTCAGATGCCCTAATATCATGACAGTACAATAACAGTGATAATCTGTTCAAGGCTATCATACGTTTTCATATCACAACACCTCTAATTGAGATCGTTTGTGTAGACTGTCGAGTAGGCAGTATCTTGGTGCGACTTGTCTGCCTCTCAGGGTAAAACCAGTGTCTGTTGCTTTTTAAGAGAGCAACAAGCAAGTGACTTAGCTAGTGGACCATTCCCGTCTCCCCTTCCCTGCCCCCGTTGTGCCGTACCTTCCATGGAGTAAATCATGTTCATTGCCTCCTGTCTCCTCTATTGGTGCTGTAGAGAAGGAAGAGAAATCCGCAATTAGTTTCAAAGAGACAGCTTGGCAGCATTTCACAGAAAGAAAACAGTCACCTCTATTTTTCTAAGAGTCAGCTGAACCAGCCACTGGACAGACTGATCAGCGAGTGAGTGGCAACAAATTGCCCTGCAGAGCAAGATGACCTAGTCATGGAAGCAACCTCGGCTCATTCACTTTCCAGGTCAGTGAGGCTCAAACGCGTAGAGATGAATAGGCTTCCTCTCTGTGGGGTTCGAGTGGGTCTAAAGTGAGAAGGTGCGCCTCACTCAAAGGGCCTCCTTCAGTTCTCCTTCAGTTCTGCATCTCAGCCTTTCCCTCTCACGTCACTCTGCTGAGGTAAGATACTGAAACACAGCTGGGAAGAGTGAGGATGGGGGAAGAGGTACATTGTGATGGTTCATGTGTTCAGTTGCTGCAGTGGGTGATGAAAAGGTCCAGACAAAAGCCCTCCCACCCCAAACCCATGACTGGCTGTGGCACTTGAGAAAGGCCAATTGCCCGTGCTCTCTTTTCCCCCTCAGCAAAGGTTGCAACATAGAGCAGTAAAGAGTGTGCAAGGTTGGGGAAAGTTGGATAACTGGGTCAAACAAAAATGATGGATAGATAAAAAGAACAGAAAAGCCTGCATGTCTGCGCAGCCATAGTGCTACCAGTCAGGACACCAGAAACCTGAGTTTGAAGTAAGCCTAGGGCGCTAGGCATCCCAGAAGAAGTTGCCAAAACATGAATGCACACAGGTTAAGGCAGAACAATCACTTTCAGGTGGCAAACCCCTCAGTTCCTCAACACAAAAGAGTGTGCCCTCCAGGAAGACAATACAAAGTAGCACCAGACCAATTAGGATACAGAACAGAGCTGTGTTGCTGCGTGAGTGGTTATTATCACCTGTTTTAGCAGTGTGTAAACGTACACAGTTAAACAGATGGCGTATCACAGCTCACCATAAATGCCCACAAAGCAGCCTGTTGAAGTCCAAAATAATGTGTCCTATTGCGTAAATCAGCAGTGATTCTGTCAACTGACCCTACACCCAGTGCTTCATTCTCACGACGTTCCTCAGAGTACGCAACTTGAGGACGTCGTGAGAATGAAGCACTGGGGTCTGGGGTCAGTTGGTAGAATCACTGCTAATTTATACAGTAGGACACATTGTTTTGGACTTTGACAGTCACTGTGGACATTTATGGCGAGCTGTGATACACCATCTGTTTAATTGTGTACATTTGAGCACTGCTGAAGCTGGTGGTGATAATAAACCTCACGCAGCAACACAGCCCTGTTCTGTCTCTTAATGGGTCTAGTTAGGTCTTGTAGTGTCTTCCTGGAGGGCATCTTCTCTTGTGTTGAAGTGTTCCAGAAGACACTTTTCTGCTCTGGGGAGGGAGAGCAGCAGACTGTGCAGCTATACTGCCCCCCTCAGTGACCACAGGTGACAGTGCAGCTGGACTGGCTCATGGGATGGCGAGCAACCAGCTCTGCTGCTGTTCTGCTACCTGGGTGACCACAGGTGGCAGTGCAGGTAGAGTGGATCATGGGATGGAAGGTAGCCAGCTCTGCTGTTATACTGCTGGCTAGGTGACCACAGGAGGCAGTGCAGCTGGAGTGACTCTTGGGAGGGAGGGAGGGTAGCCATCTCAACTACTATACTGCTACCTGAGTGACCACAGGTGTCAGTGCAGCTGGAGTGGCTCTTGGTAGGAAGGGCAGCCAGCTCCACTGCTGTACCGCTACCTGGGTGACCGCAGGTGGCAGTGCAGGTAGAGTGGCTCGTGGGATGGAGGGTAGCCAGCTCTGCTGCTATACTGCTACCTGGGTGACCACAGGTGGCCATGCAGCTGGAGTGGCTTGTGGGATGGAGGTCAGCCAGCTCCTCTGCTATATTGCTACCTGTGTGACAACAGGTGTCAGTGCAGCTGGAGTGGCTCGTGGGAGGGAGGACAGCCAGCTCCTCTACTATACTGCTACCTGGGTGACCACACGTGGCAGTGCAGCCGGAGTGGCTCATGGGATGGAGGGCAGACAGCTCCACTGCTATACTGCTACCTGGGTGACCACAGGTGTCAGTGCAGCTTCAGCAGATTGTGGGAGGGTGGATGCCAGCTGGTGTGGTGCCCAACCACGTAGCTGCATGTAAATGCACAGATGATGCCCTGCCTGCCGGCAGCTGAAGGGTTTGGGAGAAACAGCAGGAAACACCTTGGAGTGAGTGTTACTACTTGCGGCATTGATGACCTGGGTTTGGAAGTGAACTCAGGGCAATGGAGAGTCAGCAGGGGGGGGGGAATCGAGCATGCATGGGACTGCTCTCCTCCTCCGGGGGTGTGGGGACACCAAGCCCAGCATGCACTTGACCCCTAGCAGAGGCTAGGGGGAAGGCAATCTGGGGTGCCAGAAGCTTGCAGAGGTGCTGAGGCCATTGAGACATGTGTAGAAGTGCATGACTTGCCTCTTGACAGCACTGCATGTTCGCACCTTTGGGGGAAATAATGAGAAACCTTCTGACCAGCAGGACAACACCGGTCACTCGCAGGCCCCACACTCAGCTAGCAATGCCCTGTCCAGCACACCAGATCCTGTTTGATGGCGGGGGTTGGTGAATGACACCGGTCACCCACATGCCCCTCACCCAGCTAGCCAGGCCCTGTCCAGTGCACTGGAGCCTGTTTGATGGTGGGGGTAGGAGAGTGACACCAGTCACCCACAGGCCCTGCACCCAGCTATCCAGGCCCTGTCCAGCACACCAGATCCTGTTTGATGGTGGGGGTTGGTGAATCACACCGGTCACCCACAGGCCCCTCACCCAGCTAGCCAGGCCCTGTCCAGCACACCAGATCCTGTTTGATGGTGGGGGTTGGTGAATCACACCGGTCACCCACAGGCCCCTCACCCAGCTAGCCAGGCCCTGTCCAGCGCACCAGATCCTGTTTGATGGCGGGGGTTGGTGAATCACACCGGTCACCCACAGGCCCCTCACCCAGCTAGCCAGGCCCTGTCCAGTACACCGGAGCCTGTTTGATGGCGGGGATAGGAGAATAACACCGGTCACCCACAGGCCCTGCACCCAGCTATCCAGGCCCTGTCCAGCACACTGGATCCTGTTCGACAGTGTGAGTTGGGGAACACCTTTAGTCTCTCTTCATATGGCTTCTATTGCAGACCCTGCACCATTTTAGTTGCCCTTCTCTGGACTGCCTCCATCCTGTCTATGTCCTTGTGGAAATGGGGTCTCCAGAACTGCACGCAGTACTCCAGATGGGGTCTCACCAACTGTCTGTACAGACGGATAACAACTTCCTGTTTTCTACTGGTGATGCCTCTCCCTATACATACAGTATACCCCAGCCATCCTTTCTGCCTTCTCACATTGCTTGCCCACCTTTATGTCATCTGATATGACTAACCCAGGTCCGTTTCCATTTTTGCTGTGGTTAATACCCCCTCCCCAATTGTGTACTATTCCCCTTGGTTTTGCTTTCCCAAGTGCACTACTTTGCACTTCTTTGCATTGAATCTAAGCTGCCATACTTTTGACCATTCCTACAACCTTGCCAAATCCCTTCTCATCCTTTCAACCCCCCCTTGTGGATCAACCCTGTTGCAGATCTTTGTGTTGTCTGCAAAGAGCATACTTTTCCTTCCAGTCCCTCTGCAATGCCACTTATAAAGACATTAAAAAGTACTGGACACAGTACTGAACCCTGCGGTACCCCACTAGTAACCCCCCTTTTTTCGGAGTGGACTCAGTTTACTATTACCCTCTGTGTCCTGTTGTCCAGCCAATTTTTTAACCAGGCTACCACCCTGGGACCCATTCCCAGGCTGGCTAATTTATTTATTAATATTTTGTGTGGGACTGTGTCAAATGCCTTGAGAAAGTTGAGGTAGGCCATATCCACAGTCCCTCCCTGGTCTATTACTTTGGTCACCCAGTCAAAGAAATCCATTAGATTCGTCTGACATGACCTTCCTGCTGTGAATCCATGCTGCCTTGGGTTCTGTGCCCCGCTGGCCTCTAGGTACTCAACAATGCTTTCTTTCAGAAGTGATTCCATCATTTTCCCTACCACTGAGGTCAAGTTAACAGATCTGTAGTTTCTTGCCTCTATCTTGCTCCCACTTTTGTGAAGGGGAATCACATCCACCTTCCTCCAGTCCTCAGGTACCATACCATCCTCCCATGATTTGTTAAAAAGGGTAGTCATTGGTGTCACTAGTTCTCCTCTTAGTTCTTTAAAAATACTGGGGTGAATCCTGTCAGGCCCCATTGCTTTGTTCGTCTTCAGTTTTAGGACTTCTTTCAGAACCCTTTCTTCTGTGAAAGGACTGGTATCGACCCCCCTATCCAGGGTGCTTCTGTTGATTGGATTAGGTACCTCCCCTCCTCTTTTGTGAATACTGAGCAGAAGTATTCACTCAGTACCCCTTCTTTTTCACTGTCCCTCTCTGCCTCACCCTCCCTTTATTAAGCCTCACTATCCCTCCCTTGGTCTTTCTTTGCTCCTAATATACCTATAAAAGATTTTATCCCCCTTCTTAACTGAGTTGGCTATTTTTTCCTCGGTTTGGGCCTTTGCTATTCTAACTGCCTTCCCCACTTCCTTCTGCTTTAACTGATACAGTTCTTTGTCCTGCCCCTTCTGTGTTTCCTTATACTTTCTGAATGCTGTCTTTTTCTTCATAACCTTCCCCGCCACCTCTTTTGAGAACCATAGTGTTTTTTTCTTTCCTTTTGATTTGTTCATTTGCTTCACACAAAGGCTTGTTGTCTCTGTGATGGCAGTTTTGGTGTTTCCCCATTGTTCCTTCACCCCTCCTTCTGAGACTACGGTAAGGACCCTCACACTCAGTTGCTGGGGCACCTCCGCAGGGGCGGGGCATGCACATTGCGTCATTACATGAAAAGGTCCCCATTAGAAAAAAATAGAGGAAAAACCTTCAGCTGCAGCTAGGTGACCATCCAGTCCCCCGCAGGCCCTGACGCAGTGAACAGGCAACTCTGAATAGATACTGTAGCAGAGCACGCCCGGAGAGAGGTAAGACCAAGAGGTGTGGGCTGATGGGACTAGGGGTCGGGGAAGGGGAGACAGATCTAGGTGGGGTCAGGTTGGCCAATAAAGGAGTATAAAGTTTAGGTTAAAAAATAACAGTGTTGGCAAAAATTCTGCCAGATTTTGGTGCAATTTTGCAAAAACTACACAAATGCAAAATAGGCAGGTTCATGCAATTTCACAAGGGAAATAAAAATTCCATCCAGCTCGAATCAGGAGTGGCTCAGTGCCGTAATGACATGCTACTTACTGGCATATTTGGCTTGTTTTCTGCGCTTAGCGAGGAATACCACCAGTGAGATCACGCAGATGAGAATCACAGAGATGATCGCAGCTAGGGTCACTATTTGCCACGTGGGCATAGGTTGCACAGGAGAGGGGCTCTCGCTACCTATGAAGATAAGAGGAATAACAGTGAGACAAGTGGCAGCAGGCCACGTGCAAATGGTGGTATATACAACTCTTTCAAGCTGTCTTTCATTAAACAACCACAAACGCCACCTGAAAACAAAGACACTGGAAAAATTAAACGGGGAACACTCATGAACCATAACCATCATGGTTTGAAAGCCTGTGAACGCTTTTTAAATGAGGTTTTGGGATTATCTTTAGCTGGCATCAATCTTGAGATATCGATGATTAAGTCTGCCCCATATTAATACTATGTTGCCACCATTTTTAGATCCCTTGTGATGTCACTGATGATTAAGCTGTGCTTGACTACAATATGGTTAGCCACAGCTTGATTGTCAGTGACATCACAAGGTCTAGAAATGGTGGCAGTGTAGTATCAGTATGGTAGAGGTTTAATCGTCGATATCTCTGGGTCGCTGCCAGCTAAAGAGGAGCTCGTTTAAAACATCTTTCTATGGCCTTTCAAACTACAATGGCATTGTTCAGGAATGTTTCCCTTTAATATTTAATCACTCTTTGAGTTATGGTTCATAAAATGCCAGCAGTTTAGAAGAACTCAAGTCCTTCCTTCAAACCTCCTCCTGGCATTAGTTACTGAAGAGGCTCCTGAAGGACATGCTCCCAGTACCTTAAGTCTTCTGCCCTGTGGCCTCCTAGACTGGTGTCCCCTCACTAACAGCTGCCTCCCTTGTTTGGCATCTGTTTCCAATATTCACTGCAATGGTCCCCTTTGGAGTGTTCATTGTTTCTTTGGTTGCAACAATCCCCTTTAGGGTGTCTGTATCTTGGGCTGCAACAATCCCCTTTAGGCTGTCTGTTTCTTTGGCTGCAACAGCCCCCTTTAAAGTGCCTGTGTGATTAACGGATGTTTTGTTCACTTTATTCTGTGCCCACTGTTCAACTTGCTACCATCTGCGCACTTTTTGGTCTTACTATTATAGCTATGTTTGCCGTATTATCTTGTATATTTAAAATATTTCATTGTCCCCTTTCCTTGGGGTGTACAATGAAGAAAACCGAATACTGTATATGTGTGTGTGTATATATATATATATATATATATATATATATATATATACATACAATATTTACCTAAAAGCAGGATATTTATTGGGGTTCAGTTGTTCCTTCTGTCCTTCTATACACCACGGGCTGCTTCTGGCATCACAGTCTGTTGCTGTGAAAATGATCAGTATCACATCCAACCCTTTCCCTCCAACTTTTCATATCCGTTCTTTACAACTTTCTTAAGAGGTGACAGGAAATCACTTTCATTTTGCTATGGGCCCTCCAGCCTGCCTACCCATACATTCTGATAAGCATGATGCAATTTTTTTTTTAATTTATATTTTATTCATTTTGAAATAAATAGCATACAAATACACGTGTCCCGTGCAAGGAACAACATATGTGGTACAAACAGACAGAAGAGAACCTCTAACCTATACAGGAAACAGTATCACTTGCTTATCCCCTCACTGGGGAGACTAGCAACATGTTTGATTTCACTATAAAATTATTTCTAAATGCTGTGGGTTTACAGCCCAAGAGTACATGGCAAATACTTCAAAAATGGTAGTCCAGAAATGTGAATCTCATTGTCCAGCACCCAAGGGGTACTAGTGCCATGCATTTCTCAACATGTAGTAAAAAACAAACGCATTCTATAAAGAACAGTCGCTGCATACCAACTTAGAACTCCTAAGATGAATTCAGTAGTATGTTAAATACTATTACACATTTTTCTTATGTGAGATACCCCCTCTAACAGGGATTAGTAAGATTATTTGATCTTAAACGAAAAATAATGCGTCTAGTAGAGTGAGTAGCAAGAATGACAGTAGACAAACGAGAAACTCCAGACCTAGTCACAGTTAAAAACAAGCGTTTGTCAATGCCGAATGTTTGCTTGCTGGCATTGGCAGTGGTAGTGTAGGAGTTAGAGAGATGCGTAATAGGAATGGCAGTGAGGTATTGAACTAAAGCCAACCCCACCACCACCCTGCAGAAAAAGTGAAGTCACGAGCGCGCGTAGAAACTCCGCAACGCACACCCATAATGTAATTAGTTTGGGGATATTTTACAGCAGATTGTCAATGTAGGCATTTGGGGACCGCCGCTCATGAACAGTGTCACTGTGATTTTCTAATCTGTCCCGTACACTGATTTCCCACAGTGACTATGCATTTCTGCGCTGGAAGTGTGAAAACACATTTCGGCCAAGGTGTGAAAAATTACAGCTGTGCTGTTCATAAGGAGGTGTGGAAAAATGCCAGTGTTGAAAATCTGGACTGAAAATAGTTCAAATTCGCGAACTTACGAGGGTGCGTGGAAACTGCGCAATGCAAGCTCCTAACACAGTCATTTTATGGCCTTCTGTCATCAAATTTCCAACATAGCAATTTTAAGACCTCTGCTCATGAACAGTGTCAGTGTGATTTTCTTAATCTGTCCCTAACATTGATTTCACACACCGACCGTGCCATTGGGCTCTACATGCGCAAAAACACATTTTGGGCAAGATATGAAAAAATGACAGCTGTACTGCTCATAAAGAGGTGTGGTAAAATGGCAATGTTGAAAATCTGGAGTGAAAATATTGAAAATTTGCCAAGTTATGCACATGCGTAGGAACTGCGCAACACACACTCTCGTAAAACAGTCTTTTTGGGGAATTTTTTCACCAAATTTTCAACATAGGGTTTTGGGGAGCCTACCACATGAACTGTGACACTGTCATTTCATTACTGGATTCCAAAAGGTGGTTCTGCGCAGTGACCGCAAAATCACCTTTCAGGACCAAATAACAAAATGACAATGACAGAGTTCATGAGGTGGGGTCCCAAAAAACCCATGTTGAAAATCTGGTGAAAAAAAATTCCTCAAAATGGCCGAGATATGCACCAAAGTTGAAAAAAAGACATTTATGCCATTATACAGCTTGCCGGCATTTCTTCAGTTCGCGGTCAGCTTTGAAGAGTGCAGATGTGTTCCCAGTCCACCAAAGATTGTCGCGCTGGGATTTGGAGGTAATTATGGGGTCAGAGGGGTGTGTGGGGAGGTGGATGCGCAGAGAGTGGGTGCGGTTGGGATGGAGGGCAAGACAATCAACGAGGGACCGGTTTTTGTTTTCAGGTGTTTTTTTCCTTTTAGGAAGACGACGTGGGACTTGTGCCATGCTGTGGTGGGCTCCCAGCGTGGCAGCTGAAACTTTTTTTGAGGGGGGTCAGTGCTGCCGATGGGGGATTGGGTATCCCCGTCAGCCATACAGACGTGTGCCACGCTAGGGTGGGCTCCCAGCATGGCAACTGGAAATCTGTGGGGGTTTTTTGGGGGGGTTGTGGAGTGGAGCCAATGGGGGATTGGGCACCCCCGTCACCATTATGACTTTTGCCACACTGGGGTGGGCTCCCAGCGTGGCACCTAGAAGTCTGGGGGGGGCCATGGAGCCGACGGGGGATTGGGCACCCCTGTCTGTTATTCTGTGTGCGGCGGCGGGAAGGGAGCGCATAAGCACGCTGGGGTGGGCTCCCAGCATGCTACCTGAGTGTTTGGGGAGGGGGGGAACTTCAAGGGAGCTGTCTATGACAGCTCTGTTCAGGATGCAGTGCTGAGTGTAGGCAGTTTGCATACCGGCGATGGCAGTATATAAATTACCTGCCGACGGCAGTATGCAAATTGCCTACATGTTACAACTGCTGATTGCAGCAGTTTTTCGCTTTCAACTGTATGCCACTGCATTCTGAACAGCTGTCATAGACAGCTCGGACATTCATTGGTGCAGTGCAGCCGTGCCTGCAAAAGGGACCAGGGCATTGGAAGTGGGGGAGGCACACCTACAAAAACTCATATGGTGGCACTATGTTTCTTGCACATGAGTGCAAGCAAACATAATAATGGCTAGCTGAAAGAGAGGGGGGAAAAAAAGCTCTTAACATTTGCATAATTCATATTGTTCTAACAACCGAGCCATATCTAATTAGGCCAAAAAACTGAGTATTTACCCCACTGATGCAATTAAATATCTGTTTTCAACTCTAAACTGGCTAAACATTTTTATGCATTGCTAGGACTGGGAACATACAATAAACAATATGACAGAGTCTTTGTTTTTAAAAATGTGTGTCTATTGACATAAGTTTCACACACATACAAATCAAGTTCACGTAGTACAGTGTAAAATTAAAATACGGGATTCCAATATACAGTTATTTTAATTCCCATCAAGCAGAGACACCAGCAGCTCTAAGTAACTCTAAGTACTTCTCCCAGAATATCTAGCCTAAAGTAGACTGCAAATGCCTTATTGTACGTTTAAGGAACAAAATCGGGGTCTGTCCTTGAGTAGTAGAGCACCCACCTCTGCCACCTAAGTTTGAATTTTTGTAGGCAATCTTGAATGGTTGTATTAATACTTTCCATCCGATAAATTTCTCGCAGAACTGACCTCCAGTCCTGGATAGTAGGAATCTGTTGTGACATCCACCTTCTGGTGATAGCTTTTTTTGGCCACTATAAGAAAAACTGGCAACAGTGTTTTGGACCATCAAGGAGAATGGTCTGGGTATACAGAAAGTAAAATAATTTCCCCCTGTTAATTCTACTGTTTCCCCTAAACAATTTGACAGCTCCAACTGCAAGCTGCACCAAAAGAGCATTAGAAGCGGCAATGCCATAAAATATGGCCCAGATCAGCTAATAAACACCCACACCTTCTCCAGCAATGACCATAGGTGTCTGGAAGAAATGTGATTAGAATCGCTGGGGCTCAAAAGTATCTAGTTTGAATTTTCCAGGAAAACTCCTGCCAAAAGGGGAAGGAAGTCACCTGGATTGCAGGAAGGGTCGCGTCAACCCAGTTGGAAAATTGAACCTCCGAGGTCAAATCCTCATTCCATTTATCTAGTGTTGATTTGTAGTGTATCCCATTAAGTCTCTCAGTGCTCTACATATGTTACCCATGAGGTGGCCACAATAGGTCACCCTAGTGCAATCGATAACATTTTTTAATAAAGGTGGATTTGGGATAGGGAGTTTAGTAGATATTGTCCAGTGGTGGAGTATGTAGTTCCTCACTTGGAGATATCTAAAAAAATCTGTGCTTCTGCGACTATATTGAATTTTCAGCTTAGTAAAAGATAGTAACCCCTTCTCATCCAAAAATTGGAACAGATGTGACAGGCGTAAATTGCACCAGTGGGAGAAGACCAGGTCCATGTGGGAGGGCTGAAAGAGATCATCTTTAGAGACTATTTTGCAATAGACATATATTGGTTTAAGTTCTGGTTTATTTCCTAACCTGTACCAAATTTGGAGAGTGCTGGATGTTATCTGGGTAAACTGTCTCAAGGAGGGGGTGTTATTTGTGGAGGAGAAAAGGAGCGCAGAAATATCGTACATGTCATTTAGGATGAACTCCAGAAATTTCCACGGGGCCGAGTAATTATCAGTCAACCAAAGTATAAGGGTGCGTAGAAAAGATGCTTGAGCATAAAGTTTAAGATTAGCTAAGTCTGCACCTCCTTGGTCATCAGATAGTTTCAGAATAGAGAGATGGATTCTGGGATGTTGTTTACCCCACATAAATTTAGAAAGCAATTTGTCCCATGATTTGAAATAAAAAATGAGGGAAAGTAGGGAATACTTTGAAAAAGATTTAAAAGCCGAGGTAGTACATTCATGCGAATAGTTTCGATCCGTTGTAAAATTGATAATGGGAGAGATGACCACCTCTCTAGGTCTTTTTGGATAGTAATAGTAAGAGGTTCGTAAGTGACCATCTCTGTCACCCCCAAATGTGACAGAGTCTTGATGCATAAAATATGCACCATGCGAAGAGACTAAAGTGAAAAACAAATGTTCATGTATCATTCCCCAGAAGGGGAAGGAAGGAAACATATTCAATTCAGTGCTTTAGAGTAACTGGTAATTGCTATTTTTCTTTTAAACTTAGATTGTGGGCTTTTAGTGACACTGTACTTTCTTTGTTGTCTTTACTTATAATTGTTTTTGGGCTGTTGAAAATTTAAAACATAGTGGTGGTGCAATTCTGTGCTGTCTTTAATTGCTGCAAATTTTCGCCCCCAACTTTTAATTATATGCCCTGTTAAATCTGATTGACAGGAGCTAAACACAGGGTATAATAAGGGGTGTGAAGTAGGAGGGGCATAAGGGAGAAGAAGCCCCACCTCAGCACGACAAGTGTTTTGCCTTATTTATTTATTTATTGGTTTCTTTTTTTTTTTTTTAGAAAATTATCTGAGGATCAGTGGCAGGATTTTTAGGACAGTAAATTAATTAAAAGGGAACTAGGAGAGCTTCAGTAGCAGACAAGTAGTGAAACTGCAGTATAATGTGGGGAGTGGTGCAATGCAGTGGCTGTGGGGCAGCCATATTCAGGCAGACCTTCTGGACACTGAGGTGCTGCCCTATCTGCGTGCATCTCTCTGGACTGCGGGATGAGGTAGCCAGACTCAGAGCGGAAGTAAACTGGGTCAGGAGTACCATCACCCTATCCAGAGACCACCCAGTCCAATGCAACTGCCTCAAAGGATGCCGAGAATGAGGAGCACTTGGATGACAGTGGGCTCAGGGAGGGTTAGAGCGGTCAGGCAGAGGCACATCCCAGATCCTATTCCACTCAAGAACTCATATGTCACACTGGCAAATGAGGACAACCAAATAGAGGTACCCAGAGAAGTGGAAGGAAAGGATGTGGAGGTTAGCCAAGGAGGTGACCTCAGCGGGGAAAGCAGTGGACCCCAGAGGAGGAGGAAGAGAATCCTAGTGGGGGACTCCATCATAAGAGGATCCAGCTAGGAACACAGGAGGGAGGATGAGGAGAGGTGCCTACCAGGTGCCACGGCATGGAGGATGGAAGGAAGATCCTGGGATCACCGGGAAGGCAAGATGGGAGGGTGAGCTGGATGTCATTATCCACCTAGGTACTAATGACCTGGCAAATGGGGAGCCAAAGGAAGTTCAGGAAGAGTTTAGGAAATTGGTGAGGGTCTCAAGCAAGTAGCTACTTCTGTCACTTTCTCAGAAGTACTACCTGCGAGAGGCAAGGAGACATGAGTGCATGCACCAGGAACTTTAACTCATGGTTGAAGAACTGGTGCTGTGAGGAAGGGTTTGGATTCATTGGTGACTGGGGACCCACCTGGAGGATGGAGGTTTGTTCAAGCCTGACGGCCTGCATCTATCCTGGAGGAATCAAGCACTCAATGATAAGTTAAATGCTACATTGACAAGCATTTAAACTAGCAAAGGGGTGGCAGGCCAGCAAGGAGGGTACCTACTTATAACCCCCACAGCTAGCAGTGGAACCAGTGAACCAGAGGAGTGGCTATCTCTGCAAAGCAGTGTGCAAAAGATGAAGATTAGTGCCCAAGAGGTGGATAAGCAGAAAAGGGTCAAAATTCAGCAGAAGGACAGACAGCAAAGAGAACCAGGGATAAAGGACAACCAAGGAAGGGGCTGGAGTAGAACAGCGAAACAGTCTAGGGAGGTCAAATCATGGAAAGTCATGTGTGCAAATGCCAGGAGCCTTAGCAACAAGATGGAAGATCTGGAGGCTGTCATGGTGGTCAGACCTGGACATTGTGGCCATCACTGAAACCTGGTGTAATGATAACCATGACTGGGAGATGGCCATACCTGGCTACAACATATTCAGAAGAGAGAGGGCAGGTAGGAAGGGAGGAGGAGTGGCACTGTATGTGAAAAATGACATAAGGGCCACAGAGATCCAGGAGGAACAAAATGGGGGAGAGATACTGTGGGTTAAGCTGGAAAGGAAAATGGGAACAGCCATCCGCACAGGTGTGGTCTACAGACCACCAGCCCAGGAGAAGAAACAGATAGGGAGCTGATGCTAGCCATCCAGAGGATGGCAGACAAGGGTGAGGTAGTACTGGTTGGAGACTTCAATATTCCAGACGTGGACTGGAGCGTCCCAGCAGCAGCATCAACTAGGAGCAGATTTATCCTGGACTCCCTTCAGGGTGCCTTCCTCAAGCAACTGGTCATGGAACCAACTCGGCAGAAGGCAATACTGGACCTTCTGCTCACAAACAGGGACAGTGTGATGGGGGTAACAGTGGGGGAGCACCTGGGGAACACTGACCACCAGTCATTGTGGTTTGAAATCACAGAAAGAGCAGAACCAAACCACACAAAAACACGTATCCTGGATTTTAGGGGGGCAGACTTTGGGAAAATGGGGAGATACTTGAAAGAGGCATTAAGGGGAATGGGACAGGAATCAGGGGTTGAAGAACAGTGGGCAGTATTTAAAATGGGATTACAAGAACAACAGAATTATGCATTAAGCAAGTTAGCAAAGGAAAAGGAAGAGGAGACCGTTATGGTTTTCCAAAGAGGTAGCAAAGAAAGTGAAAGCCAAAGATTGCATTCAGGCAATACAAAAAGACACAGGCAGAAGGGGACAGGGAGAAGTACCAGGAGAAGCAAAGGGAGGCAGGGAGGTCAGTAAGGGAAGCCAAAGCTCAGACAGAAGAACACATTGCAAAATCAGTGGGTAGAGGGGACAAAACCATTTACAGGTACACAAGTGAAAAAAGAAAGTCAAAGGGTGGGATAGTGAGACTGAAGGGGAGGATGAGCCAGCAGTGGAGGATGACAACAGTAAAGCTGACATATTGAACAGGTATTTCTGCTCAGTCTTTACTATGGAAGAGGAGGGTAATGGGTCTGAAGGAGTACAAGGGTGAGAATGGTGCAGAAATGGACAAGTCCCTTTACACAAGAAAGAGTCCTGAAGGAACTGGAAGTAATAAGAGTTGATAAAGCAATGGGGCCAGATGGGGTGCACCCCAGGGTCCTTAAAGAACTAAGAGAGGTGGTGGCTGAACCTCTGGCTATCCTGTTTAGCCGATCACTGGAAACAGGGGAGGTACCCAAAGACTGGAGGACAGCAGATGTAGTCCCCTTATACAAAAGCGGGAACAAAGAGGAAGCAGGGAACTACAGACCAGTCAGCCTCACCTCGGTAGTGGGGAAGATTATGGAAGCACTACTGAAGGAGAGATTAGTGGAACATCTGGTTGTCAATGGACTACAGGACCCAAGGCAGCATGGTTTCACCAGGGGGAGGTCATGTCAGACCAACCTCATTGAATTTTTTGACTGGGTGACTAGAGAGGTGGATCAGGGGAGGGCAGTGGACGTGGCCTATCTGGACTTCAGCAAGGCCTTTGACACTGTGCCACATAGAAGACTATTACACAAACTGGGGAATATGGGTGTGGGCAGGACAGTAGTGTGGTGGGTAGGTAACTGGCTGGGTGGCAGGACACAGAGGGTGGTGGTAAATGGCTGTCACTCCACAGAGGGAAGAGTGACCAGTGGGTACCACAGGATCAGTGCTGGGACCGGTCCTATTCAACATCTTCATCAGTGACATTGCACAGGACCTAGAAGGCAGAATTTCACTTTTGCTGATGACACAAAGCTCTGTAACAGAGTAGACACACCAGAGGGTGTAGACAGAATGAGAAGGACCTGCAGAAACTTGAAGAATGGTCAGGGTTTGACAGTTGAAATTCAATGCAAAGAAGTGCAAGATAATGCATATGGGCACAAAACCCTGGCACAACATATCAGTTGGGGGTGAGGATATAGCATGCACCCGACAGGAGAGAGGATCTTGGGGTTGTCATCTCTGATGACCCTCAAGGTAGAGAAACAGTGTGACAAGGCAGCAGGTAAAGCAAATAGGATGCTGGGATGTATAGGCAGGGGCATCACCAGCAGGAAAAAGGGAGGTCATAATTCAGCTATACAAGACACTAGTGAGGCCCCACCTGAGTACAGTATACAGTTCTGGAGACCATACCTACGTAGAACATAGACAGGGTAGAGAAGGTTCAGAGGAGGCAACAAAGATGGTGCATGGATTGCATCACAAGTCCTATGAAGACAGGTTGAAGGAACTGAACATGTACTCCTGGAGGAGAGGAGGGAGAGAGGTGATATGATAGAGACATACAAGTATCTCACAGGGAGGAACAGGGTACAGGAATACACTATTTTTAAGCAAAAAAGATGTTCCAGGACTAGAGGGCATGGGATGAAGTTGGAGGGAGGACGATTCAAAGAAAACATGAGGAAGAATTTCTTCACAGAACGGGTGGTGGACAAGTGGAACACCCTGCCAGAGGAAGTGGTGGGGGCTGAAACAATCACGGGATTTAAGAATGCATGGGATAGACATAAAGGAATTCTGGAGGTCAGGGGTAAGGGGCAACAGACTTCTAGGAAAACATAAACTGAACTTACAAGCTCAAATGGGCAGACCGGGTGGGCCATAGCCCCTTATCTGCCGACACTGTCTATGTATCTATGTATCTATGGATTTTCCACATCTTCAGTCTCAGGACTCCTTGTGGCTTTCCTAGCGGCCGCCATCTTCAATACCCATTTACCCGCATCTGATGGATTAGAGAATGAATATATTTTGCTGTCTTGGATAACTCTTAACTTTGCGGGGAATTGAACTGTATGTGGTATATTCAACTCTTGGAGAGTTGCACTTACTCCATCAATTTTTTTTGCGATGGAGTCGGGTCACATAGGAAATGTCCGGAAAAATCGGAACTGTAATGCTTTCCAGGCTGAGTGGCCCAAAGTGTTTAGCCAAATTCAGGAGTCTATCTCTGGTACCCATGCTATCTAGTACCACCATGAGCACTCTTCGGAGCTCTGCAGGCAGTTTAGTAAGATGTGGCAAATAATAAGCTTTTATAATAGAGAAATCCTCACCAGACACACAGGATTGACACTGATTAATAAGCCACTCTTTAGCAAATAACTGGACCGAATCTCCTTCTGACCCCTCTGGTAAACCCACTAACTGCAGGTTCTGACTGCGAATTTGGTTTTCAAGAATCTCCAATCTATTATTTGTGTGTTGTTGTTCCTTGGCTCACTGCAACATGTTGTTTTGACACACTTCATACTGACATTTCACATCGTCTGGATCCCCCTGTATAACATCCATGGCTTTCTGTACTGTAGTAATTCTGCCCATTAAAATATCCAGTTTATTGTTAATAGATGCCGAGGATGCCAGAAGTTTTTGCATCTTCCGACCGAGGGACTGTAGTGTCTCCTCGTACTCTTTACCCTCAGTCACATCATTGTGCATGGATCGGGTGCTCGGGCCTGCAGGTGTACCTTTCCCTCCATCTTTTCTTACGTCTCCCGATGGTTGATTTCTGTTAGACCTTTCCATTTTGTTCTCCAGTCCTTCCTCTGGTGAATGTGATAAATTATCTCAAATTTAGGCACCTGAAAATATTATATTTTTGGAGTTTAAAATCCTGTATCTGAGGATCCGAACTGTATCAGGACTTCTCAGCTAGAGCTCCACAGCACAGCCCCCCCCCCAAGCATGATGCAATTTTAAATAAATTATTGATCTATCTTAGTAGTGCCCTCAAATCTAAATTGTGTCCTCCTCTGCTCAGCAGTTACTGCTCTTTCCTTTAATATTCCCATGACCTTCCATGGCATCAGTTACACCAGTTTGTGCTGTTCACCTGAATGGCCCAGAATGGTGTCACTGATGTCACGGAATGTTCAGGTAGTATGAAAAGAGAGAGAGACTAGTAGCTTCTGGGAGAGAGGTATTTAACTGAGTTATCATATAAAGTCAATAAAAATGCAATCATTTATTTTACAAAAAATGTTCGCAGCATGTAATAATATAGGATATATCCTGGCAGAGGGGTTATATAGTCACTTTGGCAGGGACTTGCCCCATGTAAAGTACGTCCGATCTGCCAGCTCTGTGCACTGTGGTGATTCAATCATGAATGAGGCATTATGGTGTCCCTACCCTGCTCGTGCACATGGGGTGCCGGTGGTAGAGACTGGGTGAAATATGTGTGTCTGTGTGTGTGTTTGTGCAGGGCTGTGGATGTATGGATGTTGCTGCTCACTGCCAGGTTCAGCTAGCACCCCTCTGCAGGGGCGAACAAGCTCTTTTTATATTGGCCACGCTTTGAAATAGTATGTGTGTGTACGTGTTATATGAAGCTATGTTCTACTCTATTTTATCCTGGTGTTGAAAATGAATACATAAATAAAATAAATAATGTCACCGGAAGTGATGTTACCAGGGGAAGATGTTATCAGAGGAGGATGTTGCTAGGGGAGGATGTTTATTCGGAGGATATCACTACTTGAGTATGTCACCTGTGGAGCATGTCATCAAAGGAAGTAGTTACCAGTGGATGATGTCACCAGCAGAAATTTATCATCAATGGATAATGTTACCAGGGGATGATGTCATCAGGGCAGGATGTTACTAGGGTGTATATCACTAGGGGAGAAAGTCACCAGTGGAGGATATCACCAGAGGAGGATAGCATTAAGGCAGGATGTCACCAGGGGATGATTTTACTAGGACCAGGTGTCACCAAGGGATAGATAGCACCTGGTGTGGATGACACCAGGAGAGGATGTTACCAGGGGAGAATATTACTAGGGCAGGATTTTACTAGGGGAGGATATAACCTGGGCAGGATACCATTAAGGGAGGATATCACTAGGGGAAGATGTCACCGGGGGATGATTTTACCAGGGCAGGATGTTACCAAGGGATATAACCAGCAGGGGAAGGTGTCACCAATGCAGGAGAGCACCTGGGTGGATGACATGAGGAGAGGATGTCACCAGGGGAGGATATCACTAGGGTAGAATATCACCACAGGACAACAGCACCAGGGGTAGATGACACCAGGACAGGATGTCACCATGGGAGGCTATCACAAGGGCAGGATGTCACTAGGAAGTATATCACTAGGAGAGGCTATCACCAGGGGAGCATATTATTAGGGAAGGATGTCAGCAGGGGAAGATATTACTAGGGAAGGATGTCACCAGGGGAGGATATCACTAGATGATGATGATGTCACCAGGGCAGGATATCACTGGGGAGGACATCAGTAGGGAGGATATCACCAGGAGGATATCTCTAGATGATGATATCATCAGGGGATGCCACCAAGGAGGGTAATTACTGTAGATGATGATGTCACCAGGGGAGGATATCGCTAGGGGTGGATATCACTAGATGATTATGTCACCAGGGGAGGATATCATGAGGGAAAGGTATCACTACACGGGGATGTCACCAGGGAAGGATATTACAAGGGAAGGATGTCACTGAGGGAGGATGTCAGCAGGGGAGGATATATCTAAGTGAGGATGTCACCAAGGGAGGACATTGCTAGGGGAGGATGTTACAAGGGGAGGATTTCACCACGGGAAAATTATTAAGTCATGGGTAAAGATTTCTATTTATTTATTTGAAAACTGGTAACCGGGAAAGGCACACTGAGCCAAGTCTCATTTCAAGGTGCGACCCTGGGGCAAGGGAGCAGGAGAAAACAGAAGTACTATATGCAACAACAATACATTGGTACAAAAACTGGTATGAGAACTAGTACAGAAATAAAGTGTGTTGACAGTAGGGTATGGAATACATGTACAAGTGTAAATAAAACAGTGTGCAAAAAGACAATACAGTATTAGACGAGAGGCCCATTAGGCAGGTGCATGCCTACCCCCGTGGGGGAAAGAAATGCAGTGGTAGTGAGGAAATGAAACCAGTAAGTAGGTAGGGGAGACCCAGACGGAGGCCCAACACATGGACAGCAGGGGCTTCAAGCGAGGACATATAAGGAGGATGGGTAACAGAAGCCGGAGGGAGCCCGGGGAGGTGGAGGGGTAAAGAGAGGATGGAAGCTGATTCCAAAATGCGGGAAGCTGACAGGAGAAGGCAGATTGCCCAGCTGGGGAGCAGGGGTGAGGAGTAGCGCAAGTGCGAAGATTCCAAGAGCAGAGGGTGCATGAAGCAAGGGGGACAGGAGAGAGAAGTGAGGAGAGTGAAGAAGGAAGAGAACCATACTGGACAGGGAGGAGTAAAGGGAGCAGCAGTGACTAAGGGGAGGGTGAAGAAAAAAACCCTCAATGAAAAAGCATGCTGCAGAGAACCAAAAGGAAAATGATGCTGTTTGCAATGGCAATTCCAATCATTTTCTTCGGGGGGTAGGGCCTCTTTATTTAGGCCTAATTAAGTGGCATGGGGCAGGTTCAGGGAACAAAAGTGCTTAGATGGTGGAGTGTTTCAAAAATATATATTTTTTTCACTTTAAGTTTCTGTTCCTGACTTCTGCTTTTGTGGGACGGACATGTCGGAATTTGTCAGAAGGCACACGAGAAGGAGGAAGTACTGTTCGGTAAAAAGTCAGTGTGCCTTTCCCATCAGACCGAGAGTCTGGGAAGTCGTCTGTGACCCCTGCTGAAGGGAAAGGAAATAAGGGGCTGATCCAAAATACAGTAAAGGTGCTGATGAAAGAACAAGCGGGGATGAGTTCCATTAAAAGGAAAAAAAAAAGGGCGGACAGAAAGAGAAGAGAGAGGTACTAAAATAAGAGAGAAATTACAGGAGAATAGTGTGAGGCTGGATGGAAACAAAATACTGAAAATGGAATGAGAAGTGAGAGAAGGTATTTAAACTAAACCCAAAGAAGAAATAAAGAGAAGAAGATAGAGATAATGAGGAGGAAAAGCGGAAGTGAGCAGGAGATAATAAAGTGGTGGTGGAAAGAACAAGAAAGAAAAAAGAGAAACAGACATTACAGTAGAAGAAAGATTTGCAGAGTTAGGGCAGGGATGTTTGTAATCCATTTTATGTTGTATGATATTATGTATTTATTGTACAGAATGAATTGTTTAGGTGTCGGTGTGGCTCAATTGGTAGCACATCCACTTCTGGACCAGAAGGTTGTGGGTTCTCGTCCGACACTGGGATTGGACTTGAACCTAAAAATGCTGGCACTTGAGTGTAGTATTAGCAGGGTGCTGTGCTGTTGGGTTGTGCCATCCTTCCGATGAGATGTTAAAGTGAGGTCCCATCTACCCATCCTAGTGCTGTCCAGGTGGAAGTAAAAGAACCCAGGACATTCTTTGCAAAGAGTAGGGGACATTCCTGGTGTCCTGGCCAGTATTCCCCTTCCCATAAAACTGGTTTATGAAATTGTCCAGGCTGCGTGTGGGTGTTGATGTGCAATATGGCCGCCACTATACATTCATTCACTTCACTACCAGTCTGTTATTGCTTGTAAAATGCTTTGGGATACATTGTGTATGAAAAGCGCTATATAAAAGCTGATTCTTGTTTATATTACTGTTTGTACTTTGTTATGTTTATTTATTCATTACAAATTGGGTTTACAACCTTTGAGTCCGAGACTCATTTACAAAGGCACCTCATCGCAGGGAGGGCAAACATCAAGACAGTTATTACAGTGCAGATTAAAACAGAGGATAACATTACAGGTGCTGTAAAAGGAACATTTAACATAGATACACTTAGGTTACATAATATAGTAGTTTGTATGTTACTTAGGTTACACAATGTTACAAAACTGTGAGTTACACTCTTGGATATAGTAGGTCCTCAGAAATGACAACGGGTTGCATCCCTATTTGGACCTAGTAGGGAAGGAGTGGGTCTGGAGGAGGGAGAGGCTGTCCAGTGGACGTTGTCAAGCTAAGGGGCAAGGTGGGCTGGTACCACAGGTTACAACAGGGGGTTAGTTGCACCTACAACAGCGGGTATTAAAGATATGGTTCCGAAGAGCCGTTTTGAAGGAGCCAATTTTTGGCAAGTTGGAGATGCAGCTAGGGAGGGAGTTGAACCAGATGGGGGCTGGGTAGAGGAAGGATCTCTGGACAAGAGAGGTCTTGGTTCTGGGCACCTGGAAGGTGGCCTTAACAGAACTATGGGTGGTGACAGATGATGATGACTGCTGTAGGGAGGTGGAGACCCCCAAGGAGGAAGAGTCCTAGCAGTGATTTCTTAACAAGAAGGCAGGTCTGGTAGAGCAGTCACTCCTCAAAGTTGAGCAAATTGATGGTAGTATAGAGAAGGCAGGTGTGAGTGTGGCTGGGGGCACCGGTCAGGAGCCTACAGGCCTTATTGATGGAGAGTTGGATTTTGGAGAGGGCAGTGTTGTCAGCTGTGCCATAGATGGGCAAGCCATAGTCCACGAGGGACAAGACAGAGGAGGTGATGGCCAGCCTGAGGCAGGCAGTCCCTGTGCCGGTATTGCAGGACAATCCGAGAGTCAATGGTGGCTGACAGGGCATTAATGTGGGTGTGGAAGGAGAGGGCAGTATCGAACGTGATGCCTAGGTACTTGTATGTGGTTACTTGTTCTAGCGGGTGCAGAGTGCTGGGGATAATTAAGAGGGGGGTATTTTTAGCTTTATTTAGGTAGTGGGAGAAGAGCATTGATTTGGTTTTCTTTAGGTTAATGACCAGTCTGCGGTCTCCGAACCACCTTTCCGCTTGGTTGTAAGCTTGCTGGAGGGATAATTGGAGAGAATTGGGATTGGGATGTGAGGCAATGAGGACTGCATAGTTGGCATAGAGGAGCATTTTACCAGTACATGAGCTGGGGAGGGTGTTGAGGTACAGACTAAAAAGTACTGGACCCAGGATGGAGCCCTGTGGGACCCCGGAGTGAATGGGAAGAGTGCTGGAGAGGGAGCCGCTGACCTCGACACGCTGGGATTTAGCAGAGAGGTAAGCTAGAGAACCAGGAAATGGGACCGCCAGAGAAGCCGAGTTGGTGGAGAAAGTCGTGTAGAAGGAGATGACAGACAGTGTCAAAGGCCTCGGAGAGGTCAATGAACACTGCTCCTGCAAGGCTGTCAGAGTCGAGAGCAGCATGCAGGTGTTGGGAGAATTCCAGGAGAGCCATGGTTGTACTGTGTCCTGGGCGGAAACCGTGCTGCTCTGGACACATAATGTTGTACTTGGTTAGGTATTCAGAGAGCTGGATTAACACCACTTTTTCAAGAGCTTTAGAGAGTGGGCGGAGGATGGAGATTGGCCAGTAATTGTTGGGGGTGGATCGGTCCCCACTCTTATGTATGGGTGTGATTTCAGTAGTTTTCCAAGCACTTGGGAACTGACCCAGGCATAGAGACCAGTTTAGAAGGTCAGTCAGGGGGACTAGGACTTCGTCCAAGACCATATGGAGGATCCTGGAGTTGAGGGGGTCACTGCTGGGGTTATTGCTGCCTAAGGCTTTTAGCAGGTGCGGCCTGGTTTCTTGGGGAGATAGGGTGCGCAGGTAGAATGGTGGGCAATGCAGGACTGGAGGGAGAGAGGTGGGGATTGGGTCAAAGAAGCTGCTGGGGAAGACTGAGCTTAGGTCAGAGAAGGCAGTGTTAAGGCAATTGGCTATAAGGAGCGGATCTGTGGTGGAGGTGCCATTGATGGAGAGCTGGGATGGTGGGGGGGGGGACTTCCCATTTAACTCTTTCATATTATCCCAGAAGGTCCGGGCTGAACCCCAAGTGGAAGCGAGGGTGGTCTGGTAGTGCTCTGCCTTGGCCCGCCTAATGGCCCAAGTGCACTTATTTGCTCTGCATTGTAGGACTGTCTATCAGATGCCTTCCAGATTCTACAGCAATGTGCCAGAGATTATCTTTGTTTTTGAGTCTCTGGAGGAGGGTGGGTGATCCATGGGGCATTGCATTTTTGGAGTGGATCCTGTGAGGGGGCGAAAGGTCACAAGCCTTACAGAAGGCATTTGTGAAGTGGTCAAGAGCTGAGTCAGTGTCAGGGGCACGCTGGATAGGGGACCAGTCTAGCTGGGCTAGGTATTGTTTTAATTTTCTGAGGCCACCGGGGCATAAACAGTGGCATAGAGTGGCCTGGGACACTGGCTTCAGAGTGGAGGATGACCAGAGACAGAGGACTGGGGAGTGATCACTAAGAGAGTCGGGGAGGACAGTGACATCCCGGATTTTGTAGGGGCGGTTAGATATAACAACATCTAGGAGAGTGCTAGTGCCAGTAGAGTGGTTGAATCTGGTGGGCTGGGTGACTAACTAGGACATATCCAGAGCAGCAAAGGAGTCCCTTATATGGGAGGCAGTGGAGGCAAGCCAGTAAACATTGAGATCACCTAGGATGACTTGCTCCACTTTGTGAGGGAGAGATGTGAGGTAGTCAATGAGGGACTGGACCGCTTGGTTTTGATTCCTTGGGGGTATGTAGGAGACCATGAGGAAGAGAGGGCCTTAGGCAGGGTCAGGTGTGATTTTTAAGGTGAGAGCTTGGGCTCCATAATCAAGTTTGGGAGCTGGGAGTGCCTGACCTATAAGGGAGTCCCATACGAGTAGTGTGCAACCACCACCATGTTTGCCTACTCGATCTTCCCTGTAGATGTTATATCCAGGGAGGGTGATAGCAGAGTCAGGGGTGGATTTGGAGAGCCAAGTCTCTACCAGTGCAATTATGTCAGGTTGATGTTGAACGACCCAGCATTGGAGGGCAGTGGATTTCTTTAGGAGACTGCAAATGTTTAAGGATGCAAAGCGGAGGCCAGTTGCAGTACAGGGTTCGGAAGGGCTGGAAGCCATAGGTCCTGGGTTAGGATGTACATTACCAGATAATAATAATAATAGCAGTGTAATTATTCTGGTTAGTGGCCGGTGGTGATGGAGACCCTTGGGTCGACACCCAGCTGAGGACTTTAGAATCAGGGTGCATGGGATAGATATAGTGCGAAGGGTGGGAATGGCAGGGAAGAGCTGGGTCAAGGTTGGGCCTTGGAGGGCGGAGGGAGTGGGGGTGTTGGCAGGGTGGGGGTGTTGGGTGGGTCACGGGTGTGTCGAGGATGGGGGAAGGCCGAGTCACTGTGGGGTAGTCTGGGGATGAGGTGCCTAGTGTGGAGGACAGGTGCTCCGGTTGGTGTGAGGTCTGTACCAAGAGGGTGAAGGAGAGCAGCCTTAGTAATGGAGTGTAGCTACCCATAGTTTTACTTCTATAGTAGACAATAAGGGTGCAGGCTGACCTTCAGTGAGGGTGACTACTGCTGTGGAGTAGCGGTAGTGCTGCTGACTGTGGTGCAGAAGGTACCAAGTTCGAATACCCCGGGGGGGGGTGTTTTGGAGCCTAGCGGGAAGGTTTTCTGGGGTTGCTGGGGAGTACTAGGTTAGCGGTGGAAATAGCAACTCCTAGTGGTCACAAAGGGAGCAGGTTAGGGGGTGGGTATGGGGGTGTGGTTGTCTGGGGATTGGGTAGGGAGGTTAAGTATTGAGTAGGGTGGGGGGGAGGTGCAGTGAGGTTTTCCAGGCAGGGGGACAGAGCAGCTGAGTAGTAGAGGAAAAGTGTCCAGGAAGTAGTAGAGAGTAAGGAGATGTAGAGCAGCTTTGGCACGGTTGGGGGAAAACCCCTCTAGTGGGCCAGGAGTATAAGCTGCAAATGGGGAAAATCAGTATCAATCAGTAGAAGAGGGAGGGGCAAAGACTGATGAATAGTGATAGACTGACCACACAATAAGTGAAATGAGACAGGAACTGTATTGTGTTGGATTGGGTAAGTGTGCTTATAACTGGGCCCTCTAGTGGCTAAAAGATATAATCTGCTAATGGAAAAAAAAAAGTCAGGAAGGTTCTGAAGCAAGTTTTTTTTTTTTGGGGGGCCGAGGGCACTGCAGCCTCAATGGGACACCGAGGTCAAGGGTGCAGCCCACAGACTTACAGCTCTGAGAGAAGGGGCACAGGGCTCAGGGCAGATAGCAAAATCACCGTAACTTAAGACCTCACTCCAAAACTTAAATCAACTCTTAAGAAGTCTCTCCATTAGACTAAACATTACTTGCAGTGAGAAATCAAGAACATGTCAAGCAGAGGTCAGTCCTAGCATTAATTTCTTGGCAGCAGTTCCTAGAAGACTTCTGGATTGCTGCACATAGTGTGAGAAACACTGGCAAACAGGGGCAAGTGAGAGTCGTCCCGGGGTAGATGCCAAAATTCAGAGTTCCAACCCATACCTTGCTTGGAGGGTGAGCTTTGGGCGGCTTCTCCTTAGTCTGCTTATCAAACTGCAAAATGCTGTTTGCCCGAGAGGAAACAGCCCGAAAAGGGCACAGTAGTCCCCTTGTTCCTTCTTTCTGTGTCTGGGTTCTCCAAGGAAATGGACTTTAAGTACCCTCGGAGCTTACCAGGCTGGTCGTGCCTGAAAATTGGCAAAGTTTTGTCTGATGCAATTACAAACAAAAATTGTTTAAGTGTCAGTATGGTTCAATTGGTAGCACATCCACCTCTAGATCTGAAGGTCATGGGTTCTTATCCCACATTGGGATTGGACTTGTACCTAAACACGCTGGCACCCAACAAAAACTAAATAAATAAATTTTAAACAAAAAAATAAATAAACTTTTTAAAAACAATTACCCACAGAGAGCCCAGTCATATTTCCAAAGGGCCACTCTGCACCTAATGCTATATTCAGCTGGTGACCGAGGGAGCCATGTATGCAAATTTCCGAAAGGGCCACTCTGCCTCGATGCAATATTCAACTGGCAGTGGGGGAGCCATAGTGGCAGACTTCCAAAAAGGGCACTCTGTCTGCCCCAATGCAGTAATCAGCTGGTGGATGAGGATGCCATGGTGTCAGATTTACAATAGATCTGCTCTGCACCCTCCCCCAATGTAATATCCAGTGGCAGGGGAGGACGAGAAAGAAAGAACAGAGGGACATGGGGAAGGAAAATGAAAAAGAAAGAAAGAAAGAAAGAGAAAGAAAGAAAAAAAGGAGGGACATGGGGAAGGAAATGAAAAGAAAGAAAGAAAGAAAGGAAGAAAGAATGAACAGAGGGAACAGAGGGACATGGGGGCGGCAAATGAAAAGAAAGAAGGAAGGAAAGAAAGAAAGAAAGAAAGAAAGAAAGAAAGAAAGAAAGGAAGCTAGCTGGTGGGTCAGGAATGAACAGAGATTGCAGGTCACAGCCAATGAACAGAGACAAGTCAGAGAAAGACTACACCATAGCAGAAGATTGTCTGCCTCCAGGAAAAAAAACTCTTATGCATGATCCACCAGGGTATTATCAAAGCACACACATCAAGTGTTGGCAGGCGAGGCGTGGAAATGTAATTGTTGGAAGCTGTAGGAATGAGGGCCCGACTCATGGCGTCACCAACTTCCCATCTGAGAGAGGATCTGCAGATTTCCTCCATGAACACAAAGGGCACATTCTTCTTTCTGTTTCATCTCACTTGGCATGCAACATCAACCTTGTGTGTATATTTAGAACTAGAGTTATTCAGATAATCCACGAACTTATGGGTTCCCTCAAATGTCACAATTTTCATCTGAAGCAGATAACACTGATATTGACAGCTCCGCACTGGTCGGGGGGGTAACCCTGATTTTTATTTTCAAAGTGAATATTCATTATAATTTGTCAGAAGTGACCCGGCTAGCAGCTCATGTTGGCTGAACAGTCCTAGATAATTTGAATTATTCATTAATGGTAATTACCAGGTTACCAAAAGTCCTACGAGGAGAGACTAAGGGCTCTCAACATGTACACCCTGGAAGAGAGGAGAGCGAGAGGGCTCATGATAGAGACCTACAAGTACCTCACAGCAGTAAACACAGAGCAGGAGAGGAGTCTCATTCAAATATGAAAGAGCACCGGGATGGGGGGGCATGCAATGAAGCTGGAAGAGAGAAGTTTACGAGGGATGTGAGACAGTACTACATCACTGAGTTGTAGACACCTGGAACAGACTGCGAGCAGAGCTGGTGGAGGCAAAACAGTACGGGGCTTCAAGCATGCATGGGATAGACAAGAAGATATCAGTAAACAGGCAGGGAGGAGAGAGGGTCACTGAGGCTTGCTACGATCCGCAGAGACAGACTAGGTAAGGACCATTTAGGCAGACTGGGTGGGCCAAGCGGTCCTTGAGCCAACAAATTCTATATTTCTGTGCTTCTGCTTCATTATCTGCCTTGGACAACAACTAATCTGTGCCTAATATTTTTATTATTTTGAGTGTCTGAAAATCCTATGATGGATAATAAACCCCGGATCTGGCAAATTCTGGATATGAAAAAAAATTATCCTGAAAAGTTGACCCAAGGCTGATTTACTTCAGATGAGGATGGTTAACAGTCGGATAACCAAGGTATTTGCCTGAACTCCCATGGAGCATTTTTTTCAAACGTCTTTATTGAATGTCAATTTTCACTTCAGATATTGTCCTAAATGCTGTATATCCCCCCCCCCCACACTAATCTGTAATTCATGGCGAGGGACCGAGGGCACACTACCATCTTGGTGCTCTTGGACCCTTCTTCAGCGTTGGACAAGGTGGATGATGGGGTGCTATTGGATCGTCTCTGGAACTATGTGGGTGCTACCGGTGCAGTTTTGCACTGGTTTAGCTCATATTTAACTAGAAGATCACAGTGCGTAGTCCTCGGGAATTTTTCCTCTAGACTTTTCACACTGCCTTGCGGTGTTCCACAGGGTTCCATTTTGGCTTCCCTGTTGTTCTCCACGTACATGCTGCCGCTGGGTGAGATCATTAGGCAGTACAGTCCAGGGGTTCACTGCTATGCGGATGATACCCAGTTGTACCTGTCTTGTGCCCCAGGTGACCCCATCTGCCTCAGGAATACTGCGCTGGTGTTTGGCTGAGATCAATGATTGGATGTCCGCAAACTGGCTATGTCTCAACCTCAGCAAGCTGGAGGTTACGGTGATCGAGCCGGGTCATAGAGGTGTCTCCACTGATGGGAGGCTGCTCGTTACAGTAATTGATGGGCAGCCATTGTCGGGTGGTTAATGTGGTTAGGGACATCAGCGTTTTTCTTGACAACTGACTTACCGTTGAACAACAGGTGACATCGGTTGTTAGATCTGGGTTTTTCCATCTCCGGAATATCACCAGGATCAGTCCGTTTTTGACACCTGCTGATCTGGCTACGGTCATCCATGCCTTTGTTACCAGCAGGCTAGATTACTGCAACGCTCTTTGGGCTGTCTGAAGGATTGATGCGTCGACTGAAGCTAGTGCAGAATGCTGCGGCCAGGATGTTGATGGGTGCCTCAAAGAGGGATCATGTCACTCCTGTTCTGCGCGCTCTGCACTGGCTACCTGTGAGCTCACTCATCACCTTCAAGATATGCTTGTTAACTTCCAAAGCCCTACATGGTTCGACTATCTTAAAGAGCTCCTGGTTCCTTATCTGCCTATCTGCCTCCTACGCTCCGCCGATGCTGGCCTGCTTGTTGTACACTCCTCTGGCCTAAAGCGATCTGGCGATAAAGCATTTGGTATAGCTGCACCATCTTTGTGGAACTCTCTTCCACCCTACATTTGTGTGGCCAACTTGGCGGTGGCCTTTAAAGCCTCCTTAAAAGCATTCTTATTTGAAAAAGCCTTTAGTGTTATTGGAATATATCTGATTTTAATTCTTGGGGATGCCTTTATTATGAAGTGCTATGAGCCCCTATTTAGGGTGCTATATAAATAAAATTCACCTTGCCTTGCCTAGGCACCTCCTCTATTGATCCAATGCTTGTGTTTTCGACCAATGTTAATTTGCTGGTTCACCTGTTATGTACTCTCCCGGGTCGTGCCTGAAAATAGGCAGGCTCTTGCCTAGTTTGCTTGCCTGGTAAACAAAAGCTAAATAAATAAATAAATTTAAATAAAATATGACAAAGCTCTGGTCAGTTTCATATGATGCCTTTGCCAACGTGATCTGGCAAAGGTTGATTGCTGGTCTGAGAGTTGGCAGATGAGATTTAATGCTAAGAAGTGCAAAATCATGCACTTAGGAGTCAAAAACCCTAGGTGTGGGCTGGGGGGTGCATTTATCTACCTCAGTTGAGGAGAAAGATCTAGGGATACTATTTACAGGGGACATGAATCATTCTGTGCAGCGCAGGAAGCAACAACTGAAGCTAATAAAATGCTGGGGTGCATTGTCAAAGGGATCACTTCTCAAAAGGAGGAAGTCATCCCGCCATTGTATAGGTCGCTGGCAAGATCTCGCTTAAGTACAGTGTGCAGTTCTGGCGTTCATATTTAAAGAAAGGTATCAATCTACTGGAGGAGGTACAGCGTAGGGTGACAAAAATTATCCTAGGCCTGGGGGGCATGCCATATGAGGAAAAGCTGAGGGAGTTCAGCATGTATTCCCTGGAGGATAGGAGGGCGAGAAGTGATATGATTGAGGCCTATAATTATTTAAAGGGCATAAATAGGGTACGTGCTGAGAACATGTTCAGACTAAGGGGGGGTGGAATGAGAGATGGCATAGTCTGAAATTGGAAGGGGTAGATTCGAGAGGGAAATGAGGAGGCACTATTTCACAAAAAAGGGTGGTGGCAAAGTGGAACCAACTGCCAGAGGATGTGATTTTGTTGGCAACTGGGGGCAATTTTAAGAGGGGGTGGGACAGGGTCAGAGGTAAGGTCGTAACTGAGGGGAAACAGGGATGGGGTGGAGGCAGTCTGTGGGATAACACAGGTGTTGGGAAGGCTGCAGTAGATTAGACTGGGAGCTGCACACTCAATCAGGCTCGAAAGGTTGCTATGGCCTGTGTCTGCTGGCATTTTCATAGGTATCCCGTGAACACGGCGACTGTGATTGAGCAACTGCAAAAAGGGTGACTCAATCACAGCGCCTGTGTTCTTGGGATACCTGGCAGGGTAGCAGCAGGATACCGGGGTTGGTGACTAGGTGACAGAATGTGTGTATATATACATGCGTGCGGGGGGAAGGGACCATGCCATGTGACGGGCGGAAGGGGAGGGAGGGTATGTGGGATGTAGTGCAGCGTTCGGCTGCCGAGCTGGCCGTGTGGCATGGTGGGTAGGGTGACAGGCTAGGGTTGGGAGGGTGCCAGATTTGGTTCTGGGGCGCAACTGCTTTTTGCATCGGGGCCGTTTTTTTAATCTTATTAAGTTTTACATCCTCCCTGACTTGTACCCCCCTGGAGTTGAGAATCTTTAAGTAGGGGTGTGCGGTGGGCAAAGCCTCCTGCATAACCTAGAAAACCATCACCGGTTTTGTAGTCGCTGTGAGTGTATATCGCCGTTATTTATTTTTGGAGATGTACACTCACCCAAACGGCGATCGCTGTTATGACATAGAACCATTTTTGTACGTTCATAAAACAATACATTTTTCATGTTTTGAAATTAGGAGTACTTTACAAGTCACAGCCCAACATGGGCATACTAGATCAATAAATCGAGAAATAACAACATAATTGGATTACATTGTGTTGAATGTATATAGAAATTAATAAATATCTGAATAAATCAGTCTGTGTCTGGTTGCTTTCTCTGACTTAACAACTGAGAATATTAGGGTAGATTATAAAGATGCTGTGAACCTGTCACCTGCTTGTTAGGTAGAAACACAGAAATGACTTCCGGTGACGTCATCACCCCGATGGTTGTCTCTATCTGGCGCTCGCTCATCCCTGCTACTAGACTCACCCCAGGCCAGCCAAATACGGAATTAAAAACAACTTTACAAGCTTCAGAAATGTCTGGGGGACATAAAGCTAATAGATTCTGTGGGAAAAATGGTCCAAATCGGCGAGATGAAGGTGGATTATCCGAGTGCCGGGATATCAACTGGAGCTCCTCGCTGGCCAGCAGCATGGCCTACGATGTAGATACAGACCAAGAGCATGAGCATCTCACTCGATCGCGTTTTGAAACCATCTTAGTGGAGCTTAAAGCCTTCCGAGCTGAAAGTAAATCAGAATTTCAGGCTTTACAAGGCAAGATACAGGAGATGGAACAGAGAGTCTTCGATGCCGAGGAAGAAACTAGAGAGGTACACACAGCAGTAGATTTTTGTTGGTGGATATGCAAGAAAGGTTCCACAAAAAGCTGCCAGATTTAGAAGCCAGATCACGAGAAGACAATATTCGTATATCTGTGGTCTCCCAGAGGATGCTGAAGTTGGGTGCATGGGGGATTTCTTGACAGACCTTTCAAGAGATGTCCTAGATCTCCCTCTAACCTTCGCCTTTAAAATTAAAAGAGCACATCGTGCCCTCACTACAAAACCAGTCGACGCACCTGCAAGACCGCGATCTGTGGTACTGAAACTGTCCAGCTTCAGAGATGATTCTGCTCAGAACGGCATGGCAGAAGAAAATAGTCAAGTATAACTTAGCCAGCCTCATCATCGACCATGACTACTCTGCCGACATCGTACGGAGAAGAGCTGCTTACTCACCAATCCTCAGAACGCTGAAGGGACATAAAGTAAGATTTCAAACCCCCATCCCTCAAAATTGCGAACTGTATGGGACTCAGGCTCCACTCTACATGACACCCCAGAAACAGCCTTACAGGAACTAAAGAAACACTGACGGAGTGTCCACACGGAGAGCAGCAGGGAACAATGCACTAAACCCATGAGGTCTCATTAGAGGAAGATAGGGCGTAACAAGTACAGAGCACAAGCAGAGCATATTGGCTATACAAACCCCGCAGGATGTAAGAAATCTACTCAGCCAACCGACTCAGAGGGAAGAAATGCAGCAAGAAAAGGGATCCACCTGAAGGTACTGAAATAATTTGCTGTTGCTTCTCATTCCCTCTCTGTGGGGGTTACTGTAACATAATGGTTTTCTCTCCATGATTTATTCCTCCTCCTCCAAGTGTTGTTTGGTCTCCTGCCCATAACCAAATGCAGGAGGCTTACTTATGATAACGGTGGGGGGGCAGCTAACAGGAGACCTGGGGACGTCATAAAGAGATGTAGCAGGACTTTCTACGGTTGGAAATCGAGAGACTGCTTATAGAAGAAACTAGTGACTCTACTGTTCTAGTAAAAATCAATCCAGAACTGAACAAGGCTCCTGATATTTGTCTGGGGGGGGGGTGACTGTCTAATCGGGAATCATTTTGTTTGCCTTACTGCTGATATATCTATTTTCTGAGTGCTGAGAGGTTGTTGTTAAGATGTGACATTTTCTCTCTCTGTACAGGTATGAAGATGTACAGAACCAATGTTTGAGGTGCACTTGAAGTTGGTTTGCTGCCCTTCTCACTCCATGGCTTCGGTGGGGGGGGAGGATGGGCACAATGCATGAGGAGGGAAGAGGATGTGAGATATCACGGTCTCAGACCACAACTTTGGAGGGGGCAGCACAGCCTCTCTTTGTGATTTCATGCTTTCATCCTAAATAGAGGGATCTATTGTTAAAGCATATGCATTAGTTATTGGGGAAGTAATGTGATGAAACGTTTCTCCGGTGACCGGGGGGGGGGGCACATGGAGGTGATGATGGGTCTTATACTTTCCATCATTTCAGGCCCTGGCTTTTATGGGACCTCGAGAGGAGGGCCTTCTTTAGGGCCTGGTATACCTCTCACAGAGGGAAGGCCTTCTACAAAGGCCCCTCTCCGGTATAATAGAGGGTGTAACAAAACATCTTCCTACCTTGGGAGCAAAAATGTAAATAGTTTATGTTTAAAATGGTCAAGAGTTAAGGCTGATATATGTTATATATGTTATGTTAGGGTTAACCTGTTGAAAGTCACTATGGATACAACCACGTATACAGAGAAGCAAAGTATTCTGCAGGATAGAGATAGTGGTCTCCCAGTCCATACCAGACAGAGTGCAAATTCTACATGGGACCGTGGGTAATCACACACAGCACTAAATACATGCTCACTGAATAAGAATGGGCTTAATAACCCAGTTAAACGGTATAAGGTGATCAACCATTTCAGAAAACAAAAATCTAGTTTCGTTTTATTGCAAGAGAGACACCTGAACAAGGCTGAGCTCCTTAAACTGACCAGGTTTGGTTTTACCACAGTTGTATCCTCCTTCTCCTACAGGGAAGAGAAATGCAGAGGTGCAGCAGCACTGATACCCCATTCTACCCCTTTCCATCTCTCTGGCTCTTACACTGATAAAGACGGTTGGTTCACAATGGTCTCTGATTACCTGGAGGGTCAGTTGATCATGGCGGCTTCCCTATATGTCCCCCCCGGTTCAGACACCGCTGTGGTGAAGCACCTATGCCAGAGGATAACAGAGAATCAGAAAAACATACTGATATTGGGAGGGGACCATAATGTACTATATGGCAGCCTAGATACTTCAAGGGCTCAGATACCCAGACAATCGGCTGTGCAAAAGGCGGCTTTGAGGTATTTCAGGGAAATGCAGTGGGTAGATTTCTGGCGCTCCCTTCTCCCCACGCAAAGAACCTACCCTCACTACTTGGCTGCACACAAGCTCTACTCTCGTATAGATTATTTCCATATTTTCAAAGACTCCTTATACAGAGTACAACAATGCCTGATTACCCCACGCCTCTCTCTGACCATTCACAGTTAACGCTCATACTGGAGCGGCCGAGTGAGAGGTGCAACACTCTATGGCGATTCAATCATTTTCTGCTGAATCTTAAGGAATTTAAACTATGATAGAGAAAAGGATCCCACAAATAATAAAAGAAAACTCAGGCCCAAACCTTAAGAAATCCACATTCTTGGACACACTTAAAGTGGTGCTCAGAGGAGACATAATATTTGCATCTTACTATAAAAAACAGCAATCTATGCACCTCGAAAAGCGTAGTAATCAGTTAAAAGACCTACAGGAACGACACGTGGCAGGTGATGAGGGATGCTGGCCTCTGCTCCAGGTTACTAAAGATAAGCTACAGCAGTTACATAATATCCGCACAGAGCAAGCCTTACAACAACGGAAACAAAAATACTATTGAGGGAGAACCCAGGGCAACTAGGCTGCTGGCACACAGACTCCGGCAGAAGGCAGCCCAATCAGCTGTAACTCAGATTAGGGAGCCTGAAACTGGTCGGATGGTGCTCCTCTCATCCCTGACTGAGAGCACCTTCCAGAAATATTACCAAAAACTTTACACCCCAGAACAGGAGATCTGGATCGGGATAAAGCAGCTTCCTTTTTTGAAGGTTTGGGACTTACATCCCTCACGTCAGAACAACGGGAGAGGTTAGTGTTGCCAATTACAGAAAAAGAATTAGCCCTAACAATTTCTAATCTCGAAACCAACAAAAGCCCTGGCCTTGACAGGTGTACAGGAGAATTTTATAAGGAATTTAGGAAGGATATATCACCTACTCTCCTTGACACTTGCAGGGAGGTCGGGGGAACCCAGACTCCTGTAGATACGCCACCATCACCAGTGTCTCAAAACCTGGGAAGGACAGTGCAAACTGTTCCGGATACCACCCCATATCAGTTCTTAACATCGATTACAAGCTGTTTGCTTCCATTATGGCAAAGAGGCTGGACCTGGTTCTGCCCATTCTGATTAACCAGGATCAGACAAGGTTTGTCCCAACTAGACAAACGCAGGATAACATTAAGAGGGCACTTCACATACTCCACTATGCCTTCCTGTCGGGCGCCCCATTTCTGTTTTTAAGCCTGGATGCGGAGAAGGCCTTCGACAGGTGGTGTGGCCCTTCTTGGGGGCCACATTGGAGAGGATGGGATTTCCGGCGGAATTTAGGAGATTAATAACTACTTTATACACGTCCCCTAGGGCATATATTAAAATAAATGTCTCAATATCAGAACCAATCAACCTTGGACGGGGCACTAGGCAGGGGTGCCCCCTGTCGCCCCTGCTGTTTGTCTTGTATTTAGAGCCTTTGGCCCGGGCCATAAGACAATATGGGGAGATCACTGGCATACAGCTCGGTGGGGAGTACCACAACCTGGCCCTCTATGCCGATGATGTATTAGTATATCTCATGGACCCGGAACGATCCTTGGGACCACTGTGGAAGCTGCTGGCAGACTTTGGGGATATAGCGGGGTACAAAATAAATTCATCAAAAACGGAAGTAATGGAACTTCATTACACCCCTTCAGCTCATATCAGATCCAGTTTCCCCTTTCAATGGTCAATGACATCTCTTAAATAACAGGGGATTTGGATGAGTTGGGACCTGGACCAACTGTCTGAACGTAACTATACACCGCTCTTGGAAGGGATGTCTGGGGATATGGAGAGATGGGGAGTATTACCCATTCCATTAACGCAGAGGATAGAGGCAGTCCGAATGGTTTTACTACCCCGCTTCTTGTATTTAGCACAGACAATCCCAGTCACGGTGCCAGATTTTTACTATAAAAGGCTGAATAAAAAGATTATGCCTTACATTCGGGGGAAACAAAAACCGAGAATTAGGCAGCCTATATTACAACTCCCAAAAAGTGAGGAAGGGCTATCCCTGCCAAATTTTAAACACTACCACATGGCAGCTCAGGTACGAACAGCTATATATTGGCTACACCCCCTCTACTTAGCTAAATGGAAGACATTAGAACTAGCAGAGGAGGGCCTGAGGAACCCACGTGAGGTCTTGCTTCCGGATCAAAGGGGGAGAAGGCTAGGAGACATGGTAAACCCATTCACGAGATCTACCATAAAGAGTTGGCACCAAATGTTGTTCTCTAGGAATATAACCCAATGGAGAACATTGTTTTATTTTTTCCCAAATCAGGAAGGATTTCTACCAGCCAGAATCGATATGGGATACCGTAGATGGGAGAGGATGGGCATACACATAGTATACCAGTTTATAGAGGCAGGTAACTTCTTCACCCTGGCAGATCTTGTGGCAAGATATGAGGTCTCGCCCCGAGATAGATTTATTTATTTTTTCAGGTTGGAGATTACATTAAAACCCTAGACAGGGACCTCTGGAATACACCCCCCACCCCACAAATTGTAGAGATACTGAAAAAGGTCTTAGACGGCAAAGTCCCACTAGATCACATTATCTCCTACCTCTAAACAGCAATACGTGCCATTGAAGGGGTCTCACTGGAATCAGTTAGGCAGGCATGGGCTAAGGATCTAGACATGGAAATCCCAGAGGAGATGTGGGGGGAACACCTGAACAAAATACATAAAGGTACTGTCTCCCCTTGCTGGAGGGAGTTCACATGGAAAAACACAGTCTGTTTGTTCAGGGTACCTGCAGTGCAGTCCCACATCCTAGGGAGGGGCTGGATGCTGGAGAAGCCGTGGGTATGCTCCAGCCTCACACTTCCACATATTCTGGGGATGTCTGAAACTGCAGCGTTTCCTCATGGAGCTGCAGGGGGCACTAGGGGGAATTTTCTCACCAGCCTTGAAACCCACTCCACCCATGTTCCTACTTTTGGACATGCTCACTGTCCATAGGGACCTGCCTAAAGCGAGAAAATTGCTGCTAATTTCTATAATGGCGGCAAAGAAAACCATCTCAAAAAAGTGGCTAGCAAGGGACCCACCCTTGATAGCTCAGTGGCATGACTTAATGATTGGTATCTATCAAATGGAAAGGCTGACTGCATTGATAAACAAAAGGAACAAACAGTATGAGGAAACCTGGAGAAGATGGGGTATTTTATGTATCCCCTATCAGATCAGATTTTGTACCACAAACCTGTGGATCTGTACACTGTCTCTTAATGGTGATTAACCGCACCAAATGGATTAACAAATGGTCTCATGATTAATTTAAATGCTTATATTTCCTATACATTTGAAATAACCACCTTAAATTAACTGTAATACAGACTCAAATTCTATGTATGTTGAATGAAATATGGTTGTACCTGGTTCATATATACGTACGTGTTGTTTGGAAACAAAATTCTTAAAATAAAGAAAGTTTAACAAAAAGGGGAGAAACACAGAATTTGTTGGCATGCAGGGTCCGCTTTGCCCAACCAGTCTGCCCATATGATCCCTGCCTAGTCTGTCCCTGCAGACCCTAAATGGTCTCCATCAACCCTCCCTCCTCCCTGCATGTTTACTAGCATTCCCCATGCCTATCCCATGTATGCTTGAAGCCCCCCTTACAGTTTTTGCCTCCACCACTTCCACTAGCAGTCTATTCAAGGCTTCTATCACTCTTTCCATGAAGTAGTACTTCCTTACATCCCTCTTAACCTACTCCGCCCCCCCCCCAGCTCCATCGCATGCCCTGCAGTACCAACCATTTGTGACAGTACATATCTGCCTTCTCTTTCTTCCTTCCCTCATCTCTGGAGAGGCATAGCTCTGAGGTCATACACTTCATTTGATATATATATCTCTGTGCACCCGCTTCTAGTCATGCAAGGCTGGGGCTGAGGGTGTCAGCCACGTTTGTGTAATTGCTTTGCAAACTGCAGTGACTAGCACCCCATAAAACTTTTTGTTTTCTCTTTGATTTGATCAATGAAAGTGTGTGACCTAGTACTGTGTGTTATTTTGTATACCTGGCATCTCCTTAACCTTAATTGTACCTCCTGCTAGTATACAGAACCTTGTTTTCCAAATGATGTTTTTTCCCCCTTGTCTTGCTATGCCCCTTTTACTGATGTGGTCCCTGCTTTAGCCAGGCAACTTTCCAGCCTAGTCCAAGACCTTTTCTGCCACTTGCACACCTTCTCTTGTCATGGACTTACCAGTCTGTGGAGGGGTCTTCAGTGGACACATGCAAGTTCCCCTCAGGACAGCTTTGGTTTGGGAAGGCATTGGGCAATCAGCTGCATCAGCAGCTTTCTTTGTCACTCACCTGCTTTTTCTTATCATGGACTTACTCCTCTGTTGGGGGGGGGAGGGCTGTCTTTGGAAGCCACAGGCAAGTTTCCCCCAGGACAACCTTGGTTCCAGAGGACAGGAGACAGTCAGCTACGCTGGGCCAGAGAGGGATGGTGTCATAATGCTTTCACTGAAAGGGGGGTCTATTTTTCTGTTCCCCACAGCAGGGGTTCTGTGATACACAGGTGTGCACAATGTTTGTCTTCCTGCCAGGAACCAGCTGACATCTCCACCCACACTCCCCTGGCTGACTCCTGATAACTCAGACTCATTCTGGACCTGGGTAATCAATCACAGCATACCAGGTCGCCAATGTCGATGCACGGCAATAGTGTATGCGGCATTATGGTGACACCGGACTTGTGCGCTCTCCGAGTTGGACCCCCTTCCCGGAGTTGGAATCTTTAGTGGTGGGGTCCGGTGGGTGCAGTCCCCATAAAGGGGGTATGGGGGCGTAGCCCCACAGAACAATGAATACGAGAAATCATCAATCTGATTGTGCCGCATGGCATTCGCCGTGGCGCTGACACCCTGTGCCGCATAACAAGCGGTAGCCCTGCGGATGACCCAACAAGTGGACTATAAATGCTGTTTATTATGTTTGCTTTGATGCATGCGCAAGAAACATTATGTGGCAGCTTAGGAGAGAGGCGGGTTGTGGAGGTGCAGCACTGCGGCAGTCAACCGCGGCACTGCATTTGGGGGTTTGGCACTGGTGGACCAATGCAGGCCCAGTGTCCTGATGACACTGGTTCTGCAGAAGTGCTACCAAGTTAAAACATTTTTGCCGCTGCAATCAGGGGCTGCCTTGTCATTGCAGCGTCAGTCATTTCGCTGCAATGAGGGAGCGACCTGTCATTGCAGGGCGGTACCTTGCCATCCGCATGCTCCCGACCCAGTACATTTGCCGACAGGGAGCCCACTCCCCGTCGGCATACTGTAACCCCCTCCCCCATTTGTTGTGTGCAGAGGGGGTGCCCAATCCCCCTCGGAATCATGTGCCCCTCCAACAGTCTTTGTTTGCCGATGGGGGGCCCAATTCCCATCGGCTCTCCCCCCCAAACTTGGTATAAGTCAACGGGGTGCCCAAACCCCCACCTGCTACAGCCCCCCAAAACCACTCAGGTAGCATGCTAGGAGCCCACTCCAGCATGCCAAATGTCCCTGTAATAAAAAAAAAAGTCCCGCAATGTTTTTCATTTTTGTTTTCTTTTTTTGAAACCTGTAAAACAAAAAACGGTCCCTTGTTGAGTTTGGCGGCCTTTCCCCCAACCCGGGCCCACCCTCTGCACACCCCACCTCCTCACAACCCCCCCTCCTCCTCACCCCATACTTACCTTCGGAGCCCAGCACAATGATCTTTGGTGGACCGGAAACACGTCTGCACTCTTCAAAGCCGACCATGAACTGAAGAAATGCCGGTAAGCTGTATAATGGCATAAATACGTTTTTTTGAACTTTGGTGCATATCTCAGGCATTTTTGGGAAACTGGCCACCAAATTTTTAACATGGAGTTATTTGGACCCCTCCTCATGAATTTAGTAACTGTCATGGCGTTATTCAGTCCTGAAAGGTGATTTTGCGGTCACTGTGCGGAATCACCTTTTGGGACTGATTAACAAAACAACAGTGCCACTGTTTATGAGGTGGGCTGTCAAAAAGCTTATGTTGCAAATTTGGTGAAAAAAAAAAAAAATGACTGTTTTACGAGCGTGCATTGCACAGTTTCCACACACACTCATAACTTCATGAATTTGTAATATTTTCACTCCGGATTTTCAACATTGGCATTTTTCCACACCTCCTTATGAACAGTACAGTTGTCATTCTACACATCCTGGCCAAAATGTGTTTTCGCACTTTTGGCACAGAATAGCGCGGTCACTGTGGGAAATCAGTTTTTCGTGATAGATTGAGAAAATGACAGTGACACTGTTCATGAGCAGAGGTCCTGAAATGCCTATGTTGAAGATCTGGTGATGAAAGTCCATAAAATGACTGTGTTACAACTGTGCATTACGCAGTTTCCACACACCCTAGTGACTTCGCAAATCTGAAATATTTTCACACCACATTTTCAACACTGGCATTTATTCATACCTCCTAATGAACAGTACAGCTGTCATTTTTCACATCCTGGCCGAAATGTGTTTTTGCACCTCTGGCACAGCTTAGCGTGGTCGCTGTGGAAAATCAGAGTTTGGAACAGATTAAGATCGAGCTAGTAAGAGGGGGGAGTGAACAAGATCAACGGAACTCTGTCGGGACTGCTGCAGATTTCTTTGTGGGCAGAAAAAGGCACCAATACAGGTTGGAGCCCGGTACAAAAGGGCAGCCTGCAGCGCTGGGAGAAACAGAATGAGCGAGTGACGGAGGGGAAGTGAGCAAGCTAAACAGAGCTCTGTCGGGACTGGTACAGATTTCTTTGTGGGCAGAAAAAGGCTTTAACGCAGGCATGGGCCCAGTACAAAAGGGCAGCCTGCAGCGCCGGGAGAAACTGAAGGAGTGAGTGAGACAGGAGGAGTGAGTGAGCTCAACGGAGCTCTGTCGGGACAGCTGTGAATTCTTTGTGGGCAGAAAAAGGCACCAATGCAGGCAGGAGCCCAGTACAAAAGGGCAGCCTGCAGCACCGGGAGAAACAGAACGAGCGAGTCAGAGAGGGGGAGTGGGCGAGCTCAACGGAGCTCTGTCGGGACTGCTTCGGATTTCTTTGTGGGCAGAAAAATGTGCTAACACAGGCAGGTGCCCAGTACAAAAGGGCAGCCTGCAGCATCGGGAGAAATAGAATGGGTGAGTGAGAGAGGGGAGTGAGCGAGCTCAATGGAGCTCTGCCGGGACTTTAGAGTTGCCCACCCTCCCGCGCAGCATCCTCTGTGGTTCTATATTACAGCAGAGTCTCTGGGGTGGAGACAAAGCAATGACTGGATACTGTTAGGATTGCTGTAATAATACAGATTTAGTTGTGTTTATTTCTGTAACTGAGCTGAGTGCTGAGCTATACTGTTAGGATTGCGTAATAATACATATTTATTTGTTCTGTTTATTTCTCTAACTGAGCTGAGTAATACTTGGAGCTAAGTGAAACTATATGAGAGCTGAGAACAAAAAGTATGGTAACTGGGGGGTGAAAAATGGACAAGGAGGCTTTAGGATTGCTACAGTAATACAGTGTCTAACGGATGAGATTTGAGATTGAATTACCCTGGTCAGCAAGGGGCCAGTAGGGGGACTAGTGTGGGGGGAACAGGAATTTGAGTAAATAGGGGCCTAACAGTTATAGTAGGGTACAGAACCTGGGAGTAAGAGCCTGTAACATAAGATGGGGCCAAAATGGGGCAGGTGCCACGTGTCAATAGGGCCGGCATCCTTGGAAGGATCATGAGATGTACAGGGTATGGGTCCGCCATGATCCCGGACTGGGCTTGGAGGATGGGTGGTGTATGGTCTGTAGATGACTGGCTAGTATGAGGGAGGAACTGTGTAGGTCAGGGAGAAGTCTAAGTGGCAGGGCAGATGAGTATGGTAGGCATCCTGGCTGGGCGGGGATCAGGGGATGGCAAGGGGGGATGGAGGAAGAACAATTAGGGACTGAAACTGACCCCAGTATCAGAGGTACTAGCAGAAAAGAGAGGAGAAGGGAGGGGTACCTGAGGCAAGGAGGGGGCCTCCTGTTGGGGGAGGAAGAGACCACGAGGAGTACCAGGGGAGAGAGAGCAGATAGCTGTGGGTAAGGAGGGACCAGGGGAGGGACCAGGGGTGGCACAAAGGGGAACAAGTCGGAGGGGAGAACCAATGGAGGAAGAGATGTAGGAGGGATATCGACTAGGAATAGGTTCAAATCTCTGTTATGGGAGAGAGAGGGGGAGCAGGAACATATCGGGGGGAGGATGGCCGGCCCGGTGGTGCTGAGGGTTGAGGCGCTGGATGCCACACCTCGCACCATGCCGACGACCTGGGTTCAGGAACGAGCTCAGGTCTTCGGGGGCTCAGCCGAGGAAGGTAGGATAGAGCATCCCAACAGATGCTCTCCTCCTCCACGGGGTGGGGGTTAATGGGGCAGCAATGGCCATACGCATTAACGCCAGTGGAAGCATGGACAGTAAGGCAAAAATGCCAGTTTCCTAAGGAGGGGCCGGGGGGTGGATGCTTGACGGCGGCGTGCACCTGTGCGTCGTTCATCTGGATGTAAGTCCTCTGCGTTGGCACTCTCAGGGGGATGGGACCGGGAGAAAAAACAAAGGCAAAAAATCTCCCAGCCTTGAGCAGAATGATGCCAGGTCCACGTTACAGTAAGTGGCTCGGCCGAAAAGACCAGTGGATAAGATCCACTGGGCAGGGACCAGGAGAAAGTTAAAAAAAAAAAATAGAGAGGAGAACAAGCAGGGCATGAGAGGGATGGCAACAGCTAGGGGAAGAGATAGCAAGGATGAAAGGGTAGAAGGGGCTAGTAAGGAAGGAGGGGGCGGTGACTGGAGGAGAGAAGGCTATGGGAAGGGGGGAGGATGGGAGGGGCATCACTATCGGGGTAGAAGGGAATGGGGGCTCTAAATCAACAACAGCGGGGATAGGAGAGGGGTTGGAAATCAGCAGGGGAGGAGGGGAGGTCGACATGTGAAGCCCAGTAGGAAGTAATCAGGCTGAGAAGGGGTTCAAGGGGAATGGGAGGAGTAAGGCAGAGAAAAGGGCTGAGGCCAAAGTAGGGGGTACAGATACAGAAGTCACAGAGGGTGCAGCTGGTGGGGTAAGGGGCAGGGAAGAACGAATACTGGGGTGGTAGAAGGGGCGGTAGAAGGGAAAAGGGCTAAAGGACAGGGGTGGGTATCCGTCCTAGGGGATTCTATACTGAAAGGAGTGAGATGAGGCAGAAAGGGGGAAAGACACAGCCATATTTGGGTTGAGGCTATCCCCAGGTTGACTGCAGGAAGGGCAGGCACTGCTCAAGTGTGCAGCAAGGGGGAGGAAGAAACCTCATTTACTGTTACATGTGGGTACAAACAACTTGGCGGGGGAGACTGTGGAAGTAGTGAGGGAAGGTTTGAGTAGTTGACCAGGCAGTATGGGGGGTGGGGGAGTCCGTGGCATTCTCAGAAGTATTCCCGGTACCATGTGCAAGTGTGGGGAGGTAGGGTAGGATTGGGGAGTTCAATGAGTGGCTAAGGGATTGGTGCCACACCAAAAATGATGGGTTAGTGACTAACTAGGGTAGGGTCTGGGGAAATACTGACTTGTACACAGGGGACAGGGTACACTTGAGCAGAAAGGGGAAGGGAGTATTAATCGCAGGATTAGAGAGGTATATATCTGCTAAGGTGGATTTAAACTAGTGGGGGGTGGCCAAAAGACTGAGGTTAGTAGAAAGGTCCGGACAGTGGGAGCCTAATGAGCTCACCCCCAGATATCAGTAAAGGCAGAGGCGTAGTAACCCTGGGAGGGGGCTGGCAGAGTGGTCTGACTGTAATACAGAAGGCACCACCACCCGGTAAGAATAAGGAGGAGAAAGGGTGCGGACTACCGGGAGGAGGGACACAGGCCAAAGAGGAGGAGAAGGAGGGGTACGGGTGGAAGGTGGTGTCTCTCAATGCAAGAAGCCTGGGGAACAAAATTGCAGAGCTTCAGATGCTCCTTTCAGAGGGGAAGGTGGACATTGCTGCAGTGACAGGGACTTGGGCCACACAGTACCATGATTGGGGCTTGGCAATCCCAGAATATAGGATATACAGGAAGGACTGGGAAGTTGGGGGGGGTTGCACTTTATGTGAGAGAAGGGATTAAATGCATAACAGATGAGGGAGGAGAGGACAGAGGCGCGTTGGGTACAGCTTCTGGACTCCAACGGCAGAAAGCTGAGGCTAGGAGTTGTGTACAGACCACCAGCCCATTCCAGGGAATTGGATGGGGAGTTTATTTGTTCATGTATTTGCTTCTGGTAACCAGGTAAGTGTGCTAGGCAACATAACCTGCCTATTTTCAGGCATGACCCGGGAGAGTACAATATGTCAATACAGCAGAGTACAAAATCACAATACAGCAGTGACAAACAATCAGGTGCATAATGCAGTGGAATTGTCTACAAATACATTGGCAGAGGACGGCGATAGAAGATAGTACAACACCTAGATAACAGCAAACAGTAGTGAAGTTATTGCAGCAAACCATTTTAACAAAAAGCAACGTAGAATCATTCTGGAGGCCTAGCTGAGGGTGAACGGTCCAGTAGGCACAGCTAACTGTAGATAAAAAACCAGCATAATAGACAAATTCAACAGGGCTAGGGATGAGAGAAGCAGACAGTTAGAAACACTAAGACAAAAAGGCAAAATTCAGAAGGGTGGGCAGGTCACAAGCTGATCGTCAAAGTCGAGAGGAGTGACAAGAAGAGAGACAGAACAGAAGTTAAGTGCAATCACAGGTTCCAAGAGCAAGGAGGTGGAAAAATAGGACATGCTTAAATGTTAGGTGAGATGAGGAGTTCTTGACATGGCCTGGGAGAGAGTTTCAAAACCTAGGAGCAAAGCAGGAGAAGGCTTGCTCTCCCATTTTCGTGGAGCAAGTCTGAATAGATAGTAATGAGGAAGTAGAGGACCTGAGGGAGCGAGAGTGAGAGACCGGGTTAAACATGTCCCCCAGAAAGGCGGGACGAGGAGTTCTAGTTAAGGAATCAACAAAACATCCTAGGGATTATGAACGAAGGGCATCAGAAGACAGTCATTTTAAAGCAGCTTAGAGAATTGATGTGTTAGGCGGGGAGCAGATAGGGTAAATCTACAGATACTGTTGCAAGATGTGTCCCATTTTCGAAGGACACCCGTGTTTGCATGAGAAAGCACTGGCAGGGCATAAAGCAGTTGTGGGAGTAAAACCCCTCTCGCAACTGAGATCCTGGCAGCCGGAGTGAGAGAGTGGCACACTTTGTAGGTCGCACCGATTTTGTCATTAACCGAGAGGCAGAGCAGATAAGGAGGGTGTGTAGAAGGGGGAGTGTGGTGATAGTGGGGGATTTTAACCTCCCATGGGTTGACTGTAGCACCCCAGCCACTAGCAGTACTAGGGAGCAGGTGCTCCTTGATGCATTCCAGGACGGCCTTCTGACGCAGTTGGTAGGCGGGCCTACAAGGCTTGGTAGCATTCTGGACCTAGTACTGGCAAATGGGGAGGTGGTGAGGGAGATAAGGTTGGAAGACCCACTAGCAGGTAGCTACCACCAAACAGCATGGCACGTTGTCATGCTGGGCAGGGAGACTGGAGGCATGGGTACTAAGGTGGTGGACTTTATTAGGGTGGACTTTGGGGGATGAAGCAATACTGCAAGGGAGACTCCAGAATATAAGGCTGGGGATGGATGCAGAACAAAAATGGGGAGTCATAAAGACTGGGATAATAGAGGCCACAGTAGCCTGCACTAGGGCCAGGAGTAAGAAGAGCAGAGCCAAGAAACCATGCTGGCTGAACAAGGAAGTGCTGCAAGGGGTGAGGGGAAAGAAGGCTACATTCCGGAAGTATAGGAGAACAGGGAAGGGAGAGGTTAAGGAGGCTTATGGGAGTTGGTCAAGGGAAGTGGCCAGGAGGGTGAAAAAAGCAATTAAATTCCACACAGGGCATAAAGGGAGGGAAAAATAACTTTTTTGGGTATGTCAGGGAAAAGAGGAAGTGCAAGGAACATATTGTGAGGATAAAGTGGGGAAGGGATTGAGTGGAAAGGGGGGAGGAGCAAGTGGAAATTCTAAATGAGTACTATTGCTCCGTTTTCACTAAGGAGAGGGATGGCACACTACCAGAATGGGCTGGGGGTGGGGAAGGGGGGAGGAGGTGACGGACAAAGTGATCACAGGAAGTAGGGTGCTAGAGGGGCTGAGGGCAGTAAGGGTGGACAAGGCACCAGGCCCCGATGGCATCCACCCCAGAGTGCTGAGGGAGATGGTGGAGCTGTTGGCTGAGCTGCTGGTAGATCTGTTCAACACCTGCCTGGAAACGTGGTGTGTGCCCGAGGACTGGAGGGTGGCCCATGTGGTGCCCATACACAAGAGTGGACCTAAGGAGGAGCCAGGAAATTATCGGCCAGTAAGTCTCACGTCCACAGTGGGTAAGCTTATGAAGGCGATACTGAAGGAAAGGCTGGTGGCATTCCTAGATAGTAATGGCCTCCAAGATTGGCGGCAACACGGGTTCATCTCAGGGAGGTCTTGTCAAACCAGCCTAACTGAGTATTATGACTGGGTGACAAGGGAGTTGTACAGGGGCCATGCGGTACATGTCCTGTACTTGAACTTCAATAAGGCCTTTGATACAGTGCCTTATGTGAGACTGGGGAAGGGGAGCTGATGACAGTGGAGGTGGGAAAAAAGCTGACTAAATGGTTAGAAAACTGGTTACAGGGGATGGTGCAGAGGGTGGTGGTGGGGGAGGGGAGCTCTTGCACCCAGAGCAGTGACAAGCGGGGTGCCACAGGGGTCAGTGCTGGGCCCAGTGCTATTTGGGCTCTTTATCTCAGATATAGCAGAGAGACTGGGGAGCAGGGTTAGTCTGTTGGCACATTATACCAAATTGGGGGTGGTGGTGGACAAAGAGAACGTTTTGGAAAAACTGCAGGGGGACCTAACCAAACTAGAGACATGGTCGGTGGAGTAGCAGCTAGGATTCAGTGCAAAGAAGTATAAGGTGATGTACTTCAGGGCTAAGAACCAGAAGAGGGACTATCGGTTGGGGTTAAGAGAGGAGGAGAAGGACCTAGGGGTGTTGGTAACTGGGAGCATGAACAACTCATCCCACTGCATGAGAGCAGCAGCGGAGGCAAACAGAATGCTGGGGTGCATCGCAAGGGGGTTCTCATCCAGACACAGGGATGTGATCCTACCTCTCTACAGATCATTGGTCACACCACACCTAGAGTACTGTGTGCAATACTGGAGGCCATACCTGAGGAGAGACATAAAGTTACTGGAGGGGTGCAAAGGAGGGCAACAAAAATGTTAAAGGGGATGGAAGGAAAGGAATATGAAGTTAGGCTGAAGGAGCTGAACATGTACACACTGGAGGAGAGGAGGGATAGGGGGATATGATTGAAGCGTGACAAGCATCTAAATACCTGAGGGGGTAAATAAACTTAGCACCAAGGGGGTGTTTAAACTGAGGAGTGGAAGAGAGATGAGGGGGCACGGACTAAGGTTGAAAGGGAGACGTTCCAAGAGGGAAATGAGGAGGCACTACTTCTCTGAGAGGGTGGTGTCTAGATGGAATGCGCTGCCAGAGGAGGTGATAACATGTTGGACAGTCAATAGCTTTAAGGAGGAGTGGGATAAAGCAAGAGGAAGCGTCAGGGGGAGGGGCTGGGACAAGCGGGGGAGGAACTGAGGGGAGGAGGCTGGGGCATCTGCAATCTAGGGTGCTAGCTGTACACTCGGGCAGACTTACATAGACTGATTGGTGTGTTCTGCTGGCAGATTTGTATGTTCATATGTTCATATGTATGTTTGTATGTAAAATCACAGTGACTCTGTTCATGAGCAGAGGTCCTAAAATGCATATATTGAAAATTTGGTGACAAATGTCCATCAAATGACTGTGTTACAAGCGTGCATGATGCACTTTCCACGCACCCTCGTAACTTCGCAAATTTGTAGTATTTTCACTCCAGATTTTCAACATTGGCATTTTTTCAGACCTCTTTATGAACAGTACAGCGGTCGTTTTTCACATCCTGCCTGAAATATGTGTTTACACATCTGGCGCAGAACACCACGATTGCTGTGGAAAATCGATGTTTGGGACAGATTAAGAAAATTGTAGTGGCAGTGTTCATGAGCAGAGGTCACAAAACCCCTATGTTGAAAATTTGGTGAAATAATTCCACTAAATGACTGTGTTACGCACGTGCGTTGCGCAGTTTCCATGTACGCTCAGAACTTTGAGCATTTTTAATACTTTCACTACAGATTTTCAACACTGCCATCTCTTCACACCTCCCTATGAATGGTGCAGCTGTCATTCTTCAAATCCTGCCTGATCTGTGTTTTCGTACATCTGGCGCACAATGGTAGGATCGCTGTGGAATTGAAATTTCGGGACACATTGACAAAATCACACTGCCACTGTTCATGAGAAGAGGTCCCAAATGCTTTCATGAGGTGGGGGCTACAAAATGCCCATGCTGAAAATTTGTAGTGCAGATACCAACACATGCCTGGGGCGTTACGGTTTCTAACCATAACATCCCACCCTGTACAGACTGACAGGCATCAGGGGTGTGCCTTTGGATTGCCGACTGTAATGCTCATGCCATTCCAACCCCACCCCCACCCTGCAGCCACTGACAGGCATTGAGCTGTGCCTTGGACTCTTCAGCCTCACAGTTCACCCCATTCTATATTGCACCCATTTTAGCGTATGTCCTTATGGAGTGGGGTGACTGTAAAACTGAACACCCCAAGGCACACCTCAACACTTGTTAGTGTCTGCAGGAGAGGGTAAGGTGAAATGGCATGAACTTTATGGGTGACAACCCAAACACATGCCCCAATGCCTGCCCTTCTCTGCAGGGTGGAGGTGGGGTTGGCGTTATGTTCAGTACTTCACTGCCATTCCTACTCTGCATCTGTCTAACTCCTGCAATTCCAATGCTAATACCAGCAAGGAAACTTTCGGCATTGACAAATGCATGTTTTTTAATGAGCAGGAAGAACCAGTTATAACAAAAGATAAGCCCATAGAACCTGCAATTTCCAAAGTTCAGAACCAAAATGAACCTCCTCTTGCAAAAACATCAAACTGGTGGACAACACAACGGAGCAATTAGCATAAGATTAACATACAGTTAATATGTAAATTGGGTTCAGAAAGTGGGTACAATGCATTGGTTAGACCTGAAGCACTGGGTTCAGTTCTAATCACCACAGTTCTGGGAGGACATTATTAGAGGGGGTACAGCAAGTTTAGTCAATCTGAGAAGTAGAGTGCCCACTAGGGGCATTGTGCTTATGCTGCAAGTGGAGAGGTTCAAAAAAAGACATAAGAAAGTACTGTTTCTCAGAAATGGTGGTGGATATGTGGAACAGTTCCTGACAAAGTTGTTGAGGGAGAGACAATATCAGGGTTCAAGAGAAAATGGAAGTCCTTTTTTTGGAGTGTTATAAGATGTGATGATGTAGAAAAATGAAGGGGCTAGGAGGTAAATAGATAATTAACATTAGAAAGATTTTGAGTAGAGCATCTTTTGACTGACTAGATGGACTGTTCAGGTCTTTTTGTGTCCTTCACTTTTCTATATTTCTAGGTAACCTTTATCTGTGACCATTCTGTTCACAAGAGTGCCATTTATCATAAGCTTCCATTTGTTTATGGGAAAAGGGGAAGTCACCCCGACCGTAGTGCTGTACCAATCACACCACAAGCATGGTGACATTTCTGTGCTTTGCCTCAAACATGTGGTTTAAAAACATGAACCTTTTAGATGCTGTTAGGTTCTGTAATCAGAACCAGTTCCAGACAGAACTGAAAGGCTTTGCCTGCGGTTCAGTGGGCCGAAGCAACCAATCACACCCTCTGCCTAAGCTATTTAAGGCAGGCCCTCCAGCTTCCTTCAGAAGCATTTTTTCTTTGTCCCACCAGCCCCCCCTCCTCCTCCTCCAGTGGTTTGCCTCTCTCCTTGTGGTTCTTCCCTAAAGTATTTAGCCAATTGCACCCCTTGGGTGGAACCCTCCTCAAGGATTCCTTGCCTTCAGTACCCCTACAGGGTGGTATTCCCCATGGAATAGAGAGGAGAATGGCCAGAAAGGTTTATCATCAAGTTGCACAAACATACCACTATGTTAAGTTGCTTATGCCCACTGAACCAGAAGTTTACCCATCTCTTGCATGGCAGTTATGCGTGGCATCCCCTCCCCACTGGGCCCTTACTTACAAAGTTTACAGAAATCGCTATAGGGTTTGTTTAAGCAGGTGCCATAGTCCATGCACTTCTCCAGGTCCTCACTCCACGACTGACTGCTCGAACATTTGGAACCTGAAGCAGAAAACAGAGGAGAAGTTAGGCATGCATGGGCCAGTCGCTGTCTCTGTTGTCTCAAGACCAGTTTACTAAAAATAAATTAAATATAGGGTTGGATTATGCATCCAGAATTGGATTCCACTGTAAATAAAACACTGGCAAAGAGAAAGGGAAGGATAAAGTGTCTTTCTTATTCCTTCTGTCTTTCAAACCTTCCCTCCTCCCCCCTCCCTCCCTCCCTCCCTTCCTTCCTTCCTTCCTTCCTTCCTTCCCTTTCCTTTCTCCTTCTCTCCTCCCTCCCTACCTCCCTTCCTTCTTTCCTTCCTGCCTTCCTTTCTCCCTCTCTCCTCTCTCCTTTCTTCCTTCCTCCAACCCTCCCTTCCTCCTTCCCTCCTTTCTTCCTCCTGCCATACATAAATAAAAAATAAATAAATACGGTCAGACAATTAAGAGCACAGACTCACAGCTGAAAACAATTAGAACTGAAGTCCCAGCTGGTCCATTAGAGCAGCGGTATGACTACCATTCACAATGCTGGCAACCTGGGTTTGAGAGCAAGGCTGGATTGATGGGGACCAGCTGGGGGGGATGATGGCGCTTCCTAGAGGATACTCTCCTATTCTAGAGACGTAGGGTTGCCATCTTCCCTGCAATACTGCCATCTGGATGTTCACAGGTGGCAGTGCAGCTGAGGGTGCTGAATGGGCATAGGAAACATCGGGCAGGGACCCACGCTGGGTACACAGTGCATGGACACGTGCATTGGTCTCCCCAGTGAGCCAGTGCCTTCCATGACTCAGTGGCATGCAGTTCACTAGAACAAGACAAATGGCAACAGAGCTGGCTTCCTGGGATTCTGGTATAATCGAGCCAATCCTGCTCACCTTCTCTGCCACCCTATGCTGGGAAGCTCTGGGGTGCATTCACCCATCCTGTATCCCACCCAACAGGATAAGCCAAGACTCCGTGGGAGCTGGCAGGGATAAGGTAGGTGGGGGACGGGGGATGTGCTGTGGGTTCAAGGAAGCCTGCGATGGTGCGAGTGAATAAAATATAACAACAACAACAAAAAATGAAGACCTAAAACGTCACTAAAATGCCTGCTGAAAAAGCTGGGGTGTTAGCCCCTGTTGAAATGCCTCCACCAAGGGAGCAAATCAAAAATGAGGAATATGTTCCAAATTAATAGTGTCATTACTGAAAAGGCCGTATTCCCAGACTGACTCAGTCTCAGTTTCGGGATAGCCAACAGACATCCCTCAGTGGAGTGGTGGGGGCAGCATGAGATACAAAGCGAGGAGGTCTTGAAGGTAGTCAGCGAACAGTCAGTGAGGGCTTTGTAAGTTAAGATGGCAACCCAAAAAGTAGTTTGCCACTAGGCTGGCAGCCAGCATACTTTGCACAGCACAGGTGAGACGTTCTCAGAGTGTTTAACTCCAGCAATCTGCCTGGTTGCAGCGTTCTAGAGCAGCTGTAGGCAGTACAGTGTCAGGCTCCCCACAGAGTGATGTACTGTTCGTGAAAGGCAACATACTGGTAGCACTGGAAACCGAAGCCTTCAGTTTACCAAAAGGGAAACATACAGTATGAGGCAGGCACAGTGCAGGCTTCCTCACACTGTGATGTATTTATTGATGGTCAAAAGTGAGGGTGTGACACCATGGGGGACTGAAGCCCTCTGTTTATCCACAGGGACAGGGACAGTGTGGGGGCGGAGACAGTGCAGGCTTCCCCACACTGTGATGTATTTAGTGCTGGTGAAAGGTGAGGGACTGACAGCACTGGAGACTGAAGCCCTCTGTTTATCCACAGGGACAGATACAATGTGGGACAGGTACAGTGCAGACTTCCCCACACTGTGATGTATTTATTGCTGGTGAAAGGTGAGGGACTGACAGCACTGGAGAGTGAAGCCCTCTGTTTATCCACAGGGACAGGTACAGTGTGGGACAGGTACAGTGCAGGCTTCCCCACACTGTGATGTATTTAGTGCTGGTGAAAGGTGAGGGACTGACAGCACTGGAGACTGAAGCCCTCTGTTTTCCACAGGGACAGGTACAGTGTGGGACAGGTACATTGCAGGCTTCCTCACACTGTGATGTATTTATTGCTGGTGAAAGGTGAGGGACTGACAGCACTGGAGAGTGAAGCCCTCTGTTTATCCACAGGGACAGGTACAGTGTGGGACAGGTACAGTGCAGACTTCCCCACACTGTGATGTATTTAGTGCTGGTGAAAGGTGAGGGACTGACAGCACTGGAGACTGAAGCCCTCTGTTTATCCACAGGGACAGGTACAGTGTGGGGCAGGTACAGTGCAGGCTTCCTCACACTGTGATGTATTTAGTGCTGGTGAAAGGTGAGGGACTGACACCACTGGAGACTGAAGCTCTCTGTTTATCCACAGGGACAGGTATAGTGTAGGAGCAGGTACAGTGCAGGCTTCCCCACACTGTGATGTATTTAGTGCTGGTGAAAGGTGAGGGACTGACAGCACTGGAGACTGAAACCCTCTGTTTATCCACAGGGACAGGTACAGTGTGGGGCAGGTACAGTGCAGACTTCCCCACACTGTGATGTATTTAGTGCTGGTGAAAGGTGAGGGACTGACAGCACTGGAGACTGAAGCCCTCTGTTTATCCGCAGGGACAGGCACAGTGTGGGTAGGTACAGTGCAGGCTTTCCCACACTGTGATGTATTTAGTGCAGGTGAAAGGTGAGGGACTGACAGCACTGGAGACTGAAACCCTCTGTTTATCCACAGGGACAGGTACATTGAGGGGCTGGTACAGTGCAGGCTTCCCCACATGGTAATGTATTTAGTGCTGGTGAAAGGTGAGGGACTGACAGCACTGGAGCCTGAAGCCTTCTGTTTATCCACAGCGAAAGGTACATTATGGGGCAGGGATAGTGCAGGCTTCCCCACACTGTGATATATTTAGTGCTGGTGAAAGGTGCGGGACTGACAGTACTGGAGACTGAAGCCCTCTGTACATCCACAGGGACAGGTATAGTGTGGGGCAGGTACAGTGCAGGCTTCCCCACACCGTGATGTATTTAGTGCTGGTGAAAGGTGAGGGACTGACAGCACTGGAGACTGAAGCCATCTGTTTATCCACAGGGATAGGTACAGTGTGGGGCCGGTACAGTGCAGGCTTCCCCACACTGTGATGTATTTGGTGCTGGTGAAAGGTGAGGGACTGACAGCACTGGAGACTGAAGCCCTCTGTTTACCACAGGGGCAGGTACAGTACAGGCTTCCCCCACACTGTGATGTATTTAGTGCAAGGAAAAGGTGAGGGACTGACAGCACTGGAGACTGAAGCCCTCTGTTTATCCACAGAGACAGGCACAGTGTGGGCAGGTACAGTGCAGGCTTCCCCACACTGTGATGTATTTAGTGCTGGTGAAAGGTGAGGGACTGACAGCACTGGAGACTGAAATCCTCTGTTTATCCACAGGGACAGGTACAGTGTGGGACAGGTACAGTGCAGGCTTCCCACACTGTGATGTATTTAGTGCTGGTGAAAGTGAGAGATTGACAGCACTGGAGACAGAAGCCCTCTGTTTATCCACAGGGATACAGTGTGGGGCAGGTATAGTGCAGGTTTCTCCACACTGTGATGTATTTAGTGCTGGTGAAAGGTGAGGGACTGACAGCACTGGACAGTGAAGCCCTCTGTTGATCCACAGGGACAGGTACAATGTGGGGCAGGTACAGTGCAGGCTTCCCCACAATGTGATGTAGTTAGTGCTGATGAAAGATGACGGACTGACAGCACTGGAGACTAAAGCCCTCTGTTTATCCACAGGGACAGATACAGTGTGGGCAGGTACAGTGCAGGCTTCCCCACACTGTGATGTATTTAGTGATGGTGAAAGGTGAGGGACTGACAGCACTGGAGACTGAAGCCCTCTGTTTATCCACAGGGACAGGTACAGTGTGGGGCAGGGACAGTTCAGGCTTCCCCACACTGTGATGTATTTAGTGCTGGTGAAAGGTGAGGGTGTGACAGCACTGGAGACTGAAGCCCTCTGTTTATCCACAGGGACAGGTACAGTGTGGGGCAGGTACAGTGCAGCCTTCTCCACACTGTGATGTATTTAGTGCTGGTGAAAGGTGAGGGACTGACAGCACTGGAGACTGAAGCCCTCTGTTTATCCGCAGGGACAGGTACAGTGTGGGGCAGATACAGTGCAGTCTTCCCCACACTGTGATATATTTAGTGCTGGTGAAAGGTGAGGGGCTGACAGCACTGGAGACCGAAGCCCTCTGTTTATTCAAAGAGTTAGATACAGCACCAGGCAGGCAGGTTTCCCCAGACAAGAGAGAACTGGGCCAGAAATACTTACAAGAGTGAACAACAAAGGGAGCTGCCCTGCATGAGAAGTTCAAATATCAAGAAGACAAGGCTCAGCAGACACAGTTCTGCTTTTACTGTGTTGTAATGAGAACTTTCTGGAGGTGGGAGGAGGACTGGTTCATCCTAGCTAGGGCTGGGCAGTACCAAGTCTTAGAAGAAGAGCCCTTCAGAATTTATCCAGTTCTAAAATTCCCATCCAAAATGAACCACCTCATATAAAAACAGCTCTGATCTTCTGAAATAGAAAATAGTCATTTGCCCTTAATTAGCGTATCATTAATATGTGTATTTTTCAGATTAAGGCATGAGCAGAGGTCAAGTTACAGTCAATTAATCTAACCGTAGTGGGGATTGGGGGATCTTGAGATATGAGGCAAGGCCAAATATCTTATGCCCCTAAGGTTAGAATAATGAAGATAACCCAACCCCTGGAGTGCTATAGTGCTACAGTATTATTCAACAAAATGTTTTTTTCTTTTTGTCTTTAAATCAATGTTTCTATTGCTGTCATTCTAATTGTTTTAGTGTACACAAGGGCTTCCAGTCACTAACGTTGGCAGCATATCTTAGAGAGTTAGAGTACCAAGCTACAGTCCTGGTAATTCAACACATCTGGGTTTGAAACCCACAACTGCCACTTCCATCTTGCGTGACCCTGAGCAAGTCACTTGACCTCCCTGTGGTTCCAAGTTGCACCTGAAAATGAGCTCAGCTCAGTGTGTCTTTCCCAGCTTAAAATTCTAAAATAAGCACTGCCATGCATAGTCTGCCAATCAGAGTGTGCCATTTCCATGATTTTACAAAGTAAAATGAGTCACAACATGTGGTTTCAAATGGGCCACCTGATGGAGGGAGGTGCCCAGGTTACGGCATCATAGTGCCCCCTGTGGTGAATCTTGGGCACTGGTCTGCCCGTCAGGACATCGCCACGTGCTGCCGAGGGAAGTGCATTAGGATGCACGCCATGCACCAGTGTGCCAGAGGATGAGGAAGAGAAACCCATAACAAACCCCTGTGCACACCGATGGCCATCGGTGATGGTGCTGACACCCTTGGGTTCCTCCTCATGTGGATCCCCGCCAGAGAGATGGTCCGTGAAGTGGCAGTTGGGACTGAGAGTGCTGGGAATAAGCCCGAAGCAGGTGGAGGAGGCCACCAGTTGCCAAAAAGCTGTATGCAAAATACGTGGTTTCAAAATGCAAGAGCCTTTCAGAACCACATAGGGGCCCAGGTCTGGCCTGAACTAGTGAGCACTCCTCACACACTGCCATCGGCCCTTCTCCATTCGCATAGGGAACTGTGACTCTACCTCTCTGGAATGCCAGGCCCACTGGCTGCTTCTGAGATTTGTTAATTGCAAAAGCATTTCCTGCCTGCCACTCGCCTGCTGCATTTCTAAAGAGAGAGAGAGAGAGAGAGAGAGAGAGAACCACAGCAGAGTTTCATTGAAAACATATCTCTCTGCGTGGGTGAGATCTGACAAGGGGATTAGTGAAAGGGATCAGAGGCACGCCCTTCCCTTTAGTTTGTCAAAAAAAAAAAAAAAGACCTTGGCTCAAAGTTCACCTTTTCTTTCTATCAGTCATAAGACAGATGTTCAGACTTTTATCTGAATTGCTAGATAAGCCACGTCCTGCTGAAAGAAAACCGCCTGCAATGTTGGGGGGCTGCCACTGCATAAAGTTATCCTCCAGACATCAGTGTTGGTGGCCAAGCCTTGCTACTGAATTTTCTTTTCCATTTTATGTCTTATTTACCCAGGAAAGCTAACTTAGCATCTCATTTTCTGTGGGGTCCTGCTTATTCCCAGTTTTACAGCTAGGTGGACTGGAACACAGGGAGGTTAAGTGACTTACTCAGGATCACACAGACAGAATATTAACTCTGATGACAGAAGCCTGTAACTGCCTTGTTCACAGACAGTGCTTTCACTACCAGACCACACAGCCTTCCTAGGCAGTGATCAGTGATACATTAGAAATTTCTTTCGTTCTGACATTCTTTCTTTCTTTCATTCTCTCTTTTGTTCTTTCACTTTTTCTCTGTCTTTCGTTCTCTCTTTATTGTTCCGTCTTGCTCTTTCTCTCGCCTTCTCACTTCCTCTCTTCCTTCCTTCCTTCCTTTCTTAAATATCAGAAGCCTATACACGCAGAGAACTTGGCAAGTTTCTTCAAAAGTAGCAAAAACAAATGTCTGTTGCCGGCCTTGTGGCACAGAGGGCTGAGGCAGTGATGCCTTACCTCCTGCCACGCTGGTGACCCGTGTTCATGGTGCAAGTGGGGCGTCAGGGGCTGGCCAGGGTGGGAGAGGCTCTCCTCTCTTGGGGAGGGTGGGGAACTGAGGCCGGCATTTACCTGATACCTAGTGGTGGCTAGGTGTTGACACACCTGGTCCAGTACAGTGTGGGGCACGGAGGTGGAGCAGCCAGCGGCTGTGCTGCATGTGGATGCGCACGTGGCAGACTCACTGTCAGCATTGCACACTCTGCTGCCGAAAAAGGAAAATGCGGAAAATGGTGTCTGGGTCGATCGGCTTGATTGCCATCTGACATGTCACACTGTCTATAGAGGGCATCGCCTGTACTGGATCCGATCATGGTGGGCAAGTTAAGGGGCTCCCCTCCACACCACCATGGGGGGTAAGCCATGGGGGTAGCAAGGTGATGGCCCAAAGTTGGAGGACTGGTGCGAGACAGATAGAGGCCGGATGTAGAAGGATTCCAGGAAGAAGGAGCTGACCAGTGGCCAGGGGGAGAAAAAAGTAAGCACAAAAAAGAATATCTGCAACATAAGTATGCCATTCGTAAGGTTTCCAGAGGGAAATCCTCAATTCACATACCACAAAATGGGCAACAAGGGCAAGATCAGTTTGTTTGCAGATGACACCAAGATGGAAGCAGCAGTGGAGACCTAGGAAGGTGGCATGGGTTGCAGGATGATCTGTCAAAACTGGAGACCTGGTCAGACACCTGGCAGTTGGGGTTCAATGCCAAAAAGTGCAAGGTGCTACATTTCAGGGCAAAAAAAAAAACTAAGAAGGAGCTACCAGCTGGGGGGGGGGGGGTTCAGCTAGCCGTGACAGAGGAGGAGAAGGATCTGGGGGTGAGTATAATGAGTGTAATGAACAACTCAGCACAATTCTGGAAGGCAGCTACAAAGGCCAACAAAATGCTGGGTTGTATTGCCTGGTGTATATCTTCAAGGAGAGGGGAGGTGATCCCACCATTGTATAGGTCACTGGTTAGGCCACACCTGGAGTACTGCTTGCAGTATTGGTGCCTATACCTGAAGAAGGACATTAAGGACATTGGAGGCAGTATGGCACAGTGGTTTAAGGCTCTGAGTTGCAAATCTGGAGACCTGGGTTTGAATCCCACAGCCCCCACTTGCATACTGTGTGACCCTGAGCAAGTCACTTAACTTCTTCGTGCTCCCAGGTTGCACCTGCAAACAAGCTTTCAGCTTAGTGTGTCTCACCTGGTAAAATAGTTGGTAAAAAAAAAAAAAAAGTTACTGGAGGGGGTGCAGCGCAGAGCGACAAAGACGATCCAGGGACTAGGGGACATACCCTACGTGAGCAGGCTGAGGGAGATGAACATGTACTCACTGGAGGAGAGGAGAAATGGGGGGATGTGATTGGAATCTTCAAGTACATGAAGGGAATAAACAAGTCAGGCACGGAGGGACTATTCAAGTTAAGGGGGGGGTAAGGACACTTTAGGTCATGGTCTCATATTGGAGGGGGAAAGGTTCAGGAGAGAAAGAGAAGACACTTTTTATGGAAAGAGTGGTGTCTGGGTGGAACGTGTTGGCTGCAGAAGTGGCATCCTGTACAGCATTGGACTGCTTCAAAAGGGGATGGGATAGGGAAAGAGGGAGGGTCGGGGAAGGGGGGAGGGAGGGGCAGCTGCAGTATAAGGGTTGCTAGCTGCACACTTGAGCAGACTCGATAGACCATAAGGCCTTTAACTGCTGGCAAATTTGTATGTAAACTAATGAGATATGCCAGAAATTCAATTTGCAGCATTTGTTTCTCAAAAGATTGCTCAGTTTGTGCCTAAAAATGCTGTAGAGAAATGTCACAATTAGAAATGTTTTATTTCTGTGGAAGTTTATGAATACAAGTTGTGTCCAGTCTTGCTGCCCATATTAAAGACAGAAGGCACCCACCTACTATCTACTTGTTATCCTACCTCTTAAAGAGAAATGTCCACCTGTAAATGCACTGCAGTGTGGGGCGGGACCCAATTAGCATTTTCACAAATAGAACTTTTTTAACCTACATGCTTTTTTGATAAGTATATTTTATCTTATTGTTCTTGCCATCCCTTCCCCGGCATCTTGAAACAAGCATCCCTATAGTGGCACATCTCACTCCCTCCTGTGACTGTCCCAAGGCTGACATCAGAGCTGAGGAACAGCCGCAGGAGCATGTATAGCTTTTCTCTATAGGTGGAGTTGTTAATAGATCCAGTTTGCAATCTACAAATCGCAGTGCTATACCAAGACTCGGTATCTACTAGGGTCACCGCAGCCCTAGGGAGGTAGCCTTGGGGCCATGAAATGTCGGCTTTTGGGATTTATGGGTGGCTACGAGTTAAAGTTTAAACCTTAGTAAAATTGTTTGATGGCATATTAAAGAAGTTTGAGTCTACCTCACCACTTTGCCTGCTTTCTTTTCCGTGTGTCCACGAGGCACACTCCCCCATCATTATATTTTCTTTTTACCTGAGAGAGGGCCATGCGCATCCAAACTGACGCCCCATCTTTTTTTTTCAATTTAAACTTTATTGAGTTTACAACAGGTACACACAGAACAAAGTGAGAAATACATAGTAAGAACACTGTGGGCAGACAGTAAATAAATCCCAAAACAAACAACCACTACCCCCACCCATCACCCTTCCCACCCACCCATCTGCCCCTCCTTCCCGAAGCACCATAAACAGCAACAAAAAAAACAGAGGAAAAGGAAAGAAAGAAGGGACGACAAGAGGAAATCAGGGCACCAACAAGCAAATGGGGCCCAGGACCCGGGGAGCAATATCAATAGGTATCCTTTGTATTGAAAAGAGGGCGTGAAATTGCTCCCAGCAGTGTTGGTAATGGTCTGGTCACCATTGAAGTCAAGCGATTTGTTTTTCAACTGCATGTGCCTGCATAATCTCACCGTACCACTCCCTGTAGGGTGGGATACAAACATCACGTCAGTGTCAGAGAATAATAACCTTAGCCACCATAGAGATCAAAGCGATGTGGGCTTTGTGATGGCCAAATAGTGATGGTGGGTAATCCGCAACTAAACGGATCTCCAGAGTGAAGGCATCCTCCAGACCCAAGAGAGGGTCCAAGTAAGCCTTACACCCCGTCTTTTAATTAGTGGGTGTCACTCAGGGATGGTCTTCGATGACACAGCCCCCAAGCAAACACATTTGTGGTGCAGCTGCCTCTAATCACCCCTTACCCACCACTTTCTCTTCCCTCCAAATAGTTGTTAAGAATACTCTAGGAGGCAGTGGAGCATAGTGGTTAAGGACACTGAGCTGCGAACCTGGAGACCTGAGTTTGAATCCCTCAGCCTTCATTTGCATACTGTGTGATCCTGAGCAAGTCATTTAACTTCACTGTGTTCCCAAATCACACCTGGAAACAAGCTCTGGCTTAGTGTGCTTTTCCTGGTTAAACAATGAATTTTCCCTTTCCCTTACTCTGGACACAAGGTTTACAGGTTGTTTTTTGTGTTAACACGTTTTTGCATTTCACGATGAACTTTGCATCTACTTAGTACTTCAAACCCTCCCTGCTGTGCAGGTACCCCAAGCGGCGTCTTGTTTCGTGTGTGTATAACACTGCCTCTGGTGTCACTGTGTACTGTGTCAGCTGAGAGAGCACTCAGGGTGCTATTACAAGTGGGTGTCACTGTGCACCTGTGACAGGTGAGAGCTCACACTAGTGCCACATGCCTGCTATGATCTGCAGATGTCACTGTGTAATGCACCAGGGGCAGGAAAGTGAACTCTCACAACCATGTCATCCCAAGTGGATATCATAATCCTGTTTTTGTGTACGATATATATTTTTTATATATAATCTGACAGAGGAGGAGCTAAATGACCTCACACAAAAGGGGTTGGCCAATACAGTATGCTTAAGGAATATTCTGTTTTATTTAGAGACTTTTTACCTAGACTCTGACAAGGAAAGATCGAGAGCACTTTTAAACAGGTATTTAGAAAGAAAGTCGAATCTAAGTACTGTAAGTAGGAATTTGCACTGTTTAAACCTTGTTCTTTTAAAAGATTTGTATGTCTTGTGATATAACAGTTCTGTATATTGTGTTTTAGATATTTTATCTATTTTTAGTAAAAACTCTTTTTAGAGCTTACTTGGTCGGTCTTTATTTTTCCTTCACTTGTCAGAAGAGTATATATGGTAATAGCAGACACGAAGCATAAGCTTGAATGGTGGTACCAAACTGGAAAGAGAAGCGTTTTAAATCTGAGGTCTTTATTAACGTTTCCAAGGGTTCATCTCTGTATACCTGGTTAGGTGCCTGTAGGCAAAGATATCTGGCCCCCCCTCCAAAGACAGAAATATCTGAGCCTGTGTATTGGGTATGCTAGCAAGAGGTTCACAGTTTGAATCCCTCCAAGACTTGAGACCAAAGGTTAATCTGAACTCACAAAACAGACAAGAGGGTTACCTTGTTCTGTTAAACTGTTCACAAGACTGCGCTCGGAGGTTGGCACTTTGGGAGTAGAGGGCCTGACCTGCTGAGTGGGTTTGTGACAGATATCACTATGAACCAGTGACTGTGGAGGAATTTCACAGTGGGGTCACAGCCCTGCTTTCAACAGATGATTGATACGTCATCATCTCTAAAATCTGTAACCAACAGTAACATCAAGAGCCATCAATTACATTGTTTAAGCTTCAACGCAAGGTGCTTGAACCACAAATTGGATGAATTAAAGTGTAGAATCTGCCAAGATAATATTGATGTCATATCGATCTGTGAAACATGGGGAGATGACAAGTCTCTGTGGGAAACTGATATACCTGTTTTCCCCATTTATAAACTTAATAGGACAAACAGGAAAGGTGGCGGGGTTGCCTTATTTGTCAATAGCCAATTAAATTCAATAGATATTACGAATGGTATAAAAACTCATGACAAACAACCCAAAACTATTTGGGTCAAGTTACTTCTTTCCTCCTCTGATATTCTTATTTTTGATTCCTGTTACCAGTTCTCCTAAATCATCTGTGGATATATGAGAAGCCATACTATGTGAAATGGAACAGGCTAAGGCATTAGCGAGTATTGTTGTTGCTGGTGATTTCAATTTGGGTGAAATCAACTGGCTTAATCTTAGAGCCAATAGCAGCATGGGAAATAAGCTGTTGAATTAATGTTCCCAGTTAGGTCTCAAGTAGAGTACATTAACTCCAACTAGAGGAGAGAATATTTTTGATCTTGTTTTCAGTAATGATGACCTAATGATTGGTAACATTAATAACGGTGATCCTACTGGGAACAGTGATCATAATACTAGCTCCTTTAAGATCATTAAAAATTACGCATCTGACCCTAATCCCCCAATTATATATTTATGTGACAGAGCAGGTTTAACTACTACAAAATGTGTTATTAGTGAAATTAATTGGGAGACAGCTTTATTAAATACTACCCCAGAGCACTGTTGGGAAAATGTCAAAGACATTATCTGCCATTTAACAGATTAATTTATTCCATCTAAACAAAAAAACGCAAATTATAAAAGGGCATCTAAATGGATGAATCATTCCATAACAAGAATTATTAGGCTAAAACGTAAAAAATATAATATTTACCTTAAAAATAAATCTCCATTAAATTGGGAATCATATATACAAATTCAAAAGAAATATAAAAATATGATCAAAAAGGCGAAATCCAGGTAGGAATATAATTTGGCTATTAATGCAAAAAAAAAAAACAACACTAAAAAATTCTATTCATATATTAATTTGTTGAAGAAACCCATATGTCGAGCGGGTCCATTACTTGAAAACACTGTTCTTACTCATAACTCTAAAATCATGGCTGATTTATTTAATAAAGAATTCTACAATACAATTTCAGACGATTTGTCGCATAACAAATGTGCATGGTAGTATTAACAAAACCGATAGAACAGTCTGATCTGTCCTACGAAACATCAGCCCAAGGAATCGTGAGCTACTGTTGCCACTGTTTAGGGCATATGCCAGGCCACACTTGGAATACGCTCCCCAGCTTTGATGTTCTCACAAAAAATCAGAAGGACATTTGCTAGAAAAAGTTCAAAGAAAATTTACAAAAAAAATCTCTGGGCTTAAAACAGTACCATATGAAAGTAGACTAGATTCCCTAAACTTATGCCCCTCTCCACTCATCGTTTCAAAGGTGACCTTACGTTTCTTTATGATATTATTCAAGATCCTTACCTTATGTGTGGATTAGGTCTGGACTTTAAAAACTATTCTCATGACATTAGGGGTCACCCCTTGCAGTTAGTAAGAAAATCATTTATTCATATTAGCCGAAAACACTTTTTTACTCTCAAGAGTCATTGGTCCTTCGAATAGATTGCCACTTCACTTTGTTATAAGTGAGACCAAAAGTATTTTTAAATACCGACTGGATAAACTGATAAGTACAGGATATGATCTCTCCTATTATTCAATGGTTTAGTATAAGAGCAGTACGGGCTCCGGCCTTCTCGCTCTTGAGCTTATCTTAGTAGTTGTTTGAACCTTAGTAGTAGTATGAAAAGTGGGTGTCTGCATAAGTAACACAGAAACATAGAAAATGTTCGCAGAAAAAGACCATTGGTCCATCCAGTCTGCCATTTTACCCTATTCTGTCCCAGGGCCTATTGTCTAGTTGGGGTTCTTACCCTCACCTCCCCCTTTCCCTACTGCCTCCCCGTGTGTTACTATTAAGCCTTGTACTCAGTCCCAGCTGTGTTTGAAACCATCAATGGTTCTTGCAGGTAGACTGTTCCAGGGCTCTACCACTCTACCACTGTAAAATAAAACGTTCTCAAGTGCCTCCAGCATCTCCCCTCGCCAGCTTCCACTCATGTCCCCATGTTCTTGATTCGCCATTCCTGCAGAATAGTTCCTCACAATCCACCTTGTTCATTCCTTTCAGGAACCTGAAGGTCTCTATGATATCACCACTCCCCCTTCTGGTCTCTAGCGAGTACATGTTCAGAGGCTTAAGTCGATCCTCGTAGGATCTGCCCTGCTGGCCTCGAATAATTTTTGTTGCCCCATGCTGCACCATCTGTAGCCTGTCTTTGTCTTTTCTTAGGTGGGGACTCCAGAACTGGGCACACTATTCCAGATGTAGCCTCACCAGTGATCTTTCAGGAAAAAGTATCACCTGTTCCCTCCTGCTGTCGAACTTCATCCCAGTGCACCCTAACATTCTGGTTTCCTTATTGTTGTAGGCCTTTTTATGTTGGCTAGTTTGATTTAGGGAGTTTGCTTATGACGTCTCCCACATCCCTTTCTTCAAAGTGTCCAATATAACCACTCCCATCTCATCCAGTATTCTTTCTGGATTTTTTCCCCCTATTTGCTTCACTTTGCACTTCTTGGCATTGAATGTCAACTGCCAGACTTTGGGCCACCTCTCTAGCCTTTGCAGGTCCCTCTGCATCTCTCTAACCCCCTCCTCACTGCCTACCCTGCCACAGAGCTTAGTGTTGTCTGTGAAGAGACATGTCTTGCCCTGGATTCCTCCTCCCATGTCACTGATGAACATGTTGAAAAGAACTAGCACCAGGACCGATCCTTGTGACACCCTGCTCGTGACCTCCCCTCTCCCCCGACTTGACTCCATTTACTGCCACCATCTGCTATATCCCCAATACATACAGTACCAGTTTGATACAACTTGAACCTTGGCTGACCTGTAGAGTCCTGAAATGATGTCTATATTTGCCTTCCTGGAACACTGTTGTAGTGGCTGGCCTATTTTACTACAGTATTATTAGCAGTGAGAACTTTCTCCCTCTACAATTCCATATCCCTGGTACACAGAGATTAATTTTACTATCACTATGCCCCCACCCCCAACCCCGAGCAATGCAGCTATTTCCCTCATGAATTCCCAAAGCGCCTCATTCACCATTCACCGAGTCCTGTTTTCTGTGCAATTTCTTGTAACCAGCCTACCACCCGCTCCTTGTTTCCAAAGAGTTGCCCCCCCCCCCGCCTCCTTGGCCTTTCATAATCAGCTAACCGACTTTCTGTTTTAGGTCATCACATGCGCAATGGTTTTCCTATTGCGTTCTGATCAGGTCTAAGACCACAATTCAAAGTATATGGGAGGGGGGTCCCTTATTTATTTACAATTTTGCTTTAAACAGCCCTGTTACGCTTTTGTCACTAAACTCGCCTTGCACTCTGCCATTTCCTTCTGCTTACAGAGTTGCCTCAGCAACAGACTGGCTAGTATTTGGGAGAGCTTTTAAACATCTGACAGGCGTGTGACTATATGCTACCCGGTGTCAACTGCATGGCAAAGTCACATGCTTGACACCTTGGTCCTGGTGAGGCATGGAAGTTTTCCGGACACCAGCACCCTGGGTTCAAAGCATCACATTTTCTCTTCAAGAGAAAGGTGACCCCATCACCAGCTTCCTAAAAGGATTTTTGTGTAGGGATGGGAGGACTGGGCTCTGTGTCAGAACATAACCCCCTCAGAATGTCTCGATTCAACCCGATTTTAGAAATAAGAGTAATTTGTGACTTGACTGATTTGACCCGGTTCAGTCTATTGACCAGGTTTGAATTTTGATGTGACCCGATTCTGACCCACTACCAATAAATATAAGTGATTTTGGAGTTTCATTCTAATTAAAAATGAGAAATAGGTTGAAAAACCCCCCATAAAACAACTATTCTGAGTATTAAATAACATAAACAAAAGAAAGCCAGCCCAGTAGCGTAGAAGGCTGAGGTGCCTGGCATCTCACTTCTTAGCATGCTGGTTACTCGGGGTCGGGAGCGAGCTCGGGTCACCAGGGGGGAGAGGATTGAGTGTCCAGAGGACAGCTCTCCTCTCCCATGGAGGGGAGGTTTGTCAGCTTGGCCCTTGGCTGCCTCGGGGTGGAGGCCCAGAGGTAGCACCAGCAACTTGAGTGGCAAGGAAGGGAGGGGCTGTGGATACGTAGTGCGTGCATGCCTCCACGTGCACACCCTTAGGTGATGTCATGGTAGGGAAACCAGGGAGAAAACAGAAAATGGCGGTCACAGGCTTCATGAAATGCTGCCTGCCCGCCCTCTCCCCGCACTGCCACTGGATCGCTGACCCTGCAAATCTGGATGCTGGGTTTCCGAGTAGGGGGAGGATGGCTCTCCCTTCCTGGCCCTGCCACGGGGGGGGGGGCAATCCGTGGGAGATACGGGGGTTTGGTGGGCCAGCGGGGGCAGCTGTTGAGCAGGGGAGGCAGGGACAGGATGGAGCAGCCACCTGCAATGCGTCAAAGGAGAAAATGTATATGGAAAAAATTACATAAACAAAGGGTTTATGAAGAGCGTCAAGGGTAAACTAATTCTGTCATTTAACTCGGCCTGGATTTACTTTTGACCCAGTTCTAGATCCATCTGGAAAATGTACCTGTTTTGGCAAACCAGAACAAATCCAGACTTTTTAGAAAAAGATCAGAGCCAGAATAGAGCCGGGCCACAGCTGAGCCCCTCCATCTCTAGAATTGTGTGCCCCCCACTAGGAATGGGTATACTTTTCCAGTTTTATTTAGAACTCCAACTGGTTCTAAAGAACCAATATAGTCTGTATGAAAAGCACTATAATCCAGATTCTATTCTAATTTACAGCCCTCATACTGCCAGCTACCTAACTCGTTGCTTTGTAAAGCACTTTGGGATACAGTGTGACTGAAAGGCACTGTATACAACACAATTGTAGCATAGTATATACTGTTTCTGCACTACCAAAATCGATCTCATTGCTTTATTTTTGGGTACACTTCGTATGATATATAAAACCAAATTGTATCATATTATACCATCCCTGCACTACCAGTATCTAACTACCCATGAATCATTACATACTAATTATGAATTTGCATTTAAAACCACCCAATCTAGTTGCAAGATGGGAGAATCTTTTAGTTTCTAGATTGCTTTTTTTTTAAAGTTTTGCCAGTCCTTAGTTCAGACTTTATTTAGGGTACGGACCATACCTCTCAACCTCTCAACAATAAAAATAATAGCACTGGCCTTCAAAAATCACAGCAGTTGAGAGGTATGGTAGGGACAGACTGTTTTGGACACCCTCAGTGCAAACGCTATAACATACCCAGGCTGGGTAATAATCGAAAATTCCTTAAGTTACTGTTGTATATTGCTTTGGGTATTCCTGAATGTGATGAAAACCTCTTTGTGCCCCACCTCCCTTCCACCACCTCCGTCCCACACGTACCAACACACACCCTCTCTTTTGCTTCCTGGCTGTGTCTTTTGAAGTCCAGAGTTGCACAATGCCCCTCCCCCCTTCCATGTAAAAACCAGTCTTGCCTCACACCACCGGTCACATGGTGGGGCTGAGTGAGTCATATCTTTTCCTGGCAGCAAGCACCATCCTTGGCTTGTCTGCCTGGGTCACACAAGGTGGGAGACTGAGTATTAATGGAAGAACAGCATTTGCTCTCTCCCGCTCTCTCCTCCTTTCTCTGTCTCTGTCGCTGTCTCTCTGTCTGTCTCTATCTCTGTCCCTGTCTCTCTGTCTCTATCTCTGTCTCTCTCTCTATGTCTGTCTCTCTCTCTGCCTCTGTCTCTCTCTCTTGTAACTGATCAACTAACATTTAAAAGATAAGGTTTGGGAACTATTTGCATTCCATTAATCATTGGGAAGGGCAGCAAGGTCTAATGGATTAGCACTACAAACTGTGAACCCAGAGATCCTGGGTTCGAATCCCAGAGCAGTCAGTGGCTCACTGTTTGACTCAGAACTACTCAATTGACATTAATTCTCCTAGCAGTAAAACTCTTTGGAATCCACGAAGAGCCACCTAGAACATGGATGGTTCTAAAACAGAAAACCCAAAAGAACCTCCACCTTAATAAACAGTCGGCACCTCCAGGAGAGCTTTGAGAAGTATGATATTTGGACACATTTCAGCTTATATTGCTCATTAGCTCGGCATTTCTTTTCCCCATTATTTATCGCTGAGTTCATTTGCATGAAAACAGGATCTTTTTTCCTAGAAAGTTCATCAGCTCCTGTTGCTTATTATTCCCAACCTATAACATGCTGCGTGTGACATCACAGTTATTCCCATGGCAACAGACTGTAGCATCACAGCAGAAGATTATGGCTTCCGGTGAGGAATAAGCGGTGGGGGCAGTAAAACTCTAATAAATAAAGATTCTACTGTCACGCAAATTTGCTCAGTAAATAAATTAGGGGGAGGGGAATCTACAAAAGACACATGACTTGCCAGCTGACTGAGAGATGGGAGCAGCACAACAGGTTCTGAAGGGTTCTGGTAAGCCCTAAAAGGTTCTGATCGCTATCCCAGCCTTGTCAGCACTTTCAGAACCTTTTGGTATATGTATATGGGTCTTGTAACTGTTATCTGCTGTGCCGGTGAGGCGAGAGGACCGCAGAGCAAAGCGGAGTGGTTTTGTCTGACCTACCAGTACAAGAGACCCTTGTTAAACCATAGGCGACAACAATTTAAACAGCCATGTACTGCACTTGGTAAATGACACTGGATCACCACTGTTATGTAGTGGAGTGTTGTTGCAGAGCTGCCTCGACCAAAAAGACACTTGTCTCATGCGTCTACACAGCCCCCTCCAGTGCCGATGTAAGATGTGCTGGAGAGGGGCCGGGAGTCGGGGCAGTCGGCTGATGGAAGCGCCCGCAAGGTGTTTCATGTGGGAGCGAGTGGTGCAGCCTGTCCACATGGCTGCTTAATCCGCTCGCTCTTGAACGCGTCCCCAGACTTTCTGGGAATGCAGAGCAAGGGAGCAGCTTATAGCGATTCGGTAAGCGTCCACACAGCGGTATTTGCACCGCAGCAACCCGAACGCTCAGGTTGCTGCAGTGCAAATGCCACCATGTAAACATGGCTTTGAAGTGTTTTTATTTGTGGCTTGCAGGCAGTTCCCCGCTGCATGTTATACCTGGTTTTTCCCCAATGACATCTACTGTGGATGCTCATGGTGAAGTGGCTTGAAGGCTATAGCATGCTTCCAAAACAAAAAGTTAAAAGGTTCGTTTTTGTGTGAGCGTGTGTTGGGGGGGGGGCAACGGATTGCGATGATTTTGGTGTCAGGTAAATTATTTATTTATTTAAGTTTCGGAATTACAAACCTTTGCATCAGGGACTCATTTACAAAGGCTCCACGTCGGACAGTGCAAATACCAATTGAGGAAGTTGTTGGTACTGGTATGGCAGCCGTAGAATACAGGAGCAAGTGCCTCAAATGCACAGCAGGAGGAGACAGCTGTAGATAACATAAGAGGCACAACTGTTCTCCTCGTTGGTTGATGGCCTCCCTCACCACGTAATTTGAAGTAGAAAAGCTGTATCCTGCTTTAAGTCATACCTCTCAGCTGTCCCTTACTCGACAAACGTCCCTCAGTGTACCCCTTAGAAGTGTTCTGTCCCACACTGTCCCACACTGAAAAGGTTCCTCCCACACAGAGGAGATACTGTTAACTCAAACTTTAAAGCAGAAGTTCATAACATCCTATAAGGGTAAAGCAAAGTTAAACTCTGAGCAAATATGGTTTCCAGAGTTTTGAGCTTGCGTTTTCCAAGTTTGAGGATGCACCCCATATTCTGAGTGCCAGTATCCCACACTGTCCCAGGAAGTTTTCACCCAGAGTCAAGCCAGGAGTCTGGCTTGACTCTACGAGTCAAAACACGAGTCGAGCCCTGGCTACTGCAGGCTATTCTCCACATAGGAGTTGAACATTTCAGACACTACACTAACTACTAAGACTGGAAAAAATGCTTATGTTGACCATAACTGGCTCAGGTTGACTTTGGCTCTCAATTGCTTACAGAGGTCGAGTCGAGCCAAGCCAGGCACTAAGTTCAAGCCATGCTCGAGCCCGTTCTGGCTTGCCCACCTCTACCTAGAGGGGTACTACACCACCTTCATCCTCCTTTTGGGTCTTTTTGCCACCGCTGCCAGCCTTCTTACTAGATAAAGAACAGCTAAGGGAGTACATTGAGCTTTAAAATCTAGGTCTTAGAAATGCACAAGCCCAAAAAAAAATTAGTGTCACAGTTGTAGGGAATTTCTAGTTTAAAGTTTGAGTTTACAGTGTGAGAGAGTGCCTTCTCAACGTGAGGCGGCAACTTCCCCACTTCTGACAGACAGGTTCTTAAATCGCTGCTGGGAATACTTTTGAAAGCATAATAATTAGACACAGGTCAGCTTGTACGTCATTCACCTTTTATAGATGTCTCCTCCCTTGCACTTATTACTTGCAATGTGAGCGAGCACCTTGAGGTGAGGTGACAGATTCTTCATGTCAGACAGACAGGTTCTTAATGGTAAAATGGGAGGCATCTCTCTTAATGTGGAACAGTTGTGAGTTATGCAACCCAGCATACAATCTGAGATAGCACCTTCTCCGTATGGGACAGAAGGGATCTGAAGGGGTAAAATGAGAGATATTCCTCCTAATGCGGTGACAGTTGTGAGTTATGCAACTCAGCATACAATCTGAGATAGCACCTTCTCCGTGTGGGACAGAAGGGATCTGAAGGGGTAAAATGAGAGATATTCCTCCTAATGCAGTGACAGTTGTGAGTTATGCAACCCAGCATACAATCTGAGATAGCACCTTCTCCGTGTGGGACAGAAGGGATCTGAAGGGGTAAAATGAGAGATATTCCTCCTAATGCGGTGACAGTTGTGAGTTATGCAACCCAGCATACAATCTGAGATGGCAACTTCTCCCTGTGGGACAGAAGGGATCTGAAGGAGTAAAATGAGAGGCATCCCTCCTAATGGGGACAGTGAGTTATGAATCCAAGCACACAATATGAGATGGCACCTTCTCCATGTGGGACAGAGGGGTTCTGCGGGGTACGATGATGGATGTTCTTCCTACTGTGGGACAGTTGAGAGGTATAAATCCCAGCCAGTGTGGGAAATATGGGACAGCACCTTCTCCATGTGGGACAGAGGGGTCCTGAGGGGTAAAATGAGGGACATTACTCCCAATGTGGGGCAGTTGAGAGGTATGAATCCCAATGTACAATGTAAAACAGCACTCTCTCCATGTAGGGCAGAGGGGTTCTGAGGGTTAAAATGAGGGACATCCCTTCTAATGTGGGACAGACTAGAGGTATGATCCCAGTGTACATTGTAAAAAAAGTACCCTCTCCATGTGGGACTGAGGGGTTCTGAGGGGTAAAATGAGGGACATTACTCCCAATGTGGGGCAGTTGAGAGGTATGAATCCCAATGTACAATGTAAAACAGCACTCTCTCCATGTAGGGCAGAGGGGTTCTGAGGGTTAAAATGAGGGACATCCCTTCTAATGTGGGACAGACTAGAGGTATGAATCCCAGTGTACATTGTAAAAAAAGTACCCTCTCCATGTGGGACTGAGGGGTTCTGAGGGGTAAAATGGGGGGCCCCTCCACATTTGAGACATTTGACAGGTATGAGCCACAGTGTACTATGGAATATGAAACACCACCCTCGCCATGCACGACAGTGGGAACTCTGGGTGGTAAAAGTAGAAATGTTCCACATTAAAAAGAAGGTGATTCCTTGGCATGAATCCCATCGACAAGTGAGGGATAGGCAGTGGTGGAGCCAGAATTATTTCAAGCAGTTTTTTCAAAGGGTAGCACTTTCCCTGAAAAATGTAAAATGTTTCCTTTTAAAGCTCAGATTGGCTAAGATAGCTACTGTTTTCATGCCTAAGTGGGTAGGGTGTGTTACTTTATTACATAGCTGGATTTGCTGATGGGGGAAGCACCCCCTTTATGTGGGAGAGCACCGTCTTTGTGTGGAGGGTCCCTGGGTGGTGACAAGATAGATAGATACACCCCCACTGAACAAGAGATAAACAAGGGGCAGGGTTGCTTACTCACGATGAGCTGCTAGAAGTTCTACTGTCAGAGTGATGAAACACACTAACTGCAATGTTCGAGGTGGAGACTCTGTGTTCTGGCCAATCAGAATCGACTGAGAAGCTAACTCAGTCCCACATGGTTTCATTCATAAAAATTGGCCCTCACACATTCATGGGTTTGGGTCAGTACATTCTGGCTTCATGACAACCCCATTTTTTATCAGTCAAATACACACCACCTCTCTCCACCCACTCACTATTCCGTGAATACACAATACATCAAGAGCTTTCTTCTGTGCCATCCTAAAAAAAGAGTTTCCTGTTTTTTTTTTTTGTATTAAAGGGGACCGGAACCTAGTTTTTTCTTAATTGTTTGCTTTTTCTGTCCTTGTTCACCATCTCCCAGCCCTTACCAAAAAAAAAACATGAATTTTTTTTCTTGAAAAATATTGAAGTTAAATCAGTTATTTTATCTTGGGGGCTGAAGTCAAAAACCTCCACGGGTTCAAACAAGGATGTCATTCCAGTTGTTTGCAAGTCAAAATACTTCATGGCATTGTCCTGATGTTCGGGAGTGAACTTGGATTGCTAAATTTTGAGACAGGCCAGGTGGGAGCAGCTGCAACAAGGCAGTGTGCCTCAGTTTTGGGGAGGGAAGGGGATGGTGAGCACCGGGACATGCAAAAACTTGTGCCAGGAAGCTCCCCACTGCTGCAGGGTTGTGGTGTGTACATGCAAGGCCACCAGGAAAGCTGCATGTACGCTCTGGAGGTGGAACGGACCTAAAAAGGGCTAAAATGTCTTGTCTTTATGAAGGTCTGGGCCACTGAATTCCCCATAGTCCCTAGTAACTACCAGCATTGGCTCTGAGTGCACGGGGTTCAGTGCATAAAGTCCGCAGAAAACATTGCCGTGTCCCTAAGGGTCATAATTATAACAAGATACATGGACTACTACTAAGGAAGGACTCTTTCTTTCATAGTGCGGAATTTGATTTTTTTTCATTAAGATCCAGATTTTTCAAAAAATAAGTCAAAATGTGGCATGAAACAAGAAGATTCTGTAGGAAATTGAGGGACAAAGGAACTGAGGGTAATACTGCCCTCTTGAAGTCCAGGGGTAGGTTACTGGAGTCTGGAGAGACAAGGGATGCAGCCCTGAAGAGGGTATAGCTGTAGGATAAGGAGCATGGTTGAGAAAAAACTTCTTGGAATAAAAAAAAGAATGCTTTATAGATTCCTCATTTTGGAAGTCAGCCTTTAATGAGGGATTGCTTTTCTGAAGTTAAATATGAAAAAAATATGGGTAAAATGTTTCTTCTTTCAGAAATAAATCACCCCGTTGTGAATCGCATACCCACAAAATTGGATTTCACCAGCTGGCATTCATTTTTTCCCCTTTTTGGGAGCCTGTACGTCCTCCTGTTTTTTTCTTTGGAAGATTTGATATTATTTGTATTATGTCAAATACTTGACGGTATTCTGAGCAGGTAGGCAGACAAGGCTGGGGCCACTCGAGGAAGTGATGATGCAGAGTATGTCAGCATGCTGCTATTATGATACAATGAGTGTGACTCAGAGGCACTTTTTTTTAAATAATAAAAAACAAAATGTGCTATTTTTTTTCACTTGGGCAAACCCTACTTAAAGCAACAGCAGGACGCATGCGTCCCATGTAAATAATGTGTGGTGATAAGCAACCAACTTGCTGGATTTACAGGTCCTGTTTTATTATTGTGAAGCAGAGTTAGTTAAAAGTATGCCTGAAATGATACAAGGGGCCTGATTCGGGCATGGACTCCAGAGCGACGCAAGTGACTTGCGTCCGAGGTCAACGCAAGAAGTCGACTGCGGCAATCAGTCGTGACAACTGAAATGTACAAAGGGTGCCAGCCGACCTCCGCTGCAAGTCCCTTGTGTCAGCCACCGTGTTACACCATCCCCGGTGTAACCGTGTACCCATAGGAGCCAGTTTATGAGGTTTGTCGCAGCTTTGGCACAAGCTGCCATAAACTATAGAAAATTGCAGCGAATGCACGAGCATTGCTGAATCGGGCACAGTGCTAAGCCGGATCACGTTGGGCGCAGTAACATCAAAGATCGGGGGTTCATGCAGGGCGTCACCCTTCTTGAATCGGGCCCAGTGTGCACGTGCGTCATTTTCCCTTGAATTTACTTGCAAAATCTCATGTGTTAAACTCACATTCATGGCTCTTGTATGCGTAGCATATAGTGCATTCTGCACAGAATTTGAAATATGAAAGCCCAACAGGTAAGAGAGACCAGCTAGCGCAATGATTCTAACTCCATCTGCCATGATAATAGAGTAGTACTGGGTGAAATAAAAATAAATCCGTTTCATACACTTTTCATGAAATTGCACCAGTTTTGCATAATTTCAAATAATTTACAAAATAACAGTATACTTAAAATGGGCTATTGTGGTTGAAATTGCACCTTTTTTAAAAATCACATTTTTAAAAATGCCCTTGGCTGCCTCTTGGTGGAGGTCAGGGGCAGCACCGGAGTTAGGGAGGCGCGGAGCCTGGTTACATGGCGTGCACACACCTGCATCATGCGTGTTCATGGACGTGAAGGGAGAGGGATGGAAAAATTGAAAATGAAAGTGGCCATAGGCTAAGTGATGCCCTGCCTGCCGACCAGTGTCTCACTCTGCTCTGGGATCGCTGGAAGCCCCAATCTGGATGATGAGCCCTGAGTGGGGGGGAGGACAGCTCTGGTCTTCCTGACCCTGCCATGGGGGAAAAAATCCATGGGGGACATGGAGCTTCGTGGTAACAGAGGTGCGGTGGATTGGCATAGACAGCAGACCAGGGGTGGAAGTACCTGCCTGCAGTCACCCAGGTGGGAGAAAATACATATGAAAAAAGAACAGTTGTAGCGCACTTTTGCAAAAATTATACGAATACGAAACAGGCAACTTTATGCAATTTTGAAAGCTTATAAACCTTGTACAGTTGGGTTCAGTTCTGCCATTTTTAGCTTGAGAAAGCAGTCTTGACCATTTGGAACACTTTGTTTCCTGCTCGTGAGACACTTATACTATAAAGAGTGTCTCACATGCATCTGCCCTGGAAGCTGTTATGTTGGGGGGTTCTAATATATTACTGATCGCCTTCGATCAATAATATATTAATACATCCTCAGAAGTCTCTCTTATGATTGTAATAAGGGTCTCACTTGCTATCGGAGAGTATCTGAGACACTCGCCTTTGGTTCTGCTACCTGAACAATGCATGCGAGACCACTCTTAAACTGTAAGGGTGGTCTCCAAGGATGTATGAACAAACATCTACTGTTGGGCACACTGTTAGTGCAAGAGTGTGAAAATCCCACAAAGACATGTGTACATGCACACACACACACACACACACACACACACACACACACACAGAAACTCACACAGACACACAAACACACAGACACACAAACACACACACACAGACGTACGTACACACACTCAGACACACATACAAACACACACACACACACACACACACACACACACATATCTTTACAGGAAAAAAAAAATGGATGGAAAACATAAATGATCATTTTCCAGAGATGAAAAATGGAACCGAGAAGCTTTATATTTAGTTTTTGCTGAATGGTAAGGAGCGCTAGGCAATGCTGCCTATTTTCAGCCTTTTTGCTTGAGGTACAAATGTAAACTAACAGAAATTGAAGCAGATTAAGATGTTGATGGTATTTTAGAGACTGGTGGAAATTTGGCTGAGACACCAGGGAAACTCCCTTACTGTTTTTGAGAAGTGCCATGGGATCTTCATGTCCAGCTGAATGGCCACCAGAAAAAGGAGACAAGACCGTGGTTTAACATTTTGTCTGTACTACATTGCATTAGCTGTCTTGTATAAAAACTCCACTTTGTAGCTGTCTTGGTGGCGCTGAGGGTTGAGGTGCTGGACGCCACACCTCACGCCATGCCACACCACGCCAGTGACCCAGGTTTGGGAAATGACTTGGGTCACTTGGGGTTTGGCAGGGGGAGGAAGGATTGACTGTTCGGAGGACTGCTCTCCTTCCTCGAGGAGGGGGGATTTGTGCTGCACGCTGCCGACTGACACCCAGCAGTGGCTGGGTGTCAGTACAGGCGCACAGCCTCGTTAAGTAGTTGTCCCACATCCAGAGTGATTGGCTGCCTCCGCGGAGATGGAGACAGCCTCCCCGACCATTGCATGGGTGTTGGGTGCAGGAGAAAAAATGGTGGAAAAAGCCAGGACCCAGCAGGACCTGCGATGGTCCAATCATTCCTTCAAGCCTGCCCAGATACTAGATTGGTATGTTACGGGTGTAATCCCTCTACAAATAGGGGTTCCCAAAAAGTCTTCCTTGAGCTTGCCTAAATGCTCACTGCCAGATTAGTGTCCTGCATTTTAGCAGTTTAAATGTGATTATCTGAGCCTATATAGCCTCTGTGTACTGTCTCTTTAAGAGCTGCCTGATTGCAGTCTAAGTAGTCTTCGAGGGAGCTCTGTTGAAAGATGTAACTATTTGCTGAAAATCATTTAGAGTGATAATGATAATGTAGTTTGTCTAACCTGCCTTCTTTATAGCAAGGACTGTTTATCTCCACTATCTTAGTCCTGGACTGCAAATTGGACCAATCAGTTCTGGTGGGACCTAAAATGTAGCCGGACTACAGGAGCTGTCTGAAGTCAAAATCTGTAGGAATTGTAGTTTTTAACCTTTTGCGCCTTTTTTGCAACTGAAGGGGGAGCTCTTGCTTTGACTGACAGCCAAATCAGCCAGCCAAATCTTTTGGATCTTGGGGAAGTCCCGGGCTGCTGGAAGTTTTCAGTTAGTACTGAGCTAGGAAGTGAAATGAGAAGAACTGAAGTGTAGTTTGGGCAGCAGTCCTGAGTGGATTTGCATGGGAAAACTGTGAAAGGGCTGACTTTTTTGCTTGCATGTTTGCTCCTGAGAGGGAGAGAAGAAAATTATTTTGGACTAAATTCAAGTTTGTGTGACTGAAGTAAGCTACTGAAGTGGGCCAGGCTCAACCTGAAGAAGATCGAAGATTTTGCTGAATGCGATTGGCCTGTCAGGAGTTTCCAGCTACCCCTAAGCTCCCGGTGTGTGCAGAGACTTTGCGATTGTGCCCGGGGAGCGCTTTGCCTGGTACAGTAGAATTCTCGTACATGTAAATGTGCTATGAGGTGCTAGTGGGTTGTGAGTTAGTTCCCCACTGTGTGAACTCTGTTCTGCTTGCTGGAAGCTGTATCCAGCCTAAAATGGACTGCATCCGAATTTGTCGCCTTCCCAGCCAGACTACTCGCTGCACAGAGAAGCCACCGACTAGAGACCTGCCTGGGGATCAGTCCCCCTGCTCCACGCTTGAACAGGAACGACACCTCTGTGACTCGTGTGGGCCCTGCTTCTCCTGGCATTCCAGATTAACCACCTGCAGTCTCGATTTTTGTCCAGTCTGTGTCCAGTCTTGGGTATCGTGAGTAAATACCAGGGTAGCTCCCTTCACCAACAGCTTAATCTGAGTGTGTCATCTGATTGTCTTGTTTCATTTCCTTTACGAACTGAGCCCTCTGGCTCCGGATTACAAATGTTGTGTACTGTGCATGTTGGGTTTTCCATCACAGGGCCCAACCAGCTGTGACGCCGGTCAACCCTGGGCAACAGTCCTGGCTAGCCCATCTCTTTTCCACCTGGGTACCCAGAAGTGTGACTGTTTGGGGGGACTCAAAGCGCATGCATAATTGCTTGATTGATATAACCTTTAAGCTAATTAACCTGATTTTGCTCCTTCCTTGTTCAAGTCCTCTGAATAAATCAGATCTATATTTTTCTGCATGTAATCTGACTGTGGTTCCAGTTTGTGCTCAAAGTACTGTACTGTTGCTATTTGCTGTGCATCACCTTGTTTTACAGGGGGTCCCCAGGGTTGAGCCAGAGGAACCAGCCCTGGTGGTAAGTGCAGACAGTGTGGGTACTTGTGTGGTATACCAGGGGTGTTGTGAAAGTGATTATCGTACAGTGTTCAGGCCACTAGAGGGGAAAGAGGGGGGTAACAGTGTCCCGGAGGGATGTGCCCAGGTTAGCTTGACCACTACCAACCCTGACCTCCAGGTAGAGGCACCCGTTTCAGAACTCAGGCCCCTTAACCTGCTACTAGCCAAGCAGGCAGGGGTAGTAGCCCTTCGGATAGTGCCACCTAGGGTTTACACGGGGGAGGGACATGCTGGCACTCCTTGTCCTGGCCCTGCCGCAGAGGGGCAATCCGTGGGGGGCACTGGGGATCGGCAAGCAGGGCAATTGTTGGGCCAGTGGATGTACCTCTCCGAGGTTGTAGCCCTTGTCGGGTTTGCAGTGGTGGAGTTAAAAAAAAAATCCACTTTGTACAAAACTCAATTTTGTATGTTTCTTTGCATAACCTCCTTCTTTATTTTGCAAAAAAAAAAAATCAGCAGTACTTATTCAATGTAACAAATGTGTGATAAATCATAATGTTAAGCATGCAGATTTAACCTAAATTGTGAGTAAAGCCTTAAAAATGAACTTGAAAACTTGGCCAAATGAAACTTCACATTTGAAAAAAAAAATGGGAGGCAGTATGGTACAGTGGTTTAAGGCTCTGACCTGCAAATCTGGTAACATTCAGCAGACCAGACCAGACCTAGGTTTGAATCCCACAGCTTCCACTTGCATACTGTGTGACCCTGAGAAAGTCACTTAACTTTCCTGTACTCCCAGGTTGCACCTGTAAAAATGCTTTCAGCTTAGTGTGTTACTCCTGGTTAAACAACTAAAAAAAAACAGTGGCCCTACCAGCCACCACCAAGAGTTGTTTATTCTGTTTCTCCATGCTTACTGGGTTTAGACTCCCTTTCACCAAATACTAATGATTGATCTGGAATAATGGGTTTTTGTGTGCATCTGAACACTGGTAATAAACCCACGACTCTTCACTACCACTCCCAAAAATATTGATGTGCGGCCCTAATTGAGTTTTGAACCTACGTCTCTGACAACAAAAGTCTGCAATGTTCCGCTATGCTCTGTTCCTCCAACTGTGTTTGCTTTAACTTTGACAAAAACATATATATATATATATATATGTATATATATATTTTTTTTTCAATAGTTTCCTTCTGTTAAATTCTGGCTTTCCCTTCGCTTTTAGATTCCAGGAAGTCCTGAAACTAAAAGACGATCGTCCTTTCCCTGCCAAACGTACACATGCTAAGAGACTCAATTGACGTCATGAGCCTGCCTTTGATGTCTCATTGAAAGGGGTTGCTATCTTTGCAAAAACGTGGGATTGGAGCTCCTGAAATCTGGAAGCAGCCTATATCCGTAGGATGACAGTTACGTACAGGAAATCCCATAACGTCTGGGGGAAACAAATTTATGGATTCTTGGAATTTTTTGGAGAGCATTTTCTGGAGAAGTGAGCAAGTACTTTCTCCAGCCTTAAAGTGATTTTCCAACATTTAAGGAAGTATTTCCAAAATCTAATATTTAGGCACAATTTGGTTTATACATTATTTATGTTCTGTATTTAAAGGGACAGTGTCAACCCATTTTGTGTCCTATTATATTTTGTTGGAAACCCCACATTTTATGATTGCTTACCTTCTCTAAAAGTCACTGATGTTGTTGGATGATTCATCTGATTACTTTCTTAGTAAAACTGAAATGCATGCTAATGATGTAATTATACCCAATATTGTTTTGCTTCAAGGAGGGACAGGCAGTCTAGTCTAGATGTCAGGGGCTGGCAGCCTAGAGGTTAGAGTAATTAACTGTGAATGAGCTTGGTACATCCAGCAGCCCTGGGTTTGAGTCCCACAACCTCCACTTGCATACTGAGTGACTTAGAGAAAGCCACTTAACCTCCCCAGGGCTTCTGGGTCACCCCTGAAAACAGGCACATGTGCCCATGGGCCTTACCCACTTACCAAAGGGAAAAAAAAATCCTTCATCTACAATTATTGCATTTTTCCCTGAACGTAAGGACCACCCCCAAACAGTGCAATCACTTCTGCAATAACCTCTTCTTCTGTCACTGCATCATGAGTGGCTAGACTGTATGGGGGTGTCGTCATATCTAGGAAAGATGCAGTGGGAGCTGATCAAGGAATGTAAACAAACTCCGTTTTGTGTGGGAACACCAGTGTGGTGGGCAGTCCGTTTTTCAATTTTAAAAAGAAAAACAGGAACCAAAAATCAAATTACCAGATAAATCAGCAGACTCTATGGAATGTGAACAATTGTAATGTGGTTTTTAAACTAAGGACAGTGTAAGGTCTAATGGGGCTGGCAGTATCCCTTTAACTCTTTGCATTCTTTATTTCGATGACATTTGCATGAAAACAAGATCTTAGTCCCCTAAATTTCATCTGCTTCTCCTCCTCCTCCTGCTTTTCTCCCCATAATACTCATTTTGCTGCATCACCGTCTCTTGCCGCTGAAATGATTATGATGTCACAAAGATTATTTTTGAGAGAAAAGCAGGAGATGAAATCTGGGGGACTCGGATCCCAGTTTCATGCCAAAATCTTTTTTAGTAAGGAGTAAAGGGAGATGGATATGTAAGCAATGACCCATGACATAGCCAGCCCGGTGGCACTGAGGGTTGAGGTGCTGGATGCCACACCTCGCACCACGCTGGTGACCTGGGTTTGGGAACGGACTTGGGCCACTAGAGGTTGGCTGGGGTGGGAGAGGATCGAGCGTCTGGAGGACGGCTCTTCTCTTCCAGGGTGGGTAGTGGGCTTTGCGCCATTTACCATTGGCCCTTGGTGGAGATCGGAGGCACTGCAGTTAGTGACGCCATAGATGGGGTGGAGCGGCAGCGGTGCATGTCCGTGCTCTGGGGATAAAACAAGGAGGAAAAATTCCCCCCCATTACCGGATAGGCGACAGCGCCCTCCAGTGCCCCGCTGTCACACGCCCAATGTCGGGATCAAACCTCTGGCTCTCCCGATCCCTCTGTCCTGCCTTTGGTCTTGCGTTGCCGGGTCATCGGATCAGGTAGGAAGGGGGAGTGTCTATCCCTGATTTCCTGGAGGAGAGAGCTTCTGATGGGTGGTAGAGTGGTGGTGGCAAGCGTGGGACGCTCGAGAGTGTTCCAGTAAATGGGTAGAAAAAATAGTTGACAAAAACAAAAATTTCTAGATGGGTGAATTACAAGGTACTAGCTCAACGGCCTTGTGCCTTTCAACACACCTTCCAAATGCATTACTTCTCAGGAAACCCATGTCCTGAGGTGGGTTATTGTGCTTATAAACTGAGAAAAAGTTGTTTGCAATAGGACATGTTTTTATTTTCATGTAGTTAGGCTGTTGCTAGGTAGAATATGTATGTTTGGTAACAAAGCTAGAGTACATTGGGATTTCAAGTTCAAGTTTATTGCAGGAAAGACTCCGTTGAGCAAGCTCATTCACAAGGAGGTCCTGAGGAACATACACATACAATTCGCAATTACATAGGCAGGAGATATAAAATGTAGAACAACAAAGACAAAATATATAATACAAGAGGTATATACAATAGAAGTCCTTATGCTACATATGCAGTATATTTGCATTAACTTTGAAGAAACCTATGCTCTGTTGTGAGTTATTGTGTTTCAAGAATTGAAAATGTTTTATTTTTATGGAAAAGGGTTATATTTTCATTTACAATGTTAGGCTGTTGCTAGGTAGATTATGCAAGGTCAGCGTCAAATCATGCATCCACTGTGGATTTAATGACTGGTCAAGTGATGTGTTTAGACCAATGAATTGGCTAGGATTATGAAGCCAATTTTATAAGTAAGCATTAATCACCGAGACAAGAGGGCATTTCCCAGGAATTAATGCATGGTTGGGGGGCTGCACGAGGCCGCATACCAAGGGCTTCCCACCACCCAACCATACTTTAATTCCTGGGAAATGTCCTCTTGTTGAGGGGATTAATGCACTTGTAACATGGCAAGTGCAACACTGGAATTCCTCGCATCGGTGATGCGCCTACCGGAACTAGTGACATCGTTAACGATGGTTTCATGTATGCATTTCATTTCTTAAATGGTGGTTAGTTATTACCATTCCTCGTAACTTCATTTGTTTTCTGTGGGTTGTGCTGAGAAGGATTTATGGGAAGTTTTGTTCATGTATTGTTCGGCAAGAACAGTGTGTGACTTTCAATAAAACTATTTGCACAAACTGCTTTTCTGCATATTTTACTGAGATCAGCCATGTGGATTGCTGGATATTTTGCCCATGCCTCACTGTCGGGTAAGACACCATTTGCGCCGCTGCTCAAAACTGCATAATTATCGTCACGGCTCAGTGAGTGACTGGAAAACTTATCTTTGTGTGCTTAGGTAGCGCTTTTCGTGTGGACAGTGTTTGTACTACAAAATGAAGGGGTCATTTCTAGGGAATTAATGGCCGCTCCATTTTGTACCACTGGGTGTGTTTCCACCTACTGTTATGCCGGATTCACGGCACACATTATTTGCCATGTTACAAAGAACATTAATGAAACAGAAGCTGTACTATGTTTAAATAGGCTATTTCTGAAATATTTTCCTGGATTCTGGAAATTTATTTTAAAAGAGCCTCAGATAGCTTGCCCAGTGGTGTAGAGGACTGAAGCCCTGGACACCTTACCTCTCATCATGCCGGTGACCCGTGTTAGAGAACAAGCACGGGTTGCCGGTGGTCAGCGGGGGCTGGGAGTGGATGGAGTGTCCACCAGGCAGGTCTCCTCTCCCGGACTGGTGAGGTAGGCCTTCCTGGCACTTGGCTGTCACTGAGTGGAGGCTGTATGGTAGAGTCAGGAAAACAGGCGGGTGCTATGCTGGGTGGGTGGAGCGGGGCCGTTTTTACTTCCAGCATGCATGCATGCCTCCACATGCAACCGTGCATTGCCGAGGCCTCGTGGAGTAACGGGGAGAAAATGGGAGGAAAAATGCTGGAGACAGGATGATGGCCAACCCCTCACAGGCCCCTCACCAGTGGCCAGGCACACATCGCAGTCCTCTGGCGGAGGGCAGCAGTGCAAGGTAAGTCCAGGAGGAATCGGGTGATGGGACTGGGGGGGGTCGATCAGAAGGGGTAGCTGGGAAGAGGAAGGATAAAAACCCGTATGAAAAAAGAGCCTCGGATGTTACAGGGAAACTGCGGAGAAAACGTAACTTTAAATTTTAACTTTTATATTTCATATTTTTTTTCTGTGTTTAGAATTCTCCCTTTTTTATAACTATTCACATTAACATGAAAACAGAAACACTGTTCCCCCAGGTCAGTGTTTCTCACATGAGGTCACCGTAGTCATTTATGACCACTAGGACAATTCGCAGCGGCCACAGAGCTCTTTAGAGACCGAATAGCAAAGGTAATGGGATGGAGAAAAAAAAACATGGGACATACATTTCAAGTGAAAATACGTCCAGGGCATGATTTGTGCTCGACTGTGTGAAAAGAGATTTGTTATATCAGCGTGTTTGTGGTGGACACACAGAGCGAAGCCTGCAAGGTCTGGTGGCCACACTTTGGGGGCCCTTTGAGACTACCAGGATTTGAGGCGAGAACTGCTGTCCTAGACTACACAAGATCATTACCCCTTTCGCACCCCCCACAACTTCATCTGCTGCGGCTTTCTGTTTACACCTGACATCACTGTTCTGTCTTTGTGACATCACAAGCATGTCCAGCTCAGCAACTGACTGTGATGTCACAGACTGAGGCCTATGTCAGGTGTAGACAAACAGCCAGAGTAGAAGAAGCCGGGGGAAGGGGTGAACCTCCTGTTTTCACGTTAATTCCCACTGTTATAAAGTTAGGAAAATGTGCACACTAAATACAACAATTTATACAACCCCAGTGAAGATAACCTGTCCCTGATGAATAGGGGCTACGCAATGGCCTGACTCAATCAAAAATATGCAGTTTGTCTCCAAGTATGAGGGGACAGGGCCATAACTCGTGAGTAATAAAGCCACTAGTTAGTTATGAAAGTCTTGTCCCCTCACAGGTGGAGATAAAGTGTTTATTCTGAGTCAGGCCATTGTGTATTCAATTTATACAACATCAGTTTAACAGTTAAAGAGTTATTGATGCCTCAAAAAAAACACTATGAAAAACATAATAGTTTACAATTCAGGTTGCATTCCAAATATATTTAATAGATTTCTCCTCCCTATCTTTTATTACAGAGGAAATTTGCACATGTGCCTGATCTTTATCTGTTAGAGTTCATCTGCCTCCATAGCTTACTCCCTACATCAAGTCATAAATCCTCTGTTGTGACATCACAGTCTGTTGCCATGGGAGTAACTGTGATGCCACAAATGGTGCATTATTATCTCAGGTAGGGAGAGGGCAAAAGGTATAGATGAAATCTTCAGGAGCAAGCATCCTGTTTTTCATGCAAATGGCCTCAGAAATAAATAATGGGGAGGAAAAATTTAGAACAGATGTGAAATATAAACTGAACTGTGTCTAAATATTATGTTTTGTTTTAATTATCCTGAAGGTGTCAGCTGCTCTTTAAGTAAGCAATAACCCATGACAGGGTATGGGATTATGGGGGATTAATCAACACCCCAGGTGCGTTGTGAGGCATGAGGCTACAGGCCGAGTGACCTCACAGCGCCTGGGGTGCTGATTAATCCCCAATAACCTCATACCCTGGAGTGGGTTATTGCACTTATAACATGGGTTAGGTGTAAACAAGGGGAAAACCCCAGAAAGGGGTGTTCCCCCGTTTTAAATACCAAGAAAAGCATTGTATCCTGCCACCTTGTAAAATAGTCCCCAACAAATAAAGCACCTGTCAGTTCTCTTATGTACATACAAATGTAGAAGTATAGAACAGAGATGATGTCTGTCATTTATTGTGCATAATATACTCTTTGATCCTTGAAACCCTGCACAATTTGTCAATGCAAACACTCAGTGACTGCTCCTCTTGCTCTCTGGTAAGCGGCTTTACACAACATTCCAGTGCTGCCGGTGTCTCTCACAGCAGCGCATCCCACTTGCACCTGTTGGAGGGGCGCTTAGAAGCACACCAGAGCAGTGGGGCTAAAGTGGAATGGGGGCACAGTGCTACGATAGCAAGGTAGTTCACCAGTGAACACATGGACAGAGAGAGAGAGAGCGAGAGAGAGGGGACACTGCAGGTTTTCACATGTACATCTCCCACTCTCGCAGTCTCCCACTGCTGCTGTCTCTTTCTTGCACGCGCGCACGCTACAGAGATCACTGTCGGAGCTGGATGAACAGGGGGAAACACAGCACGTAAGGGCACTGTGGATCACAAATACAGTACTACAAGGGATTCCCTGGGGTAGGCCCACTGAGCCAAGGGTGCCAAGCCGATAGCGTCATGTCAGTGAGCAGACACAGATGTTCTCTATAGCCACTTTGCTGTCTGAGTCTACATGCTCTTGTCTCACTCTCTCTCTCCCTCACTTGGCCACCGCTCTGACAGTACTATCAATGTGTGATGCTGGTGAATCAAGATTTCCCGTTCCCATCCCCCCTCACCACCCCCACCCCAACCACCAATGGCAGATGATCCGTCTTGCACATACAGGGTGCCCTACAGAGCGAGAGAGAAAGACACCAAGCCGGCCTAAGAGAGAGACAGATAACACAGCAGCCCACGGATGCTAGAGCGAAAAAGTCAGAGAACCGTCAGTGACCTCCTGCCAATGTGGCCAATGGGAGAGAGAGAGCACACAGGAGAAGTGTTGGAAATCTGCACTCCTCTCCCAGTCTCGCTGTCTATGTGTCAGTATCTCCTCCCCGTCTCTCTCATTCCCTCAGCACCACATTTCAGTGACAGTACCTTGTGCAGCTGCCTCTGTCCGGGGTGTGTGTGTCTGTGCAACCTCTGTCCAGAGAGTTAGCAGGAAGAGAGTTTCAGGGCTGGGGAACAAATTACAATGGTGCCATAAGTGATCATCTTGCTCTCTGTCCCTGCGGAGAAAACATCACTATCTGTTGTGCCTGGAAAGGACAGCCAGCTGTGGAGCACAACCAACTTGCTCTGTCCCGCTTCCCGACTGCTCAGTGGCTGCCTTTTTGTGCTCTCAAGAGGAGACCCACGCCGTATCTCCAGAGTCATTCTGCGGGCATGCAGAGTGACTCCACCAATTGGATTGCTCTTTTTATTCAACCCATATTATAAAAGTTTTTAAATCACCTTTATTTGCATGAAGATTTTCTGTTTTTCTGTGATTTTGAACTGCTGGCTTCGGAGATGCACAGACCTGGTATGATGTCATCAGCATTGTTATATGTTGGGCAGACTGGATGGGCCTTGCGGTCCTCATCTGCCGTCAACTTCTGTGTTTCTATAGCTGCTCTCTGATTGGTTCTGTTCTGCACAAAGATCAAGATAAAGTGACTGCACCATATCTAACCTCAAGATAAATGTTAATCTGGTGGTTAAACAGCGTGATAAACAAATTTATACAACAGCGGGGGTGATAACATTTTTCCTGATAAAAATCAAATACATAATGACTTGGGTCAAAATACACAATTTAACTTCACTTGTGAGGGAACAGGACATTCATAACAGACTTCTGGCTGCACAACGTATGACTAATGGTCTTGTCCGCTCATACTTGGAGGTAAATTGCATGAGACAGGCTATGGTGTGTCCCCCAGTTATCATTTATCACCACTTGTGTTGCATACATTTATCACACCACCAAAACCCCAGGTAAACATTTATCTCAAGATTAGATAAAAAAAAATCTGAGGCCGTTTCAAAGTTCTTCTAAGATGTGAGGGGATCTTGAAATTTCTTACTTAAAAAAAAAAAAGGGCAAATGGCCATCCAGATAGTTCAGCAGCACCACTTCACACTGCTGTGAAAACGACCCCAGTTCAAGAGTGAGCTCAGCACGCCATGTCAGGAGGCCGGCCAGGCTATGGCAGCTGTTATACAGCGGTGAGTTGTAGTCAACTGCAGGGCAGCTGGTGCTGCGGTGACCCCTGCAGGTCAGGATGGATGGCGCAGGGGCAACTGTTGATGCAACAACCCCTGCAAGGGAAGCTTGCTCCCTCCAGAAGATGCCTCTGGGGCTGAAAGATTGGAAGGTCCTGGGTTCTAGCCCCACGCCAGGTACTTGGGGCAATACCAACAACTGACACGGTAGTGCAGTATGAGGGGGTTGCTGCACTGGTGAGGTGCCATCCTTCAGAAGAGATGTTAAACTGAGGTCCCTTCTACCGATCTCTGCCCGCAATTATTGATGAAGAGTAAGGGTGTATCCCGGGCGTCATGGCCAACATTCTTCCGTCAATAAGACAGGTCCATGCAACCCCCCTACCCCCAGAATGCATCTGGAAACAAGCTATTGCCGCTTAGTGTGCCTGTCCTGGTCAAAAATTAGAAATCAAAATAAATAACAGGGCATTGCTGCATGCAGCTGAGGCCTCACAGAGCTCCGCTCGCGCGAAGGAGAGGAAGGAAGGAAGAGCCAGGCCCCTGTGTACAGTGTAATGGTCAAGTCTTAGTGCCAACAAAACTTGATCCTGTCTGCATAAGTGGGCCACTTTAAGGGTGAGGACGCCCCCCCAGAGCCCCCGTAATGGAAGGAAAGCCATGGGGTTGTCAGTTGGATCAGAACATGGGTGACACATGGGAGATCGAGACAGAAGCAAGGTATATACCTTGGACCAGGGCATTTTCCTGCAATACAGTGTGGCCGGGATATTCACTCCATCAAAAAAATAATAAATACAAAAAATTCTCACATTTATCAAAAGGCCAGTTTGTACTGTGTATAACCTTTCTGTCTCTCTCCACAGAGGTCAAAATTAAATTTTGCAGCTACTGGCCAGCAGGGTTACTGACTGGGAAAATATTCTGGAACCACAGATTTTTCCACTTGCCCAGCTGAAATGCATATTTTAATTCCACCTTCTCTTGGACAAGACCACAGGGCTAGTTAAAGGAAAATGTTACTAGCCTGATACAAAATCTGCCAGCATTGGTCCAGTGCGTATTTCGATCCCAGCTCCGACAACTTGGTTTTCTTTTATATTTTCAGATCTCAACAAATAACCCTACAATTGTTTTTTCACTCAGTAACTGTGTTTCATGTTGTACTGCTTTAATGACGGTATTAGTTCCTTATAATATTGTTATATATTTTTGCAGTGACACGCAATGACATGATTCGTATTCATTGACATTTCCGAACAATTACACACACGCTGTTTCCTCCCACTGCAGGTCACCAAGTGTAAATGTTTTTTTAATGGAGTGGGGGAAGAGTAGATTTATATTGTTTCTATAGTACTATACTGTAGTTCTTACTTATGTTCCCCCCAAGATTCCGATTTCATCCCCAAATGACTGGAACCATTCAGAGCACAGTCCCTGAATGAGGCATCTGATGCCTGCATTTGGTTAATTTATTGATTACTAGAAGAACCAGATCCGAGGTGGACAGCGTCTGCTCTCGAGCTGTTCACGTCTCTATTGAACAACAGGAAAACTGCATCACAAGGCAATTTAATACTTACTGTAACCATGCAAGTATATCTGGCAGCAAAGAGAAACCCTTCATTCATTTTCCAGTCAGTTTGGGGATAACGCGACCTGAAAGCTGTAACCTTTGAGGGTCACCCACCCCTATTCAAACATCTGCATTTCATTCTGTAGACATAACAAATCACCTTCAGGATATCACTTCCTCTGATATACTGAGCTGCTCGGAGTATTATAGGGTAACCCCCATTCTCATTCTCATCAGCTAGAACTGCAGAGCACACTCTTTAATTTCTGTCCCACACTAGGAGGAACTCATTTTACTCCTGAAAATCTCGCTTTTCCACTTGAAGAAGGTGTTGCATCACGTCTTACAATAGGAGGGACACCCTCTCATTTTTCTTTCAGAACTCAACTGTCCACATAAGGAGGGATGTTCCTCATTTTAGCCCAGCACCTCTGTCCCACTTCAAGAAAGTGCTGTCCCACATGGTACACTGGGATTCATACCTCGAACTGTCCCACATTAGGAGGGATGTCCCTTCATGTTAGCTCTTAGAACCTCTCTGTCCCACATGGAGAAGGCGCTGTCCCACATTGTACACTGGGATTCATACCTCTCAACTGTCCCTCATTAGGAGGGATGTCTCTCATTTTACCTCTCAGAACCCCTCTGTCTCACATGGAGAAGGTGCTGTCCCACACTGTACACTGGGATTCATACCTCTAAACAGTCCCACATTAGGGATGTCCCTCATTTTACCCCTCAGAACCCCTCTGTCCCACATAGAGAAAGTGCTGTCCCACACTGTACACTGGGATTCATACCTCTCAACAGTCCCACATTAAGAGGGATGTTCCTTATTTTACTCTTCAGAACCCCTCTGTCCCACATGGAGAAGGTGCTGCCCCACATTGTACGCTGGGATTCATACCTCTCAACTGTCCCACATTAAGAGGGATGTTCCTTATTTTACTCTTCAGAACCCCTCTGTCCCACATGGAGAAGGTGCTGCCCCACATTGTACGCTGGGATTCATATCTCGTACCTGTCCCGCATTAGGAAGGATGTCCCTCATTTTACCACCACCCCTCTCATCCACATGGAGAAGGTGCTGTCCCACACTGTACACTGGAACTGATGTCTCCCAGCACACTGCAAGATGGACAGTCCCTCTTTTGGCTACTCAGAAGATCTGTCCCACACAGAGAGTGTGTGGCACCACATTGTAAAGTAAAAATCTATTGTAATCTTTCTCAGTCAATGAATGGCAACTCTAATGTCCCCCCCCCCCACCGAAAGGATTATAAGGCTCTTACTACTCACCAGACATGTCCTGCTCTGATGAAACCAACTGAATGAGAAACAGCAGCAAACAGGAAACATTTAGATCCATAACTCACAGAAATCTGAACACAGGAAGCAAAGGAGGTGAAAATTTCCCCAATATAAGACTTAACAAGGAAGCACAAAACACAAATGAAGGTGGGACGCTGCAGCGCTCCTGAGGTTTTCTTTGTCTGTGTGAGGTGAAGCTGGTGAATGAATCACACTTGTACTACAAGGCTGTATTATATTCCTAGACTACCAGACTTGGCAAGGCTCCGCCTACCCATGAGTCAGCCTGCATGCTTCTGAGAGCAAGCAGCTGGAATCCACAAGTTAGCACTGCCTTGCTGTGTTCCCCAGCCATCTCCCAAGCTCAGGCAAAAAATACTTTGAGGTCTCTTTTTTGTTAGCGAAAGAGACATCCCCTTGTCTGAGTCTCCTCACAGCACATTCCAAGCAGACACATTTTTTCCCATGGGTGTGAAAACATTTGGGTGTCTATGGTTTTACTAAAACTATTTTATTTGAAGTTGGTTTTCAATACAAAACAACTTTTCTAGTAATTTTCCTTCTACCCCAGTGGATTCCTCTCCCTTTATCACAGTGAGTGCACAGTGTGGGACAGTTGAGAGGTAAGAATCCCAGTGTACAGTAGTACCTTCTCCATGTGGGACAGAAGGGTTTGGGGGTAAAATGAGTGACACTCATCCTAATGTGAGGCAGTTGAGAGGTATGAATCCCAGTGTACAGTGTGGGACAGCACCTTCTCCATGTGGGACAGAGGGGTTCCGAGAGGTCATATGAGGGATGTCCCTCCTAATGTGGGACAGTTGAGAGGTGTGAATCTCCATGTACAATGCCTTTTCATGTAACAGATGCTGTATTATTGCAAATATTGGACAGATTTGTTTGTTTTCATCCATTTGCAAAGTGGTACAAAAGGTATCTATTTTCAAAGAGAATCATTGTTTTCATATTACAGAAAACAATGGCTTCAGGAGGACATATTCAAGTGAAAACTGTGATTTTTTTGAAAGAAGTTTGTTTCATGCAAATTCTTGTAACAAACAAATCCTAGTCTAGTGTGCATTCGGGCCCAGATATTCAAAGGAGATGCGCCAAGTAACTGGAGGTGCGGCGCATCCCCAGAAATTCACCCCTGGGCCACATTCTAAAGGAAGGGATGTGACGTTCAATTCCGGATGCACCACAGCGCAAAGATAATGTATGAGGCGCATCTGGAGGGGGCATTCCCATGCATATGCAGCATATCGCAGTATTCGGCTGAGATGTGTGGTGCAGCTGCCCGGCACGGGGTCATTATGTCGCAAGACATAATGCCACATGGCACTATTGCGCTGCGCGATTTATGCCATGAGGCATATGTCTTTGTTCTGTGGGGGCTCTGTCCCCCACACCCCCCGTTACGGGGAGCTGCACCCCTGGACCCCCTCACTAAGGATTCTCAACTCTGCGGGTGTCCAACTCGGGGAGCACACAAGTCCAGGTTCACTATAATGCCGTACGCTATTAAGCATGCGACATTGTGACCCGGTACGCAGCTGCCCACACACCTCAAAGATATGCTGCACAAAGTTAGGTGTGAAAAAAAACACACCTAATTGGTAGCCACCCACAGATAGACTGCTGTACTGCACAGCGCAACACAGCAGCCGCCAGCCCCTGGGTGGCTATCCCCCCCATCTCCGTTCGCAGATGAATGAGACAAACCCTGTTTCCCCGGTAGTCCAGTAGTCCCCTTCCCTTCCCCGGGCGTGAATTAAAAATACTACCATTTGCTTTTCCTGTAGTCTAGTGTCCCCCCCGTCCCTGAACCCAGATTGTAGTGTGCAGTACTGTACTTTGATATTCCCTGGTAGCCTAGTGGCCCCTCTCCCAGCCCAACACTGTTCACGAAAACGGAATACATTGCAAAACCCCTCCCTGGTAGGTCAGTGACACCCCATCCCCCACCACTCAGGGCCCACAGCCTACCCATTCCCCATCCCATCAGTGGCATAAGGTCGGTGGGCAGCAAAACCCTTCTGCACACCTCCACAGCTGCCCATCGGCTGAGCTGTCACAGAATGATAGCTAACAGTATGCACTGCAGTACCATGGGCTTGCAGTCTGTACTGTAAGCTTCCATTCGCGATGTGAATGAAAGCTTACAGTGCACACTGCAAGTGGTATTGTAGTGCACACTATGAGCTTTCATTCTGTGACAGCTCAGACAGTGGGCAGCCGTGGAGGTGTGCGGGTTGGTTTTGCTGCCTGCTGACCATATGCCACAGCTGGGATGTGGGGAGAGGGGTGGGCTGTGGGGTCCTGAGTGGGTGGGGATGTGGGGGTGTCACTGGACTACCAAGGAGGGGTTTTGTGATGGACCATGGCCTGACAGCCTACACACAGGGTGTCCGGCGCATCCTGTCAGATGCATCCCTGCATAGGACATGCAAGTGGGGACATAATCATAAGCAAGTGGCCCCATTTGTTCCTTGCATCACTAATGGCCCCATTTGCATGTTGCGGTCTGAATACCTGGAATTTGTGCTCTGCACACCCACAAGATGAGCCGCACATCCCCATTTCAGGTATTCAGACTGCGTGGGGGATGTGCTGTCTCTTCTTTGGCAGCCCCTTTACGCTGCCCCATATCTTTTGCTATATTCAGACGAGGCGTGCAATTGAGCATCTCGTTTGAATATAGCACTTTTGTGCTCCGGCCCAACTCAGTTGCATGGAGTAACCACATGCGCCCTTTCTGGGGCGCAGTTCGAATATCCAGGCCTCTCTGTACTACCAGTGTCTAACTCTTTGATTAATAAACACTTTGGAATACAGGGTGTAGGGAATTAGCTGTATCTTAATCATTATATATCAAGGACGTTTTTAAAATATTCCAGAATTCTTGCGCCACCTTAGTCAGGTTTTACTTTTCAATCCCTGCTTCCCCTTCAAAAGTCCAAACCCAGTGATTCTGAATTGATAGAGTTAAATTTGGAGGCAGAAGGAAGGTTTAGAAAATTAAATGAATGCTGAGGTACCAAAATATTGTTGGAAAATTCTACGAACAATAAAAACAAATAGAGGCCAGCTCTGTGGTGCTGAGCAGTGAGGCACCTGCTTGGCATGCTAGTGACCCGGATTTGTAACCCGCACCCAGGGGAAGTGAAGTGGAGACCACTGGGAAGGGTAAGGAGTGTCAGTGTGGATGTTCTCCTCCCTGGGAGGGAGGATATGGTGAGCACCGTTCCTAGTGCTGATCCTGTGGTGGGCTGGCAGAGGCGCTCTTGGCGGTATGGTTGACCACGCGAATCCATTCATCCATCCCAGGATGCCCGTACATGCAGCCGTGACGTGAAGGGGGTGGAGGGATGGGAGGAAATGTCAGATGGCCCACCTTAGCAGTGCTGGATGATGGCCTAGTGTGCGAGCCCCCCATGCCACCTGACCACCCAGTGCACCATTCTAGCCCCCTGACTGATGAATGATGGCCTACTGTGTGAACCCTGCCATGCCACCTGACCAGTCAGTGCACTGTCCTTGCTCCCGACTGATGTATGTTGGCCTGCTATGTGAGCCCCACCATGCCGCCTGACCACCCAGCACACTGTCCTTGCCCCCCCCGACATTCCTAATGTACAAGGTGCTTCGTCCCTGATAACAACAGGGGGTCTCCACCTCCCCGTCAGGTATAAGCTGGAATTCATGGGGTGTCAGAGGATCTTGGGGAGCCTGGAGGTAGGTGACAGCAGTGGGGGCTGAGTCCAGTGGGCAGAGGGGAATGAGCTTGTGGAACCTGAAGGAGAGGGGCTTCGGGGGCCTGGAAGGAAGGAGCAAAAAAAAAAAAAAAGCTTAGTGACCACCTCCCACTCTGAGGAAATTGGTGTAAACTGCAATATAAAAGTGGTAACCTGCCAGTCACACTGTAAATATTTCCAAATGTGTACCACTGCTTTAATGCTTCCACTACATAATGATTCATTGCCAATGTCACAAATTCACTCAGCAGGTCAGGCCCTCTACTCCCAAAGTGCCAACCTCTGAGCGCAGTCTTGTGAACAGTGTAACAGACAAGGTAACCCTCTTGTCTGTTTTTGTGAGTTCAGATCAACCTTTGGTCTCAGTTCTGGAGGGATTCAAACTGTAACCTCTTGCTAGCATACCCAATGCACAGGCTCAGATATATCTGTCTTCAGGGGCCAGATATCTTTGCCTACGGGCACCTAACCAGGTATTCAGAGATGAAACCTTAAAACTTAATAAAGACCTCAGATTTAAAATGCTTTTGTTTACAGTTTGGTACCACCATACAAGCTATATGTCTGCTGAACCATAAATAGTTCTTAGCAAAAGAAAGTAATTCAAAGACAGATCAGATTTGCTCTAAAATTAGAATTTTTACTGAAATATATAATAATATGTCAAACATACAATACAGAACTCTTATAACACAAGACATACATATCTTTAAACAAAACAAGGTTTAAAACAGTGCAGTTCCTACAACTATATTTAGATTTTGTCTAGCTTTCTAAATATCTGTTTTCAGTGCTCAGATGTTTCCTTACTCAGTGTCAGATACAAATGCATCTCTATAGTGAAAGAAAATAATCTTTTCAAGCAGTATTGGCCAACCCCTTTTGGATGAAGTCATCCAGCCCCTCCTCTGGTCAAATATCTAACAAAAATATATTTTTATACAACCACAGGATATAATTTTATTAATCTACACTATACAGCTATACAGGATGTATTAATTCTGCAACCTTAGCATAACTCAAGTTTCAATGACTCCTCTTTTGACCTCATGCTGTACCCTCTTCACACAGGTTTCATAGGGTCATTTACAACCTTACACCTCTATGTAACATCCTAGCTTCCCTTACTTTTAACGTCATAAACCTAGTTTATGGTTTCTCTCTTAACAAAATTAACTTAACAACTCTGTAATTAGCTTAGAGAAACAGGATCCTTAATAAAAGTCTTCCAGTAACACATTGTCTCTAAAAAGAATGAGTGTGTGATACAATGCTGTCAGCAGTTCTCTTGGCCTTCATCTGACAGCTAAAATCTGTGGTGGGGGGTGAGAGAGGTCATATCTAGAGCATTTGAATTTTCAGCAGAGACATTAATACATTTTATATTAAAAAATATAATACAGCACTCAGAACTGGCTGTCTACGTCACAACCAATATTACAGATTGCAGGAACATCCCTGACCAATCACAGCACTTCATTCAGTCGCGCGTGAGGTAATCTTATTGGTATAAGACTACTTCACATGCGTAGCGCTGTAATGGGCTTCTCGATGGCTGCTGTTCATGCCACAGAAAGGGACTGCAGAAAAGTCATTTCTTTTTAATATGTGACATAATTTGTAATCAATTTATAGGGGCACTAAGGGTGTTCTTATGTAAGAGTGTCACCTCTTGTGTCCTTGGGGCACCAGAACTTTTCACCGTCAGTTCACAGTTCTGTTGCCCTAAGATCACATGAGGCAACACTCTTATATCCATAAGAGGCACTCCTTGTGCCGCTATAAACTTATAACGCGCTACATTTTTGTGTTTTTGCAAATTTAGATACCTTGCACCATCTGATAGTCCATGTTTTTACAGTTGCCTTGCAAGCTGTGTTTATAACCCAGGGAATGTTGGCCATATCACCAGTGATAACCCCCTACTCGTTTAGACAGTGAATTTGGATTTTAATATCCGCATGGATAGTTGCCGAGATGGGCCAGAGGGACTGTCATTTACCATTTAACTCAAGGGACAGCAACTCTGCAGTCCCCTCCCCCCAAGTTCAGCTGTGCTGTGTCAGAGCTGGGAATGAGCTCAAGTTTACCAGTGTGGGATTTGATCCTATGACCATCTAATATTCCTAGCTCAGAGGCAAAAATGCTGCCAACTGACCCACTAACATGACAAGAATTCCAGTGTACAGTGTGGGACAGTTGAGTGGTATGAATCCCAGTGTACAGTATGGGACAGTTGAGTGGTATGAATCGCAGTGCACAGTGTGGGACAGTTGAGTGGTAGGAATCCCAGTGCACAGTGTGGGACGGTTGAGTGTTATGAATCCCAGTGCACAGTGTGGAACGATTGAGTGGTATGAATCCCAGTGCACAGTGTGGGACAGTTGAGTGGTAGGGATCCCAGTGCACAGCGTGGGACGGTTGAGTGGTAGGGATCCCAGTGCACAGCATGGGACGGTTGAGTGGTAGGGATCCCAGTGCACAGCGTGGGATGGTTGAGTGGTAGGGATCCCAGTGCACAGCGTGGGACAGTTGAGTGGTAGGGATCCCAGTGCACAGCGTGGGACAGTTGAGTGGTAGGGATCCCAGTGCACAGCGTGGGACAGTTGAGTGGTAGGGATCCCAGTGCAAATCGTGGGACAGTTGAGTGGTAGGGATCCCAGTGCACAGCGTGGGACAGTTGAGTGGTAGGGATCCCAGTGCGCAGCGTGGGACAGTTGAGTGGTAGAGATCCCAGAAAATCGTGGACAGTTGAGTGGTAGGGATCCCAGTGCACAGTGTGGGACAGTTGAGTGGTAGGGATCCCAGTGCACAGCATGGGACGGTTGAGTGGTAGGGATCCCAGTGCACAGCGTGGGACGGTTGAGTGGTAGGAATCCCAGTGCACAGCGTGGGACGGTTGAGTGGTATGAATCCCAGTGTACAGCGTGGGACGGTTGAGTGGTATGAATCCCAGTGCACAGTGTGGGACAGTTGAGTGTTATGAATCCCAGTGCACAGTGTGGGACAGTTGAGTGTTATGAATCCCAGTGCACAGTGTGGGACAGTTGAGTGGTATGAATCCCAGTGCACAGTGTGGGACAGCGCATTTTCTATCTGGACAGAGGGGTTCTGAGGGGTAAAATGAGGGATGTCCATCCTAATGTGGGATAGTTGAGAGGTATGAATTCCAGTGCACAGTGTGGGACAGTTGAGTAGTATGAATCCCAGTGCACAGGGTGGGACAGTTCAGTGGTACGAATCCCAGTGCACAGGGTGGGACAGTTCAATGGTACGAATCCCAGTGCACAGGGTGGGACAGTTCAGTGGTGTGAATCCCAGTGCACAGTGTGGGACAGTTCAGTGGTGTGAATCCCAGTGCACAGTGTGGGACAGTTGAGTGGTATGAATCCCAGTGTACGGTGTGGGACAGCACCTTCCCCATGTGGGACAGAGGGGTTCTGAGGGGTAAAATGAGGGATGCCCCTCCTAATGTGGAACAGCTGAGAGGTATGAATCCCAGTGTACAGTGTGGGACAGCACTGTCTCCATGTGGGACAGAGGGGTTCTGAGGGGTAAAATGAGGGACATCCCTCCTAATGTGGGACAGTTGAGAGGTATGAATCCCAGTGTACAGTGTGAGACAGCACCTTCTCCATGTGGGACAGAGGGGTTCTGAAGGGTAAAATGATGGATATCCCTCCTATTGTGGGACAGTTGAGAGGTATGAATCCCAGTGTACAGTGTGGGACAGCACCTTCTCCATGTGGGACAGGGGGTTCTGAGGGGTAAAATGAGGGGCATCCCTCCTATTGTGGGACAGTTGAGAGGTATGAATCCCAGTGTACAGTGTGGGACAGCACCTTCCCCATGTGGGACAGAGGGGTTCTGAGGGGTAAAATGAGGGACAACGCTCCTAATGTGGGACAACTGAGAGGTATGAATCCCAGTGTAAAGTGTGGGACAGCACCTTCTCCATGTGGGACAGAGGGGTTCTGAGGGGTAAAATGAGGGACATTCCTCCTAATGTGAGACAGTTGAGAGGTATGAATCCCAGTGTAAAGTGAGGGACAGCACCTTCTCCATGTGGGACAGAGGGGCTCTGAGGGGTAAAATGAGGGACATTCCTCCTACTGTGGCACAGCTGAGAGCTATGAATCACAGTGTACAATGTGGGGCAATGACTTCTCCATGTGGAACAGAGAGGTTCTGAGGGGTAAAATGAGGGGCATCCCTCCTAATGTAGGACAGTTGAGAGGTATGAATCCCAGTGTACAATGTGGGACAGCATCTTCTCCATGTGAGACAGAGGGGTTCTGAGGGGTAAAATGAGGGACATCCCTCCTAATGTGGGACAGTTGAGAGGTATGAATCCCAGTGTACAATGTGGGACAGCACCTTCTCCGTGTGGGGCAGAGGGGTTCTGAGGGGTAAAATGAGGGACATTCCTCCTAACGTGGGACAGTTGAGAGGTATGAATCCCAGTGTACAGTGTGGGACAGCACCTTCTCCATGTGGGACAGAGGGGCTCTGAGGGGTAAAATCAGATACATCCCTCCTAATGTGGGGCAGTTGAGAGGTATGTATCCCAGTGCACAGTGTGGGACAGCACCTTTGTCTATCTGAACAGAGTGGTTCTGAGGTGTACAATGAGGGCTGCCCATCCTAATGCAGGTCAGTAGAGAGGTATGGGCTGCCCCCAACTGTTCATTGTTTGTAAAGTGCATTTGGCTACAGTGTGGATCTATGATTTTCTGTCTCTTTTTTTTTTTTCTTTTTTTTTTGCATTTGTAACCCCCTCATTCCCAGGGGTTACTAGAATCCCAGTTAGAATCAATGGAAGGCAGGGAAGGCAGCTAGTGAAATGCCAGTTAAATGGGTTTCACTCTGTCTCTCTGTTCTCAGCCTCTGCTGAGCTCTGGAGGGATGATGTAATTTAGAACTGTCGCAGCAGCATGAGCCACACTGGTCAGCTGCTAGGGAGCTGCTTTAGAATGTTTTGAGTTGGAGTTCAGTGGAGGAGGCTGCAATGTTAGGCAGCTTCTCCTTCAGCTCTGTCAGAGAGCTACCGATTTGTGTTTTTTTAAGTCCTCACCCTAGTGGTTGACAACTGTACCAGTTCTGGAAGTGGTGGAGACCTTGTCTTACGGTTTTCCCAGTGCCCCATCCCAGGAGGGATGGAGTGAACTTCAGGATGCAGGGGCAAGCCCCTGGTCCTTTTTGGACTCCTGAAGCTGCCTTGTGACAGCTGCTCTGTGAGTACCTTGTTTGTTTTCTGAGTAAAACCCAGGAGTACCTGCAATGCCTGTGAGGTGATTTTCTCTGACAACGGGACCCTGTCACCTAGCCTTTGGTTTGAAAGCTTTCTGCCTACGTTGGAGTCCTGCATGTGACTGTCCAAATACAGAACTTTTAATTCTGACACCCCAGGGTGTGTGTAGTATGTTAAGTGTGATAAACATTTAAGACAACTTCTACAGTTTTTACAGTTGTGTGCTGTTATTAACAGAATGAATGACTGAATATAAGCCTGGAAGCAAAAGGCAGGAGACCCCTCATCTGGAGTAACCAGTTTACCTCTGCAGGTTCTGAAGGGCACCTTTTACTTTTTCTTCAGTGCAATTGGCCAGTGCCTGAGAAGAGTGTTTATCCCTGTATGTGGGTTGTTTTCTTTCAGTTTACCCCAGTATAGTGGGTTCTGAAAGTTCTGGGCCTATATTAGCTCCTTGGTGGTCGTGTGTACCACCTCTACTCCTGTGAAATATGGGAACAGTACCAGAACCTCGCCGGATGTGCCAATTTCCAGTAGGAACCTGTGTGTGTTTTCTTCATCCTATGCTAAATGGGAATTCAGGAATGTCTGTACCTCAGAAATCTGCATTACCGGTATGTGTGGCACAGTGGGGGTCCATCTTCGCTTTGTGATTATTCCTACTCTGTTATGTGAATAAAAGCCACACTCTAGAATCCCAGCCTGGTTTGGACAGTATTGTCATTGCTTCCTTGTGTCTGGAGTTACTTGGGTGCCCCTGACCAGAAGTGCAAACCTAGCGTAGTCCTAAGCAAACATTTTCTCCCAGGGACCCGGGTTGTTGGCCATGGCAGCTGGTCCCTACCAGGTGTGTGCCAGGTAGTTGCCACACTTGGTTGTCTATGTTGTGTAACAGACTACTCCACCATGTATATGGTGGTCGTTGTAGCTGCACAGAGTGCGTATGTAGATAGATTTTACAGTGTAAACCCCCACACCTCTCTTTACCCCCCAGACGTTGTAGTGAGAGGAGAAGCCCTGCTAGTTAAACAAGAGGGGCCGGTGGTGGTGGGGGTTACACATTTAATATACTTCATTAAGTTTTAAGCAGTCCATGGTACAAGGCAAGATCAAATGATGAAAGTAGACTGCATGTACATACAAAACATGCACAAACATGCTAACAAGACAGACAATCCCCCTTCCCTTCCCAAACCCTAACCCCACTCCCCTGCCTCCCTCCCCACTAGTGCCAGTGCCAGGAGTCATCAAGAAAGGGGGGTGCTAAGTCCTGATAGAGAGAAAGTAACAGCTTACGGTTTCTGTAGTGATAACAGGGTATAAAGGGACTCCCAAATAACCTGGAAGGCCTGAGGTCTATTGTACATACGAGCTATGTGCTTCTCAAGTTGGATTGCGAGTAATGCTTCACGGTACCATTCCATCACAGGGGAGAGGGAGTCCTCTATCCAGTGCCTCAACATAGTCAGTTTTGCTGTGGCCGCTATCAAAGCAAGATGGACTTTCCTTATTCTGGGAGTTGCAGAAGGGAATATGTTTAGGAGACAACTATCTGGGGCAAAGAGAGTTCCAAGACCCAAGAGTGGGTCAAGCACGTGTTTAATGGAGTTCCAGAAGATTTGAGACTTGGGGCAGCTCCATAACAGATGATATAAAGTCCCCGGAGCCTCTCCACAATGGGAACATAATGGGGAAGGGAGCTTACGCATTTTATTAAGCTTTGCTTTGTCGGGGTATAGTAGAGATTGTGCATAATGTTAAACTGGATAAACCAAAGCTTATCCTGCTTAACAAATGTATAAACTGAACGCCAGACCTTCTTCCAGACAGTTACTTCAGCACGGAGAAACAATTCTTGAGTCCAATAGTAACAAATACCAGAGGGAAGATGGGAGTCCAAAGATTGCAGATATTTATATACTTCAGAGACTGCATGTGACTGGTCAGCCACTTTGAAGAGTGAGGATTGTTCTTCTCTGGGTGGGGAAGGCCAAGGTTTCCATCCCAGAAAGGAAAGGATTGCCTCCTTAATTTGTAGGAATTTAAAGAAATCTCTGTTGGGAACCTGTAGCTGAAGCTGGAAAGTGGGAAAGAGAATTATTTCATCGTCAGTCAGGAATGTAGAAAGAGTACATATTCCCTCAGTGGAGGCCAGAAGGAGGGTGGGATAGGGCGGTGGCCAATCCGGAAATGAGGGTTGCCTATGATGGGCTGCTCAAGAGACCCATGCCAGTTCACCGATAGGTGGACCTGGATTTGGTGGAGGGCCTTTAGTGACCGCCCGATTGGGGAGTTCCTTAAAGGCCAAGGAATTTGGGAGGGGAATGGGTAAGCAAGGGCTGATAGGGAACAGTGAAATTTGTTTGCTAGAGATCTTTCTATTTCAAGCCATAAGGGAGTATATACATGAAGCCCCCGTGGGACCATTCTAGTTACCCAGAGTGCTAACTTGCTAATGTGCTGGGCTCCATAATAGGTAAAGAAGGAGGGGAGTGCTAGGCCACCTTGTAATTTAGGGGAAGTAAGCTTACCGTAGGCCCCGTGGACCCCTTTTTTCTTCCACAAAAAGGTATTAAGGGTGCTTTGGAGCTGAGTGACCCATATTTTAGGGAAGAAGAAACCCGGCGTGCTCATCGGATACAATAGGGGTAGCACGTTCATTTTGATAATGTGGATCCGCCCCCAAAGGGAGAGAGGAATAGTGTCCCATCTGTCTAGGTCCAGTTTTAAAGTGCGTAGCAGCCTGGTAAAGTTTTCTTTGACCATAGCAGAGATACTTCGACAGACTTTAATACCCAGCTATGTCAGTGAATTGGGCTCCCAAGAAAGACCCAGGTCACTCAGGTCAGCTCGGACAGTTCGACTATTCAGAGGGACACTCTTAGATTTGGAGAGATTTAATTTATAAAAGGATACTTTAGAGTAGTCTTAAATCCATAAGAAATATGGTGAGCAAATAATGGGTGGTCATGCAAAAAAATCTATTACAGCACTTCCAATATGCAAAAATATAGCAATATTTTATTTTATTACACAATTAGACAATTGCAATGAAGTGCTCTAAAAAATATCCTTGTCATCTTCTGTCAAAGACAATACAAACAAGATAAAATGGATTTTATGAGAAATATTGTAACAGAACCTACCCTAGTCCAACGTGCCAGCCACTACTAAATCCCTACGCTTCGCCAGAATGGCTTCCTTAGGGGGTGCAGTCTCAAAGCCCCTTACATCTATAAATACTCAAAGTGCACGTGCTACTAATTGTCAATTAACTGAATATGCCCATAGCCTCCCATAGACAAAGACATTTAAATTAACACGATTCTTATTAATTTACCATTACAAACTGCATCATTTCACTGTTCTATAAGCAGCATCTCATTACATTTATGATTTAAATGTGCAAAAGCTAGCTTACTTTAAAAAGATCTCTTTTGATATTCTAAGACAAATCTTTAAACTCTGATTATGTACACACATTTAGCTAAACCACTATTTACATGTGGTCATGTATTGATGCCACCGGATTCAGACACTTAATTATACAGTTTACAATAAAACCCTTTTTAAACAAATCATTATTTTACCCAAAAACTCATTTTCTCCAAAATTTACTAAGCTATCAGGTCGACATCAAGACACAAAACAGCACTTCATATTTATGCATCAAAGCTTATCTAAAGAGAGCCCTTGCTCTTCACTTTAGTATACAAAAAGTATATAAATATACAATTTCATTCTTTTTGTTGTTGTATTTCTCCATATATATACGAAAGACATAAAAATATACCACAGAATAGAATCTTTTCTAAAAACAAAGCTTTTCTACTATTCAAAAAGATTGTTACTTTTCCTACGCACACATTTCATAGCCACTTGCATGTGTATATTTAAATATGCAACTTTTCTGTGCATAAGAAATAAAAAAAACTTTGGAAAATTACAAGTCAACATCGAATTATTCTTAGCTGTTCCCTACTCAAATCTCCATTCTATGCACAAGTTCCCCATCCGTATACATATGTGACTAAAGGAATGCCTAACATTTAGAGAAGTCACCTGTTTCCGCTAACAGGTTGGAGATGGGGATAGTAACTTGCGGGTCTTCCAAATGTAGTAGCAAGTCATCAGCATAGGCTGAGAGAGTATTTTGTTTACCCTCTGCCTGGATACCTGTCGGAACAGGGGAGTTAATTAGTTAAGGGTTCCAGGTAGAAGTTAAACAGCAGAGGGGAGAGTGGACAGTCCTGCTGGGTGCCACGTTGGAGAGGGAAGGGATTAGAAAGACAGCCATTGCACCAAACCCAGGCTGTAGGGGAAGTGTACAAAATTTGGACCCATTTAATATAATCAGGAGGAATACCGAAGTGATGAAAGGAGGCAAAGAGGAAGTCCCAGGAGACCCGATAAAATGCTTTATCGGCATCAAGGGAGACCAGAGCCGCCGGTCTATCAGACTCCCCGGACACCGAAATAAGGAAAAGCAATTTCCTCATGTGGTCTCCTGATACCCTCCCAGACATGAAGCCCACTTGTTCATGGCCAGTAACCTCCCCATAATCGGGGCAAGGCGATTAGCCAGGATTTTAACTAGGATTTTTACATCGGTATTTTATAACGATATAGGGCAGTAATTTCATGGTATAGGGGGTCTTTTCCTGGTTTGGGGGTAAGAGTGATCAAGGCCTCTAAAAAAGTAGAGTCTGTCACCCCTTCCTCAAACCAGAAATTGAAAACATCCACTAATTGAGAGAGACAGGACTTATATGGGTTGTTAGAGAGGCCATCTGGTCCAGGGGCCTTATCCAAGGGTAATTGTTTGATGGCCTGCTGCACTTCACCTAACCCTTTCCGGGTGCCCAGAGATACCATAGTGGCGGGAAGTAGCCGGGGAAGATTGGCAGAGTTTAAATATCCTGCAATAGCATGGTCAGGAGGACAGGATGCTGTATCCACCGAATAGAGATCCTGGAAATATCTCCCGAATCAGAAGCTATTTCCTTGGAGTCGATGATTACAGCTTCACTTCTTGATGGGTGGAGGCCCGGTATAAACCTTGTGGCTTCCGCTTGCAGTAACCTGAGTGCTAAAAGTTTGCCGGCCCTTTCCCCAGAGTCTAGGTACTTTAATTTAGTATGATGCAAGGCAAGCTCCGCCTTCTGTGCCATAATGTCAGAAAACTATGCTTTCAAGTGGTGCAGGTTAGCCCAGTCTGATGCATTGGAGGAACGATTGAGAGAGTGTTCTAAGAAGGTGATTTCAGTAAGCAGTGAATCTAGTTGATCCTGGGCGTTATGGTTCCTGATTACTGTTAGATGTATACTCACCTCGCAGGGCACACTTGAGGGCAGCCTAAATGGTATCTATTCTATCCACAGAACCCATATTAGTCTCCAGGAAAGAGGTAATAAAGTCTTGGATATGAGTAAGGGACAAAGGGGATTGTAAGAGCTGAGTATTTAAATGCCATATAGAGTTTCGCTTGATCCCAGGCCCCAACAGATAAGAAATACCGATGGGAGAGTGATCTGACAAGACCCTAGCACGTATTGTGGCATTCAAAATGCCCAGGAGGCCAAAGGAACTAATGAGAAAACATTCAATCCAGGAAAACATGCAATGTGGAGGGGAAAAATGGGTGTGTTGTCTTTCTGTGGGGTTTAAAATACACCAAACATCTATGGTCCCAGTGCCCTTCATGAGATCTCTCAGGGCCCGTTGAGCTGGAGTTAGTTCTAGTCTCCTGTGATCTGATCTATCCAGGTCAGTCTGGGCAACCAAATTCCAGTCTCCTCCCAGAATAGTTAATTTTGGGGGTTCTGTGATAAGTAAGGTCAGTAACTGAGTGGAAAATTGAGGAGAGTCCGTGTTTGGTCCATAAACGGAGCCCAACAGGACCGGATAAGATTCTGCGATACCCTGAAGAATAATATAACATCAATTTGAATCTCAGCATTCATGTACCGATTTAAAAGGGACTGTTTTAGCAATTAATATTGCAACCCCTTCCTGTTTCGAGGAGGTACCAGAGCGAAAACCTGCGCCACCCAGTTTCTTCTGAAAAGTGAGACATCTTCCCTCCGAAGATGTGTCTCTTGTAAATAAACTATTCCTGCTTTGAGGTATATGTATACCCTTGAGGAAAGAAGGGAGAGAGGGAGGGAGAGAGGGGATATGATAGAAACTTTCAAGTACCTCAAGGAAATCAACAAAGTCCAAGAGGGTAGCATCTTTCAGAAAAAGAGGTGTGCAAGAACAAGGGGGCACAATTTGAAGATAGAGGGGGGATGGCTCAGATGTAATGTGAGGAAGTATTTTTTCACAGAGAGGGTTGTGGATGCATGGAACAGCCTCCCTGAGGAGGTCGTGGAGCCAAGAACAGTGGAGGAATTCAAGAATGCATGGGACAGACATAAGGCAGTCCTAGTGGGGGTTAGGAGGAAGTAAGCTGTTGGTTAACTAGGATCTGCAGCTTATCTGTTAGGTAGGAAAATGGGCAGATTAGGTGGGCCAAGCGGTCCTTATCTGCCCTCAAATTCTATGTTTCTATGTGTTGGAGATGGCGTAGACTTACCATCCTCTTACGCCTGTCTTGGGCCCCTTTAATGTTCCAGCTGATAAAAGTGTAAGGGCTTCCCATTTAGCTAGTCAAAGAGTGGTCCTGAGGTTCAATAGACAGGAACCACCAGCTGCCGCATGGGACACAAATCAGTGACTGAAGGGTTATACTAGCACGGCGCTTATTTCCCCTCCTCCCTCCCGACATCCATAGTGCAGGTAATGCGACATTAATGAATACCCCCTCCCCCCACAAAACCCCCCAACATGAATAACATTAAAACACACATAAATCTACCCCCAATTCTAACTAACTGCACCACCTTCAATACACCATCAGGTGATGTTTACAAAGCTAAGCTAAGCTAAGAGAGCCCACAATCATGACCTCCACCCCCCCCAAACAGTTTGGTGCAAACAGCAATATAATCATAGGTAGTAAGTAATAAGATGACTTAACTTTAAACAAATACCCTTAGGTAATTATCTTCTTACTGTAAACACTGCCTTTACCTAAACTAAATTAATTAAGCACCCTATGCTTGGAACAGTCCATCAGTACATCTTCTGGGTGATAGTCTTTCTAAACTGAACTGGCTTTAAAGAAGAAGGAGAGGCAGTCCGTTTCAACAGTCTCGGACTAATAAAATTCCGGGTAATTTTAATTAGGCAAAGTCAACTAAGCCACAGTTATACATCAGTTTATGTCCGGCTTCCCCATTTACAATTGGGGGAAACCCGTTAGAAGGAAAGTTGAAAGAAACCATAAACTTCCTTCGCTAGGAGAAAATAAAAAAGGAGACCATGTCCATCTTTAACTCCGGTGGAGGTAAAAAGGGTCACTATTGTTACTGCACGAAGGGTTTACTAACCCCTGCTGATGGAGTAGGAGCAGGATCAGACATGCAGGCCTAGTCTGTGGCAAAAAGTAGTTAGGCCCGTCACTCGTTGTTAGCAACTTTAGTAACAGCACAGGTATCTGTGGCAGAACGACACTCCACTCAATCAGACCCCTAAAACAATGGCGTGAGAGTTCAACACCCCAATAACATGCCAGGGCCAGTGAAGGATAGGCAAAAAAACACCAAAGCTGGAAACAGCAGTTAAAGGTCACCATGTACTTACTGTGCCCTTGAGAAGGTAAATGCCCTATTAGATCTGCGAGGGGCTTTCACTTAAACAAGTCGGGTAGCAGAGTCTTTAGCTCAATTACTGCTTGCTCCAGAGTATCGAAAGAGACCCACCGTTCAGCATGTTTCACTTGTAGCACGGCTGGGTATCTGACCCTGAACAGTTTCCTGGCCGCTGTCAGCTTAGAAACAGTTGGATGGAGTTCTTGTCTCTTAGCCCGAACTGTCTATGGCAGATCTTGAGAAATCCGTATTTTATGTCCCTCCCATTGCAGCTCTTGAATCTCTTTAGTTTTAGCTAAATTATGCTGCTCGTCTTGAAAATTTAATAACTTGAAAAGCAGGGGTTGAGGGGGAGCACCAGAAGGTGGGGGGGGGCGCAGTGAGCGACGGTTCAGCAATTTTATCACAGAACTTCTGAAGAAATAGTATTGACGCATTGCCCTCTTCTTTTTCAGGTAGTCCAAGAATCAGCAAATTATTGTGCCGACTGCGCCCCTCGAAATCATCTAATTTTTCTTCTAATTTCTTAAGCCTGTGTTCCATATTTGTGGTGTCCTGGTCAGTTCTCCCTTGCCATTTCTCTACAGAAGTGAGTCGTGCCTCCGAATCGCTGACCCACATTGAAAGTGAGTTGACCGAGGAACGGATCTGCTGGAGATCTGCTGAGATAGCAGAGATGGTCTCCTGCATAGGCTGCATTATTTCGAGGAATCGTTCCTCTGAGAGTGCTGTGTGGCTGGGTGGATTCTTGAGCGAGCCGAAGGCCTTTTCCGGTGTGGGAGGAGGAGAGTGGCACAGAGGAGCCTTTTTCATTTCTATTTCCATAATCCGGGCACCGAATCTCGTACCACAATGTTCCAGCAGGTTACAGTGCTGTATTTAGCTTCAGTTAAGACTCTTAGGGTGAGTAAAATCAGAGTCTGTTTGCGGGTGAAGCGAGGAGCAACGGAGACACGCTGTTCTCCCTCAGACAGCCATCATGTGACCGATTTTCTGTTTCTATGATTTGAACCGCTGGCTTCATTGCTGTGATGTCATCAGCACTCTGATAGCTGCAGTCTGATTGGTTCTGTTCTTTGCAAAAGTCAAGGAAAGTGACTGTGACATATCTAAACTCTAGATAAATGTTCATCTGGAGGTTAGGCAGCATGATAAACAACTTTATCATGTATGGGGAGCCCTTACTACCAACCGCAGTCAAACTGTTTACAGTGCTGCTACGGTATCGTGATGTCAAGAGGTTGTTAACCCCCCCTGACAATGCCACAACAATACCATAACAATGAGAGTGGATCTGCTCATGTGCAGCTTTGAACTAGCGGTTCGCAATGAACAGTCTGTGCACTGCTAGTATTTAACTCATTGCTTTGTGAACCACTTTGGGATACAGTGTGTATGAAAGGCACTATATAAATCCACATTCTAGTCTACTCTACAGTCCCCGCACTATCAGTATCTAACTCAATGCTTGGTAAAGCATTTTAGGGTACAGTGTGCCTGAAATTCTTTTCTCTTCTACAGTCTCCACAGTACCAGTACCAGTATCTAACTCGCTGCTTTGTAAAGCATTTTGGGATACAGTTTGTATGAAAGACACTATATAAGTCCAAATAATTCTGTTCTATTCTGTTCTGTTCTATTCTACTGTCCTCACACTACCAGTATCTAATTAATTTCCTTGAAAAGTGTGTTGGTATACAGTGTAAAAGGCACTATATAAATCAGAATTCTACTCTGTTCTGTTGTCCCTACACTAGCAGTATCTCTTTGCTCTGTAAAACACCTTGGGATACAGTATGTGTAACCCCCCTGCAAATGGGGGTTCCCAAAAGACTTCCAGGAGCTTGCTTGAATGCTCCAAGCCTGAATGGTGTTTGGCGTTTAAGCCATTTATCAGTGAGTGTTTTTAGAGCCTCTGGTACTGTCTCTTTAAGAGCTGTCTGCTTGCAGACATAATTAGTTTGTATGGGGGGACTGTGTGCTTCTCTTTTTGAGTACCACTCGAGCTGCTGCCAATTCACTCCATTTTTGCAGTCACTAGGAGTGCAAAGGAACCTATCTGAAAGATGTAACTGTTTGCCAGAAATCATTTAGAGTAATAATGAAATTACAGTTTGTCTAACCTGCTTTCTTTGCAGTCAGAACTGTGTCTGCCTAGTTCCCCATTCTGGTTTTGAACTGTGAACTGGACCAATCAGTGTGGGGTAAGCTAGCTCTAAAATGGTGCCTTGGACGAATCAGAACTTGGACTCATAATCTGAGCCAGCCACAAGAGGATTGTATGGGCAGTGACTCTGGGAGATGTAGTTTAGACTTCGGCGCCTTTTTGGACCAACAGCAGCAGTCTATTGTGATTGACAGCCAATCCAGTCAAGAACTGGGAGGAACTCAAAGGAAGTGCCCACAAGAGTGGTAGCAGGGAGGAGGCGGGGAACTACAGACCGGTCAGTCTTACCTCAGTAGTGGGCAAGATTATGGAGGCACTCCTTAAGGAAAGGATAGTGCAACACCTGGAATCCATAGGGGCACAGGATCCAAGACAGCATGGGTTTACAAAAGGAAGGTCCCGTCAAACTAATCTCATAGATTTCTTTGACTGGGTAACCAGAGTGGTGGACCAAGGGGGAGCAGTTGATGTCGCCTACCTTGACTTCAGCAAAGCTTTTGACACTGTTCCACATAGAAGATTGATAAATAAGCTAGGTAGGCTCGGGTGGGTCAGAAGTTGGTCAACTGGGTGGCAAACTGGTTGACTGGCAGAAAAGAGTGGTGGTAAATGGTATACAGTCAGAAGAGATGCAGTCACAAGTGGGTACCTCAGGGATAAGTCCTGGGGCCAATCCTATTCAACATCTTCATTAGTGACCTGCAGATGGACTAGAGGGTAAGGCTTGTCTGTTTGCAGATGACACCAAGATCTGCAACAGAGTAGATGATCCAGATGGGGTGGGCAGAATGAGAAGAGATCTGGATAAACTAGCAGAATGGTCAGAAGAGTGGCAACTGGGATTTAATGCAAAGAAGTGCAAAATCATGCACATAGGGAAGAGAAACCTGAAGCCACTTATAGGCTGGGAGGAGTTGCTAGCAGTCACAAAGGAAGAAAGAGACTTGGGCATCATCATCACTGATGACCTAAAATCATCAAACAGACCTCTAAAGCAGTAGGTAAGGCTAGGGGGTGTTAGGATGTATTAGTAGGGGTATCACAAGTCGTAAGAGGGAGGTAATAACCTCTGTACAAGACATTGGTTAGGCCCCATCTGGAGTACTGCGTGCAGTATTGGAGGCCACACCTTCACAAGGACATTAACCAAATTGAGGCAGTCCAGAGAAGGCAGCAAAATGGTGCAGGGACTGCATCAGAAGACATATGAGGACAGATTAACGAGCTCAATATGTATACCCTTGAGCAAAGGAGGGAGAGAGGTGATATGATCGAGACATTTAAACACCTTAAGGGCATAAACAAGGTGAAAGAGTCTAACATGTTTAAATATAAGAAAAATAGCAGGACAAGAGGACACAGCATGAGATTAGAGGGAGGCCGATTAAGGGAATGTGAGGAAATTCTTTTCACAGAAAGGGTGGTAGATGCATGGAATGGCTTACCACAAGAAGTGGTGGCTATGAATACAGTGCAGGGCTTCAAACAGGCATGGGATAGGCATAAGGGAGCAATACAAATGACTATGAATAGATAGGTCACTGACAGAGCAAAGGCCGATGGCACATTTATAAGGTAGAAAAAGAAATGGGCAGACTGGATGGGCCTTGCGGTCCTTATCTGCCGTCAACTTCTATGTTTCTATGTTTCTATGTTTTGTCTGTTGGAGTTTCAGTTTAGCTCTGGCAGTGAAGGGGAAAGGAACCCTGTGCTCCTTCAGTGCACAGTTTTAGTCAAAAAACATGTGTAAGGTCCAGAGTTCCGGTCTGCAGCTTGTGTAACTGCTTGTTAGGACTGAATCAGCCCTGTGAAGAGAATCAAAGGATATCTGAAGAGTAGAAACCAGGCTCACCCTGTAGAAGACTGGAGAAATTGCTAATTTGCACTCGGGTCTGTCAGGAACTGAATCTGCTGTGTGTTCTCCGGTATTGTGCAGTAATTATATCGGATAGAGATGCAGCCTGCCTGGTATAGTGCTTTCTTTTTACCATATAAATGTGTGAAGAGGTTTGTGTACCTCAAGTGAATCCTGCTGCCATTAAGTGACTTTTGCCTGTGACTGTTTACCATATAAATGTGTGAGGAGTCTCTTGGAGCTCAAGAGTAGCCCTGCTGACATTGAAGGACCCTATCTTGTTTGGAGGTCGTGAGTACTAATTCAGGGTCGCCTCCTGTTGAATTGCCACATTAAATCCAAATGGAATTACTGTACTGCTGACTGTTTAATTTTCCTTTCTCTGTGTGAAAGGGCCCCTACCAGCTGCCACGGTTTGACTAGCCACTAGGGCTTGGGTACCCAGGGACAGTAACTGATAGGGATAGGGCCTGTGCACAGAGCCACAGGGTAGATGAGTAGAGTGATAAGCTAATTAACCTGATTTCCCTGTCCTTGTTATATCCCCTAAATAAATCAGAGCTGCTTGTTTCAGCAAAGTTATACTGCCTGAGGTATTTGTCTATGTTAAAGTACTGTACTGTGATTGTTGCACTGTATCTTATTTCACAGGAGGTCCCAGTGCCGGAACCAGTCCTGGGGTAAGTGTATACTGTGAAGGTAATTCTGATATATTGTGTGGGCCACTAGTGGGAAGAAAGGGGGTTGCAGTGTCCCAGAGGGCTGTGACCAAGTTAGTTTAACTATTGCAAACCCTGACCTCTGGGTGGAGGCACCCGCCATTGGATCCAGGCCCCTCAACCTGTTAGTGGCAAATCAGGCAGGGGTAGTAGCCCCTGGGATAGCGCCATCTAGGGGTTACAGTATGTATTGAAAGAGCAATGTAAAACCAAATTGCATTCTGTTTTATTCTAAGGGAGGGGTCTGTTGGGTCATTCAGTAGTGTATTTGGCAACAAGGACCTTTTCTAACTTTTTGCAGCTTAGATTCAGCCTGGGCCCAAACCCCAGAAACGTTACCCATCCCTTGAAGCTGGACTCAGGCAGTCAGGGAAAGAATATAGGAAAGGCTGGTAGGTCACTGACAGAGAATACTTGAAGCATGAAGTAAGCTGCTGTTTTGCTATGGAATGTACATTCCTGATCAGAGGAGCACCCGCCCTTCACCCCCACAGCTCTGTCAGTCGTAGTGCTGTTTTAATAGATGGACTGTAGGTGGATATTAACCTCGCACATGCCTGCCTGCAGTATTAGACTTGGATCCGGCATTAATAAAGATCTGGTGGCAGCAGGACCCTGCCTTGACCTTTGCATGGAATAGAACCAATCCAACATAATACATTTCCAACCCAGCCAAAATTAACTGTGTCACGGCCCGCTACCAACAGTTATCATGTTCAGTACAAGGTACAATTTGACAAATAAGTTTTCTGCCTACTTGCTGACAGCCACCCCCCCTCTAGTCTGTCCCTGTTCATTATTGCCACGGACTCTTATTAAAATCCTGTGTCCGACACTAACAGTATACCAATATAGGGATACTGTTAGGTACACAGTTACATGCTTGGAAACATAGGTCTGTGAGTAAACACACCTGTGTGGATTTATATAGCACCTTCCATACAAACTGTAGCGAAGCACTCCAGTGGCATATCGGAGAGGTCGCTTTCAATTTTGTTTCAGGTTACGTTTTCATTAGTAAGGTTCAGTACTACAGTCTGTAAGCAGAAGAAAGCCAAGGAGTTCATCTAGGCTGCCCCTTTCTGCTTAGTGGTAGTACTGCAAGCCTCCACTCCTCAGTAATATTTTGTCCAGTTTGTTTTGTAAAAGTAATCTTACGTTTATGTGTACAGTTACTGTGTCTCTTGTGATCATAAGATGCGTTCTTGAGTTCTTTGGGTGAGAGAACTGTGAAGCAAAGTGGAGCACTTCGGACACACAAAGGACTTGAGAAAAAAAAACGAGTACATGGAATATTTAGAAATAAAAATATCCAGATTGGCCGAGAATGATGTCATGATCTATATTCCTTACTGTCTACCACTATGCTTGGCAAGTCATTCCACAGCTCCACCATTCTCTGGGTACCACTAGCGCACACGTTTACATGCTCCAAATTTTGGTGGCCTCAAAGTGTGGCCTCTAGAAATTAATGGTGGCCTCACCCTTATATTTTATTTATTTATTTTGTTCTTGGATTAGCACCTATGAGCTACAAGCGCATTTACGTAGGTTCCACGTCAAAAGCAGACATTGTAACAAACAAACAACTTATCACAGAGTGCAGACATGCATAGGATAATGATATACAAAATCTGTAACAAACGACTTAAAATGTGCAGGCATCAGTGGGCTATCTACATACAAATCAGTAGTCACAAAGACCATAAGAGGACAGCAATGATAGCCGAGGCCACTAGGGCAACGATATTTCAATCCAAACCGTAATAGCAAGGACCAGAAGGGAGGACGATTTAGGAGATGTCAAGGGGAAGGGGATGGGATGGTGTCGGGTGAGAAGAAAGGTACATAGCCCATAGTTAGAGAGGCTACAGGAGGGCTACAAAGTAGCACAGGTATGCCTTGTCAAGGGTAAATTTAACGAGTACAGTTGGGGGGGCAGCAGCTCAGGTAAGCCTTGTCAGGGGAGGAATTAGAGTAAGGTTACTGGGGAGGGGGGCTATAGGAGTTGGTTGAGTAGACTGCCATTGTCAGTGGCCCTATAACTATTGCATAGGGTGGGCCATGGGTTAGGAATAGATGTAGGGGGTGGATGAACTTAGTGGAAATTAGTAACCATTTTGAGTTGTCAAGGCACCAGGAGACCCCTGAGGTTAGATTTAAACAGGCCACGTTTGGGACAGGCCTGGATGTCTTTGCTAAGGGAGTTTAGCCACTTGGGGACCCTATATTTGGAAGATCTCTGCCCTTGGGAGGTTCTGTGGAAGGGCACTTTTAGGGGCTGGTTACATGCACTTCTTGTATTCCTGGTGCTGTTGTTGGTGTGAAGACTGCGAAGTATCCCCGGAGTAGTGAGGCCAAGAGTGGCTTTCTTACCAAGCTGGCATACTTGGTATTGGATCCTGTTTTCAAGGGTGAGCCATCCAGTGCACGAGTAGAGCTCTCACACATTCATTAGATGGTGGGCTCCGTGGATAAGCCTACAGGCTTTATTAAGGGAGAGCGTGATTCTGTGTAGAGATGACTCAGTATCAGCTTCATAGACTAGTCCATAGTCTATGATTGACAGGAGTGAGCTGGCGGCAGCGAGTCTAAGGCTGTCATTTGTTAAACAATGTCTGTGTTTGTATAGCAGACCGATTTTGGAGTTAACAGTTTTTGCAACCATATCGATGTGATGAGAGTAAGAGAGTGATCTGTCAGTGGTGACCCCTAGGTATTTGAAGGTATGGTCCATATCCAATACTTTGTTGTGTTTATTATGAATTTGTAGTTGATATGATTTGTATCTATTTTGAGGTGTAGCAAAGATCATGGTCTTTGTCTTCTTGTAATTGAGAAGAAGCTTGTAGTTTAGGAACCAGGTTTCTACCTCCGCGAAGCTAGACTGAATTTGTTTTTCTCAGTCAGGACAGGCTTTGGGTAGATTGTTTAGGAATATGCTGAAGAGTGAGAGGCCCACGAATGAGCCTTGGGGTACCCTAGTTGTGAAGTTGCGGTGATCAGAAAGTGTCTTGCATTTTTACTTGTTGTGTACAGTCAGTTAGATAGCTATGGAACCATCCCAACTGCCTCTGGAGAAAGACCAGTACTGGCCAGCTGACCCAGAAGGAGCTCATGGTTGACCGTATCAAAGGCCTTAGTTAAGTTGCACCAACCATATGCCCACGGTCTAAAGTATCATGGATAAAACTAGTAAACTCAACCAGGGCAGTGGTAGTGCTGTGCTTTTTTCTGAAACCGTGTTGTCCTTGACCTTGGAGCTCATACTTATTGGGGTAGCTCACTAACTGATCACTAACTATCCTTTCTAGGGTTTTAGAGAGAGGGGGGATTATAAAGATGGGCCGATAGTTCAGGTGTTTGGTGCGGTCGCCATTTTTAAAGATAGGAGTGACCCTTGCCTTTTTCCAGATCATGGGGAATTTTGCAGTTATAAGCAACACATTTAGTATGTAGGTTAATGGGTGAATAACCATGTCCAAATTGAGAGCTATTAATTTGAGGTCTAAAGAGTTGCTGTTTCACCTTGCCTTGCCAAGAGCCGTTGTTAGGTACTTTTTGGCTTCTGTTATTGATACAGTTCTGAAGTAGAAGGGTGGTGGTGCAGGAAGGCAAGAATGTCCTTTTCACTTTGGGTCCGAGTTGCTTTGGGGGTTGAGGAAGTCAGGAGGAAGCACTCCACTAAGATCAGGGAACGCTTTGTTAAAGGTGTTAGATATCTCTTTGGCATCTTGGGTTAGCTTCCCGTTCACTTAAAGCATAGTGGGGGGAGTTTTGCTGGGTTTACCGGCTAAGGTTGTTATGCTGTCCCAGAAAGCTTGCCTGTCTCCCCAGGAATTGTTCAACTCTTGCTTGAAGTACTGGCTCTTTGCTTGACGAATGGCATAGGTGCATTTGTTGCAAGCTGTTTTATAGTTTTGTATGTCCATACAAGATCTAGTATTTCTTGCCTTGTACCAGAGATTCTCTCTTTCCTTCATTTGTTCAAGAAGGGAGGGAGTGATCCAAGACTTACAGGTACCCTTAAGCTTATGTTTTTTCAAGGGAGCATAAATGATGCATGTATCTTTGAAAGCACTCACAGAGTGCTCTAGTGCTATGTCTACATCCTTGGACTTTTAGGTGGATGACCAGTCTAGATGGCTTAGATGGGTTTTTAAGGGGCCTAACTGACCAGCCTTTAAGGCTCTAGAAAAGATAGCTTTTTTAAGGGGGGGGGGTGTTGGGAGCCTTATTTGTCCAATAACAAAGGATAGGGGAATGGTCACTTATACTGTCTGGGAACACTGCAGTCTTAGCTATCCTTTCAGGAAGATTGGTAAATAACCAGTCGAGTAAGGTGCTGTTACCGGTATGGTAATTCGTTCGGGTCGGACCTTAGAACTTGGACCCCCTGATATACGTCAAACCCCAAATGTAACACATTTCTATACACACAGTATATTATATCGAATCACCGATGTATTTTCATTTGAAATTACTCTCCTTTTTTTTTGTAAAGATAAGAAATTGCCCAAAGCCATTACTTTTGTAACTGGGGTTCTAAAGAACTCTGTGGCCACACACAATTGTGCTGGTGGCCACGTGTAGTTACAGTGGCCTCATTTCAGAAACACTGCAGAAGCGGATCCAGCTATGTAACAAAGTAACACCCGCTGACCCCTTAGGTCCCCCCAAAATATCATTGTTAGCATCATTTTAGCTTTAAATTGGAGCATTTTATGTTTTTCAGTAAAGTGCTACCCACTTGAAAAAATTCTAGATCTGCCCCTGCTGGGAGCAGAATTACTTTCTCCTGTTTGTTTGGAAACTACAACTTTTAATTTGTCTGCTACGACTCACATTTGAGTCTGAACATAATGCTATGTTTAAAATACTGCATGTAAAAGGGGGTGTTTGAAGTTAGAATTTAGAGGTCAGTGAGTCAGTTTTCCCTGTATGCCTGCCTTGCTCGTTCCCCGAAGGCCATCATCGCATCTCTCATTATGCCTCTATCATATCCAAGTCTTGGTTTGGATCTCTCCCCTGCTGTCTGACCTCCCTCCTACTCCCACCCCTCCTCGTGTTCCCTCTGCTCTGATGTCCGTTGCTTCTTTTCCATCCTGTGTGCCTGGTGGGCTAAAGCCCTCTGCTGGTCAGTTTGTTTTCTCAAATAGACTTCTCGCCTTCTCAACTCTTACCTCCCTGTCACTATCCAATCTGCATTCTTTCCATACTCCCAGAAAGTGCTACATCAGGCCTACATACCCACACCCACGCCTGCACCTAACTCTGTTCTAACTCCCATGCCCTCCCTTCTCCCACCTGCCCCAATCCATTTCAGCACATGTACTCTCAGTATTCATTGCACTGTTCCCATGGTACTGGTTTTTTTTTTTTTTTTTTGCAAAGTCCATTTTATGCCACCTCTGTTTCTGGCACTGGCTCAGCAGAACCCATGGCAGCCCCTGACTGCCACCTACCTTTGCTGGTTATCCTACACAGAGCCTGTGCTTACCCCACTCCCCCACTTGTATGACATCAGGAGTGTGTGTGTGTGTGTGTGTGTTTTGTCACTGTATATGTGTGTGTCTGTGTCTCACTGTGTGTGTTATTGTTTCTCCCCCGGCAGCGCACATTCCAGCGGCACTCCAGCCCCATCCCCTGACATCCATTGGCACCAGCTGTGCCCCCCCCAGGGCTTACCTCTCAGTGGGGTCAGCAGGGGGAGCGCTCACCCCCTCTTCAGCACGGATCCGGTCTGCTGATCTGACTGGCTGGGGGTGGGACCTGAGCATGCCACCATCATTCAACAGCCAGGACGTTCCCTTTTCTTCCCTGCGGGGGGGGGGGTGTGCAAATACATGAAATGAATAAACAAGACGGGTTCAGATGGGCTGTTCAAAGTAAGGGAAGGGAGGGCCACCAGGGGCCATGATATGAGACTGGAGCAAGGAAGGTCTAGGAGGGAGATGAGGAGACACTTTTTTACAGAGAGGGTGGTGGCCTGGTGGAATGTGTTACCTGCTGAAGTGGTATGTAGTAGAACAGTGGACTGCTTCAAACGAGGATGGGACAGGACAAGGGAAGGGTTAATGAAGGGGAAGGGTGGAAGGGAGGGGCAGCTGCAGAATAAGGGGTGCTAGCTGCACATTTGAGCAGACTTGATAGACCTTTAGGCCTTTATCTGCTGGCAAATTTCATATGTTCGTAAGGACTCTAGTGGCAGTGCCATGCACGTTTCCGTACACTGCATGCCTGGAGTCTGCCCCGCCTCTGCCCCTCTTTCTTTAATGTCAGTGTGTCAGCCCCTAGCCTCCACTAGGGGCCGTGCTAATACCGTCTGCCTGCAACCCCCCAGAGAAGGAGAGTTGTCCTGGGGACACTCAATCCTTCTCCTCCCCAGCTGACCTCCAGCAACTCGCTCGCATCATGAACACAGGTCGTCGGCATGGTGAGAGGAGTGGCATCCAGTGCTCAACCCTCAGCACCACTGGGCCATCCATTGTGTGCGTTTTGTGTGGAGAGAAGGATCTCATGGTTAGAGAACATGCTGTACTTGGAACCAGTAGGTCCAGAGTTCAAATCCCACTACCGCTGAGCTGGCCTGCATCGAAGTGGCAGCATTGCCAGTCATGACTCTAGCAGTCTGGTGGCTCACATCCTGAGCCTGGAGTGTCCAAGGTCTGACTGAAAGAGGCTACAGCAACCCCGGAGATACTCTCTTTCTCCAAGAGGGAGGGTTACCTGACCCACTGTGCTACTGTTAACTGTGTGACCACAGATGGCAATGTAGTGGCTAATTCTGGAGGTGCTGCGGACCTGACAGGTGCTGCATCAGGAAATGTAGTGTGAGCACACTTGGCACTCTGACAACACCGTCTCACTGGAAGGGAGGAACTGAAGAGGAAAACATTCTGGTTAGACAGAATGGTGATTGGTGCTTGCAGGCCTCACACTGCCACCAGTTGTTCCCACCTGGGGATTGCAGAAGGAACTTTGAACTCCCAGGCCAGCCATGGGGTGGGGGGATGGGGACAGGCTTGGAGATAAAAGGGGGAGCAGATAAGGTGGTGCTGGATCTTGAAAGCTGGCTCTAGTATTGGAGGGAGAAGGACACATGAGAAATGGGACAGAACACAGAAATATAAACATGTAGAAATCTGCCAGCGCACATGCAGTCTGCCCTGTGAGATTTTACATGTCCCTCGGTAATCATGATCAATCTCTCCTCCCTCCCTCCCTCCCTGCCCCCGCCTCCCTTGACCAGCCCTTTATGCCTACCCCCTTAAAGCTCTCCCCATTTGCACTGACCGGTGCTTCAGCTTGCCTGTTCTGCCCCTCCAAGACCCTCTCTGTGAAGTAGTATTTGCCCATGCCCCTTCTGAACCCCTCCCCCACCAATTTCTTACTATGCCCCCTGGTATTTGTATCTGCTCAGAATACCATTTTGCTACATACGCAGGTATGCCACCAGTACAACTAACAGATGCCCTAGGTAAGATCTGAACCCAGATCTGCTTGGATTACCGGCTTGATGCATGACCATTGTTATGTACCTCTTGTTTTGTAACTAATTCTGTTTCGCCCATCAAAATAGAACTTTTAGTTCCTGTGGGCCTACCTGCTTACAAACAAACAAACAAAAAAACAAACACATTACCAGGTATGCTACCAGAACAATGGGGGTGGGGAGGTTCAGGAGAGATGCTAGGAAGTACTATTTCAAACAAGATGTGGAGGAGGGGTGAAACAGTCTGCCAGTGGAAGGGATTAATGCTAAACCCATTGAGAGCTTCAAGATGGGGTGAAATGAGTACAAGGGGAAGATCAGGAGGGCAGGGGTGGGGGGGCATGGACCTATAAGGGACAAGCACCTCAACATCAGGAATACCCGATAGAACCTGGGGCCTCTTTTTTTGGTTTGTTTGTTTTGTAAATGTGTTTTTATTGAATATCCTGTGCATACAGTCAAAGAGCAATAAAACAGTGGTATACAATGTCAGTGTTTGATAATCCGTGAAATACAGTCACTGTGCAGTATAAGAAACCGTTGGTGCCCAAAAACATGGAACTCCCTCATGCCCCAGAATGTGGGGAGAGTACGCCAGCAAATGAGAAAAAGCTAAACAACAGGTAGACCGTCCAAAGCACTTTCATAAAGCTATAATATATTGTGAAAAAAAACCATGGGGGGGGGGGATAAAAGAGAACAGACCCACCACCATCTGCTTCACCAAACCAATACCTTAACTAGAAATCTGACACCAGCTCTGATCTTGATCAATGTATTGATCAATGTACTCCCAACAAGAAGGGCTGTCCCAAGGCCTACAAACCCCAAGTCACTTAGGCCCTGTTCACACACTGCAGCCCGAAAACCCTTCTGTAACGTTACAGAGGGTGTAAACCGCATCGGTAACAGCGTGCGTTTACACTGGTAACGTTACAGGAGGCGTTTTCGTAACCATTGTGGAAACCACCTCATAGGTGGTTTCCACAACAGTTATGAAACCGGTCCCGCCCTGGGACCATTACCGGCGGTAGTGTGGACTGCCGGTAACGATTCCCTGCAGGGCACAAAGCGCAGCACGAGCTGCATTGTGGGATCGGGCGCCGCTGTAACAGTCGCCCGGATCCCGATGTGTGGACCGGCGGTGCCGGTCCCGTAATGGACACCGCCAAAGTGTGGACGCACTGTACCGCTCTGCAGCCATAACGGATTGCATCCGTTACTGGGCGCAAGCGGTGTAGTGTGGACGGGGCCTTAGAAGCAGTTGTCCTGAGGAGTTGCTATGGGACAAAATTGGATTTTGGGACATAATGTATAGCACCCATCCATTCCAGTAGTAGTAGGAAAGCTTGTTTATATCATTAAGGGGAATTAGTTATTTTCTCCATGTAGTAAATTTGATTAGTTAAGTTCCCAGTGCCTGGTCTTTGCTGGCAAATGCGTATGTTTCTAGGTTTCCAATACAGAAAAAGAATAAACAAAACGCCGCCACAGTCACTGGCTCACTTTGTGACCGCGAGCAAGTCTCGTGACCTCTTTCTTGCTTCCATCTTTCGTAACTATTAAACTGAGGGAGAAACGGGACCCCCCACCTATCCCCACAGGAAAATGAGATGGTGCATTTTCATCTCCAGTCAGAGACGAACCACAGACAACTAAATCATTAACAAAGAAAAGTTGCCAAACCTCTGATGAAGTGTGGTTCCTCTGCACATCCCAGCACTGCTGTGTAGCTCTTACCACATTCTTCTTTCTTTGCTTTCACTGCCAAGTTCTTCATGCCCAGCACCATTTCCCGTCAGTCACCCTACATAAATTCCAGTCCACCCGGAGTACTTAGTAAACTGCAGGTTTATCCGCTGTGGCATGGTGCAGCAACTGGGGCATGTGTAACGCCGTACAGTGCACCACTCAGAAGATTAATCCCTCATTACTAATGAATTCCCCTGATATGGTAAAAATTCAGGCCGATGGTCCTTTTGTAGGATGTTTAGAGGGTGTGGATGCAGTCCCAGCTGCAAGATCAAATCCACTACTAGTATCTAACTCATTGCTTTGTGAAGCACTTTAGGATACAGTGTGCATGAAAAGTGATATATAACTCCAAATGCTGTTCTATTGTATTCTTCAGTCCGACCACTACCAGGATGTAACAGTGTTTTAAATTACCTTTAGGATACAGTGTGTATGAAAGGCACTATATCAAGCCCAATTCTGTTCTATTCTACAGTCCCTACACTACCAGTATCTAACTCACGGCTTTGTAAAAAACCTTTTGGATACAGTGTGTACGAAAGGCACTATATAAATCTAAATTCAGTTCTACACTATGGTTGCTGTGCTACCAGTATCTTACTCGTTGCATTGGAAATAGCTTTAGGATACAGTGTGTTTGAAAGGTGCTATATAAATCCAAATGTTAGTCTATTCTACAGTCCCACACTACCAGTGTCTAACTCATTGCATTGTAAAGCACTTTGGAATTCAGTGTGTATGATATATTCTATTCTGTTCTGTTCTATTCTAATTCTATTATATTCTATACTACAGTCCCTGCACTGCCAGTATCTAAATCATTGCTTTGTAAAGCACTTTGAGATACAGTTATATATGACAGGTGCTATATAAATCCAAATTTTATTCTATTCTACAGCCCCTGCACTACCAGTATCTAACTCACTGCTTTGTAAAGAACTTTAGGATACAGTGTGTATGAAACACACTACATACATCCAAATTCTATTCTACAGTTCCTGCACTCCTAGTATCTAACTCATTGCTTTATAAAGCACTTTAGGATACAGTTTGTATGAAAGGCACTATGTAAATCCCAAATTTTATTCTATTGTACAGTCCCTGAACTACCAGTATCTAACACATTGCATTGTAAAGAGCTTTAGGGTACAATGTGTATGAAAGGTACTCTATAAATTCAAATTTTATTCTATTCTACATTCCCTACTCTACCAGTATCTAACCCATCACTTTGTAAACAGCTTTAGGATACAGTGTGTATGAAAAGCACTATATATGTCCAAATTGTTATTTCTACATTCCCTTTGCTCCCAGTATCTGACACTTTGATTTTTAAAACCCTTTGCAAATGAAAGACACTATATAAACAATAAAAACAAGGCCCCCCACCCCGGAAAAAAATTAAACCAAGAGTATTTCAAGGCGCACCAATTAAAAGATAGAGTAGAAAGATTAAACAGACTGTGCACATGCTCGAAGTTCCAGCTGTAATAGAAGAGGGAACACCAGACTGATATTCCCCTAAAGGTGGCCGAAGACTGAGTTTGGTATTTTGGGGGAGTCAGTTTGGGGTGATTGGGGGAAGCTGTTGCAAGACGATAGCAGTGTGGAAAAAGGGAAGAGTGCAGGACGGTTGCAGTTTGGAGCAGCCAGTGATCCTTCTGGCCACCCATATACACTTCCTGTCTTCTCAGATCCCGCTCCAGGAAGTAATTTGCAGGACCTCCTGTTAATCTAGTAATTGGTTGAAGGGCATTTCGACACCGTGACTCAGTACCTTCATGTTGGAACCGTTTCCAGATGTTCATCCTAAAAAGGCAGCATTCAGCACTTCTGTCCGTGAGTTGAGTGTTCAGGAGGCTGTTTGTTTTTCTTTGCCTGTTCTGCTCCATCCTTCACATTTTCCCCCAGTACAGGAGATTAAAGAGCTAACATCCCTTCAAAGCACGAACAAGAAACAGTACATCATAAACGTAGATAGTGGGGGATTTCAATCGTCTTTCTTGTTTATTGGAGTTATATAATCGAGGCAGCATAGCCTAGGAGTCAGAGCACAGATCTGTGAACCTAGAGACTGGGGTTTGAATTCTGCGACTGCCACTTACTTACTGTGTGACCCTTAGCAAGTCAGTAAACCTCCTGGTACTTAAACTCTGTGTCGTCTCTTCCTAATATTTGGTATCTTTGTGCTGTTTGAATCTTTACATGTCCCTAAAATGGCAACAAAATTCCCGCATTTCACTTTCGTGGACTGTAAAAGTATTGGGATACAGTTACTGTATCTGAATGGCACTAAATCAGTCCATGCTCCCTTACAAAAAATCTGTGTTATTTGTTGGAAGTAAAAGATTCACTGACTGTGATGAATTTTCTCGGACGGCAAGTGAAATTTTTTAAATCTATTCCACAGGCCTAAATTTTTAGTAACAATGACCTAAGCAACGCACAGTATAGCTCTTGTCCAGGTTGCAGTTCAGGGTCAAAATGTTGAGACTTGGCTGCTCACAGCCAGGGTTGTGCTAATCTTTTTGATCCTGTTTCAGATAGTTCAGGGGTTAGTGTGAACTTTTTGTACATTTGGAGTGGATGGTGTACTATCCAATTCCATTATCTAGGTGCTCCGGATCGGATGAATTAGGACAGTGGGCTAGCCATATCTTTGGATATCCTGTTGGCTTTGCTAGTGCTTGGCCAGACATCCCTTCTTCTGACACAATACTCTAGTAAGTACTCATTTATTAAATGGGCCATGAAAATCCTGGCACCTCATTGGTCAAAACGCATCACATGACCATTGAGCATTCTCTGACATCCACTGCACATGGTGCCCCTAGGGAGAAAATGAGGAAGACACCAGGCTGTTCCATGCCGGCACCCCCCTCAGGCTCTCACAGGTGGCTAGTCACAAAATATATTGTGGTCCTGTGTAATTGGTGGATAACCAGAGGGTCCGTGAGCAGATCAGTGACTGACCTGGGGAGTTTCACTGGGCAGACCTGGGAGGCAGAAAGAAACTATAAATAAAAAAAAAATAAAAAATTAAAAAATGATAATACTCATTGCTCCCTTTCCAACTCCTGCAGCTAGTTATTCACATCAGTTTTGGCTTGCACATTACCTTCTGCTTGTCACTGCTGCCTCCTCCCCACACAAATGTGCATACTGTCCCACTCCCTTCTTAATGTATTACCATTCTTACTGTAATTTTGATTTGTGCAGATTTGTGCCGCTACTGCTCTAATCTTCCACTACATTTAGGTTTACTGGAAAAATTGCAACCACTGAGACTGAGGGTTGCAATTCATGTTATACGTCTTTCATCTCATGCTGAGGTCATTAAATGATGTAATTCTTTGGCTTCTGGTGCATACTGTCTCTAACTAGAACACTTGTTCTTCAGTCTTTTCTCTTCTTTCCTAAGGTTTTATTACATTTTCTACTGTTTCCTTTTTTGCATTCTTTCCTTTCATAATAAAAAATAGCAGGAAACTGTTAAACAAGTAGCAGATGTAAATGTCTTGCTGAGACGTACAGTAAAATTATTAGTATTTAGTACAATATGGGGACCACAGGTTGGGAAATCATATGAGCTCACCCCCCATAACAGTGACAAAGGACAAATGGCAAGTACTATTGGTGATGCTAGGAAAGGAGGGCAGGATGGGAGGAGGGGAAAAGGGTGGAAGGTGGTTACCCTTAATGCTAGGAGCCTTGGGAGGAAAACTGCAGAGTTGCAGGTTCTCATGGCAGAGGGAGAGGTGGACATTGCAGCCATCAAAACATGGGCCACCCAATATAATGACTGGGACCTGTCTGTACCAGGGTACAGGTTATTTCGTAGGGACAGGGTGACTGGGAAAGGAGGGGTGGCACTATATGTGAAGGAAGGACTGAAGTGTGTAAGAGAGGAAGGGGAGGAGGGCAGTACAGAGTCACTTTGGGTGCAAATCCAGGATTCCAAGAATAGGAGTCTTAGAATGGGAGTGGTGTACAGGCCACCATCTCAGATGGAGGAGTTAGACAGGGAACTAGCGGGACAGATCAGGAGGACCTGCGAGAAGGGTAGTGTGGTGATTGTGGGGGACTTCAACATGCCAGAAGTGGACTGGAGCACCCCAACAACCAGGAACAGAAGGAGCAGGTACTGCTGGATGCCTTCAGGACAGCTTCCTGCCAAATGGTCAGTGAACCAACCAGGTTAGGTAATACCCTTGACCTTGTGCTGGCAAATGGGGACTTTGTGAGAGAACTTACAGTGGAGGAACCGCTGTCAGGGAGTGACCACCACTCAGTATGGCTCACATTGGATATGGGCAAGGAAGGAGTGGAATCTGGCACAAGAGTGCTGGACTTCAGGAGGGCTGACTTTGGGAGGATGGGGGAAGTGGTAAAAGGGTACCTGGCCAGAATTCAATCTAGTATGGATACTAACCAGAGATGGGAGCTCATAAAGTTGGGGATAGTGGAGGCAACAAAACCTGCTGCAAAGCCCAGAGCAAGAAGGCTAGAGCTAAGAAACCGAGCTGGTTGAGCAAGGAGGTCATGGAAAAGGTAAGGAGGAAAAGAGCTGCCTTTAGGAAATACAAGAAAACAGGGAGGGGACAGAGAGGAGTACTTGACAGAATCGAAGGAGGTGACAAGGGCAGTAAGGGAGCCAAAGCATCTCTACGGAACTCAGGCTGGCACAAGGCATTAGAAGGGGAGAAGGACTTCTTTAAGTACATCAGGGAGAAAAGGGCTGTAAGGACCACATAGTAAGGATTAGGAAGGAGGGGTTGGGTGGAAGCAGGGTATGATAAAGGCGGAAGCACTAAATGAGTACTTCTGCTCAGTATTTACTAAAGAGAAGAGGGTGACACCCAAGATGGGTGAAATGGCAGGCCTTGAAGTGGTGACAGATGGGGAAATCATGGAGGGCAGAGTTCGAGAGGGTTTGAAGGCACTGAGGGTGGACAAGGCACCAGGCCCAGATGGCATCCACCCAAGGGTACTGAAGGAGCTGGCAGAGGTCCTTGCAGGACCTTTGGCAGACCTATTTAATGCCTCACTACATTCGGGGTGTGTACCTCAGGACTGGAGGATGGCTCATGTGGTGCCCCTCCACAAGAGTGGCCCCAAGGATGAACCGGGAAACTACAGACCAGTGAGCCTCACATCCATCGTGGAGTAAGCTAATGGAGACTATCCTGAAGGAGGCTGGTGGCCCTCTTAGAGGCCAAGGACTACAGGACAGCAGACAGCATGGCTTCATCGTGGCGATCCTGCCAAACCAACCTGGTCGGGTTCTATGACTGGGTAACTAGGCAACTGGACGAGGGACATGCAGTGAATGTCCTGTATCTGGACTTCAGTAAGGCATTAGACTCAGTGCCACATGGAAGGCTGGGAAGGAAGTTAGTAGGCACAGGGGCAGGTGCAATGCTGGTGAGATGGGTAGGAAACTGGCTGCAGGGAAGGCAACAGAGGGTGGTGGTGGGTGGGAGCTCTCACACCCAAGGGCAGTGGCAGTGGTGTCCCACAGGGCTAGTGTTGGGACCAGTGTTGTTTGGGATATTCATTGCAGACATATCATGGGACATCAAGAGCAAGATCAGTCTGTTTGCTGATGATACCAAGGTTGGTGCGGTGGTGGATGACCTAGGGGATGGCAGGGGTTGCAGGATGATCTGGCAAAGCTTGAAACCTGGTCAGACACCTGGCAACTGAGCTTTAATGCCAAAAGTGCAAGGTGATGCATTTTGGGATGAAGAACCCAAGGAGGACTTACCAGCTAGGGGGAGTGCAGCTAGCCCAGACAGAGGAGGAGAGGATCTGGGTGTGCTCATCACAGGGTCAATGAACAACTCGGCACAATGTAGGAAGGCAGCTGCAAGGCCAACAAAATGCTGGGTTGTATTGCAAGGGGTATATCCTCAAGGAGGGAGGAGGTGATTCTGCCACTGTATAGGTCATTAGTTAGACCACACCTGGAGTACTGCGTGCAGTTCTGGCGTCCGTATCTGAAAAGGGACATTAAGTTACTGGAGGAGTGCAGGCGCAGGGGCGACAAAAGATGATCAAGGGTCTGGGGACTTATCATATGAGAGGAGGTTGAAGGAGTTGAACATGTACTCACTGGAGGAGAGGAGAGACAGGGGACATGATTGAAACCTTTAAATACATGAAGGAATAAACAAGACAGGTACAGAGGGGCTGTTCAAAGTAAGGAGGAGGGAGGGAGGCCACCAGGGCCATGATATGAGACTGGGCGAGGAAGGTTCAGGAGGGAGATGAGAGACACTTTTTACAGAGAGGTTGGTGGCTGGGTGGAATGCATTACCAGAGTGGTATGCAGTAGAACAGTGGACTGCTTCAAGCGAGGATGGGACAGGACAAGGGAGGGTTAATGAAGGGAAGGGTGGAAGGAGGGGCAGCTGCAGAATAAGGGGTGCTAGCTGCACATTCGAGCAGACTTGATAGACCTCTAGGCCTTTATCTGCTGGCAAATTTCGTATGTTCGTATGTTCGTATGTTCGAAAATGCAATTAATGATTTAGACGTTTTTCAATATATTTTGTGGTTTTAGGTAAGTGTGTTTGTATAGTTATATATTTAATATTTACTGGGAAACTGAACAAGATATGATAGGAATGTTGTGATTCAGTTGTGCTGTATGTTTTGAAGTTTCGGTAAAATTTACTTGGTAAAAAAAATAATGTGAAGGGATACACAGATGTATACAACTTAGGTCTCTAGTTTCACCACTGTGAAGAGCCCTGATTTGCAAACCCGGAGAACTGTGTTTGAAACCCACAGTCACCATTTACATACTGTGTGACCATGAGCAAGTCATTTAATTTCCCTGTACTCCCAGGATGCACCTGTAAACAAGCCTTGGCTTAGTGTGCCTTTCCTGATTAAACAAATTGTAACATACATACATATTCTGTGGTAATTTGCATATACATCCCATGATGCTTTGCATTGTGGGGGCATGTGTGATTTTGTATTACATACATATAGACATATGTACATACATACATAAAATGTCTGATCCTGTTAGATCGCAGATGCTAAGCAGGGTCAGGCCTGGTCAGTAGTAATGCCAAGTGCTGCAGGAAGTGATGCTGTAAGCCCTGCAGGGGGCACTTACCCCACAAATAACCATACAGGTACCCCAGCATGGTGTTTGAGGGACACGGTACTGTTGGAGATGCAGTCTTTCTGATGAGACGCCAACATGATGTTCTGTCTGCCTGTTCTAGTAGTTGTCCAGGTAAAAATTGAAGGTCACATGACACTTCTTGAAAAGAGTAAGAGAATTTTCCTGGTGTTCTGACCAAAATTACCCTTCAGAAAGAAAAAAAAACACCAACAGCTTAATCTGAAGTTGGCTTGTTGTCAAAACCCGCCCCCATGATCCATGGCAAGACTGAGAACGGGAAGCATTTCCTAGCCCTCCTTTTCTGGTTAACAAAAAATAAATCACTATATGTTGTACAAATTATGATTAAAAGAACTATAATATTCATACATTCGCCACTAACTGGGAACTCTTGGCATTGGTACGAATACCTCATTCAGGATGTAACTACTTAAATTAATGATCTGTAACCATTAACACAGTAAATATTTGTAGTTTTGTAAATCTGGGTACCTTGCACTGATACTCCACGTTGTATACTGCACTTATCACTTTTTGTCATTGTAATTCTTCCAGGTTTGTAAATGTTGTACCATGTGTTGTCTGATTTTCTGTATATTATATTCTATTGCACCTGTCACTTTATTCATACTGTATACTGGCTTTGTCATTTCTTTGTTCACTGTGCTTCTTACCACCTTGTAATCACTGTGACAGGGTTGTATAAGACCCTGTCCCATTTGTTATGCAGAGAGAGTTAAAAGCAAAGATGTATTTTTCTGCCATCTCCTATTCTGTCACTTGTCTGTCTGCACAATCAAATTCTTCTTGTGGAACCTTGGAACTGGCCACTCCGATGGTCCCACAATTGTCCCCTGTTATCTCCATCCCTTCACTTGCTGTGTCTGTTCTTTCTTTCTCCCCTTGCTTCTTTGTGGTTAAAACCTATGTCTGAATCTTTATGTGAAACTGAGATCCCTCGGTTTGCAAATGTATATATGTGTATGTTGAAATGAACTGCAGAAAGCTGTTTGGGGTTTGTTAGAAAAGACAGCAAGCTGGAACACGGGGTTGACCTTGAGAAACCTTTTGACCTTCCATAAGTTTGTTTGCAGAGCTGTCAGCAGGAAGACCAGTTTGGGCCAGAATGTCTTAATTGGCTGCACCTGTCTAGAAGACTGTACTGATCACAGGAAAGAAATTGATGTTTGGTACATCATGTGTAAACAGGAGATACAACCTAATGAGAACATGATGCAGAAGTTAACAGCTGGCTGAAAACATTTTATGAAAGAGTGCAGTGTTTGTTTCGAGAGTTGGAGAGAGAGACTGAGATTTAAATTTAGATACACTCTGAGATGAAGAAAGTTGTTTTGGTTGAACTGTCTGTATAAGAGCTAGCTATCCTGCTCAATTTTTTATTTTTTTTTATTTTACTGTTATTGGTCATAATAAAATGCTAATTGCAAATGTTGTGACTTCCCTTGGTTTGCCAATGCTTCTTGACCTGTGCTTTAACAACCATCCCCTCCTGGGTCATGCCTGGAAATGACTTTCGGCTCAGTGTTCCTCTCCTGCTCAACAAATCAGAAATAAATAATTAATGAAGCAAGTATAAATAGAATTGTATCTGAAATATATATTTGAAAGGTTTTCCTGGATAATGCAGTAAACTCTTTAACCCTGTTTTCAAAATGTTCAACTATTAAAAATAAGGAAAAAAAAGTCCAAAATAAAGTGGAAGGAATGTATTTACTCCCAAAATAGGAGGAAAGAAAATGTAATGACATTCAGGTTTTACAGGTATGGAACTCAGAAATGGTGGTTTTCACTGAAAGAAAAAAAGTCTTTTATCAGTAATATTGTATATTAATGTTCAGAATCCATTGGTCTCTCATAGAAGAATAATGACTTCCAAAATTCTGGACAGAGGAAATACTTTGCTTTTCACAAAACTAGAAGGACTAACACATTCAGACCTGCAGAAGTGTTTCATTTCCAGCAAGACAAAACAACTTTAATGGAAACACTGCTTAGTGGACGGTGACATCACAAGTGACCAATCAAATCAAGCAGGAGGACAAAGCTCCTCCCCTCTTGACTCTATTATGTCATGATTAGTGAGGTCATAATTGGGGATAGCTGGCTGGATGGATGGAGGAAACTTTCCCAGTTCTCATCAGAGCCTTTTTTTGATGAAAACTTTGAAAGGTTCTAAAAGGCCCTTCTTTCTAAGCCACTTACCAGACATGGTAATTTACATGTAGTGTATGATGGAATGTTATTATTAACCGAATGCCATCATTTCCCAGTGTTGTTGTACCGTCGCTGTGACATCACAATGTTGTACCATCTTGAATACGTCACATCAATGGTACAACAACATGGAACGCGTTCGCGCACGCAGGTTACGTGAATCTCTGCTCTTCCTTCATTGGCTGTGGCAGTGAGATCTGGACCTGGAAGAGAGCGGTGGTGACAAAAAAACTCACAAAAGTAAGGATCCTGCTGCTTTATTTTAAATATAATTGACTCACTTTTGTTGCTTGTGTGGACCATACACTATAAATGACAATGTATGGTCCACTATTGGCAACAAAGCCTTTGTAGCCATCCCGAGGTAGCCACATTGACCAAACCCTCTGCAGCTTTGCTCTCTGGGTTTAAAAGGTTGCTATGGCAACCTCTCAATGGCTACATATGCTTGTTTCTAATAGCTGAACATACATTATTCTGTATATATCTCCATGCTTACACTATAACATTGTTTTTAATTGTATTCATTATTTTTAGATTCAGTTATATTGTTACAAATTATGTCATAATATTTTACATTATTATTTGTAGTGTAAGGGTACCCCTTGTTGTGCATGGATCCCATCATAACAAAAAAAAAGCTACAGTACATCAGTTCAAAGATCATGTCATGCTGTTGTACCCTTTTGTGGTACAACAGCATTTTCAAATGGGCCTTGTGCCCCGTGGACCTTACCCAGGTACCAAAGAATAAAAATAAAATAAGTGAATAATTAGAATGGAAATTTGTGCCACCTGCCATTTTTCTTCCATTCTGTCCTTTGAACGAGATGTTAAACTGAGGTTCAGTCTGACTTTTCTGTGGTTGTTCAGGTGAACATTAAATATCCCGCGGTACTTCTTGAGAGCATTGATTTTAGTGTCGTCTGCAAGCAGGCAGACCTTCCCATCCAGCCCCTCTGCAATGCTACTAATAAATACATTAAAGAGGACTGGTCCCAGTACTGATCCCTGTGGCACCCCTGCTGGTCACCCTCCCTTCCTCGGAGTAGATTCTGTTTACCACCACCCTCTGTCACCGATTCCCTAACCAATTTTTTGCCCAGTTTACCACCTTTGGACCAACTCCTAGGGCGCTCGGTTTACTTAGGAGGCTCCTATGTTGAACAATGTCGAAGGCCTTACTGATGTCTAGGTAGGCCACATCCACTGCTCCACCCTGATCCAATTCCCTGGTCACCCAGACAAAGAAATTGATCAGATATGTTTGACACAAAATCTAACACGTATTTATTGAGGACCCTGCCTAAGGCCTTTTCTTGCACTGTAGAGAAGAGAAATCCTAATTGCAATCCCTTTTCTCTTTCTCAAACAGTTGTTTCAATAAAATTGTCATATACCGAATGATTTGGAAGAGCACACATCTGCATGGGGGCAAGGACCAGTGGGATGACCATAGCCAATCTGTTTGCTGGAATTTTAGACAAGATCTTTTGGTCTGTATTAAGCACGCTCAGTGGCCTCCAAAACCTCAAGTCATATCTATCACCTTTCTTACAAAGAAATATAACGTTTGTTGCACTCATTGAAGAAGGTAGCACATGGTTATTTAGAATGTTACTGAAGAGCACCTGTAAAACTGGGCCTAGAAATGGTGCAAACGTTTTATAAGATTCTACTGAGAAGACATCCGTACCAGGGGCAGTAGTGTTACACAAGCTCTTCACTGCATATTCAATTTCAGTAATCTGTATGGGGGTGGTTACAGCCTGCTTATCTTGCCCAGGATTGGGGGGGATTACTCAAAGAAGAGAAGACCTCAGGGTCCCATTCTGTAACGAACAGAAGAGTAGGGATATTTACCCAGTGTTTGGCTACATTTACCCCATTCACTAAAAACACCACCAACAGCTGGTTGGAAAAATATGTTATTGTCTAGTCTTCCTTTCCCCGTCAATAAGAACTAACTTAAATACCCCCCCATACAAAACCCAGATCCTCCCCTAATACGAAATCTCTGATTGTTTTATTATTTAAATAAATAAGAACCCAACTCACCTGGATGGGTTTTCAGCAGCTGAGTGAGGGGTGGGGTTCCTGTTTTTTAATAATAAATCAATTAACTACACTGTTCTCCCTTATTTTGCCCCAATCCAAAGCAGTCCAGAATTTGCTGCCCCTTGCCAGGCATTCTCCCTCTGGCCCTCTTATACTAGTTCACCCGTTTTTCCCCAATTCCTTTTTGTCACCTGGCCTTTTGCCTTTCACAACCTGTTGTATTTTGCACTCTATTTTATTTGCCTGTTAGTTTCACTGTGTACTCCTTTTGCACCATTTGCACTTTGGACTCAGCGCTGGCCCTAGCTATCCTCGGGCCCTGTGCAAACCTCCTTGCTGGTTCCCCATATCAGAAGTTGTGACGCCCCTGAGGAACATCTCCTCCACACCATGGCTTCCCTATATCGTCATTTTCAGCTGGTTTTGTGTTATCGTTGCTCGTTACTTGAATTAGAACATAGAGGAACAGGACAAAAGGAGGCCGACTGGACAGCTGAGGCTTTTTGGGGGCCCCTCTGCTGTTGGGGCCCTGTACAAATGGACAGTTCTCACCTTGCTGATGCCAGCTCTGTTTGGGCTGTTACTATTTACTAACCTGTATTTCTGATTACTGCATTCTCTTACCATTGTGTGTGTTGTACTCTGGACATCTGCACCTTATGTTTTTTACGTCCCCCTTCTCCCGGGTCGCACCTGGAAATGAGCCTTGGCTCAGTGTGCCCTTTCCAGTCACCAATTATAAACTAATAAAATAAATTTCATGGGAAGAAAAAAACAACATTTTGTTGGATTGTATGTTTCAGATCATATAGTATACAAAATAGCACTGGGCAACCATGCACAGCAGAGGTGTGTTTCTGTCTCGAGGTTCTGATGACATCAGGAACCTCTTGAGCTTTTGCTTTTGGGGTCCCTAGGATGTTATTAGAACCCCTCGATGGAAACACAGCCTTGTCTAGCATGCCTGCCCAGGCATCGTTCTCTACATGTTAGTTGCACGATGGCGATTGCTTGCACACGTCCTGAGCCATTAAAACAGTTTTCTAATGGGAGGTTCATTTTGGTTCTAAATTTTTGGATTGGGCTGGTTTCGGGGGAAGTGAGAGTCCTTGTATGATTTTAAAACCGGTTCTGTCCATCTCTGCTCATGAGGTTGGTAAGTTAGGAAGAGGAACTGCACAATTTGTTAGTCTGCAAGTATTTCAGAAGTGAAAAATGAGACTTTCCTAATATCTGCATGCTCCCATTTATAGGTGTACCTGCTTGCGGAACATGAACGTGTTGAAAAGACAGTGTAGAACATCTAATACAAACAGAATGATCTTAAACCCCACCCCACCTATTATATTCAGCCCCTTTTCTGTAAATCAGGAGACTGAAAGATTCCTGGTAAGCTTCCCTCACTCTCCCCAAAGCAGACAGGCGTGCCTTGCTTAAAAGCTCATTTCAAAGTGTCTGCATCAGATTTGCATTAAATAACTCCATATGGAACTCAGACAGCAGCTTGGGTTGCAGGAGTCATTTGTTTGTGTGTGTGGGACAGCTGTAATTGCCAGGCAGATGAGAACATATACTTAAGGAGCACAGCTGTCTGTAATTCGTTTGTGCCCACCCATGTCAGGCCTTGCTGTCCTATAGGCTGCAAGCATGGTCAGCAGTGAGGTCGGATTTTCCATGCGTGTCTCGCTCCAAGAAGTGACCACAGTGGCAAATCACAGAGCACGCAGCTGAGAAGAAAGGGTTACGTCATCCCATTGGCCATCAGCTCCAACTTGTAATTCACAGGAGGGCTTCTGGGTCTTATGACATCAAGTTTGGAAGGGTGGGGAGCGTTCATGACAGGGCTCTCCCTGAGAAAGTGATGCTTTTAGACAGTCCAGGTACCCTAAATCCAGTAGCAATAATAAATTGTTTTATTCATTCAAGCATGAATATGGACAATCCCCCATTGAGCCAAATGGTTTATTTTCAATGGGAACCATAAGCATACAGAAACATGGTTACATAAATAGACAAACAAGTATCAAACATATACGAGGAGTACAGAATTGTACATGATAGAAGTCCTGTTAAACAAGCAAATTCACTTGTAACACTGGGGGAAGGGTGGAGGGGCGCCCCCCGCCAGATAGTCATTAATCCAAGAAAATAACTGGCTTTGAGACTGTTATTGTGATTATAAGTCGAATTGCAATAACTTGTGTTTTTACATTTTTTTAATGTAGATTTTTTGTGGTATTTTGTAGGCTTTTCTCCCGTTCCCAGCCCGAGGCCCTGGCACTTGGCCGTGCGTGCAGGTGTGGGCATGCACGCACACCATGGCACCAGCTCAGTCCCTTCCACCCACTCGTAATAATGTTGCTCTTTCCTGCCTATGCTACCCACCGGACCTCCACCCAGTAGGAGCGGAACTATGGGGGGGGGCGACAACCCACCCCTCGGAGAGGAGAGCTGCCTACCGGTTTGCTCAGTCCTGCTCCTCCCTCCCCTCTCCACGTGACAGCACCCAGACAACCCAAGGTCGTTCCCGAACCCGGGTCGCTGACATATGAGGTAAGGCATCCAGCTCCTCAGCCCTCAGCACCACCAGGCCGGCTAGTTTTCACATTTTTTAACTTACTTTGCCATTTTTAGCAGAGTGATGTGAGCCGTGTGGCATGAGTAACTCTTCGTTTCAGATGCTGCATGCTACACAGCATCAGTCTGCAGCTGTATCAGTAAATTCTGAGATGTTAATGACTAATCCAGTAGCCAATCAGGAGCCTCGCTAGGCTCATGAATATTTAATTAGACATAACATAGAGTATCTCACAACAGTCCAGCTGTTGGTACTCCAGCATCAGGACCAGTGAGGCAGCACTTACTGAGGTTACTGCCTGCCATCACCAGTGCAAGTTCTGTGCGCTAACTGGTAAGGGAGATCATATTGTCGTCAGAGCCTGCTGTCACCAGTGAGTTATGCTGTGCACCAGTGATGGGTGAAGGAATTCATGGTGGGGTCACAGTCTGTTGTCACTAGTGGGTATTACTGTACACCAGTGACAGCTGATGGAGCTCACAGTAAGGTCACAGCCTGCTGTCACCAGTGGATATTGATGGCTACCAGCGAAGGTGAGGGGACTTACAAAGGGGGATTAGTACTAAAGGTGCTCAGATATCCACTTTTGGATCTGGATGTCCCAGGTTCCGAGATTAAAGTTAGGATTTAGGGATTTTGGATTTAGTTGCTGAAAGTCCTAAATCTGGATTCTGAAATCAATCTGGAATCTGAGCATTTTATAATTGAACATTACTAGATCAGATAATCCAAAATTTAAATACTTAAATATTAATACATAAGAATGGACATGGATTTGGGATAAGGATATACAAAATACGAAATACAAACCTGAGCCTACAGATCGGATTTTGGTATACATGATCACCCCTAGGCTGTATAGCCTGCTGTCAGCAGTTCCTGTTGCTTAGTACCAATAACAGATGAGGGAATCTCACAGTGGGGAGACAGCCTGCTGTCACCAGAGGGCATTACTGTGTACCAAATACAGGTGACAGAGGTTATAGGGGGACAGCCTGCTGTCACCAGTGGGTACTACTGTGTACGAAAGGCAGGTGACAGAGCTCACTGGGAGGACACAGCTTGCTGTCACCAGTGGGTACTACTGTGTATGAAAGGCAGGTGACAGAGTTCACTGGGAGGATACAGCCTGCTGTCACCAGTGGGTACTACTGTGTACCAAAAGCAGGTGACAGAGCTCACAGGGAGGACATAGCCTGCTGTCATCAGTGGGTATTACTGTGTACCACAGATGGGTGACAGAGCTCACAGTGCAGACAAAGCCTGCTGTCCCAGTGGGTATTATTGTGTACCATGTACACGTGACAGAGCTCACAGTGGGAACACAGCGTGCTGTCATAAGTGGGTGTTACTGTGTACCAAAGACAGGTGACGGAGCTTACAGGGGCTCACAGCCTGCTGTCACAAGTGGGTGTTATTGTGTACCAAAGATAGGTGACAGAGCTCACTGGGGGGGCACAGCCTGCTGTCATAAGTGGGTGTTGCTGTGTGCCAAAGACAGGTGACAGAGCTTACAGGGGGGACACAGCCCAATGTCACCAGTGGGAATTACTGTGTAACAAAGACAGGTGACAGAGCTGATGAGGAGACACAGCCTGCTGCCACCAGTGGGTATTACTATGTACCAAACACAGATGACAGTGCTCACAGTGGGGTCACACCCAGCTGCCACCAGTGGTATTACTGCTTACCAAAGTCAGGTGACAGAGCTCACAGGGAGGACACAGTTTGCTATCACCACTGGGTATTATTATGTACCAAAGACAGGTGACAGAGCTTACAGGAGGCACAGCCTGTTGTCACCAGTGGGTGTTACTGTATACTGTAGCAGGACATTTTTGCAGCAGTCCCTCCCAAGTTCTGCCCCCGTAAATTTTATTTTAGTGCTATGCTGCAGGAGCTGGGTGGGCACGTGGGGAACATGACTAGGTTCCCCAGCGCGAGAAAAGTGTGAGCAGGGAGTTTTTTTTTTTTAAACAGGGAGGCTCGTGACTTGTAGTGTGGAACTTGAGGGGGAGATTCAGAGAGGGACAATTGGGGGGGGAAGAGTAAGCGACCATTGAAGAGTTGGTGCTGAACCGGGAGGAGAGAGGACATGGAGAGCTGCCAGTGGGAATTTGGGCTTACCTGTTTGGTTGAAGCCATCCCGGAGCTCGTCTGTATGCTTCAGCTGTCTCCTCCTGGTCCCCCAGTGCAGTAGTAAGTAGTCGGGTAGTCCGAAGTGATCAAGTCCGACGATTCCACTTTAGTCCTGTCGCCTACATTCGGTGTGGGCTCTGTTCACCTCCGTTTATTATTTTTAGCCCCTTTGCCTCTGATTATTGGTCCCTTGTCGGCGACAAAGGAAGAGCCGCATCAAGAAAGGAGGAGTCTCCCTGCGTCAGGAAGTCCCAAAATGCACCCCCCCCCCCGTCATCCTCAGTTCTGCCTGAAAGACCTCCCTCTGCAGAGAATCTTCCCACCCCCGATCCAGCCTCCTCAGATCCTACTCTAGGTGGGTGAGGAGCTGACAGCACAGGAAAGCGTGATGGCCGCCAGAACTTTTGTTTTCTTATTTTGAAAAGAAGAAAAGGAACTACGTGTAGCACTCTGGCGCTATCAAAGGAGAAGAGACAGCCCAGGGCCTAGGGCTTATCTGTATTAATTTATTCTGGACATAGCGACTTCCGTAGAGAGGGCCCAGGAGTAAAGACCTGTTAGGCAAAAGGTCTTATTAATAAAATAAGGGGCGGAGCTCTCCTGTAACAGACAGTAGGCTCAGGTAAATTTAAAAGGGGCATAGCCAAGAAAGGCCCAGGTATTAAATTGGGCTTACCCAAGAAGGTCTAGCAAGGAAGGGGCCCAGGTATCTTAGGCCCATATTCTTAAACGGGAAGCCAGGCTCAGTGATTTTAAAAGGGCCCTGGCTAGAAGGGAGACCCAGCGTTTTAAAGGGGGCTTATTCAGGAGGGTCCAAAATATTTAAAAGGGGGCAAGGGGAGTCCATTGATTTACAGAAGCCAGCGATAAAGAGGCTCATTATGTTTTAAAGGAGCCCACTACAGGAGAGCCTCAGCAAATATTTAAAGAGGCTGTGTCTCACAGAGAGGCCCTGTGTATTTGGAGGGACACAGTTTAAGTGGGACCCAGTCAAGTAGGCTCACTGTTACTTAAAAGGGGCCCAGCCTAGAATCTCCCAGGGATCTTAAAAGGGAAATTCAGGCCTCCCACTATAGCAGAGTAAAGGGGCAGCCATGCCCAGTAGTAATTGGGGAACGAAGCCCAGCAGAGTAAAGGGTCAGCCAGGCCCATAGTAAGTGGGGCGCGAGGCTCAGCAGAGTAAAGGGCATCAGGCCCATGGTAATTGGGGTACCAGGTCCAATAGGAAGTAGGACTCCAAACCCAGGGGTATTAGGGGCAGGTTAGGCCCACAGCTATTTAGAGGGGCAGGTTAGGCCCACAGATACTTAAAGGGGCAAGTTTAGGTCCACTGCTAGCCATTTAGATTCCAGAGGTGTTAGGGGGACCCAGCAGCGTTAGTCACCCCATACTGGTTAAGGCGTCTAGCTAGCTTTACGAAAACGCAATAACAGGTAGAATCCCATCTAGCCAGAGGGACCCCATTAGTTAGGTCCACCAGTGTCAGGGGTCAACAAGCAAGGTATTGCCTGTACATTTACTGTGGTCTGAACTTTGAAACTGATCTATGAACCACTGAGACAAGAAATAAGACTGCATTGGCATGGCTATTACTGCTACTAACAATGGAACTGCCAGAAGCCCAGAGATGCAGCATCAGAAATTCAGGGTTGGAGATCTATAATTAAGGTGCAAGGCCAGAGGTCTGGGGGTCAAATGTCAGAACACTGGAGGTCCCATGCCGGAGGTCCATAGGTCCAAAGCCTGAAGTCCCGAGGTCCAGTTCCGGAGTGTTGGGGAGGGGGGTCCAGAGGTCCATTGCCGGAGGTCCAGTCCCAGAGGTCCAGTGAAAGAGAGCCAGAGATCCAGAGGTCTATACCCACAGGGCTAATGTTCTGGCACTTTAGAATACAAGGTCCTAGGCTGTGGGATTATTATGGATATCCAGAACCTTGACATCGGGGACAAGTTGAGGCCATTGAGGGTTGCCAGGAGAGGGCCGGCGCCATAGCAGTTTGCCCCAACGCAGACAGGGAGTCATGCCAGGGACAAGTTGAGGCCATCGAGGGTGGCCAGAAGAGGGCCGGCGCCGTAGCAGTTTGCCCCAGTGCAGACAGGGAGTCACGCCGGGGACAAGTTGAGGCCATCGAGGGTGGCCAGAAGAGGGCCGGCGCCATAGCAGTTTGCCCCAGTGCAGACAGGGAGTCACGTCGGGGACAAGTTGAGGCCATCGAGGGTGGCCAGAAGAGGGCCGGCGCTGTAGCAGTTTCCCCACTGCTTACATCCCTGGTTTCTGGATCAGGAATTCGGCAGATCCAGTACTGGTGGTGTGCTGTTTATTCCGGACGTCAACCTTGAGACTCTTTCTATTCTTGTTGAAACTCTCCTTTTTCTTACAGCCAGTATTTTGATCTATATTTCCCTTCCCATTTTAGTATGGGTTCCCTCCCTACCTCCCCATGTTTATTAGTGTTCTGTCTGAAATTTAGTAAACTATTGTTGAAACTGACTCTCTTGTGTCTGTCTCTTTCTGTTGATCACCCAGTGGTACCCACATAGGGGAACAGGGCCTCCCCTTTATTCCATCTCTCTCTCTAAACTTTCCAGTTGCCAGTGCTGACTGTCCTGTGTTGTTTTTTGGGTCAGTCACCTGACCGTTGGGCCGAACAACCCAACGAGGCCCTCACCCTACTTCCTCGCTAATTGGCTTTTGAATTCCAGGCGGGGCCATTTACAATACTAAAGACAAGTGACAGAGCTCACAGTGGTGACTCAGCCTGCTTTCATCAATGGGTATTACTGTGTACTAATGACAGGCGGCAGAGCTCATAGTGGGGTCACAACTTTCTGTCACCAGTGGGTGTCATTGTGTGCCAGTGACACATGATGGAGACACAATCTGCTGTCACCAGTGGTTATCACTGTGCACCAGTGATAGGTAATGGCCCTCACAGTGAGGTCATAGAAACATGGAAACATAGACAATGTTGGCAGAAAAAGACTGATGGTCCATCCAGTCTGCCCATGGCTCTCTATCTTTCCCTATGACCTAAATGTCATCCAAGGCACTAGTCCTCACCATCCTCGCTCTGTCTCCACCCTGCTACTGTTTCTTAGAGTAGCCAAACTAGCCTTCACTCTGTCCGAATGATGCTTGAAACCATTTATGGTTTTGGCTGTTACCACCTTGGGTGGCATACTGTTCCAAGGTTCCACCACCCTCTCAGTAATGTAATACTTCCTCATATCCCTCTCAAACCTTCCCGCTTTCAGTTACACTTGTGATCTCGAATTCATGCTTATGCTGAATACCTCCTCATAGTCCACCATATTTATTCCTTTCAGAGTTCTGAAGGTCCCAGTCAAATCACCCAGCTCGTCTCAAGCGAGTACATGTTTAGTGCCTCGAGCTGTTCCTCATCAGATCTGCCATGCTGGCTTTGTATAATCTCTGGTCACCATTTGTTGCACTGTCACCAGCCTGTTCTTACCCTTTCTGAGGTGATAACTCTGGAACTGGGTGCAGTACTCCAGGTGCGGCCTTTCCATTGACCTATAAAGAGGAAATATTACCTCTTTCCTTCTACTACTGATGATATCTCATAATGTGGATGAAACAAAAATGGCAGCTGTAATTACGGTGACAGAAAAAATGGCTAGTGCAAAAGAGCGACTGGGAATAATGGAGACCAAATGGAAAAGGCGACCGGTCGCTTTCTCCCCAAGTTTTGCACCTCCCCCCGAGAGTTGATTATCTATAGAAAGGGTGTGGGGGTGGGGAGCAAAGCCACCCTTTAAAATGTAAAACAGTCTTGTCACCCTTTCTGCCATCGCCATATATTCCTGGCCACTCATTTCTTCCTCACCGTTTTTGCCTCGCCATTTTTGACTTGTCATTTTTGTTTTGCCTAAATCACATAGAAACTGGTTGATACCACAGCCTGCTGTCACCTGTGGGTATCGCTGTGTGCTACTGACAGGTGATTCAGCTTACACTGGGGTCAGAACGATGGCACAGTATGACTGTTTCACAATATCACAACAGTGGTATTGGGACTTTCTGATGTCAGAATGATAGTATTATGAGTTTCTGATGCCACCGATTCCCTATGGGGGAAATACGGCCACTTATATACTGCAGATCCAATAATCAAACCATTCAGTGGTTGCAGTTAGAAGTTGAGGTTGCAGCATGCAAAGTGCAAGAGTCAGTCTAATACCTTGACTAAAAGGACATTTATCTTTAGCTGAATATCAGTCCCTAGCTCTTCCATGGTTTCCCTAAATCTAACATGGCTTCTACAGAATATAAATTAGAAGAAAGCTTAGAGACCTTGAATACTGGAATACATTTTCCATGGACGTTATAAGGTTTCCTGCAATTTCTGTCAGTATTTTCCATGGGAAAGTGAACAGAAAGTATTTAATAAACATCATACAAAGGCAAAAAAGTTCCTGGATTGAGATAAGTCAGTGGGTGCTTGTTGCAGTGAGGTTATTTAAGCAAAAACCTCACAGAATCAAGTCTAAACATACTGATAATGACAGAACAAACTGAGTAACCAACCACAACCTCTTTGACCAAGACAGTCTGGTGCCTTGCAATAAAAGTACAGAAGCCTACTTTCACATAAAACCCCTTATTTATTTATATTATGGGGGACAACATTTTTGTCATGGTTAAAACATTTCATAGTTAGAGAACAATTGTCAGAACATCTCCTTTATAGCATGGGGACATCTTTTTTATAGTATCAGTTTTAAAGTTTTATTTTATATGAAGACGCACACCACATATGAATGCACTGCATCATGGGTATTCAACTTACCTAATTGCCTGGTACTGCTTATAAAATGGCAGGGTAAAATCATGGAATCTGATTGGCAGTTATTTATGTGTAAAATGTGGTTTACACATGGCTAAAAAAAAAGGACTGTGAAGAGTCTGGAAACCAGATCAATGGGCATTTGGAACACAGGCATTTCAGTTAGCCCCCTACAGCAAGAACTGATCTTCCACCACAAACATGGCTGCTACCTTTACACTGTAAAAAAAAACCATCAGCTGGGCCCTAAAAATAAAACTACTTTAAATAAAAATTAAAACAAATTAACCATAGTTTCCTTGATTATCACTCTTTTCTTATGTACATAAACAAATTAGAAACAATAAGTATTGTTTATAGTTTTCACTACAACTGTTTCTTTGCTGACAGTGAAAAAGCTCCCTTCTATCTTTACCTGCTCATCAGGGAACTCTCTTCTTCTTGCTCTGACAGTGAGATAACCGAGTCTCTGGCTGTAACAAAGGCCTTTGTTGTCCGTGTGTACAGAGTGTTAAGAGAGAAACATTCTGCTAATGGAACTGAGCAGAATTTTGAATCCATGTATTCCATGGCAAACATTCTATGATAAACATTCCATATCTTGAATGTGGGGAAAAAACAGGAAGAAGAAAATAGGCAATAATACAATGACATCATCATCGATACATCATTTGTAGTGGGTGGAAGGACTATTTTATCGTAAAAAGTACACAAGTAAATCTGTTGTTTCTACATATAAACATGCTTTTCCCAACTGTAAAAAGTTTTAAAAAAAGGAGCCCAATTTATAAGTGCAATAAGGCACTCTGGGATGTGCATGGAACATATTTTACCGTACGGCTAGTGGCTAAAGTCACTCAGCCTTCGGCCCCATGCCTTATTACACCCCTGGCCGTGTGGTAAAATGTGTTCCACGCACACCCCATCATGCCTTATTGCTTACATAACATACTACAGTGATGCCAGACAATTGATTATTTACATACTGATGATGCAGTGCTTTCACATGGGGAATGTTTACTATAAAAAAAAATAGAACTGTACAACTGATACTATAAAATAGATATCCGTAGACATAAAATGGATGTTACAGCACTTGTTCTCTGCCCTAATAGCCTTCCACAGGTGCTCATTTTGGTCCCCACAGTATTAATAAATAAGAGCCATTGTATAATAGCAATAATGCACTCCCAAGTGTGGGTTATGCTTTAGTTCTGAGGTGTTGGATGCATTTGGTCTGTGGCCCTATGCCCAGGCATAAGGGTATCCCAGCACAACCCTCATCCTGCTGTACATCTTTGCTTAAAGAGTGCACAGAATTTTATGGAAAAGTTCATCTTTTCATATTATGGAAAAAAAAGGAAAAATTACTCACCATAGTAATCTTGTTTCTTCCCAGTGATGCTCAGATATTACTTTATGCAGTAAGCCTGAGGGGTTGGACTGCCTGGAGAGTTGGAACACATGCAGATGATGGAACACTTTGCATGTGAGCAGCTTTCAAACACTGCCTCTACTAACTACCTGTGCTCTAACCTCTTCAGATTTTATGAAGGAGCCTGGAAAGGTAGGCCTAGGATAATATAGTATTATAATTTCATCATTAAAATTGGGATTTTCCCAACAATGAGAATTTACAAAAACTCCAACTGGGGGGCGCTATTCAGCCCAAGCAAAGCGGTCGCTTAAAACTACAGCTCTCTATAATAGCTATTTTAAAGTTAAAACTAAGGGCTTAATTGGTGATTCTAATCTGCAAGAGCTATATATTTGGAAATTGGATGCTCCAGAGAAACACGATGGGGAACCCAAGGAAAGACAAAGGGTCGCAAGATGCAACAAAAAGTGAAAGTACTCACGGACCCCCTGCCACAAGGTCAGTGCAAGGCCGCAGTGTAACTGAGGAAGATGTGAGTGGTGAACAGACGCTGCAATCCTTAGTCCATAAAATCAACAGGATTATCAGTATGGTGTCAGGATTGTCAGAAAAGTTTGATTCCCTGACAGCCAGAGTAACTTCAATAGAAGCGGAGGTAAAAGTAATTAGACTGGAAGCCTCAGAATCACACAAATGCTCCAAAGCAGCCATGGGCACCTCAACCAATCTAAGGAAAACACACATCTGAGAGCCCGGCTTGAAACACTTGAAAATCAAGCCAGGGCTGCAAACCTCCGCTTAATAGGGATCCCCGAAAGAAGTGAGGGGGGGATCACGTAATTATTTTCCTCTTCGACTGGCTGGAACAGCAGTTGGGTCAACCCTTCTCGGACAGACATATCCAGATCCAGAAGGCTTATCGGGTGGTAGCGAGGGGCAGGCAAACTAACACAGAGGCCCCTAGAGCTATAGTGGCAATACTAGATGGCATCGGATCAAGAGACTTTGTACTAGCCCTAGCCAGACAAAAAAAAATTCTGCTCTATGAGGGAGCCCAGATGCAGCTTTATCTAGATTTGAGCTTTGCCACACGACAAAAGAAGAAACGTTATGATGGCATCAGTGCTGTACTTCGAGAAGCACAAATCCCACACAATATGTTATTCCCAGCACAGCTGCGTATTGTCCATGAGGGGAAGGTCTATATTTTTTCGGACCCTGCCGAAGCTTTGAGATGGGCCCAAAAACACAAATCAGTGCAGAGACACTGAGGCTGAACCGGATCAATCGGACCTAGATGAAGCTGAAGAGGGAGAGACCTGATTATAACATCGCAAGACTAAACAGCAGGTGTACAGTGAGTGACACTAAATGGGGAATAGGCACAGAATACCCCAGATTTTTTACCTAACTCTGGTTATGTCTTTAATTTTCAACTAAATATGGATATTCTACAGCTGACTGATTAATAAAAGCAGCTCTGACTGAAATACCCTGCATGGCTATCACCTAGTTGGAGCTACTATAAGTTAAGCCTTTTTGTACAGTATACACGGAGCTCGGTGGTATATGACTATATCATATGTTAAGTTTTTGCTGTTAGAGCCCTAGAGGTACTTATACTATTTGGGATATTGTTGTAGTGTTAGTATAAACTCCTAATGCTACTATTTTGGTACCTTACGTTGGTGACTGCACGAGCATTTACCTCCTTAATTAAGGAGTTGGCATTTGTATTCTTTTTAAGACTAAAATAGGAATTAAAACTACATGTTGCTCATGGGCTTAAAATAAATAGCGAACAAAGTTTAAATATTACATCAAATTATTATGTTCTTACTGAAAACCCTCCAAAGATGTATCTAATGGAAACAGTACGAATCTTTTAATATGCTTGTATTAAGAGAGGTGGCGCCCTCTGCTGGAACATATATGCTATAATTCCTAATGTACTGTATCAGAAATTTCTTTAACTGTATGTTAATGGTAATACCAATAAACATAAAGGCCCAGCTATTCAAACTGCACCACAAAGGTGCGCAATAGCAGGAGCAGGCGCAGTCCACTGCGCCCATGCACAACACGCGTGATATTCAAACACAGCGCAGGTCAAGATCTGCCTGTGGCACACGACTGAATATCGCGCCAAGTGCGCCATAACGCAACCAGGGATGCGCAGTGGTGCAGGTCAGATGCGCAATAGCACAACCAGGGACGCCTAGTGGAGCAGGGCAGAAGCGCAACAGCACAACCGGAGATGCGCTGGGATGGGATGCAGGGGCCCACCACCCATGATAGGGATGGGCAGAGGAGCACACAGCAGAACAGACATTGCCCCCCCCACACCCCATGCACCACACAACCGGAGGAGAGCAGGAAGAACCACCGGCCCAGGGACACCAGCAACAGACACACCGCCGGGGCATGGTGCCCCAGCACACCCCCTTGCAAGCTGTGACCGTCACACATGGATGCCCGTCCACCCTGTGCCACACCATCCCACCAATGCAGAGCACACCCTGCGCCATGATCCCCATACACCCTGCCCAGGAGTAGTGCTCAACAGTGCAGGACACCCCAAACATGCCACCACCCCCACTGTGACAATACAACCCTGTGCACCACAGAACCATGCAAGGCAGCCCCACCACGAGCACCCTTCAGTGGGTGGCAGCAGACAGCAATGCAACATCTGTATACACAGTGCTGCCATGCACGTCCCCTTCCAGGTACAGCTGTGAGACCGACCATGCGTCGGCATACGAGGTACCACACATGTGACAGGGCATGTCCCGGACCCCACCACCAGTGTTACAGCATCCTGCACACCCTCCCAAGGACACACCCCGTCCCATCACTGGTCACAACAGACAGCGCAGACACCCACAGTGTTACATGGAAGCATGTGCCAAACAGGATGCAACACAGTGCACAGACAACCACCCATACTCAAGGGCACACCAACACAGGGACACAGTAGCGGGTCAACCAAGCCCCCGGCGTGTGGCCACGGTAGCCGTGTGCACATGGCCAGAACTCCTCCACGGCACAGGTGTGCCAGCAACCCTGTGCAGGCACCACGACGCTGTACGCCACCAGCATGCGGCTGGAGCACAAGTGACAGACAGTGGAGCACATCCCCTGCAACAGACACAAGTGACAGCATTGAGGTGGGACAACAACAGCGGAGGCAACAGTGCCACTCGAGGCAGACGTGCACCACACCAGTGACAGGAGGCAACCCGGCATCGTGCTGGGTACAGTGGCTGTCCAGCATGGGCAGCCACCACTGACATGCCAGCGGACCGTGAAGGTCACAGACATGCAAGGGTGGCAGCTGCACAGGCCATGGATGGTCTGACAGGTGCGCCATGGACACAGCGCATGCACCATCTACCATTGCACACAGTCACCCAGTGCACAGGGAACAACACACAAACCACAGACAGTGACTGAGAGCTACGCCCACACCAAACTTCCTCCCCTACGGACACACACACACACACACACACACACACACACACACACACACAGCCATGATAGCACCACCCCTGACACCATGCACACCACGGCAGCTGAGCACCATTAGCCCGCTGCAAATCAGAGACCACCACAGTAGGCTTAACTAAACAAATGTAGTGTAAGTATAAACAAAACTATGTACAGATATACAAAACAAAAGGGGTGAGGACCACAAACCCGGTTGGGGTGGGTAAGGGCAGAGGTGAACATATGGGAGGCGGGGGAGAGGGGGTGTGAGGTGGGTCCAGGGGGGTTGGTGTAGTCCATGGGTGGAAGTATATCAGCGGGAGCCCCACCCCCTACTCCTATGGTGCCTCCTGCCATGCCTCCGTCTCACTCCATGCTGCTCCACCCTCTCTAAGATTTCCAGGGAGGCCCTGGCCATCTGAAGCAGTTCCTGCAGCGGCCTCTCAATCCAGACCATCTGCCTTCCACCTAGGACAAGGGAGCAGAGTCAATAGGCATGAATGCACAGCCCCTGCAGCCCACCCATTGTGCAAGGCATACAGCCGTGGGACACATCCCTATGATGATGTGTGACCACCCACAGTAATCATGTCCACAAGACCTGCACACCCAGGTGCACACAGCCATGCGGACTGCTGCACACACCCACCGCCCAAGTCCCGCACAGCACCACCATGGCTGTACAGTGACATGGCTTTGAGGTGTGAAGGCAGTGGCACAGCCATGTACCCGGTGCACGCATGGACCACCAGTGATGCACTCCCAGACATGCAGTGCCACTGGACAGTGCTGACTGTACCATGTGGTGTACACAGCAGTGGTGTCAATGGATGGTGCCCATGCCCCGCCGCCCGCCCTGCTACACAGCATGCACAGAAAATCCTGGATGTTAGGCACTCACCATCATCAGGCTGGTCCTGGCACTGAGCCGGTATGGGACCTCTGGCACTGGGACATGGCCTGTGTCTTTGCCTCTCCTCCCTTGCACGGCGACGTTCTTCAGAGCCTAAGGTGCAAACATGGAGAGAGGAACATCAGTACAATCCAGTAGCAAAGGCCCCCCACCCCGAGTGTGTGCAGTCCCACACAGCCAAACCATTCAGCCCCCCACACCTACACCACCACCACCACCACTGCCCACAGCCAAACCATTCAGCCCCCACCCCTATACCACCACCACCACCACTGCCCACACAGCCAAACCATTCAGCCCCACCCTACCACCACCACCACCACTGCCAACACAGCAAAACCATTCAGCCCCCACTCCTATACCACCACCACCACTGCCCACACAGCCAAACCATTCAGCCCCCACCCCTATACCACCACCACCACTGCCCACACAGCCAAACCATTCAGCCCCCTATACCACCACCACCACCACTGCCACACAGCCAAACCATTCAGCCCCCACCCCTATACCACCACCACCACTGCCCACACAGCCAAACCATTCAGCCCCACCCTATACCACCACCACCACCACCACTGCCCACACAGCCAAACCATTCAGCCCCCCACCCCTATCACCACCACCACCACTGCCCACACAGCCAAACCATTCAGCCCCCCACCCCTATACCACCACCACCACTGCCCACACAGCCAAACCATTCAGCCCTCCACCCCATACCACCACCACTGCCCACACAGCCAAACCATTCAGCCCCCCACCCCTATACCACCACCACCACTGCCCACACAGCCAAACCATTCAGCCCCCACCCCTACACCACCACCACCACCACTGCCCACACAGCCAAACCATTCAGCCCCACCCCATACACCACCACCACTGCCCACACAGCCAAACCATTCAGCCCCCACCCCTATACCACCACCACCACTGCCCACACAGCCAAACCATTCAGCCCCCACCCCACACCACCACCACCACTGCCCACACAGCCAAACCATTCAGCCCCACCCCATACCACCACCACCACTGCCCACACAGCCAAACCATTCAGCCCCCACCCATACCACCACCACCACCACTGCCCACACAGCCAAACCATTCAGCCCCCACCCTATACCACCACCACCACCACTGCCCACACAGCCAAACCATTCAGCCCCCACCCCATACCACCACCACCACTGCCCACACAGCCAAACCATTCAGCCGCACACCCCTATACCACCACCACCACCACTGCCCACACAGCCAAACCATTCAGCCCCCACCCCATACCACCACCACCACCACTGCCCACACAGCCAAACCATTCAGCCCCCACCCCTATCACCACCACCACCACTGCCACACAGCCAAACCATTCAGCCCCCACCCCTATACCACCACCACCACTGCCCACACAGCCAAACCATTCAGCCCCACCCCTATACCACCACCACCACCACTGCCCACACAGCCAAACCATTCAGCCCCCACCCCTATACCACCACCACCACTGCCCACACAGCCAAACCATTCAGCCCCCACCCCTATACCACCACCACCACTGCCCACACAGCCAAACCATTCAGCCCCCACCCCATACCACCACCACCACTGCCCACACAGCCAAACCATTCAGCCCCCACCCCTATACCACCACCACCACCACTACGCCCACACAGCCAAACCATTCAGCCCCCACCCCATACCACCACCACCACTGCCCACACAGCCAAACCATTCAGCCCCACCCCTATACCACCACCACCACCACTGCCCACACAGCCAAACCATTCAGCCCCCACCCCTATACCACCCACCACCACTGCCCACACAGCCAAACCATTCAGCCCCCACCCCACACCACCACCACCACTGCCCACACAGCCAAACCATTCAGCCCCCACCCCACACCACCACCACCACTGCCCACACTGGACGGACCACCCCCCGTGGGGGGACACATGCCCACCGTGATACCCGTACGGACGTAACCAGCATATGGATGGGGCACCTACCTGGCTGTGAAACAGCGCCTCTCCTGGTGCGTGCCCGCAGGCAGGCAAGCCTGTCCGGGTCCTGCTGCTGGAGGTCCCCGTACTGGTGTCTGCACTGCTCAGCTGTCCTCTGGATCCCTGTCGCCTCCTCCAGCGTCACTGCCACCTCCTCCCACGCGGCACTCTTGGCCCTGTCCAGGGTGCCTCACCAAACAGAGCACCAGCATGGAGCTCAACTAGTGCAACTAGGTTTGCCAGTTCCATCTGGCTCCAGATCGGTGCTTGTCACTGTGCCATCTTTGGACCGTGTCTGATTCAAAATGGCGCTCCCTAGCACACGTCCACCATGTGCGGCTGCTGCGCGGTACTGCGCTGCCATTCCCCATCGCTCTATCACCAAACAGTGCAATAGGGGTGCACCCATGTGGACGCATGACAGCTAGGGGGCAAAGGTTGGGCACAGGGTCAAGGGTCTCTCGTGCACAGACAACCACAGCACGACTGGTACTCACCACGTGTAGCACGGTAGGGCGCCTGTGTGGGACTTCCTGTAGAGGCCTACCACGCTGTGACACCACAATGCCTATGGCACACCAGGGCAAGGGCGCTATACATGTGAACAGTGCACTAGTGCCACTGGCACAGTGGTGGACATGCCCTGCACTGCCTCCTGCACTCAGCACGTCAGCAGCGCGGCAGGCGTCGGTGTCAGCACCCCGGGCATGCGCCGTGCAGCGTCTACTGTGCACATCACAGAGCTGCGCCCCTGTCTGAGCACGTTCAACACAATTGTGTAAGGCGCAACAGCGCGATATTCAGCCAGCATATGCAAATCAGCTCATCAGCAATTCCATGGTGCAGCTACTGCATTAGCATCCACTTAAAATTGAGCCTCGCCTCATTTGCATGCGTTGCGCTATATAGATGCGACATGGAGCTGCAGAGACCATAGTGTGGTATTGCAGTCTATTGTGGTGGGTTGCATGCTGTTTGCCAGTGTGGACTGTGGTGTGTGGGAGATGCATGGGACTGCACATTCAGAGGTAACACCTGTCATTCCCACAGGATCAATAATGACCGAACGTGAGGTGGAGGAGGAGGAGGAGGAGGAGGAACAGAGACATGGGAGACGGAGGAGGCCCAACTTCACCTGGGCAGAATCAGATGCCCTGTTTGAGGCTTACCTTGACCAGGAACCGCTGCTCAGCGGACAGCAGGGAACACCACAGGCCCGTGCTGTGGCATGGGATGAGGTGGTGCCTGCCGTCAACCAGCATGGCAGCCACCAGCGGTCTGTGCAGGAGTGCAAGAAGAAGGTGGGCACGGACAAGAGGAGGATAAAAGATAAGGTGGCTGCCATCAGGGCAGCACGTACTGCGACTGGTGGTGGACAGCCGGCTGTGCCATGCCTGACGCCACAGAAAGAGCAGATGGCTGACAGCATGCAGCGTTGTGCCCTAGAGGGCGTTCCAGGTGGTGGCTTCCAGACGGGTGGCAGCCTGTCACTGCATGGTAGGTCCTGAGCTGTTACTGTGTGGGGGTGGGGGGAATGCCACAGGGTAGGGCAGAGACATTAATGCTACTGTGTTCCCTTACAGCTCCTGAGCGTCTACATGGGTCAGCGGTGGTGGGTTTGTCCACTGAGGGTGATACCCTGGACACAGAGGAGCGCCCATCCACCTCCACAGGTGTCCGAGGGTCAGGACAACAGTGTGCCCGCCTGGCTGTCTGGACTGAAGTTGGTGGAGCTGGTTTGGAGGAGGCCCTGCCCGTGTCCCAGCGTGACAGCGTCCATGGATGCCAGCATGCTGAGACTCGGACTGGTGCCGGATCCGTCACCGATGATGATGACGATGATGATGGAGCTCACATCATGGACAGTGATACGTGTGGGCCGCAGAATGGCCACACAGCAGGTAACAGCATGGGCATAGCTGTGGGTGGTGCCGCCGTGGAGGTCTGCATGACATCACAGTCCCAGCCTGTGCCTGTCTGCACCAGTGGGGCAGCACTGGTATGCGTCCAGGCTGGTGGGGCTGTTGCAGCCGCTGTGGTGGCACCGCTGAGCCCTGGCGAGCGTGGCCAGAGGGCAGTGGCACCAGTCGGCCAATGGCGATGGGGGGGAGACAGTGTCGGGGGTGGCGTCAGTGCACCATGTGTGGCCATTCCCCAGTATGGCTTTGGTGTGCAGTGCCCATCATCAAGGGGTGATGCCCAGCAGGGCCAGGAACACCATAAGGGACATCATACTGATCTGGTGGATGACCTCTTTGATGAGCACTGCCGACTGCTCCAGGTTTCCATGGATCAGCAGTCGCAGCTTCTCAGGGCAGTGGACACACTCAGTGTGGTTCTGTGCCAGGCAGAGGAGCGGCTCTGCAGAGACCATGCCCTGCTCCTGGAAGAGATGGCCCGGCAGTGGGAGGATGTGACCACTGCCATTGACAGGCAGACACATGCATTCACAGCTGTCATGGCCACATTGGGCACACAGTTTGTTGCCCATGCGCCGCTGACACCACGCAGTGTCATGTCCACCCCCTGTTTCCGGCGTCGTGCGACACCCTCCATGTCAACACCTGGTTCAGCTGTGGGCATCCCGAGTACACCTGGTGCAGGCATGTTCAGTGAGCTGCAGACCCCTGCTCGAGCACGGTCGTGACCCTGCAGCGTCACTCCTGGGGACCATCAGTGCCACCGCATGAGGCCAATGGTCAGCCTGTCGCGGCTGGCAGGTTCAGCGGGCCGCCCACGCATCCGTGGGCGCTGTGGCACTGTGCCGCTGTGATGACCTGTCTCCACCATGGCTACTGTCTGACGCTGCCCTGTGTGCAGTGTGTTGTTCAATGTGCGATGCACAGGTGGGGTACCCGGCCCTGCACACACACACACACACACACACACACACACACACACACGGTCCATGTGCACACCCTCGCGGCTGCTGGCCGCAGTGGCTAGTGCATGATGATGCCTGCGTTGCACTGTCCTCCACTGTGCAATGGTACCCAGCGTCTGAGACACGCACAATGATGGGAACTGGGCATGGTCTTCTGTGGATCTGTGTGTGGTTAGGTGGCGGTCAGGGTCGCATGCCTCCTTCCCCTGTGCATGTCTTGTGGGGTGTGTGTGTGCTGCATGACTGTGTGCCGGTTAGGCCTTGCCCATCCCTGATGTCGTGTGCGATTCTGCGCTCAGCCAATTCCCTTGCCGCCATGCACCCCTGGGGTTTGTCCATGCGAGTTTGTGAGTTTTGGCCTTGCCATTGGTGGTTGCACATAGCCCCATGATTTACCTGGGTTGGTTGAAGTGCTCCTCTGTGATGGTGTCCCGGTGCAGCTGCAACATCCAGATCAGGCGGGGGTCCTTTGCCCAAGGGGGGGCTGCCCGTCACCGTCTGCACTGGCGTCCTCATTGTCCCAATCACTGTCCCCCTCTTTGACCTCTACAGCTATCCCACAGTCGTTGGCCATGTTGTGCAGGATGCAACAGGCCAGGAATAGCCCGCAGGCCTTTGAGGGGCTGTACTGTAGGGCACCACCAGATGTGTCCAGGCAACAGAAATGTGCCTTCAGCATCCCGAACACCCGCTCTATGACATTGCGTGTGGTGGCATGTGCCTCATTGTACCATTGTTGCGATGGGGTCGTGGGCTCCCGGTTTGGTGTGAGCAGCCAGGGACAGAGTGGATAGCCACTGTCACCTGCGTGTAGAGGGTGGACATTAGTATGGTGGTCAATGTTACTCTGCTATGGGCCATCAAGGCCATTGCCCATGGCACCTCTGACTATGCCCCCCCCAAATCCATGTCATCCTGCGTGATTTGCATACTCACCCACTAGGTGGCCAGTGGGGATGTCCCCACTCTTGAACCTGTGGCACAGTGCAGACTGGTGCCAGATGAAGGCATCATGTGCTCCCCCAGGGTGTGTGGCACAGACATTGGTTATGCGCCCCCTAGCATCGCACACCACCTGGCAGTTGATGCTGGCATAACCCTTCCAGTTGATGTAAGTGGCACCTTCCGGGCCAGGTGGCGTGCGGATGGTCACATGGGTGCAGTCAATGGCTCCAAGCATGCCAGGCATACGTACTACCCTGTGGAACTCTTGTATGTGTGCTGTGCGCTCCGCCAGTGTGCTGGGGAAACGGGTGTACTCCGCAGCATGTGGCAGCAGTGCGCTGAAGAACTGTGTAAGTAGGTGTGACGCGGCTGACTGGGTTATGCCTGTTGTGTCCCCTGTTGGTCTCTGGAAGGTGCCCGTGGCGAGCAGGCACATGACAGCTGTTACGTTTGTCTCCACTGACAGAGCATGGCACCATCATGTGGTTGCCTGCATCTCATCACTGCACAGGTCACAGAGCTGCCACAGGATCGCCCAGTTCAGGCAGTCCTGGCCCACAATCTCTGTGTCACTGTAGTGCTTGAAGCTGGTGCGGGCTCGGTACCGCCTGTTGGGGGCATACTACCGACGGGCCCTTCCATGGCCGCGCCCCCCTGCTACCCACCTTCTCACACCCCTCATTACTGCCTCCATCTGAAAGGTGGCACTGGCCATGTCCCTGGCTGGTGTTCCCCCCCCGGCAGCTGTTATCCCATTCACCCCACTGTCCTTTGTGATGCTCCCCCTGCACTGGGGACACCTCCAACCTTTGGCTGTCCTGTCCACTGCCACTGCCCTCAGTCCACTGTGTCACTTCCCCTGTCTCTCCTGCACAGTGGCACAGGCTCCCCACTCCTGTCCTGTTGCTGTTTGTTCCCAGGTGTGCCCTGTCCTGCTCCTTTCCAGTCCCACTCACTGCTACCCTCTTTTCTGTTGCTGTCACCTTGCTCCCACCTCTGGCTTCCCTATAGCGTTCTTGCACCTCTCTCTTGTTCCTTTTTATTTTGGATAATTTCCGCTATCGCGCAACTTCCGCTTGCTCCCCTATTGTGCATGGCGCATGCTGTTGAATATCGCACTGCGCCATTTATTCATGGTTCCTCCCCCTACGGTTGCGCATGCATTCATTACCATTGCACTCTTGCACATTGCAATTTGAGCGGCGCAGCTGCCTCCTGCTGAATATTGCAGAATGGCACATTTTCGGACTTGCGCTGGCGCATCTCTGTTGCGCATGGTGCAACCCTTTTGATTGTCTGGGCCAAAGTATATAAAAAAAAAAACTCCAACTGGAGGAACAAACAATTCAATAAAGTTAGAACAAAATGCCAGAAAAAATGCCAAAAAGATAAACACAATGAACTTTGTTCACCTAACTAATACAGGTGCAGAGGAAAAAATTCCACTCCAATGGTGTATTGTGACTTGGTGGCACCAGCATGTGGAGTGCAGAGGCCGAAGTTCTGGAAGGGGAGGTTGGGAAGGAACTTATGAATATCTGAGCATCGCTGGGAAGAAACAAGATTACTATGGTGAGTACTTTTTTCTTCTAACCCCAGTAATGCTCAGTATATTCATAACTTCATGCAGGCTACCAAGCAGTACCACTGGAGGTGGGCAGAGAACTCTATTTTGGAAACAGACTTTGTAGGACTGCTGTGCCAAATCTAGCATCACCCCTAGATAAAATATCCAGGTTGTAATGTTTTGTAAAGGTGTGTACTGTTTTCCAGGTAGCTGCTTTACATATATTCACCAATGGGACATCTCTGGCAGCTGCCAAAGTAGCAGCTGTCTCTCTTGTAGAATGAGCCCTCAATCCGGTTGGGGTCTCTCTGCCAGCTTTCGTGTAACATAATTGGATACACTGAACTATCCATCAAGAAATGGATCTTTTTGATGCTGGATTACCTTTTCCTACATCCCCATAGGTTAGGAACAATTGCTTTCTATCCTGTCTAAAGCCTTTAGTGGCTGTCATGTAATAACTGAGAGCCCTCTTTACATCCAGACTATGAAGTCTCCTTTCACCAGAAGTGGCATGATCAGTGAAAAAAACAGGGAGAGTGATGGATTGATTTAAGTGGAAATCAGAGACCACCTTGGGGAGAAATTTTCTGTTTGTTTTAAGGACTACTTTATCCCTATGAAAAGAGATATAGTCCTGATCTATACAGAGAGCCTGAAGCTCACTGATTCTTCTTGCAGAAGTCATTGCCACTAGAAAAACTGTTTTCCAAGTGACATATTTCAGATGAGCTGTAGCCATGGGCTCAAAAGGAGCAGCCATGAGCTTAGCTATATACACATTCAGGTCCCAAACTGGCACTGTTGGCCTTTGAGGGGGATGCAAATGACTCGGGCCCTTAAAGAACCTTTTAAAAATAGGGTCTGAAGCTAATGTTACCTTTTTCCCAGCAGAAAGGTAAGCAGACACTGCTGCAAGGTGAATCCTCAAAGAATTGGGATGTAGACCCAGAGAATGTAAATGGGTGAAATAATCCAATACCACTGGCAATCCAGCCTGGGCTAGTACCAGAGTCTTGCCCGAACACCAGATAGAAAATCTCTTCCATCTGGAAGAATACATTTTTGAAGTACAAGGTTTTCTGTAACCCCTTAAAATCTTTAAGACAGGTTCAGAGAGTTTTAAATTAGCATATTCTAAGTCTTTAAGAGCCAAGCTTTGAGATTGGGATACAACAGAGTTCCTTGGTTGGAAGTCAATAAGTTGTGTCTTTGGGGGAGATGTATTGGTTTTGCCACAGACATGGAGAGCAGACAAGAGACCAATGACTGCCTCGGCCAGTCTGGAGCTATCAAGATCATTGATACTACATGGGGATCTAAGCTTGACCAGTACTCTGTAGATCAGAGGGATGGGAGGGAAAGCCTAAAGGAACCTTCCTGACCAATTGAGATTCAGAGCATCCAGGGGAAAGGTTCCCTGATCTGGTGGTCTGCAACAATACTGTGGCAGGTGGTGGTTCTGGTGGGATGCGAACAAGTCTATCTCTGGAGTGCCCCACCTTCTGAGAATAACCTGTACCACCTGTCTGTTTAGGGTCCATTTGTGATGGGCCTGTTTTATTCGACTCAATGCATCTGCCAGTGTATTGTCCTTTCCTGGCAAGTGAATTGCCTGTAAAGAGACCCTCAGAGAGTAAGCCAGTGTCCAAATATTCATGGACTCTGTGCAGAGGAGGCCTGACCTGGTGCCTCCCTGTTTGTTTATGTAATACATTGTGGTGGTATCATCTGTTCTGATCTGTACCACCCTGCCCTGGGCTAGGGAAGAAAAAGTTCTTAGAGCTAGGAAAACTGCTATGAGTTCCAGTAAATTTATGTGCTGAAGGGACTCTGCAGCTGACCAGGTGCCCTAGGTTGTGTGTTCCCCTATATGAGCGCCCGAGGCCAAGAGAGATTGCATCTGTTGTGAGAACCACAGAAGGATTCTCTTTCTGAAAGGGAACTCCTTGCCTTAGATTGGATTCCTCCTTCCACCACAGGAGGACCTGTAGCAGTGCCCTTGTTACTGGAATGAGCTTTGAAAAGGGATCTTTTCTCTGACACCAGTGAGACCTTAGGTGGAATTGGATGTCTCTCATGTGGAATCTGGAACCCAGCACTGTGCTTGTGGAAGCAGCTATGTGGCCCAGTAGCAGGAGAAACTGTCTTGCAGTTTTTAGGTTGTGCAACTTGAAAGAATTTGCTATTAGCTAAAGACTCCTTACCCTTTACAGAGGCAGATATGCTCTGGCTTGTACAGTACTGATTTTTGCTCCTATGAACGGCAAAACCTGTGCAGGAGTGAGGAGGATGGACTTTTTGTAATTGATCAGGAATGCCAAAGACTCCGAGAGGTCCTGGGTGACCTTCAAGTCCTGCTGTACCTGCAGGAAAGATTTTCCTATGACCAGCCAGTCATCCAGATAAGGAAAAACAGATATTCCCTTTCTCTGAAGATGCGCCATTACAGCTGCCAGGCACCTTGTGAACACCCTTGGGGCCGAAGAAAGGCCAAAAGACAGGGTTGAAAACTGGTAGTAACCTGAAGGGAGTCTGAATCTGAGATATTTTCGGTAAGACTCCTTTATAGGGATGTGGAAATAGGTGTCTTTCAAGTCCAGTGATGCCAACCAATCTCCTTTTTGAAGTGTTGGCTGAATCAAAGCCAAAGTTACCATTTTGAAGTCTGGTTTCTTCAGAAGCTTGTTTAGAACTCTGAGATCCAGTGTAGGTTGCCACTCCCCACTTTTCTTTGTGGTTAGGAAGTACCTGGAATAAAAACCCTTTCCCTGCAGAGATTTTGGAACTGGTTCCACTGGTCTTAGCTGTAGCAGGTTTCGAACCTCTGCCTCTAGCAGTACCTTTTCTGCTATAGAGGGAGAACTGAACACTCTGGTCTTTTGATGAGGAAGGGACTTGAATTCCAGGGACAAATCCTGACCCACCACTTCCAGGACCCACTTGTCTGAGGTGATGTTCAGCCAGTCCTGGAGGAAGTGGAACAGTCTGCCTCCGACAGGTAGGGAGGAGGTGGCCTGTGGCTCAGGGGATCTGTTTAGTGTGTGGCTGAGGCTGAGTTTGGGATCCTCGCCTAGAGCCCCTTCTACCCCTGCCCCTGGAGTATCCCTGCTGAGGATACTGCTGGTACTGGGGTAAGGCCACTGGTTGGAAGAAGGGCCTGGTGTAAAAGGACTCCCCCAGCCTCCCCTTCCATAAATCCTGGTGGATGGAGAAGCTCTTTGGCAGAGTTGCTTCATAAGTGGCCGCATACTCATCCACCTTCTTCGTGTACTCCACAGTGGACTCCCCAAAGAGGGAATTTCCCTCTAGGGGAAAATCCAAAGCCTTTGATTGTGTATCCTGAGTGAGGTTTGTGGCTCTGAGCCAAGCAAACCTCCTCTGTGCCACCGTATTTGCCATCCATCTGGCTGCAGTATCATTAGTGTCAGTGGCCATCTGGAATTGGTACTTAGCTACCTCTAACCCACACCTGGCAGTTTCAGCCAGGTCATCTGACAAGGGTGAGGGAGCTTTCTGAGACATGGCCAGGACTAATTGCCACAGGGATTTTTGATACTGGGCAGCGTATGCCTGGAAGGTAGTCTGATGCATAGCCAGAGAGGCTGACAGGTACCCTTTTTTGGCCATACTTTTGATTTTCCTAGAATCCTTGTCTGGAGGATGTGAGGACAGAGGGACCCTAGCCTTGTCACAAGCAGCCTGCTGTATACAAACATATGAACATACGAACATATGAAAATGCCATCAGATACAGCCCATTCGGTCTATCTAGTTTGCTTGAGTATGCAGCACTTCAGTCCATTAGACTGCAGCTGCCCCCACCTCCCTCATATGCCCTCCCCACATCTCCCACCCCTTCCCGATTTGTACCCTCCCCTTGAATCTGTCCCACCCCTTCTTGAAGCCCCCAACACTCTGCAATGATACATCTTCCTCTGGCAAAGCATTCCACCCTGCCACCACCCTTTCTGTGAAACAATACCTCAGCAGTTCTCTCTTGAACCTACCCCCTTCCAGCTTCATAGAGTGTCCTCTGGTTTCCCTTCCACCTTTCAGATTGAACATACACCTGGTGTCTACTTTGTTCAAACCCTTCAGGTACGTGAAGGTCTCAATCATATCTCCTCTCTCCCTTCTTTCCTCTAGGGTATACATATTGAGCTCTCTTAGTCTCTCATCATATGGTCTGTCCCCCAGCCAAAGGATAATTTTTGTTGCCCTGCGCTGTAGCCCCTCCAGTAGTTTTATGTCCCTTTTCAAGCAAGGGCACCAGAATTGCATGCAGTAATCAAGGTGCGGTCCCATCAGGGACCTGTACAGGGGCAAGATGACCTCCCCACTCCTGGAAGTAATCCCCCTTGCTATGCACCCTAGCATCCTGTTTGCCTTTGCTGCTGCCTTCCTGCATTGAGCAGAGTGGTTCATCTCCCTGGTTACCAGCACTCCTAGATCCTTCTCCTCCTTGGATTTTAACAGGACACTCTCCAGCCAGTAATTGTGTCCTGGGCTCTTGCCTTCTAAATGCATCATTTTGCACTTCTTGGCATTGAAACCAAGATGCCAAGTGTGAGACCATTCCTCCAGTTTCATCAAATCCTCCTGAAGTACTTTTGCTCCCTCCCCCATCTACCTCTGCACAGATCTTTGTGTCATCTGTGAAGAGACTGGTCTTGCTCTTAATCCCTACTGCAATGTCGGCTATGAAAATGTTAAGCAGAATTGGTCCCAGCACTGAGCCCTGTGGTACACCACTTGTTACTGCCCTGGATTTAGATGCCTCCCCTCCCACTACTATCTTCTGCTGTCTACCCTGCAGCCAGTTCTTGACCCATCTTACCAGTTTCCTCCCTGCTCCCAGACTCTTTACCTTGCAGATCAGCCTACCGTGTGGCACCGAGTCAAAGGCCTTGCTGAAATCTAGGTAGAGGACATCCACTGCATGCCCCCTGTTCAGTGCCCTTGTAACCCAGTCACAAAAATCAATCAAGTTCATCTGGCAGGATCTGCCCGAGTGAAACCTGTGTTGCCTGCTGTCCTGGAGATTGTTAGCCTCAAGAAATTGCACCAGTCTTTTCTTGAGGATTGTCTCCATCAGTTTTCCCACAATTGCAGTAAGGCTCACCGGTCTCTAATTCTCCAGTTTGTCCTTGGGCCCACTCTTATGGAGAGGTACCACAAGCGCTTCCCTCCAGTCCCTGGGCATGCACCTCGAGTTCAGAGAGGTATTGAATAGGTCCACCAATGGCCTTGCCAGGACCTCTGCCAACTCTCTCAGCACCCTGGGGTGGACTCCATCTGGACCAGGTGCCTTGTTCCCCTTCAGGGGCTTTAGGCCCTCCCTCACCCTTTCCACCGTGATTTCCCCATCTGTGGTTGCTTCTCCTCCACCCTCTCCCACCTTGCCCTTCTTCTCAGGTACGGACCTGTCCCTCTCCTTGCTGAAGACTGAACAGAAGTATTCATTAAGTACTTCTGCCTGCTCAGCCCCCTTTTTCTACCCATCTACTTCCCCTCCTGATCCTAACAATTTTATCCTTGCTCTTCTTCTTCCTCTTCTTGCTGATATATCTGAAGAAATCCTCTTCTCCTTCTTTGATCCCCTGTGTTACTCCGTTCCCCAGCCACCTTTGCTGCCTTTACCACTCTGCTCATGTATGACATCCTGGCGGTTGGGGTGGGAGAAGAGAAAATCAGCTCCCTCCCTTTCCAGCTGATACTTTTTGTCCATTCTCCTGTCTATGGGAGGAATGGAATTTGGTGCCTGTTAAATCTTTAATGCATCTTTTTTAAAGCATTTATAAACAGGGAGGAGGAGAGCCTTTGTGGGTGTTAACCCCATTGTTTCTAAATACTGCACCTCCTCCTCATCCTCGATTTGTTCAGTGGTGGAGATGTCCAGTACATCTGCTATCCTCCTGACAAAAGGTAAAATGGGATGAAAAATCCTCAGATACCCTTGGGAGAGAAGCAAAGTCCAGTTCAGGGGACACTTCTGGTTCTATTGGTCCCTCCTCCTCAGCATAATCATCACCAAAAGGCTCCACTCCTTCTTGAGGGAGAGGATGCGCAGTACTGCCAGCCTGGGGACCCTGAAGAGGGGCAGGAGGCTGTTGAGGAGGAACTATTGCCTGTGGAGACTGAATTTTTCTAAAGGCCTGAGCAATCTCTTGGGCTGTAAGTACAGGCAGAGCAGGCACAGAAGTCCTCGGTTTTGCAGGTGAGGGTTCTGTGTGGTTAAGCTTCTTGCTTTTCTTAGCAGGAACCAGGGAGTCAGCTGGTTCAGTAACTCTTTTTGTTCCGTTTTTAGCCATCTCAGGGGCAGGAACAGGTAAAGTTGTGGGTTCAGCCACAATATCTTGGGGTATCGGCTGGTCAGAGCCTGAGGGACCCCTTGGAAATTTCTTTTAAAGCATTTTAAGGTGTTTCTCAATGGTCTTCTCAGGGAATGTTTACATACTTCACATTCCTCTTTTTAAATTATCAAAACCCAAACAAACTACACATAGTGTGTGTCTGTTTTTGCAAATCCCTCTCCACATTGAGAACAGTTTTTGAAACCTGGTTCACCAGTTTTCTTTTTGGGTTTCTCCGACATAGTTCAAAATAAGTAACAGCTAAGGAACCCCCCCCCTTTTTTTTTAAATGCGGTCGGTTCCGGAAACAAAAAGGAACCGATGAAACCGAACCGGTTACAAAATACGAAACCATTTTAGCGGTTCAGTAACTGAGGTTTATTAGTTACAAGAAATAAGTAAAACTAGAAATAAGGTAGTTCTTTAGTCAGAGAACTCGGATTTTAACTAAAAATATCCCGGTTACCCCACGGTTTTCCCGAACCGAGAGGAACCGAGAAAAACAGTAACTTTTAGTGTAAACAAGATTAATAATACAAAACAACTAGTAGAGGCAGTAAATAAAAACAAAACATACTTAAGTTCCGTATTTGTCGTTTTCTTCACAGAGGAAAAAGTGGACAAACGGTATTCGGAGCGACCAGACTTTTCGGGAGGAGAGAAAAATCAGAAGAGGTTAGAACATAGGCAGTTAGTAGAGGCAGTGTTTGAAAGACGCTCATGTGCAAAGTGTTCCATCTCTCCGGGCTGTCCAACCCCTCAGGCTTACTGTGTAAAGTTATGAATGTACTGAATATTACTGGGGTTAAAAAAAAACAAACAAACACTGAATGTGCAGATTTTAATCCTGGAATCTGTGAAAATTCTAGTAAATTTAATTCTTTGTGGAAATATGTACAAATAATCCACGGTTTTCAAGCTCAGTTTCTATGGTAAGTACTGTGGAATACTCTCTAGTGGCATGCACTTAGAGATGCTGCCTCTGACAGAGGGATGCAAGGGTCCATCCCAGCTTGCAGCACTTAAACATGCAAGCCCATACTTCAGTTTACAGAAAATGTGCCCCCCCCATGAAGCTGGGGAGAGGACGTTACAGAGCTTGTGATGGCGGGTCAGTTCTTGAGTACAGGTGGACTGATTTGCTAATTGTGTGATGTGGCAACTAATGAGTCAGTCCCAGTGCTAATCGTGCAGTTATGGTAACATAACTGCTCACATCGGGGGGGGGGGACCTGTTAGCCAATCAGGTGGCTTCAATTTTCTTACCAATTTATAAAAAGAGTTATAGTCCAGTGGATCCTAATATCTTAAATGAAAGTGTTATAATAACCATCCCCAAGACCACATCCACATCAGGAGAATTGTCCCTCCCCTACTCTGCCCCGAAACTTTGGAATTCCATCCCAGCCTTGGTGTAGCTGTGTTCTAGTCTAGCTTTCAAGTGCGGTTATCACTCCCTCCTTTCCAAGGCCTCCGTCTGCAATAGTCTGTAGTATGCGTTGGAATATCTCTGAGCTGTTGCACTTGTTTGTATTATTCATCATAAACTCCGAGCTTGCAACCCCTTGAGCTTGTCATTATGTTTATAGCCTCTGTTGTGATGGTTATTAAAGGAATAATGCATGACAGAGTGTGTGTCGAGCTGGGACAGTGCCATGCCTGGGGGGGTGGGCATGAGGCCGCAGGCCGAGTGTGTCCAATGCCCCAGTCATGGTGTTATCCCAGCATGACACACACACTGGAGTGCATTATTCATATTATACAATGGCTTGTTGTCATATATAAAATAAAAAAATAATTTTAAAGAATGTTTTTATTAGTGTGGAAAAATATTTCTCAAGAGGAGATGCAAAAAAAGAGCATATCCTAATGGTCCAGATGGCCATCCAAATGGGTTCACAGTGCTGAGACTAGACCTGTGGCGTTATGGTGGACAACGCCATGGTTTCGGCTCCAAACTGACCAATCACAGTCCAAGATTCTTTCTTGCCATCGTATAATACATTGTAATATTGTTTTACTGCCCTATACCCTGCAGTATGTCTCCCAGTTACTGCATTTTGCATTTTTTTTTCTTTTGGGTGTTTATGTGCTTACTGGTGTGTGACTGTATATGTCAGTCTTTATCCTGTATATTGTGTTCAGATTACGTCCTGTTTTGTGATTCTTCCAGGGTCTTGCCTGAAAATAGCAAATATCTTATCAAGTGTACGTGCCTGATAAATAAAAACTGAATAACTACACGGAAATGGCTGTGTGTGAAAACATGAACTTTTTAAACATTTTTTTTAATCGAAACAAGAGCATTTTTGTTAAGTTCACTACAGTCTTACAGACCATAAAGGGACATTTAAAAAAAAAACATTTCAGCTAAAACAAATGTCAATAATATGTTCCTATATTTAGGAAACTATGTTATATTTGGGAAATATAGTATAGAATTATGGTGTGAATAAAGATTGCTTGTGATTTGAAAAACATTCTCTTTAGTGATACATTTAATATTAGGAATTAAAATATAGCAGTTTTACAATATTACATATAAGGATACTGTCAACAACCTCCCCCCATCCCACCCAAAATTATAGACAATTACTTCATCAACAAAACTGAGTTTTGAATAAGGCCAGTTTCTGAAATAGAACTCAAAAAGATACTGAATGTTTTTTTCTTAAACCTAGAAAGTTGCACACAATGGCTGCGATTTACAAAACAGCGCAACAAGTGCTGAATCAGGATGCTGGAGTCATGCAACCGGCCGTGGTGCCAGGGCCTACAGAACAACATTGCATAGATGATGGCCAATAGGAAGGGATGCAGAGTGAGTGGAGGACCCTGTGGGGCAGCACAGGGGAGCAGGGAGGGGCTGAAATACGCAAACATGTCCCCATCCCTTACATGAATGCGGCTGCGTGGGGGTGTGCCTCAGACATGTGGAAGCAGCCACAGGACAGAGAAGGACAATCCAGAGACTGTCATGTCCACCACTGAGGGGGAGATGTATGGGCAAGGGCCAGCCAATGAGGAGGGGGTCAGCGGTGGGACCAAGGTGCTGCAGGTGGGTGCCGGGGCTGCAACATGGTCCAGGGCAAGCAACTTCACGGGCCCACAGGTGGCAGCCCAGGTCACAGACATCAGAGCCAATTATGCCACCTTATATGGGGGAGGAGTCCCTTAGTGCCCCCACAGAGACCAAGGTGCAGCTCTGGCTTGAGGTGAAGGCATCTGTTAATGCAGTTGGTCTGGAGGCATGCATCTTGCAGGCCATCATGCATAAGTGCCGTGACCTCCAGACAGCAGTGAAATGGAAGCTGGCTAGTGTCAACAGATCCCAGGTGGCCACAGGTGGTGGACTGCCCCACAAAAAACACATCCTGACCACTGTAGAGAAGACGGTGACCGAGACAATCATGGAGGTTGCATGCCATGGTGGGGGGAATGGCCGTGACACCATGGCAGGTACATGGGCCCACAGGAGGGTGGGCCAGTGTCAATGGTGGCTAATGAACAGTAAACATAATTGTACCCATTCTATCCCCATAGCTGCTGAATCAGCCAGACCATCCACCATCAGCACACCCACAACATCTGCATGTGTGCAGGAACAAGTGCCACGCTGGGGTAGGTATGCACCACAGGGCCACTAGCACAGGAGTGTTACCCACAGCTGAATGGCTAATGTACCTCTCCCCCACAGGGCCACCACATGGAGGCAAGTCTAAGGACGTGGAGGTGGTTGGAGTCACACCCAAGGACAGCAATGGAACAGCAGACCATGGTGACCAACAGGACCAACCAGCAGTGGCACCTGCCCCTGTGGACAGCATAGAGGCCACAGTGGGAATGGATGCACTACGTGGCTATACATGCCACCCAGGGCTGCCAATGCCACTCACAAGTGCCACACACAAACAGGGGCAACATGGGGGGATGTAGGCAACGGAACCCAATGGCAGTGGGTGTGTGCCTGGGACAGGAAGTCCTCGCACATCCCCATTTCCCACAGCCAATAGTGAGTATGATGACTCCACCACACACCAGCAGCACTGCACCAGGCACCCCCCATGGGTGTCCTACACACATACTACCATAACCTGAGGCAACTGGAGAGGGACAGGCTGGTGACACAGCAGGAGAATACAGGGGCAATAAGGGAACTTATCGTGGAGGTGTGGGCCATAGGTCGCAGCATCGACCACATTGGGGACATCCTAGAGAGGGTCACGGTGGCTATGTGGCCTGCCCCACCACCCTTGCCAACATGTCGGACCCACAGGTGTAGAGGGCAGCATAGCACAAGGGGACCTTGGTCAGAGTGTGTAAGCAGGGGATATATGGCCAGACGGTGTCCAGGCCCCTGCCAGGGCCACGAGAGGTAGGTGTGGCTGGGCGGGTGGGAAATGGCATTGTGACAGGGCTGCCAGTGGACCACCATGGATGTAGCAGCACACCACACACGTGATGAGTGCAAGCTTTGTGCACTGCCATGGCCATACCACACCTGCACTCCTGTGGGCATGTGTCTTGCACACAACACACACTACCATGGTATGAAACATATGTGCACAAGCATCAGTGCATGTGTTGTCCCCCCCTGACATGTAGCCCCTCACACATGTGGGTACCATGTCACTGATCATGGCAGTGTGGCTGACACACACACATACTGCACCGCACCAGGTCAATGCCAAGCTACACCATGCAGGCAGTGTCCCCCCATGGGAACACTATGATGTGGTCATGCCACCATGCACAACCATGGACACAGACCAGCCATCCATGGGCAAGGGATGCAGGTGGCATGCACTACATGTTGCATGGGTGCCCCTGCGGCAGCCACCATCCCTGGCTAATGGGCACTCAGAGGTGGATCATCATCACTGCGCCACACTGCCGGTACATCTACCATGCAAATGTACCCTGCTTGACTGCATGCCACAACTCATGCCCCGAAATAGTGTCCCCCACCCTCACTGTCGCATTTCTGCCCACATCACATGGCGGGTAGTTGTCCGGTATGTCTCCTGGCAGTGGCAGTCTATGGGGCACACACATGTTGTGGAGCATGGCACATGCCGTGAACACTTTGCACATCTTTCCAAGAGCAAGCATCGTCGTGCTACCTGAGTGGTCCAAGCACCGGAACCGCATGCTTATGTGGCCAAAGGTGCATTCCACAATAGACTGTGTCTTCCTGTGTGCCATATTGAATGCCCCTTGAGCATGCCTGGTTGGCTCCAGGTATGGTGTCATCAGGTAGGGCTGTAGGGTTATCCACTGTCACCTGTGGATGGAATATAGGGTTGGCCAGTGTGTATAGTGATAGGTGAAAGACACATTGTTACGGTACCCGCCAAGCCTTGTGATGCTCCAGACATGGTCTCTCCCCGCTGCAGCTGTGCTGAAGTGCACCTGCTCTTTCCTGCGTTGGCATCTGCAAGCCATGTGATGCTATTTCCTGCATTGGCATCTGCAAGCCATGTGATGCTATTTCCTGCATTGGCATCTGCAAGCCACGTGATGCTCCTGGCATGGTCCCTCCCCGCTGCACCTGTGCTGCAAAGCACCTGCTATTTCCTGCATTGGCATCTGCAAGCCTTGTGATGCTCCAGGCATGGTCCTCCCGCTGCACCTGTGCTGCAATGCACCTGCTTTTTCCTGCATTGGCATCTGCAAGCCTTGTGATGCTCCAGGCATGGTCGCTCCCCGCTGCACCTGTGCTGCAATGCACCTGCTTTTTCCTGCATTGGCATCTGCAAGCCTTGTGATGCTCCAGGCATGGTCGCTCCCCGCTGCACCTGTGCTGCAATGCACCTGCTTTTTCCTGCATTGGCATCTGCAAGCCTTGTGATGCTCCAGGCATGGTCCCTTCCCGCTGCACCTGTGCTGCAATGCACCTGCTATTTCCTGCATTGGCATCTGCAAGCCTTATGATGCTCCAGGCATGGTTCCTCCCCGCTGCACCTGTGCTGCAATGCACCTGCTATTTCCTGCATTGGCATCTGCAAGCCATGTGATGCTCCAGGCATGGTCCCTCCCCGCTGCACCTGTGCTGCAATGCACCTGCTATTTCCTGCATTGGCATCTGCAAGCCTTGTGATGCTCCAGACATGGTCCCTCCCCGCTGCACCTGTGCTGCAATGCACCTGCTATTTCCTGCATTGGCATCTGCAAGCCTTGTGATGCTCCAGGCATGGTCCCTCCCCGCTGCACCTGTGCTGCAATGCACCTGCTATTTCCTGCATTGGCATCTGCAAGCCTTGTGATGCTCCAGGCATGGTCCCTCCCCGCTGCACCTGTGCTGCAATGCACCTGCTTTTTCCTGCATTGTCATCTGCAAGCCTTGTGATGCTCCAGGCATGGTCGCTCCCCGCTGCACCTGTGCTGCAATGCGCCTGCTATTTCCTGCATTGGCATCTGCAAGCCTTGTGATGCTCCAGGCATGGTCCCTCCCCGCTGCACCTGTGCTGCAATGCGCCTGCTATTTCCTGCATTGGCATCTGCAAGCCATGTGATGCTCCAGGCATGGTCCCTTCCCGCTGCACCTGTGCTGCAATGCACCTGCGGTCAAAAGCACCCACACCTTCGGCCCGCCGATGCGCCAGCTCTCAGGGGCATAGCTACAAGGGTGCAGGAGGTGCAGTCGCACCTGGGCCCATGAAGTTTGAGGAGCCCAAATCATAATGTTGATGTTTATTCAAAACCATGGGAGAGCCCTATAACATACCCTTGCACCCAGGTCCTCTGGGAATTTGCTATGCTACTGCCGGCTCTGTGATTCCCACTATCCTGTCCCACGGGTGCAGATCCTCTCATCTCCCATCCATGCCCCTGCTGCGTGGCTCTGGAGCTCTCACACCTTCATGTGAATTGTGGCCAATGTTTGTAATTTGTTTTGACCAGGAAAGGTACACTAAGCTGTGAATAACTTCTTGTGTTTTTGTTTTGTTTGCATGCTGTGTTTAATAAGTTCTATTCTGGGTTACCACTTTAGCAGCTCTATCAATGACAATCTGATCAGCCTTCCTTCTATGCCTGCTATATAGTACATTTTATCTTACTGACTACCGAATAAGATCATCATTGAACTTAAGTGTAAGGAGGTCCTCTTCCACAGCAGCAAGAACCCCAGAATATCTCAAATACAACTTGTTATTTTTATGTCTCCTGATGCTCATTTCACTGTTTACCTCTGGTTAAACGGTACGAGTTACATGTTAATTTTGATTTATTTCATTTTTACCGCTGTGTGGGCGGAGCTCCATAGACTTAATGCTAAGAGTCTTGAAAAGCCCACGGTGGAAGCCTGTGACCATACAATGCTCCCAGCGTGCTTCTACAGTGCTGTGGCAAAGTTCCACTACGGTGTGTTTGAACAACCCTTCCCCTCTGCCGGCCGCACAAACACACTCCTTTTTGTGAGCACTACTTTTTTCCTTGCACCTACGGAAGTGACGGTTGCCATGACAAAGATGGTCACTGAATCAAACTGTGCATGCCGAGTATCACACATGCACAGCTCTGTCATGGTGACCATCTTGGATACAGCAGACTCTGGCGAGGCAAGAGCTCTGAGTATTCTTTCACTTGGTCTCTCCGCTCTGAGCAGCCGTACCAGCTCTGACCAGAGTTTATTACATATTGTAAGCATTTTGGTTTTATGTACTCTCAGACTAATTTTTATTAATGTATAGTTACTGTTTACAGCTACATATGGTGTGCCATCATTTTATATCGCAGACCTTATTTGATATTTGCTATTTTCAGGGACAAACAATTATTATTTTTTTGGTTTCCCTTCATAATTATAGCCTTTTGGGTAACACCTAGCCATCACAATATATAATTCCTAATGATTTGGTGTTTAACTCTTTCAGTGGATAAACAGGTAGACATCACACTCAATCATTAGCGGACTTTTAGATGTTGGTTTATTTCTAACATCTATAAACCATAAATTGCTTGAGAGTCCATGTACGACAGTTTTCCTCTATAGCATAGGTAAATCCTGTAGCAACAACCTCCCTGTTCGGTTGCCTCGCGATGGAATGTAATATTTTGCGTGGCCTTCCCGAACCACCTTTCAGCTTTCTGACATAATACCGTGTCATGTTAGATGTAGAACAAAATAATTGGCATCAGGAGTAATGAGTGTTGGACTATCCCCGCTTTACTCATAAACGCAGTCAGAAAAACGGTTTCCTTCGCAGGGGATTTTTATTGTGGATCACGATGTTATTATAGCGGCTAAGTAGATCGAGATTCCTTGACTACTCATTGTGCTGATATTGCCTACTTTTTATTTTATTGCTTTGTTGTTTTTCACCTTGAACCACTCCCTTTATGCATTAATAGGGTTGTGGCACCACCCCTCATTGCAGAGTTAACACAGGAAACTCTGACAAGTGCTTAGCTGGTACCACGGAATACCAATTCAGGTACGTTTGGCAACTGACCTCCCTGTTCTATCACCCATTTCCCAGTCTCATAGTCTACCTTGATTAGCCCCCCCCCCCCATTTTATTATTCTAGAACACCTGCTTGTTAACTGTTAGATTTCATTTTAGTGGGCAGAGACTGAATTACTGTACTTCTTGAATTCTGAAATTAACTTATACCTCTACATCTTTTGTGTTTCATTTATATACTAGTAGCTAAAGAAACACACCCACTACCAGCCCGCCCCCAGCAGGTTAATCTTTTGCCTGTGCTGCATATTTAATCCCCCCTCTCTCTTCATTCTCCCGTAGAGACCACCCTCCTCCCCTGAGGAGACCGGAGGTCACGAGGGCCTGCTCTGAAGCCCTCCCTGCCCACAGAAGCCCCGAACCCGAGACACACCAGGTAATTTCTACCTTGATCCAGGCTGCTGACCATCACATTATCTCACTGCCTTTTTTCTGAAACGGCCACAAGCTCCCCTGCTCAGGCATGAATCCCGGCCAGAGTAGCACCTCGAGTTGCTGCCCAGGCTCAAACGGAGCAGAACTGTTACTTTTGTGCCTGATTTTGAAACTATTTCCATTTTTTTTTTCCATTAGCTCCTTATATTGTTTTGCCACTAGAGGGAGCCTGATTAAGTTTGAACAATTTGCTCCCAGTACCTCACTTGTCACATTTTACTGCTCTCTAGTAGCTGTTTTCACTTGGTGATCACCCCCTCATCACCCCCTCTCCAATCGTCGAAAGCTATCCCGCCATTGTGCACTCTCCAGATCAGCCCTCCTCCTCCTGCTCCTGTCAGGCAATGTCCACCCCAATCCCGGCCTGGCAGCACTGGTCCTCCCCTGAAATCTCCTGGGCTGCGATTGCTTCTATGAACATCTGTAGCCTCCTGAAAAACTGGACTCTCTGCACTGCTGGGTGACTCTTCATAAACCTGATGTTGTTGCCCTGGTTGAAACCTGGCTGTCTCCTCCACTCCTAACTCTCATGTCTCTCTCCCGGCTACACTCTCCACCGGTTGGACCGTGTCGGCAGGAGAGGTGGGGGCTGTGTCTTCTATTTGAAGGATTCTCTCGTGGGGCTACCACTCCCCCTGCCTGACCTCGACAATAAGGCCCAGGCACTTACTCTAAAGCTGTCCCCTGACCCAGCTAGAGGCCCATTATTCCTAACCGTAACCTACATACCCCCCAAGAACCAATCCCAGGCCCTGGGCCCACTAATTGACTACCTCACCTCCCTACCCAACTCGTCAGACCAAATCTTGGTGGGCGACTTGAATATAAACTGGCTCTGCCCCTCATCTTCCTCCCACCGTGAGGCTTTCAATTCAATTGACCTAACTCAACTGGTCTCACAGCCTACTAGAAAACCCTGGGGACAAGCACCTCCTGGATGTGGTCCTCACCAACAGGCCAATCCGCATCCACAACATCCAAATCCTCCCTGACTGCCTCAGTGACCACTCCCTGTGCTTTTCAACTGGGAAACCCTCGGCTCTCATCCCCGGTCAAACCACTTCAAGGCGGCTTAGGCCTGGGGACTCATAGGCCTTAAGCGCTTCCTTGCCCACACTGATTGGTCCCCTCTGACGAGGGCAACCAACATTGACTTGGCCCTGGCCTTCTTTGTAAGCACTTTCAACTTTGCCTGTGATATCTTTGCTCCCATAACTGCTAGGAGGTCCAAAGTGAAACATGCCCCTTGGATCACCCCTGCCCTTCTGTGGCAACTTAAGCAACGTGACAATCTTTGGCACCTTGCTGTTGCTACTGGCCGTTCAGCTGACAGGCAGTCCTATGCTGCCGCCCGCAACCAGTGCACCTGGGCCATCCGCAGCTAAAGGCGGAATACTACGAAGCCCTTCTTACCTCCTCCTGGGAACCCCAGGTGCTTCTGGGACAACATCAAGCAACTGAATGGTCACTCCCAGTCCCCTCTCCTTCTTCTTCTCAACATCAATGGTACCGCCTCCTCTGACCCTGCCCTCATTGCCACCCACCTCAATAACTCCTTTACCGACCTTAGCTCAGTACTTCCTGGTAACTTTTTCAGTCCACCTCCTTCATCTGTACCACCACCCATTGCCCAATTCTCTTCCACCCACGTCAGTGTCACCATGCAAGAAGCTAGGCCTTACTTGCTAAAAGCCCTAAAAGGTAACACCCATCGGTAATGACTCACTTGATCCCTGCCTTTACGCCAGGTCCTGGATCAGGTCCTCTCACCTATTACATGCATTTTCAACAAATCACTCTGTCTCGGACAATTCCTCTGCCTGAAGATTGCCACAGTTACCCCTGTCCATAAAGGTGGTGACAGGACTCTTCCGGTAACTACCACCCATCTCAATCCTCTCCCTCTCTAAGGCGTTAGAGAAAATTGTGGCGCCCCAAGTCTCTGACTACCTCTGTAAGTACAATGTTCTCTGCCCTGAACAACACGGGTTCAGAGCAGGTCATAGTACCAATACAGCACTCCTGGAATTTTCCAACTTCCTCCATGCCTCCTTGGACTCTGGTGCCCTGGCTGGTGCTATATTCATTGACCTGTCTAAAGCATTCGATACTGTTTCGCATCCTCTTTGCTCTCCACCTCGACCTAATAGGCTTTGCCTCAGGACCTGTTTCCTGGTGCACCAGCTATCTCTCCGCCCGCCTCCCAATGTGTGAAAGTCAACGGTACTCTCTGAAACATGCCCCATTCACTTGGGGTGCCGTAGGGCTCAATTCTGACCCCTACTATTCTCACTCTTTCTTAACTCCCTACCCAGCAGTTGTACTGGTAAGATGCTTCTATGCTGATGATGCTGTTCGTTGCCTCCCACAATGACCCCATGCTGCTACAGAACTCCCTCCAACTAGTCTTTGACTCTGCAGCTACCTGGTTCACTGAGCACCGACTTGTTATCAACCTTAAGAAAACAAAAACGATGCTCTTCTCCCACCCCAAAATAAGTACAGCAAGTTTCCCTTAGCTGTCCACTCCACACCCAATCTCGTCATTGACCAGGTGCAGTCCTATAAATATCTTGGTATAACCTTTGACCCTGCACTTTCATTCCATGGACATATATCTGCCCTAAATTCTGTCGCCAACTCACGGCTAGGCATTCTTACCGCACAAGAAATGCCTCCTCCTGATGCCCTCCACCTGGCTGTCACCTCCTCTGTCATGTTTCTCATTGACTATGGCCTTCTGGTCTATGGCTCAGCAGATCAGACTTCCCTCAACAAGGTCTGTCTCACAGTTAATAAGGCCTGCAGACTTATCACTGGTGCTCCCAGACTCACTCACACATGTGAGCTGTACACCTGGCTACCCTACTCAACCTGGAAGAGCGACTCATGTATCAGACATGCCAGCTCACCTTTAAAGCCCTGCGTAGGCCTATCCCCCATAGGCCTATCCAACTCCATTCACCGCACTGCACTGACTCCTGATCACGCCAGCAGAGTCGCCAAGAGCTACCCCTAGTTATTCCAAGAGCCAGGACCTCACAAGGTCAGAGGGCATTCCCCTCACTGCATGCCCCCACTGGTATAACTCCTCCCTGCCAGTGTCTCAAACTCACTAACCTTAGCTTGCTTTAAGCCCAGGCTCAGAAACTTCCTGCTTAGCTCTTGCAAATGCAACTGCCGCTAGCCCAGTGTAAAAATATATATATATATATATATATATATACTCTGTTTGACAATGCTCACTGAGCGGCTCCCCCCTTTCCTTTCACTTCTAATTCCTCCTCCCCTATCTCCCTCCCTTCTACCCCCACCAGCTGTCCCCCGACCATAAGTTTTGCACCTTTTGTTATCTTTTGCTCGCTGGAGATTGTACTCTATTGTAACAAAATTGTAATTGAACTGTAACTTTTTTGTTTGTAAGTACTGTGTCCCTTGTACTACTGTTCTGATGTCCTCTTTGTGACGAGGTACCTTTGTAAATGAGCCTCTGGCTCAAAGGTTTCTAAACTGATGTTTAACTAAATAAATAAATAAATATATAGAATAGTGGAAGGGCAGCCATCCTCAACAAGGCTGTGTTTCCATCGAGGGTGTTGATGACATCAGAGAGACCTCGAGACCGAAGCTCGAGAGGTCTCCATGATGTCATCGACTCCTGAGATGTGAAGTGCTGCCTCAGTATATGGGTCCCCAATGTGTAAAACATTCATTTGCCAAGGTTTCATACCTTGTGTATTCGCAGCTCCCTCTCCTGCGTGGTCCTCGCTACAGACGCAGTCCTCTCCCGACATGACCCCGAAGATCCCGGTCCTTGCTGATGTTCCCTCTCCTTACAATCCCAACCATGAAGGTAAACAACAGATTTAAATAAAAAACAATGACAAACTGAAAACAAAGAATACACGGAGCAGACTATGGCAGTCTGTGTACAGACGTGCTTTGAACCGCTCGCTGGACAGCTCCCTATGCCGCACCGACATTGTTGTTTACATTTTTTTTTTGTGAGGAGCAGAGTTTACACCAATCGGGTGGCAGCTCAAGGAAAAAAAGTCATACTATCTATGTGACGTCAGAACGATAGTACAACTTTTTTGATCTTTGAACTGTCATACAACAGGATTTTGAAAGTCACCGTTTTCTATTAACAATAACCCCTAACCATATATTATGATTAACAATATGACTAAAATGTGTAAATTTGTTACATAGAATGTTTAAGGGCTAAGCTCCCATATAAAGAGGAAAAAAATACTATCCTATTTACATTGTTGAAAGCGGAAGTAGTTTTTGTTCAGGAAAAGCACCTTTTGCCTCCAGAGGCAAAGAAGCTTAAAATAGATTGGGTGGTTCAAGTTGAGTACAGTAGTTTTAATTCTAAACCAAGAGCAATAGCCATTTTGATTAAGAAGGGAATTTTATTTATCAGACACAGACATATTGCAAATACTGACGGAAGAGTCCATATATTGACAGGTACTACTAAGGGCATCACTATAGCTCTCTGTAACATTTATGCCCCCAATAAAAATCAAAATGATTTTTTTAATTACATTGCATCTCTACTTTATGGTTCGTCAGGCTATGAAATTATTTTCAGAATGGATTTCAATGAGGTCTTAGATCCACTTTTAGACAGATCGCACTCAGGGTCACTAACATCTATTATGCCAACCCCTGCCAGAAGATCTCTTCTTAAGATAAAAGAAAATCTAGGGTTAACAGACATCTGGAGAATTACGCACCCACAGGGCAGGGACTATACATTTTTTATCCAACAGGCATGGAACAATAAGTAGGTTAGCTTCTTTTTTTTATTTCCCCTTCCCTAAGAAACTCAATTCTTCATCTGATAATGCCTGCATAGTAAATTTCAGATTATGCACAGTCAGCATGTGTCTTGCCTTTGGGGGGGGGGAGATAATGTTTAGCTGGAGATTCAATACCCCTCTGATTCAGGATAGTGGATTCAAGGACTGGATTCGGAAAGAGATAACCGATTTCATTTACATCAGTAATAATGGAGAAGTCGCATATTCATGTCTGTTGGAGACTTTTAACATTTTTTCTGAGGAGGAGGGTCATAAGTTACTCTACCTCCAAAACGAAACACACTTAAAAGCATCGTCTGACTTAGAAAAACAACTCAAGGTAACAGAAGTTTTATATACATAGAATATTGGACGTAAACATGAATTCATTTTATTTATTTATTATAAAAGTCAGAAGTACATCCTTTGAGCTAAAAGCTCCTTTATGAAGTATCCTTGTCATACAATAAAAGGAGGGGTGGACAAAAAAGGGTGAACGTACACAGCTGGGAAGCATCGCCAGTTTAAAACAATTAAGTACGTAGAATATACAGTATCACAGTGCTGGCAATACTATCATAGAACTCACAAAAATTTGGAACACCAGATTATAAGGGATCAGAAGATTATAAGGGCTCAGAAGACAACTAAACTAAAATATGAAATCAATCAGATTTATATCCAAAACATGGTGTATGTGTTATTCCATACGAAACAAACATTTCAGGAGTCAGGAGAAAGGACTAGTAAGTTATTAGCATATAGGCGCAAAAAATGTCAATCTAACAATACAATCCCAGGTATTCAAAATGTACCTGGTAAAATGGTTTGGACAAATGAGATTAATGAAGCATTTACAAACCTTTACAAAAATATTTATCAAAGTAAATCTAATTGTTCCAAGCAGGGTACTGACAGTTTTTTAGACAAGGTAAACCTCCCACAGCTTTTACAGCAAGAAGCTAAAGAACTGGGTAAACGCATCCAACTGAAAGAAGTCTCTTCTGTCTAATTTCTGTCTTAGGGCAGACCAGATCTAAATATGGGGTTTTATTTACTCGGTCCGACTCCCCTTGTAGACGAACATGGGCAAGGGATTACAAAATGACTATTGCTTCGCTAAGGAAGCTCTTACTTTTCCTTCTGTTGTGCTCAGGACGCATTGAGGTTAACCCTGGCCCAGCTAAAGTTCTTACTTCCCCATCAGATCCAGCAAAACTAAAACAAATTTGCTTTTTGCATTTGAACGCATGCAGCATGTTAAAAAAGCTTACCTTGATCCAGGCCTGGGTCAATCATACCACACCAGATGTTTTGGTGATCTCAAAATCATGGCTCAGACCCTCTACACCTGACAGGGAAATTAACATCCCAGACTATTCATTATTTAGAGCTGACAGGCTCACTAGAGGTGGAGGAGTGGCGATCTATGTCAAGGATAAATACTCGGTTTCATGCCTAAACTCGTTATCTGTTGCAAACCAATTCGAATGCCTAGCACTAAAGGTTGAGATATCCTCCTCCACTGCGCTTCATGTCATAAGTTGCTATAGACCCCCATCTGCTGGTTCTCTAATCCTCACCCATCTAACTACTATTATGGGGCATGGCTCCCTTAAAACAGTTATCCTTGGGGATATTAACCTTGATTGGATGTCCAATGCCCCTGCACCACTTAAGGAGTTCTGTGATGCCCATGGGCTGACGCAACTTAATGGTGAGCCTTTGCGTCCTAATAAGTAGAACCCTGCTAATAGTACACTGCTTGACGTCATCTTAGTAAGTAAATCGCACCTGTTCTCCCATGAAGGAACCTTCTTCTATGATGTTTGTGACCATAGCATCATCGCGGGCATAAGATCAGTCCAGAATCCGCTATCCTCATCAAGGTTCTCTACTAAGAGGTCCAGACGTAACTTTGATCTGTCTGCCTACCTTGATGAGCTAAAATACTCGCCTTGTTGGCAGGACTTTTACCTAGCTAACTTGGTCCACTTGGCATATGACATCTTTTCTGAAATTGTGACTGGGGCATTAAATAAGTATGCCCCTCTTGTAAAAGTTAGAGTAAGGAGTAGAACCTGTCGCTGGTTCTCTTTAGAACTCAAAACAGCACTGCTGGACAGGGACAAGCTTTGGAAAAAAGCATGAATAACTAAGGTCCCGATGGACTGGTGTCACTTCAGAAAAGCCAGGAATACATGCACCAAGATGATAAGAGATGCTAAGGCCTCCTTTTATCGTTCGGAACTGAATTCTGCTTCCATGAGCTCCTCTAAATTTTGAAAGTCCATTAAGGATATGTCCGGACAAACCCCGGGGAACTCCCTGCCTGCAAAGATTACCTCTGGCAGTGCCACCATCTGTGACAAAATGGAGATCCTGGATGCATTTAACAACCACTTTGCCATCACAGGGCTGGCATTTGACAACTCCCCTGCATGTCCTTTACACTCCCAGTCGGGTGCACAAAACTCTGAATCTCTTCTTACCAACTCAGTCTTTTCTCTCCAGCCTACTTTGTTGAAAGAGGTCGAAGAACTTCTATTACAGTTGGATACCAAAAAAAGTGCAAGTGCTTACTCTCCAGACCCATACTTTCTAGAGGTCGCCTATCATGCTTTAGCTGTACCAATTACCCATCTATTCAATCTTTCACTGTCCCTCGGAATCCTCCCACCCTTATGGAAAACAGCTCATGTTATCCCTCTGTTTAAATCTGGGGACCCCTGTGATCTTAACAACTACAGACCAATTTCTCTACTCCCTATACTGTCTGAACTGTTGGAAAAAATTGTAAGCAAGCAGTTGAGAATCTGTGTTGAAACTATGAATCTTCTAAACCCAATGCAATCTGGCTTTAGAGCACAGCATAGCACCATTACAGCCCTAGCCAAAATGACCAATGATTGGCAGCGAGACCTGGAGAATCGAAATTTCGTTGTGCAGTGTTCTTAGACTTAAGCAAGGCTTTCAACGCCGTCGATCATGGCCTGCTCCTTTCCTTCCTGAGGGCGATAGGACTGGACTCACCATCCTTGCATTGATTTGCTGACTACCTCTCTGACCGGTGGCAGCAAGTCAAGGTAGAAGATGAACTTCCCCCCTTAAACCTCTGCAAAGAGGGGTCCTCCAGGGATTGATTCTTGGTCCCCTACTGTTTGCAATTTACATAAACAACACTGACACCAACTTAACTAAGGCCAATATCCATCTGTTTGCAGATGACACGGTTCTTTATCTAAGTCGTCCTTCACCAGAAGCTGCCTGTGGAGACCTACAATCTGAATTCAATCTACTTCAGAACCAACTCCTAAACAAAAAGCTCCTATTAAATGCCAAAAAAACTAAGGCAATGCTATTTTCTCCACTTCTCCATGCTGCAAACCCGGCCAGTGCTGGCTCCATTCCACAGATCACAGCAATCCTGGGAGAAAACCTAGAATTTGTCAATAAATTCAAATACTTGGGAGTGTGGCTCGACCATAGACTTTCCTTTACGGACCATATTGAAGATCTGCTAAAGAAACTGAGGCAGAGGCTTTTCAGGATTAATAACTTCCTTACTAGCGATGCCAAGCGACGGCTGGTACAAACAACGTTTCTCTCCTTGGTCGACTATGCTGACTTTCTTTATAGTCGCTGCCCTGTCTCTCATCTTGCTAAATTGGATACGTTGTATCACAGGGCTCTGAGATTCATTACTGGCCTACCTTTTTCCATTCATCATAGTGCCCTTTATGCTGCTGCGGGGTGGCTCTCACTTCAGTACAGGAGAAATAGAAATGCTGTACTCTGGACGTTCAGAGCTATTATCAAAAAACTACACCTATATATCTGATTGTTTTCCGCTATGCCAGCTTGGGAACTATGCACTGAGAAGCTACTCCTTTATTTCCTTAAAGGTACCTAAGCTAAAAACATGCTTTGGGAGAACTGCTATAAGCTTTGCGTGGCTGTCTCTATGGAACAAAATACAAAAATCGCTAAAGCTTAGTACCCCGGTCAGTCTATCCTCCTTCAGGACTAGAGATGCAGCGAATTTAAATTCCGCCGGCGAAGTGAATGCAAAGTGGGCACTTCGCGTTGCGGAATGGGCAGTGCAAAGTGCTCACTCTGCCTTATCATTACCACTTTGCGTTAAGGTGGAATGGCAATGCGATGTAAAGCGAAGTCATTGTTTTTAATGAACTTCACGTTCCTCATTATGATTCTAAGTGATCCACTTGCTGTTTCAGATTTGGCAGCCCCCCCACACATCACATGGCTTACAGTACTGTAAGTCACATGCTCTTTAGCTAGGCAGGAAGAAAGTGAGTCATACAAGCAGACACTTTTACTTTCTCCTGTGCAGATGGAGAGAGAGTAGTGTGTTTTGTGACTGCTGATACTTTGAGATCAGAATGAGGAGAGATTTAAACTTTGATTTAGACCCAACAGCTTTTTAAAAGCTACATTTTTTGTCTTTTCTGTACTCTTTTTAACTTAATTTGTTCTTTCTGTAAATTTTATTTTTCTTACCTTTATAAGTAGTTAGTTGTTTGTCTGTGTCTGTGTGACTGTGTGTGTGTGTGTGTGTTGTGTGACAGTGTGAGTAGTGATTGCTCGGACTGAGGGAGCTCAGTAGGAGAGATGGACCAGGGTGACGGAATGTCTGGGGTGGGGGCAGCTCTGAGAGAGTGTGGTAGTGGTAAGCGTCGTACCTTACGCATGTGTGGAGGGCATAGGCACCCATTCCTGTTAGACTGCTCAAAACTTGTGAGTGCCCCCCCCAGAGGCAGGACCAGCATGCCTCCCATCCTGACTCCGAGGCAGTTGAACCACCACCACCACCAAGTCCAGCACCAGGTCCTCTGGAGCAGGAGGTGCCTGTTCCCCCGGGCTCAGGTGTGGATCCTGTCCCTGTTCAGCACCTTGACCAGCCGGCTGCCAGTTCATCTGGCCATCCCCTGCTTGTGCCTGGTTCTCCCCGCACCGCCGTTGTTTGGCAGTTTTTTTACTGTGTCGGGGGGGACAGCAGTGTGGTCAAGTGCTGCCTCTGTGAGGTGGAGGTGTGCCGTGGCCCCCGGGGGACTCACCTGGGGACTGGGGGCCAGCACACCCATGTGCTCAATCACCAGCAGTTGGAGTGGCAGGCTGCCACAGAACGGACCATGCCTGCACCTGCTAGCCATTCCATGGCAGAGGGTGCAGCTGTGCATTGCAGCATCCCTAAGAAGAGAGAGTTACAGCAGCACCTGCTGCTCCACCGGCATCCCCACCCCACCACCACCAGCAGGTCAGCCTGTAGAACGTGTGGACCCCAGAGAACTGCATGTAACACAGGCTGACTTGGCAGTTCTCTGGAGTGCTGTCGAGGATAACAACGAGAGGGTGAGTGCTGTGGAGCAGCAGCTGGATCACATAGAGGGACATCAGTTGCAAATTATGTCCATGCTGTAACTGCTGCTGGATCACCATGGGATCCCACATTAGTTTTTTTTCCTCACACCATGTGCCCCCCACACCTTCCTTGCTGTGTTATAAAATGTATTCCTTCACCATCCTCGACCCAAATATGCAATTATGCCCTTTTTTTGTTGTCTTCCGTATGCGTGACACTTTGTATTCTGAGCAGTGCAAGTATACTGTACTAAACTGCATGTGTGCAGTCAGTCTTCTTTCCAGTCTGTGTATGTACTGCAGACACTGTCCAACTCCCTGACTTAAAAACGCTCATTAATGAGTACAATGGTGGGGTGGTGAAGCATGGAGAGATATTACAAAACAGGCTTACAATACATCCAAGTAACTATTAAAAAAAGATTAATGTTATGATTCGTGACGTGATCGTGAATTATAATTTGTGACTGTATTTGTGACCATGTTGATGAAGACACGTGAATGCCTACTGCATATGGCTATACTTCCCCGATGAGCTGTAGCTTAAAACTCCCAGACTTAAAAACACATATCAATGAGTACAAAGGTAGAATTGGTGAAGCCTGGAGAGATACTACAAAACAGGCTTACAATACATCCAAGTAACTATTAAAAAAGATTAATGTTATGATTCGTGACGTGATCGTGAATTATAATTTGTGACTGTATTTGTGACCATGTTGATGAAGACACGTGAATGCCTACTGCGTGGCTATACTTCCCCGATGAGCTGTAGCTTAAAACTCCCAGACTTAAAAACACATATCAATGAGTACAAAGGTAGGGTGGTGAAGCCTGGAGAGATACTACAAAACAGGCTTACAATACATCCAAGTAACTATTAAAAAAAGATTAATGTTATGATTCGTGACGTGATCGTGAATTATAATTTGTGACTGTATTTGTGACCATGTTGATGAAGACACGTGAATGCCTACTGCGTATGGCTATACTTCCCCGATGAGCTGTAGCTTAAAACTCCCAGACTTAAAAACACATATCAATGAGTACAAAGGTAGGGTGGTGAAGCCTGGAGAGATACTACAAAACAGGCTTACAATACATCCAAGTAACTAGAAAAAAAAATAATGTTGTGATTTGTAATGAGAATGATCGACAATTGTGATTTGTGACTGTGATGATGAAGAATGTGATTTGTATCACGAGTGACTCGTGATGATGGTCCTGACTTAAAAACGTACATTAATAAGTACAATGTTCATGCAGAATTAAGCACCACACCTGTCCAGTACTCTAAAGGGAAGCCAAAACAAACAACTGTGACTTAAGTTACAGATGGAGATTGGGCCCTAAAGAGATGCAAATGCACAGACAGATTAAGATTGCGCTGTGCACTGAAAAGATGCAGACACAAAGGCACAACACCAAAATCAATTTGCCATGTAGGACAAAACTAGCAGTGACCTTAAACAAATTTAATATCATAAATTTAAGCTCCCCATACTAGAAATTAATAACACTAGTACTACATTTATTACACACCCAGTTTGATGGAACACTAATGTCCTGTCCAATCCCAGCAGCTGCCCCCTGCTGGTTTAACCAGCATCTTTTAATTAGTGCCACTGACTGCATTGAATTATTTGACTTCACCACTGGAAATGAATCTGACTGAGCCTGGAGCAAGAACTTACTGTAAGTAAGCACAGTACTACTAACATATTCTTTTCTGTAAGGACAGGGACATCAAGACTGGGCACTCACACCTCCGATAATCTGATTTGCAAACAGGTTGAACAACTTAACTTTTCTGGAGGTGTGAGGGACAGAGAACAGAGAGGATTATCATGGGACACCAGTAAGATAGTCTCCTGTCAGTTTTTTTACCTGGTGATCAGGTTTTCAGGGTCCATATCAGGAAATCCGGTTTTGCTCTGTGCTGGTCAGGTTTTTGAGCCATTTTGAGTGCTCACATACTTTTGAAACACATTTGTCATATCATTCATTGTTTCACCTGCACGTCCAGGTTACAAACAAGTTCTCTTGTCAATATAGCCCGTTGTTTGTGAAAGCAGTCAGCCTGGGAGGTGTAAAGTGTGGCCATTAACACCATTAGCACTTGCTTAACTTAATCTTTTCCACTGCAGCAAAGCTGCCCCCACCTTTTGTAACAGTAACAGAGACAGTTGTCATCCACTTTGATTTGCTGGTAAACATTTTCATCTCTAGCAAATGTTGGCATTTTTAAATGCTTTAAATTATTTTTTTTCTAAAAGAAAAAAGCATGTGCCCCCAAGGTGCAGGGGCACAGTTTGCACCTAGCTAAGGCCAGCTCTGCTGGAGGACAGATGAGACCCCTGTGGCTCAGGCAGCTTTCATGGAGGCATTAGTGCATACTGATAAAGAACGCAGCACAGTGTGTTACTAATAGAGGAGCTCCATGATGGGGGAACTATAGCACCCTTAGCCCCCCTCTAAATCCACCTATCCCTTGAGAATTGGAACTCAGCTTGGAACAATGCTAGACTTTCTAGTAGGGGAGTGCACGGCAGACACATTCAATATAAAACTCTGCACTGTTGTTACTACTCCCCCCCCTCAGGCTTGAGAATATGGGATTTTTGCCAGGAGGAGCCATCTGGAGGTGCCATATGCAACATGCCGGTTTTTCACATATATTTTGAAGATGCCCCCTCCTTAAATGTTTTTGGGAATCTATCTTAGAAGTATGTACAATAGTGCTGAAACCATGTATCCTACTACTACAGCTATTTTTACGGGAAGCATCAACTTGGGCAGACCCCAAAGAATGTGGCCATTAGCAGCTTCACTTGGTGCTAAAAGGTTGATCCTTTCAAACTGGAAATCTGGACTAGCTCCCTCCATAGAATCCTGGTTCCAGTGTATGAGTATGACTGTCAATACTGAAATGATCAGTTATTTATTTTAGTTATTGAAAATGTTTCACCAGGAAAGGCACACTGAACAAAAAGATGCTCGTCTCACGGTGCGACCTGGGGGGGAATGGTTACAAGTGGAGGCAGTTCAACATACAAACACTGAATATTGAATAGCGTAATACAGATAATGTACAGTTGGGTGGGATTACATTAGCAACATTTTTACAATAGGTGGAGCAGTATAGGATTACATTAGCATATTTTTACAATAGGTGAAACAGTACAGGAATCAAACATCAAGGACAGGGAATACATATCATGGAACACTTCAAGGTTAATACATGATTAAGTAAGTGCCAATAACAATACTTGAGTGCCAGTAGCAGGAATTGAGTAGAGGCGAGATGCACCAAGTTGACAGTAGGAGTTGGAGGAGAGGATGAGGGGTGATAAGGGTGGGGAGGGAGGAGGAGAGGGAGCAGTAGCAGTGCGTGAGGTTGAGAAGCATAGGTTAATTAGGAGGGAGGGAAGGGGGGAAGGGAGAGATTAGGAGGGAATTAGAGAGTGGGAGTGAATGAAGTGCGTAGGGCAGTGTATAAGCCAAGCAATTAGGCGAAGGCCGAGCTGCTGGTCAGGCGCAAGGGGGGATGGTGGAAGAGAGCTATCGGGGGGGTCAGGGGCAGTTGCAATTTGGTGCAAGGAAGTTAGTGAGGGCAAAGGATAGGGAGAGTTTGGATGATGAATGGCAGATCGGAGCCGGCAGGCAGTTCCAGAGTTTAGGGAAGAGGTAAGAGAAGGCTGATTGGCCGACGGTGGTCCTACGGTGAGGGATGACCAAAAGCCTAGCATCAGAAGACCTGAGGGAGTGAGTTGGGGTGGGAGGGGAAGATAAGGAAGAAGTGAGGTAGGGAGGGAAGGAGCCGAGCCAGAAGTTGGAAGCGAATTTAGCACTATGAATTAGGTGCCAGTTGCTCAGGGATGGCAGGGCCAGTGAGCGGTAGAGCGCGCAGTGATGTGAGCGGGGGGGGAGCATCGAGGGCGAAGTGGCAGAAACCATTAAAGAGGGGGTCAAGTCTGGTTAGGGTGGTCTTGGCGGCGGAGCTGCAAACGACGTCGCAGTAGTCGGAGGGTAGAATCATTTTCTGGACTAGTTCCCGTCTGACCAGTAGTGGGAGACTAGAGCGGTTTCGATAGAGGGCACCAAGTTTGGGGTGCAGTTTTGAAATGATGGCATCCACGTGTGTGGAAAAGGAGAGGTGTCGATCGTGAGCCAAACCCCTAGATACCTGAAGGAGGGCACTTCCGAGGATGGAGTTATTTAGGTATGGAAGATCGGGGCAGGTGAGTTTGGATAGACGCTGTCTAGTGCCGAAAGTCATAGAGACAGTTTTTTGTGTTTAGGAGAGCTGGTTGATATTGAACCAGCGCTGGATTTTGTTGAAATCGGTTTGAAGTTTGGAGGAGACTTCTTCGTGGGTCCGGCTGGAGGTAAAGAGGACCGTGTCATCTGCGTACATGTGGATTGTGGTAGAGGAGCAACAGTTAGGCAGATCATTTAGAAGGATGTAGAAAAGGATGGGGCCAAGAACTGAGCCTTGGGGGATGCCAGTGGTGATGGGGAGGGGGAGGTATGGTCAGCTATTTTAGTGGATTGGGTTCTATTTAGAAGGTAGGCACTGAACCAGTTAGTGGCAGACTCTGCCAACCCAGCCCCAGATAGGTGGGATAGGAGGAGAGGATGGGATACCGTGTCGAAAGCTTTTGCTAGGTCGATGAAGATAGCGGCAGTGATTAGTCCTTTATCCATCCCAGTGAGGATGGAGTCCGTGAGTCTTAGTAGGGAGGAGGTCGTAGAGTGGTATTTTCGGAAACCGGACTGAAAAGGGGTGAAGAAGTTAGTTTCAGAGAGAAAGTCGGAGAGTTGGGAAAGCACTAGGTGTTCCTGGAGTTTGGCGAGGGCAGGGAGGAGGGAGATGGGATGGTAGTTTGTTGTGGAGGTAGGATCACCACCTTTAGGGAGGGGTATAACAGTGGCATGCTTCCATTCGGAGGGGAGTGACTCGGTGGAGAAAGAGAGATTTAGTAGGGCTGCGAGGGGAGTAGCAATGGCGGGGGCAGATAGGAAGAGGAGTTTGTTATCCAGACCATCAGGGGATTTGCCTTTGCAGGGAGTGAAGGGCATTTAGGGTTTCGGCAGGGGAGATATGTCTGAAGAAAAAAGGGTTCCTACCAGTCGGAAGGTGGATAGATGTCTGGGGAGAGGGTGTGGTTGCTGGAGGAAGGGAATCTAGGAAGGCCTGGGTGCATGTAGTAAAATAGGAATTAAACTCGGAGGCTACCTTCAGGGGGCCAGAGAGAAGAGTCTCTTGGGAGAGGAGGAGAGGAGGGGGGCTTGTTGTTTGGGGGGTGAAGAGGGAGTTAATGACTTTCCAGAATTTAGAAGGACTCCCAAGGTTTGCATTTAGGGTGTTGTTGAAGTAATCAGCCTTAGCTAAGCGGATGGCCTTTAGAAGTTATTAAACAGGCTTGATTTGTTTAACACAATATGGAACCCTTCTTAAACATTTTGGAATATTGAAACAATTGATGCAGAAGGTTGAATTTGCCTAGTACCTTCAAATTTTTTTTTTTTTATTTGGATTGAAAAGGAATGTTAATACTGTAATATGATAGTATTAGCTGGCTCACAGAGGCGTCCGTCTTTGTTTATGTTTCATTTTTACTGCACTTAGCCGTACTGATTTACAGTTTCATGATTTGTTGAAATATTTGTACTTCAAATAGATTATTTGTTGAACTTTATCAATGTTTTATATTTATTTTTAAAATTGAATAAACCGTTTACTGAGAGACACTGTCAACAACCCCCCCCCCCCATCCATCCCAAATTATGGTCAGTTGCTTCATCAACAAAATTGAGTTTTGAATGAGAGGCAGGCCAGTTTCTGAATTAGAACTCAAAAAGGTACTGAACGTTTTTTCTTAAACCTACAAAGCTGCACACACCATGTGTAATTTGTTTTGACCAAGAAAAGTACGTTAAGCGGTGATAGCTGGTTTCTAGGCGTGTCCTGGGGGTGGGTCAAATGAGCCACTGGGAAATGCACACTGAGCTATGGCAGTTCATTTCCGGGTTTGTCCCTGGGGGTAGGTGATATGGACCTTTTGTTTATCTATCTGTCTATCTACAGACAGTATCTATCTCTCTATCTATCTACAGACAGTATCTATCTATCTATCTATCTATCTATCTATCTATCTATCTATCTACAGACAGTATCTATCTATCTATCTATAGACAGTATCTATCTATCTGCAGACAGTCTCTATCTATCTATCTATCTATCTATCTATCTATCTATCTATCGACAGTATCTATCTATCTATATTTCTATCTTTCTATCTACAGACAGTATCTATCTATCTACAGACAATATCTATCTATCTTATCTATCTAGCTACTGCATTTATCTATCTATCTATCTATCTATCTATCTATCTATCTATCTACAGTATCTACCTGTCTATCTACAGACAGTATCTATCTATCTATCCATCTACAGACAGCATCTATCTATCTATATATCTATCTATCTATCTATCTGCAGACAGTATTTATCTATCTATCTATAGACAGTATCTATCTATAGACAGTATCTATCTATCTATCTTTCTATCTTTCTATCTACAGACAGTATCTATCTATAGACAGTATCTATCTATAGACATTATCTATCTATCTATAGACAGTATCTATCTATCTATATATCTACAGACAGCATCTATCTATCTACATACAGTATCTATCTAGCTACAGACAGTATCTATCTATCTTATCTATCGATCTACAGTATCTATCTATCTATCCATCTACAGACAGTATCTATCTATCTATCTATCTATCTATCTATCTATCTATCTGCAGACAGTCTCTATCTATCTATCTATAGACAGTATCTATATATCTATCTATAGACAGTATCTATCTATAGACAGTATCTATCTACAGACAGTATGTATGTATGTATGTATGTATCTATCTATCTATCTATCTATCTACCTACCTACCTACCTACCTATCTATCTATCTACAGACAGTATCTATCTATCTATCTGTCTGTCTATCTCTGTCCATTTCTCTATCTACAGTATCTATCTATCTACAGTATCTATTTACAGGCAGTATCTGTCTATTTACAGTATCTAGCCACAGACAGTGTCTGTCTGTCTGTGTCTATCTATCTACAGACAGTATCTATCTATCTATCTATATATCTATCTACAGACAGTATATCTCTATCTATCTATCTACATACAGTATCCATCTATCTATAGACATCTATCTATCTATAGAAGTATATATCTATCTATAGACAGTATATATCTATCTATATTTCTATCTTTCTATCTACAGACAGTATCTATATATCTATCTATATATCTATCTACAGACAGTATATCTTTATCTGTCTATCTACAGACAGTATCCATCTATCTATAGACATCTATCTATCTATAGACAGTATATATCTATCTATAGACAGTATCTATCTATCTATATTTCTATCTTTCTATCTACAGACAGTATCTATCTATCTACAGACAATATCTATCTATCTTATCTATCTAGCTCCAGTATCTATCTATCTATCTATCTACAGTATCTATCTGTCTATCTACAGACAGTATCTATCTATCTATCCATCTACAGACAGCATCTATCTATATATATATCTATCTATCTGCAGACAGTATTTATCTATCTATCTATGGACAGTATCTATCTATCTATAGACAGTATCTATCTATCTATCTTTCTATCTTTCTATCTACAGACAGTATCTACCTATAGACATTATCTATCTATCTATAGACAGTATCTATCTATCTTTCTATCTACAGACAGTATCTATATATCTACAGACAGCATCTATCTATCTATCTACATACAGTATCTATCTAGCTACAGACAGTATCTATCTATCTTATCTATCTATCTATCTACAGTATCTATCCATCTATCTATCCATCTACAGACAGTATCTATCTATCTATCATCTATCTATCTATCTATCTGCAGACAGTCTCTATCTATCTATCTATCTATAGACAGTATCTATATATCTATCTATAGACAGTATATATCTATCTATAGACAGTATGTATCTACAGACAGTATGTCTCTATCTATCTATCTATCTATCTATCTATCTATCTATCTATCCATCTACAGACAGTATCTATGTATCTATCTATCTATCTATCTATCTATCTATCTATCTATCTGCAGACAGTCTCTATCTATCTATCTGCAGACAGTATTTATCAATCTATCTATGGACAGTATCTATCTATCTATAGACAGTATCTATCTATCTATCTTTCTATCTTTCTATCTACAGACAGTATCTACCTATAGACATTATCTATCTATCTATAGACAGTATCTATCTATCTTTCTATCTACAGACAGTATCTATATATCTACAGACAGCATCTATCTATCTATCTACATACAGTATCTATCTAGCTACAGACAGTATCTATCTATCTTATCTATCTATCTATCTACAGTATCTATCTATCTATCTATCCATTCACAGACAGTGTATCTCCATCTATCTATCTATTCTATCTATCTATCTGCAGACAGTCTCTATCTATCTATCTATCTATAGACAGTATCTATATATCTATCTATAGACAGTATATATCTATCTATAGACAGTATCTATCTACAGACAGTATGTCTCTATCTATCTATCTATCTATCTATCTATCTATCTATCTATCTATCCATCTACAGACAGTATCTATGTATCTATCTATCTATCTATCTATCTATCTATCTATCTATCTGCAGACAGTCTCTATCTATCTATCTATAGACAGTATCTATATATCTATCTATAGACAGTATCTATCTATCTATAGACAGTATCTATCTACAGACAGTATCTATCTATCTATCTATCTATCTATCTATCTATCTATCTACCTACCTATCTATCTATCTACAGACAGTATCTATCTATCTGTCTGTCTATCTCTGTCCATTTCTCTGTCTATCTACAGTATCTATGTATCTACAGTATCTATTTACAGGCAGTATCTGTCTATTTACAGTATCTAGCCACAGACAGTATATGTCTGTCTGTGTCTGTCTATCTACAGACAGTATCTATCTATCTATCTATCTATCTATCTATCTATCTATCTACAGACAGTATATCTCTATCTATCTATCTACAGACAGTATCTATCTACAGACACTATCTATCTAATCTATCTAGCTACAGTATCTATCTATCTACAGTATCTATCTATCTACAGACAGTATCTATCTATATATCTATCTGCAGACAATATTTATCTATCTATAGACAGTATCTATATGTCTTTCTATCTACATACAGTATCTATCTATATACAGTATCTATCTATCTATAGACATTATCTATCTATCTATAGACAGTATCTATCTATCTTTCTATCTACAGACAGTGTCTATCTATATATCTACAGACAGCATCTATCTATCTATCTACATACAGTATCTATCTACCTACAGACATTATCTATCTATCTTATCTATCTATCTACAGTATCTGTCTATCTATCTATCTATCTATCTATCCATCTACAGACAGTATCTATCTAGCTATCTATCTATCTGCAGACAGTCTCTATCTATCTATCTATAGACAGTATCTATCTATCTATCTATAGACAGTATCTATCTATAGACAGTATCTATCTATCTATCTATCTATCTATCTACAGACAGTATCTATCTATCTATCTGTCTGTCTATCTCTGTCCATTTCTCTGTCTGTCTATCTACAGTATCTATCTATCTACAGTATCTATTTACAGGCAGTATCTGTCTATTTACAGTATCTAGCCACAGACAGTATCTGTCTGTCTGTGTCTGTCTATCTACAGACAGTATCTATCTATATATCTATCTACAGACAGTATATCTCTATCTATCTATCTACAGACGGTATCTATCTATCTATCTATAGACAGTATCTATCTATCTATCTGCAGACAGTCTCTATCCATCTATAGACAGTATCTAACTATATATCTATCTATAGACAGTATCTATCTATCTATAGACAGTATCTATCTATCTACTGACAGTATATCTCTATCTACAGACAGTATATCTCTATCTATAGACAGTATCTATCTATCTATCTATCTATCTATCTATCTATCTATAGACAGTATATATCCATCTATCTATCTATAGACAGTATCTATCTATCTATAGACAGTATCTGTCTTTCTATCTATCTATCTGCAGACAGTCTCTATCTATCTATAGACAGTATCTAACTATCTATCTATCTATAGACAGTATCTATCTATAGACAGTATATATCCATCTATCTATCTATAGACAGTATCTATCTATCTACAGACAGTATATCTCTATCTACAGACAGTATCTATCTATCTATAGACAGTATCTATCTATCTATCTATCTATCTATCTATCTATCTATCTACAGACAGTCTATATCTATCTATAGACAGTATATATCCATCTATCTATCTATAGACAGTATCTATCTTTCTATCTATCTATCTGCAGACAGTCTCTATCTATCTATAGACAGTATCTATCTATCTATCTATAGACAGTATCTATCTATAGACAGTATATATCCATCTATCTATCTATAGACAGTATCTATCTATCTACAGACAGTATATCTCTATCTACAGACAGTATCTATCTATCTATAGACAGTATCTATCTATCTATCTATCTATCTATCTATCTATCTATCTATCTATCTATCTACAGACAGTCTCTATCTATCTATAGACAGTATATATCCATCTATCTATCTATAGACAGTATCTATCTATCTATCTATAGACAGTATCTATCTTTCTATCTATCTATCTATCTATCTATCTATCTATAGACAGTATCTAACTATCTATCTATCTATAGACAGTATCTATCTATAGACAGTATCTATCTATCTATAGACAGTGTATCTATCTATCTATCTATCTATCTATCTATCTATCTATCTATCTATCTATCACCAGACAGTATCTATCTATCTATCTATCTATCTATCTATCTATCTATCTATCTATGTAGCATGTATCTCTCTATCTCTATCATCTATCTCTATCTATCATCTATCTCTATCTATCTATCTCTATCCCTCATCCATCTCTCCATCTCTCAAGCTATAGACTCTGTCTGTCTGTCGTGGTTGACCAGGAAAGGCACACAGGTACGTCTGGGGGGGAGGAGTGGTGCTTAAATGGATGTTTTTTATCGACATAGAAAATGTTGGGCATAACACTGGGGAAACTCCCTCACTCTTCCTTGATGGGTGTCATAAGAGCTTTAAGTTCCTACAGGATAACGACCCGAGATAAGTAGAATAGAACATCCATTTACCATCTCTTCTGAAGTACGGTACCTTAACAGTGCAGCACCCCCCTCGTACTGCACTACAGTGTCAGTTATGGGTATTACTCCAAGTACCTGGTGTGGGCCCACAGACAGCACCTCAGCAGTGTAGTACACACCTCATACTGTACTACAGTGTCAGTTATCGGTATTACCCCATGTGCCTGGTGTGGGGCTAGAACACACAACCTTCTGATCTTCCAGTCCAAGGCAAGCATGCTACCGACTGATCCACAGACACTAATACTGATCATAAGCAGAATGTAAATAAACAAACAGTAGCCACCTGATGGCCACTAAAAAACTATGTGTACGTGCCCATCTGACTACTGAGTTATGAGTGCCTACCTTGCCCACATTGTGAAATGGCCACAGTTGCATGAGAAGTGGTCACTAATTTTTGGTTTTTTTTAACATAAACCTTTTTATTGAAACATTTTTCATAATACAAGTTCAAATCATTAGTTAAATAACGCAACAAAGTGACACTAACTCCAATAAAGCTGAGATAGAAAGGGGTCGCTACAAATTTTAATCTCATGGTCACATGGCTGCAAAACATGAAGATGATTTTTTTTCACCTGTGAAGCACACTTTTCCCGATTCAGAGCTGTTCTAATGTGCAACTCCACAGGAGGGATCCTTGATGAGGAATGGCAATTCTGCTTCCAAAATGCATTTTAGAAAATTTTTTTTTTTAATTCCACAGACTTCAGAAAAGCACTTTTATGTTCTAAACTGATTCATTTGTGTAAGGGACTCTCTTCTCGCTAGGGATTTACTCCATTGGCTCTCGGGGGGGGGTCTACACATAATTTCTATTTATACAAGGGACTGTGGGTGGCAAAGCAATGGAGGGGTCCACACACTAAGATAGGGGCACCAGAAACACACAGCAATCACACTAATGTCCTCTCCTTGGAACAGTGTCAAGTAGTATGTTTTTCTGTTATAGCTGGCACTGACAGACAAAATGGCCCACATGAGGCTGCGGGTGCAGACGGTGCAGGGGGTACATCTTGGAGATACTGTACAACAAGTCCATCAGGATCCCTGATCTGGGGCTCAGAGAAAACTCTCTTTGTCCATTCCTCTTCTGGGACTGGTGCTAGGGCGATAAATGTCCTCACAGACTTGTGACACTTCTGGGTTCACCAAAAGCTAACTTGTCCTCAGAGAAGAAAAGATGTGGGTCAGATCATGTTCTTACATTTTCACACACATTCCCATGACGTGTAACCTTTAGTAGTCAGAAGCTCTTCCACATCCTTTTGACAGCAGCCTGGCCCCATTTTCTAGTCACCGTAATCCACCCCGTTATCTACCAAATAAGTACCGTAGAGGTACCATTTGGACTGTTTCTTGAAATGATTCTCCCCAAACCCGAGGTATAAACCTCCTAGCCACACAGGCATCCCCCCCAAGGGCAAATCCTAGTGAATCCAGTTGCTGGGCAGTGTCCCAACATGAAGTCTTTCACAGCTGGGGTTTAGCGCCCAGAAAATTACTCACAGTGCTGTGGCCCGGGTGCCATTTTGGACTTCAGCTCCACAGAGCAGCACCACAGGAGATGACTGCTGCCATGACTTGAGGCACAGACTAGCTCTGTGATCAAATACAGTGCCAAACCAGGACAGGAGAGGGTTCCCACCTCTCCTAAAGCTCTTCTCAGTCAGACTGACTAAACACTGTCAACGAGCAACTGCTAACCACTGCAACATTCCATTGTGGATTGTGCTGCTATGAAGACCCTCCCACTTGGCATCTCTGCCCAGAGGACTGACAGGGGTTTCTGGAGATCAACGAAGATTAACTATTTGCTGCACAGACTGACTAACTACAAAACCCCTTGACACTGCAAGGGTTATGGTAACCCCAAGGGGATACAGGGGTTACATGTTTGCTAATTATTTTGTTTCTCAGGAGTTTCCCTAATGAGAAATTCAGTTTGATGATAATGAACAGCACATAATGTAAATAAAATGCACATTTTTATGGCCTGTTTCGTCTGCCAATTGTAATTATTCTTGTTTCTGCTGGTGATTTTTTTTTCTCGATTAAAGTTTATTATAACATGGGTTCCTAAAATACTATCATTTGATTCATCCAAACAGGTCACCTGACCATTGATTAATCCCGCCTGATATATACCCACAGTTGCATATTCACAGGGCTTTGTTTCACTATTTCTTTATGTAAAACTCTAACAAAACATTGCCAATGGTATAAGAAGATTAACCCACTCCAGGGTATGGGTTTACTGAGCATTAATCCATGCCTGGGCTGTTGAAGTCACTCTGCGTAGCCTTGTGGCTCCAACCCCCCATCCAGGTGAGGATTAATGCTCTGTAAACCCATACCCTGTCATGGGTTAATCCCTCCTTAAAATGTTCAAAAATACATGTGACAGAATATATATATTTCTCACTCAGTGGCTGGAACTCTAATGAGAACAAATGTGAAAACATGCCTTAACAATACTAATAACATTCGCAAGCAACTGCTTAATAATAGTCAAATAATAAATCAAAACAGAACAGATCATATAACATTCCAACCATAAACAGGAAGCTACTCCACAAAAAGTTTCAAAGTTTTAAATACCAAAAATAATATTTTCATTCAAACTCTGGGTCCTTTGAAGCATTTTAATTTCCAGAAAAACTGGAATGACTTGCAGACGTAGACTCACTGACATTTCAGCCCTTAACTCCCCAAAAACATTATTTGAGCTCCACACTGCCCCCCCACCATGAAAAATCGATGTTAATGGCAATTGTTTACAAGAAGATGCTCAAAACATGAGCAATTCTGAATCTTTCGGGGAATTCAGATTAGACCCAGGAAAGATTTGCTCCTTCCCTCACCTTAGAGCAAACGTTTTGCCACTGGGTTGATAAAAATGAGATTCTATAAACTGTCAGAATCTGGCAGGTCCAGTGCTGGTGCGGGCGGCCCTCTCTTCATCTCCTACAGTTCAGGGATTTTGCTTCGGATCCAGTCCATCATTTTTGGAATGTTGATGTAGACACCCATGCTCGTCGCAGAGCAATCCGAATCGCCACGTCTCCCATGGCTCACAAGCCCAACCTATTTATGAGTCATAAAAGAGCATATTAGTCTGCATCTGGGTCCAGGACCAGTTTACAGTGAGTGTGTATTGATCCCGGATCAGTGCTTGTGATGTTTATTAAAGCACCAGTGCAACAATCGGAGGCAATCTAGAATCCGTTTCTGTCATTTTAAGAGACAACCTAAACTCAACAAGGAGGAGCCTGAATGTCAATGAAATGCCATTTTTTCAGCAAATAATGATAAAGGAATACGTAACTAATTTGGGGCATTTCCTTGTGGCCCCACACTGTATGTTTGCACCAGTGGAACAGTACGTAGCACCCACCACAGGCGTGCCACTGCCATTGCCTGTGCATCATTGTGGCTACCTCTGCAGTGCCTATTTCATGTTCTGGTTCCAGGGGTGTATAGCCACACCTTTCCCCAGTAGCCCCAACCTGATCACGCACATAGAGGCATTAATGGAATTGGGTAGCCCCCCACTGCAAACATATGTCAAGTTGGGTGTGTGTGTGGAGGGTGCCACATATGTGGAAAGGGGCCTCTGCTTTCACTGGGACTCCCCGGCATTCGCATAGGGCTTTGAGGGATGTTTAAGCTATAGTGACTGAACAACTGGCCATTTCTTGGGAATGGCAACCAGCTGGGGAGGAAAAGTGGCTCAAGGCATAGCTAAGGGCCAACCCCCTTCCCGACACTTTTGAATCCCCGGGAAATGACAGCCTGCAAGGTTATTGTGATTGGAAGTCTAATTGCAGTAGTAATGGAGAAACATACGAATATGTGAAAAATGCCAGCAGAAAAAGGCCTTTTGGTCTATCTTGTCTGCTCAATTATGCAGCTAGAAGCCCTATTCTGCAGCTGCCCCTCCCTCCTTATCCCCCCTTGACCCTCTCTCTTGCCCTGTCCCAGCACTTTTTGAAGCAGCCCACTGTTCTACAGGCTGCCACCTCAACAGGTAATGCGTTCCACTCAGCCACCACCCTCTCTGTAAAAAAGTGTCTCCTCATTTCCCTCTTGAACCTTCCCCCCTCCAATCTCATGTCAGGACGTCTAGTGTCCCTCCTCACCCTTACTTTGAATAAGCCCTTCCGTACCAGTCTTGTTTATTCCTCTCATGTACTTGAAGGTTCTCAATCATGCCTCCCCCATTCCTCCTCTCCTCCAGTGAGTACATGTTCAACTCCCTCAGCATACTTTCATGTGGTAAGTTCCCCAGACCCTGGATCATCTTTGTTGCTCTGTGCTGCACCCCTTCCAGTAATTTAATGTCCCTCTTCAGGTACGGGCACCAGTACTGAATGCAGTACTCCAGATGAGGTCTAACTAGTGATCTATACAATGGCAGAATCACCTCCCCCCTCCTTGAGGTTATACCCTTTGTGATACAACCAAGCATTCTGTTGGCCCTTGCTGCTACCTTCCTACACTTTGCTGAGCTGTTCATTGATCCCATAATGAGCACCCCCAGATCTTTCTCCTCCTCAGTCTCTGCTAGCTGCACTACCCCCCAATTGGTAGTTTCTACTTGGATTCTTTGCCCCAAAGTGCAGCACCTTGCATTTCTTGGCATTGAACCCCAGCTGCCAGGTGCCCAACCAGGTCACCAGCTTTGTCAGATTCTCCTGCAAACCCTGCCACCCCCCTAGATCATCCACCACCACACCCATCTTGGTGTCTTCAGCAAATAGACTGATCTTACTCTTGATACCCAGAGAAATGTCTGCAATGAATATCCCAAATAATACTGGCCCCAGCACCAAGCCCTGCAGAACCCCACCCGTCAATGCCCTTGGGGATGACAGTTCCCCTCCCACCAAACTCTCTGCTGTCTACCCAGCAGCCAGTTCATCACCCATCCCACCATTTTCATGTCCACCCTGTGCCTTCCACCTTTCTTCAAAGTCTCCCATGCAGCACTGAATTTAATGCCTTACTGAAATCCAGGTACAGGACATCCACCGCATGACCCTTGTCCATCTGCCTAGTCACCCAGAAATGGCTTTAATTAAGATTACAAATGTGCATGTACCACTCTGAGTTGTACCAGACATTTCTTAGGGATTAATGCAGGTACAGCAACCAATCAGAGCATGCATTTGCCTCATGAATAATTAATTAGATAATCGTTCTGGATTGGGTCCTTAATGTTTAACAAAGTTACCTGAATCCATCTGCTTTGCATCCTCAACATAAATGGCCCTCCAGAGTCCCCTGCAAAAAAAATTGAGACAGGTAAGTGTTGGTGTTGTGTGGAATTTCCAGATTCCAACTTTGGGAAAATTCTGCCTTAGTCTGCAGAATCCTGTCAGTAACTGAGTTCCATAAGTGGAATGGCTTTCAGTGATTTAATAATCTGCTATTTGCGGAAACTGTGGATTCTTCTTCTTCCACAGTCTGCAGAAACTTGTTTTGCTGCTCATGTGATCCACAATAAAGAAATGTTTTCAGGATTCTGTGGAATCCAAAAATGAATTCCAAAAAGCATTTCTGAAGTGGGATTGCCAAACTGCACACATTCCACCAGTGGAATTCTGCATCCCGCATGGCATTAATAAGTGTCTTCCCCCTAAAAATGGCAAATGTCCAGATCCACTATGGGGGCCCAGAACCATGCCAAAGACACCTATCCAGGCACATATCCCAACTCCAAGGGATGCTGGTATATTTGCTGGCATCTGTGACCCCTGGCCACATGATCCCTGCATATAGAGGAGTGGTGAAGGGCCTAGGGTGTCCAGGGACAGTGTGACAGACAGTGAGCATTCAGTTAGGTGCAAGTGTTGGGACAGTAGCAAACCATTTGCTCTACATAGCTCAAGGGAGTGCCGGATACAATAATCCTCCATGAATAGCTATCTCTGAATTGCAAAATGAAGAAAAAATAAAAGCACATAACAGTTAGCACTAAGAGCTTGATTACTAAGTATAGGGTTGGTCCCAATTTGCAGTTTGTTAGACAAACATTTTATTTTTACTCCCTGTTTACTGCAGTGTAGTAGATTGTATCAGTCTAATTCTGCTGACTCCCAAGCTGACATTTTCTGTAACTACAAATCCCAGAATCCCATGCAACTGACTTCAGAGTTGGGCTACAGCTGTGGCATATTCAGCAGTCTGCAGTGTAGGACAGAACTTTATAAGCTCAGATCAGATATTTGCCAGTCCCACTGTTCTCTAGTGGTTATATACAGTCCTCTGTGACTGAACTTAGCCCTGGGAGGACAGCGTGGCCAGAAGTGGCATCATTTCACCCAAATCATAGGGATTCCACTGAATAATAGGGGTTTCAAAGCTCCCCAACATTCTTTTTTTTTTTTTTTTTTTTATATAATCAAACCCTAGGGAAACCCGGTCTGAGGCATTCATAGGGGTTGCAAGGGACATTATAGGGGTTGCAAAAAATTCTTAAGGGTCTCAATCACAGCCCCTGGCTACCCCTAAATGATGTCCCTGGAGTCCAGCATATGAAGATCAGCGCTCATAAGAACTATAACATGCACTGTAGGCTGTGGAATCTGCCAGTGCTGTAGCTTTTCTCTGACAGCAGCTGCAGAGGATTCTGGGATTTCCGGTTAAAGAAAATGTCAGCTTGGAGGACAGCAGAATCAGCCTGATACAATCTACTGTACTGCAATAAACAGTAATTAAAAACAAAAAACAGTTTTTGCACATAAAGCGCAAATGTGGACCAGTCCCACACTTGGGTGTGGGGCTCTATGTGTTAACTGTTCCCCTTTAAGCCTCCCACCATTCCATGATGAGCAAAGAAAGTGAGTAGTTTATTAACACAGACAAATATCAAAGACACTTCAGTTTATCTAGAGAGGAGCAAGTGACCTTGGAGGAACTTAAAGGGAAACACTCATGTTCAGTGCCTGACAGTCTGAAAGCCCACAAAAACGTTTTCAAATGGTTCCACAGCATAACAGCGACTCCTGAACGGCACAGAGTCAATACAGTGCTAGACTGTGGTGAATGCCAAAATCTGTGAACTCTCTAGTTGCTGTGCCCCCCAACCCAATATGCCAGCTTGGGGGGGGCCTCAGGGAGGGGGGTACATTGAGTTCACTGATTTTGGCATTCACCATAATCTGGCACTGTATTTACTCTGCGCCATTTGTGAGTCACTGTTTCGACGATATATGCTTTCAGATGAGGTATGGGGCTCACCTGTAGCTGGAAGCACTCCAGGAATATAGATGCCAGAGTCCATTTAACATATTAATACTGCACTCTGGCCGTTTGTAGAACATTGTGATGTCGTCAAGGAATAAGATGTGCTGTACTTAATGTAGTTAGGTACAATTTGTCCCTCGATGACATCATCATCATAATAATATTAATAATAATCTTTATTTATTTTAAGTGAAACTAAAACATGTGTCAAAGTCCTTTTATAGAATAAAATGTTAAAAAAAACTGTAAATATTTAAAACCAACATAACAGACATCCATAAGTTAATTCTCAGGATAGACAAGTGAGAATAAGCATGTTTTAAGTGCTGATTTAAAGCTCTCCACAGTCAGGCACCCGCTTATCCAATGAGGTAGAGAATTCCACGGGGTAGGAGCCACAAATGTATAAGCTTGGGCTCCAGAGGTCTTTAAATGAGCCCTGGAATCTCCAGCAATCCCTCATCGGTGGAGTGATCAGAGGGGGCAATGAGGATATAGGAGCTCTTGTAGGTAACTTGGGTCCCTGTCCGTGTAGGGCTTTATAGATCAGCAAAATGACCTTGAAGGTCATCTGCCACTGAACTGGCAGCCAGTGCAGTCTGTGCAGCACAGGTGTGACATGGCTAAATCGAGAAGGGCCAGTCAACAGCCTGGCTGCAGTGTTCTGCACCAGCTGCAAGCAAGCAATATCATCCCCTGGTATCCCCATGTACCAGGTATTGCAGTAATCAAGGCAGGAGGTCACAAAGGTGTGGACAAATGTCAGAAGATTGCCTGGTGGAACCAGATGCTTAATCCAGGGGATATTTCTCAGATGATAAAATGAGGTCTTGACAACTGATGATACCTAAGACTTCAGGGTCAGCTCCTCGTCAAAAATAATGCCTAGACTCGGCACCCATGCAGAGGTCATCAACTGGCGATCACCGAGCAGATGCCCAGAGGCCCGCCCAGCCGAAGAGCCCTCTAACCAGCAGCCTGGGTCCACCACCAAAACCTCAGTTTTGTCTGGATTTAGCTTCATCCAGTTAACACTCATCCAGTCCTGGATCTTGGAGAGGCAGTTGTTAAACACCGAGACCGCATCATCCTGGTCAGGTACAAAGGACATGTATAGCTGTGTATCATCTACATAGCAGTGAAAACTCAAGCCATACCACCTTACAATGTCCCCAAATGGCAGCATATACACTATGAATAGAAAGGCGAAATCACAGATCCCTGGGCTACCCCACATGGTGGAGAGAATGCATCAGAGGAATAAATTCCCGACACAACTCTCTGAGATCTTCCAATGGGGAATGAATGGAACCATCTAAGGACTGTTTCTGACAGTCCACAGATTACCTGCAGGCGCTCCAGCAATATGCCATGATCCACGGTGTCAAATGTCCCAGAGAGATCAAGGAGGACCAAGATGGAATGGCGACTCTGATCTCTCGTTATCAGGAGATCCTTGAGCACCTGAACCAAGGTAGTCTCAGTGCTGTGCCTCTTCCTAGATCCCAACTGGAGAGGATCATAGATGTCATGGATGGTGAGGTGGTCATCCAGCTGCAGCGCAACCACCTTCTCAATAACCTTGCCCACAAAGGGCAGGTTAGAGATGGGTCTGTAGTTGGTGAGACAGTCCAGGTTGAGAGGATTTCTTAAGGATGGGCATCATCACCACCGCCTCCTTCAGGGAGTTAGGAAGCTCACCTTTCTCAAGTGAACACCGGACTATCTCTGCTAGGACTGGGCCAATGACCTCGACGCACCCCACAAGGAGGTGAGTTGGGCCCAGGTCCAAACTACAGCAGGTCGGCTGCATACTCTGGATGATCCTTATGACATGCATGATCGTCAGCTGGTTGAAAGCTGACGAATTAAACCGGGGCTCGGCAACCTCCAACCGATTATCACCCAACGCATTGGGACGAGCCACGTGGATCTCTGATCTAATGTCGGCAACCTTATTGCCAAAGAAGTGAGCAAACTCATCACATTTATCCTGTGACAACGCTCTTTGAGGTTGCGAACAGGCTGGATTGCACAGTCTGTCCACAGTTCAGAAGAGCTGAGCTGGTCGGTTCTATGCAGCAATGATCTCCTCGGACATGAACTCTGCCTTCTTATGGGAGATCACTGATTGACTGTCTGTATAATGGGCCATCAATCTAAGCTTGTTGGCATCAAGGCCAGATTTCCGCCAGTGATGCTCCACCCTTCGCCCCTCTTTCTCTCCTCATCTCCCTCAAGGTCCCATCAAACCAAGGAGACCGAGGGCAAAGGGTGAGGGGGGGCAAACAGGGACAATAGAATCCAGAGCCACCACTACAGCCTTGCTATAGGCCTGTAGTAGGTTATCTGGAGCCCTGCTAGCAGTCGGAAGTCCCAATAGATTCAGCACTGCCATCAGGCCAACTGGGGTCACACCCCTTAATGGGCGGTACTGGACCATCTCTAAAGGGGTAGACCTGTAAGGGTGAGCCTGGAAATTGAACCTGATAATATAATGATCAGACCAACCAACAGGCTCCATAACCAAGTCAGAGGTCTCCATACCTCGATGGAAGACCAGGTCCAGAGAATGATCAGAATTATGGGTTGCAGAGGAAACTACCTCTGTGAAGCCCAATGAAGTCATTTGTTGGAGGAAGCCCTGACCAAAATGTGAGAGTTTGTCATCGACCCAGACACTGAAGTCACCCAGCACCATCACTCTGGGAGACTCCAACACCATATCGACAATGAAATCCCAGGTGGACGGTAGATGAGAAGAATTTTGCACCCCACACCTGCGCCTAAGATACATTCAAAGGATCTGATCTCCCCCACTGGCACATCTATCAGGCCCAAGTCTGTTCTAAAACAAATGGCTACGCCTCCACCCCTACAATCCAACCTCAGGTGGTGTATTACCGAGAACCCGGCTGGAACTGCTGACTCAAGGATAGGACCAGCATTATCGTCCAGCCAGATCTCGGTAATGCATGCCAGGTCTGATGTCCCAACAAGATCAGCAATTATTGCCATCTTATTTTTAATGGACCTGGCATTGCACAACCCTGCCTTGGTCAGATGAGACTCTGAGGTTGATCGAGTCAATTGCCCACAAAGAGTGGAGCCCTTGGGTATGGGGACCAGACAGGGAGAACCCCTCTTCAGTCTCCATTTCACCCCAGGGCATCTTGTCATCTCCATGACCCCAATCCGCCACCCAGCCCCCCGGTCCAGGGGCTCTAAAATGGCTGCAATGAAGTATTAATGTTGAACAGACCCAGTTGTTCGTCTCTGAACTGCTTCAGCTATAGGCAAGACCAATACCTTGTTTGAAAGAGATCTTTATAGGCTTGCAAACTTTGATGGCCAGTGGGCAACAATGTATCCATTTAAAAGAAGTGATATGACTGAAGTAAAGCCTGTAGATAAGGAGGGGTGCAAACAGTACAGGTCAAAATGAGACACTTGAACAACATAACCCATTACTAGAAATTAGAGGGGGATTCCACCAAACATTGCCAATGAAAAAAATGAGACATTTTTTTGAATTAGCTTTGTCCATGAATTGGACCGCCATGAGTTTCAATTCCTGAGACAAGGGCTCGCTGTAGCACCAACATTTTACACTCTATCAAAAATTCAAAGAGTCCTCGAGCATCCTCCTGGGTGTCCCATAATCTCTAGCACTGGTTCTCCGACAGAGGACAAACCTGCCTTCATGAATACCTTCTCACAAGCTCTGGTACTTCCTCAGATACCATCCTACCTCAGGGATACCATGGCAGTGCTGGACGTCTTTGAGATCTTTTAATGGGATGGTAGATACGTATGGCTAACAGTTGATGTGAACTCACTTTATTCTAATATATGACATCATTTGGTAATTACTGCTGTAAAAGGTTTTAACAAACAGTATCAAAGAGAATCAAGTCTGTGACAATACCCAGCATGTCCCTTACACCTGCTCCTGGGAAGCAGCTGCTAATTATTTCTTCTTTATTAATCTTATTCCTAACATGGTCTGTGAATCTGATAATAGAGTCCCCCAATATGTAAATGTTCTTACTTGTATTTCCTGTATCCAGTGTGTCCATCCCCTCCTCTCTAATATTACTAATATTTTCTCCCACATTCTGATCTCCCTGCTGTTTATTCTGCATTTGCTCCTCTTCCACCTGCTGTAGTCCATAAACATAGAAACATAGAAACATAGAAACATAGAATTTGACGGCAGATAAGGACCGCTTGGCCCACCCAGTCTGCCCATTTCCCTACCTACTGGATAAGCTGCAGATCCTAGTTAACCAGCAGCCTACTTTTCTACCCCACCCCCAGAATTGCCTTTATGACTATCCCATGCATGCTTGAATTCCTCCACTGATTTTGACTCCACAACTCCTCCGAAGGCCATTCCATGCATCCACAACCCTCTGTGAAAAAATACTTCCTTTAAATTACCCTTGAGCCGCCTCTATCTTCAAATTTTGCCTCTTGTTCTTGCACACCTCTTTTTGAAAGATGCTACCCTCTTGGACTTTGTTGATTCCCTTGAGGTACTTGAAAGTTTCTATCATGTCCCCTCTCCTCCTTTCCTCGAGGCTATACATATTAAGCTCCTTAAGTCTCTCTTCATATGTCCTCTGGTGCAGACCCTGCACCATTTTAGATTGCCCTCCTCTGACAGCTTCCATCCTGTCTATGTCTTTATGGAGATTGGGTCTCCAGAACTGCACACAGTACTCAGATGGGGTCTCACCAGCTGTCTGTACAGAGGATAATAACTTCCTGTTTTCTACTGGTGATGCCTCTCCCTATGCATCCCAGTATCCCCAGCCCTCCTGCTGCCTTCTCACATTGCTTGCCCACCTTAGGTCATCTGATATGACTACCCCAGGTCCCTTCCATTTTTGTTGTTGTTAGTATCTCACCCCCATTGTGTACTCTTCCCTGGGTTTTGTTTCCCAGGTGCATTACCTGCACTTCTTAGCATTGAATCTAAGCTGCCATACATTTGACCATTCCTCTAACCTTGCCAAGTCCTTCTCATCCTTTCCACCCCACCCTGTGCATCAACTCTGTTGCAGATCTTAGTGTCATCTGCAAAGAGACATACTTTTCTTCCAGTCCTTCTGCAATGTCACTTATAAAGACATTGAAGAGGACTGGTCCTATACTGAACCTCATGTACCCGATAGTAACCTCCTTTCTTCTGAGTGGACTCCATTTACTATTACCTCTGTGTCCTATTCTCCAGCCAATTCTTTACCCAGGCTGTCATCTTGGGACCCACTCCCAGGCTGGCTAACTTATATATTAATCTTTTGTGTGGGACTGTGTCAAATGCCTTGCTAAAGTCTAGGTAGGCCATGTCCACAGCCTCCCTGATCTACTACTTTGGTCACCCAGTCAAAGAAATCTATCAGATCTGTCTGGCATGACCTTCCGCTGTGAATCCATGCTGCCTAGGGTCTTGTGCCTCTGGCCTCTAGATACTGACAATTCTTTCCTTTAGAAGTGATTCCATCATTTTCCTATCACTGAGGTTAAACTAACAGGTCTATAGTTTCCTGCTTCTGCCTTGCTCCTCACTTTTGTGAAGGGAATCACATCTGCCCTCCTCCAGTCCTCGGGTACCACCCCATCCTCCCATGATTTGTTAAAGAGGGTAGTCAGTGGTGTCACTAGTTCTACCCTTAGTTCTTTAGAATTCTGGGATGAATCCCATCAGGCCCCATTGCTTTGTCCACCTTCAGTTTTAAGAGTTCTTTCAGAACCCTTTCTTCTGTAAATGGGCTGGTATCAACTTCTGTATCCAGAGTGTTACTACTGTTTGTTTTATGTATCCTCCTCTTCCTTTGTAAATACTGAGCAAAAATATTTGTTTAGTATCTCTGCCTTTCACATTCTCCCTCTGCCCACCCTCCCTCCCTTTATTGCCTCACTATCCCTCCCTTGGTCTTCCTTTGCTCCCTGATGTACCTATAAAAGGTTTTATTCCCTTCTTAACTGAGTTGGCTATCTTTCCTCAGTTTGGGCCTTTGCTGTTCTGACTGCCTTCCCAGCCTCCTTTTGCTTTAACTGATACAGTTCTCTGTCCTGCTCCTGCTGCGATTCCTTGTACTTCCTGAATGCTTTCTTTTCTCTTGAACCTTCACTGCCACTTCCTTTGAGAACCATAGTGGTTTCTTACATCGTCTTGTTTTGTTTATTTGCTTCACACAAAGGCTCGTTACCTCTGTGATGGCAGTTTTATTATTCCCATTGTTCTTCCACCCTCCTTCCTGCCCATTTGCTAGTGCATCCTTAGGCACTCACCCATTTTGGCAAAGTCAGCCTCCTAAAGTCCAGTACTTTTGTCTTTGTATGGCTTGACTCTATTGCTGTGTTTATTGTGAACCATACTGTTCGATGGTCGCTAGTTCCCAGATGGCTACCCACTCTACATCTGTGATCCTCTCTCCATCTCCATTCGAGTATCAAGTCAATATTGCTCCCTCTGAGTGGGCTCCAGTACTAGTTGTCTAAGGCATGCCCCCGTAGGGCATCTAGAATAACTGCACTCTTTGAGTGGCAGCTGCAACTGCGCCCCAGTTAACATCTGGCATATTCAGATCACCCATCAGCAATATCTCCTTTTTCTGCCATTCTAAGTATACTTTCTATCATTTCCTTGTCCATTTCTCCCCTGAGAAGGGGGTTCAGCAACCCCAAAGTGATTGTGTGCCATTGCCTGTCTCCAATTCTACCCACAGTGCTTCTTCTCCTCCCTGTTTACCCTTTTGTTCTATTGCTTTTATTCCTTCCCTTATGTAAAGAAACTCCTCCCTCTTTTACCCTCCTGTCCCTCCTGTAGATAGTGTATCCTGGTATGTTTACGTCCCAGTCATGGTTTTGTGTGTACCATGTTTCTGTGACTGCCACGATATCCAGATGTTCTCCTCCATCAAGGCCACTAATTCAGGAAGTTGTTACCTAGACTACGCATTGGTACTCATTGCTCTCCATTTTTTGATGGCCTTACCTTCTGTTGCAGCATCCCCCACTGACCGTTCTACCTTGGTCTTTTTCTCATTTAGTACTCTGTTTTGTAGGGAGAGGCTGGGATTTTTCTGCTGCTTGTCAGTGCCTCCCCCATTGACTAGTTTAAAAGCTTGCCAATGAAGCATTTAAACCGATTGCTCAAAATGTTCTATGTAGACCTGATTTCTATGTGTTGACGTTTCACTAGCTTCCATATCCTCATTACCAGGAAGTACAACTACAGGAGTGAACGGATTCTGTGTTGGGACAGAGAAGTCCATAGCTCTTCTACCCCTTTTTGTGTTTGTACCCTGTGACATGCCTTCACCTTTAACATCCCTTAATTTTTTCCCTCGTGCCTCCCTATTATGTTTTTTTTAACCCTTCTCTGTGCCCCTGTGAAGTGCCATTTAATTTCTCCTTTAAGGTGTTTTCTTAACCACTTGACCTCTAATTCTAAGCCAAGAATCTTTATCCTAAGTTCTTTCAATTCCTCACACTGGTTACATATTGTATAATCTTCACCTTCAGCATACTTTTTACTAGTTATACTATTTATACTACATGAAACACACCTAACCCCAATCTGCCTGTCCATTAGGGCTACATACAGTGTCCATTGTTGTACTCTTATAAACTTAAGTACAAATATAAGATGTCTCGAATAATATTTTAAGTGGATATATTATTTGATCAAGCATGATTTATAACATCTGAGCAGAGACTATCTAGGCCTGGCGATGTATTTGGTTTCAGTTTACAGGTTCGTTGCCTGACTTCATCAAGTTCGAATCCAATTTGATTTTTATTCAGGTTACTAGTATCATAAGCTGTTGGAGTTTTGGGTCCATATACATCACAAAGATAATTGCTGAAGATGGATGCCATTTCAGCATTGGTAGATATTGTGATATTTTCAGGTATAAGTGGTCCACTTTGTTTAGGAAAGTTTTTTAGTGGAAACAGTGAAGGCATGAAGTTTTACCCAGGCACTACAAAATGCCTGATTAGTACTTTCAGATGGTGAAATTTTTTAACAAATTACTCTGATTGATTTTTTAGTGATTTAAACAGTGGCCTTCAACTTTCACTTTCTATTGTTGGCTGCACCATTTCACGAGTAGCAGAAGCTTCCTGAGCTCACTTTAGTGCTATGTCCTGCCAACCAATAGCAGAGGTCAAACAGGCATATTAGCACACAGTGAGCTCAGGAAGCTAACTGCTGCTCATGAAATGGCTGCTGACAGCAACAGGAAGTGGAAGTTGTGGGTAGCTGTTCTAAATCATTAAATAAAGTTGTTACTGTCTGAAAGCACTAATTGAGAGTTTCTGTAGTGTCTGAGGAAAGCTTTGTCTTTTCCATTGTTTCCCTTTAAGGGAACTGATGTATGAATAAACGGCTTTATATTTATCCTTTTTGGCATTCTTAGCTAATTTTATTTCTGTCACTTTTTTTGATTTTTAAATTCTTTTTTACAAGATCTTTGTTCAGTTTTTAAATAAATACATCACAGTGTGGGGAAGCCTGTATGCTACCTCCCCACACTGTATCCATGTGGATAAGCAGTGGGCTTTAGTTTCGAGTACTGTCAGTCCTTCACCTTTCACCAACTCTAACTACATCACAGTGTGGGGAAGCCTGCACTGTACCTGCCCCACACTGTACCTGTCCCTGTGGATAAACAGAGGGCTTCAGTCTCCAGTGCCGTCAGTCCCTCACCTTTCACCAGCACTAAATACATCACAGTGTGGGGAAGCCTGCACTGTATCTGCCCCACACTGTACCTGTCCCTGTGGATAAACAGAGGGCTTCAGTCTCCATTGCTGTCAGTCCCTCACCTTTCACAAGCACTAAATCCATCACAGTGTGGAGAAGCCTGCACTGTACCTATTCCACATTGTACCTGTCCCTGTGGATAAACAGAGGGCTTCAGTCTCCAGTGCTGTCAGTCCCTCACCTTTCACCAACACTAAATACATCACAGTGTGGGGAAGACTGCACTGTACCTGCCACACACTGTACCTGTTCCTGTGGATAAACAGAGGGCTTCAGTCACCAGTGCTGCCAGGCTCTCATCTTTCACCAGCACTAAATACATCACAGTGTGGGGAAGCCTACACCGTACTTTTTCACACTATACGTTGCCCTGTGGATAACAGAAGGTTTAAGTCTCCAGTGCCGCCAGCCCTTCACCTTTCACCAGCACTACAATACATACATCCTGGTGTGTGGAAGTTGGTATTGTTCCCAGAAACACAGGGAAACAGAAATAGCTATTTTCTGCATTATATACAAAGATAAAAAGGGTCTACCTGGGCAGGAGTCAGTTCCGTTCCCTTTGGCACAAAACTTATGATCAACTATATCTTCGTAACAAGGATCCTGAAAAAAAGAGACAAAGTGCTGCATTTAATCCTTGTTAAGTTTTACATTTTATAAGGATTGCTCACATATTGAAGTGAATTATCTCCGCTGTCTGTCTGTTTATACCTTTGATTAACTAACAAGTGTATTAACTCCAGAGCTGAGATGGACCGTCACTGAAAAATAAGTCCATCTTGTAAGAGGGTTGCACATTTTTCTCAGGCACAAAGTTTTATCTGTTTCCTGCCATCAGTGACAGGGCAAAGGCTGTGATGGAGCCTGAAGTGGCTAGCACCAAAGTGACACAGCAGCATCCCCAGTTAGCATGGCTATGAGCACCATCAGCACAAACAACATTAGATGAGAGATTGGTGAATCACTCCGCACTCTCCATTTATTGACATCACAAAATGTGCTAGTCCTGGGGCAGGGCTCACAATAAGGAAGTGACAGTGTTTTGGCTTTTTGCTCCACAGAGGAAAACACGACCCCTTACATTTTTTTTTTTTAATACTGACAGAAATAAATGAAAATTTGTATTGCAGTCCATTTTAGGCCATGTAAGCTTTATCATACAACAGGGGTTAACACAGAACGCATCCGATAAAAACTCAGATCACCACTACAAACAAAAGCTCTAGTCACGACGTGTACACATTGGAAAACAACACCAGGTTACCACAACCCTAACTACATCTGTGCTGTTATCACCACTGTGTACACGTCATCTCCACAATACTGCTGAACTATATTCGAGTCCCCCCACAACCCAACCTCACATAGCAGTGTAGTGCACCAAAGTTTGACTGACCAGCAGATCCGGGAAAACCTTTGGGAAGGAAAGGGTTAACCCCCCACCCACCCCATACACGCCCAGCTGACTTGCTGGCCAAGCTAGCTGACTGACCCCTTCCTGTCCTTATCCCCCTCTCCCACTCCCCCTCCTGGACACTTCCTGGGCTGGATCCTTTGTCCTGGTCAGGCCAGAGCTCCAGCCAACACCTAAAGGGACCATAAAACAGCCCAAGAGGCTGATCCAAGCCCCAGGGACCCAATCAACTGGCCAAAAGCCAAGTCCACCCCCAGGCTAGAAGAGGGTCTCCCCTGCTAGCCGGAGGGCAGTTCTGGACTGGGTGACTGACAGAGCAAAGAGCACAGGAGAATGGATGCCTAGAGGCTTACCTGAAGCTCGGGTCCGTAGCTCCTTGGTGGCTGCTCCTCTGTAGGCAGCGGTCCTTGGAGTCCTCAGCAGCAGTAGCAGCCAGTGTCCAGCTCCTCGAGGGGTCCAGCAGTCCTCCAGATGTTCACCAGCAGCCAGGCCCATAGGGTGAGTCCCCTTTAGTTATCTGCTCCCTCGGTCTGCAGTTGTTGCTTGGGGTCTCCTGGGAGAGGCTTTTGCAGTAACCCTGCCTCGCCTTTCCAGTGTGCTGTCAAGTAGGTAGGCTTGAGGTTTTATTGGTTATTATTGGCCTTGGGTGCTGTCTGAGGGGTCTGCCTTGTGGTTTCTCCATCTGTACCTCTGTGGGTGGCCTGTAGCACTAGTTGCCAGTGGGCAGATCGTGGCATGGCCCCTCTTTTCTGGGTGTTGCTGCGTCCTTGGTAGATAGTTCTGTGTGTGTGTTTTTGGTTTTTATTTCTTTGTTATGACCCCCTTCCCTGCCTTCGGCTCTTGTCGGCTCCTCCTCACCCTGTCTAGTGTCCTGTGCTGACTGCTGGTGTCCCGCCTGTGTTCTGCACCCCTTGGGGTGACTGTTTGTTGATGGTTTTTGTCCCCGGAGGATGGCTGTCTGGCTGCCAGCTGGAGCTCAGCCTGCACACCCCTGACGGAGGCAGGGTCCCCTTTAGCTTGGCTGGTTCCTGGTGGTTATGTGGCAAAGAGTCCCCTCTTCATTGCATTCTCCCTCTTGCCAGCATCCCCTCCTATGAGCTCCTGGCACAGCTGCCGGATCGCGCTGCTCCTGAAGGGGCTACTGTGGTGCAGCCCGATTGCGGTGTGCTACCGGGAAGGCTGTCTGGGCAGAAACGAAAGCCAGAGTGCCAGAGTTTCATCCCACGGCTGCATGGGGCAGTCGAGGAGTCAGGTGGGAGCATGGCTCCCCGGCTCCCCTACTAACACCACCAATGACCCTCTCCATGGCAGTGGACCCAGGCCAGGAGACAAAAGGGCTGCAAGCCCAAAACCAATGTTACTCAGCCCCGGGGGTGCTTGATATGGCCAGTAAAGAAGGAGGAGGAAGAAGTGGGCAGAGCTCCTGCAAGAGCATAAATAGAGGGGCACTGCAGGCTTTAAGCCTCTAGGAACATAGATTTGGTGCCGTATTGGCACCCCAAGTGTCAAACAAGAGAGAGGGTTGGGGCCAAAGGCACACAGAGAGCACAGGGCTAGGGTTGCAGACCAAGGACTGTAGCCATAGGGCAAAAAGGGGAAGAGTTAAGCCCTAGGCACTGCATGGGGAGGCTACAGCACAGGATATTAATACTGATGAGGGTGGAGCTCAGTCTGGGTCCACTGCACATCCCAGCTACCACCCCTCATACACATGCAAAAAAGTGTGAACACGTCCTAGGCAATCCCCTGCTGGCCTGCCAAACTGGACATACCCCTTAGGGATTTAAAAGACCAGTGTCCTATTTCAGAGGAATTCACACCACAGGCCCTAGCCTCTTCACTAGGAGTCACCATGACCCACTATCAGTCATTTAATTTTTCCCCTTGACTGCTTGCTGACAGTGGGTTTGATCTGCGGACTGAGGGGATGGCCAGGTCTATGCTATGCTGCCTGCCACCTGAATCCTGGCCTGCTGAAAACCCAGTACCTTGTGAAAAATGTTTATTATTGTGTAATTGCCAACCTCCCGTCCAGCCTGCCAATGACCTCCAAGGACAATAAAGCCTGCTGTAGCCAGCATACCAACAGTTAGTCTCCTCCCCCCCAGTATAGTCAGCCAAGGAGCCACCCAGCTCATGATAGTAAGGTTCCCTCTGCAGTATGTGACTAGAATTGCCACTTTTTTGTTTTTTGCTTCTTTGAGGTGGCCATAGCTCCCTTTTTTGGCTGGGTGGTAACTCAGCAGCAACCTTCCAGAGGACCCTCCATCACAGCAGAAGGACATCACCTCGGCCATCCTCCATCCTTCCATCATCGTCATCTTCAGTTTTCGGACCAACCTTCATCCTTCTTCTTCTGAATCCCTTTTCTCTTCTCCATCCTGTTGTCCTCAGTCTTCCTGCTGGCCAATGAGATCGATCAGTCACCAAGGTACTGTGCCAATCATGTACTGATCATTCCAAGATAGCTAGCCACCATCTGCTCCACATCGAAGAGACTGCTCCTACTGCTGGACTGTCATACCATATACCATAAGCTGGTGTGTTTATAGTTACCATAGTTACCCTTGGCCAGGGTGGTTAGGCATTAGTAAAGTTAGTAAGTGTGATATCTGCAGATGTAAGGCACTAGGTGACCGTTTTTAGTAGTAGTAAACATTTTTATTTTTATACAGGATTTACAAACTTTAAGTCGAAAAGACCTATTTTCAAAGTTGACCTGCACATTTGAGATTAGTACCCAGTAGGAACTGAAGATGCGGTTCTTTGTCCACACCCAAGGCCCTGGAGAGAGTGTACAAGAGTTCATGTTGAGCCTCCAGGAAGCCCTACATGATGTGGAGCGAGAGGACCCAGAAGCCGTGCAAGACCCGGATCATTTCCTGCTGGACAAATGTATTAATACGGTAAGGAATGAAACTCTCCGCAAGGACCTCCAAATACTCCAGGGGAAGCCCCTAAAGAAACATTCCTAGATTTCAAAGAAAGGGCAATTAAAATTCTGGGATCCAGCCCGCCAACCGAACAGGCCATGAAAAACGTACAATACACCAGTGGTCCCCTGAAGGGAAGCAGTATAGCGCAGTGGTTTAAGGCTCTGAGCTGCAAATCTGGTGACATGCAGCACATCAGACCTGGGTTTGAATCCCACAGCTTCCACTTGCATACTGTGTGACCCTGAGCAAGTCACTTAATTTCCCTGTGCTCCCAGGCTGCACCTGTAAAAAAGCTTTCAGCTCCTATTCACAGGGCTGGTGGACTGAATCCAGCCACGCCCCTATTCATCCTGCTGAGAGTGCACAGGTGTTGCATCATATGGTTCAAGCACCCAACTGACATCCCGGCCGAGGGATGGGCCTCCGCAGGACCCCAACCAGGAGCTCCAGGAGCAAATGATGGAGCTTGTCAAGCAGGTGGCCAACATGCACCTGGAGATTAAGCAGCTGAAAGGGGGTCCGCGACCCAAAAGCGGATACCACCCGGCCGAAGCCTGAGGAGTTCTGGAAGGAGACCAACTGACCAGTTCAATGAACATGGCAGGCCCATCTGCAGGAGTTGTGGTGTGAGCGGCCATATGGAGCGGGAGTGCACGCAGCATCCAGTAGAGGCTGCTAGTTCTAACACTGAGCACCCGGAGCCGTGGGCCAAGTCCCAGGAGAGAAGAAGGAGCTAGGCCCGCAGTACAAAACCGAACTCCGCAAGTATGTTGGAAAGTGCACCATCATGCCAGTCTGGATTAACAGCGTTAGGTTCATGGCACTCCTTGACACTGGCTCACAAGTCACCACTATCTAGGGCAAACACTTATTCCAGCACTGGCCTGAGGCAAAGCTCCAGACCCCACCCCAGAAGTGGCTCCGGCTGATCACAGGAAACGGCTTAGACATCCAATATCATGTCTACCAAGAAGTCAACATCCAGTTGGGCACGACCACGTACCTGGACCAAAGGATCATCATCATCACCCAGACTTCAAACAACAGCTGGGCCTCCGTTATCTTGGGAATTAATTGCCTGCCCAATTGCTACCAGGAACTGTTGGAGGTCCTAAGGGCTCTAGCCACCAATGTGCTGAAACCCAAGAGGTGTGTCTGGCAATGGGCCATCCAAGTCATACAAAAGCATCAACAGTTTTCTAATGACAGAGGAGAGATCGGCCTTGTGCGGGTGGTGGATCCCCAACCCATTGTGCTATGCCCTGTGTCTGAGACTATCATGGTCTGTAAAGCCAGGAAGGGAGCACAAGGGAAGGACTATATCGTCCTGCTGGAATCCCATATCCAGGACGAGAATAGCTACATAGCCATTGCCTGGAGCCTGCTGGTGATAAAAAAGGGACAGGTGCCAGTGATGGTTCTTAATTATGGAGTAGCCTCGGCAAGGCTGTACAGGCATCAGTTAATTGGATGTCTGGTGCAGGTCAATCTGGATAGCATTGTGGAGGAACTCCTCAAAGCACCTCTGGCATGGGAGGTGCAGCCATCTCCACAGTCACTACGGCAGGGTCCGAAGACAACTTGGAGGAAGAATGGCTCCAGGAGATTGACCTGGGCACCCCAGATGTCATGGAGGAACAGCGGTGTGAAGTGCTGCAGCTGATCCAATAGCATCGCATGGTATTCACCCAGCACCCGCTCGACACTGGATGCACCAAGTCTGTGCAATACCACATTCCAACAGGGAGCCACCACTACCAGCAGAGAACGCTTCTGACTGATACTACCTGCCCTGTACCAGCCTACCAAAGATCAGATCCAAGAGATGTTGGATGCCAAAGTTATCCAAGAGAGCTACAGTCCCTGGGCCACGCCCATTATGCTCATCCAAAAGAAAGATGGGCAGCTCCGGTTTTGTATTCACTACTGCAAGCTAAACCAGGTTATGCACAAGGATGCCTACCCTCTGCCCCGAATCGAAGACTCCCTCGCTGCACTGAAATACGTGACCTGGTTCTCCACCCTAGATCTGGCCAGTGGACACTGGCAGGTGCCCATCACTCTAGCAGACCAAAAAAAAAAAAAACTTCCTTCACCACTTCAATAGGACTGTATGAGTTCACCAGAATGCCATTTGGTCTATGCAATACCCCTGGCACCTTCCAAAGACTGATTGAACACTGTCTGGGGCACCACAACTATGATATCATCCTGCTGTACCTGGATGATATCATCATCTATTCGGCCACCTATCGAGAGCACATGCAGCACCTACAGAGGGTCTTTGAACGTCTGACTGACTATGGCCTAAAGATCAAACCTGAAAAATGACATGTTCTCAAAGACCAGGTAAACTGCTTGGGCCACATCATTGGTGCAGCAGGAGTTTCTCCTGACCCAGACAAGATTTAAGCTGTATAGAACTGGCCTGCACTGACCACCATCAAAGACATTCACAAGTTCCTACAGCCAACCTAGGGGCACTGGAACAGCAGTGGCAATATCGACTGTCGAATTTTAACTTTGAGATCCGCTACCGGGCAGGATGAGGAAATGTCAGTGCTGATACTTTGTGGCAGTTGCCTGACAAGCATGAGCCCAAAGAAGATGGGACTGCCCAAGAAAAAGTGGAGATGCCACAGTTTTCCACAGTTCAGCCTGACGTGGTACAGGCTTGCTGCTGCAGCCTCCCACAGACCTTGCATCCAGAACAGGGGAATCCACCCTCCCCACCTCTCTGAACTCTTTAAACTTCTCCGGCACAGGGACCAGTTTTCCATCCAACAAGAGAGGCTGGTCCAAAGGTCCTGGTGCCCCACAACCCACCATCCTTGTGCGCAAATTTTCTTGCCAAAAGCAGCTGCACCCCTAGTACTACGAGCCAACCACAATCTGTCTGAGCATTTCAGCCACGGAAAAACTGAGAGCAACCTCCAAGAGTGATTCTACTGGGTCAGGATAAGGAAAGACGTTATTGCCTGGTGCAATACCTGTGCAGCATGCAGTCTGAAACACAGTCCAGGGTCCACAGATCGAGCACCTTTGGTACCCATAGTAAGCAGCACTCCCTTAGAGTTGATCGCAATGGACCATCTCAAGTTGGATCCCAGCAAAGATGGTCAAACCCACATGCTGACCATCACTGACCACTACAGCTAGTTCATGGTGGCCATACCCATCCGAGACGTATCAGTCAAGACAGCTGCTAAAGCCTTTTGGACTCACTTCATCTAGTATTTTGGGTTCCCCACCCAAATTAGTTCTGTTCACTTTGTGGGAGCAAAAAGCTGCAAACCACCACATACCATCCACAGTCCCATGGGCTCTGGGAGTGGGTCAACTGCTCAATCATCAACATGCTGAGGTCTCTGCTGGATCACCAGCATATCAACTGGCTTACCCTCCTCCCAGAGTTGATCTACATTTACAACAGCACCCACTCCTCTACTGGATACACTCCCTATCACTTCCTATTTGCACAGCATGGACGCCTACCCATGGACCTGGTTTGGGGGATACAGGCACAATTTGAACTGGCCCTCATCGATGATTGGGTGCAAGTGCACCATGAGTGACTCCTGATGGCTGGCAAAATGGACTCCCAGCAAATAGACAAGGTGCACCAGCAAGAAAAGGATCTAAACGACAGCCGGACCAAAGCACAACCCCTTGAAGTCAGAGACAGGGTCCTGCTCAAGTGAACACACCATATCCAAAAGCTCCAGACTAAGTGGGAGCCAGACCCCTACCTAACTGTTGACATCCCCAGTCCAGACCTCCCTGTCTACTACATCTGCAGGAGTCTGACCCCTCCCAATGGAAGACTGTGCATTGCAACCTTCTGAAGCCATGCACCTTCAGAGCCAACCAGCCAAAGAAAGAAACAGATCCAGCATCTGCAAATGCCAACCCCGAGGAGAGGCAGGAACAAAGATCAAAGGGGCCACCCAGGTGCACCCCAGAGGACCTCTTCTTGTGGCCCTGCCTCAGCCATATCCCAGCCCCAGCATCTCAGGGGCCACCCTTTGTGGCTGAGTGGTCAGCAGCAGAGCCGCCTTTAGTAGATATGCAGGCCCCCGATCCACCCAGGGTGGGCCTGCCAGTGCTGGAACCTCCCTGAATGGGCATGCTGGTGCCCAGTCCACCTGCGACTGAGGCTCTAGTGTTTGAACCACCCAATTTACTGGCAGAGGAGATGCCGGTGGCTGCACCACCCTTGGTTGACCAGCCAGCACCTGGCCAACCCATGGGGGAGGTGCTGGTGCCCAATCTGCCCACAATAGGACTGCTGGCACAGGACCCACCCTTGGAAGACCCACCGCCACTAGAACTGCCCTTACGGTGGTCACAGTGGTCATTAACGGGGGTTCCCCTATTTGGCTCATTCAGCAAATTTAAAGTCCAATAGGGGGCCCAGTCATTGTCCCATGCCACGCTCAGACATAACTGTGTGGTGGTGGTGTTTTTATTTTTTACTCACAGGGATTGCTACTGTTTGTTGCTGACATTTCATTGCTTTATTTTTTCTCTGATTCAAATTGTTGTTGCTGGTATACCTTCTTCTGCATTATTACAAGGTGTGCCTACAGGTGTGTGCTAACAGATTACTGCAGTAATCTTCTGATTCAAAGTAATCTTCTGATTCAAATTGTCTTTTGCAAGGTATATCTTCTGTTACTGCTTTATTTTTCTCTGGAGCAAAGTGTTTCTTACAGGGTATATCTTCTCTGAAATTATTACAGGTGGTGCTTTACAGGTTTTACAGTTTTATCTAACATTAGGATAAGCTTTCAGGGTTACTGCATTTGTTGTTGTCTGATTGTTTCTGCTCTTACCTCCTTGTTCTTTCATCCGTGGTTCTTCTTTTTAGGCAGGGGAAGGGCCCAGCCACCCACCCCATCCCCAACCACCCCACGCTTACACTCCTTTATAGGGTACCACAGTTGTGACATTTCCCTGTGGCAGAGCAGGAAGGGCGGATCAGTGGGCTCCACAAGGTGATCTCATTTACAGGGCACTAGAAATTTAACTTGTTATAACAAGTTAAACAAAGCACAATTAAACCATTACTTGCATTATTTTCCTTTTTTTCCCTTCTAATTACTCTGACTAGGTTACAAACCCAGCAACTTATTTGGAATGGATTTCATTAACTGCAGGTACTGTGGAACAATTTTCAGAAGGACAGTCTTACAGGATTTAGGACACTGTCTACATGCTGGGCCTTTGGAGATCTTAGGGCTCAGCTCCGGCAGCATGGGCAGAGATTGCACACCTCAAATTTCATATTGAAGAGGAATACATTATAAGAACCACCCGCCATTCCCCCAGCATCCAACAGAAAACCTCAACCGCAGAGGGTAGTTGGTCCAGGAGGTTGGCAGGTGGTTAGAGGAGCAAATCAGGTGCCCCATCACTCTGCTCTCCAACACATTACCTCCAAAACCATATATAACACTACAAACAGGTATCTGCCTCTATCTCTGAAATCAAATAAAGAGGCAGAAGACACTGCAGAGCAGGACACTGCGGCACAGGAGCTAGCACAACAAAACTCACCCAAATCAGGAACCAAAACTAAACAAGCACAAAGGAAATCCAAAACTTCTGATCATAGGAGACTCCATGATTCGGGAGTTGATACCCATCTCCAGCCAGGGGTGATGGTCAGATGTCTCCCAGGACATCAGCATGGAGAGACACTGGCCGATTAAGAAAATTGTTCACAAAGCAGGAGAAAACATTGATGTCCTAGTACACATAGGGACTATCGATCTCGCCAGCCGGTCAGTTGTGGAGACCAAGGAACACCTGACTAGGCTGGGTGACAAACATCATCTGTTTCGTCTGCATCTCCTTCTCTGAGATCCTGCCAGTCTGGGAGAGGGGAGCAGATGGACAGAAGGTCAGAGAAGGGGAGATAGGGAGCTAAACACGTGGCTCAAGGACTGGTGCCAGGAAAAGGACATAGATTTGTAGGGAACTGGCAACAGTTCTGGGAGCCGAAAGTTCTTTAAATTTGATGGACTGCATCTGACTAAGAGGAGTCAGTGCATTGGGGCAGAAGTTTGGCGTCTTGCAGAATATTTAAACTAGCAAATGGGGAGAGGGTGCAGCACCCTATCGTCGAATGGGAAGAACACCCCTCCCCTCAGCTAGTGGTCAAACAGGAATTCAGCGTGTTTGCGCTCATTTGCATCACCAGGTAAGAAAAGGTTTGTCTCCCATACGATGCACAGGGTAATGCCAAACTTCACCCAACAACTAACACACCAAAATCTGGCCAATGGAAAATCATGTACACAATGTTCACAGCCTGGGAAATAAGATCCCAGACCTGCAGGCAATAATGTCAGAGGCTAAACTGGACATAGTAGCAATTAGTGAGGCGTGGTTTACCAGTAACCACACTTGGGAGACTTCAGTACCTGGCTATGTATTGTTCAGAAGAGACCGAGGTGCAAAAAGGGGAGGAGTGGCCCTGTATGTTAATGAAAATATCAAAGCTACAGAAATTCAGAATACACATAAGGAGCCAGAAGAACTGTGGGTCACCCTGGAAACAGGAAATGGGACAGCCATAAGAACTGGGGTTGTCTACAGGCCCCCAGACCAGGGGGAGGACATAGACACATTACTGTAGAAGATATACAAAACATGACAGCTAAAGGGGAGGTTCTGATAATGGGAGACTTCAACATGCCAGATACAGATTGGTCAATACCAGCAGGAACATCTGCCAGAACTAGACTCATAGTGGATTCCCTGCAGGGAGAGGGCCTCAAACAACTGGTACAGCAACCCACAAGAGACAGGGCTATCCTAGATCTAGTACTGACTAACAAAGAAGGGATCACAGATCTCCAGGTAGAAGGTCACCTGGGGCCAGTGACCATCACATGGTATGGTTCAATTTGGCTACTACATCTAAATCATCCCATTCCAAGGCAAAAATATGGGACTTCAGAGGAGCTGACTTTGATAAGATGGCCAACAGAGTTAAGCTAGCCCTGGCAAAAGAAACACAGGTGAGGGGTATAGGCAAAGTGGGCAAGCATTATGATGCAATATTTGAAGCAACATCCCATTGTGTTAGACAGAAAAGGAAGTAAAAAGAATAAGAAAACCACTTTGGTTCTCAAATACAGTAGCAGAAAAGGTCAGAGCCAAAAGGCTGGCCTTCAGGAAATATAAGGAACACAGCGGATGAAGATAGGAGGCTACCAAACTGCCCTAAGGGAAGCAGGTAAGGCAGTAAGGCAGGCAAAGTCCCAAACTGAGGAAACACTAGCACAACAGTAAAGAAGGTGACAAGACTTTCTATAGATACATTAGTGAAAGGAGAAAGTCCAGAGGGGTATTGCTAGTTTAATGGAGAAAAGGGAGCATGTGAGGAGGAGGACCCTGTAAAGGCATCTATCCTAATAGATACTTTTGCTCAGTATTTACTGAAGAGAAGGTAGGGCAGGGCCCACAGCCAGCATCAAGGACACAGGGGGAGGGAGGTGAGCACTACTCCTTCTACAAAAGAAAGGGTCCTACAGGAGCTTGCTAAGCTCAGGGTGGATAAGGCAATGGGACCTGATGACATACATCCCAGGGTACTTAAGGAGCTAAGGAGGAACTAGCAGAGCCATTAGCAGAATTGTTTAGTGAGTCTCTGAGCACAGGAGAGGTCCCAGAAGACTGGAGAAGGGTTTATGTGATCCCGCCCCACAAGAGTGGTAGCAGGGAGGAGGCGGGAACTGCAGACCGTCAGTCTTACCTCAGTAGGGGCAGATTGTGAGGCACTCCTTAAGAAAGATAGTGCAACACCTGAACCATAGGGGCACAGGATCCAAGACAGCATGGGTTTACAAAGGAAGGTCCTGTCAAACTAATCTCATAGATTTCTTTGACTGGGTAACCAGAATGGTGGACCAAGGGGAGCAGTTGATGCATCTCTACCTTGACTTCAGCAAAGCTTTTGACACTGTTCCACATAGAAGATTGATAAATAAGCTGGGCAGGCTCAGGGTGGGTCAGAAGTTGGTCAACTGGGTGGCAGACTGGTTGACGGGCAGAAAACAGAGAGTGGTGGTAAATGGCATACAGTCAGAAGAGATGCAAGTCACAAGTGGGTACCTCAGGATCAGTCCTGGGGCCAGTCCTCTTCAACATCTTCATTAGTGGCCTTGCAGATGGACTAGAGGGTAAGGCTTGTCTGTTTGCAGATGACACCAAGATCTGCAACAGAGTAGATGATCCAGATGGGGTGGGCAGAATGAGAAGAGATCTGGATAAACTAGCAAATGGTCAGAAGAGTGGCAACTGGGATTTAATGCAAAGAAGTGCAAAATCATGCACATAGGGAAGAGAAACCCTGAAGCCACCTATAGGCTGGGAGGGGAGTTGCTAGCAGTCACAAAGGAAGAAAGAGACTTGGGCATCATCATCACTGATGACCTAAAATCATCCAAGCAGACCTCTAAAGCAGTAGGTAAGGCTAGGGGTGTTAGGTGTATTAGTAGGTATCACAAGTCGTAAGAGGGAGGTAACAATCCCTCTGTACAAGACACTGGTTAGGCCTCATCTGGAGTACTGCGTGCAGTATTGGAGGCCACACCTTCTCAAGGACATTAACCAAATTGAGGCAGTCCAGAGAAGGGAAACTAAAATGGTGCAGGGACTGCATCAGAAGACATATGAGGACAGATTAACGGAGCTCAATATGTATACCTTGAGCAAAGGAGGGAGAGGTGATATGATCGAGGCATTCAAACACCTTAAGGGCATAAACAAGGTGAAAGAGTCTAACATGTTTAAATATAAGAAAAATAGCAGGACAAGAGGACACAGCATGAGATTAGAGGGAGGCCAATTAAGGGGAATGTAGGAAATTTTTTTCACAGAAAGGTGGGTGGATGGCTGGAATGGCTTACCACAAGAAGTGGTGGCTATGAATACAGTGCAGGGCTTCAAACAGGCATGGGATAGGCATAAGGGAGCAATACAAATGACTGTGAATAGATAGGTCACTGACAGAGCAAAGGCCGATGGCACGTTTATAAGGTAGAAAAAGGAATGGGCAGACTGGATGGGCCTTGCGGTCCTTACCTGCCGTCAACTTCTATGTTTCTATGTAACTGTTCTAAGGTATTACTACTGTAAATGTGTTAATGTGACTGGCCCAGTGGTGCCGAGGCTTGAAGTGCTGGACGCCACACATTGTGCCACACCAACGACCCGGGTTCGGGAACGGACTCAGGTCGGCAGGGGAGAGGGTGGGTTGAGCGTTCCAAGACTGCTCTCCTTCCTCTGGGGTGTGTAGAGGGGTGCATGTCACTCTGTAGTGATGCCTGGTGATGACTGGATGTAACACAGGGCTTGCCCTAGGGCAGTGCACAGAATGGGGAGGAGCATGGCAAGAAGTCTGCTTACGTGCAGATGTCACTGCATTGTCGGCTGCTAGGGAAAACTGGAAGAAAATGGCTGGGTGCAACAGAGGCAGCTTGATGGCTGCGCTTCCACCGACCCGGAGGACTGTCGTGGAATCATGCTGGGGAGTCCGGTCCAGCTCAAATCGGAGAGGCTTGGGGGGCCCTTCAGTGAGTTGGGGTGGTCGCAATGGACCCCCATCATGCGAGTGAGCCTGCTGCTCTGTGGGGTGGTGGGGGCTGGCGGCTAGATGCCTCTGCCGATGTGTGCTGCAGAAAGGCTCAGAAAAAGTGACATGATAAAAAGTAAATGTGTTAATGTTATTGTACATTAAGTATTTCATTTTATACTCAAGTAAAATATTTTACTAGCACATAACAGTAACCTGTCTGCTCATATGCTATAGATAAAGTGGTACTCCAGACCCATCCAAGGGGACATGTATGTTTAAAAATAGGCGGATGGTAGTGCCCCAAAGCTTGACTGACCAGCAGACCTGGGAAAACCTCCAGGAGGGGAAGGGTTAACCCCCCCACCCCACACACAGCCAGTTGGCTTGCTGATCAAGCTAGCTGGCTGACACCTTCCTGTCCATATCCCCCCTCTTCCCCTCTCCCACCTGGACTTTTCTCGGGCTGGATTCTTTGCCCTGGCCAGGCCAGGGCTCCAGCCAACACCTAAAGGGGCCATAAATCTTCAAGCCACAGGGACCCAATCAACTGGCCAAAAGCCAAATCCGCCTCCAGGCTAGAAAAGGGTCTCCCCTGCTAGCTGGATGGCAGTTCTGGACTGGATAACTGACGGAGCAAAGAGCACAGGAGAATGGATGCCTGGAGGCTTACCTGAAGCTCAGGCCCATAGCTCCTTGGTGGCTGCTCCTCTGTAACCAGTGGTCCTGGGGGTCCTCAGCAGCAGTAGCAGCCGGCTTCCAGCTCCTCGAGGGGTCCAGCAGTCCTCAAGATGTTCACCAGCAGCCAGGCCCATAGGGTGAGTCCCCTTTAGTCCTCTGCTTCCTGGATGTACAGTTGTTGTTTGGGGTCTCTGGGGGGAGGCTTTTGCAGTAGCCCTGCCTCCCTTTTCCAGTGTGCTGGCGGGTGGGGGGGCTTGACGGTTTCTTGGTTATTTATTATTGGCCTTGAGTGCTGCCTGGGGGGCTGCCCTGTGGTTTCTCCTTCCTTACCTCCATGGGAGGCCTGTAATGCTAGCTGCCAGTGGGCAGATCGTGGCACAGCCCCACTTTCCTGGGGTGTTGCTGCGTCCTTGGTAGATAAGGCTCTCTGTTTTTTTTTGTTTTTTTTTGTGACCCCTTGCCCAGCCATCAGCTCACGTCGGCTCCTCCTTGCCCTGTCTGGCCTCCTGTGCTCACCACTGGTGTCCCACCTGTGTTCTGCACCCCTTGGGGTGATTGTTGCTGGTTTTTGTGCTCGGTTGCTGGCTGTCTGGCTGCCAGCCGGAGTTCAGCCCACACACCCCCAACAGAGGCAGCGTCTCTCTTTATTTGTCTGGCTCCTGGTGGTGACATGGCAAAGAGTCCTCTCTCCATTCCACCCTCCCTCTTGCCAACATACCTCCCATGAGCTCCCGGTGCAGTTGCCAAATCGCGCTGCACCCGAAGGGGGAACTGTGGTACGGCCGGACTGCTGTGTGGTACCGGAAGGGCCATCTGGGTAGAAATGACTGCCAGAGTTCCACTCCATGGCTGCACGGGGCAATCAAGGAGTCAGGTGGGAGCATGGCAACCCGGCTACCCTACTAACACCACCAATGACCCCCTCCATGGCAGAGGACCCAGGCCAGGAGGCAAAAGGGCTGCAAGCCCAAAACAAATGTGACTCAGCACTGGAGGTGCTTGAGAGGGACAATAAGAAAGGAGGAGGCAGAAGTGGTCAGAGCACTCGTTAGAGCATACATAAAGGGGCACCGTGGGTTTTAAGCCCCTAGTAACATAGATTTGGTGCAGAATCAGCACCACAAGAGTAAAAGGGCAGAATAGTACAGGAGGGAGGGTTGGGGCCAAAGTCAAGCAGCGAGCACAGGGCTAGGGTTGCAGACCTGGGACCACAGCCGTAGGGCAAAAAGGGGTGGAGCTAAGCCCTATGCACTACATGGGGAGGCTACAGCCCAGGAAATTAATATTGATGAGGGTGGAGCTCAGTCTGGGTCCACTACATAGCCCAGCTAACACCCCTCATACACATGCAAAAAAGTGTGATCCCGTGCTAGGCAATCCCCTGCTGGACTGCCAAACTGGACAGGTTCCTTAGGGACTTAAAGGGCCAGTGCTCAATTTCAGAGGAAGTTGCACCACAGGCCCGCGCCTCTTCACTGGGAGCAATGACCACCCACTATTAGCCATCTAATTTTCCTCTGGACTGCTTGCTGACAGCAGGTGTGATCTGTGGACTGAGGGGATGGCCAGACCTATTCTGTGCTGCCTGCCACCCGGACCCTGGCCTGCTGAAAACCCAGTACCTTGTGAAAAATATTTCTTATTGTGTAATTGCCAGTCTCAGTGCTTTTCTAGGGTGACACCCTGGGATGCTATAGACCCCAACGGTGCTGCAGGGCCTAAATGACAGCACCACAGGGCTTGAACTGCCTGCCCTGCACCCATTGAAGACAGTTACTTGCACCAGGACTGAACTTGATTGCCCTGCACCTTGACCAGGGTTCCTGGACAGTTCTGTAAGGGAATTCCAACTGCCTGCCTCATCACCAACTGCATTGAGCCACTCCAGTTTCCTTTCCACCCCCAGTCTGAGCTGTTGCCTTGGGGGGGGTGAACAGATTGCCCAACAGTGGTCCCGCCTCCTGAACTTATTGCCCAGCAAGAGACTGCACTTGCCTGCACCCCTGAGCCCAGGAGTCACCTTCCTTTCACCAGGCCAAGTGTCAAGCGCCTCCCACCCAGCCTGCCAATGACCTCCACGGACAACAAAGCCTGCCGTAGCCAGCATACCAACAGTTAGTCCCCCCGAAGTATAGTCAGCCTAGGAGCCACCCCAGCTCATGACAGTGAGGTTCCCTCCATAGCACATGACTAAATTTGCCCCCTTTTTTATTTTGCTTCTTTGAAGTGGTCATAGCTCCCTTCTTTGGGTGGGTGGCAACTCAGCAGCAGCCTTCCAGAGGACCCTCCATCGCAGCAAAGGACATTGCCTCAACCATCTTCCATACTTATATCATTGTCTTCTTCAGTTCTTGGACCAGCCTTCATCTTCTGCATCCCCTTCCTCTTCTCCATCCTGTTGTCCTCAGGCTTCCTGCCGGCCAGTGAGACCAATTGGTCACCAAGGTACTGTTCCAATTATTCCCAGCTAGCTAGCCACCACCTGCTCCACACCAAAGAGACTGCTCCTACTGTTGGACTGTTATACCATAAGCTGGTGTGTCTCTAGTTACCCTTGGCCAAGGTGGTTAGGCACTGGTAAAGTTGGTACACGTCTGACGTCTGCAGACATAGGGCACTTGGTGACCCTTTCAGAGGTACCTTATGTATTGATATTACATATATAGGAGTGTTTTCCTTACATTCACTGCACCTAGATCTGTATAGTTGCCTTCTATCACTAAGTATTTTTATTTATTTATTTATTTCATAAATCGGATTTACAACCTCTGAGTCAGAGACTCATTTACAAAGGCACCTCGTTGCAGGGAGGGTAGACAACAATTGACAATGAAATACAACAATGGAGGACGATACAGGTGAAGTACAACAAAGAGAAAGTACAAAGCAATTCCAATAATACAAGAAAACAGAGGCTTGCAATTAATTACAGCTTCGACCAATACTCATGTAAGATAATAAGGCACGCTCTAGTGGGTCTATGGAGCGAGTACCTGGGGAGAGTGAGGACCATGGTCTGTTTGGGGGTGGGGCGGGGAGAAAGGAGGCAGTCTGACAGGACATTGTCTGATACAGAGGGCCAGATGAGTACAGGCTCTGGGGCAATCAGGGGCACTTACAGTTCCGAGTGTCCGTGAGGTGGTTACAGAAGGTGATTTTAAAAGGGCCGATTTTGGAGATGCTAGTGATATGAAGGGGGAGGGAGTTGTACCAGGAGGGGACTCTGTAGTAGAAGGACCTTTGGGCAAGTGAGGTCCTGGTTCTCGGAACCTGGAAGGTGGCCTTGGCTGAACTTCAGCTGGCAACCGACTGGGAGGCTGGTTTTAGGGAAGTGGTAACCCCGGGAGGGGAGAGCCCAAGTAGTGATTTTTTTAGTACGTATACAGGTGTGGTAGCGCAGGCGCTCATCACAGGTGAGTAGATTAGAGGAGGAGTAGAGCTGGCATGTGTGTGTTCTGCTAGGGGCACTTGTCAGGAGCCTGCAGGTCTTGTTTATTGAGATCTAGACTTTGGTGAGGGTGGTGGAGTCAGCTGCAGCATAGATAGGAAGCCCGTAGTCAACCAAAGACAGGATAGAGGAGGTGCTAGCCAGCTGGAGGGCATTCTGAGGGAGACAGTCTCTGTGGTGGTAGAGGAGTCCAATCCAGGTGTTTACTGCAGTGGACAGGGTTTTGAGGTGGGTGTGGAAAGTGAGTGCCAATTCGAAGGTGATGCCCAGGTATTTGTATGCTGTCACCTGTTCAATGGGGTGTAGGGTGCTAGGGAGGATGAGGAGGGGGGGCATTACTGGCATTGCTCTGACGGTAAGCAAAGAGCATGGATTTTGTCTTTTTGAGGTTCAAGACTAGACGGTGGTCGAGGAACCATTTTTCAGCTTGGCTGAAGACGAGCTGAAGGGAGTCCTGGAGGTGGTGGGGTGGGTGGGAGGCGATGAGGACCATGTTGTCGGCATATAGGAGCATTCTGCCTGAGCAGGAGCTAGGAAGGGTGTTGAGAAAGAGACTGAACAGGGTAGGGCCCAGGATGGACCCCTGGGGGACACCGGAGCAGACAGGTAGAGCGGTTGATAGGGTACCGTTTATCTTGACCCGTTGGGATCTGTCATGGAGGTAACTAGAGGACCAGGCAAGGGGACTGGATGAGAAACCCAGTTGGTGGAGGGAGTCGAGCAGGAGGGGGTGGCACACAGTGTCAAAGGCCTTAGATAGGGTTAATGAACACTGCCCCGGTATCATCGCCAGAGTCAAGTGCAGAGTGTATGTGCTGTGAGAACTCCAGCAGGGCCAATGTAGTGCTGTATCCAGGGCAGAAGCCATGCTGCTGTGGACGCAGTATGTTGTATTTCATGAGGTATTCCGTGAGTTGGGTGGAGACTATTTTTTCCAGGGCTTTAGAGAGTGGGGAGGGAGGATGGAGATTGGCCGGTAGTTATTTGTTACTGTGTGATCTCCATTCTTATGAACTGGGGTGATTTCAGCTGATTTCCAGGCGCTCAGGAACTGACCAAGACAAAGGGTCCGGTTTAGCAGGTGAGTGAGAGGGGTTAGCATGACATCTAGAGTTAGTCGAAAAAAAATCTCAATTACCATAAGAAAGGACTTGTCATATGCAGTTACTATAAAGCTTATAAACCATATCATGTGCCTTTGAGAAACTATTAATTTTAGAAAAAGTAAGTATTCTCTGAACTTACAAATATTTGCTTCACAATAAAATGTACAGTACCTTTTCATTTAAACAGAGCATATTTAATCTGTTGCTCATTTAACTTCATACGCTTAACTACTAAACTCCTTGTTTCTCGGTTTGAAATTGAAAAACCTGGTCACTTAGACGGAGCTCACAGAGTCAGATGTTCTTTTGATTTCAAGCGCTTGACTTTTAAAATGCGTGTGTTTCACTTAGAACTGAGGAGAAAAGGGGACAAATACAGTGTCTATTTACACAACCTCAGCCTTCTATAGAACATTTCACCCAGTATTTTTATGATTTTTAAATTGTTTTAAATGTTTCTTACCATGCTCAACGCCATAGTACTAGCGATCATCTTCCAGAAGGAACCGAGCGGTCTGAGCTAGAGGTTTAAATGCGGTTTAAAAAGCCCGCAAAATTGACAGGGGGGGGATACGTCATCCATGACGCTAAATCTTAACCCACTATGGATGTAGCTACTGATGGTAAATGAATGAACTGCATGATCTCCCTAGTAGCTTAGTGGAAAAGTAAAGTGGGCTCACTTAGTACATAATGGGAGTCTGCGGTTCGCTCCCTGTCCTTGGCTAATAGCTGAAATTGTAATATTTTATTCTCTGTGAATTTATGACTGTTTCAGAGAATACTTACTTTTTCTAAAATTAATAGTTTCTCAAAAGCACATGATATGGTTCATAAGCTTTATAGTAATTACATATGACAAGTCCTTTCTTATGGTAATTGAGATTTTTTTCCTATAGGAAACGAGTGATAGTAAAGTACTTGAAAGTCTATTAAAGAACGAACATGTTTCCAATCAGTTAGCAGGAGAAATTCTTATTAAAAGTAAGAATAAATACAACCATTACATTTGAAAATACTTTGAAAGTATGGATTTAACATTTATTTAACAAAAATCATTTTTGTTTTAACCTAGTCAGGATGGAATTATATTTATTTGGGAACCAAGTCTAATAAGAAGTTAAAAATAAGTGGCAACTTAAATATTGAATGCAGAAGTTGAAGGACAGTTTAATATTAATTACCAGAAACAATAGGTATGTGAAGTGATTAATAATCATTGATTAAAATGATTATATATGAAGTTTTATGTTAACTGATACTGTTTAAATAGCAGAAAAGCTCATATTATGAGTATTGATTAAACTCAGTGAAAAATGTTGTTTATTTAAGGTACCTTATTATAAAGAGTATTGGTCATAAATAACCATCCAGTATCTTACTTAATGAATAAGAAAATTATTTTGAAACATTACAAATTTAATTATTATTTTTATGTTTTTATATTAGTAACAGCATTGTCAGATATGAATGGCCTGAGGAAGTGGTGTATTAAGCTACGGAACTGTTGCCTACAGTATAATGGTGTGAAGTGAAGATGGAATAAACATAAACTTTTATGGACTTTTTGGACTATATCTTACAGTTTCATGTTTTTTTGATTTCACACTATAGCTAATATATTTGCAGAATTTGCTGCATAATTTCATATTTCTGTAATTGATTTGCACTTTGCATTTTATTGTTCCTGTACATGCAGTGTTGTTGTCACAGTGTTATTAAAATTGCTGCTTCATTCTATGATGCAAGCATTTTAAACATGAGAGGAACCTTTAACACTTTAAAAGAGTCACTTATGCCATCAGCCCAGTGGTGTGGTGGTGGCACTACTGCCTTCCATGCTGACAACCTGGGATCTAGAGTGACCTCTGGTTGCTGGGGGCTGGCTGGGGTGGGAAAGGATCATGTGTCCACTGGACTGCTCTTGTCTCCTGGGGAGTGAGGCTTGCTGGCTCTGACACATAACTGCCACCTGGTGGACTGGACAGGAGCAGCAGTGTATCCTGGGAGCTGTAGGGCTTTGCAATGCATGTACGCCTCACCATGCCCACGCCAGTGTGTGTGCCCCAGCAACAGGGGAAGGGAACCAGAAAACAGAAAAGGGTTTTGAGTGGGCTATGGAAGACATGCCTGCTCTCCCCTGGCTAGTACTATCACCTGACCACTGGATCTGGATTAGCCTGTATGGAGGGAGGATAGCCCTCCCCTCATGGCCTTGCTGAGGGAGGCAATCTCCGGGGAACTCCTGCTGGGTAGGGGAGGCATATGCCAGTTGGAAGGAGATATAAACATGACTGATCAGCCGCCTGCCCACAATCCAAGGAAAAAAAAACTTTATAGAAAAAAAGAGCCAATTATGACCTGCTTTTGCCCAGAGTGATCTATTCTTCCTGTCCCAGTATCATCTCTCCACCTGCCTTGAATTGCTGCTCCCTCTTGTCAGTAGTTGATTCCAGCCCTACTGCAGGAACTTGGTATGAATCTCAGTATTGACACTGTAGTGCGGCAAGAGGGAGGTGCTGCACCCTGAGGTGCCATCTTTTGGATGAGATGTTAAAGTATTCTAGTGGGTGTTCAGTGGATGTTAAAGATCTCATTGCACTTATTAAAAGCAGTAGGAAAATGTCCCCACTGTTCTGGACAAATATTCTCCCTTCACCTAAAAATACCAAACAGCTGAACATGATTCAGTGTCAGTTTGTATCTACGTGGCGCCCCCACCGCCCCCCGGTGTGGCTGAAAATAAGCAGACATGTCTAGCCCTCCTTTCTCAGTCAATAAAAACTAAAATAAATAAATTACAGCTGTTGTAATTACTGATGTAAGAATGCAAGGAGAGTATCACAAAGGATTCATACAGAGTGTTAGGTGAGCAGGATGTAGGACCAGTAAAGGCTGTAAGGAGAGCAGTGTGTAGGATCTGTAAAGGAAAGGAGGAGAGCAGTGTGTAGGATCTGTAAAGGAAAGGAGGAGAGCAGTGTGTAGGATCTGTAAAGGAAAGGAGGAGAGCAGTGTGTAGGATCTGTAAAGGAAAGGAGGAGAGCAGTGTGTAGGATCTGTAAAGGAAAGGAGGAGAGCAGTGTGTAGGATGAAAAAATTACTCACCTTAGTAATCTTGTTTCTTCCAATATATTCTTCTGTAATCATAACTCTCTGCAGTCTGCCTCCTAAGTAGAACTGCCCGTAGTAAATGGAACTTTATGCAAGTGATGGAACTATCATTGGCTCATGACACCTATTCAAACTTCTGCCCTCATCTGCTGCAACGTTCCATCAATATCTCAGATTTCTAAGAAGCCTACAAGGCAATCTATACTACACTACTTAACTATACTTTATATAGTAAAACTACTAAACCTGTTTTAAAGACAATATAACTACATGTTAGTACACTAATGCTGATAGCAATACCAATAATAATAATAGTAATAATAATAATCATAATGATAACAAAAAACGCCTTTCTGAAGTGCCACAGTGAAGAAAGGAGGGTTACAAGTGGTGAACCGCAGGGTTCAGTACTGGGGCCGGTCCTTTTTAATGTCTTTATACGTGACATTGCAGAGGGACTGGAAGGGGAAAGTATATCTCTTTGCAGATGACACTAAGATCTGCAACAGAGTTGATGCACAGGGTGGGGTAGAAAGGATGAAAAGGGACTTGGCAAGGTTGGAGGAATGGTGAAATGTATGGCAGCTTAGAATCAATGCAAAAAGTGCAAAGTAATGCACCTGGGAAACAAAAACCCAGGGGAAGAGTACACAATGGGGGGTGAGATACTGACAACAACAAAAATGGAAAGGGATCTGGGGATAGTCATATCAGACAACCTGAAGGTGGGCCAGCAATGTGAGAAGGCAGTAAGGAGGGCTGGGGGGATACTGGGATGCATAGGGAGAGGCATCACCAGTAGAAAACAGGAAGTTGTTAACCCTCTGTACAGACAGTTGGTAAGACTACATCTGGAGTACTGTGTACAGTTCTGGAGACCCCATCTCCGCAAAGACATAGACAGGTGTGAGGCTGTCCAGAGGAGGGCAACACAAATGATGCAGGGTCTGCATCAGAAGACATAGAAGAAAGACTAAAGGAACTAAAGATGTATAGCCTCGAGGAAAGGAGGAGAGGGGGGACATGATAGAAACTTTCAAATACCTCAAGGAATCAACAAAGTCCAAGAGGGTAGCATCTTTCAGAAAAGAGATCATAAAAACAAGAGAGACACAATTAGGCGATTGAGGGGGAGCTGGCTCCGGTAATGTGAGGAAGTATTTCTTCACAGAGAGGGTTGTGGATACATGGAACAGCCTTCCTGAGGAGGTCGTATAGTCAAAAACAGTGGGGGAATTCAAGAATGCATGGGACAGACATAAGGCAACTCTAGTGGGGGGTAGGAGGAAGTAGACTGTTGGTTAACTAGGATCTGCAGCTTATCCATTAGGTAGGGAAATGGGCAGACTAGGTGGGCCAAGTGGTCCTTATCTGCTGTCAAATTCTATGTTTCTAAAAAGAATGGACAATTTAATTCCCACCAGGATTAAGACATGTATGCCTGTGTTTGGGACCAACAACCAAAAAGACTCAGGCAGGAATGCAAGGGGCTCTGGTTCTGGAAAGGGAGGCAGAGAGGGAGAGTTATGAATATAGAAGAACACATTGGAAGACACAAGATTACTAAGGTGAGTATTTTTTTCTTTTAACCCCATGTATTCTTCTATATTCCTAACTCTCCACAGACTTCAAAGCAGTACCTTTGGAGGTGGGCAGAGAACCTATTTAGGGAAGAGGCTCTGCAGGACTGCTGTGCAAAACCTGGCATCACTTCTGGACTGTATGTCTAAACTGTAATGTTTAGTAAAGGTATGTACTGTTCTCCAGGTAGCTGCTTTACAGATTTCCACTAATGGGATACCTCTTGAGGCTGCTATAGAAGCAGCTGTGTCCCTGGTAGAATGGGCCCTGAGGCCTGCTGGGGCCTGTGTTTCAGATTTTGAATAACAAAACTGAATGCATTGGACTATTCAGTGAGAGACTGATCTCTTGGAAGCTGGGGTGCCTTTCCCCACATCCCCATAAGTGAGAAAAAGTTATCACCTCTATGATCCTTGGTGTGGGTCATATAGTAACTTAATGTCCTTTTAACATCCAGACTAGGAGTCTGAGCTCACCTGAACTGGCATGTTCAGTAAAGAAAACTGGCAGTGTTATGGATTGATTTAACTGGAAATCAGAAACCACCTTAGGAAGAAACCTCCTGTTTGTTCAAAGCACTACCTTGTCATTATGGAAGGAAAGATAGTCCTTCTCCACACATAGTGCTTATAGTTCACTTATCCTTCTGGAAGAAGTGATTGCAACCAAAAACACAGTTTTCCATGTGACATATTGTAAGTGAGCAGAAGACATAGGCTCAAAAGGAGGTTTCATGAGCTGAGCAATGCAAATGTTCAGATCCCACACCAGGACTGGTTCCTTAATAGGAGGGTACATATGGCACAAACCTTTGAAGAACTTTTTGAAAATAGGATTAGCTGCTATGGAAACATTTTTCCCCCATCAGAAATGTAAGCTGAAATTGATGCCAAATGCACCTTTAGAGATGTGTATTTCAGTCCTTGGGAATGCAGATATGTGAGGTATTCCAGTAACACTGTGATTTCTGCCAGAAAAGGAGAAATCTGCTTGGTATCACACCAAACTGAAAACCTTTTCCATTTTGCAGAATAGGTTTTCTTAGTGGAAGGCTTTCTGTAACCTTTCAGGATATCCAGAACGGCTTGAGAGAGAGTTAGATTTGAGAATTCTAAGTCCTCAAGAACCAGGCCTTGAGCCTGAGAGATTTGAGGTTCAGATACAAGATTTTCCTCTGCTCTGGTGGGAGGTTAAGAGATTGTGCCTCCTGGGAAGATGCATTGGTTTGGACACCAACATGAACAGTAGGGAGTACCATGGCTCTCTGGCCCAATCTGGTGCTATTAGGATCATAGATGCAGGTTGTGACCTGAGCTAGATCAGTACTCTGAAGATGAGAGGAAAAGGAGGGAAGGCATACAGGCATATTCCTGACCAGTCCAGAGCCAGGGCATCCAGTGGGATTGCTTGGCTGGTGGTCTGCAACAGAATTGGGGCAGAAGATGATTCTCGTGATAGGCAAAGAGATCCGCCTCTGGGGGTGCCTCATCTTCTGAACACTGAGTACAGTACTTGTCTGTTTAAAGACCATTCATGATGTGCCTGGTTGATTCTGCTTAGAGCATCTGCCTGGGACATGAATGGCCTGCAGGGAAGCCTTTAGTGAGTAGGCCAATTCCCATATTTTCATGGCCTCTGTGCACAGGGGATCTGACCTTGTTCCCACTTGTTTCTTTATGTAGTACATTGTGGTGGTGGTGTCTGTTCTGACCTGCACCACTCTGCCCTGTAGCGGGTGAGAGAAACCCTTTAAAGCCAGAAATACTGCTCAGAGCTCCAACAAGTTTATATGAAGGAGTGACTCCACATTTGACCAAGTGCCATGGGTAGTGTGCTCTCCTAAGTGAGCACCCCATCCTGACAGAGAGGCATCTATTGTAGGGGTGACTGATGGGCATTCCCTTTGAAAGGGAACCCCTGCTTTTAGATTGTGTGCCTCCATCCACCACTGTAGAGACTGGAGCACAGCTTTTGTTACTGGAATTAATTCTGACATTTTGTCTTTTCTTTGGCACCAGTGTGCTCTGAGATGAAACTGAATATCCCTCATTCGATATCTTGCTCCCAAGACAACTCCTATTGCTGCAGCCATGTGCCCCAGTATCTGCAAGTATATCCTTGCTGGACATGGCTTGCCCAACCTGAATGAGGTAATCTGTTGCAGGATGCTCTGGACCCTGTCCTTTGGAAGGAAGTCTCTTCCCTTTAAAGTGTCCAGTTCTGCTCCAATGAAGTGCAGGACTTCTACTGGATTGAGAATGGATTTTTCCTGGTTTACCAGGAATTTCAGAGATTGTAACAGATTTTTATTGTTATTGCCAGGTGATCTTTCACCTGTTGTGATAACTTTCCCACAACTAGCCAGTCGTCGAGGTCGGGAAAAACTGAAATTCCCAGCCTACTTGGGTATGCCACTACCACTGCCAGACATTTTGTGAACACCCTGGGTGCTGAGGTGAGGCTGAAGGGTAGGGCTGAGAACTGGTAGTGCCCTGAAGGAAGTCTGAATCTGAGGTACTTTCTGTGAGACTCCCTTATAGGGATGTGGAAATAGGCATCCTTTACATCCAGAGATGCTAGCCAATCTCCTTTTTGAATGACTAGCAAGATCAGAGACAATGTGACTATTTTGAACCTTGGTCTTACTAATACTTGTTCAGATGTCTGAGGTCTAGAATAGGCCACCACTTCCCATTCTTCTTTTTGGTGAGAAAGTACTGAGAGTAAAACCCTCTTCCTCTCTGAAGCCTTGGTACAGGCTCCACTGCTTTTATCTGGAGCAAGGTTTGAACCTCTTTTTCCAAAAGCTGTCTGTCCTGAAGAGAAGCTGGGTTTGAACAGCTTTGATTTCGGGGGGGGAGAGTCTTAAAGCTCAGAGACAGTCCCTGACTCACTAATTCCCCTACTTGTCTGTGGCGATGGCCTGCCAGGCATGGAAAAAGTGAGTCAGTCTGCCCCCTACTAGTACTAGGGAGGTGACCTTGACAACTGAGTCAGGGATTTTGTTTTGGCTGTGACTGAGTCTGGGTGGAGTGGGAACCTCTTCTGGAAGCCCTCCTACTTCTGACCCTATAGTACCCAGTCTGCTGTGGGTAAGGCTGCAGCTGTGGGACAGCTTGTGCTTGATAGAAGGACCTACCATATGATGTCCTTCCTCTGCCTTCCCTCCCATAAAGCCTATATGAGGCAGAAGGCCTTTCCTTGGATGAGTTACACTTGTAGGAGGCTTTGTACTCATCCACCTTTTTCATATACTCTTCAGTATGTTTACCGAAGAGAGAATGATCTTGAACAGGAAAATCCATGGCCTTAGTCTGGGTATCCTGTGTTAAACTAGTAGCCCTCAGCCATGCCAGCCTTCTCAGGGCTACGGTTACAACCATCCCCCTAGCAGCACTGTTATTGGCATCTGCTGCTATTTGGAACTGGTATTTGGATGCTTCTAGTCCAAATCTTGCTGTTTCTACTAGGTCATCAGAGAGGGGGGTTGAAACCTTCTCTGACATTGCCAAAACTGACTGCCACAGTGTTTTCCGATACAGTGCAGCATAGGCCTGGTAATTAGTCTGTCTTACCCCCAGGGAGGCAGCTAAATACCCCTTTTTATGTTGGCTCGCACTTGCACAGCCAACATCTTGCGGTAGTAGCAGATTTGGAGGCGCGGTCACTGTTGGGCGAATGCAGTGCATGCATCAGAAGGTGCGTCCCTCATTCCCCAATCAGCCAGCAGCAGGCGCTAACCTCACACATCCCTAATGTGGCCGTGAGAACAAAGAAAAGGTCCGCTGCAATGAGAGTGACGTTCTCATGCAGTGTGACCACAACACGCCTCCTGACGTGCAGGCAAACCACCTGTCACGATGCCAATGGGGGAGCCCACTCCCTGTCAGCATCATGCGCCCCAACAGTTTTTTTGCTGACGGGGCCCAATCTCGTCGGCATTATCCCCATCCCCGTTGGAGTGTGCTGATGGGGAGCCCACTCCGCCATGAATGTCTCCCCCACTTTTGTTGTGTGCCGAGGGGTGCCCAACCCTCTCTGCTCGTATCTACCACCCCCAAGTATGTGCTGATGGGGTGCCCAATCCTCCATTGGCTACAGACCCCCAAAAACTTGGTGGCACGCCGAGCCCACCAGCGCAAGTAAATCCCTGCAAAAACCTGTCCCAGGATGTTTTTTTGTTGTTTTAAACCAGTCAAAAGAAAATGGTCCTCATGGTCTCCCTGCCCCATCCCACAACCCGCGCCCACCATCTGCACACCCTGCCTCCCCACACACCCCTCACTCCATACTTACTTCCAGAGTCCGGTGTGACGATCTTCAGTGGACCGGGAACACGTCTGCACTTTTCAAAGCCGACCGCGAACTGAAGAAATGCCTGTAAGCTGTATAATGGCATAAATAGGGTTTTTCAACTTTGTTGCATATCTCAGCCATTTTTGGGAATTTTGGCACCAAATTTTCAGCATGGGGTTATTGGGACCCTTCCTCATGAATTCAGGCACTATCATGGTGTTATTCAGTCCCGAAAGGTGATTTCGCAGTCACTGTGCAGAATCACCTTTAGAACCAATTAATGAAACAACAGTGCCACTGCTTATGGGGGGTTGGGGGGCTCTCAAAAAGCCTATGTTGCAAATTTGGTGAGAAAAATAAAAAATGGCTGTTTTACGAGTGTGCATTGCGCAGTTTCCACGCACGTGCATAACTTCGTGAATTTGTAATATTTTCACTCCAGATTTTCAAAATTGGCATTTTTCCACACCTCCTTATGAACAGTATAGCTGTCATTTTACATATCCTGACTGAAATGTGTTTTCGCACGTCCAGCGCAGAATAGTGCAGTCGCTGTGCGAAATCAGGTTTTGGGACAGTTTGAGGAAATGACAATGACACTGTTCATGAACAGAGGTCCCAAAATGGCTATGTTGAAAATTTGGTGCTGAACGTCCATAAAATGACTGTGTTACAAGTGTGCGTTGCGCAGTTTCCACGCACCCTTGTAACTTTGCAAATTTGCAATATTTTCATGCCAAATTTTCAACAGTGGCATTTTTTCACACCTCCTTATGAACAGTGCAACTGTCATTTTTCACATCTTGCCCAAAATGCGTTTCTGCACATGTGGCGCACAATGGCATGGACGCTGTAGGAAATCAACTTTTGGGACAGATTAACAAAATCACAGCACCACTGTTCATGAGGGGAGGTCCCAAAATGCCTATGTTGAAAATGTGGCTAACAAACTTCCAAAAATAATTGGGTTATGGACGTGTGTTGCGCAATTTCTATGCATGATCATGACTTCACCAATTTTTCATATTTTCACTCCAGGTTTTCAACGTTACCATTTTTTTAAGCCTCCTCATGAACAATACAGTTGTCATTTTCCACATCCTGCCCAAACTGTGTCTTCATCCCTGTGTCACCAAATAGCATAGCTGCTGTGCAAAACCACCTTTCAGCTAACAAACTGATTGGGCCGCTTTTCATGAGGTGGCCTCACAAACAGCCTATGTTGAACATTTGGAGTGAAAATACCAACACACACCTACGGTGTTAGGGTTTCCAACTGTAGCACCCCACCCTGTACAGACTGACAGGCATCAGGGGTGTAACTTGGGATCATCGGCTGTAATGCTCATGCCATTCCACCCCCACCCTGCAGCCAGTGGCAGGCATCGTGGTGTGCCTCACACTGTTTGGCCACAAAGGTCACACCATTCTCCTATACTGCACCCACCTCAGAGTAGTTCCTTATGGGATGGGATAAGTATAATGCCCAAAGACCCCAAAGCACACCACGACACCTGTCAGTGTCTACAGGGTAGGGTGAGGTACAATGGCATGAGTGTTATAGCTGACGACCAAAATGCACACACCAATGCCTGTCACTCTTCACAGGGTGGGGGTGGGGTTGGCGTCACTTCAATACTTCACTGCCGTTCCTATTACGCGTCTCTAACTCCGGCACTACCAATGCCAGTGCCAGCGAGACAACATTTGGCATTGACAAATGCTTGTTAGACATACTGTCTACCTTGCTAGATTCTTCTCAGGTGGATGAGAGGATAGAGGAACCCTTGCCTTTTCACAGGCTGCCTGCTGGACTATACCCTGATGGTCAGGGTAAGAATAAAGGAATTCAGCCCCTTGCCTGTCCAGCTGATACTTCTTATCTGCCTTTTTATCAAGAGGTGGGACAGAATTTGGGTTCTGCAGGATGCTAAATAAATCCTTTTTAAAGAATTTATTTATAGGAAGGAGAATTTTCTCTGTGGGTGTTAACCCCATCATCTCCATGTACTCAGCCTCCTCTTCATCTTCTATGACCTCTGTAGTAGCTAGGTTAAGAGCATCTATCTTCCTTACAAAGGAAAAATGAGAAGAAAAGTCTTCTGGTCTAGGGGGAGAGCCAAATTCCTGCTCTGGTGAGATCTCTGGTTCAGTGGGCTCACCATCATCTGACTCCGGTAAATCGTATTCCCCATATTCCATCTCCTGGGAGGGAATTTCAGAGGATGGAGTATGTTCCTGTACCCTTGGAGGAAGGAGGATAGGAGAAGGTATAAAACCCTGTATTGCCTGAATTACCTTCATGGCCCCGGCAAGCTCCTCTGCGGATGGCAGGCTGTGAGGCACAGAAGAAACCCCTTTAGGTTTTTCCTGGGGTTCGACATGCTTAGTCTTTTTGATTTTCTTGGAGGAGACCAGAGAGTCAGCCGGGTCACTCATCCTTTTTAAGGCACCTGAATCACCCTTCTCAGGGGTGTGTAGAGAAGAGACAGCGGTTTCATCTGCAGATTTGGAAGCTTTTGGCTGGTCAGAGCCTAAAGCACCCTTATCCATCTAGTCTTTTTTCCACTGTCTTTTGTGGAAAAGACTTACATATTTCACAATTTGTTGAAAGATGTTCAGTTCCCAGACAGACCACACAGCATTCATGCTTTTCTGCTCTGGCAAACACATCCTCACACTTAATAACATTTTAAAAACCTGGGGGACCAGTCTGTCTCTTTGGTTTTTCAGACAACTCCATTTCCAGGAGAAAAAAACACAGCTGCAAACAAATATATATATATATATGTTTATTTGCAGTCGGTTCAGGAACCGATCAGATTCTGGAAATGAACCGAGAGTTTTAAATTCAGACCTGGGTTAGCAGTTTACAGCAAAAGGGTTAGCTGTTAAAAGAAACCGGTTCAGTGGTTTTAGAAACAATATTTAAAACAGTTTTAAATAACTTACACAACATTCTAAATAGCGGAAAAGTTCTGCAAACTAAAATAAACTACCCGGTTTCTCAGTGGTTATCCCGAACCATAAGGAACCGAGAAAATAATGCAGTTAGCTCCAAATAAGTAAACTAAATAAATGCATGAAAGAATTAAATAATAAACAAAGGCAGCAGTGAGAATAAATCAGTATAAGAAACTTATACTTCACAATTAACCAGCAAACAACCTAAGAGGAGTCTCCTGGGCATCTTGACTTGTCAGGCAGAGTAAGAAATCTAAGAGGTTGACAGAACATTGCAGCAGATGAGGGCAGTAGTTTGAATAATTCTCATGAGCCAATGAGGGTTCCATCATTTGCATAAAGTTCCATTTGCTCCAGGCATTTCTACTTAAGAGGCAGACTGCAGAGAGTTATGAATATAAAAGAATACATGGAGTTAGAACCATAAAAGATGTGGGGGAGCAGTGTGTAGAATCGGTAAAGGATAGGAGGGAAAGCAGTGTGTAGGATCCATAAAGGATGTGAGGGAGCAGTTTGTAGAATCTGTAAAAGATAGGAAGAGAGCAGTGTGTAGGCTCCATAAAAGATGTGGGAGAGCAATGTGTAGGATCCATAAAGGATGCAAGGGAAGCAGTGTGCAGGAACCATAAAGGATGCAGGGAGAGCAGTGCATAGGATTGATAGAAAATGCAAGGGGAGCAGTAAGTAGGTACCATAAAGGATGCAAGGAGTGCAGTGTGAAAGACTGATAAAGGATGCAGGGAGAGCAGTGTGTAGGACCCATAAAGGATGCAAGGGGAGCAGTGTGTAGGATCCATAAAAGATGGAGGGAGAGCAGAGTGTAGAGTACATAAAGAATGCAGGGACAGCAGTGTGTAGGATCCATAAAGGATGTAGGGTGATCACTGTGTGGGATCCATAAAGGATGTAGGGCGATCACTGTGTGGGATCCATAAAGGATGTAGGGTGATCACTGTGGGGGATCCATAAAGGTTGCAGTGAGGGCAGTGTGTAGGACCCATAAAGGATGAAGGGACAGCAGTGTGTAAGATCTAGAAAGGATGCAAGGGGACCAGTGTATAGGATCTACAAAGGATGCAAGGGGACCAGTGTGTAGGATCTATAAAGGATGCAAGGAGAGCAGTCTTTAGGATCCATAAAGGATGAAGGGAGCGTAGTGTGTAGGATCTACAGCATAAAGGATGCAGGGACAGCAGTATGTATGATCATAATGGATGCAGGGAGGGCAGTGTGTAGGATCCATAAAAGATGCAAAGGGAGCAGTGTGTAGAATCCATAAGTTATGTGAGGAAAGCAGTTTGTAAGATCCTCAAACGATGTGAGGAGGGCAGTGTGTAGGATCCACAAAGGATGCAAGGAGAGCAGTGTGTAGGATCCACAAAGGATGCAAGGAGAGCAGTGTGTAGGATCCATATAGGGTACATGGGGAGCAGTGTGTAGAATCCATAAGGGATGCAAGGGAAGCAGTGTGTTGGAACCATAAAGGATGCAGGGAGAGCAGTGTGTTGTAGCCATAAAAGATGTGAGGAGAGCAGTGTGTAGTATCTATAATGGATGTGAGGAGAGCAGTGTGTAGAAAACATACAGGATGGAGGGAGAGCAGTGTGTAGGATCCATAAAGAATCAGGGAGGGCTGTGTGTAGGATCTCTAAAGGATACAAGGAGAGCAATGTGAAGAAGCCATAAAGGATGCAAAGGGAAGCAGTTTATATGATCTATAAAGGATGTAAGGGAAGCAGTGTGTAGGATCCATAAAGGATGCGGGGAGAGCAGTGTGTAGGATCCATAAAGGATGCAGGGAGAGCAGTGTGTAGGATCCATAAAGGATGCAGGGAGAGCAGTGTGTAGGATCCATAAAGGATGAAGGGAGAGCAGTGTGTAGGATCCATAAAGAATGCAGGGAGAGCAGTGTGTATGATCCAAAAAGGATAGATGGAGAGCAGTGTGCAGAATCGATAAAGGATACAGGGAGGGCAGTGTGAAAAATCCATAAAGGATGCAAAGGGAGCAGTGTGTAAGATCCATAAAGGATGCAGGGAGAGCAGTTTGTAGGATCCATAATGGATGCAGAGACAGAAGTGTGTAGGATCTATAAAGGATGCAAAGAAAGCAGTGTGTAGGATCCATAAAGGATGTGAGGGGAGCAGTGTGTAGGAGCTATAAAGGATGCAAGGAGAGCCGTGTGTAGTATCCATAAAGGATGCAAGGAGAGCAGTGTGTTGGATCCATAAAGGATTCCTTGTGGACAGTATGCAGGCTCAATAAAGGATGGAAGGGGAACATTGTGAAGGATCCATAAAGGATGCAGGGAGAGCAATGTGGAGGATCTGTAAAGGATGAAAGGAGACTGGCGTGTGGGACACATAAGGAATGTAAGGGAGCAGTGTTTAGTGTCTATACATGGAGCAGTGCATATGATCCTTAAAGGGTGCAAGGAAAGCAGTGTGTAGGATCCCTAAAGGATGCTGGGCGAGCAGTGTGTGTGGGATCCATAAAGGATGCAGGGAGAGCAGTGTGTAGGATCCATAAAAGATGTATTGAGAGAAGTGTGTAGGATCCTTAAAGGATGCATGGAGAGCAGTTTGTGGGATCTAAAAGGATGCAGGGAGAACAGTATATAGGATTCATAAAGGATTCAGGTGGAGAGTGTGTAGGATCCGTAAAAGATGCAGGAAGAGCTGTGTCTGCATCCTTTAAGGATAGATGGAGAGAAGAATGTAGACTCCATAAGGGATTCAAACAGAACAGTCGGTAGAATCTATGAAGGATTGAGGGGGGAAGTAGGTAGGATCTATGAAGGATGCAAGGAGAGGTGTGTGTGTAGGATCCATAAAGGATTTCTGGAAAGCAGTGTGTAGGATCAATAAAGGATGCAAGCAGAGCAGTATGTAGGATCCACAAAGGATGCAGGGAGAGCAATGTGTTAGGATCCATAAAGGATGAGAAGGGAGCAGTATATAGGATCATTAAAGAATACAAGGAGAGCAGTGTGTAGGATACATAAAATGCATGGAGAGCAGTATGTAAGATCCATAAATGACACAAAGGGAGCAGTGTGTAGGATCCATGGAAGATGCAATGAGAGCAGTGTGTAGGATCAGAAAAGGATGTGGGGAGAGCAGTATGTAGTATCCATGAAGGATGCAGGGAGAGTAGTGTGTAGGATTCATATAGGATGTATGGGGAGCAGTGTGTAGGATCCATAAAAGATGCAATGAGAGCAGTGTGTTTAGGATCCGTAAAGGATGCAAGGAGAGCAGTATGTGTAGGATCTTCAAGCGGATTCAAGGAGAGCAGTATATACAGTGGGATCCATAAAGGATGTGAGGAGAGCAATGTGTGGGATCATAAAGGATGTATGGAGAGCAGTGTATAGGATCCATAAAGGATGTGAGGAGAGGAGTATGCAGGATGTATAACGGATGCAGTGAGAGCAGGGTGTAGAATCCATAAAGGATGTGAGGAAGCAGTGTATAGAATCCGTACATGTTTCAAGGAGAGCAGTGCATATGTCGGATCCATAATGGATGCAGTGAGAGCAGTGTGTAGGATCCATAAAGAATGCCAGATGAGCAGTGTGTAGGATCATAAAGAATGCAGGGAGACCAGTGTGTAGGATCAATAAAGTATTTGAGGAGAGCAGTGTGTATGATCCATAAAGGATGTGAGGAGAGCAGTGTATAGGATCATTAAGGATGCAGGGACAGAATTGTGTAGGATCCATAAAGGATGCAGGGAAAGCAGTATGTAGGATCCATAAAGGATGCAGGGAGAGCAGTGTGTAGGATCCATAAATGATGCAGGGAGAGCAGTGTTTAGGATCCATAAAGGATGCAGGAAAAGCAGTATGTAGGATCCATAAAGGATGCAGGGAGAGCAGTGTGTAGGATCCATAAATGATGCAGGGAGAGCAGTGTGTAGGATCCATAAAAGATGCAGGGAGAATATTGTGCAGGATCCATAAAGAATGCAAGGAGAGCAGTGTGTAAGATTCATAAAGGATGCAGGAAGAATAATGTGTAGGATCCATAAAGAATGCAGAGAAGACAGTGTGTAAGATCCACAAAGGATGCAAGGGGAGATATGTGTAGGTGCCATAAAGGATGCAAAGACAGCAGTGTGTAGAATTCATAAAGGATGCAGGGAAAGCAGCGTGTAGGATCCATAGAGGATACAAGGAGAACAGCATGTAGAATCCATGAAGGATGGAAGGAGAGCAGTGTGTAGCATCCATAAAAGATGGAGAGAGAGCAGTGTGTAGGGTCCATAAAGCATAGAGGGAGAGCAGTGTGTAGGATCTATAAAGAATACAGGGAGAGCAGTGTGTGGGATCCATAAATGATGCAGTGAGTAGGACCCATAAAGGATGCAGGGACAGCAGTGTGTGTACGATCCATTAAGGATGCAAGGGGACCAGTGTGTAGGAGCCATAAATGATGTGAAGACTGCAGTGTTTAGGATCCATAAAGAATATTTGGGGAGCAGTGTGTAGGATCAATAAAGAATGCAAGGGGAGCAGTGTGTAGGATTAATAAAGAATGCAAGGGGAGCAGTGTGTAGGATCAATAAAGAATGCAAGGGGAGCAGTGTGTAGGATCAATAAAGAATGCAAGGGGAGCAGTGTGTAGGATCAACAAACAATGTGAGGAGAGCAGTAGGTAGGATCCATAAAGGATGCAGGGAGTGCAGTGTGTAGGGTTCATACAGGGTGCAAGGGGAGCAGTTTGTAGGATCCATGCAGAATATAAGGGAAGCAGTGTGTAGGATCCATAAAGGATGTAGGGAGATCAGTGTGCAGGATCCATAAAGGATTCAGAGAAAACATTGTGTATGATCCATAAAGGATACATGGAGAACAGTGTGTAGGATCCATAAAGGATGTAGGGAGATCAGTGTGCAGGATCCATAAAGGATTCAGAGAGAACATTGTGTATGATCTATAAAGGATACATGGAGAGCAGTGTGTAGGATCCATAAAGGATGTAGGTAGATCAGTGTGCAGGATCCATAAAGGATTCAGAGAGAACATTGTGTATGATCCATAAAGGATACATGCAGAGCAGTGTGTAGAATCCATAAAAGATGGAGGGAGAGCAATGCGTAGGATCCATAAAAGATGAAGGAAGAGCAGTGTGTAGGATTCATAAAGTATGCAGGGAGAGTACTGTGTAGGATCTATAAAGGATGCCGGGACAGCAGTGTGTATGATTCATAATGGATGCAGGGAGGGCAGTGTGTAGGATCTGTAAAGAATGCAAGGGGAGCAGTGTGTAGGATCCATAAGTTATGTGAGGAAAGCAGTTTGTAAGATCCTCAAACGATGTGAGGAGAGCAGTGTGTAGGATCCATAAAGGATTCAGGGAGGGCTGTGTGTAGGCTCCTCAAAGGATGCAAGGAAAGCAGTGTGTAGGATCCATATAGGGTACATGGGGAGCAGTGTGTAGGATCCATAAGGGATGCAAGGGAAGCAATGTGTTGGAACCATAAAGGATGCAGGAGAGCAGTGTGTGTATCCATAAAGGATGGAGGAGAGCAGTCTATATGATCCATAAAGGATGAAGGGAGAGCAGTGTGTAGGATCCATAAAGAATGCAAGGAGGGCTGTGTGTAGGATGCCTAAAGAATACATGGACTGCAGTGTGCAGAATCGATAAATGATGCAGGGAGGGGCAGAGTGTGACAATCCATAAAGTATGCAAGGGGCAGTGTGTAGGATCCATAAAGGATGCATTGATTGCAGTGTGTAGGATTCATAAAGGATGCAGGGAAATAAGTCTTTAGGATCTATAAAGGGTGCAAAGAAAACAATGTGTAGGATCCATAAAGGATGCAAGGGGAGCAGTGTGTAGGATCCATAAAGGATGCAGGGAGAGAAGTGTGTAGGATCTATAAAGGATGCAAAGAAAGCAGTGTAGGATCTATAAAGGATGGAAGGCATGCAGTGTGTAGGATCCATAAAGGATGTGAGGGGAGCAGTGTGTAGGATCCATAAAGGATGCAGGGTGAACAGTATGCAGGATCAGTAAAGGATGGAAGGGGAACATTGTGAAGGATCCATAAAGGATGTAGGGAGAGCAGCATGGATGATCCCTAAAGGATGAAAGGAGAGCAGTGTGTAGGACCAATAAGGAATGTAAGGGAGCAGTGTTTAGTGTATATACATGGAGCGGTGCAATGATCCATAAAGGGTGCAAGGAGAGCAGTGTGTGGGATCCATAAAGGATGCTGGGAGAGCAGTGTGTGGGATCCATAAAGGATGCAGGGAGAGCAGTGTGTAGGATCCATAAAGGATACATTGAGATCAGTGTGTAGGATCCTTAAAGGATGCAGGGAGAGCAGTGTGTATTATCTATAAAGGATGCAGGGAGAGAAGTGTGTAGGATTCATAAAGGATTCAGGTGTGTAGTGTGTGTAGGATCCATAAAAGATGCGGGGAGATCAGTGTATTGGAACCTTTAAGGCTAAAAAGAGAGCAGTGTGCAGGCTCAATAAGGGATTCAAAGACAGCAGTAGGTAGACTCCATTAAGGATGCAATCATATCAGTGTGTATGATCCAGAAAGGATGTGAGGAGAGCAGTATGTAGGATCCATAAAGGATGCAAGGAGATCAGTGTTAACTATCCATAAAGGACGTGAGGAGAACAGTATGTAAGATCCATAAAGGATGCAGGGAGAGTAATGTGTAGGGTCCATAAAGGATGTGGGGAGAGCAGTATGAAGTACCCATAAAGGATGCAGGGAGAGTAGTGTGTAGGATTCATAAAATATGTGACAGGAGCAGTGTGCATGTTCCATAAAGAATGCTGGGAGAGCCATGTCTTGCATCCTTTAAGGACAGATGGAGCAAAGTATGTAGGATCCATAAGGGATTCAAACAGAGCAGCTGGTAGAATCTATAAAGGATTTAGGGGGGAAATGGGTAGGATCTGTGAAGGATGCAAGGAGAGGTGTGTGTGTAGGATCCATTAAGGATTTCTGGAGAGCAGTGTGTAGGATCAATAAAGGATGCAAGCAGAGCAGTATGTAGGAACCATAAAAGATGCAGGGAGAGCATTGTGTAGCATCCATAAAGAATGCAAAGAGAACAGTTTATAGGATCTATAAAGGATGTGCAGGAAGCAGTATGTAGGATTATCAAAGGATACAAGGAGAGCGGTGTGTAAGATCCGTAGTGGATGTGGGGAGATCAGTGTATAGGATCCATGAAATACATGGTGAGCAGTGTGTAGGATCCATAATGGATGCAATGGGAGCAGTGTGTAGGATCCATGGAAGATGCAATGAGAGCAGTTTGTAGGATCAATAAAGGATGTGGGGAGAGCAGTATGTAATATCTATAAAGAATGCAGGGAGAGTAGTGTGTAGGATTCATATTGGATGTGTAGTGAGCAGTGTGTAGAATCCATAAAGGATCTGAGGGAGCAGTGTGCAGGATCCATAAAGGATGCAAGGAGAGCAGTGTGTGTAGTATCCATAAAGGATGCAAGGAGAGCAGTGTGCATCGGATCTGTAAAGGATGCAAGGAGAGCAGTATATACAATGGGATCCATAAAGGATGTGAAGAGAGCAATGTGTGGGATCATAAAGGATGCAGTGAGAGCAGTCTGTAGGATCCATAAAGGATGTGAGGAAGCAGTGTATAGAATCCATACATGATGCAAGGAGAGCAGTGTGTGTCAGATCCATAATGGATGCAGATGTAGGGAGAGCAGTGTGCGGGATCCATAAAAGATGCAGGACGAGCAGTGTGTATGATCTATAAAGGAGGTGAGGAGAGCAGTGTGTAGGATCATAAAGGATGCAGGCAGAGCAGTGTGTAGGATCTAAAAAATATTTGAGGAGAGCAGTGTGTAGGATCCATAAAGGATATGAGGAGAGTAGTGTATATGATCATAAAGGATTCAGGGACAGCAGTGTGTAGGATCATAAAGGATGCAGGCAGAGCAGTGTGTAGGATCTATAAAATATTTGAGGAGAGCAGTGTGTAGGATCCATAAAGGATGTAGGGAGATCAGTGTGCAGGATCCATAAAGGATTCAGAGAGAACATTGTGTATGATCCATAAAGGATACATGGAGAGCAGTGTGTAGGATCCATAAAGGATGTAGGTAGATCAGTGTGCAGGATCCATAAAGGATTCAGAGAGAACATTGTGTATGATCCATAAAGGATACGTGCAGAGCAGTGTGTAGAATCCATAAAAGATGGAGGGAGAGCAATGCATAGGATCCATAAAAGATGAAGGAAGAGCAGTGTGAAGGATTCATAAAGTATGCAGGGAGGGCAGCATGTAGGATCCATAAAGGATGCAGGGAGAGTACTGTGTAGGATCTATAAAGGATGCCGGGACAGCAGTGTGTATGATTCATAATGGATGCAGGGAGGGCAGTGTGTAGGATCTGTAAAGAATGCAAGGGGAGCAGTGTGTAGGATCCATAAGTTATGTGAGGAAAGCAGTTTGTAAGATCCTCAAACGATGTGAGGAGAGCAGTGTGTAGGATCCATAAAGGATTCAGGGAGGGCTGTGTGTAGGCTCCTCAAAGGATGCAAGGAGAGCAGTGTGTAGGATCCATATAGGGTACATGGGGAGCAGTGTGTAGGATCCATAAGGGATGCAAGGGAAGCAATGTGTTGGAACCATAAAGGATGCAGGGAGAGCAGTGTGTAGTATCCATAAAGGATGGAGGGAGAGCAGTCTATATGATCCATAAAGGATGAAGGGAGAGCAGTGTGTAGGATCCATAAAGAATGCAAGGAGGGCTGTGTGTAGGATGCCTAAAGAATACATGGACTGCAGTGTGCAGAATCGATAAATGATGCAGGGAGGGCAGTGTGACGAATCCATAAAGTATGCAAGGGGAGCAGTGTGTAGGATCCATAAAGGATGCATTGATTGCAGTGTGTAGGATTCATAAAGGATGCAGGGAAATAAGTCTGTAGGATCTATAAAGGGTGCAAAGAAAACAATGTGTAGGATCCATAAAGGATGCAAGGGGAGCAGTGTGTAGGATCCATAAAGGATGCAGGGAGAGAAGTGTGTAGGATCTATAAAGGATGCAAAAAAGCAGTGTAGGATCTATAAAGGATGGAAGGTATGCAGTGTGTAGGATCCATAAAGGATGTGAGGGGAGCAGTGTGTAGGATCCATAAAGGATGCAGGGTGAACAGTATGCAGCATCAGTAAAGGATGGAAGGGGAACATTGTGAAGGATCCATAAAGGATGCAGGGAGAGCAGCATGGATGATCCCTAAAGGATGAAAGGAGAGCGGTGTGTAGGACCAATAAGAATGTAAGGGAGCAGTGTTTAGTGTATATACATGGAGCGGTGCAATGATCCATAAAGGGTGCAAGGAGAGCAGTGTGTGGGATCCATAAAGGATGCTGGGAGAGCAGTGTGTGGGATCCATAAAGGATGCAGGGAGAGCAGTGTGTAGGATCCATAAAGGATACATTGAGATCAGTGTGTAGGATCCTTAAAGGATGCAGGGAGAGCAGTGTGTATTATCTATAAAGGATGCAGGGAGAGAAGTGTGTAGGATTCATAAAGGATTCAGGTGTGTAGTGTGTGTAGGATCCATAAAAGATGCGGGGAGATCAGTGTATTGGACCCTTTAAGGCTAAAAAGAGAGCAGTGTGCAGGCTCAATAAGGGATTCAAAGACAGCAGTAGGTAGACTCCATTAAGGATGCAAGCATGTCAGTGTGTATGATCCAGAAAGGATGTGAGGAGAGCAGTATGTATGATCCATAAAGGATGCAAGGAGATCAGTGTTAACTATCCATAAAGGATGTGAGGAGAACAGTATGTAAGATCCATAAAGGATGCAGGGAGAGTAATGTGTAGGATCCATAAAGGATGTGGGGAGAGCAGTATGAAGTACCCATAAAGGATGCAGGGAGAGTAGTGTGTAGGATTCATAAAATATGTGACAGGAGCAGTGTGTATGTTCCATAAAGAATGCTGGGAGAGCCGTGTCTTGCATCCTTTAAGGACAGATGGAGCAAAGTATGTAGGATCCATAAGGGATTCAAACAGAGCAGCTGGTAGAATCTATAAAGGATTTAGGGGGGAAATGGGTAGGATCTGTGAAGGATGCAAGGAGAGGTGTGTGTGTAGGATCCATTAAGGATTTCTGGAGAGCAGTGTGTAGGATCAATAAAGGATGCAAGCAGAGCAGTATGTAGGAACCATAAAGGATGCAGGGAGAGCATTAGTAGCATCCATAAAGAATGCAAAGAGAACAGTTTATAGGATCCATAAAGGATGTGCAGGAAGCAGTATGTAGGATTATCAAAGGATACAAGGAGAGCGGTGTGTAAAATCCATAGTGGATGTGGGGAGATCAGTGTATAGGATCCATAAAATACATGGTGAGCAGTGTGTAGGATCCATAATGGATGCAATGGGAGCAGTGTGTAGGATCCATGGAAGATGCAATGAGAGCAGTTTGTAGGATCAATAAAGGATGTGGGGAGAGCAGTATGTAATATCTATAAAGAATGCAGGGAGAGTAGTGTGTAGGATTCATATGGATGTGTAGTGAGCAGTGTGTAGAATCCATAAAGGATCTGAGGGAGCAGTGTGCAGGATCCATAAAGGATGCAAGGAGAGCAGTGTATGTAGTATCCATAAAGGATGCAAGGAGAGCAGTGTGCATTGGATCTGTAAAGGATGCAAGGAGAGCAGTATATACAATGGGATCCATAAAGGATGTGAAGAGAGCAATGTGTGGGATCATAAAGGATGCAGTGAGAGCAGTCTGTAGGATCCATAAAGGATGTGAGGAAGCAGTGTATAGAATCCATACATGATGCAAGGAGAGCAGTGTGTGTCAGATCCATAATGGATGCAGATGCAGGGAGAGCAGTGTGCGGGATCCATAAAAGATGCAGGACGAGCAGTGTGTATGATCTATAAAGGAGGCGAGGAGAGCAGTGTGTAGGATCATAAAGGATGCAGGCAGAGCAGTGTGTAGGATCTATAAAATATTTGAGGAGAGCAGTGTGTAGGATCCATAAAGGATATGAGGAGAGTAGTGTATATGATCATAAAGGATGCAGGGACAGCAGTGTGTAGGATCATAAAAGATGCAGGCAGAGCAGTGTGTAGGATCTATAAAATATTTGAGGAGAGCGGTGTGTAGGATCCATAAAGGATATGAGGAGAGTAGTGTATATGATCATAAAGGATGCAGGGACAGCAGTGTGTATGATCCATAAAGGATGCAGGCAGAGCAATGTGTAGGATCTATAAAGTATTTGAGGAGAGCAGTGTGTAGGATCCATAAAGGATATGAGGAGAGTAGTGTATATGATCATAAAGGATGCAGGGGCAGCAATGTGTAGGATCCATAAAGGATGCAGGGAGAGCAATATGTAGGATGCAGAGAGAGCAGTGTGTAGGATCCATAAAGAATGCAGGGACAGCAGTGTGTAGGATCCATAACCCAACGACCTGAGTTCGTGAACAAGCACGGAATGCTGAGGGTCAGTTGAGGGAAGGGCCAGGCGAGGACTGAGATGACGTTGGCAGCTCTACCCTCCTAGGTATGTCATCTCTCCCGGACTTTGACCACTACCATGTGGAGGCCCTGATGGTGGAGCAGGGAGGCTCAGAGATGGGCACTAGTCCAGGGGTGGGCAGAGCAGAGTCAGACCGGGGCAAGGTATGCGTGCTTCCACGCACACACCGACCTTGACTGGGGGCTCTGGTGAAAAGTGGATAGTCGTGGGCCACAGCTGGACAAAACCCCTGCAATGGCTCCGGTGGTTCCACCGAGTAGTGAAGGAGGTGCCCGAATGACCGCAGATGTCCGGTGTTGGATGGCCAACACAAGCTGCCTCTCGCTGCAGAGGATAAAACACAGGGTGGGAAAAAAACGATGCAGGTAGAGCAGTGGGAAGAATCCATTAAGGATGCAGGGAGAGCATGTGTAGGATCTATAAAGGATGTGAGGGCTGCTCTGGGTAGGATCAATTAGTGAAATTGTTGTTAGTGGAATGCAGTGAAGCTGCATTCTGTCACATCTGAATAACAGCATTTCTCTTCATTTGGAAAATGCTTGAGCTTTAGAAAGTAACTCCTACCTGAATGTCTACAGTTGCATGAAGCAGGTTTCGAGATCCATCAGTTCTTGTTTTTGTCCTTCCCCATCCTGCAATGACTCCACTGATCTGCTTCCCGTCCTGACCTCCATGCCCAGTAAGTATCTGATCTGAGAGAGAAGTGATTAGATAAATGAAACCTTTTCATTATCTGAGTTGGTGTCTCAGTAGGTAGGAGTGTCGCTAGTGGACATGATTATAAGAAGGTTGTGGGTTCTATTCTTAAACCAAGTGCTAATACCCAGTACTGACACATAATTACAGAACCTCGTGGTGCTACACTCTGGAGGTGTCATCCTTTAAATGCCATGGGTTAGACTATTGACTTTTCTGCCCACATCCGGTGGCTGTGCAGGGGGAGGTTATGTAAGCAATAAGACACATGAGGTGTGTGCTGTGCTGTCACAGTGCACACCCATGGGTATTGTTATGCATGAAGATGCAGGCGGAGTGCCTTCTGCCCCTGGGTGTGCATTGTGACAGCATACGCACAAACCCCAGAGTGTCTGTCCTTATGACATTTTTTTCTGTACAATTACATAGAAGAAATAAACTTTAAAATTAGTAAAGATAAAGCGAATATTGTGAGAATTTATGTAAAACTGTTCCTTGCAGCCTGGAGCCACTAGGGGGTGCTGAAGTGAGGTATTTCCCAAGTGTCCTGCCACACTATTTCCTCCACTTTGTATGAAGAAGACAGAGAGAAAAACATTTACGAGTTTAATAATAATACGTCATTCAAGTGTGGCCTCGATGGTTACTCAGGAGACAGATGGTAGGAGTGTGTCTCAGTAATACGAACACATCACAGTATTATACTCTAACATATTTATTTATTCTTTGGTAACCGGGTAAGTGCACTGATCCTGGGAACCATTTTCAGGTATGACCCGGGCCAGCTAGTGGCAAGAGTACTTAGGCATAATAGGTAATAATTAAAAGACAAAATAAGTACATGTAATAAATGCAAATAGTAGAAATTGACTGGTAGCATATCCAGAAAATTCAGTACAGTACACGTAGACATAAACTTAAGTCATTATAGGGTACAGACAGGTAGCAAAACTGTAGTAAACAACGTGACTAAATAAATTTGATTCCATGTGAGTGTAAACAGATAGTGAGAAATGTAGGGTAGAGGTTTTGGTTGGAGAAAGCTGGGAAGGGATAAGATAAAGAGACAGATAATGTGGTGGGACTAAGGGAGGTGGGGAGGTAGGGAGGGTGAGAAGGCCCAGAGGCCATTTCAGGCAAGAAAGTGCTAGCGGTAGGGGCAGTGACAGTTGTATTTGTCCAGGAGCCAGGATTTGGGGTTGCATTTGAAACTTTGGTGCGTGTCAGATATTCTAATGATGGTTGGGAGACTGTTCCACAAAGAGGGGGGCCACATTAGATAGAACTCTCACACCCATCCCAGTGAGGGATTTGGTTACCTGGCGGGAGGGCTACAAGGAGGAGGGTAGATTCCTGGTAGGTGTTCTGAAATTGAAGAGGGTGGTGAGGGGAGAGCTGATACCAGTTCTGGACGTGGAATCCACAACACAACTAAGGGTATAGTCAAATCACCCCTGCAAGGGGAGCCAGCCTAGTGAGCGGTATAGGTCACAGTGGTGAGTGTTGAGCACAGCGAATAGGGCAAAGTGACTGGCATTATTGTAGGCAACCATGAGACTGGCCTGGAGTATGGACAAGATATGGGAGTACATGGGAAAGCAATAGTCAAAGATAGGGAGCAGGTTTCCATTGACTATGGCAATAACAGCCTTGCAGGTCAGGTAAGACTTTAGGTGGTAGGCGGCACCCAATTTCTGATTTACTCTCCTGACAATTCTGTTTATTTATTTATTTAGTTTTTGTTGACCGGGTAAGTGCACTGGACAAATCCTGCCTATTTTCAGGCACGACCTGGGGGAAGGGGATGCAGATGAATGCCAACTGACCTTGAACCAGATTAAGCTGTTGGTGGTATATTTTTAGTGAATTTTTAGTTTATGTGATCAATGTAAGTGAGCGAGGGGTCAAGCAATACCCCAGGACTTAAAAGAAGAGACATTCTCGAGGGCAGGACCACCGGGGGGGGGTGGATGCGAAGATCATCATTAGCATATAGGGTTTTGGCTAGGTAAGGTTTAGAGCCGAACAACATGATCTTTGTTTTTTCAGCATTGACAAGCAGGAGGTTGGATGAGAACCATCGCAAGGCTGCACAGTAGTTTATGGACAAGACAGAGGATATACGGGAGAGGAATTGGTCACTGTAGCAGATGACAAGATCATTGGCATAGAGCAGCGAGCTACAAGTGAGGCTGTCAGTGGGAAGGGAGTTAACAAATACAGAGACCAGTAGGGGGCCCAGGATGGATCCTGGGGGACGCCCATGGATACTGGTAGGAGAGGTGAGGTGGTGGTGCCATTACGCACTGATTGGGAGTGCTCAGAGAGGTAGCGCCTGAACCAGGCTGTGGTTTTGGTAGAGCAGCCAAGGTCTGATAGTTTGGAGAGGAGGAGAGAGTGATTGACCATGTCGATATGTCTACGAAGACAGAAACAGTGGCACGTCCTCGATCCATGTTTGTGAGTATGTGGTCTGTGAGTAGGGCAAGGGCAGTCAAGGTGCTGTGATGCTTACGGAAGCCATGCTGTTGACTGCGTAGTAGATTGTGGCTGGATAGGTAGTCAGTTAGTTGGCCGTGTATGATCCCTTCAAGAAGTTTGCTTAGGTGGGGAAGAATAGATATGGGCCAGTAATTGTCAGAAGAGTGTGGGTCCCTGGACTTAAACATGGGGACTACTTTGGTGGACTTCCAGGAGGCAGGCATAGTGGAGGTAGTCAGAGCAAGGCTGAAAATATGGGTGAGCGGTTCAGAGATCATTGGGGGCAGTACATTTCAGGAAAACCGGGGAGAGGCCATCTGAGCGTGGGCTACCTCGATTAGGTAGTCTCCCTGGGGAAAAAGTACGCAGTTTGACAGCATGTGTGATCCCAGAGTTAATTATAAACAGAGCAGAATGGAGGATTCCCTACCGTGCCAGTAATTACTCTGTGGCTCAGTACTGTAGGATGTCACAAGACCGTGACTTTCTGACTACCTTGCCGGCAGCACACTACTGTCTGTTTCAGTGAGATTTATCAAAATAACAGGAGTCTGTGTCTAAGTAGCGGATTTTCCCAAGTGATGAGAGTGGGGATATGAATTACGCGTTATGACGTGTAAGTAGGTTTTTTTATCTTGCAGGATTATTTTTGTGTGTGTGTGTGTTTTGTTGAACGCTGCAGTTTTTTTTTTAGTTTATATTACTTTCTGATAGTGTGATTGGGTGGACGGGAGAATTAGCTGGCATTTAGGTGACTGGGTGACTGAACGAGTAATGGAGTTAGCATATTGAAAAGTAAATGAGCGTGATAATAACTAAATGGATGCTTGTGGAAATGTAGATATAAGGTGATTTTGGCTTTTTGAGGTACCTGATGGGTGGCTGACTGATTGGAAAACAATGGCTGCCTTTTAATTAATGAAAATTCTACAGACTGGCACAAAAGGATTTCTTTTGATTAATGAAAATTCTACAAACCGGCACAAAGATTTCTTTTTTTTCATTTGTAATTTCTGTTTTTTTATGGGTTTTCTCCTGACCCCTACACCCACACTTCCCCAACATAACGTGTGCATGTGGAGGCATGCATGTGCATGCCATTTGGGATTCCTCTCCCTTCCAGTCGCACTGTTAACTGCCTGCGCCGGAACCGAACCTCCATTCGGTGACTGACGGGACTACAGGTGGGTGGCCCCACCTCTTACCCAGGAGAGGAGAGCCAATGCTCGATCCTGCTCCCACATTCCCTCCCTGTGTCAGCACTCTGAGGTCATTCCTGAACCCGGGTCGCCAGCGTAGTGTGAGGTGTGGCATCCAGCGCCTCACCCTCAGCGCCACTGGGCTGGCTATGAAGATTTCTTAAGGTGCTGTGCTTGTACTGGTGGAACTTGTTTTACCTGTGTGCTGTGTTCTCACAACATACTGGTCCCAGCCCATCAAGGCACAGCATTTTCCTTCCCCCAGCACCTATTATGAGACATAGAGATTTTCCTCAGTGTCCAGGCCAAAGTTCCCCATCAATAAAGCAAGTCATTGCAAATCCCCGCTCAGGATGCATCTGCAAATGAGCTGCCACAGCTCAGCTTGACTTTTCTGGTGAAATATTGCAAATCAATAAATATTGTAAATCACTCATCTGATTTCAGCCAATGAGCAGAGCTGAATTTTTGTTTTAGAATTTTTTCCAGGAAAGGCACAATAAGCCAAGGTTTGTTTCCAGGTGCATCCTGGGGGCACAGAGATGTTCTGTGACTTGCACATGGTCACACAGTATGCAAGTGGTGGGCGTGGGATTCAAACCCAGGTCTCCAGATTTGCAGCTTAGTGTTCTTAACCACTATGGTATACTGCCTCCTGGCGGAATTTTTTTTTCCCGCATGTAAAATTCTTGTAAAATTTGCATAGTTCACATTGATGGAATTTCACAAAATAGTTTAAATTGTTTGCAAAACTTGGCCGTGCACATCTTCAAGTAATGGGAATGTAACAAGTAGTTGGAAAAGGAACCCCAAGTCGCAGTAACTTTTTTTTCCTCATGGGGAAAACAGCAAGCATTTGCTGCCAAGGTTCTCATGTCATGGGAGAAATCCTCAGAGTATGGGCTATCTTGCATGCACTGCTATAGCTTGCACTGTGCTAACAACTTTCTTTGGATATTGGGACTCTAGTTTCTAAGATGGTCCTTGGAGCAAAACAGTTACAATACGTATGGGCATGCAATGAAGTTGGAGGGGGTAAATTCAAGAGAGATGTAAGGAAGCACTTCTTCACAGAAAAAGTGGTGGATACCTGGAACAGTCTTCCAGAGGACATTGTCTGGGATGAAAACATTGGTGGGCTTCAAGCATGCATTGAATAGGTATAAAGACAAGAGATTAAGCCAGGTCTGCGGTGAGAGTATAGACAGGGAAACAATGGGCAGACTGGGTGGGTCAGGCAATCCTTGTCTGCCATCAAAGTGTCTGTGTGTGTGTGTGTCTGTGTTTCTAATTAAATGATAAGGCATGACAGGGAATGTGTTACTGAGGGATAACAGCGTGCCTGGAGAAGTGAGACATGAGGCAAAGCAAAGTACCACATGCGGCATTAGTGCCATTATCCCACAACTATGCACACCCTGTAGTGCATTACTGCAATTATAAAATGTCTTCCCAGATTGCTTTTTTTTCCATTATCTGTTTACTCCTGATCTCTTTCAGTTCCCTCTTCCTACTGATCCCCCGAGCCCTGTCACCTGACTTTACTGGGACTTACCTTTCTTCCATTGTCCTCTGACACAGGACTATTGCGGAGCCTGGTTAGTGGTGCTGGTCCTGCAAGGGGTCAGTTGCAATCCTGCAGTTGGAGGGGGTGTTTTCATTAATTTTCTCCCTTGGCCCACAGCATCTAATGGGCACAGTGTGAGAGCTCCACCTCCTCGTAGATGACCCAGTGCACTGAATGTGGGGTCCCTTCCCACTCCCAATGGCATCACTTGCACAGTCCAGCAGCAAGCCACACTAACCTCCCTTCCTGAGAAAGGAGAGTAATCCCACAGACACAAAATGGGTGGAGTGGTAGTGCTGACCACCAAACAGGAAAGAGACCTGGGGGTAATCATATCAGATGACCTAAAGGTCACCAGGCAGTGTGACAAGGCAGTTGGGAGGGCGAGTCAGATGTTGGGTTGTATAGGGAAGAGTATCACCAGCAGAAAGAGGGAGGAGGTGTTACCTCTGTATAGATCACTGGTAAGGCCCCTCCTAGAGTATTGTGTCCACTTCTGGAGACCCCATCTTCAGAATGACATAGACAGAGTGGAGGTGGTCACGAGGAGGGCAACTAAAATGGTGCAGGGTCTGCACCAAAAGCCCTATGAGGAGAGGCTAAAGAACCTCAATATGTACACCCTGGAACAAATGAGGGAGAGGGGGATATGACAGAGACCTTTAAATACCTCGTGGGGGTAAATAAGGCACAGGAGGGGAGTATTTTTCAGAACAAAAGGTGCTCAAGGACAAGGAGACATGCTATGAAGTTAGAGGGGTCTAGATTCAGGAGAGAAGTAAAGAAGTACTTCATAGGAAGAGTGGTGAAATTCTGGAACAGCCTCCCAGTGCAGCTGGTGGGATTGGAAACTGTGGTGGGGTTCATGAATGCGTGGGATAAGTACAAGGGAATCACAGTGGATGGGGGGGGAGAGCTGTATATTGAACACAGTCTGCAGTAATAGTGTAGGTAGGGAGAAATGGGCAGACTGGGTGGGCCAAGTGGCCATTATCTGCTGTCAAATTCTATGTTTCTATGACACTCAATCCTCCCTCTCCCTGGCCAGCCCCTGAGTGACCCTTGTCCATTTTCCAACATTGATCACTGACATGGCAGGAGTGTAGAGGGGTTGTCGGATAACAGACAGGCCAGATGCAGAACTTCAGGTTCAACACACAACCTCTGTGTGATGTTTATTTAAAATACATAGGATAACCTTCAGTAATGGCACATCCCTTCTTCAATACATCAGTTTGCAGCAACAGACTATGCATGTCCTTCCTCTGCACTTAGTCAGCACCTACTGATCTAATGATCTAACTTTTTAGTTAAGATTCAGCTTCTCCTATGTTTGTCTTGTGTGCTTGGGTGGTGATGGTGGTGGTGGTGAGGGCTCAAATAATAACAATTTAAAAAAAAATACAAGCTAAAGACAAAGAACCTCAGTGCAGAAGCACTGAAGCAAAGGTTCCCCAAAGGGCATTGGCAATAAGCCAAGTTTCAAAGAAACACATCACACTTGCTCCCATAATGCAAAGCATCATGGGATGTATATGCAAATCGCCATAAAATTTCAGACTGGCTAAGTTTACAGTAGGAATGTAAATTTACATGCATTTAACAACACAAGGGGGGTTCTGATATATGTATCCCAGTAACTTAATTTCTATAATACAGTCACCTAGTACTTTCTACCTTTATCAAAAAACACTAACCTAGTGCCGTGGTATTTTCAACATTTACAGGTTTCATACACATAAGGTATATACATCAAGATATTCTATGACTTAGTGTCCTTGCAAACTAAATCCAACAATGAGGAACAAAGCCTGTTGTTTTACATCAGCTCAGTGGTCACAACAATTGCTTCCCTGCATGAGGATCTGAGAGGGAATAGGAAAATTAAAGAAGACACTATATCATAGCCAAGAAAGGGGAAGGTGCACCCATAGGTGGTCAACCTTATGGGCTAGAAATTGTAAAAGATAGATTAGGCTAAGAAATATGAGAACTGTTGCAACAGATTTAAGAAAATGTTGGTCCTCAAGAGTGGCAGGAACTCCCTGTCACATATCCCCCACCTTAAGAGGGAAGCACTTAGTGCAGACTGCTTACCACCTTCCTGGCCCAGGAAGGGATGGAGCTTCCACCCATCCATCTTCAGAAGCTTTGTCTCAGGGTCCCCATTAACGATACACATTCTATCATAAACATAGTGGATAGCAGCATTCTTTACCCTGAGGCATTGACACATTTCTCAACGGAGACTAATTGTACAGTTTGGCAACATTAGCATCTTTAGCCTGCAGTATACCCCAGTCAGTACTGTCAATAGGCTTAGCTGTATCAATACAAGAAAAAGTCCATTCAGCCTCACAGGCTTCTTCTTGCTTGCTTGGAGTCTTCAACCCCCGCATAATATCACTAGGCACAGTCATACCTGGGGTCTCACATTAAAGTTCCAAACTTGCATCTCCGATCTTCAACAGGTAACATCCTGGGAACACAGGAAGCAAAGGAATATCCTGCTCAGCCAGGGGGGTCCTCCTCCAGATGAGCCCATGAAAAACCCTCCTCTGATTCTTTATGTAAACTCTCTGGCAGGGACCTCTTGAGCACCTGGCACCAGAGTTCCGCCTCTCTGCATAGTCGGTCTGCCTCGAACCCATGGTACCTCCTCATCCCTTTGGATCTCTTCATCATCTTCAGGTTTGTCCTCCTCTGAGCCCCCAGGTCCAGTCTAGGCAGTAGCTTCTCTCCCAGTCTGTTGGTCATGGTTCTTGTCAGAACTCCACAGACTTTCTTCTCCGGGTTCTCCTCTGTAAACTCCAGGTGCATCAGTCCACCTGGGATATCTGGGTGAAACCCACCAGAAAACGTCCCTCTAAGGCCAGTCCAGAAGTTTTCAGCAAGTTATCCCACCTCTTACACCAAGTCTGTGGAGGGGTTCTGGGATAACAGACTGACCAGATGCAGAACTTCAGGTTCAACACACAATCTATGTGTGATGTTTATTTAAAATACAGAGGATCATCTTCAGCGATGCCATATCCCTTCTTCAATACATCAATTTGCAGCAACAGACTATGCATGTCCTTCCTCTGCACTAAGTCAGCACCCAATGATCTAACTTTTCAGTTGAGCTTCAGCTTCCCCTATGTTTGTCTTGTGTGTGTGGGTGGTGGTGGTGGTGGGGGCTCAAATAAAAAAACAAGCTAAAGGCAAAGAACCTCAGTGCAGAAGCACTGAAGCAAAGGTTATTCCAAAGGGCATTGGCAATAAGACACGTTTCAAAGAAACACAACATCACGCATACTCCCATAATGCAAAGCATCATGGCATGTATATGTAAATCACCATGAAATTTCAGACTGGCTCAGTTTATTGCAGGAATGCATGGTAGGAATTTACATGCACTTAACAACACAACAGGGTAGTTTCTGATATCTCTACCCTGGTAACTTAATTTCTATAATACAGTCACCGAGTACTTTTTAACCTTTATCAAAACACCTAGTGCCATGGTATGTTCAACATTTACAGGTTTCGCACACATAAGGTATATACATCAAGGTATTTTATGACATAGTGCCACTGCATACTAAATCCAGCAACAAGGAACACAGCCTGTTGTTTTTCATCATCTCAGAGGTCACAACAATAACCTCCCTGTACGAGGACATGAGAGGGAAAAGAAAAATTAAAGAAAACACCATAGCATAGTCAAGAAAGGAGAAGGGGTGCCCACAGGTGGCCAACCTTATGGACTAGAAATTGTAAAGTATAGATCAGACTAAGAAATAGAAGAGCTGATAGGAGGAAGTAGGCTGTTGGTTAACTAGGATCTGCAGCCTATGCATTAGGTAGGGAAATGGGCAGACTAGGTGGGCCAAGCAGTCCTTATTTGCCATCAAATTCTATGTTTCTGATGCAACAGATTTAAGAAAAGGTTGGTCCTAAAGCATGGCAGGATCTCCCTGTCACAAGAAGGTGAGGAGGAGCTCAGGTCTCAGCCCTCCATGCCACTGGGACGGCTAGCTTCCCCTGATTTTTAATCTTAGAGCCATGTAATGAGATTCAAAACATTAAGTATTTCTGACTTGTGCTGTTGTGCTGGAATAATGCACAGTCATGTGACCAGATTCCACCAATAACAACACAGGATTTTATCTATCTAGTTTTATAATCACAGTCAACACAAGTTTAAGTGTACAATATACAAATGAAGAAACAACTTACAAAGCACTACATATATCTATCCATCGGGAGGTGGGGGGTGCACATTCAGAGGACAGAGGTATGAAGAGTAAGAAGGTGGGGGTGGGGGTGGGGGGGAGAAATATGGTCAGAGTAATGATGTTAGAACCGTGTGTAAAGTGCACTGCTGTGCTCATACTTAGCTCTCTTGAAGCAGACATAGATAGACAGATACTGTCTAGATAGATAAATAGACAGACAGACCGATACTGTTGACAGACATACAGATGGATAGATAGCTAGCTAGATAGATAGATAGATACTGTCTGCACATAGATAGACAGACAGACAGAAATAGACACTGTTTGCAGATAGATTGTTACTGTCTGTAGATAGGTAGAAAGAAAGAAAGAAACTTTATTTATAAAATGCCCCTTCCCGGAGGCTCAGAGCACTGTACAACATTTCAAAAACAATATCATCAAAAATTAACAGCCACAGTTTACAACCACACCTTGCACAGAATTAAACAGTTTTTAAATCTGTCACATAAAACATAATGCACGACAGTTCAGTATAATAAAAAGCCTTCAGAAAGTATACACTAACTCAAAGGCTTGATTGAATAAAAGTTTTCACCGAGGGTGCTTTCCGCAGATAAACTGGAATTCCACAGGACTGGTGCGGTAACGGAGAAAGCACAATCTCCAGGCTGCCACAACCTAGCCCTCGGCAGGCAATGTTTATTGCATCTTTGATAATATCTGATATCTTGATACAGGTGGCTGGGCCACTGTGGAGAAGATCTAATCACTGGTGGCTTTTTGTGGCCAACTGTATGATACTTGAAGCATGTGTTTGACTTGGAATCTGAGTGTTAGAGCGCAGTAATTCTGGTCAGTAGGTTGTGAAGATATCCTGGGTATAGGCTGTCCACAGATTTATAGACAAGTGGCCTATTTGTGTTTCTTTTGAGCTTTGCAGAATGCAGAATTCTGCCATAGGAATGCATGCAGAATGGTAGTTTCGCAATGGAAATGCTTTTCATTATTTCTTTTGGAACTCCATGGAATTCCGAGCACATCAAAGTGAACTGCAGAAAAGCTTTCTGCGGATTACGTAAACTGCAAAGTAATTTTCCATGGAGTATGTATAAGGAATCCGTGGTTTATTTAACATTTTGTTTCCGCTAGGTATTTAGTTGACAGTATGGCATTTTCTAATAGGGTGGCTTGTTGTGACTTTGAGGGAATGTTTTTCTGTAATTCCTGGAGCCAGGTGAGTTGGGCCCTAGTAGCGTAGATAGCTGTGACAGCCGCTCTGCTTCCCAGGCCTGCTAACTCGGCTGTCTTCTTTAGGTTTTCCTCTATCTTTCTGTCAATTGGGTCTCTCAAAGCGGACGCGGTCTCGGTGGGAAGCACCGTCTTTCTGTTGAGTGCGGCTATTTGAGGGTCCACGGCAGGCGGAGTGCACCAGAGTGCTAGCTTCTCTGCTTGCAGTGGATACATTCGGTCCCATGATTTTCTTTCTAGCTGGTTCTGAGGATGACCATTCTTTTAGGACAATCTCGTCTATTGCTTCACATACTGGGAATGCATCGGCCAGTTTGGCTGCAGGTTGCAGTGAGGGTAGCAGTTTGGATGTGGGGGCAGGAGCTACCGTCTCGAATCCTACTGTTTCCATAATGTGTCGTACCAGTGTTGGGATTTGGTCTGGGAAGCACCACTTAGCAGTAAGGGTTTGTGGGTCTTGCTCCACGTTGGTGTCCTCAGTATCGGAGGAGTCACTAGAGTCTACCTGTGGTTCCGTCGGGAGGTGTTCTGTGTCGTGCGTATGTGTGTGTGTTGACTTAGTTGTTGGAGACTGATTCTGTGATAGTTCTGTCAGTTTTTGAAGCATGGCTGTTAGGACTTCTTGTTGTGCCTGCATTAATTGGTTATTGTGTAGTAGAGCTTTAGTGGCGTCCCTCTGGTGTGTGTTATGTTGGCTAGTGGACGGAGGTGAGCAATCATCCTCTGAATCTTGTGTCTCAGTGTGCGTGTTGGTGTCTTCGATGCATGATGTGCATAGTTTACCTGAGTGTAGGTGCGACAGTGGCACATGGCATTGTTTGCAGCTTTTTGTTCTGGGCATGGTCACCTGATAAGTACAGAAAAGAAAAGCTTAGTGTGCTGTCTAGGTGACAAGTAAAAGAAATCACAAGAATATGAAAATTATGTGATTGAACTGTGCTGTCAAATGCATGAGAAATGTAATGAGCAGCGTGGGGACATTAAATATTGCACTGTGCTGCCAGAATGTTGAAATTTTTAAAGGGCAGCCTGTTTATTATTGTGCTGCAAGGTTGTCTGATCCTCACTGCTAGAGTGCTTGTAGTGACTGAAGCAGCGCTGTATCTTTAAGAATGCAGAACAGTAAGATTAAGTATTGTGCTGCAAGGCCGCGCTGATTCCATGGTGTAGAGGGCTGTTAATTAAGTGAAGCAGCCTGTATCTGGAATGGAATGGTGTTTTGTTGCTGGGAGCCAAAAACTTAAACTTTCGCCGTGGTTTCGGCGTGAAAGCAGAATAGAGATTGTTGTAGGGAGGTTGTGGAGACGTCGCGAGGCTTTCTTGAAGTCTCGCGAGCGTTTCCATGCGATATGACGCTCGCGCGAGACATCGCGTGAGCATTTGCGAAGTCTCGCGAGCGTTAGTGAATGCAGAGTGCGAGCGTGCGTCTGACGTCGCGAGAGATGCGAGGAAGTCTCGCGAACGTCGTTTCAGAGACTCGCGAGGGTAAAGGAGCCAATAGTGAAGCAGGGCAGCTGGAGAAGAAACAGGAAGACGTTTTCCACTGCAAGGCATGGCGTGGGGCGAGAGGGGTCATAAATAAACATTTAAAGGATCACCATGTTGAAATACTGTGGGCACCATGCAAGTAGTCTGGTGAAGCTACTGCTTGTATTGCAGGTAAATTTTGTGCACAAATATATATTATAGTGTCTTGAGCCGCTGAAACAGGGGCTAGCAGAACACTGTGAGGACTGAATATAGATTTGTAGAGCACTATGTGTAGGAAGCCAGGGTGTTTCAGAGAGAAGGAGAAGTGTCTGATACTGCTAAGCAGGAGTAGCAGAGCACAAATTTGGTATATAAGTTCATGAGAATATTCAAAGAGCACAAATGTGGCATATAAGTTCATGATGATAATCACAGTGGCATGGTAAGCGTCTGGGACCGCTATGCAGGGAACAGAGCACTCAAATAATAATATCAGTGACCATAATAGAGTCTGGGACCGCTAGGAGGAACCCAGAACAATATCAATAAACATATATGTGCACATAATTTGTTTGTTTGTGCTGAAAACTGTCCCTGTATTGTGAAATAACATAGATAAAAGCATTGAATCTATGCCTGTCTTGCTATAAGGTAAGTTAAAGCTGGTACTAGCCCGACGTATAGAAGAACGCAAATAAGCTATGCTGTCTACAGACTAGTGGTAGCATGTACATAAGATAATAAAAGCTGATTGCCTACCTTGTAGTGATTCTTTTGGGTTTTGAAGTTTTGGAGCTCTGGAAAGTACGACGACCTATGTTAGATGCACAATTTTAACTGACTAGAAGTGACCAGGGACACTCAGAAGGGGACGTCCTAAAAACTAGTCACATGTGCATCAGACAACCTATCAGGTGTACACAACCCATGATGTCAGGTAAGTGGAGTGCCTCAGAGACCATCCCCCACAATTTACAGTTCCTCTCAGCACTAGTTCCCTCCTTTTTGACCAGCAGGAGTAAACCCAGCTGTTTGTATAGTGATCAGTGGTGGGCGGGTCTGCTGCAGCCAAGGGAAAATCTACACAAGCTGCAGAAGGCAACTGCGATTTTCTGCAATGCTTTATGGTTAGCTGATCTAGTGTCCTCAATTGCGTATTCCATGGCTGGTAGGAGTGTTTGCATGAGAAGCATTCACCTTGCTTGCTAGCCGAGTGAGCTTCTAATGTGACAGAGTAGACCCTACTTTTAATTTTTATTCCAGACTGTTGTGGACATTGTAGGATAACTGTGTATTGAGCCTATGTCCAAGATAATGTGAATTACTGGATGTCTTCAAGTGGGATGCCAGAAAAAGCTGTAATTTGCATTGCCTTGTGTAGGGTAGGATTCCAGGTGATGCACATGGTGTTAATTTTTTGTGCCCCTAAAGAACAATCATTAAAGATGATTTAGGGATGTCACGGACATGACTGCATGCTAGCCCGAGGTGCTCCTCCACGACCCCAGGAAAACAGAAAGATTATATACATATTCCGCGGTCTACTGACTATCTTAAAAGTACCTACAACAATCTGTTATGGCAGGGAAATCATCGAAGCCAAAAAATGCAAAGACAAACACAACAGTTAGCAAAATGAAGCAGTTGGTACTGGGAGAGGCCTTGGGGGGCCTAACAGCACTACCCCCGCATAGGCGCCAGGCCTCAGAATCATCAGAGGAATCAGAAGAGGAGCTGTCGCCCTCGGAGAGAACAACCACAGCTAATACCCTGAACAAATCCTGAAAACAGTCACAAAGATATACACCTCCTTATCTGACCTGAAAAAAGATGTGCGGACCTTGGATCGGTAAGTATCAGAGAACGCAGCTAAGGTAGTAGAGCTTACCGAGGTCCAAGACACCAACGAACGCCTTCTCCGCTACCTTCTGAGATGAGACCGAGAGAACCAGCAGAGAATGGAGGACCTGGAGAACAGGTCACGTTGTAATAATTTTAGGATCCACGGGGTCCCAGAGGGTCAAGAGGAGGGGTATGCCTCTATGGAGGACTTTGTGCAACAACTGCTTCGGTCAGTACTTTCAATCCCACCAGACCTAAAGTTGGATATTGACAGGGCCCACCGATCATTGGCCGCTAAACCTTCAGACCCCACAGCAAAACTACGCTCTTTAATCATAAGGATGGTGTACTATCAGAGTAAAGACTGGCTACTGAAAGAGGCATGGAGACTCAGAAATTTAAAGTACCACGATGTACCTATATTTTTTGATCAGGATTTCTCACGCGCATTACAAGCGGAGAGGCAGAGGGCCAGAGCCACTGTGAAGGAGCTGAAGGTTCAAAAAGATATACGAGCACAGATCCTTTACCCGGCCAGATTAAAAATACACCTGGACTCTGGAATAAAAACTTTCCCCTCTCTGGTCGAAGTGATCCCACTCTTAAAGGAACTGGACATTCTGATACCAGACATGGAAATAGAAATTCTGGAGAAAAAACTCTGAGCCGAGGCATGGTCAATTCGATCAAGAGGAGTCAACAGAAAGAGAGGTTTGCCAGGATCTATCCCACTGGAGGCTGTCCATGATGTTAGCAAGTTGCTGAAGCGAGCTGACCGGAGAGAACAAGATAATAACACGACCCCGCAGAAGATGGCTCAGAGAGGAGATAAGTCATGAACTATATTAAGCTGGGACTAAGTTATAATTTTTTTGTTCTTTTTCTTTGATAGCCCTGCTCCCCTCCCTCATTTGCAGAGGGCCAGGGGTTATTGGGAATTTGTTTATGGAATTTAGTCAATGGGGTATGGCATAGTAATAAAGAGTCGAGGGTACTGGGGGGGTAGGTAACTGGGGGAATGGGGAACGGGTTACTGGCTGCCAACACAATTAAGTTTGGGGAACTGGGGAAGACAAGACTTGTCGACATCATCTGGGCTGCATCCTGCCATGCGTCAGTGGTCAGGGAAGTGCACAGAATAAGGCAGGATGTATGATCAGAGCACGGGAACCCTCATCAAATATCTGAGTGATGAAGGCCCGAAGGGCACCTTACGACCATGTTTGGTGTCTGATAGACAGATGAATAGGGGGAAGGAGGTTTCTGGTGAGCTGGATTCTGGTGACAGGCCCACAATAGAGATTGGAGTGAAAATAATGGCAGGGGAGGGATTAGGCAGATGTTTACTTTTCTTTTGGTTACCAAACATATATGGACTGCAAATGAGAAGGGGGCGATGGCCAAGATGGATGGGAGCACGCATGCCTCCAGAGTAGGTTACTGGACGGCCAGAGGTAGAGCAGAGCGGGAAGTTTAAAGTCAGCCGAACAGTAGGGGGATACCTTATTGAACAGCTTTATATAGCGGGAGAGTCCAAGTGCTATGACAACTGGAAAACACTGTGAAGGTACTGACGAAGTCATAGTTATGAACTGCGGCTTCAGTGAATACGGGGTGGGGGGTAAAATGGGTTCGTAGTTAAATAGCCTGACGTAATTTTAACAGTGTCAAAGTCCACACACAGAGAGCGTGTACAGCCACAGCCTCCATTAGACAACCGGGAGGTGGTCAAGTTTTTCAGTTAGCCACAATAGGCCAGCTTTTTCTTGGAAGTTAAAACAGAGTTGATTGAAGTGTTCTATGAGAGTTCCCGGGTTACTAGGGAACAAGTTGTTGTTCAATTGTATGACACTGGGCAATATGCCATATTATTATTTTTTTATTTTTGATTTCATAAAAATTTATGACAGTGCAAAGTTTTTTGAACCAGAATTAAATGTAAAGGAGGGCTGGCGTTGTGGATTGCTAAATGGAAGGGACCGTTGGGGCTGTTATGTCAAAGGGACAGTAGTACAACGAATGCTGTTATGATGACACAACTAAACATCATATCCTGTAATGTCAAGGGCATTAACTCGGCAATTAAGCGTACCAGATTGTTAGTTGAGTTAAAATACATAAAGTGCGATATAGCCCTATTACAAGAAACACATTTAAGTGCAGCAGAGCACAACAAACTTCGGTGAGCATGGGTGGGCCGGGTGGAGGCGGCATCACATGAGACAGCAAAAAAAGCTGGGGTAGCGGTCCTCTTTAAAAGGGATTGCCCATTTCAGGTTCAAGAGGTGGAGGCAGCTGCCTCAGGCAGATTTATTAGGGTAACGGGTAGTATTTGGGACCAATCGATTCATTTAATAAATATATATGCACCCAATGTAGGAACAGAGAAGTTCTTTGAAGATCTATGTCTCAAAATAGGAGGGCTGACGGGTGGACAGATAGTCCTGGGAGGGGATTTCAATGCGGTGCTGTGTCCCACCTTAGATCGTTCATCGGGGCAGACATCCGCTATAGAATAGCCACTAGGAAACTAAAGTTATTGCTGGAGGATAGTGGTTTTTTGGATGTATGGAGATCTATGCATGGATCAGAACAAAACTACACATATTACTCTCCAGCTCAGAGGTCCTATTCATGGATAGACATGATTTGGATGCTGAAATCGGATCTTTTCCGGTGTACCTCCTCTACTATATTCCCCATAACATTATCAGATCATGCTCCAATAGGTATGCAGGTATCTTGGGGTAGTATAGACAGGAAAACGGTTTGGAGGCTGAACACCTCTTTGTTGAATGATAAGGTATTTCATCAATATATTTCTCGCACATTGAAAGATCTGGAATTAGACTCTCCTATAACTGATACCTCAGCTCTGATTTGGTGGGACAAGATGAAGGCGGTAGTAAGGGGGCAAATAATAAGTTACGCCTCAAATAAAAAGAGGAGCAATAATAAACGAAGGATAGAATCAATTCAAACAATAGAGGTATGGGATGAGAAGCATTAGGCCAACCCTACAAATGCAAGAGTGCTGAGGGAGTTGATTAAGGCTAGAGAGGCTTTGCAGGCCTTAGATAATGAAAAGGTGGAAGGTATTTTAAGGTTCTCTAATCAAAAGTACTATGAAGGAGGTGCTAGGGCATCAAAGTTCTTAGCTATCCGGCTTAGAAAGGCACAGGCTAATAGATGCATACAAAGTATCAGGAATAGAGACCATCCTAGTCAGAAGTGGACAAAGCCCTCAGATATCGCAGCACAATTCCGGCTGTTTTATGAGAAACTATATAGTGAAACCAAACAATCGCATGTGGTGGGACAGGAAACAGAGGAGTTCCTCCAGATGCTGTCCCTCCCCAAGCTCACCATGGAAGACCAGAATACCCTCTCCGCTCCCATTGCTGAACAAGAACTATATTCAGTGATCAATAAACTGCCAGCTGGTAAATCACCACATGCCGATGGGTACCCAGTGGAGTTTTACAGAACATTCAAGAAGCTGTTAGTGCCTAAGCTGAAACTGATTATGAACTCTATCCTAGAAGAGGAGCAGCTTCCACAATCGTGGACGGAGGCCCTAATTTCAGTTATTCCCAAGGTAGGGAAACTGACCGATGCATGTGACTCATATAGGCCAATTTCGTTATTGAACCAAGATTTTAAGTTCCTAACTAAAATAATGGCCAACAGGCTTCAGCAGTGTATTGAGCGTCTTGTCCACCCTGATCAAGTTAGCTTCATACCACACTGCCACCTCTCAGACAATATAAGAAGATTATTAAATATAATAACAGCCCAGGTAGAAACAAATGATCCCCAAGCAGCACTTTTTCTCGACGCAGAGAAGGCATTCGATCATATTAATTGGGTTTATATGAGAGAAATATTATTACATATGGGAATAGGAGGTAATTTCCTAAAATGGGTCATGCTAGCTTACCAAAACCCATCCGCTAGGGTCAGGGTGAATGGGACAGTGTCAGAGGTGTTTAAAGTTAATCGGGGCACGAGGCAGGGTTGCCCCTTGTCCCCGCTGTTGTTTGCCCTAAGTATTGAACCTTTGGCTCAAGCTATAAGGCAAGATAACAGCATAGAGGGGATTAAAGTAAATGGGGTGATGAACAAAGTTTTGCTATACGTGGACGATACATTAATTTACATAAATAATCCAGAGACATCCCTCCCCCCACTCTTGCAACTCCTGAACAGGTTTGGGAGAATTTCAGAATTTAAGGTGAACAAGACGAAATCTGAGATGCTGATGATAAGGAAAGGGGGAAGAGGAGGCCGGATGGCCAGCTGGAGTTCTTCCTTCTCTATGGCCAAAGACAAGATAAGATACCTGGGAATTCAGATACCTACTAAACTTTCAAAGTTACACGCGTTCAACTATGAAGTACTCAAACAGCAGGTCTTTGTGGACCTGAACCGTTGGCAAGATATGCCACTGACTCTCTATAACAGAGTTGAAACAGTTAAGATGAATGTATTATCCAGATATTTGTTTCTGTTCATGAATCTCCCAATCCCATTCACACGAGGAGAGTGGAAGGAATTGAGACAGAGACTGAGCAAATTTATCTGGGCTGGACGATGTCCCAGAAAGAGATGGGAGTTGTTGTCAGAGGCCAGAGATAGGGGAGGCTTAGTGGTCCTGCATTTCTATAACTACTATCTGGCAGCCCAGACTCTACCAATATTGCACATGATATCCCCGGGCCATAGGGTTAGCTGGGTTGAGATGGAGCATAATGCATTTCCTGAAACACCACTCAATTATTTGGTTTGGCTAGCCCTTAGATCAGATCTAAATAGAATTAAAAATAGGTGGACTAAACATACTCTAGAATCTTGGCTATGGCCATGACAGAAATGGGAAATCCCAACACCGGTATGGCCTTACATACCCTTAGCATATTTACCCCCATTTCCCCCGAATACAAAAGGTAGTAGTTTTTCAAACCGAAAAAGACAAGGATTGACTCATCTTACCCAATTTTTGCAGGGGAACGTCCTGAAGAGTTTTGCAGATCTGCAACTGGAGTTTAACCTTCCAAGGCAGGATTTTTATAAATATTTGCAATGCAGACATTACATTGAGACAAGGGTAGGCCTGACAACCCTATCCAGCCCCATAATGCCACCTTTGGTAGGAACATATTGGAAAGCCCAAACCAGAGAGCTCAGAGGGTTCACCTCTTATATCTATAAGGCTTTACAGGAGGGAGAGGGTATTTTACAGACTCAACGTATAGAAAGAAAGTGGGAAGATGAGTTAGACATAAAGTTGTCAGAGAGGGATTGGGGTAGGATTTGGTTGGGGGTAAGCAAGACATCCAATTCCCCTATATGGAGGGAACACCGTTGGAAAGTGGTGAGCAGATTTTTTATAACCCCGATAGTTTCCCAACATTATACAACACCCCTCTCTGATGGTTGTTGGAGGAATTGTGGGGCAAGGGGTTCAATTACCCATATTCTTTGGAAGTGCCCATCCCTTGCCAATTATTGGAATGAGATAATTCAGGCCATTAAAGAGATATTTCATCTGGAGGGAATCTGGGTCCAGAGCATCTAGTATTAGGCCTCCCACCATCTGAGATGAGGCTGAACGCCCAAAAGTACATATTTTACATTCTGATAGCAGCAGCCTCAAAGACTATAACACAGCACTGGCTCACTATAGATCCCCCAACTTTAGCTCAATGGGTACATAATGTGAACCATGTTAAGGAGGCTGAAGGAGCTACAGCACATCTGAGGTTGATGACAGATAAATTTAACTCCAGATGGTTACCCTACTATGATTTTATAGAAAACTGTACCAGCACTCCGGCACTAGAGCAGTATATACTTCCATGGTAATAAGAAGTGGACGAGGAGGATTGCCACCACAGTCGCCTCTACCCCCCCCATGCGACAATATGGGATGCTGTCGATTGGAGATGGCATTCCCGGGGCAACCATGATGCCAGCCTTCTATTAAGTGGCTTGGTAAGAGGTCTTTGATAGGGCATCAACTTGGTATGGACCCTACAATAGATAATCTTAAAACTATAAGACTATAACTTTGCACAAACCATGTCATGCAATTATTTTTGTTAGGGTTGATGGCTTTTCTTTTCTTGATCCTTTCCCTTTTAAATGGTATGTAAAGTATAGTATGTGACATGAATGCTATCTGAGGATCAACTGAATCTCTGGGTATAAGATCAGCTCCTTTAAGTAGTAACATAGCGAGAGTGAGAAGTGGACATTTTCGTGTGCAGAACTGATCCATGTGGACAATTAATTAACCATCAGAAACATGGGACTGATATATGCTTACATAGCGCATGGCTATGATGGACTTGCATTGAATCAAGCCACCCTAGTTTTAAATAGTATATATTGACAATACATTGTTAATATTTAACCTAGGGATATGCTCTCTCTGAATGTGAAAGGTTATATACAGAAATATGTACTGTATAATATGTATGAAATACCAATGAAAACACTTGGTAAGTTAAAAAATAAAAATAAAGATGATTTAGTGTTACGTTTAATCAACTGCAGATCAGGGGAACCTATGAAGGTCATTGATAGTTCTGACTGTAGTGTAGAGGATAGTACTGTTAAATCAGCTTAGGATATATATATATTAGAGTTGGTGCCTGTGCAGATTGGGGGAGGTCATTCATGAACAAACTAAAAGGAGTAGTCATGAAAACAGCCAGTCATGGCACTTAGCCAGGGCATATATATCCACATCAATGAAGAATCTAGTCCTCTGTATGTCAAACGATTTTCTTCATTTATTTGTTTCACACAGCAAAACAGCCCACCAGGGCTAAGGAAACCACACCAAGATCTGACGTTTCAACTCTTTAGATTCTTTATCAAAGATACTGCCCCCCATGTTTGAAATTGGAGGCAGTATAGCGCAGTGGTCTAAGGCTCTGAGCTGCAAATCTGGTAATATCCAGCAGACCAGACCTGGGTTTGAATCCCACAGCTTCCACTTGCATACTGTGTGACCCTGAGCAAGTCACTTAACCTCCTTGTGCTCCCAGGTCGCTCCTGTAAAAAAGCTTTCAGCTTAGTGTGCTATACCTGATTAAACAACTAAAAAAAAAATACAGAGGACTGGATTCTTCAATGTTGTGGATATATATGCCCTAGGTAAGTGCCGTGACTGGCTGTTTTCATGTCTTTAGGAGTTGTCACAGAGCACCCCAGGTCACCTTAGTGCGGCTCTTTCTTTGTCACATGTAAAAGGAGTGGTCCTAGAAGGGAACCTTATGGTACTCCAAGGTTGAGTGAGCAGGGAGGTTAACACTGATCTCTTGATTTTAACCACCTATGACCTTCTGGCGATGTAGCCACTAAACAAATAACATGATTAATCAGTTAATCCCAGGAAATAAAGCACTTCCATACATTGGGAAAAAGACGAGTTACTGGCCATAGCGATCTCCGATGTTTTCGACATCCTGGCCCTACCTGTAACCTGGGCCATGCTGTGTCATAGTGGGGACATCACATTCATAGGCTATGCCCTGTTTGGGAGGGACAGAGAAGGAGCTGGGGGAGTTAATGTGAACATCAGAGACTCAGTTCAAATGGTTGAAAATAGGGCAAGGGAGGTGTTCAAATACTGTAGGTCCAGCTGTTTGATAAGGGGGGGGCGGGGGAGAAGCCTGAGTGTAATGGTGTTCTACAGACCAGCAGGTCAGACAACTGAAAAAGACAAGGCCCTGTGTGACTAAAAAAGTCAGGCAGCAGGCAGTATTTTCATGATCAGAGACTTTAATCTCTCGGATGTAAATGGGGACATCATCCAAGTAGCAGGCAGAGAACAGATTCACCACTGTTAATCCCTGACTTCAGAAGGGCTGACTTTGATGGAATGGAATGGAGATTCTTTAAGACAGGCTGAAGGGAACAGTTACAGCCTCAACAGTATTTCTTTTCTCTTGAACTCTTTTAGATCCTAGGCAAGAGTCACAACATTCTTCTGTCTCGCACCCCCTCCCCCCGGTAACTCTAAATTCTTTAACTCTAGCATATGGGAGGAACTTGATGACATACATAGGACATGGGCAATGACTGCATGTGAAAAAATTATTGTATGAGGTGATTTTAATGCTAGAGTGGGATCATTTGATGGTTTCTTTGATAGTGATGTTCAAGACTGGAGAATTAATAATACTCACAGGTTTCCCACATTTTCACTGGATCAAAAGACTAATAAGAGAGGAATGAAACTAATAGATAATCTATTACCCTATAACCTAGCTCCACTTAAAGGTAGAGTAAAAGGTGATAATAAGGGTAACTTTACACAGTTCAATAAGATTGGGCCTTCAGTTATTGATTACATGTTTTGGAAAGACAGCATGGATATATGGGACTCACTTATAGTCTCTTCTAGAGCCGATAGAGACCATTTCCCCCTAATTTTATGTTATAAATTTTGGGGTAAGAAGCCCATGGTTTGCCAAGATGCCAATTTAGAAATAAGAAATAACCTCAGAATTAAGTGGAACCACTCCTGTAGTGCCCTGATAGGGAGTATACTTGGCGATTTCTTTTTTGACTTTGATTATTTCTCAATAAATGGCCCCAATTTAGTTAAACATCTGGAAACCTGTTTTGAATCCATTAGAGGAATGTTGGTGGTAAAAACCAATAAACATAGGTCCACTAATAACACATGGTTCGACAAAGAATGTTGTCAGGCCAAAAAACAATTAAATAAGCTAATTAGACAAATTAAAGTTAGTAATCAGATAGAACAATTTAAGCTATTGAACCAGGCTAGGTATTTCTATACAAAACTACTGAAGAGTAAACAACTAAACTATTGCCATTTACAATGGGAAAAGATGTTGAAAATTGTTGACAATAACGATCATCATGTGTATTGGCAGATGGTCGCCCACGGTACTAAAAACTACAAGACATGTATAGATTCCTATATCTCCCTTGATACTTGGTGGTAATATTACTCTGAGATATTTTTTGATACAAACTATCCTGTAGGTATGTACAATACGATAACGGATATGTCACAATTTGTTTTGTGACATGGGCAAGAAAATAGGTTACAAATGATTGGTGAAATATCTTCACATGTTGTAAGTGTCTCCATACATTAAATCTCAATTAATGTATGGGCATGCAACAATTAATGTATGGTGGAGTGCCGAGAGTGGCCACCAGTATGTCGTTATACCTGTAACACACACACGTGCTTCAAGTTTCAGGCAACTCAAATAGTGCTGCACCAAATGTAAATCATAGTACTATGTCTGAGTAGCAGAAAAACAAAACATTTCCAACCTTAGATGTTTTCTATGCACCAATTCCTTTATTTTCTATAAGTGTGCACCTCTCTTGGTTTTTCCACCCACCTGAATGGACACTGGAGTCCTAGCAGCAGCCACCAAACAATGAAACACACAAGAGAGCGGTACATGATCCATATTTTCAGCAGAGTAGTAAGCTTAAATATTTAGGGGCACAGAACTGCTGTCAAGACATATGGTGTTCTTAAATGCATGAAGTTGCAGAAGTAAACTTGAATATGTAGCCCACCGAAGTGCCATTTAGACATATTCCCATTGCTGGTGTAAGGCGCGACCAAACGAGCATGGCTCCTTTCCCCATATCGCAGCATGGGCACTTTTCAAACGGGAGCATCTGGTTCACAGAGGGAGAAAGACCCAAAGACCTTCACACCAGACCATGTTTTCGAGCGCAAATATATCGACTGCACAATTCCATGACAGAGAAACATCCAGTAAGAAAGCATATATTGCTAATGTTGGGGGAAAAACAATTAACCTTTTACCATTCATTTTGCACTGTGCCATCTACTGATTCCGCCAACGGAAGAATGGAGAAGTGAAGTTTACTAACGGCACATATTGGCAACAAAATAAGATGTTAAAACTTGTAACATGGTCAAGAAAATATTCTTATCAGTGAGTCGAACCTTTTTTCTTGCCAATGTTACAAGAGAATTAACCCATTCCAAAGCGTGGGTTAATCCTTACCTCTGTAATTATTCTGATGTGTATCTTGCTGTAGTATCTATGAAAAAGCATAAGGCATCAGGCCTGAATCAGATTCCAGCAGAGGTTTTTTAAGACTCACCATCATGTTGGTCCTCTATTCTTATGCCAATTTTTAATGCCTTTGCTAGGAATCTAAACTTTCCCGATTTATGGAAGGGGGCCACAATAATTCTGATTCACAAAAAAAGGGGGTAAGTCAGATCTCAAGATGTACCGACCCATCTCCCTTCTAGATAATTGCGGAAAAATCTTTTCCAGAATTGTACTGTCTAAATTATAGGAGCAAATTTAAACACTGGGTGATCTGTCGGAGTATCAAGCTGTTTTTCGTGCCAGACATTGTACCACTGACAGTTGTTTTATCCTGCTGCACCTTTTTGAAAAATAAGTTAAATTGCATAGACAGAAGCTATTTCTTGGATTTATCGACTTCTCTCAGTCTTTGACTCTATCTCGTGCTGCACATTATGGGCTATAATGAAGGACTGGGGTATAGCTGAGGAATTCATTGCTGTTATGAGAGAATTGTATCATAATACTTGGGCCCAGATTAAAATTGGGACTAATGGCCAACTTTCACTTCCAGTTGTAACAAACCATGGGATCAGACAGAGCTGTGTGCTAGCTCTCACTCTGTTCTGCATCTACATAAATAAATTATTATTGTTGCTAGAAAATTCATTAACTGACTCACCTAAAATATTCAATAAATGTTGCCCCATACTGGCTTATGCAAATGACCTTGTCTTATTGTCACTAACACGAGGTGGTCTACAGGGCAAACTTGATCTCTTGAAGGAATATGCCACTAAACATAATCTTACTATTAACAGAAAGAAGAATCAGGTTATGATCATGGGCTCAAACAAATCAGTTAAAAAGCAGAGGCTTGGCAATAAAAAAAACTCAGTACTGTGAAATCTTATGTTTACCTGGGCCTTAACTTTTCTAATGATGGTAAATGGGTTAAACATACTGATACTATTCTACCTAAACTAAAACAAACTGCTAATTCCCTTAGATCCTTTAATTACAAATATGGGGGGAACTCTGTTAAACCATTAGTGACTGCACTCAAGGAAAAATATTATGCTCAAGCCTTACATAATGCAGAGGTCTGGGATTATGATAACCACCATGCAGCTGAAATTCCCTTAAATAAATTGATAAGGTCTTGTCTTGGCCTAAACAACTCCAGTCCTGCTGCATTGGTGCGAGCAGAGATTGGCCTAGTTAGTCCCTCAGCATACACCTAAACTAGGAAAGTGAGTTGTTGGGTTAAATTATTGTCACTGGAACAACACAGATTGTCAGCTCTTTCACTGAAAGAGAAATATGTGTGGGAAAGTATGAGTGGTACAAGGTCTAAATGGTTATTAGGGTTACATTCCATTTTGGAAACAGTAGGCATAACTTTTTTCAAGAAGCTAGCTGGATAAAAACATTACTATAAGCTTAAAATGTAAGTCATATATCACAAGAAAGACTGTCAATCATTTTAAGTCTTCTGATCTTGCAATTATATCTAAGCTCAAAATAGATACGTTCCAATAATGTTTCCTTCCAATATAGAGAATACCTGGATGTGTTAACGGAGCCAAAACAAAGGCAATTATTTACTAAATTCAGACTGGAAATGTTTCCAAGCAATGTGCTGTTGGCTAAATATAATAAAGATAGGGCAATTAGCTCCTCCTCCTCCTACTGTTTGTGTACTAATGAGAATGTGGAAGATCTGTATCATGTCATTCTGATATGTCCCTGGTATAGAACCCCTAGGGAAACCTGGCTAACTCCTGTCTTGAACATTATTGCTACTACTGATCCAGTGATGTTACTAAATATTCTTTTTACAACAAAGGATGAATATATAATACAAAGACTGGCAGGCTATTTGGGATCAATTTCACGAATCAGACATAAGTAAATACTCCATATCTAGTCAGATTTTAAAGGAAGGTACTGCTGTTTTTGACCCAGGGGCCATAATGTTTAGCATACACAAATGTTTTTACATCTGGATTTGAATGTTGGCAACTGATGTATCTATTTCTTCTTTCTTGTGAGCCTGTAAATGTTTTGGTTTTCGTACTATATTATGATTGTATTTATTTGTTTTGGATCTACATGCTTGTTGATATGGTGTAAATGTGTTAGGAAAAACTTTTATATGTCATTTTGTTTGTCTGTTTTTGATATAATAAAGGTCTATGACTGACCAAATAAACAAGTTACAATCTTGCGTATTGTCCTCCATGGGGTCCCTCATGCTTACGGTACCACAGGGACCTGAGCATTGCAAACAGTGCGCCAAACAGTATTGGCAGAGCTTGTGGGCCTAGTGGGGGCATCCCAGGACAGTCAAATGTTCCTTGACCCTGCTAACTCCATCAAACAGTGGCCACTTTAGGAATGCTAGTTAAGGCAACACCTAGAGGAACTGGTATGCACCAGGTACATGCATTTCTACACAGCACACCTACAAGCTAGTGTAGGGTGCTAACTAGTGATGAGCAAAGTGAAGAAACTTCACTTTATGAAGCACTTTGGGAAGTTATCAAACTTCAAAGTAAAGTTGCAGGTGAAGTGGGTTTTTGTGAAGAGATCAACTTCACTGGAACTTCACTACTAAAGTTCTGACTTTGCGACTTCATGAAGCTGAACCTTCATCAGTGAAGCGGGGTGAAGCTGGGCTAAAACAGACAAGCAGTGTGAAGTTGGACAAATTGGGTGAAGTTAGGTGAAACTGGGTGAAGTCAGAAGAAGCTGAGTAAAGTTAGGTGAAGTTGGACAAAGTTGGGTGAAGCTGAGTGAAGTTGGATGAACTTGGACAAGTTAAATGATGTAGAGCAAAGTTGGATGAAGTTGAGTGAAGTTAGACAAGTTGTGCGAAGTTAGGTGAAGTTGATTGAAGTCAGGTGAAGTTGGACAAGTTGGGTGAGGCTGAGCAAAGCTGGGTGAATTTGGACAAGTTGGGTGAACTTGGACAAGTTGGCAACGTTAGGTGAAGTTGTGTGAAGCTGGGTGAAGTTGGACAAGTTGGGTGAGGTTGAGCAAAGCTGGGGTAAAGTTGGGTGAACTTGGACAAGTTGGGTGAAGCTAGACAGGTTGGGTAAAGTTGAGTGAAGTTGGACAGATTGCCTCCATTGCCTCCCTCCTCCATTTTTGTGCCTCTATTTGCCCATCTTTTACACTGTAGGTCGACTTGCACCACAAGTAGTAGACTTCTCTTGGACAAGCAGTTCTAATGTTGCTGTGAAGCTCGAATGAACCTCACCGGTAAAGTTCCTTCCTGAAGTACTTTGCCCCGTGGGCCCCCCACATCAAAATTTTGTAAAGCGTCATGAAGTACAAAGTGACCTACTTTACCAGAACATAATCTGTGAAGCTTAGATTTTCTGCTTCTGTATTCTAACCATAACTGAAGCTTAAGTCAGGAAGCACTTCTTCACAGAGAGGGTGGACACTTGGAATGCACTGCCGGAAGAGGTCATCTCATTGAAGACTGTGGGCAGCTTTAAGCAAGGCTGGGATAGGCATGGAAAGGTAAGGATTATGGGTAGGAAGGATGGGGCGTGGGGAGGGAGGGCAGGGACAGTAGTTTAAGCTGTGGACCCTGCAATACGAGCAGACGTGATAGACCAAATGGCCTTCTTCTGCTGGCTTCTTTGTATGTTCGTATGTTAAGCGTTAACAGCACTGATGAAATTATGCTTCTTCAACGTGATTATAGGATGTACCCAGCAGAGCAGAATGTATCAGTTCTTCTCCCTTCCCATCATACTCAGGACCCCACCTTTTAAGCTGTCAACAGGATTCACAAGATCCCCTGCTTCTCACTGCCTTGTCTCCTGCACACATCTTCTCTTTCACCATCACCACCACCACCACTCTTCTATTATTTTCTTCTTCTTCCACTCCTCCTTGGAATGGAAGCCAACCCACCGTTTTGTACCCAGGCAGCTGGTCACATGGGCACCAGTGTCACTGCCATACATTAATCCTGCGGTGGCTAATACTTACATGGGACAAATGGCTGACTCATAACCCCTTTGTACCAGGGGGAGAGGGTTAGATTAATATGCCCAGAAGGCATTAAGAAATACACTCTTTGGTCCCTCTCCATCATCTCCCGTTAGCCTTCTTAGCTTAATGAAGTGAAGGCTGAGAGGGGATGTAATCATGGTGCTCCTGCTGCTATTATAGATCACAGAGTTGGGATTAGCCAATCACAATACTCCATTTACGATCATGTGCAACACTCTTATACCATAAGAGTGCTTCACGCTAATTATGTAATTCATGCTGCACTTGCACTAAAACATTCTCTGCCAAGTGCATTCACAGCATAAAAACAATGGTTGCCCTGGGAGTGTGAGTGAAACCACATACCATGTGAACAGCTGTGCATCCCTTTAAGCTCCAGGCTGCCCGGACTGACTATATGCTCTGCCGATCAGCGTTGACACAACAGCTACAACCAAAACAAAATGAGTTCACTGGGCAGCAAGCGCCACCATCAAGTGCATTCTGGTCCCCATTTTAAAAAAAAACTGACTGCAGTAGTGCAGACAGATGAATACAGATGTAAACAAAAGGTAAAATTAAAAATGTAAATACTGCTTAAACAAGCAACAACAATATAATCACAGTGTGATTTATATATAGAATAACACATGTGCTGTGCATTACGAGAGTATAATACACTCCCGAGGTGTGTGATGCTACGTAAACCCCGAGAGAGAAGCTCGGGGGGTTTATTTAAGCACCACACACCAAGGGTGCATAATAAATTTGAGTAAGCACTGCACCCCATGTTTTATTTTATATGATTACTCTCCATCAATCCCCCCTCACACACACAGAGGGAGACACACATCTGTAGTTCTGTGTAATTTAGAGCAGTCCCATTTAAAAAACTGTTGAATAGTTTCAGATTACTACGTTTTGAGTCTATTCCTAGTCACCTGCATGAATTGGTAACACTCTGGCAAGGCCCCTAAAGAAAAAAAACGTTCTAGCCTTTTCTTTTTTTAACATGTTTCTTTTACTATTTTCTGAGGGTATACCGTTATAACGGCGACTGAAAATGAGCAGCTCGAATATTCAGCACCTGTTATGTGGGCTACCCTGCAAGCGTAGCAACAGGGAAGAACAGGGTGACAGGAAGAGGAGGGAGGGTATGTAAGGGGCAGTGCAGCATGCAGCTGCTGAGCTTGCGCCATGGTGGAGTGGTGAGGATGGCTGACTACAGTAGGAAGGGCGCAGGGTTCGGGGCTGGGGAGAGGTACAGTATTTTTATTTTGTCGTGCTCTGTAATTTGTTTTCCAAAGATTCTCCCCTTCCCGACATGCACTACCTTTGGAGTTAATAATCTTTAGTTAGGGGAGTACAGGGGGCTGCGGGGTCACAGCCTCCCACAGAATAACCCTTTTCATGTTCGCTGTGTTTCTTCTGGGAGCTTACATCGCCTTTTTTTCAGTGATGTACATTCACCGTAATGGCAATCACTATTCCACGATTGCCGTTATGACATGGAACCCTTTCTGAGGGCCAACATCTTTCCGACAGCTCTACATGATTGTACTTCTGGTTTGAGAGGATGCAGTCGGCCTATGCGGTTGCAATTGAAGAACGAGGTGAATGCAATTACTGTATCTGTCACACTGATATCTCTCCTTGCAGTGTCTGTGAGAATCAACTGGTTGCAGTAACTAGAAACTGCCCAAACCGCTGACCGTGATTACACAGCACTAAAGAGTGTCTCGCGTGCAGCTAATTACTGTGTCCTAGTGTTTGCCATAATAACCATTCAGTTATTATGGCAAATATTAAGTGGCCATCACCATTGACAAAATTGACAGCCACTTAAAATGAGTTTTTTGGTGACGCTGGAGGGCCTTTTATGGCTATCAGAGTGATGCCTCTTGATTTCTTAGGACATCAGAACTGCTCACCTTCGGTTCACAGTTCTCACATCCTCTGAATGTGTGAGGTGGCACCCTTATCACTATTAGAAGCCTCCCGACATCACCAATAAACTTATAAATGGGATAGACAGGGGCAGTATACACAGATACAAAGGGGACATAGTCATGGTGCTTTGCTAAATGGAATAGCCAGCGGGCAGTATACACAGATGCATGAGCTGGTGTGAGCAAGCAGAACTATAGTGGATGCTCTCAGATTGAGGGGGGAAGAATAGTAGAACATATTGGAAACATTGCTTCACACAGAGGGTGGCTAATATGAGGAGTGGCTTATCAGTGGAGGCTGCAGAATCTTGCTCCATACATGCTTTCAAAGCCAGATGAGGCAGATTTGAGAGGCAGAATGGCACAGTGGTTTACACAATATAAGTAAGTGTAGTATTCTGGCTGATACTGGATGTGTGCTGATAGTAAAATTGCTTACTGCCACTGTCGTGCAGTAGGAAGAGCAGACAGGATGGCCCCTAATTACCTTCCATTACCCTAATATTATGTTACTAAGTAAACCATAAAGAAACAAAACATTTGTTACCATTAGAGGGCTTACCTTGGTAGTCACATTTCTTGGCCCAGCTCCCCTGTGGTAGAGTAAGGAAGTCTGACACCTCTTTACTGCATGGAAGGCAAATTGGCCTAAATAGGGAAGATAACATGTGCCATGTGAGTTTATCCAAGCTAGCTATTTCTTTGATTTCTGCAAGGCAAAACAGCTCAGCAGGGTGCAGAGTGTGCGGTAACAAATATGTCATTAAAAGCTGCTATATTGAAGTCCACTCCGAGTGGTGTGGTTTCTTGCTGCCCCTTATTTCTTTGATTTGCAGCTTCTGCTGTGAGGAGAAACTTCCTGGCACTGGAGGTACAGTAATTAAAGGGGGCAGACATGCCTAAACTATTTTACCCCTGGCTCTGGAGGTACAGTGAAACAAGAGGTGGATACCCCTATACTTTGCTGTGCCTGACTCTGGAGGTACAGTAATGGAAGGGGGCAGACACCCTATACACTGCTACCCTTGGCTCTGGAGCTAAAGTAATTAAAAGGAGCATATTCCCCTATACCTTTCTCATTCTGGCTCTGGAGGTACAGCAATGGAAGAGGGCAGACTGCCCTACACTCTGCTGCCCATGGCCCTGGAGGTACAGTAATGGAAATGTTTGGGTGCCACTATACTCTGCTGCCCCTTGCTCGGGACGTACAGTAATAAAAGGGGGTAGAAGTCCCTATACCCAGAATCCCCTGGTTCTGGAGGTGCAGTAATGGAAGGGTGCAGATCTCCCTATACTCTGCTGCCCCGACTCTGGAGGTAAAGCAGTGGAAGGTGGCAGATCACCCTATACTCTGCTGCCCCAGGCTCTGTGGGTATTGTAATGGAAGGGGGCAGGTGTCCCTATACTCTGCTGCCCCTGACTCTGGAGGTACTGTAATGGAAGGGGAAGATGTCCCTATACTCTGCTGCCCCTCACTCTGGAGGTGCATTAAAGGAAGGGGGAAAACCCCCTCATACTCTACTGCCCTGCTTCTGGAGGTACATTAATAGAAGGGGGTTGGAGTCCCTATATCAGCATATGAACATGCCAGCAGATAAAGGCCTTATGGCTTATCTAATCTGCTCGATTGTGCAGCTCCCTGTGTGTTTACAAAAGGAACTGCCCCCCCCTTAACATTTCTCTTTGACCTCCTACTCTTACACAGGGCGCCTGATTCTCAAAGCTCCAAATTTGACGCAAGGTGTCTGCATCATGCAGTAGTGGCGCAAGGGGCACCTTGCAACACAACTTGCAGATTTCATGATTCTTAAAGAACTCCTGTGCCAAACTGGGACCCATCGCACCAGACCGGCCCTGTGTCAGGTCTGGGCCAAACTGCTGGGTGTGTTAGGGTGCTAGGAGGCTTGTGGTAGATACAAGCTGCTATACCCCTAAATCAGGATTCTCTAAACCCTTCTAGAGGGACCACCTTCAAGTACTGCCAGACCAGCTAGGGCTAGTCCAATGGTACTTAGAAGTGTGTCCTCTGGGAGGGTCCAGAGAACTTGCACCACCCCCTAAGACCTCCTTGGGTGGGAAGGAACATGTGCTGTGGTCCCCACCTCCCTAACCGTGATCCTATATATACATAAAAGGCGACACTGCCCTGGTGTCCAGTGCCCCCCCAACACCCTGTCCAACAACACCCAACAGCTCCTGTTGTCCAGGAGATCGCCCACGTTGGTAGGCAGTGCCCCTCCACCCTGCTCCCCCCAATCCCATCCTGGATCCCATCCTATACTCTGCTGCCCCTGACTCTGGAGGTACTGTAATGGAAGGGGCACATGTCCCTATACTCTGCTGCCCCTGACTCTGGAGGTACTGTAATGGTAGAGGAAAGATGTCCCCACACTCTGCTGCCCCTGACTCTGGAGGTACTGTAATGGAAGCGGCACATCTCCCCACACTCCGCTGCCCCTGACTCTGGAGGTACTGTAATGGAAGCGGCACATCTCCCCACACTCCACTGCCCCTGACTCTGGAGGTACTGTAATGGAAGCGGCACATGTCCCCACACTCCGCTGCCCCTGACTCTGGAGGTACTGTAACGGAAGGGGATGACTGTCCTTATAACCTGCTGTCCTTGGCACTGGAGGTACAGTAATGGAAGGGGCAGATACCCCTATACTGTGCTGTCCCTGGCTCTGGGGGTACAATAATGAATAGGGGCAGGTGTCCCTTTACTTTGTTGCCACTGACTCTCTGTTGTGCTGTAATCATGTGACAGTAGCATCTTATTTCAGCCAAAGGCAGACAGCACACAGAGAACATTGAACCTGGAGTACACTGTGCAGTTCTGGAGACCTTACCTACGTAAGGACATAGACAGTGTAGAGAAGGTTCAGAGGAGGGCAACAAAGATGGTGCATGGATTGCATCACAAGTCCTATGAGGACAGGTTGAAGGCACTGAACATGTACTCCCTGGAGGAGAGGAGGGAGAGAGGGAATATGATAGAGACATACAAGTATCTTACAGGAGGAACAGGGTGCAGGAATGCACTATTTTAAGCGAAAAAGATGTTCCAGGACTAGAGGCATGGGATGAAGTTGGAGGAGGGCGATTCAGAGGAAGCGTGAGGAAGAATTTCTTCACAGAATGGGTGGTGGACAAGTGGAACACCCTGCCAGAGGAAGTGGTGGGGGCTGAAACAATCACGGGATTTAAGAATGCATGGGATAGACATAAAGGAATTCTGGAGATCAGGGGTAAGGGGCAACAGACTTCCTGGAAAACATAAACTGAACTTACAAGCTTAAATGGGCAGACTGGGTGGGCCATAGGTCCTTATCTGCCGACACTGTCTATGTATCTATGTAACATTCAAGTGGTTTTACTATATCACTTTGACAGCGCTAGCACCAACATCCTCCACAGTGACAGCCACAATTCTGACTGTCAGCATTGTACCATTGGGGGTGTCGGTGCTGTTCTATTGGGGGACTGTGCCCCCCGAACCCCCCAATGGGGGGGGCTCCATCCCCATACACCCTGGTCTCTAGGATTCTAACTCTGATTCAGAGTTGGACCGGGGGGAGGGGGGTCGCAACACCAGGAGTCACACCGCCGGTGTCAGCAGAGTTCCAGCACAGCAACTTGTCGCATCCTGGTGAAATCTGTCGCTGTGCTGGACTTCATCTTAGTGGAGTCAACCTTGTGTCGGTACACCCCTGCAAATACCTTCATGTGGGTATTCATTGAATGTTTGTGTCTGACACCCTAAATTATTGATCATTTAGCATAAGCTGGGATTTGCAGTAAATGTAAATTTTAAATCTACTTAATTCCTGAAGCAAACTCACTCTCTGATTGGCTGATGTTCTGGTTGTTAATCCTTTACAAATTATCTCCTCCCTGCCAGAATCAATGAACGTAAGATTGGTCCATCTAGGAGAAAACTAATCCAGCACCTTACCTCCTCAAGCAGCTGTGACTGCCAAGTCTAACTCTCAACAACCCCCTGATTCAGCTCTCTACCCGCCTTACACCTGCCTTCTCTACCTAATCCTCCTGTTTCTATTCCCTGCCACTCTCTCCTATCCTGCCTTTCTACCCCCTCCCTCCCACCTATTCACCCTCACCCATCTCATCTCTACCCACCTCCTTCCACCACTCCTGACAAAGTTCAGCATCTAACTGCTTCATCTTGCTGCTTGTTAAATTATGTATTTACCTGTATGCTAATTTACTTTGTAACACTGCACTTATTTTGTCCAGTTCTAGTTGTATCATTTTGCTTGCCTTGTCGTGGAACCTTTGTAAAAGAGTTTCTAGCTCAAAGGTATGATTCCAAGAAAATAAATAAAATAAATGAAAAATTAAGCAAATATTCAGTACAGAAAAGAACAGTGCACACATTTGTAATCTTTATTTAGAATAGCTGTTTTTTTCCAAAAGACTAATGAGATTAGATTTATATTCACAATAATGACCTCGTAGGCCATCATTTCCAGGGGAATAATGACTACCTAAAGGGGGAGTGGCCCTCAGTTTTGCCTTGGGCCACGCTTATCCCCTGATGGTCATTAATCTTCAGGAATGTACCAGCTGTTCTCTCATAATTGCTTAATCAGAACATAGTTTGCAGTCTACAAGTTTTCAAGGAAAAGCCCTATTGCCAACCCTCCCTACCCCCTTCATTTATCTCCCCCACATGCTCTCTTCCTGGTTCTCTAAGACAGCATAATACATAAATGGCCTCCCAGCCCCTCCCCCACCTGATGCCATTTTTACAACCCCCCCTCCAAATGCAACCATTTGCAGCCTCATAGGAAACAAGGGAAGGCCTGTCTTCAACTTCCCCATCCTCCATTCAGTGATGGGTGGTGTGTTAGTAACTGTTGATCCAATTTAACAGGGGCATACAGTAATTTTATATATCTGGTGTTCTGCCAGATCCCTAATGAAGCAACGCTGTCCTTAGCAGCTCCCCCACATCCCTGACCCAACCCTTCGCCAGCACTCTGTCTTGATTCAAAGTCGGTGTTGCAGTAGTCTGGGGACATGTCAAGTTGTGCTGGTCAGTTCATTCACCGACAGTGTGCTATGGGCTATAAGCTCTGGTGTGACTCTGAACCTACGACAATTCCTCCCTGAGCATTTCGCTCCAACTTAGACCATGCTCTGCTTCAAAGTCATTTACAGTATGACTTCCAGTTCTACTATCGTTGGACACACTGTCTTGTCTGGTTGGTGAATTGCACCCACCAGAAGTTTATTTTATATTTGAGTGGGGGACGAACTGTCTGGGGACATATTGTCATAGGAGATGATTGACGCCTGAGCAAATATGCAGGAGCGTGGTGTAGTGTGACAATTTGACCATCACTAGTTGTCATGTAGCACAGTAGTCTTTCCCCCAACCAAGATAAAGGCAATTGTTAAAATCCCAGTAACTTGGCAGTCTCCCTCCCACAATGCAAGCTCTGACAGCTTGTTGAGAGGCATAGGGAGTCTTCCTTTTGTCACTACTGTACTGGAGGGCCAGAAGGGTTTGAACTTCTTGATATAGCATGCTGATTATTGCTTGTCCTCTTTTGCAACTGTGGTGCATCACGTTAATGTCGTTCATTTTCTTTGAAGTAGTATCTGCAACAGGAGCCACACGTTGACTTCAATTGATGATGTCCATCCTTTGGATGAGACATTAAACTGAAGTCCCTTCTACCCATCTCTGGTTACTGTCCAGATGGAGGTAAAAGATGATATAGCACTTATCAATGAAGAGTAGGGGAATCTTCCCAGGGTCATGGCCAACATTCACCTGTCAATAAAGCAGAATCATGCAACCCACCCCCAGGATGTACCTGGAAACAAGCTGTCATAGTTTGGTGTGCCTTTCCTGGTGAAACAAAATTACAAATAAGTAAATGCCACTGGTAATATAACAAGTGGAACAAGTGACCAAGTCCATCCATTGCAAACTGGCTATCCTGTATTGGATACAGGACCAGCTTATACCTGAAGCTAGGCTATCCATTGCAACCAGCGTCCTGCTCCCCATGCTGACCTATGGTGCCCCTGTAATACAGGGAATGGCCAAGCTGGAGATCACCTGAATGCAAATCCTGTACAACAAGGTAGCACGATTTGCTACCCAGGGTCACCCCAGAAGCCACCACTGTGACACACTCACCAAACTACAGTGGCCCACCTTTGATGCTCGCCTCCAATACCCACTCCTCTGCCTGGCTTACAAACGACTCCGTCCATCCACTCCACCCAGCCTGGCAGCTACAATCACCACCAAAAATAACCTTTGGACCCTGAGGACCGCAGGGCGGATGCTGCTAAAAACCCCCAGGACGCGAACCAATGCGGGAGGCAAGTCTTTCGCCTTCACTGCCCCCTACCTGTGGAACAAGCTCCCTCCTTGGTACAGGAAGCATCCACTCTCCCGAACTTCTGCACCAGACTCAAGGCCCACATGCTTGAAGCCAGCACCTGCCACTGTTCGAACACCTGAAAGTCCCACCGCCTCCTTCCTCTCCAAACCCCCGCATCTGTATAACCTTGGTTTCAGATTACCGCGAAACACACTAGGCAACCTTCGTGCTAGGATTTCTGTTTGGTTTCACAACAATTAACACCTGGTATACCATATGCTCTGTATCAATGCCAAGAATGACTGTAATCTATTAATTTACCTGTATATCCTCTGTAATCTCTTCTGTGCATGTACTGCTCCATGTAATGTCTCTCCGGGTTGCCCATGAAAAAGGGACCTTTGGGGCCCAGTGGGCCTACTCGGTCATCAGAATTTAATAAATAAATAAATAATATAATAATAATATTATAATATAATAATATATTATAATACAATAATATTATAATAGATAAATGCTGGGGCTACATACAGAACTAGTTTTAAAATGGAAAGTAAGTGCACCGAGTCTCTCAAATTCTAATCGTCCCTAAAAAGATCTTACAAATGAGATATAGAGCTTACCTGTATGTGTCAGCAGTTAGGAGATGCAAATATCTAAATAGCCCCTAAATTCAGTCAAGGAAGCAGCCATTTCTAGGAACCTTGAGACAAAAATAATGTCACTGAGAAGAGAGTTGTATGTTGTCAATTACAGTTAATCCTTCAGTGACATCAGTTTCGGTCTCAAGAGCCCATGAACAAAGTTGATCGTAGAGCTTCTCATACCTGCTAATGACCATTCTGTTGTAAACCTAACATCTTCTCTCCTTTGTGGATACATTGACTATTGAATGGATGTATATCTAATGTATATACTAAATGATTTTTGTAAAAAACTGCCATCACCTGAAGAAGGGCACTGCGAGACCTGAAAGCTTGTGTGCTGAAAATGACTTGTTGGTCCAATAAAAGATATTAAATCTCCACTTTGTGCACCCATTTGTACAAGGACCAGTATGGCTACCAACAATTCTCTGAACTCTGTAATTCCACCTAATTCTGCAGAATTCTGTCCAAAATTCTGAATGTGGAATTTTAACCCCAGAATTGTATTCCATGGTTTATGCAGGCTGCAATCATTTTCTGCAAACTTATGTAATCTGTGTAATATTATTCTACGGTTTACCTAGAACTGCTTTTCGAAATTCTGTGGAATTTAAAAAAGAAATTGCCATTCTGCATAATATCCGCACTGCCCTAAATCAGATTCCATAAAATGACTGTTCCTTTGATTAAATTTAAAGATTATTTAAATGTGAATATATTTGTACCGCTGATGCTTAGAGGTAAGCCCAAATACCTTGCTGCAAAGATCTTTTCTTGAGTTTTCAGGATTCGAGGGAACTGGCCCACTTACCTTCCCCTTTAATTGCTGGGGGGACAAAAACCAAAAAGAGAGACATGGTGAAAGAACAGTAACTAAATATATGAACTGGGAATACATTCCTCACCCTTTAAAGTGAACTTTCCTTCCTTAGTGTTGCATTTAGTAACCCCATTTTATACAAACACAATAAACATTTCATTTTACCTTACTTTGTCATCAAATTCCAGCTCCTCTTTCAGCTTGATTAAGCTGATATCATAGTTATACTGTTTTGAAACTGGTTCATACTTCTCATGTACAATGACCTTCTCAACGGGACGAGCAGGGACATCAGACGTTTGATTTTTATAGTTCTTAGTGCCTCCTGCAAAAAGATTCAGAAGCATTTATTTCAGATATCTGTTTGGTCCACCTCAATAAATCAGACCTGTGCATGCTGCCCCCTCAGTTTTTCATTCCACTGAATGGCGGGTGTAGCCTTTACACAGACCAACACTATCTTCCCCTTATAAAATGGCAGGGTAAAATCATGGAATCTGACTGGCTGTTATTTATGTGTAAGATATGGTTTACACATGGCTAAAAAAAAGGACTGCGAAGAGTCTGGAACCCAGATCAGTGGGTATTTGGAACACAGGCATTTCAGTTAGGCCCCCTATAGCCAGAACTGATCTTCCACCACAAACATGGCTGCCACCTTTACACTGTAAAAAAAAAAACTTCATCTGGGCCCTAAAAATAAAACTACCTTAAATAAAAAATGAAACAAATGAATTAAATTCTGTTTCCCTGATTATCACACTCTCCTTACATACATAAACAAATTAGAAACAATAAGAATTGTTTATAGTTTTCACTACAACTGTTTCTTTGCTGACAGTGAAAAATTCCCCTTCTATCTTTACCTGCTCATCAGGGAACTCTCTTCTTCTTGCCCTGACAGTGAGATAACTGAGTCTCTGGCAGCAACAAAGGCGGTTGTTGTCCGTGTGTACACAGAGTATAAGGAGAGAAACATTCTGCCAATGGAACTGAGCAGAATTTTGAATCCATGTATTCCATGGTAAATATTCTATGATAAACATTCCATATTTTGAATGTTGGAAAAAAAAAAAACAGGAAGAAGAAAGTAGGCAATAATACAATGACATCATCATCAATATCATCATTTGTAGTGGGCGGAAGGACTATTTTATCATTAATGTACACAAGTAAATCTATTGTTTCTACATATAAACATGCTTTTCTCAACTGTAAAATGTTTTAAAAAAAGGAGCACATTTTATAAGTGCAATAAGGCACTCTGGGATGTGCGTGGAACACATTTTACCACACGGCCAGTGGCTAAAGTCACTTGGCCTTTGGCCTTGTGCCTTATTACGCCCCTGGCCGTGCGGTAAAATGTGTTCCATGCACACCCCATCATGCCTTATTGCTTACATACCCCTCATATTTAGTAGGCGGACCTACTTCTGTTCAGTTTTACAGTGGGGGAGGGACCTGCAGCTCAGGGAAGTCAGGTGACCTATAGGGATCTGATTAGACCCTTCTGTTTCTATGTTTTCCATGAAGCTTCTCCCTCAGCCAATCATTGTCAGTGATATACCTTGTTCAGGCCTTGTATTCTCCCATTTTCCCAGCCCAGCTGCCACCTGATGGCTCCCACAGCCTCCCTTATGTCAGTGTGGTATCCAGAGGGAGGACCAACCTCCCTGAGGCAGTTCACCAAGTGGACAGGATCCAGAGTTGGGAGCATTAGGATACAGGGGAGCCAGCTACATCAACTGTCATATAGAGGACTGTGGGATTTTTATCTCTTTTTCCCCTCTGTCCTTCCTCCTTTAGTGACATGGGTTTAGCCTCTGACAGCCTCAGATGCACCCATTAATGCCTGTGGAAAGGGCAAGCTCCTCAGGCCCATTACAAGATTCTCTGCTGCTCCAGGTGTCTTGACTCCTTCCTTCCTTCCTGGCCGCAGTGCACAGTCTAGCCTACTTCCCAATGTGGCAACTCAGGTTTTGTTCCCAAACTTGGGTCATGTCACAGTGCGTTGTGCTGGACCATTTGGGCGGCCCACCCCAATGGTTTTTAATGCATTCCATAAAGCTTTCTAATTCTAAACTTTGGAACCTTCCAAATCTTGAGATTCTAATGGGATCTTGGGATACTTGGAATGCAGTTGAGCTTTGCTTGGGTGGTTTATGATGTCTCCAGAATCTCTTAATAGGAGTAAAAAAACTAAACTCCAGCATCCCGCCTCCTCATTGGCTCTGCCCCATGTGTATACCATGCTGTAGTCACATGGGTTGTGTGCACCCTACCATTGTGTGAGTGCACATATGAGGACCATAGGTAAGTTTTGTTTTAATTTTTTAAAAACAAAATTCAGGAGAATCGCCTTACCGCAGTTCATATTAGTGGTAAGACAATTCTGAGGGGGTTTACTAATTGGGAATCCCCCTCCACACACACACACACACACACACTGAGCCTAATTCACCTTCAGCTCACATGGTTTGGCACGCCGGGGGGTGGGATTACCATAGAATGCATGAATAGATCCAGAAGCAAATGATTTGATACCTTTTAATGGACCAACATAGATGTAACAAGAACAAAGTGCTCTAGCTTTTGGACCAACCAGTCCTTCTTCAGAAGCTCATGGCAGTTGTTTAGAAAATACAATACTTATAACAGCTAGATAATGCAGAGAAAAACAGAAAAAATTCCCCATTGGTTTAAAATACTCATTTAAAAAAAAACAAAAAAAAAAACAGAAGATGATGTCAGAGAAGTTTAACAGTACAATACTGCCTTCGGCCAGAAAGACCCTTGGGTCAGATGTGCTTGGTGGAACACACATACAAAGAATCCTACTGCATATAAATTTAATTGACATAAGATAACACTGCTGAAGCAGATAACTCCTAAATCAAGCTATGAGTCTCACAGTTAGTATAAGGATGTGATTACTGAAAGGCAACCCCCACCCAGATTAAAGACAAACTAAGGTTGTTATAGGGCTCATGAAGTTTCAATGTTTGAATTATAGACAAGAATTTACCAGTAAAGTTGTCTTAAAAACATCAGTGCACACTGTGCGATGTGTAAAACCTAGCTGGACCTGTCACCCAGCTGTATTCTCAAGCTAGCTATAAGGCCCAAGAAATTTCAAAAACCTCAGGACTATATAAATAATAATTTAAATATAAATTGACAATTTTAGTGTCAAACAAAAAACTCTAGTCGAGGAACCTCAAGGAATTAAGACCATGTAGCCTGATATGTACTGATGTCAATATATACTGAGAATGTAACAACTTGATGTACCACAAGTGTCTAAGGAATCTGAAAAAGAGATACAAATGTAATTTCTCTCCTCCTCTTCATACAAACAATATACCCTAACCCACCCCACATCACCATAATGTGGGTGGGGGAGATACATAGCTTAAAGGAGATGTTGTCTCTCTCTCCCTTTTCTCTCTCTCTCTCTCTCTCTCTCCACAGACACACACACACACACACACACACACACACACACACAGCTCTCTCTCTAGTGAACCTATATTAACTTCAGTCACTGCAATTGTTCCCCAAAGGAATTCAACTTGTCATTAAATCCTAAGTAAAGGGCTTATGTCTCCTAATATCTACAGAGTAAAATGTAACACTATTTAACCATACTACTATCTGCAAAGTAACATTTCCAAGGATACTAGATAGAACTACCATGAAATAAACCTGCCACCCTCCCCAGGATAAGGTAACTAGAAGTAAATATAAAGTATATGTGTAAGACCAGAGGTCTAACATACCTACATATCCACAAATTACTACAATATTAGCCTAATGTAAAAAGATCTGTGCAGGACCCCCATGCAAATGAGATCACACACCCCAATATGTACAGAGTTACAAAAATTATATATAACAGTATATGATAACACTCCTGTATGTACACTAGCAGGCTGGGTAATCTGAATATGGTGCAATGGAATCAACCTCCCCCCCCCGGCAAAGATAAAAAGTAAGGAGGAATTAATATTCATTGTGTGTGTGAAATAAGAATAGTAACACATTATAACTCCATATATCTAAATAGAGACTTGCGTCAATGTGACAGCAAGCCCCACATCTGTTATATCACATACCTCACAACACATACCCATACATACACACATGCATCCACATCTCACACATGCTGAAGTCCTATAATATGTCAGCTTGAAGAAGAAAAGGTCTGTGGATGTTAGTTTCTGTAGTGTCCCATAAAGCCAAGATCCAAGTTCATCCCATCTGCTACCATATTGAGATGTAAAATAAGTTTAATCTCAAAAGCTCGTCTCTGTTGTGTGTTTTTGAGATTTCCCTTTAAGACCATTACTGACATATCTGAAACTGAGTGGTCAGGCTGGGAGAAGTGATGCCCCACTGGTTTTTCAGTCTTCCTTGCTGTAATAGTATGTCTGTGTGAGTTCATCCTAGTGCGGAGCTGTTGGCGTGTCTCTCCAACATAACCTGTTTGTGGACATCTCTTGCACTGAATGAAATAAACAACATGTTGTGACATGCATGTATAACTCCCATGCACCTGGAATTGTCTGTTTTGTGATGTAACCACACAGACCGAGGTAGAAATGAGCCCACAAGTCTTACAGGGACGTTGATTGCAGGGTCATGTGCCATTGTGTGACATGGTATTCTGTTCCGGTGAAAGTTTGCTCCTAATAATTAGGCTGGATAAATTTGGTGGTTGTTTAAAAGATAGTAGTGGGAGTTCCTTAAAAATACAATTAAGGGTTTCATCCTCACTAAATATTGGGTGGAGATCTTTAATAATCTTACGCAGACGTTCAAGGTCTGGATGATATGTGACTACCAAGGGTATTCTGTCTGTAGCTGTCTTTTCTTTATATTGAATAGAATGCATGGGCATCTTAGCCAACTAGAATCATACCCCGGGTGATTGCCAGAACATCAGCATCTTGCAGTATTACATAAAAACATAGAATCCGTCAGTTAGTCTTTTGCCGATAATCTCATGGAGCTTAATTCTCCATCTATGACTGAACTTGATCTGTCATCAGGGGCTTTGAAGTGTGCTCTTTGAAGGGAATCGATTCATCTCACTGTTTGGTGCAAAAAACATCTTGCGGCTCAGACCTCCTCCTTGTTCAGTGATATCCAGACCTTAGAAGGGTGCATTTCATCAACCTCACCTCAGACAGAGTGGAAATGATTGGAAGACCTTAGATATCAATATAACACTTTACTGGGTGAGAAGGTAGAACATTTACTGTTATGTTCCAAAGTGAAATATTTTGCTCAGGGGGAGAAAGCCAGTAAATTATTGTCTCTCCAGCTGCAATCTCAAACAATTGACAGAATTGTGTCTTCCATTCGTTCTGACTTTGGCCAGCTTCTCACTTCACCGTGGGACATAGTTGCCACATTTAAGATCTTCTACCAATAATTATATGTGCCACCCTCCTCTCCTTCTTCTCCTTGAAGACACCCCTCTTCCTCAATTGACTGATACATCTGTTGCTAGCTTACAAGCGCCTCTAACCCTTGCTGAAATTTCTCAAACTATTGATTCCTTAGCCTCAGACAAATTTCCTGGCCCAGATGGGTATACCACTAATTTTTACAAGTCTTCTAAAGCTTCATTGGCACCCAGACTTTTGGGCACCTGTAATTACATCTTTAAGAAAGGCCTATCTGATGTTTCGCTCACTGAAGCTACTTTTGTTGTACTCCCTAAACCAGGTCGTGATCCCCAGTTAGTTTCCAATTATAGACGAATCTCCATAATCAATGCTGATTTTAAAATCCTTGCCAAGATACTGCCCTGCTGACTGGGTTGTGTGTGGGATTCTTTTCTGAGTAGGGAACGAGTAGGATTTGTAAAAGGTAGGCTCTCGGCTGACCAGCTCTGAAAACTATCTTACCCCTTTTCTGCATCCAGAGATTCCCATACCCTTGTGGCTTTGGTGTCCCTGGACGCAGAAAAGGCTTTTGATAGGGTCTCATGGGACTATTTATTTGCCTTGTTGCCCAAATACTGTATCCCCCAGGAGTTTATAAGAAGGGTCAGGGTGTGCTATTTGTATCCATCGGCTCGCATATTTTGTAATGGTGTCTTATCGACCCCATTTCCTCTTCACCAATGTACCAGGCAAGGACATCCCATTTTGGTCTATCTTTTTAGTCTTTTTCTGGAACCTCTGATCTGTAAGCTTAACTTTTCTCTGCAGGTTCATGGTATCTCAATTGGACTTCAAGAATATAAATTATCAGTGTATGAAGATAACATCTTGCTGCATATTTCTTCTCCTATTACATCTTTGCCTGCTGCCTTGCAAATTATTTCTCAGTTTGGGATTATTTCCAATTATAAATTGAACTTAAAGGGGAACTGTCATCAACAGGATTTCTTAATGTCTGAAAGTCCATAAAAAGCTAATTTTATTGAGCCATTGTTTTTATCTGTCAGTCTTTGCAGTCCAGAGTTATTCATGTGTAAATCACCCTGTAATAAAAGGCTGGTGACAGCCATATGTTTTGGGCTTCTGACAGGAAATGATGTCGCAGAGGGTCTAGGTCCTCCTTTAACTGTATTTAATCCAGCAGGTTAAATAGGAAATCAACTGTTTTATTAAGTGTGTTTTAATATGTTATTACATCCCTTTCTACATCTATGATCATTGTTTTGTATGTGCATTAAAACTAGTGAGTTATCACCTTTACATTTCAAACTTAGTAAAAATAATCCATCTTCAGGATTGCTTTAACCTCTGGGCTATACTGTCAGCTGACCGTCAAAAACTACACCTCTCAAGGCTGCCTCTGTGGCGCCAACAGGTATTGGGGCCCCATATCAGGATTTCTAAATCTTGGCTGTGTTTATATCAGTACAGATTTCTGGGACTGCCACAGCACCAACCTCTACCTTTTTCAGTTCCCTGTCTTACAGCATTTCCTCTTACAATATCCAATGTGAACTTAGGTCTACAAAATGCAATTGTGGCTACGTGCCTATTGTCCTGGCATCATGGGGCCACCCTTGAAATGTGTAGCTTTTGATTATCAGCTGGCAGTACAGCTGTGAACAAGCTTCGTTCATTCAGCAGAATGGGATTTGAGCATGTGTTACGATTCTGAAAATAGTATACTCTTTCTATCCAGATTTGACTTGAAAAGAAAAAATACAACACAATTACTTGTTTATTAATTGCAAAAACACATAGATGAGCAACACTGTTAAAACATGCATAACCAGAAACACATTATTAAAATATAGAATAATACTGTATATGGTTGGGTGTGTGTAACCAGAATTTTACACACACCCGAGGTGTGGGATGCAACATAAACCCCTAGGGGTTTATAAAAGCATCGCACCCTGAGTGTGTATAAAATTCTATTTTTTTACACACACACAAACACACACTTATTTTATTTAATTATGGTGATATTTTTTCCGTTTCAGCACAGTTCAGTTAGTGCAGCTCATCTGTCAGAGATAGACACACACACACACATACACACACACACACACACACACACACCACATGCACATACTTCACACACACACTCTATGCAGCAGTGCTGATGGACCGCGACTTTCCAAAATGTCGTTACCACTGTAATGTAAAAAAAACAGAAAAAAGAGACAGGCAGTGTGTGTGTGTGATGCCCTCGAAGGGTACGAGAGGCAGGATCAACCAGATTGATTATTTTCCTTTGCAAGGCAGGATCAACTAGATAGATATTTAAAAACAGTTAAAATCTTTGTCTTAATTGTGTGTGGTAAAGCTCAGTGCTTGGTAATGGAGCCGCCATGTTGGGCAAGATTTTCAGCTGACCCACAGTGAAACTACAGTACATGCCAGTTAGCTTTCTATGGTGACGCTTGACTGACAGGTGTTGATGACAACCTCCTGGTTATAACCTCAAATATCAACCGGGAGGTTGTAACTGGAGATGAAAGTGTCTTTCTCTGTATGTAAAAAGTGATCACCATTAATTAAAGAGTATTTTACTTCTTTTGATGAAGTTAAAAGTATAACAGTTTCTCACTGAAATAATTTGGATGGAATGGGATTTTCTACCGTAACAATGCCAGAATTATATTGGATTATTAGGAGGCAGTATAGTGCAGTGGTTAATGGCACTGAGTTACAAACCTGGAGACCCGGGTTTGAATCCCACAGACCCACTTGCATACTGTGCGACTCGGAGCAAGTCACTTAACTTCCTTGTGTTCCCAGGTCGCACCTGGAAACAAGCTTCAGCTTAGTGTGCCTTTCCTGGTTAAACAATTTCCCCTTTCCCTTATTTTTACTAACAGTTTGAAATGTAAAGGTGATAACTCACTAGTTTCATTGCACATACAAAACAAATATTATAAATGTAGAAAGTGTTGTAATTACAAAATCCCATTCCATCCAAAGTATTTCAGTAAGAAACTGTTATACTTTTAACTTCATCAAAAGTAAAATATTCTTTTAATAATGCATTTCGGACTATGCATGTTTTAACAATGTTGTCCATCTATAGTAATTGTGTCCTGTTTTTTTCTTTTCAAGTCAAATCTGGATACAAGGAGCATACTTTCTGAATTATAACACATGCTCAGATTGTTTTTATTGTCTTTGTCCACAAAAGGCACACTGAGCAACAGCTTGTTCCCAGGTGTATTGTGGGAGCACAGTGAGGCCATGATGCCAGGCCAGTAGATACATAGCCACATTTGCACCTTGTAGACCCGAGTTCACTCACAACATTGTAAGAGAAAAGGATGTAAGAGAGGGGATGGAAAAAGACAGAAGGTGGAACAGTGGCAGCCCCAGAAATCTGTTCTGACATGTTCAGCTGGCAGTACTCTATATCCTAGAGGTTAAAGCAATCCTGAAGATGGATTATTTTTACTAACTGTTTGAAATGTAAATGTGATAACTCACAAATTTCAATGCACATACAAAACAATTATTATAGATGTAGAAAGTGTTGTAATAACACCATAAAAACACACTTAATAAAACAACCGATTTCCTATTTAACCTGTTGGATTAAATACAGTCAAAGCAGGACCTAGACCCTCGGTGACATCATTTCCTGACAGGAGTCCAAAACATATGGCTACCACCAGCCCTTAATTACAGGGAGATGTGCATATGAATAACTCTGGACTGCAAAGATTCACAGATAAACACAATGGTTCAATCAAATTAGCTTTTTATGGGCTTTCAGACACAAAGTAATCCTGTTGATGACAGTTCCCCTTTAACCAAGACTGAGGTAATGCCACTTACTGGTCTTACTTCAAAAGCTGATATTGACAGTCTTCGTCTAGTTTGGGTACGGGACAAGTTGAAATATCTAGGGATTCACCTTCGTACGTTACCCACTAAAATGACACAGTTCAACCTTGATTCCATTTTGCTTCATATTAAAACAGACTGAGAACATTGGGCTATGTTAACCATTTCCATGTGGGGCCATCTAAGCATTATAAAAATGGATATTTCATCCCGGTTACTATATCTCCTGCAAATGTGTAACTCTGCATTGCCTCAGTCTTGGTTTAATCAAATTCACAGACTTTTCATGTCCTTCCTGCGGCAAGGTAAGGCGGCTCATCTGGCTTTATTTTTTTTAAATTAATGCGTTCTAAACAGGATGGGGACTGACAGGTTCCATGCCTCTTTTTGTACTATCTGGTGGTGCAATGTACCAGCTTTTCTTATTGGCTCGTATCATCCAGTGATGACCTTCGAGGGTTCTGTGTCCCACACTGGGTAGACATAGAGCATTCTCTGTGCTCTAGCATTGCCCTAGATATCCGATCACTCCTATACCTTCCCCCGGAAGAAGCTCCTTTGGCCATTGAGGGCCACTCCATTGGAAGCAACTCTCCAAGTTCAATCGCAGTTATGTTCTCTATTAAAAATCCGGCCATACCAGGACATTTTTATTTATTTATTTTTATTTAAATTTTGGTTACCGGGTGGGCCCACTGAGACCTCGACGGTCCCTTTTTCAGGGGCGATCTGGGATTAGTTACATGTACTTTGAGGGGGGAAATAAACCAAGGCATTGGTATGTACAATCAAGCGAGACTAATACAGAATATAGGAACATACATCACACCATGTAGTGCAATTGCAAAACATTACAACAACAGTCCAGACATTTTGTTATTAGTTAGAAACAAGCAGTTAACACATCTCAACATTGATAAATGCAGGGACCAGTGCTCCCTTTGCTGCTTTCCATTCTTAGCTCCCTGTTAAATATGTTCTTGTGCGAATGTCACCTCTTTTTTTTTTTTTTTTGGGTCCCATCAGGAGACCTCAGTTGAGGCAGCAGCACTGGGGCCCAGCACCAATGTATGATTTTAACACTTTCTTAAGCCCCCTATGGAGGTGCTATCCTGTACCTCTCTTGGTAAGCTGTTCCAAAGTTTGGGTAGGGCCACCCTGGCCGACCTCTGACCTAGGGATGATTTGATTCTAGGTATTTCTAGTAGTCTCCGATCAGTGGACTTGAGCTCTCTCCTGTTAGTCTTGGAGGCAAGTAGGTCTTTTTGACATCTCCCAACCCAGCAAATAGGTCTCTTAGACATCTCCCAAAATTTGTAAGGGAACCACAATTTTCAAATAGCTGGGCTGATGCTTTCTGAGTAGCTTTGGCCTAGCATGGGTGTTGATACTATTGCAGACCTGGTTCGTTCTCAAAAATAACTTTCTTTTCAGGAAGCTAGTGTCTTATACCATTGGTCATCTTGTTGTTGTTTCCACTAATTTCAGGTGTCACATATGCTCCTCCAGTTTTTGGGTACTGGTCCCTGGCATAGACCCTTGGGGAACTTTGTTTTTCCCTCTTGTTAATACTGCCCCTACTTCTCATTATATCTCATATTATTATCATTCTCTGAGGGACTATTTGGCTAATCCTGAGGGCCCCAGGTTCTATTATTGGGATCAAGCACTCCCGATCAATAATTCTATACGGAATTGGCCGGAGATATGGAAGCATTTATACAAGTACATAAAATGGGATAGGTACCATTTGATGTAATTCCAGATTCTACATAACTTATATTACACTCCGGTCAAGCAGTATAAAATGGGTACGCTACCCACTGACACTTGGCTCCAGATATGGCAAAGAGCCTGGTTCCTTGTTTCATATCCTCTGGTCTTGTGAAACAGTGGTGCCATTTTGGTGGTCAATTCAAACACATCTCGATCCCTTGCTTGGGTTATCTGAGGCATTCCTTCCTGAAATATGTCTTTTGGGGAATATGCTGGTGCCATGATTGGTAACTAGAGGCCACATATGGCCATGATTGCAAGTTGCACAAAAAAGGTCATCCTTCGGCACTGGCTCGACCAGAGCTCGCCTCAGTTTCTTGAATGGTACAGGGAGGTATTGTTTTCCCTTCATGCTGGGCACCTTATCGCTAATGCGACAGGTAAGGCTCATAAATGTGAATGCATCTGGGAACCCTTATATGTCCTATTAACTGTATGATCGTGGGACCTCGCCATTTTTAGATGGGTCCCTACAACTGGTTGTGTACACTGACCTGTTATGGCTTACTTCCCATGAGTTGATCAGTTGGGATGGTTTGGTACTCTTCCAGGGTGGGGTGGGGGCGGTTGGGGATTACGGAATTATACAAAATATTTTGTTTCCCGGAACTTATTATTGTTCTCCATGATTAACAGGATATGTACAGTTTGTTGCCTTCCTTTCAATAAAGTTTATTCAATTTGAAAAAAGAATCTGTCAGTTAGAAAGAGACTAGTGGTCCATCAAGTCTGCCCATATTATCATATGGTCCTGCTTCTGTTTGGTTTATAGTGGGGGAGGGACCTGAACCTGTGATGTACAGGGATCTGACTGAGACATTATGCTTGTTATTTCCAGTCAAGCTTCTTCTCTATCAGCCACTCATTGTCAGTGATATACCCTGTTCAGGCTATGCATTCTCCTGTTTCCCTGCCCAGCTGCTACCTGGCGGCTCTCATGGAGAGTGTGTGGAGGGGGAGAGCCAGCCTCATCTGAAGCTTTGTTCCTCAAACATCATGCACTGCTCCAGCCCATTTGTTCCTGTGTGGCTGTTGTGCCCAGTCCCCACCTGTGATTGCAACTGGAAGTGTGGCTGAGGATGTGGCTGCAAGTTCAAAAGCTCCCCCCCCCATTTGTGAGTGGCAGCACAAATGGATAGAGTAGATGGAGTGCAGACAAAGTGCTGGAGTTCAGCAGGGAGTGCAACAAACTCTCTTTAAGCTCCAAACACTCTGTGCCAGTAAATACCAGCCCTTCCTGTGACTGTCCTGCATGCTGGTACCACAAATCAGCCTTCATCAAGCATCATGCACTACTCCAGCCCCTCTGTTCCTGCAAGAGTCTGTTGTGCTTAATCCCTGCCTGTAACTGCAACTGGAGGCATGGCCGAGGATGTGGTGGCAAGTTCAAATGCCCCTTTGTTTGTGAGCGGTAGCGTGAATGGGTGGCACAGACAGGTAGTGCGGATGGAGTGCAGACAGAGGGCATGATTTTCAAAGGCTGAGACTGGCACAAGGGGGCCTGTGGCAGGGAGAAATGGTGTAAGGGGCCCCTTGTGCCTGTCCCAATTGTAAAAGGGATGTGCACCACTGGAGAGACTGCATGTGCTAACCAGGCTTGCACCATCCTTGCGATGTGTGCACCAGTGCATCACAGTGGAAGGGAGGTTGCACCAGGGCAGGGCTGCAGTATCCCCAACAATGGGATTCTGCAAGCCCCCTGAAGTGGCACATGGACCCTGCATTTAGGCCAGCCTGCAGCTGGTCTAAGCTGCTGTTCACCACTGCCTCAGCCCTTTACCTCTCCAGCTATTCCAGAAAATACATTTCTTTCAAATGTAATTAGATTTTTGTCCCATAGAGGGCTGTGCAGGGAAAGAAGCAGGTTCCAGTCCAAAGCACTCGATATTTTGTTCCATGCTTTAAAGATAGCATTTAAGGTGGGATTAGAAACAAGTGACTTTGGGAGCTCTGTAAAAAGGAGGACTCTGGGGCTGGCACCTTTTTGATAAAATAATTTCAATATAAACCCATCGTGGTGTCTGGTGTTGATGAAAGTCTCATGCCAAACCTTAAAGTCTGGGAGGCTAAATCCACCACAGATTCTCAGTTGCTATGATTTAATGAAAGATATTCTTGGGAGTTTTACATCCCAAGTATATTTCCACAGTAGTGACAATGCATAGGGCCTTTTTGTTTGTTAATCTGCTCTGTTTCTTTCTTACACAAAGCCTACTTAGTCCGGGTAGATCGAAGGCTGTATTACTCTGTTGAGTCTTTTGGCTAGGATCTTAAAATCTACAATAATAAGGGGAAATGGACTACAATTATCATAGAGGAGGGGATGTTCATCTTTCTTTGGAATAATGGTAATAGCTGTTTCCCCTATGGAAGGAGGAAGTACCCCCAAGGACTGTGCATGAGAAAAATTCTATTTAACAGAGGAGCAAGACACTGCTCCGCTCACGTCTGTGTGCTGTCGTTACTCTGGACTATAGTGCACACATTTTGCCCTGTTGGCCTTGACATTATTGTATAATTTATTTTTAGTTTTTAATCTTGTGCTGATTTTTTTTTTTTTTTAATTATTCCATCATTATGTTGGCTTGCGTGCCAGCCAACATACTGCATTAGTAGCAGATTTGGAGGCGCGGTCACTGTTGGGTGCATGCAGGGCACGCATCAGTAGGTGTGTCCCTCATTCCCCACTCAGCCTGCATGCAGGCGCCACACCAGGAATACATAATGTGGCGAGCACATCTAAGCAAAGGTCCGCTGCAGTGTGAGCAAAGCTCATCATACGTAGCGGCACCAAAACACACCCTCCCTACGTGCCTTTCCTGGTGAAGCCCTTCAGTTAACATGGTGGCGCTGATTGCCGCCATGCAGAGAACTGACTTCAGGGGTGCCCAGTCCCCCTGTCGACATGCCCCAACCCACTTCATTTGCCGACAGGGGAGCCAGCTCCTGTCGGCATAATGCAACCCCCCATTTAAAGTGTGTGCCGAGGAGGTGCCCCATCCCCTCAGCATCATGTACCCCCTTCCCAGTTTAATTTGCCGATGTGGGAGCCCTCTACCCATCGGCATAATGTCCCCCCCCATTTGTTGTGTGCCAACAGGAATGTCCAATCCCCTGTCAGCTACAGAACCCCTCTTCCCCCAAGAAAACACTCAGGTGGCATGCTGGGAGGCCACTGCAGCATGCCAAATGCCCCATAAAAGAAAAACTGTCCCGCAATGTTTTTGTCTTTTTTTAAACCTGCAAAGCAGAAAATGGTCCCTCGTTCACTCTGGTGGCCCCGCCCCTAACTCGTGCCCACCCTCTGCACACCGTGCCTCCCCACACCCCCTCACCCCATACTTACCTCCGGAGCATAGTGTGATGATCTTCAGTGGACCGAGAATATGTCTGCACTCTTCAAAGCCGACTGCAAACTGAAGAAATGCCGGTAAGCTGTATAATTGCATAAACAGGGTTTTCTCAACTTTGGTGCATATCTCAGGCATTTTGGGGAATTTCAGCACCAAATTTTCAACATGGAGTTATTGGGACCCCTCCTCATTAATTCAGGACCAATTAACGAAACAACAGTGCCACTGTTCCTGAGGGGGGCTCTCAAAAAGCATGTGTTGCAAATTTGGTAAAAAAAATAAAAAAGGTTGTTTGACAAGCGTGCGTTGTGCAGTTTCCACACACGCTTGTAACTTCGTGAATTTGTGATATTTTCACTCCCGATGTTCAAAACTGGCATTTTTCCACACCTCCTTATGAACAGTACAGCTGTCATTTTACATATCCTGGGCAAAATGTGTTTTCGCATGTCTGGCGCATAATAGCGCAGTCACTGTGCGAAATCAGTTTTCGGGACAGTTTGAGGAAATGACAGTGACTCTGTTCATGAGCAGAGGTCCTAAACTGCCTAGGTTGAAAATTTGGTGACACAAGTCCAGATCTGACTGTGTTACAAGCGAGCATTGCGCAGTTTCCACACACCCTTGTAACTTCGCAGATCTGCAATATTTTAACGCCAGATTTTCACCATTGGCACTTTATCACACCTCCTTATGAACAGTGCAACTGTCATTTTTCACAGCCTGCCTAAAATGTGTTTCCACACCTGTGGTGCATAATGGCGTGGTCGTTGTGGGAAATCAACTTTTGGGACAGATTAACAAAATCACAGCACCACTGTTCAGGAGGGGAGGTCCCAAAATGCCTATGTTGAAAATGTGGCTAATAAAATCCCTAAAATAATTGGGTTATGGACGTGTGTTGCACAGTTTCTATGCCTACTCATGACTTCACCAAATTTTCATATTTTCACTTGAGATTTTCAACGTTGCCATTTTTTTACACCTCCTCATGAACAATACAGTTGCAATTTTTCACATCCCGCCCAAACTGTGTTTTCATCCCTGTGTCATCAAATGGCATAGCCGCTGTGCAAAACCACCTTTCAGATAACAAACTGATTGTGCCGCTCTTCATGAGCTGGGGTCACAAAAAGCCTATGTTGAAAATTTGGAGTGAAAATATCAACAAACGTCTACGGTGTTAGGGTTTCCAACTGTAACACCCCACCCTGTAGAGACTGCCAGGCATCAGGGGTGTGACTTGGGATCACTGGCTGTAATGCTCATGCCATTCCACCCCCAACCCTACCATGCAGCCAGTGACAGACATCGAGGTGTGCCTTGGAGTGCTTAGCCCTAAAGTTCACCCCATTCTCTTATACTGCACCCATTTCACTGTATTTCCTTATATAATGGGGTAAGTATAAGGCCCAAAGACCCCAAAGCACACCACCACACTTGTCAGTGTCTGCAGGGTAGGGTGAGGTAAAATGGCATGAGCGTTACAGCTGATGACCCAAAGGCACACCCCAACACCTGTCAGTCTCTGCAGGGTAGGGGTGGGGTTGGCGTCAGTTCCATGCTTCACTGCCATTCCTGTTATGCATCTCTAACTCCTGCACTACCAATTCCAATGCCAGCAAGACAACATTTGGCATTGACAAATGCTTGTTTTTATAATGTGGCTGTTTTTTGGTACTGTCAGGTTTACTAGACTGTTTATTTTTTGTATGTGCTCACTGATAGACCTTTTCTGTGGTAGTTTACCCCTTTTGGGGATTTTATTTTCTTTGTTTTGGGGGACTGGCACAGGGAAGGTAACTTTTTGGGGGGGTTAGGTTGGACTGCAGTTTTTATTTTAATCATATACTTTTAACTTGCTGTATTTTTACCTTCTTTCCATTTTAGTTTCTTATACAGATTCCCCAAAGCCCCAACAGGGGACAAACTGCAGTGTTCTTTCATTCCCCCACCTTGGTCTGACATTACCACAGTGGGTCATAAAAAAATAATGCCATATAGGGTTTTCATTTCTGCTGTTTTAGAACAGTTGCTAAAAGCACCAAGTGGGTTTATTGGGTAAAAAAAAAAAAGACCTAAACTTACCAGTTTTTTTCAGTTAGCTTTTGGTACACTTTTTATTCCTCTTAGTGGCTAAGAGATCATCGGGGGGTAGAAGGGAAGACTTCTTGCTACCAGTCCCTTCCCCCTACGCCAAAACACGAAGCCGAATCCGGGACTGAGGTGTGCCTGTGTTGTTTGTGGAGCAGCAGTCCTCCTTCTGCATCGTTGACTCGGGGATCTGAACAGTCCTGGGATTTTTCTTTTCATCGCCGCCGCACCAGAAAAACGCCAGAGACCCAGACTTGTTCTCCTGCCTGCTTACTCTGCAATGGGGAACTGGGACTGTAGTCTGCTGCCACACTGGGGACCTGGACCTGGTCTGTCCGGTGTGCCAATCAATGCACCAGTCAGCTTGAAGTCCCTCATTGGCACCAAAATTTGAACTGGAACAAAGGACCTGGGCAAGAGGTATCAGCCGGCCCAGCATTTAAAAGTCACACGAATACCTGCTTGCCAGTAGACGTCACTGGAAATCACTGCTGCATCATCAGGGGGTAGAGGGGAAGACTTCTTCCCTTCCCTTGTGCCAACATGGAGCCGAATCGAGGGTTGAGGTGCACCTGCGCTGTTTGCGGCATCGCGGTCCTCCCTCTCCACCGCTGACTCAGGGATCCATGCTGTCCTGGGTGTTTTTGTCCCAGCCCACCCTCCCTGTCCTCCTCCCTTGTTAAAGGTCCTCATTACTCCTCCTATTGGTGACACATCCAATTATACGGTCTCCTCCTTGCATACTGAAATATACTAACTCTGAGACTGCCAATATCAGGCTTTGCTAGTCTGATGTCTACTGTGCTAACTAGTCTGGAAATAATTTTAAGCCGGAATCTTTGAATTCGGAATACTGTCTTTGCTAAGAGATAAAGAAGTATTGCTAATTATAATAGATTCGCATGTGTCATGACGAGCTGCAGCAGTCATAGTTTAGCTGAACACCAATACTGCTGCGGCGGGATCATTGCAGGTCATAGACGTCTCTGAGTGAATTAGAAGGAAAGCATAAGTACTGCTATGGGTCAAAAACAACTAGCACAGCAATATAATGGGTGAACACTCCTGAAGAATGCTAAACCCTAAGACAGGGAAGTCCCAGTGCCCCCTAGCCCCCCACGCAGGCATGATAGCTTTAAATGTACACCAAACAGGAGTGTCATGTTGATCGTACTGTATATATGTACTGTCATGTGGGTAGACAAACTCATGGGTGCTAACAATATAAATCACCTGACATGGGGTCCGCAGGACTGTCATCTACCTATATCTGCTCTATCATCCTACTACCCCAGCTGTAGACTCAATACTAGTGATCCACAAGTTAACAAAAAAAGGGTCCCACTACTTAATGTTCCTTAATCACTCCTTAAAATACCAAAAGTTATAAACTTAATCTCAGTATTGCTAATACTCCTGGCTGGAGACATCGAGCCCAACCCTGGATCCCCTGTGGTTAACTGTATGATTGGTTCCTCACATGACTCGAACTGGACCTCTCCCAAGGGCATAAAAATTGCCCATATGAGCATATGCAGTCTGCGTCCCAAAATTCTAGGGTCCAAAGCTGGGTGGACCTGTACAAGCCAGACATGCTGGCAATGTCAGAAGCTTGGCTAAAGCCACACATCCCAACCCATGAGATTGCGATCAATGACTACAACATCTTCAGGAAGGACAAAAAGGGGGTGGGGTACTTATATACGTTAAAGACTCTAGTGGCGGCACTAGCAGTGAGCTGATATTCGTTAGGGTCACTCTTGGTCTTACTAAGTGCCTAACAATAGGCTGCCTATACAACCCTCCAAAGTCTTCCCCCCACGCTCTGGAGGTGCTAACCAAAGCTCTAGCAAAATGTGCCCCCTCTGAGCTGTTAATCCTGGGTGATTTTAACCTGAACTGAGCATCTGACACACAGCAAGATCTCAAAGCTACCCTCCTGGATGCCAACCTAACTCAGGTCATCACTGAAACCACTGGGCATAATACCAAAACTGGGAACCATTCTACCCTAGACTGGGTACTGGTCTTTAATCCATTAAACATACAAGTGGCTGGCACTATGGTGGTTGCCTTGAGTGACCACTCACCAATATTCTGCATATGGAAAAATAGGTTGCCCAGGGTTCCTCCAAGACTCCTCACAGCCAGAGATTTTTCCCAATTCTCTATTGATGCCTTCCAGGTGCACCTAGGCAGTTTGGACTGGAGCCCTATTCGACTACTACTTAGCCTAGATGATGCATTGGAGTACTTCCAAAATACCTTCACCTCTGCAGCCAACACATACGCTCCACTGAGGAGACTTAGAACAAAAGGTTGCTGCTACAAGTGGATTACACCCGAGTTGAAAGCAATGATGATCAATCGGGACAAGGCCTGGAAAAGCATAAGAAGTCAACCCTTCCAGAGGATCTGGTAACCTATAGAACCTTAAGGAATCAGCGTAAACAAACAGCAAAGTCTGCAAAGAGGGAGTATGATAGGAAACTCCAACAGAGCAACCTGACTGACCCTAGGTCCTTCTGGATGCACATTAATGCTTTGTTAAAGGGCAGTGGTAAACCAACCCAAGGCCCAATAGACTACAATAGCCAGATGCTTAACAAAGATCAGGAGACCACCTCAGCCTTCAACCAGTTCTTTACCAACCTAGAAGACTACAAAGCCAGCCTCCCCCCTAAACATCCAGAGCAACCTAGCTCAGAGGCACCGAATCCTCTGCACTCACTATTTCACTTATGGTTAGTGAGTTTAAAAGAAGTATTTTCCCTACTAAAATCCATTAAAGCAAAAGGTTCTGCAGGTCCAGATGGCCTTGGCCGAAGACTGCTCAAGGCTGCTGCCCCAGCCATAGCGCAAACAGTTGCTTGGCTCATTAACGGGTCCCTGTTGGAAGGGGCAGTACCCAACATCTGGAAACAGGCCTATGTGATACCCATACACAAGGGGAGCCCCAAGGAACCAATACGTAACTATAGGCCTATCTCCCTTTTGTGTACCCTAGCCAAAATACAAGAAAGGCTGGTCTATTGCCAACTCTGAGACTACTTGGAGGCCAACCAGCTGTTGGTGCACACCCAACATGGTTTTAGACAAAAGCATGGGACTGACACAGCCCTCAACAGATTCTCCATTGATTTTCTCATGGCTCTAGATAAAGGAACCCCAACTGGGGCCATCTTTATAGACCTGACCAAGGCCTTTGATTTAGTAGATCACAACCTCCTGTTAAAAAACAAGCATTTGTCAATGCCGAATGTTGTCTCACTGGCATTGGCATTGGTAGTGCAGGAGTTAGAGATGTATAATAGGAATGGCATTGAAGTGACGCCCAACCCCATCTCCACCCTGCAGAGACTGACAGGCATTGGGGTGTGCCTTTGGGTCATTAGCTATAACGTTCATGCCATTTTACTTCACCCTACCCTGTAGACACAGACAAGTGTCGTGGTGTGCTTTGGGGTCTTCGAGCATTATACTTACCCCATTCTATAAGGAAATACGCTGAGGGAGGTGCAGTATAGGAGAATGGGGTGAACTTTGTGGCCGAACACTGCAAGGCACACCACAATGCCTGTCACTGGCTGCAGGGTGGGGGTGGGGGTGGAATGGCGTAAGCATTATAGCCGATAATCCCAAGTCACACCCCTGACACCTGTGAGTCTCTACAGGGTAGGGTGCTACAGTTGGAAACCATAACACCATAGGCGTGTGTTGGTATTTTCACTCCAAATTTTCAACATGGGCTTTTTTGTGACCCCACCTCACCTCAGTTTGTTAGCTGAAAGGTGGTTTTGCACAGCGGCTATGCCATTTGGCGACACAGGGATGAAAACACATTTTGGGCAGGATGTGGAAAATGACAACTGTACTGTTCATGAGGAGGCGTAAAAACATGGCAACATTGAAAATCTGGAGTGAAAATATGAAAAATTGGTGAAGTCATGAGCATGCATAGAAACTGTGCAATGCACGTCCTTAACCCAATTATTTTTGGGAGTTTTTTAGCCACATTTTCAACATAGGCATTCTGAGACCTCCCCTCATGAACAGTGGCGCTGTGATTGTGTTAATCTGTCCCAAAAGTTGATTTCCCACAGCAACCATGCCACTGTGCGCCACAGCTGCGGAAATGCATTTTCAGCAGGCTGTGAAAAATGACAGCTGTACTGTTGATAAGGAGGTGTGAAAAAATGCCAGTGCTGAAAATCTGGCATGAAAATATTGCAAATTTGCAAAGTTACAAGGGTGCGTGGAAACTGCGCAACGCACGCTTGTAACAGTCATTTTATGGACTTTCAGCACCAAATTTTCAACATAGGTATTTTAGAACCTCTGCTCATGAACAGTGTCACTGTCATTTCCTCAAACTGTCCCGAAAACTGATTTCACACAGCGACCTTGCTATTCTGCACCGGATGTGCAAAAACACATTTCGGCCAGGATATGTAAAATGACAGCTGTACTGTTCATCAGGAGGTGTGGAAAAATGCCAGTTTTAAAAATCTAGAGTGAAAATATTACAGAGTCACGAAGTTACGAGTGTGTGTGGAAACAGCACAACGCACGCTTGTAAAACAGCCATTTTTGGGATTATTTTCACCAAATTTGCAAGATAGGCTTTTTGAGAGCACCCCTCATGAACAGTGGCACTGTTATTTCATTACTCAGTCCTGAAAGGTGATTCTGCGCAGTGACCGCGAAATCACCTATCGGGACCAAATAATGCCATGACAGTGACCGAATTCATGAGGAGGGGTCCCAATAACCCCATGTTGAAATTTGGTGCAAAAATTCCAAAATATGCCTGAGATATGCACCAAAGTTGAAAAAACCCTTTTTATGTCATTATACAGCTTACTGGCATTTCTTCAGTTCGCGGTCGGCTTTGAAGAGTGCAGATGTGTTCCTGGTCCACTGAAGATCGTCGCGCCAGACTCCGTAGGTAAGTATGAGGTGAGGGAGGTGTGGGGAGGCAGGGTGCACAGAGAGTGGGCGTGGGTTGTGGGGAGACCGCGAGGGACCGTTTTCTTCTTTCACTGGGTTAAAAAAACCCATTGCAGAACAGTTTTTATTTTTCAGGGGATTTGGCAAGCTGGGTGGGCTCCCAGCATGCCACCTAAGTGTTTTTTGGGGGGGATGCTGTAACCGACAGGGGGATTGGGCACCCCCGTCGGCACATAACAAATGGGGGTGTGCATTATGCCGATGGGGAATGGGCTCACCTGTTGGCACATACATTGTATCAGGGCATGCCAACAGGGGTATTGGGCAACTCTGAAGTCAGCATTAGGGCAGGCAGTGTGCCGCCATGTTAATTTTTTTTTTCACCAGGGAAAGCACATCGGGAGGTGCCGCTGCATATGACGAGCTTGGCTCACATTGCAGAGGACCTTTCCTTAGATGTGCTCGCCACATTATGTATTCATGGTGTGGCGTCGGCATGCAGGCTTATTGGGGAATGAGGGACGCACCTACTGATGCGTGCCCTGCATTCGCCCAACACTGACAGTGCCTCCAAATCTGCTACTACCACAATATGTTGGCTGCGCATGCACGAGCCAACATAAAAACAGGTAAATTTGTCCTTGATCAGCACTCCCTAACCTGGTTCACCAGTTACCTGACCAACAGCTCCCAACAGGTCAAGTGGAGAGGGGACATATCTGAACCACTCCCTCTCAAGGAGGGCGTGCCACAAGGCTCTATACTGGGCCCCCTCCTGTTCTCACTGTTCGACAATGATTTAAGCAATCATTGTGGAGGAAGCTCTGTCATCCAATATGCAGATGATGTGATCATCTACAGAACCTCGAACAGCATTTCTGATCTGGGACTGCAACTCCAATCGGACTTTGCATCCCTAGACAGATGGCTCTTGGAAAACAGACTGGTTCTGAATGCTAAAAAAACGAAAGCAATCTTGTTCAGACCGAGAATCCTGGGTCAGGATAGAAGCCCCCGACTCCCCCTGGTCTCCTCATCTGGCGTACAAATACAGATACTGAAGACTTATAAATACCAGGGCCTGACACTGGACCAAGACTTCACACTGAAACTCCATGTGGATCAAACAACCAATGACTTACACCAAAAACTAGGCCTACTCTACCGACTGAACACCCAGTTGATCACTGAGACCAGGATTACTATAGCTACAAGCATCCTCCTCCCAACCCTGACATATACTACACCAGTAATGCAGGCCCTAGCAAAACAGGACCTCAATAGGATGCAACCGCTATACAATAAAATTACTCACTTTGCATCTATGTCACACTCGAGGTGTCATCATTATAAAGCATTGGCCTCCCTAAACTGGCCATCCCTGAGCCACTGGCTACAGTACCCCCTACTATGCAGCACCTATAAATTCATCAGCAACCCACCCCTCAGTAAGTCTAACTGGAATGTTGGTTCCAAAGCGCTCAGGCAGACAGCTCCACACTACTGGGAGAAATCTCTTGGAAGAACCCAGGGTAAGGTCCACAGCAGGCAGCAAATCCTTTGCCTATGCAGCTCCTGTACTGTGGAATAAGCTCCCCAACCACCTCCAGGATGCTACCTCACTGGGTACCTTCTGCAAGGGGCTCCGTGGACACCTGCTAGAAGAAGCGCATGCCTTTGCACCTGAACACAGTAGCACAAATCCAAAAATCTAGCCTTCCATAGATCCGATCAAAACCTTGGAAACCTTTAAAAAGAAAAAAAGCTATCATCTGTTTTGCTCTGTCTTAATTACTCCCTAGGTATTTTTTACAGCCCTGTTATAGCCCTCATCAGGATAGAAATATGATATATCTGTTGGTGATTGTCTGATTCCCCCACTGACTGAGTACTGTCCTGATACTAACCAAATGTGGTCTGCTCCTATGTACTGTTTTAAGCAAAATATTATTACTTCAAGTTCTATGTAACTAATTCCAGGTCGCCCCTGAGAAAGGGACCTTCGGGGCTCAGGGGGTCTACCCGGTTACCAAAATTGAATAAGTAAAATAAATAAAAATTCTAGATTATGGTGACACTATTTCTCATCACTCTCAGGATTCAAATCTTGTCCCCTTAAATACAGTTTATTTTCAGCTACTGCATTTTATTTTAAAATCCAATTTGGATGAACATCACTGCTCTTTGTTATATCATTTAAACTGGCTATCTCCCAGTTCAAGGCATAATCGATTAAGGTTATCTCCTATTTTTCAAACAGCTAGTAACCTAACTCCCTCATCTCTTTCCAAGAAGCTAATTGTTCCTGTTCATAAATATAGTCTGAAGGATGCGTCTCCCCATAGTTTTTCGCTTCCTAAATGTGCCACACGTTGTGGTAAGAAGTATTTTACCTATGGTGCCCCTCTTTCCTGGAACAGTTTAACCCTTCCTCTTACAAATTGCTCCACTGTCGACTCTTAAATCCAGCTTGAAGAAAAAGCTATTACTGGATCAATCACTTTGCATTTGTTTGTTAACTAATTTTAGTACTTTTTGTCTCAATGTCTTTTATTGTATATATTGGTGCTTGTAGTATGTTTATAATTATTACTTGGGATGTTATGCAAACAAGACTCATTTCTTACAGAACTCATCCTGTACACTTGGAACTTTTAAATACAAAAATAAATAAATAAAAAGCTGAGGCAATCCATTAAGTGGACAGGATCCAGTGTTGGAGGCACTTTTTCCTCTCACCCACCCACCAAGCTGAATAATGAATACAGAATGCTCAAATATTTAGGACCCCGAATATAATATTTGGCTCAGATATTTAGGGAAAGGTATTTGCACAGCCTTGCCCATGGACAAGTCGGTGAGAAGAAAAAACTTAATTTAGAGAGAAAGGGCACTGGGTCCACCAAGTCTGTTATATGTTTTATTTGTATAAAAGTAAAAATATTGTTCCAAATAAAGAAAACCCTTGGGCCTTTCTATTTCTAAGATTTAAAGCACCCCCCCCAAAAAAAAAAACCTACAAAAAAAAAAAGTTTTAGAGATTTGAAATGCAAATGAAATATTAGCATATAATGAATATGAAAGTTATGTAAATTATCAGGATGCTTTTAGAAATGTTCTGGTTTTTTGTATTAGAACTGCTTATCGTGAGAAACCAGAAAGGCTACACCAGCGTGGCTTCTAACTTACCAACATAAACAGTTATTTCATCAGCTGCGTATGTTGTATCATCAGCCGTAAACATGTTATGTGCTGCGGTTAAGATCCAGCGCTTGGATATAAGGGATCCCCCACCTAGGTAGTCTTTGTCCTGCAGATAAAAAGAAGTTAGGCAGCATTAGGCAATGTTAGGGTAGCGTTTAACTATATACTTGCAGATAAGTCAACTTTCTCTCCCTTTTCTCTGGTCTGTTTTAGATAAAATTAACGTGAGAATTTTGTGGTCCCTATTGGAGCCCACAACTCATTTTTCTCAGATTTATACTTTAGTGACTTTTTTAAACAAAAAATACTCAAGAAACAAAAATTCACAAAAAGAAAAACAAAATAACAGCAACAACAAGTGACACAGTACATCTAATGGAACATGCAGGTGTAACCCCCAGGTGGCGCTATCCCAAGGGCTACTACCCCTGCCTGCTTGACTACAGACAGGTTGAGGGGCCTAGGTTCTATGGCGGGTGCCTCCACCCAGAGGTCAGGGTTTGTAGTGGTTAGACTAGCTTGGTCACAGCCCTCTGGGACACTGAGACCCCCTTTTATTCCCTCTAGTGGTTCACGCAATGCACAGAAGTTACAGTCCCAATACCCAACATGTACACACTATTTAATCATAAAGTACCGCTTACCCTCAAGACTAATTATGAGGTTCGTCTCTGGGGACCCCCTGTAAAATAAGGTTAATCAGCATACACCAACCAATACAATGCTTAATGTGTAGGTACTGACACTTAAGACAGTTTAAAGTTTAACAACATCAAATCTGGTGTATTTAGGGGGAATAAAACACAGGAGGGGGAGATCAGGTTAATTGCAGAATTAAATCACAGTACTGTGCACACATACAGGGGCTGAAAAGTCACACTCTGGGTACCCAGGTTGGGGGGGGTGGCTACCCAGGTCCGTTGCCCAGGGTTGGCCAGCAGGTGCAGATGGACAGGGCCCTGTAGAAGAAAATATATGCACAACACCCAATTGTAATCTGGAGCCGAATGGCTCAGTCCATGAAGAAGTGAAACAACAAGAATTAGATGACACACTTGTGATTGAAAACAGGCTGCAGGGGAATACCCTAATTTGTACTCACAATAACCAAGCTGAGAACCGGATGGTGGATGTTCTTCTGGGTTGCCAGAACAACAGGGCATGGAGACAAGGTCCTTGTGACTGGACCCCACTGCAGTAGATAGCAAACGGATTTAGTCCGAGACAAGCTGGGATTTGCTTCCAGCTTCAACACACAGCACACAGCACAGGGGAGTGGAAATAGCAATTTCCCACAAGCACTACACACGTTCATATGTAAAAGGAAAGTACTATACCAGGCAGGCTGCTCCTAGATCCCGATTGCAATTACTGCAAAATACCCGGGAGCACACACAGCAGTTTCAGTTCCTGACAGACCGAGCGCGATTCAGAAATCTCTCCAGTCTTCTACAGGGTTAGCCTGGTTTCTAACTTTCAGACTTCCTTCTTTCTCCTTACAAGTCGGATTCAGTCCGAACTAGTGCTTACAATGGCTGCAGGCCGAACCTCAGGGCCTCACATGCGCTTTCTGCGCGCAACTATACACCGCAGAAGCACAGAGCTCCTTCTCTCTTCACTGTCACAACTGATCTGATCTTTCCAGTCACAGAGCAGGGCATTTCCTTTAGCTCCACACTATTCTGTTGGCTGGTTCGGCTGTCACTCACAATAATACTCCCTCTGTTGGTGAAAAAAGGCGCCAAGGTCAAAACTACATTTCCCAGAGTCACTGCTTATACAATCCCCTTGTGGCTGGCTCAAAATTGAGAGTCCAAGTTCCAATTCGTCCACAGGCTCTATTTTAAGGCCTCCCTATCCTCCTGATTGGTCCAAGTCAGCAATTCAGGACCAAAGTGAAAGAGCTACACTGGAACAGTTCGTGCTGAAATAAAGACAGGTTAGACAAACTACATTTTCTCAGTCACTCTAAATGATTTCTGGCAAACAGTTATATCTTTCAACAAGGCTTCCTCTGCACATGTAGCGACTGCAGAAACGGATCGAATTGGCAGCAGCTCGGGCGCGATTTGAGCATTAAATACACAGTCTCCCCATACAAACTAATTAAGTCTGCAAGCAAACAGCTCTTAAAGAGAAGTACGTGGAGGCTCAAATAGCACTCACTTGGAACCACATTTAAACAGCTCAGACACCGAACACTGCCCAGACTTGGAGCATTCAGACAAGCTCCTGGAAGACTTTTGGGAACCCCCATTTGCAGGGGGGGTATACATGTTTAAACTATAACAAAAGCCAAAACAACAAGCTTTAGTAAATCCTATCTATTTAGTGCACTAAAATAACAAGCATTTGTCAATGCCGAATGTTGACTGCATTGGTGTGTTGAGCTCGCTCAGTGCCCCTCTGTCACTCGCTCAGTCTGTTTCTTCCGGTGCTGCAGGCTGCTCTTTTGTACTGGGCTCCTGCCTGTGTTGGCACCTTGTTCTGCCCACTAAGAAATCTGCAGCCGTCCCGACAGTGCTCCATTGAGATGGCTCACTCCCCCCCTCTCATTCGCTCATTCTGTTTTTCCTGGCGCTGCAGGCTGCCCTTTTGTACTGGGCTCCTGCTTCTGTTGGTGGCTTTTTCTGTCCACAAAGAAATCTGCAGCAGTCCCGACACAGGTCTGTTGAGCCTACTGACTCCCCCTCTCTCTCACTCACTCATTCCGTTTCTGCCAGCGCTGCAGGCTGGGCATCTGTACTGGGCTCCTGCCTGCATTGCCGCCTTTTTCTGCCAACAAAGAAATCTGCAGCAGTCACGATAGAGCTCCATTGAGCTCGCTCACTCCTCTCTCACTTGCTCATTGTGTTTTTCCCGGTGCTGCAGGCTGCCTTTTTGTACTGGGCTCCTGCCTGTGTTGGCAACTTTTTCTGCCCACAAAGAAATCCATGGGTGTCCCGACAGAGCTCTGTTGAGGTTGCTCAGTCTCCCTCTGTCACACGCTCATTCTGTTTGTCCTGGCGCTGCAAGCGGCCCTTTTGTACGGGGCCCCTGCCTGCATTGGCACCTCTTCCTGCCCACAAAGAAATCCACAGCAGTCCTGATAGAGCTCCATTGAGCTCATTCAGTCCCCCTGTCTCACTCACTCATACTGTTTCTCCCACCGCTGCAGGCTGGCCTTTTGTACTGGGCCCCCTGCCTGCATTGACACCTTTTTCTGCCCACAAAGAAATCCACAGCAGTCCTCACAGAGCTCCGGTGAGTTCGCTCACTCGCCCTCCGTCACTCGCTCTCTCATTCTGTTCTCCCAGTGCTGCAGGCTGCCCTTTTGTACTGGACTCTTGTGTTGGGGCCTTTTTCTGCCCACAAACAAATGTGCAGCAGTCCTGACAGAGCTCAGTTGAGCTCGGTCACTCCCCACCTCTCACTCATTCGATCTTAATCTGTCCCAAACAGTGATTTCCCACAGCGATTGTGCTATTCTCCGGCAGGAGTGCAAAAGCATATTTTAGCCAGGATGTGAAAAATGGCAGTTGTACTGTTCATAAGGAGGTGTCGACAAATGCCACTGCTGAAAATGTGGCATAAAAATATTGCAAAATTGCGAAGTTACAAGGCTGCGTGGAAACAGTTCAATGCACGCTTGTAACACAGTCATGTTATGGAGTTTCATCACCAAATTTTCAACATAGGCATTTTAGGACCTCTGCTCATGAACAGTGCCACTGTCATTTTCTTAATCTGTCCCGAACAGTGATTTCCGACAGCGACCGTGTTATTCTGCGCCAGAACTGTGAAAAGACATTTCGGTCAGGATGTGAAAAATGTCAGCTGTACTGCTCATAAAGAGGTGTGAAAAAATGCCACTGTTGAAAATCTGGCGTGACAATATTACAAATTTGCAAAGTTACAAGGGTGCGTGGAAAGTGTGCAATGCATACTTCTAACACAGTCATTTGATGGCCTATCATCACCAGATTTTCAACATAGGCATTTTAGGACCTCTGCTCATGAACAGTATCACTGTCATTTTCTTAATCTGTCCCAGACAGTGATTTCCCACAGCGACCGCTCTATTCTGTGCCAGAAGTGCGAAAACACATTTTGGCCAGGATGGGAAAAATGACAGCTGTACTGTTCATAAGTAGGTGTGGGAAAATGGCAATGTTGGAAATCTGGAGTGAAAATATTATAATTTCACGAAGTTATGAGCGTGCGTGCAAACTGCACAACACACGCTCGTAACACAGTCATTTTATGGAGTTTCGTTACTAAATTTTCAACATAGCCATTTCAGGACCTCTAGTCACGAACAGTGTCACTGTCATTTTCTTAATCTGTCCTGAACATGGATTTCCCATCGCGACCACGCTATTCTGCGCCGGAAGTGCGAAAACACATTTCCACCATGATGTGAACAATGACAGCTGTACTGTTCACAAGGAGGTATGAAAAAATGGCAATGCTGAAAATCTGGCGTGAAAATATTGCAAATTCACAAAGTCATGAGCGTGTGTACCAACTGCGAAGCGCATGCTCGTAAAACAGTCATTTTTTGGATTTTTTCCACCAAATTTGCAAAATAGGCTTTTTGAGAGCCCACCTCATGAACACTAGCACTGTCATTTCATTAATCAGCTCCGAAAGGTGATTCTGCGCAGTGACCGCAAAATCACCTTTTGGGGTCGATTAACGCCATGACAGTTCAAGAATTCATGAGGAGGGGTCCCAAAAATCCCATGTTAAAAATTTGCTGAAAAAATTCCCAAAAATGTCTGAGATATGCACTAAAGTTGAAAAAAACCCTATTTATTCCATTATACAGCTTACCGGCATTTCCTCAGTTCACGGTCGGCTTTGAAGAGTGCAGTCGTGTTCCTGGTCCAGAGAAGATTGTCACGCCGAGCTCCAGAGGTAAGTATGGGGTGAGGGGGGTGTGGGGAGGCAGGGTGCGCAGTGGGTGGGTGCGGGTTGCGGTGGGTGGGCAGGGCGAGCGCCAAGGACCGCTTCCTTTTGCAGGAAAAAAAAAAGACGCCGAGGGACCATTTTAACTTACAGGGGCATGTGGCATGCTGGGGTGGGCTCCCAGCGTGTCACTGGAGGCTTTCTGTTGGGGGGCAACAGTAGCTGACGGGGGATTAGGCACCCCTTCGGCACACAAGGGGGGTCATTATGCCGATGGGGATTGGGCACCCCGTCAGCAGGCAATAAAAGTGGGAGGGTGGATTACAGAATGCCGACGCGGAGTGGGCTTCCCTGTCGGCAATAGAAACACTGAGGCACCAAAGCCGACAGGGATTGGGGCCCCCGTCAGCTAATAAACATGGTGGGGGGGTCTTATATTGTTTGTGAACACAGCAGCAAGCCATCTCCATGTTTACAAACAATATCAGGATTTTTACATCCCGCCCTGTAATGACGGGTCGCTCCCTCATTGTAGTGGATGGCTGACGCTGCAATGACGAGGCGGCCCCTCATTGCAGCGGTGAAATTGTCACAAGTTGGTGGCAACGTTCCAAACTGCTGTCACCAGCAGCCTGGAACGGCATTGGGGGAAGCGGGACAAGCCTTTGCAGGCTGTGGGGGCATTGGCCACAACAGTGCCGCGCCTCCACAGCCTGCTTCTGAGCAAGCTGCCACAATATGTTTCTTGCGCTGCGTGCAATCAACATAATAAGAGGCTGTCTATATTTCAGGTAAGTAGTTTAATTTGAATTTTGATTCAACATAAATGTTTCTTTCAATTATAAAATTCAAACTTATTATTGAAATTAGAGGATCTCAATCACCAAGCTCAGTATTAAAACCTTTCAACTCTCTCCAAGCAAAATCTCAAAAATCTTTCTCCATCGCATAAACAAGGGCTGTGTGCAGTGCAGAAATTTTTCTGGAATGGAATTCAACCAAATATTGGAAAATGCCACAGAATTCCATCAATAGCGGAATTCCGTCATTCTGCCTACGGAATGCTCCTCCCAGATTAATTATTTGCAAGTTAAATAAAGTAAGTCTTTTCTCCACAAGCCACTGAAAATCGTGTGGTTTATGTGACTGTAGAAAATTATTCTGCAGTTTGCACCAAAATCCTTTTCAGACTGCCATGGAATTTAAAAAGAACCTCCAAAAAAGCATTTTGGAAGCAGAGTTACCATTCTACACCAATTCCAATTGCAGAATTCTGCCCGCTACACTCCCCTATCATAAATGTTTTTCAGTTAATACTGTTCTAATGGCCTGCAGGCTTTATTCAGAGCAGTCCTGATTTTATTAAGGGCTGTGTTGTCAGCTGCACAATAGATCAAGATTCCACAGTCGATGAGCGAGAGGATGGATGAGAAGATTGCCAGCTTAAGGGCATCGGGGGGAGGCAGTGTTTGTAGCGGTGTAGGAGCCCAATGCGTGTGCAGACAGCCAAGGTTAGGAGGTGGACATGTTCATGATATGCTAGCCCTGAGTCGAGTGTATCCCCCAGGTACTTAAAAGAAGTGACTTACTCCAGTGATTCATTACGGACATTTTTTATGAGCAGGGGGTGTGAACTGTGTTTGTTTGGGGGGGGTGGATAAATAAGGTTTGTTTTGGTATTTTTGTAGTTGAGTGCACGTCTATGGTCAGTGAACAATGACTCAGCTTCAGTGAAGGATTTTTGAAGCGACAGTTGGAGGGTGGTAGGGTCAGGGTGGGTGTGGAACAGCGCCGCATCATTGGCATATAGAAGGAGTTTACCAGAGCACGCACCCGGAAGGGTGTTGAAAAATAGGCTGAATAAAAGGGGACCGAGAATGGATCCTGAGGGTCCCCTGATGTAACTGGGAGGGGAGAGGACTGGGTATTGGTAATTCTTACTTGTTGCGTTCTGCCGGTAAGATAGTCATGGAACGAGGAGAGGCCATCTTGTGCCAGGCCGAGGTGGGTAAGGGAGGGTAGTAGCAGTGAGCGGTGAATGGTGTCAAAAGCTTTTGACAGATCTATGAATACAGTGCCTGCTAGTTGACCGGCATCTAGAGATGTGTGTAAGGCATTGGTGAATTCCAGAAGAACAGTGGTGGTGCCGGGGCTCTTCCGGAAGCCATGTTGTTCCTGGCAAAGGAGACTGTATTTGGTTAGGTGGTCAGAGATTTGAGTCGCAATTATTTTTTTCTAAGGCTTTGGAGAGAGGTGGGAGTATTGATATGGGGCGGTAGTTACCCAGCAATGTATGGTTCCCGCATTTATGGATAGGTGTGATAAGGGCAGTTCTACAGAATATTTGCACACTCCAATGCTTGTGATATATTCCTGTGTCACTTATTGCACTGTAAGTGGTTATATCCCTAGAAGTCCAATTTTTAAGTACTAAGTTTTTTGCAAGAATAGCTACCGTGCATAGTTGGCATTGTTGATCATTTGTTAAATTATTGGATAATAGTCCTAGAATGTACATTTCTGAAAGAAAGCATCCATGCAAAGCTAAATCTATTGCAGATTTACTTTTCAAAGATTTCCACAGATTTGCAACTAAAGGGCAATTCCATAACATACGAACATACGAAGATATGAAGAAGCCAGCAGAGGAAGGCCATTTGGTCTATCAAGTCTGCTCGTATTGCAGGGTCCAAAGCTTGAGCTAATGTTCCGTCCCTCCCCCCACTCCTCCCATCCTTCCTACCCATGATCCTTACTTTCCCCCATGCCTAGCCCAGCCTCTCTTAAAGCTGCCCACTGTTTTCAATGAGATGATCTCTTCTAGCAGTGCATTCCACATGTCCACCACCCTCTCTGTGAAGAAGTGCTTCCTGACTGCCCTCCTAAACCTCCCACCCTCCAGCTTAAGACTGTGCCCCCTATCATTATGGTTGCCACTCAGCTTAAACAGACTCTCTTTATCAACCTTATTTATCCCTTTCAAGTACTTGAAGGTCCCAGTCATGTTCCCCCCCTCTCTCTCTCTCCTGTCTTCCAGGGAGTATATGTTTGGTGCCCTCAATCTCTCCTCGTATACCTTACCCTGCTGACCCACTATCATCTTTGTAGCCCTCCTCTGGACCTTGTCCAGCAGGTTAATGTCCTTTTTGATGTGTGGGTACGAGTATTGAACTCCATACTCTAGATACAGCCTTACCAGTGACCTGTACAAGGGCAGTATAGACTCCTCTCTCCTACTGCTGATCCCCCTAGATATGCATCCCAGCATCTTGTTTGCCTTTGCTGCTGCTTTCTTTCACTGTGTGGAGTGCTTCGGGTCACTAGTGATCATCACTCCCAGTTCCTTCTCCTCCTCTGATGCAGATACTCAGACTCCACCCAGGTAGTACTCTGTCCTGGGATTCTTGGCTCCAATATGCATAACTTTGATATGCATATTTGATATGCAATATGCATTGAAGCCAAGCTGCCAGATCCTGGACCAGCAGCCCAGCTTTTCCAGATCTTCCTGTAGGTCCTGTATCCCTTCAGGTGTGTCCACTCTCCCACAGAGCTTGGTGTCATCCATGAATAGGCACATTTTTCCCTTAATGTCATCCCCAATGTCATTGATGAAGATCCCACTGGTTACCTCTCTGGTATCAGATAACTCTCCGCCCACAACCACTCTCTGGGTTCTGCCCCTCACCCAGTATTCCACCCATCTGGCCATCTTATCCCCAACCACAAGATCCACCAACTTCCTGATCAACCTTTTGTGGGGCACAGAGTCAAAGGTCTTGCTGAAATCAAGATAGAGTGTGTCTACCACTTGGCCCCTGTTTACTGTCTTAGTGACACAGTCGAAGAAGTCAATCAGATTCATTTGACATGATCTCCCCCCATTAACCCATGCTGCCTCACATTCTGGAGACCATGCTTCTCTAGATATTCCACCAACCTTTTGATTCAACATGTGATTTGTATTATTCTTGAATGTCACTTGTTTGACTGGTGTCAAACTGACTTATTCATAATGGGCCCTATGCACAATGCCAATGCGCCACGTAAACCAAGCATCTTGGCATAGCTATGCATGGCACGAATCTTGTGGTGTGGCGTCCATGTAGCATTCACAAAGGGTGCGCACAACAGGTACGCACCAGATCCCCTGGCCATGCACATAGCAATGCACCAGGGGCGGGTGGGGGGAATGCCAGGGGGCGTGCCAGCACTATTTGGCATTCAATAAGTCTGTAAGTGCTGGCTGCTGGGGTGCAGAGGAGGACACCAGTTAAGCCAGGGGGATCCTGCCATAACCTATGTGTCCTGCCCCGATGCACACAGGACCCCCAACAGTCCCTGCAGCATGACGGACCCCCCCCCCACACACACACATGATCATGCAGTCCTGGCGATACAGTGTAACTCCCCCACATGACATAAACCCTGGCCCAGACCTGTATGGCAGTCCCCCATGGCTGCCCCACCCAACACATGTCTGCCCTGGTCTCCGTGGCATATGCATACCCCCACATGCACGGTGCCCCTCTCCCAGAGGTGCAGAAGGGTCACCCCCTCCACGCACACACACACACACACACACTCAGGTGCCCCTGTCCCAGCTGTGGCCCCCCCAACACACCCATACCCTGGTCTACACTGGGCAGATCACCAACCCCAGTTACCCTGCCACTCATTGGTGGTCAGTGTAACCCCACCCCACGTGTCACCAACACTCTCCCCCCCATACCTGCTAAACAGTGCTGGGTGCTGGACGGCCAGTGGCACAACCCTTCTCACACATCCTCGGCTGCTGGGAGTGCACCCCTCTATATAGGCAGCATGCTCCCAGCATCGCTTACATGGCCTGCGGCTGAGGAGGATTGTGCCGCTGGCCATCCAGCACCCAGCAGCAACTAGCAGGTATGGGAGGGGGTGTGGTCGTGCTGCTGATGGTGGATTAACACTGACCACCAATGAGGCAGGCACCGCGTCAGGGGTGGGGTTGTTCTGTGTCTGGCTTGGTGATTGCAACGGGGCTCATGGTGGGGGATTACATCGGAGATGGGGCATGGAGTGTGGGGCTACCCCATCAGGGACAGGGCATGAATGACCCAGGGTAGTACTACAGCAGAACGGGCACCAATGTGTGTGTGTGGGGGGTAGGCTGCCTCATGCCACCAGGAAGTTGGGGCTCAGCTGCCTGGCGGGGGGAGGTGGTGACCCACTGCAGGGTGTACATCTATTAACATAAGGGTGCCTTGTACCTTGGGCTGGGCGGGGCACAGTGGATGTTGGGGCATGGCTGCATGGGTCCGGGTGCACGTCGTTGCTATTCACGCACCCGGACCTGCACCATCGGGTGCTGGTGATCCACTATGGGACCCAGGCTGGGCAACCCATTGGATGCCTGCCTGGGTCCACAACTCCACCCCTGGCCACCCTACAGAGTCCTGCATGCCGGGGGAGGTGGTGGAGCCATGAACAGGTAGCCACTGGTTGCGCATACTGGCATGTGTGCACCTGTCCACGAGTGCAGAGCTATGCGGGTAGGGTACCTGCCTTTGGTGCATACTTTACGTCCATTAGTGCATAGCACCCAATATGTAGTTGTGTAAATCTGTGGCAATCAAGTTTATGGAATGCTTCACAATTTCCTCATATCTCCTCCCAATACCCTAATCTTGTGGAGTATTAAATTACTTTCCCATCTATGTAGATTAGTATGTTTTTCTTTAATATTACTAAGCCTGCCAAAGCATTGCAGCACACATCACCGTGCTGATGGCCCCTCCCCTATAGTCTGAAGGCAGGTAGGGATCCTGCTACATGGGTGGGGACTTAGCCAGGCATCACCCATAAGGGAGAAACCACTAGGGCCATCCACAGGGTGTGGTCCACCTGGAGCAGGAAGAGTATGAGGATTTAAAAAGAGCTGGTAGCCAGCAGCTCTCCCTTATCCTGCCACCTGCTCCAGATCTCCCACCCACTCCCCTCATAAAAGCAGGGTTAGGGTTGGCCAGGGTACTGCAAGGAACCCTTTGGCCCAGTAGGTGTGACTGCAGTAGGGGTTGGGGATGAGTTTTCTTGGTTTTTCCTCACAGGGTTTTGCCAGGTTTTTTTTCTCCTCCAGAGGGGTTTAACGAGTTAGGCCACCACAGGCACTGTTGCAGTTATGTAATATGGCAGCTTGGGAGTCTCTCAGATCGATGGCACAAGGTGAAAAGGGGAATTAGTCAAATTCTTGCAAAGGGATCCTCTCCTCTGTTTGGCATGGGGTCTGTGGGACTGCAAGACCTGGACTGTCTTTGGAGGGGGTCACGGTCCAGCCTAATTAGGCTTGCCTGTGGGGGGGGCAGAAACACCAGATGGGGTGGTCATTTACTTCCACGGCCACATGGTGTCCCCACTACTGGGGCATGGATACCAACTCAGGAGGCACAGCACAACAGGGAGCCCCTTCGCAGAAAGGGGGCATGTCAGAGTTAGTATTTAAGATCTCAAAGCTGCTCATTGCACTCTAGTTGTGTAATAATCCGCTAATAAACATTTGGCTGTGACTATTTCTCTAAGGGGTGTGTGTGTGTGTGTGTGTGTGTGTGTTCTTCAGGGGGATGTCATGGGAATGAAGACTGTTAAAACAATCTTTCAGCAATAATCCACAACAGGGTGTGGGTTATGCTGGGATTTACCCACGCCTGGTGTGGTTTGATCATGAGGCCACAGACCAGGTGACCAAATCCACAACAGATATGGGTAAATACCAGCATAACCCACATCCTAGAGTGGACTACTGCAATTATACAATTGGTAGTAAGTAAAGGTTTAAGAAAAAAATATTAAAAACACTTTCATCTGGAAATAAAAACATTTTTGTTATTGATTTCTATATGGAACATCCTTCCTCTGTGTGTTATTTATTTATTTGAAAAAGTTTCACCAGGCAGGACATACAGAGCTGCCACAGCTTGTTTCCAGATGCATCCAGGGGCGAGGGGGATACAGATGAGGGAGAACGCAAGAACCACAGCATTACAGAGTGAATACAGAAAATACAGTACATACCATTCTGTTGGGGAAACAGGTAAGAATATACCATACAGTAGTATACAACTTAAACTAAGAACATAAACAGCTGTTTTACAGAGAGCAGAATCATATATACACTCACAGAGCAAGCTAGACATTTCCCGATATATAGTAAACTATAGCTCCCAAGTCAAAGATGGGGAGAATCATCTTTTGTATGATGTCTCTCTCTTTGGGCTTGTAGTGGAAGGCAGCCGCGGTGCTAAATAGTTCTGTGTTTCTAGGTAGAATATTGGTGTTAGAGACCCCCCGCCATCCTCCCATCTGATACACACACATAAGTTTGCTGGATGTTTGTTTTGAGAGAGAGAGAGAGAGAGAGGGACACACACACACACACATGTAACCCCCCTGCAAATGGGGGTTCCCAAAAGACTTCCAGGAGCTTGCTTGAATGCTCCAAGCCTGAATGGTGTTTGGCGTTTAAGCCATTTATCAGTGAGTGTTTTTAGAACCTCTGGTACTGTCTCTTTAAGAGCTGTCTGCTTGCAGACATAATTAGTTTGTATGGGGGACTGTGTGTTTCTTTGATTGAGTACCACTCAAGCTGCTGCCAATTCACCCCATTTTTGCAGTCACTAGGAGTGCAAAGGGAACCTGTCTGAAAGATGTAACTGATTGCCAGAAATCATTTACAGTAATAATAAAATTACAGTTTGTCTAACCTGCTTTCTTTGCAGTCAGAACTGTCTGCCTAGTTCCCCATTCTGGTTTTGAACTGCTGAACTGGACCAATCAGTGTGGGTAAACTAGCTCTAAAATGATGCCTTGGACGAATCAGAACTTGGGACTCATAATCTGAGCCAGCCACAAGAGGATTGTATGGGCAGTGACTCTGGGAGATGTAGTTTAGACTTGGTGCCTTTTGGACCAACAGCAGCAGTCTATTGTGAGTGACAGCCAATCCAGTCAAGAACTGGGAGGAACTCAAAGGAAGTGCCCGGTTTTGTCTGTTGGGAGTTTCAGTTTGAGATCTGAAAGTGAAGGAAAGAAACCCTGTGCTCCTTCAGTGCACAGTTTCAGTCAAAAACGTGTGCAAGGCCCAGAGTTCCGGCCACAACTTGTGTAACTGCTTGTTAGGACTGAATCTGTCCCTGTGAAAAGAATCAAAGGATCTCTGAAGAGTAGAAACCAGGCTCACCCTGTAGAAGACTGAAGAAATTGTTGAATTACACTCGGTCTGTCAGGAACTGAATCTGCTGTGTGTTCTCCTGGTTATTGTGCAGTAATTGCATTGGGATACAGATGCAGCCTGCCTGGTATAGTGCTTTCTTTTTTTTACCATATAAATGTGTGAGGAGTCTCTTGGAGATCAAAAGTAGCCCTGCTGACATTGAAGGACCATATCTTCTTTGGAGGTCGTGAGTACTAATTGGGTCGCTCCTGTTGAATTGCCACATTAAATCCAAATGGAATTACTGTACTGCTGACTGTTTAATTTTCCTTTTCTTGTGTGAAAGGGCCCCTACCAGCTGCCACGGTTTGGACTAGCTACTAGGGCCTGGGTACCCAGGGACAGTAACTTGTAGGGATAGGCCTGTGCACAGAGCCATAGGTAGATAGTAAAGTGATAAGCTAATTAACCTGATTTCCCTGTCCTTGTTATATCCCCTAAATAAATCAGAGCTGTTTGTTTCAACAAAGTTATACTGCCTGAGGTATTTGTCTATGTTAAAGTACTGTACTGTGATTGTTGCACTGTATCTTATTTTACAGGATGTCCCGGTGCCTGAACCAGCCTTGGGGGTAAGTGTATACTGTGAAGGTAATTCTGCTATATTGTGTGGGCCACTAGTGGGAAGAAAGGGGTTGCAGTGTCCCAGAGGGCTGTGACCAAGTAAGTTTAACTATTGCAAACCCTGACCTCTGGGTGGAGGCACCGACTGCTGGATCCAGGCCCTCAACCTGTTAGTGGCAAATCAGGCAGGGGTAGTAGCCCTGGGATAGCGCCATCTAGGGGTTACATTTTGGAGGCTCACCGCTGGGATTGTGTGTCCTCTAGTGGCCATATTTACAAACCACTGTTAAGGGAAAATAAATAAATAAATAAATAAATGGGTACCCCGACAGAAGTGGCTGTGCACCGGCTGGTGGAGTGGTGTACTGGGAGGAGATCGACCCCAAATGCTATGCTTATCCTGGACATCCCCTGGTATCAACATGACACTGTGCAGGAGTACTTTCCAAGGTGGAAGGTTTACAAAATCCTGTGGTGGTGGGTCGGGCACGCTAATCTGCTCACCCACACTTTCCTGGCCCTAGTAGAGTTTAAGGATCCCATAGATAGCTCCAAAGTACCACAGACCATTACCCCAGAGGGAGCCCTCACTGCTTGGAGAGTGATAACTAAGGACAGTAAAGACCCGGGGGAATGAGCCCCACCACTATCTGAAACTTTGAGGAGAATTTGCTAAATGGTTGCTGGGAGAAGGAAAACTGTGGAGGACTTGAAGAAACTATTCTTGCCACCTGGGGTGTTCCTCCCCAACACCCTCTCCTGCTCCAGTACCCGTAATGGTGGCTGAACCAATGCAGACTCCTATTTCTGCACCTGCCATTAGTCACGACTCTTACCGAAGGTTGAGGATCTTCTCTGCACCCTCCCACCCCCAAGGGAGGATGACTGGGAGACCTGGATAGACTATGTTGCCCCAAGTGCTAGAATGGCAATGCTCGGAAGCCAAAATAAAGAGGGTTAGTGAGAGCCTCCGAGGTCCTGCCCTGGCTACCATCCGTGCTAAACGGGCCAGTAACCCTGAAGCGACTGCACAAGCTATCTTGAGGCCTTGGAGAATGTGTATGGGAGCCCAGATTCTGATGAGGACCTATGGTGGAGAGTAAGAAATGCACAACAGTACCAAGGGAGTTGTTGTCTGTGTATGTCTCTCGGCTGGAAAAATTGTTGCAAGAATGCCTCAGAAAGGGTAGTTTGCCAGCGATTGAACTGGACCAACCAGACTGGACAGAATCCTTAAGTCTGCCCCTTCTCAGAACTGCTGTTGCTTCAGTTACTCTGGCAAATCGACTGGAATCCCCACCCTCCTATGATGAGTTAATGAGAGAAATTCGAGGAGTTGAGAAAAGCGACCTCGGAGGGACCTGCACCAATAGCTGTGGCTATGACCCAGTGACTGAGGGTGGCCCATCAAGTGAAGTTCAGGGGCAGAGGTTGGCAGTCAATGAGTGCTCTGATAAGGAAAAGATATGCCACAATGGGGTGAACTGTTGAGAGAGATCCGAATTCAAAACAGTCCCTTTATGAAGGCCACGCCTGCAAGTACGGGCCCCGACCTATATCCGACTGCATCTGCTATGGGGTGGGGATACCCACCATGTATCTCCTGCTGATAACAGCTCCGAACTCGATTCCTGACCATGGAAGTGGAGAAACTGACGAGATGTCTCCAAATGCTTATCACGCCGCAGACAGAGATGGCACCAAGGTTTCCAGTTAGTAATACCCCGCCTGGCTCCCAGTGTGGCACCTCGGCCAGCTCAAACTCCAAAAGTATGTTTTGCTATAATTGTGGGAAGGATGGGCACATGAAAAGGGAATGCCAATCCCCAAAAGACACTGACAAAGTTGCATATAGGCTACAAGGAGAGCTTCGGAGAACAAATCAGTGGTTAAGAGGTGCACGAAAAGATCCCAGTGAGGGCACCAAAAATGCTAATTCACGTCCTTTTGTGGCAAGGTCAGTTGCCCAGGCCCCCACTACCGCCTCTCCAGACTGGTCCAGAATAGTGGGTCCCTCCATGGAGACCACTGTAAAGGTAAATGGAGTGTCTACAAGAGCTGTATTAGACAGTGGCTCCCAAGTGACAATTATGTTTCAAGATTGGTATCAGAAGCATTTGTCAGACGACTCTTACAACCATTAGAAGGACTGCATGTATGGGGGTTAAGTGAGAAGGCCTACCCCTATTCTGGTAGATCAATTTGGCTGTCTTTCCCCACCTCCGTGGCTGGAGTGGCCGAACAAGTAGAGACCCTAGCCTTAGTGTGTCCCCCACTGGACTGTATGATGGTGTCCCTTGTTGATTGGAACAAATGCTCATATGTTCAGAAGGCTGGCACATTTGTGTTATGAAAACAGGGGTCAAAGACTAGTAGAGCTTTAAGAGTTCGGCTTAATTAAGAAGGCCTATGAGGCACAGAGAGATGCTGAAAATATAGAACCAGAGGAACCGGTTGAATTGTAGGGGAAGAAGGATCCTGAGTCTCTGATCCTGGCACCAAATGCCCAGTGTACCTTACAGGGAGAGGTCCGTATCAGAAAGGATGTTAAGAATAAAATATTAATGTTGGATGCACCAGGCGATGGAAAATTGCCAGAGGGACTGCTGGTCAAGCCTAGTATTTTGCCCGCTAGCGCCTGCTTATGCCAGAAGGGTAATGGTCCAAGTTCATAATGTGTCTGAAAGAGACATTCGAGTAAATAGAGGTTGCATCCTGGCTAATGTGCATTGTGCAGACACTGCAGTGCTACCCAGCAGCAAGAGTTCGGAAGAATGACAGAGTAACGCCTGACTTGTTTGATTTTCGCAACTCCCGCTGCCAGCTGAATGGAAAGTGAGGATCAGTGAGAAGCTTGCCCAGAGAGACCAGGTGTTTTCTTTAAAAGGAATGGGACGAGGATGCGTGCAAGGGCTGAGCACAATATCCGGCTGCATGACGAAAGACCATTTCATGAGAGGTCTCGGCACCTGGCACCTGCTGATATAGATGATGTGAGACGGCATCTGCAAGAGATGTTAGCGGCTGGTGTAATACAAGAATCCAGAAGCCCTTATGCTTCCCCATTGTGGTAGTGAGGAAAAAGAATGGGACAGTAAGGATGTGCGTGGATTATCGCACCTTAAACCGGCGGACTATCCCTGATCAGTACACAATGCCCCGCATTCAGGATGCTTTGGACTGCCTAAACGGGAGCAAGTGGTTCTCTGTGCTGATCTCCGCAGTGGGTACTACCAGATCCCGATGGCCCCAGAGGACCGTGAGAAGACAGCCTTTATCTGTCCGCTTTTCTTTGAATTCATGAGGATGCCTCAAGGGATTTCAGGTGCCCCAGCCACTTTTCAACGATTGATGGAGCGTGCAGTGGGGACATGAACTTACTAGTGCCTGGTATACCTAGATGATGTTATTGTGTTTGGCAGCTCACTGGAGGAACATGAGAGCAGATTATTTAAGGTATTGGATCGACTGGAGGACTTTGGCCTTAAACTGTCCATTGATAAGTGTCAATTCTTTTCAAACATCAGTAAAGTATGTGGGACACATAGTATCCACCGAGGAATAGAGACCGACCCAAGTAAAGTTGGGGCCTTGACCACCTGGCCACAGCCCAAAAATCTAAAGAACTGCAAAGATTCCTGGGATTCTGTGGTTTTATCGCTTCATCAAGGACTATTCAAGAGTGATCCGCCTTTACTTAACCTTACTCAAGGGTATCCCCCAACCCACAAAAATACCAAAAGTCAGCGTCCTCAAGACTGAAAGAGTGTATTTTCATCCGAGTGAAGTATTTGGGGCCCGCTGGACCTCTGATTGTGAGACTGCTTTCATGAGATCATATATCAACTTACCCATGCTCCAGTGCTGGCTATGCCGATCCAAGAAAACCTTACTCCTGCACACTGATGCTAGCTTGCAAGGGTTGGGGCTGTGTTGTACCAAGAGCACGAATGGCCTGAGACCAGTGGCCTTTGCCAGTAGAAGCCTGACCCCATCCGAAAAGAACTATCCTGTACATAAGTTAGAGTTCCTAGCTTTGAAGTGGGCTATTGTTGACCAATTCCATGAGTACTTGTATGGGGCTAAAATACTAGTAAAACTGACAATAATCCTTTGACCTATGTGCAGACCTCAGCTAAGTTGGATGCCACTGGCCACAGGTGGCTTTCTGCATTATCTACATATGACTATGCTCTCGAATACCGAGCAGGTCTGAACCACATAGATGCTGATGCTCTCTCCCGAGGCCTGTTCCCCAGAATGATTGGGTCCGATTGGCAGAACCTGACATTCGGCACTCTGCCGGAAGTTTGACAGGGAGGAACAAATGTCCACGGACGAGTGGACTGCATGGTGGATTGCTTGGGACCCTCTGAGAATTGCATACCTGCTGCTTATTGCCACTTTTCTGCAATAGACATTGGTGCACTGCCTCAGCTGGACAATGACAGTATTCAGCGGCTCAATCCTCACGATCCTATGATCAAATCAGCTTTAGAAGCCCTCATGCAGGAAAAGATGTGTCCAAATTACGCCCACTGATTTGAGAACTGCACTGTTATACAAAGAAGGTCCTAAGTTGAAACTGATCAATAAACTGTTATATAGAGAAACAGTAGACAGAGGGGACAAGTAGACAAACAACAACTGGTGCTGCCCACTGCCTTGAGACTCAGTATTGAGGTCCTTGCACAACCACATGGGGCACCTTGGTATAGACAGAACACTTGACTTGGTGAGATCCAGATTCTATTGGCCTAAGATGGGGCTGATGTGGAGCAACACATACGAACTTGTAGTCGCTGCTTACAGAGGAAAGTTTGCCCCAGAGGGCTGCCCCTTGTTAACATAACCACCAGTGCACCCATGGAGCTGGTCTGTATTGATTTCTGAGTTTGGAGTCAGATCAAAGAAATATCAGTAATGTGCTGGTGGTCACTGACCATTTCACGATATGCCCAAGCTTTCCCCACCAAAGACCAGAAAGCATCCACTGTAGCCAAGTACTGTGAGAAAACTTTTGTTCACTATGGGCTCCACAAAGAATCCATTCTGATCAAGGGAGACTTTGAGAGTCGTCTGATCAAAGAGATGCTTTCTCTGTGGGGAGTGAGAAAGTCCAGAACCACTCTACTACCACCCCAGGGGACCCACAGCCTGAACGTTTCAACCGCACTTTGCTAGATAGCTAGGCACCCTGCACCCAAAGGACAAGCCTAGATGGAGCCAACAAATTAGCACCCTGGTACATGCTTATAACTGCACCAAAAGTGATGCCACTGGGTTCCCCCTACCGCCTGATGTTTGGAAGAGAAGCTCGACTCACCGTAGATGTGTGTTTTGGGGTCTCTCCTGATGGGGTTCAAGCTGACAACTATTTACAGTATGTGCAAAGTTAAAGGCCCAGCTAACTCATGCGTACCAACTGGCTCAAACCATGGCTGCCAAAAGAAATCTGGCCAACAAAGAAAGGTATGATAAAAGGTGAAAGCACAGGAACTCCAGGAGGGAGATCGGTATTGCTAAGAAATCTGGGACTGCATGGCAAACACAAGATTGCTGACAGATGGCACCATCTCCCTCACATTGTAGTGGGCAAACTAGATGATCTGCCAGTGTACAAAGTAAGGCCTGAGAACAATTCAAAGATGTAAAACAATGCATAGAAATCATTTACTACCCATTGGACAAATCCTGATTGAGTCTGAGCCCCCAGAAGATGCCCCTCTGGACCAGTGACTAGAGCTGCTGCTAAGAAAAGATCAAGAAGTCTGCACCTACAGAAGCAGAGTTAAAGTGTTCCCCTGCACAAGTCCCAGTTGAGCATGACTGTCAGTCCATATCAGAAGAAAGTGAGAGTGACTTTGAATACATCCTTCTTACGAACTGAGTCAATTGTTCTCGGGCAATCCCTAGTCAATACTGGAGACAAAGCTGGGCCTTCTGGACTGTCTATGCCCCAGCTTCATCCCTGGAGCCAATGCTCCCAGAAAGTGAAGTGCAAAGCATCAGATCAGATGAAATGGAATCATTGCATGGTTGAACTGTTTGAGCTTTCAGGGAGGAAAATGATAGATTGGGGCAGACTGGTGATACACTCAACAAGAAGAGATATTTGAGTGCCCTGACAGTCCACTGCCAGTGTCTGAAAGCTCTCCATGCGAGCCAAATGTTGTGGACTCAGAAACTGTAACTCCTGGAGCTGAAAGTGCCCCAAGTTCTAGCCTCTCACCCCCATGGAGACCCTCCTGACAAGTGAGAACAATGCTGAAAATGAGGCTCAGAGTGCAGAGACTGCAACAGCCCCCTAGAAAGACTGGTCGAGCTGTAAAGCCTGTGGTGCACCTCAGTTATGATTCCTGGGCGGCCAGTGGACCTGCCTCTCAATGTTGTCCATAAAGGAGTGTATGTGTCCCCGAGCTCATTGCCCAAACTGAGCGTTAGTGCTAACTCCAAGTTACTTGTGTTGCCCTCTAAGTATGGTGCCCTTGCCCCGTCCAGCCCCAAGGTAACTGATAGGGAAGGGTCCCTCTTCAGGTTTCATGTACAAGAGGTAATAACTTGAGTTATGGTACAATGTGTGTGTTATACTGTAAAGAGTGACGACTGCAATGTTTCAGAAATGGTTCTTGGTAAAATGATGTATTGACTGATGATTACATGTGTGAGCCTAATGCAAATGTATATGGTTGCAGTTGAAACTTATGGTACTTGCTTGACGCGGACGCCAAGCTTTTCCCAGGCTAGGAAGGGTGTAACCCTGCAAATGGGGTTCCTAAAAGACTTCCAGGAGCTTGCTTGAATGCTCCAAGCCTGAATGGTGTTTCATGCTTAAGCCATTTATCAGTGAGTGTTTTTAGAACCTCTGGTACTGTCTCTTTAAGAGCTGTCTGCTTGCAGACATAATTAGTTTGTATGGGGGACTGTGTGTTTCTTTGATTGAGTACCACTCAAGCTGCTGCCAATTCACCCCATTTTTGCAGTCACTAGGAGTGCAAAGGGAACCTGTCTGAAAGATGTAACTGATTGCCAGAAATCATTTACAGTAATAATAAAATTACAGTTTGTCTAACCTGCTTTTTTGCAGTCAGAACTGTCTGCCTAGTTCCCCATTCTGGTTTTGAACTGCTGAACTGGACCAATCAGTGTGGGGTAAACTAGCTCTAAAATGATGCCTTGGACGAATCAGAACTTGGGACTCATAATCTGAGCCAGCCACAAGAGGATTGTATGGGCAGTGACTCTGGGAGATGTAGTTTAGACTTCGGTGCCTTTTTGGACCAACAGCAGCAGTCTATTGTGAGTGACAGCCAATCCAGTCAAGAACTGGGAGGAACTCAAAGGAAGTGCCCGGTTTTTGTCTGTTGGGAGTTTCAGTTTGAGATCTGAAAGTGAAGGGAAAGAAACCCTGTGCTCCTTCAGTGCACAGTTTCAGTCAAAAAACGCGGTGCAAGGCCCAGAGTTCCGGGTTCACAACTTGTGTAACTGCTTGTTAGGACTGAACTGTCCTGTGAAAAGAATCAAAGGATCTCTGAAGAGTAGAAACCAGGCTCACCCTGTAGAAGACTGAAGAAATTGTTGAATTACACTCGGTCTGTCAGGAACTGAATCTGTGTGTTCTCCTGGTTATTGTGCAGTAATTGCGATTGGGATACCAGATGCAGCCTGCCTGGTATAGTGCTTTCTTTTTTTACCATATAAATGTGTGAGGAGTCTCTTGGAGATCAAAAGTAGCCCTGCTGACATTGAAGGACCATATCTTCTTTGGAGGTCGTGAGTACTAATTGGGGTCGCTCCCTGTTGAATTGCCACATTAAATCCAAATGGAATTACTGTACTGCTGACTGTTTAATTTTCCTTTTCTCTGTGTGAAAGGGCCCCTACCAGCTGCCACGGTTTGGACTAGCCACTGGGGCTGGGTACCCAGGGACAGTAACTGGTAGGGATAGGCCTGTGCACAGAGCCATAGGTAGATAGTAAAGTGATAAGCTAATTAACCTGATTTCCCCTGTCCTTGTTATATCCCCTAAATAAATCAGAGCTGTTTGTTTCAACAAAGTTATACTGCCTGAGGTATTTGTCTATGTTAAAGTACTGTACTGTGATTGTTGCACTGTATCTTATTTTACAGGATGTCCCGTGCCTGAACCAGCCTTGGGGGTAAGTGTATACTGTGAAGGTAATTCTGCTATATTGTGTGGGCCACTAGTGGGAAGAAAGGGGGGTTGCAGTGTCCCAGAGGGCTGTGACCAAGTAAGTTTAACTATTGCAAACCCTGACCTCTGGGTGGAGGCACCCGCCGTTGGATCCAGGCCCCTCAACCTGTTAGTGGCAAATCAGGCAGGGGTAGTAGCCCCTGGGATAGCGCCATCTAGGGGTTACACACACACACACACACACACACACACACACACACACACGGTATTTGTATTCTGTTTGTGCTGGTAAAAGAGCTAGCCTGTTCAGTTCCGTATAGTCAGGGATCCAGAACTGAAAGTTTCACTCTTGCTTTCTTTCACATTGTGGGGAACAACTTTCTCTGCAGGTGCCATTATCTTGGGCATAGAACAGGGGTAATTTAAACATATTAGAAATGGAAGGGGGAATTTAATCATTAAAAAAGTATATTAGATACTGCTCAGGAGCATAGCTAGCTTCTTTTTTTAATGGGGGGGCAAAGACTGATGAAAGTCCTGGTTGTCACAAGAAATACTAAATCAGTAGGCCAGGGCCTGGGGTCTGCCTAGGCCACCAGAAGCTATCAGATTTGAGATGCATTCTGGTGCATTTTGAGGGTCATTTTGAAACTTTTTGGCCGCTTTTAAAGCTTTCTATGACTTGTTGCAAACAACATATATCACTACCAAACTGACAGTCTTTTAATTTTCCTTTTTAAAATTGCCTATACTCAATCTCCTGATTAAAATCAAGGAGCAGAAAAACTGCATACCGTACTTCTCTCTCCCATTTGGAAAATTCAACTATGAATGCTTAAATTCAGGTATAAAAACATTCATTCTTGAGCCCCACTACAACACAACATAATTCAATTCTAAATCTACAAAGACGCCTTCTAAGAGATAAAAAAAACACACGGTGACATTGTCACAGTGTGTGAGAATAAACTTCAGATGAGGCAAATTTACAGGTTTAAAACACACCGTGGTGTGATATTTATTTTTCAAAAGTTTGAAAAATAATAAATGAAAACAAAACAACTGCAAAGAAAATTACTTAACATCAGTAGTTTCTCACATAATACAGTCCTGGATCTTAGCGCTCCTAACACCCTTCTCATCTGCATTCAACAGCTTGTCTGCACAAACAGTAGAACTTCTCTCAGGGCTGAGCCCCACTGGACTGCACTGAAGTGAACTTAGTGAAGAGGTTTTATATCTTTTGGTGGGGTCACCTGACTGAGCCCTTTCTATTTACATGCCTGGACATGTTGTTTCATGTCTGAACATGTTTCAAAACCAAGGGTTTTTTTTTGTTTCAGGGGACTTCCTGGTTCAGTTAAAGGTACAGTACAGTGTATATCTCCACAGATTTTGACTCTCTATATCTCTGATCCACAGTGACTAAGCACTTTTATAACCTTATACAGTAACAAGTTTATAGTGTAAATTTATGAAAATACCTTAAGGATTTCTTATAACTGTATTAATCATGAAATTATTATTGTTTTATATGGCTTCTAAATTATTTTATTTAAAAAGGCTTTACTAACTGTATTCATTCCTATTTAAAATAGCCTCCATGATTTTTGTACACAAAATACACTTATGCACTTTACACAACACCTCTCCGGGTGTTTGGTGTCATTCCAGGGACTGGATGGATGGAAATGGAAAAAGAATGAAAAGAGAGAACTAGTAGGAAGTTTAGCAGGGATAGTAAAGAGCTACACTAGGTGGCCAACCTAGGGTAGGGGAAAAAGAGAAGAAAAGCAACGAGAAAAGCGTTAACTGTTGTGCAACAGAAGTTTTGGTAGCTAGAAAATAAGGAGATAGAAAAGTGGTCCATCAGTCACAGCCGAGGGTGTAGTCTAACTCCACCACAGACATGCTTCAGTGTGTTGCCAATGTGCTGTAGCTACCAATGATTACTTAAGCAATAAGGCACAACAGGATGTGGGTTATTGGGGATTTACCCACGACTTGTGTGGTGTGTCACGAGGTGCAGCTGAGTGACTTAACCACACAAGAAGTGGGTAAATCCACCATTATACAATGGTGTGAGAAAATCCTGTAACCTCATTGGTCAAAACATGTCACATGACCATGGGTAAATCCTGCATTACCAATGGCTGAGGAATTGCATTTATAAAAAACAGAATTAAACACATTTTACATTTATTTTACACATGGGTCCGTTGTATAATTGCAATAAGGCACTCCAGGGTGTGTTATTGGGGATTTACCCACTTCTTTTGTGGTTAAGTCACTCAGCTGTGCCTCGTGACACACCACACAAGGTGTGGGTAAACCCCTAATAACCCACACCCTGTTGTGCCTTATTGCTTAAATAACCCACACCATGGAGTGCCTTATTGCAATTATACAATGGACCCATGTGTAAAATACATTTAAAATGCGTTTAAAGTATGTTTTTTATAAATGCCATTTCTCAGCCGTGGGTTATTGCAGGATATACCACGGTCATGTGATGTGCTTTGACCAATGAGGTTACAGGATTTTCATACCCCATTGTATAATTAAGCAATAAGCCACGAGGGGGTGTGGGTTATCGGGGTATTTACCATGGCTGGCGTGGTTTGCCCACGAGGCGCAGCCGAGTAGGTAAATCCTTGCCAGCCGTGGTAAATTACCCGATAACCCACATTCTCCGACTGGCTTATTGTGATTATACCTTGTTTTGTTTTTTCTTATGCAAAAGAATAAAGGTTTTTTTTAGGTTTTCTGTTTAATTTGTGTGTATTTTCATTAGACCGCGTAAAAATAAAAATAGTGCCCTGTTGACTATGTGGCATGTTGTGAGTCGCTACTTTGTTGCCGTGGTACAGCTTCTGGGTTAGTGTTTGCGTCTGGAGTCAGAAAATTGTTTTGCAGTCGGAGGAATTATGTTAATGTTTTTTTATTTTCTTTTTTCTGGTGCCATTGATAGAGCGGGAATTTTAAAGTAGCCAGGGAGTGAGAGAGAGAGAGAGAGAGAGAGAGAGAGAGAGAGAGAGAGAAGAGTGTGTCAGCAACAGAGTGATGTCGAGCTGAATGGAGAGAAAACATAACTTAGAGGTGAGCCGGGTGGAAAGTGGTTGTGGGGAGACAGTAAAAGAAGTCTAGTTATGGTTACTGATTGAGGCTTACACATTATTTTGTTTCAATTTTTTCGATGTATTGAGGTGTTGTTTCGTGATTCCCTGCTTAGCGGGGAAACAAGATGGCGGTTGGAGTTCTGTGATTTCAGGGTCGGATTGTTTTTCTAAACAAGCGGCAGGTTGGCACCTTTTGCATTGGTTATCGGGGGATTTACCACGGCTGAAAGGTGCCAGTCAGCCAATAAAAATGCTGGATTTGGTGTTTTCTTTGGAGTCCATGGTATAATGACATATTTTAAATGTTTTTAAAAACCATCCCTTGATTTCAAAACAGCACAATATAGGAGCAGTACCAACAAAGGTATATACTGTAGATGTTATTATATACAACAGGAGTGGGGGTGAAAATGACAAGATAAAAAAGATATTTTAGTTTCTTAGTTGGTGACAACAGTAACAGCAAGGCATCAAAAAATATAACTTTTACTGATGTCTCAATTGATATCTTTTAAGTTACTGTCATCACAGTGGAATACCGAGACAATCAGAGAGCAGCTTCTACAATGCTGGTGACATCACAGTGCCTAGTGCAGCACTGAAACAAGCAGTGAAAATCAAAACAAAAGCAGCAACATTTTCAAATAAACTGCAAATTTAAAAGCTGTAACTTGTAAACTACCGTTGTATATCAAATATATACTAGCCTAACTCACAATCAGCAATTTATCTTCACGTCTGCATGGGCAGGACTTTCATAACTCACTTGTTGCTCTGCCACTCATGAGTTATGGTCCTGCCCCCTCACACATGAAGATAACTTGCATATTTTAAGACAGGCTGTTGTATATCCTTTGGTCTACCCCTGTTGGTAGAACTCAATTGGCTCAGAGATGACAGATATTAAATAAACAGATCTTTTCTAGCAGCTGTAGAATCTTTAAAAGAAATACCTTTTATTATGCAGTTTGCCTTAGGCCCTGTCCACACTACGCCTCTGTAACGTTACAGAGTGCCCAAACCGTTACCACAACAGTTTGCGTTTACACCTGTAACGTTACAGGAGGCGTTTTCGTAACCGTTGTTGAAACCACATATGAGGTGGTTTCTACAACGGTATAAACCAGTCCCGCCTTGTAACGCTACCGCGGGTGTGGACGGAGCGGTAACGGTCCTCCGTAGGACCAAGGGCAGCGCGAGCTGCATTGTGGGATCGGCCCCGCCGTTAACGGTCGCCCGGCTCCCGATGTGTGGACCGGCAGTGCCAGTCCAGTAACGGACACCACCGAGGTGGGGCCGCACTGCACCGCTCCCCGGCCCTAATGGATTGCATCCGTTACCGGACCAGAGCGGTGTAGTGTGGACGGGGCCTTATTTTTGCATTGTTCCCTTCATCCCATTTAGTATTCCCACCCCTGCCCTAATTCCAAATTGGTAACTAAAAAGTGCATCACTGTGGTAGCACATTAATTAAAGCCACAATGGGTTTAAATTACACAACCACAACTCAAAAGGACTTTTTTTGCAAAATCATGCATGAGAGCAGGCTGAAATGGTGGGGAATTTGTAGTGCTTCCTGGGGTCTTCAAACAGACAGGCTAACTTGCAGACATAGAAACATAGAAGCTGACGGCAGATAAGGACTGTTTGGCCCACCTATTCTGCCCATTTTCCCTACCTAATGCAATACCGCAGACCCTAGCTGATTTGAGGCTTACCCTCTCTTCCCTATTGCTAGAGTACTCTTATGTCTATCCCATGCATTCTTGAATTCCCCCACTGTTTTTGCCCCACTAGCTGCACAGGGAGGCTGTCCTCAGAATTAGTGGCACTGTGGACAGCAGACAAGGACTGAGGCCAAAGGCCAGGGTCTTTGTTTTCTGCCAAAAGTGCCACTATTCTCAAGGACAACCTCCCCAAAATCACATTATTGCTATTACAAAGAATAAAAACCTGTCAAAAAAGTCAAGTTTATTAGCAGGAATAACTCCATTGAGCATGCTCATTTACAAGGTGGTCCTAAACGGACAATTTGGTACAAGATATACAACTAACAAATAATACAGAAATAATATTTTACAATAGAACAGGTTAGAAAAAGGGATGAACAATAGAGAAAAATATTTTTTTTACTTCATTTATACAACTGAAACAGTCACTTTAGTCATTATGAAGTCGGCAACACGTGCAAGGGTGTAAGTACTAGACTTTCAAAGGTAAGTGCCTTAACTTGAATAATGGGAGCTTTTACAACCAGAGCAGGCAAGGGAAATAGGTATGTTCAGGTAGGAGTTTGGTCATGAGACAGACGTGAAGATGGGTGATGGGACAGAGGGGATAGACAGAAGGATAGGCAGAAGGATAGAAGGTGTGAGTATGGGGTGCATACTTATCCTTTTTGTAGTAAGTTGATGCTAGTAAAGTAGAGAGAGGTAGCGTGCCATTAATAAACTATTTAAAACTGAATAACTCATTTTCTGAATGAACCAGAAGCTTAACAGAACCAGGGGTTTGACTCAGTTCTTACTGGCTTTGAAATTAACTTCTAACAGAAGACTCACAAGACGAATGTTAAGGCAAGACCAGGCAAGGCAAATGTTATTTTTCTGGCACCCAATCCCAGGAGGCTCTGGGTGCCAAACAGTAAAGGCACGCTATCAATACAGTAATACAAATCAATATAAAAACAATAAAATATCTGCATAAATAACTATAATTAATAAACATTTCTAATAAAACTGAAACTCAAACAGAGAAGTAAGGTACCCAGGAAGGCCGGACTAAACAGGAAGACCTTGAGGATGGTCTTAAAACCCTCAACAAAAGGGGCCTCCCGAATTGATGGAGGAAGCAAATTCCACAGGATAGAGCCAGTGACACTAATTGCTCTGTCACCAGTAGTTTTAATCCTCGTCCTGGGAATCACCAGGGGGCCCCTAGAGGAGGACCGGAGGGAGTGGACCGAGACAGCAGGTGTAAGAAGGTCTGGCAGGTAGACAGGACCCTGTCCATGTAGGGCCTTAAAGGTGAACAAGCCCACCTTAAGGAGGCTCCTCCACCTTACTGGCAGCCAGTGCAGGTCACGCAAAACCAGGGTGATATGATAGAATTTCAGCTGCCCAGTCAGCAGCCTAGCGGCCATGTTCTGCATTAGCTGCAGCTGACTGAGGTTACTCCCCGAGACCCTGAGGTAGAGCGCATTACAGTAATCAAGCCTGGACACCACAAAGGAATGCACTAAGACGGGGATGTCCATAGATGGAACTAGGGGCTTAACCCTGGTGATATTCCTAAGATGGTAAAAGCTGGTCCGGACAATGGATGACACCTGAAAATCAAATGACTATCCACTGTCAAAGACCATGCCAAGGTTTCACACCCTAGAGGAAGTCCTCAATGGCACAGATCCCAGGAATGAACTGGTTTCAGTGCCAGAGGTCAACCTGTTTCATCTTCTGTTCAACTCCACCACCAGTACCTCCGTCTTGTTGGGGTTCCGTCGCAACCAGCTGGAGGCCATCCAGTCATTTATCTCTGCAAGACAGCTGTTTAGTACTTCCACCGCACTAGAAGTTCCCAGGGCAAAGGAAAAATACAGCTGGGTATCATCAGCATAGCAATAAAAGCCCAAGCCGTACTTTCTAATGAGCTCACCCAGGGGCAGCATGTACACGGCAAACAACATTGGTGACAAGACCGATCCTTGAGGTACTCCACATGACAGGAGGCTGGAAGAGGAGGAGAAATTCCCCAACACTACTCGTTGCCTCCTGTTCATGAGGTATGACTCAAACCAGCAGATGCCAGAGCCGGTAAGCCTACAAAATTTCCTTAGGTGGTCAAGCAACACACAGTGGTCTACTGTGTCAAAGGTTGGGAGAGATCGATGAGGATTAGAATTGTCCCTTTCCCCCGATCTCTAGCCCTGAGGAGGTCATTATGCACCTGAAGTAATGCGGTTTCTGTACTATGCCTTGCATGGAAACCAGACTGGAATGTCTCATAGAGATCGAAGGCTATGAGGTGCTCCTCAAGTTGCTGTGCCTCAACCTTCTCAACAACTTTTCCCAAAAATGGGAGGTTGGAGATCGAACACTAATTCTCCTTGATGTCGGGATCTAGTGATGTTTTTTTCAGGAGGGGATGAAGCAGCACCTCCTTCAAGGTGTCTGGAAAAATCCCCTCTGTCAAAGAGCATTGGACAATCAAGGCAAACATCGGGCCAACAGGGTCGATACATCTCATCAAGAAACGTGTCTGCACAGGGTCCAGTTCACAGTATATGTGCTTCAACCTGGAAGCAACCTCAAAGACCTCCAAAATCACATATACCCCCATAATGCATGGGCTGTATACACAAATCACCACAGTATATTATGCTGGTTCAACTTTAAGCAGAAATGCATGGTACCAAAAGGTCTCTCACGCAGTCTGCAAAGGGTGCTAACCGACACCTCCACTAGTTTAATCTCCACCCAGCTAGGTGGAGTGCTCTCCAGATGATCCAGATGATCACTGTAGGCCAGTGTAAGGCTCACTGGTGGCACTCTCTGCCGGATAGTGGACACCCTGTCTGAGAAGAAATGAGCAAGCTCTTTGCACAAGGCATCAGAAAAAGTATTTTTCAGCTGGAGACAGGCTGGGTTTAAGAGCCTGTTCACTGTCCAAGAAAGCACAGTCAGTTGATTCTTCCCGGCAGCAATCTCTCTGGACAGGAACTCTGCCTTCTTGTGACTGATTGCCCCCGATACTCAAGATAATGTGAGCACAGGGCCAGTCTATCCACCTCCAGGCAAGACTTCCACCAGCAGTGCTCCAGCATCCAACCTACAATCTCCATCACCTTGAGCTCTTCTTCAAACCAAAGAGACCTCAAATGAGAAGATCTTGGTTGTACATGGGCTGGTGTTCAGGGAGTTGAGCGCTGCTGTCATCACCCTATTATAGGTGGCAACCACCATGCTCGAACCCCCAACACATGTGCTGTCCACACTAGATAGATCAGCCACTGCCAGACATCCCTCCAGGGTCAAACCATCAAAGGGCAGTAGCTGACCATCTCAGCAAGGGGAGGGCTCGGGGGGGGAGCCCCGAGTGAGAACCTCACAGTGCAGTGATAGGACCAAATGACCCGGTCAGTCTTGAGGTTACTAACTTCAAGCCCCAGTGAGAAGACCAAGTCCAACATGTGGCTGTCCTGGTGAGGTGCAGCGGAAACTTCCTGCAACAGGCCCAGAGATGACATGGTCTGGAGGAGGTTATAACTGAGTCTAGATTCCTCATCATTGGCCCAGGCATTGAAGACCCCCAGGACTAAACACCGGGGGGACTCCAATATCTCGCCAGTGACGAGGTCGGCTACCTCCTGCAGGAACTCACCTGCCACCCCAGGGGGGGCAGTAAATCAGGAGAATCCTGCAACCTGCACCCGGACCTCCATGTACTACCACACATTCAAATGAACCCAGTCTTCCCACTGAGTGCACGGAGAAGCCAAGCTCAGATCTAAAACAGATGGCTACTCCCCCTCCCCTGCGTTCCACTCTGGGGCAGTGCACCACCGAGAACCCAGAGGGATGGCGGCCTCTAAAACCGGACCAGCATCATCACCCACCCAGGTCTTGGTAATGCATGCCAGATCGACCGAGGAAATTAAGTCCGCGATAATGGCGGTCTTGTTCCTAATTGATCTGGCATTGCATAGCACTGCCCTCAGGGGCCTGGTGGACAGTGTAGTCCTTCTGGCTATCTGCCCACTCGGTCTGGTGAGAGCCCTGGAAGCTCTTTAGCATACCTAGTGTGCCTTTATTAGCTCATTTACATACCTAGTGTGCCTCTGCAGCCTGATAAAGAAACAACAGATGAGGAAGCTGATCGGCTGAGCGAATCTCCACTAGCTGTAATTGTTTTATTTTCAAAAGCTTTACCAGGAATAGCATAATACTGAGCTGGAAGCAACTCATTTCCAGATGCGTGCGAAGGGGGAAAAGGGTAACAGTTCAGTGTAATCACTGTACCAGCCTCCCACCCACTATTTCGACCTCCAGACCTTTATGGAAAGTTAGTCTTGCAGAAAAGTATTAAAAAAATAAGTGCCCTACAGTAGTAGCATTTTTGGTGGCTATACATCAGGGTGCAATTATCTGTCTCTCTTCATCTGAACAAAAAATCTGCTTTGGTAGTAGGACACTGTGATGTTTCCCCATAGAGCATGGTACAGTAACTCTGAGAAGAGATGGCAGTAACACAGTACAACCACAGCACGTGGCATGTTTTGACACATTTACTACATGATAAGCTCCGCCTTACAGTGAAACTCCACACACCATACAGTTTCTGCAGACATCAAACTTTTTTATTATTTTTTAATTTTTTGTTTGCCTGGCTCCTTAGCTTCAGATGGGTCCTCGCACCCCCTCCTACTCCATCCACCAGGTCCTGCCACCAGGATCCCCCTGGTTTCTTTCTGCTCATTAAGGCTGGGGAGCGTATACATTTTTCACCTTTTTTTCCTCCCTCACCCTTGAGGACGCCAGTGCAGAGGACATTTGTCCAGATGAAAGATGTGCTTATGCACGCCGTCGTCAAGCGCCCGACAGCATTTTCCCTTCCTCACTCCGAAGAGCCTCATGCCCCTAACTGCCAGTACTTCCACAAGCAGAGGAGCTACAGGTGCTTTGTGCCACATGGTAACCCACCCCAAGGGGAGGAGAGTGTCTGTTGGGATGCTTAATCCTCCTCCCCCATCTGACCCCTGATGGCCCGGATCAATTCCCGAACCTGGGTCGTCGGCATAGTGCGAGGTGTGGCATCTAGCACCTCAGCCCTCAGTGCCACTGGGCTGGCCAGACATTAAACTTTTAAAACAACTGCATCAGAGTTCATATAATACACTCCTAAGAACCGTCTCGTTTCTGTTTTTCTGGAGCATTTCAATGCCCACTCTGCAGGAGAGACACTGTACAAAAATAAACAACACGTGTATTTTTTTTTTAACACTTTTATATGAATAAATGAGATCACATAGTGAATATCAAAAATGTTAGTTAAAATGTTATTTTTAAACAGGATAAAACTTAGGTCCAAATGGACCTGTCTACAAAGTTGAATAGATAACAGTCTGTTTTAAGTCAAATATAAATGAAAGAAACAACCTTGCAGACTGCATACTGTCAGTCAAGCAACTCTACCTGTGGGGTGCCAGGTAAGATGAGGTGGCCAATCAGAATAGAGCTTCTAGCCTGACACCTGCTTACATAACCTACCAGCAGCAAATAAATGGCCACCAACACGATTCGAGGATGGTGCAAATGACGGCAAACAAAAATCGAACATTTGTAAGCTGCCGTTTCTGCAAGCTTGGTGGCATTTAGGTCAGTTCAGCAAAAGAAATGTAAACAGTATGGGCTGTTGGCAACAGCTTCTACGATTTTGCCAACTCCTTTTTCAGGATAAAATGTGCACGTCAGCTACAGTGGTTAAGTCAGCACACATGACACGGTGATAACAAGTGCCGACACTCCATCCCTAGTAATCCTCCCCCTTTACCAGATACAGTAACCTAAACATTTATTTATTTTTTTATATTTAATACAAAAGTATTTAATACAAAAACTGCCTATATATCGCTCTCCCCAGGCTACAGCTTCACTAACATCCTACGCAGCCTTCTGTGGTGCTGAAGTTCCCATTGACAGGCAGCTCTCCATGCTTGCCGGTGTGTTCCTGTGGAGCACTGCAGCTGTTCTGGGAGCTCAGCGGGGGAACCCATGGCTCAGAAGCCCTCCCAGCTTCACTGCTTCCCACAGTGCATGCAAGTTGACAGTTTTGCTGAAGTTTGTAGGCAATCTAAATAGCCTGTCAGTGCCATGAACTTGTCAAAATAGGTAATTTACCCGACTTTTAAGCAGTCAAGCACAGGACGGTTGTGTACATAAATAAACAGTGAGATGACCCATGCCGTACTTACTCTCCTCAGGATGGTGTGGTACAGATCAAGGGTCTGATCTCCCAACTTGCTCACTTTGCTGCTCCATAATGGATGTCTGCTTCTCCCGCTAATGTCCAAGTCCAACGCTATTTGTGCTGTGGCTGATGGTTTTTTTTTTTTTTAAGACTTTGGTAACTGGGTAAGGCCCACTAGGCACAAGTGCCTATTTTCAGGGGTGACCTGGGAGCACTGGGCGGTTAAGTGACTTGCTCAGAGTCACACAGTATGCAAGTGGAAGTTGTGAGAATCAAACCCAGGTCTAGTCTGCTGGATGTACCAAGCTCGTTTACAGTTCGTTACTCTAACCTCTAGGCTATACTGCCAGCCCAGCTGGCTATACTGTTAGCCATCTGGAAAACTGATTCTGCGCTACACCAAGTTCCAAACCATGAAATATGGGATAAAAGGCATCCCATACAGACGGGTAATTTTTGAAATACTTAGAGCTGAAAAAAGTCTCACTCCAATAATGTGAGGGTGGACAACCTGCCCCCAATTATCTACGCCACTAATACTGCTTGTTTTTGGCATCAGGGTTTTGAAAGAAAGTGACTTTCATAGGACTGAGTTAGCAGAAGCAACCACGGGAGAATGTTTACATTTCAGGCCCTTGGACTGACTTTTAAGTTTTCTTTTGTGAAGAGGCTAACTGTCTCTTTTTGCAAGAATTAAGCAGGGATTTACTGACACTGAAAAATACAAGTTAGCCAAACACAATTCTTATTTTTTCCTTGCAATTGAATAAGTAGGCAATAACCCCTGACAGGGTGTGCGGTTATTGGGGATTAAGCAACACCCTGGGTGCATTGTGAGACACGAGGCTGCAGGCCAAATGTTCTCACAGCACCTGGGTGTTGATTAATTCCCAATAACCGCACACCCTGGAGTGGGTTATTGCGCTTATAACATGGGGTATATATAAACAACAAAAAATATGCAGAAAGATGTTTTTTTTTTGTTGTTTAAATACCCCAAAAAGATTCTATCCTGCCACCTTGCAAAATAGTAACTAACAAACTGCATGCTGCACTGCTGTTGTGCACATTGAAATGTCACATACTGTATATACTACTGTCGTGATCTGTGACATTTCTTATGCATAACACTGTGTGCTACACTGCCTACTGCTGTTACTGTTGCCCCCATGCACATGCACAGTGCTGTCAAACTTCTCTGTCTTTCTGTCTGTCTGTCTCTCTCTGTCTCTCTGTCTCTGTCTCACTCTCCATCCCTCCCCCCCCCCACCATCTCTCCTATATATGAACTAGTAAATGCATATCTTCATAACAACACTGAGGTTTATAATTCATAGTGAGGCAACTGCTGCCCAGGGCAGATACTGTACTGACAGCAGCTTCAACTTCTCACTTTGCCAGCCATACATCTTGGACGCTGCTTCACAATCGTTTCCAGTCCCAGTGTCTCTGGCACCAGACCTCACAGTGTCAACAGGCTAGGCTTCACAACTGCAGTAGAGATCGCGGTCCGCTGCTGCGGTCTCTCTCTGTGCACGATGACTGGACATCATAGGCTAAGGTGGAGAAAAGGGGGGGGCCAATCAGTGGAGGGCTATATTGCCGCAGTCAGGATCTGGGAACATAACAGGCTGCCATGTGAATGCTAACTGCATGGGATTGTGGGTGGGTGGGGCCTGCGAAGGCAGCTGGCTGTGACTTCACAGGACCGTAGATTGTCTCTCTCTTTTTCACTCAGGACACTGACCACAGTGAACTCTTGCTCACTGGAGGACAGGGACCAGAGACCTGTTGTTGTTGCAAATGTCTCTGTATTTCTCCTACGGAACTGAAGTGCTGCACATCTACTTGGCTGAATCCCCCACTCCCTCAAAAGCAAAATGTGCACAGCGTGTCAATGGGGACTGACAGCAGGACGGAGGTCTCTGTCATATTTCACATATTTGCCTGCAGATCTCCGACCTGCTACAACAAACTGTTGATAGCACCGGATTTGCTGATGGGAACATAATTGTACTGCACAGACATAAGTGGACAGATGGTGCGGTCAGCAAATATGGGCAGTGGAAATCAAAAAAATTAACAGAGCACCTCACACAGGGGAATGGGACTGTTACAGTGGGGGCTGCACTGCCAACTTGGTCCCAGAGATCTGCGGGGTGGGTGGGTGGAAGGGCACAGAGTGGTGAAAGGAACATATACAGATCAGAACAGTGCAGGAAGATTCAACACCATGCTGCAATACATGACAGCCCATGCCTCTTGCTCTCTTAGCGAGGATAGCAATAGCTGCCGCTCAGACTGGATTTTTGGGCACAATAACTAGATCTGGTTGGCTCACTGATAATTCACAGTGAACTCTTCACCACTTACTGTGCGTATATCATGGATTAATCAATGGTCACCTGGCTCTGCACCAATCAGGTGCCTGTGTTTCTCTACCCTATGTTATAATTAGTAATAATTTATAGATGATCTCAAATTGAATATTGTGTTAACTTTTGTGGCCAACATTGGACATAAATAGAATTGCATAGAATGGAGAGTTCTGCTGGTGGGATCGCTGCGGAATGGTAATTCTGCTTCCAAAATGCTTCTCGGAATTTCTTTTTCAGCTCTGTGGAATTCCAAAAAGCATTTCTATGTAAACCATGGCATAATTTTCCACAGATTGTAACAGAAAGATTGTAACAAAAGAAACAAGCATTTGTCAATGCTGAATGTTGATTGCGTTGGTCTGTTGAGCTCGCTCACTGCCCCTCTGTCACTCGCTCATTCTGTTTCTCCCGGTGCTGCAGGCTGCTGTTTTGTACTGGGCTCCTGCCTGCATTGTCACCCTTTTCTGTCCACAAAGAAATCCGCAGCTGTCCCGACAGAGCTCCGTTGAGGTCGCTCACTCCCCCATCACACTTGCTCATTCTGTTTCTCCTGGCGCTGCAGGCTGCCCTTTTTTGTACTGGGCTCCTGCCTCTGTTGGCACCTTTTTCTGCACACAAAGAAATCTGCAGCAGTGCTGACAGAGCTCCATTGAGCTTGCTTACTCCCCCTCTCTCATTGTCATTCCGTTTCTGCTGGCGCTGCAGGCTGTCCTTTTGTACTGGGCTCCTGCCTGCATTGCCGCCTTCTTCTGCACACAGAGAAATCTGCAGCAGTCATGATACAGCTCCATTGAGCTCGCTCACTCCCCCCCCACTCTGTTTCTCCCACAGCTGCAGGCTGCTCTTTTGTACTGGGCCCCTGCAGGCATTGCTGCCTTTTTCTGCCCACAAAGAAATCTGCAGCAGTCCCGACACAGCTCCGTTGAGCTCGCTCACTCCCCCTGTCTCACTCATTCGTTCCGTTTCTGCCGGCGCTGCAGGCTGCCCTTTTGTACTGGACTCCTGCCTGCATTGCTGTCTTTTTCTGCCCACAAAGAAATCCGCAGCAGTCACGATAGAGCTTCCTTGAGCTCGCTCACTCCCCCTCTCTCACTTGCTCATTGTGTTTCTCCCGGCGCTGCAGGCTGCCCATTTGTACTAGGCTCCTGCCTGCATTGGCACCTTTTTCTGCCCACAAAGAAATCTGCAGCTGTCCCATAGAGCTCCGTTGAGGTCGCTCACTCCCCCTGTCTCACTCGCTCATTCTGTTTCTCTTGGCACTGCAGGCTGCTGTTTTGTACTGGGCTCCTGCCTCTGTTGGCACCTTTTTCTGCCCACAAAGAAATCTGCAGCAGTCCTGACATAGCTCCGTTAACCTTACTCACTCCCGCTCTCTCACTCGCTCATTCTGTTTCTCCCGCCGCTGCAGGCTGCCCTTTTGTACTGGGCCCCTGCATGCATTGCTGCCTTTTTCTGCCCACAAGGAAATCCGCAGCAGTCCCAACAGAGCTCCGTTGAGCTCACTCACTCCCCCTCCCTCCCTCGCTCGTTCTGTGTCTCCTGCCGTTGCAGCTGCCCTTTTGTACTGGGCTTCTGCCTGCGTTGGTGCTTTTTCCTGCCCACAAAGAATCCGCAGCAGTCCTGACAGAGCTCAGCTGAGATCAGTCACTCCCCCCTCTCTTACTCGCTCAATCCTAATCTGTCCCAAACATTGATTTCCGATAGTGATTGCGGTATTCTGTGCCAGAAGCGCGAAAACACATTTCGGCCAGGATGTGAAAAAAGACAGCTGTATTGTTTATAAGGAGGTGTGGAAAAATGGCAGTTTTGAAAATGTGGCGTGAAAACATCACTAATTTGCGAAGTTACAAGGGTGCGTGGAAACTGCACAACGCACGCTCATAACACAGTCATTTTGTGGAGTTTCATCACAAAATTTTCAACATAGGCATTTTAGGACCTCTGCACATGAACAGTGTCAGTGTGATTTTCTTAATGTGTCCCGAACACTGATTTCCCACAGCGACCACGCTATTGTGCGCCGGAAGAGCGAAAACACATTTTGGCCAGGATGTGAAAAATGTCAGCTGCACTGTTCATAAGGAGGTGTGGAAAAATGCAATGTTAAAAATCTGGAGTGAAAATATTACAAAGTTGTGAAGGTACGAAAAGTGGAAACTGGGCAACGCACGCTAACACACTCAACATAGGAAACATAGAACTTGACGGCAGATAAGGACCGCTTGGCCCACCCAGTCTACCCATTTCCCTACCTAATGGATAAGCTGCAGATCCTAGTTAACCAGCAGCCTACTTCTTCCTACCCCCACCCCCTAGAATTGCCTTATGACTGTCCCACGCATGCTTGAATTCCACCACTGTTTTTGACTCCACAACCTCCTCTGGAAGGCTGTTCCATGCATCCACAACCCTCTCTGTGAAAAAATACTTCCTTACATTACCTCTGAGCTGCCCACCTCTATCTTCAAATTGTGCCCCCTTGTTCTTGCACACCTCTTTTTTCTGAAAGATGCTACCCTCTTGGACTTTGTTGATTCCCTTGAGGTACTTGAAAGTTTCTATCATGTCCCCCCTCTCCCTCCTTTCCTCGAGGCTATACATATTAAGCTCCTTAAGTCTCTCTTCATATGTCTTCCGGTGCAGACCCTGCACCATTTTAGTTGCCCTCCTCTGGACTGCCTCCATCCTGTTTATGTCTTTTGGAGATGGGTCTCCAGAACTGCACGCAGTACTCCAGATGGGTTCTCACCAGCTGTCTGTACAGAGGGATAACAACTTCCTGTTTTCTACTGGTGATGCCTCTCCCTATGCATCCCAGTATCCCCAAAGCCCTCCTATATTGCTTGCCCACCTTTAGGTCATCTGATATGATTATCCCCAGGTCCCTTTCCATTTTTATTGTTGTTAGTATCTCACCACCATTGTATACTCTTCCCCTGGGTTTTTGTTTCCCAGGTGCATTACCTTGCAGTTCTTAGCATTGAATCTAAGCTGCCATACATTTGACCATTCCTCCAACCTTGCCAAGTCCCTTCTCATCCTTTCCACCCCACCTTGTGTATTAACTCTGTTGCAGATCTTTGTGTCGTCTGCAAAGAGGCATACTTTCCTTCCAGTCCCTCTGCAATGTAACATAAAGACATTGAAGAGGACCGATCTAATACTGAACCCTGCGGTGCCCCACTAGTAACCTCTTTCTTCAGAGTGGACTTCATTTACTATTACCCTCTGTGTCCTGTTCTCCAGCTAATTCTTTACCCAGGCTGTCATCTTGGGACTCACTCCCAGGCTGGCTAACTTGTATATTAATCTTTTGTGTGGGACTGTGTCAAATGCCTTGCTAAAGTCTAGGTAGGCCATGTCCACAGCCTCTCCCTGATCTACTACTTTGGTCACCCAGTCAAAGAAATCGATTAGATTCATCTGACATGACCTTCCCACTGTGAATCCATGCTGCCTTGGGACCTGTGCCCCGCTGGCCTCTAGGTACTCAACAATTCTTTCCTTCAGAAGTGATTCCATCATTTTCCCCACCACTGAGGTTAAACTAATTGGTCTATAGTTGCCTGCTTCTGCCCTGCTCCCACTTTTGTGAAGTGGAATCACATCTGCCCTCCATCAGTGGTGTCACAAGTTCTACCCTTAGTTCTTTTAGAATTCTGGGATGAATCCCATCAGGCCCCATTGCTCTGTCCACCTTCAGTTTTAAGAGTTCTTTCAGAACCCTTTGTTCTGTAAATGGGCTGGTATCAACTTCTGTAATCAGAGTGTTTCTATTGTTTGGTTTAGATGCCTCCCCCTCTTCATTTGTGAATACTGAGCAAAAATATTTGTTTTGTATCTCTGCCTTTTCACAGTCACAGTCACTCATTTTATGGACTATCATCACCAAATTTTCAACATAGGCATTTTAGGACCACTGCTACTGAACAGTGTCACTGTCATTTTCGTAATGTGTCCCGAACATGGATTTCCCACAGCGACCATGCTATTCTGCGCCGGAACTGCAAAAACACATTTCGGCGAGGATGTGAAAAGTGAGAGCTGTACTGTTCATAAGGAGGTGCAGAACAATGACAATGTTGAAAATCTGGAGTGAAAATATTATAAATTTGCAAACTTACGTGCGTGCATGTAAACTGCGTAACGCACACTCATAACACAGTCATTTTATAGAGTATCATCACCAAATTTTCAACATAGGCAGTTTAGGACCTCTGCTCATGAACAGTGTCACTGTCATTTTCGTAATCTGCCCAAACACTAATTTCCCACAGCAGCCGCTCTATTCTGCAGCAGAAGTGCGACAACACATTTCGGCCAGGATGTGAAACATGACAGCTATACTGTTCACAAGGAGGTGTGGAAAAATGCCAATATTGAGAATCTGGTGTGAAAATATTGCAAATTCGTGAAGTTATGTGCGTGTATAACAACTGCACAACGCACGCCGGAAATAGGTCTTTTTGATTTTTTCCACCACTTGCAATATAGGCTTTTTGAGAGCCCACCCTATGAACACTGGCACTGCTGTCGCTATCGGTCCTGAAAGGTGATTCCATGCAGTGACGCCAAATCACCTTTCGGGCCGAATAACGCCATGACAGTGGCAGAATTCATGAGGAGGTTTCCCAAAAACCCCATGTTGAAAATGTGGTGCCAAAATTCCAAAAAATGCCTGAGATATGCATCAAAGTTGAAAAACCCCTATTTATACCATTATAAAGCTTACCGACATTTCCTCAGTTCGTACTCGGCTTTGAAGAGTGCAGACATGTTCCTGGTCCCCCGAAGATAGTCGCGCCGGACTCCGCAGGTAAGTATGGGATGAGGGTGTGTGAGGAGGCAGAGTGCACAGAGGGTGGGCGTGGGTTGTGGGAGGGGCAGGGAGGCGGCAGGGACCGTTTTCTTTCTTTACAGGTGAAAAAACCCATCGTGGGATGGTTTTCTTTTTACAGGGCTATTTGGCACGCTGGGGTGGGCCCCAATGTGCCAACAGTGTTTCTCTTTGAGGTGGGGCAGCTCTAGCCATCGGGGATTGGGTACCCACGATCGGCACAAGGAGGGGTGCAAGAGCCGGGGGATTGGGCACCGCCTGCACAACTGCACTGGGTGTTTGGGGGGTTATGCAGGCAGGTAGAGCTCCCCGTCGGCAAATGAAACTTGGGGGCATAATGCCGGCACGGGAGTGGGCTCCCCCGTCAGCAAAATAGATGTGTTAGTAGGGTACTAAAGCAGGCGGGATTGGGGCCCCCATTGGCACACACAAACACTGTGGGCACATGCTGAGGGGATTGGGCACCCTCAGCACTGGGGCTCACGATTGCATTTGGAACATGGCAGCAAGTCGCCACCTTGTTCACAAACAATATTACAGTACTAACGTTTAGCCCAGCAATGATGGTCACTCCCTCTCATTGCAGTGAATAACTGGCCGTTGCAGTGTCGAGGCAGCCCCTGATTGCAGCGGCTGAAACGTTTCAAGATGGTGGCACGCTGGCTGAACTAGTGTCAGCAGCAGCATGCCACGGCATTGGGGAAAGCGGGCCAAGCCTTTACAGGCTGTGGGGGCACTGGCCACAACAGTGCCACGCCTCCACAACCTGCTTCTTGCAACCTGCCGCAATATGTTTCTTGCGAATGCGTGCAATCAACATAAAAAAGAAAAATGAATCCGTTAACTGTGGATTACTAATCTGAGAAAACCTTTCTGCTTTTGAAATATTGGAATTTTGATAACTGTTTAATTCCACAGAAATAGGCAAAGTTTTCCTACATTCCATGGAATTTTGAAAATTCCACACAGCACTAGACACAAAGCCTGTATATGTGGCCAAAAGTGTACCCCCCCCCAAAAAAAAAATCAGGCTGTTTGGTTTGAAAAAGTTTGTGGTTTGCAAAAACTGATTGATCCCTCAAAACCTTGCCCATGTGGCAACCTTGCATGTGGATCGATTCCCCATTTTTTGCGTACATGTTTACAGCATCAAAAACCAGTAAAGTGTGTGTATATATATATATATATATATATATATATATATAATATGTATATATATATATATATATATATATATACACACTATATATATTATATATATATATATATATACACACACATATACACATATATTATTTGAAGCATCTGCCTTTCAAAGCTCTTGCAGTGCATGAAAATAACAGACATCAATGCAGAACCTTTCGGAAACATTGGATATAATACACAGTTCTAGTTGTATTTTTCTATATTTCCTGTTTTATCTTTCTCTTATTTTCAATCATTTAAGGAGTGACTAGCACCAAAAAGACGGAAGGCAGAAAATGTTAGTACAGTAATTTTCGTAAGTAATCCCTTGTTACTTTTTATTTCTGAACGGCTTGTCTTTTTGTATGGGCTCATTAGATGGTTTTCTCTCTAGTAGTATTGGGTGTGATGGGAAAAGCAGTAGTTTAACCAGAAGCTGACATGTCTAGTTCAGTTCCTTCATTACAATTCCTCCTTTAGGTACCTCGGGTTCCAGCTTGACTGCAACCTCACTTTTTCTGGACATGTAGATGCCATCCACAAAAAAAACTGCATCCTAAACTTGGCGCCCTATACTGACATCATGTATGTATCCCCTGGGCCCTCTTGGCCCTTGTACAGAAAATTATCCTACCTATTTTTGACTGCGGGGAGGTAGTCTACAGTGGAGGTCCCAAATCTTCCCTAACCAGGCTGAACTCTCTTTTCCACTCTTTCTGACGTTTCGCTCTTGACTGCCCTGCCTGTACTCACCACTACACCCTTACCAGTCTCTCTCCTTTCCCTCCCTAGCAGACAGACACCTTATGCACAGTGCTAACTTTCTTGCTAAATTCTTCTTTCACACGTTCTCCCTTTACCTCTACTCCTCTATGTCCCTCAAACCTCCTCCCTCTCACACCCTAAGAAGCCTTGACCACTGTACCTTATCCATCCCACCCAGGTCCACCTCTGCTGGCCAGGCAGCATTCTCCTACCGCTTCCCAAAAATATGGAACTCCCTCCCCCAACCCATCCATCATGCTGCCTCCCTGCGGGTCCTCTTTTACCTCCTGAAGGACCTATTCTTAACCTTCCCCTGCTCTTATTTTGCCTCCATTTTGGTACGCAGATTAGCACTTAGCTATGTTACTCACAGTTTGTAGTTTTATTTAGTCACAGCACTGTGTTTTTTTGAAACGTCAGATTATCCAGTGCTACTCAATTTTGTCATCCAAATGCTGATTGTATCTCTTGTCTATTTAGTATATTGTATCAGTCTTCTATTCCTGATTCTATTTGCTGTATTTCCCCATCTCCTCTCCCCCAGGACGCATCTGGAAATGAACATTTACTGCTCAGTATGCTCTTCTTGGTGAAACGTTTAAATAAAATACATTTAAATAATTAAATTACATCATCAGCATGTGACCTCACTCATTGTCACATCACAAGCCCTGCTGCCTGATTGGTGACATGTGTCACAAGTTACCAGTTAAGCAGCAGGAGATTAGCACTTCCTAGTTACTAGTGATGTCACAGTCAGTGAGGTCACAATGCTGCAGATGTAAACTGAGGAAAAGAACTGACTACAAGTCTCCAGTTTGAGTGCTGCAACGCACATAACACCTAACACCGTCAGGCAGAGAATCTTCTAAATAGCAAAGCAGAAAAGAGAAAAACACTTCAGATATAAGAAGTAATAGCAGACTACTTCTGAAAGTTACTATTAATTCCAGGCAGTACACCAGATCTTTAAAGAAATACATTGATTAAACTTTTAAAAATCAGCAATTCACAGTTCAGTATACATTTATTACATTACCAAGATAAACATTCCTAAGAGAGCAACTAAAATGGCACAGGGTCTCCATCAAAGCTGTATGAGCAGCGATTAAAGGAACTCAATATGTACACCGTGGTAGAGAGAAGGGTGACGGGGGAAATGACAGAAACCTTCAAATACCTCACAGGGGGTAAATAAAGTATAGGTGGAAACAGAGAATACTGGATGGGCAACCATGTTGAACCAGTGTGTTCTTCCACTGAAAGGTTTTGATTCCCTGTGACCTCGAGAGGTCACTGGGAATCAGAGCCCCGAGGTGGCAGAAAACACTGGTTCAGCATAGGGTTGCCCATCCGGAATTTTCTATAGTGTATCGTGCCACCCTATGTAATTTAAATAAATTGCAAGTATGTAACTATGTATTTTAATTACATAAACTATCTGCTGCCTGTTGTATTCGGGAAGTTAGTGCTGGTCGCTAGGGTGAGTGTGTGGTTGCTATGGAACAGACATAGAAACATAGAATTTGATGGCAGATAAGGACCTCTTGGCCCACCCAGTCTGCCCATTTCCCTACCTAATGGATAAGCTGCAGATCCTAGTTAACCAACAGCCTACTTCCTCCTACCCCCCACTAGAATTGCCTTATGTCTGTCTCATGCATTCTTGAATTCCCCCACTGTTTTTGACTCCACTACCTCAGGAAGGCTGTTCCATGCATCTACAACCCTCTCTGTGAAAAATACTTCCTCACATTACCTCTGAGCCGTCCCCCTTCTATCTTCAAATTGTGCCCCCTTGTTCTTGCACATTTCTTTTTCTGAAACATGCTACCCTCTTGGACTTTGTTGATTCCCTTGAGGTATTTGAAAGTTTCTATCATGTCCCCCCTTTCCCTCCTTTCTCGAGGCTATACATCTTAAGCTCCTTTAGTCTTTCTTCATATGTCTTCTGGTGCAGACCCTGCACCATTTTGGTTGCCCCTCCTCTGGACAGCCTCCAACCTGTCTATGTCTCTGCGGAGATGGGGTCTCCAGAACTGTACACAGTACTCCAGATGTGGTCTTACCAACTGTCTGAACAGAGGGCCAACAACTTCCTGTTTTCTACTGGTGATGCCTCTCCCTATGCATCCCAGTGTCCCCCTGCCCCCCTTACTGCCTTCTCACGTTGCTGGCCCACCTTTAGGTCATCTGATATGACTACCCCAGATCCCTTTCCATTTTTGTTGTTGTCAGTATCTCACCCCCCATTGTGTACTTTTCCCCTGGGTTTTTGTTTCCCAGGTGCATTACTTTGCACTTCTTTGCGCTGAATCTAAGCTGTCATACATTTGACCATTCCTCCAACCTTGCCAAGTCCCTTTTCATCCTTTCCACCCCACCTTGCAGATCAACCCTGTTGCAGATCTTTGTGTCATCTGCAAAGAGACATACTTTCCCTTCCAGTCCCTCTGCAATGTCACTTATGAAAACATTAAAAAGGACCGCCCCCACTACTGAACCCAGCAGTACCCCACTAGTAACCCTCTTTTCTTCACTGTGGACTCTGTTTACTATTACCTGCTGTGTCCTGTTGTCCAGCCAGTGTTTTACCCAGGCTACCACCCTGGGACCCACTCCCAGGCTGGCTAATTAGTTTATTAATCTTTTGTGTGGGACTGTGTCAAATGTCTTGCTAAAGTCTAGGTATGCCATGTCCACAGCCCCTCCCTGGTCTACTGCTTTGGTCACCCAGTCAAAGAAATCAATTAGATTTGTCTGACATGACCTTCCTGCTGTGAATCCATGCTGCCTTGGGTCCTGTGCCCCACTGGCCTCTAGGTACTCAACAATTCTTTATTTCAGCAGTGACTCCATTACTTTCCCTACCACTGAGGTCAAACTGACAGGTCTGTAGTTTCCTGCCTCTGTCTTGCTCCCACTTTTGTGAAGGGGAATCACATCTGTCCTCCTCCAGTCCTCAGATACCACACCATCCTGCCATGATTTATTAAAAATGGTAGTTAATGGTGTTGCTAGTTCTTCCCTTAGTTCTTTTAGAATTCTGGGGTGAATCCCATCAAGCCCCATTGCTTTATCCACCTTCAGTTTTAAGAATTCTTTCAGAACCCTTTCTTCTGTGAAAGGACTAATACCAACCCCCCCTATCCAGAGTGATTCTATTGACTAGATTAGGTATCTCCCCCTGCTTTTCCATTGTGAATACTGAGCAGAAGTATCCATTCAGTATCCCTGCTTTTTCACTGTCACTCTCTGCTCAGCCACCTTCCTCTTTATTCATGTCTGCATCTCTGTAGTCTTGCTTTTTCCTAAATGCATTTTCTTTGTTTCTATGAATCTCCCACTGTTGTAGCCCAGCACTGGTGTCTGATACATATGCAGTTTGTAGTTACAGCAATTACCAGCTTAGATGTCAGCAGGATCAGCCAGATGGAATCTAATACATTGCAGTAAACAGCAAGTAAATAACATTTATTTTGCACACAAACTGCAAATTGGTCCCAGCCCCACACTTGGGTATGGGGTTCTTAGTGCTGACTGCTCCCCAATAATATCGGCAAAGTGTATCTGACTGTGAAAGACAGTATACTGATTATTTGAAAGAGGGTTGAGCTTGGCAAGGTGACTTAACAAATAAGGTGAATTCCCATACAGCCTGAGTCTCAGTCGGACTGAAAGCATTTACAGTAAAGGGTATAAGAACATAAGAAATACAGAATCAAACATACCCCCCAATAGCGCAAATCATCGTGAATATTGGACTCTCACACAATTGGAAGAGGCTGAGAACTGAGGACACAAACATGTATTTTGTCTTTTTCAGGAGTCATCAATGTGCTTTACCTCAGCCCAGGAAAAACAAACCAGCCCTTATGTGGTCTTATCAGTTTGGGTCATGGGTGGCACAGCATAAGAAAGCATGCTAAAAAGGCAACAAACTTCAGCACAAAAGCACCGAGGCAAGGGTTACCCATAAAAAGTGCACTGGCAACAAAGCCAGGTTTCACAGAAATACAAAATCAAGCATATCCCCGTAGTGCAATGCATCATGGGATACATATGCAGATCACCATGTAAACTTTAACTAATTTACCACCGTTCACTGATGAAGTTTTCTCCAGCCATGAAACATTGCACATGCATCTTGGTGTTTTAATACTAAAAAGAGAATACTTTGCCCCTAATAAAGGTAGGGCCTTCACAATTCTTTAATCATAATGATTCCTAAGATAACATTATTTCTTTCTAGTACAATTTATGACATTAGGATTGATAGAGAACAAAAAGTAAAATATGAAAGGATGAAGAGAAGGCTACCTTTCCCATATAAAGGAGCACTTGCCATGGCCACTGTTTTGGCTCTGACTTCTGGCCAATGTAGATACGGCCTAAGCCCTCTTCGTCAGGTACTGCTGCTCCCCGGATTCCACAGGCATCTTTGTTGGCTTAAGAAGAAGGGAGCATAGAAAAGAAATCTATGTTTAGCAAGGAACACATTGCCATCTCCCCTTTTTCTCTTACTTAACATTTTTGTTAGAGGTAGACTGCCCTTCCACAGGGCACAAATCTTTTTGCCATTATGTGCTCCAGGCAAGAGAGGATTACAGAGCAGCACTGCCAGACTGCAATACTGGACTCAAGGAAGCAAAAGAGGGTCTAAAATCCTGGATGGCAGTAGCAGCGGGCAACATGAAAGTCTTCATCAAGTACATGATGATGATGATGATGATGAAAACTTTATTTTTATACAGGAAATTCTAATCATTAGGATTATACAGTCCTGTTCACAAGATAGTCCTGTTTATATTTCACTTAGTTACATCTAAACATATAATATTTAACAATACTCACATAAAGACAAAGCATAAACAATACACAATTTTTCAAATATCCAATAATACATTAAGACTCAAATTGAAATGAAGAAGAAAATACAAAACATAAACATATATCCCATACATATTCATGTGCAACAACATTCTATTTTATAAGATTTCAGAATTTCATTTTTAAAAATTGTGTGGTCTTCTAAAGATCTTATTGGAAGGGGTAAGATATTCCATACTTTAGCTGCCTGACATAAAATGGAACCATTACCGTATTTATTGTAAATTCTTATGGGACAAACTCTATGACTATGCACAGATCTTAATAACTCATGCCTACCTTTACTTACTTTAGAAAAAAGTGTTTGTGTAATATAATGTTCTGGGTAAAGTGTTTTAAATTTATGTATCAATATTAACCTATTTTTTTGAAAAATCATTTCTAAAGACTGCCAATTCAGTTTTATAAACGTATTACAATGGTGAGTTCTATATGAACACTGTAAAACATATCTAGCTATTCTATGTTGCACCCTATCCAATCTAATCAATTGATGTTTACTCGCTGTTCTGTAAATTAAATCCCCATATGTCAGGATTGGCATAATTAGCTGTTCAGCCACTTTTTTTCTATCCTTAATTTGTAAACATTTGGTAGTTCATCTCAAAGTTTCTAATTTCTTATTATTTATATGAATATCGAAAGTTAACATGGAATCAAAAGTCACCCCCAAATAGCAGTAACTATCCACCTGTTCTATAAGTCTATTTGTGTGTGATACGATATGAATCTGTGATTTAGGCTTCTTATTTGAAAAATGCACCAATTTAGTTTTTTTAGTACATAATCAGGAAGAGGAAGGCGAATGAGGGGAGTGGGCTGCAAAACAAAAGGGGTGGGGGCTAGTGAGAGAGCTAGGTGTGATGGCTGAGAAGCTGAAAGAATACTTTTTACTTTGGTGTTCAAAGGACCCCAAGGGGACAGGGGGTGCTCATTCAGAGGGCCATGGCATGATGGGTAACCATGATGCAAGTTACTGGTGTCACACTCACCCTGGTAGCTGACTACCTGGCAAAGTTCAAGCCAAGTAAAAATGGTGGTTCTGTATTTTATTATTTCTAATGAATGGCAATGTATGAGATGGACCTTCGGGGACTATCAAGTTTTGTTAATCATGTCTTTATTGAACTTGACCCTTCAAGAGACTAATAATATTCCATAAGTTTAACTACTGCTAGAGAGTGTCTGGTGTCTAACTGGTAGAAGTAATCTAATTTTTTTTTCAACCTCCTGTCGTGTTATTATAAATATTTCTTTAATGCATAATTTTTAATTACTGTATTATAATTACTACTAAAGTCTGCTTCTCTCCAAACACATACTTTAACTTTAAGGACTTAATTGTTTTTCCTTTTCTATGCGTTGTTATAACTTTTGTAAATGGCAGAGTTCAGACATTATGGAAGTATGTCTATCAATATGAACAATGTATTGAAATAACTATAAACAAGCATTTGTCAATGCTGAATGTTGTCTCGCTGGCATTGGCATTGGTAGTGCCAGAGCTAGAGATGCATAATAGGAATGGCAGTGAAGTATTGAAGTGACGCCAGCCCCAACCCCACCCTGTAGAGAGTGACAGGCATTGAGGTGTGCCTTTGGGTCGTCAGCTATAACGCTCATGCCATTGTACCTCACCCTACCCTGTAGACACTGACAAGTGTTGTGGTGTATTTTAGGGTCTTTGGGCATTATACTTACTCCATTCCATAGGGAAATACGCTGACATGGGTGCAGTATAGGAGAATGGGGTGAATTTTGTGGCCGAACAGTGCAAGGCATACCACGATGCCTGTCAGTGGCTGCAGAGTGGGGGTGGGGGTGGAGGTGGAATGGAACGAGCATTACATCCGATGATCCCAAGTAACACCCCTGGCGCCTGTCAGTCTGTACCGAGTGGGGTGCTATAGTTGGAAACCCTAACACCGTAGGCGTGCAGTGGTATTTTCAATCCAAATTTTTAACATAGGCTGTTTTTAAGCCCACCTCATGGTAAGCGGCACAATCAGTTTGTTAACTGAAAGGTGGTTTTGCACAGTGGCTATGCCATTTGGCGACACAGGGACAAAAACACATTTTGGGCAAGATGCGGAGAATGACAACTGTATTGTTCATGAGGAGGCATAAAAAATGGCAACGTTGAAACTCTGGAGTGAAAATATGAAAAATTGGTGAAGTCATGAGCATACATAGAAACTGCACAACACACATCCGTAACCCAATTATTTTTGGGAGTTTGTTAGCCATAATTTTAACATAGGCATTTTGGGATTTCCCCTAATGAACAGTGGCACAGTGATTTTGTTACTCTGTCCCAAAAGTTGATTTCCCACAGCAACCACGCCATTGTGCGCCACAGGTGCGGAAACACATTTTGGACAGGATGTGAAAAATGACAGCTGTACTGTTCATAAGGAGGTATGAAAAAATGCCAGCATTGAAAATCTGGCATGGAAATATTGCAAATTTGCGAAGTTACAAGGGTGCGTGGAAACTGCGCAACGCATGCTTGTAACACAGTTATTTTATGGACGTTCGGCACCAAATTTTCAACATATGCATTTTAGGACCTCTGCTCATGTACAGTGTCACCGTCATTTCCTCAAACTGTCCTGAAAACTTATTTCACACAGCGACCGCGTTATTCTGTGCCGGATGTGCAAAAACACTTTTCAGGCAGGATATGTAAAATGACAGCTGTACAGTTCATCAGGAGGTGTGGAAAAATGCCAATTTTGAAAATCTGGAGTGAAAATATTACATATTCACGACGTTACGAGCGTACGTGGAAACAGCGCAACGCACATTCATAAAACAGCCAATTTTGGGAGTTTTGTCACCAAACTTGCAACATAGGCTTTGTGAGAGCCCCCTTCATGAACAGTGGCACTGTCATTTCGTTACTTGGTCCTGAAAGGTGATTCCTCACAGTGACTGCGAAATCACCTTTCGGTACCTAATAACGTCACAACAGTGACTGAATTCAAGAGGAGGGGTTCCAATAACCCCATGTTGAAAATTTACATAGAAACATTGAAACATAGAATTTGACGGCAGATAAGGACTGCTTGGCCCACCCAGTCTGCCCATTTCCCTACCTAATGGATAAGCTGCAGATCCTAGTTAACCAGCAGCCTACTTCTTCCTACCCCCACCCCCTAGAATTGCCTTATGACTGTCCCATGCATGCTTGAATTCCACCACTGTTTTTGACTCCACAACCTCCTCCAGAAGGCCGTTCCATGCATCCACAACCCTCTCTGTGAAAAAATACTTCCTTAAATTACCTCTGAGCCGCCCCCATCTTCAAATTGTGCCCCTTGTTCTTGCACACCTCTTTTTTTGAAAGATGCTACCCTCTTGGACTTTGTTGATTCCCTTGAGGTACTTGAAAGTTTCTATCATGTCCCCCCTCTCCCTCTTTTCCTCGAGGCTATACATATTAAGCTCCTTAAGTCTCTCTTCATATGTCTTCCGGTGTAGACCCTGCACCATTTTAGTTGCCCTCCTCTGGACAGCTTCCATCCTGTCTATGTCTTGCAAAAATTCCAAAAAATGCCCGAGATATGCACCAAAGTTGAAAAAAACCTTATTTATGCCATTATACAGCTTACTGGCATTTCTTCAGTTCATAGTCGGCTTTGAAGAGTGCAGATGTGTTCCCAGTCCAAGAAGATCATCGCACCGGACTCTGAGGTAAGTATGGGGGTGAGGGGTGTGGGGAGGCAGGATGCACAGAGGGTGGGCGCGGGTTGTGGGAGGGGTGCAGGGAGATGGCGAGACCGTTCTTTCACAGGTTTAAAAAAAAAACATTGCAGGACTTTTTTTTGCAGAGCATGTGGCACACTGGGTGGGCTCCAGCATGCCACCTAAGTGTGTTTTGGGGGATTCTGTAGCCGATGGGGATTGGGCACCTGTCGGCACATACTGGGGACACGAGCCAAAGGGATTGGGCACCGCAAAGCAACAAAAGTTGGGGATACATTATGTCGATGGGGAGCGGGCTTCAGGTCGGCAAAATACAAGAGGACGGGATAATGTTTATAGATTGAGCCCCCATCGGCAAAGAAAAACTGTTTGAGGCGCATGATGCCGGGGTTAGGCACCCCTTGGCATACATTGTACATGGGAGGGTAATTATGCTGCTGATGGGGGCGGGCCCCCATTGGCATTGTGACAAGCGGTGCGTCAGTCACTGCCGCCATGTTGCCTGCATGTAGGGAAGCGTGTTGTGGTCCTGCTGCATGAGAGCTTCGCTCTCATTGCAGAGGACCTTTTCTTAGATCTGGTGGCCTCATTAAGGATGAGTGAGGTCACTGCCTGCTGCTGGCTGATTGGGGAATGAGGGACGCACCTTCTGATGTGTGCCCTACATTCACCTAACAGTGACTGCGCCTCCAAATCTGCTACTACCGCAAGATGTTGGCTGTGCAAGCGTGAGCCAACATAAAAACAAGGTAAATCTCAAAAGGTGGACAAAATACAACCCAGGATCCTACTGGGGCTAAAGGAAGAGTAAACAAGGCAACCTGCCAAAATCTTTCACAAGTCTGTCCTGAAAGAATGTAGTGCCAGAGCATGGGAATGTGTTCAGTGTGGTTCACATAATCATAAAGGGGACAAGGTGAGACCAGAGTAACAACAGGTTGGTCAGCCTGACATCAGTGCTGAGCAAAGTCCTGCAGTCCATTTTAATGGCAGAATAAGGGATCCCTTGATTGAGTTCAACAGACAAATCACAAATAATTAAGTGATTGAAAATGTAGTAATTCTTTGTGCAGCACCAGGTTGTGCATTGAAGAAAGAGCAATGTGTGTTCTGGGACTTCCCAGGTTCCCTTTGCCTTGGTGGCACAGCTGGTTAATGCAACTGGAACAGTATTCTGGGCAGACTCGGTTCAAGTCCCAGCTGAGGCACTTACTTCTTTCTCTCCCCTGTTTGTATGTGTTCCATAAATATGCACACCGCACCTATGTGATTGAAAATGAAGTAATTATTTGTGCAGCATCAGGTTGTGCATTGGAGAAAGAGTAATGTGTGCTCTGGGTTGGCTCGGAATCCAGTTGCCTTGGTGGCGCAGCAGGTTAGGGTGACCAGAACAGTATTCTGGGTGGCCTGGGTTCAAGTCCCAGCTGAGGCACTTACTTCTTTCTCTCCTCAGTTTGTATGTGTTCCATAAATATGCACATCGCACCCATGTGATTAAAAATGTACTCAGCAATGTCTTTTGGCTAATAGGATCACTGTAAATGCCTTTCAGCCAAATGATAGGAAACACAACAACAGTTGGCCAGCTCCTTTGTGCTGCGTAGTGGGCTGTGGCATATTGATCACTGGGGGTTCATGTTTTGAGCCTGAGACATTGCGAGCAGAGCTAGCAGGGGATAACTGAGCATATACTCGGATGCTCACCTCCTCTAAGATAGGTGGGCAGCAAAATCCTGCGAGTTGAGCACCCCCTGGTTATCCTGGTGACCTCGGGTTAACAGGCACTTGAGTGAGGTAAGGACATGTGGGGAGGTGGGGCTGTGGTGGTGTTTATGCATGGTCGTGATTTGATGGTGGGCACCAGCGAGGTCTGAGGGTGTAAAATGGGGAATGATGGATCGGGACTTACTCATACACATGATGTCTGCTCCTCCCATGCTTTGAGAGCCATCACACAAGTTCCTCATGCCCCGTTCTTGCTCTGTGTCAGCTGGTCTCCCTTGACATAGCCTGATTGGGTGAAAGGCTGCTTAAGGAAGCAAGCTCTTAAAGTTCCCCGAGCACTGGATGTGCAGATAAGGAGAACCAACCTCTGATACCAGTGGCAGACAAGTGGGGATAGTACAGACAAAGGAGATCCCCATCGGCTTGTCTACTGGCTAAGAAGCACAAAGATAAAAAACAAACAAACAAACAAAAAAAACACTAGTTCTATAAAGCAGCAGTGCAATGAAAACATGTTTTTTCCAAAAAGCTACAGTTGTTTCAGCTACAATCAAAAATATTAGCATACCTTTCAAATCTACTTTTCAGGGGACCTTCTATGCTGTGCACTATGAGTATTTTTATTGTCTCAATCCAACCCCTTGCCAGATCTACAATGCTATTTCTAAGCCAAATGCGGTGGCCATCTTTTTTTCCTTGAGAAAAAAATAAATTAACACATTTATAAAATTAAAGAAGCAAATAATCTCGGCACATACGGACACGAAAAGCATTTACTCTGGCTAGAGGCTTAGTGCATAAATCTTTTTTATTTCCAGCAAACAGTGCTTCCACAAGCACTGAATGCTTTGAACAAATTGTGCTTTACCAAGATCCGGTTATGAAATACTCACATTTTTGAGAAACTAGAAAATGTTACCGCCAAATAAAACTGGAAGATGCCTGGAATCTTTTACAGTGATAAAGGTAGGGTCATTTTTTTCCCCCAAACTCATTTCACTGCTGCTTTAAACCTGGATAATTTTTTATATAAGAGGGGAAAGAAAAAATCTAGAAATGTCATTGGGTAAGAGACGTCATCTGACAGTGCATTAAATAAAGAACAATTAAAGATCTGCTGACGCCGCAAAGAAAACTTTGAAAAGCATAATATTTAGGTACAATTCAGCTTGCAGTTCATATATATTCTGTAGCTTTCTCCTGCACATTATTTATTACTGAGGAAATTTGCATTTATACATGATCTTTATACCTCAGAGTTCATCTGCCTCTATAGCTTACTCCCTACTTCATGTTGTGACTTCACAATCTGATGCCATGGGAGTAACTGTGATGTCACAAGCAGCACATTATGACTTTAGATAACGAGAAAGCAGCTGGAATAGATTAACTGTTCAGGAGCAGAGACCCTGTTTTCATTCAGATTACATCAGTAATAAATAATTGGGAGGAGAAATACAGCTGTAATGTGAAATACAAGCCAAAATATGTATAAATATTATGTTTTGTGGAAGTTCTCCAGAAGGTGTCAGCTACTCTTTAACCCCCTTCATTGAGACTGAGCAGATTCTCAACGCCAGGTTAGTTTGGCGACATCAGGGCATGAGAGTGAAGCTCGAGTGCCATCCTGATGTCACTGAACTAATGAGGGGTTGAGAATCTGATGAGTTCTCAATGAAGGGGGTTATATTATTTTATATAATGCAATTTGAGAATTTTTTTTAGCATGCTTGATTGATCGATTGATTTATTCAGTTGATTCCATAACTTTTAAACTGACATTTTTTGTGAATGGTAGCAGGATTCACTTCTCACAGCTCAGGTCACACTGTCATAGCAGTGGGATAGATTGCGGCTGTGATTGGTCTAGGAGAAAACTTGATCTTCATGTTCTGAAATGTTAGGAACAGCAGGTTCTACATACTAAAACATCAAGAACAAGGCTTCGAAACCACTAGAAAAACAAGCTCAAACTGTATTATATTTATATAAATGCATGGTCAAGTGCTGAATCTCATTTATCTTCCAAATAAAGCCCACTTAGAGCCATTTTGTAAGTGTAATAAGCCTCTCCAGGGTGTGCAATATAGGGGTTTATTGCACTTCCCAGGGGCATAAGGACACTCAACCTTCAGCCTTGTGCTTTACTAAACCCCTGGCCCATGCATTAAAATCCTATAATGTACACCTGTCGTGGCTTACTACTTACATATTTCATGCTGTCCCTGGTGGTGTCATTATCTTTTAACAGCTCATCCCATTACCATCTATCACGGAGATTGGAAACCTACTATTTTGTCTCATCAGCGCTGTAATGTTTTGCAGGAGATCATAGCTGGCCAGGTAGAATGACCGCTGGTCCTCTTTCTTTGAGGACAGTTGCTCCATGTCTTTTTTGTCCGCATCACCAATTCCTATGGTGAAAATATCTAAATAACAAGAAGAGAACAAAAAGTCAATGATTCCCTTCCAGTTTGTTAAAAAAAATTAAAGCACATTGCAGGTCCCAACAGGACCTGCATTCAGTGAGTCCTGCCTAGAGCCTCTCTCCCCACATAAAGAGTATGAAAAAATTACTTACCATAGTAATGTTTTTTTTTCTAAAGGAGTCTTGCTGTATTCTGACTATATGCAGTTAGCCCCAGCACTTGAACTGCTCCGGAGAGGAAAGGGTTAACTCTATGTAGGAGCTTAGACCGTTGAGCTTGAGCTCGGTTTTCAAACCTCTGTCCCTGGTACATTCCTATGTAACCATCAGATTCTTACGAACAGTAAACTAACTAACTAAATAGTTATAGAAATTGTTTAAAATTTTATCCATAGGCAAAAAAAAAAAATACTTGGGTCCATAAGACTCAAGCCGAGAACCCAAGAAGAATCTTATGTAGATAGTAATAATAAATAACAACAAACAACACAAAGAAAAGAACCCAACCTAGCCAGGATGGGTGCAGAAGGCACACCTCTGGGGCCAACACTGTACCTGCCAACCCACATCCCAGAAACAAACCAGGTTCTGAGAGGGAAGGCAGGGAAGGAGGTCAGAATATATCAAGACTCCATTAGAAGAAACAACATTACTATGGTAAGTAATTTTTTATTCAAACAACATGACGTCTTGCTATATTCTGACTATATGCAGACTACCAAGCAGTTCCCCCCTGGAGGAAGGAATCACAGAACCTTACTTTGGGAACAGGCTCTGCAGTACTGCTGTGCCAAACCTAGCATCACTTCTGGTCTGAATGTCCAGAGAGCAATGCTTGGTGAATGTATGAACCATTTTCCAGGTGGCTGCTTTACAGATTTCCACTAGAGGAATATCCCTAGCTGCTGCCAAGGAGGCAGCCGTACCCCTGGTTGAATGAGCCCTCAGGCCTGAGGGAGGCTCTTTTCCCAATTCTGAGTAACAAAACTGAAATGGAAGAAACAATCCACCTGGCAATAGTTCTTTTAGTGGCAGATTTACCTTTACCCACTCCCTCCGTAAGTGAGAAACAACTGGGTACAGTCATTTCTATGGGCCTTAGTATGCTCTATATAATAGCTTAGTGCCCTCTTCACATCCAGACTGTGCAGTCTTCACTCACCTGAAGAAGAATGGTCAGTGAAAAATACAGGCAAAGACGCGGATTGATTCAGGTGAAAGTCTGAAACCACTTTGGGAAGAAACTTTCTATTCGTCATAAGGACCACCTTATCCCTATGAAAGGAAATGAAGTCAGGTTCCACTGACAGAGCCTGCAATTCATTAATCCTCCTGGCAGAAGTAATAGCTACCAGGAACACAGTCTTCCAAGTCAAGTACTTTAGCTCAGCTGAAGATAAGGGTTCAAAGGGAGGCTGCATGAGCTGTGCAATACAGATATTCAAGTCCCAAGCAGGAGTAGGTTCTCTAAATGGAGGGTTGATATGAACCAGACCCTTGAAAAACTTGCTGAACACAGGGTGAGAGGCTAGGGAAGATCCCTTCCCTGCAGAGAGGAAAGCAGCAACAGCTGCTAAATGAACTTTAAGAGTAGCAGACCTGAGGCCTAAATTGTTTGGATGAACCAGATAATCCAGGGTTGTGGCAATGCCTGCCAAATCTGGCAAATGTTCCTCTGGGAACACCGAATGCTGAATCTCTTCCATTTGGAACTGTAAATTTTTCTGGTGGAAGGTTTCCTAGAAACATTAAGGATATCCAATACCCCTTGAGAAAGATGCAGACTTGCATATTCTAGCTCTTCAAGAGCCAAGCCTTGAGTCTGAGAGACTGAAGATTGGGGTACCAAATCCTCCCTTGAGAGGAGATCAGGAGGTCGTACCTCCTGGGAAGGGAGAGAGAGGAAATGTCACTGCCAGGGACAGCGACAGGGGGTACCATGGTTGCCTGGCCCAATCTGGAGCCACTAAGATCACTGTGCAGGGCTGAGACCTGATCTTTATCAGTACTCTGAAAATCAGAGGAAAAGGAGGGAATGCATACAGAAACCGGTTTGTCCAGTCCAACAGGAGAGCATCCTGAGGAACAGACCCCAACATAGGAGGTCTGCAACAGAACAGAAGAAGCTGGTGATTGTCTGGGGCTGCAAAGAGATCTATCTCTGGAGTGCCCCATCTCATGAAAATGATCTGAAAAACTTGTAAATTCAGGTACCCCTCGTGGCGACCCTGAGAAATTCTGCTGAGTGCAATCTGCCAACAAATTTTCTTTCCCTGGGAGATGCACTGCTATCAGGGAAGTCTGGAGAGAATAGGCCAGTGACCATGCCTTCTTGGCTTCTGTGCACAAGGCCGTGGACCAAGCACCCCCTTGTTTGTTTATGTACCACATGGTAGTAGTGTTGTCTGTCCCGACTTGCACCACTTTCCCTTGAACTGATTCTGAGAATGCCTGGAGGGCTAGAAACACAGCTCTGAGTTCCAGGAGATTGATGTGGAAGAGAGACTCCTTCTGGGACCAAGTGCCCTGTGCAGTGAGGTCCCCCAGATGGGCTCCCCACCCCAGAAGAGAGGCATCTGTGGTAAGAACCACTGAAAGTGTCTAACTGAGAAAGGGAACACCCTGTCTGAGATTGTCCTGCTCCAACCAAAACCACCATTGGAGAGCTTGGACAAGAGTCTGAGTCACTGGAACTAGCTTGGTGAGAGGATCCTTCTTCTGGGACCAGAAGTATCTTAAGTGGAACTGAATGTCCCTCATCTGGAACCTGGCTCCCTGGACCACTGCAGTGGAAGCTGCCACATGGCCTAAAAGCTGGAGGAAATGTCTGGCTGGTTGAGACACCAGAGGTCGAAAAGAAAAAGCCCAGTCTGTAAGAGCCTTCACCCTTGAGAGAGGAAGGAAAGCCTTTGCTTGAATAGTATCCAGCTCTACCCCATGAGGGTAAGAAGCTGAACTGTTTCCAAAAGTGACTTGGATAAATTGAGAAGAAATCCTAGGGAACCCAGAAGCCTCTGGGTCACCCCCAGAGCTGACTTGACTTAGTCTGAGGACTGGCCTACAATGAGCCAATCATCTAGGTAAAGAAACACTGAAATGCCCTGCCTTCTGAGGAAGGATACCACTACTGCTAGACATTTTGTGAACACCCTTGGCGCTGAAGTCAGGCCGAAGGGCATGGCTCTGAACTGGTAATGACCTGAGGGCAACTCGAATCTGAGGTACTTTCTGTGGGAGCATCTTATGGAGATGTGAAAATAGGCATCCTTGAAGTCCAGGGAAGCTAGCTAGTCTCCTGGCCTCAGAGAGGGAAGAACTATTCCCAGAGTCACCATTTTAATTTTGGCTTTGTGATATGTTTGTTCAGATGCCTTAGGTCTAGGATGGGTCGCCCACTCCTCTGTCTTTTTTGGGATAAGGAAGTATGTTGAATACAAGCCTTTCCCTCTGTGAGGCAGAGGCACTTTCTCCACAGCTTTCAGAAACAACAGTGCAGAACCCTCTGCCTCTAAGGTAATAGTTTCCCATGGTATGGCCGGTTTGAAGGACCTTGCTCTCATTCTGGGGAATCTTCTGAAGCTGAGAGCAAGTCCCTGGCTTACTACTTCCAGAACCTATTTGTCTGATGTGATAGACTTCCAAGTCTGGAAGAAGTAAGCCAGCCTGCCCCCCACTGGAACTGAGGAGGCGACCCGGTCTGACACATCGGGGTGTCTGTTTGGCATGAGCCTAAAGCTGTGAAGAGGATGCAGCCCTACTCATCCCTCTTCTGCCTCTTCCTCTGTAGAACCCCCTCTGCTGGAAAGGAGAGGAGGCCTGGGCTTGGTAAAAGGGCCTTTGAAAAGGCCTGCCCCTGCCAGCCCTAGATTGCTACTTTTGTGGAGTGGCTTGCCTTTCCTTGGCCACTGCACTCCTGTAGGTGGTCCTGTATTCATCCATCTTTTTCATATATGTCTCTGTTTGCTCCCCAAACAGGGAATTGTCTGTTACAGGAAAATCCATGGCCTTAGCCTGGGTATCCTATGAAAGGCTAGTACACCTAAGTCAAGCAAATCTCTGCAGGTAGACCGATGTAGCCATGACTCTAGATGCCACATTGTTGGAGTCTACAGCAGCATGGAATTGTAGTTTGGATGCCTCTATGCCATCAGCAGCCACCTGCTCCAGCTCCTTGTCTAGCTGAGATGGGGCATTCTTTGCTAGTTCCAGAACAGTATCCCACCTAGACTTCTGGTACCTAACTGTATAGGCCATGTAAGCTGCCTGTCTGAGTCCCAAAGAAGATGCCAAGTATTGTTTTTTTGCCATGGCATCCACCTTCCTGGAATCCTTATCTGGGGGGTGTGAAGCCAAGGGAATGTTAGCCTTGTAACAGGCTGCAGCCTGCACTACCCCAACATGGCTGCAATGATTATAAAGGAAATCTGTGCTAGAACCTGACAGCATATACCTCCTGTCCATTTTCTTATCTACAGGGGGTATAGAAGAGAGAAGCTGTAAAATCTTTTTTGTCTGTTTCTCCAAAGATTTATTTAAGGGAATAGACAATTTATTTGACTCTGGAACATCCATCATTTCCACATAGTCAGGTTCTTCCTCCTCTTCAGAAGCTTCCACAACTGGAAGTTAGAGAGTTTATGCTACCTTTTTGTAAAACAAAAAGTGGGAGGGGGACTCAGAAAGTCTGGGAGGGGAGACATTGGAAGGCCTGTCTGGGGAGATGTCATACTCTACTGGCTCATCTAGGCCCCCAAAATCATCATCATCACCATACTCAGGATTTCCTTCCCATTCAACACCATAGAAGTCCTCCAGATCATAATCCGAAGGAGCTGGAACCATCTGAACCAACTGCCTTGCAGAAGGAGTCGGTTCGGATGGAACCAGGCGAAGCAATTGAACAATACTTATCGCTCTCTCAATTTCCTCAGAGGTTGGGATCTGAGGAGTGGGACCCAAACCGGCTGATTTTCTCTTCTTTTTTGTCAGAACTGATCCCTCAGAATCGGCCTTCTATTTGCCCGAGGAGGTATCGCGCAGGTCATTAGGCACCTCCTCAGGTTCAATTGGAACCAAACCGGGCTGGCCCTCCAATTCAGTGGATTTCTTAGCCTCTCTTTCCTTCAGTCTAGCTAAATGTTTCTCAAGAGTGGCTTTGAGAAAGTTTGCACATATTTGGCAGTCTGTTTTGATGTGATCAAACCCCAGACAGTGAACACAGACGAGGTGGGGATTGGCTTTAGCAAAAATCTCCCCACACTCAGTACAGTGTTGAATCCAGGGACCGGTTTTCTTCTTGGGTTTCTCAGACATTGCCTTAATAACGAAAAGTTACCCTTAACAGCTTTCAAGCCAGGTAACACCAACTTATCGGTTACCAACCGTGTCATGGGTTGTTTAAAAAAATGGAATAAAACATTGGTTCTTTTGAAATCGATAAGTACTGGACACCACAGAGAAAGACAGAAAATTAAAACAAACTAGAAATGTTTCGGTTCCCAAACTGACTGACCGATGAAAAACCGAGAGAAAAACAATTTCTATCACTATGTAATCACTGTCTGCCCACTTACACTACCTAACGTAGACAGAGATTTGAGGACTGAAAGAAATTAAATGGTTGAGAAAAACCGACCGATTTACTGGTACCGAACTGAAGCAGTAAAGGAGAAATCTCTGGAGCATCTTCACAGTTAGGCGGAGTAAAGAATCCGATGGTTACATAGGAATGTACCAGGGACAGAGGTTTGAAAACCGAGCTCGAGCTCAATGTTCTATGCTCCTGCATAGAGTTAACCCTTTCCTCTCCAGAGCAGGTCAAGTGATGGGGCTAACTGCATATAGTCAGAATAAAGCAAGACTTCATGTTGTTTGAAGCTCCTCCCCAGTCTCTAAGAAAGCTAAGACTAAAAGCAAATATGTTCAAAACAAGCATTTCTGAAATCAAATTCATTGTGATATTTGCAAATTTTCTTTAAGTGTCACAAAATGATTCCAAATGCCCTACTGCATAGGGGAAATCGAGTGTGTGGCTGCTACAACCTGTGCTGTTCCACCCATCCACAGCCAATCAACGAGCTGTGCATCATGTGGTGGTGGGGAAGTGGAGCAAGGTACTGAGCTATGTAGCAATCCCATTCAGGGCCTCAGCTGTAGAAGTAGGGGAAGGGGTTGGCTGCAGGCTCTGCAAAATATTTGGAAATGGGCCTTTTAAGTCTTTACTCATTTTTTTTTTAAATTCTTTGGTGACTGGAAAGGCCCACTTGGTACACAAGTGCCTGCTTTTAGGGGCGACCACCTGGGAGCACTGGGGAGGTTAAGTGACTTGCTCTGAGTCATGCAGTATGCAAGTTAAGGTCGTGTACCAAGCTCATTCACAGCTTGTTATGCTATTCCTGGGCTATAGTGCCTTTATTGTTATAGGGGCACTACCATCCGTCTTAGCCTCAAGGTGTCTCTAGTATAAAAAAAAAAACATGTTATGATTAGCCACATTCTGCATAGATGGCTGATGTAGCCGACAGCTTAATTCTGATTCCAAGTAAAAATAAACTGTCCACCATCCCGGTGTTATAACACAAGCATGTGTTTGTTTACGGTCCTTGATCAACTCCCATTGCATCTTTCCTGGGCTTGGAAACATTCCCAACACAGTCTAGACACTCTAGATTCAGGTGGCAGAGAGGAGTGGCTGCACTGTTTGGGGGAGTTTCTAATGTTCAGGAAGTGTGCAATAAGAGTAGATCAAGGATTTTAAACAAAATAAGGCTGTGTACAATTACAGCATTAGTGTGCATTTCAGTTCTGCTAAGTAAGGAAGCAGATATGATACCCTTGCTAGACTTGAATACCCTCTGCAACTCCTTCTGCCATTTTGCTACAAACCCCCTTCCCTCATACCCACCAGTATTCACAGTATTCATCCCTGTCCATCTTCCTCTGCCTTCTTGTTGCCTGGATCTCTGTACCTTCTTCATATCCAACTACTGGTTTGGTTCCCTTCCCTCTTATCTCTCCTCTCCCAGCTACTCCCTTCTTCCTGTTCCCTGTGTTCCAGGGACAATCACACTTTTGTGACTCCTCACCCCCGCTTCTCTGCTGGCAATTTGACTTCTCCTTCTGACTTCCCTCACTCTGGAACTTCCTCCCCTCTTCCCTCCACCTCTCCCCCTCCCCTGGCATCCTCAGACACCAGTTGGAACTTCAACTGTTCCCCATGTGTTCCTGTTACCTTTCCTCCTGATGCCTACCTGGCCATGCCTTAATTATCCTAATAAGCAGCTGGCTGGGTCCCTGCTCCTGCCTTGGTTAACTTCCACACTCTACAGTTTCTCCCTCTGTTCCTGTGCTTCTGTCCTACTACTGTACCCATCCCCCGACTTGTACCTGGAAACGAGGCTTGGTTCAGCGTGCCTCTCCCGGTCACAAACTTTCAAACAAGTAAAGTAATAAAATAAAACAACCAGCAACATCATATAATTCTGGAGAAGGTACACAGTCATAAACTATGGGGTTTCAGCTAGAAATAATATGATGCTAAAAGGGTCGACAGTGTTCCTGCAAAAGATGAACCTCGTTCAAACAAACTCTTTAAATAGTTAATTGCAAGGGCACAACCTGATCCATAACTTTTATGACTACGTTTTGAGAAAACCAGATTAAAAAGGCAGCCCTTCTCGGTGGGGGGTTGGGGGACTGAATTCAAGAGAAACAGATCCAACTCAAGCTCAGGTTGGAGTGAATTGTACTTTTTTTTGGGGGGGGGGCAGATTAAAAACAAGCATTTGTGAATGCCGAATGTTTGCTTGCTGGTATTGGTAGTGCAGGAGTTCGAGAGATGCATAATAGGAATGGTGGTGAAGTAATGAAGTAACAACAACCCCCAACCCCATGCTGCAGAGACTGAGAGGTGCTCGGGATATGCCTTTGGGTTATTGGCCATAACACTCATGGCGTTCCACCTCACTCCACCCTGCAGACACAGAGAGGCGTCGCACTGTGCCTTGAGGTCTTCACCCCTTACACTCAGCCAGTTTGAAAAGGATATAAGCTGAGAAGGGTGCAGTATAAGAGAATGCAATGAATATTAGGGCTGAGGACCCCAAGGCACACCTCAATGGCCGTCAGTGACTGCAGGGTGGGGGTGGAATGGGTTGAGCATTACGTCCCTCGACCCCAGGTCACACTCCCAATGCCTGTCAGTGTGTACAGGGTTGGCATTACGGTTGGAAAGCCGCACGCCCTCGGTGTGTGTTGGTAGTTTTTGCTCCAGATTTTCAACATGGGCTTTTTGGGACCCACCTCATGAACAGTGGCAGTATAATTTTATTACTCAATGCCAAAAGATGATTTTGCACAGTGAGTGTGCCATTCGGTGCCACAGGTGCAAAAACACATTTCGGGCAGGATGTAGAAATGACAGGTGTACTGTTGAGGAGGTGTGAAGAAATGGCAATGCTGCAAATCTGGAGTGAAAATATGAAGTGGTGAAGTTATGAGTGTCATAGAAACTGTGCAATGCACGCTCGTAACATAGTCATTTTTATGTTGGTTTGCCCTTGCGCAGCCAACATATTGCGGTAGCAGCAGATTTGGAAGCGCAGTCACTGTTGGACGAATGCAGGGCACGCATCAGAAGGTGCGTCCCTCATTCCTCAATCAGGCAGCAGGAGGCACTGACCTCATACATGCCTAATGTGGCCATCACAACAAAGAAAAGGTCTGCTGCAATGAGAGTGAAGCTCTCATGCAGTGTGACCATTACACGCCTCGTGTGGTGCAGGCAACATGGCGGCAGTGACTGCCGCCGCTGCTGCCTGTCACAATGCTGTGGGGGGAGCCCACTCACTGTTGGCATAATGTGTCCCCTCCCTTTTGTTGATTGCCGAGGGGGGTGCCCAATCCCCCTTGGCATCATGCACATTCCTCCACACATTTGTTATGTGCCGACAGGGGTGCCTAACTCGCCGGCTAAAGCACCCCCACCCACAAATGAGCTGAGGTGGCACACTGGGAGCCCACCCCAGCGTGACAAATCCCACCTGAAACATGAAAACTGTCCCACGACTTCTTTTTTTAACCCTGTAAAACAAAAACGGTCCCTTGGCGGTCTCCCTGCCCTCCCTTCCGCAATCCGCACCCACCCTCTGCGCACCCTGCCTCCCCACTGCCCTCCTCACCCCATACTTACCTCCAGAGTCTGGCGCGACAATCTTTGGTGGACCAGGAACACATCTGCCCTCTTCCAAGTCGATCGCAAACTGAGGAAATACCGGTCAGCTGTATAATGGAATGAATAGGGTTTTTTCAACTTTGATGCATATCTCGGGCATTTTTGGGAATTTTGGCAACAAATTTTCACCATGGGGTTTTTGGAACCCCTCCTCATGAGTTCTGTCACTGTCATGGTGTTATTTGGCCCCGGAAAGTGATTTCACGGTCACTGCGCGTAATCACCTTTCGGGACTGATTAACGAAATGACAGTGCCACTGTTCATGAGGTGGGCTCTCAAAAAGCCTGTGTTGCAAATATGGTGGAAAAAATCCAAAAAATGACTTCTTTACGAGCGTGCATTGCGCAGTTGCTACGTATGCTAGTAACTTTGCAAATTTGCAATATTTTCATGCCAGATTTTTAACATTGGCATTTTTACACACCTCCTTGTGAACAGTATAGCTGTCATTTTTCACATCCTGGCCGAAATGCGTTTTCTCACTTCCGAGCAGAATAGTGCGGTCGCTGTGGGAAATCAGTGTTCGGGACAGATTACAAAAATGACAGTGACACTGTTCATAAGCAGAGGTCCTAAAATGCCTATATGGAAAATTTGGTGCTGATACTCCATAAAATGACTGTGTTACGAGCGTGCATTGTACAGTTTGCACGCACGTTCATAAGTTCGCGAATTTATAATATTTTCACTCCAGATTTTCAACATTGCCATTGTTCTGCACCTCCTTATGAACAGTATAGCTGTCATGTTTCATATCCTGGCCGAAATGTATTTTTTGCAGTTCTGGCGCAGAATAGCGTGGTCGCTGTGGGAAATCCAGATTGACAAAATCACAGTGCCACTGTTCATGAGGGGAGGTCCCAAAATGCCTATGTTGAAAATTTGGTGATGAAAGTCCATAAAATGAGTTTGTATGCATGCTCGTAACTTCGTGAATTTGTAATATGTTCACTCCAGATTTTCAAAATTGGCATTTTCCACACTTCCTTACGAACAGTACAGCTGTCATTTTACATATCCTGACCGAAATGTATTTTTGCATGTCCGGTGCAGAAGTGCACGATCGCTGTACGAAATCGGTTTTCAGGACAGTGTGAGGAAATGACGGTGACACTGTTCATGAACAGAGGCCCTAAAATGCCTATGTTGAAAGTTTGCTGCCAAAAGTCCATAAAATGACTGTGTTGCAAGCATGCATTGCGCAGTTTCCATGCACTCTTGTAACTTCGCAAATTTGCAATATTTTCATGCTAGATTTTCAACACTGGCATTTTTTCACACCTCCTCATCAACAGTACAGTTGTCATTTTTCACATCCTGCCCAGAATGTGTTTCCACACCTGTGGCCCACAATGGCGTGGTCGCTGTGGGAAATCAACTTTTGGGACTGATTAACAAAATCACAGCATCACTGTTCATGAGGGGAGGTCCCAAAATGCCTATGTTAAAAATGTGGTTAACAAGCTCCCACAAATAATTGGGTTATGGCCTTGTGTTGCGCAGTTTCTATGCATGCTAATGACTTCACCAATTTTTCATATTTTCACTCCAGATTTTCAATGTTGCCATTTTTTACGCTTCCTCATGAACAATACAGTTGCCATTCTCCACATCCTGCCCAAAATGTGTTTTCATCCCTATGTCACCAAATGGCATAGCCTCTGTGCAAAACCACCTTTCAGCTAACAAACTGATTGTGCCGCTTCTCATGAAGTGGCCTCACAAACAGCACATGTTGAAAATCTGGAGTGAAAATACCACTGCACACCTACAGTGTTAGGGTTTCCAACTGTAGCACTCCGCCTAGTACAGACCGACAGGCGCCAGGGCTGTGACTTGGGATCATTGGCTGTAATGCTCATGCCATTGCACCCCACCCCACCCTGCAGCCACTGACAGGCATCGTGGTGTGCCTTGCACTGTTCAGCCACAAACTTCACCCCATTCTCCTATTCTGCACCCACGTCAGCATATTTCCTTATGGAATGAGGTAAGTATAATGCCCAAAGACCCCAAAGCACACCACGGCACTTGTCAGTGTCTACAGGGTAGGGTGACGTACAATGGCATGAGCGTTATAGCTGACGACCCAAAGGCACACCCCAATGCCTGTCACTCTCTACAGAGTGAGGGTAGGATTGGCATCCCTTCAATACTTCACTGTCATTCCTATTATGCATCTCTACCTCTGGCACTACCAAAGCCAATGCAGGCGAGACAACATTCGGCATTGACAAATGCTTGTTTTTAAATGTTTTCACCCAATCACACATGACTAGACATGCCACCACAATAGTAACTACACCATCGCAAACAGTTGTCAGACTAACAGACTGGCTTTCGGCTGAAATATTGTATTGTGACAAGTCTCTGTACCACATCAAGGTAGCCAGTCCGACAGAGGTCCAATCACACACCACCAGCCATGCCACCACACCACTAGCCACACCACCAACCTGGCTTTCAGTTACAATGTTGCATTGTGACAAACCTCTGTACCACATCAAGGTAGCCAGTCCCACAGAGGTCCATTCACACACTACTTTGTCAACAATACAAACTTATGTTTTTATCCCTATGTTTTCCAACTGGGAATGTAGTTGCCTGGCATTGGTAGAAGGTACACAAGGGATAACCCCATAGTTGAGGATAACACCATATTTTTTTGACAGAAAGGTTCTTTATTAAGAAATTGCTAACAGCAAGTAATATCAAAAGTGTCGGCACCTCTTTTCATTGCCAATAAAATCTCTGTCAATGAGGTTCCTTACTTTATTGAACATATCCTAAAACACCAGACACTCAGTATGGTAGCCAGGTAATGACTAGTACACCATACTTTTGCATTAAAAAACATCTGGTCTGCCTCTAGTCTAAGGCAGACAAAACAAGGTACCTGCTTGTACCATAGAAAATTTATTGGTTAATGAAAATAGTTGCCTATACATTGGTCTTACTCACTGAACGTCTTAATAAAGTACCTTTCTAACAATGAAATATGGGGTTGTCCCCGTCTTATCTTCTACCAGGCTCCCTCCCAGTTGGACAAGATAGCCTGCATATTCTTCAACAACAGTGCACAGTTATAGACAGATAGCCACCCACGAAAGACAAGTTGAAAGGGTGGTGCTTAAATAGTAAACATTAAAAAAATCCAAGAACAAATCAAGCACCCACCAAGCTAGGTAGCAAATGCACAAAAGCACCAAAACCAACCAAGCACTGTAACTGATACATTCCAATTCGGTTCTTAGTTACCTGTTGTAATTAGTTGTAACATGGCATAGATATGAATGAGGAAATCGGCACCACGCATTGGACGAAATGCATCAGGTGGTGTAGTTTGGAGACTGCATTAATCCACCAGTAATGCCGTGCCCAAACTAAAGTACCAGGGTCAGCCACAGAGCTAGAAAAGCAGCATATAAGAGAACAGCACTGTGTCCCAGGTGAGAGGTACTTGTCTGTCGCACCCACCCACCCAAATGCCCATGAGTGTCTCGGCGCATGACGCGGGGATAATAAATAGAAATGTAGACTGGGAATTTTCAGGAAGCCGAAATAAGAGAGAGGAGCAACCACTGAGTCTGTTCGGCAGGGCAACGCGCAGTGACAGCGAGTGCAAGTTGAATTGTGATGTGCGGTAAACTTGCAAATGTTTTCGGTATCTCTGACGGCCAATATAAAGTAATCATCCTGAAAACGGATGGAGGAGACCTACCGCAGCAGGAACTCAGTGACAAAAGGAACAAATGGTCAACAGAATGGCAGACATCAAACAGGACAGGTAGGGAGATCGGAGTGAGGCGCTGAGTACACAGACAGGGTAAGGAAATATGCAAATCAGAATGAGTGCGATATCCAGGAAGGCAGCAATTACCGTCTCATGGACCTCCTACGGCGTGTACAGAAATATTAGCCGCTCAGATCTCCTAAATTATCAGAAGAAAATGTTGAGACATACTGTGTTAAGAGTTATGTCAACTATGTTTTTGACAACATGACTATATAAATACGACTGGGGCAAATGTTCCAAAAGTGCATAGAAGAAATGTAAGGACAGCAAAAAGTCTTTCTATTGTACCTTGCACAGTATGAAAATAAAAGTCAGAGAAACTATAACCTTCTAGAAGCCATGTTACAAGCGCATTAAGCCACTCCCGAAGGTGGCATCTAATGGTGGATTAATGCATGGTTGGGCTGTTGTAGGCACTCATCCTGCGGCCTCGGCCACAGCCCTCCCAACCACGCATTAATCCATCATTAGATGCCACCTTCGTCGTGGCTTATTGCTTACTTAGGTACTTGTAGATGTGACCCCCCCCACCCCAGGATGCACCATTGTAGCATGTCGGAGTTCAGTTTATATTATTGCTTATTTGGGGGGCTTTGCCCCCCCCCCACACCCCTGCTGTAGTTTCTGTACTATAGTATTGCTACAGTAACGCAATAAGGTTCAGAGTTGTTCACTAAATATTGCTTATTTGAGGGCTGTGTCCCCCCATGTAGTATTACTCAGTAAATATTGACTATTGTGCTGTACATTTACTTCTCCTGAAAACAACATCGGGGTGTGGTGGGCGGAGCCCACCACATAAGAGCAATAATATTTAGTGAAATCCACTGGATGGCAAAACAAAGAAACACAATTATCAACATTACTTTACTGAACAACTCTGAAACTAACTTAGAGTGTCCAACACCCATTGCCATATTAGCCTCATAGAACTGCACTGTGCATCATGCATACTGCTGTAAGTCTTGTAGCAGCTGTAACAAGTCTGATATTTATAGTAACACCCACTTAGTACTGTACATTTTGACCCCCCCTCAAAAAAAACAAGCATTTGGCAATGCCGAATGTTTGCTTGCTGGTATTAGCATTAGAAATGCAGGATTTAGACAGTTGCAGAATAGGAATGGCAGTGAAGTAGTGAACATGACATGAACCACACCTCCATGGTGTAGAGATGGACAGGATGTGGGGTAAGTTTTTGGGTCGTCACCCATGACGGTCAAGCCATGTCACCTCACCCTATTCTGCAGACAGTGAGATGTGTTGACCTGTGCCTTAGGGTGTTTGGCTTTACAGTCAGCTCATTCCAAAAGGACATACGTTGAAATGGGTGCAGCATAGGAGAATGGGATAAAGTCTTGGGACGAAGAGTCCAAGGTACACCTCTATGCCTGTCAGTGGCGGGGTGGGGTGGGGTGGATGGCATGAGCAGTACAGTCGGCAATCCAAAGGCACACCCCGATGCCTGTCTGTCTGTACAGGGTAGGACGTTATGGTTAGAAACCCTAATGCCGCAGGCGTTTGTTGGTATTCACATTACAGATTTTGAACATGACCTTTTTGTGAGCCCACCTCATGAAAGCATTTGAGACCTCTTCTCATGAGCAGTGGCAGTGTGATTTTGTCAATGTGTCCTGAAAGGTGACTTCCAACAGTGACAGTGGCATTCTGCAGCACATGTACGAAAACACAGATCGGACAGGATGTGAAGAATGACAGCTGAACCATCCATAGGTAGGTATGAAGAGAAGGCAATGTTGAAAATGTGTAGTGGGAATATTAACTATGCTTGCAGTTCCAAGCATACGTGGAAACCGCGCAACGCATGCGCATAACACAGTCATTTTATGGAGTTTCATCACCAGATTTTCAACATAGGCATTTAACGACCTGTGCGCATGAACAGCGTCAGTGTGATTTTGTTACCGTGTCCTGAACACTGATGTCCCACAGCGACCACGGTAGTCTACGCCGGAACTGCAAAAACACATTTCGACCAGGAAGTGAAAAATGACAGCTGTACTGTTCATAAGGAGGTGTGGAAAAATGGCAATGTTGAAAATCTGGAGTGAAAGTATTACAGATGCGCAAAGTTATAAGCGTGCGTGGAAACTGCGCAACGCATGCTCGTAACACAGTCGCTTTATGGATTTTCATCACCAAATTTTCAACATGGGCATTTTAGGACCTTCTGCTAATGAACAGTGTCACTGTGATTTTGTAATGTGTCTCAAACAGTGATTTCCCACAGCGACCACGCTATTGCGTGCCGGAAGTGCGAAAACACATTTCGGCCAGGATGTGCAAAATGACAGCTGCACTGTTCATAAGGATGTGTGGAAAAATGGCAATTTTGAAAATATGGCATCAAAATATTGCAAATGTGCGAAGTTACGCACGTGCGTGAAAACTGTGCAATGCATGCTCGTAACAGTCATTTTATGGACGTTTGTCACCAGATTTTCAACATACCCATTTTAGGACCTCTGCTAATGAACAGTGTCAGTGTGATTTTCCTAATGTGTCCTGAACATGGATTTCCCACAATGACCTTGCTAGTCTGTGCCGCAAGTGCAGAAACACATTTGGGCCGGGATGTGAAAAATGACAGCTGCACTGCCCATAAGGAGGTGCGGACAAATGGCAGTGTTGACAATCTGGAGTGAAAATATTGCAAATATGCGAAGGTATGAGCGTGTGTAGAAACTGCGCAACGCACGCTCGTAGCACAGTCATTTTACGGACTTTTCTCACCACATTTTCAACATAGACATTTTAGGACCTCTGCTAATGAACAGTGTCACTGTGATTTTTGTAATGTGTCCCAAACATTGATTTTGCACACCTACTAGCCATTGTGCAACATGCCGCGGAAACACATTTTGGGCAAGATGTGAAAATGACAGCTGTACTGCTCATAAGGAAGTGTGGTAAAATGGCAATGTTGAAAATCTGGACTGCAAATATTAAAAATCTGCGCACTTACGAGCATGCATACGAACTGCGCAACACACGCTCGTGAAGCCGTCATTTTTAGGAATTTGTTCACCAAATTTTCAACATAGCCATTTTAAGACCTCTGCTCATGAACAGTGACACTGTGATTTTCTTAATCTGTCCAAAACATTGATTTTGCACACCGACTGCGCCATTATGCGCTACATGCGCAGAAACACATTTTGGGTGAGATGTGAAAAATGACAGCTGTACTGCTCATAAGTAGGTGTGATAAAATGGCAATGTTGAAAATCTGGAGTGCAAATGTTACAAATTCGCGAACTTACAAGCGTGCGTAGGAACTGCGCAATGCACGCTCGTAAAACAGTCACTTTTAGAAATTGTTTTACTAAATTTTCAACATAGCCATTGTAAGACCTCTGCTCACGAACAGTGTTGCTATAATTTTCTTAATATGTCCCAAACATTGATTTTGCACACCGACTGCGCCATTGTGCGCTACATGCGCGGAAACACATTTTGGGCGAGATATGAAAAATGACAGCTGTACTGCTCATAAGTAGGTGTGATAGAATGGCAATGTTGAAAATCTGGAGGGCAAATGTTACAAATTTGTGAACTTATGAATCTGCGTAGGAACTGCGCAACGCACGCTCGTAAAACAGTCATTTCTAGGAATTTTTTCACCAAATTTTCAACATAGGCTTTTTGAGAGCCCACCTCATGAACACTGGCACAGTCATTTCATTAATTGGCCCTGAAAGGTGATTTCGCACAGTGACCGCGAAATCACCCTTCGGGCCTGATTAACGCCATGACAGTGATAGAATTCATGAGGAGGGGTCCCATAAACCCCATGTTGAAAATTTGGTGCCAAAATTCCAAAAAATGATTGAGATATGCAGCAAAGTTGAAAACCCCTTATCTATCCCATTATACAGCTTACCAGCATTTCCTCAGTTCACGGTCGGCTTTGAAGAGTGCAGACGTGTTCCTGGTCCACCAAAGATCGTCGCGCTGGACTCCGGAGGTAAGCATGGGGTGAGGGGGTGTGTGGGGAGGCAGGATGCGCAGTGGGTGGGCGCAGGTTGCGGGAGGGGGGTCTGGGAGACTGCGAGGGACAGTTTTTTCTCCATAGGAAAAAAAAAGACAACAGGGGACGGTTTTCTACTTCACAGGGCATTTGGCACGCTGGGGTGGGCTACCAGCGTGCCAATGGACTGTTTTTTTGGGGGGGACCTGTAGCGGTGGAGGATTGGGCATCCCGTCAGCACCTAAGAAAGGGGGGCATCATGTCAGCGAGGATTGGACACCCGTTGGCACTATGAGGAATGGGGGATCATGCTGACGAGTTGGACACCCCGTCGGCACACAAAACCGGGCGGGGTTGGGTTAGATCATACCGATGGGGTAGGCTCCCCCGTCGGCAGACAGATTACAGCGGACATTTGCGCACTGAAGCCGGAGGGGATTGATGCCCCTGTTGGTAAACAAAGACTGTCTGGGGGGGCACTTGCTGCTGAGGGGGATTGGGCACCCCTTTGGCATGTGAGGGCAGCATAATATTTGTGAACGTGGCAGCAAGCCGCCCGCCATGTTCACAAAAGCATTACGCTACTTAACGTTCCGCCCTGCAATGATGGGTCGCTCCCTCATTGCAGCACAATGACTGATGCTGCAATGACGAAGCGGCCCCTGATTGCTGCGGCGAAAACGTTACAAGTTGGTGCACTTTTGGAGACCAGTGTCATCACCACACTGTGCCTCCATTGGTCCACCATTGCCAAGCCCCCTAATGCAGTGCCTCCCTTGGCTGTAACAGTGCCGCGCCTCCACAACCCGCTTCTCTCCTAAGCTGTCATGTCATGTTTCTTGCGCATGCGCTCAAGCAAACATAAAAATGAAACATGGCAGGGCAAATCAATATATGCACCACCACTGGGAGAGAGAAAGAGAGAGACAGCACTTCAGCGGGGGTGAGCACTGAGCAGAGTGAATGTTCGACTTGCTGCACATTTGTTATCCCTCTGCAGTACTGCATGTTAGAAGGTTTAACATAAATAAGTGAAGATTAATGTAAGGTTGCAGGAAAGGTTTCCACTAACAAGAATGCACAGTGAGTCTATAAAACCTGGGTGTAGCTAGCATGAACAGATAATAATTAACTCGTGCAAAAGTCAGCAGCAACATGTAATAAATTGCCTTATAGCATAGTAGGAAATAACTCTGTCTTCAGTTCTGTTTGACAGCCTTTCTGCAACCTTGCATGAATCATATTTCTTCACTTATGTGCATTAATGCAGTACTGCAGGAGGATCAAAACTACGCAGCAAGCAAATTCATTAACCTTGTATCAGAGTGGGTTCAGCAACACATCTTTCCATCCTAACCCTCTAGTTTAGTATATTGCCACATAATCTCTTACCTTTCAGGAAAGTTCTCTTCATATAATATTTTCCCCACCCACTGAGACACGACACTTGTTTCACATAGAAATTCACAGGCTCACAGCTACCTGCAGCAGTGTAAATACACTTCTGCAGCTGCAGGGGGCTGTGCTGCTGCTACTAGCTAGCCTGTGAAGGACTGCTCTGGACCAAGTACTACTACTAGTACCATACCAACTACCATCCACTAGCACCCCACTGACTAAATTAACAGCAGTTACACTTCACTACAGGACTAGAACTGGAACTTAAGGAGCAAGTCATGAGCTGAGACTGATCAGAGATCTCCTGTAGTACTTACCTACAAGTTTCTGCTGTCAGAGGTCCTATCTTGTCTCCGGGGGGGGGGGAGATGATGGTCTTCAGGCAGCCCAGACTCAGTACCGCAGTGATGGTAGACAGACGCAGCACAGCAACACTACTCTTTTGGCTCTCTCTAGCGCTTCGGCTACAGATCAGTTGGGCACGGGCTGGGGCTGGCTAAGCTGTTGACTCTTGCCACCCATCAGCTGGTCATGCAGGGCCGGCGGGGCGCTGCTGTTAAAGCTCCATCCGTACCGTACTCTGTTCGAATCTTAGTTTAAACGGTGACCAACACTTGCGCAGCTCCTCCTCAGTGCTCAGTCTTCTTAGCAGGGCACTGTCATGGGTGAGGGTCCTGGCCGCTGCTTGAACTGCTTCTCGGTGGTGGCACTCCCTCTACGTCTGTGAGTCCAGTCAGACCTGTTGACTCTGTCAACGATACACCTCTCCGACTCAAGGGCTTCTACTCTTCCGAACAGAAACAGCAAAGTGGAACTGGTAGTTTGTTTCAGGGGCTTTTAAACATGCTGCCCTTATAGCCTCGCCTCCTGGCGTACCCAGCGAACCTGATTGAGAAAGGCTGCAGCATGAATCAGGTCTGCTTGGCGTTCATGTCACAAACATCTACAGTTTACCAACTGGCACCCCCTTCCCCTAGGAAGTGCAAGGAGGACTATCCAAGGTCGGAAGCACGTGAAAAAAAATAAATAAAGGAATATGCAGACACGGCAGGCGGCTTTTTACTACCCCCTGCTACTCTGTAAGTACGCCATGGCATGTCTGGCATATGCCTGCCTACAACCTGTAGTCCTGCTCAGTAAAAAAAGGGGCGTAACCAGGTATTTCAGATTTGTACGCCAAGCTGCCACACTGCTACCCTCCCACCTCTGTTGTCCATGCCCCCTTTCCCAACACATGCATCACCTGGTCTGTGGTATATACTCTAAATACGAAATGTAAAGACGTAATGCAGAGAGCATGCAGTAATAGTGTGTCATGCAGGAATGGTGGAATTAATGTTTCCCTTGCTGAAACATTACTCAAGCTCACCACAGATTAGCTGTACCACACTAGAACAGAAGCTCTAATGTGCACAAGTCACATCCCAAGGGACATGTTGGAAAACAAGTTCAATTCACCATCTTTATTAACTGCCCATACTGACTGAAATTCTCTTTCCAGACAACCTGCCCGGAAAAAAATAAATATGAAATTCTTTACGGTGTGGCAAATAAACTGACTTTTTAAGACCTACTAATGTTCAACATGTCAGTCTCAGAAGCTGGACATGTAAATCCCCTTCCCAAACACAAACACCCCTCAATAATTATATCTGAGAACATTTTTAACTCACTGACAAGTCTGATTTCTAAGAACATATAGGTTTGAAAACCCAAGGACAGCACATCAGCGTTGCTCTGCAGGTCCCAGGCTCAGGGTGAAGGACTTACATGATAAGAACGTGCTGCACTCTTGCAATGTCATAATGTCATTAATTTCTCAAACAACTTTGATGTGCTGTCATTGTATTTAAAAATCTATATTATATATTCTTAGAAAGCAGACAAGTCTGTTACAATAGGTTCTCAAATACAGTTGTTGAAATGTGTGTGTGTGTGGGGGGGTAGGGTTCAGTATGCTTCTGAGAGTGAAAGAACATTAGTAGGTCTTAAAATGTACCAGTACCAGGTTACTTAAAATTATTTAATATTTTCTCTTGGCAGGTTGTCTGAAAGTAACTTTTCGTGCACAGAAAACAGAGACTAAACTTTATATTATTCTGGTTGTCTGTACATTCTCAGACCAGCCCCAAGCAACTGCAACACTTCGACAGAGACTCCCACACCTACCTACACTGATGTTAAATACGTCTGAAACCAAGAAAGTCAGATACACAATTTGAGGTAGCACAGTCGAATAAAGGATACTAAGAGGTCAGACAAACTTACTGGGTTTTGTGACCATGTAGGCCAGCTGATATTGAAAGTTCCAACTCCCATTACAGATTTAACAGGAATAGAATGGAAAGATAGTAACAGCAAACCTGTCCAAGGGACACTGAGCACAGAATCCTAGAACTATTCACTGTCTTATGTTCCCAAAGCAGAAACTATTTTTATATAAAGATATGGTGTGGGCAGTTAGCTGGTTTTGTTCAGTTTTATGCTTAAAACTGTAACATTACACAGAATCCCAACCATACGGTGGTTATAAATTACTGGGTGATTCTCAGGACGGCCTCAGACAACTACAGGAAGTGGCAGTGATAGGGGCGTGTATATAAAACTGAAATTCCCTGACTACTCCCTAGCTTTGAGTAAATCACTTAACCAGAGAATGCACCAGCAGTAAGTACAGGGTCATACATCTTACTAAGCAAGGAGCCATGGCTTGAGGAAAATAACTTGGACATTTACTTAGAGCACTGGAGCATCAGAAAGTTAAAATTGTGCATAAACTCCCTGTTCACTGGCATCCTCTGGAGCTGCTTGAGACCATGCTGAGTATCACTGTGTAATTTTTAACCACCATACAGTAGGGATTCTATGTATCAACACAAGTTTTAAGCATCAGACTGAACACAGATTGTTAACAAGCATTTGTCAATGCTGAATGTTGATTGCGTTGGTCTGTTGAGCTTGCTCACTGCCTCTCCGTCACTCGCTCCGTCTGTTTTTCTCAGTGCTGCAGGCTGCTGTTTTGTACTGGGCTCCTGCCTGCGTTGGCACCTTTTTCTGCCCACTAAGAAATCCACAGCTGTCCCGACAGAGCTCCATTGAGGTGGCTCACTCCCCCCCCCCTCTCTCACTCACTCATTCTGTTTCTCCTGGCGCTGCAGGCTGCCCTTTTGTACTGGGCTCCTGCCTCTGTTGGTGGCTTTTTCTGCCCACAAAGAAATCTGCAGCAGTCCCGACACAGGTCTGTTGAGCCTGCTCACTCCCCCTCTCTCTTACTCATTCGTTTCCATTTCTGACAGCGCTGCAGCCTGGCCTTTTGTACTGCTCCTGCCTGCATTGCCACTTTTTTCTGCCCACAAAGGAATCTGCAGCAGTCACAATAGAGTTCCGTTGAGCTCACTCACTACCGCTCTGTCACACTCGTTCTGTTTCTCTTGGCACTGCAGGCTGCGCTTTTGTATGGGGCTCCTGGCTGTGTTGGCACCTTTGTTAGTCCACAAAGAAATCCACAGCTGTCCCGAAAGAGCTATGTTGAGGTCTCTCAGTCTCCCTCTCTCATGCACTCATTCTGTTTGTCCTGGTGCTGCAAGCTGCCCTTTTGTACGGGGCTCCTGCCTGCATTGGTGGCTTTTTCTGGCCACAAAGAAATCTGAAGCAGTCCCGACAGAACTCCACTGAGCTCACTCACTCCCCCTCTCTCACTCACTCATTCCGTTTCTGCCGGTGGTGCAAGCTGGCCTTTTGTACTGGGCTCCTGCCTGCATTGCCACTTTTTTCTACCCACAAAGGAATCTGCAGCAGTCACAATAGAGTTCCGTTGAGCTCACTCACTACCGCTCTGTCACACTCATTCTGTTTCTCTTGGCACTGCAGGCTGCGCTTTTGTATGGGGCTCCTGCCTGCATTGGCGCCTTTTTCTGCCCACAAATAAATCCGCAGCAGTCCTGATAGTGCTCCTTTGAGTTCACTCAGTCCCCCTGTCTCACTCGCTCATACTGTTTCTCTCACCACTGCAGGCTGGCCTTTTGTACTGGCCCCTGCTGCATTGACACCTTTTTCTGCCCACAAAGAAATCCGCAGCAGTCCTGACAGCGCTCCAGTGAGTTCGCTCACTCCCCCTCCCTCGCTCGCTCTCTCGTTCTGTTTCTTCCAGTGCTGCAGACTGCCCTTTTGTACTGGATTCTTGCGTTGGGCCCTTTTTCTGCCCACAAACAAATCCACAGCAGTCCTGACAGAGCTCAGCTGAGCTCAGTCACTCCCCCCTCTCACTTGTTCGATCTTAATCTGTCCCAAACACTGAGTTCCCACAGCGACCATGCTATTCTCCGGCAGGAGTGCAAAAACATATTTTAGCCAGGATGTGAAAAATGACAGCTGTACTGTTCATAAGGAGATGTGAAAAAATGCCACTGTTGAAAATGTGGCGTGAAAATATTACAGATTCGTGAAGTTACAAGGGTGCTTGGAAACAGTTCAACGCATGCTTGTAACACAGTCATGTTATGGAGTTTCATCACCAAATTTTCAACATAGGGCTTTTAGGACCTCTGCTCACGAACAGTGCCACTGTCATTTTCTTAATCTGTCCCAAACACTGATTTCCAACAGCAACCGTGTTATTCTGCGCTGGAACTGTGAAAACACATTTTGATCAGGATGTGAAAAATGACAGCTGTACTGCTCATAAGTAGGTGTGAAAAAATGGCACTGTTGAAAATCTGGAGTGAAAATATTACAAATTCGGGTTACTTAACATGCATGCAAACTGTGCAACGCACGCTCGTAACACAGTCATTTTATGGAGTATCGTCACCAAATTTTCAACATAGGCATTTTAGGACATCTACTCATGAACAGTGTCACTGTCATTTTCTTAATCTTTCCCGAACACTAATTTCCCACAGCAACCATGCTATTCTGCATCGGAAGTGCAAAACCACATTTCCGCCAGGATGTGAACAATGACAGCTGTACTGTTTACAAGGAGGTGTGAAAAAATGCCAATGTTGAAAATTTGGTGTGAAAATATTGCAAATTTGTGAAGTTATGAGCGTGCGTAGCAACTGCGCAACGCACGCTCATAAAACAGTAATTTTTTTGATTTTTTCCACCAAATTTGCTACATAGGCTTTTTGAGAGCCCCCCTCATGAACACTGGACTGTCGTTTCATTAATCAGCCCTGAAAGGTGATTCCGCGCAGTGACTGCAAAATCACCTTTCCGGGCTGATTAACGCCATGACAGTTCCAGAATTCATGAGGAGGGGTCCCAAAAACCCCATGTTAAAAATTTGGTGCCAAAATTCCAAAATATGCCTGAGATATACATTAAAGTTGGAAAAACCCCATTTATTACATTTTACAGCTTACCTGCATTTCCTCAGTTCGCGGTCGGCTTTGAAGAGTGCAGACGTGTTCCTGGTCCACCGAAGATCATCACACTGAGCTCCGGAGGTAAGTATGGAGTTATGGGGTGTGGGGAGGAAGGGTGTGCAGTGGGTGGGCACGAGAGGGGGGCAGGGAGACCGCCAAGGTACAGTTTCCTTTTTTACAGATTAAAAAAAAAGTCACGGGACTGTTTTTTATTTTACAGGGGCATGTGGCATGCTAGGGTAGGCTCCCAGCATGCTATCATAGTCTTTCTTTGGGGGGGGGCAGCTGTAGCCAATGGGGATTGGGCACTCCCGTCGGCACACAACAAAAAAGGGTGGGGTGATATTATGCCGGCGAGATTGGGCACTCCATCGGCAGACAATACAAGTGGGGAGGGGGTTTACATAATGCCAACGTGGGGAGTGGGCTCTGGCCTGCAACATACACGGCACCGAAGCCGACGGGATTGTGGCCCCGCCGCAAATAAACACTGTGGGGGGTTTAATATGTTTGTGTTGATCCCGCCCTGCAATGACGGGTCGCTCCTTCATTGCAGCGAATGGCTTATGCTACAATGATAAGGCGGCCCCTGATTGCAGCGACTGTTTTTTTACAGGTTGGTGGCACGCTGGCCGAACAGTGTCAGCAGCAGTGTGCCATGGCCTTGGGGGATGCTGGACAACCCTTTAAAGGCTGTGGGGGCATTGGCCACAACAGTGCCGCGCCTCCACAACCTGCTTGTGGAGAAAGCTGCCGCAATATGTTTTTTGCGTATGCGCGCAATCAACATAAAAAGTGCTCAACAATTTAAAATCGTGCTTTTGGAACATTATACAAGGAATAGTTCTATGATCCTGTGATCAGAGTTGTTCCAAGGAGTGGTTGCTGTGACTGTTACATATTCTTTCTATTCTGTTCTGATAAATCCTTAATTCTTGGTTGGCTGCAAATAGCCTTGTGTTGTAACATTACTACCATATATGAAATGCTGTTTCTGAAACAAGCACAGTCCAGTGTCATTTTCAAATCGATTTGTATTGCAAGGGTTTGGAACTGCTGGCAGCATGCTGTTAACATTTCCTGAATGATTTCAAACCCTCCTACAGTAGCCTGTGAAGATCATGTTATGTTCTCTGAGCATTTTTGCACTATCTACTCCCGTAATTTGAATATGTTACCAGTTTCAACAATTTCTCAGTGGCAGTACTTATAGCATTTGAAAGAAAGCAACTCTTACACAGAATAAATTTTCATTTCTGAACTATTTCCTGAACTTGCTACCTAGGAGGAAAAAAATTCAAGCCCCTTTCTGGAATCCTCTGGGACACAAATAAAGCATCAGTTAAACACTGAAGAGAGCTGTAAAATTGTATTTATTTATTGAAATTGTTTCACCAGGAAAAGCACACTGAGCAAGAACTGCTCGTCTCCTGGTGTGACCCCGGTGCGACCTGGGGGGAAGGGTACAGTGGGGAAGAGGACAAGGGTAGTCCAGGTCCTGACATATATACATACAATTACAATACAGTTGAAAACATTTGACAGAAATAGTTGGGCGTAGATGACAATTTACCCTTACTTATAGTATAGTAGCAATTACATGGGGAAGTCATGCTTTATACCTTGAAACATATAATTAGATAATACAGCTACATATGTTTGACAGGAATAGGTGAGTGCGGATTAATACATCTACCCCTAGTTGAGAGTAATAGTTACAATGAGGAAATCCTGCTAATGTATTGGGTTGTGGTATATAATGAGATGGGGTAAGTGCAAGCTAGCTAGCTCAAAAGTTGGGATCTCATACAGTACTTGGGTGTGGTTAGTGAAGTAGCACCATTGGGCCTACTGGGAGAAGAAATATAGGCATGTCTGACGTAGACTAGATTGGAGAGTTAGCTGCAGGAGCAGTTTACTGAGCAGTGGTTGGCAAGGGCATAGGATAGTGAGCGGACAGAGGAAGAGTGGTGAATTTCAGAGGGGAAAGAGTTCCAGAGTTGAGGGAAGTAGTGAGAGAAGGCGGCCTGGCCGGCTTGGGTCTGACATCTGGGGACTAACAGAAGCTGGGAGTCTAGGGACCTCAGAGCATAGGTGGGTGCCAGAGGGGGCAATAACAGAGGGGGCAATAACAGAGGGGGCAATAGTACGGAGGTCAGGTACACTGGGAGGGTACCAAACCAGTTCTCCGAGATAAACTTGGCACAGTGTATTTGCCGGTGGTTCTTAAGGGAGGGGAAAGCAAGAGAGCAGTATAGCTCGCAGCGGTGGGTGCGACGAGGAGTGTCAAGAGCTAACCGGCAGAAAGCATCAAAAAGGGTATCCAGTTTGGATAAAACTGACTTGTGGGAGGCACTGTAAACAATATCACAATAATCAAAGGAGGGAAGTATCATCTTCTGAATAAGCTCATGATGGACCGGATAGGAGAGGCTAGAATGGTTCCGATATAAAGCTCCGAGCTTGGGGTGGAGTTTTGTTAGTATAGAGTCAGCATGGACTGCAAAGATGAGGTGGCAGTCAAGCCAAACTCCAAGATAATGGAAGGAGGTGACATCCTCCAGCTCTGACCCATCAAGGGTGTGGAAAAGTGGGAGGGACGGAAGCCTGACTAGTCGTTGGGATATACTGAAAGTAATAGCTACAGTTTTTTTTTGCATTTAGAGAGAGCTGGTGAGAGTTGAACCAGAGCTGGACTTCATTAACATCCGCCTGGAAGGTAGAGGCAACTGAGGCTGGGGAGGAGCCAGAAAAAAATAGGACAATATTGTCAGCATACATGTGGATCGAGGAAGCAGAACAAGTTTGAGGCAGGTTGTTTAGAAAAATAGAGAATAGGATAGGCCCAAGCTCTGATCCTTGGGGGACACCGGTGGACGTGGGAAGGGGAAGGGATATGGCATCCGCAATCCTGACAGATTGAGTGCGGTCTGTAAGATAGGCACTGAACCAGGCAGTAGGAGATGTGGAGATGCCAGAGTTAGAGAGGCTAGATAGTAACAGAGTGTGGGAGACTGTATCGAAGGCCCTGGCCAGATCGATGAAGATGGCAGAGGTGATAAGACCTCTATCCATTCCAGATTGGATGGTGTCAGTGAGCCTTAGCAAAGAGGAGGCAGTGGAATGATCTTTCCTGAATACGGACTGGTAGTGTGTGAAGAAATTTGAGTCGGCAAGATAGGAGGTTAGCTGGCTAAGCACTAAGTGTTCTTGCAGCTTCGCCAGAGCAGGGAGGAGGGAGATTGGCCGATAATTTGAGGTGGAGGAGGAGGCACCCCCTTTGTGGAAAGGGATGACAATGGCATGCTTCCAGGACAGAGGGACAGATGCAGTGGCAAAGGATAGATTTAGGAGGTAGGCAATAGGGGTGGCTATGGCAGAGGCCGATAGGAACAGAAGTCTGGGGTCTAATCCATCCGGGGAATTCCCATTTGAGGGGCTTAATGTTAGCAGGGCTTCTAGAGCTTCATCCGGAGAGATTTCCCTGTAGGAGAAAATACCTGTATTTTGAGATAGTTTTTGCCCTGTAGGTGGTGGAGATGGTGACATGGGGGTAAGAGGAAAGGCCGAGGAAGCGCAGGTGGAGAAATATAAGTTAAACTCAGCAGTGACTGAGATAGGATCCGAGAGAGTGGAGTTGTTTACACTAAGGAGAGGCGAGGGCTTGGCCGCTGGGGGTGAGAAGAGAGAATGTATGACCTTCCAGAATTTGGAGGGGCTATAAGGTTAGATTGGAGGGAGGATCTAAAGTACTCTGCTTTAGCTAGCCAAGTTGCTCTAGTGCACATGTTGCACAGATACTGGTAGTGGGAGAGGTCCTGAGGTAGGGCTGAGGCTTTGAAGGCTAGCCTTGCTGAGTCACGGGCATTCATACAAGCTGTGAGCTCTTGGGAGATCCAAGGCAGGTGGGTACTGCGTACCCTAGTATGTCGAAGCGGGGTGTGGGAATCCCATATTCTTAAGGAACGTGTTTTTGAAATGAAGTAGGGTGTCATCTATCAGGTTGGGGGTGGGGGCCAGTTAGCTAGGACATGGTCATTTTAGGAGGGCGTGGTTTAGGGATTTGAATGACCATTGGACTAAGAATTTAGGGGATTTGAGATGGTGGATTTTGCGAACAAGGTAGATGACATGATGATGACTCATAGAGTCAGGGAGTAGGCCTGTTTGGATGACTCTGTGAGGATGGGAGGTCAGAGCCCAGTCGATAAGGGAGTGGTTACCTGATTTAAGGTTAAGGCGGGTGGGCTTAGTGATGAGTTGGGTTAAACTGAGGGCAGCGACATCCGTCCGGGTTTTGTTGAGGGCCAGGGCTAACCAGTTTAGGTTACGGTCACCCATAGCATATAATTCCCCGGTGGGTGCTCATGAACTGATTTGTGTAAGAAGGTCAGTAACAGCTGTGGCAGGGGTGCCTGGTTGGCAGTAGAGTACGGTAATGAATATGGGCAGCGAGAAAGGTACTGTGAGCCGGAGCAGCAAGAGATCGCACTCTTTAGGTTCAGTTTTAGATAAGATTATTTCGCAGGATATGTCCGAACTTACGCCGATGGCTACGCCGCCACCTCTCGTGGCCCTGTCCTGGAGGGTCATCGTGTAACCGGGGAATTGCAGCTGAGGAGTTGGGAATGTTTTTGTTAAGCCAAGTTTCAGAGAGGATGAGGACATCAGGGGCATGTAGAGTAGTGAGAACTTGCAGCTGGTCGATTTTAAGTGGTAGGCTACGAATATTTAGGTGAAGGAGACGGAGGCCTGTGTGGAGGGGTAACCTGGCAATTGGGAGGGGATGGGATGCCGGGTGGGGGTGCCGGCTGAGGCACAATGTGCTGATTTGCATTAACTGACTCTTCAGGCACAGCTTTCTGTGAGAATCGGACAGCACAGCACGCAACACAGAGCAGACTGTGCTCTTTCAGGACAGTCATCACGGAGGTGCCAATACTACCGGATGGGACAATATCACCCAATTTCACCGTTGCTCAGTCAAAAACAAAAGGTGCAACTTGTTACCAGTGTGCTGTCCTCCAGCCATCTGACTTCAAAGAGTTAAATTGTAACTTGGTTTCTGGAATCACTGAAGCACTACCAGGTGGGGTAGGAGAACTGATTGTCTCTACATTATCTAAACTGGTGCTAGTAGCGGCAGCTTCAAAGGAGCTTTTGTTTAACCCATAGACTGCCGAAAGAATTAGAATGAAAATGAATGTATGTCAGCTCTGGAGGGCAGATGTTTGGTGAGTCTGCAGCCTTGCAAGAGTTAAATTGAGGGGCTGCCAAGAAGACAGCATTTTCAAAAGGGCATATATTTCAAGTTTATATCCTGAGAATGTTGGGGCAAGGTAGCGCCCCCCCCACACCTCTGATCAAAATAAACGTGTCACATCCTACTTAATTACCCCCTTTCCCCAGCTTGTCTGAATTCTGACCGTAACTTTTTGAGCAAATAGCAACAAGCATTTGTCAATGCCGAAAGTTCGTCGTGCGTAGACATAAGGAAGCGTGAGACTGTAGTAGTGCAGGAAGAGTTTTATTGATAATGAGCAATAGAAAGTTGTATGACAGCTGTACTGTTCATGAGGTGGTGTGATAAAAAGGCTATATTGAGAATTTGGAGTGAAAATATTGAAAATGACCAAAGTTACACAAGTGCATAGAAAATTGTGAATGGCCGGGTGTAACTTAGCTATTTTTACGTTGGCGCGCTTGTGCAGCCAACATCTGGCGGGATTTGGAGGCGCGGTCGCTGTTGGGTGAATGCAGGGCACACATCAGTAGGTGCGTCCCTCATTCCCCAATCAGCCTGCATGCCAGCGCCACACCATGCATACTAATGTGGCGAGCACATCTAAGGAAAGGTCCGCTGCAATCCGAGCAAAGCTCGTCAGATGAAGTGGACCCTTCCTACATGCTCGCCACATTGTATTCATGGTGGGCAGCCACCCAACTGCCGACTTCAGGAGTGCCCAATCCCCCTGCCAGCTTACTGTGGCCGCAAAGTATTTGCCAATGGGGGAGCCCACTCCCTGTTGGCATAAAGCAGTCCCCCCCATTTTGTATATGCCGAGGAGGTGCCCAGTCCCCCTCGGCTCATGCCCCCGCTTTCCTTGTGTGCGAAGGGTGCCAATCCCCGTCAGCTGCAGCAACCTCCCCAAACAGTTAGGTGGCATGCTGGGAGCCCACCCCAGCATGCCAACACCGAGGAAAAAAGCTGTCCCGCAATGTTTTTTTTTTTTTTTATCCTGTAACACAAAAACGGTTCCTCGTACTCTCCCTACCAACCACCTGCACCTGCTGTGGGAAATCAGTGTTCGGGGCAGATTACGAAAATGACAGTTACACTGTTCATGGGCAGAAGTCCTAAAATGCCTATGCTGAAAATTTGGTGAGGATACTCCATAACATGACTGTGGTACAAGTATGCGTTGCGCAGTTTGCATGCACGCTCGTAAGTTTGTGAGTTTATAATATTTTCACTCCAGATTTTCAACATTGCCATTGTTCTGCACCTCCATATGAACAGTACAGCTGTCATTTTTCATGACCTGACCACAATGTGTTTTTGCAGTTCCGGCGTAGAATAGTGTGGTTGCTGTGGAAAGTCCATGTTTGAGAAACATTATGAAAATGACAGTGGCACTTCATTAGCAGAGGTCCTAAAATGCCTATGTTGAAAATTTGGGGCTGGAAGTCCATAACATGACTGTTTTACAAGCGTGCGTTGCACAGTTTGCACGCACGCTTGTGACTTTGTGCATTTGTAATATTTTCACTCCACATGTTCAAAATTGGCATTTTCCATACCTCCTTATGAACAGTACAGCTGTCATTTTACATATCCTGCCTGAAATGTGATTTCGTACGTCCGGCGCAGAATCGCACGGTCACTGTGCGAAATCAGTTTTTGGGGCAGTTTGAGGAAATGATGACACTGTTCATGAGTAGAGGTCCTAAAATGCCTATGTTGAAAATTTGGTTCCGAAAGTCCATAAAATGATTTATTATAGCGTGCATTGCAGTTTCACGCAGCCTTGTAACCAAATACATTTGTAATATTTTCATGCCACATTTTCACCACTGGCATTTGTGCACACCTCCTTATCAACAGTACAGCTGCCATTTTCCACAGCCTGCCCAAACGTGTTCCCACAACTGTGGCGCACAATGGCGTGCTCGCTGTGGGAAATCACCTTTTGGGACACAGTGACAAAATCACAGCACCACTGTTCATGAGGGGAGGTCCCAAAATACCTATGTTGAAAATGTGCCTAAACAACTCCCACAAATAATTGGGTTGCAGACGTCTGCTGCTCAGTTTGTATGCATGTTCATTGCTTCACCACTATTTCATATTGCCACTCCAGATTTTCAGCATTGCCATTTTTTGCACCTCCTCATGAACAATACAGTTGTCATTCTCCACATCCTGCCCAAAACTGTGTTTTCGTCCCTCTGTCACCAAATGCCACAGCCGCTGTGCAAAGCCACCTTTCAGATAGCAAAGTGATTGTGCTGCTTTTCATGAGGTGGCCTGACAAGCAGCCCATGTTGATCATGTAGAGTGAAACTACCACTACACCCCTACGGTGTTAGGGTTTCCAACTGTAGCACCCCACCCAGTATGGACTGACAGGCATCAGGGCTGTGACTTGGGATCATCGGATGTAATGCTCACGCCATTCCACCCCCACCCCCACGCCCACCCTGCAGCCACTGACAGGCATCGTGGTGCGTCTTGCACTGTTCAGCCACAAACTTCACCCCACGCTCCTATACTGCACCCACGTCAGTGTATTTCCTTATGGAATAGGGTAAGTATAATGCCCAAAGACCCCAAAGCACACCATGACACTTGTCAGTGTCTACAGGGTAGGGTGAGGTACAATGGCATGCGCATTATAGCTGATGACCCAAAGGCACACCCCACTGCCTGTCGCTCTCTACAGGGTGGGGGGTGGGGTTGGCGCCACTTCAATACTTCACTGCCATTCCTATCATGTGCCTCTAGCTCCGCCACTGCCAATGCCAGCGCGACAACATTCGGCATTGACAAATGCTTGTTTGGAGTTGTCACCACATTTTCAATATGGCCTTTTTGGTACCCGACCTCATGAAGACTGCCACTGTCATTTTGTACACTAGTGCCGAAAGGTGATTTCGCAGAGCGACCACGCCATTCTGCGCCACAGGTACGAAAACACATTTCAGGCAGGATGCAAAAAAAAAAATTACAGCTGTACTATTCATAAGGAAGTATGAAAAAATGGCAATGTTGAAAATCTGGAGTGAAAATATTACAACTTGGCAAAGATACGAGCATGTGTAGAAACTGCGCAACACGCGAATATAATGCAGGCATTTTATGGAATCTTTTCACCAAATTTTAAACATGGCATTTGTGGGACCTTCCCTCATGAACAGTAGCACTGTGATTTTGTTAATCCATCCCTAAAGTTGATTTTGTACACCAACTGCGCCATTCTGGGCCTAAGGTACTAAAACACATTTTGGGCAGGATGTGAAAAATGCCAGCTGAACTATTTATAAGGAGATGTGAAAAAATGGCAATGTTGAAAATCTGGAATTAGAAAATATAAAAAATTAGCAAAGTTACGAGCGTGCATAGAAACTGCGCAACAAACACTGGTAGTGCAGGCATTTTTTGGAACTTTTCCACCAAATTTGCAACATGAGCTTTTTGGGACCCCACTTCATGAACAGTGGCACTGTCATTTCGGTAATCGGTCCTGAAAGGTAATTCCGCGCAATGACCGTGAAATCACCTTTTGGAACCGAACACTAAAATGACAGTGACATGTTCACGAGGTGGGTCCCAAGAACCCCATGTTGACAATTTGGGGCCAAAATTCCCAAAAATGGCTGAGATATCAACCTAAGTTGAAACCCCCATTGAGTCCCATTATACAGGCTTACCCGATTCCTCAGTTCCTAGTTCGGCTTTGAAGAGTGCAGACGTATCCCAGGCCAGTGAAGATCGTGGCTCCCGGCCTCCAGTGGGTAAGTGTGGGTAAGAGGGGGGTGTGAGAGGAGGGTGCACAGAGGGAGGTTAGGGTGGGGGGGGGACTGGGGAGACGATGCTGGAAAGTTTTTTTTTTACAGGTGCAATCATTTTAAAAAGACTTCCGGTGGACAGTTTTTCGATTTTGCAGGTATTTTTTTAAAACATTTCGCACACTGGGGTGGACTCCCAGTGTGCTATACTAATGTATAGAGGGCATACTAACGCCGACAGAGGATTAGGGCACCTATTTGTCGGCTAAGAGTACGGGGGCGCATCTGACATTGGGAATGGGCATCCCGATGTCGGTAAGGGGAAATCGTTTCACCAGGAAAGACACACTATGGGGCTTCAGGGAACGGAGAAATCATTTAACCAGGAAAGACACGCAGAGCTGCAGGGACCGGGGAAATCGTTTAACCAGAAAAGACACGCTGAGCTGCAGGGACCGGGGAAATCGTTTAACCAGGAAAGACACGCTGAGCTGCAGGGACCGGGGAAATCGTTTAAGCAGGAAAGACACTCAGAGCTGCATGGATCAGGGAAATTGTTTGACATGGAAAGACATGCAGAGCTACAGGGACCGTGGAAATCGTTTAACCAGGAAAGACATGCAGAGCTGCAGGGACCGTGGAAATCGTTTAACCAGGAAAGACATGCAGAGTTGCAGGGACCGGGGAAATTGTTTAACCAGGAAAGACACACAGAGCTGCAGGGACTGGGGAAATAGTTTAACCAGGAAAGACATGCAGAGCTGCAGGGACCGGGGAAATCGTTTAACCAGAAAAGACATGCAGAGCTGCAGGGACCGGGGAAATCGTTTAACCAGGAAAGACACGCTGAGCTGCAGGGGCCGGGGAAATCGTTTAACCAGGAAAGACATGCAGAGCTGCAGGGACTGGGGAAATTGTTTAACCAGGAAAGGCACGTTGAGCTGCAGGGGCTGGGGAAATCGTTTAACCAGGAAAGACACGCAGAGCTGCAGGGACCGGGGAAATTGTTTAACCAGGAAAGACACGCAGAGCTGCAGGGACCAGGGAAATCATTTAAGCAGGAAAGACACGCCGAGCTGCAGGGACCGGGGAAATTGTTTGACCAGGAAAGACATGCAGAGCTGCAGGGACAGGGGAAATTGTTTAACCAGGAAAGACAGGCAGAGCTGCAGAGACCGGGGAAATCATTTAACCAGGAAAGACGCACAGAGCTGCAGGGACCAGGGAAATCGTTTAACTAGGAAAGACATGCTGAGCTGTGCAGCTGAAGAGCTTGCATTTCAAAGGACAGAGCCATGGCAGCGTCAGCTCTGTCCTTTGAAATGTTTGCCGAGATCAGCCCTCTCAGCAAAACAGTGTTATCAGGACATTGCCTGCTGATTTGCCAGTCAAAGACTGGCCCCTGTGGCACCACTGGCAATTGATCTGCCACCTCTCACACCCCTGGGTAGCAACTCTCATATCAACAAGTTTGTTCGCTCTTGTGCACTCGACAAACTTAAAAAACAGACTAGTAAAATGTAAACATGAAACCTGCCCTGTGTACATTCCTCAGACCCATCCCCAGCAACAATATTTCAGAGACCTGACATCCACCCACATACATGGATGATCTCAGATTCTGCTGCAGTGAAATCAGAAGAAGCTTGGCAAAAGACAATGCAAATATCTGACCGAGTGACTGAACTAACGAAAGACTGATCTCACACAAGGTGCCAGTCAGGAGTACGCTGATTAGAGAGAGATTCCATGCAGTCCTAGACTCAGTCAAGCAGAGAAGTGGTGCTCCAATCACCTGCAATGCCGAGCACCACAACAGTCCAAACTTCTCCTCTGCTCCAAAGGCAGACACACGGCTCCACTCATGTTCACAGCTGCTTTCTGCTAGTAGTAGCTCTGTTTCGTGTTCGATTCACCCTGCCCTCCTAGTCTCCTGAATTTTTCCCTTCTGCTTGGCTCCAGATTGAAAATATGTGCAGTAAGTTCCTTAAATTGCTGGGGCATTTAAACAAGCCGCGCCTTACTAGCCACCTGACACCACATCCAATCACTGAAGTGCAGCACCACGCAGACCCGATTGAGACATTCAGTTACAGCCTCCACAGCTCAGCTCCCGCTGAGCTTCCCCCCTTTGAAACAAAGCTCCAAAGGATTAAGTCTGGGTCAGAAAGCCTGCCAAAGCCAAATAAAAGAAGGAGGCGGAGGACACGCTGGCTGGCTTGTTTGCTACCCCTGCTATTTTTTGTAAGTATGCCCTGGCATGCTGGGTGTATCAGTGCCTACGCCCTGCTGGCTTCACTCGCTCCTGCTACCCCCCCCCCCCACTGGTCTGCTGCACACCGTGGTGTGCCAGGTGTATTGGTGGCTATGCCCTGCAATGACAGGGTGCTCCCTCACTGCAGCGGCAAATTTCTTTCAAGTTGGTGGCACGCTTCTCATCTGCTGTCGTAGACAGCGTACTCATTCATTGGTGCCACAGAGACAAGCCCAACAAAAGCAGTGGTGGCACTGGCCACAACACTACCACACCTCCATAACCTGCTATTCCAGCAAGCTGCCACAAAATGTTTCTTGCGCATGCGCACAAGCAAACATAATGACGCTATTGCCAGCGTACATTTTTAGGTGAACCAGATGAAATATTAAATAGACCATTAGGTTTAATTTTTGGGACAACCAAACTGAAATCAGAAAGCTCTTTTGAGAGCTATTTTTATTTATTTTAGTTTGGAATTAATACCTTTGAGTCAAAGACTCATTTTCAAACGTTCCACATCAGTGTTGAACAAACATTACAAAAATACAAGGTTTACAGAGAAAAAAAGAAAGAAAAACATTGAAGCATATACACAGGCAGTAATAGTAAAATTTGAACTTATACACATCAAATTAGTGCATATTAATAGATAGACCGATTAGATACGGGGGGCAGTTGAGGTGGCATCATCTGAGGTGGGAGAGAGAGAGGTAGAGCTTTCAACCAAGTGAGGCCATCTTCTGGTAATTGGGGGTGGGGGAGCGGGTTAAGAAAAAAGTGGTATATAGCAGAAAGATGTAGAGGGGGGTAGGTAAATAGAAAACTGGGGGCAAGGTACTATCACATTAGCCCAGGCAGGCACAATTAATTTTAGAGCCCAGGAGAGATTTGAGCCCAGCTTTGAAGGTACTAATCTTGGTAGTATCAGTGAGGTCAGCGGGCAGTTCATTGTACCATTTCGGTCCTTGATACATAATGGAGTTCTGGGCAAGTTTCATCCTTTTTAAGGGAATCACCATCTTGTCAGCGACCCGCACTACGGGTAGATTTTGTTGGGATGGCCAGCTTATAGTGTCTGCTCAGTGTGGGGGATGTCGGACCAAGTAGTACCTTTTTTAGAAGTAGGCAGGTTTGGTATTGCCCTCTAAGATGGAGTGGGAGCCACCCAGTTTCAGTGTACGGCGAGCAGGTGTGGGTGTCGAGAGTAGCCCCCAAAGTAAGACGACTAGCCTTATTGCGGAGTGTGTTGATCCTGTTAAGGGCAGTTTTTGTGCCCGCCGCCCCATATATAGGCAACCCATAGTCAATGGTAGACAGTATTGAGCTACTGGTGGCTAGTTTGAGTGCATCCAGTGTCATTGAATGTCTGTGACGATAAAGTACACCAAGTTTTATATTTGCAGTCTTGATAACAGAGTCATTGAGGTTTGAGAAGATGAGCATGTCATCAAAGGTAATGCCGAGATATTTGAAGTTAGATACTTGGTCTAGGATCTCACCCTTTTGGTTATGAATATGCAGGGGCAGCTATTTCTTTGTGCTTTGGGAGGTGGTGAAGAGCATACTCTTTGTTTTTTTTGACGTTTAATAGTGGCTTGTTTTCTATTACCCAAGATTCAAGTTTATGGAAGCTGCTTTGGAGTTCAGTTGTGATGGATTGTGGGTCTTTGCCAGCGAATGAGATCACTGCATCATCAGCATAGAGAACTGTGCTTGCTGAGCAAACCATTGGGGCGGAGTTGATGAAGAGGCTAAAGAGTAGAGGACCGAAGATTGACCCCTGCGGAACCCCGCGGTGCACCTCCTTAGCTGCGGATAGGGTATCACCAATTCTGACTCACTGTGATCTGTTAGAGAGGTAGCTGCCAAACCATAGTATCATATCTGGGGATAGACCTGTAGACAGAAGGCAACTTAGGAGGAGGTTGTGATTAATAGAGTCGAAATAACCCATAAGGTTGATGAAGACTGAACCAACCGCCTGACCACTATCCAAGGCGTTATATAGTTGGGATGAATAATCAACTAGAGTGGTGAGTGTTGAGTGCTTTTTAACGGAAGTCATGCTGGTGCAGGCAGAGTAGGTTATGGTTATCAAGGTATTCAGTAAGCTGCTCCGAGACCATTCTTTCAAGTACTTTTGAAAGGGGAGGAAGGATGGATATAGGTTTGTAGTTAGATGTTTAGGTTTTGTCCCCCCGCTTTAAAGACAGGCGTTACGTTAGCTAACTTCCATGCATTTGGAAATACTCCTGATTTTACAGAGGCATTAACACCATAGTAAGAGGACCAGCAAGTTCGTGAAGGAGTAGACCAACCAGCTTCATGCCAAGCAGATACACCCGCATCCTGGTCTTGCCAAGCACCCTTTTAATATGCTAGATGGTTTTGGCTTTGGTGACACATCTAAAGTAAAAGGGTGGTACATCTTTCCTTGGGGGATCTTGAGGGGCAGTTGGGCATTGCTGAACATGCATATCTTTGAAGTACTCACCTGGGAGTACACTTGAAAGGTCAGTGAACGCGTTGTTGAGCTCATTGGCAATTTCAATGGGTTCCTGTAGGGGCCCCTTCACAGTCAATAGTAGATCTGGGGGGGGTCTTGGGGGATTTGCCCGTTAAGGATTTAAGAGAGCACCAAAAGTCCGTTCCAGAACCCCAGGTTTTGGTTAGTAGATCCTTGTAGTAGGAGGCTTTAGCCTGTTGGATGAGTCTGGTGCAGGTGTTTCTAGCTGCCTTGTAGGTTATTAAATGCAGCAGCTGTACCAACTGCTTTTGCTATATTCCAAAGACTGTCTCATTTCTTCATAAGTCCAATAAGGGAGTTGGAGAGCCAGGGATTGGAGGTCCCCTTAATTGTTTTAATTTTGTATGGTGCAAAAATACCACAAGCATGGTTGAAAACCATTATGAAGTAGTTTAGTGCCTCATTACCATCTATATTTCCAGCCAATGGGGACCAGTCCAGTTGCATCACATACAGATTGAAATGTTCAAGTAGTCCAGGCCTCAGGCAGTGGTTTTTGCACACCTTGGGTGAACTCTTGGGGAAATTGTTAGACCAGGTACACTTCACAGGGGAGTGGTCACTGAGGCTGTCAGGCAGGACAGTGACATCAGATATATGCTCAAGGTGTGTGGTCAGGAGCCAGTCTATGAGAGAGCTGCTCCCTATTTTGTAGTTCAGTCGGGTGTCAGCAGTGACCATCTGTGTTAGGAAAAGTCTGGTTATTAAATATTTGAGTTTGGCATGTTTCTTTGAGTACCAGTTTATGTTGAAGTCACCTACAATGATCTTCTCCCAGTGGTTGCCTAGTTGCTCTTGGCTTGCGATGACATGGTTTAGCCCAGCAGGTTGGTGGCCTGGAGGTATGTATGCTGTGGAGACCAGCAGGACTTTATTCTGTGTCCCTATGTTTAATTTGAGGTTCAGAATTTGGGCCTCTTTTGTATTAAGACTGTTATCAAGGGCCTGCACCTTTATTCCAGACCTAACATATACTAGCCACCCACCCCCGTGCCAGCTACAGTTATCCCGAGGACTAGCTGTGATTCAAGCATTTGTAGAGTTTTATATAACTGTATTAAAATTACTGGGCAATGGTGATAGTGACTAGAAAACCATAGTTCCTCTCCCATTATACAGAGCTGTGTATAATGGCAGGTGCATAACCCCCCTCAACTTCATGTTTAAAATGTCAAGGTTATTAATTTAGTAACCCACCCACTCAGTATTCAAACCACAATCCCCATTTGTCTCTCTCCTCCCATGACCATAACTCCTTACATTTTTTTTATAAAATGGCAAGAAAAGATCTAGAAATCTCATTGGCCGAGAGACATCACCTGATCGTGCATTATCTCTATAAACACACAGTCAAGTGCTGAATCTCATTTTCTTCACCTAAAATCTAGTAAGAGACATTGTGTAAGCGTAATAAGCCCCTGCAGGGTATGCATCATTGGAATTTATAACATAGGTTGTCAGGAATGTCATTCCCCATTGGTGTAGCACCTCTGCGTAGCCATGCATTAAGCAGCTCTGTTAATGCATGGTTCAATGGGGCATTTCAGGGAACATGCCATCGGCACTCATTCCCTGCTTCAGACAGGGAAAGCAGACTGACAGTCATTTAAAAGCGTGGGGAAGCGAGAGAGCCCTAGTGCAGTTATGTTGTCCCTAAGAGTGGCCAAAAATGTTACATTGTGAATGGAGAAATCCTCCTGCTGTGCCCAACAGCAGATGTCGAACCCCACACACATGCCAGTCAACTTGACAATCCTGGATCATTTGCCCTGCCATCTGAGAGAGAGTTGAGAGAGAGAGAAGGAATCATCCCCCAACCAAGTGTCAACTGCTGCTGAAATCTCGGCATGTGAACCCCACACACAGGAGTGCAGCATGTTTCCCATTCTCTAACTCCCCCATCCGAGCCAGACAGGGTGGGTGCTAGGCAATGACAAAAAAAACAAAAAAAACCCCAGCAAAATCCCCCGATTTGTTCACTTTTTTCGCTATCTGGATCCCAGAATCCACACATCTGACTAGAATGAAGCTTGGCAGTACAAGAGACCTTGCCCCCGAGACTGTACATGCACAGTTTTGTGCAATTCTGCTGAACAGTGGTGAAGCTATTAAAGTGCAGATTTAGGGGTTGTGCATTAAACAGCTTGCACAACCCTAACTATAATGGCACTACTGCGCCACTATAATATATGTAAGATTTAGAAATAATTTATACTCAAAGCTTGTTGACTTGCATTGGGTCAGGCCAAGGCCTCTGTGAGTTGAGTGCCACCTACTGTCTGCTTCTTACTGTTACAGCAAGCAGACGAATACTATCAGCTCTACAGGTGCTCTCCATGCAACTGACTCCCGTTGTCACGAGTCCCTGTTCTGAAACAGTACCTGCTGGAACTCTATTCACATTCAGGAAAAAAAATCATTTTCATGAAATACCATCTAAGTTTACCTTTATCTGCATGTTCCAAGCATTTACCAGGCAGTAAAAAAAAAAACTGTGTCACAGAAATGCACTAATAGAGGCTGAGTGCGGGGTTGTACACTTTCATGTAGAAATTACCTAACACAGCCTAAAGGTTAGAGTAGCAAGCTATGAATGAGTTTGGTGCTTCCAGCAAATCTGGGTTTGATTCTCACAACCTCCACTTGCATACTGTGTGACCCTGAGGAAGTCAGTTATCCTCCACAGTGCTAGCACTTTATCAGCTCTGAGCTGCTTTTTGCATTTGGGTTTTGTGCCCAGTGGTCTGTATCAGGTTACCAAGGAATTAAAATTTAACCAACCGCATTTGCCTCTCACTGCACACTGGCACCATCTAGGGCACTTTCTTTGTTCAGAGTCCCAGACCCTGGTATGCAACATGATGTTGTCAGATGCGTACATGCCGATGTCCTCCCTCCCTGCCAGCTGTTTGGTGTACCTGACCTCCTGAGGTTACTGAGGTAGAAATGTTATAGTGATACCGGCTACCTACCCTCCCATGAGGAGGAGGGGGGGCCCTCTGAGATGCTTCAGCCTCCTTCCCTCCGCCCCCTGAGACTTGTTCCAGAACCCGAGTTGCTGAAGACACCTGCAGCAATGTGACCACAGTGCGGATAGGTCAGCTGCTCCTCCAACCTGTAAAAACCCCACTGAGATGCTGCTAGGTCAGAAACATGAGTCCATATAAGGTAAACACCTGCAGAGCTGTCCCTATAAATACTGTAGCAGGGAACTTACCAAGCTTCTCTTCAGAGTTTGCCACAGTTTTTTCAATGGTCTGCACAACTGTATATGGGTTTCGTCCCATGTTGTACTTTCCTGCAAAAAGATGACAATAATTCAGGAAGGCAGTGGCACCTATGGGCTCAGGTAGCCATAGACATCAATCAGTCAGTCAGTCATTTCAATCAGTCAATTACTCGCTCAGTCAATCAATTAATTCAATCAATCAATCAATCAATCACTCAATCGATTCAATCAGTCAATCAATTCAATCAGTCAATCAATCAATCATTTCAGTCAATCGGTCAATCACTTAATTAATAATTTAATCAACCAGTCAATATTTTTATTAGTAAGCAAATTGAGGGGAACCCCTCTTTTACAATTGCAACCAAACATGAAAATACCGTAAGACAAACGATACCAGACATACCTGGTAAAAAACAGCCATCACTACAAAAATTTTATTTCATCTATAGCATTCACAATGATTGTACAGTGATCATGATATTAAAGATTTGAAATGAGACATTGCCATATCTATAGCTCTGGGTACAGCAGGTAGATACTTTGAAGCTTTTTTAAACAGATACATCCAAAATGCATCTGTCTCTGCTTTAGGCAGATGCATTTTGGATGTATCTTGTAACACAGTCATTTGATGGGCTATCATCACCAAATTTTCTACAAAGGCATTTTAGGACCTCTGCTCATGAACAGTATCACTGTCATTTTCTTAATCTGTCCTGGACAGTGATTTCCCACAGTGACCGCTACATTCTGCGCCAGAAGTGCGAAAACACATTTTGGCCAGGATGGAAAAAATGACAGCTGCACTGTTCATAAGTAGGTGTGGGAAAATGGCAATATTGGAAATCTGGAGTGAAAATATTATGAATTCGCGTAGTTAAGAGTGTGCTTGCCAACTGCGCAATGCACACTCGTAACACAGTCATTTTATGGAGTATCGTTACCAAATTTTCAACACAGCTGTTTAAGAACCTCTACTCATGAACAGTGTCACTGTCATTTTCTTACTCTGTCCCAAACACTGATTTCCCACAGTCACCGCGTTATTCTGCGCCAGAAGTGCGAAAGCACATTTCTGCCAGGATGTGAACAATGACAGCTGTGCTGTTCACAAGGAGGTGTGAAAAAATGCCAATGTTGAAAATCTGGTGTGAAAATATTGCAAATTTATGAAGTTACAAGTGTGCATAGCAACTGCGCAGTGCACGCTCGTAAAACAGTCATTTTTTTGATTTTTTCCACCAAATTTGCAACATAGGCTTTTTGAGAGCCCAACTCATGAACACTGGCACTGCCATTTCATTACTCGGCCCCAAAAGGTGATTCCGTGCAGTGACCGCGAAATCACCTTTCAGGTCTGATTAATGCCATGACAGTTCAAGAATTCATGAGGAGGGGTCCCAAAAACCCCATGTTGAAAATTTGGTGAAAAAATTATCAAAAATGCCCGAGATATACACTAAAGTTGAGAAAACCCTATTTATTACGTTATACAGCTTAGCGGCATTTCCACAGTTCGCGGTCGGTTTTGAAGAGTGCAGACGTGTACACGGTCCACTCAAGATCGTCAGCTACCACTGGAGGTAAGTATGGGGTGAGGTGCGGGGAGTGCAGAGTTCACAGTGGGTTGGTGTGTGTTGCAGGTGGGGGCTAGGAGACTACGAGGGACGTTTCCTTTTTGCAGGTAAAAAAAGAAAAGAGACTTCACGGGACCATTTTTTTCCTTTACAGGCATGGCATGCTGGGGTGGGCTCCAGCATGCCACCAATGGCTTTCTTTTGAGGGGCAGCAGTAGCCGATGGGGATTGGGCACCCCGTCGGCACACAAAAGGGATCTTATGATGCCGACACCGTCGGCAGGAAGAAAGCGGGGACGGTGTGTTACAGAATGCCGACGGGGAGTGGGCTCCCCCATCGGCACCAGAAACATAGGAGCACCAAGGCCGACGGGGATTGGGGCCCCTGTTGGCAAAACAACACAGTGGTGGGGGTTATATTGTTTGTGAACATGGCAGCAGCCCACCGCCATGTTCACAAACAATATCAGGGGTCCTACATCCTGTCCTGCAATGACGGGTTGCTCCCTCATTGCAGCGGATGGCTCATGCTGCAATGATGAGGCGGCCCCTGATTGCAGTGGCTGGTTTGTGTGAAGTTGGTGCAAACGTTCAAAACTACTGTCACCAGCAGCCTGCAACGGCATTGGGGGAAGTGGGACAAGCCTTTGCAGGCTGTGGGGGCATTGGCCACAACAGTGCCGCACCTCCACAGGCTGCTACTGAGAAAGCTGCCGCAATATGTTTTTTGCGCTGTGCGCAATCAACATAAAAATGGCTGCACCTTAAGATCAAATGAAGCCTTGTGATTGATTCTTCCCTTGTACACACTGAAAAGTGGACCAAAAGCATTTCCTTACCATCCTCTTTTTGCATGGCATCACCTTCCTTCGAAGACTAGGAACTCTGGTCCAATTAGTAGTTTTAAGGAACATCTTAAAAGTTATGTATTTGATTCAGCAATTTGCACTTGCTGCTAAATCATTTTAGGTTGTTTATTTTTATTGCATTTTGTACATGTAATTATTTTATGTCCGTATTTGTATATATTGTACTGTATGTTTTTGGGTTGTGCCTGTGAGTGGGCCAGGTGGCCCAGTGTACCCACCCGGTGATCAAATAAAATTGCATTGAACTGAAGTCCCCACATTAGCGGAACGAGACCTCTATGCACCACATTTCGGTGTAAAGCCCCCTCTGCAAGTGCACGCAACAGTTGTGGTCCTTTTGAGAATCAGACCATCATTACTAGAGTAGTACTACCAAAGTTCCCAGTCAGCCCATCGGTACTAGAGTAGTATTACCAAAGATCCCAGTCAACCCATCAGTACTAGAGTAGTACTTACAAAGATCCCAGTCAGCCCATCGGTACTAGAGTGGTACAAATAAAGATCACAGTCCACCCATTGGTACTAAAGTAGTACTTACAAAGTTCCTAGTCAGCACATCAGTACTAGAGTAGTACTTACAAAGTTCCCAGTCATCCCATTGGTACTAGAGTGGTACTTATAAAGATAATAGTCAGCCGATCAGTACTAGAGTGGTATGTACAAAGATCCCAGTCTACCCATTAGTACTACAGTAGTACTTACAAAGATCCTAGTCAACCCATTAGCACTACAGAGGTACTTACAAAGATCCCAGCCGGCCCATTGGTGCTAGAGTAGTACTTATAAAGATCACAGCCAACCCTTTGGTAATAGCGTAGTACTTACAAAGATCACAGTTAGCCCTTTGGTAATAGAGTAGTACTTACAAAGATCGCATTCCTTAACCCTAAGGTACTAACTCAGCTTAGCATGCTGTGCTTCTCCAGTGTATTAAGTGTATAAACCAGTACCAGCAGGACACATCCTTCATGTATGGGCTAAGATGCCATGTAGACTTCAGGGGTATTTAGTACAGCAGGATCACTTTGTAAATGAGATCTTGTATCTCAGCTAAGTTGTCTTGAATACACTAAAATGTTAAAAAAATTTGTGCCAATGGCAAACATTTTTCAGTATTGTGCTCTACTAAAGGTGGTGAAAAAACAGATGGATTCCTTTGGTGCATATCTTGAGCGATATTGCCACCTACTGGACATTATTCACCATTGTATTTATAAGAGAGTCCAGCCCCAGTCCAAAAGGGACTGCACTCTTACTGCTGCTAGACGTGCCATGCATACTGTACCTCTGAGTACTCTTTGAAGATCAAAACATTGTAATCCTGAGGTGTAGCACCAAAATGGTGTCGAGGCAAACACGGCAGCCATTATGTACCCAGGCACTTGCGTGCTAAACACAATTGTGCATATAGGCCACGCTCATCACTAATAACTGATAGCATTACCTACTTACATTTTATACCTCAATACAGCATGTATAAATTACAGTATGTTAAGGGTACTGGAAAAAATTAAATTAACGGAGCACTGTAGAAATTTAGTTTATAATATGGGAACTGTCTTACAGTTACAACCATGGGTGACTAACGGTGTAGTCATTTAGTTTATAATGCTGGAAATGTCTTACAATTACGACCACGGGTAAGTATGGAATGATCAGAATCAACATCAATGATTCTCGCACTAGGTCATCGATGTGCTGTCCCATGGCCATTTACCATCAGTGGCTGTTCGTGGATAACCATGGTTAGAGTCATGGAGAAACATGAATGGCCGTGAGCGCTGACCATGTATTATCCACAGTTTAACTATTTAGAACTATGGGGGTAAGTGGAGGGAGACAGAACACATCACGGCTTCTGTGGGTCAGTGGTTTGTTACCGTCAGTGATAAGGAGGATCATCTGCTTGGGTCCATCACGTCCTTTCTTCTCGATGGACTCCAAGACCTTCTGAAGGGCTCCCCCGGTGTTGGTGCCAGACTGATTGAAGAATTCTAGGTTTTCAAAACGAGACATCAGAATCAGAACGTTAAACCACACTTGCTAACGAGCTTCATTCACACACATCTTATCAACTAAGATCTACCCAGCAGCTTCAGTACACAGCTAAACCCAATCATGTAACCTGACAGACCTAAAAACGAATGATCGTCAGAACTGACCAATCAGGGCCTCTATCCATTTACTCAGTGGGAGTTACATCATGGTAGAAACCTATTGCAATATTCTGAGCCTCAAACATTTTTGCATTTGTGATGTTTCGCAATCAGCTGGTATTATTGTTTTGTTACAATAAAATTATCATCAGACGGTAACTTTATTGTAACAATATGAAAACAATTAAAATACACCTTCATTAATTCATTTTATAAAAGCAATGGACCCTTCCATGGGTACGTGTAGTTAGTATAGTCAATGCCCCCCACAGGGGTCTCTCTAATTTTCTGAAAACATGCTGCTTCTAAATTCACATTCTGTTTTCTGTAAAAAAAAAAAAAAAGGATGTGTTTAAATGATGTTTAATATGCATGTGATAACAATATACATGCACAGCAGATTGAAGCTCCAAAAGGACCTTAGGTCCATCAAGTCTGTCACCCCCCCACCCTGACTTAACAAACAGGGATCGAGAAGTAGGCTCTATAAACATGCACTGATTTCTAGGGATGTCCACACCTACCCAGCTACCCCGCAACATCCTGTGATTCCGTTGGTAAACAGGACAAACTCCAATCTATACTAAAACTAGAAGTCCAGATCCCCCTTAATGCATTCAAGAGGATCATACATGACATCTTTCCTGACATCTGCACGTCTTTAATCTAACTCCGTGTCTCTCTTGTTATTCGCCCCTTGTGAGGCAGAATGCTTTTTATCTATTATTGCCATTTACCAGTGATTCTTCTGGTGTTACTATATCATGTTTTAATTTGATATTTTGCATTTGCATTGTGGCCCTTGCTGGATATTGTACTGTATCAAACTGATTTATTTGTATGTATCATTTGCTGATGCTGCTTTGTTGTATGTTTTACAAGGAACCTCCTAGCAAATGAGCTTGCTCAGTGGAATTATCCCTTCAGAATAAACTCCGAAGTTTAGAAATTTGAATTTACCCAGGCTTACAGTACCTTGAAGGTCTGCACCGTCTTCATTACACCTGTTTTACCTGGAAGGCTGTTCCATACAGCCACTTCACAGTAAATACCCTGAAAGGGCAGTCATATGAGCACAAAGGACACTGGCTAGAAGGTTTGTGTGGCACTAACCATTATTTTGCAGCACTAACCAGACATGTCACACCCGAACAGGGCAGGGACCATATTTATGGGATCCTGTAGCTTGGCACTTGGTGGTTAGTGCAATTATGCTACATACACCATTGTCCCATTACAAATGAGGGAACCTTCTTGCACACAGTGGTGTACTGAGAGGATTTTGGAAGTGCTAAAGGCAGCTAAGGCAGTGCTGTTTATTGCTTCCAAAATCCTGCTCTGCATTAGATCTTTTAAAAACACACAGTCAGGTGTCGAATCTCATGTTCCTCCCCCCAAAAACTACTTTGAGCCATTTTATAAGTTCAGTAAGCCCCTCCAGGGTTTGCATCATAGGATTGCAATGCACTTCCCAGAGGCATAATGACACTTGGCCTTTGGCCTTGTGCCTTCCTACATCTCTGAGACGTGCATTAAAATCCTACAATGCACATCCTGTCATGGCTTATTGCTTACTCATACTACAGGGGACTGGGGCAGGAGGGAGTAGCACTGGAGAGCCAGGGATGTATTTATGAATACAGTGGGGGTCAGGTAAGGGTGGTGGCACTGGATGATGTGCTGTAGAATGCCTCCATGCATACAAATGCACAGAAGCATTGCACAGAGCTGCCAAGGACCATATACTGGCAGGCAAATGAGCCTGTAGCACCTTGCATGCCTTGTGTGATCATCAGCATGCTGGCCTCTGACTGGGGCATCCAGGAGCAAAGGCATTAAGCCATTTGGGACATTGCCAGCAGGGGGCAATGGTGTACAGTGCATCTGCTCTTTGCAAAGTGTTACCGATGCTCAATATTTACACAGGCAGTGTATGCTGGGTGGGGTATGCTGCCTGCATAAATATGCCTCCTTAATGACCACATGCTATTTTTGTGCATGGGGCTATGAGTTGTGTGCCGCTAATGGATGCTTCTGAATATGTGGGCTGCAGTAACTTACAGATACACCTTTGTAACCTCCCTGTGTGGGGGCATACCTGTTAGCCCCCTCAGGGCTACTGTTTCCCTGTCTCTGGTGTCCTGGTTTTCCCCTGCAGTGTCCCCGATTCTTCCCGGTCCTTGCATCAGCCCCTGTAGTCCTGAATCCTCTCTCGGGCACCCACAAAGTTTTTTGAAAAGCCAGGCCAGGGGAGCTATAGTACAGAACCACCAGTTTGGTTTGCAGTTCATGTGCATACTGGCACTCTGCACATTCGCAGAAGCACATTTGGATTTTGGCCATTCGGCCGCCATTTGGGTCACCTCTCCAGTGGTCCTGGTCCCTTTGAAAAGCAAAATGGGTACCGGAGACCTGCAGCATACCAGGGGGGCAAGGCAGGGCCTGAAAAAGTTGTTTTTCAGAGTATCAATTGTGCTCAAGACAGGGGGAGCTGCCTCATGAATATTAATGAGGCAGCTCATGAATAATGAGCTGCATCTGTTGCGTGCCTTGGGGTCTATTGGAATGGTGCTAGCGGCAGGCAGAAAGAAGGGTAAAAATCAAAACTTTGGGCCAGTTGTGATAGGAACAGGAAAGGGTCGCAAAGCAGTGGGATATTAAATACATAAATCTGTGTATTTATTATCTGCACCTGCATGGTGAGAGAAATAGTAGTTTTGCATCCGAGGGACTGAAAGAAACCATGAATGAGATTGAGAAAAAGATTTTCTGAACTGTATGTGAGTCAGTGCAAGAATTGCGGCAGTGTTGAAGTTGAGAGACTGTGAAAGCAGAAGGATGGGCAGGTGCCTTCTGGGTTGGGTACCTGCTGTCTGCTCCTGAAATGCAGCTAAAAAAAGGGATTGTTGTGGTGAACCTGGAGTTTCAGACTCAGCATCACTCCCCAGAGCCTGAGAGACAGTAAAGTAACAGAGACTGCTTTGGCTATACTCCGTAGCTGGTTAGTATGAGAAAGAAGAATGATCTGAAGTTTCCATCCTAAACCCGGGGCCAGTGGGGAACTCGCTAACCCCCATTAATTGGGGTCTGCTGGCTGCAGAGGATCACAGGTTCATACCCGAGTGCTAGGGCACTCTGACCTGTGAGGGAGCTGGGCCATGGTGCTACTCCGAGGTCTTGGTCCTCTATAGCTGGTGGGCCATGCACCAGTGCTCTGTACCAGACCTCAGTAGGGCAAAGGGGACAAGCTACAAGACCTTCAGTCAAGCTGAACATCCAGGCTGCAGCATCCCAATTCCCCCGTCTTCAAGCCTGCTGAAGCATCGAATCCCAGGTTCTGCTTCTGCTAAACCTTCAACCCCCAGGACTTCAGTCACATGAGCCACCCAAGGACTGATGCCACAGAACTGTGAGTAAAAGCAGGAATTGCCCTGCCCCCGGGAGGGTGTATATAGTTTTATGCTCAAATATGCCCACTGGCGTAGGAAGATTTAAACTAATCAGGAGAGAAATGTAACAAGTTAATTTGATTCATCAAGCGTGCCATCGCCAGCCGACCAGCTGCATCACAGGCCTACAACTACAAGGCTGGGTACCCAGGGGCAGAATTTGGAGCACCATTCTGAACTGGTACCAATTGGGGGGTTGTGCACATTTAATATCTGCAGCAGTTAGCGAGACAGATAGTTGCTGGGTGCACGACTGGTAATTAAAATGTGGTCTTTCAAATCCAAAGGGGTAAATGATTGTTTCAGAATGCAAATCTTTAAAATGCAAATTAACAATGTCTCGCTTAACCTCTATTCCATCTCCCCTTCCTGACCCTCCCCGTGTAAATAAATGTGAAGTTACTGTTTTAGGAAAGATCGGACTCAAGAGCCTGACTCAGTGAGCAGGTTATTACCTGAAGATAGAAATGCCAAGTATTGAATGTGGGGACATAGCTAAATGCTGCGTCCAGTTCTGGAGCGGCTGTATGGGGAGGTGGTTTGGTACAACATCCCAGGGGGTTGTACCGGTAGAAATCATGCCCACCTGTATGTACTCTGGGTGGAGGCACCGGTATATTATTTAATATCTTGGGAAAGGACCTCCGTGTAACAGCTATATGGGAACCCAGGCCCCTGAGCCGTGGTCTAGCCTGCATGGCAGGGGTAGTAGCCCTCATATAGGATGATGCCAGGGCTACATCTTCATTTTGGGCGGAGGAAACATTTCCATACAGAGAACTCCATTCCCATACATGTATGATGCACTTAGCAAAGACTGTCTCACATGCAGCTGCCATGCAGAAAGGCAGTCTTGTTGGTGCATGTTGTTTTTGAATCCGAAAACAATAGTTGCCCAGCTGCTCCCCCCTCCCACTGACTGCACCCTTACAATTGTAATATTGGTCATACATATTCGTAGGGTGCCAAGACTGCTCACCTTTGGCTCATGATTCTCACACCGAAGGAAAGCATGTAAGACGTCTCTTACAACTGTGCTATAAGGGGACCTGCATGCATATAGCATTTGATAGCACAAAAGGGGACTTAGCTTATCGAATCCCTCCTTGATATACTTGCTCAAAATCCCAAATCTTGGCTGCTTCAAAGTCCCACCAGCAAAAGTAACTGGTGCCTTCACTGCTCAATGTGCACCACACATCAAGCAGGGAAAACAATTCACTCCACATGCACTGCATGGTAAAATCAAGTTTGTGATACCATGTCCCTTCAAATGTATCTTCCATGTTTATCTTTTCTTGTCAGTTTCCTCACATTATTTAGGGGCTTTCCAAAGAGCTCTGTGGCCACACAAAATTCTGCTGGTGGCCACATGTAGCCACGGAAGTCACATTTGAGCAACACTACTCTGGACTCCGCTGACTCATATTACAGTGGGCAGAATAGGGGGAAAGGACTCCTCTAGGGGGTATAAAGCTGACCTTCATGTCTACACACACACGCGTGTGCATTACATTTTTTACTTTGGTACTTACGGGCATATTCTAAAGAATCCAGAGCTAGTTCCGCCTCCTCCTTCGTAGTCAGGTCTGCTACCACCAATGGATTTGAGGCGTACACCACAATGCCATACTTCACTGTGTCTATCACATCTGAGGTCTGTGAGAGAGAAAGAAAACCGCAAGGCATTAGAGACAGATGAACCTGTTCTAGTTTGATTTAAAAAATCATCAGTGCTGGTTCAACCAATCTGCATCATGATGTAGTTCCATGTGAGTGCCTCTTGCAACCACAACAGGGTCTCACACGCAATGTCATAAAACATGAATTATTCCATAAGACGGGGAAACGGCAGCACAAAATTACAGCTAAGTCTTTACAGCAAGTCAATTTCAGCGAATCAAATATAGCGAACGACTTATAAGCGAGCATGTCAGTTTGGTGAACAATTTGCCCAACTGCGATAATACAGGGATCCTCCAAGGCAATATATGCCTCAGAGTTAGTTAGTTAGAGTTAGTTAGGGGGTGCAGATCCCCATGGGGGTGCAGGGGGCATAGCCCCCTGCGATACATCAACATGTATTAGCCTTCCTGTACCTGTGCCTGTACTGAGCCTCCCATCCGAATATCAGGCATTTTCTTGCTTGTCTGCAGGAAGAACAAAACGCGACTGAGGTGCTGTTGGAGCAGATTGTGTTGGGTGCAGCTGCGGGTTTGAGCAGAAGTCAGTGTAGGAACCTAACTGAGCGACTGAAGCAGGTCATCGTTGAGCATGCCATGTGATCTTGCCTGTAGTACTTGGCATACAATTTTCAGCTTCAACTGTGAAAAAATTAGCTGAATTGATGTGTGCTGTAAAAAACTGGTCGCCAGAAATGCATGCGCTATATTTGATTTGTTGAAATTGACTTTACTTAATAGATTTGCTGTAATAACATGGAACCCAGGGGCTTAAATCCATGACGCCCAGAATACCGCTCCGTTTTACAAAAATGGTCATTGAGGGTCAGTCTCTGGCTTTTTCAAAACCAAAAATAAACCCACGTTTTTTCCTTTTGCCTCTCCAACTTTCTGGGGCTCAGGTTTTGCTTGTTACCCTCCCCACTCTAACACTCACCTTCCCCCGAGGGGCAGCCAGTATTTAGTGCATGCAGAACACTGAGGCCTTAGTGACACTAACTCTAAAGCAAGAGGGGTTTGGTTCAAATCTCCCCCCAGCCTCCACCAAATGTGTGTTGCTGCTGTGGGGTTATGATGGCATTAACGGGTGTAGGGGGTGCAATGGACATATACTTTGTTACAGTAGTGCTAGTTAGAAGGCCAGTACCAGTTTAACTTGTCTTTTCTGTGTGTCTTCTTGCTTTCGCTCCACACTCAGTGCATTGATACAAAGGTGCTGTTTGGACTTTGTGCATCCAAACCTGTTTCCATAATGTGTTTGCACGTGGTATGCATGACTCGTCACTCCTTTGAGTGTGCAAACTGTTGCCTTTGCACACCAGTGCAAACTGTTTGCTCTGTACAATTAGGGTCTATGTCATAATAGCAAATGCGGAACGGAGATCGCTATTATGGCGAGTGTATATCACCGAAAATAAAATCATCAATATATACTTACCAGCGAACTGACATCCAGCAACCTAAAGTGTTTTTTTGGGGGGCTATGCCCCCCTGAATTAGGATTCCTAATTCCAGGGGGGTGCATGTCGGGGAAGGGGCACAAATTCAGCTGAAAAAATGTAACTCTGGGAGCCGCAGGCAGGGCAAAATTCAGACCCTTCATCCCCAGTCCCGAACCCAGTACCTACTGTACCAGAGCCAGCCTCCCTCACCACCACACCACATGACTGGCTCAGTGGCAGCAGACACAGTTCCTCTGAATAACTCTCTCCCCTATCCCTCCCCTTCCTCTCGCCATTCCCTCTATCCAGTCACCTTCCCCTACCCCCATGGTAGCAGTAGTCACTACCCTTGTGGGTCGCCTTCCAATAGCACTGAATATGGAGTTGCCGTTTTGATGGTCATCCATATTTGGTTGCTATTATTACTGGATATCGTACAATTACATGCCTTCCATTTTGGCCCTGGATACACAGAGTCAGTCGCAGTGTTGTTTGCTCTGTGCAGAACACACTTTGCAGGGGGCAGCACATCTCATTATGCTGCCCCCTGTCTCACATGTTTTTCTCAGGTAAGGCTGCTGGGAGCAGGCTGACTGGTATGAATGCAGAGAAATGTGCTGGGGTCTTGTACCAAAATAGCCCCACTATGGTCTGAAGTAACAGAACTCTATAAGGGTAACAGAAGAAGCCATATTCCTCTATCCGCCCTGATCTTCATTTTGGGCATTTTTAGCAATGACTCTGACCTAAAGAAATGTCGGAAAATATGGGTAGCCTCTACAGAATTAAGCCTTAAGAGAGGAATCCTAAAGAAATAGAAATATCGAAACCCACCCTTGATTCAAGAATGGTAGTCAAATAGGATATATAGCAAAGAATTAGCTATCTAATATTACCCTTCTACATTACTGAATCATGGTGCAGTGAAAACCATTACTGGGACATGGCTATACCTGGCTGCACTCTGTTCAGGAAGGACAGAGTGGGAAGGAAAGAAGGGGGTGTGGTGCTTTATGTGAGGGAAAGCATAAAAGCAATAGAGATACAGAGAGTACCAGGGGAGGGATAGACATACTGTGGGTCACCCTGGAGTCGGGGAAAGGCGCCACTATTCGCATCGGGGTGATCTACAGACCTCTAGCACGGGGGAGGGGGGAGGAGTTATATAAGGTACTGATGGAAGCCACCGGCAAAATGGCAGAAAACAGGGGAGGTACTGCTAGTGGGGGAGTTCAGTCTGCCAGGTGTAGACTGAAGCCTCCCAGCTGTGGCTTGAACTAGAAGTAGGGACATCCTAGACTCCATGCAGGGGGTGTTCCTCAGGAAGCTAGTCAGTGAACCCACTTGTGATGGGGCAGTACTGGGCCTGGTACTCACTAACAAGGACAGTGTTGCAGGTGTCCAGATGGGAGGCAGCCTGAGGACCAGTGCTCACCACATGGTGTGGTTCAATCTAAGGATGGCTGCAGAATCAAATCACACATGGGTAAGGATCCTGGATTTCAGGAGGTCAGATTTTATAAAGATGGGTGAAAGAAGAAGAAGGAGAAGAAGGAGGAGAAGGAGAAGGAGGAGAAGGAGAAGGAGGAGAAGAAGAAGAAGAAGAAGAAGAAGAAGAAGAAGAAGAAGAAGAAGAAGACGACTTTGCATTTATATAGCACTTTTCATACACAGTGTATCAAGCAATAGTAGACTGGCAGTGGAGTGACTGAATGTGTGGTGGCGGCCATATCACACATGAGCACCCACACACAGCCTGGATAATTGCATGAACTGGTTTATGGGAAGGGGAAAGTTGGCCAGGACACCGGGAATGTCCCCTACTCTTTGCAATGTGTGCCCTGGGGTCTTTTACTTCCACCTGGACACCCATCAGGACAACACCAGGATGGCTAGAGGGGACCTTGGTTTAACATGAATGCCTGAGGGATGGCCTGAAAGAGAGGATGACCTGGGGATGGAAAAACAGTGGCAAAGCTAAAAGGGGGCATAGTCGAGGCAATAAACCTCTGTGTCACGCAAATTAGCAAAAGAAAGAGGGGAAAAAGAGACCACTACGGTTCTGGAAAGAGGTGTCGGAAAAGGTAAAGGCTAAAAGGGTTGCAATAGAAAGATACAAGGAGACCCAGAGGGAGGACGATAGGGTGGTGTATCAGTGGAAACAAAGGGAAGCAGGGAAAGTAATATGGAGCAAGAACACACAAACTGAAGTGAGAATGACCCAGGAGGTAAGAAAGGGGACAAGACATATTTGAGGTACTGTATGTAAGTAACAAGTGGAAGACCAGGGAAGGGATTGTAAGGTTGAAAATGGAAGGGGTTGGCTGGCTCAGTGGCACTGAGGGCTGAGGCGCTGGCTGCCTTACCTCGCGCCACGCCGGCGACCCATGTTCGGGGATGAGCACGGGCTGCTGGAGGTCTGCAGGGAGGAGAAGGATCGAGCATCCTTAGGACTGCTCTCCTTCTCCGGGGAGGGGGGGGGATACTGGCTCTTGGTGCACTACTGGCTCCTAGCGGCGGCTGGGAGCTAGGGGCGCTGAAGGCAACAGTAGGGGAAGCCAAGGCAGACGCTCAGAGGAATGCGTACGGGAGCATTCGCTCCTTGGACGTCATTGCACGTCCTCGGTTTGGGGGCAAAGTGGAAAAATAGTCCTGGCGTGCTTCATGATGGTCAGTCCCTGCAGGTGCCGCTGCCACAACTGGCAGCAACACACCTCCGGCACTGAATCCTAGTGTGAGGCGGGTTGAGGGATCCCCGCCACCCCACCACGGGGGGAAAGCTGTGGGATAGCCAGGGGTTGAGCTGCGAGCGGGGGTTGGGGCTGGGAGACCAATGGGAGGAACGGCCACCAGGGACCAGGGAGGAAAAAGAAATCAACAGAAAAAAAAGAAAATGGAAATGGGGACTGTGCAAAGGGAGACCAGGAAAAGGCAGACATTTTGAACGAATACTTCTGCTCAGTGTTTAGAGAAGACGTGGACGTTTAGGGACTGCAGAAAAGTAGCAGGAGCTGGGGGGGGGTGAACACTAGATTTTTTTCAGAGGAGGGTCATAGTGAACAACACAATTGGTAGACTTAAATGGGGACAGTCAGCACTAAGAGCCACGTACCCAACTGTGGGGCAGATCTCAACTTGAGCTATGTGTGAAAAAAAGTACTTTCTGTTTTCTGTAGTATGTTATATTATATCAGACTAATTCTGAGAAGTCCCAGAATCCCCTACAGCTGACATCAGAACTGGGCTGCAGCAGTGGGAGATTCAGTAGCCTGCTGTGCATATTACTGTTTTTATAAGCTCTGATCAGATGTTTGCTGGTCCTGCTGTTCTCCAGGGGCCGAGCACAGTCCTCTGTGACTGTACATAGCCCCAGAAGAACAGCAGGACCTGCAAACACGAAGATCAGAGCTTATAAAAAACAATAATATGCACAGCAGGCTATTGAATCTCCCATGTCCACAACTCAGCTGTGACATCAGCTGCAGGGGATTCTGGGATTTCCGGTTACAGCAAATGTCAGCTCGGGAGTCAGCAGACCCAGTCTGATACAATCTAGTATACAGCAGTAAACAGTAATTAAAAAAGAAATGTTTTGAACACAATCTGCAAGTTGGCACCAGCCCTACGCTTGAGTATAGGGTTCTTAGTGCTGATTGTTCCCCTTTAAGAGGAGTGGCAGTTGCTGGGTAAATAACAGTACAGCAGAGACAGAATATATATATATATATATATATATATATATATATATATATTAGAGGCAAAAACTCAGTTTAATGCATTACTTGGGGTTGTTCCACAGCGACAAAAGTGAGAAGTGCTGTTAGGGTTGAAAACCCCTTGGACCCCACCACTCCCCCAACCGGCATTGGGGTGCGCATTGGGATCGCCAGCCTCAACTCTCACCCCATGACATGTGTAAAGCAGCAGAAGTATAGGAGAATGGGTGAGAGTTAGGACCCACGATCCCAATGCGCACCCCAATGCCGGTTGGGGTGGGCGGGGTCCAAGGGGGTTTCAACCCAACAGTGAATTTCCTCACTTTTGTCGCTGTGGAACAACCCTAACTAATGCATTAAACTGAGTTTTTTGCCTCTAATTTCCCTTGTTTTTGAGAATGATAGTGAATGTAATGCAGCGGCGGCGGGAGGGCCCCGCGCTTCCGCCACATGATGTCTTGTGGCATAGTAACAGGAACAGCAATGCAAACAGAAGTGCTAACAGTGGTGCACATGGTAACACAAGCGCGAATGAGAACAGAAAGGGTAACGCACATGGTGGCGTAGACGGGAACGGTCTGCCATGTGATGTGTTGTCACATAGTAACATGATGCCTGCAAATGGAAATGTCAATGGGCATGGTGACGCAAAGTGAAACAGAAGAGAAACAGTACTGTAGACACAAATGGCAAAAATAACAGAGCATGAAGCACAAATGAAAACGCAAAGGATAACGCACATGGTGGCGCAGACGTCAACGGTAAGTGAAACGGGTATGGAACCACAAGCGGAAAGGGCAACAGTAACATTAATGTAAGGGCACAGGCTGGTTTTCCCCAAAACCTGCATAGAGAAAGACAGTGAGTACAAATAATGTATGCATAATAATGAGTATCGGAGCAGAAAATGAGAACTTGGAATACTAAATACGTTATATCTCAGGAACCGTACGATGTAAAAAAAAATTTAAAAGTCGTATGATTTACAACTGTCCTGGCTAATTTTATACTTAGCCCCTTAGGGGGCTAAGCACTTTTCCAACGAAAAGTCCATATCTACTTACCGTTTCGAGATACGGGCCCTGAAAAGCGCGGCGAACACTGTAATGTTATCCTATGGGGAAAAAAGAGAAGTTCAGAATGCCATAACTTTGCCTCCCTGTAATATTTTTTCACCAAACTACTGAAAGGCACATCTGTGGGCTGTTGGCTGTCTTCCCTCCAAATTTCAGGAAAAAAGACCAAACCATTATTTTGCATCAGGGATCCAAAGGATTTCTGTAATGCGTTGGGCGCCGTAATGTTATCCTATGGGAAAAACCATCACTTTTGGAGTGCCATAACTTTGCTGCCATGTAATATTTTTTCAATACAACACTGAAAGGCACATCTGTGAGATGTCGGCTCCGTTCCCTCCAAATTTCAGCCCAAAACTCCCAACGGTTCTTTTGCAGTGCAGTGTCAAAGAATCACTGTCACTTTCCCACAGATGGAAAACTACTGTCGCAATTTGCGAAAGCTTTCGCAAAAAAGTTCGACACTTTCGTGAGCACGAAAGTAATTTGCGAAAGTACTTTTTCCAGAAATTCAAAAACATATTTCTGGGTCTTTACCACAAAATAAAGACATGGCAAGCATCTTCAGCCTCCGACTATGTGAATACAAAAGAATTAGGTTGCTAGAGGTCCCAAATTTAAATGCCAACCATTTTTCTGATCACCAACTGAAAACAAAATGGCGATTTGCGAAAGTAACAGGCCCATTCTTGAAAAGTAAAAATGCATTTACGATAGTGTCGAACTTTTGTTAACTTTTCCCATTGACTTATAATGGGAAACTGTTTTTTGAATAACTTTTGAAGCGTTTAATATTTTTTCACGAAATCTTTGAAAGGCACATTGGGGACCCTGGCCGCACGTTCCCTGAAGATTTCGGGCTGGTCGCGCAAACCGTACGGCCTGTAGGCGCGACCATAGAATTCCAGAAAAAGCGTAAACGTGCGGACAGATCATGCTTAATAACTCCGCAGCCGTATTATATCCGACCAGTACGAAACTTGGCAGATCCTGAGGCCTATGGTTCTTGATCATGTATTCCAAATTTCAGGCAAATTCGACAAACGGTTGCAAAGTTATTAAGGTGCAAAGATTTGGGGTTTAACATAGAAATGGCTCCTCAACCCTAACTATGGTAGCACTACCGTGCTACCATAATATATGGCTGACAGTATAGCCTAGAGGTTAGAGTAACGAGCTGTGAATGAGCTTTGTACATCCAGCAGACCTGGTTTTGTTTCCCATAGCCTCTGCCTGCATATTGTGTGACCCTGAGCAAGTCACTTAACCTCCCCAGAGCTCCTGGGTCTCCCCTGAAAACAGACACCTGTGCTTAGGGGGCCTTAACTGGTTACCAAAAAAAAAAAATTACATAGATACATTTTATATATATATATATATATATATATATATATATAAAATAAAGTATGGGCAACTGTATCCAACAAAGCTGTGTTCCCGTTGAGAGGATGTGAGGACAGCGTATGTATCTCAAGAATGATGCTCAAACTGTCACAGAATCATAGAAACCTGATGTGAAAGAAGGAGCTCCTTGGCCCATCGAGTCTGCCCTTCCCCCCCATGATGTCATCTCAGCATCATGGTGGAAATACGTGCCATGTTGTATTTGGTTGATCGTGTATTATCCTATATATATATACACTTTGCAGACTGTGTGAGAGGCCTTTCGGCACCATGCAATTCTGCTTAAAGTTGGACCAGCATAACATTCTGTGGTGATTTGCATATGCAGCCCATGATGCTTTGCATTGTGTGGGCATGTGTGATTTTGTATATCCTATACATTGTATGTGTTTTTTAACTTCTTTACTGCGGTCAATCCAATGCGCAATGCATATAAGGTTGCCAGTACATCACACCTAATTACATAACGGCCATCATACCCAGTCGCCAGTTGCAATGTTACTGAGACATTCACAGGTTATCTCTGACATTAGGAATTAGTTATCCAGCTTCTGTTGTCAGGTTTGCTGCCCTGCATCTTTTTCTTAAATTAGTATGCATAGCCCCTGAGTTAAAACTTGATCCAGCACAATGTTTATAACATACTTAATAAACATTTCTATTTTAAATTAAAGTTTAATACCAGCTGATAAAAAATGGTTATCAGAAACTTCCCTTCATTTTTTTTTGTAATATTACCTATTTCAGCTTAAATTGATCATCTTGTCTCACTATGGTTACGGAATTACTCAGGTCCCCATGCTAATAAGAGAACATTGTTTAACCAGGAATAGCACACTAAGCCAAAGCTTGTTTCCAGATGCGACCTGGGAGCACAAGGAAGTTAAGTGACTTGCTTAGGATCACACAGTATGCACCTAGGAAGCTGTGGGATTCAAACCCAGGTCTTCATTTCTGCAGCTCGGAGCCTTAACACACTGCACTGTACTGCCTCCCAGTTGTTCGAGTTGTTGGGAAAGGGCCAATCGACCCTGTTTCCTCTGTGTAGCCCATAAAGAGCAACCAGACCCCTTGAAATGTGTCTAGCTGTAAGTGTAATTCTGTCGAGATTTTTTCTACCCGTGTATTCACTTGATAATAAAGCAAGAGGAAGGTGGCTACTCTATAGCATAAGGCTGCCTTATGTTGTCATTTTTATTTATTTATCGAGATCTTGGATTAACACCTTTGAGCAGAGGCTCTTTACATAGGTTCCACGTCACAAGAATTTACATAGTCAGGATAACATTACAGATGTTCAGGTATAATGTAAGTGTCACCAGGCAATAATCATACGTGTTACACAAACAGGTAAAGGTTGAAAACAGTAATCATATATAACATTTGAAATAAGTGAATGATTGACATTGTTACAGACAAGACCTTTCAAAACTAACATAGGGTAGACAAGGACAAAAATAACAGGCAAAACAGACAGGGGACGCTGGAGGTCAAGGGAGGGGGAACATAGCAGCCCATAAGGCATAGTCACGGGGAGGGAAGGGGGAGAAGGGGGAGTGGGTTAGGATTGGTAGAAGACAAGGATGAGGCAGAACAGCCTGTGAGGCATGGGCAGGAGAAAGAGGGAAGATATGAGTAGGGGGAGGAGGAGTGGAAGAATTGAGTGTGGGGAGGAAGGGAGAGGCGCTAAACAGAAGGGGGCAGAGGGTAAGGTATGGGAGGGAAAGGTGAGAAGTGCGAAAAAAGTGCTGAACAAGGTAGGCAGAGCCACAGGAGGCTTGTAGATCAGTTAGGGAACAAAGCAATGGGACCTAGTGGTGGCAGTCACAGGTCGCTAAGGCAACTAGATGTTGCCGAAGCTGACTTTTAAAAGAGCCCAATGTAGGCGCATTGGAAATTTCAGTTTGGAGAAAGTTGAGCCTGAGAGGGGCTCTGTAGGTGAACGCTCATTGGCCAAGGGAAGCGCGGCACCAGGGAGTATAGAAAATCAGGTTACTGGAACCTCTGATACTAAGAAGGTTTTGTACTCCAGGGGACATCATTCCTTGGCTGACTTTTTTGGCAAGCAGGCATGTTTGATATCTAAGTCTGCTGCTGAACTGCAGTCAACCAGCCTAGGTGTATAGATCGTACGTGTGAGTCAGTTGCCCAGCACCGGTGAGAAGGTGACATGCTTTATTCAGAGCCGTTTCAATGCGGCAAAGGACCGTGTGAGTGGCTGAGCCATAGAGAGTCAGACCATAGTCAGCAAGCGAGAAAATGGAGCTTTGTATAGCCAGGTTCAATGCTTCCGGGGTCAGGTTGTATTTATCCTTGCACAGCATCCCAATACGCATGGTGATTCCTTTAGCAATGTTCTCTATGTGCTGGGAGTAGGACAGTGTGGAGTCGATAGTGATGTTCAAGTATTTAAAATGCTGTACAGGTTCCAGTGGAGAGCCCCCATCATTACTGATGGTTAGGAGGAAGGCCTTATGTTTGTTTTGGGAGCTGTAAAACAACATGGTCTTCACCTTTTTGTAGTTCATAATTAGCTTGTGGTCTCTGAACCATTTCTTGGCAGTAGCGAAATCTGTTTGAAGTTGTTGCTGTAGTGACTTGGGATGGGAATTACTAGTCTAGATCACGACATCATCGGCATATAGAAGGATGTGTTTGTGACAGGAATCCTGGAGCTTATTAAGGAAAATACTGAATAGGAGTGGTCCCAGTATGGAGCCTTGTGGGACACCCGAATGGACTGGTCTCGAATCTGAGAGGGCATCTCCAATTTTCACCTGCTGGAAGCGGTTGTTAAGGTAACTAGAAAACCATCTACCAATGTCTGTGGAGTCCAGTGTCGATTGGCTGGTCGATGAGGATGGCAGGATTCACAGTATCAAAGGCACTGGCCTCTTGCTATGGTGTAGCCACCTACCAAACCTTATGCCTTTGCCTGATCCCTCAACTATGGGTAACTTGATAATAGTTAGGCATTCCTGTAAAATGTGTTTTTCTTTTTCTTTTTTTACCAGAGTCGTCGAAGAATCATCCCCCCAGAGTAAAAAAACAAAACAAAAAAACTTACCATTCTTTTGTTCTGTTTTATGATTAAAGTTAAACTGACAGAATGTTGCAGTTCAAAAGGTACAACTTTGGGCAAAGAGCTGCTGGGTGTGGGGTGAACTAGGAATTTAAAGGGACACAGTCAACCCTTTTTGCTTCATATTATTTCTAGTTGAAAGCCCACATTTTATGATTGTGTACCTTCTCCAGAATTCATTAATGTTGCTGGTTGTTCTATCTGTTTCCTTTCTTAATTGAATAGAAATGCATGCTAATAATGTAATTATGCCCAACCTTGTTTTGTTTCAGTCCCCATTATCTACTCTTACTGCATGATTCCTGAACATTAAGAACATTCCCAAACAGAATAGTCACTTGTGAAGCAGGCAGTCGACGGTCCTCTCACTGAAAGGCTAGTCTGTGTTAGAGGTGCTTCCAAGGGCAGGAAACATGCCGTGGGAATTGATCAGTGACTGTAAACACACACATTCTTGTTTGGTAACACCAATATGGTGGGCTGGGCAGTCTGTTTTCACTTTTAAGAAGAAAAGAAACAAGCATTTGTCAATGCTTAATGTCTGTCAGTGTGCACTGGTGTCATGGGAGGAGGGGATGTTTGAAAATTGCTTCCGTGAAGTTGTTTGTGAGGCGGGGTCCCAAACTACATATGTTGAAAATTTAGGGCAAAAATATTTAAAAATGGCCAAGTTATGACACTAAGTTGAAAACCCTATTGAAAAACATTGAAGCACTTACCTCCGTTCACAGTTGGGCTTTGAAGTGCAAAGATGTGTCTGCAGTCCAAGGTAGATTATGGCGACGGACCTCCAGTGGGTAAGTATGGGGTAGGGGTGTGTGGGGTGGTGGGTTCTGAGTGGGAGGGTAAGGGGTTGGAAAACGGTGGAACAGACAACAATGGATGTTTTTCTCTTTTTTTAAGGGAGTTTGCTGAACAGCTGAGGACACTGGGGAATTGGGCACCCCCAGTGTCTGCATACTGTCTGGGGGGGGTTACACAGCGCACAACAATGGCTGGACAGATGAGGACACTGGGGGCTGGGCACCCCCAGTGTTAGTATACTATTTGGGGAGGGGAGGTTACAGAGTGGACAATGATGGATGCTTTTCTTTTTTTGTAGGATAAGAAACAAAAATTCGTCAATGCCAAATGTTTGATGTATTGCAAGATGTCCACCTCTGCACCTTGTTTATGACCTTGAGGTACTTGAACATATCTGTCATGTCCCCCCACTCCCTCCTTTCCTCCAGTAAGTACTGATATGTTCTGTGTTGCAAGCCATGTACCATCTTGGTTGCCCTTCTGTGGACTGCCTCCACCCTGGCAATGTCCTTGCACATTTTCGGCCTCCAGAATTGCACACAGTACTGTAGGTGAGGCCTCACTAGTGCATTATACAATGGCATCACCACCTAGTGCCTTCTGCTAGTGATTCCTCTCCCTATGCACCCCAGCATGCCACTGGCCATCCTTGCAATGTTTGTGCTCTGCTTTGACACCTTTAGGTCATTAGAACTGATAACTCCTCGGTCCCTTTCTTCCTTGGTGATCGTCAGCACCTCCACCCCATCCTGTAACTCTCCCCAGGTTTCCCTCCTCTCAGGTGCATTATTTGGGCTTCTTTGCATTGACCCTCAGTTGCCATTCCTCAGACCATTTTTTAAGCCTCTCCATGTCCCTGCTCATTTTCTCAGCCCCTTCTGGAGTATTCACTCTGTTACAGATGTTAGTGTCATCTGCAAACAGGCAGACAGATGTTTCCTTCTAGCTCTTCCACAATGTCTGTAATGAAGACATTGAACAGGGCTGGTCCCAGGACTTATCCCTGAGGTACCCCACTGGTCCCCCCCTCTCTCCAGATTGGATCCTATTACCACTACCCTCTGCCTCCTGTCCATCAGCCAGTTTCTAACCCAGTTTATCAGCTGGTGCCCCATTGCCAGACTACTTATCTTGCTAATCAGCCTTCAGTGCAGGATGTTGTCGACGGCTTTGCTGAAATCAAGGTAGATGACATCAAACGTCCCTCTCTGATTTACTTACTAAATGAGGCATTAGGAATTCCAACCCTAACTCCCCACCCCCCATGCAGAAACTTACAGGCACTGTGGGTGTCCCTTTGGGTCATCGGCCATTCCACCCCCACCCTGCAGGCACTGATAGGCATCATGTTGTGCCTTGAGGTCTTTGGCCCTAACACTCACCCCATTCCATAATGAAATAAGCTGAAATGGGTGCAGTATAGTAGAATGGAGTGAACATTTGGGCCAAAGAGTCCTAGAGGCACCGATACCATATCTTTTTAACTACTGCAGTGAGAATGAATAGTATATTGATCAAGCCGATGACCCCAAGGCACCGCCTCGATGCCTGGCAGTCTCTACAAGGTGGGAGGCGTTATAGTTGGAAACCCCAACGCCCCAGATGTTTGTTGGTATTTTCACTCCAAATGTTCATCATGGGCTTTTTTGGACACTACCTTATGAACAGTGGCACTATCATTTTTTCACTCAATCCCAAAAGATGATTTTGCATAGCGACTTCACCACTCAGCACAACAGGTGCTAAAGCACATTTTGGCAGGATGTGAAAAATGACAGTTGTACTGTTCATGAGGAGGTATGTTGAAAATCTGGAGTGAAAATATGAGAAATTGGCAAAGTTATAAGTGTGCATAGAAACTGTGCAACGCATGCCCGTAAGGCAATTATTTTTTGGAATTGTTCACCAAATTTTCAACATGGGCTTTTGGAACCTCCCCTCATGAACAGTGGCACTGTGATTTTGTTACTCCATCCTGAAAGTTGATTTCGCACAGCGACCGCACCATTCTGCGCAACTGGTGCGAAAACACATGTAAGGCAAGATGTGAAAAATGACAGCTGTACTATTCATAAGGATGTGTGAAAAAGTGGTAATGTCGAAAATCTGGGGTGAAACTTAAAAATTATCAGCCGGCCCAGTGGCGCTGAGGGTTGAGGCACTGGACACCACACCTCGCGCCATACTGGTGACCCAGGTTCGAGAACGGATGCGGGCCGCCAGGGACTGGCAGGGGAGAAGAAGGATCAAGCATCCAATGACTGCTGTCCTTCCTCTGGAGTGGGTAGTGGGACTCGCATCACCCTGTAGTGGCGAGTGGCAGATGCCAGCTGCACTACAATGGCATGCGCAAAAAGTGGGAGGAGAGCATCGCAGGCATCAGCCCTACATGCTCTGATGCCATTGCATGTCCAGCTTTCCGTAAGGGGAGAAAAGGCAGAAAAAGGTGGGGGCGATCTCTGCGGCTGAGGGCTGTGCCTTACACCCCCAGTAGGAACCGAGAGAGGCACGTACCCAGGGGTGCAGAGTGATGAAAGGCCAGCCCCTGTGTGTGCGGGTTCATGTGGCCCATGCACACGACTGGGTCCGCGCGTGCGGCACTGGCAGCTGGAGATCATGGGGGCACTCTGCTGAGGAGGTAAAAATGTTAAATGATGAAAAAAAAAAATAAAAAAATTGGCAAAATTACAAGTGTGCCTATAAACTACGCAATGCACGCTTGAAATGCATTACTTTTCTGGAATATTTTCACCAAATTTGCAATATGGGCTTTATGGGACCCTATCTCATGAGCAGTGGCACTGTCATTTCCTTACTCGGTCCCAAAAGGTGATTCCGTGCAGCGACTACAAAATCACCTTTCAGGACCAAGGAATGAAATGACAGAGACGTGTTCCCAAGGTGGGGTCCCAAGAACCCCATGTTGAAAATCTGGGGCCCAAATTTCTAAAAATGGCTGAGATATCAACCTAAGTTGAAAGCCCCAGTAAGTCCCATTATATGACTTACCTTTCATTCTTTCAGTTTGCTGGTCGACTTTGAAAAGTGCAGACATGTCCCACTTCACAGAAGATCACGTCCGCTGACCTTGGAGGGCAAGTATGGGATGAGGGGGATGTAGGGAGATTGGTGTGCAGAGGGACTGTCGGGATGGGGGAAGGGACGGGGGAGACAGCGAGGGATGATTTTCATTTTTACAGGTGAAAAAAAACAACTTAAGACCATGAGGAAGGTTTTCTTCATTTAAGGTAAAAAAAATATATATATATAATATAAGGCACACTGGGGTGGGCTCCCAGTGTGCCACAATAGTGGTAGGGAGGGGATGCTGACACGGGGATTGGGCACCTGATGTCAGCTAGGGATTCATAGGGGTTGGGAGTGCTGCATCTGACATTGGGAGTGGGCATCCCAGTGTCGGAAAGGGGGAATTGTTTAACCAGGAAAGACGCACTAAGCAGCAGCTGAAGAGCTCGTATTTCAAAGGACAGAGCCGCGCATAGCGTCGGCTCTGTCCTGTGAAATGTTTGCCAAGACTAGCCCCCTCAGCAAACCAGTGTCATCAGGACACTTTCTGCTGATTTGCTGGGCACAGACCAGCCACTGCAGCACCGCTGTCCATTGGGCTGACACCCCTTGCACCCCTCTCTAGCAACTCTCATATCAACATGTTCATCTGCGCTTGCACGCACGACAAACATCACAAGCATTTGTCAATGCCAAACGTTCGCTTGCAGGTATGTGCATTGGTGTTTGGCATTTGTGCAGTCCCCAGTTGTATCCATTTCCCTTCAGCATCCATAACCCAACAGAGTACCTCTCTGCAACTCCTCTTGCATCTGAGTAACATTTCACCCTCATACTTCTTGAGTGTCTGTCTTAGGAACCCTAACGCCTGGGTTGTGCTCAAGGGTATGAGCCTGTGTGGAAACTGAGCAACCCGCACTTGTAACACAGTCATTCAGTGGAATTATTTCACCAAATTTTCAGCATAGGCATTTTGTCACCTCTGGTCATGAACAGTGCCACTATCATTTTCTTACTGCTTACCAAACCCTGATTTCCTACAGCGACCGTGCTATTCTGCGCTGGAAGTGTGAAAACAGATTTCGGCCAGGATGTGAAAAATGACTGCTGTACTGCTCATAAAGAGGTGTGGAAAAATGCAAATGTTGAAAATCTGGAGTGAAAATATTACAAATTCGCACAGTTACGAGAGCACGTGGAAATTGTGCAATGCATGCTCGTTAAACAGTAATATTTTTGGACTTTTTGCACTGAATTTTCAACATAGGCATTTTTAGGATGTCTGCTCATGAACAGTGTCACTGTGACTTTCTTACTCTGTAGCGAATATGATTTCCCACAGTTATTCTACCCCAGAAGTGCGAAAACACATTTTGGCCAGGATGTGAAAAATGACAGCTATACTGCTCATAAGGAGATGTGGGAAAATGCCAGTGTTGAAAATCTGGAGTGAAAATATTACAAATTCACAAACTTACGAGTGTGTGTATAAACTGAGCAACGCATGCTCCTAACAGCCACTTTATGGACTTTTGTCAACAAATTTTCAACACAGGCATTTTAGGACCTCTGCTCATGAACAGTGTCACTGTGACTGTCTTACTAAGTAGCGAACACTAATTTCCAACAGCGACCGTGCTATTTTGCACCGTAAGCATGAAAACACATTTTGACCAAGATGTGAAACATGACAGCTGCACTATTCATAAGGAGGTGTGAAAAAATGACAATGTTGAAACTCTGGAGAAAAAAATATTACTGATTCTCAAAGTTACGAGTGTGCGTGGAAACTGCACAATGCACGCTCGTAATACAGTCATTTTTTGGAATTTTTTTCACCAAATTTGCAACATAGGCTTTTTGGGAGCCCTCCTCATGAACAGTGACTGTCGTTTTGTTAATCAGTCATGAAAGGTGATTCCATGCAGTGACCGCAAAATCACCTTTCAGGGCAGCATAATGAAACGACAGTGACTAATTTCATGAGGTGGGGTCCCAAGCACCCCACGTTGATAATTTGGAGTCAAAAAAATAAAAAAAAAGCCACAATATCCACCTAAATTGAAACCTCCCCCATTGATGCCATATAATAGCTTACCGACATTTCTTCAGTTCGCAGTCGGCTTTGAAGAGTGCAGACGTGTTCCTGCTCCACCTAAGATCATGGCGCTGGACCCGGATAAGTATGGGGCGAAGGGGATGGGAGCACAGAGAGTTGGTGCAGGTTGGGGGAGACGCATGCGACAGTCAGGACCATTTTCTTTGTTTCAGGTTCAAAAAAACGCCAAACGAACAGCACAGACTGTTTTTTTTTAGCTTTTTATTTATACATTTTATGATGTTACAGCAAAACTGTATCAAATAGACAGTAAAAGAAGTGAGATGCGCAAACTTCATCAAGATATGTACATTCAAGACAGTAAGATCTATCTTTTAAAACAAAACTTGTTCCCATACTTTGAATAGGTTGCAAATTATTTTGAAGGAGAAAAGTTTGAACTGTACTTCCTGTAGACCTGTAAAGCTCTCGTCTCATAATAAACAGAAACAGCAATATGTAAAGCCAAGGAGCCAGTTCCCTTGGATGACTTACAAATGGAGGGAGAGATGCAGTCAATAAAACTGTATTCAGTAAATAAGCTAGATTGTCTGGTCTCAATTAAGTTGACTTAACACTTCAGGTTTAGCATGGTATAACAACCTGCCCTGAAGGGAAAGAATGTCTAAGTAATATTACAACAATTCACAACCTGAGAAGTGCTTGAGGCACTGTAATATAGCTTATTACAGTACTGGCTTACAGGATACATTGAAAACTATAGACACATAGAGCAGGATTAGGTACACAACACCGGTAATACAGACGTCAATGTTATAACTGTGCAACAGGGACATCACTAGCTTAAACAACAATCCCCCATTAAGGAAACAATTAAGAGTCCCCGCTATACAATCTTGTCATGTTGGTATTAACGATAAAGTCAGACTATCATACAGTCTCTACCACCGGTGCCAAGGCCTCAGATTTAAGTAATTAGAAGATGAGAGTTGCCTCATCCTTCTTCGTCCAAGGTATCCACCGCAGGCTCTAGTGACTCGATTCATTTTTCAGCAAACGCTGATGCAGCCGCTGGATCCTCAAACACATGTGTTTTGGAAACATGTTTTATTAAGAGTTTTGCAGGGAAATTTAGCCAGGCCTCTATGCCATTCTGAAGAAGCTCTTTTTTTTATTATTTGCAGTTCTTTTTCATGTGCTTGAGTTTGCGCCGCAAGATCAGGAAGAAAGGAGACACGAGCGCCTTCCCAGACAATTTCCACCTCTGGAACGTGCAGCTTGTGGTAGGGCGATCCGAACTTCTGGTGAGGAGAGGGTAGCAATAATCGTGTGGGGCTGTGGTTGCACCGCCTCCTTGGATCATTGCCTTTGAGGAATTGAAAACACTTTAACAATGTGGATCCCTACATCTGAAGGCAATAATTGCAGGTCTGTAAAAATTAATCTCTGCACCGCAGGCAATGAGTCCGTCGTGCCAGTTAGCTTAGATGGGAACCCCAATATTCTTATGTTCGATTGTCTCTGCGTATTCTCGAGAGTCTCCACTTTGTTTCTCAGTAAGTTTAAGTCCTTAATGTAGGCCCCATTACATTTGGATTGATGATCTCTGCTCTCTTTTAAGTCTCTTATAGCAGCCGTGTTGTCCTGAATTAGTTGGTCATTTTCAGATAACTTGGCCTCAACTGCTGCCAATCACTGGTTAGTCTCATCCCCTGTAGCCTGTATTTTGCTTAACATAGCTAGGATTTGTGTCATTGGCAGCTCGGGGGAAGCCAGATTTTTTTGCTGCAGGAGACCCAGTACTTATTGTAGCACCTGGAGAGGAAAAAAAGGCATCCAGGCTCGGCGAGGTGCGTTTTGAGTTCTTTTTTGGGCTCATCTTGTAGACAACCCATTCCAATTGATGGTAAGATAATAACAAGCCCTGGAGTTATAAAGTTTTAATGTATTTTTGCTCTGTTTCTTGGACTCGATATTGGAGCTTGTTCAAGGAGCTGCTGCCGCGTTGCTGCTCCACAGCGCCCCCAGCACGGACTGTTTTCTTTCCTTACAGGTATATGAAACAATGTTGGGGACACTGGGGTGGGCTTCCAGTGTGCCCCATTACTTTGGGGGCATGATGTTTGCCACACTGGGGTGGGAGGGGACAGGAAAATGATGGTTGGCTTCCGAACACAGGGAGGCACACTGGGGTGGGCTCCCATTGTGCCACACAATGTTGGGGGGGTTGCACATGCCGACAGTGGGATTGGGCAGCCCAAAGTCAGCTTTCTAGGGATTGCAAGAGGCGGATGGCAGAGCTGCCACCATGTTTCTTGAAATGTTACACCAGGCAAGGCACGTAGTGAAGGCATGTCATCAGTGCCACTGCATGACGAGCTTGTCTCTGATTGCAGCGGTGAAATCATTTCAGGTTGGTGGCACTGCAAAACACTTGTGTCACCGCTAGCATGCTCGCTAACTGGCGATTGAGGGACGCACCCTCTCAAGCGTGTTCTGCATTTACCAAAAACTGACACACCTCTGCATTTCTCCTACTAATCTCCTACTGCCACAAAATGTTGCTTGTGCATGCGCAAGACATCATAAAAATGTAAGATGATGCACACTGGGAGAGGAACCCACGAGTTCAATATGAAAAGGGAGGGATGGTGTTGGAAAGCAAAGCGGAGGAAAAGGACCTTGCAGTCACGATATCGGAGACCCTTAAAACAGCTGCAGACTGCAATAGAGTGGTGTGCATGGCAAACAGGATGCTGGGTTGCAAAGGGAGGGGGGATAAGCAACGGAGGCTGGGAGGGGATCCCTGCACTGTACAGTTCACTGGTGCCACCACACCTGGAATACTGCGCAAGGTACTGAATCCATACCTGCGGAAGGACTGCGACAAGGTGGAAGCAGTGTAGCAAGAAGCCGTGAAGATGCTGCAAGCCTACTGGGCAAGGCATATAAGGAGAGGTTGCAGGACCTGAACAGGTGCACCCGCGAAAGAGGTCACGTGATCGAGACATACAAGTACCTGCATGGGATAAATAGGGTGGATGCCAAGGTATGTTTCCACTTGAGCCCAAATACAAGGATTTATTTATTTATGTCTTGGAATTACAATACCTTTGCATCAGAGACTCTTTTACAAAGGTTCCACATCAGCAGTGAACAACAAAACATAAGTAGGACATAGCAAAGTACAAGGAACAATAAGGCTGGAGACTGTTACAGAGTTGCAGTTGCAGGTAACAAGTTAGGTTGCTTTATATGGCATGGGGTCATAATGTTGCAGATGAAACTGCACACATCAAGACCGTATGCCACGATACAGAGCGTGGCAACACCCGACTGTTTTCCTTGTGTTTTGAGGGGGGCTTCACCCCCCCGCACCCCCCCAGACACCACCCGGAACTATTATAACCAGCTCCGAGGGTGTGGACACAGGGGCAAGAAATAACATTGAAAAAAGAGTCCCAAGAGAATCAAACCATTCCCCGACCCCATCCACTTCTGGGTCAGGAGTGCTCTGCCACTCCACTGTGGGAGGCGGCAGTTGAGCACCGACGGCAGTGACTACATCTACTTCCTTGTTGCTGCTGAGCATCGGGGGTAGCGTTACTTTCTATTGCGGTAATTCCTCTGCCGCTGTATAGCCACGTGCGGTACTAGCAGCGCGGTCTTGCTTTGTGCGGTTTCCTCCATGTTATTATGACCCGATAGGGGTTTACACTTTAGACCAGCATACAGGAACAACTGAACAAGGTTGGTATGCATTTGGTGCAAAACTGAAAGGTTAAAATAAAGGCGCTGTCAGAAGAATCGACATTGTCAACAAACTGTGCTGTAGGGAGGCAGCACAGTGGTAGAGCTAAGGGATATCTACAAACAGACTGCAACTGGAATCTTTTGGAAGCAGATAAAACACCAAGTGCTACTCATAATAACAATGTGGTCAGAGTCTGACTTAGTCTGGGAATAGGAAACAATGGGGGGACAGAGGGAGGCAGAGAACTGCGAGCATAGCCACTGTAGTAACCAGGATGGGGGGACAGAGGGAGGCAGAGAACTGCGAGCATAGCCACTGTAGTAGCCAGGATGGGGGGACAGAGGGAGGCGGAGAACTGCGAGCGTAGCCACTGTAGTGGCCAGGATGGGGGGACAGAGGGAGGCAGAGAACTGCGAGCGTAGCCACTGTAGTGGCCAGGATGGGGGGACAGAGGGAGGCAGAGAACTGCGAGCATAGCCACTGTAGTGGCCAGGTGTGCAGCCAAGAGATAAAAAAGACAGGAACGGAAGAATAAACTCAGAGGGGAAGGAAAGAGGTGCCAGAGAAGGAGATGCCCTAGAAGGTGGTGGAAAGATGGGACGGTAAAGGTAGGTGGTATGAGGAGGGTTGAAGAGGGATACTGGTAGGGGTTAGACGGGGCAGTCACAGTGGCTAAACTTAACAAGGTGTTGTCTGAGGTTGTTTTTAAACTGTCCTAACTTGGGTATATCCGGGATGTCTGTGGGGAGGCCATTCAATCAGTTGGGAGCTCTGCAACTAAAGGCATGCTGCGCTTGTGCCGTATGGCAGAAGGGGACTAGGAAGGTGTGCTTGGATGCACTTCTTATGCTGCGTGGGTTGGAAGCAGGTACAAGGAGATGTTTAGCAGGGGGGGGTGGTGAGCCCAAGGCAGATTTTCTAGGCTAGTAAGCAGGTCTGGTACACAATCCTACCCTTGAGGTCCAGCCAATTGGATTAGGCATACAATTCACAAATGTCAGTGTACCTGTTGGCACCAAAGACTGAGTGGCAGGCTTTATTTTGGGGGGTAGGAAGAAATAGGCTGTTGGTTAACTAGGATCTGCAGCTTATCCAGTAGGTAGGGAAATGGGCAGACTAGGTGGGCCAAGCGGTCCTTATCTGCCGTCAAAGTTGTTTCTCTGTTTATTAAGTGTGATGTGAATTATTTTCAGGGATGAGTCAGCTGCAGACCCATACATGACCAGTCCATGGTCAATAATAGAAAGGACTGAGCTGGTGACAGCTAGATGGAGTGCTTCTGGGGTCCATACTGCACTTATTTCTATATAGGAGCTCTACCCTTGAGTTAACGGTCTGTGAGATAAGGTTGACATGATCATTGTAGATAGGGTGCTATCTAGGGTTATGCCTACGTACTGTACTTAAAATTGTGAATCTGTTTTCATAGGAAGAGTGGCGGAAAAGTGTCACACGGTTAATTGTTAAACTTGTAAATTTAGTACGCGTAGTGAATTTATTGAAAGTGGTGGTGTTTCTCTTAAAACAAGCATTTGTCAGTGCCGAATGTTGATTGCGTTGGTGTGTTGAAGTCGCTCACTGCCCCTCTGTCACTCGCTCAGTCTGTGTCTCCCCGAGCTGTAGGCTGCTGTTTTGTACTGGGCTCCTGCCTGCGTTGGCACCTTGTTCTGCCACTAAGAAATCCGCAGCAGTCCCGACTCCATTGAGATGGCTCACTCCCCCTCTCTCACTCGCTCATTCTGGTTCTCCTGGCACTGCAGGCTGCCCTTTTGTACTGGGCTCCTGCCTCTGTTGGTGGCTTTTTCTGCCCACAAAGAAATCTGTAGCAGTCCCGACACAGGTCTGTTGAGCCTGTTGACTCCTCCTCTCTCACTCATTCATTCCGTTTCTGCCGATGCTGCAGGCTGCCCTTTTCTATTGGGCTCCTGCCTGCGTTGTCACCTTCTTCTGCCCACAAAGAAATTTGCAGCAGTTACAATAGAGCTCCGTTGAGCTTGCTCACTCCCCCTCTCTCACTTGCTCATTCTGGTTTTCCCGCCACTGCAGGCTGCCCTTTTATACTGGGCCCCTGCATGCATTGCTGCCTTTTTCTGCCCACAAACAAATCCACAGCACTCCCAACAGAGCTCCGTTGAGCTCACTCACTCCCCCTCCCTCACTCGCTCATTCTGTGTCTCCTGCCGCTGCAGGCTGCCCTTTTGTACTGGGCTCCTGCCTGCAATGGTGGCTTTTTCTGGCCAGAAAGAAATCTGAACCAGTCCCAACACAGTTCCATTGAGCTCGCTTACTCCCCCTCTCTCACTCATTCCATTTCTGCCTGCGCGGCAAGCTGGCCTTTTATACTGGGCTTCTGCCTGCGTTGCCGCATTTTCTGCCCACAAAGAAATCTGCAGCAGGCACAATACAGCTCCGTTGAGCTCGCTCACTACTGCGCTGTCACTCACTCATTCATTCTGTTTCTCTTGGTGCTGCAGGCTGTGCTTATGTACAGGGCTCCTGGCTGCATTGGCACCTTTGTCTGTCCACAAAGAAATCTGCAGCTGTCCTGACAGAGCTCCGTTGAGGTCGCTCAGTCTCTCTCTGTCACGCACTCATTCTGTTTGTCCTGGCGCTGCAAGCAGCCCTTTTGTATGGGGCTTCTGCCAGCATTGGCGCCTCTTCCTGCCCACAAAGAAATCCGCAGCAGTCTTGATAGAGCTCCGTTGAGCTCACTCAGTCCCCCTGTCTCACTCACTCATACTGTTTCTCCCACCACTGCAGGCTGGCCTTTCCTACTGGGCCCCTGCCTGCTTTGACACCTTTTTCTGTCCACAAAGAAATCTGCAGCAGTCCTGACAGTGCTTCAGTGAGTTTGCTCACTCCCCCTCCCTTACTCGCTCTCTCATTCTGTTTCTCCCGGTGCTGCGGACTGCCCTTTTGTACTGGGCTCTTGCGTTGGGGCCTTTTTCTGCCCACAAACAAATCCGCAGCAGTCCCAACAGAGCTCAGTTGAGCTTGGTAACTCCCCTCTCTCACTCGTTCGATCTTAATCTGTTCCAAACACTGATTTCTCACAGTGACTGTGCTGTTCTCTGGCAGGAGTGCAAAAACATATTTTAGCCAGGATGTAAAAAAAATGACAGCTGTACTGTTCATAAGGAGGTGTGAAAAAGTGCCACTGTTGAAAATGTGGCGTGAAAATATTACAAATTTGTGAAGTTACAAGATTGCATGGAAACAGTTCAACACACACTTGTAACACAGTCATGTTATGGAGTTTCGTCACCAAATTTTCAACATAGGGCTTTTAGGACTTCTGCTCATGAACAGTGACACTGTCATTTTCTTAATCTGTCCCGAACACTGATTTCCCACAGCGACTGCGTTATTCTGTGCAGCAACAGTGAAACCACATTTCAGTCAGGATGTGAAAAATGACAGCTGTACTGCTCATAAGGAGGTGTGACAAAATGCCAGTGTTGACAATCTGGCATGACAATATTACAAATCTGCGAAGTTGCAAGGGTGTGTGGAAAGTGTGCAATGCACACTTGTAACACAATCATTTGATGGGCTATCATCACCAAATTTTCTATAAAGGCATTTTAGGACCTCTACTCATGAACAGTATCACTGTCATTTTCTTAATCTGTCCCAGACAATGATTTCCCACAGCGACCGCTCTATTCTGCGCCGGAAGTGCAAAAACGCATTTCGGCCAGGATGGGAAAAATGAAAGCTGCACTGTTCATACGTAGGTGTGGGAAAATGGTAATGTTGAAAATCTGGAGTGAAAATATTATAAATTTGCGAAGTTACGAGCGTGTGTGCAAACTGCGCAATGCACGCTCGTAACATAGTCATTTTATGGAGTATCGTTACCAAATTTTCAACACAGTCATTTCAGGACCTCTATTCATGAACAGTGCCACTGTCATTTTCTTACTCTGTCCCGAACATTGATTTCCCACAGCGACCGCGCTATTCTGCACCAGAAGTGCGGAAACAAATTTCCGCCAGGATGTGAACAATGACAGCTGCACTGTTCACAAGGAGGTGTGACAAAATGCCAATGTTGAAAATCTGGTGTGAAAATATTGTAAATTCACAAGAATTCGAAATTAATGTAGCAACTGTGCAACACATGCCCGTGAAATAGTCATTTTTTGGATTTTTCCAGAATTTGCAACATAGGCTTTTTGAGACCCATCTCATAAACACTGGCACTGTCGTTTTGTTAATGTTGCGAAAGGTGATTCCGTGCAGTGACTGCAAAATCACCTTCGGGCGATTAATGCCATGACAGTTCAAAATTCATGAGGTGGTCCCAAAACCCCATGTTGAAAATCTGGTGAAAAAACTCCCCAAAATGCCCGAGATAAGCACTAAAGTTGAAAAAACCCTATTTATTACATTATACAGCTTACCGGCATTTCCTCAGTTCGTGGTCAGCTTTGAAGAGTGCAGATGTGTTCCCGGTCCATCGAAGATCGTCGCGCTGAGCTCCGTGGTAAGTATGGGGTGGGGGAGGCAGGGTTAGCAGTGGGTGGAGTGCGGGTTGTGGGGTGGGGGCCAGGAGACTACAAGGGACTGTTTCCTTTTGCAGGTAAAAAATTAAAGACTTTCAGGGACCGTTTTCCCTTTACAGGGGCATGTGGCATGCTGGGGTGGGCTCCCAGCGTCACCAACAACTTTCTTTGAGGGGCAGCAGTAGCCGATGGGGATTAGGCACCCCATCAGCACACAAAGGGGTGTGATTCATTATGCTGGCGAGTTGGGCTCCGTCAGCAGGAGCATGCGGGGGTAGGGTGTTATAGAATGCTGACGGGAGTGGGCTTCCTGTCGGCACCAGAAACACAGGGGCACCAAGGCCGATGGGGATTGGGGCCCCCATCTACAAAACAACACGGTGGGGGGGGTTATATTGTTTGTGAACACGGCGGCAATCTGCCATCGTGTTCACAAACAATATCAGGGTTTTTACATCCCGCCCTGCAATGATGGGTTGCTCCTTCATTGCAGCAGATGGCTGACGCTACAATGACGAGGTGGCCCCTGATTGCAGCGGCTGATTTATCTAAAGTTGGTGCAAACATTCAAAACTACTGTCACCAGCAGCCTGTAACAGCACTGGGGAAGTGGGACAAGCCTTTGCAGGCTGTGGGGGCAGTGGCCATAACAGTGCTGCGCCTCCACAGCCTGCAGCTGAGAAAGCTGCCGCAGTATGTTTCTTGCGCTGCGTGCAATCAACATAAAAATGTATTATTGGTATAGTATAATATAATATGAAACAAGCTGCCAGAGGAGGTGTATTACAGGCCAAATTAGAGAGCAGAAACAAAGGGGAGGGATGCCACTAAGGCCAGTCCAAAGTAGTTGTGTAGGATAGGCAGACTGGAAGGGCCAACAGGCTTTTTTTTTCTGCCATCATTGTCTATGTATCTATGATTTCTACTTGCTCCCAATCCTGTGCCATCAATGTTGCAAAGGGTAGCATTGCCACTGCCTCGATGGGCCAGCTAATTATCTCCTGTTTCTAAACAATCTAAACTAAACCAGTGACATGCTGCTGACACATCGCAGTCTACTCTTTTGCCCCCAAAGTAGTCTTCATACCATGTATAACAAGTCAATGATGAAGTCCTTCGCCTTGTTAAAGTTTTCCTGTCCCACACTTCCCGAGGCATCCAGCACAAAGTAGAAGTGGATTCCTGCATGTAAACAGAGACAGATTCAGGAATGCGGTTGGTGACTGCCATCTTGTTCTCATTCTGGCGATGGATGGGTGGGGGCTGTGACTGGTATGAATGCCCACTGGTTAACATCACCTTTCTGCTCACAGCAGCCTGGACTTGCATCCTGTTGCCAGTGGCCTTATGGGGAGGCAATGGGAACTAAAGGGTGAATCCCCTATGCTGCAGCTGCATGACAGATGTCATGGCCAAAATGGGGTCTTATCTGCCCTGCCAAAGGAGGAGTGACAACAGAATTTAAAAAAATCACATGGAATTCCCACTGAGCTGCTGGGGGATCATGGACCATTTGTCTTCTTTATTCCCTGAAAGTTTTGTTTGTATATGTATGTATGTATATGTACGGGCCTATAAAGTAATGTCAGTATATGTGTGTGCATGCACTGTATGAAGTTATGTATGTATGCATATGTGCAGGTATGCACATTTTAAGTATGTCTTTATATGTATGTTTTTGCATGTGTCTGTGACTATGTAGTTATATATGTATGGAATGTATGTTTGTATACATATGTATGTATGTGTGTTTGTCTGCATGTATGTATGTCTGTGTGTATGAGTGAATGCATGTTTATGTCTGTATGTATTTGTGTTTATGTCTGTATGTGTGTGTGTATATGCAAGTTTATGTATGTGTTTATGTGTGTGCATGTGTGCATGTGAGTTTATGTATGCATCTGTGTATGTTTATGTCTGTATGTATGAGTGTGTTTATGTATTTGTGTATGTGTGTATGTTCATGTATCCATGTGTGTTTATGTGGGTTGCAATACGCATGTGCATATGTTTGTGTTTATGTCTGTATGAATGTATGTTTACAATGTATGAGTGTGTGCATGTTTATGTATATATGCAAGGGTGGTTATGGATGTGTGTGTGTTTATGTATGTGCGTTTATGTCTGTATGCATGCATATGTATGTATGTTTGAGTGTATTCATTGTGTTTTTGCATTTAGGGGTGTGTGTGTGTGTACTTTCAGACAGTGCCCAATTCTGGGCGCATTCTTGTACCCCCCCCCCCCAGACATGACCACCATCGAGGCGCCAGCTGTCAGAGATTCACATTGAAGTAACCACACAGTGCTTGTTAGTGCCTTGCTGGGTGGGCTATTCCACATGTTAAACAATATCTGTGTGAAGTATTGTTTTCTAAATGTTTCCCCTTATACAGACCCCCCTTCCCATTTGATCCTAGTTCTGTGTACATGCACTATATAGGAGAAACATCTCTGTAAAACCCACCCTGTTCTAACACTGGGATCATGTCCCCTTTTAGTGTTGTCTTCTGTCAGTTAAATAGTCTGAGTACACACACTCTGTCCTTCTAACTCTTGGCAATTAGCCCCTAGACCTCTGAGTAAAGCTGCAACCTGTCGACCTGCAAACCTTCTGGTCATGTCAACCCTAAGGTTGAACATTTCAGATAGGGTCTTTAGAGACACTGGGCTGCCCAACTGAGCTCCAGGACATGCGGGGTTCCCATGTGAAATCTAAGCCACCAAAGATGACTTATTTATTAGCTTTTGGTGACCAGTTAGGTACACTAGACAAGGCATTTGCCTATTTTCATGTATGACCCGGGAGAGTACAATGAAATACAAGTTCATACAGAGGACAACATGATACAAGTTAGGCATTACACAGAAGAATGATGATGTACCTTCTTGCATATAAGCAATAATCTCCTCTGAGAAACGTAGTTTCTTGGCAATAAGGAAAGGGTCATCTGAAGAGTACCTGCCTGGTAAAAAAAATTGGATAGGTAGGGGGTGGTTAGCAATATTTACTGCCCTTTATAAAGAGGCATTGAAAAATCCACAAACATGATTGGCTAAAACATATCACATGACCATGCATTAAATGCTCTGTTGCACACCCTGTTGAGTGTTGTTGCTTAATTATTCAGCCTTGTTTGAAAAGACAAGTCATTACTCAGAGAACTCAACCTTGGTTTTTTTTATATCAAAATAGCAATGCTTTCTTTATATCTATAGTCAATGTCAAGGCCCCATTACAGAGTATGCTCACCTCTTGGGGCAGAATATCAGAAGACCATGGGTTCTAGCCCAACACCAGGCACTTGGGGTAATACCCATAACTGACACTGTAGTACAGTACAAGGGGGGGTGTGCTGCACTCCTGAGGTGCTGTCTGTAGCCCCACACCAGGTACTTGGGGTAATACCCATAACTGACACTGTAGTACAGTACAAGGGGGGTGCTGCACTCCTGAGGTGCTTTCTGTAGCCCCACACCAGGTACTTGGGGTAATACCCATAACTGACACTGTAGTACAGTACAAGGGGGGTGCTGCACTCCTGAGGTGCTGTCTGTATCCCCACACCAGGTGCTTGGGGTAATACCCATAACTGACACTGTAGTACAGTACAAGGGGGGTGTGCTGCACTCCTGAGGTGCTGTCTGTAACCCCACACCAGGTACTTGGGGTAATACCCATAACTGACACTGTAGTACAGTACAAGAGGGTGCTGCACTCCTGAGGTACTGTCTGTAGCCCCACACCAGGTACTTGGGGTAATACCCATAACTGACACTGTAGTACAGTACAAGGGGGGTGTGCTGCACTCCTGAGGTGCTGTCTGTAGCCCCACACTAGGTACTTGGGGTAATACCCATAACTGACACTGTAGTACAGTACAAGGGGGGTGTTGCACTCCTGAGGTGCTGTCTGTAGCCCCACACCAAGCACTGGGGTAATACCCATAACTGACACTGTAGTACAGTACAAGGGGTGCTGCACTCCTGATGTGCTGTCTGTAGCCCCACCAGGTACTTGGGGTAATACCCATAACTGACACTGTAGTACAGTACAAGGGGGGTGCTGCACTCCTGAGGTGCTGTCTGTAGCCCCACACCAGGTACTTGGGGTAATACCCATAACTGACACTGTAGTACAGTACAAGGGGGGGTGCTGCACTCCTGAGGTGCTGTCTGTAGCCCCACACCAGGTACTTGGGGTAATACCCATAACTGACACTACAGTGTACTGTGGAGGAGGGACCGCATTGTTGAAATGCTGTCTGTTGAATGAGATGTTAAAATTAGTCCCTTCTGTCCCTCAGTGGTCACTGTCCAGATAGACGTGAATAACCCCATGCCATACCTGGCAGTAGAGCCTAGAGGTTAGAGTAATGAGAATGAGCTTGGTTCAGTAGGCCTGAGTTTGATTCCCTCAACCTCCACTTGCATACTATGTGACTCTAAGCAAGTCACTTAACCAGCCTAAAGCTCTAGGGTCGCCCCTGAAAAGGCAGTTGTGCCTAGTGTGCCTTACCTGGTTACCAAAGAATAAAAAAAAAAAACTTTTCAAAGAAGAAAAGTCTGGGAATTTCCTGGGTGTAATAACAAGCATTCCCCTGTCAAGAAGACAGGTTCCAGTAACCCACCGAGACCAGAGCCTCATTTTCAGTGAGGCCCCAGCCAAAGATGACACTTCCTTATTAGCCTCCATTCTGATACTATCACCCTCCTCTTCTCCTGCTCCTCCCACAACCATTTTCTTTCCACTTACGTTTTTCTCGTTGATTGTCTCAGTTCTCCCTTATATCGCTGCCTACACACTCCATGTATTGTACTACTTTTGTACATAACTTTGTGCTAGTCATGTTTTGACCCTACTAAAAGTACAAGAATAATTTTATACCTTGTTTTGCGCTGTTCCTCAGTTTAAACACCTGCCACTGTTTCTCACTTTTTGTTTTCTGTTGCTTGCTCTGTTTTACCTCAACTATTTGCAGTTTATTGTAAAGTATTGTATTGCTGTAATTTTTTTTTTTGCATTTTCCTAATACCCACCCACCAAGAATCCTCCAGAAATTAGACATTTGTAGCTTAGTAACTCCTGAATTGGTAAAACTTTTTAAAACAACTGTAATTAAAATTGGACATTTTTTTTTACTTTACAATGTTTAAATCCCAACCAGCTCATTTGAAAAATACAAGTACAGATTATACAAACTAATAATACTGCCAATGTATAAAATATTGCACTTCCAATTGAGACGTGGTATAAATCAGAATGCACCCAGAACCAAAAATCCCCAAATCCCTTAAAGAAACACAGACTTTGATAGCAGATAAAAACCGATTGGCCCACCTAGTCTGCCCATTTCCCTACCTACAATATAAGCCACAGATCCTAGTTAACCAACAGCCTACTTCCTCTTACCCCCTACAAGAATTGTCTTATGTCTGTCTCATGCATTCTTGAATTCTCCCACAGTTTTAGACCTCACATCTCCTCGGGAAGGCTGTTCCATGCATCCACTACCCTCTATGTGAAAAAATACTTCCTCACATTGCCGGAACCCCCCAACGCCTCTTAAAGGGACACTGTCAACCCCTTTGGCTTCAAAGTGTCCCTAATTTAAAACATTTTATGATTGTTCATATTCTATAGAAACTGTTGATACAGCTGGTAGTTTGAGTTGGATCCTTGTTTTTTCTTCCTTTTAAAAAGTGAAAAACTGTGTGCCATATTAGTGTTACCACACCAATACAGGTTTGTTTACATTTCTTGACCAGCTCCCACTGCATCTTTCCTGGACTCAGGAGCACCCGTGACACAACCTAGCCTCTCATTATGCAGTGGGAGTAGAGGAGACAATGGTATCATGAGTGGCAGCACTGTCTAAGTGTATTTCTAAAGTTCATGAAGTATCCAGTACGAGTATTTCAATGATTTGAAGCAAAACAAGGCTGGGTATAGCTATACATTGCCATGCGTTTCAGTTCTGATAAGCAATGAGGCAGATAAAACAACCAGCAACATCAATGAATTGTAGAGAAGGTAAGCAATCCTAAAATGTGGGGTTTTACTTAAAAATAATATGATGCAAAAAAAGGTTGACAGTGTGCCTTTAATCACCACAGTGAATATTCCTGAAGGAGCAGTAACTATGGTGGCCATTCTGGCAGGGCATTACATTAAAAAAAAATCAAATGGGTGGCATCATTTTCAGATTTGGGGCACATTCCAGGTTTAAAACCAGAATACAGCCAGACCATGAATGCATTCAGAGTTCAACACCATGCTCCCAAACTGGATGCCTACCCCTACTGATTGCGCCTGCTGAAATGCCCCCCCCCCCATTGAACTGCTCCAATGTAATACCGTAGTACTGATTACCTGGGGCATTACAGCTGGGGATTTGGGGGCATTCTGGTACTGGGTGAGTTTTGGTCTTCCTCCACATCCCTTTCAGCTTACAGAGTCAATATTTAGTACAAGCATCACAGTTTGATAAATAAATTAAATAACTCTGTCAATGCGGTTTAGAGAGTCAAGGGGTGTGGGATTCCGTAGGGATGGGGCTGTGAAATGACTGTCTTATGGAAAGGTTATGGGGATTTCATAGGGATGGGGCTGTGAAAGGACTGTCTTATGGAAAGGGGTATTGGATTCCATAGGGATGGGGCTGTGAAAGGACTGTCTTATGGAAAGGGGTATTGGATTCCATAGGGATGGGGCTGTGAAATGACTGTCTTATGGAAAGGTTATGGGGATTTCATAGGGATGGGGCTGTGAAAGGACTGTCTTATGGAAAGGGGTATTGGATTCCATAGGGATGGGGCTGTGACAGGGCAATATCACGGAAAGGAGTGTGGGATTCCATAGGGCTGGGCAATGAAAGGACACCCTTATGGAGAAGGGTATAGGATTCCCAGATGGGGCTGTGAAAGGACGGTCTTATGGAAAGGGGTATGGGATTATTCCATAGAGATGAGGCTGTAACAAACTATCATATGGAAAGTTACATTGGATTCCATAGGGATGGGGCTGTGAAAGGACACTCTGATGGAAAGGTGTATGGGATTCCATAGGGATAGGGTTACAAAAGAACTGTCTTATGGAAAGGCATTTAGAATTCCATAGGGATGAGGCTGTGAAATGACTCTCTTATGGAAAGGGGTGTGGGATTCCATAGGGATAGGGCTGTGAAAGGATTCTGTCGTGGAATGGAGTATGGGATTCGGCTTATAAAGGTCTGTCTTATGGAAAGGGGTATGGGATTCTATAGAGAAGGGGCTGTGAGAGGACACTCTCATTGAAAGGGGTATGGGATTCCATTGGGATGGGGCTATGAAAGGATTCTGTTACAGAAAAGGGTTTGGGATTCCACAGGGATGGGGCTGTGAAAAGACTGTCTTATGGAAAGGGGTGTGGGATTCCATAAGGATGGAGCTGTCAAAGGACACTCTAATGGAAAGGGGTTTGGGATTCCACATGGATGGGGCTGTGAAAAGACTGTCTTATGGAAAGGGGTGTGGGATTCCATGGAGATGAGGCTGTGAAAGGACACTCATGGAAAGGGGTATGGGATTATATAGGGATGGGGCTGTGAAAGGACTGTCTTATGGAAAGGGGTGTGGGATTCCATATAGATTGGGGTGTGAAAGGACACTCCTGTGTAAAGGGGTATGGGATTACATAGGGATGGAGCTTTGAAAGAAAACACTCTTGAACTGCATGATAGATAGACACAGATGGACAGATTTGCCATTCGCAAATTGACAAACACTGAGGCATTTTTAAATAGATAGTAATGGAAGGAAGGAAGGAAGGGATACTGTTTGTAGATAGATGGACAGAAGGACAGACAGAAGGCATACAAACAGATAGATACTGTCTGTAGATAGACAAACTGACAGTTATGTAGATAGATGCTGTCTGTAGATAGATGCTGTCTGTAGATAGATAGATAGATAGATAATGTCTGTAGATAGATAGATAATGTCTATAGATATATACTGTCTGTAGATAGATACCATTTCTAGATAGATACTGGCTGTAGATAGATAGATACTGTCTGTAGATAGATACTGTCTGTAGATAGATATATACTGTCTGTAGGTAGATACTGTGTGTAGATATATACTGTCTCTAAATAGATAGATATATACTGTCTATAGATAGATAATGTCTGTAGATAGACAGATACTGTCTGTAGATAGATAGCTAGATAGATACTGTCTGTAGATAGATAGATACTGTCTGTAAATAGATATATAGATAGATACTGTATGTAGATAGCTAGATACTGTCTGTAGATAGATAGGTAGATAGATAGATAAATAGATACTGCCTACTCCAGACTCATAAATGGTTCACAGTATAAAACTATCTAAAATTGATCACATAGTTGACATACAAAACCCTATTAGAGAGACGGGCATACAGTACATAGAGAGAGAGACTGGAAAGACAGATATATGCAGGTAGGCACACTGTCTAGCTTACCTTCACACTTGGACTCCTGCCCTGACCACCTCCCATTGTACATGCAGTGACGGACATGGGAACCTCTCAGAACCAGATCCCTGGTGCAAGTATATCGCACGGTGCTGAATAGCTTGAAGCGTTTGCCATACCTTTGGCCTCCCAAGGGGATCCCAGGGTTTGGACAGAAGCTGTCTGCAATGAAGAAGGAGGTGGGAAGCCAAAGAAATTAACATGTGGGTATCTGTACAATTCTTATGGGCACTCAAGAAACTTTCTGACTGGGCCTCTTCTCGGAAGACGATTCAAGTCTTTCTAGTTTATAATACAAACAATTAACCATACCATTAATGAGGCTATGTATAAGCCATAAAAGGGAAGGTTAGGGAACTGCTTCTGTCAAAGTTTGAAAGCCTGTGAAAATTCTCTTAAATAAGGTATTCGGGCGGATGTTAAAGATCTCATGACACTTCTCAGAAAGTGTAGGAGAATTCCCCCTGTGCCTTGGCCAAATTCCCCTCATTCACTAAAATATGTGCAACTGCTTCAACTGTTTCAGTCGGATTGTATCTGTATCCCCCTGCCCCCCCGGACGAGGCAGAAAAAGGACAGTATTGTCTAGCCCTGCTTTCCTGGTCGAGAATATAATATAGAGAATAATGGATGGGTAGGGGGGTTATAATGAGGATTTTACACCCCCCTGAGGGGAGGGATACCACATAAACCCCGAGAGTGAAGCTTGAGGGGTTTATTAAGATATCCCACCCCAAGGGTGTGTGTAAAATCTGAGTTTTAAACCCCCTGCCCATCCTTTAGTTTGTATAATTTCTGGGGATAATTTTTTCACCCCAGCAATTATACAAAATAAATGGATGTGTGTACGTGGTTGAGCCGCGGACTGTTGGGGTTTCGGTGGTGGTCTGTGCCAGCTCCTGAACTAAAGCAGTGTTTAGTTTTTTTTTTTTATTCAATATACTTTCTTACTTTTTAAGCAGCACGCAGAATAGGATCCAATACAAGCATTTCAAGCAACTGCATATATAACAAAGTACCACACACAAAACAATACAATACCAAAACAAACACACAACACCCCCACCTTCTCTCCCCCCGAATCCCCCCCCCAACAGTCTGTACATTTTCAGGAGAAGGAAGGATACCAGAGGGAAAAATGTGGCACATAAACAGTCTAGGGTTTCCAGAGCGAGAGCAAAGCCATAGTGGCTCCCATGTATGCTGGAAAGTGTGGGGTCTGTGCTGTATACTCGCTATATGTTTTTTTAACTGAATAGCGAGTAAGACCTCACAGTACCATTCCAGCACTGAGGGAAAAGAATCCTCCTTCCAGTGCCTTAACATAACCAGTTTCGCCATAGAGGCAACTAGGACTAGATGGGCTTTTGGTGTTCTGGGTGTTCCAAGGGGGGTATATAGCTAATAGGCAGCATTCTGGAGTAAATAAAGGTTCCGTGCCCAAAAGAGGGTCCGGAACCTATGTGGTAGACCTCCAGAAGGCCTAAGTATGGGGACAGTCCCAGAGAAGGTGATACAATGATCCCAGGGCCAGTTTACAGCAAGAACAAGTGGGAGACGGGAGCTGGAGTGTTTAGGTTTTTTTTTAATTTCATATGGAAAATGTAGATTTGCTGCACTCAGTGATATTTTTGTTAAAAACAGAACTTACTGCTGACTCCTTTTGTCGGGGAACTGTACAGCCTGAGAAGGGGGGGGGGGAATGGCACAGAAGAGGAAGATCACAGCGCATGCGCCAAGCTAGGGAAACTTTGCACATTTGTCATTATAACCAGCTGATTATAATGACAAAATTACAACCCAGTTACCCTGTGGGAAAAAATGAGAGCCAGCTATTATATATATGTATATACACACAAAGAAAAAAGAAACAAACTTCAAGGTAGCCTCAAACAGCTGTGGGCTGGGGCCAAAAGCAATGTAAAGTTACTCGCACAGTCTTTAGAAAAGCTTGACTCCTCAGTCTCCAGTCCAAAAGCAAACACAACAGTGCTGTGGCATGGAGAACTTTATTATTAATAAAATAATAAACCAGAGCGGTAAGTTGCTGAATGCACCCTCCCGTAGTGCAGTCAAATGCTTTCACACTACGGTAGCGTTTTCTCAAGGCTCACCGAGAAAAACATTTTTTTTTTTCAAATAAAGGTGTTTATCCTTCTATCGCTGAGACTGGGCAGGCAGTCGGCCCTGTCCCAGGGTGTTGACTGCTGGCTACCTACCTTGTCCACCTCCTCCTCTTGTCCTCCATTCCGGCAATCTGGCAGGGCCAATCTCAGCACTCCATGCAGGGTTTAATTGAAGCCCAGTTTCACAATTTTTCCACTGGTTTTCTCCCTTACACCCCGGGGCCTTGACAACACAGTAGTGCATGCACGTGGAGGCATGCATGTGCTCTGGAACCGACAACCTCATCCCAACCTTCCCTGGCTTAGTGCCAGCTCCCCACCTGTGTGGCACTACCACAGAGCCTCCACTTGGTGGCAGCAAAGCTCCAGGAAGGCTTCGCCTCCCACTCCAAGAGAGGAGAGCTGCCAAGTGGCCATGTCATCCTCTCCAGGCCCCCAGAAACTCAAGCTTATTTACGAACTTGGGTCACCGGCATGAGAGGAGGTAAGATGCACAGCACCTCAGCCCTCTAGGGCACTGGACTGGCCAACAAAAAACATTTTTAAAACAGCAAAACATTTGATCATGTTCATCCTCTCCCCCTGCCCTCCATGCTGTACAGGAGGGCTGGATGCAAAAACTGAGGGGGCTCTCGGACCCTTAAATGTCCAGGGGCTGTGTTGGGACTCAGGATGCATTAACATTAGGGTAGGGACTCCCTTGGGTAACACTGATTCCCTCCTTACCCCCCTCTGTGTTAATAAAAATCAAATATACAGGCAGCTTGGTGGCGCTAAGGGTTGAGGCGCTGGATGCTAAACCTCACACTATGCTGGCGACCCAGGTTCGGGAATGGACTTGTGTCATCAGTGAGCCATCATGGGGTGAGGGTGGGAGCAGGATTGAGCTGCCTAAAGGTGGATCTCCTCTGCTGGAGAGGAGGGTCACCCTCCTGCAGTTCTACCACCACCGGGTGGAGGTCCTGTGGTGGTGCAGTCAGGTAAAGGGCGACCAGTATGGTGGGGTGTCCCACAGTGCGTGACGTACGTGTACTTCCACACACGTGTGCTCACACCAAGGATGTGAGGGTAGTGAAAATGGGGGAAGGGGGAGGATAAACACATAACTGAAAAAAAAATCAAATGTACAGACCAAAACAGGCCTGGGGACCATAGCTGAGTGAGATGATTTGTTAGGGAGTCCATTTAAATATAACAACAGTTGCCACAGATAATGGCAGCCCAGGGTCTTACCTCCATCATCACAAACTGTGTTGCTCCCACTCCATTCACCATTGGGCTGGCAGGTCCTATTGGGGGAGCCGAACATCATGTACCCATCATCGCACTCAAAGCGGACTGTGTCCCCAACATTGTACCTTAGCTTCCGTGGGTAGAAATTGCCATTCTCCAGGGTGATGTACCCCACGCAGGTGTACGCTATGAAGAGAGGAGAGTCAGCATGGCAGTGGATGCAGTATTCAGTTTTGTACAGCAACAGTGGGGGTTAAAGGACAAAAGCATGGCGATAGGGAAACAGTACCTCAGGCCATCACTTTCAGAAGAATGAGTCTGCGGTAGATTTCAGAGGCAAAGTCCTGGGCAAATTAGAACCATCCTGAACATGATTTTGTTTTAGAAGCACAGTGGACAATATGTTTCAGAACCAGCCAGTGTTAACAATCAAGTGTGCAGACAAAACCAAGTGGAACACCACTTCACTGAATCTTGAGGTGACTGACTGCTCATGGCTGCTCATAAACGCAGTCCACCAGGCTGACTCCGTAGTGCTTCTGCATGCTGCACCGAGTTCAGGAAAAAGCTTGGGTCACTGGTGGTTGTCCAGGGGAAGGGGGGGAGACTGAGCATCCGAGGGACAGCTCATCTCTTTCAGGAAGGGGGGGACAGCATTCTCAGCAGCGTGCCTGCCAGCTGGCAAAGGCCAGGGGATGGACGATGAGGTGACGCTAAGTCAGGGAAGGGGACACCACTAGACACTTTGCATGACTGTGCAGCATCACATGTGGGCAGCTGTAGGGGCTAAAATGTAGGCCCCCCACCAAGCAAGCAGAATGAATCTGGCACCCGTGCTGACCCAGTACTACCAACTGAGGAACCCACCCACCTACTGATCTAGGGCAAGTGATGGGTAAGCAGGTGCCAGGGCTTGGGGGAGGGGCAGAATGAAGCCACGGGTATTTTTCACCTTTTTCACTTTCCCATACCCCTCAAGGCTGGTGCTGTCACAGTTGTCCTGCAGCTGCTCACACGGTGCGTGTGCGCATGCGGTGAGACAACCAACTTCATCCTCTCCCTCCTGCACTACTGGCACATTCGTCTGCACTGCTTCCTGTGGTTGCCAGGTGGCAGTGGCGCAGTAGTGTATGCAGACCTCCCTTCCTGGAGGAGTAGGGCCTCCTCTGAGATGTTCAGTTCTCCTTCACTTGGCTGTCCTCAGATGACAGGGGCTCACTTCCAAACTCCGGTCTCCAATGTGGGGACCGGTAGTGCTTCCACTACACCAGTGGTCCAGCACATTACATGTATAATTAATTATTCATGAGACTCATGAGCTCTCTGATTGGCTATGGTACTTGTCATTGATCTCAGAAATTTTCAGAACAGCTCAGAGCAGCAGAGAGTGCACTGGTTTGATGTATGCTTTTTTTTTTTTTCAAAAGCAATGTTTGTTTAAAAATTAAAGTGTTTAGGCTTACAGTCACAATAACGTCCTTGGAAGCAGTCATTTTCTGTGTTTAGTGCCTCAGTTGGGGTTAATGTCTTTAGGCCAACTGCAGTACTCAGCTGGGCATTAATCAGCAGGATAGTCCCACTTGTTTCGGTGTTATTAGTCAAGTCAAGTCAGATTTATTTAAAAAGTGCTTTTCTATAACCAAAGTGCTAATACAATATAAAAACATCAAATTTAAACAATATCCATAAAATATATACACAGATTAAAATAACCATAAAATAAACCATTTATTACTTAAATATATCCCCATATGAATATCATTTCATTTTCAATGCAACCTGCAACACTGTTCATCTATTTAGGGTGTCTCTTAGTCAGTGTTGTGCGTTATTTTTCAGATAATGACAGAAAGGAATTCTACTGAATTTCAGAAAATGTTAACAAATTCCACAAAATTCCATCAGAAGTGGAATTCTGAAATACCAAAAAATGATTGCTTGTAGTTTCAGATCAGTGATTTGTGGTTTACGTAACCACGTGAGATATGGTTTCTGCAAACCACGGAAAACCAAAACATGGTTTATATAATCTCTTGAAAACTACTGCATGGTTTTAACCAAATAACTTTTGGAAAGCTGCCAAGTTTTTGGAAAAGTTCCAGCAAGCATTTTGGAAGCGGAATTGCCTCTCTGCCTGAATTGTGCTAGTGGAATTCTGCACTCCATACAGCTCCACTGACAAGTTACCTTCCAGAGATTTGGGTTTCGTATCACATGGTTATGCAAAGCATTTGAATGAGTGGTGACTAATCTGGCCATGGCTTTCACTTACAATCAGGTTCTTCTTCCTCCTCCCGCATTTTCAGTGAAGAAATCATAGTGAGCAAAATGCCACAGACAGGGAGGCCCCCCCACCAAGTAAGAGGAGAGCCTGTTTGATATTCAGTATTCACTCAACAAGATTGCACACATATTTCATGCCATGCAAAGGAGCTAACTAGTTCAGCATGCCCCCATTCAAATAATTGTAAATAAATGAATAAAATAAGAAATGATGGAACACATGAAATAAATGAAAAGATAACGAAAGGCATATACAAAAAGTAAGCAATAATACCAAACAAGATGGGCAGTATTGGGCTATACCGGATCACCCAGGGGGTGAAATGAGGTCTGATGTCACAGGTGGATGGCCTTATTGCCCCTGGAAGGACCAGTATAGCCCATGCCACCTGTCCCAGAGGGTATTATTGCACTTAGAAAATGGGCTGCATGTGACAATTTTATTGATAAAATAGGAAAAAACGATGGAAACAATTACAAAAGAACCCCAGAACAAATGCCCTGAGGCATGGGTCATCCCAGAGGATATTGGCCATATAGCCAAATTTTAAAGAAAACACAATTGCACATACCCCAATAATGCAAAGCATCATGGGAAACATATACAAATCCCCATTAGAGAATTTGGACTGGCTCAACTTGCTGATTGCACTGTGAGACCTTCCAGCACCATGCAATTCTGCTTAAAGTTGAGCCAGTCCAAATTCTCTCATGGGGATTTGCATATATTTCCCATGATGCTTTGCTTTATTGGGGTATGTACAATTGTGTTTTCTATGGAAACAATTAGTAGAAATCAATTGAAAGTCATTTTGTTAATGAAGTAGTCCCTCTACTGGTATACCTGCCAGTAGTGGGCACTGCAGTGATTCACAGTGGCTTTACCATGTACTGAGTTAACTGTAGTTTTGATTATTGAGTGGTGTTTCCCTTACTGCCCTCCCCCACTCATATAAAATGGATTCCTGTCCTGTCCATGCTCGTGGTTCTCTGTTTCATTTATCTATTGATGTTTTTATGTTTTCATTCAGTTTGGGAGTCCGTGATCTACAACCAAGTCAGAGAACGGGGTGGAGTGCAGTGGGCAGATGGAGTATGATCGGGTGGAGGAATGTTACAGTGCAGCAACTCTGCAGTTTGAAAGGTGATCTATGTGTTAGAAAAAATTTTTTTCTTTACTGTGTTTGGGTCCACTATGGGTGGACCTAAGGTGAACTGGGTTGTCTCACAGTAGCATTGAGCACGAGATGTGCTATCACCACTAATAGGCTACTACTTTCAAGTAAAAACTTTATTTTTTCAAAGGGGAAAATTTTATTAAACTATGTCACTGTGTGGCACGGTAATGTAAAGCTTGCCGTTGTGCTGTGGGTATATGTGTGTGTGTGTGGGGGGGCGCACTTGGTAAACTATGTGTGTGTGTGGGGGGGTCATCACTCACTAAGCCAGTGGAAAAATGGGGTCCAGTTCTTTTTGAATTGGAAAATGGGTGCAAGGGTTTTGTTAGGTAAGTAGGCACTGCCAGCTGGCACTTGATTTTCAGTGGGCATTATTGAAAACTAAATGCATGTCTGGACAGGGCTCTCAGCCAATCAGCATACAGTATTTTTCAAGCCCATTTTCTAATAATAAATAAATACATAATAAATAAATAAAGACATGAAGATGTAAATCAAGCAACAAATAAAGAAAAGAAAGACTCTGTCAGGGTTACGATAGGCTTTGATGGAGTGTCTAGCACAGCAGATACATACGCCTGCACACAGCATTCGCTGCCCTTTCGAGGTAGGCATTCTGGAGCGGGGACCACTGCCCATGTTTCAAGCAAACCCTCCAGCTGACCGGATGAGGCCGAGTTCCATGTGGGCAGATGTACTGCAGGACACTGCCAGCCACAATTCTTGTCGGGTACCTCACCGTTCCATTTCCTCCTATGTTAACTGTTTGCTTGCATAGCGTCTCTGAAAAACAGGATTTCATAGCATTCACAGTTAGCATAAGGAGTCAGATAAAAAGTGAGAGAGAGAGAGGGGAAAGGGAGGGAGTGAGAGAAAGAGAGAAATGGGGTGCGTGAGAGAACAAGATAGTTGAGAGAAAGATGGAGAAAAAGAGAAAGGGAGGGAGAGAGAAAGCAAAGAGAGGAAAAGTGTACGTTTTGCTATTTTGTTGCTATTTATGATGATGACTTTTTTATAAGGGGTTTTATTTTTATTTTTTTTGTGGTTGGTTGTTGTATCTATTTGATGAATTGTGTACAGGTGCTCTGAGCCTTGGAGGAACACCTTTTAGAAATAAACCAATGATGGCCTAAACTTGTGCAGCACTTTGGAATCAGAGGGGCATGAACCTACCAGATTTTGGCCACTGTAGACTGGTGCAAGCACTGTTTCAAATGGCACAGGCGTCCCAGTACCCTCCTCCAAAAGCCAGGCCCAAATAAGCTGACTATGAAAGTGCTGAGCCGGGCAGGCTAGCAAATACCAAAGCGGAGATACAATTTGGGAAGCTCCCTGCCAAACTTACATCACACCCAACAATCCAACACTCACTTTAACAATGGAGAAAGTATGTTAAACAAGGAGGGTGGCAACCAGAACAGGCAAGTCACCTGCATCTATGGGGTCACCAAATAATACTCATGGGAGATGCCCCAGTGTGGAACCAAGAATGGCACAAGGAAGGTATCACAACCCTAGCAGAGGTGATAGATGCATCCACTGGGTCGATTAAGTGGTTTGGACAATTGCAACCAGAGTTTAACCTGCCTAAACATCACCATTGGAAGTATTTCCTCCTGAGGCATGCACTGGGGAAACTCCTGGGACCCAATTACATTTTCCTTGGTGTACGTACCCTCGATAAGGCACTCTGGCCCCCAGGGGGAGGGCAAGTCATTCAGCACTGGTGCTGGGCAGACATACAGAAGGCAATAAAAGACACAAGGGGGCAGATTTGTGCCGTCACAAATTGTGAAACGATGGCACAGAACACCCCAGCATTTGAAGGAATGGGGTCTTATGACCACGGATACATGCTGGAGGTGCAACATGGACAAGGGTACCATTGCCCACATCCTTTTTGTTTCCATGGAAGTTTTTATTCATTGCCCGCATCTTATGGTCTTGCCCAGAACTCCACTACTTCTGGAAAGGAATAGAATATGCATGTCAGGATACCTTGGACAAAGAACGGACCCTCACACCATTAGTAATGATGGTATAGATGCCCAGCAACCCCCCTGCCCTAACACACTATCTCCCAGCTCAAAACAGGAAATGGCTAGTAGGCACCCAGATCGCAGCACGAGGAATTATACTGAGACACTGGAGAACACAGCAACTACCCCCCCCCCCATTTAGAGTAGCTGGGGGAACTAGGGAAACTCACCAGCTATGAAAGAGTGCAGTTTAATAATCTAGGGAAATTGGAGGCTTATCTGCACATCTGGTGTAATTGCTCCATCCCCTCCAACTACGACCTCCCCAATTGTTTACAGACTCCAGCAATCAACAGAGGATTCGTGCCAAGCTGATAAATGGGGATTACAGCCCTGCCTGAGTCCCCAGTTTCATGTAACAACCCCATACTTACATACGTCACTGACACAGATTACACCAGACTACCAGAATTTTTCTGGGCACCATGGGCTCAACTCTGAGAGCCACAAGAGTGCCGCAACCCCTGGTGCCCCGATTTTTTGCCATGTGGGGCTTGTTGCATTCTCTCAGTCAGCGATCAGAATTTTTCAATCCCGGGAGCCCAATGCCGCAAGTTAGACTAGCTTTTCCCTGGTCCATCTCACACCATTTGGGGAACCATTTTTACAGGGCTTGCCCTGAATCTTTGTCTCAAGCTGCCAAAAAGTGTGGAAACTGTTGCAACTGTGCCCAATGTACTAAAATTGGGAGCAGTTGTGTCAAAAGAGTTTAGCGCAGCTGCACCAAAGAACAGGGTCGATCCAGGTCTTGACGCAAGTCCTGTGCTGCCCCTTGAAAATTGTGCCCCTTGTGTGAACTTTGCATTCTCGAACATCAACCAGAGGACTGGGACACTGTTGGATAACTGGGTCTAGTCACTTAGGGAACAGCATACCTCAGCAAGCCACAGAAATAAGTGTATACCCACAGTACACATCTGGACATAGAGGCCATGTTGTGAAGGTTTAATGTTTAACGCTGAACTGTAACGACGTGAATTCTCACCGGACTGACTACCATTGTGTTTGTCACAAATTGTAGTGAGAGAGAAATAATGAACCCTCTGGTACCTCTACTACTTCCTGTCTCCCACCCAAACTCACTCCTCCCCTTTTTTCCTGTCCCCTCTCACTCTCCCGCTCACCACCTTTCCCTCCTCTCTAGCCTCCTTTTGGCGCCTAATGATCACCCTCTCCCTGGAAGTTTCCTTAACCTCGAAATTGTCTACTCGCTTGAACCTGTTATAGCTTGTTTTTCTATGAAACTTAAAAACGTTACTGCCTTAAACTGTTAATAGCAAATTTATGATGTAACTTTCCTGTCTGGTTTTACCTGTAATGTGTATCGTGCTTTGTTAAATGTTCTTTGTGACGTGGAACCTTTGTAAAAGAGCCCTGGCTCAAAGGTATTAATTCCTAGACTAATAAACTAAACTAAACTAAATGTGACCTACTGGTAATTGAACCCAGGCCCCCAGAATACCATCCCGGTGCTCTAACCTTTGAGCTATATAGGCTCACATGGTTGGACCTGACTCTTCCCGGACACACTTCCTTTCTGTGGTATTGCAGATCCTGCAGCTAGAATGGTCAAGATGACAGTTGGATGTTTCTGGTGCAGTATTAGCCACTGGCAAGCAATTTAGATGACAAATTGTAGTAAGAAAGAAATAATGTGATCTACTGGGAATGGAACCCAGGTCACCAGAATACCATCTCAGCGCTTTAACTACTGAGTTATAGGCTCACATGGTTACTCCTGACTCTTCCCGGACACGCTTCATTGTTCTGGTATTGCAAATCCTGCATAGTAACTGCAAATAATAATAAAATATTAAAATAAATAATATAAATAAAAAAATTACAATTGCAAATAAATGTGTAATTATGTTTATGTAATTGTTACAATAAATGCATATCCAAAACTAGCTTGTACATCCAAAGGACTTGGCCCTGGACAGGAATCACTGAGGCATCCTGTAATTGCATTTTAACATTGTAATTGGAAAAATGTTTAATGTTAATAGACACAGTGGAGTGGGCACAAGGATCGTGGTGCTACAATGCTAATAATAAAACCACGTACCATATAAAAAGCAGAGCACTCACATCCTCCAGCATCACAAGGGCACCAGTCTCGTGAAAATAAAAAACTTTTATTAATACATAAAATAACAAATCGGAGGCAACAGCCTGACACGTTCTGGATGCTACACCATCCTTTATCAAAGGCTAATTTTGTTTTCAACAGTGGCCTTTAAATACAACATTAAAAAAAAACGTCATGATGACGTCATCTCCAATATTGCCATCCCATTGGCTATTCAACAAGTGCAAACAATACAATTAATTCCTAATTGCACATATGAAATATAGCAAACACACCCTGATAACGGTATAAAAATCATAACATCTAAATTAAAAACAAAAATGAAGGAGGGGAGGGGGGAGGAAGGAAACCATAAAAGGAAAGTAAAAAGAACAGCTCAGAGAACCCCCTTTCCAAATAACAATATATATATATGAATATATACAAAAATGTATATTTTCTGTTTAATGTTAATACAACGTTAAATATAAAAGAAGGAAAAAGAAACCAACCATGCAACAGTGAGCATCGATGTGATTAAGAGCACCTTAATAAAACAGGGTTGTGAATATTTGCCAGTCTACTGAAGGATACAGTTCTTGGTTACATTCATTCCATCAATGGCAAAACAAGCCAAACGAGGAAGAGTAAGCAGGGAAACTGAACCACGAGGGCTGCATAACAAAGCTACGAGAGGCTTCCCATCACCACAGCATCAATCTACGGAATCCTTTAATGGGCACAAGCTGCAGGGTGTGTGGGTACTGGGAACGGTGGAACTAACCAGAGACAGCATGCTGACTTGAAATCAAACAGCTGTTAACTACTGCATATGAAAACAAACATTTGTCAATGCCGAATGTTGTCTCGCTGGCATTGGCATTGGTAGTGCTGAAGTTAGAGACGCATAATAGGAGTGGCAGTGCAGTATTAAAATGACACCACCCCCACTCCCACCCTGTAGAGACCGACAGGCATTGGGGTGTGCCTTTGGATCGTCAGCTATAACGCTCATGCCATTTCGCCTCACCCTACCCTGTAGACACTGACAAGTGTCATGGTGTGCTTTGGGGTCTTTGGGAGTTATACTTACCCCATTCCATAAGGAAACATGCTGAGGTGGATGCAGTATAGGAGAATGGGGTGAACTTTGTGGCCAAACAGTGCAAGGCACACCACGATGCCTGTCACTGGCTGCAGGGTAGGGGTGGGGGTGAAATGGTGTGAGCATTACAGCTGATGATCCCAAGTCACACCCCTGACTCCTGTCAGTCTCTACAGGGTGGGGTGCTACAGTTGAAAACCCTAACACCGCAGGCTTGTGTTGGTATTTTCACTCCAAATTTTCAACATGGGCTTTTTGTGAGCCCACCTCATGAAAAGCGGCACTATCAGTTTGTTAGCTGAAAGTTTGTTTTGCACAGCGGCTATGCCATTTGGCGACATAGGGACGGAAACACATTTTGGGCAGGATGTGGAAAATGACAACTGTATTGTTCATGAGGAGATGTAAAAAAAATGGCAACGTTGAAAATCTGGAGTGTAAATATGAAAAATTGGTGAAGGTATGAGCATGCATAGAAACTGTGCAACACATGTCAGTAACCCAATTATTTTTGGGATTTTTTTAACCACATCTTTAACATAGGCATTTTGGGACCTCCCCTCATGAACTGTGGCAGTGTGATTCTGTTAATGTGTCCGAAACGTTGATTTCGCACAGTGACCATGCCATTGTGTGCCACAGGTACAGAAACACATTTAGGGCAGGATGTGAAAAATGACAGCTGTACTGTTCATAAGGAGGTGTAAAAAAATGCCACTATTGAAAATGTGGCATGAAAATAGTGCAAATTTGCGAAGTTACAAGGGTGCATAGAAACTGCATAGCGCCGCTTTAACACAGTCATTTTATGGAATTTTGTCACCAAATTTCAACATAGGCATTTTAAGACTTCTGCTCATGAACAGTGTCACCATCATTTCCTGAAACTGTCCCAAAAACTGATTTCACTCAACAACTGCGCTATTCTGCACCGGACGTGTGAAAACACATTTTGGCCAGAATATGTAAAATGACAGCTGTACTGTTCATAAGGAGGTGTGGAAAAATGCCAATTTTGAAAATCTGGAGTAAAAATATTGCAAATTCACGAAGTTATGAGTGTGTGTGGAAACTGTGCAACACACGCTTGTGAAACAGTCATTTTTTGGATTTTTTCCACCAGATTCGCAACATAGGCTTTTTGAGAGCCCACCTCATGAACACTGGCACTGTCATTTCATTATTCGGTCCTGAAAGGTGATTCTGCGCAGTGGCCGCTAAATCACCTTTCGGGGCTGATTAACGTCATGACAGTGACAGAATTCATGAGGAGGGGTCCCAAAAACTCCATGTTAAAAATTTGGAGCCAAAATTCCAAAAAATGCCTGAGATATGCATCAAAGTTGAAAAAAAACCCTATTTATTCCATTATACAGCTTACCGGCATTTCCTCAGTTCGCAGTCAGCTTTGAAGAGTGCAGATGTGTACCTGGTCCACCGAAGATCATCGCGCCAGACTCCAGAGGTAAGTATGGGGTGAGGGGGGTTGTGGGGAGGCAGGGTGCGCAATGGGTGGGTGCGGGTTGTGGAGGGGGGGGCAGGGAGACCGGGAGGACCGTTTTTCTTTTTAACGGGGCATGTGGCATGCTGGGGTGGGCCCCAGCATGCCAAATAGACTCTTTTTGGGCAGGCTGTAGCCGACGAGGGATTGGGCACCTCCGCGACACAACAAAGGGGTTATTCTGCCGACGGGGATTGGGCACCCCCGTCGGCACACAACAAAAGTGGGGGTGGATGTTACATAATGCTGACGGGGAGTGGGCTCCCCCATCGGCAACATCACTCAGGCACTGAAGCCGATGGGGATTGGGGTCCCCGTCGGCAAAGAAGAACTGTCAGGGGGCATGCACGATGCAGAGGGGGATTGGGCACCCCCCTCGGCATACATTGTAAATGGGAGGGGGGGTTATTATGCCGATGGGGAGTGGGCTCCTCCGTTGGCATTCTGACAGGAGACGGCAGCAGTGTTGCGTGCACGTTGGGAGGCGTGTTGTGGTCACACTGCATGAGAGCTCCACTCTCATTGCAGCGGACCTTTTGTTAGATCTGGTGGCCACATTCCACATTGCTGATGTGGCACCTGCATGCTGCCTAATTGGGGAATGAGGGACGCACCTACTGATGCATGCCATGCATTCGCCCAACAGTGACTGCACCTCCAAATCTGCTACTACCGCAATATGTTGGCTACACATGTGCAAGCCAACATAAAAATGTATTTAGGGACGGCAATCGCTGTCCACTTCTGAATGTTGATTCCAGGCAGAGCTCTAGCTCTTTAAATGCAGGCTAACTAGCACTGGAATTACAATTTATGAGCTTTGGGAGGGGCCCATAAGGACGTTATCTGTAAATTGAGCCCCCCATCCCATTATAAGTAGGGGGTGAACTATCCAAGCCTAGACCTGTAACCAGTGGGGTACTGCAGGGATCAGTGTCTGGTCCAGTATTATTCAACATCTTTATTGGTGACATAGCAGTAGGTGTCAAAAGTAAGGTCTGTCTTTTCGCAGATTATACTAAAACTTGTGGCAGGGTGGACATAGAAGAGGGGAGACAGGAACTCAGGGAGGATCTGGCCAAACTTGAGAAATGGTTTGGAATCTGGCAGTTGGGGTTTAATGCCAAGAAGTGCAAGGCTATGCACCTGGAAGCTAGAATCTCATGGCACGGGGGGGGGGGGAGGGGTAACAGGTGTCCAGCTCAAAGGAGGAAAAGAATCTAGGGATGATAGTCAAGGGTGACATGAAACACTCTGTGCAGTGCTGTAAAGTGGAAGCAAAAGCAAATAAAATGCTGGGATGCATCTCCAAGGGAATCACCTCCAGGTGAGAGGAAGTCATTCTGACCTTGTACAGGTCATTGGTTAGACTGCACGTGGAGTACTGTGTGCAGTTCTGGTGCCCTTATTTGAAGAAGGATATAAAGCTACTTGAGGGGGTCCAGCATAGGGCAACTAAGATGATTCAGGGCATGGGAGACAAATCATATGATCAGAGGTAAAGGGAGCTTAACCTCTCAGGATTACGAAATCAACATCCCCTTATACAATGTCTTTAGGACAGACTAACAAGAGGTGGAGGGGTCACCATCTACATTTGTGACAAATTTAGCACCTGTGTAGCAGATTCTACAACATTGACCAAGGAATTTGAATGTATTACCTTAAAGGTACAGCTCTCCCAATCGGTTCCTCTTTGCATTATTGGATGCTACAGACCTCCCTCTGCAGGGCTCAAGGTGCTGAACTGCTTAAGCAACACCTTAGACTCCCTGTCCTCTGAGGTTATTATTGTGGGTGACCTCAACATGGATTGGCTCTCTGCATCATCAAAACCTTTGAACGATTTTTGTGATGGCTGTGGCCTTTCTCAACTCATAACGGAAGCTACCCACCCAAATACTTAAAACCCAGCTCATCGTACTTTAATTGACCTAGTTATAGTGAATAAACCACACCTTTTTACTCATTCAGGTGTATTCTTTAATGATCTTAGTGATCATTGTATGATAGCCTGTGTGAGGTCTGTTCCTAAAGCAGTTTCTTCTTCCTCTAGGTACATCTTCAAAAGATGCTGGAGGAACTTTGATCCTCACTGCTTCCTTTCTGATCTGCAATTTGTAGATTGGCAAGATTTATGTCTGGCACCTTCAGTGGACAGTCCCTACAAGGCCTTCCAAAATATTGGTCTTGGGTTTATTGACAAACACGTTCCTCTAGTTAAAATCCGTACCAAAAAGAAATTGTGTCCCTGGTTTACAGCTAGCCTAAAAGCTACATTATTGCATGGGGACTCACTCTGGAAGAAAGTGAAAAAAAACAAAACAGTCAGCTGACTGGGCAGCATTTAGAGCTGTCAGAAATCAGTGTAACAAGCTAACAAGATCTGAAAAAGCAAAGTATTTCCAATCTGAACTCGAGGCATCCTCCAACCGTACCACAAAACTTTGAAAAACATTAATGGACCTTGAAGGTCATTGTCCGGCTAGCTCACTTCCACCTAGGATTTCCACTGGTGGTACCTCTACTACCAACAAAAATGTGATATTAGACCATCTTAACAACCATTTTGCCACAGCAGGGCCAGCATTCAATACCTCGACGGCCAACATCCTATGGGACCAGTTGTGTGATCAGGACTATGCGTGCCTTAATTCAGACTTGTGCATCCATGATTCAATCTTCTCCTTCTGCCCCATCACTGTGAAACAAGTTGAGGACTTGCTTCTGGATTTGGATACTAGAAAAAGGGCAGGTGCCAACCTTATCAAGCCCTTCTATCTAAAACTAGGACACCATGTCCTGTCTGCTCCAATCACCCACCTTTTTAATTTGTCCCTTGCCCAGGGCACTCTCCCATCTATATGGAAATCTGCTCACGTTATTCCTTTATTTAAATCTGGTGACTCAAGCGACCTAAATAACTACCGACCAATCTCCTTGCTCCCAGTCTTGTCCAAAATGTTGGAAAAGGCAGTCAATGCACAACTAAGGCAGTATTTGGAGAATTTCAACCTACTAAACCCTGTCCAGTCTGGTTTCAGACCTCATCATAGCACAATTTCAGCACTTGCTAAGGTCATAAACGATTGGCAGAATGCACTGGCTGCCAAAAATTACATGTGTGCTTTGTTTCTTGACTTGAGCAAAGCTTTCAACATGGTGGACCATAACCTGCTCCTTGTCATACTAAGAAACATTGGAATAGACAATTTAGCCCTATAGTGATTCTCAAATTACCTTTCAGGTCATTACCAACAACTTAAAGTGAATGGCGTACTTTTCCTGATGAAAACGCTGTTAAGAGGCTTGCCTTAAGGGTCCTTTCTTGGCCCATTACTATTTGCCATTTATATAAATAATATAAACACTGGTATCAAGTCTGCTAACATCCATTTGTTTGCTGACAATACGGTGCTTTATATAAACAGGCACACCCCTGAGCTTGCGTGCGGAGATCTCCAAACTGAATTTAATCATCTCCAGAAAATTCTCTTGCACCTGAAGTTCCTGTTACACTTCAAAAAGACAAAGGCAATATTTTTTTGCCCCTCTGTCAATGCCCCCAAGCCTGGCACATCAGGGACAGTCCCTCAGGTATTCACTCTGTTGTGGTGAATTTTAAATACCTAGGTGTTTACAGCACTTTGCAGCCTCTCTTCTCACCTCCCAGCCCTCACCGCCCTACCTCCCCCCTGTCTCTTATACCCACCCCCCACCTCCCCCAAGTCCAATAATAGAATACCCACCAGTCTACATATACTAGTGAATGTACTGGTCTAAATTTTTTTTTTTTTTTACCTACTTTGCTTATTTGATTAGTGTAGTATAATTAGCATTTATCTATGTTATCTTTGAATGTATAGGCCTGATTTCTCTCTCGCATGTACAATGATTTGTTTTGTCTGCCATATTCCGGCCTGTGATTTGTTTGATGTCCAGGATTACTTTGAAAAGGAGCTTGCTCAATGGTGTTTATGCCTGGTTCAATAAAGTTTGATTGATTGATTGTTTGGTTAGACTCTAAGCTGTCCTTTGTAAACCACATTGAGGAACTCTCGAAAAAATTAAATCAGAGGGTGGATCTCTTTTATTGGATCAAGCATTTGCTAACACAGGAAGCAAAGTTAAGGTTAGTGCAAACTACCTTTATGCCCCCTCTTGGACTATGTCGACTTCCTGTACCGGCAGGGTCCATCTACTGCACTCTCCAAGCTTGACGCCCTATTCCATCATGCACTTGGGTTCACCACTGGAGCACTGTACTCCACCCATCGCTGTTCACTTTATGCTAAATTATGTTGGAGTTCACTTGGTTCCTGGCGGCATAAAAATGCAGTCCTCTGGACTTACAGAGCCATCATTAACAAACTACCTCAGTACATCACTGACTGCCTTCCTGACTGTGCTACTGGAACTTACCATTTAAGAAGTCTTGCATACGTCTCACTTGAAATACCCAAGGTTAGAACTTGCTTTGGAAGGGCGGCTATAAGTCATGCCCTCCCTGTTCTCTGGAATAATATACAAAAAACCCTGAGGCTCAAAACTCCCATGGGCTTATCTTCTTTAAGAAGCTAGTAATGCGCTCCTTCAAGGAGGCATGCAACTGTTTTCACTGATGGCCTTGTATATTGGTCTTGTATGATTTCACCTTGCATCTCCCTCTCTCTATCACCATAGTCCAGTAGCCTTCTTCAGTAAACCTTTTCCTTGCTGCCACTCTCCCTGCTTTGCTGCCCCACCTCCTTCATCTTCAACCCTCTGTATCATGTGGGCAGCCCCCAACCCTCTATATCATGTGGGCAGCCCCCCCAACCCTCTGTATCATGTGGGCAGCCCCCAACCCTCTATATCATGTGGGCAGCCCCCAACCCTCTGTATCATGTGGGCAGCCCCCAACCCTCTATATCATGAGGGCAGCCCCCAACCCTCTGTATCATGAGGGCAGCCCCCAAACCCTCTATATCATGTGGGCAGCCCCCAACCCTCTATATCATGAGGGCAGCCCCCAAACCCTCTATATCATGTGGGCAGCCCCCAACCCTCTATATCATGAGGGCAGCCCCCCAACCCTCTATATCATGTGGGCAGCCCCCAACCCTCTATATCATGAGGGCAGCCCCCCAACCCTCTATATCATGTGGGTAGCCCCCCTTCGCACTATTTACTTCTCACATTGTGTTTTGTATATATTGTACATAGGTTTGACTGCATATAAGTTTAGATTGTTTTCATGGCATGCTGACTGAAATGGCTATTTTTTTCATAAACTCTGCACTGCATACGCTGTTTGTATAGTCGCATTATTTATTTTATTTTATTAAAATCTAGGATTACAAATACCTTTGAGCAGGAACTGCTCATTTACAAAGGTTCCATGTCGAAGGAATGGGGGGTATACATACATACAAAGGTCGACATAATACATAGTTACACAATCAAATGAAACAAGAGACTGAGGCTTAGGAAATTCCAGTGATTCAAAATGTGCCAAATGTTAGGTAGGATGACATACCAGCCAAGGGCAATCTTATAAATAAGCGCTGCAGGTGAGGGGGTGGGAGGCAGGCAGGAAGGCCATTGTCGGAGGTAGAGGGTGAGGGTAAGAGCTGTAAAGGGAGGGAGGGGAGGATAAAGTCAGGAAATGCCTAGGGGAGAGAAAGGGAGAGGGGCAAGGGGTGGGCAGGTGAGGTAGGTAGAAGGGGGGCAAGGTGGGGAGAGGTAGCTGTCAAGACTGAAGTGGAGGGCAGTGAGCGGTGGGCCCCTGATTAGGCAAGGCAGTCACAACGACTAGTTGAAATGAGATGAAGTCAGAGTTGTCTCTTAAAAGGGCCAAGAGCAGCAGCAGTAAGAGTTTCTTTGTTGAGAGTATTGTACCACTGTGGTACTGTGTGGGCAAAGGCCCTCTCGCCCATGGTAGTCTGGCATCTGGGGACAAGGAAGATTAGTTGTGAACTTCTAGTTTGCTGGGTGCTGTGGTGGTCAATGAGGAGCTTTTCAATGCCGGGAGGCATGACCCCGAGGAGGACTTTTTTGGCTAAGAGGCAGGTTTGATACTGTATCCGGCTGATGAGAGGAAGCCATCCTGCCCGAGTGTACAGGTCACAAGTGTGTGTAAGTTGGTCAGCCCCAGTTAGCAACCTGCATGCTTTGTTGAGTGCAACTGTAATTCTGTGGAGGGCAGAGGCGGAGGGAGAGCCATAGATTGCTAGTCCGTAATCGATGATGCAGGTGACAGAGCTATTGATAGTCAACCAGAGTGTGTCAGGAGTCATGCAGTGTTTGAAACATAGACTTTGACGGCAGATAAGGACCACTTGGCCCACCCAGTCTGCCCATTTCCCTACCTATTGGATAAGCTGCAGATTCTAGTTAACCAACAGCCTACTTCCTGCAACCCACCCACTATAATTGCCTTACGTCTGTCCCATGCATGTTTGAATTCCCCCACTGTTTTAGACCCTACAACCTCTCCAGGAAGGCGGTTCCATGCGTCCACCACTCTCTCCGTGAAAAAGAATTTCCTCACATTACCCCTGAGCTGTCCCCCCTCTAACTTTAAATTGTGCCCCCTTGTTCTTACACATCTCTTTTTCTGAAAGATGCTACCCTCCTGGACTTTGTTGATTCCCTTAAGGTACTTTAAAGTTTCTGTCATGTCCTCCCTGTCCCTCCTTTCATCAAGGGTATACATATTAAGCTCTCTCTCAGTCTCTCTTCATGTGGTTTCTGATGTAGACCCTGCACCATTTTAGTTGCCCTCCTCTGAACTTCTTCCATCCTGTCTATGTCCTTGCATAGATGAGGTCTCCAAAACTGCACGCAGTACTCCAGATGGGGTCTCACCAACTGTTTGTATAGAGGGATAACCACTTCCCTTTTTCTACTTGTGATGCCCCTCCCTATGCATCCCAGTATCACCCTGGCTCTCCTTACTGACTTCTCACATTGCTTACCCACCATTTAGGTCATCTGATATGACTACACCCAGATCCCTTTCCATTATTGTTGTCGTTAGTACCACCCCTGCTATTGTGTACTCTTCTCCTGTATTTTTATTTCCCAGGTGCATTACTTTGCACTTCTTTGCATTGAATCTAAGTTGCCATATGTCTGACCATTCCTCCAACCTTGCCAAGTCCCTTCTCATCCTTTCTACCCCCTTGTGTATCAACTCTGTTAGAGATCTTTGTGTCATCTGCAAAGAGGCATACCTTTCCTTCCAGACCCTCCGCAATGTCACCTATAAAGACGTTAAAGAGGACTGGACCCAGTACTGAGCCCTGAGGTACTCCACTAGTAACCCCAATTTCTTCAGAATGTGTTCCATTCACTATTACCTTCTGTGTCCTGTTGTGCAGCCAGTTTGCTACCCAGGCTACCACCCTGGGACCCACTCCCAGGCTGGCTAACTTGATTATTAATCTTTTGTGCGGGACTGTGTCAAATGCCTTGCTAAAGTCTAGGTAGGCCATATCCACAGCCCCTCCCTATTATTATTACTTTGGTCACTATTACTTTGTGCCTGTAGAGCAGGCCTATACAGATGTTGGTGGCTTTGGTGACAGAATCTATGTGCCGATGGTAGGAGAGTGAGCTGTCCAATGTGACACCAAGGTATTTAAAATCAGGAACGTGTTCAAGAAAGGTCCGTGTTTGGTTTAGGATGGTGAGGTCACGGGATTTGTACTTACTCCTGGCATTGTAGAAGGTCATAACCTTTGTTTTGCTGCAGTTCATGACCAGTTTGTGTGACTTGAACCATTCTGTGATGCGCCTGAATTCAAGCTGTAATTGTTTCTTGAGGAGCTCTGCGTTTTGGTGGTTGGTGAACATGACAGCATCGTCGGCGTAGAGCAGTAATTTCTGGTGGCAGACACTGGGAAGGTCATTGAGGAAGAGGCTGAAGAGTAGTGGCCCCAGAATGGACCCCTGTGGGACCCCTGAAAGGACTGGCTTTTCTTCCGAGGTGACACCAGCAATCCTAACCCTCTGGACCCTCTCCCCAAGGTAGCTTGAAAACCAGAGCAGTGCTTCATTGGAGAGCCCAATGTTTGATAATTGCTTGAGTAGGAGTGGTGGTTTACAGTATCAAAGGCTTTCGTAAGGTCGATGAATACTGCCCCTACACAGTTTCCTTGATCAAGCGTGGTATGGATGAAGCCTGTGAATTCTAATAGTGCAGTGGTGGTACTGTGCCCTTTTCCGAAACCATGTTGCTCAGGACACTGGATGTCGTATTTTTCCAGGTACTCAACTAGTTGGTCTGACGCGATGCGCTCCAGGGCCTTAGACAGTGGAGGGAGGATGGAGATAGGTCTGTAACTGGAGTGCAGTGATTTGTCTCTACTTTTGTGTACGTTGTGATGGTTGCCTGTTTCCAGCGAGATGGGAACTGGGACATCCTTAGTGATAGGTTGAGGATCTTTGTCAGGGGTTCAAGGACTTCTTCAAGGACAAGTGCTAACATCTTCAGGTCAAGGGAGTCACCGCTGTAGCCTGCATTGCGAATGGCCTTCTGAATGTAGGTTCTGTACCCTGTATCTAGACTATCACTGCCTGAAATTTTCTTTGTCGAAATTGTGTGTGACCCTATCCAGGTCCATCTTGTAAATGAGTTCTTATCAATGACGTTATGCCTGGTAAAATAAAGAACTGATTGATTGCCTGAGCTCAATATGTATTCCGTGGAGGACAGAAGGGAAAGGGGGGGATATGATAGAAATCTTCAAGTATCTAAAGTGTATAAACAGGGTTGGAGTGGAGAGCATTTTCAATTTAAAAAAGAGAGGGGACCACTAGGGGCCACAGTCTATAACTTGTGGGGGGTAGATTTTAAAAAGAAACAAGGAGGCACTTCTTCACAGAAAGAGTGGTGTCAAAGCGGAATGAACTGCCTGAGGAGGTGGTATCTTCGGAAACAGTGGGAAGTTTTAAGTGGGTGAGACAGAGTAAAAATTAGAGTAGCAACGGGAGGGAGGGAGGGAGGAGGATGGGAGAAGGGGGGGATCACTCTTGGAGGCAAGAGGAGGGTGGGACAGCTCCAGTAAAATAGACTGAGCTGCACAGTCGAGCAGACTTGATAGACCACTAAGGCCTTTTTCTGCTGGCAGTTTTCATATGTTCATATAAGTCAATGGTAGTGATGTGTAAGCTACCTGCTAACTCTAAAATTTGCTCCAAAGTAAACTCCCTAAACTTTTCGCAATTGATAACCTCACCAACTCGTCTAAACAACAAATCTCTCAAACACAGCCTGATAGACTGGGCCTTTACTTCTCACCCCCGCCGTATAATTGCCTTTGGTATTCTCCCAGATTCCCTCAGCAATCATCACATGATTTACTGTATCTGTAATGTCCATCTGGCTAACATCCCCCCCCTTCCCAAAATTGATTTTCAACATTCTTTTCACTCCCTTGACCTATCTCTCCTGCTAAATGATTTATACCACACTGATTGGTCCCCAATCTCAACAGAATGCTCTATGGATAACGCCCTCAGTTACTTCCAGACAAAATTCCTAGAAATCTGGGACCTGCACGCTCCTCCTAAACTAACAAGAGTCAAAGGTTGACATCTCCCATGGATTAATGCTGAACTCTTGGCCTGCATGCGTGCCAAGGTCCAGGCTTGGAAGGCCTACAAGAAATCCAGATCCCACACCCTCCTTCTACATTACCAGTATCTTACAAATGCTTGCACAACGGCCACCAGATATGCTAAGCCATCCTTCTAAGTTCTGGAGAGTTGTCAAATCTATTTTCTCTTCTCTCTCCCATCCCCCCATCCCAACCCTCAAACATGGTAATGCTATGATATCCAACCCACCATCTGTTGCATCTACTTTCAACACTTTCTTCACTTCCTGTGCTTCCTCACTCCTAAACATTCTTCCCACATGTATACCCACTGCTCCACTAAACCCCCTTCCTACACCAAACCTCTCTACCATCCCTCCTTTTCTTTCACTCTCATCTCGCCACTCAATGCTTTAAAGGCCCTCCATGCCTTGAACCCGAACAAGGGTAATGATGTCCTGGACCCCAAACTATTCTACCTCTCCGCTTCAGCTATAGCTTCCCCTCTGGCCACACTAATGACACTATCTTTTTCTCTAACCTCAATTTTCTCTACCTGGAAACACTCTACCATTATTCCTCTCCCCAAAGGTGGTGATCCCACAGCCCCTGGGAACTATCGCCCAATCTCCCTTCTTCCAATTCTAAGCTAAGCTTCAGGAATGTATTGTCCTTGCTCAGCTCACCCCTTACCTTGAATCTAGCTTATTTTTCCAGTCTGGCTTCCATAAATTCCATTCTACTACCATCTCCCTCCTACGGTTCACTGACTCCATACTCATTGATATGGATCAGGGACACATCATCTCCACCATATTTGTCAACCTGGCTAAGGCCTTCGACACAGTATCCCATTCCCTTCTCCTCCAAAAACTCACAGCTGCTGGGCTACCCTCAGTCACAATGTGGCTTCAATCCTACCTATCAGCCAGATCTCAATCAGTTAAGACTGCCTCCTCCTTCTCTTCTCCACACACCATCTCTACTGGCATCCCGCAGGGCGCTGTACTCTGCCCTATATTATTTTCCATCATTCTCAACAATCTCCCTACAGTCTGCCCTTCATCCCAAATCCACATGTATGCAGACAACACCATTCTGTACACTTCTAGTACTTCACATACAGACGTGGAGACCAGACTGGAACTTCATCTCAATAAGGTTCAGCTGTGGTTCCGGTCCAACCAGCTGCTCCTGAATACCAAAAAGACAAGTCTCCATGACCTTCGGTACTAGGCAGAGACTAGCTAAACTCCCCCTCCCACACCTTCCACATCCTGGATGGTATACCTATCGAAAATGTCACAACCTTTAGGTACCTTGGAATCTGGTTAGACCACCATCTGAACTTTTTGGCACACATGAACAGAATCCAAAAGAACCAGCACCCCAACTAGGTACCCTATACAGAAACAAGGATTGCATTCCATAAGCTGCATGCCATGCATTAATGCAGAAAATGATCCTCCCCACCTTTGACTATGCTGATACAGTCTACAGTGCCACTCCCAAAACTCTCTGGCCTGACTGGACACCCTTTTTAACTCTTTTTGCTGTTTTGTTCTATCCTGCCTCCCCTCGCACTCATCATTGCGACCTACATTATTCCTTGTCACTCCCATCCCTTGAGTCCAGATGTCTATCGTGTACTGTCACTTTCATGGCCAAATTCTGGACTGATAATCTCCTCCCCCCCCATACTTCTTCCTCCATTCGCCCTTCTCCCCAATGCACTTATTCCCTCCAGAACACCGATCTAAAATCCTTTGCAATCCCCGTTCTATTACCTGTGGGCAATCTGCCTTCTCTTTCCACTGCCTTTAACTGTGAAACACTCTCCCCACTCCATCCGCAGTCCCTCGTCACATAAAGCACCCTCTACACTCTCCTACAGGACTACACAACCCCTACCTGCCTCTGCCTAAACCCACCGACTTCTCATCTCGTGCGAACTCCGTTACTCCGCTCTTAATCCCCTTCACATGCCCCGGGTCACAGTCCTGATGGGCCTCACCCGCCTAATGGGATGCCCCAATTAGCCGCCATCTACTGATGCCCTTAACAATTTGGCAGCCTACCCATATTATCCTTAGTCTCTCCTTCTATCGCGCCCTTGTACTGCATTTATATTATGTTGTAAATAATTGTGCGAATTTGTTGAATATTGATGTTCCATTGGGCTATTTTGTACTCTGCGATGTTTCTTTTATGCTCAATTGTATTTACGTGTCTATGCACTGTATTACTCCCTATTCCTCTTCCCCACAGGACGCATCTGGAAACGAGCTATTTTTGGCTCAGTATGCCTTTCTGGTGAAACCCTTGAATAAATAAATAAATAAATCCTGCAGGGCTCACTTTAGAGCTAGGATGGCCGAGCCCAGGCAAACTCTCTTGTGATTCAAACCCTGAGGCTAACCCAGCTAACTCAAATCTTAGCCTGCAAGCAGCCACGCAGCAGGTTGATTGACTGATCAAATGTTATATTTAGACAGGATCATTTTGTTAGGGACAAGCCCTATTTGCAACAAGAGCCCTGTACAATACAAAAACGACATAAAATGCGATACCGAAGAATGTTACAATCAGATACAGTCAATACTGACTTTCACAGTGTTCGTGTCAGCAGAGTACATACAGGGCACAGGCACATTTGCTTTTATTCACGTGGATGCCACAAAAAATTTTTAAGAGCAACTTGAAGCTCTGTAATTACATTTTAATGTTGCTGTGCTTGCGCAGCCAACATCTTGCGGCAGTACAGATTTGGAGGCGCGGTCGCTGTAGGGCGAATGCAGGGCACGCATCAGTAGGTGCGTCCCTCATTCCCCAACCAGCCTGCATGCCGGTGCCACACCATGCATACATAATGTGGCGAGCACATCTAAGGAAAGGTCCACTGCAATACGAGCAAAGCTCGTCAGGCGCAGTGGACCTCCCGACATGCTCGGCCACATTGTTAGCACGGTGGGCGGCCGACCAACTGTTGACTTCAGGGGTTCCCAATCCCCTTGCCGGCTTACTGTGGCCCCAATTATGTGCCGATGGGGAAGCCCACTCCCCGTTGGCATAAAGCACTCCCCACATGTGTTATATGCCGAGTGGGGGTGCCCAATCCCTGTCTGCATAAATTAACACCCCCCCAATTTTGTGTGCCGAAGAGGGTGCCCAATCCCCCGTTGGCTGCAGCACCCCCCACAAACAGTTAGTGGCACGCTGGAGCCCACCCCAGCGTGCCAAACTCTGAGAAAAAAAACTGTCCCGTGATTTGTTTTGTTTTTTACACCCTGTAACACAAAAATGGTCCCTACCCACAACTCCGCACTCCACTTACTGCGCACCCTGCCTCCCCACACCCCCTCAATTCTATACTTACCTTCGGAGTCCGGCGCGACGATCTTCGGTAGATCGGGAACACGTCTGCACTCTTCAAAGCCGACCGCAAACTGAGGAAATGCCAGTAAGCTGTATAATGGAATAAATAGGGTTTTTTCAACTTTGATGCATATCTCAGGCATTTCTTGGAATTTTGGCACCACATTTTCAACATGGGTTTTTTGGGACCCCTTCTCAAGAATTCTTGCACTATCATGGCGTTATTCAGTTCTGAAAGGTGATTTCGCAGTCACTGCGTGGAATCACCTTTCGGGGGTAAGGAATGAAATGAGAGTACCAGTGTTCATGAGGGGGGCTCTCAAAAATCCTATGTTGCAAATTTGGTGGGAAAAATCAAAAAAATGACTGTTTCACGAGCGTGCGTTGCGCAGGTACTACGCACACTCGTAACTTAGTGACTTTGCTATATTTTCACACCACATGTTCAGCATTGGCATTTTTCCACACCTTCTTGTGAACCGTACAACTGTTATTTTTCACATCCTGCCCGAAATGTGTTTTTGCGCTTCTGGCGCAGAATAGAGCGGTCAATGTGGGAAATTAGTGTTCGGGACAAATGACGAAAATGACAGTTGCACTGTTCATGAGCAGAGGTCCTAAAATGCTTATGCTGAAAATTTGGTGACGATTATCCGTAACATGACTGTGTTATGAGCGTGCGTTGCACAGTTTGCACATACGCTCGTAAGTTCACGAATGTATAATATTTTCACTCCAGATTTTTAACATTGCCATTGTTCTGCACTTCCTTATGAACAGTACAACTGTCATTTTTCACATCCTGACCAAATTGTGTTTTCGCGGTTCCGGCGCAGAATAGTGCGGTCACTGTGGAAAATCCATGTTTGAGACACATTATCAAAATGACAGTGACACTGTTCATTAGCAGAGGTCCTAAAATGCCTACATTAAAAATTTGGGACCAAAAGTCCATAAAATTAGTGTTTTATGAGCGTGTGTTGTGCAGTTTGCATGCACGCTTGTGACCGTGCATTTGTAATATTTTCACTCCACATGTTCAAAATTGGCATTTTTCCACGCCTCCTTATGAACAGTGCAGCTGTCATTTTACATATTGTGGCTGAAATGTGTTTTTGCACGTCTGGCGCAGAATTGCACGGTCACTGTGTGAAATCAGTTTCCAGGGCAGTTTGAGGAAGTGACGATGACACTGTTCATGAGCAGAGGTCCTAAAATGCCTACAGTATGTTGAAAATTTGGTGCCAAAAGTCCATAAAATGACTGTGCTGCAAGTGTACGGTGCACAGTTTCCACGCAACCTTGTCGCTTCGTACATTTGCAATATTTTCATGCCAGATTTTCACCACTGGCATTTGTGCACACCTCCTTATCAAGAGTATAGCTGCCATTTTTCATAGCCTGCCCAAAACACGTTCCCGCAACTGTGGCGCAAAATGGCATGCTTGCTGTGGGAAATCACCTTTTGGGACTCATTAACAAAATCACAGCGCTACTGTTCATGAGGGGAGGTCCCAAAATACCTATGTTGAAATTGTGCCTAAAAAACTCCCACAAATAACTGGGTTGCGGATGTCTGCTGTGCAGTTTGTATGCATGTTCATTGCTTCACCAATATTTCATATTGCCACTCCAGATTTTCAACGTTGCCATTTTTTACGCCTCCTGATGAACAATGCAGTTGTCATTCTCCACATCCTGCCCAAAACTGTGTTTTCATCCCTCTGTCACCAAATGCCACAGCCGCTGTGCAAAACCACCTTTCAGCTAACAAAGTGATTGTGCTGCTTTTCGTGAGGTGGCCTGACAAGCAGCCCATGTTGAACATGTAGAGTGAAACTACCACTACATGCCTACGGTGTTAGGGTTTCCAACTGTAGCACTCTACCCTGTACGGACTGACAGGCATCAGAGCTGTGACTTGGGATCATCGGATGTAATGCTCATGCCATTCCACCCCCCACGTCCACCCTGCAGCCACTGACAGGCATCGTGGTGTGTCTTGCACTGTGCGGCCACAAACTTCACCCCACGCTCCTATACTGCACCCACGTCAGCGTATTTCCTTATGGAATGGGGTAAGTATAATGCCCTAAGACCCCAAAGCACACCATGACACTTGTCAGTGTCTGCAGGATAGGGTGAGGTACAATGGCATGACCACTATAGCTGACAACCCAAAGGCACACCCCAATGCCTGTTGCTCTCTACAGGGTGGGCGTGGGGTTGGTGTCAATTCAATACTTCACAGCCAGTCCTATGATGCGTCTCTAGCTCTGCCACTGCCAATGCCAGCGTGACAACATTCGGCATTGACAAATGCTTGTTTTGCTCTTATGTCACCAGGTATTTAATTCTAGGATTTTCCAGATTAAGGAGGAAAGCCACGTTGTTACCCTATATTTGACTACTGCTGCTTCCCAGTAATAGATTTGGGGTTGGGGTAGAGAGTCTGCTTGATATAAATGGACCTCTGCTCTGAGACCGATGGATCATGGAGGAATAGGAGGAGGAAGAGTTGTAAGGGGGGGGGTGTGATTCAACCCTTAGGCTGCCGACAGAATTAGAACGTATTGAAATTCTGGACTGATACAGCAGTTGGCAGCACAACAAGGGTTAAAGGTTGGTAGTAGAACCTGCCAGAGAATCAACAACAGTTTTGTTATGATATACTCTACTATACAATATGTTCAGTCAATTGAAAATTCGCTCTTTCACCTATAGCAATGTATTCGCATATACGTTAATTTTAGCGCCCTGCCAATCAGCTGTAACTACACACTATCGTAAGCACAGTGACTTTTCTCACTGTCCTTTTAGTTTAGTGCTTTTTCTAGACCAGTGAACATATATAGGACAGTGACTATTACCTGTAGTACAGTATGTATGGAAGGTTGCACAGGTGGAGGGTACGGAACAACTGGCAGTGAGGGACAGCTGGCCACAGTACCATCCCTGGCCACCTGCAGAGGGTTAGTATTTTATTTTGTACTTTTATAGTGTCTTTCTTTTTGACCCAAGACTAGCCAAATATTTTGGGTTCCTTGCAAGAATACTTTCCAAGTACTGAGGAAAAGAAAAGCATACCTCCTCTCTCCACCTGTTTAAAAATACCTTTGGAATTACATGAAGGACTCATCTGTCTGCACTTGCCTGGGGTGATTGGCCTCTCTGCCAACCACAGACAATCTGTGGAGTCTTGTATCTGTCCCTATGGATATATATGATTCTAGCTGCACTGTTTTTTCATTCATGTACACTGTTTTATGATATCTTGTGTATTATACTGTGTTGTTCCTGTGCACTCCTGTAATTCTGTTTCTGTGTTTTTCTAAATCTTGTAATTTGTCTGTCTATACTACCCTATCATAACCTCCTTGGCTATACCTGAAAATAGGCATTTAAATTGTCTAATGTGATACCTGGTCAATAAATACTATCTAAATAAATACCCCTAGTAAGCATACTATTCAGTGGTGGTGGAATGGTCTGAAAACTGGTAGGGCCAGATGTAAGGGGTAAATTCCCCCCTCCGACATTAAATGGGTTCACCCACAGCCTCACTTTGTTTCTCACTCAAATTTGTAGTTTGTGGAGTAACTCCCCACCCCCACTCCTGCTGATGAACAGCAGCTTCCAATGCCTAGTTCCTTGATGCCCACCTGAAGACCTGGCTCTTCCTTTTCATCTTCATGTTTACTGCGTATGCGCAGGGACCGTCTTGCTTTGAGAGGGGACTTTGGAGGGGTGTGTCACCACCGAGCCCATTGCAGTTCACAAAAGAATGGGTTCAGTAGCCTACACCAATGACCAAGCGCTGTGGTCCTGACATCACTCTCTGCCTGGTGGACAGAAACTATATGTATTTCAAAGGACTAAGCCACTCCAATCAGAGAGGCCTTCGGTCCTTTGATTTGCATGAAGCCGCATCAGCAAACAGCTGAGTGGTTTTCCACTGTGCCTCCTCTTCCTCTCTCTCTCTCTCTCTCCCTTTCCCACCAGCACATGAGTTGTGCTCACACGGAAGCAGTGATTACCTATGCGAATAGTCAGCTGCAGGCAAGATACTTGCCCTTAGCCCAGCCAAAGGAGGGTCCTCTGACCACCTGGACCCATAATTACTCCACCTCTCTGCACCTGCAATCTCCTCCCCCATAGTTGCCCTTCTTAACCTCTCTTTCAACCTTGCAGCAATTCCCTCAAAACAGAAACACGCGACTGTTATCCTCCTCCATAAGGGCTGTGGCTCCTCACCAAACAATTACAGGCCTATTTGGCTACTACCAGTCCTGGTCAAACTCCAGGAGCACCTCATCCTTGCCTGACTCTCTACCTTCCTCTCTCAATCCTCCTTCTTCACTTCCTTCCAGTCTGGCTTCAGGAAAAACCACTCCACTACTATGTCCCTCCTTAGACTCACTGACTCTATCCTCACAAGTACAGACAGTGCGTAGATCACCTCGGCCATTTTTGTCAACCTTGCCAAGAATTTCAACACTGTCTCTCATCTGCTACTCCTCCTGAATCTAATTTCAGCTGGTCTGTCTGTCTCTACCACTGACTGGTTCAGAGCTTACCTCACAGGTAGAACACAATCGGTCAGGATAGCTGAAGCTCTGTCTCCCCCCCCCCCAAAATCCACACTGGTGTGCCACAAGGCTCTGTTCTAGGCCCACTAGTTTTTTCCATTTTTCTCAACGACCTTCCTGCAGTCTGCTCATCCATGTCCATTTATATGTACGCAGATGACACAGTCCTGTATACCTCTGGCCACAGCTCCACTGACATAGAAGTCAGGCTCCAGCAGGACTTTTATAAAGTTCAGCTCTGGTTTCACTCACACCAGCTCTTCCTTAACACCAAGAAGACCATTTCCATGACTTTTGCACAAGGCAGAGACAATCTGGGCTTACCTCCTCTCTTTCCTCGCACACCATCGATGGGACTCTTCTCGAGGACATATCCTAGTTTATGTATCTTGGAGTCTGGCTTTACCAGCACCTTAATCGTTCTGGTCACATTGACGCCATCCTGTCTAAATTACGCTCCAAGCTAGGTGCATATACAGGAACCATAACTGTCTTCCACCTACGGCTAGACGTGAACTGATCCAGAAGTTGAGCCTACCTATTTTTGACTACTGTAATGTAGTCTGCTGTGCTGCCCAAGTCCTCCCTAGCCAAACTGGATACCCTTTTCAACTCTTTCTGATGCTTTGCTTTGGATGCCCACCCTCTCACCCATCACTGTGACCTCTGTCGCTCAACTGCCCTCCCTTCTCTGGGCAGCCGATGTCTCTCTCACTGTGCTAAGTTCATCTCTAAATTCTGGTTCCACTCTCTCCCTTCTTACCTTTCTTCCTCCTTAACACTACCACCAACATCCCACCACTCAATCAGATCCACCAATGCTCGCACCGTATCGATCCCTCGCCAATCAACAACCATAGGTTAATCAGGGTTCTCGCACCACCTCCCTGAAATCTAGAATGCCCCCCCAATTCAGCATTCCTCATCCCCTGCATCCATTTCATCCTCCCTTCTTAACTTCTACTCTACTAACTGCACCGGTACGTAACCCCTCCATTCCTACTCACCTGCCCGCCACCACCAAGTCAACAACTCCAAAGCACTTAACAGCTTCTTATGTATTAGCTCGCATGAAGGTCCGATTGTACAGTCCCTTGTTCTCTTTGACTGTATCTGCGACAAATCTGTTGTATCAACTTCCTGTACCCTAATTTTAACTGTATTATGTATGTGTGATTAACTGTTGTATTGGCTCTGTAATCTATTTTATCAATATTATGTATCCAGCATTTGTATATGTATTTTGTACCTGTTATGGCAATTGTGTATGTATCCTTTCCCACATGTACCCCCCTTCCCCAGGATGTATCGTGAGATGAGCAATTTCAATTGCTCAGCGTACTTTTCTGGTGAAACTTTTCAATAAGTAAATAAAGATGATATACAGAGTAACGTTACGTTCCACCAGCTCACAAACCTCAACCTAAGCAACCAACAGTAACTTCATGTCAGCTGTCAATCAGTATCGAAAAAACTAAAAATAGAAGAACACATACAAGGTGGGAGGGTGGACTAATATGAACAAATCCACAGCATGTGGACGAAAAAGGGTTATTGGCAAACAGAGTGTAACACCTGTATGGCCTTTTTGCTCCTGGACTGCTTGGGTAGCCACATCTTTTATAGATATATATATATATATATATATATCTATATATGTAGATATATATATTGGGTTCACCACAACATAACCCAGATAGACCATCTTAGGGTAGCTGGTTCATTCCACTGGGGTGTCAAACAGACGAGGCATACTGATGAGTCCTGGTAGGACGAAACACGTGTCTGTCTTCTGTTGGCACCCTTTGCAAACTGTGTGAGAGGCCTTTCGGCACCATGCATTTCTACTTAAAGTTGAACCAGCATAACATTCTGTGGTGATTTGCATATGCAGCCCGTGATGCTTTGCATTGTGGGGGCATGGGTGATTTTGTATTTCTTTGAAACTTGGGTTCCCAGTCAAATGCCTTTTGGGGTAACCATTGCCTCAGTGCTTGCACACAGAGGTTCATATATATATATATATATATATATATATTATATATACATATATATATATATATATATATATATATAATTTTGTTTCTTTACTTTATGCCCCTCTGGGCTTTGCTGCTGTCTGTTGCTGCTATTTACTATGGGCTTTCTTAGCCGCAGTAGTTCTCTGTTTCTGTCCCCCACCCTAGTTCACATTTTACACGGCCTCTTCACGAGAATCCACACAACTGTGGTGCTGCTTATTTTGTTATTCTCCCCTCAGGGAGCACTCTGCCCTTGCCTGCTTCACTTGCAGGCATTTAATTAAAATGTAAGCCCACTGGTCATTGCACTGCTGTGGTGCACCTTTCACTCTGCAGCACCCGCCGCTCTGCTGCTCTCCCTCCTCGCTCTTCTGAAATCACCCCCCCCCCCAACATAGGCTTTTACATTTCTGCGGTGCGGCTTTGCCACTGGTGGCTCCTGCTGCCCAACACACTCTCTGGACCCCCTCCAGCTCTCACTAATGCCATGAGGTAACCCATATAGAGCTCCTGCTGCTGCACCAGAATTTACACCACAAGCTGCCTCCTTGCGCCCTATAGGGCATAAATAATTAAAAATTCTGCCATTTGAGCAGCGGTCGGCAAGGTGGGGGAGTTGCTTCCTTTACATTTATTTATTTATTTTTATTTATTGAAATGTTTCACCAGGAAGGCACACTGAACAACAAGTTGCTCGTTTCCTGGTGTGACCAGTGGGGGGGGGGGGTACAATCGGATGAAGAACTAGACATACAGTTTAAAATGTATCATGTCCGAGAAATTAAACATTCAATTACATTTGTAACAAGACATACAGTTACAAAATATCACAAATAATCATACAATTGCATTTGTAACATAACATACAATTAAATATATCATGCCTGTGGAATATGCATTTAATTACAAGTGGTATATCTGAGGAACACAATACAGAAATGTAATGTAGCCTTGGAACCAGCTGTTTGCTGGAATGGATCTTGGTAAGAGGCAGATTATTTAGCAATTACTGAATAAATGAGGTCCGATGGAGGGACAGTAAGGAGCTCCAAGCAGCACAGGGTGTGGTTCCAATGCTGGAAGTAGAAATCTCTCCAGGATACAGAGAACCCTGCCAGGGGATAGAATTAGGCAAGGACAAGTTGGGCAGAGGGAATAGGGGGGATAGAAGAGGAAAGAAAAAAGAAGGAGGAGGGAAGAAAACGTTACCTGAGAGTAGACATCGCCAGGGTGCTGAGAATTCTGACAGAGGGCAGATTTAAGGAAAGACAAGTTGGGTAGAAAGGAGAGAGGGGTAAGGGGAAGGGGGTAAGGAGGAGGCTTGTCCAGTGCTTGACCACTCCAGGATGCTGAGAACCCTGCCAGAAGTCAAAACTAAGCAGGGGGCAAGTTGGTATGTGGGGGGGGGAGAAAAGTTGGGGTAGGAGTGAGGAGGTAGGCGGTGAAGGGAGAGGAGAGTATGCTGAGAATCAGGCTATCGGGGAGAACGATTTAATAGGGGATGTGAGTCATGGAGAGGAGCAGAGGCATAGGAGGACAATTGAGGGTCAAAGCAGGAGCAGTTAGATGAGAGAAAGTTACATAAGGCAGAGACAAGGGAGTAAGAGGAGGAGTGCCATATTTGTGGGGGTTCCAGATTTGCGGGAAATGATAGGCAAAGCCTGACTGACCAATGAGAGTGATACAACGGGGGACCAACAAATTGTAAGTGTCAGAGGATCTGAGGGAGTGGGGGAAGGGGGAGAAGAAAGTGAGCATGAGAGTAGGAGGGAAGTTCTCCTAACCAAATTTGAGAAGTGGGTTTTGTGCAATGAGTGAGGCGCCTGTTGGCAAGGGGGGGAAGGGACATGGTGTGGTAGAGGTCACAGCGATGAGTGCATGATGGAGCATCAAGGGTAAATTGACAGAAGGGGTTAAATAGAATGCCCAGTCTGGTTAGGGAGAATTTAGGAGCGGCACCATAGACTACATCACAGTAGTCGAAAATGGAGAGGATCATCTTCTGGACTAGTGCACGCCACACCATAGGAGGGATGCAACTACGGTTCCTGAATAAGGCACCAAGCTTGGGGCACAATTTTTTCAGGATAGTGTCAATGTGGCCAGAGAAGTTATGGTATTGGTCCAACCTAACCCCAAGGTATCTGAATGAGGAGGTGTCCTCTAGGATTGTCCCATGAAGGGTATGGAAAGACGGTAAACAGTGGAGCCTAGAGGCTCTCTGCCTGGTGCCAAAGGTCATGGAGACAGTCTTTTTGGTGTTTAGGAATAGTTGATGTGGGGCAAACCATAGCCGGACCTGGTGGAAGTCATGCTGAAGAGTGGTTGCTACATCAGTGGGGCATTTGCCAGAGGAGAACAGGATGGTGTCGTCAGCATACATATGGACAGAGGAAGAGGGGGAGCATACTGAGGGCAAGTCATTTAGGAAGATAGAGTAGAGAAGAGAATGGGTCCAAGCTCCGAGTCCTGTGGAAATAAGGAGGTGGAGAGATTGTATCCTGGATTCTGACTGATTGTGTTCTGCCTGAGAGGTACGCTCGAAACCAGTTTTAGGCAGAAGTAGACAACCCAGCAGCCGCAAGGAAGTCAAGAAATAGGGCATGGGAGACATGCCACCTCCAAGGCTCCACCTCCAGCTCACCTCTTTTGCTCCTCTCTCTCCCAGCCATGCAGTGTAGGCCGCAGCCTGAGCTTGTGTAGGCTGGGCGTTTAGAGAACCTACAGGCACACTCCTTGTAGCACGATTGTGCTAGTGGCTGGCTGCACAGCAGCCCAACTTGCTGTCTTGCTGCTTGCCACCGATCAACACTGCAGCTGCCCACACTATTATTAAAGGGCTCAGGCAGCCCCCATTAAACCCCAGGGAAGGGTACTAAATTGTTAAAAAAACAAACAAACAATGGTCTCAGCCACCTGGGTGGTAGCCCACTAGGCCACCAGGGCTACCAATACACTGAACTAATGGCTTCTTTTGCTGTAAGAGGTGCAATGTACTATGTAAATTTAGAAAGCCAGGAAAAACATTTCAACACCCGAAGCTAGAGGGACTTAAAACAGATATAAGAGAAATGATGACCTGTGATACAGCATATGTGGTGTATGCACTTTGGCACCCATGTAACTTGATATACATAGGTAAGACAGTTCGTCCCATGAAACGGAGAATCCAGGAACATGTTAGATTGATCATTAATGACAGTCAGGACACACCAGTGGGCACTTACTTTACTATGTACCATAACTCTTCCCCCGAGGGCCTACAATTCATGGGTATTGAATGGGTGCCATCCCCACTTTTAGGGGGTGACCGTCCCAACTTGCCACTACAAAAAGAGAACAAATGGATTTTCAAAATGAAAAGCATGAAACCAGTGAGACTGAATGGGACCTTAAACCATTTTTGAGAAAATAATTGGGAAGCAGCAACTTTTAGACGCCCCTGTAGAGCCTCGTTATATGTTAGACATTCCTGATTCAGGATAGTTCTTCTCCAAACTATGAAATATTTCTTACATAGACATTAATGCAGGACCCCCTTGATATTAAGTACAAGACCTGTGAATGAATCCTAATGGTTAGATATGTATGTATGTATTTTTTATATTGAACATTCTTACACATGATGAAACTATGCATGCATTCTTTTCTTTTTTTAGGAATCTGATCACTTATCAGTTTTGGGTCCTGGCTTCTCCTTTCTACCCGGATTTCAGTTGAAATTGGAGTGCTGATTGGTTGCACCGTTAACAGTCGCCCTAGGACCCGACGAGGACATGTTGGGGTCACTTTGTGTGCATTGTTTTATATTTCTCTTTTTTAGAAAAAGCTGCATTTAAAAATGTCTTGATTATGTCACGTAAACTTAGAATCTGTTCAACACTGAGTAATAATGCATGATACTGAATTTCTTTTGGATGCCTGGTAAATGAAATGACAATTTGCATAAGACTTCAGCTTTTAAAAAAAAAAGTGTGTATTAAGCATTACCCCCTTTGAAAAGGCAATTTGCATAAGGCTTCAGCTCAAAAAGTGCATGTCATTTCTATTGGGTGCCTGGTAATAGAAATGGCAATTTGCATAAGGCTTCAGTTTAAAAAGAGTGTGTGTATAGAAACATAGAATTTGACGGCAGATAAGGACCGCTTGGCCCACCCAGTCTGCCCATTTCCCTACCTACTGGATAAGCTGCAGATCCTAGTTAACCAGCAGCCTACTTCTTCCTCCCCCCCCCAGAATGGCCTTATGACTGTCCCATGCATGCTTGAATTCCACCACTGTTTTTGACTCCACAATCTCCCTCCGGAAGGCCGTTCCATGCATCCACAACCCTCTCTGTGAAAAAAAATACTTCCTTAAATTACCTCTGAGCCACCCATCTTCAAATTGTGCCCTTGTTCTTGCACCTCTTTTTGAAAGATGCTACCCTCTTGGACTTTGTTGATTCCTTGAGGTACTTGAACGTTTCTATCATGTCCCTCCTCTCCCTCCTTTCCTCGAGGCTATACATATTAAGCTCCTTTAGTCTCTCTTCATATGTCTTCTGGTGCAGACCCTGCACCATTTTAGTTGCCCTCCTCTGGACAGCTTCCATCCTGTCTATGTCTTTGCGGAGATTGGGTCTCCAGAACTGCATGCAGTACTCCAGATGGGGTCTCACCAGCTGTCTGTACAGAGGGATAATAACTTCCTGTTTTCTACTGGTGATGCCTCTTCCTATGTATCTTTAAGCATTACCCCCATCGAAGACTCGCGAGAGTCGAGGCGCTAGGGGCATGCTTCCCATTGTTTGCATCAATTGTACTTTAAAACTGTTGAACACAAATGGGACCTACAAAGTAAAGTACTTATTTTGCATAATGTTTGCATGGACATTTCCCTTATTTCGTGGATACAGATAGTGTCAGAGTGCACACTATCTACTGGACTTCTACCAATACACTGCCCCCCCCGAGCATTTTCAAAGCCTCAAGACCACCGGTGACTATTTATTTATACAAAAGGGCTACTTGCCCCCCCCACTAGCCATCACTAGCCACCTGGGCTACTAAATAAATTACTGGCCACTCTAGCACACAGGGGAAAGGGGGCCATTAGCTGAGACCCCTTCCCAAACCACTCTCCCTTTACTCTGCTTTTGTGCTGTTTACATCTTTTTCCTTCTTAACGAACCTATTTTTATGTTGTCTTGTCCGAAAGCGTAAACAACATATTGTGGTAGCTTGGAATAGCAGGTTTTGGAGGTGCGGTTGTGTTGCGGCCAATGGCGCCACTGCTTTTTCAGGCTGAGCTCTGTGGCACAAATTAAATAGCACGCTGTTTATGACAGCAGTGTAAAAGCACGCCACCAACTTGAAATGATTTTGTCACTGCAATGAGGGGATGACCTGTCAATGCAGGGTGTGCCTTGCCTGGTGTAACATTTCAATAAACATGGCGCCGGCTGTCACTGTCCGCCTCTCACCAGCCCCATGAAAGCTGACATCGGGGGGGGGGGTGCTCAATTCTCCTGTCGACATGCTCCCTCCCCAGTTTATTTGCTGATGGAGGACCCCAATCCCTGTCTGCATAATGTCCCCCTATTGTAATTTGTCTGCTGAGGGGGGTGCCCAATCCCCCTCGGCATCATGCCTCCCACAAATACAGATCCTTTTTTCCTTTTTGCTGATGGGGTGCCCAATTCCCGTCGGCTCCAGTCCCCCCCCAAAATAAAACCCCAAGTGGCACTCTGGGAGACCACCCCAGCATGCCAAATGTCCCTGCAAAAAAGAAAAGCTCCCCACAGAGCTTTTTTTTTTGTTAACCTGTAAACAAGAAAACAGCCCCTCGTTGTCTGCAGTGCCCCCCTTCCCCAACCCACCACCCTTTGCACACCCCACCTTCCCACACCCCCATCACCCCATACTTACCTCCAGAGTCCGGCACAACGCTCTTCAGTGGAGCAGGAACATGTCTCCAGTATTCAAAGCCGACGCAAACTGAAGAAATGCTGGCAAGCTGTATAATGGCATCAGTGGGGGGGGGGGTCAACTTAGGTGGATATTACGGCCATTTTTGTGACTTTTGGCACCAAATTTTCAACATGGGGTTCTTGGGAGTCGGGACCCCATCTCATGAATTCAGCCACTGTCATGTCGTTATTAGGTCCCAAAAGGTGATTTTGCTGTCACTGCACAGAAACACCTTTCGGGACCGACTAATGAAACAACAGTGTCACTGTTCATGAGGTGGGCTCCTTAAAAGCCTATGTTGAAAATTTGATGAAAAAATTCCAAAAAATGACTGTGTAACGATCGTGCATTGTGCAGTTTCCACACACGCTCATAAGTTCAAGAATATTTAATGTTTTTACTCCAGATTTTCAACATTGCCATTTTTTAACACTTCCTTGTGAATCATACAGCTGTCATTTTTCACATCCTGCCCGAAAAGTGTTTTCACAGATCCAGCGCACAATGGCGCGGATGTTGCCAGAAATCAATGTTCAGGACGGAGTAGGAAAATCACACTGACGCTGTTCATGAGCAGAGGTCCCAAAACACCTGTGTTGAAAATCTGATTACAAAATTCCACAAAATGACTATGTTACGAGTGTGCAATGCGCAGTTTCCACACACCCTTGTAACTTTGGGACTGTTTAATATTTTCACTCCAGATTTTCAAAATTGCCATTTTTGTACACCTCCTTATGAACAGTATAGCTGTCATTTTTCACATCCTGCCCAAAATTGGTTTCGCACATCCGGCGCACAATGGCGTGGTTGCTGTGGGAACTCAATGTTTGGGACAGATTAAGAAAACCATAGTGACAGTGTTCATGAGCAGAGGTCCCAAAATGTCTATGTTGAAAATTTGGTGAAAGAATTCCACAAAATGACTGTGTTAGAAGCGTGCATTGCTCAGTTTCCACACATGCTCGTAACTTCCAGAATTTTTAATATTTTCACTCTAGATTTTCAACATTGCCATTTCTTCACACCTCCTTATGAATGGTACAGCTGTCATTTTTCACATCCTGCCCGAAATGTGTTTTCACACATTTGGCACAGAATGGCGTGACCACTGTGGGAAATCAATGTTTGGGATAGATTAACAAAATCACAGTGCCACTGTTCATGAGCAGAGGTCCCAAATGCTTTCATGGGGTGGGGTCACAAAAAGGTCGTGTTGAAAATTTGTAGTACAAATACCAACAAACGTCTGGGCCATTAGAGTTTCTAGCCGTAACGCCCTACCCTGTACAGACTGACAGGTGCCAGGGGTGTGCCTTTGGATTGTCAGCTGTAATGCTCACGCCATTCCACCCCCACCCCCACCCTGCAGCCAGTGACAGGTGTCAAGGTGTGCCTTGGATACTTTGGCCCCAGAGTTCGCCCCACTCTCCTATACTGCACCCATCTCAACATACTTCCTCATAGAATGGGGTGAGCATAAGGCCCTATGACCCCAAGGCACAACGCAACACTTGTCAGAGTCTGCAGAGTAGGGTGAGGCGAAATGGCATGAGCATTATGGCCAACGACCCAAAGACACACCTCAATACCTGTCAGCCTCTGCAGGGTGGGGTGGGGTTGACGTGAGTTCCAAACCTCACTGCCATTCCTATTATGCATCTCTCTAACTCCTGCACTATCAATGTCAATGCCAGCAAAACAACATTCGGCATTAACAAATGCTTGTTCCTTTTATTTTGCAGGTCTGTCATGACGTGGACTCCTATCCTATCAGATAAGTACAATTCCTACCTAATCTGTCCTCTCTGCTCTACTGGACCCCCTTAAGAGCTGCAGATCCTTTGTGACCCCTTTTCTAGCTTTTATTTTACAGGCACAATGTATGTCACCCCTTCGGACTCCTACTTTTGGCTCCCTAGGGCAGGTAAGTCCCTCTATTTTACATTATTTTGGGTGAGTTGACTGTAATGGAGTGACTGTGCCCATTACAAACACTAACTTGTAACTTCAGTAATTTTCAATATTTTGATCCCAAATTTTCAACATAGCTATCACAGCACCTCTTGAGTGTGACAGCTGTCATTTTTCAAATCCTGGCCAAAATGTGTTTTCACAGTTGTGGTGCAAAATCACCTTTTGGGCAAGATTTGAAAATGTTCTCTACCTGGACTCATAAGAAGGCTACGTGGAGTCATAAGAAGGCTAGGTTGAAAATCTGAGGCAAAAATATGCAAAAAAAAATCCCAACCAAGTTATGAGTCTAAGTTGCAATTTTTTAACACACGCTCATAACTGAGGTAATTTTCAATATGTTAACCCCAACTTTTTAGCGTAGCCATTTTTGATACCACCTCATGAATGTGACAGTTGTCATTTCTCAGATCCTACCCAAAATGTGTTTTAACACTTGTGGCACGAAATGATGTTTCAGTCATTGTTTTAAAAATGACACCTGTCATGCTCAGAAAGAGTGGTCATAAAAACATTATGTTGAAAATTAGGGGTAAAAATCTGAAAAACCAGTACAAAAGCAATGTCTTACCAGCAGTGAACATTCGGCATTGACAAATCAATCAATCAATATTTTATTCATCATTATACAATGGCAAGAAAGAATCCTGGCTCCTGATTGGTCAGTTGGCCTTCACAGCAGGGATGTTATCCTGGCATAACATCCCTGCTGATGATATGTTGACCAGTACCACAATGCTTGCATCTTTTCTTAAAAAAATATTTTTAAACACTAAATAAAATTCTTTAAAATTCTTTTTTTTCTGTATAAAACAACAAGCCATTGTATAATAGGAATAATGCCCTCCAGGGTGGGTGTTATGCTGGGATAACATCCCTTCTCGGGTGTTGAATGCCCTCAATCGGTGGCCTTGGGCCCAACCACTCGAGGTGGGATGTTATCCCAGCACAGCACCCACCCTGTCAGGCATTATTCCTTTATCAAAGTATGGATGAATGAATGGGATACTCAGTTGAGCAGAGCTCATTTTCAATAAAGTTCTAGTGCTGTACTCAAGGTAACAAATGCTTGTTAAAGTTTCACCCGTCTGTGCCTTAACTCAGCACACCGTGAACTTAACCCGGCCCCGTTGACACTACTCAGGCTTTCACTTTTCAAAATTCTGCCGATACTCAGCACGCCACAATGGGGGTGATTAGAAAGTAACTCTGCTTACTACACAGACTGCCTTTTAAAGGCACAGTCATCCCTAGTCATAAATTAACATGATTAAAAAAATACTGATAGGGTCACGCCCATTGGGTATCCGATGAGAATAGTGGCTGAATATGGGCGACCATCAAAACAGTGACTCATATTAAGCACTTTCCCATGGGCTACCCTGTGAGGGTAGTGACCCTTTAATGCAAGCGTAGGAAAGGATGACCGGGGGGATAGATGGGGGAAAAGGAGGGCAGGAAAGGGGTTTTAGGGGACTGGTGTGCCTGCTGCCACTGAGTTAGCCATGTGGTGTGGTGGTGTGGGTGGCTAGCTCTGGTGCAGCAGGTACTGGGTTCAGGGCTGGGAGCGTGGAAATTTTGCCACTGCCTGCAACTGCGGGACTTAATTTTTGCACAGAATCTAGATTTTGCCCTCTCCCAGACATTCATCCCCCTGGAGTTAAGAAACTAATTTCAGGGGCTGCAGGGGCAAGAGGAGGGCGCAGCCTCGCCACAAAAACACTTTTTAGTGTTCCGGATGTCAGGTTGCCTGGAAGTGTATATCGCCGATTTGCTTTTTAGTGATATACACTCGTCGTAATAGTGATCACTGTTTTGTGATTGCTATTATGACATGGAACCTGCCCGTCATGCCCCCCCTTCCCCCAATTCTGGCACCTATGATACTATTTATCACCCAGTACTGGCACTCCTTCTGCTGACTAACCAAGCCGTGCAACGTGTCGGCTGTGAACACAACTTCCAGGCCAACCTCTTAGATGGTGGAAGGGTTTAGTAATAGGAACACCAATTTTCAGGGTGGTGGACTGGAGCAAACAGTGACAAAAATGGGGAGGGGGGCAAAAGTAATAACATCCATGGGTATCTCAAGATGAATCTTAAAAAAACAAAAGCAATGCGCAGGCAATAAGATCCAATGCAGGAAAGGAGTTTGACAAAAAAAAGTGTACTCTAACTAGTGTTTAAATTGGAAATGTTTAGGTGGGTGAACTCTCACAGCTAGATTTCTAGGTGATATTACTGTCATTTTTAGGGGTTAGAACTCTCCTATAGCTGTCAATGGAGAAAGATGGCAGAGGTGCTGGAATTGTCATTCAGTTTTTTACGAGGTAGAGGAATGGCGTTCCTGTGGGCTCCTCCTCAGTTCCACCCCTGACCCCAACATCAGCCAATACCAAATAGGTTCAGGTTTCATTAACATGCTCAATGCTATGAATCTGCACCCCAGCACCCTTGCTCTGGGCAGGTGGGACTCGAGTAAACTGCAGCGGCAGTGAGCTTGGGCCCTGGGCATGGTGGGGTAGAGGACACTTTCTCAGTACTGCCTTCTGTTGTTAGTGGGAAGCCTTCACATCACAGGTGACCATTCACCATTGTCTCACCCTCTAACAGTCCAGGTGTGACCACAGCTGCAGCAGAGGGTGGACTCCATAAAAATACCTATCTGGCTATTACTAAAGCCCTGCCCCATACACCACCCCCATACCACTCTCCCTCCTTCCTTCCGCTGGCATAGCATGCAAATGTTAGTTGGGCCACCAATCCAGGCCCCACCAGAGGGGTACCTCCATAGCAGTACCCATGGCTGACAGGGCAAGTCTGACCTAGGAGGAGCTCGGAGCTAAATGATAATTGTGTGATAGTAGATCATTGCCAATCAGTGAGGAGAATGACTATACATCCTATTCCTCATATAGCCATCTCCTTGTGCTATGCTTCTGATGCACATGTCTCTGACTTCACGGGTGCCTATTTTTATTTATTTATTTTTTTTTAACCAGGAGTAGCACACTAAGCTGAAAGCTTTTTTACAGGAGCATTCTGGGAGCACAGGGGAGTTAAGTGACTTGCTCAGGATCACACAGTATGTAAGTGGATGCTGTGGGATTCAAACCCAGGTTTGGTCTGCTGGATGTCACCAGATTCGCAGCTCGGAGCCTTAAACCACTGCACTATACTGCCTCCAATGGCATACACACCAGCACCAGCAAGTGAAAAATGATTAAAAAAAAAACAACGTAACCCCCCCCAAAAAAAAACACACAAAAAAGAAAGTTATATCAATTTTTCTTGCGCCCCGCCTACCCTGCCGCAGCAATAATCCTACAGCCTCCACACTGTCACACTGAGCTGTAAAGGATGCCACCGGATTGCGTATACAGCAATGACTGACATCGGTGAAACTACCCAAGCACAGCGAGGGAAGCATGGAAATTAAAAACCTAAAATCTCGGGGGGGGGGGGTCAGGCAGAACAACATAACCCTATTATGGCTACTCATTGCCACACAAATCTGATTGTGGGTACAGGAAAGTGCACCCACCACTTCGATTGAGGGTCCTCCTGCCCAACCAGTCCGAGAAACAGCAAGAAACACACTTTACTATACCCATAATCCTATACTCAGTGGGAACAAGGGGGGCAGAAGCACAAAAGCATGTTAGCAGGTCTGGTCAGTTGAAGTAAGTGGGGAACAAAAGCAATAAAAAACAAATACTCACCGCCAAAGGCAACGTGGAAAGAAATGGAGAGCATGAAAACAAGACAGGCTGAAGGTACACCCATGGCATTAAATTCTTTTATTAGAAAGCACTTTCCAATGAAAATTAAGTTGCTTCTTTGTTCCAAAATCTGTAATATGGGCCAGTTTTGATTTTTATACTTACTCTGCTTCCTCCTATTCCGGGAAGAGAGATGACTTTTTTGTTATCTGTTTGTTTACAGGTAAACCATTAACCAGATTTTTTTTTTTAAGAAACCTTGATCCCCATCCAAAAACACAGTGGCTTTGGCTGGCTGGCTTGGTGATGACTCGATTTTGTTGTCATCAGCGCCTCCTGCTGGCCAGCAGTGTAGCAGCACTATACTGTCTTTAATTTAGGAGGCAGGCAACCACCCTTATGAACATGCAAATGTGCCAGCAGAAACTGACCTCCTGGTCTATCCATGTCTGCTCAATTGTGCAGCTAATTTCCTAGATTGTAGCTGTCCCTCCTTCCAGCCCCCTTGTTCTTCCTTGGTTGTCCACCTCTTACCCACTCTTACCCACCTTCACTCTCTGTCACATGCCTTCCTGAAGCCATCCACATTTTTGCTTGATATCACCCTTTCTGGTAGAGCATTTCACCTCAACACCACTCTCTCTATGAAGTAATGCCTCCTCATCTCCCTCATGAATCTACCCCCTCTCTTCTTTGCCTATACCCTCTAGTATCTCTTCCATTCCTTAGTCTAAACACCCCATCCTCTCCCCCCCCTTGAGGATTCCCTTCAGGTACTTGAAGGTTTCGATCATGTGCCCCCATCCCTCGTCTCCTCCAATGTGTACATATTCAGTTCTCCCAGTCTATTCTCATAGTCCTTTCCCTCCATCCCCAGAATCATCCTCATCGCCCTCAGCTGCACTCCCTCCAGCAGATTGACATCCTGCCTCAGGTATGGCCTCTAGAACTGCACACAGCACTTCAAGTGTGGCCTGATGGGTGATCTGTAGAGGGACAAGATTACCTCCCTGTGACTGGATGTGAACCCCCACACTATGCACCCCAGCATCTTGTTCGCCCTTGCCACTGCTTTTCCACATTTGGCAGTATTGTTCATGCTCCCTGTTACCATTATTCCCAGGTCCTTTTCCTCCTCAGTGATCCCAAGCTTTAACTCCCTAACCAGTACTCTCTCCTTGAGTTCTTTGCCCTGAAATGCCAAACCTTGCACTTCTTCGCATTGAGCCCCAGCTGCCACCTCTCTGACCATTCCTTCAGCTTGGTTAGGTCCTCCGTAGTTGCTTCCAGCCCTCTTCCTTGTTCACTACTGCACCCATTTTGGTGTCATCTGTGAACAGGCTTATCCTGCTCTCCACCCCGTGCGCAGTGTATGAGATGAATAGCCCAAATAGCACCAGGCCCGCTACCGAGCCCTGTGGCACCCCACTCCTCACTGGTTTAGGCTCACAGGCCCCCCACCACTACCGCTCATTGTAGCCTACCAAGCAGCCAGTTTGAAATCCAGCACGCCACCTTTGTTCCCACTCCCACTCCAGTCAGTTTCCCCCAGTTGCCCATGGGGCACTGAATCAAGGGCTTTGCTGAAGTCCAAGTATAGCACAGCCACAGCGTGGCCCTCATTCAGCTCCCATGTCACCCCGTCATAATACAGTACAGTATAAGGTTAGTTTGGCAGGATCTCCCTGAAACGAACCCATGGTGCTTCCCATCATGGAGGTCATTGTCCTCCAGAAATGCCACCAGCCTCTCTCTCAGTATTGTCTCCATGAGCTTGCCCATCATGGACATGAGGCTGACTGGCCAATAGTTCCCTGGCTCATCCCTTGGACCACTTTTGTGTATCGGCACCACATGGGCCATCCTCCAGTCCTGAGGCATACCCCTCATTTCCAGGGATGTGTTGAACAGGTCCATCAGTGGTTCTGCTAGAACCTCTGCCACCTCCCGCAGCACCCTGGGGTGGATACCATCTGGCCCAGGTACCTTCTCTATTTTTAGTTCCCTCAGCCCCCCTAGTACTCTACTACTCTCAATCAGGCTGTCGGTCACCTCCCCCCCCCCAGTCCAAGGTGGTATTGGTCCCCCTTTCTCCTGCGTGAACACTGAGCAAAAGTATTCATGCAGTGCTTCCACTTGTTCCTCCCCTTTTCCACCCACTCCCCCCTTTTTATCCTCACTATACTATCCCTGCATTTCCTTTTCTCCCTGACATATCTAAAAAAGTATTTCACCCCCCTTTTCATTTTCTGTGCTAACCTGAGTTCCCTTGTGGCTTTTGCTCCCTCACCCTCCTGGTCACTTCCCTAGACCATCTGGTACACTCTTCCTGTCCTCTTCCTTTCCTGTCCTTCTAAACTTCAGGTACGCTGTTTTTGTTTTTTTTGCCCTCACCCCCTCCATCACTTCCCTGTTTAGCCAGCGTGCTTTTCTGTGCTCTGCTCTTCTTAGTCTGTAGTTTGGTACACGTTTCCATTGCCTCTGTGATTCCTTGTTTAATTATGTCCTATTTCTACTCCACTTCCACCCCCTGCTTTATGCCTGCGAGTCTCCTCTTCAGCAACTCCCGTATCCTCCTGAAGTCTGCCCTCCTGAAATCCACCACCTTTGCTGCTGATCCCCCCTGGTCCTCTGCTCATCGTGATGTTAAACCACACTGTCTGATGATCACTATGGCGACCCTTGCTTTGGGCTGGAGAATCTCTGTTGCCAGGGCAACCCAAGAGATAAGTGATGATCGGAATCTAATAGGGAAAGAACATTGAGATTAGAAAAGTAAAAGGACTTACCCCCCTCCCAGTGTCCCCCTGTCCCCAGTCAAGAACCCCTCTCTGACACCCTGTACCTATAACTTTCACCCTCATTGTCTTCCAACCTCTCTTGAAGCTGTCCAACATTTTTAGGGATACCATCTCTTGTGATAACTCATTCCCACCCAATTACTACCCTCTCCATAAAAAAGTGCCTCCTCATCCCCTTTCTGGACCTTCCCCCCACCAGCTTCAGGCTGTTACCTGCTAGTGGTCTTATTTCCACTAAGGCTTATCTTGTTTTTTTATGTTTGCTTGCGCACATGGGCAAGAAACATGTTGTGGCACCTTAGGAGAGAAGTGGGTTGCGGAGGTGCGGCACTGTTGCGGCCAATGCGGACACTGCTTTTGTGGGCTTGGCTGTGCATCACCAATGCAAGCGCAGGCTGGTGGTGACACTGGTTTGCAAGCCTGTCACCAACTTGAAACAATTTGGTTGCAGCAGTCAGGGAGCCCCTCGTCATTGCATCATCATCATCTCTCCCCGTACTGAATAGTTTGTAAGCAGATGAGAGGCTGATGTTGCGATGCTGGGGTGGTCCCTGTTTGTTGGGCAAATCATACATTTTGTGGCATAATGTTTAATTTTTTTCCTGATCTGTGCTTTTGCGTGTGACTTGCCTGCATACTAAATGAGACAAATGTCTCAGCCCCCACCCAGTTGATGGAAGCAAGAGAGACAGAGATCTTTCCATGATTTGTAAAGCCCCCCCCAAGTAAATGGCACTATGAAAGCAGCGCGACTGGAGTGGCAATTTCTAATTAAAAAAAAAACAAACAAACAAGTCCCCTGCCACAGATACGCCTCTCAGCAACTAGAGAGGTAGTGGACATGGATGGGACCAACGCACAACTAGTAGTCTGCACACAGAAAATGGAGATTCCCATCGGATGAGCTCTGTGGCACGGCGGCCGTGCCATGGCCCATTTGGTTCAGTCAGCCAAGCCAGTACTGCAGATTTCTCCCTTCAACCCCCCCCCCACCACCACCAATTCTGTTTGATTGATTTTAATGGATGCAGCGGGAGGAGCAGGTTGCATCCACTGAGCTCTGCGGTTCCTCCCATGACCCTCTTCTAATCTGTTTTTTTTTTTAAACAGGCTATTTCTGTTTTATTTTCAAGTCACATTTCATTATTTTCATTCATACCTATATGAATTTTCTCATCAACTGATAATTTGGAAATTTTTTATTACTGGAAATAACTGCAAAGTTTCTTTCCTCAGGAACATCGTGGCTCGGACTAAGCGCCTCACAATCGTTTTTTAATCTTTACTCCAACAAGCAGTCAGTCTATAGCTTGGAGGAGCCGGCACGGCTGTGGCTTCAGAAAGTGCTTTGTTGTTTTATAAAAGTATGCCAACCTTGCCTTCCTCCCCCTGGAGCTGAAATGTTTAACGATACGTGAGAACGTGTAGCCCTCTGCCTCTCCTGTTTCTTTCTCTTCATTTTTTCACAGGTCCCACTGAAGACCCACTGAAGTCAGCTAGGTAGCGTACCATAGACCTTTCTTTTGGGAGCAGCTGATTCAGGAGCCACCGTGGTGGCAGTAGTTCCAGGACTCCGGAGTCGGGAGCCAGCACGGTCCATGCAGTTGGAAGGCTGAAGCCTGAAAATCTGTGGGTCTCTGAAGATACAAAGCTCAGATTTATACCTGTTGGACTTGCTCATCTTATTTGGTAAAAATTCCATTTTTTTTTTAGTTGTTTAACCAGGAGTAGCACACTAAGCTGAAAGCTTTTTTACAAGTGCGAACGGGGAACACAGGGAAGTTAAGTGACTTGCTCAGGGTCACACAGTCTGCAAGTGGAAGCTGTGGGATTCAAAGCCAGGTCTGGTCTGCTGGATGTCACCAGATGTGCAGCTCAGAGCCTAAAACCACTGCACTGTACTGCTGCTTAACACACATTATTTCATTGGAAGTAAAAGCATCACTCAGTGTCCCACAGAATCCACTTCTCTGGTTTGGCTGATGTGCATGTATGTGATCTGGGTTCTTTGGGGCTTGTGTTTGCCCATCTCTTTGAGTCTGGAATGAATCTGATACAAAGGCATTAAATGTCAGAGTTGGCATTAAGTACTGCGAGTATAGCATTGGCCGAGGCTACCGATTTAAAGTATCACACCGTCGAGTCCCTTTTTTTATTTCTAACTCAAGTTTGTACTTAAGATACTTGTCTAGTGCGGCCTATTTGGCCCGAAGACACGCCAGTTCTCCACGAAAAGAAAGAACGGGAAGACTGCTTCAAGTCGGGCAAGTCAAACACCGAATCTCTGAGCTCGCATGGAGACTGCATTAAGCTGGTAAAACTGGTAAAACCTCCCAAAAACTCTTAAACGCTTAAAAAAAATCTTGAGTGCAATATTTTTGGTAGCCTACAAGCTGCCGTTGGACTGCTTATATTTATATTATCCCTGTGCTTTTCAGAGTTGCAGCATCCTTTGTGATTGCTTGATGCCCCCCCCCCCCAGCATCTTCATATTCTGTTTTCATTCACACAGTGCACTTAAAATATAGTTGTTTATGCGATAGAAAGTATTATTTTACAGTCTGAAAACCTCGCGGCTGCACATAAAATGTTAGCGAGAGCTGTGCTGGTCGGTAGCTGTCACATTTCAAGCACACCAATGTGGGACTTGGTAACAGTTACTACTGCAAACAAAGAGTGGCATGGACTTCTGAATGGCAGCTTTATTTGTTTTATTACACATTTAACAAGGGTTGTTTAATAGTTACAAAAATAGGCTTTATTGCATTGGTCCTGGTAAAAGTCGTGCTGGTCGGTAGCTGTCACACTGAAGTTTGGGCTGCAGAATTAGTCATTTGAACTGTAAGTGCTTCCTCCCTTCATAGTCCCAAACATTTCAATCACATTGAAAAAATCTGATTTAAAAGTCAGCATTTCATGTGTCAGTAACTGTTTGCCTCAATAAAAATCGGAACAAAGTGTAAAAAATAAACATAGATTTTCTTCGTTCGAAACTGAAAGAAAAAAAAATCGAATCCTGGCAAGCCTACTTACATAGTCTCATTTTTATTTTTTTATATGCTCAAGTCTGTTCAACTTGTCCTTTGCTGTTCTGCTATTGACTTTTGCAATTCATTATAGGAGTTTGACCATTCTCCAGTGTCTAGCTAATGTTCGTTTAATGTCTGTCTATGTGTATTTGCTGGATTGTGTTGGATTTTACAGTTGGACATATATAGCCACAATTAGATTTTTAGTGCACAGTCTTTTTTAATACAGCTATTTTATTGTTTTAGACATACAGTGTTGTCATTTTAGATACACAGCTTTTTAATCTATTTAACTGTTAGTGCCTAAAACTGCTTGACAAGGCATTAGACAGGCAAACATGGAAACCGGACAGTCAAAGAAAAGATTGTCCGAGTCCCTGAACTCTATTAAAAAAAGGGTGTGAAAGCAAAAAAGAGAATAATATAAAAAAAGAAAAAATGAGGACTAAAAAAATAAAGAGATTTAAGCAATAATGCATGACAGGGTGTGTGTCGTGCTGGGATAACATCACACTTCGGGTAGTTGGGCATGAGGCCACAGGCCAAGTGCGTCCTGCACCAGAGAAGTGATGTTATCCAAGCATGACTCACATCCTGGATTGCATTATTTATATTATACAATGGCTCTCTTTTATAAAAAAAAGAAAAAAGATTCAGAATACAATTTTAAAATACTGGTACATGTTTTTTTTTGGGGGGGGGGATTTGTTTGTGGAAGTGTACAGTTATATAAAAAAAAAGTTTTTATGTTCCTCTTTTGCCCAGTAGGTGGCGCATGATTTGTATCTTTCTCTGTTGCCTTCCTATTCCCACCATGTCTCTCCTCTCTCTGTGCAAGTCTCTCTCTCTCTCTCTCTCTCTCTCACAATGTTTTTTGTTTGTTGTTCTTTGTTCATCTCTGGTTTTGTGCCTAAATTTAATTCAGCTGATCCCATTGCCTGCATCAGGACCTGATGAATGTTTCCCATTTTGAGAGCTCTTTTAAGACCACAGAGCTGCTATTACAAAACGGAGTTCATTAGCTGACTGACTAGCTGCGATGAGAGACTTTTTCTGCACACATGATTAGTGTGTCACTTGGTCTCACTGGATTTTTTTTAGAAAAATGAATTGCAATGTAGAGAGATGAACTGCCATTGTGTGTGTTTTTTTGCAGAAACGGGCAACTGAGCTGGTGCCTGACAACAACAGACATGGCTTGTGAGGCAAACTGTGAAGCCACAAGCAGCAGTGCAGTTTTCTGTTCATCATTTGGAGCAGGAAAAACCATTAGTACACATTGATTTCCTTTAGAAAAAAGCCTATTTACATTTACAGCTTCATTAGTGGACAGTTTGCAGTTTTGTTGAGCAGAGGTGAGTGAAACTGATGACTGGTTTTGGGGGTGGGGGCTGCGAGAGTGTGAATGGCGGTGTGAATGGCTTACTGATTTTTATGATTGCTTGCGCACATGGGCAAGAAACATGTTGTGGCAGCTTAGGAGAGAAATGGGTTGTGGAGGTGCAGCACTGTTGCAGCCAATGCTGCCACTGCTTTTGTGGGCTTGGCTGTGTGTCACCAATGCCAGCGCACTCTGGTAGTGACACTAGTTTGCAAGCCTGCCACCAACTTGAAACGATTTGGCAACCGCAATCAGGGAGCACCTCATCATTGCAGTGTCAGCCTCTCACTCCGTTCTGAATAGTTTGCATGCAGATGAGAAGCTGACGCTGCGATGCCGGGGTAGTCCCTGTTTGTTGTGGCAAATCCTATATTTTGTAATATAATGTTTTATTTTTTTCCTGATCTGCGCTTTTGGTGTGACCTGCCTGCACGCCAAATGGGACAAATGTCTCAGGCCCCCCAGCATAGACTGGCCGTAGCCAGAAGTGAGAGAGACAGAGACCTTTCGTTGGTGATTTGTAAAGCCCTCCCCTGCAGCATGAGTCAAATGCCTCCTCTCCCCGCCTTCATACGGTAAGCACGCTTATGAAAGTAGTGCGACTGGAGAGGCAATTTTAATTAAAAGAAACAAAAAAAATAGGCCTCCGGCAGCTAGAGAGGTAGTGGACATGGACGGGACCCGGTGCACAACTAGTAGTTTGCACACAACAAACGGAGACTCCTGTCTGCTGAGTTCTGTGATGCTTGGTCCATTTGGTTCAGTCAGCTGAGCCAGTACTGCAGATTTCCTCCCTTCAACCCCCCGCCGCCACCACCAATTATAATTTCTTCTTCGTTTATTTTGCACTAGCAAGGCTGCAGTTAAGGTCCGGCCAGGTGGCTAGCATAACAAACTGACAATTTGGCATAGCAAGCACTAACCTACTTTAGGGACCAGGTACCAGTCAGACTTTTCATGTTGAGTGCGGTGCCGGTGTGACCGGACCTGGGTCGCCGTATAATGCGAGGAGCCTGCCTGCTAAACCTCTGTCCATTGCGTCCAGTCCAGCGTAGTTTAAAACCACTCTTGGTGAAACTTCTTCTTCCCATGCCACGAGGCCACAGCACCGATTTGGGCCAGTTGCACAAAATTCAACCTAAGTCCAAGTCACAAAACGTGGTCTAGCATAAGTCCCCAGTTTAATACAATTGCACAAGACTGGAAAATGAAAGTCTTGTGCTAGGCCAGTCTAACTCTCTGGTTGTTTAGCAACAGAGACTGGACGTTGAAGTTGTTGACTTCATGTATTATTTCAAGCTTGCAGTCAAAATGAAGGTGCTACCGGCACTCTGACTTGAACCCAATGCCCCCATGGAGCACTTACGGTAGTCGTGCGTATGTTTATGTTTGCCAGCTATTCCTGACTTAATTCCAGCACTGTTTCCCAGGGGGTACTGTAAGGTGCATTGAGGATGGTACAGTTGGAACAGTGAAGAGTGGGCTTGCATAGGGTGGGGGTGCTGTGACGGCCTCAGCTGCAAGATTACAGAGAGCTGGGTGACTTTCATGGGGCAGGATGCGGCCTCTCTTGCTACTCCTCTTTGTGGCTGCCCTGTTCCCGCCTCTGCCTCCAGCGCACAATTTAAAACGTATCCGCTATGCTGCTTAATTTGTGGCATCTGTCCCTGTATCTGCATCAACACCCCCATTGCATCCCCCACCCCGGGGCTATTTAACTAAAAGCTGCACCTTATTCTCCCAACTGGGAGCGTCTAAAAGCCACGAGTGCGGTTCTTTATATAGCAGCCTCCCGATGACTGTCCTGCTCCTAGGTTTGTTGCTGGAATGATCATGGTTCAGGCCTCTGGTAAGTGGAGGGATGTGGTCTTACACTGGCCCCCTCCAGCTCCTGACAAAATCCTGTCCACTGTCTCCCTCCCGGAGAAGGCCGCAGTCTGAGCTTGGAAGGGTCTGGGAGTAGAAAGTGCCGCAGCCTGAGCTCCTTAGGGTCTGGGAGTGGAAAGTGCTCTGGCACTTTCTTTTTTAGCATGGTACCTCACGCTTCCTACAGCAGCAGCCAGAGCTCATCTTGTCGTTCACACTCTACCTCATTGCTGCTTCCAAAACAGCATCGGTGCCCCATGACCCACTACCACCGATTTAATACTGTACAAGGGTGAAGTTCACTCTTAACTACGGTTTTGTGCATTTACTACAATTCGATCAGTTCTATGATTAACTATTACTTGTATTTTTTGTGATGGGCATGACTGTCTGTTAATGTGCCCATTTCGTGAATTTCCATAATGGTTACTGCTGTTTCCCTGCAAATATGCAGGTGCACCACATTTTTTGTCTAAATACATTGGCCACCAGGGAAACTAGCCACCAGTGATATAATTGATTTTATTTATTTATTTTTTGTTGACCGGGTAAGTGCACTAGACAAATCCTGCCTGTTTTCAGGCACGACCCGGGGGAGGGGGATACAGATGAATGCTAACTGACCTTGAACCAGATTAAGCTATTGGCGGTATTTTGAGTGAATGAGAGAAATTTGACCAAGACACCAGGGAAATTCCCCTTCTCTTTTTGATAAGTGCCATGGGATCTTTAACATCCACCTGAACTACCGCCAATCCAGGCAGATGGGACCTCGGTTTAACGTCTCATCCGAAAGACGGCACCTCAGAAGTGCAGCACCCTTCTCATGCTGCACTACAGTGTCAGTACTGGGATATTGACCCAAGTGCCAGATGTGGGAACTGAACCCATAGCACTCTGATCTCCTGGCCTCAGAGGCGAGTGTTCTACCTACTGAGCCACTGACACTGACCTCTGGGGGACAGCTCTAGCCCTTTCTGAACCACGAATGCTAAATTATTTTAATAATGCTGGGTCACTAGTCCAAAAGAGTCCCCTGTAGCCCACCTGGGCTACTTTTGTCCCGCCACTGGCACAGGGATATAGCCTGGTCTAGCCAAACCTGGTCATCAGACACGTATAAGATGGTTTCTCCCTTAATAATTTCCTCCCTCCAGCCCTGGTGAGAATGCCTGTTATGGCTGTGCACAGCCGCAGTGTTCCCCGTGCGGCAGTTGGAGGATCCCTAGCCCGGTCACAGGGGTTGCTGTGGTGGCAGAATGAGCTGCCACACCTCCCTCACTGAGATGCACTGCCGTAGGGCAGCTGTCTCGGTCATGACCTTCTGACACAACTTACCGGGCTTGCTTCCGAACCCAGGTCATCAGCACAGCAACTGGGCTTCTACTTTACTGGCCACTAGGCCATCTGGAGGGGGTCATAAGTGGTTTTGCTGTGCCTCCCAACAACACTTTCTCTTTTGTTTATTAAATTTGTTTATTTCTCTATATCACTGTCTCATTCCATATATCTCTAGCTTCCTATTTTGCCCTGTTAAATTTTAGCTAAAGATCCCTTTTCTGTACTCCTAAGCTTTCCTATACACCTTTTCCACTCTTTGTCTCTGCTTTCGCTACTGTATTTTCTCCAGAATCCCCTATTTTTCTGTTTAACAGGTCTGACAGGATGCTGACTATATATCCATCAGATAAGTATTACTCTACATCGAACTTTCCCTTTCTATTTTCTCCCTGAGAACTACAGGCCTTTGTGACCTCTTCCCTATATTTTATTTTACAAGTCTGATGGACATCATACCTTCAAGACTCCTACTTCTCGATCCTCAGTACCCAGATAAGAGACCATCTACATATTACCTGCACTTGACAGGTTTACTGTAATTAGGGCTGCGCGGACCTCTAGAAGTTCTACCTTGCGAACTTTATGGGTAGAACCTAACAAAAGTTCTACCAAGTTCTACCTTGTTCTACTTGCTTCTACCAGGTAGAACCAGGTTCTACCTGGCACACACCCATACAGCACATCATAAATCCTTACTTGCACCCTTACCCACCCATTTCTTTGCCCCTTTCCTTACCAGAATTAAGTCTTCAGAGGCTCAACAAGGCAGCATTGTGTGCCCCAATCTCTACTCCTTTACTTCATTGTGGTTCTGAGTGGATGCAGAACTATAAAAAAAAATCTGTTGGCCCAGTCTTCAGGAAGCACAGCTGCATTTCCCTAACCTACATTCCTCATATCCTAAATGTCCAAACTAGCCAAGCCGAATGCTGCCTGCGTGCGTGTGTGTGCGTGTGTGTGTGTTGGGGGAAGGGGTAGCAGAACTGTATATTATATTATCCAGGACAAAACTGCTGTTTACATATGCCACTCTGAGCAGTAGTGACAACAATGTAGTCTGGGGTGGGATGTGCTACAGGGTGTCCAATTATAAGGTCTACCTGCTGCGAGTCCTGCCACAAACTGCCTTGTCAACTCATCATCACTTATCAGCAGGCATGGCACATGGAAACCAGGGTCCTGAATTGAACACAGTGCTTCTCCTTCTCCCTCCCCACCCACCCACCCCACTCACACACATAATGGGGCACATCATGATTTGGGCTAGCCTCCTGGTGTAACAGGTAGGAGGGAACCAAAGCACTGATGTGCTGCAAAATTTGTAATAACCCTCAAGCTGTCATCCACCCTGCCTTGGCCCTCCTCTGCCCATCCTATGGACTCTGAGCATCTCTCCCCACCACCCACCCACACCTACCCGGCAGAAGCCTACTACATCATTGTCACAGCAATATCAGAAGCAAAGTAACATTTGTAGACTTAAAATACGCAGCTATTTATAATATCAAATAGACTGCATATAAACTTAAGGGCATTTATTTGGGTACAAAAAGCACACATTGCTGAACACCCCTCCTAAAATCCATGAACAGCTTGCTGAGTTATGCCCGCTGGGGGGGGGAGTGACAAACACCCCCAGCCCCTATTTAATTTTCACCAGCACTGGCTACCTAAGCCAGCTGCTCCAGAAATAAATATGCCACCCCCAAAAAACAAAACCTCAGATGTGTCACTTACTGGCAATTTGCACGGAGATCTGGTGGATGATTTTGCATTGTTCCTCCAAGTTTATTTATGTAGTCCCTTCCCCCCTGCTGTTCTGAGTCTGCCGTGGTCCTCTCTACATCCACCATGGCCCAGCCCGAGCTGACCACTTTACCCGATTGTGGATTGAGCTGAGACGCCTCACAACCTGCCGCCGCACTTACAGAGGCAAAGCTTATAGCAACATGCAACTGTCGGCTATCGTCAGTCGTACTAAGAGAAAAATGGTGCTTTTGATGCTAGTCTGGCAGTGCCATCTCCCACGCCGCATCCGTGGCTGTTGGGGGAAGGGTCAGATGGTTCAATGTGGCCACTAAAGAGTAGAGGGTGAAGAGCAGGACCCAGAGGTGTGTGCTGTTGGAGTCACCACACTGGAATAAAACGGAGCGTCTCTTTAGCTTTACCCGTCCTCTCCCACGTGCCTCACAGCACCACCTAGAGTTGCTTGGGGGAAGGGATGTTACAAATAAACACAATCTTTTTAATAAACAGAACGAACCAAAGTTCGCACAATTTCGCACAAAATTGCAGAAAGTTCGTGGGTGTTCTCACCCATGCGAACAGCTGGGGTTCGACCTTTTTGGAGTCACGGTCGAATGAACTTGGAGCCCTAGTTTTATGCTGGCTGGCCAGAAACGTTGCCCAGGGTTTCAGCTGTCATTGGGGCTCTTGGAGAACATGCTTATTAACTGAAGCAGTATAAACCAAATTATTTATATCCACTGCTGGTGGGGCTTTGGTCTATTTGAAATGATCCAAAAGTTAAACTGCGAACAATAAGATGATGCCGTAGAAAACACAAGTCACCAGTTGTAGGGAACTACCCTGAATTGACTCACTGTACCAGTCAACGTGCAGATGATGAATTGGCGAAATGAAGATCTGGTGCTGAAAGCTGATGCACATGGGGATGCTGGGCCGATATGACTCACCTCCCCTTCATGGCCTTTCCCTGCAGGTGGTTGCAACCTGCGGTGGCTTTCTGCGCAGGAGCTGGATCCCCAAAGCTGGTCTCTCTCTGAAAACAGTCTCTGGTGCAGGATGGGTTGGTTTGGGCTGAGACTGGCACATAGCTAAGGCTGAATAAACACTCCTGGCAAAGTCCAGTTTGTTAACTGGTGTAAGCCTTCAGCTGGCAACAAAGTTCAGTCACTGACAAACAGGACACAATCCACCGTAAGCATGCAGCACAATTAACAGGAACAATATTAACTTCTCCAACTCTCCATGCGGTATGCAGGTCCATTGCTATTACAGTAGTTTTACTGAGCAAACCTCTTAATTCAATAAAGCAGTCGCTCACACTCTCTTCGGCTGATCGCTTCACAGGAGCTACTCGTCAATCTCAGTCTCAAGCTGCACTTTCCATTATCTTGGAGCTTTCAGCCACAAGTAAAAGTTTCTTTTCAGAAATTTGGATTACTGCAATCAGGCAGTCCCAAGCAGGAGAATTACAGCAGGAAAGCAAGTTAGGCCTTTCCCCCACTGATTCTTCTAGGTTCACCTTGGAGCAGTTTCTCAATAGCTCGAGCTGGTCACTCTTTAAGCTCTAACTCCACCCGAACACTGTTCTCTAACAATTCTGGGGTGTCCCTTGGTTTTCTGTGTTCTGAATGGCCGAGGGGAGCTGTCAGTCACAGTTGGATGACCCCTTCAATTCAGTGTAGGCGCCAAACTCAAAAAACTACAAAAACTACAGTTTTTCCTTGTCACAAGACACTTGAGCTAAGGACCCTTTGAGGTCCCCTGAGTCCTGCTGGTCCAATTAATGGAAGACCAGAACTAAACTTGGTGGCTCCCATTTAGGTAAACAGAGCTGCAAGAAGGCAGGTTAAACAAAGTACTCTAGAGATACTAGTACGTTAGCAGTAAATAATCACAGTACTAGTCAGAGCTCCCTCTGCTCTACTGTCGACAGCAGAGTGGAGCAAATTAAAGTGGTGTCTGTCCGGTCGTGAGCTTTGAAGCACTCGAACCCAGCCCAGACCATTTACTAGACGCACACTGGATAATGTCTTAAAGGGACAGGCGCGGCGGCACATCATGGCAGTCTCACAGGAATCAGCAGGATCAACCAATCACCATGAGGTTACCACCTGTGAAGGACAGCTGCCTGGCAGTGGGCATTATCGGAGCCCAGGAAGACAGTGAAGGTAAGCCCCCAAATTGGGGGCGGGGGGGGCTACACTTACTTTCCTCTCAGGCTTTAGTACTAAAATCATCTTCCTGAAAACAGGAACTTTGTAACTTGACCTTCATCTGCTCTGTCTACTTCTCTGTAGGTGATATAGTAATCCTTTCCTGTGACATCATAGTTAGGCACAGTAGAACAGCATATGATGTCACAAGCAGAGGATTATGATGTCACTTGTAGGCAAGCAGTCAAAGACGAGGAAGACAAGGTGATATAGATCCAGTTGTCATGTAGATGACCTCCTTAATAAAGAATGGGTGGAGTTCATTAAGGCCATACCTTCAGTCATAAGTTCAATTCGCTTTAATTATGGTGTTTTTAAACTTTGTCCCATGGTTTCAGAGACCCTTTAAACATTTGACTAGTCTACAGTACATCTATGGGACAATGAAGACTCTTGAAATGTCTTTGAGATCTTCTTTTGTTAATTTCTTGCATCTTTGCTAAAAGACAGAGAACCTCGGCACAAAAGCACCAAGGCAGACATTACCCAGCAAGGGCACTAGCAATAAAGTCAGGTTTCAAAGAGCTACAAAATCAGTACATACCCCAGGAGTGCAAAGCATCATGGAAGAAGTGAATGGTGCCAAATAACCTTTCCCGGAATCTGCAGAATTTTAAAACAGATGACACAGACACCTGTTTTGTCCTTCTCAGAAGTCATCAGCATGCCTCATCTGTATCTCAGCTCTAGGGGAAGGAGGAATCAACTCTTTGATTGTCTTACGGGTTTTGGTATTGGTGAGTACCATATAGGAAAACAAGCTAAATGACAAAGAATCTCAGCACAACATCAATGAAACAAGGGTTACCCGGGGAGGGCACTGGCAATAAAACTAGGTTTCAAACAAATACAAAATTACACTTACCCTAATATTGCCTAACATCATGGGACATGTATGGAAATCAGCTTGTATCTTAGGTTGTTACGCTGTTGAATGTGAGTGTTGTGTCAAGCTTGTGTATACTGCCATCCATTAAAATTCTTATTGACATTAACCTGGGGAGAAAAATCTTAAATGAATAAAAGATGGAAGCCTCCTACCCAAGTACTTCACTGTAGTATCAGTGTGGGATATTAGCTCAAGCTCTGTGTGGGATTAGAACATATGACCTTGTGACTCGGAGGTGGATGGGCTACCAATTTTCACTGGGACCATTTCTTAGGATGTAAGATAAATGAGTTTGTTAATTGTAGTCCACATTTTTAGTGTACATGCTGAAACAGCTTTGCAATAAAGTATAATCTGGGATGAATAAAAAAAGAACGGGAGGCAGTATAGTGCAGAGGTTTAAGGCTCTGAGCTGAAAATCTGGTGACATCCAGCAGACCAGACCTGGGTTTGAATCCCACAGCTTTCACTTGCATACTGTGTGACCCTGAACAAGTCACTTAACTTCCCTGTGCTCCCAGGTCGCTCCTGTAAAAAAGCTTTTAGCTTAGTGTGCTACTCCTGGTTACACAACTAAAAAAAAAAAGAACAAGGGAAAGACCGCTCTAGGAAAGGATTTTGGAACCTATTACGCCATCTGAGTTAATTACCAAGACCGCCCTATTACAAAAACCCTTTAATGACTTTAATCGCAGTTCCACCTTAACTCCAAAACTTTATACGTACAAACAATGGCATCTGCAAAGGAAAGGAGACACCAATACAAACAATGTAAAGCAGAGGCATCTGCAAAGGAAAGGAGATGCCTGTCAAACTGCCCTGGTAACCCAAAATGCATAGATATTGGGATGTGCCTTTCTGGACGGATGTCCCTTTTAGACTCTTCAATAAAATTGGCAGAATTAAATTAAAATTTATATGGTACTTTCCATACACACCATATTTCAGAGTGCTTTACAGTGCAATTAGTTAGATACTGTTAAGGACTGTAAAATAGAATAGAATTTACATAGATACATAGACACTGTCAGCAGATAACCTCTTAATTCAGTAGTCTCTTACACTCTCTTGAGATGATCGTTTCACAGGATGCTTCTCATCAGTCCAAAATCTTAAGCTGCTCTTTTCAATATCTTGGAGATTTCAGCCGGAAGTAAAAGTTCTTTTTCAGAAATTTTGATTACTGCAGTCAGTCTCAAGCAGGAGAATTACAGCAGGAAGGCAAGTCAGGCCTTTTCCCCACTGATTCTCCTAGGCTCCTTCCTGGAGCAGCTCCTCGATAGCTCAGGCTGCTCACTCTTTAAACTCTAACTCCATCTGAACACTGTTCTCTAACAGTTCTGGGATTTCCCGCTGTTTTCTGTGTTCTGGTTGGCTGAGGGATGCCCTCTTCAGTTCAGTTTAGGCACCAACCTCAAAAAACTACATAAGCTACAGTTTTTCCTTCCCACAAGACACTTGAGCTAAGGACACTTTGAGGTCCCCTGAGTCCTATGGGTCCAATTACTGGAAGTCCTGGCCCAAACATGGTGGCTCCCATTTAGGTAAACAGAGCTGCATGAAGGTAGGTTAAACAAAGTACAGATGAAGCCGCTTAATAGGGACGGCTCTGTTGCTATTCATTCATCCCTTTTAAGCGGCCGTCCCCATTACCCGAAGTAAGTAAGTTAAGCAGCAAAGACCGCACGTCTTTAGATTTTGACTTCCCCAAACACAATGCTGTACTCAGTATTTGATCTGAAGTAATAATTTAATGTTATAGACAAACAGCACATGTACACTTTAATGGAAAGTACTGTAACTAAAAATCGGACGTCAGTTTAAAAAAAAATCAGTCACTTGGCTCTGCCTGGAATCAGAGCACATCTTAGTAGCGACTGCATTTTCAACATTTCGTAGCATGTTCCACTCGTCAATCATACCGTGGTACTGGCACCACGCCATGAGCGAATGCAGATGTACCACTGCCTCTCGGTTAATTGGAACAACAAGCTGGGTATCTTGGCTGTCAGATTATGAATCCAGCTCATCGGTGAGCGGCCTCTTAAGTAATGAACAGTTCTCTTCTGTCGTTAGCTCACCGTCGGTTGGGAGGGTAGCATCCATGTCAACAAATTCAGCAAAGTTGACTGCCACCATGAATTCCAGCGTCACTATGTCATCCAATGACGATTGGTCTGATGGAATGTCAGTTTCACATACTATTTTGAATGCTTTCTGGAAACAGTTCATTATCGTGACAGGTTTTACACAGTTCCATGCTGTCATTCGCAGAGGATGTGTATATGACAGGTAGTGAGTTCAAGTCTTTTGGCAAACATCTGAGCTTTTTACTTTTGCTGATCAGGAGAAGTGGACGTTTGTCAGTCCCATCCATGTTAGCACAATCAAGCAAAGAAACACGGACTTTTGCCTTCTTCCCTCCCAACAACTCTGAGTGTTTGAGCATATGGCCACGATCTGGGTACCCTCTATAAAACAGTCCTGCCTCATCTCCATTCTAGACATCGCCAGGTGTGTATTCCTGCAATAGAGCTGGTAACGTGCTTTGCACCCAGTCCCCTGCCGCACTACTATCTGCATCACCACGCTCTCCTCGTTCCTTTTTACAAATGATATTGTGCCTCTGCTTCCACCTCGAAAGCCAACCATCAGAAGCAGCAAATGTTTCGTGGTTTAGCTGTGCCGCCAGTTCATTAGCTTTTTTTCATGAGGGGACCAGAGATTCGAGCACCTCTGCTAACTGCATTATTAAACCAGTGGAACAGTGCTTCTTCCACCTCGGAGTCCTTTCCCCTCTCTCTTCCTTTTTCTCTGAGGGTTGCTGCTTGCTAGCCACTCGGCCATGATTGAATCACGATTTCAGCTGATTCTGCCAGCCTGGCTTTTTGAGATCCCAAAGGCAGCAGCTACCTTTGACAAGGAGGTTTTTGGTCTGTGAAGAGCTTCAAGAACCTTAACACGCTCAGCAAGGGACAGCTCATTACGTTCTGAGTCCATGTTCATGTTCATATCCAGCAGTTGAAAAACACTGCTCACAGGATCTAATTTTATAAGAAAACTCCCCCAAAACATCCCAATTAGCCGAAATTGGCGTCCATATTAAACAACAGGAGCTTCCATTAACTATAATAGGGGAATAATTGGTAACCATGGAAACGTCCCAATTAAGCGGACGTCCTGATTATAAGTGTGACGATTAAGTGGTTTCATCTGTACTCAAGAGATACCAGTACGTTAGCAGTAAATAATCACAGTACTAGTCAGAGCTCCCTCTGCTCTACTGTCGACAGCAGAGTGCAGCAAATTAAAATGGTGTCTGTCTGGTTGTGAGCTTTGAAGCACTCGAACTGAGCCCAGACCATTTACTAGACGTACACTGGATAATGTCTTAAAGGGACAGGCGTGGCGGCACATCATGGCAGTCTCACAGGAATCAGCAGGATCAACCAATCACCATGAGGTTACCACCTATGAAGGACAGCTGCCTGGCAGTGGGCATTATTGGAGCCCAGGAAGACACTGAAGGTAAGCCCTCAAATTGGGGAGGGGGGGCTACACTGTCCCCGGCATAGGAAAGCTTGGCTTCTGCACCAAGACTATGATGAGCTAGAATTTACAATAACACTTAAACACTTTTCTTAATTTAACACCTTAGCATTTTGTGATGACATTTTACATGTAACTTTCACACTCTTAGATTGGTTAACAATAGAGAGATTCAACTTTTGTATTCACCCTTTGATATCAAACCTTAGTTTTACCATATTTTAGATTTTTTGGTATTCTCCTATGGACATTTTATCTTTTACCTTGTATACTGTTTTACAGAGTTAGTCAATTGCATTACACTTATCTGTCCCACTCTGTGTACACACATCTCTTTGTTCCTGAACCCACAGGGATGAAGGTCTGACCCTGGCAGCTAACTCTGGGCTCTTTGTTGGGTGACCTACGGAATACTGGTTGGAGGGTTTTATTACTAACAGAGAAGCTGCAGTGTATCCTATTTTATGGAGTGAGTTGGCAGTGATGTATACCCCTTTAAGGACCACATTCATGGGAAGGTCTACATGAGGTGTACTACTGACTTAACATCTCTTCCAGAGCTTCTATGTGGAAGGGACACATGCACAGTCCTTTCAACTTCTGCATTTGGGTTAGTTACTTCTGGCTTATTGTCCAGCAACAAATCAGTTTCTGAATTAAGTGGCACCTCTGCACTGTCTGTTTGTTCTGAGAATGAGGGAACACTTGCCTCTGCAGTGGTGCTTACATTTGATTGCTCTTTAGACTCTGGTTCATCATTGAGGGGGAACGCCATAAAATTTAAATCATGTAACACATTGCTGATACTTTCAGTATCAACATTTGAATTGTCACTATTTTCCAACGTGATATCAGTTTCACTAGGCCCAGGTGATCCGGCTTCACATGAAGATTCACAAGTGAGGTTTTCAACGTTCTTGGTCAAGACTGGTTATTTCAATTTCAGACAGTCCCACAATGGGTAAAAAGTCAGCTACTTCTGAAGTTATTCTTTGCATCTCACTATCAGGTCGCATCGGAGTGGTCAAGAGTGCCAGATTATCTGATACTGCATGATTATCAACACTGCCTCCCATGTTACACAAAGGGTTGCCTTGGAAGAGCTGGGCTAGTTCATAATAAGGGTAATACATCATTTCATATTCACTGTCTTCAGACTCAGAAAGATTGTTGAACTGCAGCAGGATGTGACGGAGGCTCTGGGTGTACAGCAGCAGGAGGCTGATTTGTTTGCCTCTTTCGAGCAGCAGATCTGGTAACAGGCCCAGTAGGAACACCAGCTTGAGGTGCAAAGTCTATAATAATTTGTCTAATGGGTAAAAGGTGATTCTGGTGTACTGTTTTTACAGCCTTTGGATCATTTTTCTGGACGCACTTTGTAGACTGGCAGGTCATCCAGCTTGCTGATAACAATGTACGGGGTGTGACTCCATCAGTCAGCTATTTTGTGTTTTCCTAGCATACCCAAATTCTGCATTGATACACAGTATCTGGGTTCTAATTCTTGAGCTTTAACACATTCATCATGTCTCTATTTGTTGGCCAAATTTTTCTGAGCAGCCATTGTATGAGCAAGTTGATAGGCGTGATTAAGCTGTGCTTTGAGTTTCTGTACATGATGTGGATAATTTTCTGTTTGAATTCCATCTGGTGACACTCCAAAACAAATAGCTACAGGTAAACATGCTTCTCGACCAAACAGTTTCTACGGTGAAAATCTGGTTGGATCATTGATTGCAATTATAAACATGCACCAAAGTGCTTATTTGTTGGCTCCATCTTGGCTTGACCTTGGGGTAGAGTGTGCCCAGCATGTCCAGCAATGTTCTTTTAAATCTTTCGGGCTGCAGATCTCCTTGTGGATGATACGGAGGGGTTCTTGACTTCCTTACACCACAGAGTGAGAGCATTTCCTTGATTAAACAGCTTTCAAAGTCCCTTCCCTGATCAGAATGGATCCGTTGTGGGGCACCATAATAGATGAAAAATTTTTCAACAAGCACTTTACCTACAGTGGTTGCCTTCTAGTCCTTGGCTGGATAAGCCTGTGCGTAACAAGTGAAGTGGTCTGTCATAACAAGCACATTGCTAATGTTTTTGGAATGAGACTCTAAACTTAAAAAGTCAATATATATAAGTTCCATGGGAGTGCTAGTCATGATGTTAACCAAGAGTTCTGCTCTCTGTGGCTGGGCCTTTCTTTGGAGGCATCTACTACAAGTTGTGATGTATTGGTCAATGTCTGCACCCATTCTGGGCCAGTAAAAGTGAGTACAGGCTAAGTGCAAAGTTCTCTCATAGCCCATATGTCCCCTCTGGTAGTGGAGGGCTTTTAAACCACATTTTTAAACTTTGACAATAACACAAGTTAATTTCTTATGACTGTTACCTGCTATCGGTTAGTTCTCGGTATAACAGTTTCTCTTGGGGCTTGAGTTTTGGACAGTAAGTCAGTATGCTGTTCATTAAAGTGTAACTTAGAGACATCTTCCCCTTTGTACAAAGCATTTAAGACTGATCTAATCAAGGGATCCTGGTACTGTTCCTTTTGAATGTCAGCGGGGTGAGCTGCGGTAAGGCACTTAGGTGTAGTGTTGAGAAATTACAGTAGTCTACAGGCACACAGGTCTCTGGAGGACTCAGGCAATCTACAGTTTCATGAGATGGGTGTTCAGTGCAAAGAAGTGCAAAGTAATGCACCTTGGAAACAAAAACCCAGAGGAAGAGCACACAATGGGGAGGGGGAGATACTAACAACAACAAAAATGGAACGGGACCTGGGGGTAGTCATAACAGATTACTTAAAGGTGAGCAAGCAATGTGAGAAGGCAGTAATGAGGGCTGGTGGGATACTGGGATGCATAGAGAGGTATCAGCAGTAGAAAACAGGAAGTTGTTATCCCTCTGTACAGACAGTTGATGAGACCCCATTTGGAGTAATATGAGCAGTTCTGGAGACCCCATCTCCACAAGGACAGAGACAGGGTGGAGGCTGTCCAGAGGAGGGCAACTAAAATGGTGCAGGGTCTGCACCAGAAGACATATGAAGAGAGGCTTAAGGAGGTTAATATGTATAGCCTCGAGGAAAGGAGGGAGAGGGGGGACATGATAGAAACTTTCAGGTACCTCAAGGGAATCAACAAAGTCCAAGAGGGTAGCATCTTTCAGAAAAAGAGATGTGCAAGAACAAGGGGGCACAATTTGAAGATAGAGGAGGGATAGCTCAGAGGTAATGTCAGGAAGTATTTTTTTGTGTAGAGGGCTATGCACCAGAAGCCATACGAAGAGAGATTAAAGAAGCTTAATATGTTTACACTTGAGGAGAAGAGGGAGAGGGGGGACATGATAGAAACTTTAAAGTATCCCAAGGGAATGAAAAAAGTCTGAGAGAGTAACATCTTTCAAAAAAACAGATGTGCAAGAACAAGGGGGCACAATCTGAAGATAATGGGGGGATGGCTCAGAGGTAATGTCAGGAAGCATTTTTTCATTGAGAGGGTTGCAGATGCATGGAACAACCTTCCTGAGGAGGTTGTGGAGTCAAAAACAGTGGGGGAATTCAAGAATGCATTGAATGCATTGGACAGATATAAGGCAATTCTAGTGGGGGGTAGGAGGAAGTAGGTTGTTGGTTAACTAGGATCTGCAGCTTATCCATTAGGTAGGGAAATGGGCAGACTAGGTGGGCCAAGCGGTCCTTATCTGCCATAAAAATTCTATGTTTCTAGTATACCTGGGCCAAGGTACAGCCCCGGGGGACTTCAATGTCTCGGTCAGTCACATTGCAGAGTTGGGCGAAGTGCTAAGGAGCCATCTGGTGGGCAACAAAGCAGATAATGGGGTGAACCAAAGGTGATCCATCATTAAGGGAGGAATACTGGTTGCCACAGATGAGTGCATTAGGCACAGGGGTAAGAACACAAGGGCCAAAGCGCCTAGCTGGTTCAGTTCTGGGGTTACTCAGGCAGTAAGGGACAAGAGGTTGGCCAATAGAAAACTCAGTAAGACCAAAAGAGAGGCGGATAGGGAAAGTTACCTAAGGTTGGCTAGTGAGGTAAGTAAGGAAGTCCGGCAATCAAAGGCACAGAAGGAACTGCAGATAGCTGAAGGAATTAAGAAGGGGGAGAAGGCTTTCTTTCACATTATCAGTGAGAAAAGGGACAAGAAGGAAGGGATTGTTAGGCTTAAGAAAGGGGTGGGTGGGTGGAAGATAATGGGGGAAAAGCAGAGATACTAAATGAATACTTCTGTTCCATCTTCACCAGGGAGAATGATGGACCACTGCCTTCATGAGGGAGAAGAGGAGCAGGGAGAGAGGGGGGGGACACAGATGTAGTAATAGAGAAGGATAGAGTGAGGGAGGGTCTGCTAGTATTGAAGGTGGAAAAAATCACCAGGCCTGGACAGAGTACATCCAAGGGTACTAAAGGAACTGACTGAGAAGCTGGCAGGGACAGTGGCAGGTCTATTTAATAGTTCACTAGAGTCCGGCCTGGTACCGCAGGACTGGAGAACAACACATGTAGTGCCACTCCACAAAAGTGATCCTAAGGATGACCCAGGGAATTACAGGCCAGTCAATCTGACCTCCATTGTGGGCAAGCTCATGGAGACCATACAAAAGGAAAGGTTGATGGAATATCTAGAGTCTCTGGTGCATGACGGGTTGGCTTGGGCCATGATTGGCTAGACCCAAGGCTGAATAATCACTTCTGGCAAAGTTCAGTTTGTTTGCAGGTGTAAGCCTTCAGCTGGCAACATAGTTCAGTCGCTGGCAAAACAGGTCACAATCCATGGTAAACATTCAACACATTTAACAGGAACAACATAAACTTTTACAACTCTCAATTTGATATTCAGGCCAGTTGCTATAGTAGTTTTACTAAGCAAACCTCTTAATTCAGTAGTCTCTTACACTCTCTTGACATGATCGTTTCACAGGATGCTTCTCATCAGTCCAAAATCTTAAGCTGCTCTTTTCAATATCTTGGAGATTTCAGCCGGAAGTAAAAGTTCTTTTTCAGAAATTTTGATTACTGCAGTCAGTCTCAAGCAGGAGAATTACAGCAGAAAGGCAAGTCAGGCCTTTTCCCCACTGATTATCCTAGGCTCCTTCCTGGAGCAGCTCCTCGATAGCTCAGGCTGCTCACTCTTTAAACTCTAACTCCATCTGAACACTGTTCTCTAACAGTTCTGGGATTTCCTGCTGTTTTCTGTGTTCTGGTTGGCTGAGGGGATGCCCTCTTCAGTTCAGTTTAGGCACCAACCTCAAAAAACTACAAAAGCTACAGTTTTTCCTTCCCACAAGACACTTGAGATAAGGACACTTTGAGGTCCCCTGAGTCCTATGGGTCCAATTACTGGAAGTCCTGGCCCAAACATGGTGGCTCCCATTTAGGTAAACAGAGCTGCATGAAGGTAGGTTAAACAAAGTACAGATGAAGCCGCTTAATAGGGACGGCTCCGTTACTATTCATTCATCCCTTTTAAGCGGCCGTCCCCATTACCCGAAGTAACTAAGTTAAGCAGCAAAGACCGCACATCTTTTGATTTTGACTTCCCCAAACACAATGCTGTACTCAGTATTTGATCTGAAGTAATAATTTAATGTTATAGACAAACAGCACATGTACACTTTAATGGAAAGTACTGTAACTAAAAATCGGACGTCAGTTTAAAAAAAAATCAGTCACTTGGCTCTGCCTGGAATCAGAGCACATCTTAGTAGCGACTGCATTTTCAACATTTCGTAGCATGTTCCACTCGTCAATCTTATCGTGGTACTGGCACCACGCCATAAGCGAATGCAGATGTACCACTGCCTCACGGTTAATTGGAGCAACAAGCTGGGTATCTTGGCTGTCAGATTATGAATCCGGCTCATCCGGTGTGCGGCCTCTTAATTAATGAACAGTTCTCTTCTGTCGTTAGCTCACCGTCGGTTGGGAGGGTAGCATCCATGTCAACAAATTCAGCTAAGTTGACTGCCACCATGAATTCCAGCGTCACTATGTCACCCAATGACGATTGGTCTGATGGAATGTCAGTTTCACATACTATTTTGAATGCTTTCTGGAAACAGTTCATTATCGTGACAGGTTTTACACAGTTCCATGCTATCATTCGCAGAGGATGTGTATATGACAGGTAGTGGGTTCAAGTCTTTTGGCAAACATCTGAGCTTTTTACTTTTGCCGATCAGGAGAAGTGGACATTTGTCAGTCCCATCCATGTTAGCACAATCAAGCAAAGAAACACGGTCTTTTGCCTTCTTCCCTCCCAACAACTCTGAGTGTTTGAGCATATGCCCACGATCTGGGTAACCTCTATAAAACAGTCTTGCCTCATCTCCATTCTAGACATCGCCAGGTGTGTATTCCTGCAATAGAGCTGGTAACGCGCTTTGCACCCATTCCCCTGCCGCAGTACTATCTGCATCACCACGCTCTCCTCGTTCCTTTTTACAAATGATATTGTGCCTCTGCTTCCACCTCAAAAGCCAACCATCAGAAGCAGCAAATGTTTCGTGGTTTAGCTGTGCCGCCAGTTCATTAGCTTTTTTTCCATGAGGGGACCAGAGATTCGAGCACCTCTGCTAACTGCATTATTAAACCAGTGGAACAGTGCTTCTTTCACCTCGGAGTTCTTTCCCCTCTCCCTTCCTTTTTCTCTGAGGGTTGCTGTTTGCTTGCCACTCGGCCATGATTGAATCACGATTTCAGCTGATTCTGCCAGCCTGGCTTTTTGAGATCCCAAAGGCAGCAGCTACCTTTGACAAGGAGGTTTTTGGTCTGTGAAGAGCTTCAAGAACCATAACACGCTCAGCAAGGGACAGCTCATTACGTTCTGAGTCCATGTTCATGTCCAGCAGTTGAAAAACACTGCTCACAGGATCTAGTTTTATAAGAAAACTCCCCCAAAACATCCCAATTAGCCAAAATTGGCGTCCATATTAAATAACAGGAGCTTCCATTAACTATAATAGGGGAATAATTGGTAACCATGGAAACGTCCCAATTAAGCGGACGTCCTGATTAAAAGTGTGACGATTAAGTGGCTTCATCTGTACTCTAGAGATACCAGTACGTTAGCAGTAAATAATTACAGTACTAGTCAAGGCTCTGCTCTACTGTCGACAGCAGAGTGCAGCAAATTAAATGGTGTCTGTCTGGTTGTGAGCTTTGAAGCACTCGAACTGAGCCCAGACCATTTACTAGATGTACACTGGATAATGTCTTAAAGGGACAGGCACGGCGGCACATCATGGCAGTCTCACAGGAATCAGCAGGATCAACCAATCACCATGAGGTTACCACCTATGAAGGACAGCTGCCTGGCAGTGTGCATTATTGGAGCCCAGGAAGACACTGAAGGTAAGCCCCCAAATTGGGGGCGGGGGGACTACACTTACTTTTCTCTCAAACTTTAGTACTAAAAACATTTACCTAAAAACAGGAACTTTGTAACTTGACCTTCATCTGCTCTGTCTGCTTGTCTGTAGGTGATATCGTAATCCTTTCCTGTGACATCATAGTTAGGCACAGTAGAACAGCATATGATGTCACAAGCAGAGGATTACGATGTCACTTGTAGACAAGCAGCCAAAGACGAGGAAGACAAGGTGATATAGATCCAGTTTTCATGTAGATGGCCTCCTTAAGAATGGGTGGAGTTCATTAAAGCCATACCATCAGTCTTTCGTTCAATTCACTTTAATTATGGTGTTTTTAAACTTTGTCCCATGGTTTCAGAGACCCTTTAAACATTTTACTAGTCTACAGTACATCTATGGAACAATAGACTCTTGATATGTATTTGAGATCTTTTTTTGTTAGTTTCTTGCATCTTTGCTCAAAGACAGAGAACCTCAGCACAAAAGCACCAAGGCAGACGTTACCCAGCAACGGTCCTGACATGCTGACAATAAAGCCAGGTTTGAAAGAGCTACACAATGATACATACCCCAGGAGTACAAAGCATCATGAGAATGAGTGAATGGTGCCAAATGGCCTCTCACAATCTGCAGAATTTTAAAACAGAAGACACAGACACCTGTTTTGTCCTTCTCCGAAGTCATCAGCATGCCTCATCTGTATCTCAGCTGTAGGAAAAAAAGGAATCAGCCCTATGATTGTCTTATGGGTTTAGGTAATGGTGAATTCAATATAGGAAAAGAAGCTAAATGACAAAGAATCTCAGCAGAACATCAATGAAACAAGGGTTACCCAGGGAGGGCAATGGCAATAAAACTAGGTTTCAAATGAATACAAAATTACACATACTCTAATATTGCAAAGCATCATGGGACATGTATGGAAATCAGGTTGTAACTTAGGTTGTTACGCTGTTGAATGTGAGTGTTGTGTCAAGCTTGTGTATACTGCCATCCATTAAAATTCTTATTGACATTAACCTGGGGAGAAAAATCTTAAATGAATAAAAGATGGCAGCCTCCAACTCAAGTACTTCACTGCAGTATCTGCGTGGGATATTTGCTCAAGCTCCCTGTAGGATTGGAACATATGACCTTGTGACTCGGAGGTGGATGGGCTACCAGTTGACAATGGGACCATTTCTTAGGATGTAAGATACATGAGTTTGCTAATTGTAGTCCACGTTTTCAGTGTACATGTTAAAACAGCTTTGTAACAAAGTATAATCTGGGATGAATAAAGAAAGAACAAGGGAAAGACCGCTCTAGGAAAAGATTTTGGATCCTATTACTCCACCCAAGTTAATTACCAAGACCGCCCTGTTACAAAAACCCTTTAATGACTTTAATCGCAGTTCCACCTCAACTCCAAATCTTTATACGTACAAACAATGTAAAGCAGAGGTGTCTGCAGAGGAAAGGAGACACCTGTCTAACCGCCCTGGAAACCCAAAATGCATAGACGTTAGGATGTGCCTTTCTGGGCGGATGTCCCTTTCAGACTCTTCAATAAAATTGACAGAATTAAATTTAAATTCATAATAGTACTTTATATACACACCATATTTCAGAGTGCTTTACAGTGCAATTAGTTAGATACTGATAGTGCAGGGACTGTAAAATAGAATAGAATTTAAATAGATACATAGACACTGTCAGCAGATAAGGGCCTATGGCCTACCCAGTCTGCCCATTTGAGCTTGTAAGTTCTCTTTACGTTTTTCTAGAAGTCTGTTGCCCCTTACCCCTGACCTCCAGAATTTCCTTATGTCTATCCCATGCATTCTTTTAATAAAGAAGCCCCGGCTTGTGTGTAGTCAGCTCATGTCAGCAGGGGGTGCTGAATAGTACTTTCCCTATCCTATGTTTTTTAGCCTTGCTTTTTGTTCTAAGTTTAGATTTCTGCTGTGTTTAATATTGCCCTCCCCTCCCAGAAGCTCTGTACAGCTGAGACCTGCAGCTACTCCTGCTTCCTTTTACAAATGGACGATTTTGTCTTGTAGTGCTGGTCGCCATTTCACTCATCTAACTCTAGCTGTTATTTTCAATGCTGCACCTCCCCATGTGATCAACATACCATTTACTTCTGTGACTTCCACCAATGCGCCCAGTCTGAGCCCAGTCTCGATGATACAGAGCAGATCAGGAAGCAGCAAAGTAAGCTCTGGACATCTGTTGCTGTCTCCTCCCCTCCCCTCCAATTTGAGGAAAACTGCTCTGCCCATACTGAGTTATTGATAGTGGCTCACAGATTCAAAAGGTCCAGTTTCCCGAGCTTTCCTCCTCACAGTGGGGCCAGGGAAGCACAGTAGGAGCTACTGTTACCGCTCACAGCAGGAGCCACATCTATAATCAGAACCCGCCCCCAAGGAGGACTGATGTTCTTCAGGGTCATGCTCTACCTCCCTCCCAGAGCAATATCAGATGAAGGAGCTCAGTAGTGCAGTGGCGGTGCTTGCGCCTTGTTCACCTGGTTAATTCAAAGTGATCAGTTTTCCTAGCAGTCTGAGCCACATGTAGTAAATGTGTCTCCCCCCACAACAACAGGACCGGACCAGGGAGTTGAAGACCCATAGAGGTAGAAAGGGAGTTAAACTCTGCACTTTTTAAATACTGTTCCTCTTTATTAAAAGTAAGTGACTAGCAGCAATAGTCACTGCAGTGTTGCTGCTTAGCTCATGTTTTAGCTAGTTAGTTTTTGTTGACTGGGAAAGTGTACTAGACAAATCCTGCCTATTTTCAGGCACGACCTGGGTGGGGAGGGGGATACAGATGAATGCCAACTGACCTTGAACCACATTAAGCTGTTGGTGGTATTTTTAGTGAATGAGGGAAATTTGACCAGGACACTGGGGAAATTCCTCTACTCTTTTCGATAAGTGCCATGGGATCTTTAACATCCACCTGAACTACCGTCAATCTAAGCAGATGGGACCTCGGTTTAACGTCTCATCCGAAAGACGGCACCTCAGAAGTGCAGCACCCCTCTCATGCTGCACTACAGTGTTAGTATTGGGATATTAACCCAAGTGCCAGATGTGGGAACTGAACCCACAGCCCTCTGATCTCCCGGCGTCAGAGGCAAGTGTGCTACCTACTGAGCCACTGACACATGGTAAAAGAATGTTGTTTTCAGCAAAGGCCAAAGAGTATACTTTTTCCTTTAGGAACGTGTAATTCTCTGTGTAACTTGTGGGGAAATGTTTTAGCATGTGTTGTGATTCTGGCAGTGTAGGTTATTTGTCTAAAGTTTCTGAATAGTTTATGAAAATGATTTTTAAAATTTGTGGTAGTAAAGGGTAAGATCTTCAAGATGGTGGCTGCTGGCATTTGTTTATTTTGATGTAAGGGATGAAGTAATATATGTAGGTAACTTGGCTTTGTGGGAAGGAAAGTGAGATTCAGCACCTGACTGTGCATTTATGCAGATTTAATCCATGGTCAGGTGATGCCTCTCAGCCAATGAGGTTTCTAGATTTTTTCTTGCCATGTTTAGAGACAGAAATTTGCTTGTAGTTCTTATACTTATGTAACCCCTAGGTGGCACTATCTCTGGGGTTACTACCCTGCCTGACTTCTTAACAACAGATTGAGGGGCCTGGGTTCGATAGTATGGTGTCTTTACCCAGAGTGACAATAGTGGGGGTATCTAACTAGCCTGTTATAGCCCTATGGGGAAGCTGTATCCACCCACAATCCCACCTAGTGACCAATAACCCCAACACAAAAATTGACCCTTAACAGCAGTTACCATACAGTTTGCAACTTGCATTAATAATATGCTCATGGTTGTCTCACTTACCAGCAGGTTCTCTGATCCTGGTGTGTGTGCACTGCAACCCCCTGTAAAAGACAGTTTGGCAGAACAGCATGCACTTTTAACACATTCAGTTTCATGTCTATCACTTTAAACCCAGTAATAATATGTTCACACACTAGTTTCAAAGTAACACAACAAATCAGTTTTATTTAGCAGACCGTGAGCAGGGAGGGGGAGGGGGAGGGGGAGGAAATTTAGGCAAGAAATTATTATTTGATAAGACTGATTGATAAATACCATTAATTTAGTCCCTTCAACAGACACTCCCTTAGCTACTGGGTACCTAGGTTTTATGCTGGCTAGCCAGAAACGTTGCCCGGGGTTGCAGCTGTCATTGGGTCCCCTTGGAAAAAATTATTAATTGAAGCAATACAGACCAAAATTATTTATATCCACTTCTGGTGGGGCTTTACTCTATTTGAAATTATCGAAAAGTTAAACTGCGAACAATAAGATGATACCATAGAAAACACAAGTCACCAGCTGCAGGGAGCTACCCTGAATTTACTCACTGTACCATTTGCTGTGCAGATGATGGCCAGGCAAAATCAGGATCTGGTGCTGAAAGCTGATGCACATGGGAAGCTGGGCCGATAAGACTCACCACCACTTCATGACCTTTCCCTGAAGGTGGCTGCAACCTGCGGTGGCTTTCTGCACAGGGGTGGAGCCCCGAAGCTGGTCTGTCTCTGAAAACAGTCTCTGGTGCATGATGGGTTGGCTTGGGACGAGACTGGCATAGACCTAAGGCTGAATAAACACTTCTGGCAAAGTTCAGTTTGTTTGCAGGTGTAAGCCTTCAGCTGGCAACACAGTTCGAGTCACTGGCAAACAGGTCACCATCCACAATAAACGTACAGCACATTTAACAAGAACAATATTAACTCCTCCAACTCTCCATTTGGTATGCAGGTCAGTTGCTATTACAGTAGTATTACTGAGCAAGCCTCTTAATTCAATAAAGCAGTCTCACACACTCTCTTGGGCCGATCGCATCACAGGAGCTTCTCGTCAGTCCAAAATCTCAAGCTGCACTTTCCAATATCTTGGAGCTTTCAGCCACAAGTAAAAAGTTTATTTTCAGAAATTTGAATTACTGCAATCAGGGAGTCCCAAGCAGGAGAATTACAGCAGGAAGGTAAGTTAGGCCTTTCCCCCACTGATTCTCCTAGGTTCATCCTGGAGCAGTTTCTCAATAGCTTGATCTGCTCACTTTTTAAGCTCTAACTCCACGTGAACACTGTTCTCTAATAGTTCTGTGATGTCACTTGGTTTTCTGTGTTCTGATTGGCTGAGGGGAGCTGTCAGTCACAGTTTGGATGCCGCCTTCAGTTCAGTATAGACGCCAACCTCAAAAAAACTACAAAAACTGCATTTTTTTTCTTGTCACAAGACACTTGAGCTAAAGACCCTTTGAGGTCCCCTTAGTCCTACTGGTCCAATTACTGGAAGTCCAGAACCAAACTTGGTGGCTCTCATTTAGGTAAACAGAGATGCAAGAAGGCAGGTTAAACAAAGTACTCTAGTTTAAAGATAACAGTAAAGTTAGCAGTAAATAATCACAGTACTAGTCAGGGCTCCCTCTGCTTTCCTATTGACAGCAGAGTGGAGCAAATTAAAATGGTGTCTATCCGGTTGTGAGCTTTGAAGCACTCGAACCCAGCCCAGACCATTTACTAGACGCACACTGGATAATGTCTTAAAGGGACAGGCGTGGCGGCACATCATGGCAGTCTCACAGGAATCAGCAGGATCAACCAATAACCATGGAGTTACCACCTATGAAGGACAGCTGCCTGGCAGTGGGCATTATTGGAGCCCAGGAAGACACTGAAGGTAAGCCCTCAAATTGGGGAGGGGGGGCTACACTGTCCCCTGCATAGGAAAGCTTGGCTTCAGCACTAAGACTATGATGAACTAGAATTTACAATAACACGTAAACACTTTTTTTAATTTAACACCTTAGCATTTTGTGATGACATTTTACATGTAACTTTCTCACTCTTAGATTGGTTAACAATAGAGAGATTCAACCTTTGTATTCACCCTTTGATATCAAACCTTAGTTTTACCATATTTTAGATTTTTTGGTATTCTCCTATGGACATTTTATCTTTTACCTTGTGTACTGTTTAAGAGTTAATCAATTGCATTACACTTATCTGTCACTCTGTGCACACACCTCTTTGTTCCTGAACCCACAGGGATGAAGGTCTGAGCCTGGCTAACTCTGAGCTCTTTGTTGGGTGACCTCACAGATACTGGTTGGAGGGTTAATTACTAACAGAGAAGCTGCAGTGTATCCTATTTTATGGAGTGAGTTGGCAGTGATGTATCCCCTTGGGACCACATTCATGGGAAGGTCTACATGAGGTGTGTACTACTGACTTAACATCTCTTCCAGAGCTTCTATGTGGAGGACACATGCACAGTCCTTTCAACTTCTGCATTTGGGTTAGTTACTTCTAGCTTATTGTCCAGCAACAAATCAGTTTCTGAATTAGTGGCACCTCTGCACTGTCTGTTTGTTCTGAGAATGAGAGACACTTGCCTCTGCAGTGGTGCCTACATTTGATTGCTCTTTAGACTCTGGTTCATCATTGAGGGAGGCATACATAAATTTAAATCATGTAACAATTGCTGATACTTTCAGTATCAACATTTGAATTGTCACTATTTTCCAACAGTGATATCAGTTTCCACTAGGCCCAGGTGATCCGGCTTAACACGAAGATTCACAAGTGAGGTTTTCACGTTCTTGGTCAAGACTAGTTATTTCAATTTCAGACAGTCCCCAACGGGTAAAAGTCAGCTACTTCTGAAGTTATTCTTTGCATCTCACTATCAAGTCGCATCGGAGTGGTCAAGAGTGCCAGATTATCTGATATCTGCATGATTATCAACACTGCCTCCATATTACACAAAGGGTTGCCTTGGAACAGCTGAGCTAGTTCATAATAAGGGTATACATCATTTCATATTCACTGTCTTCAGACTCAGAAAGATTGTTGAACTGCAGCAGGATGTGACTGGAGCTCTGGGTGCAGCAGCAGGAGGCTGATTTGTTTGCCTCTTTCGAGCAGCAGATCTGGTAACAGACCCAGTGGGAACACTAGCTTGAGGTGCAAAGTCTATAATAATTTGTCTAATGGGTAAAAGGTGATTCTGGTGTATTGTTTTTACCGCCTTTGGGTCGATTTTCTGGACGCACTTTGTAGACTGGCAGGTCATCCAGCTTGCTGATAACAATGTACGGGGTGTGACTCCATCAGTCAGCTATTTTGTGTGTTTTCCTAGCATACCCAAATTCTGCATTGATACACAGTATCTGGGTTCTAATTCTTGAGCTTTAACCTATTCATCATGTCTCTATTTGTTGGCCAAGTTTTTCTGAGCAGCCATTGTATGGAGCAAGTTGATAGAGTGTGATTAAGCTAATGCTTTGAGTTTCTATACATGATGTGGATAATTTTCTGTTTGAATTCCGTCTGGTGACACTCCAAAACAAATAGCTACAGGTAAACATGCTTCTCGACCAAACAGTTTCTCTGGTGGAAATCTGGTTGGATCATTGATTGCAATTATAAACATGCACCAAAGTGCTTAGTTGTTGACTCCATCTTGGCTTGACCTTGGGTAGAGTGCCCAGCATGTCCAGCAATGTTCTTTTAAATCTTTCGGGCTGCAGATCTCCTTGTGGATGATACGGAGGGGTTCTTGACTTCCTTACACCACAGAGTGAGAGCATTTCCTTGATTAAACAGCTTTCAAAGTCCCTTCCCTGATCAGAATGGATCCGTTGTGGGGCACCATAATAGATGAAAAAGTTTTCAACAAGCACTTTACCTACAGTGGTTGCCTTCTGGTCCTTGGCTGGATAAGCCTGTGCGTAACAAGTGAAGTGGTCTGTCATAACAAGCACATTACTAATGTTTTGTGAATGAGACTCTAAACTTAAAAAGTCAATATATATAAGTTCCATGGGAGTGCTAGTCATGATGTTAGCAAGAGTTCTGCTCTCTGTGCTGGGCCTTTATCAGAGCATCTACTACAAGTTGTGATGTATTGGTCAATGTCTGCACCCATTCTGGGCCAGTAAAAGTGAGTACAGGCTAAGTGCAAAGTTCTCATCATAGCCCATATGTCCCCTCTGGTAGTGGAGGCTTTTAAACCACATTTTAAACTTTGACAATAACACAAGTTAATTTCTTTATGACTGTTACCTGTCTATCGAGTTAGTTCTCAGTATAACAGTTTCTCTCTTGGGGCTTGAGTTTTGGATGATAAGTCAATATGCTGTTCACTAAAGTGTAACTTATAGAACATCTTCCCTTGTACAAAGCATTTAAGACTGATCTAATCAAGGGATCCTGGTACTGTTCCTTTTGAATGTCAGCGGGGTGAGCTGCGGTTAGGCACTTAGGTGTAGCGTTGAGAAATTACAGTAGTCTACAGGCACACAGGTCTCTGGAGGACTCAGGCAATCTACAGTTTCATGAGATGGGTGTTCAGTGCAAAGAAGTGCAAAGTAATGCACCTTGGAAACAAAAACCCAGAGGAAGAGCACACAATGGGGAGGGGGAGATACTAACAACAACAAAAATGGAACGGGACCTGGGGGTAGTCATAACAGATTACTTAAAGGTGAGCAAGCAATGTGAGAAGGCAGTAATGAGGGCTGGTGGGATACTGGGATGCATAGAGAGGTATCAGCAGTAGAAAACAGGAAGTTGTTATCCCTCTGTACAGACAGTTGATGAGACCCCATTTGGAGTAATATGAGCAGTTCTGGAGACCCCATCTCCACAAGGACAGAGACAGGGTGGAGGCTGTCCAGAGGAGGGCAACTAAAATGGTGCAGGGTCTGCACCAGAAGACATATGAAGAGAGGCTTAAGGAGCTTAATATGTATAGCCTCGAGGAAAGGAGGGAGAGGGGGGACATGATAGAAACTTTCAGGTACCTCAAGGGAATCAACAAGTCCAAGAGGGTAGCATCTTTCAGAAAAAGAGATGTGCAAGAACAAGGGGGCACAATTTGAAGATAGAGGAGGGATAGCTCAGAGGTAATGTAGGAAGTATTTTTTTGTGTAGAGGGCTATGCACCAGAAGCCATACGAAGAGAGATTAAAGAAGCTTAATATGTTTACACTTGAGGAGAAGAGGGAGAGGGGGGACATGATAGAAACTTTAAAGTATCTCAAGGGAATCAAAAAAGTCTGAAAGAGTAACATCTTTCAAAAAAACAGAAGTGCAAGAACAAGGGGGCACAATCTGAAGATAATGGGGGGATGGCTCAGAGGTAATGTCAGGAAGCATTTTTTCATTGAGAGGGTTGCAGATGCATGGAACAACCTTCCTGAGGAGGTTGTGGAGTCAAAAACAGTGGGGGAATTCAAGAATGCATTGAATGCATTGGACAGATATAAGGCAATTCTAGTGGGGGTAGGAGGAAGTAGGTTGTTGGTTAACTAGGATCTGCAGCTTATCCATTAGGTAGGGAAATGGGCAGACTAGGTGGGCAACGGTCCCTATCTGCCATAAAAATTTATGTTTCTAGTATACCTGGCCAAGGTACAGCCTGGGGGACTTCAATGTCTCGGTCAGTCACATTGCAGAGTTGGCTTAAGTGCTATGGAGCCATCTGGTGGGCAACAAAGCAGATATGGGGTGAACCAAAGGTGATCCATCATTAAGGGAGGAATACTAGTTGCTACAGATGAGTGCATTAGGCATAGGTAAGAACACAAGGGCCAAAGCGCTAGCTGGTCAGTTTGGGGTTACTCAGGCAGTAAGGGACAAGAGGTTGGCCAATAGAAACCTTAGTAAGACCAAAAGAGAGGCGGATAGGAAAGTTACCTAAGGTTGGCTAGTGAGGTAAGTAGAAGTCCGCAATCCAGGCACAGAAGGAACTGCAGATAGCTGAAGGAATTAAGAAGGGGAGGCTTTCACATTATCAGTGAGAAAAGGGACAAGAAGGAAGGGATTGTTAGGCTTAAGAAAGGTGGTGGGTGGAAGATAATGGGGGAAAAGCAGAGATACTAACTCATACTTCTGTTCCGTCTTCACCAGGGAGAATGATGGACCACTGCCTTCATGAGGGAGAAGAGGAGTAGGAGAGAGGGGAACACAGATGTAGTAATAGAGAAGGATAGAGTGAGGAGGGTCTGCTAGTATTGAAGGTGGAAAAATCACCAGGCCTGGACAGAGTACATCCAAGGGTACTAAAGGAACTGACTGAGAAGTTGGCAGGGACAGTGGCAGGTCTATTTAGTCTACCTAGAGTCCGAGGCAATCGCGGGACTGGAGAACAATACATGTAGTGCCACTCCACAAAAGTGATCCTAAGGATGACCCAGGGAATTACAGGCTAGTCAATCTGACCTCCATTGTGGGCAAGTCTTGGAGACCATACAAAGGAAAGGTTGATGGAATATCTAGAGTCTCTGGTATGACGGGTTGGCTTTAGGGCCATGATTGGCTAGACCCATGCGAATAATCACTTCTGGCAAAGTTCAGTTTGTTTGAGGTGTGTTTCCTCAGCTGGCAACATAGTTCAGTCGCTGGCAAACAGGTCATAACCATGGTAAACATTCAAACACATTTAACAGGAACAATATAAACTTTACAACTCTCAATTTGATATTCAGGCTAGTTGCTATAGTAGTTTTACTACAAACCTCTTAATTCAGTAGTCTCTAGCACTCTTGAGATGATCGTTTCACAGGATGCTTCTCATCAGTCCAAAATCTAAGCTGCTCTTTTCAATATCTTGAGATTTCTGAGCCGAAGTAAAAGTTCTTTTCAGAAATTTTGATTACTGCAGTCAGTCTCAAGCAGGAGAATTACAGCAGAAAGGCAAGTCAGGCCTTTCCTACTGATTATCCTAGGTTTCTTCCTGGAGCAGCCCTCGATAGCTCAGGCTGCTCACTCTTAAACTCTAATCCATCTGAACACTGTCTCTCAACAGTTCTGGGATTTCTGCTGTTTTCTGTGTTCTGCTGGCTGAGGGATGCCTCTTCAGTCTGGGTTTAGGCACCAACCTCAAAACTACAAAAGCTACAGTTTTTCCCACAAGACACTTGAGATATGACACTTTGAGGTCCCTGAGTCCCATGGGTTCAATTATGAAAGTCCTGGCCCAAACATGGTGGCTCCCATTTAGGTAAACAGAGCTGCATGAAGGTAGGTTAAACAAAGTACAGATGAAGCCGCTTATAGGAGACGGCCTGTTACTATTCATTCATCCCTTTAAGTGCCTTCCCCATTACCCAAGTAATTGTTAAGCAAAAGACCGCACATCTTTTGATTTTGACTTCCCAAACACAATGCTGTACTCAGTATTTGATCTGAAGTAATAATTTAATGTTATAGACAAACAGCACATGTACACTTTAATGGAGTACTGTAACTTAAAAATCGGACGTCAGTTTGAAAAAAATTCAGTCACTTGACTTGTCTGAATCAGAGCATCTTAGTAGCGACTGCATTTTCAACATTTCGTAGCATGTTCCACTCGTCAATCTTATCGTGGTATTGGCACCACGCCATAAGCGAATGCAGATGTACCACTGCCTCACGTGTTACTTGGAGCAACAAGCTGGGTATCTTGGCTGTCAGATTGGTGAACCGCCCATCGGTGTATGCCTCTAATAACAGTTCTCTTCGTCGTTAGCTCACCGTCGGTTGGGAGGGTAGCATCCATGTCAACAAATTCAGCAGTTGACTGCCACCATGAATTCCAGCGTCACTATGTCATCCAATGACGTATTGGTCTGATGAATGTCGCCTACATACTATTTTGAATGCTTTGAAACAGTTCACTATCGTGGACAGGTTTTAGACAGTTCCATGCTGTCCTTGTAGAGGATGTGTATAGACAGGTAGTGAGTTCAAGTCTTTGGCAAACATCTGAGCTTTTTGCTTTTGCCGATCAGAGAAGTGGACATTTGTCAGTCCCATCCATGTTAGCACAATCAAGCAAAGAAACATGGTCTTTTGCCTCTTCCCCCTGCAACAACTCTGAGTGTTTGAGCATATGGCACAATCTGGGTAACCTCTATAAAACAGTCCTGCCTCATCTCCATTCTAGACATCTGTGTGTTGTATTCCTGCAATAGAGCTGGTAACGCGCTTTGCACCCATTCCCCTGCCGCAGTACTATCTGCATCACCACGCCTCTGCTCCTTTTACACATGATATTGTGCCTCTGCTTCCACCTCGAAAGCTAACCATCAGAAGCAGCAAATGTTTCTGGTTTAGCTGTGCCGCCAGTTCATTAGCTTTTTTCCATGAGGGGCCCAGAGATTCGAGCACCCTGCTAACTTATTATTACAACCAGTGGAACAGTGCTTCTTTCACCTCAGAGTTCTTTCCCTCCCTTCCTTTTTCTGAGGGTTGCTGTTTGCTTGCCACTGCCATGTATTGAATCACGATCAGCTGATTCTGCCAGCCTGGCTTTTTGAGATCCCAAAGGCAGCAGCTACCTTGACAAGGAGGTTTTGGTCTGAAGAGCTTCCAAGAACCATAACACGCCAGCAAGGGACAGCTCATTACGCTCTGAGTCCATGTTCATGTCCAGCAGTTGAAAACACTTGTCACAGGATCTAGTTTTATAAGAAAACTCCCAAACATCCCAATTAGCCAAATTGCCATTCATATTAAACAACAGGAGCTTCCATTAACTATAATAGGGGAATAACTGGTAACCATGGAAACGTCCCAATTAAGCGGACGTCCTGATTAAAAGTGTGACGATTAAGTGGCTTCATCTGTACTCTAGAGATACCAGTACGTTAGCAGTAAATAATTACAGTACTAGTCAGAGCTCCCTCTGCTCTACTGTCAACAGCAGAGTGCAGCAAATTAAACTGGTGTCTGTCTGGTTGTGAGCTTTGAAGCACTCGAACTGAGCCCAGACCATTTACTAGATGTACACTGGATAATGTCTTATAGGGACAGGCACGGCGGCACATCATGGCTGTCTCACAGGAATCAGCAGGATCAACCAATCCACGCGGAGGTTACCACTCTATGAAGGACAGCTGCCTGGCAGGTGCATTATTGGAGCCCAGGAATACATTGAGGTTGCAAGCCCTCAAATTGGGGGCGGGGGACTACAATTTTACTTTTCTCTCAAACTTAGTACTCAAAATATTTACCTAAAAACAGGAACTTTGTAACTTGACCTTTCATTCATTGTTCTGTCTGCTTGTTTGAGTGATATCGTCTTCTTCCTGTGACATCATAGTTAGGCACAGATACAGCATATGATGTCACAAGCAGAGGATTACGATGTCACTTGTAGACAAGCAGCCAAAGACGAGGAAGACAATGTGATATAGATCCAGTTTTCATGTAGATGGCCTCCTTAAGAATGGGTGGAGTTCATTAAAGCCATACCATCAGTCTTGCGTTCATTCACTTTTTAATTATGGTGTTTTTAAACTTTGTCCCATGGTTTCAGAGACCTTTAAACATTTTACTAGTCTACAGTACATCTTATGGAACAATGGGACTCGATATGTATTTGAGATCTTTTTTGTTAGTTTTGCATCTTGCTCAAAGACAGAGAACTTTACAGCACAAAGTACCAAGAGGGCTACTCCAGCAACGGTCCTGACATGCTGACAATAAAGCCAGGTTTGAAAGAGCTACACAATGATACATACCCCAGGAGTACAAAGCACATGAGAATGATGAATGTGCCAAATGGCCTCTCAATCTGCAGAATTTTAAAACAGAAGACACAGATACCTGTTTTGTCCTTCTCCTCAAGTCATCAGCATGCCTCATCTGTATCTCAGCTGTAGTGGAAAAAGGAATCAGCCCTATGATTGTCTTTATGGTTTAGTAATGGTGAATTCAATATAGAAAAGAAGCTAAATGACAAAAGAATCTCAGCAGAACATCAATGAAACAAGGGTTACCTAGGGAGGGCAAGTAATAAAACTAGGTTTAAATGAATACAAAATTACACATACTCTAATATTGCAAAGCATCATGGACATGTATGGAAATCAGGTTGTAACTTAGGTTGTTACGTTGTTGAATGTGAGTGTTGTGTCGCTTGTGTATACTGCCATCCATTAAAATTTTATTGACATTAACCTGGGGAGAAAATCTAATGAATAAAAGATGGCACTCCAACTCAAGTACTTCACTGCATCTCGTGGGATATTTGCTCAAGCTCCCTGTAGGATTGGAACATATGACCTTGTGACTGGAGGTGGATGGGCTACCAGTTGACAATGTGACCATTTCTTAGGATGTAAGATATATGAGTTTGCTAATTGTAGTCCACGCTTTAGTGTACATGTTAAACAGCTTTGAACAAAGTATGTCTGGGATGAATAAAGAAAGAACAAGGAAAGACCGCCTAGGAAAAGATTTTTGGATCCTATTACTTCACCCAAGTTAATTACCAAGACTGCCATGTTACAAAAACCCTTTAATGACTTTAATCTAGTTCCACCTCAACCCAAATCTTATATCGTACAACAATGTAAAGCAGAGGTGTCTGCAGAGGAAAGGAGACACCTGTTCAACCGCCTCTGGAACCCAAATGCATAGACGTTAGGATGTGCCTTTCATGGATGTCCCTTTCAGACTCTTCAATAAAATTGACAGAATTAATTTTAAATTCATAATTGTACTTTTATATACATAATCATATTTCTAGAGTGCTTACAGTGCAATTAGTTAGATACTGATAGTGCAGGGACTAAAATAGAATAGAATTTGAACTAGATATATAGACACTGTCAGGCAGATAAGGGCCTGTGGCCTACCCAGTCTGCCCATTTGAGCTTGTAAGTTCTCGTTACGTTTTTCTAGAAGTCTGCTGCCCCTCACTCCTGACCTCCAGAATTTTATGTCTATCCCATGCATTCTTTAATAAAGAAGCCCTGGCTTGTGTGTAGTCAGCTCATGTCAGCAGGTGCTGAAGTAGTACTTTCCCTATCCTATGTTTTTAGCCTTGCTTTTGTTCTAAGTTTAGATTTCGCTGTGTTTAATATTTCCTCCCTCCCAGAAGCTCTTGTACAGCTGAGACCTGCAGCTACTCCTGCTTCCTATTACAAATGGATGATTTTGTCTTGTAGTGGTGTACGCTATTTCACTCATCTAACTCTAGCTGTTATTTTCAATGCTGCACCTCCATGTGATCAATACCATTTACTTCTGTGACTTCCACCAATGCGCCCAGTCTGAGCCCAGTCTTGATGATACAGGAGCAGATCAGAAGCAGCAAAGTAAGCTCTGACATCTGTTGCTGTCTCTCCCTCCCTCCAATTTGAGGAAAACTGCTCTGCCCATACTGAGTTGTTGATAGTGGCTCACAGATTCAAAAGGTCCAGTTTCCCAGCTTTCCTCTGACAGTGGGGCTAGGAAGCAGTAGAGCTACTGTTACCGGCTACAGCAGGAGCCATATCTATAATCAGAAACCCGCCCCCATAGGAGGACTGATGTTCTTCAGGGTCATGCTTCTACCTCCTCCCAGAGCAATATCATGGATGAAGGAGCTCAGTAGTGCAGTGGCGGTGCTTGCGTTGTTCACCTGGTTAATCTTAAAGTGATCTGTTTTCCTAGCAGTCTGAGCCAGATGTAGTAAATGTGTCTCCCCACAACAACAGGACCGGACCAGGGAGTTGAAGACCCATAGAGTAGAAGGGAGCTAAACTCTGCACCTTTTAAATACTGTTCCTCTTTATTAAATGTAAGTGACTAGCAGCAATAGTCACTGCAGTGTTGCTGCTTAGCTTCATGTTTTAGCTAGTTAGTTTTTGCTGACTGGGAAAGTGTACTAGACAAATCCCGCTCATTTTCAGGTACCCACCTGTGGGGAGGGGGATCAGATGAATGCCAACTGACCTTGTAACCACATTAAGCTGTTGGTGGTATTTTTTGAATGAGGAAATTCTGACCAGGCCACTGGGAAATTCTTTACTCTTTTTCGATAAGTGCCATGGATCTTTAACATCCACCTGAACTACCATCAATCTACAGATGGGATCCTTGTTTAACGTCTCATCCGAAGATTTGCACCCTCTGAAGTGCAGCACCCTCTCATGCTGCACTACAGTGTTAGTATTGGGATATTAACCCGCGTGCCAGATGGGAACTGAACCCACAGCCCTTTGATCTCCCGCCAGAGGCAAGTGTGTTACCCTACTGGAGCCACTGACATATGGTAAAGAATGTTGTTTTCTGCAAAGGCCAAAGAGTATACTTTTCCTTTAGGAAGTGTAATTCTCTGTGTACTTGTGGGGAAATTTTTAGCATGTGTTGGATTCTGGTGTAGTTGTTTCAAAGTTTCAATAGTTGTGAAATGATTTTAAAATTTGTGGTAGTAAAGGGTAAGATCTTCAAGATGGTGGCTGCTGGCATTTGTTTATTTTGATGTAAGTGATGGTAATATATGTAGGTAACTGGCTTTGTGGAAGGAAAGTAGATTCAGCACCTGACTGCATTTATGTGATTAACCATGGTCAGGTGATGCCTCAGCCAATGAGGTTTCTAGATTTTTCTGCCATGTTTAGACAGAAATTTGCTTGTAGTTCTTATACTTATGTAACCCCTAGGTGGCACTATCTCTGGGGTTGCTACTCCTGCTCGACTTTAACAACAGATTGAGGGGTTTGGGTCGATGTATGGGTCTTTACCCAGAGGACAATAGTGGGGGTATCTAACTAGCTGTTATCTCTATGGAAGCTGTATCCACCTGCAATCCTACCTAGTGACCAATAACCCCAACACAAAATTATTCTTAATAGCAGTTACCATACAGTTTGCAACTTGTATTGTTAATATGTTATGGTTGTCTCACTTACCAGCAGGTTCTTTAATCCTGGTGTGTGCACTGCAACCCCTGTAAAAGACGTTTCAGAACAGCATGCACTTTTAACATATCAGTTTCATGTCTATCACTTAAACCCAGTAATACATGTTCACACACTAGTTTCAAAGTAACACAACAATCAGTTTTATTTAGCAGACCGTGTAGGGGGAGGGGGTGGAGGCACTTGGGCAAGAAATTATTATTTGTTAAGACTGATTGATAAATACCATTAATTTAGTCCTTCAATAGACACTTTAGTTACTGCATTGAGGACAAATATCGATATTCAGTCAAAACAGGAGGATTCTCTGCTTTTCTAACAGTAAGAGATATTATCATCTCCTGTTTTGTGTCATTACTATTCATGAAATTACATTAAAGAGAGTCCAGTCAAAAGTACTACATTGCGATTAGAATCAACCTACTAAATCTCATACTAGAATTAAGTTTTCATTACTTCATTTTAAAGTTAGGAGCTATTTTGTAACAATGATTACACTCCGTTCAAAAATCAGTTTCAGAGAAAAGCCAGTGATGATGTCACAACCTTACTCACAGACTAGTCCTCCCTATCAGCAACCTTGTAGGTCCTATTTCTTCAAAGTTATCAAAACTGTAGCTGTAGTATTTGTTTAAAAAACAAAATCTAACACAGGGTTGCCTGCCGTGTTGTGTGTCACTGCCGCATTCTGAAGTTGTGCATCACCACTGCATTCCAAAGTCGTGCATCACTGCCACATTCAGAAGTCGAGCATCAGCACCACATTCCAAAGTCATGCATCACTGCCACATTCAAAAGTCGGGCATCACCACCACATTCTGAAGTCATGTGTCACCGCAACATACTGAATCATGCATCGCCACCACATTCTGAAATCGTGCAGCACTGTCGCATTCCAAAGTCATGTGGCACCTCTGCATTCTTGAGTTGTGCAGCACTGACACATTTGGGTCATGCAGCACACATCTAGAGTCATGGCAGTGGCACATTCAGAATCAAGCAGCACTGCCAGATTCTGCGTCATGTGCCACCACCACATTCTGGGTTGCACAGCCACATTCAAAATTTTGTGGCACTGCCACATTTGAAGTCATGCACTGCCACATTTCTCAAGATTGGCTGCCACATTCTAAGTCATGCAGAACTGCCATTACAGGTGTTCAACACCACCACATTCTAAAGTCGTGGTACTGACACATTCTGAGTTACATGGCTAATACATTCTGAAATTGTGTGGCACTACCACATTCCAAAACCTACACCCAGCATCACCAACTCTTCAAAACACGCATCTGCCACATATTCTGACTGCGATCATCACACATTCAAAACTGTACATCAGCATTACCACCATCCCAAAAATTGCATCAGCCACATTCAGAAATTAGCATCAGACATTCAAATGGCATCAGCCACATTCAATGGACGCATCAGCCACACCCAAAAGTGTACATCAGCCACATTCAAAACTGTGTCAGCCACATTCCTGAAATGGCATGTCATCACCACATTCTGAAATTGCATCAACCACATTCCAAAAAAGGTGTCAATCATTCTGAAATTGCTTGTCACCACATTCTGAAATTGTGTGTCACCACATTTCAAAATTGCACGCCATCACATACTGAAATTTGTATAACCACCAGATTAAAAACTAAAGCATCATACATTCTGAAATTTTATAACCACCAAATTCAAATAGCATCACTGCTACATTCTGAAATTAGCCACATTCAAAAACTAGTGTTTCTTCACATTCTAAACTGTACCACCTGCCACATTCTGAAATTGTGTGAACTTTCATGTCCAGTATTGCCTGTCTTTGTCACATTCTGAAATTGTGTACACTTCAATTCTCAGTATTCCCTGTCATTGTCACATTCTGAAATGCATTCCCACCATATTCAAACTGCACATCCCACCACATTCTGAAGATGTGTCTCACACATTCACAACCGCATGCTCAAGTTATTTTAAAATTATGTAGCCTTTTCATTCTGAAATCACATGTGGCTACTAGACTGAAACTGTGTCACGCTGCTGCAGATTTCATATCACCACATTCTGAAATTGAATCTTGACAACCAATCTGAAGTCACATACCAGCTACATTTTGAATTTGCATCACTATACTGTATACAAATTAATCCATCAAGACACATTACAGCACATATCCTACCACCAACCACACAATATGTGCCTCCAGCATTTCAATCATTAGCTCGCCACATTCTAAAACTATATGACAGCGCTAACATTAAAATTTTAACATCCACAACTTAAAACTGTGTCCCACATACTTTGGAGAATATGTCATTAAGGCATTCCAATTGCAACCATTGACATTTAAAATCTCATCCTGCATTAATATAGAAGCATTTGTCAATGACGAATGCTTGCTTGCTAGCATTAGTGTTGAAACGGGGTGAACAGATGCAGATAAGAATGGCAGAGGTATTGAACTCATGCCAACCCAACCTCCACCCTGCGAGATGGACAGGCATTGGGGGCTGCATTGCGTTATCACTAATCGTCATGCCATTTCACTACCCTATACTGCAGACACTGACAAGTGTTGAGGTGCCTTGGGTGTCGGGTTTACAGTCACCCAACCCATAAGGAGATACACTGAAATTGGTGCAAATAGAATGGGTGAACAACGGACCGAAGAGTTCAGCACAGCTCATGCCTGTCAGTGGCTGCAGGTGGTGTGGGCGGGAAATGATGAGAATGTAGCTGGGACCCAAGGGCACACCGATGCCCGTCAGTCTGTACAGGGTAGGACGTTATATAGAAACTGTAATGCCCGGTATCTTAGGTATTTACAATTTTCAACATGGCCATTTGTGGCCCTACCTCTGAAAACATTTGGGACTCTTCACGAACAGTGGCACTGTGATTTTGTCAATGTGTCCCAAAATTGAGTTTCCATAATGACCATGCCATTGTGTGTCGACGAACGAAAACAGATCGGCAGGATGAAGACGACAGCTGTACCATTCATAGGAGTGTGAAGATGCCATTGAAAATCTGTAGTGAGTATTAAATATAAATTCCAAACATACATGGAAACCAAAATGCATGCACACAACACAGTCATTTAGTGAATATTTCACCAAATTTTCAACATGACATTTGTGACCTCTATCATGAACACCGTCCTATCAATTTCTTAATCTGGCCTAAACATTGTTCCCAACAACGACGGTATTCTTACAGATGTGTAAATGCATATTACAGCAGGATGTGAAACAGGTGTACTGTACATAAGGTCTGAAAAATACAAATGAAAAAAATCTGAGTAATACTACAATTTGTGAAATTATAAGGGGGTGAGGAAACTGCACAACACACACTTGCAACACAGTCATTTTACTGACATTTGTCACCAAATTTTCAACATAAGCATTTTAGGACCTCTGCTCATGAACAGTATCACTGTTATTTTCTCAGTCTATCCCAAAAACCGATTTCCCACAGCAACCATGCTATTCTGCCCCAGAAGTGTGAAAACACATTTTGCCTAAGATGTGTAAAATGACAGCTCTACTGTTCATAAGGAGGTGAAGAAAAATCCTAGTGTTGAAAATCTGTAGTGAAAATATTACAAAGAAAGGAGATTAGCAATGTGGAACCAACAACACATGCGAAAATAGTCATTATTTGATTTTTCCCACCCAATTTGCAGCAAAGGCTTTTTGGAGACCACCACAAACAGTGGCATACGCTTCATTAATCGTCCTGAGTGGTTCCGCGAGGTGACTGGAAATCACCTTTGTTACAGAATGACACCATGACAGTGGCTGAGTTCATAGAGGTCCAATAACCCCATGTTGAAAATTGCGCCAAACTTTAAAATGCCCAGATATGCACCAAGTTGAAAAAAACATTATTTATGCCATTATACAGCTTACCGCATTTCTTCATTCGCGGTCGGCTTTGAAGGTGCAGATGTTCCTGTCCACAAGATCGCGTGCAGGGCTCTGAAAGCAAAGTATGATGAGAAGGCTGTGGGGGCAGGGTGCACAGGGTGGGTCAGGCTGGAGGAGGACCACGGACACAATGAGGAATATTTTCAGTTTTTCATGTTTAATAAAAAAAGGAAATATCAGGGACTTTTTTAATAGACATTTGGTGCTGGGTGGGCTCCCGCGTACCCAGAGTGTTTAGGCTGTAGCTGATGAGGGATTGCACCCATCAGCACAACAAATTTGGGGGGATCATTATACAACAGGTAGGCTCACCCATTGGCAAATTCACTGGGAAGAGGGACTAGCTAATGGTGATTGGGCACCTGTCGGCAAAGAAAGATTATGGGGCATGATGCCGGGGATGGGCACCCCTAGCACACAACAATGGGAGGTTATATGCCAGTGGGTGGGCCCCATCGCAAATGTACTGGGTCGGGGCATGCAGATGGCAGGTATCGCCTGCATAGTGAGTCACTTCATTGCAGCGAATGATGATGCTGAATGACCCTGTGTCCTCTGATTGCAGAGGTGAAAATTTTTTAACTTGTGGCACTCTAGGAACCAGTAAGATCAGGACACTGGGCTGCATTGATCCACGTGCCAAGTCCCAAAAGCAGTGCCCCAGTGGCTGCCACAGTGCCACACTTCCACAACCTGCTTCTACCTGCCACATAATGTTTCTTAACATGCGCAAGCAAATATAAATTGCACATATTTTTCTTCTATAGCCATGTTTGTCGTAGATTCCCCAGTCACATTCTTTAGCACCATACTGCATCTGCACATAGCAAATACATGCCCTGACTCACCCATTCATCTTTCCTTCCAGATGTTTAACAACACTGCAATGTTATGTAATGTGGAAAATAAGTTTTAAGGTAGTTCGAAGGAATGAGTTAGTTCTGATTGTGGCATCAGTAGCTCCTTACAAACTGGCTTTTTTGAACACACAAATTTATGGTTCAAAATTATATAACTTTAAACAAGTAACTTAGACATCTCATCTTCATTCAGCGACTGAGGTTTGATCCAAATTCGAGTTTAATACAAGAAATATTAGCCTCACTCTGTAAGGAGTAGCAACTATTCCACTAGTGACTTGTTTGATACGTATATTACTTAAAACAAAACGGTTACTCTTCCATCTGAGCACACAGTAATTCAGTTCCAACCCCATTTCCCGACTATAGTTCAAGCGCAACACTGGGATAAATTACACACACCACACACACACACACCAAGCTTCATAGTAGATGAAAAGCCACACTGTAAATTAGAAAGGTAATAGTGTAACACATGATAATTACAGAATACCGTAATCGCTAGTTGATATTTGATCCAAACAATGAATAGTAGCACTATTCATACTATACATGAAATGTTAAAGACAGCCCCACCCTTTCTCCTGCTCAAATCCTTACATTCCACAGTCCATCAACCTCAATTGAATCTAATCCTGTCCTCCTCAAGCCCCCACAATTTGATATTTTAAAGGATATTTAAAAGACTCATGATGGTGACCGTACGTGAAGGACTCCACATTTGTCTGATGACCGCTCAGCGTCGTTTGCCTGAAACCGCTATTTCTAACCCCACCCTGGCAGCACCACCCTCCCACCATCATCTGCCCCAAACCCATTCATAAAACAGAGACAATAGGCAGAAAGAAAGCGAAGTCCATCAGTCTGCCCAGTGTCTGCAATCCCTGGAACCACTGTTCCTCAGGTGCCAACCATCATAACCTAGTCTCCCCTGGTCCTGCTGAACCCAGTAACCACCTATTCTCAGCATTATGTCTCAGCCCTGCTTGAACCCTGACTGTTTTACCACCGCCCAATCAGCCAACAGACTGTTCAAGGTACACCACCTTCCATAACGTAGTACTTCCCACATCACTCCTGAACCTCCGTCCTGTTAATTTCAATTTGTGTCCACATGACAGTGAATTGCAATCGACAAATAGCCCCTACCTAATGTTTCCTTGATGGAACTGAGGTCTCTAGCATATCTCCCTATTGGTTTCCAGTGGTACATATTAGTGCCTTGAGACACTGCTCATAGGACCCGAGGTCCTGATATGTTTGTTCATGCTGCACTGTCTCAACCTATCTCCTGAGGTGAGCATTCCAGAACAGCATTCTTCTTGTTTGCAACCATCGCCACAGGAAAGTAAGTACCAAATCTGCCCTTCTCCCCACTGGCCACCGACTGAGGAAAGTGCTCTGTGCCTGTTCCCATGCGCCTCTTGTAGTAAAACCCGCTGATCATGTGAGTAATTGGGTGCTGGGGAGAAGGTGCTGCCAGGTGGGGCACAACGCTTTACTGAAATGAGTGCTGAAAGACATTAACCAGTTAGGGAGTAAGTGGCTGCACCAGCCTTCCATTGTGGTAGTGCTTGTTGTCTTTTGTAAATATAAATTATGGGCATGGATGGGGTTGAATTAAGGTTGGACTGGTGAGATGTGGGGCTGCTTCATTTTTAACTCACCCATTATGTGCCAAATTACACAAAACCATCTGGGGAACTGAATATAACATTCAGCCCAAATATTCAGGATAGTACTCTCCCATCTAGAAGGAACCTGTTATAACCAGTGTGTGAGAGAAAAAGACAGACAGGGTGTGTGTGTGTGGTGTGTGTGTGACCATCGAGGTCACACAGGTCACAAACGAAAAATCATACAATTAGGTACAACACAACACAATAGTGTTTTTATTTAGTTCGTCGCTCTGAACACTGGGTTAGTCATTTACTTTAGGTATCACATACTGTGTAGAGGTTCTGTGGCCTGAGTGAAATAGAGGATACATATTTAAATATTAATCTATTAGGTCAGGTATATTGAACATATATAGAACATGAAATATCTTTTTATTTTTGTAAATATATTTTAAAAACAAAATATAATAAACATGCAATCAAAACTCTGACAGAGAAAAGAAATAACGACATATACAAACTTAAAGTGTGACCTTACAACACATTGTATATCATTATATGAAAGAAATACTTTACAAATCACTGTCTCCTATTCAGTAGTAGTAGTGAAACAGTTCATTCTTATATGCAATCCATTACAAAGATGGATTGTTTCAGCAAGGATTGAGAAAAAGGAGGTCAGATGGAGAAGATGCGGCTCCGCAGCTGACAGTAAACGCCCAGCGTCCAAAAATACAGATCTACGTTGGCCCAAACTACGTCAACAGTTTGCAGGGCAACAGTTCTTATCACTGATTGATGTTGGGGTTACGCGGGTAGTACTGAGCCAATGATCTATACATATATCAGTGCCACAGCATATCTAGGCATCCCCCAGCAGCTCACGCACCCAGGTTCTGCCCCAATACAATTCCAGAGGTATGTAAGATGCAACACCTCCATTATTCTGTGCTGCTTCAAAAGGCAGGATTTTATCACATGTCAGCATGTATGAAGGCACCATTGTCAGCCTGACACTTTGGGCGAGAGAGATCTGTCACTGCCAGCTGGTGCATACACCAGTTCATACATCATTTAACTGGCCCTGTGGTAGCTATTTGTTATATGAGTATCTAATAAATGTCTAATAGCTGCTGTCTCATTTTGGGTGACACCTCTGTGCCTAGGATAGCACTCTATGACCCATTATCCACTGCAGGGTACTCTGTGCTGCCAGTAGCCAGCCCATAAAAATGATAGAGCTTTGACAGACCAAAACAAACACTAACTCTGCTAGAAATATTCAAACATTGTAAGTGAAATGTCATGGTGGCAAGTCGTTTCATTTGGATGTAGGTGAAAAATCACCACCAGATATGACCAGATTGTCAAAGTCACAAAGGGTTCTAGTAGCCTAAACAGGCAATCACTTTTTAACCTCAACTTCTTCATCCTGCAGGGCTTGGGCGGAAGCATTGCACCAGGTTTACCTTTAAAGCTGTGAGTAAGGTAATCTAAACATCCCTGGAACATGCTTCATGGTTAGCCCAAGGAAACAGGCATCCAGCAGGGTTCTGGTGAGGGATTAATGACTACCCTTTCTCGTGGCACATAGCGATGGGAGTAAGCCCTCAAGTATTACACTAAATCTCTTCTCCATTTCCATCCAAGCAGTGGAGCAGAACCCTGGTTTAGGCAAATGCCAACTGGGATACACAATATGATTAAAGTGTGGAGGCCAGCCTGAATGATCTGTAGAAATCCTGCAAATTCAGGTAGTCTACCTTCCTTAGAAAAGGTGGACAGAGTTCAATTTCCGGAAAATGAACAAGGACGCTGTCCGACAGGGCTGAATAGGTAAAGCAACCGGGTGTGTTAGGGAGACAACTATTCACTTAGCTTTAATACCACCAGAGTAGTGTGTAGTTAGTATTGTAGAGATAACTGGCAGGGTACATGTTCAGTTACACTAGCACATCCCAGAAAAGTTAAGGGAGAGACCATTATTCACTGGCTATACTATTCCAGAAGTAGTAGTAGTTATTGTAGAAATAACTGCAGGTACACGCCTTATTACACTAGCACATTCTACGTGTTAGGAGGGACCATTATTCATAGCTAATACTTACAAGTGGTTATTACTGAAATAACTGGGCAGGGTACGCTTACTTACACTAGCACATCCCCGGTGTTAGGGAGGAAACCATAATTCTTGGCTTTAATACTTACGGTAGTGTGTAGTTATTGCAGAGATAGCTGGGCAGGCATTGCCATTTTATTTACACTAGCTTATCCCCATGAGTGTTAAGGGAGGGGAACCATATTATTTACACTAGCCATTCAGAGTGTTAAGAGGAGGGACCATTATTCACTTTGCTGGAACCACAGAAGTAGTGTAGTTATTACTGTAATAACTGGGCAGAGTGCACACATTTACACTAACACATTGTATAGTGTTAAGGGGACCATTCACTTGCTGATACTTACCAGAAGTGTAATTTTTTATGTACGATAATCAGCAGGTACACTGTATTTACACTAACACATTCTACGAGTGTTAGGGAGGGAACGTGTCACTTTAACTAATACTCACCAGAGGTAGTGTAGTTATACAGAGAGACAACTGGGCAGGGTACATTTTATTTACTAGCATCCTACGGTGTTAAGGGAGGAGGACCATTATTACTTTGCTTTATTATCACCAGAGGTAGTCGTACTGTAGAGATCGAGGGCAGGCTATTAAATGCCCAAATGTTGACAGCTAATGACTGCCTGAAAACTGCCTATAATTAATTGTAACTTTCAGATTTAGCAATATCACTCTTTCTATATTGAGTGTTTTTGCTTGTTTACAATTAGAATTTTATCTGGCAGTCCTGAGGATATTGAGCAGCATCGTCTGAGCTAAAAAACAACTATATTCCTCCACCGCATCAGCATTGACTCACTGACTGTGACATCACTGGCAACCAATGAGAACCAGTTCTCTCTGCAGGTTCCACCTCACGAAGCAGCTGGTCTGGCCTCCTGGTTACTAGTGATGTCTCGTTTCCATTTGTTGGTAGTTTGTGAAAGTCACAGCTCGAGCTGAAGGATTGTGTGATTCACGTGTTGGTCTCACTCGAAGATGTAGTGAAGAATGGAACCGACTGCTTTTACTTCAGGTGCTGCTCCACCATCACATACTGCCAGATGGAAATCATCTGATTAACAAAAAAAAAAACTTCAGATACTGGAAGTTGATAACGGCTGCATCTAAAAATTCTTAATTTCAGCAGTACACCAGCTCTTAAGAGTCGACGTCACTTTAAGCCCCACTGGATTATTATTATTATTACTGAGGAGGTCATAGCTTTCATTCCTAGTGAGAGGAGTTTGGTTTTACTCCAGTTTTTTTGCATCTAGCAAGGCCCCATATTCCTGACCTCCAGTAGGCTCCGCACGACATGCAAACTTTCCTCTGGATTGTATATGCATGAATATCTTATTAAAGACATACAATCAAATTACAAAAGATACATAGACATTACAACTGTGCTGTTCTGTTCCATACAAAATCAAGGATGACACAGGAAGGTATAAACAACGATCTCTATTACTGACCCCTGCCACTGTAGTACAAACACCAATATAATTTCTGGCATCCCCAGGTTCACAAATATCAAGAGGATGATCTGAAGTTGCATCCATAACCTGAGTCAGGGGTAAAAGGCCCCTACAGTACAATGCTTGGAAGGAATGAAATCCATCACAGCCCTGTAAGAGTGTTTTCTACATTTAGTCAAAAAGAATTCAATAGGGGTTCTGAATCTAAAGATGGTTGGTGAATGACCTGAGTCTGGGATGTACAGACCCTCTTCATTACATCGTGTGAAAAAAGAAATTCATCATCAGTCCTCCTCCACAAGGGGCTTCTGTCTTAGTTACAAAGAATTCCAGAGAGCTCCTGAATCAAAGATGATGGGCATATCCTGAGTCTGGGGTAACGGCCCCAGTAAGAACAATTCATGAAACAGAAAAGGACTGAGAAAATGACATGGACAGTAATCTATTCTGCCTAAGATTCCGACTTTGAATATTTCTAATGTTACCTCATACTCCCTCTCCTATCTATATCCAGCCGATAACTCTGTTAAATGCATCCAGATTCCTTGAGCCCTGATATTGTCTCTGACTCCACAAACTTGTCAAAAGGTGCATCTTTAGACAAAGAATTCCTTTATCCCAATATGAGAGGTACAAATATAAAGCATTGAAACGTTTTCAACCCAGAATCACTACGATGTGCCCTCCTTCACCTTCATCTGCATATCCATTAGTTCACTCAACTCAGGATAATGAGAGCACGGATGTAGTCGACACCAACTGACCCAGGTGCCACAGGATTACCTGCTGTTTTTCTAAATATTCCAGCCATGTGATTATCAGGAGGGGATGGGAATAAGCAATACCAAGTGTGATTGTAGAGCTGACATCATTAGCTGTGAAGTGCCATGTGGAGATTTTCTGTATATGATAACAGGCAGACAGATAGCAACTCTGTTCATTTAGCATCCTGAGAACAACTCCATAATAATAATAATAAATGTATTTGATAGCGCCTCATGTTTCAAGCACTGCACAATCAAACAAAAGCAGAATAAAACAACAAAAAATCAGGACAATACAGAATATGCTTTCCCCAACAAAAGCTAAAACCCTCTTGAAACACCCCACAACCCTGCACTCCCAGGCTGACAGCAGAGAATTCAAGAGGTGGTGCCACAAACCCAAAGCACGTACAATGATTCAAACTCATCGAATTTAGCAACCCCTCTCAGCCGAGCAGGCTGTCGCGAGAGGGTGAGGAACTAGAGCTCTTTCAAGTAATCAGACCCGTCCGCAGGGGCACAGTCAACAGACCCACCTCAAAGTGATCCACACGAATGAGCAGCAGTGCAGATCAGTACAGAAGTATGAGGTTCTTGATACTCCAGTCAACAACATACCATGTTCTCACCAGTGCAGGCGGATGCAATCCCAGGAAGCCCAAGTAAGGTTAAGGTAATCAAGGCATGATGTCTCAAACCGCGGACCAAACAGCAAGGTTGCTGGTGAAACAAGGTGCCAATCTAATGTTCTAAGATGATGAAGGCTAACTGACAACCGCAGACAAGTGATGAAGGGTCAGACCATCGTCGAGCACAACCAGGTTACACCCCATCCAGAGGTGAATCCGGGCCCTCCCAGAAAACTGAGGGCCGCCCAAACCCTCTGTCCCAGACCCGGCCACAACCGGAACCTCAGTCTTCCTGTGGCCAACTTAAACACTGGTACTCATTCAGTCTTGGATTTCTGTGGACAGCTGTTCGCACTGGATAGCACTAACCTGATCGGGAAGTAGAGCTATATCATCAACATAACAGTGAAACCTCAGCCCAGACCATCTTACAATGTTCAAGGCAGCATATATACTGCAAATAACATAGGAACTGAAAATCGAACCCTTCGGTACCCATGAACAGAGAGAAAGCCCCAGAAGAAAAATACCCGAGACAACCTCTGCAATCTACCAGTGAGAAAGATGTAAACCATCTGGAGAACTGTACCAGACAGCCCACAGATGGACCCAGACATTCGAACAGAGAACCCCATGATCTACAGTATCAAAAGCTGATGATAAATCAAGAAACCAGGATGGAACTGTATCTCTGATCTCGCCATCAGAAGATCATTGAGCACCCGAACCAGAGTAGTCTCAGTACTATGTCTCTTACGAAAACCTGGTTGGAGAGGTTCGTATAAATTATGGATGGTTAAATGGTTATCCAGTTGAGCCACCACAACTTTCTCAATAACCTTCCCCACAAAAGGGCGATTAGAGATAGGCCTGTAGCTTGCTAGGTTATCCAGGTCTAAAGAAGCTTTGTTCAGGAGGGGTCTCACCAACCCCATTTCAGAGAGCTAGAAACTCACCCGAGTTCAGAGAGCACCAGACAATCCAGCTAAGACCGGGCCAATGATGTTGATACAACCAAAATTAGGGCGAGGCCAGAGTTCAACCACAGCACGGGACACATCGCCTGGACAATCCTCATAATATCCACAACCTCCGCAGATCAAAGGTACTCCAGGACACTCCAGGCTCTGTGACATGGCACCGCCAACAGCATCACCAGAGTGGAGTTGGAGGTAGTCATCACTGATGTCACACCTTATCTTACAGAAGCAAGCAATCCCATCACAATCCTTTGTGAAAACCTGACAGAACTGCTGGACAAACTGGGTTGCACAGTCTGCCAACAGTCCTGCAAGAGTTGAGCCGGTCGGTTCCGTGCGACAACTATTTTCCTGGACAGGAATTCTGCCTTCTTATGGGAGAGTTCTGTTTGATAGAGTTTATAGTGCTCTAACAAAATAAGGTGGTCGGCATCTAAGGTTGGCCTTTGCCAATGATGCTCCAACCTATGCCTTTATTTCTGCAGCTCCCTTAGAGTCCCATCAAACCAAGGGGCCCTAGGGCAACATGGAAGGGGGCGAACATCAACAGGAGCAATTTGATCAAGAGCTGTAGAGACGGCACTGTTATAAGCTGCAGCTAACAGCTCAGGATCCATGCTAGTTTCATCAAATAGCGAGAGGTGAATTACAGCCATCAGGTCATCAGGGACCACTTCCTGCAAGGCCGGCAACTGACCATCTCCACAGGGGCTGACCTACACAGGGGGGCTGAAAAATTGAACCCAACAGAGTAGTGGTCAGACCAACTGACTGGTTCCACCACCAAGTCAGAGCGATCAACAAGGAAGACTAGATCAAGAGAGTGACCACCCTTGTGAGTTGCTGAGGAAACCTGTGTGAAGCCCAAAGTATCATCAACTGGAGGAAGTGTTGGCCAAAAAGAGAAGATTCGTCATCGACCCAGGCATTGAAGTTGCCCAGAAACATCAATCTGGGTGACTCCAATGACATGTCGGCGACAAAGTCCATTACTTCCTGCAGGAACAGCTTCTCATTGCCTGGTGGATGGTAGATGAGAGCTATCCTGCACCCCATGCCAGCTACCATGGTACACTCAAATGACCCACCCCCTCTACTGGAACATTAGTTGAAGCCCACTCGGTCTTAAGAACAGACCGCTGACCCCCCAATGGTCCAATCTCGAGACGATAGTGAAACCGAAGTACCTGGCGAACAGCTGCCTCTAAAATAGGGGCAGCATTTCCGGCTTCAGCCAGGTCTCGTAATGCAAACCAGATCTGTCCCTCCCAACAAAAATTCGCAATAAGGCCAGTCTGTTGCAGATAGATCTGGCATTGCATTACAGCGCCCGAGTTGGACAAGGTTGGCGAGCTGTCCCAACTACTTGCCCTCCAGAAATGGAGGTGACCTTGGGTGTGGGAACCAGAACAGAATTACCACCTTCCAGATACCATTTCACCCCAGGGCAACTTCTGGGCCTAACCACCCCTATGGGAGAGCACCACTCATTCGGGCACTGCTGTCCACAGCCCCCCACCAACCCCTGACTCCCTCTCCTGGGAGTACTCCCAAGCGCACGACAGCACTGATAGACAAAAGCAGGCAGGGGGAGAAGAAAACGGGCGGAGGGCATGGAGAGCGGAGGCCGAATAGTGCAGGACAGGGAGAGCAAGCAGGCATTTACCACTAATAATTATAGCAGAAAAACAGGGAAAGCACATAAAATACCAAATTCCAAATCCAAAGGGAAATGGCAGGCACTTTAGAAAACCCAAAAACAATAATAACTTATTCAATAATCCTTGCCCTAATGAAATATATAAAACTATATTAAACTATATTAAGCTACCCTCTTAGCACTATAAGATGACTTTAACCCAAGAAAAAATAAATAATAATAATATTAATAATAATAATAAAAAACAAACAATAATATAGTCCCCTCTTACAGGATAACACAGTCCCCTCTCACAGGATAAACACAACTCTCACAAAATAACACAATCCCCTCTCACAGGATAACACAATCCCCTCTCACAGGATAAAAAACAACATATAAATTCCCCCCTCCCACAGCTCTCTCACTGCCAAGGAGGGAAGGAATACAGTCAAACAATAAAAATAAACATACACATAAAAATCAAAGAAATAACACAAATAAATATAGGCACCCTGGAACTCTCACCACCAGGAGACCAAAAACAAAATTAATAAATCTAGGAAAAGTCATCGAGCAGTAGGACGAGCCGTAGAAAAAAATTTAAAGCAATAAATCCAAGTCCAACATAGGTAAAATCATAGAAGTTCCATCAATATCGGAATAAAACTTCAAATGTAGTCACACGTAGACTCAATATAGTTCCTGGACAAACCACAAAGTCTTGAAAGGAGCTGAGAAGTGAACAAAGCCAAAGTCACCAAAAGCAGGGCTCCCTCATCTCCCATACCCCCAAACTGCCTAAATAGGTTAACGACACAAACAGAAGGCTTATGCTCTGAGGCTCTTTATTGAGGAAATATTACCGCCTTTGTTCTGACACCTATTCCATTCCCCCGCCCACCTTCCATCTCCTCCCTCCCTCCATCTATTCCCTTAGAAACACCGACTCTTTCTGCTCCCCACAGCAAGACCCCAGCCAGGTAGATGTCTTCATCTACTGCATCTCTCTCTAAACTACTCTTGAATGCTGAAAAAAATGAGGTATGTTCTTTCACCCACCCAGTTCACCTACTGCTTCTTCAAACTTAGCACTAGCAATCCTAATACTTCACTGGGTGATACGCTGAGTCAGTGGATAACCTCAAATACTTGGGGTTCTTGCTTGACTCTCAACTCCTTTACTTTCTTCATTGTGGCATTATCCAAAACCGGAGGCAGGGACTTGGGTTCTTTCAGAAACAACCGCGCTATTCTCCCGAGATTCTAGAATCAGACCTGTTCAGGCCACCTTCATGCCCCTATTAGACTACACAGATATTATATGCTAACTGTTCAATAACCTGTCTTTGAAAGCTGGACACACCTCTATCACTGTGCTACTGAGTTACTAACAATGCTCCAGCAAAATCCACCACTGTTCCTTGAATAAGGAGGTAAACTGACCTCCTTGCAACCAGAAGACTTATTCATCATACACCTGGGTTTACAACACCCACATAAACAGCTGCCCCTGTATCACTTCGTCACCTCCACTGTTACCAACAGCTCTTGTGCACTAAGGAAATGAGCACTGCCTCACTGGAGGCACCCAGAATTGAACTCACTTTGGTAAGTCAGACATGAACCATGTTCTTCCCACAGCCTGGAACAAACCCAATGCACGCTCAAATTAAAAACTCGATCACCCTGAGCGTGTCCAAATCGCTTATTGATAAAATTACTCCAGACATCTGCCACTGTTATTAACCTTCCTCACCTATCCTTATCTCTGTTACATAATCCATATTCTGATTTCAATTCTCTCCCTCTTTCTATGGCAGTAAATAAAATAAATGTAAAATCGCACTGATCCATTATGCACTTTTGTACGTACCCGGCCGTGGCCAGCATTTGTTCTGCTATAGTTTAGTTGTTGGTTAGTAACTATACATACTACAGTTGTGTTATGTGCCCTAAACTTGTAACCATTTATGTTTTGTTCTGTAATTGTTGATGTTATAGTTTATGAAGGACCTCCTTGCAAATGAGCTTGCTCTGTGGCTGTTATCCCTTCAAAAAGAAACTGAGCTGAACTCTAGTCTAGCATGTCTGCCTCTCAGTGCTCTTCTTCCTCCTCCTCTTCCTCCTCCAGCCTGAAAACTGTTCTCAGTGAGGACTCCTCTCATGACTGCCCCTGTACTTTCCTCTCACTATCACTAATCTGTACTTCTCTGTTAGCCTTTTCTCTATCTTCATTTTCTTGCAGTCCTATCGGGGCTAGCAGAAGGCCCGACAAACATCTGATCTGAGCTGATATATGCACTGTAGACTACTGAATCATTGCTGTAGCCAAGCTCTGATGTCAACTGCAAGGGATTCTGGGATATGTAGTTACAGAAAATGTCAGCTTGGAAATCAGCAGAATCAGTTTGATACAATCTGCTCTACTGCAGTAAACAGTAATTAAAACAAGCATTTGTCAATGCCGAATGTTGATTGCATTGGTCCATTGAGCTCGCTCAGTGCCCCTCTGTCACTCTCTCATTCTGTTTCTCCCGGTGCTGCAGGGTGTTCATTTGTACTGCGCTCCAGCCTGCATTGGCACCTTTTTCTGTCCACAAAGAAATCTGCAGCTGTCCCGACAGAGCTCCGTTGAGGTGACTCTCTCCCCCATCTCACTCGCTCATTCTGTTTCTCCTGGCGCTGCTGGCTTCCCTTTTGCAGTGGGCTTCTGCATCTGTTGGTGGCTTTTTCTGCCCACAAAGAAACTGCAGCAGTCATGATAGAGCTCCGTTGAGCTCGCTCAGTCCCCCTCTCTCACTCGCTTGTTGTGTTTCTCCCAGTGCTGCAGGCTGCCCTTTTGTACTGGGCTTCTGCCTGAGTTGGCACCTTTTTCTGCCCACAAAGAAATCTGCAGCTTTCTCGACACAGCTCCATTGAGGTCACTCACTCCCCCTGTCTCACTCACTTATTCTGTTTCTCCTGGCTCTGCAGGCTGCCCTTTTGCAGTGGGCTACTCCCTCTGGTGAAGCCTTTTTCTGCCCTCAAAGAAATCTGCATGAGTCCAAGCAGAGCTCCTTTGATCTCACTCACTCCTCCCTCTCACTCACTCGTTCCGTTTCTGCCAGTGCTGCGGGTGCCCTTTTGTACTGGCTCCTGCCTCAATTGCTGCCTTCTTCTGCCCACAAAGAAATCTTCAGCAGTCACGACAGAGCTCCATTGAGTGTGCTTACTTCCCCTCTCTCACTCGCTTGTTCTGTTTCTCACGCCGCTACAGGCTGCCCACTTGTACTGGGCCCCTGCATGCATTGCTGCCTTTTTCTGCCCACAAAGAAATCCACAGCACTCCCAACAGTGCTCCATTGAGCTCACCTACTCCCTCCCTCACTCGCTTGTTCTGTGTCTCCTGCAGCTGCAGGCTGTCCTTTTGTACTGGGCTCCTGCCTGCATTGGTGGCTTTTTCTGGCCACAAAGAAATCTGCAGCAGTCCCGACAGCTCCGTTAAGCTGGCTCACTCCACACTCTCACTTGTTCATTCCGTTTCTGCCGGTGCTGCAGGCTGGCCTTTTGTACTGGGCTCCTGCCTATGTTGCTGCCTTTTTCTGCCCACAAAGAAATCCGCAACAGTCACGATAGACCTCCATTGAGCTCGCTCTTCTGCCTGCGTTTCCGCCTTTTCCTGCCCACAAAGAAACCCGCAGCAGTCACGAGAGACCTCCGTTGAGCTCGCTCATTCCCCCTCTCTCACTCACTCATTGTGTTTCTCCCAGTGCTGCAGACTGCCCTTTTGTACTGGCCTTCTGCTTGCATTGACACCTTTTTCTGCCCACAAAGAAACCCTTAGCTGCACTGACAGAACTCCGTTGAGGTCGCTCACTCCTCCTGTCTCACTCATTCTTTCTGTTTCTCTTGGTGCTGCAGGCTGCCCTTTTGTAGTGGGCACCTGCCTCTGTTGGCACCTTTTTCTGTCCACAAAGAAATCTGCAGCGGTCCCAACAGAGCCCCATTGAGCTCGCTCACTCACTCACCCTCTCTCACTTGCTCATTCTGTTTCTGCCCATGCTGCAGGCTGCCCTTTTGTGCTGTGCTTCTGCCTGTGTTGCCGCCTTCTTCTGCCCACAAAGAAATCTGCAGCAGTCATGACAGAGCTCCATTGAGCTCACTCATGCCCCCTCTCTCACTTACTCATTCTGTTTCTCCCGCCGCTGCAGGCTGCCCTTTTGTCCTGGCCCCTGCGTGCATTGCTGCCTTTTTCTGCCCACAAAGAAATCCATAGCACTCCCAACAGAGCTCCGTTGAGCTCACTCAATCCCCCTGCCTCACTTACTCATTCTGTGTTTCCCGCTGCTGCAGGCTGCCCTTTTCTACTGGGCTCCTGCCTGCATTGGTGGCTTTTTCTGCCCACAAAGAAATCTGCAGCACTCCTGACACAGCTCCATACAGCTCGCTCACTCCACCTCTTTCACTTACTTGTTCCGTTTCTGCTGACTCTGCAAGCTGGCCTTTTGTACTGGGCTTCTGCCTGTGTTGCTGCCTTTTCCTGCCCACAAAGAAATCCACAGCAGTCATGATAGACCTCTATTGAGCTTGCTCACTCCCCCTCTCTCAGTCACTCGTCGTGTTTCTCCCAGCGCTGCAGGCTGCCCTTTTGTACTGGGTTCCTGCCTGTGTTGGCACCTTTTTCTGCCCACAAAGAACTCCGCAGCTATCTCGACACACCTCCATTGAGGTCGCTCACTCCATCCGTCTCACTCGCTCACTCTCTTCCTCCTGGCGCTGCAGGCTGCCCTTTTTTACTTGGCTCCTGCCTCTGTTGACACTTTTTCCTGCACACAAAGAAATCTGCAGCAGTCCAGACAGAGCTCCCTTGACCGCACTCACTCCCCTTCTTTCACTTGTTCGTTCCGTTTCTGCCAATGCAACAGGCTGGTCTTTTGTACTGGACTCCTGCCTGCATTGCCACCCTTTTCTGACCACAGAGAAATCCGCAGCAGTCACGATAGAGCTCTGTTGAGCTCGCTCACTCCCCTTGTCTTAGTCACTTGTTCTGTTTCTCCCGCCACTGCAGGCTGCCCTTTTGTACTGGGGCCCTGTGTGCATTGCTGCCTTTTTCTCCCCACAAAGAAATCTGTAGCAGTCCCAACATAGCTCTGTTGAGCTCACTCTGTCCCCCTCCCTCACTCGCTTGTACTGTGTGTCCTGGCGCTGCAGGCTGCCCTTTTGAACTGGGCTCCTGCCTGCATTGGCAGCTTTCCCTGCCCACAAAGAAATCTGCAGCAGTCCCGACAGAGCTCAATTGAGCTCGGTCACTCCCCCTCCACCCTCACTTGATCCAAATCTTTACCAAACACTGATTTTCGACAGCAACTGCAGTATTGTGCACTGGAAGAGTGAAAACACATTTTGGCCAGGATGTAAAAGATGACAACTGTACTGTTCATAAGGCGGTATGGAAAACTGGCAATGTACAAAATGTAGAGTCAAAATATTGCAAAGTTGCCAAGGTACGAGTGTGCTTGGAAACTGCACAATGCATGCACATAACACACTCATTTTATGGACTTACGTCACCAAATTTTCAACATAGGCATTTTAGGACCTCTGTTAATGAACGGTGTCACTGTCATTTTCATAATATGTCCCAAACACTGATTTCCCGCAGCGACCGCGCTATTCTTGGGAACTTGGGAACCACAAGGCCGGGAGGAACAGCGAGGGAGCAGTCGGGAAAGGTGCAAAATTTTGCCCACCCGCCTTTCCCCCCTTCCTGTGTGTTAATTATAGGCATCTTCCCCTGAAATCTCTTCCCTACCATAGCACTTTTCTCTAAACCAACGAGAGTCACACCAGACTTGTGATCCAACCAATCAGCAACTTCGATCTCCCTATTGCCAACTATCAATATCCCCTCAGAATGGGGAGCTTCTACTGATACTCCTGTCACTATCAGCCATAGGGTTCCACAATGAAGATGACTCTATTATACAATCTAAAGTGGTCAGCCTGCCTAGTTTCTCTGGAACATCCCCGTGACTGACACCCATACACTCTGATATGTCTTGCCATTGCTGCATCGACTACAGTGGTACAATCACCATAAAGTTACACATCACCACATATATGTCTCAGCCAAGGCCCCCACTACTGGGTATAGAGTCCCCACTAAGCCTAGTCATCAAACTGCTAATTGGTATCCCGACACACTACCTTAAATCCACAGGGAGCACCCAAAACAAAGAGTGGCAACGGAATAAAAAGGAGGACCAAAGACAGCCCCCTCTCCCTATCACTGGCAGCCCTTTAAGAAATTACTGATCTTCCTATTGCTCTGTATTGGTAATGTAAAACAACCCTGGATCTCTTGAAAGTATCACCTCTCCATCAGACCTAACCTCAACTAAAGGCCTCAGGTTCCTGCATATAAATGTATGCAGTCTGTTGAAAAAGTTGACATTGCTACAAGCCTGGGTTGCCCATACCTTGCCAGACTTTCTTGTGATAACTGAGACATGGCTCAAGACCACCACAATGGACAGGGAAGTTAACCTGCCTATCAGCTATTCAGAGCTGATCGCCAAACAAGGGGAGGCGGAGTAGCCATATATGTAAAAGCTGGTTTAGTTGTATCCTGTACTGCTGCAACATCTATGCCCAAGGAATTGAGTCTCTATCTCTAAAAGTCTGTCTCCCAATACAGCAGCTTTCCATTTAATTGGATGCTACAGACCCCCCTCTGCTGAACACAAGCTCTTATCCCACCTGGGAAACCTGGTCAAGTCCTGTACTGAAGAAGTCATTATCATAGGGGACCTGAATTTCAACTGGCTCACCCAGGCAGCTACACCTCTGGTATCATTCTGCTGACACCCATGGGCTCACACAGTTAATTAGTGAACCAACAAGGCTAAATACAAGGAATAGTAGCAACAGTACTCTGTGACATCATACTAGTGAGTAAACCATACTATTCACACATGCTGGAGTGCTCCTATGAACATAAGTGACCACTGCCCCATCGCAGGGTAAAATCCAACAAGCATTAAACAGATCCTACAAAATTCCTCATGAGCAGATCCAAGAAAAAATCAATATTGAAGGATATCTGCATGATCTAGCCTACTCCACACTGGCAAAAGTTCTATCTTGCACATTCTGTAGAAAAAAGCTCAGCAGGTGCTAAATAGCATTATAATCAATCAACACCCATGCCCCAATCTCTAGTATCCGAATACAAAACAAATCCTGTCGCTGGTTTCAGCTGACCTCAAAGCTGCACTGCTGGAGAGAGATAAACTTTGGAAAGTAGCAAGAAAACTAAAAATATCATAGACTGGATGATCTTTAGGAAAGCCAGGAATAAATGCACTAGGAAAGTTAGGGATGCAAAGGCTGCCTACTACCTGGCCAGCTCGACTCCTCCTACCATAATACTGCTAGATTTTGGGGCACATCAAGGGTATGATGGGCCAGGATGTTATCAACCCCTTCCAACCCAATTACACAGTAACTATGGCCCCATTACTGGCACAATGGATATCCTGGATGCATTCAACAACCACTTCACAACAGCTGGCCTTGCCTTTGACTCCTCCCCAGCTAACCTATTAAGGGATCAATTAAGCTCCCACTATACTGGTGATCAAAGAGTGACTCCTCCTTTAGCTTCAAACCTATACTGTTGAAACAAGTTGAGGATCTATTATGGCATCTGGATACCAAAAAAAGTGCAGAAGCAGATCTTCTGGACCCATTCTTTCTAAATATTGCGTGTCATGTGCTTGCAGTCCCCCTAACGTGCCTCTTTAACCTTTCCTAAACTCTGGCTCTATTCCACACTGTGAAAACAGCCCAAGTGGTCCCCTTCAAAATCAGGGGACCCTATGGATCTTAATAACTACAGGCCCATTTCCATCCTACCTGTGTTATCCAGATGCTGGAGAAATTAGTGAGTATTCAGTTAAGGAATATCTGGACAATGCTAATCTATTAAATCCAGCTCAATCTGGATTCAGGGCCAAACATAGCACTATCACTGCATTAGCCAAGGTCACCAATGATTGACAAACCGAATTGGATAAAAAGAACAATGTCTGTGCAGTATTCCTGGACCTGAGCAAAGCATTCGACACTGTGGACCATGAACTGCTACTCTCATCCCTACACTCCATTGGCCTAGATCCATCCTCCTCTAAGTGGTTCAGATGCTACCTCTCTGGTAGATCACAGCAGGTAAAAGCTGAAGGTGACCTATCCCCATTAAGACCACTGTCCAGAGGAGTCCCCCAAGGCTCTAATCTGGGTCCTAGCCTTTTTGCCATTTATATAAATAAAATTGATTCAACCCTTACCAAGTCCTCAGTACATCTCTTTGCTGATGACACTGTACTGTATGTTAGCAACCCTTCGCCTAAAGTTGCTCGTGAAATCCTACAAGTAAATTCTCCCTGTTACAACATCAGCTTCTCGAGAAAAGCTTCTGCTAAATGCAAAGAAAACCAAAGCAATGATGTTCAAACCAAAACTCACCAACACATCCTCTTCAATCAATCTCCCCCAGCTATGCACTATACTTGGAGAAAATCTGGAATATGTTGAAAATTTCAAATACCTAGGTGTGTGGATTGACAACAGACTTGACTTTACTCAACATCTAGAACAACTGCTGAAAAAGCTTTGCCTAAGGCTTGGCCTCCTCTACAGATTAAAACCCTTCCTTAATAGAGATTCAAAGATGAGATTAGTCCAGCCCATCCTTCTATCAGTCATTAACTATGCAGACTTCCACTATAGTCACTGCCCCACTCCCTACCTTCGAAAGTTGGATACCTTATACCATAGAGCAATAAGGTTCATTACAGACCTGCCATATAATACTCACCATTGTTCTCTCTATGATGCAAATGGATGGGTTTCCCTTTATGTCAGGAGGAGCAGAAATGCAGCTCTATGGATCTACAGAGCCTTATCAAAAAAAACTCCCAAGCTATATCCTGGACTGCTTCAACCTGACCACTCCTAGCTCCTATGCCCTAAGAAGCAACAATATCATCCTGCTCAAATTGCCCAAAGTCAACACCAAAATAGGGAGGGCAGCAATCAGCTATTCTCTAGCCATAGCATGGAACACATGACAAAAATCCCTAAAACTGTCCTTTATCATTCCGTTTACATCCTTCAAGCAGCACTGTACAGCCTTCTTCACAGAGAAATGCAGCTGCTATCGCTAGAGATAGAATAGTCATCCCACAAAACCACATTCCAATCACATATGGCATATTCCTTCCAGCCAGACACCGCCAGTATATGGCACCCAATATTCCCTTCACCATCCTTGTACTCATTATGTGAGTGACTGTCATGGCCCTCATTGTGATATATATACATATTGTACATATTGTAGATGTTAGTTTAACTTTTTCTTGCCAAGCTTTAACATGTGAATTCTCTGTATATTTTTGTGATATAAATAACATTTTCTTTTTTTCTGTATGTATTACTGTCTCATAAGTATGTGATATAATTGCTGTGCATCAACTCGAACCTTGACCTTATCAGGTCCATCTTGTAAATGAGCCTTTCTCAATGATGATCGCCTGAATAAAGATTTGATTGATTGATTGATTCTGCGCCGGAACTGCAAAAACACATTTCGGCCAGGAAGTGAAAAATGACAGCTGTACTGTTCATAAGGAGGTGCAGAAGAATGGTAATGTTGAAAATCTGGCGTGAAAATATTATTAATTCTCGATGTTTTGAGTGTGCATACAAACTGCGCAATGCACGCTCGTACCACAGTCATTGTATGGAGTATCGTCACCAAATTTTCAACATAGGCAGTTTAGGACCTCTGCTCATGAACAGTGTCACTGTCATTTTCATAATCTGTCCCAAACAGCGATTTCCCTAAGCGACCATGCTATTCTGCACTGGACGAGCGAAAACACATTTCAGACAGGATGTGAAAAATGACAGCTGTACTGTTCACAAGGAGATGTGAAAAAATGCCAATGTTGAAAATCTGGAGTGAAAATATTGCAAATTGGCGAAGTTACAAACATGCGTAGCAACTGCGCAATGCACTCTCATAAAACAGTAATTTTTGGGATTTATTCCACCAAATTTGTAACGTAGGCTTTTTAAGAGCCCACGTCATGAACACTGGCACTGTCATTTCGTTAATCAGTACAAAAAAGGTGAAATCACCTTTCGGGGTCGAATAATGCCATGCCAGAGGCAGAATTCATGAGGGGTCCCCAAAAACCCCATGTTGAAAATTTTGTGCCAAAATTCCAAAACATGCCTGAGATATGCATCAAAGTTGGAAAAAACCTATTTATTCCATTATACAGCTTGCCGGCATTTCCTCAGTTAGTGGTTGGCTTTGAAGAGTGCAGATGTGTTCCCGATCCTCCAAAGATCATTGCGCTGGACTCTGCACTTAAGTATGGGGTGAGAGGGGGGTGTGGGGAGGCAGGGTGCACAGTGGTTGGGTGAGGGGGGCAGGGAAACCATGAGGGACCGTTTTCTTTTTCCACAGGTTAAAAACAAATAAAAAAGTCACGTGACAGCATGCCAATGAGTGTTTTTTGGTGGTATGCTTGCATGAGGATTGGGCACCTAATGGCAAAAGACGGGGAGCAAGAGCCAAGGGGGATTGGGCACCCATTCTGCACAAATCTACTGGGTGTTGGTGGGGGCATTATGACAACAGGGAGTGGGCTCCCCCATCGGCACATGAAACTGGGAGGGCGGGACATAATGCAGCCAGGGAGTGGGCTCCTCCATCGGCAACATTAAAGTACAGGGCAGGGGCACTGAAGCCGACCGGGATTGGGGGCCCCCGTTGGCAAACACACAGTACTGTTGTGGGAGGGCACATGCTCAGCACTGGGGGTTCATAATATTGTTTGTGAAGGTGTCGGCAAACCGCTGCCATGTTCACAAACAAGATTACACTTGCCAATGTTCCGCCCAGCAATAATGAGTCGCTCCCTCATTGCAGCGAATAGCTGATGCTGCAATCACGAGGCCGCCCCTGATTGCAGCAGCTGAAACATTTCAAGGTGGTGGCACACTGGCTGAACTAGTGTCAGCAGCAACATGCCATGGCATTGGGAAAAGTGGGCCAAGCCTTTAAAGGCTGTGGGAGCACTGGCCACAACAGTGCCGCACCTCCAAAACCTGCTTCTGGAATGCTGCCGCAATCTGTTTCTTGCGCATGTGCGCAATCGACATAACAATGTCTTGCACACAAAGTGCTAATTGGGACCAGCCACACTCTTGGGTGTGGGGCTCTTAATGTTTTTTTTCAATTTATTTCTTTATTGCTCCTCAGTTTGGGGGTGTACCTATGGTTCCCCCTCCACCCAACTGTATTGTTGGCCTGCCCCAACTGCAACCAGAGCTCTTCACCTCTATGCCTTGCCCCTCTCCAGCTATATCACAGTGAGGGCTTACATTGCTGACTGCGGAAGGCCAGGGAGCAGAAACCAGAGGAGCTACCTGGAGTGCGTCTGATGCAACACCATCGATTAGCCATTATTGTGCACGTGGAGGATTTTTCCCCAACATGACCTCCCCTTCCCCTCAGTGCAGGAGGGCGATGATGTCAATGATGCTGTCATGCATACATCTGCACATGGTACATCTGACGTCATCCGCACCTCCCCACATCTTAACAGTGGCATGCACCACCCCTCCCCACCTGCCTGGAGGAGGAAGAGAGCAGTCCTGAGGATGCTTGATCCTCCACCACCCAGCTGACCCTGCAGCGCCTGCGGTCACTCCTGACTCCAGGTCGCTGGCGTGGTGCGAGGTGCGGCATCCAGCACCTCAACCCTCAGTGCCACTGGGCTGGCAGGGCTCTCAGTGTTGATTTTAAATGGACTACACTCATGTTGCCCACTGGAAATAAACTGCCCCTGATATTACTGGATCCACCTGTGCAGATTCAGGTTGCAAGAGAAGGATATCCCTGCCAAGTCAGTTTTATGAATTTAAGAACAGGGGGTGCTGAGGGGTCTAAGCACCCCAAAAATTGACAAATCAATGGGCCCGGATGAGTTGTATCCTAGACTGCAAAATGAAATATGAGAGGAGCTGGCTGCCCCACTGTTAGATGTTAGAAAACAAGTCAATAAAGAGGACCCTGAAAATTGGGAAAAAGTCAAAAACAGGGGCCCTTAGTTTATGAAAAAGTCAACAAAAGTGGTTCGGACTTTCTGCTTATGAATCTACATGTTGATTATTGCATACCTCCTGATTTTGCACACTTCTTTATTTTACTGTCAAGCTACCAATTGTATTTATCTCAACAGCAGTGCTAAAACCCACTCTGTTCTGTAACTAGCGGGAATGATGTACTGAGGATGCATTTGTTCTCCCGTCACTTCTCACTCAACGTTTGTATATACTGTACTGAATATTTTGAATTCCGCTGTGTTATTGTAATTTCACACTGTCTGAAACCTGACTGTATTCATTGTTTAATGTGAATGTACCTACTTGTATGCTCACACTGTATATCTGTATATATTGTCTCACATGTCTCTCTGTATAGAAGTTTCCTTATGTACCCATTTTGTCCCCTGAGTCACACCTGGAAATGAGCCTTGGCTCAGTATGTCATTCCCAGTTACCAAAGTTTTAAATAAATACATAAATTAAATTCATGTGCTCTGGTGGCTGGTCTACAACAGACATTACAGTGCCCCGCTTGTGATGTCATAATCACTTTCACAACTTTTTCAGCAGTAACAGACTCATCCCTGCCAGGAATTCCCAGTCCTAGATCAGGTCTATCTGTTGGTTAACATGTGGTAAGCAGAGATGAGGGTGAGGTGATAATCAGTATTCAGACAGATCAGTCATTATCTAAAACAATATTTCTCTATTCGGGCCACCATAGCCACATGTGACCAGCAGCAAAAGGTTCTGCAGCCACAGAGCCCCAGTTACAAATGGACTGGAATGGATAGTTTCTTACTTTAAAACATGGGAGATACATCTCAAGTAAAAATACATCAGGGGCTTGATTTATTGCACACTGTGTGATTAGAAATGTGTTCTGTCAGAGGGTTTGGGTGATAAAAATAACTGAAAAACCACTAGTCAGTGCTGATGGGTGCACTTTGAGGGCACCAGTGTTTGTGACTTGAGAACTGCTGGCATAATGGAAGTGTGACTTTATCAGATCAATTGCAGGTCTCTGTGATATACTATTTGTCATAATAATTATTTGGATGCTAGTGATAACATTTTTGTTTCTTATTTATAAAGTATCTGTTATAAACTAAACTACTTTGTATTTTATAGTTCTATCCCCTGTGACACTGGACCCTGAAACGGCACATCCTCAACTCATTCTGTCGGAGGACCTGACCAGCGTGAGATGCGGTGACAAAGAACAACAGCTCCCTGACAACCCCGTGAGGTTTGATTGGCACCCTTTTGTGCTGGGATCAGAGGGATTCACATCAGGGCAGCGCTGCTGGGAGGTGGGGGTGGTGAACAAGACTACCTGGATTGTGGGTGTGGCCAGAGAGTCCGTCAACAGGAAGGGGATGTTCCCATTAAAACCTGAGAATGGAGTCTGGACTGTGGGGCTGTCTGGTGGGAATAGGTACTATGCTTATGACTCAGAAATGAAATTACTCAACATAAGTGGAACCCCCCAGAAGATCAGGGTGTACCTGGACTACGAGGGAGGACAGGTGTCATTTTACAATGCTGATGACATGTCCCACCTCTACACCTTCACTGTCACCTTCACTGAGAAACTCTACCCTGTCTTCAGTCCTTGGTATAGTTATAGTGGTAAAAATGCAGAACCCCTGAAACTACTTCACCTGACACTATAACCAAACTCCTGGTTCTCACTGATAATAAGCATGGAACTCGTTACTGCTGGGACTATTTATATTGCCTGGTATGTTCATTTATGGGTGATGCCCAACTGCACGTTTAATTAAAAAAACTACAGATTTTTAATCCTAATTACATTTTAAATCAGTGGCGGCTGTAATGGAAGCCGGGGTTCAGCAAAGTTCACAAACAGGAAATTCACAAAGTGCTGTTTACATTAGTTATATATGGTTTGGGATGACTCTGACTAGAAAGATTATTAAAAACTACAAACCTTTAATTTTAATTAAAGTTCAGTTTGAAGTACAATGTAAAGCGATGTTCCTCAATGTTAACACATTTGGAGCCTCTCTATGTAATGTTTACATTGACTGCACAGTTACGGTTTGTTGTAATTTGTTTACTGAGGAAGACACACTGAACTGATGCTCATTTCCAGGTGTGACCCGGGGAGGGAGGGGGTACAATCAGGAGAAAATAGTAGCAAAAAGTAAGTACAGGGCATGAATGCAGACACAAATAAGTAATAAATTCAAATACTGGAGCCGAATGCTGCCACCATGAGCTCAGGTCTGTTTTCCAGCTACTTCTATAGACCCCCCTCCATCTCTACTTTTAAGGGTCAAAAGGCCTTCTCTGTTGCTGATTCCTCCCTCTGGATCAGCCTCTCTTTCACCCTGTGCTCCCTCTCCTCCAACTCCATAAATCTCACGTTTTTTGTGTTTACAAACTTCCTTACAGTTGTAACCCCTAGGTGGCGCTACCCTAAGGGATACTACCCCTGCCTGCGTAACTAAGTGCAGGTTGAGAGGTCTGAATTCTAGAAATGGATGCCTCCACCTGGAGGGCAGGGTCAATGCTAGCGTAGCTGCCGTGGGTACAGCCCACTGGGACGCTGTCACCCACCTCTTCCCCTCTAGTGGCCTAGACTGTTCAGTGAATGCACAATTGCAGTTAACACCAGAATACAATGTCAACCCCACACTTGTTGCACTTAGGATCAGCTGGCTTGACCCTGGGGACCACCTGTAAAATAAAGCTTATAACAGTAAAAAGCAGTATTGCAATATTTCTTACACAGCGGTACACCACAACCAGTTTAAGTGCAAAAAGATTCAGATCTGATTTATTGAGGGGGCTGGAACAAGGGAGGGGCAGTAATTTGGTGCTTGATTCTAGTTCTGTTTTAATCAGGTTAAGTAAGCATGTTTCTAAGAGTTCCTCTAGCACAGTCACACACTCTCTGGGTATGCAGTTGGTCTGCAGGCTAGCCTGAAGCATTGCCAAGGGTAAGCCAGCATTGCAGCTGTTGTTTGGGCCCTTAGGGAAAAGAAAACACAACATGCACTTTAACCCAATATTTGTATTCCAGAGCTGAAGGGCTCAGTTTTTGAAAATCAATCAAAACAATTAAATCAGATGACACACTTTTGATTTGAGCTTTGTTGCAGGGAGCTACCCTGGTGTTACAGACCAGGTTGCAGGATGGCCAAAATGGAGACCTCAGGATGAAGTGCTGTTTTGCCAGGAGAAGCAGGGCCCACACGATGCACCATGGTGTCTTTTCTGTTAGTTGGTATTGAGCAGGGAGCCGAATCCCCAGGCGGGTCTCTCATCACATGTAGCTCTGCGGTGTGAGCGGCAATCTTGGCCGAGGTGGTGAGGCCCAGATGAGGTGACTGAGATGGATACAGTCCTATTAAAGCAACTGGATACAGCTTTAGCAAGCGTGACACATTCAGACAGTGGGGAGTCAAATCGCGTCCCACAATTGACATTCAGCACACTTATAGTAAAGGTATGTAATTACCACAGATTCAGATGACAGTCCGGTTGCTATTCACAGTGTCTCTGAACAAACCGTATGCTCTATGGTAGTCTCGGGTCCTGACAAGCCGATTGCACCGAGGCAAATCTTCGGTCCGCTTCAGGCGAATTGCATTTTGTCACTTTCAGGTTCCGATCGCAAAAGCTGCAGTTTCAGATAAAGTACGATTTCAAATCTCAGGGTCTCTTCACTTGGGATGATGGTAGCAGGCAGGCCAGACACAACCTTCCACTGATTTCCCTTGCGCACCACGCAGAAGCAGCTGCTCAAATTACTCGAGCTGTTCACTCTTTCAACTCCAATCTCTCTCTGAACTCAGTGCTGCAGGCAGCACTGGGACTTCCTAGTGATGCAAAAAGTTTTGGTTGGTTGATCCATCTGTCTGTCACAGCAAGGGCTCCTCCTCCAGGTCCATTTAGGTGCCAAATTGTAAAACCAACAATTCCTACAGAAATTCACTCCCACAAAACCCCTGGGGACAACCTCCATTTTAGAGTCCTCAAAGGTTCTGATTGGTCCAACCTGGCAGTCCAGAACCAAGGTGGTGGTGCAATACTGAACGTCCATGCTGCAAAGGAAGGCAGTTTAGACAAACCACAATATTATTATTACTAAAGCAGATAACCAGCAAACAATCACGGCTCTTAACGGAGCTCCCTCTGCTCAATTAGCGATCACAGAATGGAGCAATTGTACTGCAGCCCAAGCGGGACTCGAGCCTAGAAACACTTGGCCCCCACCTAGATTGATTATAAACAATGAATATGACACTTCTTAAAGTGACAGGCACGGAGGCTAACAGGACACGTGCATGCAATATCTTTAAACTGTTGGGAATACAGAACACCAACCTGGCAGAGTCATTAGGCAAGCCCAGGAAGACAATTTAGGAACCCCTATTTGTGGGGGGGGGGAGGAGGTTACACCATCTCCCCTCTTTATAAAATGCAACACATGGTAAGGCAAGGATTCATTTTTAATGGGTACAATTATTATAAATGCAGAACCACAGATTACTGAATCTAAGTTATTTGAAAATCCTTGAACCCGGTAGTGTTCTCCTTTTCTTGGATCAAGAACATTATGGATACATTATATAAAATTGGCCTGGGGCGGGACCAGCAGACATTGACCCCTAGGTACTTAAAACCTATTGATGTCCATTGCAAAGGCAATGTGTCTTTAGGTGCTTATGCTGACATGTATATAGGGGGCAGGACAATGGATTTAGGCTGATTTTGTACCCTGATATTGCCCCGAATGCACTCAGTAGCTCCACTAGCTGGGGGGGGGGGTGATTCCTCAGGCCTTGTAGTACAGACCAGTAGGTTGTCAGTATACAGAGTGACCTTAGCTGTGGTGCCCCCCCAGTCACCTGGTAATCCCCTAATTCTGTCTTATATGACTGTGCGTGGGCCAAACTGTATTTCCAAATACTGTGAACATTAGGCTTCCGGAATATTCAGATTGCCTTCCCAAACAGTCCGCTATCTGGCCGCTATTTGGGAAGCACTATCTGGAGAGTAAGATTTTGAGGTTTTGCAGAGCTTCCTTGGCCAGTCAGATGCTGTTTCTGGAGTTCGCAACCGAGGACACCATGTGATCTTCTCACTCCAGCTTGGTAGAGGAGAGGAGATAGTTTTTCTGAGAGCGAGCTCCAGCAACTTCAAATGGCCCCCAAACAACTTTTGTTTTATCGATGGGCTTCTGTTTGATCAGTAACCGACTCTGATCACTCAGCATCAGAATGTTTTTTAACTACTAATGTTCAACATATCCCTTGTGTTACCCCACCTGCTGAACATGACAGGAGTCATTTTTTAAATCCCCTCTGATGCTTGTGTAACCCCCCTACAAAAGGGGGGTTCCTAAAAGCCTTCCCGAAGCTTGCCTAAGTGCTCCCTGCCTACTGGCGTTCAGCGTAAGGCCGCTTAAGTGTGGGTGCTGTGAATGCTTTTAGAGTCTCTGGTACTGTCTCTTTAAGAGCTGCCTGCTTGCAGGCTTTATTAGTTTATGTAGGGTGACTGTGGGTTTACTGCTCGAATCCCACTTGAGTGGTTGTTTGAATTGCTCCGTTTCTGCAGTTGCTAAGAGAGCAGAGGGAGCTTGGTTAAACAATGTAACTGTTTGCTGGAAAAGATGTGATGCCAATGCAAAAATGTAGTTTGTTTAACCTGTCTTATTTGCAGCTGGGACTCTGTGTGTGCAGCACCTCCATTTTGGACCCAAACTGATGAGATGGGCCCATTGGGGAAGGGGGGACTTAAAATGGAGACCACTGGAGCCAATTAGAATTTGGACTCCCACTGGGAGCCTGCCTGAAGGGGAATATATGGCAGGTGCTCCTGGGAAGTGTAGTTTGGACCCTGGCACCTTTTTTGCACCAATAGAGGGCATATGGCATGACTGACAAAACAAAGCAGCCAACCGGAGCCCTGTGGGGGAGAGGAAACTGCCCTGCAACCGTCCTGGAGGGGCAGAGTAGTTGGTGATCGTGAAGGTAGAAAGAACTCTGGCTCCAGCACTGTGGAAGTCTTTGCACGGGAAGTGCGTGTGACAGACCAAGAGGTCGGGCGATAGCATCGCCAGAAGGAGCGGACAAGATCCGTGGAGGAGTGCAGGCAGAGCTGGCTGTACATTTACGGCTATCTATCAGGCTCACCCTGTAGAGGCCTGGAGAATCTGCTTCAATCGCACTCGGTCTGTCAGGACATGTGAAGCTGCGTCGTTTGGCCCGGTTATTGCAGTGAAAGCGATTGGGAGTATAAAGCAGCTGCCTGGTATGGTACCCCTCTGCTCTTCGTATAAATGTGTGGAGAAGTGTTTGGATCTCAGGCTTGGTCCTGCGAGTGGTGTGAGAACGATCTTTCTGCAGGAGTTGTGAGTACTCAGTCAGGGTAGCTCCCTGTCAGATGTTCCTTAGGAGGGAAAGATTTGTCTGTCTGCTTTACTGGCTACACGAACTGAGCCTGCTGGCTCTGCTTAATCCATTTAGGTATCAAATGCTTGTTTTCTGTTTCAGGGCCCCAACCAGCTGCACTGAATAGGCTAGCCTTCTACTGCCTGGGTACCCAGAGACAGTGATTTATAGGTTTGGCCTGTGCACAGTGCCCTAGGGCTATATATATATATATATATATATATATATGAGTGTTAAGGTAATCAACCTGATCTCCGCCATCCTTGTTACTTCCCCCTTAATAAATCAGATTTGTTGTTGCAAGGTATACTGTTTGAACTGCGTGTTTGTGCTACCCTTTTGTGCATGGGTATTTGTATAACTGCACCTTATTTTACAGGGCGTCCTCAGCACCAAGTTGGCCATCCCGACCTCAGGGTGAGTGTGAGTCATATCGACAGTGTGGGGATCGCTGGTGAGTCACTAGTGGGAAGAAAGGGGGGTTGCAGTGACCCAGAGGGCTGTGACCAGGTCACATCTGACTGTTCCAACCCCAACCTCTGACCTAGGCCCCTCAACCTGTCAGTAGTTGGTCAGGCAGGGGTAGTAACCCTTGGGATAGCACCACCTGGGGGTTGCACTTGCTTTCACAGTCACACTGTGAAATCACCTTTCACATGAGATTTAAAAATTCCACCTGTGTTGATCATAAAGTCAGGTCAGAACAAAACAGTTGGAAATTTGGGGTCAAAATGTGGGACGCCAGCGAAAATTTGATATTGCCTCTCAGCTGCCGTGTCCTGGGTGAATAACAGTCTATAAATGTGTAAAGGCAGGACACCGCTGAAAATGACATATTACGAACGTATGAAACTGCTACCAGATACAGGCTATTTCAATCTATCAAGTCTGCTTGAATGTAGCTCTGCCTTGTGGATACTAGAACTGCTCCCTCCTTAGATACTACCTCCCTCCCTCCCCCTCTCAACCCCACCCCACTAGTCCTCCCCATTACAATCTGCCCTTTCACCCTGTCCCACACCCTCTTAAAGCTGTCTACTGTCCTCAGTAATACCACCTTCTCCAGGAGCCCGTTCTGCCTGGACGCCACTCTTTCAGTGAATACGTTCCTATTTATTTCCCTTTTAAATATTTCTCCTCCCAATTTAAGACTGTGCCCCCTCATTTTGCCATTTCCCCTGACATTGAAGATGCCTTCTGTTTTGACCTTATTTATACCATTAAGGTACTTAAAGGTTTCCGTCATGTCCCCCTCCCCCCTTCTTTCCTCCAATGGGTACATGCTGAGCACCCTTAACCGCTCCGGATAGGGTGTGTCCTGTAAGCCCTGGTATTATCTTTGTTGCTGTTCGCCACACCTCCCCCCCCCCGGGAAATTTATATCCTTTTTCAGGTGTGGGCATTAGAACTACACACACTACTCCAGCTGCAGTTTCACCAGCGACATGTAACGTGTCAGAAAGACCTCCCTTCTCCAGGATGTCAATCTTCTAACTGTGCACCCCAGCATTCTATTATATTTGATCTGGTCTATCCTCGGTAAATATTAAGTAAAATGTATTCAAGCAAGACCGTGTATGACAGCAGAGCAAGCTGTTAATATTCAGCATTCACACACTCAGCCAGCAAACACTACCTGGGGACAGAGTCAGGACTGCGGGAGCCCTAAAGGCCATGGGACCCCATCCCCAAGCACACAGCCTGCAAACACTACCTGGGGACTGAGTCAGGACTGCAGGAGCCCTAAACGGTGCAGGACCCCATCCCTAAGCACTCTCAGTGTGCAAACACTACCTGGGAACAGAGTCAGGACCACAGGAGCCCTAAAGGGTGTGGGACCCCATCCCTAAACACCCTTAGTCTGCAAACACTACCTGGGGAGAGAGTCAGAACCATGGGAGCCCTAAAGGCCACGGGGCCCCATCCCCAAGCACACTCAGCCTTCAAACACTACCTGGGGAGAGAGTCAGGACCTCAGGAGCCCTAAAGGCCACAGAACCCCATCCCCAAGCACACTCAGCCTACAAACACTATCTGGGGAGAGAGTCAGAACCACAGGAGCCCTAAAGAGCACGGGACCCCATCCCTAGGCACATACAGCCTGCAAACACTGCCTGGGAACAGAGTCAGGACCACGGGAGCCCTAAAGGTAAACGGCTGCCTTCTAGGACAAGCTTCTTTGTGTGGGGGTGTTCTTTTTTGCCCTCCTATAGTGACTGATTGTTTCTGCCATTTCACTGAGCACACCCTGAAGCCTGGAACTGAGTTGCATTCCGTGGAAGCTTTAAGGGACACACATCAATGGACTGCCTTGTGTACTGCTAGCTGCTTTACTTTAATGCCTGATTTATTTGCTGATCTGGTCGGACTAAATGTACCTGCCTAGTAATACTTACTAGCATTTTTCTGCATGCCTGGAATTTAGAGTACTGTGAGCTTGGGGTGAGGTATATTTTACAGCCTAGTGTTTTCCTGTTTATTTCTTTTATAGCCCTGCAGTTACAATGCTGCTCTTAGTGCCTGCTTTACAGTTACTGTTTACTGTTGTTTTAGTCACAGACTTACTGTGTTTCAGCGTATTCCTGGCTACTGCAAGCCTACCGCATGGCTGGCATCTCTCAGCAGATCCTCAGGCCCCATTGTTCTCCTCCTCCTCTCTCTCAGGCTGGTTCCCAGTTCACACAAGCCCACTAGGGTCCAGCCTGCCTGCAGTTCTCCAGCCTACCTCCCGCTGCATACTAATGTGGATCCTTTGTCTCTCTCCCTTATTTTAGACCATGGACCCCATCTCCATGCACACTTTGCCTGAAAACACTACCTGGGGACAGAGTCAGGACCACGGGAACCCTAAAGGTAAATGTCTCCTTTCTAGGACAAGCTTTTGTGCGGGGGTGTTAGCCTGTCAAAGCTTCTTGTCGACTGCTCAGCCCACCCAGGGGCATCCCTTAATTTATAATCCCACCCCCATCACATGACTAAGTGTCTACACTCCCCCAGTAGGTTATATCCCACCACAACCAAAGGGCCTGTGTGCCTAACAGCTCTGATCTCCCATCATTCCACACTCCTACACTATCCTAACTCTCCCCCCTCCCACCCTCTTATTATTGTGCCACCTGGCCTCTAGGAGGTGGTATTTCACCCTCTTCTTTGCTACTCTTCCCCAGCTTTTTCTCCTCCGTGGCTCTAACCCTCCCCCACTAATTTCCCCTTATCTCTCCTCTTTGGCTACTACCTCTCTTCCCCCACCCAGATCTCGAACCTTGCACCCTTCACATAGGAGTTGGGCACCCTACCCCTGCGCCATGGAGGCTGCCCTAATAACCTGAGTCTTTTGGCACCCTTTATCCCTCCCCAGCTACTATGGGTCCACTCACTGCCCTTCTTACTCCCATCTCCTTCCTCCTCATTACACTTCTCCCACTTGCCCCACTAGCCACACCCCATAGCCCCTACCCTTACATCACATGCCACCTCATTACTCTGCACTCACCAGTTACCCTCCCCCTTCCTACACTGTGTCACCCCCCCACCGTATGACTTCACGTGGCCATCCCTCCTCCTTGCTACCCCTAGTCTCCACGTCCTACCTATTCCTGTCTTTCTTTCTTGACCTGCCACAACTCTGGCCACCTCATTAGCCCACAAAAATGCCCTATGCCAGCTGCTTTTCAGAACCCTCTCCCTACTACTACTAATGTCTGGGAATATCCACCCCAACCCTGGCCCTCCTACACCCCCCACAATCTCAGGCACCCATGCCTGGACTACACATTGCTTCCATTAACATCTGCAGTATCCCCCCAAAATATTCAGTGACCTCCAGGTCTGGATAACCCAACACCAGCCTGATATCCTCGCACTGGTGGAGACCTGGCTATCCAAATCCACCCCAAAATCTTTCATCTCAATCCATGGTTATTCCCTGTTCTGCAGTGACAGAATTGTCAAATGTAGGGGTGCCTACCTGCGTGATTCCTACCAGGTGCACGCCCTCCCCACCTCCCAGCTAGCCAGTGCAGCCCAAGCCTGATCTATTAATGTCTCCCTTAACCCTGCCAGGGCCCCACTTATAGTTACCGCAGTATACTTCTCACCTCATGGCCAAAAACCGGCCTTCCAGACACTCACCGATAGCCTCTCTCAACTCCTTCCCAAAGCTGAGCAAATTACCCTGAGAGACCTCAACATAATCTGGCTCTCTCCCTCAGTTTTCCACTACAAAGATGCCCCAGCAGCACTGGACATCACCCAACTCATCTCATGCCCCACACTCCTAAATCATGATAGTGGAACTGCCACGTTGTTGGATCCCACCCTGTAGTTCTGTCACACCGCACCCACAAATTCATGGATATCTCCATCCTTCCCAATGCCCTTAGTGACCACTCCCTGATCCTTTGCACCTCCTGGTCCTGTCTGGCACAGAAGCCACCCCCAAAAACTATCCTCACTAGACTGCTCAGACCAGGCAAACTAAGACACTTAAAATCCTATCTTGCTCACTGTGACTGGCCCCCCCCCCCCCGTATCGCTCCCAGGACCTTGATGCCACCCTGAATTACTTCATTAACACCTTCAATGAAGCCTGTAATAGATCTGTCCTCCCTTCACAAAGAAGGTGGTAAAAGGACAGGACCCCCCCCCTGGATTTCCTCATCCCTGCTTGGTCTAATGTAGCACCCGGATGATCTGTGGCATAAAGCCCTCTACTCTGGTAGCTCAACAGATAGGCAGCTGCACCAAGCTGCATGAAACAGTTGCACTTGGGAATCAGGAAGGCTAAAGCTGAACACTTCAAAACCGTCCTTACCCCATCCTGGGGCACAGCTCACAAATTTTGGGACAATATGAAATCCCGCAGTGGCAATGCCACCTCATCCCCCAGCCCAACTCAATGTAAATGGGTCCATCACTAATAACCCTCAGCTGGTCGCTGACATGCTCAATGCCTCCATCTCCGGCCTTAGTTCTATCCTCCCCCAATTTCTTCAACCCATCCACCTTCCCTCCTCTACCCCCATGTCTCACCCACTGTTCCATGTCCGTGTCCTCTCCTCCCTGGAAATCAGACCCTACCTGCACAAAGCCCTAAACAACTCCCACCATAGCAGGGACTCCCTTGACCTTGGGACCCTGAGCCTGACTCTAGACGAGGTTGCCTCCCCCCTTCCTAGCCTCCTTAACCTCTCACTCCATCTAGGTAAATTCCCCACCATTTGGAAAACAGCTGCTATCACTCCATCCACAAAACTGGTGACTGTCTCTCTCCTGGCAACTACCATCCTATATCAGTCCTTCCCCCTCTCTCTAAGGCCCTTGAACGCATTGTCACAGATCAACTCACTGAGTACTTCGCTAAATATAACCTCCTATCTAATGAGCGACATGTTTTCAGACAAGGTCACAGCACATCTACTGCCATCCTGGAATTCTCCAACTACATTCACTCTGCCCTTGACAATGGCAGGTTAGCTGGTGTAGTCTTTCTAGATTTATCTAAGGTGTTTGACACCTTTAACCACTCCCTCCTTATATCCACCCTCTCTCAGCTTGGTCTGGCCCAAGAAGCCATGGCCTGGTTCACCGACTAACTGTCTAGTCAGTCTCAGAGGGTAAAAATTTGCACCACCCTCTCTAAACCCCTTCTGGTTCACTCAGGGGTCCCCAAGGGGTCAAAACTCGGACCCCTCCTATTCAGCCTCTACCTTAACTCCTTGCCAAAGGCTTGCTCCAGGAGGAACCTTCTCTATGTGGACAACACCGTCCTGTTCTCCTTCCACTCAAACCACACCCACTTAGAACTGTCCCTCCAAAACTCACTAAAGTTCACTAAAAATACGACCAACGGCTTAATCTGGTTCAAGGTCAGTTGACATTCATCTGTATCTCCCTCCCCCGGGTCATGCCTGAAAATAGGCAGAATTTGTCTAGTGCACTTACCCGGTCAACAAAAACTGAATAAATAAATAAAATGCGTTCTCTGAGGCCGAGTCTTGGTTCACCAAGCATAAACTTGTTTCGAACCAAAAAAAGTCCAAGGTCATGCTCTTCGCCCACCATCAAAATAAACTCAGACTCTCCCTCCTTCATGTCAATACATCCCTCTCACTTCCTCTTGAACAAGTATACAGCTTTAAGTATCTTGGTGCCACCTTTGACCCTGCCCGTACCTTCCATGACCACATCCACCTCCTATGCTCCTCTGTCAACACTCGCATTGACCTACTCTATCGCCATCAAAACTGCCTTCCCCCAAAGCCCTCCAACTCGTCATCACATCCTCTGTACTATCAATCTTAGACTATGGCATACTGATCTATGGTGCTGCTGATAACACTGACCCCCAAAGAGTAAAAATTGCCCTGAATAAGGCCTGCCTCCTTGCCCTAAGCTGCCCAAAATCCACCCACACTTGCTGTCTCTACATCCAAACTAACTGGCTAGACTTTGATGGTAGGCTACAATATCAAACCTGCCTCCTAGTCAGAAATATATAACTGGGCTTACAGCCCCAGTCTCTCTCAGCTCCTACTACTGGCACCTGCCACTAGGACCACCCAAAGCTCACATAAATCCTCCTTCCTGGTGCCACGGAAAAAAAATTCCCTTGGCCAATGCTCCTTCTAATACAGAGTCCCCATATGGTTTAACTCCCTTCCACCTCACATAACCCTTGAAACTAAGCTTGGCCAGTTTAAATCCCTGCTCTACTCCCACCTCCTCTCCTCCCACTCCTAAAACTGCCCTTAACTCCCCTATCACCCAACAATGGATTCTGTCCTGCCTGTTCCTCTATCATGCACTCCCAATCCTGAAAGCACCTGCCCTGCACCCCTCCTAGTCTGACAATGGACCTTGTCCTGCCTACCTCTATCTCCTACCCCCTTATACTCCTAGCCCCCCATTGACTCCCCCTCTTCCTTAGGTACTATGCTTGCCGCACTGTTAGCTATGTCTCTAGCCTCCATCTTTCACCGCTAGCTTCTTCCTGCTTGAATGCAAATTTTATATATCCTTATGTAACCCTCCTGTTTATTGATTCACTACCATGCCATGCTCTAAATGCTTATTTCACCCAGATATTATCCTGCACATGTATTTACCCTAATGTACCCAATCTCATCATGCTTTTGCTCTTTCTTGCTTGCTAAGATGTTTTTTTTTTATTTTTACATATGTATTTTGCTAATGTGTTGTATCAAAATGTATTGTCTTCTGCCATGGAGCCTTTGAAAACAAGTCTCTGACTCACAGGATTATAATTCTGATACCTTCAATAAAATAAAATAAAGTATTAACAAATGCTTGTTAGTTACTGGGCTCAGCATTAACACACATTGGGGCTTTTTTTGCTGACTGCCCCATTCCCACTGCTGTGCTTGCAATGTCCCGCAGCTCCTGTGTGCTTTTGTGAAGCAAATTTTAATTTTTGTGTGTGTGTGTGTGTGTGTGTGTGTGTTTGTTTTTGGTTGTTGTTGTCAGGTTCTGGACTTGGTTCACTGCACAACTTCAGAGGGTGCCATCTGACATCTTCCTCCCTCAGCTCACTGCGCACAAGTAGCCTGTGTCTACGTTTTGGTTTTTCACACTGCCTCGGTGTGCATGACTGTGTCCACAAATGCGCTTTCTAAACTGCTGCAGTGTTTCTGGGTGTCTTGATTCATTGAGTTTGGTGCGGTGTGTTGCATACCATTCCTAGCTTACTTTTAGTTTACGACTTAGATGGTGTCAACTAACTCTGCCTCTGTTATAAGTGTGTTGTTAGTTGAGTGGTGCGGGTATTATGAGTGTTGTGTTTTTTTTGTTTTTGTATTTTTTGCAAGCAGCACCAACACAAAACAGTAATCACAAACACACATATTAAGTTACAAACACACAGACACACAGAGTAGCAACCAGCCATGCCACAGCAATCCTGTAAATGTGATTGGTCCGGCCCCAGCAGGCCACCTGTGCCACCAGACCCAACCGGTGATGGAGACAGTGATAGAAGGTATGGGTGTATTAAGCATTCTAAAATGATTTTCTCTCTGTGACAGGAAGGCCAGTTTTGAAAAGAAAAAGCTGACATAAGAGAAGATGCAATAACCCCCCCCCCCCCTTTTGGGTTTCTGCTTTCACTCTATCCTGTCTCCTTCTGCTTATTCAATCTATCCTAATTTTCTTGTCAGGGTGGCCAACCTGGCAATTCTCTACTTTGCTTTACTATCACTTTTGCTCTGGCATTAAAACAAAAGCTTGCATCTTGTTTAAGAATATGAAAAGGGAGCTGTCACTTAAATACAGCCATAATGTGAGTAAAGGGATGGGTTATGAAAGAAATCCTTCACCTACAAGCCAGTTAGTAATTAAGGAAAGCTGAGGCTGTAGAATTGCTATAAACAGTGAAATAAATGTTTTATTTATTTATTTTATTTAGTTTTTGTTAACCGGGTAAGTGCACTAGCCAGCAGGTGACTATTTTCAAGCACGACCCGGGAGGGAGAGTACAAGACAAGATATATGCTGAGGGTGTTTAACATACACAGTACAATTAATGAGGCAGTACAATGTATAGACAGAGGAGCTGAAGCTATGAGGCTAAGGTAACATTGTGGACACTAGTCTAAGTAGAACAAATACAACAATGTTCTGAATAGCATATAACAGGCAGAGCGGGTACTGGTACAAGGACAGAGTTATTCGTTGTTTCCCAGGCAGACGTAGTTCAAAGAAGCAGGGAGAGGGAGGGTAGATAGAGTGGAGGGGAGCAGGGGTGTAGCCAGACATTTCAGTTTTGCACACCAAGCTGCCCCTTTGCTACCCCAGACCACTGTTGTCCATACTACCTTTCTGTCACACACTTTTCCATGCCCTGTCCCACCACCACTTTTCCATGCCCCGCCCCTCCACCACATCATTTGCAGCATCTCTATATGACAATGTAAAGATGAAATGCACTCACCTTCAGACCAAGACTGGCTTTTAGTTACAATTTCTCAATTGTGTCAAGCCTCTGTACCACGACAAGGTAGCCAGTCCCACAGAGGACCATTCACACTCTGACTAGGGAGTCAGATCCACTTTACTGAACATTTACCCACTTTGCATGCCACACAACTCACTGCAGTAAAGCTTGACACACCCACCCACACCAGAAACACCAACCCACACCAGACACACTTATTGCATTACAAACAGACACAGCAGGGGTCATCTTTTGGAAAAGCGCCTGTCCTGACATGGGTCAAAGTCCTTCAACAATTGTTCCACATCAATTCCATATCCCTGTGGATGTGCAGCAGAGCTAATCCTGTGAGATGCGACTCCCCAATTATGCTTCACAGCCATGTCTTCAACCGTCGCAGTGCACTAAAAGACCTCTCTGCAGTTGCTACACTTACTGGCATGGTTGCCAAGATGGATAATGCGGCATTGATGTTCAGATACAGTGCTGAATTTAGGTGCTGCAATGTCATAATTAGAGATTCTGGCCTCTGTTTCACTGGAATATTCACCCACTTTGCATGCCATCTTACGAGCTCCATCCTAAATTCTGCCATGCTGCCCAAATCCACCTTGTGTGCATTATAGAGCTCCAACACTTGCTCCTCATGTATTAGCAAATGTAACTTTTGTGGGACAAGGTACTGAGCCAGGAAGCGAGGCCGACACTCAATAAGCTGCTCTTGTAGCTCCGAAATTATATGGTCCAGAAATGGAATAAAAATGTTGAGCCTGTAATATTCCTTAGGGCTAGTGGCACTGATGTTGCTGTGTTGCGTTTGTCTTCCACAGGTGCGGGGAACAGATTCCTCAGCGCACACCGAGGCTGCCAGTGACATGATGTCTGTGTACAGTTCCCCACAATGAGTTTCGGAGGACTCCCTCACACCCCTCAATACTTCCCACAAAGTAGTAGCCTCCTCGGACGCTTGAATGAGGTCTATGTCCACAGGCTGTAAATAAAGGTGCAAGGGTTTTGTCAAGGCCATAATGTGATCAACACAACTCAGGGTCATGATAAAATCAAATTTGGTGATTGAATAAAGAAACCGTTCAGCATCATCCTCAAATTCTGACATCTTCTCCAGTGTGCTACAAACCACCAAGTATTTCTCCTTAAACCATGACAGAGAGTCAACCTGGCTCATCCATCTTGTGTTGCCTGCTGCAGGAATAGTTCTGATGTGATCTGCAGGTTCATCATAATCGTTGGGGATGTTGCGAAATTCCTTCAGTTCTGTAAGGAAAATATTATTCCGTTTGGCGGATGCCTTTAATGAGGCAATCATTTTTTTTGTAGTGTCAAACATGTTTGATACTTGCCTCGTGGAGCAGGAGTGAACAATTGCAGTATTGAGGCTGTGTGCTTTGCAGACTGTATATAAGGCTTCCAGCACAACAGCCTTAATGTTTGCTTGGACCCCATTAAATCTACCACTCATATTACTGCCCTTATCATATCCTTGCCCTCTCATAATGTTGACGTCAATGCCCCAGGCAGACAGGCGTCGCATAAAGAGATCTGCCAGTCCTCGACCTGTGTTGTCGAACCCTTCCATGAACTCTACAAAATCTTCATGTATCTCAGTGTCACCTATGGTGTTGTGGCGGACATAGCGAACGCATAAGGATATCTGTTCCTTGGTTGATACATCAGTCGTACCATCTGCAATTAGGCTGAACCATTTAGCTTGTTTGACTTTTTGTAAAATTTTTCGCTGCAGTTGCAGGCCCATAAGCTGAATCACCTCATTTTGGATTTGAGGAGATGTGTAGACTGCATTTCTGGGAGCTAGTCTCAGGTGATCTTGTAATTCTTGGTCCAGTTCTGCTGTGTACTGTAATAATTCCTGGAAGTTTCCTCCATCTGTATATTTTCCTCACAGGGCAACGTTGTTTCTTCCACAGAACAAGATTATTTTTACAATCCTGTGCAGAAAGTGGTTGGTCTGCTGGGACACCCTTGTATTTTGGTCAGTTAGAGACTGGTAGGCAGTCACCAGCTTGCCATCACAGATGGCAAGAAAACCATCTGTTTCAGCAGTGGCATTCAAGTGTTCTTTATATTTGCTGTGCCTCTCAAGGGTTTTCTTGCTGTTTGACCAGTCCCTCATTGGTGTGGACATCAACACAGTGCCACTTGTGGTACTAAACACAAAACAATGGGCACAAAACACACCATCTAAAGACTTGGAATATCTTGCAAATGTGTATGTTTGCAGGTATTGTGGATTGAATCTCCTTAAGCGTTGACTGGCAATTTCAGAACCCATTAGCCGGGAAGGAAACTGAAATCCAGATGGTGGTTGCCACTGCATTCAAGGATCGTTTCTTCTGTGCATCAGTGAGATGGCCACGATCCAAACAGCCAAGGTCTTCAGTGTCTGGCTGGTTCAACTCCAACTCTCCAACAAGAGTAGGTATCTGCACATCTGTCAGTGGCACAATGTCGGCCTCAACAGGCTCCATCACAGAGTGCAGGTCAGCCTCACCAGGTTCTTGGGATGCAGCTTGTGAGGTCTGGGATTCCGTGGTGGCTTCGGTTTCAGTGGCAGATGCATTTGGAATCTGCACAGGTTCTTGTGTTAAGTCTTCCTTCATCTGTGGTGTAGCTGCATTGTTACCATTAAAACAATAAGTAAATAAATTTGTAAACTGAGACTAATTAGATATTTGTTTACACACACAAGTGGATGAATCAGTACCATCAAAAAAGCTTACCCTGCAGTGAATGTGGGTCGGATGATGAAGGACTGCATCAGCTGAGACATTTGTGCATTTTCTTCCATTCTGGCCCGTTTGGCCTTTCGCACCTGTGACCCAGATGGCTGCTTTCTCTTAATTGAGTCCATTGTTCTGTGTAGCACACTTTCCCCAGACACCGCCGCAGCTTATGCCCCTTGTACCCAACCTCGCAGATGGCACCCTTAATTTAAAATAGAAATTAGAATGTGCCATTTGGCAATTGAAAAACTGCTTCCCTGTACAGATAAAGTTGACAGGGCCATCCAAAGTAGCATAAACGGAAACAATACCAGGGCTGTAAGATTTCAAGTAGCATAAAGAAACATTCCTGTTTAAATCTGAGAACACCTAGACAGCCCAGGCCCGCACAAGCAACTGCTCTGTAACAGAGCACACAGCTCCTCAGTCTGTTAGAGACCAACTAGTTCCTTTCACATGAATGGTTACTGCAGGATCACAACTGTGTTTTCCTAATGGGACAGCTACTGCCCGCACTCTGATGTGCAACAGCTGTACTATTCTATGCAGCATTGTGACTGCATTGCTGCATGCAGGACTGCCTTGCACGATGCAGCTCATACCGTCAAGACTCCAAACATGGGAGACAGTATAGCACAGTGGTTTAAAGCTTCAGATCTTGAGACCTGGGTTTGAATCCCATAGCCATCACTTGCATACTGTGTAACCCTGAGCAAGACACTTAACTTCCCTGTGCTCCCATATCAAACACCAGTAAGCTCTTGAGCATGATAGTGGCTGACCAGCTGGTTGAATACTTAGAAAAATCTACAATTCCGCAACACGAGTTCAGAAATGGTATACTGCTACTGCCCTTCTGGAGTTCACAGGCTTTATTCAACACTCCTCAGATCAAGAACACCTGGTTGGTGCTGCTTTTCATTGATTTAACCAAGTCGTGCGACAGTAAATCATGCTCTCCTGGTCGAACAGCTTACCACCATTGGCCTAGCTCGTGACAGTGTAGCCTGGTTTGAAAGTTATCTGCACAACCGTATACAGCAGGTGAAGATTGGTAACACCCACTCAGACAGCAGACCTGTCCTATCTGGAGTTCCTTGTTGACTTCTGCATCTTGGACCCTCTTTTATTTAGCATTTCTCAACAATCTTCCTTACTCCTGTCAGGGTCACATCCTTTTATATGCCGATGATGCGTCTTGTTTACCAGTGATACAGACCATAAGGTTCTTGAATCCAGGCTACAGAGTAATTTCATAGTCATAGAAACATGGTTCCATATGCATAAGTTAATTATGAATTACAAGACTAACTATGCCATTTTCCTGCTCCTGATAGGCTCAGAACTTACCCTCTTCCATCAACTAACTGGCTCAATCCAAAGGTACTCATGTACCAAACGTGTTACTGTCCAAAAAGCTTAGGCAAAAGGCCCTTGAGTGCAAAAACTTATTACCTCTGCTATCAACTGTCATTGCATCAGAAGCTCTACAAAGCCAGATTTTTAATGTACACTGCTGTCGCACCTCTGGGACAAAGGTTTTTGCCTACCGTGACTGCTATGGGTTGGCAGTATAGCACAGAGGTTGGAGGAACAAGGTGTGAATGAACTTGGCACAGTCAGCAGACCAGAGTTTGATTCTCACAACCTCCACTTGCATACTGTGTGACTGAACAGTGCTCCTAGGTGGCCCCTGAAAATGGGCACTTGTGCCTAGTGGGTCTTACTCAGTTACCAAAGACTAAAATAAAGAAAAAAAATGAATGAACTCGCTGCACCCATGATATCACTTCAGCATCCACCTAGGATTCCTTCAAGGTTTAACTGGAGGTTAAACTTAGTTGCTGATGTCAAGTTGTGACTGCTTCCAGCGCTTATTTTAACAGCATTAACAGCAGCAGTTACTTTAGGTACTACTACTATGCATTAAGTGGTCATTCAAGACCAAGGAACAGTAATACTTTACTTCACTTGATAGCTAAGTTTGCTTTAAATTGTTCTAAGTCATCTCATCATTGTGTGATTTTGAAAGAAATGGGCTGGTTACCGGTTTCATTAAATTTCCAATACTGTGTGGCCAAGTTCATATATAAAGTTATGGACTCTGGAATTCCACATAGTATTTCAAAGTTTTTGAGACCGTATATTGATGGTCATTATTCTAGACATAGGTCAGACAGTAGGTTTCTCGAGATTCCTTTTATGAAATCTAAAAGTGGACAAAGATCCTTTGCTTATATTGCTCCACTTATTTGGAATGAAATTCCTCAAGATATTAAGTGGTTGTGTTCTGTCAAAAAGTTTGTCGATGCATTAAGGATGTATTTCGAATCTCAATTTAACTGTAACTGTTTTTTATGAATTTTATATGTAACAAAGACATTTTTGTCTGCAATTTGCTGTATTGTATATGTATGTTTGATTATGTATTGTCTGTATGCAATATATGTGGGTTGCACCTGTAAAAGGAACTTGTTTCCAGTGTGCTTACCCGTTAAGCGAATAAACAAACAAACAAACAAACAATACTGCATGAAAAAAGCCATACAACCACTATCAAACCTTTATTAGGTGGGGAAAAAAAAGCACACCACTCAAAAAAGCAGTTCCCAAAGCACACATTTCTGCAGAGTGCATTTTAAACATTGACCAATAACTTTAGTTTTTGTTAGCTGGTCACTCTGATACCTCCCCAGTCATCTCCCTTCCAGTTCTCTGGGGTGCAATGTGTAAAAGCAGGTCACCAGCTTGCTGAGCAGGTGCCTCACTGCTCGGTGCCACAGCTTATGGTTTTAAAGGGCCACACTCCCCATTTTCATTTTCGGACACTAGGTGTCGAATCCCAGTGTCATACACTGTTCCTCATTTATTCAGAAACTAGGTACCCAATCCGTTGTCTTTTTTTTTTGTTTGTTCCAAAACAAAATAAAAATACATCTTGCATGACCACTGGCTTCTCATCCTGTATCCCCCATCCCTGAGTCTGACACCATGTGCCCAGTCCCAGTTCTGGACCCCCAAAAACACTGGAATTCCAGCCCCAGTGTCAAGAGTTACAGTAACCCTTCCCCCACCCACTGCATAATGGTACTTCCCACCCTATCTCTTCACTCAGATCATTTCATAAAATTAACCCCCCACCCTCCCTTACCCACACTCTGTCACACATGTCATCCTCCTCCTCCCACCCACGGCCCCCAGTGTTGGACCCCCCCATACTGGGATTCCAACTCCAATGCCAGAGCTACAATAACCTTTCCCTCAACCACTGCATAAAGGTACCATCCTCTTTCCCTTCACTCAGATCATTTCATAAAATTAACCCCTCACCCTCCCTGTCACCCATGTCATCATCCTCCCTCTCATGGACACACACACACACACACACACACACACTTAAATTGGTCCCACAATTCAACCTGTCCTTGTTATCTGCGACAGTGCCTGTGCTGGCTGAGGAGTTAACCACCCTTTCCCTCAAAATGTGTCAAATAATTTTAAAATATGAAAACATACTGGGTGATTGGAAACAGTTTCCCCCAAAAAGTGAAAAAAAAAATAAAAAGACCAGCAAATGTGCTGGGATGCAACATTTTTGTATATTTTTTGTCTTATGTGCGACTTGTATCTTAAGCATCTTATGGATCCGTTATAACCTGCCTTCACTTCCATAATGTTTCCCACACTTTTCCCCATCACAATCATTACCTTCCTATTTAAACCCTCTCATAATTATTTTCCTTGTGCTTGGCTGTTCATCTCCTTTAATCACATCATATATGGTTCAAAATCCTCACTATCAATCAGTCTATTCTACCTGCCAGAATATCTGCCCCTTTTTGAGCCCAATGTTAAATATTATACCATGAACACACACACACACACACACCCCTACCACCACACCACCAGAAGCAGAACTGCCTACATTTACTGCCTTGTTGCTAATATTATTTGCCCATCCACCACAAGAGCAGCAGTGTCACACATTAACCAACTGAGTGAAAACATACCTGGTAAACAGATGATATTTTTCACCCACAGACTCAGTATCAGACTCAGGTGCTGGTGCGTGGTGTCCAAAATTCCTCTTCTTGGCTACTGAATAGCACAGGGCACAGCACTGACAACAGACTACGGGAGCAACAGTGGCAACGAAATGCACCGTTTTAAGGGGGAGGGTCAGGCGAACTACGTATCAGCGTGGCGGCTCCTACAATCCTCTCTCTCGCTATCTCCCTCTACAGAAGTGCAGGGTAACGCTCCATCGGTCAATTCGGCTTCTACAGCAGTCTGCAAGTCAGCAACGACAGTCAGCAGCAACTAGTGTTCCAGTCCAATCCACAGCTTGACTCGCTTTCAAGAGAGTTCAAGGGGAATTTAAAGAGCCCGCCTGGCCCGCCCCTTACTAGGCACGCCTCCTCACAAGCGGTAGCGGACCTGATTGAGGACAAAGCAGACATGTCTCAATCAGGTCCGCTTGGTTGGTGTAGGCATGCACGTCATCTGAGACCTGCCCCCCCTCCTTTTACTCCCTTTAATTGCAACTCTGCAAGCACTGTTGGGCCCTGGAAAAGCCCGCGAAAATAAGGGAAAACAATCTGCAGAAAGGAATTGGAAATTTACAAATGCACGCCATTGCCAGCCGGCTTCTGCTACCCTCGCACTGGTCTACAGCATGCCATGGCGTGCCAGGCGTATCGGTAGCTACACCCTTGGAGGGGAGGTCTGATGATACGAATGAGCATGTAAGAACCTCACCGTGAAATATGGCTTTAGCAGCTCAGGGTACAAATACGGCTTTGGTGGCTCAGGATACAAATACAGCTTTAGCAGTTCAGGGTACAAATATGGCTTTGGTGGCTCAGGGTACTAACAGGCAGCAGGGCTCATGGTACTGCTTCCTGGGTGCGATCACTGCAGGTAGCTCCTGATAGCAGACTTACCAGGGGGGCGTAAGGCGAGGTCCATAGCTGTTGGGCGTTTGGGCAATCGATTTAAAAATGGGTCCCTTTAACTACGGTGGTACCTTGGCAGCACTGAGGAAAGGGAGGAGTGAATCCGAAGCCCAAAAGGGATTTGGGGAACTTTACGGCGACTACGGCTTTGGCGGCACAGGGTACCCTCGAGTGACCGGGCACCTGGTTCTGCTTATAGGCACGTTTGCAGCTGGCGACCCCTGCAGTCAGGAATGCAAAGGAGGGGCAACTCCAGTGACTACTGGTTAAGTGAAGCTTGAGGTGGACCCCTGAGACTATCTTGGTGAGTCCACGTCGGAGCTGGGTGCCAGGAGGAGCGCTCTACATTCCAACAGGGTTTTGTGGGATTTGGCTTTAGCGGCTGAAAGTAGGGACAAGCAGCCAGGCTTATGGTTTCATTGCCGGGCATGAGAGCGGCGTGCAGTCAGGGTTGTGAGGAATTTTCGGCAATCTTACAGCTTTTAGTGGCTGAAAGTAGGGACAAGTAGCCGGGCTCATGGTTCCGTTGTCGGGCATGAGAGCGGCGAGCAGTCTCAGTCCACGGGTATCCCGGGGGGAGTAATATGCTAGGGGGGCCGGAGAGAGGCAAAGACCCTGGTCGTACCAATACTCAATCTATCACATCTGACTGGCTGTAGAAAACAGTGAGGGCATATACAAGTTAAGACAACAATGGGTAGAGCAAAAAAGCATAGTTCAGTCAGTATACAGCATGTAGAAAAGCATTAACAGATAACAGTAAGGGCTTATTCCGCATAAGACGGTATTGGACAGATCATTAATACGGCTTGTATAGAACAGTATGCTACAAACTGAGCAGTTATAGTTAGGGGAAAACAGGGTAATTTGAGGATCAACAGGTAGATAAGGTGTGAAAACAGGCAGGGGAGAGAAGGCATAAGGAAAGTGGGTGAGCAAAAGGGAAGGGGGAAGGCGGAGAAGGCAGGGAGAGGGGAGACTGTAGGACAGGCTTTCATAGGTAATGGCAGGTAGGGTCAAAACAGGCACATTGGTCAGAGGTAGCTAGGTAGTGCCATAGCCCTCGTTTGAAGAAGTAGTGCGATGAGGTATGCCTAAGATCCCGTGGCAGCATGTTCCACATCTGGGGGGGCAGCATGCCCAAAAGCCCCAGTTCCTTTGGAGGTGTGACAACAGGGAACTCTCAATAGTGATTTGTCTGACGATCTCAATTCACGGATTGAGGTAGCGGGACGAAGTAGCTCAGCTAGTGATGCAGGCTTGTCTAGTCTGGTAATAGAGTCACATAGACAGCCAAGATAGTATAGCCTGGTGGCAGTGGGGGAGAGCCAGCCAAGGTCACTATGCAGTTGGCAATGATGTCTGAGCCGCGGGGCTTGGAAGCATACCGACATACGTTGTTGTAGGTGATGTCCCATTTTAGGCAACTCAAACAAAGTTCAGATTGTAGGAAAATGCCACAGAACCTGTAGTGTTAAAGCATTTCTTTTAAAAAGGGAGTTGTAACTGTTGCAGTAAAGCCTTCTGTGTTCTAGAAGGCTGAGTTCCTCCATAGGGCGTCGGCTGAAAGTGCAGCAGCCTGCTAAGCTGTTTGCTGAAAGTGCTGCAGCCAGATAAACTGTTTGGAAGAAAATAAATAAAACATCTATAAATGTAAAACAAAAGATTTGGGAAGGAAATAAAGCATGTCTAAAGAATAGAGTACCATATTATGTGAAACAAAGCATAGATACTTCAGTAGTTTCATATTGTATGCATTTCCCTGTATGAACACAAAAGACAAATAAAAAGCTGTAACTTTTCATGGAGACAAATAGGGAGCGTGCCCCTCATCTCTCTGTCCATGCAAAGGTTATAACTGGTTATTTGTTCCAAAACAAGTTGGTTTAACCATATACAATTGTAAAGAAAGGTTGTTACCTAGAGTTCTGTTTCATTTGGAAAGGTCCTTCTATAGGGCAAGCTGCCCCTGAAATGGCAGGTTATATAGATACAGGGGAATGTGATGTCACAAAGGAGGAGAGGCACTGTTAAAACCACACCCCCTTCCCTTTACTATATAAACCCTCCAAAAGGAGGCTTAGTCAGATTTGTTGTAACCAAGGATCTCACAGAGAGGTTGGTCAGTAGGGTTCTGACCAAGGTGAGAGAAGGATCTCAGCAAGGAGGTAATGTGCTGTCATTTATTATCTGAGGAAGGAGAGAATACAGGAACTTAATGTGCTGACTTTCACATTATCTGAGGAAGGACTGAATACAGGAATTTCCTTAAAGCACCTGAAGCAGTATATCCTGATGTCTGAACTGGCTAATTTTGGAACTGATGTGAAGAAATAACATCATTATTTTTCCTTTCTGTAAATATTGGATTATTCATCTTTTATAATGCATACTTCAGTGTTTATCATTTTTTTTTTTTTTTTTTTTTTTTTACCATAATCTGGTTGTATGATCTGTTATCGGGACCCACACATTTACATGTGCCCAGACCTGTTCTGAACCTGAGGGTTCATAGTAGGAAGAGTGCTCTGTACCTCTATAACCTGCATTACCAGTGAGAGAAGCCCTGTGGGGGTCCATCTTTCTTTGTTGTTCTCTGTGTTATGTAAATAAAAGCCACACTCTAGAATCCCAGCCTGGTTTGGACATTTCAGTTACTGCTTCCAGTGTCCGGATTTACTTAGGTGCCCCTGACTAGAAGTACAAACCCAGTGCAATGCTAAGCAAATGTTTTCTCCCAGGGACCCAGGTTGATGGCCATGCTAAATGGTCCCCTCCCAGATGTGAGCCAGGTAGTTGGCACACTTGGTTTGCCTGTCTGAAAAATGCAGGCTCAGAAGTAGAAGTAATGGGTCATTCAGAGTTTCTGTGAAAGATAAATAGCAGTGACTACCCCCAACCCTTTCTGTGGTGCCTAGATGTGAGAGGAGCAGCCCTGCTGACAGAAACAAAGGGGGGGGGGCCGGTGGGGGGAGGTTACAGTATGTAATAAGACATGGCTAGGTGTTGATAGTACTGAGATATCTGCACACCCAGAGGCATAGTTAGGCAGAAGACCACAGGTTGAGTGCTTCAGCCACTGGGTGTGCAGGTATGTCAGTACTACCAACACTCAGCCATGTTTTATTGCTTATATAAAATGGATCCATTGGTGACTTTAAAAAAAAAGAACATTCTAAAAGTTTTCAAAATCACAAAAAATATACTATAACATTGCTAAAAAATGTAAAATAGTCCTTCCACAGATGTTTTTCACCTGTCAGTCATCTGTCTTTCATGTAATTTCATGCATAACAGTATTCCAGTATACACTATATTAAATTATTTACTTACTTCACACTCAATACATTGTGTGATTGTTTACGTAATCAATAATACCCAACAGGGTGTGCATCATTGGGAAATTCTGGACCACCTGGGGCGAAATGAAGCCCGACGCCACAGGCAGAGGGCCTTATAGCCTCTGGAAGGTCCGGTATTTCCCAATAATGCCCACCCTGTAGGAGATTATTGCTTACATAAATGCCCAGCTTGGAGCCCGTCTCAATCAATCAGGTTTAAGAGTTGGTTGTTGCCATTTTCTAACATGGACTAGAAGAATTCAAAGTTCTGCATTATTCCAGTAGTAGAATCCCCCACCTCCCCCCACACACACAGAATGGTAACATGGAATACATTAATTCAACATTCTTCAGAGCTCAACTGGCATGCAAACAAAGACACACACACACACAGGCCTGAAGCAGAGCCAGAACCTCAATTTTATCAGTTGCCAGGTAAGGAGCAGGGAGTTCTCTAGCAAAGTGGTAGAGATAAGTAGAGTTTTTCATGGTCATTAAAGAAACACCAGCAATGGAAACTCTGAATAGTACTTCAGTTTTAAAAATTTGTATGTGTGTGTGTGTGGGGGAGTTCAAGTGTAAATAACATTGAGGATAATGAATGGCATCTATGAATAACCATACCATGTTGATCGAGGATGGTTACCTTGGCAACTCATGGAACCTCGAGCACGGCTGGAGGCTTATGTAATTTGCTAAGGTAACCACAAGATGCCAGCTTAGCGTGGTTGTTCATCGATGCTCACTCATTGTTCTTTTATAGTGTATAGGTATCGATGCCATCTCCAAATTTCCAGAAGAACTCCTGCTTTTATTCTCTTTAGAATACAACGCACAGCACCACCCCCCATGACCACCATGAACCCGCTTACAAATTTCTTACCTTGTTCTATAATGCTTTCAGTATTTCACGCAAACACATCTGAGGAATGAAACTAAACAGACACGGAATGAATGGGGGGGAAAAAATGTTTTAATTTACACTATAACAGTGTTCTTGAACAGTTAACAGCTAACGTGAAGTGGTAAGGGAAACAGCATCATGTGACTGAAAAGGGCCAATGCAGTTTGCCGTAAAACAAGAGGCAGTGCAGGGGCCATAAATGAAGCGTTGCTCTTTTGTTACTTTTCCAGTGCTAACCGACCTGCAAAAGAGACACACAAGAGCCACAAAAAAAGAAAAACATTACTTAAGTAGGCGGGCATAGCACAACATTATGTATGGCAGCGCACCTAAAGTGGGTTAGTGAGAGCAGGATTGGGGAGGAGGAGCGGGCAAGAGATAAAAAAATATATATTTAAACAAGCTTTACTGGTTTGACACTACTGAGTGGGTTTCACAATTAACCGAACAACTGTCATTTGTCGCAAGACTTCAAACCGTATTCTGCCTGTTCGATCATCCATGCCACCTAGGAGATGGTTGCGTGAGCTAGTTCCATTTTGCTGTACCATCGATGGAATAACAGCATGATGACACATTGATGGTACAACAATGCTGGTAAAAGATGGAATTTGACTAGAAACAGCATTCTACCATACACTATATAGAGAATACTGGATGGAATCTATGCACAACCAGTGTGTTCTGCCACAGAGGTGTTCTGATTCCCTCTGACATCGAGAGCAAAGCTCGAGAGGTCCATAGGAATCGGAACCCCGAGGCGACAGAACACACAGGTTGTGCATGAAGTTGCTCATCCTGTATTTTTTTATAGTGGATAGTAGTACTATATGAAATGTGTGCATTGTTTTTATTTTCTGTTTTTCCTAATGAAACTGACTTGCGAAGTCTCTAGAGCTTCTAGAATACTGTCACCACAGAATTAAATAGAGGAAAACAACAATGTGCCAGCATTCCAAGTGGTTCTACTGCAGTAGTGACGTCACTACTGCAGCAGAACAACATAATGACATCACTACTGCAGCAGAACAAGCATATTCCAGGCATGTAATTTCATGCATAACAGTATTCCAGTATACACTATATTAATTTATTTACTTACTTTATTTAATTTAATGGACTTTTATTTTTAGGGCCTAGTTGAAGTGTTTTTTTTTTTTTTTTTTTTAATGAGTGAAGGCTATAGTCGTGTTTGTGATGGAAACTAGGAAACCGGTGGCTTATGAATTCTGTGGGTTGCCCTGGTTGGCAGGGCCTTGTTTTGGACAGTGATGACACTCTTACTGCAATGAGAGGAGAGAGTGTGTGAAGGGGAGGGGGGGGTGGAAGGAGTGGAAGAATGTATGAGAGAAAGCCAGATGGAGAGGGAGGGAAGGATAAGTTATTCCTGCCTTCGAATAGACCTCTATGTTCTCCATGAGTCAATTATTATTGAACTCTGTCCTTCGTACTGCAAATGTCAAGTGTTTCCCTTACATGGAACTGATCCTGGGTCACCCCTGAGAAAGGGATCTTTGGGCTCTCTTTTTTCTTCTGGATTCCACTTACCACCCGGTATCAGCATTTTCATTTGAAATCAACTTTAAATATACAGTAAATGTCTCTATTTGTGGTACATTTGTTTACAGGCATTACTAGTATATCTTGAAGATTGTCTGACTTGTGATTACTAATTGTGAGTATAGTTCATGAAATAATGAGTGTGATATTTATTTCATATAGCTCCCCCATTATGCCTTATGCATAACCTATAAATCCAAATCATTCCAAGGCCATCGTGACATATAATATTAATACTGAGCAGCAAATCAGAGCTCTTTTCCTAATAAAAGGCTGCAGATTTAATAAATAAAGAGCGAAGTAATAAAGAACCACTGGCTTATGGAAAAATCTACAGAGATTTATACAGGGGTTTGATTCTGCCTTTGTGGGGAAAACACAGGAAAAACAAGCATTTGTCAATGCCGATTGTTGATTGTGTTGTTGTATTGAGCTCGCTCACTGCCCCTCTGTCACTTGCTCAGTCTGTTTCTCCCGGTGCTGCAGGCTGCTCTGTTGTACTGGGCTCCTGCCTGCCTTGGCACCTTGTTCTGCCCACTAAGATATCTGCAGCTGTCCTGACAGAGCTCCATGGAGGTCACTCAGTTTCTCTCTCTCTCTCTCTCTCACGTGCTCATTCTGTTTGTCCTGGCGCTGCAAGCTGCCCTTTTGTACGGGGCTTCTGCCTGCATTGGCACCTTTTTCTGCCCACAAAGACAGCAGCAGTCCTGATACAGCTACGTTGAGCTCACTCAGTCCCCCTGTCTCACTCTCTCATTCTGTTTCTCCCACTGCTGCAGGCTGCCCTTTTGTACTCTAGGCCCCTGCCTGCTTTGACGCCTTTTTCTGCCCACAAAGAAATCTGCAGCTGTCCGGACAGCGCTCTGGTGAGTTCACTCATTTCCCCCTCCCTCACTCGCTCTCTCTCGTTCTGTTTCTCCTAGTGCTGCAGGCTGCCCTTTTGCACTGGCCTCTTGCATTGGGGCCTTTTTCTGCCCACAAACAAATCTGCAGCAGTCCCGACAGAGCTCAGCTGAGCTCGGTCACTGCCCCTTCTCACTCTCTCAATCTTAATCTGTCCCAAACACTGATTTCCCACAGCGACCATACAATTCTCTGGAAGGAGTGCAAAAACATTTTAGCGAGGATGTGGAAAATGACAGCTGTACTGCTCATAAGGAAGTGTGAAAAAATGCCACTGTTGAAAATGTGCACAAAAATATTACAAATTTGTGAAGTTACAAGCGTGGAGACAGTTCAACGCACGCTTATAACAGTCATGTTATGGAGTTTCGTCACCAAATTTTCAACATAGGGATTTTAGGACCTCTACTCATGAACACTGCCACTGTCATTGTCTTAATGTGTCCCGAGCACTGATTTCCCACAGCGACCGCATTATTCTTCGCCGGAACTGTGAAACTACATTTCAGTCAGGGTGTGAAAAATGACAGCTGTACTGCTCATAAGGAAGTGTGAAAAAATGCCACTGTTGAAAATCTGGCGTGACAATATTACAAATCTGTGAAGTTACAAGGGTGCGTGGAAAGTGCACAACGCACACTTGTAACACAATCATTTGATGGGCTATCATCACCAAATTTTCAACATAGACATCTAGGACCTCTGCTCATGAACAGTATCACTATCATTTTCTTAATCTGTCCCGAACAGTGATTTCCCACAGCAACTGCCATATTCTGCACCAGAAGTGCAAAAACACATTTCAGCCAGAATGGAAAAAATTACAGCTGTACTGTTCATAAGTAGGTGTGGGAAAATGGTAATGTTGAAAATTTGGAGTGAAAATATTACAAATTTGCGAAATTCCAAGCGTTCGGGCAAACTTCGCAACACAGTCATTTTATGGAGTATCGTTATCAAATTTTTAACATAGGCATTTTAGGACATCTACTCATGAACAGTGTCATTGTCATTTTCTTAATCTGTCTCAAACACAGATTTCCCACAGCGACTGCGCTATTCTGCACAGGAAGTGTGAAAACACATTTCAACCAGGATGTGAACAACAACAGCTATACTGTTCCCAAGGAAGTGTGAAAAAATGTCAATGTTCAAAATCTGGCATGAAAATATTGCAAATTCACGAATTTACAAGCGTGCGTAGCAACTGTGCAACGCACACTCATAAAACAGTCATTTTTTGAATTTTTTTCACCAAATTTGCAACATGGGCTTTTTGAGAGCCCACCTCATGAATACTGGCACTGTCGTTTTGTTAATCACCGAAAGGTGATTCCGCACAGTGACCGCAAAATCACCTTTCAGGGCCAATTAATGCTGTGACTGTTTGAGAATTCATGAGGAGGGATCCCAAAAACCCCATGTTGAAAATATAGTGCCAAAATTCCCAAAAATGACTGAGATATGCAATAAAGTTGAAAGAAACTATCTCCAGTAGCTTTGATAGGCAGGAAATAGACACTAGTTCATTTTCTTAGGAGAAAGTCAAGCACTTGCTAACCTGAAGGTAGACAATGTCATTGGGACAGATGGTTACCAAGGGTGCTGAAGGAACTCAGGGAGGTACTAGCTGCACCTCTGACAAACCTGTTTAACAGAGCACTGGAAACCGGGGTGGTCCTGGGGGACTGGAAAAGGGCATATATAATTTCAGTTCACAAAAGTAATGGCAAGAGAGAGGTTGGAAACTATAGGCCTGTCAGCCAGACAGTGGAGGTGGGTAAGCTAATGGAAACACTACTAAAAGACAATATTGGGGAATATCTTGTGTCCAGTGGATTACAGGGGAAATAAAGGCAGCATGGTTTGCTGGGGGGAGGGTCATGCCAAACGAATCTGATAGATTTATTTGACCGTGTCACCAAGGAGATGGATCAGGGAGAAAAGGTAGAAGTGGCCTACCTAGATTTCACCAAGGGTTTCAACACTCTTCCACATAGGAGACTGGTAAGCAAGTTAGGAACTTGGGGTAGAAAATAAGGTGGTAACCTGCATAGGACACCAGTGCCATAGAAAAGGCAAGGCGGGCGGTGCTCGAAGGGGTGCAATTTTCAATGGAAGCTTGCGTATTTATTCACTTGCGGTACCACTTTAAATTTTTTTTTTTGCTCACTTAGACTGTAATTATAACTGGCTGTCAGCGGGGGCGCATCTGCCAAAGATCAACAAGTTGGGGGGGAGAGGTACTTGAGCTGCAGGCAAATAGTCATGTGGTGGTGTGTAGTACAGCGAGTGAGAAAGAAAGAGAACCTCTAGGCGGGTCTGCAACGCACATTCTAAAAGGTTTGAGCAAGCGGTTGACACGAAGACTGAGAGTACAGCCAGACAGTTATATTATTGTGATGCTTGTGAGAGTAAAGAGAACCATTAGTGAGGTCCTGTCCAGACCATCTTGGATTTTTAATTGTAAGCATAAGCATATTAGTAAAGCTGAGGCACAATAAGTCTGTCATCCTGTCTCCCATGTGTGATCCCCTGAAAACCGAATTCCATATTGTTTAAAAATCAAATGTGTGTCCTGTTTGCTGTTTAGTTTTGTGTGGACTGCATAAGTGAGTCTGAAATCTAGTCTGATTTCTGAAATGAGTATCTGCAGCGTGTCGGTGCCGGCCAGGGGCGGGGGGGGGGTAATTTTCTCGATTTGAAAAAATGGAATTGGAATTTAAATTGGAAATCATGTACTGATCTGATCCAGATACTGCACTGATCTCATCTTCAGGAGGAGGAATGAGAAAGAAATCTAGCCAGTTGCTGGCTCGCAGCCATGCCAGCCGACTGCCAGGCTCGGGCTGCGGGCCCAATCTGATTGGGCCCGCAGCCCGGCTTGGCGGGAGGGCAGGGCTTGACAAATCCCATAGCCTGACATCCTGGACAACTAGTTTTTAACCAGGGACAAGCAGTCTGCTGTGCACTGCTTGTCCCACGTACTACCAAATCTTTATTTTTTAATTTTTTGCTTTGTTTCGTTTTGCAGCTTTTTTCCCAGCCACTAGGTGGCAGCAGCACAGCAACAACATTCTCAGCAGCACAAACCCCTCCTCAGAGGCTCAGTCACCTGATTGCCACAACTGTAGCCATGTGGCACTGGTCTGGATTACGGATTGTGTGCCCCTGTTACAGGCACTGGTGGGCACTGTCTCTCTGTATCTCGGGGCGGGGGCGGGGAGCGCTGGTTGAGCATGACAGGTCGGGTGGGACTACGGGAGCAGCAGAGCACAGATTGGAACTGATAGACTTGCCGTCCCTGCTATTGAAGGAGGACGCTACTGACACTTGCAGAGAGCAGAGGCATTTTTGCTGCTAGCTTGTGGTGGGTGGCTGCATGGTGGAGAGAAAGAGAGAGAAATGACTGCCCGAGAAACCATATACTTAATACTACCTGGCTCTGGCTACAACTAATATAATGTAATTGCTATCTGGCTAAACAACTATCCTGCCTTCAGGAAAAAAAAAAATAAAACCAGTTGTTGAGAGGGCACTGAGGGGGTAGCGGATCAGTCGAGAGACTGGGCAGGGGGAGGGGAAGACAAGCCGTTCCATGGAGGGAGACTCAGGGAGTGCTGAGAGAAGGGAAAATTAAGTGGAGAGAAGAAGATAAATAAAAATAAATGGGCATTTTATTTGGCAAGCAGGCAGCAGCACTGCAGTAGTGAATCAGAGGGCTATATGTGTGTTTGTGTCTAAGGACTAAGGACTACTAAACTTACTCATACTACTGATGGGGGGGTGCAACTAATAACTAGTACACTTATAAGTACCTAAAGAAAAATCTAGCTAGCACCCCACTTCGGGTGTGTTTTGTATGTAACTGGGGCTGTGAAACCTAATAACCTGCACTCAGGCTAAGAGGTAGTGGAACTTGGGAACTTTTTTTTGCTAGCTACAGAAAACCAACCCAACTGCCTGCTCCTGCTGCTAGTCTGGCATCTGCTACCTATACCCCTTAACCCCTACTCCTACTTACTTTGGTGAAGGTGTAACCTGCTGCCCTGAGAGCCAGGGTAGAGGAGGGACTTGGGGAAGAACTGCGGATTAACAGAAATAAACTATAGGAAGGAGGAGAAAATATTTGTTATGCTACACAAAAAAATAAACCCAGTGTAGTTACCTACCTATATTATTACTATTACTTTGGTGAAGGTGTGCAAGACACTGTGGCTGTGAGGCCTAATACCCTGCACTGGTGCGCCCCCAGGCTGAGAGGTAGAAGAACTTGAGGAACAACTGCACTTGCGTATACTGAAGGGGAAAACATTTTTTTTGTGATACATACTAAAAAATAAATAAACCTAGCCTAGCTACCTGTATTTCCTACTTTGCTGAAGGACGGTGTGTGAGACTAATGTGTCGCTGTGTGCGTGAAACCTAACCAACCTGAGTGCTGCTGCCCCGGGAGGGTAGAGCCTCGAGGAACTTCAACAACTAACTGCGGACTTTTGGTCCATTTTGTGCTACACAGAAAAAAAAATAAACCACTTAGTGTAGCTACCTACCTATTACTTTGGCGAAGGTGTGTGAGATAAATAAAACCTGCTGCACTAGAGGGTAGAGGAAGGAACTTGGGGAACAACTGCAGACTTCTTAGAAATAAGCAATTAATACAAACTAAGGGGAAACACATTTGTTGGTAAACAAAAATAAACTCTTCTTTGGAGGTGTGCGTAAGTGGCTGTTAGAGACCTAACCTGCCCTGAAGGACAGTATAGGACCTTGGGGTGAACAACTGCAGAGGAGTAGTACTTGGTGACCACCACCACCTCTACCTCCCTCCCTCCCGCTCACTCCTCCCACTTACTCTGTTGTCCTGCCCACAGGCCCTTTTGTACTAGTGTTCTAAGCACAAACACTAAGCACAACAGCTTCAGGTAAAATATTACACAACACACACAAATATAACATAAAATACAATCTTATTGTGTACAACAATATTTCAATATTTTTTACATTTGCATTAGAAGGTAAAAAATGCAAAAAAATAAGCCAAAGCAAACTACTTTATTTTCCCTTTAGACTGGGAAACAATCTTCCATCTCATCTTCTTCAGGAACAAAAGTAAAGATGCAGACTCAGAGCCTTCTTCTGCAGAGTCAAGCCAGTCCCAACCAGCCCCTCCCCCAAGTCCTCACCGCCCTAGTCTGGAAACGACCAAAACAATGATTCTCAGTCTGGGTCTGTAGTATTTGTAGACATAACCGGTGATCAATCTGACTTGATCATACCAATTTCTGAAATGAGTGAGAAAAATTATTGCAGCAGCAGAAAGCGACCTTTGATTTTAGATGAGGAAAATGAAACAACAAACAAAGTCCGATGAGAAAAGAAGTAAAGATACAAAAATATGATGTTGAAAAAAGGGCTCGAACATTTCAGCATCATTGGCTAAATCAGTTTACCTGGTTAAGGTATGATGACCAAAAATACATCACGTACTGTTCTGTCTGTGAGAAATATCCCACTCTTGCGACTCCTGCTTATTTAAAAAAAAAAACAACGTGTTTGCCACTGGTTCAAATAATTTCAGAATTGAGTCCGTGAGAGCCCATGAGAAATCAAATCCACATATAATTTGTGCAAACCAGCACAGTCATGAAACTGGTGAACATGCAGTCAATTTTAACATATTTGAAACTGCAATATATCACTTTTCTCAGATGGAGGAAGTCACCAAAATAAAATGAGGCATTTATTTAACACGCATATTCCTTGGCTAAAAATTTACGTCCTTTCTCAGATATGGAGTGGCTTTGCACATTGCAAGAAAAAAATGGGGTTAAACTCTGCAGCAATTACGCAAATGGTAAACGGGCCAGAGATTTCTGTAATGTAATATCAGCTGTCATGTCTAAACAACAGATCCAGACTGTCAAAAATACAAAATTCGTTACCGATCTTTCAGATGGCAGTACAGATGCAAGCATTGTAGAGTGGGAAAATGTCTTCCTTCATTTTGTTGATGCCGCAGAAAAAAAAGTTACAACTGTGTTAATTAAAGCAGCACCTCTTGAACATTCTCACGCAGATGGAGTTTTTAAAGCAATAACCTCTGCACTTGAGTCTGTTGATCTTTCTTTTGCGGACCTTAACGATGTGAGCAGACCTGGACCAGTTCTCATATGCGCCAACTTTGATGGTGCCAGTGTGATGATGGGCCATACAGGTGACACCATAGCAAAAATCCGAGAACATGTCCCCACTGTTATACCCATGCATTGCGTAGCCCACAAACTGGAGTTAGCAGTTCTCGACGTCATGAAAAAAAAATTCCTTTGTTCAAAAAGTAGAAAACACCTTGAAAAGAATTTTTAAATTTTACCACTACAGCCCCAAGAAACTTCAGGAACTGCAGGAAATGTCATACACACTGAGTTGGCTCATTTCAGTGCAATAAAGCAAGTGTGTTGGCTTGCAAGTAAAACGCATTCATTTCATGCTGTTCAAGTCAACCTGCCTATAGTAATTCAACATCTTGAACATGTCTCAAACTCTGCTGGTGATGATGGAGCCAAAGCAAAGGCACTTCTAAGAGATGTGCACGCAGTACAGTTTGTAAAATCACTGTTTATTCTTCAAGATTTTCTGCCAATATTGAAAAATTTATCACTAGAATTTCAGAAGGATGACCTACTAATATTAGAAGTCCCCCAACTCATTGAGACATGCTTACTCCAGTTGACTGAGCTAAAAACAAGACCTGGAAAGTTTATGACATCATTTCTAAACCAATATAATCCTGCAGAGAAATGCATGAACTATCTCATTTCAAAATGTGGCAGTGAGGACAAGATTGTTCCTTTTACTTTCAAAGGGAACTGTCCAGAAGTAAATTTTACGACTGATATACAGCTGCACAGTTTAATAGATGCAGCAGTATCTTACATTGATTAGCATTTTCGTAATTTCTCGGAAGAACCCCTAAAATGGTTCAGTTGCTTAGATTTCAAAAATTTCGATCTGTCACAAGAAGAACTTGTGCAACTTGGCACAACTGATGTAAGTAATTTATTAGACTACTTTCACAACTTTTTTTCTGAAGATCACGTAACCAGTATAAAAAGGGAGTATTGTGCATTAAAAGCAATCCTTAAGTCTGCAGTTGATAAGCCATATCTGCAAGTGTATTCACGACTACTACGAGAGAAACCGGCCTAGCTTGCTCACATCCTTGACCTAATAGAAATGTTACTGGCTATGAGTGTGTCTACAGCTAGATGTGAGAGAGTATTCTCCATTCAGAATCTTATAAAAACAAAAATAAGAACAAGTTTGGCTGATGACATGCTCTAGTCACTTCTGCATATAGCAGTTGAAGGCCTTGCATTAGACAGCTTTGATCCGGATCAAGCTATCAACCACTGGCTACTATCTGGTCCTGGCACACGCCACATTCATGGTCATCATGGCCATGCTAGTTCAACTATTAGTTCTGCTGATTCACGCGAAAATGTCCCCGAGGCTGTCACTAGTCTTGATGATGACATGACTGAATATGATGCTCCGGCTGGAGCAAGCTCAGGCTTCCTGTAACTTTTCCCGATGCTGATGCTGTACTGTCTGCTACTCTGCTGTAATGATGTTCTCACTGTGCTGCTGGCTGGCACTCTGTGCTGCTGCTGCAACCACACTTGCTGTCAGTTCCTCGCTGCTGATGCTAATTCTGTCTATACTCACCATGCTGCTGACAAAAATAAAATCATATTATTTATTCTCCTTATTGTCTATTTCAAAACTAAATAACATACTATAATAATAAATCCATTGAGTTTTCTGTAGTTTGATACTGCCATTAAAAATATACCATTTTATACCGGGACTACAAACTCAAGCACTGGGACAACCACTTTTGGACAAGCCACTTGTCCATGGGCAAGTACCTAATTTTAAAATTTGTCAAGCCCTGCAGGAGGGTGGTGTAGCGACCAGCTGTTGTAGTAGTAGTTCACGGGACTCCGACTGGGACAGTGGGATGAGAGTAAAGAAGTTGCCAGTTGCCGCCGCCTGCCCGCCCCCTCTTTGGCTCTTCTGCCATGTTTGGCTGACTGACTGCCATGGTGCAAGTGGTCCACGTGGCACCATCCCTCCCGCCCCGTTGTTTTCTCTCCTTCTCTTGCCCCGCATCCCTTGCACACCCAGTGATGCATTCCACATCATGCAGGCTCCCCCACGCTGCCTTTCCCCATCCTAATACTCCAGGTGGGTGGCGCTGCTGACCTCTGGGAGTCAGCAATCGGCATATTTAATTTCCTCTGTCTCACAGTCTCAGTGCACAACATAAACAACACTATTCAAAGCAAGCTCAAGCAACTCAAGTTATCAATTTAAAATAAATTCTGGTTTTTGTGTCGAGCCAAGAATATCAGAGTGGATTGAGACTCGAGAATGAGATGTTGCTTACTTGTTTTAATAATTAGTCAGTCAGGACCCTTCAGGTTCTGAAGATGTTACATTCTTTCTCTGCTTTAAAATAATTTCAAACAGAGAAAGAAAAGAGTAAAAGACAAGACATGGAAAGCTTGGAAACTTCTGAATATTTAAATTGTTCCACTCCTGAGTCCACTCCTGAATAAAATGATTGATTAATTAGGCGTTTCCTGTACCATACAAGTATGAATTTTCTTCAGGGTAATAAGGGTAATTAGAAAAGCAGAAATCCATTCCAAAAAAAGATGTGAGGTGACTTAGTGATAACATTACACAGGTGTAGATTCCCTGTGGTACATAAGAGCTTTGTGGGTGGTTAGGTAGTTATCTGTATCTCCACTGATTGAAATGAACTACCTACCAACAGAAAGGTCAAATTAACTGCTGGGGTGGAGGTAACAGATTTACTTGTTTGTGCAATTTGCAGTGCACGCCTTCACTGTGAAGGAGTACAAATTGTCCAAACAAGTAAATCAACTTCACTCCTCATTATTTGGTGCACTACAGCAGTCTGTTTTTTTTTTTATTTTATTTTTTTTTTTTTAACCTCAGGGTCTCAATTTTCAGTAACTATGGTGGGTAGCAGCACTTCATGGGCGGAAACTGGCTGCACCATTGTGCTTCCATGATTGTGCCATACAGTACACAATGCTGGGTGAATTATTCCTCTAGTTGTTAGACGGTATAAACACAGGCTAGATTGCACTTGGGACCAAGTCACAAACTGGGATTGCACTAATCTCAGTGAATGCCATTCTGTGAATTGGGTGTAATGGTCAGTGCAGGGACATCCAGCCTGAAAGCACCCCCCCCCCTCCTAAACCTATAATCCTCGAATATAGGGCCCTTGTGGGTCACTGATTCCAGATCCTTCATGGCCTAGTGGCTTCACTCCTTGGTGACCCAATGTCAACCCCTAGGTACAAGAAGCTGTGACCGATTGTGGAAGGGCTGCCACATTTATGTGAATGGTACTGTGGCCCATTTGTGTGGTAGCCTCACCCACCCACCCACACTATCCTGAAGTGTCTCAGCCATTCAGGAAGGGGTCCAGATTCCAGTTGAATTTAGCCAAGACTTGGGCCAAGAGGGTTACATTTTTGCTGCTTGTGCTAAAGGGTCACACTCACTACTTGGCTGTATCAAGTAGTACTGAGACTGGGGCCTTGCCCCCCCCCCCCATATATGCAGCCTGGATCCAGTCTCCTAGTACTAGTGCTCAGTACCAGACTCACTGCTATTTCATGAAGAATCTGCCGCAGCACTCAGGACAGCCAGCCATGCACTGTGCAGAAGCAGCACTGGTACTGGTTGTGTTTTAATGCGTCTATTTTTAAATCAGTAGTCTGCAGTCTGTTGTGGAGTCTGTCTGGATTCTGGAAAGGGCAGAATCAAGGTGGTTCAAATAAACAACACCATATACAGTATTATGCTGTGATTTAATTCAAACCATCTTGCTTCTGCCTTGTGGTCTATCCAGAGTCTGTCCACACCAGACTGTCATAGTTGCATTATAACATAATAAACTGAAATCAGGAAAAAGGTACATATGTGATTCTTTTGAAAAGCACAATTAGTTATGAGCACACCTAAGAAATATATAGATTTTATAATTTATGGTGATAATATTTATGAGATGCCATGGTACAAAAGGGAAGATATAAGAGGTTGGGGAGGGTTCAACTGTACAGCTTCAGGAATAGGGAACATGTAACAAAAGTGTGTTTTTTCTTCAAGAAAAGCCCCAAAACTCACCACAGAGCATGTAAACCCCTCAGAGCTTCTGGGGACCTTGCAGTCTCCAGACCCCCGGCTCTTTTCAGAGGGGGGTGCAAAATTAGTCTCTTGCCCAGGGCACCAAAATGCCTTCCTACAGCTCTGTAGGGCACTGGTTAGGGGATAGGACCCAGAAGACAGTAGTAAATGAAATTCAGTCCTAGGAAGGGAGAGTGACCAGTGGGGTACCCAAGGGATCAGTGCTGGAACTGGTCCTCTTAAATGACTAAGAGTGACACAGTAGAGGAACTGGAAGGGAATGTCTGCATCTTTGAGGATGACACCAAAATATGCAACAGAGTGGACATGCCAGGGAAGGGGAGGGGTAGGAAAGATGGGCAGGGATCTGGAAAGACTGGAAAATGGTTAAGGGTATGGTGGCTGGGTTTTAACGAAAAAAGTGCAAAGCAATACACTTTCGCTATAGAAACCCAGGAGTGGAGCACAAGATGAGCAGAGCGACTCTGACAAAGACCAAGCAGGAAAGAGACCTGGGGGGTGATCATACAAGATGACCTAAAGGTGGCCAGGCAGTGTGACAAGGCAGTCGGATGGGCTAGTGGGATCCTGGGGGGCATATAAATGGGTATCACCAGCAGGAAGAGGGAGATGGTGCTGCCACTATATAGATCACTGGTAAGAGCCCACCTTGAGTACCGTATACAGTTCAGGAGACATCTCAGGAAGGACATAGACAGAGTGGAGGCAGTCCCAAGGAGGGCTGCTGAAATGGTGCAGGGTCTGCATAAAAAGACCTATGAAGAAGGCTTAAAGAGCTAGATATGTACACTCTGGAGGAGTGGAGGGAGAGGGGGGGGATATGATAGAGACCTTTAAATACCTCACAGGGGTTAACAAGGTACAGGAGGGGGTTATTTTTCAGATAAACAGGTGCTCTAGAATAAGCAGGCATGCTTTGATGCTGGAAGAGGAAATTGAGGAGGGTTATGAGGAAATATTTCATCACAGAAAAGGGTGTGGATGCCTGGAATAGCCTTCGAGTGGAGGTAGTGGGGGTGTAAATAGTGGTGCAGTAGGGTTCAACAATGCCTGGGAAAGGCACAAGACAATTGTAGAGGAAAGGCAGGGGGAAGAGATTGTACCATAAATTTAGTAGGGTCTGCAGTCAAAAAGTATGGTTTAAAAAAAAAAAAAAAAAAAATGGCCCGACATGGTGGGTTCAGTGGCTCTTATCTGCCATCACATTCTATGTTTCTATTTCCAGTCTTTATAGTAGGTGTTATCTGTCATAACAAAGTGGGATATTCAGGCATGCTACAGGAACTTTTGGAACTACTTTGGTGGCTTGTTTTTTATTGGGATACATAATACCTATGGATCTGTTTTGTGTATGGGAATAGTCCCGGCATACTCTTAGTCCAGGTACTTTTCTATCCACCCCTGATGACTTGGCATTGTAACCTAAGCCCTATGATTCAGATACTATTATTTGGGCTGCTGTTTGGTTCTATGGTGTACATCCAACCCAGATACCCCATCCCCTTTGTTTGTATTTCTTAGCTGCACATTGGATGTGGGTACAGAGTTTTACCATAATTATATGCTTTCATCCTGTTAGACAGAGGTGGTGTACCATTTCACCTCATTATTTACGAGGGCCATTACTGTACAAAGGTTTTCATTGGATGTGACCCGATACAACATATTATCACAGCCGAGGCTCCCCTCAGAGCTCGACTCCATAACCTTTTTAAGGCAGGAATCAAGTCATGCATTTTCCCTTTTGGACCCTAAAAACAGCTACTGTTAACAAGCTTAAAATATACTACTATAATGTCAATGGGTTGAAGAACCCGGTCAAGTGTTTCAAAGTAATAGCCTGGGAGCTCATCCTTGCCAGGAGGAACATTACAAATCGGGGAAATTTGGATGTTCACAGGTGGTGGCCTCCTTGTTCCAAAACAAGTGAAAAAAGAAGAGGCACATGTATACTGTTTCTAAAAATAGCCCCCTTCAGGTCTCTATTACCTGTGTGGTTCCTCAAGTCAGATCAGCATTATATACAGGTAATTATATGAGTGCTATACTAACTCTTGTGGGTTTATACATAACACCAGGTATTGAAAGTACTGTGCTAACCCTAGTGAGTTTATACATACCCTCAGGTATTGAAGGTACTATGCTACCCCCAGGTATTGAAGGTACTATGCTAACCCTAGTGAGTTTACACATACTCCCAGGTATTGAAGGTACTATGCTACCCCCAGGTATTGAAGGTACTATGCTAACCCTAGTGAGTTTATACATACCTAGGTATTGAATGTACTATGCTAACCCAAGTGAGTTTATACATACCCCCAGGTATTGAAGGTGCTTTGTTAATCCTAGTAGGTTTATACATACTCCCAGGTATTGAAGGCACTATGCTAACCCTAGTGGGTTTATCCATACCCCCAGGTATAAAAGGTACTATGTTAACCCTTGTGACTTTATACATACCCCCAGGTATTGAAGGTACCATGCTAACCCTAGTGAGTTTATACAAACCCCCTAGTATTGAAGGTTCTATGCTACCCTAGTGAGTTTATACATACCCAGGTATTGAAGGTACTATACTAACCCTAGAGAGTTTATACATACCCCAAAGTACTGAAGGCACTATGCTAACCCTAGTGAATTTATACATATCCCAGGTATTGAAGGTACTATACTAACCCTAGTAGGTTTATACACATCCCCAGGTATTAAAGGTACTGTACTAACCCTAGTGAGTTTATACATACCCCCAGGTATTGAAGGTACTATACTAACCCTAGTAGGTTTATACACATCCCCTAATACTAAAGGTACTATTCTAACCTTAGTGAGTTTATACATACCCCCAGGTATTGAAAGTACTATGCTAACCTCAGGTATTGAAGGTACTATGTTAACCCTATTGAGTTTATACATACCCCCAGGTATTGAAGGTGCTATGCTAACCCTAGTGAGTTTATACATACCCCCAGGTATTGAAGGTGCTATGTTACTCCTAGTAAGTTTATACATACTCCCAGGTATTGAAGTTGTATCCTATTCCTAGTGAGTTTGTGTACCACCAGGTATTGAAGGTACTGTGCTAACCCTAGTGAGTTTATACATACCCTCAGGTACTAAAGGTACTATGCTAACCCTAGTGAGTATATACATACCCCAAGGTGTTGAAGGGACTAGGCTAACCCTAGTGAGTTTATACATACCCCAGGTATTGAAGGTACTATGATAACGCTAGTGAGTTTATACATACCCCAGGTATTGAAGGTAGTATGCTAACCCTAGTGAGTCTATACATACCCCCAGGTATTGAAGGTATTATCCAAATCCTGGTGAGTTTATGCATACTACCAGGTATTAAAGGTACTCTGCTAACCCTAGTGAGTTTATACATACCCTGAAGTACTGAATGTATTATGTTAATCCTAGTGAGTTTATACATAGCCAGGTATTGAAGGCACTATGCTTACCCTATTGAGTTTATACATACCCAGATATTGAAGGCACTATGCTAACCCTAGTGAGTTTATACATACCCCAAAGTACTGAATGTACTATGTTAACCCTAGTGAGTTTATACATACCCAGGTATTGAAGGCACTATGCTAACCCTAGTGAGTGTATACATACCTCGAAGTACTGAATGTACTATGTTAACCCTAGTGAGTTTATACATACCCCCAGGTACTGAAGGTGCTATGTTAATCCTAGTAAATTTATACATACTCCCAGGTATTGAAGCACTATGCTAACCCTAGTGGGTTTATCCATACCACCAGGTATAAAAGGTACTATGTTAACCCTTGTGACTTTATACATACCCCCAGGTATTGAAGGTACCATGCTAACCCTAGTGAGTTTATACAAACCCCCTAGTATTGAAGGTTCTATGCTAACCCTAATGAGTTTATACATACCCAGGTATTGAAGGTACTATGCTAAACCTAGTGAATTTATACCTACCCCAAGTATAGAAGGTACTATGTTAACCCTAGTGAGTTTATACATACCCAGGTATTGAAGGTACTATACTAACCCTAGTTATTTTATGCATACCCCAAAGTACTGAAGGTACTATGCTAACCCTAGTGAATGTATACATATCCCAGGTATTGAAGGTACTATACTAACCCTAGTAGGTTTATACATATCCCCAGGTATTAAAGGTACTGTACTAACCCTAGTGAGTTTATACATACCCCCAGGTATTGAAGGTACTATGCGACCCCTATTGAGTTTATACATACCCCCTAATACTAAAGGTACTATGCTAACCTTAGTGAGTTTATACATACCCCCAGGTATTGAAAGTACTATGCTAACCCTAGTGAGTTTTAACATGCCCCAGGTATTGAAGGTACTATGTTAACCCTATTGAGTTTATACATATCCCCAGGTATTGAAGGCACTATGTTAACCCTAGTGAGTTTATACATACCTCGAAGTACTGAATGTACTATGTTAACCCTAGTGAGTTTATACATACCCAGGTATTGAAGGCACTATGCTAACCCTAGTGGGTTTAGCCATACCCCCAAGTATAAAAGGTACTATGTTTACCCTTGTGACTTTATACATATCCCCAGGTATTGAAGGTACTATGCTAACCCTAGTGAGTTTATACATACCCAGGTATTAAAGGTACTATGCTAACCCTAGTGAATTTTTACATACCCCAAGTATAGAAGGTACTATGCTAACCCTAGTGAGTTTATACATACCCAGGTATTGAAGGTACTATACTAACCCTAGTGAGTTTATACATACCCCAAAGTACTGAAGGTACTATGCTAACCCTAGTGAATTTATACATATCCCAGGTATTGAAGGTACTATACTAACCCTAGTAGGTTTATACATATCCCCAGGTATTAAAGGTACTGTACTAACCCTAGTGAGTTTATACATACCCCAGGTATTAAAGGTACTGTATAACCCTAGTGAGTTTATACATACCCCAGGTATTGAAGGTACTATGCTAACCCTAGTGAGTTTATACATACCCCCAGGTATTGAAGGTACTATGCTAACCCTAGTGAATTTATACATGCCCCAGGTATTGAAGGTACTATGCTAACCCTAGTGAATTTATACATGCCCCAGGTATTGAAGATACTATGCTAACCCTAGCGAGTTTATACATGCCCCAGGTATTGAAGGTACTATGTTAACCCTAGTGACTGTATAAACACCCTGAGGTATTGGAGGTACTTTGCTAGCTCTAGTGGGTTCATACGCACCTACAGGTATTGAAGCCGGTACAATACGTGTCCTTTTCAGAAAGGTAATAGAATTACAGATGGGTAGGGTTACTGATGGGGCATTGAATTAGATTACAATATGATATTTGATCACAGATATACCTAAAATCCACCCCCACACACACAGGAAACAAGAGCACAGAAATCAGGGAAGACATATTTTAAAGAAATGGGTTGGGTTGATGCCTGGAGGATCCTCTACCCCCCAGACTTGGGGATATACACATTACTCAGTACCCCACAATATATACACTCGTATAGATCTCCGTCATGTGTCCAAGGAGCACCAACACTTGCTCTCGGATCGCCAGCTGCTCCCTGTCTTGTTCTCTGACCATACCCCACTAGTTTTGACATTAGATTGGGGCCCCTGACAAGAGGAGACCCTCTGGCTATTCATTTTAACTTAGCCTGCCTGCCTTTAGGGAAATGGTCAGAGAGAACATTTTGTAAATAATTTCAGAGACTAGACAGGCAGGGGAGAAGGAGAGCTTCTGTAGGATATGATTAGAACAGTCCTATGCTGTAAAATAATAAAATGTTCTTCTCAATTTAAACAGTCTCAAACAACACAGTTGGATACCTTAGAGTCAAATGAAGGGCTTACAAAACCAGCATGTTAAGGGTGCTCAGACAGTACTAAGGTTACTAATGTTAGATAGGAATAGACCAGATGTCCTTCTTGCCTACTCCCCCACTACTCAGTGGCCTATTTTCACACAATCAACATGTGATTCTCTAACCTTTTTTAAGTCAATAATACTGTTAGATTGAACAGCTACATCAGGCAATGCATTCCAAGGTCCCAGCATTCTTTGTGTGAGGTAAGATCCTCAATAGTTTGTCCAGTACCTTCTCCCACAGAGCCTCATGCCATATTTCCTACTTTGATGTACAATTTCCTTGTATTCTAAACCCATTTGCATACATAAATTCATGCCCCTCCCAGTATATTACAAAGTAGTAATAGGTCTCCTCACTTTCTCCTGAGTAGTTCCCCTTTTTCACAAAAATAAGACAAAGAATTCAAGAAATCTTAGACACCAAGAGAAATCTGGCAGTACGGTATCTGAGACAAAGATATTATGAGGAAGAGTGATATGTAGACCGAACACAGGCCTTCAGGATTAGGGAAAAAAATGTTCAAATGATAACTACACAAATTTGCTGCCCCCTTCTGGAAAATCACTAAAAATGCCAGATGCCATATTGGAATCTTTCAAGCAATATTACCAGAACTTATACTTCTCTGACATCAGTCCCAGCTCACCGGAGCTTAAAGCATATCTAGATAAGTTGAACCTTCCACAACTGAATCAGCAACAGATTCTCTTCTGGAATCACGAATGTGCCAAGCTAAAATAGAGTTTTTTTTTAATTTTTTTATTTATTGAAATGTTTCATCAGGAAGGCACACTGAACAACAAGTTGCTCATCTCCCAGTGTGACCTGAAGGGGGGAGTAATGGAAGTCTACATATAGAACATACAAAGATATACAATGAGCAGCATAGTATGGTAAACAGTATTGAAACTATAGGCAATACAGCATAGTAACAATGCAGAGTTGCATAAGAAAAATCTGTAAGCAACAATTGGTCAAGTTATTGGCGCAGTAATTATACAAACCATAGGTGCAGCATTAAATAGGTTAAGTACCTGACAGGCAACGAGATATATGGTAGAGTAGTAGGACATCGTTATGGCTATGGGGAACAGGCACAGTTTGAGGAGAGGAAGTTTTGGAGGGCTGTGGAGAGGGAATGGAGGGAAGATGAGTGCCGAGTTTGAGGGGAGTGGTGTTCCAGATTTTGGGGAAGTAATGCTTGAAAGCAGACTGACCTGCCAGTGTGGAGCAGTGAGGGACAGCAAAGGAAACGAGTCTGGCGCAATGAGAAAGATGCTGGTTTGTGAGTGAGGGGAAGGAGAGGGAGTGATAGAGGACGCAGTGATGAGTACGCACAAGGTAGTCAAAAGTTAAGCGGCAGAAAGAGTTGAAATTGGGATGCAGTCTGGATAAAGTGGATGTGGAAGCAGCACTGTGGACTACATTGCAGTAGTCAAAAATAGGGAGAATCATCTTTTGGACAGTCTCACAGCTGGCCATAAGAGGGATGCAATTACGGTTCCTGTAAAGGGTGCCATGCTTGGGGTGCAGCTTTTTCAGGATAGCGTAGATGTGACCAGAGAAGTTCAGGTGTTGGTCCAGCCAAACCCTAATGTATCTGATTGAGGAGGTGTTCTCAAGTTGAGTCCCATCCAGGATGTGGAAAGAGGGCAGAATGGGGAACCGAGCAAGTCTCTGCCTAGTGCCAAAGAACATGGAGACTGTTTTATTGGCATTCAGGAAAAGTTGATGGGAGGCGAGCCAGTTCTGGATCTTGTCGAAGTCAAACTGGAGTGTGGTTTCCACATCAGAGGGAGATTTTCCAGTGGTAAAGAAGACGGTATCATCCGCATACATATGGATGTGGGAGGAGGAAGAAGCTGCCGGTAAGTCATTCAGGAAAATAGAGAAAAGGAGAGGGCCCAGTACAGAGCCCTGAGGCACACCGGTATGTGTGTGGTGTGGAAGAGAGTTGGAGCTAACAATTTTAACTGACTGTGTCCTTCCAGTAAGGTAGGCCTTGAACCAGTTGGTAGCAGATTGTGAGAGGCCAGCTGCAGAGAGGGATTGGAGTAGCAGAGCATGGGAGACTGTGTCAAAGGCTTTTGCAAAGTCAATGAAGAAGGCGGAGGTGATCAGACCATTGCAGTGTAGTTCCCAACCTCTGGAAAATTGCTCATATAACACCTGTATTCAAAAAAGGGGACCCGAAGGAGGTTACTAACTTCAGGCCTATAGCCATTTTCTCAGTACTGAGCAAAATACTGGAGAGACTTATCGCCACCCAAACAATTGACTACCTCACAAAATTCAATCTTCTCTCTGAGACCCAACATGGTTTCAGAAAAAATCATAGTATGTCAACTGCTCTTCTCAAACCCACAGTGGATATACCTTGTAATATGGATTCTGGATGACTCACTGGAGCTGTTTTCATTGACCTTACTAAGGCCTTTGATCTTGTCAATCACCCCCTGCTTCTTTCTGCTCTTCGTAACTTGAGGTGCTCATCTCCAGTCATACATTTGTTTAGCAGCTATCTGTCAAACAGGACCCAAACTGTAAAATGTAACTCCTCCCTATCTGACAGTACATCATCAATATTGGTGTGCCTCAGGGCTCTATCTCGGGGCCACTTCTTTTCTCACTCTTCATAAACAATGTTGTAGATGCTTTTCAAACCTGTTCATCTCTGCTTTATGCTGACGATCTTATTTATACTAGCTCCACCAGGATAGACAGCATTAACTCATCTCTTTCCTTAGACTACAAAAATGTTCAACACTGACTTTATGCCCATAAGCTGATACTAAATGCTAAGACGACAAAGCCATGCTTCTAGGGTCTGCCCCTAAGCTCAGGGTTTGTCCCACATCCATGATAGTTTATGACTTAGAGGGCACTCAATTAGAGTGCATCACGTCCTTTAGCTATCTTGGTGTCATGCTTGACCAATCCCTGGATTTCAATCTTCACATACAGTCCATTTGCAAAACTGTCAGTGCTAAATTTGGTGTTGCTTACAAACCCGCTATATGTTAATGCCCTCTGCTAAGCTGGCTATCACCAGAGGTACCCTGCTCCCCACCCTTACATACTGTGTTCCTATTATTGCTGCTTCTCATAAAACTGCCCTCCATTAATGGGACATTACTTATAATAAAATTTGTCAATATGCCTCCTCGTCTCCTTTACTCGGACACCATTGTCAACTCTACGGGGGCCTTAGGATGGTTCTCTCCCAGTGCTACCAGGCAATACTATCTCGACTCTTTCACTGATTCTATTATCAGGCTTCAAACTCCATCCTCACTTGCAGTGTTGCTGGTTCCCCAAACTTCCTCCCATGGCTTGCGATCAGCTGAAAAATCTCTATTCAACGTATCTAGGTGTCGCACATCCAGAGGTACTGGTGCATTCTAACATGTGGCACCCCATCTGTGGAACGCACTTCCATTTGTCCTAAGGCAGTCAAAATCCCATCTTTGCTGTAAACGAAAGCTACACCGTTATCTATCTCTGGCTGACTCCTGCACCTGTTTTGACCCCACTTGATGGCACTAGGCACTTTCACCCTCAGTCCTATAGTCCTGTCACCTTCAATCTCCCTAACCACAAAAACCACATTACTATACCTCCCCTCTACTCCCAATAACCCTAGTCCTGTTGCCCCTTGGCCCATTTCCCTTCTCTCCCTCAAACTAAGGCCCACTTCCTCTCATCCTAGCAAGCTGTTTGCCTTCCACTGCTTCTTCCTACATTGTCCCCCCTTACATTGCTGCATCTTTTGAGTCTACCTCTTGTTTTATGCTATTTCTACTTACAATCTGTTCTGCTCTACTCTATATGAATTTTTTTTCTCTAAACTGTTTCCGATGTAATGTTAGTTTTTGATTGCCTGTGTGCTGATCGTTGATACTGTTTTGACCTACCGTATGTATTATTTTCCTGCACTTATAAAATGTTCTGTATGCTATACTGTTTTGTACTCTCCTGGGTCGTGCCTGAAAATAGTCATGCTATGGCTAGTGCACTTACCCGGGAGACAAAAACTAAATTGTTCATTCCAGTGAGAATGGTATCAGTGAGCCTGGGTAGGGAGGTGGTGGTAGAGTGGTGTTTCCTAAATCCAGATTGGAATGGGGTGAACAAGTTGGAGTCAGAGAGAAAGGAGGAGATTTGAGAGAGGACAAGATACTCCTGGAGTTTAGCAAGGATAGGGCGCATGGAGACGAGATGGTAATTTCCAGGTGAAATGGAGTCACCTCCCTTAGGGAAGGGGAGAACTATTGCATGCTTCCAAGGTGCAGGGACCTTGGCTAGCAAGGAGGAGCGGTTCAAAATTTTGGTGATTGGGCAGGCGATCGCAGGGGCAAAGTGGAAGAGGAGCATAGGGTCAAGTACATCAAGAGAGCTGCCTCTGGATGGGTTGATGGTCAGCAGAGCAGTGAGTGTCCTCAGGTGAGACCAAGGAAAATGAGAAAATAGGGGATCTGATGATTTAATTTGGTCAGGATCAAAACTTTTATACGAGGGTACTGAACAGTGGGGGAAGGAGGCTAATAGGTTGGAGACACACAATGTAAAGAAGAAGTTGAATTCCTCGGCCACTAAAGTGTGGTCTGCAATGAGGAAGTTATTTATTTTGAGGACTGGAGAGGGAGGGTGGAGGAGAGAAGTGGGCTTGCACCACTTTCCAAAATTTGGATGGGGAATTTAGATTGTTGTGGAAAGTAGCGCTGAAGTACTCTGCTTTAGCTACTCTTAACCACTTTGGTGCAGGCATTACAAAGTTTGTGGTAAGTTGTAAAATCACTAGGTAATTTCATAGTCTTATGCTTCCTCCATACTTGATTGCATGCTCGAAGGCAGGCCAGGAGTTCTGGAGTGATCCATGGCATATGATTACCACGTATTCTGGTACATCTTAGAGAGGCATGGTAATTCCAGGTGGAGAGAAATTTGTCCTTGAAGTAGGCTAGGGCAGGGCCTGGTGGCACTGAGGGTTGAGGCGCTAGACGCCACACCTCGTGCCACGCCGTGACCCAGGTTCTGGAGCAAGTTCAGGCCATCAGGGGTCGGTGAAGGAGAGGATAGAGCATCCATTGGACTGTTCTTCTCCCCCTTTCCTGGGGAGGGCACGGGGATTGTCCCGCTCAAGTAGAGGCACCCAGTGGATATTAGGTGCACCACAAGATGCAGGGACCTTACTGGGGAAGATGTTGGGCAGTCGCCCTCTAGAGGTGTGTGGGAGCGCGCACGTTGCAAGCTGGGTGACATTGCACAAACCACATCTGGGGAAAGTAAAAAGATAAAACCCCTCCCTCCTCTGGTAGGTGAAGGCGGGTCCTGTGGCAATGGCCCCACGTCAACTGCCGGGTGTTAGGATGCTTGATTCTGGATCCCTCCCCAGTGTCAAGCAGCCCATCCAATTCTATAGAAAAGGGCACCAGTAGGAGATGGTGGTCCTTCCCAGGAGGATGCAGACCCGGGAGGTTCGGGCCTGGGCAAAGCCAGAGACCAAGCAACCACGCTGGAGAGAGGCCAGAGGTAGGGGATATGAAAAAAAAGTAGTCTAGGGCAGCATCCACTTGTGGAGTCGGGGTTATTGGAGACCATCAGTGTTTGCTATGTCATGCAGGAGAGGGGTGATGTCAAGAGATTTATAGGAGCGGGTTGGAATTTATTTTGGGAAGAGATTTGGGCCTGTGTACCTTTCTGATTTGGAATTTCAAATGATGATCACTTAGAATGTGAGGCAGAATACCGGCATCAATGATGCGATGCGGGTGAGTTGTGAGGATCCAGTCTGCCAAGATATGGTTGTGGGTTTTGAAGTTTAGTCGGGTAGGTTCTTTGATGAGCTGGGTTAAATTCTAGGAGATTATGTAGTTCCAGGCCTTGGCTTGTGAAGGTGCTAGCCAGTTTATATAAAAATTTCCAATAATATACATATCTCCTTGAGTGTGGGCAGTGATAGAGGCAATAAGTTCGGTGGCAACAATGGAAGGAAGATTGGGGCGACAGTAGACACCCTCAACAAAAATTGGAAGAGAGAAGGGCATAGAGAGATGAATAACGAGTGCCTCATAGTTTGCTGGGGAGGAGGAGGGGTGACCGTGTATTGCAGGGAGGAAGAGATATACAACACCACTCCCCCTCCTCTACCAGTCCTGTCTTGTCTGACGAGGGAATAACTGGGGACAGAGATAGTATGGTTAGGCATCTTGTTGTTGAGCCAGGTCTCAGAGAGCACGAAAATGTTGGGGGAGTATGAGGCAGCTAGGGTTTGGAGGAGATCTAGTTAAGGTAGTAAACTACAGATGTTAACATGCAATAATTTGAGTTCACTAGGAAAGGTAGGGACTGTTGAGCAGTTTAAATCAGAGTTATTTGGGGGAGACCCTGATGTAGAAGCAACAGGTGGACCTGGGTTTGAGCGAATGTTATCTGATGAGAGGTGCAGTAGTACAATAACAAGGTAGCGTAGCTTGTGATTTTTAAAGACTGACTGGGACTTATAGTAATTTAGAGTTCCTGTTGAGGGGTTATGGGATGTCATGACTTTAAGTAAAAGGTTGATAAAAGCAGCTGAGATAGGTTCGGTATGCAGGGAAGCAGCAGGAAGAAGGTGGAAATGGTTCCAGTGATGGAGGATAGGAGCAGAGGTTTTGGTATAGTTATGTATGTAGGAGTTCATTACAGCGAGGTGTTCTATGGAAGAGTTCTTGAAGTAGAAGTTAGAAGAGGTGCAAGGAGAGATGGTAGGTAGGAGTAAAAGGAGGAACAGGGGGAATAGCATGGGTGAGGACATGATGAAAGAGAGGTATGACTGCACAAAGAAAAAGGAAAAGGGATTGTATAACATTCAGAAATTCTGATCAGCTTATAACAGGAGCTGACAAGCTGCTGCCCCAGTGAATAAGAGCAGGGGGAAAACAAATGCAGACAAGTAGCAAAAGTAGAGGGAGGAGTAATCCTAGAACAACCTTAGATAAAGCATACTGTCAGTGGTTGATTCAGCAGTGTAGCGGAGCTCCACAAGCAGAGGAGAACATTGAAAGAGTGGCGGAGATGGGAGAGGGTGGGTGGGAGAATATTTGATTTTATCAAATGTGCAATATAAAAGCTGAGCCAAACTGTACATTTCAAGGGAGCCTGGAAGATCTGTGCAGCCAATGGCAGCGCTGAGAGGAAGCGCGTTAGCCAATAGCAGCCTGTGTGGTCAAGGAAGAAGCCAATAGGAGGTGCAACTTTCACTCCGGAACTTGGAGCATAGAACAGTCGTACCTTAATTTTCGAGATGGCAGGGAAGCTTCAGTCATTGGCGGCAAAGGGAACTGCCAGCCACTGGATACCCAATCAAGGGCATGGAGTCAGAGGAGGAAATACAGACAACAGTTAGTTAGATATTGATGACGGCCATAAACTTAATTGGTGGGAGGGTCAGGTGCAGCTAGAGGGAACAGGAGGGGGTAGTAACAAAGGTAGTTAAGTGGAGGGTGTCTGGTGGCTGGTTAGCCATTAAGAATTTAAAAAAATTGAAAAACTCCTGGCCCCAGCAGGTATATAGGTGAATTTTTCAAGATATTTCGGAATCAACTCTTGTCCTATGTTTTGAATACCTGCAGAGAGGTGATGGAGGGAGAACAAACCACACGTACCTGATATTACACAATCTACAAAGAGGTGGGTATTCGGGTGAGTGTGCTGTATGACTGTACCATACCATGCAGTAGTCAGAAGATCATTAGATCATGCTTGTTATTAAAGCTGCCATAACACAAAATAAGCAGAGTGGTGGACAGGGCATTGCCACTCCATACTCCAGTGATTCAACCATAGTCTTCAGTAGCTGACATATTCATGTTTAACCCCAACAGATCAAGTAGCATCTCCAGCCGGGTGCACCAGTAATTACAATCAGTGCATTTCATTCATTGTTGGTGGCATTATGCCACATCATGGGAATTGTCCATCTGTATGTACTTACCTAAGTGTTCTCCGCGCATATCAACAACTGTTGATAATGCAAAGATAATAAAGACAAAGTAAACAAACACACAAACTTTTTTTTTTTTTTTTCAAAGGAAGTTTGTCATTTTGTGAGGGTAATGACAAGCCCAGCTACATATTCAAATTCAGATCAAGACAGTTGCTACTGTTGTTGTTGGACTGATTCTACATTTTCTAAACTTGACATTCAGATACAAAATGTGGGCTACTAGCATCAGTTCTTTCAGAGACTCTGCATAAGCTGCTGTGCAGAAATCTTTAGAGAAAAATAAGTCAGCATCTCAATTGTACTGTGATCTCCCCGGGTCCTTTTCTGCATGGATTCCATTTTAGTTACTCTGGTTGATCAGCAGACTTTGCTTAATACTGGACAGTTTCTGAAATGAGAAAGCTGCACAAAATAGGGGATTTGATACATTTTTTTTTGGACCAACAGAGATCGAGAGAATATCCTGAAGCTTTCAAACTTACATTGTTCTTCCTCAGAAGTAAACTGTAGTTTTCTTAAAAGAGCTCCCATTTCAATGCCCAGAATAATATTAGAAAGAAGAAAAAGTATTTTACACATGAATGTGACAGATTAGAGGAGAAATCAGATTTATAATATTGTTCTGGGCATTTAAATGGGAGCCCTTTTAAGAAAAGTGCCATTTCTTTCTGAGGAAGAACTTTGTTGGCCTGAAAGCTTCAGGATATTCTGCTGATCTCTGTTGGTCCATAAAAAGGTATCAAATCACCTATTTTGTGCATCTTGTTTGATTTTGGGCTGTACCCCTTACAAGAAAGAAATGAGCGCTATCAGTCGTCTAAAATGTTGTGTATGGAGTGGTGTGTGGGAGCATAAAAACGATACACCAGTAGTAGGGTGAAGGTCATCCCCCCCCCCCAATTCTTTTTCCCTCCGGTCACTGGGGAGGTGGCCTCTCTCAAGCATCACCCCTGTTGTCTCCTGCTCAGCTTGAACCCCCCCCCCACTCTGGGTCTCCTCCCAGGACTCCACTAATGCCTACCACTGCCTGGCAAGAGACCCCCCCTGGCTTACCCCCAGGATGGGGCCTCCACACCTACAGGAACCCTAGAAATCTAGTATCATCCATGCAGTGAAGGCACGCAGAGGATTGGGACCCAGGTGGGCAGGGTCTGGCAGTGGGTGTGGGGCTGGGATGTGCCATTGACTACCACCACTTCGGGGTGTTTCCTTGTTCTAGTGGTTCCACCCCCTCCCCTGGTGAGCATGAACATGCAATGATGCTGGGGGGGGGACCACTCGCTCCCAAGCGCAATCTTGCCAATGTCTGCTGTGTGCCACCATCCCTCTTGCATGGAGGCTACGGCATGTTGCCTCCCCACCAAGAGGTACTCAAGTGCAGAGTCCTACAACACTCCTTCCCCAGGAGAAGGTGAGCTGTCGGCAGATGCTCAAACCTTCTCCTGACCAGCCGACCCCCTGTGGCCCATGCTTGTTCCCTAACGTGGGTCACCAGCGTGGAGCGAGGTGTGGCATCCAGCACCTCAACCCTCAGTGCCACCAGGCCGGGTGGTTAAGGTCCTCTTGTGGCCAAACATATATATTTTGTCTTCAATGGACCAATATGGCAACAATTTTTGAAAAGAGAAAAAAAGGAAAAAAGTTAGATTTCATTATTTAAGGAATGTTTCATATGTATGTTATTTAGTCAAATTGCATCACAGGTAATGATGCTGACTCACTCAGAGAAATGGTTTTAAATCCCATTTGCTGATATATCCTTAGGTTATAATGAGCCTATGCATAAAGTTCCAGAAACTCTTTTTGTAGCGATTTTAATACCCTATTTCCATTCCTTGGGTTTCTCCCTGCTTGTCTTAGTACCATACAGTTAGTGCCAACTAGATTGGAATTATGTCTTTCCAAGTACTGTCTACCTAGAGGTGTCTCAGCCTGTCCTGAAGGTATGTTATGGATGTGTTCTTGAATCTGTTGCTTAAGAGTCCTTACTGTATGTTTATACTTGGATTTATACTCGGGTTGTAAGGCTATTAGAAGGCAGGAGACCCATAAACAACTGCCACCCCCTCACGTACATACATAAAAATTTGCCCACAGAATCAGGCCTCATGGTCTATCAAGTCTGCTCGCGTGTGCAGCTATCTCCACTAGGTTGCAGCTGCCCCACCTCACCATCTCTCCCCTCCAGCAATTTATCTTTACTTCTTACCCAGGCAGCCCTCCGAGCCCTGTCTCATGTCCTTTGGAAAGTGTCCACCATCCCACATGATACCACCTCCTTCAGTAGGGTATTCCATTTTGACACCACCCTTTCTGTAGAATAATGCTTCCTCATGTCTTTCTTAAATCTACCCCCCTCCAGTCTTAGACTGTGTCCTCTAGTGTCCCTTCCCCTCCCCTCCTCAGCCTAAAAAGCCCATCTGTGCCAGTTCTATTGGACCCTTTAATATACTTGAATGTTTAAGTCATATCCTTCTGATCCCTTCTCTCCTCTCCTCCAGAGTGTTCAAACTCAGATACCTCAGTCTGTTCTCGCAGGGTTTGCCTTCCAACCCCTGTATCATTTTTGTTGCCCTACGCTACACCCCCTTCTAGCATCCTGATATCCTTCTTCAGATACAGCCGCCAGAACTGCATGCAGTACTCTAAATGTGGCCTGAATAAGGATCTGTAGAGGGGCAGGACCACATCTTCATGTCTGGATGAGATTCCCCTTGCAATACACCCCAACATCTTGCTAGCCTTGACTGCAGCCTTTTTGCACTGGGCAGAGTTGTTCATGCTCTCTGTTATCATGCCCAGGTCCTACTGGAGGTAGTATAGTGCAGTGGTCTAAGGCTCTGAGCTGCAAATCTAGTGACATCCAGCAGACCAGACCTGGGTTTGAATCCCACTGCTTCCACTTGCATACTATGTGACCCTGAGCAAGTCACTTAACTTCCTAGTGCTCCCAGGTAACACCTGGAACAAGCTCCACCTTAGTGTGCCTTTCCTGGTTAAACAATTTTCCCTTTCCCTTCTGTTCCTCAGTGACCCGCAGTCTCACCCCACCCAACCAGTAATCCCTCTTCATGTTCTTCACCCTGAAGTGCATAACTTTACATGTCTTCACATTAAAGTTCAGTTACTACTTCACCGACTATTCCTCCATTATGGTTATGCCACCTCTCTACATCATCCACTACCGCTCCTGTCTTGGTATCATCTGTGAACCGACCACTCCTACTCCTAGCTCCATGTTATGAACAACCCCAACAATGCCAGACCCAGCACAGAGCGCTGAGTCACCCCACTTGTCACATGCCTTGGGGTTGAGAGTAACCTCCCAACCATCACCTGTTGCTGCCTTCCCTTCAACCAGTTCTCAATCCAGTAAACCATCTTCACCCCCACCTCCACCCCCACAGATCTCTGTTTCCCCCCAAGCTGTCAGTGAGGCACTGCATCAAAGGCCTTACTGAAGTCCCAGTATAGGACATCCACTGCATGGCTGCTATCCAATGCTCTTGTTAGACAGTCATAATACTCTAGGTTGGTTTGGCAAGATCTCCCTACCATGAACCTAAGCTGATGCCTATCCTGGAGGACATTTACCTCAAAAAACATCATCAGTCTCTCCTTCAGGATCACTTCTATAAGTTTGCCCACTATGGAGGTGAGGCTAACAGGTCTGTGGTTTCCTGGCTCGACCCTAGAGCCACTATTGTGGATAGGCACCACACAAGCCATCTTCCAGTCCCATAGCACACATCCTATGTCCACAGAGGTGTGGAACAGGTCAACCATCAGACTGGCCAATGCCTCTGCTATCTCCCTAAGCAACCTGGGATGAATGCCATCAGGACCTGGTGTCTTGTGCACTCAAAGTGCCTTCAGACCATCCAGTACTCTGCTTTCCTCTATCACCCCATCTGTCACCTCTTCCCTCCATCCCACCCCACTAGTCCATGGTGGTAATGGACCATCCTTCTCCTGGGTAAACATGGAGCAGAAGTATTCATTCAGTGCTTCAGCCTAATTCACGCCCTTTTCTACCCACCCCAACCCCTCCTGATCTGCACTATTTGGTCCATGCAGCTCCTTTTCTCCCTTACATATCTGAAAAAGTCCTTCTCCCCTCGCTTGATGTCCTGATCCAACCACAACTCTTTGGAGGCCTTGGCCTCTTTTACTAGTTTGGTTACTTCATTGGTCCTCCTTGCATACTCCTCCCTGTCTTCTGCTCTATTGGTCCTTTAAAATTTCCGAAATGCTCTCTCTTTGCCCTCATTCCCTCCAATACTTTCCTATTCAGGTAACTTGGCTTCTTACCTCTGCTCTTTTTACTCATAGTCCCAGTGCAAGCCTCCATAGCCTCCTTTAGTCCAAGTTTGATAATGTCCCACTTCTGTTGAGCATCCATGTCAAACCTTATCCCCACTAAACACTCTATCAGGATTTCCCACATCCTCCCAAAGTCTGACCACCTGAAGTCTATCACCCATTGCATTGATCCTACTGACTCCCTGCTCAAGCTGAGCATGAACGATGGTGGTCACGTGATGCAGTGGTGCTGAGTGGCTGCCTGTTTTGGAGCTCCCGTTTCTCCCTGCTCAAACCTTATCTCTTGACATGCTAAAACCACCAGTCAGCCACCAAACGCTGTCTAAACATCATTGCTACTCCAGGAATCGATTTTGGGAGAGAATTGGAGGTGTCTTTTGCCCACTGGAACATCGCGATGTCAGAAGTAGAAATGAAGGCCTCAGGGCTAGACACACTCCACCTCGACTCCGGAGAAAGCCTCAAAGAAAGCCAAAAACTCTGGATGTAATCCTTCTTTAACCAGCAAAGCTTTAAATACTGGAGGTCTTAATGTTGCAGGAGGTACAACTTTGACTGAGGAGCGTTTTGGAAGAACTTTCACCTTTAAAACCACACTGCAAGAGATCTCCAAAGAAATTAAATCTATGAGACAAGATTATGCAGACCTTTCAAGACGGATGGGAGATTCAGAAGCCAGAGTGGGCTCAATGGAAAGATGGCAACTGAAAATAGACCCTGAGATAATAAGACTACGTCAGCAAATACAAAATTACAATTAAAAACCGAAGATCTGGAAGGACGTAGCAGAAGGAATAATATTCTGATTTGGGGTCTTCCAGAGCTAGAAGAGGGGAGTGACACTGTTAAGTTTGTTCAGCAATTCCTAAATAAGGTCATGGGTCCTTCTCCTGTCCACCAGCAATATCATGTGGAGCGTGCTCACAGATCTCTTCGACCCAGACCTCCCCCAAATGCCCCTCCCAGGCCTCTGATTATCAAGTTTTTGAGCTATCTGGATAGACAGCACGTTTTGGATAAAGTTAAAGCTGGAAGCAGTCTTATGGAATGGTACCAAGTTGAGGATTGCCCAGGATCTACCTAGAGAGGTCCGTTTGAAACGTTCTGCCTTCCACCCAACAGTAAGCAAATTGATAGCTGCTGGGAAACCTTTTCGTATGATCTATCCTGCTAAGCTTTCTGTGCAAGTTGGTGACGTCTGGCTTTCCTATGAAAACCCAGAAGACGCCCTAGCTGACCTGTCCACGTTGCTGCCGGACCTATTCAAGGGACTACCAGTGAAATGACTGTACCATATCTGTGTCCAGGCTGCAGAAACAGAAGTTAAAAATTTCAATTTTGCTGTTTTTTGTATGTTTTTGGGCTAACTTGATCTAGTTTTGGTACTTACAGGGCAGTCGCTAAGTTTTCAGGGGGTTGTTGGTGACCCTAGGTCCGATTGCCTCTGCGTTTGGTGGGGGTTTCTCCGGAACCCTCGTGGCGCTGGGTTGAGTGGTTTTAGGCCGTGAGGCCTAGTCGGCCTGCCTCTGGTGTTTCTTTTGGGTCCTGGCCTCTCGAAGCAGTAGCGGGAACTAATGGGAGGGGTGCAGTTTCCGGAGGACCTATTTGCAGTAGGACCGTTTTTGGTCCGTCGGCTTTTTGGTCCCTGTGCGATTTCCCCCTTCATTTCCTGGCTTCTAGAGGGACCGCATCGAGAGGTCTGGGACATTGGAATCCCCTCAGGTAAGGCTGTTTATCACCTTCCTTCTTTATCTGGTGAGAGGGTGATTAAGGATACTTAATTCACGGAGGTAGGATCTTACAATGGGCGGGCGTGCAGGCAGATCACGATTGTTCCATGCCTTGCTGCCAGGATGGAAATATGGGATACTCATCGGATGCCTTACTACTGGGATTTATTTTTATACTTCTGGAAACAGTGATGTGGTGGGCTATTATCTCTGGATTTGGGGCCTGGGGGTTTGGCCAGTAGATGGATCAGGAGGAGGTATCCTGGGAGGAAAGGGGTTTGAATGCAATCAATACTGTGCTTGCTGTTATGTCAATAGACTTGTGGGTTTGGGTATTTAGGGTAAGTTGGGATATGGGGTGGTGGGAGGGGGGTGATGGGGTTATTGCTCATGTTACTGTTGATGTTTGGAATGCCTATATGTGGACTGGTGGTTATTTTGCTTGTGAGATAAGGATATGGGGGAGGCGGTGATTGGTTGGGGGTTCTATAATAATTGTCTGGAGACACTGCTACTTAACCTTGCTGTATGTTCTGATTTGCAGTTTATTGATAGAGATAGGCAGCTTATCAATGTTAATAGTTTTGAGGCATTGTCTTTAATTAGAGGTATGTTATTGAGGGGTGTTAGGGGTGGGTTAGAGGATGTCGTCATGGTGAGAGGCGAGAGGAGAAGCTTGATTCCATGGATGCCGTATTATTCTTAGTCCTAAAATATGGCGGGCAGTATTGTTAAAATAATTAGCTGGAATGTGAGAGGGATTAGAGATGGTAAAAAGAGGGGCGTATTTTGATTAACTGTTCGATTGCTGAGGCTGATATATTATGTCTGCAGGAGGCGCATATTACTGTACGAAAGTAATCTGTTGCGAGTTAGGGCTTTTCACAAGTGTTTGTGGCTGAAGACTACTCGGAAGCCAGGGAATATGGCTATGATAAAGAAAGGTATCCCATTCAACCCAGGAAAGTGGTCAGGATGTGGAAGGTAGATATGTTTTGGTGGCTGGACACCTTTATAATTCCCCATGGTCTTAGGCTCGGTTTATGGTCCAGTGGGAGGGAATGTGCCCTTTATTATGCAGTTGGTTGACAAGCTCAGTTCCCTTCTGCCTTCCCCTCTGATTCTAGGAGGGGATTGGAATGTAGCTCCAACTCAGGAATTGGATAAAACCTTTAGGCCACTAAGATCGCTGTCTCAGCCGCAATTGGCGATGAAAGATTTGGGTAGCATGTTGGGCTTGGTAGATCCCTGGAGAATTCTCCATCCCCTTAGCAAAAGTTATACCTTCTTCTCGCCCCGGCATAATTCTTGGTCGCGGATAGATTACTTTCTAATATCTACCTCTCTTGTGGACAAGGTCTCCATGGCAGGCATTGAGCCTATTGTAATTTCGGATCATGCGCTAGTCTGGTTAAATTCTCTCCTCAAACCATAATTTCTCGGGATACGGTCTGAAACTCAATACCCAAATATTAAAGGAAGAGAAGTTTCTGCTCAAATTAGAGTCAGTATTAATAGTTTTCTAGAAACAAATAGGGGTTCAGTGACCAGGGTAGATATTCTTTGGTGCTCTTTAAAATGTTTTTGAGGGGAACTTATCAAGATTTCCTCTGGGAGAAAAGGATTAGATTGCAGACTCTTATTGAACTTTCCAATCAAATTAAGACAGCAGAAAGTAGGCTGGCCTCTAACTCGTTAAGCAATGTAGAAGCGTCTTCATAAGCTCAAAAATGAATCACGAGGGTTTGGTCCGAGAGAAGACGGAGTTTGCATTACTGAAGACGAAAGCTAGATATCTGGATCAGGGCGAAAAACCGAGTAAGCTTTTAGCATTGAAATTGAAGGAGGTAGAAAGCTCTAGGTTGATCCTGCTTTAGTGGACCAGGGGAGTTGTTAGAACAGATCCCAAGGACATAGCAAATTTTAAGGATTATTATCGGAGTTTGTATTGCCGGATGCTCCTCCTTCCTTCACTTGGGTTTAGAACATTTTTTCAGCCATTAACACTCCTTGCCTCTCTGAGGATCAAGTGGCCTATCTCTCTTCTCCTTTGTCTCTAATGGAGGTGGAACAGGCAATACATAGTTTGTCGTCGGATAAAACCCCGCCGGATGGGTTCCAGCTAATTTTATAAAGCCTTTGCCAAGAGTTATCCCTTTGCTCCTGGAGTTTTATAACTATTTACTGTCAGCAGACGCTCTGGATCCCTCCTATTGGATGCCATTATAATATTGATTCCTAAGACAGATGAACCCTCCCAGAACCCAACCAATTACAGACCGATTTCACTTCTTAACTGTGATATTAAAATTTTATCTAAGATTCTAGCCTCACGTATCAAGCAAGTGTGGTCACCACTACTGAGTACTGAACAAGTAGGATTTGTGCAGGGGAGATCTGTGAAGGATCACATTAGATCGCTTTCTCATATATTCAGGGTAGCCCAAACTTTTCGAATTCCAATGGCACTGGTGGCCCTGGATGCGGAGAAAGCGTTCGATCGAGTTAATTGGGATTTTCTTTGGTATACCATGTCCAGATTTGGCTTTCGAGTGAGTTTATAAAATGGATCAGAGCTTTATATAGGTCTCCACGGCCAGGTGTATTGCAATGGGGTCTTCTGGTCCCCATACAGCTTCATTCTGGAACCGACAAGGTTGCCCATTATCACCGTTTTATTTAATCTCTACTTAGAACCCTTGCTGGTCAGTATTAAAGTGACCTCAGAAATCCAGGGTTGTTCTGTTTTAGTCGAACCTCTAAGATTTCAGTCTATGCAGATGATATTTTGTTACAATTGGCTAATCCGGTTGATTCCTACCTGTGGTGATGAAGGTAATTGCAAAATATGGGAGTTGTCTAACTATAAACTGAATCTGGAAAAGACTGAAATTTTTCCACTCAATTCACATCTTACCGGGCTTCTATATCCCACTTAGGCATGAAGTGGACCCACTCACATTTGAGATACCTTGAGTTTATTTGGCGGGACCCTCTCTGGTCAGGAAGCTTAATCTAGATGACTTGTTGGAAAGAATTAAGTCGGACCTACAAAGATGGGGAAACTGCCATTACCAGTGGGAGCTCGAATTAGTATTATTAAATGAACATTCTTCCTCGGCTTTTTATCCTCTGAACCTCACGGATATATGGCTTCCTAAGTTTTTTCCAAAAATTCATTCGATGTTAACTGATTTTATTTGGAACTACAAATCCCGAGACAGGCCTTCAACAAATTGCGCCTTCCTAAAGAAATGGGTGGTCTTAGGTTGCCAAATTTTGAATCTTATTATTGGTCCAGTCACCTTATTAAGGCAGGTAAATGGTTGGGGATCTAGAAGGGGTCACCACCCAATATGGTTGGATTTAGATTTAGATCTTATGGCCAGACATAATATTAATCCTTGCAGTCTTTTTTACTGTGGTTTCACATCCCTCCCCAAAGAGTTCAGGACTCCCCAGTTGGAATCACAGTTAAGGTGCTTAACAACTCTTTTCCTCTATTAGAATTCGTAGCAACAAAGATGTTGGGCAGCCATTGGACGGGTAATCCTAATATTCGATTGGAGGCAGAATGTTAGGTTCTAGATGGTTACCTTCTATCCAGGAGCTTTGTGTGGAAGATTTCTATGTGCAAGGTAAATTAGGTTTAATCACGGACCTGTTACTTGTTTTGAATATTCCTGCTAATGCCTTGTTTAAATTATATCAATTAAAGCATCTGGTGGATAGTGGGTTTGGTCCAATAGTCTCTCCCTCAAGAATTAAACCATTATTGGAGGAAGTCAAGGGCTGCGCGGGTAAACCACACGGGGTGTCTAAGTTGTACACCTGCCTCATGAAACTTTACCCAATCATAACAAGGATATAAAGCCTGGGAGTCAGTTTCTTCTAACTCCCGGTTCCATAGGTCAAATATGGAGGGATGTGTATATTTATAATACTCTAGATAGGAACAGAATGACCCAATATTTTATACTCAACAATATGTATTTTACACCTATGAGGAAGTCTAAATTTGATCCTACTGTTTCCTCAAGTGTTTCAGGTTGAGAGAGAAAAAGGGGACCTTCCTCATATTTTCTGGTATTACCTTAAAGTGGCTCTTCTTTGGAAGTCAATTGAAGATAATTTGGACCCTTGTTAGGCTTAGGTAACCACCTCACATTAGAGTCCTGTATTATAGGGGATTACAGCTATTAGGGTCAGAGAAAGGAAGTATTACATAGCGCTTATTGCTATGGCGGTTAAAAGGCTGGTCCTCCGGCACTGGACAGATAGTCTTGAGATCTCCTATCAGGACTGGGTGGAAGAGATTTCCCAATGTTTCAAAGTGGAGAAACTGATTGCTGGTTTCCGATCCTCCCCAAAGACCTTTCAGAAGAAATGGGGTAAGTTGTATGCCCTTTACCTTCATTGATTTGGTCTTTTCGGATAGGTATTGAATTGGTGCGAGGGACTATAACTTTGAGATCTGAATTTTTCAGTATTGTGGAGCCCCTCCGAGGATAATCGTATACCCTCTCACTTTTGGATGTTGTTGCCAATAAGTTCCGGATGTGGTTTTTGCTTAGAGTCCGAGGGCAACTAACTATCGTAGCTAACTCTCCATATCGCGTCTTTAGTGACGACATCCTCATGGGGGGGGATAGGGGATTTGGGTTATCTAGTTTTTTTTATTTCTTGTTTCCTGCTGGATTAGTATTTTTATTTTCTTTGTCCGAGGGTATGATCTTCTCGATTGAGATTTTAAGGAATGTAATGTATTTGGTTCAGTTGTTACTGTCTTTATTACTGTATCTATATTGAAAAATGTTAATAAAAAGAGAATTTCAAAAAAAAGCTGAGCATGAACCACACCGAATGGTGGTCACTCTCAGCTAGTGGATCATCCACTCTAAGTTCCCTCACAGCCTCTCCGTTAGATAACACCAGGTTGAGTGTATTATCTAACTTAGTTAGCACGCTAACCAATTGCACCAGCACATTATCCTAAAATGCATCCAGCAATATGTGCTGCTTTGCATTAGAGGTGGCTGGGGTATTCCAATCCACCCCAGGCAGATTGAAAACTCCAACAATCACCACAGTCCCCTTCTTACATATCCACATTACATTCTCTATTCAACTCTTTAGACTGATCAGGTGATCTATACACCACCCCCAACTTCTGTTTTCTATCCCTAGAGTCCAGGAACTGCATCCATAGCATCTCTGTTCTACCTTCCTCACCCTCACCCTCACCCTCATTCCTAGTACATATAATCCCATCCTTTACAAAAACGGCCAGCCCTCCACCTCTCACCACCCCTCTGTCCTTCCTATAAGTTCTGTAGCCTGGGAACACCAGATCCCAATCAAGGTTTTGGGTGGCCCAAGTTTCTGTTACGGCCACAATGTCCACCATCCTTTCAGCTAAGAGAGCCTGGAGCGCAGGCATTTTATTACTCGGGTTCCTTGGATTCAGGGAGACCATCCTCCACCCAATTCCATTCTTCTCACCACCCCATTCTCATTAATCTGACCCTTCCCCTGTAGCTCACTCCCATAGCAAACACTGTTGTTGTGGGGGGTCAGCTTTTTTGGATCCCCTTCCTGCTGACCCTGCAAACTAGGTGCACACTCACCTCCAGCCTCCCCCACTTAATTTAAAACTCCCTTAATGTAAGTATTCCTCCAGCTTACATTTCAAAACTCCCTGTCCCTCTCGACTTAAGTGTAACCTATCCTTCGCATACCGATTATTATTATCCCACCTGCTCCTCCAATCTCACACCAGCCCATACCCATGAGAACAACACCACTCACCCAACCAGGAACTGAACTCCACTGTCCTGTCCTTCCTTGCTCTGCTCACCCTGGGAATGAGCAGTACTTCCAAGAAGGCCACTGAGCTCCCTATCTCCATACATATCCTCCCCAGTTCTTCAGATCTCTCCCTTACCGACTCCACTGTGCATCCCTTTAAGTCATTAGTGCCTACTATTGGTGGTCTTGGCTGGGCATGCAGCTGTTCACTACAAACTTGGCTAGTTTGTTCTTAAAACCTACAAGAGAGTTAGAAGTTACGATCTCTACTGGCAGCTTGCTCCAGAATCTAACTGTCCTGGGAATGAAAGCATACTTCCTGCTGTCTCTATTTAATATTATTTCTCTTATTCATAACTGATGCTCTCATAAGTTATACGACTGATTCTTGAGCTCTAACCCCGGCTCATTAAACAACTGTTTGTCAATAATTATATTAAAAAATATGAGTAAATCACCTCTCACCCGCTTATCCTTTAAGAGGAATAGACCCAAACTCTCTAACCTTTTATCACAGGACTTGTTTCTATGGCCAGTGTTAAGATTGGCTAACCTTCTTTGAGGTGTCTCAACTAGACTGATGTCCAGTATACAGTGATGGACAGGGGCACCATATTGCATAAAGTATGAATTCAGTACTGCAGTTTACAAACGTTCTGAGTTCCTCACCCCCGCCATACCTGTCCAAATGGAGCTTGCTGCAAAACGGTAACTGCATGTATTACAGCGACCCTTGCGAGGGGGTGGCAACCAGTTCTGGGGAGTGACGGTTGGTGTGACTAGAGGAAAAACAACTGTGTACCAACTTGTGTCTCAAATTTTCTGCTTGTGAAAATGTTATTCTTGCTGCATCACCAAGTTCAGCTGCCAGAGTTGTCATTCAACAAATCTGGCCAGCAGTTTTCTACGATTCCACCAATCTGACTGGATATTTTAGTAAACGTAGTCACAGAGCAAATGGCTTCCTTCTTCCCTACTTCTCTGGGTTTGTGGTAGAAAAGGGAATCCCTTTCCTGAGTTTTGTCTAGCGGGACATCTAAAACATCATATTTATAGCCTCTATCAAGGAACCTTTGATACAGTTCTTGTGATTCAGTGTTGAACTCATGATCTAGATAGAAATTTCTGGGAGGACACAGAAATTGGCCATGGAGAATTTCTAGCTTTCTGGCTCACACTCTAGAAGACAAAGCACCCAGCTGTGCACCCCCTTCCCTGTTCTGATCCTGCCACTGGCACTCCCCTTCACTGACCACCACTGGCCCCACAATACTCTATCAAGGAGTGCGTTTATTTATTTTATTATTTATTTATTTATTTATTTGTTCTAGGATTACAAATACCTTTGAGCCAAGGCTCTTTTACAAAGATTCCACGTCATTGGTACAAATAAGACAATCATAAGCAAAGATAACAGTTTATAAAAGTGTGTTGATAATGCATTCTGTGGCCAGCTGAGGTGGTGAGCATAGGGGATTGCTGATGGCAGGACTGGACAGGGAATGACTTCCAGAGTGTGAGCCAGAAATTAGCCACTATTTTGACCTTCCCCAAACTGGGAAGAGAAAAAATTCAATGGACCCGATTTTCAATTGGGTTAGAATGATGCAAGGATGTTGCATGAAAAATGCTTGACACAAGTTGTGATTTGCGTCACAATTTGTGCCAAATGGGATTTTCAAAGGCAGCCTGCATCCATTTTACACACAGCTGCTCTGAAGCCCCCTTGCACCAGGGTTGCTTCCAACAACCCAGTGCACCAGGTTGCAAGGGGGGCCTGCACATTGGCGGGGCTGCCACATCCCCTTATTTAGGATTTTCCAAGCCGCGCCATGAATGCAGCTGGGGTGCCACTTAGACCAGCCAGGAGGTGGTCTAAGTGGTTGCACACTGTGACTTGAGAGGCAGTGGACCGTGAGTACACTAAGGGTAGGGGAGAAGCCATGGTGGGTGTCGGGGCACAGCTTTCCTTCAACATGACAAGCCTGTGGTTATTGTCACAAGAGGTTCCCCAGTAGTTCAGACCCCCCCTTTCCTGACACCCAGGCATCAGCCCTGGTAATATAGTGGACCCCCCAGTTCCTGATCACCCCTACACTATTACAGGGGTTCCCCCTGTGGTACAGGCCCCCCCATCCCGGATCACCTGCAGAAAAATAGGAAACCAACAAACCCGCTCATTCTCCTCAGAGATGTATTGGTTCCCACCCTCCCTCCCGTCAGGCATTGCCAAACCACTCCACTTCCTCATCCTCAGTCCCGACCACCTGGTGAAAAAAAAGATCATTAACAAACCCTGCTCATTCTCCTTGGTGGTGTAGTGTTTCCCAGCCTCAACTCCCCATCATGCATTGTCAAAGCACCCCTCTTTCCCCGTTCCTCCATCCTAATCCTGCCATCAGCAATCCCCTGTGCTCACCAACTCAGCTGGCCACAGAATGCACTGTCCACATGCTCCTTGATAGAGTATTGTGGGGCCAGTGGTGGTGAGTGGAGGGCAGTGGCAGGATCGGAACAGGGAAGGAGGTGCAGAGTGGGGTGCTTTGACAATGCCTGATGGGGACGGGAGTGTGGGAACCACTAGACCACCATGAAAAATCACTGGTTGCTTTTTTCTATTTTTGTTCAGGTGATCAGACATCTGGGATGGGGGGATACCAGAGGGCCATATTACATTATTTTCAGGGAAGCCTGAGGATTGCCGGGAAGGTGCCACTAGACCACCATGGCCTCTGCATAACCATCAGGTATGGATGGAGCTACATGTTGATGGCACACGGGCATGGGACACTCCTCTTCACCAGCAACCCATCCCTTTTGTACTGGGGTTTGGGCTTGGTGCTCCGTGGGCACCAGAGTTTCCCCCTGTGCACTGTTCAAGGATTACATCCTGGGCTTGTACCACAGCCTCCAGCTGCACCATTCTTTCTGGTGTAGGACCACATGTTGCAGCTAGTCCAGAAGGTTTGCTGCAAGTAGCAAACTTTCTAAAATAGCACCCTTTGCATTTGCTGCAGCTGCGTCGGATGCAGACCTCTACTTTGCCACGAGTTGCATCCAATACAGGCAGCACTGAAAATCGGGCGCAATGTGCATCAAGCAGACCAATCTCAGTAGTAAACATTGATTACAAATTGTTTACAGCCTTTTGGCAAAACGATTAGACAAGATGCTGCCTTCCCATATCAATGGTGACCAAATGGTATTTGTCGCAGCCAGACAAACGCAGGACAATATAAAAAGGACCCTTCATGTCCTTTCTCAAGCCACTCGGGCAAAACTTCCTTTCCTTCTGCTTAGTCTTGATGCAGAAAAGGCTTTCGATCAGGTGGTGTGGCCTTTTTTAGTGGCAACCTTGTGGAAATTACAATCTCAAATGGGCAGACTGGGTGGACCATAGGCCCTTATTTGCCGACACTGTCTATGTATCTATGTAAATTGGGCTTTCCAAGACAGTTTGGGAATATCATTGAACATTCATATGACAACCCGAAGGCATACATCAAAGTAAATGGGCCCATCTCCACAACTTTTCTGCTTTTCAGAGAGACTCAAGAGGGATAACCACTGTCCATCCTGTTATATACCTGCAGCCATTGGCACAGGCCTTATGACACAACGAGGCACTGATTGACATTACTCAAGGAGGGGAGACAGAAAAAGTTGGCTTTGTATGCCGATGATCTGTTGGTCTATTTAATCCATCCAATCAGGCCCTACCAAATTTGTGGGACACCCTAGTAACTTTTGGAAACCTGGCAGGGTATAAGCTAAACATGGCAAAGATGGAGGTATTAAGATTGAACTATACTCCTTCTTCTATTATTAGAATGAACTTATCTTTTCAGTGGGACCTACTGTTCTTGAAATATTTGGAGGTTCATTTGGTAGGGAATCACAACCTCTTGGCTTTGCTAACATTCAAAATGCTCCCTCGTTTTGCTCCCTATCCTCTCTCCTGCTCTCCGTCACTTCCCCCACTTGTAACTGCCCCTAAATCCCTTGTCTCCTCCATGAGGACCTTGATGGCCTAACTTGACTTCTTCACTCCTTGCAGCACTGCGTGCCAAGATGTGTTGGTATGATATGATCTGTCTGCCCTCACCCATCAGCACTTAATGTGTAATTGTGTCAGCAATGTTATGTCTGTAAACCAGTACTTCATTGTAACCCCTGCTTGTATGTATACATGCTACCTACTCTGCCGTATATTGTACCGTATCGTTTTGTTACGTACTGCACGTGTGCTTATTGCACTAGCCATCCTCGGTAACTATTCCCCTGTCCCCCAGGACACGTCTACTGTAGAAATGAACAATTGCTCAGTATGTCTTTCTGACGAAACATTTCAATAAGTAAATAAATAAATATAATTATGACCCTTTACTAAGACTGATCATGACAGATATGGAGGCATGGAAAAATATGGCTCTCTCCCTGACACCGAGAATAGATACAATTCATGTGAACTTGCTTCCTATGCTTCTATACTTAGCACAGACTCTTCCTGTAATGCCCCCACCCAACCTGTGCAGAGCATTACATAAGAAAATGTCAGTATACATATGGCATACCCAAAGACTTGTATATTAGGTTTGCTATTTTACATTTACCTAAACGCATGGGAGAGATGGCATTGCCAATCCTGGCCGATTACTACTGTGTAGCACAGCTTCGTATGCAATTCTATTGGTTAAACAGAGGCTACATGGCACACTAGAAAACTTTAGAAATAAGAGAGGAAGACCTGCTTAACCGAAAATTTTATTAACATATCCCCTCCCTCCCGTGACACAATAATGACAAACCCCATACCAGTAATGCACTTAAGAGTTGGAGAGAATTCATGGGAAACACACTGTTGCAAAGGTTTAGGCACCTGCTGTACTCTCTCCCATATCTGTCTACCTATCTTAAGTTCCAACCAGACTAAATCACGTGTTTTCAGAGGTGGGAAAGACTAGGTCTACACTTGGTTCACATTTTATTGATGGAGAGAAGCTGAAGTCCTTTACAGTGTTACAGGAACAGTATTCACCTAGGCTGCAAGACAGATTTCACTACTTACAAGTGGCGGATTTTGTTAAAACATTAATGGTACCCCTTTACAGGGTGGAGTAGAAGTCCCTCAAATAATAATAGCTCTGCGTTAGCAGTGGAAGGTACTGCCCCCTTCCCACACATGATCTCCCACATATATGACACATTACTGCAGTTGAATGTGAACTCCGTCAATACAGTTAGATTAGCCTGGGAGGGACAGATACAAAGTCCCATAGTAGAAAAGGAGTGGAAGACACACCTATAATATATACATTCCATAATAGCCTCCCGTGTGTGGAAGGAATTTTCATGGAAAGTTTCTGTTTGATATTTTTGTGTCCCTGCAATACCACATAAGTATATCCCTGGTAGAGAAGCTGCTTGTTGGAGGAACTGCAGTAGTTCCCCAGCCAGACATGGACATGTCTGTTGGGAATATCCACCGATGTTGCCCTTCTTTACAGACTTGAACACTGCACGTCCAGAAATCTTCAGATTTCAGATACAAGTAACGATACACATATTTCTGGTCTCCCATTTCGTGGCGTTACTATATTCACCTCCTACTAGAAAATTGTGAATAATTTTCTTTCAGCAGCAAAAAAAAAACGCAATTACGAGAAACTGGCTCTCTTCCACTATCCTTACAGTTTCCCCTTTGGCAGGACTTAACAATGTACATTTATAAGATGGAGACGATTACAGCACATCTCAGTAAATGACTAGAAAAGTTTTAAGTTCTATGGCAATGATGGGTGCTGTACATTATGACTCATTACAGGGGAAATAAGTGTTTGCCAATGCAGAATGTTTTCTTGCTTGTATTGGCATTGGCAGTGCAGGAGGTAGAAACAGGCATCAAAAGAATGGCAGAAAAGTATTGATGTCTGTGTGAAAGGTGCAGTCACAAAGACACCAAAAGGGCCAGATTAAGTCTGGTCTGTTGTCCAGCAGCCAGGGGGATGTCAACAGGGGTTCACAGATCCCTATACAGTGTTCCTTTACTATAGAGTAGCAGTCCTGTAACTTGTTCCAAAGGAGCCCTACATTAAATTATTTCCCCTCAAAAAGCGGTATTAATAATCTATACTAGCCATTTCCAAGTGAACTGCTCCATTTCCCTAAGTGACAAGAATCACCACAGAACATTCCCCTCTTCGCATCCTGTTGCCACTAGAAAGGGACAGCGTGTACAAAACTGGGGGCAAATACTTGACCTGTACTGGGGGCAACAACATCTTTGATAACCCTGAAAATATTCAGGTTTAAAAAACAGATGCAATGTAAAACAACGAGAAAGGGTTTTCTGAAAAATAACAAGCTCAACTCTCTGTGTTTCAAATCCTCACTCTTCAGTGACAGGGATGCCTCAGTTAAGAGGGACCCGGGAAGTGTTGGGGGGGACTCAGCGCCAACCTGCTGTTCACCAGTTTCAGTATAAACTATAAATTGCTATAAACCAGTTTAGCTTTCTTACAGTTATTTCTAAATTAGTCATAGAAAAAAGTGACTAGTAAAGACAAATTCTTAAAAATGAAAGCTACAAAAGTGAACATTTTATATGAAGTCCAAGGTGAACACAGCAGATGGGGAGGGGATTAGTATGGTGAAGTAAATTCAAACTAACTCCATATAAAGTTAGGTGGGAATGGGGACTGAGGCAAACAAGAGAAAATGCAGACACAAAAGGACAAATAACGAGTAACAACCAGAGAGTACAGGAGTGAACATGAGAGTGGTAAGAGAAGAGGCCAAAGCAGAACGGGGTTGGGGAAGGTTGTCTATGTACCGGAGCAGTCTTGTGTAATGAGATCCTACAGTAAGATTTTGAAAGAGGTTAGCCAGTAGGTGGCACACTCGCCTCTGAGGCCAGGAGATCAGAGGGCTGTGGGTTCAGTTCCCACACCTGGCAGGTGGGCTAATATCCCAATACTGACACTGTAGTACAGCATGGGGGGGGGGCTGCACTTCTGAGGTGCCGTCTTTCAGATGAGACGTTAAACTGAGGTCCCATCTACCTGGATTGCTGGTAGTTCAGGTGGATGTCAAAGATCCCATGGCAGGCAGTTATTGAAAATAGTAGTGGAATTTTCCCTAGTGTCCTGGCCAAATTTCCCCCATTCACTGGCAATACCACAGTCAGAGCTTAATCTGGTTCAGATCTCACTTGGCATTCATCTGTATGGGATTGTGAAGGGGAAGGGGGTAGCTGCAAAGTGGGGTGCTAGATGCACATTTGAGCAGACTTGATAGACCATGTGGCCTGTATCTGCGGGTAAGTATTAAGTAAGATGAGAAGCAGAGAGCAGAAGGGAGATTGTTACTGATGAGGAAAAGGTAGAAGAAGGCATGCTGCCCAGAGGAGGTTTTATATCTAGAAATGGAAAACGAGCTTGAATCAAGGGAGAAGAGAGAAGTGAAGGAGGGAAGAGTGAAAAGAGAGAACCCAAGTAGTTGAACCACAATGTTGAGAGGCAATTGGTGCAGTATGAGAGATTGCAGGTATCTAGGGAGGGAAAAGAAGGGCTGAAATGAGGGTGTAATAGAACTTGGGAGTAGGGCAGAGAAAACATGCATTTGTCAATGCCGAATGTTGATTGCGTTGGTCCTTTGAGCTCGCTCACTGCCCCTGTGTCACTCGCTCATTCTGCTTCTCCCAGTGCTGCAGGCTGCTCTTTTGTACTGGGCTCCTGCCTGCGTTGGCACATTTTTCTGCCCACAAAGAAATCCGCAGCTGTCCTGACAGAGCTCCGTTGAGGTGGGTCACTCCCCTCTCTCTCACTCACTCATGCTGTTTCTGCTGGTGCTGCAGGCTGCCCTTTTGTACTGGGCTTCTGCCTCTGGTGGGGTTTTTTTCTGCCCCCAAAGAAATCTGCAGCAGTCCTGACACAGGTTCGTTGAGCTAGCTCACTCCCCCTCTCTCATTCCCTCATAGAAACATAGAATTTGATGGCAGATGAGGACCGCTTGACCAACCCAGTCTGCCCATTTCCCTACCTAATGGATAAGCTGCAGATCCTAGTTAACCAGCAGCCTACTTCTTCCTACCCCCACCCACTAGAATTGCCTTATGACTGTCCCATGCATGCTTGAATTCAACCACTGTTTTTGACTCCACAACCTCCTCCGGAAGGCTGTTCCATGCATCCACAAACCTCTCTGTGAAAAAATACTTCCTTACATTACATCTGAGCTGCCCCCCTCTTCAAATTTTGCCCCCTTGTTCTTGCACACCTTGTTTTTTGAAAGATGCTACCCTCTTGGACTTTGTTGATTCCCTTGAGGTACTTGAAAGTTTCTATCATGTCCCCCCTCTCCCTCCTTTCCTCGAGGCTATACATATTAAGCTCCTTTAGTCTCTCTTCATATGTCTTCTGGTGCAGACCCTGCACCATTTTAGTTGCCCTCCTCTGGACAGCTTCCAGTTCTAGTTGAAGTTCTAGTAGCAACAACACAGAGCTGCACATTCCAGCAGACTTGATAGATTGAAATGGCCTGTATTTGCTGTCAGTTTTGCACGTTCGTAATATGTCATTTTCAGTGGTGTCCTGCCTTTACACATTTATAGATTGTTATTCACCCAGGACAGGGCAGCTGAGAGGTAATATCTAATTTTTGGAGGGCTCTCACATTTTGACCCCAAATTTCCAACAGTCTTTTTCTGGCCTGACTTTATGATCAACACAGGTAGGATTTTTTAAATCTCACATGAAAGGTGATTTCACAGTGTGACTGTGAAAGCTAGTTTTGGAGAGAATTTGAAATATGACTCCTGTCATGCTCAGCAGGTGGGGAAACACAAGGGATATGTTGAACATTAGGAGTTAAAAAACGTTCTGATGCTGAGTGATCAGAGTCAGTTACTGATCAAAAAGAAGTCCGTGGATAAAAAACAAAAGTTGTTTGGGGGCAATTTGAAGTTGCTGGAGCTCTCTCTCAGAAGAACTATCTCCTCTCCTCTACCAAGTTGGAGTGAGATCACATGGTGTCCTTGGTTGTGAGATCCAGAAACAGCATCTGATTGGCCAAGGAAGCTCTGCAAAACCTCAAAATCTTACCCTCCAGATAGTGCTTCTCAAATAGCGGCCAGATAGCGGACTGTTTGGGAAGGCAATCTGAATATTCAGGAAGCCTAACGTTCACAGTGTTTGGAAAATACTGTTTGGCACATGCACAGTCGTATAAGACAGCATTAGGGAATTACCAGGTGACTGGGGGTACCACAGCTAAGGTCACTCCGTATACTGACAACCTACTGGTCTGTACTACAAGGCCTGAGTAATCACCCCCAACTAGTGAAACTACTGAGCCCATTCGGGGCAATATCGGGGTACAAAATCAACCTAAATCCATTGTTCTGCCCCCTATGTACATGTCAGCATAAGCGCCTAAAGACACATTGCCTTTGCAATGGACATCAGTAGGTTTTAAGTACCTAGGGGTCAATGTCTGTTGGTCCCACCCCAGGCCAATTCTATATAAGGCATCCATAATGTTCTTGATCCAAGAAAAGGCAGAACAGGATTCAAAGATTTCCAAACAACTTAGATTCAGTAATCTGTGGTTCTGCATTTGTAATAATAGCATAGATTAAAAAATAATCCTTGTCTTACCATGTGTTGCATTTTATAAAGAGGGGAGACGATGTAACCCACCTACAAATAGGGGTTCCTAAATTGCCTCCCTGGGCTTGACTAATGCCCTCTGCCAGGTTGGTGTTCTGTGTTCCCAACAGTTTAAAAATATTGCATGCAAGTGTCCTGTTAGCCTCCGTGCCTGTCACTTTAAGAAGTGTCATTTTCATTGTTTATAATTAATCTGGGTGGGGGCCAAGTGTTTCTAGGCTCGAGTCCAACCCAGGCTGCAGTACAATTGCTCCATTCTGCGATCGCTAATTGTGCAGAGGGAGCTCTGTTAAGAACTGTGATTGTTTGCTGATTATCTGCTTCAGTAATAATAGTAATGATATAGTGGTTTGTCTAACCTGCCTTCCTTTGCAGCATGGACGTTCTGTATTGCACAACCATCTTGGTTCTGGACTGCCAGTTTGGACCAGTCAGTACCTTTTGGGGACTCTAAAATGGAGGTTCTCCCAAGGGGTCTTGTGGGAGTGAATTTCTGTAGGAATTGTTGTTTTTACAGTTTGCCACCTAACTGGACCTGGAGGGGGAGCCCTTGCTGTGACAGACACATGGATCAACCAACCAAACCTTTTTGGATCACTAGGAAGTCCCAGTGCTGCCTGCAGCAGTGAGTTCAGTGTGAGACTGGAGTTGAAAGAGTGAACAGCTCGCGTAATATGAGCAGCTGCTCCTGTGTGGTGCGCAGGGGAAATCAGTGGGAAGGTTGTGTCTGGCCTGCCTGCTACCATCTTCCCAAGTGAAGGGACCCTGAGATTTGAAATCAGACTGTATCTGAAATTGCAGCTTTTGCGATCGGAACCTGAAAGTGACAAAATGCAATTCACCTGAAGTGGACTGAAGATTTGCCTTGGTGCGATCAGCCGGTCAGGATTTGAGACTACCACAGAGCATACGGGTTGCACAGAGACACTGTGAATAGCAACTGGACTGTCATCTGAATCTGTGATAATTACCTGCCTTTACTAAAAGTGTGTTGAATGTGGATTGTGGGTTGCAATTTGGCTCCCCACTGTCTGAATGTGTCATGTTTGCTGGAAGCTGTATCCAGTAGCTTTAATCGGACGGTATCCATCTCGGTCACCTCATCTAGGCCTCACCACCTCAGCCAAGATTGCTGCAGAGCTACATCCAATGAGAGACCCACCTGGGGATTCGGCTCCCTGCTCAACACCAACTAACAGGAAAGACACCACGGTGCATCGTGTGGGCCCTGCTTCTCCTGGCAAAACAGCACTTCATCCTGAGGTCTCCATTTCGGCCATCCTAAAACCTGGTCTAGGTAGCATGAGTAACACCACGGTAGCTCACTGCAACAAAGCTCAAATCAAAAGTGTCGACATCTGATTTAATTGTTTTGAATGATTTTCACAAACTGAGATCTACAGCTCTGGAATTCAAATATTGGGTTAAAGTGCATGTTGTGTTTTCTTTTCCCTAAGGGCCCCAACAACAGCTGCAATGCTGACCTACCCTGGGCAACGCTTCAGGCTAGCCTGCAGACCAACTGGATACCCAAAGTGTGTGTGACTGCGCTAGAGGGACTCTTAGAGATATGCATACTTAACCTGATTAAAACAGAACTAGGATCAAGCACCAGATTACTGCCCCTCCCTTGTTCAAGCCCCCTCGATAAATCAGATCTGAATCTTTTTGCACTTAAACTGGTTGTGGTGTACCGCTGTGTAAGAAATACTGTGATACTGCTGGTTACTGTTATAAGCCTTATTTTACAGGTGGTCCCCAGGGCCGAGCCACTTGATCCTAAGTGCAACAAGTATGGGGTTGACATTGTATTCTGGTGTTAACTGCAATTGTGCATTCACTGAACAGTCTAGGCCACCAGAGGGGAAAGAGGTGGGTAACAGTGTCCCAGAGGGCTGTACCCACGGCAGCTACGCTAGCATTGACCCTGCCCTCCAGGTGGAGGCACCCATTTCTAGAACTCAGACCTCTCACCTGCACTTAGTTATGCAGGCAGGGATAGTATCCCTTGGGGTAGCGCCACCTAGGGGTTACAAGTGTAAGAAAGTTTGCAAACATGAAACAATGAGATTTAAGGAGTTCTAGGAGAGGGAGCACAAGGTGAAAGAGGCTGATCCAGAGGGAGGAATCGGCAACAGAGAAGGCCTTTTGGCCCGTAAAAAGTAGAGATGGAGGAGGTCTATAGAAGTAGCTGGAAAGCAGACCTGAGCTCATGGTGGCACCATCCGGCTCCAGTATTTGAATGTATTACTTATTTGTGTCTGCATTCATGCCCTGTACTTACTTTTTGCTACTACTTTCTCCTGATTGTACCCCCTCCCTCCCTGGGTCACATCTGGAAATGAGCATCAGTTCAGTGCGTCTTCCTCAGTAAACAAATTAAAACAAACCGTAACTGTGCACTCAATTTAAACATTACATAGAAAGGGTCCAAATGTGTTAACATGGAGGAACATTGCATTACATTGTACTTCAAACTGAACTTTAATTAAAATTAAAGGTTTGTAGTTTTTAATCTTTCTAGTCAGTCATCCCAAACCATATATAACTAATATAAACAGCACTTTGTGAATTTCCTGCTTGTGAACATTGCTGAACCCCGGCTTACATTACAGCTGCCACTGATTTAAAATGTAATTAGGGTTAAAAGTCTGTAGTTTTTTTAATTAAACATGCAGTCGGGTGTCGCCCATAAATGAACATACCAGGCAATATAAATAGTCCCAGCAGTGAGTTCCATGTGTGTAATCACCGTGAACCACGGGGTTGGTTATAGTTTCAGATGAAGTAGTTTCAGGGGTTCTGTATTTTCACCACTATAACTATGCCAAGGACTGAAGACAGGGTAGAGTTTCTCAGTGAAGGTGACAGTGAAGGTGTAGAGGTGAGACATGTCATCAGCATTGTAAAATGACACCTGCCCTCCCTCGTAGTCCAGGTACACCCTGATCCTCTGGGGGGTTCCACTTATGTTGAGCACTTTACTTTCTGAATCATAAGCATAGTATTCATTCCCAAAAAACAGCCCCACAGTCCAGTATCCATTCTCAGGTTTTGGTGTGATCCACCCCTTCCTGTTGATGGACTCTCTGGCCACACCCACAGTCCAGTCAGTTTTGTTCCCCACCCCCACCTCCCAGCAGTGCTGCCCTGATGTGAAGCCCTCTGATCCCAGCACACAAGGATCCTCATCAAACCTCTCAGGGTTGTCAGGGAGCTGTTGTTTTCTGTCACTCCATCTCACGCTAGTCAGGTTATCCAACAGAATGAGTTGAGGATGTGCCGTGTCTGGGTCCAGTGTCACAGGGAATGGAACTATAAAATGCAAAATAGATTAGCTTATAACAGATACTTTACAAATAAGAAACAAAAATGTTATCACTAGCATCCTAATAAATAATATGACAAATATGTGAAAGAGACCTGTGACTGATCTGTTAAAGTCACACTTCCATTATGCCAGCAGTTCTCAAGTCACAAATACTGGTGGCCTCAAAGTGCACCCATCAGCACTGACTAGTGGTTTTTTAGTTATTTTATCACCCAGACCCTCTGATATAACACATTTCTAATCGCACAGTGTGCAATAAATCAAGCCCCTGATGTATTTTTACTTGAAATGTATCGCCCATATTTTAAGGTAAGAAACTGTCCATTCCATTTGTAACTGGGGCTCTGTGGCTGCAGAACCTTGTGCTGCTGGTCATATGTAGCTACGGTGGCCTGAACAGAGAGATATTGTTTTAGACAATGACTGATCTGTCTGAGCACTGATTATCACCCACCCTCATCTCTGCTTAGCACATGTTAACCAACAGATAGGACTGATCTAGGACTGGGAATTCCTGGCAGGGATGAGTCTGTTACTGCTGAAAAAGTTGTGAAAGTGATTATGACATCACAGGCAGAGGACTGTAATGTCTGTTGTAGACCAGTCACCAGAGCACAGGAATTTAATTAATTTATTTATTTATTTAAAACTTTGGTAACTGTGAATGGCACACTGAGCCAAGGCTTGCTTCCAGGTGCGACCAAGGGGACAAAATGGGTACATAAGGAAACTTATATAGAGAGAGATATGTGAGACAATATATACAGATATACAGTGTGAGCATATGAGTAGATACATTCACATTAAACAGTGAATACAGTCAGACTTCAGACAACAGTGTGAAATTACAATGACACAGCGGAATTCAAAATATTCAGTACAGTATATACAAATGTTGACTGAGAAGTGACATGAGAACAGATACATCCTCAACACATAATTCCCACTAGTTACAGAACAAAAGAGAGGGTTTTAACAGTGTTGTTGAGATAAACAATTGGTAGCATGACAGTAAAATAAAGTGTGCAAAATCAGGAGGCATGCAATGATCAACATGTAGATTCATAAGCAGAAAGTCCGAACCATTTTTGTTGACTCTTTCATAAACCAAGGGCCCCTGTTTTTGACTTTTTCCCAATTTTCGGGGTCCCATTTATTGACTTGTTTTCTAATATCTAACAGTGGGGCAGCCAGCTCCTGTCATATTTCATTTTGCAATCTAGGATGCAACTCATCCGGGCCCATTGATTTGCCAATTTTCAGTGTGCTGAGACCCCTCAGCACCCCCTGTTCTCAAAGTCATAAAACTGACTTGGCAGGGATATCCTTCTCTTGCAATCTGAATCTGCACTGGTGGACCCAGTAATATCAGGGGCAGTTTGTTTCCAGTGGGCAACATGAGTGTAGTCCATTTAAAATCAACACTGAGAGCCCCACCAGCTCAGTGGCACTGAGGGTTGAGGTGCTGGATGCTGCACCTCGCACCACACCAGTGATCTGGAGTCAGGAGTGACCGCAGGCGCTGCATGGTCAGCCGGGTGGAGGAGGATCCTGCATCCTCAGGATTGCTCTCTTCCTCCTCCAGGCAGGTGGGGAGGGGATACCGCAGTCACACTGGCTCCTGACAGTGGCTGGGGGCGGTGCATGCCACTGTTAAGATGTGGGGCGGTGTGGATGATATCGGATGTACCATGTGTGGATGTATGCATGACAGCATCATTGACGTCATTGCCCTACTGCACTGAGGGGAAGGGGAGGTCATGTTGGGGAAAAATCCTCCACATTCACAATAATGGCTAATTGATGGAGTTGTGCCAGATGCACTCCAGGTAGCTTTTCTGGTGTCTGCTCCCCGGCCTTCCGCAGTCAGCAATGTAAGCCCTCACTGTAATATAGCTGGAGAGGGGCAAGGCATAGGGGTGAAGAGCTCTGGTTGCAGCTGGGGCAGGCCAACAATACAGTTGGGTGGAGGAGGAACCATAGGTACACCCCCCCCCCAAACTGAGGAGCAGTAAAGAAATAAATTGAAAAAATACTAAGAGCTCCACACCCAGGTGTGGGGCTGGTCCAAATTAGCACTTTGTGTGCAAGACATTTTTATGTTGATTGTGTGCATGTGCAAGAAACTTATTGCAGCAGCTTTCCAGAAGCAGGTTGTGGAGGCATGGCACTCTTGTGGCCAGTGCTCCCAGAGCCTTTAAAGGCTTGGCTCACTTTCCCCAATGCTGTGGCATGCTGCTGCTGACACTAGTTCAGCCAGCATGCCATCACCTTGAAACGTTTCAGCCGCTGCAATCAGGGGCCACCTCGTGATTGCAGCATCAGCCATTCACTGCAATGAGGGAGTGACCCATCATTGCTGGGTGGAACGTTGGCAAGTATAATCTTGTTTGTGAACATGGCGGCGGTTTGCCGTCATCTTCACAAACAATATTATGAACCCCCAGTATTGAGAGGGTGCCCATTCCCCCTCAGCAGCATGTGCCCCCCCCACAACAGTACTGTGTGTTTGCCGATGGGGGCCCCCAGTCCCCGTTGGCATTATGTCCCGCTCTCCCAGCTTCATGTGCCGATGGAGGAGCCCACTCCCCGTTGACATAATGCCCCCCAAACACCCAATAGATTTGTGCCGAGTGGGTGCCCAATCCCCCTCAGCTCTTGCACCCCCCCCTTTTGTGCTGAAGGGGGTGCCCAATCCCCATCGGCTACATCTGCCCCCCCCCAAAAAAAAACACTCTGTTGGCATGCTGGGAGCCCACCTCAGTGTGCAACATGCCCTATTAAAAAAAAAAAAAAAAAATTGTCCTGCGATGTTTTTTTTTAACCTGTGGAAAAAGAAACGGTCCCTCACGGTTTCCCTGCCCCTCCCACAACCTACACCCACCCACTGCGCACCCTGCCTCCCCACACCCCTTACCCCATACTTACTCAGTGAGTCCGCGCAATGATCTTCGGAGGATGGGGAACACGTCTGCACTCTTCAAAGCCAACCACGAACTGAGAAAATGCTGGCAAGCTGTATAATGGAATAAATAGGGTTTTTCCAACTTTGATGCATATCTCAGGCATTTTTTGGAATTTTGGCACCAAATTTTCAACATGGGGTTTTTGGGCCCCCCCCCCCCAATGAATTCTGCCATTGTCATGGCATTATTCAGCCCCGAAAGGTGATTTCGCGGTCACTGCATGGAATCCCCTTTGGGACCGATTAATGAAATGACAGTGCCAGTGTTCATGACGCTGGCCTCATGTTGCAAATTTGGTGAATAAATCCTAAAAATAACTGTTTTACTAGTGTGTTGCACAGTTGCTATGCACGCTCGTAACTTTTCGAATCTGCAATATTTTCACTCCAGATTTTCAACATTTGCATTTTTTCACACCTCCTTGTGAACAGTACAGCTGTCATTTTTCACATCCTGGCTGAAATGTGTTTTCGCTCTTCCGGTGCAGAATAGCACAGTCGCTGTGGGAAATCACTGTTTGAGACAGATTATGAAAATGACAGTGACACTTTTCATGAGCAGAGGTCCTAAAATGCCTATGTTGAAAATTTGGTGGCGATAATCCATAAAATGACTGTGGTACGAGCGTGCATTGCGCAGTTTGCAAGCACGCTTGTAACATCGCAAATTAATAATATTTTCACTCCAGATTTTCAACATTGCCATTCTTCTGCACCTCCTTATGAACAGTACAACTGTCATTTTCACATCCTAGCCGAAATGTATTTTTGCAGTTCCGGCACAGAATAGCTCGGTTGCTGTGGGAAACCATGTTAGGGACACATTATGAAAATGACAGTGACACTGTTCATTAGCAGAGGTCCTAAAATGCCTATGTTGATAATTTGGTGATGAAAGTCCATAAAATGAGTGTGTAATGTGCGTGCATTGTGCAGTTTTCATGCACGCTCATACCTTGGCAACTTTGCAATATTTTTACTCCAGATTTTCAACATTGCCATTTTTCCACACCTCCTTATGAACACTTCAGCTGTCATTTTTCACATGCTGGATGAAATGTATTTTCCGTCTTCCGGCGCACAATAGCGTGGTCGCTGTGGGAAATCAGTGCTCGGGACACAATAAGAAAATCACATTGGCACTGTTCATGAGCAGAGGTCCTAAAATGCCTATGTTGAAAATTTTGTGATGGAACTCCATAAAATGACTGTGTTACGAGTGTGCATTGTGCAGTTTTCACTCACCCTTGTAAGTTCGCAAATTAGTAATATTTTCACTCCAGATTTTCAACACTGGCATTTTTCCCACCTCCTTATGAATAGTACAGCTGTCCTTTTTTACATCCTGGCCGAAATGTGTTTTTGCTCTTCCAGATCACAATACCGCAGTCGCTGTTGGAAATCAGTGTTTGGGACAGATTAGGACTGAGTGAGTGAGAGTGGAGGGGAAGTGAGCAAGCTCAACTGAGCTCTAGTGTGACTGCTGCAGATTTCTTTGTGGGCAGAAAAGGCTGGCAACGCAGGCAGGAGTCCAGCACAAAAGGCCAGCCTGCCGCATTGGCAGAAATGGAACAAGCGAGTGAGAGGAGGAGGAGTGAGTGAGGTCAACGGAGCTCTGTCTGGACTGCTGCAGATTTCTCTGTGGGCAGGAAAAGGTGTCAATGCAGGCAGGAGCCCAGTACAAAAGGGCAGCCTGCAGCGCGGGCAGAAACGGAATGAGCGAGGGGGAGTGAGCGAGCTCAACAGAGCTCTGTTGGGACTGCTGCAGATTTCTTTGTGGACAGAAAAAGGCATCAACAGAGGCAGGAGCCCACTATAAAAGGGAAGCCTGCAGCACCAGGAGGAACAGAAAGAGCGAGTGAGACAGGGGGAGTGAGCAACCTCAATGGAGCTGTGTCGGCACAGCTGCGGGTTTCTTAGTGGGTGGTAAAAGGTGTCAATGCAGGCAGAAGCCCAGTACAAAAGGGCTGCCTGCAGCACTGGGAGAAACGCAATGAGTGAGTGAGAGAGGGAGAGTGAGCAAGCTCAACGGAGGTCTATCGTGACTGCTGCGGATTTCTTTGTGGGCAGGAAAAGGCAGCAATGCAGGCAGGAACCCAGTAGAAAAGGTCAGCCTGCAGCATGGGCAGGAACGGAATGAGTGAGTGAGAGGGGGAGTGAGCGAGGTCAAAGGAGCTCTGTTGGGACTGCTGCAGATTTCTTTGAGGGCAGAAAAAGGTGCCACCAGAGGGAGTAGCCCACTACAAAAACGCAGCTTGCAGTGCCGAGAGAAAAGGTGCCAACTCAGGCAGAAGCCCAGTACAAAAGGACAACCTGCAGCACCAACAGAAATGGAACGAGCGAGTGAGGGGGGAGTGAGCAAGCTCAACAAACCTGTGTCAGGACTGCTGCAGATTTCTTTGTGTGCAGAAAAAGCCACCAACAGATGCAGGAGCCCAGTGCAAAAGGGCAGCCAGCAGCGCCAGGAGAAACAGAATTAGCGAGTGAGAGAGGGGGAGTGAGCCACCTCAATGGAGCTCTGTCGGGACAGCAGCAGATTTTTTTGTGGACACAAAAAAGGTGCCAATGCTAGCAGGAGCCCAGTACAAAAGAGCACCCTGCAGCACTGGGAGAAACAGAAGGAGCAAGTGACAGAGGGGCACTGAGCGAGCTCAACGGACCAATGCAATCAACATTCAGCATTGACAAATGCTTGTTTTAATTACTTTTTACTGCAGTCGAGCAGATTGTATCGAACTGATTCTGCTGACTTCCAAGCTGACATTTTCTGTAACTACATATCCCAGAATCCCTTGCAGTTGACATCAGAGCTTGGCTACAGCAATGTTCAATAGTCTACAAGTGCATATATAAACTCAGATCAGATGTTTGCCGGTCCTTCTGCTAGCCCCGATAAGACTGCAAGAAAATGAAGATAGAGAAAAGGTTAACAGAGAAGTACAGATTAGTGACAGTGAGAGGAAAGTACAGGGGCAGTCATGAAAGGGGTCCTCACAGAGAACAGTTTTCAGGCTGGAGGAGGAAGAGCACTGGGAGGTGGGCATGCTAGACTAGAGTTGAGTTCAGTTCAGTTTATTTTTGAAGGGATAACAGCAATTGAGCAAGCTCATTTGCAAGGTGGTCCTACATAAACTGTAACATCAACAATTACAGAGCAAAACATAAATGGTTACAAAGTTAGGGTACATAACACAACTGTAGTATGTATAGTTAACCAACAACTAAACATTAGCAGAACAAATGCTGGCCTCGGCCGGGTACATACAAAAGTGCACAATGGATCAGTGCGATTTTACATTTATTTTATTGCCATAGAAAGAGGGATAAAGAAGGTGAAATCAGAATATGGATAGTAACAGAGCTAGAATAAGGATAGGGAGAGAAGGTTAATAACAATGGCAGATGTCGGGAGTAATTTTATCAATAAGCGATTTGGACACGCTCCGGGTGATCGAGTTTTTTAATTTGAGCGTGGGTTGAAGTTTGTTCCAGGCTATGGGAAGAACCTGGTTCATGTCTGACTTACCAAAGTGAGTACGAATTTTGGGTGCCTCCAGTGAGATGTGTGCACATTTCCTTAGCGCACAAGAGCTGTGGGGACAGTGGAGGAGAGAAGTGATACGGGGCAGCTTGTTTATTCGTGCTTTGTAAACCCAGGTGTATGTATGAATAAGTCTTCTGGTTGCAAGGGAGGTCCAGCTTACCTCCTTATTCAAGGAGCAGTGGTGGTCTTTGGCTGGAGCATTGGTAATGAACTCAGTAGCACAGTGATAGAGGGTGTCCAGCTTTCAAAGACAGGTTATTGAACAGTTAGCATATATAATATCTGTGTAGTCTAATAGGGGCATGAAGGTGGCCTGAACAAGTCTGATTCTAGAATCTCGAGATAATAGTGATTTGTTTCTGAAAAGAACCTAAGTCCCTGCCTCAGTTTTTGGATAATGCCACAATATAGAAGGTAAAGGATATATGAGAGTCAAGCAAGAACCCCAAGTATTTGAAGTTATCCACTGACTCCAGCGTATCACCCAGGAGCAAGGTAATGGGATTTCTAGTGCTAAGGTTAGAAGAAGCAGTAGGTGAATTGGGTGGGTGAAAGAACATTACCTTGTTTTTTTTTTTTTTTAGCATTCAAGAGTAGTTTAGAGAGAGATGCAGTAGATGAAGACACTATGCCTGGCTGGGGTCTTACTGTGGGAGGCAGAGTCAGAGTTTCTAAGGGAATAGATGGAGGGGAGAAGAGGAGAGGGAAGGGGAGAGGAGGGAATGGAATAAATTGTCAGAACAAAGAAGGTAATATTTCCTCAATAAAGAAGCCTCAGAGCATAAGCCTTCTGTTTGTGTACGTTAACCTATTTAGGCAGTTTTGGGGGTATGGGAGATGGTGAGCCCTGCTTTTAGTGACTTGGCCTGTTTATATCGCCTGCTCCTTTCAAGACTTTGTGTTTTTTTCCTGGAACTATATTGAGTCTGCGTGTGGCTACATTTGAAGTTTTATTCTGATACTGATGGAACTTCTGTGATTTTACCTATGTTGGACTTGGACTTAATGCTTTAAATTTTTTCTGCGGCTCCTCCTACTGTTTGATGACTTTTCCCAGACTTATTCATTTTGTTTTTGGTCTCCTAGTGGTGAGAGTTCCAGGGTGCCTATATTTATTTGTGTTATTTCTTTGATTTTTATGTATTTATTTTTATTGTTTGACTGTTTTCCTTCCCTCCTTGGCAGTGAGAGAGCTGTGGGAGGGGGGGAATTTATATGCTGTTTGTTTTTTATCCTGTGAAAGGGGATTGTGTTATCCTGTGAAAGGGGATTGTTATCCTGTGAGAGGGGACTGTGTTATCCTCTGAGAGGGGACTATATTATTGTTTTTATTATTATTTATTTTTTCTTGGGTTAAAGTCACCTTATAGTGGGAAGAGGGTAGCTTAATAAAGTTTAATATAGTTTTATATTTTTCATTAGGGCAAGGATTATTGGATAAATTATTATTGTTTTGGGGTTTTCTAAAGTGCCTGCCATTTCCCTTTGGATTTGGAATTTGGTATTTTATGTGCTTTCCCTGTTTTTCTGCTATAATTATTAATGGTATGTGCCTGACCCCGGCCCCCGTCCTGCAGTATTTGGCCTGCGCTCTCCATGCCCTCCGCCTGTTTTCTTCTCCCCCCACCTGCTTTTGTCTATCAGCGCTGTCGTGTGCTGGGGAGTACTCGGAGGAGAAGGAGTCGGGGGTGGGTGGGGGGCTGTGGACAGCAGTGCCCGAATGAGTGGTGCTCTCCCATAGGGGTGGTTAGGCCCAGAGGATGCCCTAGGGTGAAATGGTATCTGGAATGTGGTAATTCTGTTCTGGTTCCCATACCCAAGGGCACCTCCATCTCTGGAGGGCAAGTTGTTGGGACAGCTCACCAACCTCGTCCAACTCGGGCGCTGTTATGCAACGCCAGATCTATCTGCAACAAGACTGGTCTTATTGCAGATTTGTTGGGGGGGGGGGCAGATCTGGTTTGCATTACCGAGACCTAGCTAGATGGAAATGCTGCCCCTATTTTAGAGGCAGCTGTTCCCGCCGGGTACTCGGTTTCACATCGCCCAAGATTGGACCGTGGGGGGGGGGGTTGCGGTCTGTTTCAAGACCGAATTGGGCCTAACTAATGTTCAAGTAGAGGAGGCCGGGTCATTTGAGTGTACCATGGTAGCTGGTGTGGGGTGCAGGATAGCTCTCATCTACCATCCACCAGGCAATGAGAAGCTGTTCCTGCAGGAAGTAACAGACTTCGTAACCGACATGTCATTGGAGTCACCCAGATTGATGGTTCTGGGCAACTTCAATGCCTAGGTCGACAACGAATCTTCTCTTTTTGGCCAACACTTCCTCCAGTCGATGATATCTTTGGGCTTCACACAGGTTGTTTCCTCAGCAGCTCACAAGGGTGGTCACTCTCTTGATCTAGTCTTCCTCCTGGGGATTGAGGCCTCCGACTTTGTGGTGGAACCAGTCGGTTGGTCCGACCACTACTCTGTTGGGTTCAATTTTTTGGCCCCTTGGGTAGGTCAGCCCCTGTGGAGATGGTCAGTTGCTGCCCTTTGCAGGAAGTGGTCCCTGATGACCTGATGGTGGTAATTCACCTCTCGCTATTTGACGAAACTAGCATGGATCCTGAGTAGTTAGTTGCAGCTTATAACAGGGCCATCTCTAAATCTCTCGATCAAATTGCTCCTGTTCGTGTTTGCTCCCTTCCATGTTGCCCTGGGGCCCCTTGGTTTGATGGGACTCTAAGGGAGTTGTGGAAACAGGGGCGTAGGTTGGAGTGTCATTGTCGGAGGACAGCCTTAGATGCCGACCACCTTATTTTGTTAGAGCATTATAAACTCTATCAAAAATAAATCTCCTGTAAGAAGGCAGAATTCCTGTCCAGGCAAATAGCTGTTGCACGGAACCAACCAACTCAACTCTTCAGGACTGTTGACCGAATGTGCAACCCAGTTTGTCAGCAGTTCCGTCGGGTTTTTTCACAAAATTATTGTGATGAGGTCGCTTGCTTCTTTGCAAATAAGGTGGCTGACATCAGGCGTGAATGCCTCCGACTCCACTCTGTGGGTGTTGCTGTTGGTTGGTGCCATGTCACAGAGCCTGGAGTTTCCTGGAGTACCTTTGACCTGAACGAGTTTGTGGATATTATGAGGATTGTCCAAGCGATGCGTTCCACTTGCTGTAGTTTAGACTCTGGCCCTACTTCCCTAATTTTGGGTTGTATCGACATCATTGGCCCGGTCTTAGCTCGTATTGTCCGGTGCTCTCTGGACTCGGGTGAGTTTCCTAGCTCCTTGAAAATGGGGGTGCTGAGACCCCTCCTGAAGAAAGCTTCTTTAGATCTGGATAACCTAGCCAACTACAGGCCTATCTCTAACCTCCTTTTTGTGGGGAAGGTTATTGGGAAAGTTATGGCAGCTCAACTGGATAACCATTTAACCATCGATAATTTATATGAACCTCTTGAATCAAGTTTTCGTAAGAGACATAGTACTGAGACTGCTCTGGTTCGGGTGCTCAATTATCTCCTGATGGTGAGAGACTGGAGATACCATTCTATCCTGGTTCTCCTTTATTTTTTCATCAGCTTTTGATACTGTGGATCATGAGGTTTTGCTCCAATGTCTGAGGTCCATCTGTGGGCTGTCTGGTACAGTTCTCAGATGGTTTACATCTTTCCTTGCAGCTAGATCGCAGAGAGTTGTCTCGGGTATTTTTTCTTCTGGTGCTTTCTCCCTGTCGTGTGGGGTCCCTCAGGGCTCGGTGTTGTCCCCCATGTTATTTGCAGTATATATGTTGCCCCTCGGAGACATTGTAAGATGGTATGGGCTGAGGTTTCACTGTTATGCTGATGATACCCAGCTGTACCTGTCGTTTAATCACGACCAGGTTAGTGCTATCCCAGTACTGAACAGCTGTCTCACAGAAATCCAAGACTGGATGAGTACCAGCAGTTTAAAGTTGAACCCAGGAATGACTGAGGTTCTGGTTGTGGACCCGGGTCACAGGACAGAGGGGTTGGGGACTCGACCTCCCTCCAGTTTAATCTTGGGAGATTTCCAGATTCTCACCTCTGAACGGGTGCATAGCCTAGGAGTGGTGCTTGACGATGGTCTGACCTTTCATCATCAGGTGTCGGCAGTCATCAAGCTAGCCTTTTATCATCTTAGAAACATTGCTAGGATTAGGCATCTTGTTTCACCCAGCAACCTTCCTGTTTTGGTCCACACCTTTGTGACATTGCGCCTTGATTACTGTAACTCCCTTTACTTAGGGCTTCCTAGGATTGCTATCTGCTGCCTGCAGCTAGTGCAGAATGAGGCAACACATTTGTTGACTGGGGTATCAAGAAGAACACATACTACCCCTGTACTGCACAGTCAGCACTGGCTGCCTATTCAGTGGTGCATCACCTTTAAGGTAGGTCTATTGACTTACAAAGCCCTACACGGACAGGGTCCTGATTACTTGAAACAGCTCCTGGTTCTTTACGCCCCTCAGTGACAGCTCCACTCGGCTGACTAGGGGTTGCTAGCAATTCTGAGGATAAGTTTAAAATCATTGGGTGCACGTGCTTTTGGGTTTGTGGCACCTACCCTCTTGAATTCTCTGCCATGTCAGCTCTGGGAGCGCAGGACAGTGGGGTGTTTCAAGCAGGCTCTTAAGACTTTTCTGTGGGGGAAGCTTATTCTATATTTTTATGATTTTATTGTATTTATTATATTCTGCTTTATTATGATTGTACAGTACTTTGAAACATGAAAGGCGCTGTAACAAATACATTTTATTATTATTATACAGAGGACTGTTCCTCCAGGGATGCACAAATATAGACAGAGTTATCTATCTGTCTGCCTGTTATCATCATATACAGAAAATCTCCTACATGGCACTTCACAGCTAATGACGTCAGCTCTACACCGACACTTGGTATTGCCTTACTCCCATCTCCCCTTCCTGATAATCACATGGTTCCAAAACGTTAGAAAAACACCAGGTAATCCTGTGGCACCTGGGTCAGTTACAGTGTCCATGACTACATGCAGTGGTCCTCATTGGTTCCTGGAGTCTGAGTGAATCCTAATGGCTATGCAGATGAAGGTGTGAAGGAGGGCACATCAGTAGTGATTCTGAGATGTAAAAAACTGTTTCAATGTTTTATATTTGTACCTCTCAAATTGGGATAAAGGAATAATTTGCTCCTAAAAGATATGCACCTTTTGACAAGGTTGTAGAGTCAGAGACAATACCAGGGCTCAAGAGACTTTGGGATGCATTTAAGTGAGTTATCTGCTGGGATAATGTAGAAAGGAGAGGGGAGTATGAGGGAAATAACAGAAATATTCAAAGTCTGGAATCTTAGGGCAGAATAGATCTACTGTCCATGTTATTTTCTCTCAGTCACTTTTCTGTTTCTATGAATTGCCTCCATTACTGGGGCTTCATACACCCCCAGACTCGGGGCATGGGTCAATAATTCATCTCTAGATTCAGGAGCCCCCTCTGGAATTCTTTGTAACTAAAAGATACAGAAATGTCTCCCTTGGGGGTGACTGATGATGGATTTACTTTCCTTTCACACATTGCACTGAAGAGGGTCTGTGTACACCCCAGACTCAAGTCATGGGTCACCAACTTTTCTTTAGATTCAGAAACTCCCTATTGAATTCTTTAACTAAATGTACAAAAACATCTCCTTTACCTGGGCTGACGATGGATTTCATTTCCTTCCAAGCATTGTACTGTAGGTGGCCTTTGTACACCCCCAGACTCAGGTTCTGGGTCACCAATGTAACTTTAGATCCAGCATCCTCTTTCTGACTATTTGTGAACCTGGGAATGTAAGCCAGAAATGATATTAGTTTTTGTACTTACAGTGGGCGAGGGTCAGTAATAGAGAGGCTGTTGTTTATACATACCTTCCTGTGGCATCCTTGATTCCCTGTATGGAACAGAACAGCACAGTTGTAATGTCACCATGTGTCTTTGGTAATTTGATTGCATGTGTCTTTAATAAGATATACCATGTGCATATACAATCCAGAGGAAAGTTTGCATAAGGGGCGCAGCCTACTGGAGGTCAGGAATATGGGGCCTTGGCTTGATGCAAAATAAACTGAAGTAAAACCAAACCCATCTCACTAGGAATGGAAAGCCATGGTCTCCTCAGTAATAACCCAGTGGGGCTTAAAGTGGCATTGACTCTTAAAGAGCTGGTGTACTGCTTGAAATGAATAGTAATTTTCAGATGCAGTCAGTTATCAACTTCCAGTATCTGAAGTTTTCTTTTCTGTTTGCTAATTAGATGATTTTCCATCTGGCAGTACTGGGGTGATGTGTGGAGCAGCACTCTGGAGGCTAAAAAAAAGTCAGTTCTGTTCCTTCCACTACATCATCAGAAATGAGACCAATCACAGTGAGGCACCACAATCCTTGCAGCTCGAGCAGTGACTTTCACAAGCTACCAATAAAAATGCAGGAAACTCTGACATCACTAGTAACCAGAAAAAGTCAGGCCCTGCTGCTTCATGTGAAGGTGAAACCTGGCAGTAAGAACTGGTTCTCATTGGTTACCAGTGATGTCACAGTCAGTGTGGTCTCAATGCTGATGCAGTGGGAGGAACAGAAGTTACTGTTTTTTTTAGCCTCCAGACAGAGTGTTGCTCCACATATCACCCCAGGACTGCCAGGTGTAAAATCTTCTAATCATCAAACAGAAAAGAAAAAACACTTGCAATAAAAGAAAGAAGTGATAGCTGACTACCTCTGAAAGTCACATTCATACCTCTCAACCTCCTGACTCATAAATCAGGGACAAGGCTTAAAAAAATCAGGGACAAAGGACCAAAATCAGGGACACAGCTTCAAAATTAGAGATATCTACACAGAAAGCTGGTAGAATATGGGGCTTAGTGCAAAATGCATTTTCTAAAGAAGAAAAAGTCTGTAACTTTAATGCTTGACATTGTTTTGTGCTTACTTTCCCCACTGTTTAGCCACAAAAACACAAATTTTAGGAGGGACTAAGTAAAATTTTGAGGCAAAATCAGGGACGTCCCTGAAAATCAGGGACACTTGAGAGGTATGGTCACATTTAATTACAAGCAGTTTCCAGGCAGTACATTAGCTGTTTAAACATTTGTGCATCTACATAACCACTGCCCTCCAGACTCTCTACAGTAATAACTACACAATACTTCTGGAAAGTATTAAAGCCAAGTGAATAATGGTTCCCCTTCCCCTAAACACTCGTAGAATATGCTAGTGTGAATAAGATGTGTAGCCTGTCCAGTTATTTCTACAATAATAACTGCACACTACTTCTGGTAAGTACTAAAGCAAAGTGAATATTGGTTCCCTTCCCCTTAACACTCGTAGAATGTGCTAGTGTAAATAAGATGTGTACCCTGCCCAGTTATCTCTACAATAATAACTACACACTACTTCTGGTAAGTATTAAAGCCAAGTGAATAATGGTTCCTCCCTTAACACTCGTAGAATGTGCTAGTGTAAATAAGATGTGTACCCTGCCCAGTTATCTCTACAGTAATAACTACACACTACTTCTGGTAAGTACTAAAGCGAAGTGAATAATGGTTCCCCCTCCCCTTAACACTGGTAGGAAGTGCTAGTGTAAATAAGATATGTTCCCCTCCCAGTTATCTCTACAGTAATAACTACACACTCCTTCGGGTAAGTACTAAAGTGAAGTGAATAATGGTTCCCCTTCCCCTTAACACTGGTAGGATGTGCTAGTGTAAATAAGACGTGTACACTGCCCAGTTATCTCTACAATAATAACTACACACTACTTCTGGTAAGTATTAAAGCAAAGTGAATAATGTTCCCCCTCCCCCTTACACTCGTAGAATGTGCTAGTGTAAATAAGATGTGTACCCTGACCAGTTATCTCTACAATAGTAACTACACACTACTTCTGGTAAGTATTAAAGCAAAGTGAATAATGTTCCTGTGGAAGGGTTGGGATGGAAGACAAAACACAACTCCAGAGATGATGGACTGTAACTCAGATATCCAGGCATTTATTTGAAGCCATCAAATACACAGCGAACTTCAGCCGAGAAAATAAAAACAAATATGTAGTAGTTCCCATCCATAAAACTCTAGAAGGCAGCTAGAGTGATGTTGCTGTCTAGAAGGCCATCACAAGACTGACTCTCAGTAACATTTGAGTCCTTTTTATAGGGGTAAATAGTCATGTGACCTGAGAACTCCTCCTACCTTTAAACATTATAAATATTCATGAGAAAGGGCCGGCCAGCTCTTAGTTACCAGGAAGAAGAATGAGGAAGAGGCAGCAAGGAGGATTTTGTAGAACTAAAACAATTCAAGTAAGGAAAACTCAAAAACAACAATACTTTAACTTAATCTGGTTAGAAATAGCTTTCTAAATCCTTTTGTTAGCCTTTTTAGAATTTCAGTATCATTTCCCCTTATTTATATTAGTTTGAACCCAGTTTGGTTATTCTTTAAAAATGTATATATTGTTTTTCCCAATATTCCCGTCTCCTCAAAAAACTGTGTTTCACTTTGTTTTAAGAAGTTTATTGAACACAGAGGACAAAACGAGTTGCTCCACTCTTGAAAAATGCCATAGGCGACTGAGGCAGAAAGCGAGCAGTAAGCGTGGTTTTCCCCATAGAAAAAACTACCTCCAGTTCTGAAAACAAGCGACTCGCCAAAAGAAAAGAGTGCTTTAAGGGAGGTTCTCTTTTTGGTTTCAGTTACAAAGATTTAGCCTCTCGCGTCTTAGCGAGGTTAAAAGACCGCAGGAGAACAATTTCTCCGTTTTAAAGATCCTGCTCGAACGTGTGCATGTTCAAGAGGGAAAATCATAACTGATAAGGTTAGCGGTTAGGGAAACACATTATTTTTAACATTAAATGAGCAAATAATAAACAGGGGGATGGAACGTTGTCCACAGAAGATGGGAAAGACTTAAAAAATAAACAATTTTAAACAAGGGCATAACGTTTAGTTGGCCAGACCACACGCCAGCTTGCATTATAAAAATAATATAATAATATTAAGAGGGTTTTTTAGTGCTGTTGCGCAACAGACTTGGGGAAAAATAAATATTACCAGCTTATGTAGACAACGCTCACTGAACAGGGGAAAGGGGGGGTACAAAGCACAAGAAGGCATCTGTGACATACCTCCCCTATCTTGACCAAAAAAACATCATTCTTTGAATGATATTTTTTTGGACTAAATTCAGATCCCTCATCTAAAAAAGGGATGGAGCTCAAGCCCACCCACTCTTAAATCTCCACCCCGGGGTCCCTCAATATGCTTAGAAGTACAATGGATTCTTTAATATTTTCAACATATTATTTTCAGATTTAATCCAATTCTACATTTACCCCAGGGTCTCATTTTATTTCTCTGGGCTGGGTATACCTGCACCGAATTGGGATAGGTAGTCTGCATTCTTGTGCGCTGACCCAGCTTTATGTTTTATAGTAAAATGATAAGGTTGTAGGGTGAGATACCACAGTAGAATATGGGGATTCTTGTCCTTCATTGCCATAAGCCAGCAAAGGGGATTATGATCGGTCACCAGTTCGAACTGAGATCCCCATAGATAAAACTTAAGAGTTTCCACAGCCCAATGTAGTGCTAGACACTCCTTCTCAATGATAGCATATTTTGTTTCACGAGCATGTAACTTCCTGCTTATATATACTATAGGATGCTCTTGGCCATCTATTATTTGGGACAGAACAGCTCCTATACCAGTAGCCGAGGCATCAGTCTGTACTATAAATGGTTTAGTGAAATCTGGACTTGCTAATATGGGTTCAGCACATAGTAAGGCTTTAATAGTACAGAAAGCTGTCTCACACTCTGGGGTCCAGTTTACTTTAGTGGGATTCTTTTTCTTTGTAAGATCGGTTAAGGGGCTGGCTATAGAGGCAAAATTAGGTATAAATCACCTGTAATAACCTGCTAGCCCCAAAAAAGATCTTACTTGTTTCTTTGTTAGGGGTCTTGAACTGTTTGCTACAGCATCGACTTTATTGATTTCTGGTTTTATGCAATCTTTCCCTATCACAAATCTCAAGTATTTGGTCTCTTGCATAGCAAAGGCATATTTTTCCGGATTAACAGTAAGTCCTGCTTGTTTCAATGTCTGAAGGATGGCTCCCAGATGTTTTTATGGTCTTCCCATGTGGGTCTATAAATGATGACATCAAGGTAAGCAGCACTGTAGTCAGTATGAGATTGTAAAAGCTTATCCTTCAGTCTTTGAAACGTAGCAGGAGCACCGTGTAGCCCAAAAGGCATCATAGTGAATTGAAAAAAACCCTTTGGGGTACTAAAAGCTGTTTTTTCCTTGGATGTTTCATCCATTGGGATTTTCCAGTACCCTTTAGATAGGTCAAGCGTAGTCAAATAGTGAGCTTTCCCTAACTGATCGATTATGTCATCGATACGAGGCATAGGGTAGCTGTCGAATTTGGAAATTGCATTTAATTTTCGAAAATCTAAACAAAGTCATAGTCCCCCTTCCTTCTTATTCACAATTACCATGGGAAATGACCAGTCACTATTAGATGGTTCTATGGTGTTTAGTTTTAGCATTTTGTCTACTTCCTTTAACACCTCTTGTCTCAATTTCTCAGGAATTCCATAAGGTTTTACTCGTATCAGGTTTGAGTTTAGAACCTCTATATGATGAGAAATCAAGTTGGTACGTCTGGGAATATTGGTAAAAACATCCTGGTTGTGCTGTAAAATAAGCTCAAGTTCTTGCAGTTGAGTATCAGTTAAATCAGGGTTTTTACGAATATTGATTACAGACGTCTTCTTGTCCAACAGTTTGTAAGCTGTTTCTAGTTCACTTTCCTCTGGTTCAGGACATACATAACAGGCCATGGTGGTCCTTTCTTGCCAGGCTTTCAATAGATTAACATGATACACTTTTATTTTTATTTTTCTGTCAGGAGTTTCTATCTCATAAGTTACTGGACCACACTGTTTATTTACTGTATAAGGCCCTTGCCACTTCATCGTGAGCTTATTATCTGAGGATGAGAGAAGTAGTAAAACACGATCCCCCGTCTGAAAGGATTTTTGACATACCCCTTGATCATAATATAATTTTTGTTTTGTTTGTTGTTGAAGTTCCTTTTTGTGAGCCAAATCTACATATTTAATTAATTTCTTCCTGAGCTTGTTAACAAATTCAAGTGTTGTTGTGGGACCTATCTCTCGACCTTCCTCCCATTGTTCCTTTACTATATCAAGGGGACCTCTTGGATTTCTCCCATACAATAATTTGAACGGTGAGTAGCCCGTCGAAGCCTGTGGCACTTCTCGAATAAGCAAACATTAAGAAAGGTAAATACTGATCCCAATCCTTCCCTTCCTCTTGGGTATATTTTTTTAGCATTTGTTTCAATGTTTGGTTAAAACGTTCCACCAAACCATCCGTTTGAGGGTGGTAGGGTGTAGTGTGCATGGCCTGTATATTCGGGGACTGATATAATTGTTTCAATATCTGGGAACAGAAATTACTTCCCCTATCCATAAGTATTTCCTTAGGGATGCCCAGACGGCTGAATATCTTAATGAGCTCTTCAGCTATTTTTGTGGCAGATATAGTTCGTAGGGGAATGGCTTCTGGGTATTTGGTATGATAATCACAAATTACTAAAATAAAATGATTCCCCTTTTTAGTTTTCTGTAGGGGGCCCACTACGTCCATCGCTATTCGCTCAAAAGGTTGATTTATTATTGGCAGAGGTTGTAGTGGAACCGTATCCCTTTTTCCTGTCCTGGCTACTAGCTGACATTCAGGACAAGACAAACAGTACTGTTCCACATCTTTATGGATACCTGGCCAAAAAAAACGGTATAAAATCCTTGCTGTTGTACAGTCTCTCCCTAAGTGCCCAGCAAGAGGACTGTCATGAGCCAATTGTAGCAATTGTGCCCGATACTTCTTAGGTACCACCAATTGATCTACCTGTTCTTCTGTTCTAGGGTGAGTACAAACACGATAAAGTAAATTGTGCTTCACCCTATAACAGGGGTGCCCTTTCATCTCCTCCTGCAATACCTGTGAAAACAAGGGGGTTAAAGTTTCATCTGTTTTCTGTTCGCTTTCAAAATCACATTTTTTTGTCAAATCAGTATTCTCAATCTCTTTACTATCTACTTTAATGGAATGTTCTTTAGTCCACTGTATTTTGTCTTGTCTTCGTTCTTTTTTTGTTTTTCTAGTTTTTCCTGGAACTCCAAACACATCATCGTCTAAAACAGGTAGAGGGCATGTTTCACCTTCCTTAGATTGTGCCCGTGGTAGCAGCTGCTAGATGTATTTCAAAGTCAGGATGATCTTGGCCAAGTAATACTGGGACTGGTAATAATGGTACTATCCAACATCTAACACCCTTTTGAGTGGGCAGTCTGCAATTCCACAGATGTTGTTGGATATTTATGTACGTCCCCATGAATACAAATCACCCCTGTTTCTACAGTCTTCCAGGGTTGTCCTTCTACCAATTCTGGACGAACTAGGGTCTGTTTACTTCCTGAGTCAATAAGTCCCATGACTGTTTGTGCTCCAATTTGTACAGGGATGACATATGCTCCCAAATTAGCAAGTGCTAAATGAACACCCCCAGGTTGTTTTTTTGGGCAAAACCGAGCAATGTGACCTTTTTCATTGCAGTCCCGACATATGAGTTCTGATAGGGGCGGCCTAGCTGGACGGATTCCACCCCGAACTGTCTGTTGTTTGCTAGGGAAACTAATACTTGTATTTGAGCCCAGTGGGGAGGGTGAAATAGCAGAAGGTAAAAAAGTATTAGATCTCACCACAGAAGTTCCAGTTGATGGTGTCTTTTTCCAGTATGGATGAGCTGTCAAATAGTCCTCAGCTAAAGAAATGGCCTTCTCCGAGGTATCAGGACGATGTTCTTTAACCCAGAGCTGTACATCCTGTGGCAATATCCTTATAAATTGTTCCACCACAATGGCCTCCACTATTTGATTTACAGTCTTAGTTCCCGGTTGTAACCATTTGATGCATAGGTCGTTCAGGCGTACATATATTTATCTGGGATGGTCTACATGTTGGAATCGTAATGTACGGAACCTTTGTTTATAAGTTTCAGTGCTGATATCATACCTTCGTAATATTTCCTTCTTAACCTCATCATAGTTTCCCACTAATTGACTGTCCATGCTTCCATAAGCCAATTGTGCCTTCCCAGTGAGGTAAGGAGCTAGACGAAGGACCCATTGTACTCTGGGCCATCCACAGGCTCCTGCAATCCTTTCAAAAGTGGTTAAATATGTTTCAATATCATCCTGCTCAGTTAGTTTAGTGAGTTTAATGTCCTTTGGAACCTCAGGTGTGGCTGTAGGGTTTCTGCTAATACTGATATCTTGAATGGCCCTCAATGTCTCTTGCCACCGCCTTTCATTTCTTTCCTGCTCCTTCTCTCTCACTTTGTTCCCTTTCTCTCTCCTTGTCTGCAGCCAGCTGTTTTATACAGAGCCAGCATAATAATTTGTGTAGCTGTTCAGGGAGCTCCTCTCCTGGTATTGAATCAGATGGTAGATCCCCAGCAGCTGCTCCTTGAGGAGTTGCAACTTCCTCTTGTAGCATATGTTCTGCCTCGCGTCTATCAGGCTTCTGTTTAGGGAGTCCTGTCCATAATGATTCACCCCACTTATCCACCATTGTCCTGGTCAGGACACCTTTGGGTCTGGTTACTGCATTCTCATCTCTGGTATCCTTCTCCATCCCTGGGTTGGTCCAACACCGTCTTGGAAAAGAGCCAAAACTGACCTCAGGATCTCAGCATCCCACTTCTGACACCAACTGTGGAAGGGTTGGGATGGAAGACAAAACACAACTCCAGAGATGGACTGTAACTCAGATATCCAGGCATTTATTTGAAGCCATCAAATACACAGCGAACTTCAGCCGAGAAAATAAAAACAAACATGTAGTAGTTCCCATCCATAAAACTCTAGAAGGCAGCTAGAGTGATGTTGCTGTCTAGAAGGCCATCACAAGACTGACTCTCAGTAACATTTGAGTCCTTTTTATAGGGGTAAATAGTCATGTGACCTGAGAACTCCTCCTACCTTTAAACATTATAAATATTCATGAGAAAGGGTCGGACAGCTCTTAGTTACCAGGAAGAAGAATGAGGAAGAGGCAGCAAGGAGGATTTTGTAGAACTAAAACAATTCAAGTAAGGAAAACTCAAAAACAACAATACTTTAACTTAATCTGGTTAGAAATAGCTTTCTAAATCCTTTTGTTAGCCTTTTTAGAATTTTAGTATCATTTCCCCTTATTTATATTAGTTTGAACCCAGTTTGGTTATTGTTTAAAAATTTATATATTGTTTTTCCCAATGTTCCTGTCTCCTCAAAAAACTGTGTTTCACTTTGTTTCAAGGAGTTTATTTGAACACAGAGGACAAAACGAGTTGCTCCACCTTGAAAAATGCCATAGGCGACTGAGGCAGAAAGCGAGCAGTAAGCGTGGTTTTCCCCATAGAAAAAACTACCTCCAGTTCTGAAAACAAGCGACTCGCCAAAAGAAAAGAGTGCTTTAAGGGAGGTTCTCTTTTTGGTTTCAGAGTTACAAAGATTTAACCTCTCGCGTCTTCGTGAGGTTAAAAGACCACAAGAGAACAATTTCTCCGTTTTAAAGATCCTGCTCGAACGTGCGCACGTTAGAGAGGGAAAATCACAACTGCTAAGGTTAGTGGTTAGGGAAACACATTATTTTTAACATGAAATGAGCAAAAAATAAACAGGAGGATGGAACGTTGTCCACAGAAGACGGGAAAGAGTTAAAAAATAAACTATTTTAAACAAGGGCATAACGTGTAGTTGGCCAGACCACACGCCAGCTTGCATTATAAAAATAATATAATAATATTAAGAGGGTTTTTAGTGCTGTTGCGCAACAGACTTAGGGAAAAATAAACATTACCAGCTTATGTAGACAACGCTCACTGAACAGGGGAAAGGGGGGGTACAAAGCACAAGGAGGCATCTGTGACAGTTCCCTTCCCCTTAACGCTCATAGAATGTGCTAGCGTAAATAAGGTGTGCACCCTGCCCAGTTATCTCTACAGTCATAACTACACACTCCTTCGGGTAAGTACTAAAGTGAAGTGAATATTGGTTCCCTTCCCCTTAACACTGGTAGGATGTGCTAGTGTAAATAAGATGTGTACCCTGCCCAGCTATCTCTACAGTAATAACTACACACTACTTCTGGTAAGTACTAAAGTGAAGTGAATAATGGTTCCCCCTCCCCTTAACACTGGTAGGATGTGCTAGTGTAAATAAGATATGTACCCTTCCCAGTTATCTCTACAATAATAACTACACACTACTTCTGGTGAGTACTAAAGCAAAGTGAATAATGGTTCCCCCTCCCTTAACACTCACAGAATGTGCTAGTGTAAATAAGATGTGTACCCTGCACAGGTATCTCTACAATAATAACTATACACTACTTCTGGTAAGTATTAAAGCAAAGTGAATAATGGTTCCCCTCCCTTAACATTGGTAGAATGTGCTAGTGTAAATAAGACGCATACCCTGCCCAGTTATCTCTACAGTAATAACTACACACTCCTTCGGGTAAGTACTAAAGAGAAATGAATAATGGTTCTCCATCCCCTTAACACTGGTAGGATGTGCTAGTGTAAATAAGATGTGTACCCTGCCCAGTTATCTCTACAGCAATAACTACACACTACTTCTGGTAAGTACTAAAGCAAAGTGAATAATGGTTCCCCCTCCCCTTAACACTGGTAGGACGTGCTGGTGTAAATAAGGTATGTACCCTTCCCAGTTATCTCTACAATAATAACTACACACTACTTCTGGTAAGTATTAAAGCAAAGTGAATAATGGTTCCCCTTCCCCTTAACACTGGTAGGACGTGCTAGTGTAAATAAGGTGTGTACCCTGCCCAATTACCTCTACAGTAATAACTATACACTACTTCTGGTAAGCATTCAAGCAAAGTGAATAATGGTTCCCCCTCCCTTAACACTGGTAGGACGTGCTAGTGTAAATAAGGTGTGTACCTTGCCCAGTTACCTCTACAGTAATAACTATACACTACTTCTGGTAAGCATTCAAGCAAAGTGAATAATGGTTCCCCCTCCCTTATCACTCGTAGGACGTGCTAGTGTAAATAAGACGTGTACCCTGCGCAGTTATCTCTACAATAATAACTACACACTACTTTTGGTAAGAATTAAAGCAAAGTGAATAATGGCTCCCCTTCCCCTTAACATTCGTAGGATGTGCTAGTGTAAATAAGACGTGTACCCTGCCCAGTTATCTCTACAATAATAACTACACACTACTTTTGGCAAGAATTAAAGCAAAGTGAATAATGGTTCCCCCTCCCTTAACACTCGTAGAATGTGCTAGTGTAAATAAGACGTGTACCCTGCCCAGTTATCTCTACAATAATAACTACACACTACTTTTGGTAAGAATTAATGCAAAGTGAATAATGGTTCCCCTTCCCCTTAACACTCGTAGAATGTGCTAATGTAAATAAGATGTGTACTGTGCCCAGTTGCCTTTACCTGTTCCAGTCCCTCTCGGTTAGAGTCCTTGTTCATTTTTCTGGAAATTGAACTCTATTGTCCACCCTTTTCTATGGAAAGGTAGGCCCACCTGATTTTGCAGGGACTTACTACAGCAATCATTCAGGGGGTGGCCTTACCGCACTTTAAGTCAAATTGGTGTGCTTCCCAGTTGGCATTTCTGCCCAAATGAGGGGTTCCGCTCTGCCCTGCTTGGATGGAAATGGAGGAAGAAGATTTAGCAGTAATACTTGAGAAGGGCTTACTCTCCCCATCGCTATGTGCCACACGAGAAAGGGCAGTCAATAATCCATTCGCCAGAACCCTGCTGGGTGCCTGGTGCACCTTGTACAAAACCATGAAGCACGTTCCAGGGATGTTTAGAGCCACCTTACTCACAGAAGCTTTTAAAGGTAAACCTGGGTGCAATGTTTTCCTGCTCCAAACCCTGCTAAGATGGAGTAAAGTTGGGGGTTAAAAAAGTGAGTGACCTGTTTGAGGGGGCAACTCGGAGACCCTTTGTAGACTTTTCACAATCTGGTCATATCTTGGTGGTGGATGTTTTCACCTACTTCTAAATAAGGCAATGACCTGTCCACCATGACACGTTCACTCACACTATTGGTGAATATTCCCCAGCAGAGGCTAGTGTTTATGTACCCCAGCCCAAGTCCAAACCTCTATCAGCCTTTTTTAGGCTGGCTACTGGGAGCACAGAAGACCTCTGCAGTGGATATCAGGGTCAAATAGAGTGCTGACCTAGGCGTAGAGGTGTCACCCAAAATGTAGACAGCAGCTGTTAGACATTTTATTAAATACTCATATAACAAATAGCTACCACAGGGCCAATTAAATGACGTATGAAACTGGTGTGTATGCACTAGGCTGGCACTGACAGATCTCCTCTGTGCCCAAAGTGTCAGGCTGACAATAATACCTTCCTACACATGGCACTGACATGTGGTAAAATCCGGCCATTTTGGAAGGAAGCAGTGCACAAAATAATGTAGGAGGTGTTGCATCTTACACTACCTCTGGAAGTCTTACTGGGGGCAGAACCTGGGTGCCCGAGTCAAGCTGAGGGGGGACATCTGTGGGATCTGCTGTAGCACTGACAAATGTATATAGATCATTGGCTCAGTACTGGATAAGGGTAACCCCCCTAACATCACCCACTGGAGCAAGAACCTATTGCCCTGCAGTAAAACTGAACAGTTGCAGTTTGGAGCCAATGGGCATGGATCTGTATTCTTGGACACTTGGGAGCCTTTACTGTCAGTTGCGGAGCCAGGCATCTTCTCCGCCTGACACTCCTTTTCCCTTCAATCCCAACTGCAAACAATCCACACCTCTGTAATGGATTGCATATAAGAATGAACTGATTAGATGCAAATTAATTTTACTACTATAACTGTTAATCGCTACCCACTACTGGAATAGGAGACAGTGATTTATAAAGCACATGGATTTCATGTATATAATGAACATAACAATGTACTGTAAGGTCGTACGTTTTAAGGTTTTGTATGACATCAAGTTATTTCTTTTCTCTGTCACAGCTTTTGATTGCATGTTGTTTGTTACGTTTTGTGTTTCAATGAAATATATTTACAAAAAATAAAATAAGATATTCTATGTTCCATGTATTATAGCTCAATAATAAACCTGACCTAATGAATTAATAGTAACTAAATATTGTATCCACTCTATTTCTGTACTCGGGCCACAGAACCCTATTACACAGTATGTGATGTACCTAAAGTAAATGTGACTAACCCAGTGTTCAGAACGACAGAACTAAATAAAACAAGCATTTGTCAATGCCGAATGTTTGATTGCTGGTTTTAAAATTGGAAATGCAGGAGTTAAACAGATGCAGAGTAGGAATGGCAGTGAAGTATTGAACTTCACACCAACCCCAGCTCCACCCTGCAGAGACGGACAGGCATAGGGGTATGCATCTGGGTTGTCGCCCAAAATGTTCATGCCATTTCACCTCACCTTATCCTGCAGACACTGACAAGTGTCGAGGTGTGCCTTGGGGTGTTTGGCTTTGCAGTCACCCCACTCTAAAAGGACATACACTGAAACTGGTGCAATATAGAATGGGGTGAACTCTGGGGCTGAAGAGTCCAAGGCACACCTCGATGTCTGTCACTGGCTGCAGGGTGGGGGGGGGTTGGAATGGTATGAGCATTACAGTCAGCAATCCAAAGGCACACCCCTGATGCCTGTCAGTCTGTACAGTGTGGGACCTTATGGTTAGAAACCGTGACGCCCCGAGCATTTGTCCCGAAATTTGAGTTTCCACAATAACTGTGCCATTGTGCACCAGATGTATGCAGATCGGGCTGGATGTGAAGAATGACAGCTTTACCATTCAAAGGGAGGTGTGAAGAGATGGCAATGTTGAAAATCTACAGTGAAAAATATTAAAAATGCTCAAACTTCCGAGCATACATGGAAACTGTGCAACGCATGTACGTAATGCAGTCATTTAATGGAATTATTTCACCAAATTTTCAACACAGGCATTTTGTGACCTCTGCTCATGAACACTGTCACTATGAGTTTCTTAATATGTCCGAAAATTGATTTCCCACAGCAACCGTGGTATTCTGTGCCAGATGTGTAAATGCATATTTCAGGCAGGATGTGAAAAATGACAGCTATACTGTTCATAAGGAGGTCTGAAAAATGGCAATGTTGAAAATCTGGAGTGAAAATACTACAAATTTGCGAAGTTATGAGTGTGCATAGAAACTGCACAATGCACGCTTGTAACACAGTCATTTCATGGACATTTGTCACCAAATGTTCAACATAGGCATTTTAGGACTTCTGCTCATGAACAGAGTCACTGTGATTTTACATATGAACATATGAATCTGCCAGCAGAACACACCAATTGGTCTATGTAAGTCTACCCGAGTGTGCAGCCAGCACCCTAGATTGCAGCTGCCCCAGCCTCCTCCCCCTCAGTTCCTCCCCTGCTTGTCCCAGCCCCTGCCCCCTTGACTCTTCCTCTTGCTTTATCCAACTCCTCCTTAAAGCTATTGACTGTCCTATATGTTACCACCCCCTCTGGCAGCACATCCCAAATAGACACCACCATCTCAGAGAAGCAGTGCCTCCTCATTTCCCTCTTGAAACGTACCCCTTCCAAACTTAGTCTGTGCCCCCTCATCTCTCTTCCACTCCTCAAGTTTAAACACCCCCTCAGTGCTAAGTTTATTTACCCCTCAAGTATTTAAATACTTCAATCATATCCCCCATCCCTCCTGTCCTCCAGTGTGTACATGTTCAGCTCCTTCAGCCTAACTTCATATTCCTTTTCTTCCATCCCCTTTAACATTTTTGTTGCCCTCTTTTGCACGGCACTGCAAATTTAGGTAATTTATCAAACATTATTTTTTTTTTTTTACCAGAAGAGACACACTGAGCTGAAGCTTGTTTACAGGTGCAACCTGGGAGCACAAGGGAGTGAAATGATTTGTGCAGGGTCACACAGTATGCAAGTCTGGGCTGTGGGATTCAAACCCTGGTCTCCAGAATTGCAGCTCAGATCCTTAAACCACTGTGCTATACTGCCTCCACGCTACATATCATGCTATCTGGTATGTATGACTGATATGGAAATAAAATAGGGTATTTAACACCATAGAATAGTTCCTACCACTTTTAAAAACTTCTGTGACATTACAAATAGCTTTAGAGTAGGAGCAATGGGAAGGACAGTAGCACATCTTAAAATGGCAAATGATATTTGTAATTACAGCTCGTCCATCATTACTGGTGTTGTTTATTTATTTATTGAAAGAGTTTTACCAGAAAAGGCCAACTGTTCCAAACTAGCCAGTTGTCAGAGGTGTCCTTGTAGTCACTCAATGCATCAGCAAAGCTGTGTACACAGGATGGAAAGTCCCCTGAACCCCATCTCTAACCCCACCAAATGTTTAACACACACTGAAATTTAAAATATTTAAATCTAAATCAAACAAACCAAAAATAATAATCATAATGTACTTTAAAGAAGTTGTACACAATGCAATATCAGTAGCAGTTCTGATCTGAATAAATCAAGCAAATCAGAGTCCAAGCGATGCCCTCATAAGCCATAAAAGGGACGGAGTTAGGGGTGGAGTTTGGGGGTGTGGTTTAGTATTAAGTTTTCATCTCATCCAAAGGTGGCAACCGTATTTGCACCCCCTCCAGTAACTTTATATTTCTCCTCAGGTATGGCCTCAGTATTGCACGCAGTACTCTAGGTGCAGCATGACCAATAGTCTGTAGGGAGGTAGGATCACATCCCTGTGTCTGGATGAGAACCCCCTTGCAATGCACCCCAGCATCCTCTTTGCCTTCGCTGCTCTCCTGCACTGGGCCAAATTGTTCATGCTTCCAGTTACCAACACCCCTAGGTCCTTCTCCTCCTCTCTGATCCCCAACCAATAGTCCCTCTTCTGGTTCTTAGCCCTGACGTGCATCACCTTACACTTCTTTGCACTGAATCCTAGCTGTCACTCCACCGACCATGTCTCTGGTTTGGTTAGGTCCCCCTGCAGTTTTTCCCATCCGTCCTCTTCGTCCACCACTGCCCCCAATTTGGTATAATGTGTGAACAGACCAACTCTGCTCCGACTCTATGTGCTATAACAGAGGTAAAGAGCTCAAATAGCACCAGGCCCAGCACTGACCCCTGTGGCACCCCACTTGTCACTGTTCTGGGTGCCGAGAGCTCCCCCACCACCACCACCCTCTGCACCCTCCCCGTAACCAGTTTTCTATCCATTTAGTCAGACCACCTTCCACCCGTACCCCTACTTCTCCTCACTCTTCTCTTGCTTGGCCTGTGTCCCTCCTCCCGGTAGTCCGCACTGTTTCTCCTCCCTTTTCTTACCAGGAGGCGGTGCCTTCTGTATTACACTCAGACCACTCTACCAGCCCCCTCCCAGGGTTCCTACGCCTCCTCCTTTACCTGTATGTAGAGGGGGTGAGTTCATTAGGCTCCACTGTCCGGAAATTTCTACCAACCTCAGTCTTTTGGCCACCCCCTCCACTAGTTTAAATCCACCTTAGCAGAGATATACCCCTCTAATCCTGACTTTAATATTCCTCTCCCCTTCCTGCTCAAGTGTACCCTGTCCCCCGCATTCCCCCAGACCCTACCTCAGTTAGTCACGAACCCATAATTTTTGATGTGGCACCAGTCCCTCAGCCACTCGTTGAACTTCTCAATCCTACCCTTCCTCCCCATGCTTGGACATGGTACCGGCAGTACCTCTGAGAATGCCACCGACTCCCCCACCCCTCACACTGCCTGCCTGCCCAACTACTCAAACCTCCCCGTCACTATTCCACAGTCTCCCCCGCCAAGTCGTTTGTACCCACATGCAACACTAAATGAGGTTTCTTCCTCCCGCTCACTGCACACTTGAGCAGTGCTTGCCCTGCCCCTCCTGCAGTCAAGCTGGGGATAGCTTCAACCCAAATACAGCTGTGTCTTCCCCCCCCTTCCACCCCATCTCACCCCTTTCAGTATGGAATCCCCAGGATGAGTATCCCCCCATCTCTTACCCCTTTCCCTTCTAATGCCCCTTCAACCACCCCAGTATTTGTTCTTCCCTGCCCCTTACCCCTGCCAGCTGCACCCTTTGTGACTTCTGTGTCTGTACCCCTACTTCTGCCTCACCCCTTTTCTCTGCTTTATTCCTCCCATCCCCCTTGAACCCCTTCCCAGCCTGACTACTTCCTGCTGGGCTTCCCATGTCGACCTCACCTCCTCCCCTGCTGATTTCCAACCCCTCTCCTATCCCTGCTGTTGTTGATTTAGAGCCCCCATTCCCTTCTACCCCGATAAGGATGCCCCTCCCTTCCTTTCCCCTTCCCATAGCCTTCTGTTTTCCAGTCACCACCTCCTCCTTCTTAACTAGCCCCTTCTAACCTTTCATCCTTGCTATCTCTTCCCCTACCTGTTGCCATCCCTCTCATGCCCCACTTGTCCTCCCCCCTTCAGTATGTTCCTGCCCCCCCATAGCAGAGGCTTGAATCTATTCCTAGTTGATACCCATCCTACTTCTCTTCCTCCTATCAGTTCCCCCTCCTACTTGTTCCCCTCCATGCCACCCCTGTTCCCACCCCTGATCCCTCCCTACCTGCAGCCATCTGCTCTCTTCCCGGGTACTCCTCATGGTCTCTTCCTCCCCCATCGGGGGGCCCCCCACCTCGCCTCTGGCACCCACTCCCTTCTCCTCTCTTTTCTGCCAGTGATTCTGATACTAAGGTTGGTTTCAGTCTCTGGTTGTTCTCCCTCTGTCCCCTTGCCATCCCACAACCCCCCCCAGCCAGGATGCCTACCATGCTCATCTGCTCTGCCACTTACACTCCTCCCTAACCTCCACAGTTCCTCCCTCAAACTAACCAGTCATCTACAGACCATACATCCATCCTCCAAGCCCAGTCCAGGATCGTGGCAGACTCACACCCTGTACACCCCACCACCCTTCCAAAGATGCCCACCCTAGTGACACATGGCACCTACCCCATTCTGGCCCCCATCTTATGTTATGGGCTCTTACTCCCAGGTTCTGTGCCCTACTACAACTGTTAGGCCCTATTTACTCAAATTCCTGTCCCCCCCACATTAGTCCCCCTACTGCCCCCTTGCCGACCAGGTTAATTCAGTTTCAAATCTCATCCATTAGATACTGTATTGCTGTAGCAATCCTAAAGCTGCCTTGTCCGTTTTTCACTCCTCAGCTACCATACTTTTTGTTCTCAGCCCTCATAGTTTCACTTAGCCCAGTTAGAAATCCTATTGAACTCCAAGTATTACTCAGCTCCGTTAGAGAAACAGAACAAATAAATATGTATTATTACAGCAATCATAACAGTATAGCTCAGTACTTAGCTCAGTTAGAGAATTAAACAGAAAAACTAAATCTGTATTATTACAGCAATCCTGAAAGTATCCAATTATTGCTTTGCCTCCACTCCAGAGATCCTGCTGCAATATCGGACCACAGAGGGCCCTGGGCGGGAGGTGGGCAACTCTAATGTCCGGCAGAGCCCCAATGAGCTTGCTCACTCCCCCTCTCTCACTCGCTCTTTCTGTTTCTCCCAGTGCTGCAGGCTGTCCTTTTGTACTGGGCTCCTGCCTGCATTGGTGCCTTTTTCTGCCCACAAAGAAGCTCACAGCTGTCCCAACAGAGCTCCATTGAGCTTGCTTACTCCCCCCCCACTCCCTCATTCTGTTTCTCCCGGCACTCCAGGCCACCCTTTTGAACTGGGCTCCTGCCTGAGTTGCCACCTTCTTCTGCCCACAAAGAAATCTGCAGCAGTCACGATAGAGCTCTGTTGAGCTCGCTCACTCCCCCTCTCTCACTCGCTCATTCTGTTTCTCCCGGCACTGCAGGCTGCCCTTTTGTACTGGGCTCCTGCTTACATTGGTGCCTTTTTCTGCCCACAAAGAAATCTGCAGCAGTCCCGACAGAGCTCCATTGAGCTCTCTCACTCCCTCTCTCTCACTTGCTCCTTCTATTTTTCCCGGCGCTGCAGGCTGCCCTTTTGTACTGGGCTCCTGCCTGCATTGGTGCCTTTTTTTTCCCCACAGAGAAATCTGCAGCAGTCCCAACACAGCTCAGTTGAACTCGCTCACCCCCTCTCTCACTTGCTCAATCTTAATCTGTCCCAAACATTGATTTCCCAAACTCACCATGCTATTCTGTGCCAGAAGAGAGAAAACACATTTTGGCCAGGATGTGTAAAATGACAGTTGTACTGTTCATAAGGAGGTGTGGAAAATGGCAACGTTGAAAATCTGGAGTGAAACTATTGCAGATTTGTGAAGTTACGAGCGTGCGTGGAAACTGCGCAACACACTCTCCTAAAACAGTCATTTTTTTGGATTTTCTTCACCAAATTTGCAACATAGGCTTTTTGAGAGCCCTCTTCATAAACAGTGGCACTGTCATTTTGTTAATTGGTCCCAAAAGGTGATTCTGCACAGTGACAGCAAAATCACCTTTCGGGACTGAATAACGCCATGACAATGATTGAATTCATGAGGAGGGGTCCCAATAACCCCATGTTGAAAATTTGGTTCCACAATTCCCCAAAATGCCTGAGATATGCACCAAAGTTGAAAAATCCCTATTTATGCCAGTATACAGCTTACCAGTATTTCTTCAGTTTGTGGTCGGCTTTGAAGAGTGCAGATGTGTTCCCGGTCCGCCAAAGATCATCACGCTGGGCTCCAGAGGGAAGTATGGTGGTGGGTGGGTGCACAGAGTAGCAGAGGCAGCGTTGGAGGTAGGGGCCACTGGACTCAAAGAAGGACCGTTTCTTTTACAGGTTTAAAAGAAAATGAAAAACATCGGAGGAAGTTTTTTTTTTTTTTACAGGGATATTGGCACACTGGGGTGGAGCTCCCAGCATGCCACCTCAGTGTTTTTTGGGGCTGCAGCCAAGGGATTGGACACCCCATCTGCACATCTGGAGTGGGGGACAAAGCTGACAGGTTGGGCACCCCTTGGCACCCTAACACATTTGGGGACATTATGCCAACCCCATCAGGCAAACTGAAGCTGATGGGGATTGAGCCCCATCGGCAAAGAAAGACTGCTGGGAGGGTGCATGATGCCAAGGGGGACTGGGCACCCCCTTGGCACACAACAAATGGGGGGGCATTATGCCGACAGGAAGTGGGCTCCCCAATGGCAAATGAACTAGCTAACCCTGTTAGACACCAGGACTGAGGAACAGGAATTTAATTTGTTTGCACATGCACTGGTCTCTGTTGTGGTCACCCACACAAAGGCACTGGTGATGGAGCATAAATTGAGCAGAAACTGTTCAAGAAGTGCAACACTGTGCCACATCAATCGGGGCCCCTCCGCCATCGCAGCCTCAGTTTCTGTCGGCAAACTGCATAGCCGAAACAACAGGCTGCTGCTGCTATGATGAGGCGCTCCTGGACTGGTGTGGCTATTTTCTTTCAAGGTGGTGGCATGCTTTAAAACTAGTGTCACGGGCAGCATCCTCCTTTACTGATGACCAGCACACAAGCCCCAAAATGCAGTGGTGGCATTGGCCACAACAGTGCCGCACCTCCACAACCTGCTTTTGCTGCAAGCTACCACAACATGTTCTTGCATGCACGCAAGTGAACATAAAAACACTGTTGTGTATCTATTGTACGTAACATGTCTGATCTACGATGGTCTCACACACACACACACACACACACACACTCTCTCCCTGTCTCTCTCTCTCTCTCTTTCTCTCTCACACACACATTATAACAGGTTCCTTCTAAGGATGGGGGAGTACCTTATTCTGAATATTTGGGCTGAATAATATATTCAGTTCCCTAGATATTTTGGTATTCAGTATTTGTATACATAACTTGGGTGAGTTAAAAAAAAAAAAGAAACAGCCCCCACCATCCTCACCAGTCCAAATCCCTAAATTCAACCCCCCATCCCATGCCCCCATAATTTAGACATTATACAGAATATTTAAAAAAGCACTCCCACAATGGAAGACTGGTGCAACCTACTTCACTCCACGACTGGTTACTGTCTTTCAGCACTCATTTTCAGTAAAGCAAATGTGTCTCCCCACCCTGGCAGCACCCTCCCGCCCCAGTGCCCAATTACTCACATGATCAGCAGGTTTTACTACACAGAGTAAGCAAGCATGGGAACAGGCACATGAGCAATTTCACTCAAAGTCGTTGGCTGGTCGAGGAGAAGGGCAGATTGTGTCACTCACTTTCCTGTCAGCGATGGACGGCTTGCAACAAGAAGAATGCCAGTTCTGGAGTGCTCACCTCAGAAAGGATAGGTTGGAGACAGTAAAGTGCGGAGTAACAAAATGATTCGGGGCCAGCAGGGCACATCTTATGAGGAGTGTCTCACAGCAACTAAATATGTACTCACTAGAAACCAGAAGGAATAGGGGAGATATGATAGAGCCCTTCAAGTTGCGTCAAGGAATTAACATTGTGAGCCGGGGGAACCATTTACCCTGAGTACCAATTCACAGCCATGTGGATATGAATGGAAATTAACAGGACGGAGGTTTAGGAGTGATGTGGGGAAGCACTACATTATGTAAAGGGTGCTTCAACCTTGGAATAGTCTGTTGGCCTAGGTGGTGGGTGGAAAAATAGTCACGGGATTCAAGCAGGGCTGGGACATACTGAAGGGAATAGTGGTTAGTGGGGGCAACAGTACCAGGGAGGAGAATAGAGGATCAAGGATCAATCCTAGGTCCCTTGCTTTTCAGCCTCTTTGTTAACGAATTGCCCACGGCCTGTGACACCAATCTCATCCTGTATGCGGATGATGCTGTGCTGCTGAGTAGTGGCACCTCCCAGGCTGCCCTACAAACAGAACTACAGACCTCCTTCAGCAAACTCGAGGACTGGTTCTGTAGGAAAAGGCTGCTACTGAACTACAAGAAAACCAAGGCCATGCTCCATTCCAGCCCCTACAATAAACACAGGCTCACTCCCTTTGAAATCACCAATAATGTTGGTGAGCAGATTGATCAGGTACAGTCATTTAAGTACCTAGGAGTCACCATTGATGACTCTCTCACTTATACGAACCATACTGACTCCCTTCTCAGATCAATAAAAATACAAAGATTGGGGTCCTCTATAGACATAAGAAATCCCTCACTCTGGAACCACTCCGAATCTCAGTCTCCAGCTCAATACTCCCCATGATAGACTACAGACTATTAGTCTATGGAGCTGCCACTGATACTGCACTCAACAGGGTCCAAATTGCATTAAATAAGGCATGCCACCTGACCCTGTGCGCAGACCATTATACTCACACTTGCACCCTATATAAGAGCACTAACTGGCTTAACCTAAAAGACAGGCTCAAATACCAAACCTGTCTCTTGGGTAAGAAGGCACTCCTTGGAAAAACCACACCCTGCATAGGAAACCTGCTTGAGGCTTCTCTCTCATCCCACATCACCAGAGGGAGAAAGAATGGAGCACTGTCCGTCCCATTCTGGCAGACCTCACTTGGGCAGCACACTTTCTCCTACCGAGCCCCCCTCTGGCTAAATGAACTCCCGCATAAACTACAAACACACAGCCTGCCACAGTTCAAAACAGGCCTCAAACAGCACCTAAAGTCTAGCTCAACATGCACCTGTTTCTCAGGCCATACTTGAAAGACTAACCAACACCTCTAGTTAAACCCAGCACAGATACCTAGAAAACCTGCCCTCATCCCAGCCTAGCCAGGAGCACTAGCAAGCTATTAATCCTCCTTACCGCTCTGCATACTGCACCCCCCAAACCCCTCTTCTCCCACTTTCCCAACCATAGTCTATCAATGGACTTTTTGTAGTCTCCAGGGCTGAGCCACCCAGGGAATCATCCAAGACATAACCTAAATCCTCTTACAATCACTTTGTTTTCCACTGTTTGTCTAAAATTCTCATGTACTACTCTCTAATTGCCTAATGTGCCGAACCCTGTAACAACTGTATTTGTTCTGAACCTGTAACCACTGTAATTGTGTCTTGTATTATTTGACCACCCTGATATGGAACCTTTGTAAAAGAGCTCACGCTCAAAGGTCTTCCGATATTTACAAATAAACAAATAAAAATAGAGAGACGAGGGTTAGTACCCTGGAGGAACAGTAGGCTCCAGGGATTGCAGGGCACTTGGGCAGACTGGATGGACCTCTGGTCTCTTTCTGCCACTATTGTCTATGTTTCTATGAATAGGGTGCTGGGGGAGATGATGGTGTGAGGATGGTGCTGCCAGGCTGGGGTTGGGGAGAAAAAACTGTTTTAGTGCAAATGAGTACTGAAAGACATCAGACGACTGTGGAGTCTTCAGGTTGTGCCAGTCACCCATCATGAGAATTTTTTTAAATGTCCTTTAAAATATCAAACTGTGTGGACTGGGGGGAGGACAGTGGGATTAGGATTCCAATTGAGGGTAGGTGGATGGGTGGTGGAATTTTAGGATTTGAGTAGGAGAAAGGGTGGGGCTTTCTTTTCTAAAATGTCATCAACAGGGGTATGAATAGTGCCCTATTCTTTATTTGGATCCAAATATCAACTAGCGCATTATTCACAGTTATCAGGAAATACCAGTTGTTACTCACACACACCCTATTACCTTTTGATTTATAGTGTGGCACTGCATCTACTATAGCAGAGCAGCAGCGTGTGTGTGTGTGTGTGTGTGTGTGTGTGTGTGTGTGTGTGTGTGTGTGTGTGTGTAGGGGGGTAATCTATCCTAGTGTCATGGGATCTGCACTGGAATTCCACAGCTCAGAAATGGGGGCTGGGAACATAGAATTGCACAGCCTTGCTCAGACGGAAGGGTAACAAGTTTTGTTTAAGAAGTAATACTGTGTAAAATGAGGCAAGTCACCAAAGAGAAAATAGCTACTACTCCCTTACAGAGGGAGTCTGTTCAACATTTTTAGCATCAGTAAATTCATAATTTGGATCAGTATATCCCAGTCAGCCGAATGCAAAGAATGAGATGTCTAAGTTACTTTAAAAGTTGCAAGTAATTTTGTAACCCTAAATCTACTGCCTGTTCAAAAAAGCCAGTTTCAGTAAAGAGCTACTGATGATGTCACAATCAGAACTCCCAGCCTAGTCCTTCTTGCAAACTACCTTACAAAACTTATTTCTCCCACATTACATAACATTGCAGTGGTATTAAACATCTGGAAAGGAAAGCTGATAATGGGCGAGTCGGGGCATGCATTTCTATAATGTGCAGATGCAAAGTACAGTACTTAAGAATGTGACGGGGGGGGTGTTTGGAATACAGCGGCAAGCATGGCTATAGAATGACAAAAATATGTGCAATTTTTATAATAGTGCAGGGATGAGATTTTGAAATGTCAGCGGACTGCAATTGTGGAATGCAGCAATGACACAATCTCAAAGTATGTGGGACACAATTTTAGAAAGCGGCAAGGATGCTAAAATTCTTAATGTTGCAGTGTCATATAGTTTTAGAATGTGGCAGAGAGACACAATTTTGAAATGCTGGAGACATAGTTGTGGAAGGTGGTAGGGATTTGTAATTTCGTAATGTGTCTCGGATGGATTAATTTGGCATGTGGTATAATGATGCAAAATCTCAAAATGTAGCTGGTATGCTTGATTTCAGATTGAGGTGGCAAGATTCAATTTCAGAATGTGGCATTGACATGAAATCTCAAAAAGCGGCAGTGACACAGTTTCAGAATCTGGTAGTCACATGTAATTTCAGAATGAGGCAGGTCTACATAATTTTAAAATGTAACTTGAGCATGCAGTTTGTGAATGTGTTAGTGACATGTCTTCAGAATGTGGTGGGGATGTGCACTTTCGGAATATGGTGGGAATGCACATTTTCAGAATGTGACAATGACAGGCAATACTGGAACATGGAAGCTTACGCAAAATTTCAGAATGTGGCAGGCAGGCACAATTTAAGAATGTATAAGAGACATACAGTTTTGGAATGTGGCAATTATAATTTCAGTATGTGGCAGGCAGGCACAATTTAAGAATGTGTAAGAGACGTGCAGTTTTGGAATGTGGTAGTGATACACAATTTCAGAATGTAGCAGTGATGCTTAGTTTTGAATTTGGTGGTTACATAAATTTCAGAATGTGATGGTGATGCACGATTTTGGAATGTGGCAGTGACATGCAATTTCAGAATGTGACTGACACGCAGTTTTGGAATGTGGCTGATGCACAGTTTTGGAATGTGACTGATGCACAGTTTTGGAATGTGGCTGATGCACAATTTCGGAATGTGGCTGATGCACAATTTCAGAATGTGGTGGTAATGCTGATGTACAGTTTTGGAATATGTAATGATGCACAGTTTCAGAATGTGGCAGTGAACTGCAGTTTCAAAATGTGGTGGTGATGCACAGGTGTGCAGTTTTGGAATATGGTAGTGCCACACAATTTTGGAATATGTCAGTGCCATGCAACTTCAGAATGTGTCAGTACCACACAACTTCAGAATGCAGTGGTGCTGAATGACTTTAGAATGTGGCAGTGCTGTGCAACTTTGAAATGTGGCGGTGCTGCACGACTTCAAAATGTGGCAGTGCTGAGCAACTTCGGAATGTGACAGTGCCATGCAACTCCAGAATGTGGTGGTGGTACATGACTCCAAAATCTGGCAGTGCCACATAACTTGAATGTGCTGGTGCCACACAACCCCAGCATGTGGCAGTGCTGCACGACTCTGGAATGCAGTGGTGCCACATGACTTTGGAATGTGGCAGTGCCACATAACTTCAGAATGTGGTGGTGATGCATGACTTCAGAATGTGGTGGTGATGCATGACTTCAGAATGTGGTGGTGATGCACGACTTTGGAATGTGGCAGTGATGCACGACTTTGAAAATGTGGCGGTGACGCTCGACTTCTGAATGTGGCAATGGTGCATGACTTTGGAATGCGGTGGTGATGCACAACTCCGGAATGTGGCAGTGACGCACAACAGTGCAGGCAACCCTGTCCCATTTTATTTTTAAATAAATACTACAGCTACAGTTTTGATAACTTTGATGAAATAGGTCCTATAAGGTTGCTGATAGGGAGGACTAGTCTGTGAGTAAGGTTGTGACATCATCACTGGCTTTTCTCTGAAACTGGCTTTTTTGAACAGGGAGTGTAATCATCGTTACAAAATAGCTCATAACTTTAACATGAAGTAATGTAGAAACCTAATTTTTGGCATGAGATTTATTGGGGGTAGGCTGATTCTAATTCTGCAAGGTAGCACTTTTGGCTGGACTCCCTCTTTAATGTAATTTCATTAACAGTACAACACAAATATCTCTTACTGTGAGAAAAAGCAGAAAATCCTCCTGCTCCATCTTTGACTGAATATCAGATATTTGCCCCTCAATGGTGCTGCTCTTCTCTTTAATATCTCTCAGATTTTCCTCCATCTCTCTCAAAATTCCTGCTGCTTCCTCCTTGAGCTGTTGGATCAGATGCTGTTCCTTGTCCTGGAGAAACTGGTGCATTTGGGCAAACTCCGATGTAATGTGCTGCTCCAAACTTTGGGCTTTGTCCTGGGAAACAAAGTTAACTGAGTGAGGTAGGAGAACATGGTTGTAGTTTAGAAGAAACAAAAGCTGATTCACTCACGTTGATGTATGAGATGTTCTTCTCTTGCTTGTCCTGGAGCTCCGTAAGCTCTTTCAGTTTTGATTCTAGAGCAGATGAGGCTGTTTTCAGCTTGTCCTGGAGACATACAAACAACATTAAACTAACAGATACTGAGAAATACATTTTATGTAACTACTGTACTGTGTCAGCAATCCTAACACAAAACAAAGTGTGTGTCGGGCTGGCACATTATGACAGCTTGGTGTAGTGTGGCATAAGGCAAAGCTGAGTACCTAACTCCTACCTAGAACATATGCTGGAGTGTGTTATTGTCATTATACAACAAAATAAATTTTAAAAAGATATACAAAATATGACTAAGATCCTTTAATAAATGAAATCCAGAGCAGAATGCAGGATCAATGCATGATTACAAGCCATTGTTTGTTCTGGGATAGCAGCATGGATTCTAATCCTAACTGGCCAATCAGATTGCATCATGCAAATGAGTCATAACTTAATGAGTCAATAAGGCATGTTGGTATTTGTAGGTCACTGTGGGATAGTGCCCTCATCAGATGATGTGGCCCAAGGCAAAGCCAACCTGGCTTAACCCACTGAGGAATGGTGATTATTGCCTCGTGCACATCCTGGAGTTCCTTACTGCTGCATGGGTTAATTAAGGTTTATAATATTCACAATATCATATCACATAACTGTTACAATGCCGAATGTTTGCTTGCTGGTATTAGCATTGAGATGCAGGAGTTAGACAGTTGCAGGACAGGAATGTCAGTGAAGTATTGAAGTTCACATCAACCCCACCTCCATCCTGTAGAGATGGACAGGCATTGGGGTAAGTGTTTGGGTCACCGTCCATGACGGGCATGCCATGTCACGTCACCCTATTCTGCAGACAGCGAAACGTGTTGAGCTGTGCCTTAGGGTGTTTGGCTTTACAGTCACTGCATTCCATAAGGACACATGCTGAAATGGGTGCAGCATAGGATAATGGGGTGAAGTCTGGAGCAGAAGAGTCCAAGGTACACCTCGATGCCTGTCAGTGGCTGGAGGTGAGGGTAGGATGGCAAAAGCAGTACAATGCAAGGGCACACCCCGATGCCTGTCAGTCCGTACAGGGTATGACACTATGGTTAGAAACCCTAACACCTCAGGTGTTTGTTGGCATTTATACTACAAATTTTCAACATGACCTTTTTGTGAGCTACCTATGAAGAGTGGCAGTGTGATTATGTCTATGTGTCCCGAGCATTGATTTCCAACAGTGACAGTGCCATTCTGCACCACATGAACAAAAACACAGATTGGGCCGGATGTGAAGAATGACAGCTGTACCATCCACAGGGAGGTGTGAAGAGATGGCAATGTTGAACAGCTGTACTGGGAAGATAAAAAGTGCTCGCATGTCCGAACATACAGTATGTGGAAACTGCGCAATGCATGCTTGTTACACAGTCATTTTATGGATGTTCTTCATCAAAGTTTCAAAATAGGCATTGTAGGACCTCTGCTCATGAACAGTGTCACTGATTTTCCTGATGTGTCCTGAACACTGATTTCCCATAGCAACTACGCTATTCTGCACCAGAAGTGCAAAACCACATTTCGGCCAGGATGTGAAAAATGACAGCTGTACTGTTCATAAAGAGGGCTGGAAAAATGGCAATGTTGAAAATCTGGAGTGAACATATTATAAATGTGCAAAGTTATGAGCGTGTGTGGAAACTGTGCAACGCCCGCTTGTAACACAGTCATTTTATGGACGTTCATCACCAAATTTTCAACATAGGCATTTTTGAGCCTCTGCTAATGAACAGTGTCACTGTGAGTTTCCTAATATGTCCTGAACACTGATTTCCTACAGCGACCACGCTATTCTGTGCCGGAAATGCAAACACATATTTCAGCCAGGATGTGAAATATGACAGCTGTACTGTTCATAAGGAGGTGCAGAAAAATGGCAATGTTGAAAATCTGGAGAGAAAATATTGTAAATGTTAAAAGTTACAAGCATGTGTGGAAACTGCCCAACGCACGCTTATAACAGTCATTTTACAGACTTTTGTCACCAAATTTTCAACATAGGCATTTAGGACCTCTGCTAATGAAAAAGTGTCACTGTCATTTTCATAATGTGTCCGAACACAGATTACCCACAGTGACGGGCTATTGTGCGCCGAGTGCAAAACACATTTCGCCCAGGATACGTAAAATGACGGGCTTCCAGTGTTCATAAGGAGGTACAGAAAAAGGTAATGTTGAAAATCTGGACTGAAAATATTGCAAATTTGAGAAGTTATGAGCGTGCGTATCAACTACTGCTATGCGCTCATAAAACAGTCATTTTTTCTTTTTCCCACCAAATTTGCAACATATGCTTTTTGAGAGCCCACCATGAACACCGCTATTGTCTTTAGAAGATCGTCTCAAAAGTTGATTTCGCTGCAGTGACCGCAAAATCACCTTTTGGGACTGATTAACACCATGACAGTAACTGAATTCATGAGGAGGGGTCCCAAAAAAACCATGTTGAAAATTTGGTGCTAGAATACCAAAAAATGCCTGACATATGCAAAAAAAGTTGAAAACCCCTATTTATGCCATTATACAGCTTACCAGCATTTCCTCAGTTCGCGGTCGGCTTTGAAGAGTGCAGACGTGTTCTCGGTCCACCGAAGATCATCATGCCAGACTCTGGAGGTAAATATAGGTGAGGGGGGTGTGAGGAGGCAGGGTGCGCAGTGGGTGGGTGAAGGTTGTGGGGGAGGGGCAGGGAGACCGCAAGGAGCTGTTTTTGATTTACAGGTTTAAAAAAAAAAAAACAAAAAAACATTGCGGGATGGTTTTTTCTTTGCTGGGGCATTGGGCACGCTGGGGTGGGCTCCCAGTGTGCCACCTGAATATTTTTTTGGGGGGGTGTAGTCGATGGGGGATTGGGCACCCCATTGGTACAAAAGCAGGGGGCGCAAGAGCCGAGGGGGATTGGGCACCCCCTCGGATTCCCCTGTTACTCTTTCAGGGGGCTGATGCCGATGGGGAGTAGGCTCCCCCATTGACACATCAAACAGGAAGGGGGAACATACTGCCGATGGGGAGTGGACTCCCCCGTCGTTAAGTCAGCACCGGGGATGGATGCTGATGGGGATTGGGGCCCCATCAGTAAAAACACACTTCTGTGGGGAAGGGGCACATGCTGCCGAGTGGGATTGGGCACCCCCTCAGCACTGGGGCCATTTGATATTGTTTGTGAACACGGTGGCAAAGACTGATGCCATTGGGGAGTAGGCTCCCACACTGGCACATCAAACAGGGAGGGGAAAATACTGCCGATGGGGAGGGGGCCCCCCCCCCCGTCATTAAGTCAGCACCGGGGATGGAAGCTGATGGGGATTGGGGCCCCATCAGTAAAAACACACTTCTGTGGGGGAGGGGCACATGCTGCCGAGTGGGATTGGGCACCCTCTCGGCACTGGGGCCATTTGATATTGTTTGTGAACACGGTGGCAAGGCACCGCCATGTTCACAAACAATATTACACTAGCAATGTTTCGCCCAGCAATGACGGGTCACTCCCTCATTGCAGCGAATTGCTGACACCGCAATGACGAGGTGGCCCGTGATTGCTGTGGTGAAAACATTACAACTTGGTGCAACTTCTGGAAGCCAGTGTCATCAGCACCCTGTGCCTCCATTGGTGCACCACGGCCAAGCCCCACACATGCAATGCTTCTGTTGGATGCCACACTGCCGCGCCTCCTGAACCCGCTTCTCTCCCAAGCTGTCACATAAAGTTTCTTGCACATGCGCGAGCAAACATAACAAGTAGTTATCAAGCGAAAGGGAATTTAAAATAATACAAAGCTGCCCGTACCCGGTGCAGTGCATACGTTAGCCATAATAAACCATTTCAGTGTTCTTCTATCCTGCTCACGTGGCCGTACATATTCCTTTTCTAGCCAATGGAAAAATCTAGATTATGGCAAGGGTTTCTACTTGCAGACAGCCATTACATGTTCTGGTTATCCATTAAATAGCTTTTTGTCAGGCGTTTGGGTTTCAACTACTTACTCCTTTATACCTTCTGTAGCGCACAATAACGCCAATAATGGATTGCAGTTGTCGAGACATTATTGTCACAGATACACTCGGCTTCACAAGAGTTTGAATTCCAAGCACTATAGAATGCTGATCCACACATAGGTGCCTTACTGCAGTTGCACGGTGGAACCCAGGTATGTTTCTTGTTCTCATATGTGAAGTTCATTAACTCCTTGTTACACTCTCATCAAGTACCCTCGGTGCATCTCAATACATAGCACAGCTAAGGGCATCGCTCTACATTATCTGCCTTAATATCCCTGGAGTCTCTCTTGTAGCATCCTTACACAGTGTTTGCCCTCTTTTTCTCTTGTCGTTTTCTCTCTTGCAGGCTTCACACTCCCTTACCTCTTCCCTATTTTGTTGTGTGATACACCCTAGGAATCCAGGACCCATCCTCGTATGACCTACTGAGCATTTCTCACGAAATCCAGTACATGAGACAGGAATCTGTCAGCTTTTCTGTTCTGTATCAGGATCTCACTATTTCTCCTTCTGCTCTTCTGGAGACTGAACCAGGCAGGTGACCTTTACCATATCCTAATCCTGAAGTACTACCACCCCTCCATGCTGTGCAGGTACACTCCAGATCAGTCACTCAGAGGTTTGGTCCCAGCCTGTGGGCTAGGAGTCAGATGAGTGAGCTATCACACACTCTGAACTCTCCTCCGTTAACTCCTTCTTTCCAGCTGAATAGAACTTTCTGACTTTCTCCTTGTGGGCACTCAGCTCCATCCCTATTTCAAGTGCCTGAGCCCCCTGATGAGTCCTGACATGGCGAAATGCTGGGGTGTCTTAACATAGAGTGCTACAGTTCTGTCTACTACATTTTTGTATCTACAGTTGATGACATTGCAATAAGCGGATTTGCTTGAGCCATTTGGTAATTTGTCTTCACTGGAGTTATCCAACTCCTAGTTCTGGAGTGCGAGTACCCTCTGTCTGTTTTACATGGTCAGGAATGCCCTTAAACCTCCTTTCTGGCATACTCAGCTGGGAAAGTGGTCATTTGTTGTCAGTGCCGCTAACTGGTTAAACACATTTCTTGATACACTGCTGAGTCTTCACAAGTCTAACCAGTTTAAAGAGCTAGTGGAGTCAAAACAGGCAGACAGGAAAATAACACAAATTTTTAGTAGTCAGTTGTAACTTTTTATTTCTGAAGTATTTTCCTTTTTTCTTTTGCATATCAGAAAGTCTTCTATGTGACAATATTGTGCTGGATGTGTGGAACAGCTCTTAGCCTGGCAGCTGATACATCTAACTCTGCCCAACATCACATCATCAGTATTATGATCTCACTGACAGTGACATCACAGGTGAATGACCTGGCAGTTACTCACGTGCTATTCCTAAGTAGCAGTGATGTCACAGTCGGTGAGGTTACAATGCTGATGATGATGTAGTGCTTAGCAAGATATGTCAGTTGCCGGGCTAAGAGCTGTTCCACACATCACACCTCCTAACATCAGGTAAGCAATCTTTTAATTAAACAAAAGGAAGAGAAAAAGGTACCTTGGCTATGAAAAGTAATGGTCAGATGGGTATCCAGTGAATACAGCATCCGCAACTGACCACCTACAAAAATGGCAACTTAACTACGGCGCCTGTATTCAGGGCTACCTGGCAGGGTAGTGCCCAGATACTGGGATGGACGAGGTAGGGCAAAAGGAAGCTACGCACGTACATGTGAGGGGGGGAGAGGAAGGGGAGGGAAAGTACATGGGAGTGGACATGGCAGGCAGCTGCCAAGCTAGTTTACTATCATGGTGGGGAGGGTCATCGGTTGGAAGGTGCAGGCTGCAGGTTTCAGGTCCAGCGCAGCACTTTTTCTTTTTGTTGTTGTTGGCAGACAGCTTTTTCTTTTACAAGTATTTCACCCCCCCCCCAACATGCACCCCCTGGAGTTGAAAATCCTTTAGTGGGGGGGGTGCAGGGAGTGCAGCCCCCCACATTAAGAAATACAGCTGTGGATTTCGGGTGCCTTGTTGCAAGTTGCTGCGAGTGTATAGCGCCAAAATTTATTTTTGGCAATATACACTCACCATAATGGCAATCGTGGTTATCATACAGAACCGGTTGGCTGCTTTTAAAATGTAATATTAGTTTTAGGCAGTACACTAGGGCCCAGATATTCAAAGGGGTTGCGTATGGCACCATGTGCAACCCACCAATCTCCCTGGCATGATATCCAAAGGGGCAGGTTGCGTGGTGCATCTCCCGTGCACTGGGCACGTTGGTAATGTGTGTGCGCAGATGCAGGGGTGTGCCCATGGCCACATGTGGCACATCCCTAATATTTAGCCTGGGATCTGCAGTGCATATGCTGGTGCAACCCTACATGTGCCACACTGTTGAGCTGAAAATAAAAGACTCAAATGCTGGCCACCCACAGGTGGGCAGCTGTATTGCAAGGTGTAAGACAACAACCGCCAGCCATGGGTGGCCACCAGCCCAGCAGAAACATCATCCAGAAGCACCCGGACCCTCCCTGGTAGTCTAGTGGACCCCCCTCCCTCCCTTTATGCCTGCTCGTGGACTGTTGTAATATTAAATATTAACCCAGTGGTCTAGTGGTTCCCTCCTCTATGCCCGATCGCGGGCTGTTGTAATAATAAACATTAACCTGGTGGTCCAGTGGTAGCCCCCTCCTCCCACCCACAGGGACCCCCCCGGCCACCCAGCACCTCCCCCATCATCGGCAAGTGGCAGCACCTGCCCGCATACGTCTGGCTGACTGCCAAATGACAGCGTACAGTATGATCTGTATGCCTATTGCTCCACAGTGTGGATCAATGGGCTTGCAGACCATTCTGTACAACACAGGACCAGATATGTGAATGAGTTCCACTCTCCTCACCAGCTACTGCACTTGATATGCTTTGATGATTGTTTGATAAATAAATAATCTAGCTGTGGGGTGCCCTCAGATCTACACAGAGTTCCACTCTCCTCACCAGCTACTGCACTAGATTTTCACATTTCCAAGACATTCCATGACATCAGTAACTCCCATTCCATGCTATTCATCGGAATGGCCTGGAATGGGTGTTTCTGATGTCATAGAATGTTAAGGCAGTATGAAAACAGAGAACAGCAACTGCTGAGCACAGAAGGATTATGGGCGGTTACATAAGGCACCCAGTTAGATTTTTAATTTAACAAATTGGTTAAACACATATCAGAATAGTGGGTAGCCAATAAAAGAACAACTAGAGGTGGATCTAGAGGTCTAAAAACTGCTTCTTATCATCTTTAAGGAGATGGGTAGAAATCTCAAAAGAGCCCTAGCAGTGGACAGTACAGGGGGAAGATGTGGAAAAACAGTGGTCTAGACTCAAGAGAGTCATAACAGAAGTTACAGGTCACCCTGTCAAGATGCATAGCAAGAGTACAAGAAAGAAAAGGTCACTAGGGTTCTCAAAGATCGTGACCAAGAAAGTAAGGGAAAAGAAAAGAGCCTTGAGGAAATACAAGGAAATGCAAAAGGATGAGGACAGAGAACAATGTCTGGAGAAGCAGAGGGAATCTGGAAAAATAATTAGAAGGGCTAAAGCACAGACAGAGGAAGGTAAAGCCCATGCTATTAAGAAAGGTGACAAGACCTTCCTCAGATGCATTAGTGAGAGGAAAAAGACCAGAAACGGGATTGTTAGGCTGAAGCAGGAAGGTGGAGAAAGGGTGGAGGACGACTTAGAAAAGGTTGAGATATTGAACAAGTGCTTTTGCTCAGTATTCACCAGGGAAGGGGAGGGTGAGGGACTGAGACTCATTAAGGGGGTATTCAGGGGACAGAGGTAGACACCAGCCCATTGACAGTAGAAAGAGCCCTAGAAGAACTCTGGAAAATAAAAGCAGATAACGCAATGGGGCCAGATGGGATCCACCCCAGAGTAAAAAAGGAACTCGGAGAAGTGCTGGTGGAACCACTGGCTGCCCTTTTCAATGCATCAAAAGAGATGAAGGAGGTACCTGAGGATTAGAGGACAGCAGATGTGGTCCCTCTCCACAACAGTGGAAGCAGAGAGGAGACAGGCAATAACAGACCTGTAAGCCTAGCCTCAGTAGTGGGGAAATTAATGGAGTCCTTACTTAAGGAGAGGATTGTGAAGTTCCTGGAGGATAGCTGGGCACAGGATCCAAGGCAGCATGGAACCTCAGCAGGAAGGTCCTGTCAGAGAAATATTATAGATTTCTTTGACTGGGTAACCAGGGTGGTAGATTAGGGAGGGATAGTGGATATGGCCTGCCTGGATTTCAACAAAGCCTTGAACAGTGTCCCACACACAAGATTGCTAAATAAATTGGGGAGCTAGGGAGTGGGTCCTGCAATGGGAAAATGGGTTGGGAACTGGCTAAGGGACCATCCTCAGGAGGTAGTAGTAAATGGCATGAAATCTGAGGAGAAGGAGGTGACCAGCAGGGTGCCACAGGGGTCCATGCAGGGGCCATTTCTATTTAATGACTTCATTAGCGACATTGCAGAGCATCTGGAGGGAAAGGTGTCCCTCTTCGCAGATGACACCAAGATCTGCAATAAAGTGGACACACCTGAGGGGGTGGAAAAAATGAGAAAGGACCTAAGCTTATTATAAGAGTGGTCAGGTGTCTGGCAGTTAATTTTTAATGCTAAAAAGTGCAAGATCAAATGGGTCACAGGAATCCAAGGGAGGAGTACAGGATTGGTGGGGAAATTCTGGCCACCTCAAGTCAAGAGAGAGAGAAACCTGGGGGTTATCATACCTGATGATCTGAAGATGACAAAACAGTGTGAAAAGTTAGTGGGGAAGAGCAAACACAATGTTGGGGTGAACAGGGAGGGGCATAACAAGCAGGATGAAAGAGGTGGTGATGTCACTGTACAGATCATGGGCAAGGCCTTAGCTGGAGTACTGTGTCCAGTTCTAGATACCACATCTCCGGAAGGACATTGACAAAACAGAGGCAGAACAGAGAAGGGCAATGAAGATGGTACTTGGACTGTACCAGAAGCCCTACACGGAAAGACTTAAGGATCTTGCTATCTATTCACTGAAGGAAAGAAGGGAGAGGGGAGATATGATAGAGACTTTCAAGTACCTTACGCGAATAAACAGGGTACAGGTGGAAAGCATATTTCAGAGAAAACTCTGTACAAGAACAAGGGGGCCTGATAAGAGGCTGAAGGGTAGAAGGCTCAGGGGTAATGTTAGGAAGGACTTTTTCACTGAAAGGGTGGTGGAGCTGTGGAACAGCCTTCTAGCAGAAATGGTGGGGCAAAAACAATACAGGGTTCAAGAGTCCATAGGATAGACATATGTGTATCCTGGAGATGTGCAGAGCAGGAGAGCCGCAGCTCAAATAGCATGGGGTGCTGCAGCAGTGAGTAGGAAAATGAAAAGATTAGGCGGGCCTTATGGTCCTTATCTGCTGACAGATTTTATGTTTTTATGTGCCCAGAGGTTATCTCTGATGCTTCCAACAAATAAATAAACACACAAGGTTTGTTAGAATGGCCTACAGTGTTTCTGTCATACCCAAGGAGTGTCGTATCCAGTTATGTGATGATTAAATGCATATTTTACAATGGCATGAACATTTCCTGACCTGTGGTTGGTCAGTGGGTGCCAGGAACAGTGATGTTATTACACAATAACATTACTGTATGAAGTCCAGACATACACATTACTGAATTACAACATACAAAATCATACCACCACTCCACAAGTTACTATGGCTGCGAACGTCTTGCACCCACAAACTGCTTAGTACACACTATAAAGATGCCTCACTGCTTACCCCCCCCCCCAAACAGCTGTTCTGTCTCTTGCTTGGGTGCAATTCCAAATTGCATCATGTAAACTTGAATCCTGATTCTAATGACGAGAAATGACACAGTTCAGCTCTGAAATTCATAACAGTTTTCACCCCGAACCAAGAGGCTTGCCTGAACAGCGCAGACCACAACTACTGGTCGCGTGCTGCACTGAACCTGATCAGTTCAGGGAGAACATTTTCAAGAAAAATTAACATCAGTTTCTAGACCTGGTAACAAACCCTGCTGTGCCCCTGTCCTCCCCATTTAAAGCAGAGGCTGTGTCACCAAGTTATTCCCTACCTCCACCACTTCTCGGCTCCTATTGGTAGTGCGATCATGCGAGCACATGCAGACTTCAGAGGCTGGGCTCGTTTCTCACTGTGCCTTGCTCTTCAAAAGAAAAGCTGAATTTTTTCTGAAGTTTGAGCCATTTAAAAAAAAAAAAAGCAAAGCCATACTTATAATCAGTTTACTTCTACAGAACACAGCCACGGTAGTTACTGTACGTTCCCCAACTCAGTCACCACAGTGGTTCTTGTGACTGGCTCGGTGACCACGCTCCTCAGGTCACTGAAGAAAAATGGCTGAATTTCTCACACAAATTTAAAAAAAAACACCTTGTATAACGGCACTGGGGGAGACACACAGGCACACAGAAAAAAACTGAAAAGGCTGACCGGGGCACAGACAAATAAAGAGCTACAGATAGGCTACACTGAGCAGTGCCTTAAAGGGTGTATATTTTGTTGAAGTTACAAGTTACCAGCTTAAAATAACTAAAATACACATGAAACAAAACCACCTTTCACTGTGTCTTAAATTAGAACAATCCAAAAAATAATACACAGGGAGCCAATGTATAATAGCAATAAGGCACCCCAAGTGTCATGTTATTACACAATAACACACACCCTGTCATTTGATAGAATGGCCTACAGTGTTTCTGTCATACCCAAGGAGTGCCGTGCCCAGTTATATGATGATTAAATGCACAGTATTACCTGTGACCAGCTCATGGGAACAGTTGTTATGAGTCTGGAGCTAGCCATTCAGTGATGGGCAATAGCAGAGTGCAACAGTCTGCACTGCCCTTGCGCCTGACCCAGAGGTTGCCACATTCAGTCGGATACCTTTAGGGGCACATCGGTGCAGTGATAAGTCGAACAGCACTGCTCCTACAGGAATCTGGGCTGTATGCAGCCCACAGGGAATTGCAGAGAATTGTGCCCCCAGACCCGATAGTATTGGGAACCCCCTGGCACAATATTCAGTCAGAAAATGCAAATGTGCCCATTGGGCAAGCAAGGCGCTAAGGGCCATATGCATGCCCAGTATGGGCTTATTGGTATAGGAAGCGGCAGGAGGTTTGTGCCCCTCCTGTGGCCAGCCGCCACATCAGGCATGGTGGCAACCAAGCCCCACACCCCAATCACTTACCCCCCATTATATTTATGAGTCCCTGCTGTTCAGAGGCACCCCTGTCCTCTGATCACCCATCCCTGTAACCCTTTAGCTTTTTCTTCATGCCTAGCGGCACCCCTCATCCTCTGATTTCCCATCCCTGTAATTGTTTAGCTTTTCCCTGGTGTCTAGTGGTACCTCTCACCCTCCGATCACATATCCCAATAATTGTTTAGCTTTTCCCGGGTTTCTTGTTGCACCCCTCTGCCAGTCATCTGACACCATACATGTCATGTTTTCCCTGGTATCCAGTGGTATCCCCCACCAGCAGAGCACTCATCTTGGTGTCACCCAGCTCCCTGGCGACTTGTGACTCCCCACTTCACTGGCTGCAATGAGCACACCACCCTTCCAGCCCCTGTACCTAGACAGTACATGCACTCCCTACACTGTAGACAGTACGCACACTCCCTATACTGTAGAGAGTACGCACACTCCCTGTACTGTAGAGAGTAAGCGCACTCCCTATACTGTAGACAGTATGCGCACTCCCTATACTGTAGACAGTATGCGCACTCCCTATACTGTAGACAGTATGCGCACTCCCTATACTGTAGACAGTATGCGCACTCCCTATACTGTAGACAGTATGCGCACTCCCTATACTGTAGAGAGTATGCACACTCCCTACACTGTAGACAGTACATGCACTCCCTACACTGTAGACAGTACATGCACTCCCTGTACTGTAGACAGTACGCACACTCCCTATACTGTAGAGAGTATGCACACTCCCTACACTGTAGACAGTATACGCACACTCCCTACACTGTAGACAGTATGTGCACTCCCTACACTGTAGAGAGTATGCACACTCCCTACACTGTAGACAGTACATGCACTCCCTACACTGTAGACAGTACACGCATTCCCTATACTGTAGAGTATGCACACTCCCTACACTGTAGACAGTACGCACACTCCCTATACTGTAGACAGTATGCACACTCCCTATACTGTAGACAGTATGCGCACTCCCTATACTGTAGACAGTAAGTGCACTCCCTATACTGTAGACAGTACGTGCACTCCCTATACTGTAGACAGTACGTGCACTCCCTATACTGTAGACAGTACGTGCACTCCCTACACTGTAGACAGTATGCACACTCCCTACACTGTAGACAGTACGCACACTCCCTACACTGTAGACAGTACATGCGTTCCCTATACTGTAGACAGTATGCACACTCCCTGTCATTTCATAAGATGGACAGTTAAGGTGGTGAGAGGAGGGCTGTGCTGGTCACTGTATCAGATTCCCCCCATGACATCAGAGACAAATAGGTGGGGGATGGAATGGTCGTGTGCCCAGTGCAGGCAGTGAAGGGGAGGGGTGCTAGCCACTGGAGAGTTGCGTAACACTAGAACAAGTGCTCAGTAGGTAGGTGTTATCACTGGACACCAGCGAAAACATGATGTGTGTGGCAGCAGGTGATCGGAGAGTGGTGGTGCCACTTGACACCAAGGGCAACATTACTTATGTGTCGGTCGGTGATTGGAGGGCATCCAATGCATACACAGTTGGGGATCAGGGCATGGGGTTGGCAGCTGCTCTACCTTTGCCCACCAGCAAGGCCTTTCATCCCATTAAGTTGGGGTTTGCAAAGATGGTAACATATGCCCACGTGGCATTTACCACCTGTGCAAACCTCTGAATTTGCAGCTACGCCTGTATGCAGGGGATGACCCACTAATTTGTATGGTTGCAGTGGTAAAATTAGTACTCAGGCTCTAACAGGTTTAGCCTGCATTGTGGGGGTGTCTATATATAGACCCCACCCACAAATTGGGTGCAAAACCTGGTTAGCATGGGCAAACACCCCTTAGCGCCTGGGATACGTTTTGAATACCTGGCCTCTGATGTCACATTTGTACACTAGAAATTGTTTGTAGCAGTTACAGTATTCACAATGTAGTTTACCTGATACATGCTAACAGCATCCTTCAGGGGTAGGAAGCTGTGACCTGTGTGTTTAGGAGATACCATACAGATGACACAGATGGGACTTTCATCCTCCTGGCAGAACAATTTCAATATCTCTTGGTGCTCCACACACTGGTCTGATCTCTGTACACAGGGACGTTTCTGTTCCAGGTATGATCTCTCCACTTTCTGACCCTGCTGTGATCTTTGAGCTTTTTCCACCATTTTAGCTAGCAGCCTGTTGATAGCATACTTCTTGGTGGGGAACTCCTCTCTGCACTCTGGACAGGAGGGAGTTTTCTCACTGTTCCAAACTCGGTCGATACAGGACCTGCAGAAGTTATGTCCACACTCCAGTATTACTGGATCTTTAAACGGATCCAGACAAACAGCACACATTAAATCCTCATCTAGATCCTCAGCCTGTTTACTAGTCGCCATCCTGACAGCAGTCTGCTCTTTCTTTTCAGTTTCGTTTCTGTGAAACAGGGCTCGGTCTGATTACAGCATAGCACTTCCTTTTAACCCTCTGTGGGATGTGCAGATACCGTATATCAACACAGTACAGAGTTTTGTAAAGTAGCAGTATTTGTTAGCAGGAAAAGATTGTCATGTGTGTTTTAGTAATAGAGTATTTCTGATAAAAACATTCCTAAATCTATTATTCTTTCCTCTGCATTTCACTCCAGAACTGAGATGTGTGGTTTTAAAGTTTGTGAGTCCCTACTCTTTAGCCACACCCACAATGAATAAATTAACATCTTGGTATGGTGCTGTGGTGTTTGCTGTGCCTACTATGAATCCATTAACATCTTGATGTGGTGCTGTGATGTTTGCCGCGCCCACTATGAATCCATTAACATCTTGGTGTGGTGCTGTGATGTTTGCCATGCCCACTATGAATCCATTAACATCTTGGTGTGGTGCTGTGCTGCTTATCCATGCCCACTATGAATAGATTAACATCTTGGAGTGGTGCTGTGCTGTTTGCCATCAGATATGTGTGCTGGCAGCACCCTCCTGATACAATCACAGTATGAATCCAATATGTAAAGTCACATTCATATATGTCCGACATACCGGTAATTATATTTATCATCAGTATTTTTTTTTAACTTTCTATAAAATATTTTAAAAGCAGCTTTCGTTGCCATTTTGGAGGGATGTGCACTCTGAACTCCAGAGTATCGGGGCAGGACAGATACCAAATTCCTTCCAAGATACAATTCTGAGTTTCCCTGCACTTTTAACAGATCTGAGTGATAAATGGAAATTGATCCAGATGTTAAAGCTGGCAGTGCTCTAATGTATCGCCCTAAATTGGCTGTTCTCTGCACCTGCAAACAATCAGCTTATGGAAGATAAAGGATCTGAAAGAGAAGTTGCGGAGCATATTACTACCTCATTGCAACTCAGACCATCTGAAATACCTAGAGATCTGGTGACCCTGGCAATATCATCAGAGCCTACAGTTAGGGGACTCGGAGCCTGAGAGCCCTAGGAGGCTTTCCAGGAGCAGCTCAACTAGCCCAACAGAGAATATATACTATATAGTCAGGGATTATTGACAGAGGAGCCCTACAGAAACTATATACTATATAGTCAGGGACCATTGACAGAGGAGCCCTACAGAGACTATATACTATATAGTTCGGGATCATTGACAGAGGAGGCCTACAGAGAATATATACTACATAGTCAGGGATCATTGACAGAGGAGCCAAACAGAGAATATATACTGTATAGTCAGGGACCATTGACAGAGGAGCCCTACAGAAACTATATACTATATAGTTTGGGATCACTGACAGAGGAGGCCTACAGAGAATATATACTATATTGTATTTTTTTTTTTTTTTTTTTTTTGTTGACTGGGTAAGTGCACTAGACAAATTCTGCCTATTTTCAGGCACGACCCGGGGAAGGGGATACAGATGAATGCCAACTGACCTTGAACCAGATTAAGCCAGGCAGATAGTTAGGGACTATTAACAGAGGAGCCCTACTATTGCATACCACCACAGAATGTCTATTAGATCAACACATCATGATAAATGAAAAATGCCAGGACTTAGGGGCATGTTCCAGGACTCAGGGGCTTGTTTCATGACTTAGGGGCATGTTTCAGGACTCAGGGATGTGTTTCAGGACTTAGGGGCATGTTCCAGGACTTAGGGGCATGTTCCAGGACTTAGGGGCGTGTTTCAGGACTCAGGGGTGTGTTTCAGTATTTAGGGGCGTGTTTCAGACAGGACAATCTTTGACTGTAGGGGTTGCCAAAGGGCTCAGAGGTGGATTATATGAATGAGCATTTGGAAGATTTACTAAGAGAACTACCAGCCACACTGCACTTCCACATAGAACATGCTCACAGGGCACTCACTCCTCCTGAGCCTGCTAACCCTGGTGCTCATCCACGTTTAGTGGTGATGACGTTTGCGAGTTATAAGCACAATTATTGGCACAGAAATTATTTGGAAGTACAGTCAATATGCTGTTGTAGAGACAATACTTGAAGTTCGTACAAATGAATGAATTCACAATTGTAATGAATGTGTTTAGCTCAAGTTCAAGTTTATTGCAGGAAAAAAACTCCTTTGAGCAAGCTCATTCACAAGGAGGTCCTGGATCACATACACAGACATAAGGACACTACATACAGGTATCATTACAATAGAAATTCAAGTGCTTACAGAGTTCAGTAATGGCAAAGTCATGAATGGATACAACCATATATGGCAGAATTCAGGAAGAAACATTGGGTTCATCATCAGCTGAGCTAGGTGCATTCAAAGAAATAGTACAGTGTGTAGGAATGAAGGTGAAAGCATAGTAGGGCAGGTAGAGTCGAGGATTAAAGACAAGAGGAGAAGGCTGGGGGTTAGGAGAGTATGGGGGAGAAATAGGAGTACTAGAGGAGACAAGAGGCAGAATAAACAAATCTGGGTATCGAGACAATAGCACTTTACTTTTTGTGTCTTATGTGCTATGGTCCTGAATAGAGCCGAATACAAGCAATCGAAACAGGGGGAACTAACATAGGGGTGGGGGGGCTTTAGTGGCAGCAACACGAATCTTTTATTTTGGATGAGGCTAATGTTTTGTAAAGATTAATTGAGACAGTGCTGGTTAGTTTCAGCGTGGATTGGAATTGGTTCCATAGGGTAGGAAGGGAGAATGAAGTGGCTTGATGGCCAAATATAGTACGAGTTTGTGGGACGTCAAGCAGGATGAAGTTTAATTTCCTAAGTGAATATTCACTGCGGGAGATGTGAATAAGAGATGTTATATTGCTTGGCAGTTTATGAAGAAGTATCTTGAGGGTCCAGATCCCAGCATGGAGCAAGCGTCTGGTGACAAGTGACGTCCAGCCAACAGCTGAGTACAGGTCGCTGTGGTGGGTTCTGTAGGGGGAACTGGTGATGAACCGTATAGCACGGTGATAGAGAATGTCCAACTTATTTAGGCTAGAGATCACCGTGGAGGTGTAAATGAAATCACCACAATCAAGTTGGGGAAGAAATTGCCAGCAGGAGCCTGGTCTGCGTAGCAAGAGGGAAGAGAGATCTATTTCTAAAGAAAAACCCTAGCCATGTTTTTAGCCTCCTAGATAAGTTCTCAATGTGGTCATTGAAGGAAAGCTTATTGTCTATCCAGAAGCCAAGATATTTAAATTTAGTAACAACTTCTAGTGGCTCTCCCAGTGAGGTGACTATAAAATTCTTTGGAAGCAAAGGGTGGGTACTGATAGAAGGACTACTAGAGAAAATCATCGCCTTGGTTTTCTTGGCATTTAAAAGGAGCTTTGCTTCAAAAGATTAGTTTCAAGTTGACAAAAGTCAGCTTTATGAATCTCCCTAACTTCCGCTTAGACATGCTAGAGGTGTATAACACAGTGTAATCAGCAAAGAAGTGAAGACTTGAGTTCATTATGTGACAGTCAAGGTCATTGATATATATATATAGAGAGAAAGAATTGGTCCTAAAATAGAGCCTTGGGGTACTCCCTAGCAATTGGAAGTGGGGCCGAGAGGAGACCATCTGCTTTGACTTTCTGCATCCTACCAGAGAGGTAACTGGTGAACCACTGCACTGTAGATGGAGTAGCACCTAGGTTAGTAAGGCACTTGATTAGGAGAAGATGGTCAACAGTGTCAAATGCTTTACTAAGATCCAGGAAAACTACACCGGTGATCTTCTTGGAATCCACCACAGAGATCCAGTCATTAGTGACCTTAGCCAAAGCAGTGACAATGCTGTGGTTAGACCTGAACCCAGATTGGATAGGGTTTAGGAGAGAGTGGGATCGATTATGTTGTTTCAATTGATTATGGATTAACTTCTCAAGAATTTTGGAGCGGATAGACAAGATGGAGGTAGGCCTATAGTTGTTTAAATCACAGGACTCTCCAGATTTGAAAAGAGGGAGTATGTGAGCGGATTTCCAGCAAGATGGAACTGAGGCAGAAGTAATGGATAGATTGAAAATATGAAGGATAGGGGCAGAGATGAGCAGCACCTATTCTCAGAAAAAATAGTTCAAGTCCATCATCCTGGCACTCTTTCTAAGATCTAGATTAGAGAGCATCTTCAACTTCTTTATAGGTAATAGTATGCAGTTGAAAGGGATGGGATGAAGTGCAGGTAGTGGAGGTAGAGTTAGCACAATTTTTAACATGGTTAGCATAGGGTGAGGAGTCGAAAGCAAGTCCTGCAGTAACAAAATGTGAATTAAGTTCCTCGAAGATTTGGGTCTCGTCTTCAACCAGCCTCCCATTGGTAATTATCTTAGATGGAGTAGACAGGGCTAAGGGCTGGCCTTCAATAGATTTAATTGTCCTCCAAATTTTTGGGGAGTTCCCTTTAGCTTGCTCCAGGGTGAAGATGTGGAAGTGTGCTTTTGCAACACAGATACATTTTACACAGGCATTCCTAGCAGCTCTGAAGGCCTGCCAGTCAGCAGGGCTCTTAGAGTGCCTAGCCTTAGCCCAAAGTTTATCTCTGCTGGTAAGCACTGCTTTAAGGTCTGGGGTAAACCAGGGGTGAGAAATGTTACGCACCCTGACTTTGATAATAGGGGCATGTTTGTCTACCAGGGTAGTAAGGTTGACATTAAGGACGGAGATGGCTTCATCGACAGTTTTAGCAAGAAATAAATCTTGCCATCTGATCCTGCTCAAATCAAGCAGGAAACTTGCCACATTGTACTTGCAAAAAGACCGCTTAGTTCTGAGCTTGGATTGTTGGCAGGTTTCAGTTTTTAGTCTTGTGCATACCACCACACCGTGATCGCTCATATCATTATGGAACACTGCTGAATAGGAGATTTTATGGGAGTGTGTGGTTAGAATGACATCTAGGATGGGGAGCTGTTGGTAGGATTGGAGATATTGTTCCTTGTAGGTTCGGTGACTAACTGTACAAGTCCAAGCTTGTCACAGAGGGATTTAAGGCAGTGAGATTTTGCAGCCAGTCCATATTGAAGTCACCCAAAATTATTGTTTCTGAGTTGAGAGATCATAGTTGTATGACTGTAAGACTGTATAACTTATTGTCATTTTAATAAGTGTCGTATTGTACTAGATAGTTTTGAACGTAACCCTACTGTTACCCTTTCCCCAGGCATGACTGAAAATGGGCCTTTGCCAGACCACCTTCCTGATACATCAAATAAATAAATAAAACAAGAAGATCCAACAGATTGCCCGGGCGCATAAAAAAATGTCATGTATAATGCTTCCAGACTGTTTGTGACCAAAATTACCCCCAAATTCTCCTGGCATATAGGGGATTCTTAAAGCGTTAAGGGCTCATCATGTATGGTTTCAGACCCCATACCTCGCTAAACTGAGAGTTTTCTGGGACTCGGGTATGGCACGCTATACTACCCCAGAAAATGTGATTAAATAAAAAATGTTTTCTGTATCCCTTTTGCACTTTAAAGAATATTTATCTGTGTAAAACTGTAATTCTGTCGTAGATTGTGGAGTTGTGGTATATGTAGGAACAGCCTTAGTATTTATTATCGTATGAGTACAAATGTGTTTGCAACTTTGAAAATCTGATGAGATCCTTGATCACATGTCCTGTCATAAAACTGGCAGAGGGAAGCAATATGTAACCATCTTTTGAGAAAGGAGTTCAACTCTGAAACATGTCAAGATGGGTATTTTTAGGAGTTTTTAATTGTGACTATGCAATAAAACTTTTTGGCACCCTGTTAAATTTTCAGATGAGCTGCATCTTTCATATTTTGGAAGTGCTGAGCATAGGATTTCAACTGTTTTCATAGCTTCAGTTTTTATCTTAAGCACCCCATCCTAGTGCTGCTTTTTCCCTCTTGTGTACTATCTTAAAATCTTTCCACGACATCCGATCACAGAGAGACAACCAGCAGAGTGCTGCTCCCTGAAGACACTGGGTGAGAAATGTTTCCCTGGCAAACTGCAGCTCTCTGCCACGCACCCCTTTTCTGGCCAATGTACTCTCCCTCATCGAGGGAACCTGCCACGTGCATTACACCAGGCTGACTTTGTAAACATGTTGGGATCTGGTTTTGATCAATTCTTGCCCTCAGGACTAACCTGGAAAATTATAAATACCCTTGTTTTCCACCAGCCAGTCCAGTTTGAGCAGAGAGGGGTGGGGGCACAAGGCAGGGGACTTCTGAAAGCTTGACCTGATGGGGGGTTGCCACATTGGCAGCTTCCCACTCCCTCAGGTATTTTATGTTTGCTTGTGCATGTGCACAAGAAGCATAGTGCCACCACACAACTTTTTGGAGGTGTGCCACCCACTCTGTCAATGCCCTGATCCATTTTGCAGTCACGACCACACCGCATCAATGAATGGCCGAGCTGTCTATGACAGCAGTTCAGATGCAGTGGTATGCAGTTGAAAGAAAACCACCGTTGCAATCAGCAGTGGTAATGTGTAGGCAATTTGTGTACTGATGGCAAGAAGCAGTTGTTGCTGGCAACCTCTCAGTCCCCATGGAAGCCAACTGGCGTGCCCAGTCCCCCTGTTGGCATGCCCCTTCCCGAGTTCATTTTCCGACGGGGTAGCCCAATCCCCATCGGCATAATGTCCCCCCCTCCATTTGTTGTGTGCTGAGGGGGATGCCCAATCCTCCTCAACTCATACACCCCCTCCAAGAACACTGTATGGCTGATGGAGGTACCCAATCCCCATCCACTCTAACCACCCTGCCAACAAACAGCCAGGTGATACACTGGGAGCCCACCTCAGCATGCCAAAAGCCTCCTGTGTTATTATTTTATTTCCCCCTGTAAAACAGAAAACGCACCACACATCCCTACACCCCAACACCCCCTCACCCCATACTTACCTTCACAGCCCGGCACGACAATCTTTGGTGGACCGGGAACACGTCTTCACTCTTCAAAGCCGACCACAAACTGAAGAAATGCTGGTAAGCTGTATAATGGTATAAATGGGGGGGGGGGTCAACTTAGGTGGCTATCTCAACCATTTTTTCAACTTTTGGCACAACATTTTCTACATGGAGTTCTTGGGACCCCACCTCATGAATTCAGTCACTGCCATGTTGTTATTCGGTCTTGAAAGGTGATTTCACAGTCTCTGTATGGAATCACCTTTTGGAGCTGAGTAATGAAATGACAGTGTCACTATTTGTGAGGTGGCCTCCCAAAAAGCCTATGTTGCAAATTTGGTGAAAAATTTTCAAAAAATGACTGTGCTATGAGTGTGTGTTGTGCAGTTTCCACATACACTCATAACTTCAAGAATTTGTAATATTTTAACACAAGATTTTCAGCATTGTCAATTTTTCACACCTCCTTATGAACAATACAGTTGTCAGTTTTCACATCCTGCCTGAAATGTGTTTTCGCACATCTGGTGTACCAATGGCGCAGTTGTTGTGGGAAATCAATGTTCGGGACAGATTAAGAAACTCATTGTAACACTGTTCATGGGCAGAGGTCACAAAATGCCTATGGTGAAAATCTGGTGAAATAATTCCACTAAATGACTGTGTTAAGAGCGTGCATTGCACAGATTACACATATGCTCATAACGTCAAGCATTTTTAATATTTTCACTCCAGATTTTCAACATTGCCATTACTTCACACCTCCCCATGAATGGTACAGCTGTCATTTTTCACATCCTGCCTGAACTGTGTTTTGGCACATCTGGCACAGAATGGCAAGCCCTTCAGTTGATTCCCTCCAGTGCTGTGTGCCGGCTCCACACCCTCCCCCCACCTCACCCACCCTGACTGGACTCTTACTTATACAATATCTTAAGCATCAGATGACCAAGTGTCTAAACTTCCATTGGCTCCTTATACTACTTTGACACTAGGGGGCGTATCTGTGCTGGATCTAACTTCATTGGCTCCTCTGTCACTTTGACACTAGGGAGTGGTTTGCGCTGTTTTCTCTGACATTCCTTGTTCCAGACTTCTTGGTTTATAGTGGTCAATGGGCTGTGCATGCAGCCCTGTATAGACATTTTTTCTAATTAATCCTATTTTTCCTCACTTAATATCCACAATTGAGTGCATTTCATGGTGTATATTCTATGAACATAGGCATTGCAAGTGTGGCTTTTTCATGTTTTGAGCCTCAAAGCAGCCTATTCCTAAAACTAAGACGACTTCATTTATTGGAAGACTTGAATTATAACAGTATAAGTTCTGGAATCTTTCATGAAATTATCTATAACCTGGTCAGTCACTTTACCCAGGCTACGTTCCATCTTATATTTGTCACTCTAATCCAAGGTACTAAAATGGCAACTGGTCTCCTAAGGGGGCTGCTCCCCACACTTCTACTACTATACTGGGTAAATGTGATTGCTCTGTTCATCCCCTGTGTCCTGAATACCAGTGACACTTCGCATGGACTCTCTGACTTTCACTTCTCTAACAGATCGCTGAACAATGGCCAGTGCCCCCATGGTACCCCCTCTTTTATATCAAGGGCTGTACCTACTATGCATCTTTTGCATCCAAACGACTGGCCAAAAGCCGTACCATTCATATCTTTACTTGCAGTGGAAGGCTCTGGTTCCTAGCTGACCTTACAATACTCCTGTTAGGTGATGTTGAACTGAATTCAGGTCTCCCAGCTATCTGCACCACAGCTGACCCAACTACAGATACCAGAAAGGGGCGATTTATTGCCCATATGAATATAAGAAGCCTCACTTGCCATTTTGCTGAATTAGACACATGGGTCAAAATCTACAATCCGGAGATTTTTTGCCTCATGGAAACCTGGCTCAAACCAGGGGCTCCTGATTCTCTCTGTTCCCTAGCCAATTACTCAATGATTTGGTGTGACACATTGTCCTCAAAATGAGAGGGTGGTGTTGCCCTGTTCCATAAGAATGACCTTAACATTATGTCTGTGTCTGGCATGGCATCCCTCTCAGGCTGTGAATTCCTTATCTGTCCTTCTTTCCCGAGACCTAGAGCTTAAAGGACTTACTAGACAGAACCTCATAGATTTGCAACCACAACGAGGTTGTGATCTTAGGGAACCTCAACCGAAATTGGTTGGGTACGTCACGTAGCTCCTTGTTGTCTCTTACGCACAGCTATAGCCTTCAACAACTGATTATGGAACCTACAACAGTTATGTCATGCCTCCAATCATCCACTCTCTGGGTCCTGCTTAATTGGGTAGAGCATGTATCTGTGTCTGGCGTCCTGGCTGATGCACTAATGGACGACTTGCCTACTTTCTGCTTCTGATCAATGGCAGCACCTCCATCTCCTCCACCTCATCTTGTATCTTTTACCAGTTTCACCAACCTTAACACTGAGGCATTCCTAAATGACATTTTTAGAACTGATTGGTTAGACATTTATGACTCCTGTAATCCTGAGGATGCCCTGCATGCTTTCCTTGATAAATTCATAGCTATTCATTGTAAACGTGTCCCGAAGGTCACAAGATGTGTCAGAGGTAAACAAACCAAATAGCTGCATAAAGACCTCCTTGCAAATCTGCGCCTTAGGGATAAAAAATGGGAGAGGTACAAACGCAATGGGTTGCAATCAGATTTCTGCACCTACGGAGCTCTGAGAAACTCGTGCAAAAAACAAATCAGGCTAGCCAAGAGCATATACTGCAAAAACCTGCTATTAAGCTCTGCTGGTGACCCCAGAAAATTCTGGGTATATATAAAAACTTTTCTTGGGGCCTCCCAATCAGTGACCCCTAGCGACATGGTATTAAATGGCATTCACTGCAATGACTCTAGCGCCACAGCCAATGATTTCAACCAAATGTTCTCAGACCTGTCACAGTACATCTCCTCTTTCCAGTAAGCCGCTGCATACTCTCAGTCCCCACCTGCTTACCAGCCGGGCACCTCAACCACCAGATCTGATGTTCCACCTCAAGGTGGACCATTCTATTTTAAGACCATAACCCAGGTCTGAGGTCCTGAAACTCCTGGGCACTATCTCGGATAATACTAGCCCTGGATCAGACTCTATTGAACCATGGCTTCTGAAGCTTGCAGCTCCTCTCATTGTCTCTCTGCTAGCAAAGATATACACATTGTCTCTCTCTCTCTGTTGTTCCTGTCCTTTGGAAGACTGCATGGATAACACCCGTCTTAAAAAAAGGTGACCCGAAAGAAATCACAAACTACAGGCTGAGTGCTGTTCTCTCAGTCCTGAGCAAAATACTTGAGAAGCTGGTGGCTTGCCAAACGACGGACTACCTAATCAAATGGAATCTTCTTTCCGGAACTCAGCGCGGATTTAGAAAAGGACATAGTACGTCGAATCAGCGTGGATTTAGAAAAGGACATAGTACATCGAATCAGCACGGATGTAGAAAAGGACATAGTATGTCGACGGCTGTGCTTAAATTCACAACCAATATTCTCTCTAATATGGATGCTGGATGACTTATAGGAGCTGTATTTATTGACCTCACAAAGGCTTTCAACCTAATGGATCACCTCCTGCTTCTCTCTGCACTTAGTACGCTGAATTTCTCTTCTCCAGTTGTTGCCTGGTATAGCAGCTACCTATCCAACGGGTCCCAAGTTGTGAAACGTAACTCCTCCCTGCCTGACAGTTCCTCCATTAACATTGGTGTGCCTCAGGGCTCTAATGTTATCCAACACTGCTGATCTATTCTTTATGTGGACAACCTGGTTTTCTATATCAGCTTCACAAATGTGACAAGCCTAAATTCAAATCTCTCTGCTGATTTCAAGAACATACAAGACTGGCTGTCGGCCCACAAGTTGGAGCTGAATGCAAAGAAAATGAAAGCCTTGTTATTAGGCTCTGCTCCAAGGCTGAAGGCCTGCTTGGCACCCTTGATGGCAAGTGTCTTGGGCTGGACACAAATTGAGGTAGTCAAGCCCTCGGAGTCCTACTAGACGAATCCCTTGATTTCAATTCTCACATGCTGTTCACCTGCAGTGCTGTCAATACTAAACTTGGTGTGGCCTACAAAACAAGTTACTTATTAATGCTGTCAGCTAAGTTGGATGTTGCAAGAGGTATCCTGCTCCCTGCCCTTACTTATGGGGCTTCTATTTTTGCTACGGCTCACAAAACCACCCTCCATAAGCGGGATGTCACATATAACAATATATGCTGGTACACCTCATTCTCTCTTCGTCTTAAGCATCATTGCCAACTGCACAGTGACCATACATGGCTCTCTCTCCCTCCCTTGGCCTGCAGGCCGTACTCTCTTGGCTCCCTCGCTGATTCTATCCTTAGGAAAAAAGAAACAGCTCACTTGCTGCTTTATTGTCTGTTTTAAACTCCTCTCATGGTCTTCGATTGGCAGAAAAATCCTTACTAATTATTCCTAGATGTTGTACGTCTAAAGGTTCTTGTGCTTTCCAGTTCGTTGACCTCACCTTTGAAACACCCTTCCCATAGCCCTTCGACAGTCAAAGTCCCATTATTGTTTTAAAAATGAACTGCGCCGGTACTTATCTCTCGCTGATCCATGTACTTGTTTTGACCCCACTTGATACCTTGGGGTTTTCCGCATTTCACTTACCCAAAATGCCACTGTTCACTTCCATTAGTGCTTGCCTCCCCTTTCTTTCTCTCTGCTTCCCCCTCCATCCTCCTGCCTCACAACTCCATTCGCTTCACTCCTGGTGCCAGTCTTCCTATTCCCTCTAACTAAACCTGCACTTGCTATTATCTCTAGAGTACTTACCCTCCCCTGTCCCTGTACCGTATTTATTGTGTTACTCCAGTCCCGGTACTATATTTATTGTGTTAGGCCTGTCCCCGTACTATATTTATTGTGTTAGGCCTGTCCCCGTACTATATTTATTGTGTGACACCTTTCACCGTAATATATTCTGTTACACCTGTCCCCATACTATATTTATTGTGTGACACCTGCCCATATACTATATGTATTGTGTTACACCTGTCCCCGTACTATATGTATTGTGTTATGCCTGTCCCCATCCTATATTTATTGTGTTACGCCTGTCCCCGTACCATATTTCTTGTGTTACACCAGTCTCCATAATATATGTATTGTGTTACACCTGTCCCTGTACTATATTTCTTGTGCTATACCTCTCCCCGTACTATTTTTATTGTGTTACACCTGTCCCTGTACTATATTTATTGTGTTCACCTGTCTCTGTACTATATTTATTGTGTTACCTCTGTCCCCATACTATATTTATTGTGTTGCACCTGTCCCTGTACTATATTTATTGTGTTGCACCTGTCCCCGTACTATATTTATTGTGTTATCACTGTCTCCATACTGTTTATTGTGTTACACCTGTCCCATACTATATTTATTGTGTTACACCTGTCCCCACACTATATGTATTGTGTTACACCTGTCTCCGTACTATATTTATTGTGTTACACCTGTCCCCGTACTATATTTATTGTGTTTCACCTGTCACTGTACTATATTTATTGTGCTACACCTGTCCCCATACTATATTTATTGTGTAACCCCTGTCTCTGTACTATATTTATTGTGCTACACCTGTCCCCGTACTATATTTATTGTGTTATACCTGTCCCTGTACTATATTTATTGTGTTACACCTGTCCCCGTACTATATTTATTGTATTATACCTGTCCCTGTACTATATTTATTGTGTTACAACTGTCTCCGTACTATATTTATTGTGTTACATATGTCCCTGTACTATATTGTGTTACACCTGTCCCCAGACTTCAGAATGTAGCCGTGCTGAATGACTTTAGAATGTGTCAGTGCTCTGTGACTTTGGAATGTGGCAGTGAAGTGCAACTTTGAAATGTGACGGTGCTGTACAGCTTCAAAATATGGCGGTGCCATGCAACAATAGAATGTGGTGGTGCTGCAACGACTCCAGAATGTGGCAGTGCTGCACTACTCTGGAATGCAGTGGTGCCACATGACTTTGGAATGTGGCAGTGCTGCATGGCTTCAGAATGTGGTGGCGATGCATGACTTCAGTATGTTGCAGTGACACAAGACATTGGAATGTGGTGGTGACGCATGACTTCAGTGTGGTGGTGATGCATGACTTTGGAATGTGGCAGTGATGCACGACTTTGGAATGTGGCGGTGACGCTCGACTTCTGAATGTGGTGGTGATGCACAACTTCGGAATGTGGCAGTGACGCACAACACTGCAGGCAACCCTGTCACATTTTTTTTTAAAATAAATGCTACAGCTACAGTTTTGATAACTTTGATGAAATAGGTCCTATAAGGTTGCTGATAGGGAGGACTAGTCTGTGTAAGTTTGTGACATCATCACTGGCTTTTCTCTGAAACTGGATTTTTTTGAACAGGGAGTGTAATCATCGTTACAAAATAGCTCATAACTTTAAAACTAAGTAATGTAGAAACCTAATTTTTGGTATGAGATTTATTGAGGGTAGGCTGATTCTAATTCTGCAATGTAGTACTTTTGACTGGACTCCCTGTTTAATGTAATTTCATTAACAGTACAACACAAAACAGAAGATGATGATATCTCTTACTGTGAGAAAAAGCAGAGAATCCTCCTGCTCCATCTTTGACTGAATATCCGATATTTGCCCCTGAATGGTGCTGCTCTTCACTTTAATATCTCTCAGGTTTTTCTCCATCTCTCTCAAAATTCCTGCTGCTTCCTCCTTGAGCTGTTGGATCAGCTGCTGTTCCTTGTTCTGGAGAAACTGGTGCATTTGGGCAAACTCCGATGTAATGTGCTGCTCCAAACCTTGGGCTTTGTCCTGGGAAACAAAGTTAACTGAGTGAGGTAGGAGAACATGGTTGTAGTTTAGAAGAAACAAAAGCTGATTCACTCACGTTGATGTATGAGATATTCTTCTCTTGCTTGTCCTGGAGCTCTGTAAGCTTTTCCAGTTTTGATTCTAGAGCAGATGAGGCTGTTTTCAGCTTGTCCTGGAGACATACAAACAACATTAAACTAACAGATACTGAGAAATACATTTTATGTAACTACTGTACTGTGTCAGCAGTCCTAGCACAAAAAAAGTGTGTGTCGGGCTGGCACATTATGACAGCTTGGTGTAGTGTGGCATAAGGCAAAGCTGAGTACCTAACTCCTACCTAGAACATATGCTGGAGTGTGTTATTGTAATTATACAACAAAATAAATTTTAAAAAGATATACAAAATATGACTAAGATCCTTTAATAAATGAAATCCAGAGCAGAATGCAGGATCAATGCATGATTACAAGCCATTGTTTGTTCTGGGATAGCAGCATGGATTCTAATCCTAACTGGCCAATCAGATTGCATCATGCAAATGAGTCATAACTTAATGAGTCAATAAGGCATGTTGGTATTTGTAGGTCACTGTGGGATAGTGCCCCTCATCAGATGATGTGGCCCAAGGCAAAGCCAACCTGGCTTAACCCACTGAGGAATGGTGATTATTGCCCTCGTGACACATCCTGGAGTTCCTTACTGCTGCATAGGTTAATGAAGGTTTATAATATTCACAATATCATATCACATAACTGTTACAATGCCGAATGTTTGCTTGCTGGTATTAGCATTGGAGATGCAGGAGTTAGACAGTTGCAGGACAGGAATGTCAGTGAAGTATTGAAGTTCACATCAACCCCACCTCCATCCTGTAGAGATGGACAGACACTGGGGTAGGTGTTTGGGTCACCATCCATGACGGGCATGCCATGTCGCGTCACCCTATTCTGCAGACAGCGACACGTGTTGAGCTGTGCCTTAGGGTGTTTGGCTTTACAGTCACTGCATTCCATAAGGACACGTGCTGAAATGGGTGCAGCATAGGATAATGGGGTGAAGTCTGGGGCAGAAGAGTCCAAGGTACACCTCGACGCCTGTCAGTGGCTGGAGGTGGGGGTAGGATGGCAAGAGCAGTACAATGCAAGGGCACACCCCGATGCCTGTCAGTCCGTACAGGGTAGGACACTATGGTTAGAAACCCTAACGCCTCAGGTGTTTGTTGGCATTTATACTACAAATTTTCAACATGACCTTTTTGTGAGCAACCTATGAAGAGGGGCAGTGTGATTATGTCTGTGTCCCAAGCATTGATTTCCAACAGTGACAGTGCCATTCTGTACCACATGAACAAAAACACAGATTGGGTAGGATGTGAAGAATGACAGCTGTACCATCCACAGGGAGGTGTGAAGAGATGGCAATGTTGAACAGCTGTACTGGGAATATAAAAAGTGCTCGCATGTCCGAACATACTGTATGTCGAAACTGTGCAATGCATGCATGTTACAGTCATTTTATGGATGTTCTTCATCAAAGTTTCAAAATAGGCATTGTAGGACCTCTGCTCATGAACAGTGTCACTGATTTTCCTGATGTGTCCTGAACACTGATTTCCCATAGCAACCACGCTATTCTGCACCAGAAGTGCAAAACCACATTTCAGCCAGGATGTGAAAAATGACAGCTGTACTGTTCATAAGGAGGGCCGGAAAAATGGCAATGTTGAAAATCTGGAGTGAACATATTACAAATGTGCAAAGTTATGAGCGTGTGTGGAAACTGTGCAATGCCCGCTTGTAACACAGTCATTTTATGGACTTTCATCACCAAATTTTCAACATAGGCATTTTAGGACCTCTGCTAATGAAAAGTGTCACTGTCATTTTCATAATGTGTCCCGAACACAGATTACCCACAGCGACCGGGCTATTCTGCCCCCCAAGTGCAAAAACACATTTAGCCCAGGATGTGAAAAATGACAGCTTCAAAGTTCATAAGGAGGTGCAGAAAAAAGGCAATGTTGAAAATCTGGACTGAAAATATTGCAAATTCGCAGTTATGAATGTGTATCAACTGCACAACATGCAGCTAAGTAAAACAGTCATTTTTTTATTTTTCCACCAAATTTACAACATATGCTTTTTGAGAGCCCACCTCATGAACACCGGCACTGTCGTTTTGTTAATCTGTCTCAAAAGTTGATTTCGCGCAGTGACCTCAAAATCGCCTTTTGGGATTGATTAATGCCATGACAGTGATTGAATTCATGAGGAGGGGTCCCAAAAACCTCATGTTGAAAATTTGGTGCTTGAATACCAAAAAATGCCTGACATATGCAAAAAAGTTGAAAACCCCTATTTATGCCATTATACAGCTTACCAGCATTTCCTCAGTTCGCGGTCGGCTTTGAAGAATGCAGACGTGTTCCGGTCCACGAAGAGCATCGTGCCAGACTCTGGAGGTAAATATGGGGTGAGGGGTGTGGGGAGGCAGGAGTGCGCAGTGGGTGGGTGCGGGTTATGGGGAGGGGCAGGGAGACCGCAAGGGGCTGTTTTTGATTTACAGGTTTAAAAAATATATATATATATATATATATATATATATATATATATATATATATATATATATATATATATATATATATATATATATATATATATATATATATATATATATATATATATATATATATATATATATATATATATATATATATATATATATATATATATATATATATATATATATATATATATATATATATATATATATATATATATATATATATATTGCGTGATAGTTTTTCCTTTGCTGCGGGCATTGGGCACGTTGGGTGGGCTCCGGCGTGCCACCTGAATATTTTTAAGGGGGTGTAGCCGACGGGTTAGGCACCCCTATTGGTGAAAAAAGAGGCGCAAGAGCCGAGGGGACTGGGCACCCCCGGACTCTCCCGCTACTTTCTTCGGGGCTGATGCCGATGGGAGGGGCTCCCCATTGCTAAGTCACACTGGGATGGATGCTGATGGGGATTGGGGCCCCACAGCAAAAACACACTTCTGTGGGGGAGGGGCACATGCTGCCGAGGGGCATTGGGCACCCCTTGGACTCTCCAGTTACTCTTCGGGGCTGATGCTCATGGGGAGTAGGCTCCCCACTGATCAAACAGGGAGGGGGAACATACTGCCAATGGGGAGTGGGCTCCCCCGTTGGCAAGTCAGCACCGAGGATGGATGCTGATGGGGATTGGGGCCCTGTCAGCAAAAACACACTTCTGTGGGGAAGGGGCACATGCTGCCGAGGGGAATTGGACACCCCCTCAGCACTGGGGCCATTTGATATTGTTTTTGAACACGGTGGCAAGGACTGATGCCGATGGGGAGTAGGCTCCCACACTGGCACATCAAACAGGGAGGGGGAACATACTGCCGATGGGGAGTGGGCTCCCCCGTCGTTAAGTCACACCGGGGATGGATGCTGATAGGGATTGGGGCCCCGTCAGCAAAAACACACTTCTGTGGGGGAGGGGCACATGCTGCCAAGGGGGATTGGGCACCCTCTCGGCACTGGGGCTGTTTGATATTGTTTACGAACACGGTGGCAAGGCGCCGCCATGTTCACAAACCATATTACACTAGCAACGTTTCGCCCAGCAATGACGGGTCACTCTCTCATTGCAGTGAATTGCTGATGCTGCAATGACAAGGTGGCCCGTGATTGCTGTGGTGAAAACATTACAACTTGGTGCAACTTCTGGAAGCCACTGTCATCAGCACACTGTGCCTCCATTGGTGCACCACGGCCAAGCCCCCAAACACAATGCTTTTGTTGGATGCCACACTGCCGCACTTCCCCAACCCGCTTCTCTCCTAAGCTGTCACATAATGTTTCTTGCGCATGCGCGAGCAAACATAACGAGTAGTTATGAAGCGAAAGGGAATTTAAAATAATACAATGCTGCCTGTGCATAAGTTAGCCATAATAAACCATTTCAGTCTTCTTCTATCCTGCTCACGTGGCCGTACATATTCCCTTTCTAGCCAATGTGAAAATCTAGATTATGGCAAGGGTTTCTACTTGCAGACAGCCATTACATGTTCTGGTTATCCATTAAATAGCTTTTTGTGTAGGCTTGGGTTCCAAATTCACTTACCCTCTATACCTTATAGCGATAATAACGCTTGGTCAATGGATTGCAGTTGTCTCGACATTATTGTCACAGATACACTCGGCTTCACAAGAGTTTGAATTCCAACCACTATAGAATGCTGATCCACACATAGGTGCCTTACTGCAGTTGCACGGTGGAACCCATGTATGTTTCTTGTTTTATATGTCAAGTTCATTAACTCCTTTTTATACTCTCGTCAAGCACCCTCAGTGCATCTCTATACCGGGTACAGCTAAGGGCATCGCTCTACATTATCTGCCTTAATATCCCAGGAGTCTCTCTTGTAGCATCCTTACACAGTGTTTGCCCTCTTTTTCTCTTGTTGTTTTCTCTCTTGCAGGCTTCACACTCCCTTACCTCTCCCCCATTTTGTTGTGTGATACACCTTAGCAATCCAGGACCCATCCTCATGTGACCTACAATCCAGGACCCATCCTCATGTGACCTACTGAGCATTTCTCACGAAATCCAGTACATGAGACAGGAATCTGTCAGCTTTTCTGTTCTGTATCAGGATCTCACTATTTCTCCTTCTGCTCTTCTGGAGACTGAAACAGGCAGGTGACCTTTACCATATCCTAATCCTGAAGTACTACCACCCCTCCATGCTACGCAGGTACACCCAGCTCAGTCACCAGAGGTTTGGTCCCAGCCTGTGGGCTAGGAGTCAGATGAGTGAGCTATCACACACTCTCAACTCTCCTCCGTTAACTCCTTCTTTCAAGCTGAATAGAACTTTCTGACTTTCTCCTTGTGGGCACTCAGCTCCATCCCTATTTCAAGTGTCTGAGCCCCCTGATGAATCCTTACATGGCGAAGTGCTGGGGTGCCTTAACACAGAGTGCTACAGTTCTGTCTACTACATTTTTGTATCTACAGTTGATGACTTTGCAATAAGCGGATTTGCTTGAGCCATTTGGTAATTTGTCTTCACTGGAGTTATCCAACTCCTAGTTCTGGAGTGCGAGTACCCTCTGTCTGTTTTACATGGTCAGGAATGCCCTAAAACCTCCTTTCTGGCATACTCAGCTGGGGAAGTGGCCATTTGTTGTCAGTGCCGCTAACTGGTTAAACACATTTCTTGATACACTGCTGAATCTCCGCAAGTCTAATCAGTTTAAAGAGCTAGTGGATTCAAAACAGGCAGACAGGAAAATAATACAAATTTTAAGTAGTAGTCAGTTGTAACTTTTTATTTCTGAAGTATTTTTTTTTTTTGCGTATCAGAAAGTCTTCCATGTGACAATATTGTGCTGGATGTGTGGAACAGCTCTTAGCCTGGCAGCTGATACATCTAACTCTACTGCCCAACATCACATCATCAGTATTATGATCTCACTGACAGTGACATCACAGGTGAATGACCTGGCAGTTACTCACGTGCTGTTCCTAAGTAGCAGTGATGTCACAGTCGGTGAGGTTACAATGTTGATGATGATGGTGCTTGGAGCAAGATATGTCAGCTGCCAGGCTAAGAGCTGTTCCACACATCACACCTAACATCAGGTAAGCAATCTTCTAATTAAACAAAGGGAAGAGAAAAAAGTACCTCGGCCATGAAAGGTAATGGTCAGCTGGGTATCCAATGAATACAGCGTCCGCAACTGAGCACCTACAAAAATGGCAACTTAACTACGGCGCCTGTATTCAGGGCTACCTGGCAGGGTAGTGCCCAGATACTGGGATGGGCCAGTGGGGCAAGGAAGCTACGCTGCGTACATGTGAGGGAGAGGAAGGGAGGGAATGTACGTGGGAGGGGGCATGGCGGCAGCTGCCAAGCTGTTCACTAGCATGGTGGGGAGGGTCATCGGTTGGGAGGTGCAGGCTGCAGGTTTCAGGTCCAGCGCAGCACTTCTTCTTGTTGTTGTTGGCAGACAGCTTTTCTTTACAAGTATTTCACCCCCCATGCACCCCCTGGAGTTGAAATCCTTTAGTGGGGGGTGCACCACATTAAGAAATACAGCTGTGGATTTCAGGTGCCTTGTTGTAAGTTGCTGCGAGGTGTATAGCCAAAATTTACTTTTGGCAATATACACTCGCCATAATGGCAATTATGGTTATCATACAGAACCGGTTGGCTGCTTTTAAAATGTAATATTAGTTTTAGGCAGTACACTAGGGCCCAGATATTCAAAGGGGTTGTGTATGGCACCATGTGCAACCCCACCAATGCGTCCTGGCATGATATTCAAAGGGGCAGGTTGCGTGGTGCAACTCCCGATGCACTGGGCACATTGGTAATGTGTGCGGCGCAGATGCAGGGGGTGGGCCCATGCATATGTGGCACATCCTTATATTTAGCCTGGGATCTGCAGTGCATATGCTGGTGCAACCCCTGCATGTGCCGCACACTGTTGAGCTGAAAATAAAAGACTCAAATGCTGGCCACCCACAGGTGGGCGACTGTATTGCAAGATGCAAGACAACAACCGCCAGCCATGGGTGGCCACCAGCCCAGCAGGAACACCATCCAGAAGCACCCGGACCCTCCCTGGTAGTCTAGTGGACCCCCTCCCTCCCTTTATGCCTGGTCGTGGACTGTTGTAATATTAAATATTAACCCAGTGGTCTAGTGGTTCCCTCCTCTATGCCCGATCGCGGGCTGTTGTAATAATAAACATTAACCTGGTGGTCCAGTGGTAGCCCCTCCTCCACCACCCACCCACAGAGGACCCCCCAGCCACGCAGAACCTCCCCATCATCAGCGAAAGTGGCAGCCCCGTGCCCGATATCGCCTGGCAGCCTGCCGAATGACAGCATACAGTATGATCTGTCTGCCTATTGGTCCACAATGTGGACCAATGGGCTTGCAGACCATTCTGTACAACACAGGACCAGATATGTGAATGAGTTCCACTCTCCTCACCAGCTACTGCACTTGATGTGCTTTGATGATTGTTTGATAAATAAATAATCTAGCTGTGGGGTGCCCTCAGATCTACACAGAGTTCCACTATCCTCACCAGCTACTGCTCCTGACTTTCACATTTCCAAGACATTCCATGACATCAGTAACTCCCATTCCATGCTATTCATCGGAATGGCCTGGAATGGGTGTTTCTGATGTCATAGAATGTTAAGGCAGTATGAAAACAGAGAACAGCAACTGCTGAGCACAGAAGGATTATGGGCGGTTACAAAAGGCGCACAGTTAGATTGTTAATTTAACAAATTGGTCAAACACATATCAGAATAGTGGGTAGCCAATAAAAGAACAACTAGAGGGGGATCTAGAGGTCTAAAAACTGCTTCTTATCACCTTTAAGGAGATGGGTAGAAATCTTAAAAGAGCCCTAGCAGTGGACAGTACAGGGGGGAGATGTGGAAAAACAGTGGTCTAGACTCAAGAGAGTCATAACAGAAGTTACAGGTCACCGTGTCAAAATGCATAGCAAGAGTAAAAGAAAGAGAAGGTCACTGGGGTTCTCAAAGATCGTGGCCAAGAAAGTAAGGGAAAAGAAAAGCACCTTCGGAAGATACAAGAAAATGCAAAAGGATGAGGGCAGAGAACAATGTCTGGAGAAGCAGAGGGAATCTGAGAAGATAATTAGAAGGGTTAAAGCACAGACAGAGGAAGGTAAAGCCCATGCTATTGAAAAAGGTTACAAGATGCATTAGTGAGAGGAAAAAGACCAGAAACGGTATCGTTAGGCTGATGCAGGAAGGTGGAGAAAGGGTGGAGGACGACTTAGAAAAGGTTGAGATAGTGAACAAGTGCTTTTGCTCAGTATTCACCAGGGAAGGGGAGGGTGAAGGACTGAGACTCATTAAGGGGGTATTCAGGGGACAGAGGTAGACACCAGCCCATTGACAGTAGAAAAAGCCCTAGAAGAACTCTGGAAAATAAAAGCAGATAAGGCAATGGGGCCAGATGGGATCCACCCCAGAGTAAAAAAGGAACTCGGAGAAGTGCTCTGGTGGAACAGCTGGCTGCCCTTTTCAATGTATCAATAGAGACGAAGGAGGTACCTGAGGAGTAGAGAACAGCAGATGTGGTCCCTTTCCACAACAGTGGAAGCAGAGAGGAGGCAGGCAATGACAGGACTGTAAGCCTAACCTCTGTAGTGGGGAAATTAATAGAGTCCTTACTTAAGGAGAGGATTGTGACGTTCCTGGAGGATAGCTGGGCACAGGATCCAAGGCAGCACTGAATCTCAGCAGGAAGGTCCTGTCAGAGAAATAATATAGATTTCTTTGACTGGGTAATCAGGGTGGTAGATCAGGGAGGGATGGTGGATATGGCCTGCCTGGATTTCAACAAGGCCTTGAACAGCGTCCCACACACAAGATTGCTAAATAAATTGGGGAGCTTGGGAGTGGGTCCTGCAATGGGAAAATGGGTTGGGAACTGGCTAAGGGACCATCCTCAGGGGGTGGTAGTAAATGGCATGAAATCTGAGGAGAGGGAGGTGACCAGTGGGGTGCCACAGGGGTCCATGCAGGGGCCAATTCTATTCAATGCCTTCATTAGCGACATTGCAGAGCATCTGGAGGGAAAGGTGTCCCCCTTCGCAGATGACACTAAGATCTGCAATAAAGTGGACATACCTGAGGGGGTGGAAAAAATAAGAAAGGACCTAAGCTTATTAGAAAAGCGGTCAGGTGTCTGGCAGTTGTTTTTTAATGCTAAAAAGTGCAAGATCAAATGGGTCACAGGAATCCAAGGGATGAATACAGGATCGGTGGGGAAATTCTGGCAACCAAAAGTCAAGAGAGAGACCTGGGGGTTATCATATATGATGGGCTGAAGATAACCAAACAGTGTGAAAAGTTGGTGGGGAGAGCAAACATAATGTTGGAGTGAACAGGGAAGGGATACCAACACGCATCACAAATATAAATAGTCCAGCCACTCATCTGCTCCCCACATACACATTTCAACCCACACCAACACTTACCTACAACTACACCCTCATACCTACATCCATCACAAATATACATAGTCCAGCCACTCATCGGCCCCCACATACACATTCCTACACTAACCAACACTTACCTACAACTACACCCTCATACCCACACCCATCACAAATATACATAGTCCACCCACTCATCTCTCCCCTGCATACACATTCCAACCCACACCACTTACCTACAACTACACCCTCATACCCACGCCATCAGAAATATACATAGTCCAGCCACTCATCTGCCCCCGCATTCACATTCCAACCTACACCAACACTTACCTACAACTACAAACTCATACCCACCCCATCACAAATATACATAGTCCAACCACTCATCTGTCCCCCGCATGCACATTTCTACTCTAACCAACACTTATCTACAACTACTCCCTCATACCCACTCCATCATGAATATACATAGTCCAACCACTCATCTGTCCCCCGCATGCACATTCCTACACTAACCAACACTTATCTACAACTACTCCCTCATACCCACACCCATCATGAATATACATAGTCCAACCACTCATCTGTCCCCCGCATGCACATTCCTACACTAACCAACACTTATCTACAACTACTCCCTTATACCCACCCCATCACAAATATACAAAGTTCAGCCAGTCATCTGTCCCCCGTATGCACATTCTCACCCACACCAACACTTACCTACAACTACACCCTCATACCCACCCCATCACAAATATACATAGTCCAGCCATTCATCAGCCCCCGCATACACATTTCAACCCACACCAATACATACGTACAACTACACCCTCATACCCACCCCATCACAAATATACATAGTCCAGCCACTCATCTGTCCCCTGCATACACATTCCAACCCACACCACTTGTCTAAAACTACACCCTCATACCCCATCACAAATATACATAGTCCAGCCACTCATCTGTCCCTCACATGCACATTTCTACACTAACCAACACTTACCTACAACTACACTCTCATACCCACCCCATCACAAATATACATAGTCCAGCCACTCATCTGTCCCCCGCACGCACATTCCTACTCTAACAAACACTTATCTACAACTACTCCCTCATACCCACCCCATCACAAATATACATAGTCCAGCCACTCATCTGTCCCTCGCATGCACATTTCTACACTAACCAACACTTACCTACAACTACACTCTCATACCCACACCATCACAAATATACATAGTCCAGCCACTTATCTCTCCCCTGCATACACATTCCAACCCACACCACTTACCTACAACTACACCCTCATACCCACTCCATCAGAAATATACATAATCCAGCCACTCATCTGCCCCCACATACACATTCCAGCCCACACCAACACTTACGTACAACTACACCCTCATACCCACACCATCACAAATATACATAGTCCAGCCACTCATCTGAAACCTGCATGTAGATCCCAACCCACACCACATCCACACACACGCATCGAACCCATCACAAATATACATAGTCCAGCCACTCATCTGCCACTGCCTACACATTCCAACACTAACAAACACTTACCTACAACTACACAATCATACCCACCCCATCACAAATATACATAGTCCAGCCACTCATCTGCCCCCCGCATGCACATTTCAAACCAAACCAACACTTACCTACAACTACACCCTCATACCCACAACCATCACAAATATACATAGTCCAGCCACTCATCTGCCCCCCACAATCACATTCCAACCCACACCAACACTTACCTGCAACTACACCCACATACCCACACCCATCACAAATATACATAGTCCAGTCACTCATCTGCCCCACATACACATTCCAGTCCACACCAACACTTACCTACAACCACACCCTCTTACTCACACCCATCACAAATATATATAGTCCAGCCACTCATCTTCCCCCGCATACACGTTCCAACCCACACCAACACTTACCTACTACAACCTCATACCCACCCCATCACAAATATACATAGTCCAGCCACTCATCTGCCCCTGCATACACATTCCAACCCACACCAACACTTACCAACAACTACACCCTCATACCCACACCATTAGAAATATACATAGTCCAGTCACTCATCTTCCCCCTGCATGCACATTCCTACACTAACCAACACTTACCTACAACTACACCCTCATACCCACACCATTAGAAATATACATAGTCCAGTCACTTATCTGCCCCCTGCTTGCACATTCTTACACTAACCAACACTTACCTACAACTACTCCCTCATACCCACCCCATCACAAATATACATAGTTCAGCCACTCATCTGCCACCGCACGCATTCCAATCCACACCAACACTTACCTACAACTACACCCTCATAACCACCCCATCACAAATATACATAGTCCAGCCACTCATCTGTCCCCTGCATACACATTCCAACCCACACTAACACTGACCTACAACTACACCCTCATACCCACCCCATCACAAATATACATAGTCCAGCCACTCATCTGTCCCCCGCATGCACAATCATACCCACACCAACACTTACCTACAATTACACCCTCATACCCACCCCATCACAAATATACATAGTCCAGCCACTCATCTGCCCCGCATACACATTCCTACACTAACCAACACTTATCTACAACTACACCCTCATACCCACCCCATCACAAAAATACATAGTCCAGCCACTCATCTGTCCCCTGCACGCACACTACAATTCACACCAACACTTACTTACAACTACACCCTCATACCCACCCCATCACAAATATACATCGTCCAGCCACTCATCTGCCACAGTATTCACATTCCAACCCACACCAACAACTACACCCTCATACCCATCGCATCACAAATTTACATAGTCCAGCCACTCATCTGCCTCTGCATGTACATCCCAACCCACACCACATCCACACACATGCATCGAACCCATCACAAATATACATAGTGTAGCCACTCATCTGCCACTGCCTACACATTCCAACCCACACCAACACTTACCTACAACTACACCCTCATACCCACCACATCACAAATATACATAGTCCAGTCACTCATCTGCCCCCGCATACAAATTCCAACCCACACCAACACTTGCCTACAACTACACCCTCATACCCACCCCATCACAAATATACATAGTCCAGCCACTCATCTACCCCCGCATACACATTCCAACCCACACCAACACTTCCCTATAACTACACCCTCATACCCACACCCATCACAAATATACATCGTCCAGCCACTCATCTGCCACAGTATTCACAATCCAACCCACACCAACAACTACACCCTCATACCCATCGCATCACAAATTTACATAGTCCAGCCACTCATCTGCCTCCGCATGTACATTCCAACACACACCAACAGTTACCTACAACTACACCCTCCACTGCCAACACATTCCTACACTAACAAACACTTCCCTACGACTGCACCCTCATATCCATAACCATCACAAATATACATAGTCCAGCCACTCATCTTCCCTGCATACACATTCCAACACTATCCAACACTTAACCTACAACTACTCCCTCATATCCACCCCATCACAAATATACATATTCCAGCCAGTCGTGTTCCCTGCACACACATTCCAACCCACACCAACACTTACCTACAACTACACCCTCATACTCACACCATTACAAATATACATAGTCCAGCCACTCATCTGCCCCCTGCATGCACATTCCTACACTAACAAACACTTAACTACAACCACACCCTCATACCCACCCCATCACAAATATACATATTCCTGCCACTCATCGTCCTTGTATACACATTCCAACCTACAACTACACCCTCATACCCACATCATCACAAATATACATAGTCCAGCCACTCATCTGCCCTCACATACACATTCCAACCCACACCACCACTTACCTACAACTACACCCTCATACTCATCCCATCACAAATATACATAGTCCAGCCACTCTTCTGCCTCTTCATGTACATCTCAACCCACATCAACACTTACCTACAACTACACCCTCATACTCATCCAATCACAAATATACAAAGTCCAGCCACTCATCTACCCCTGCATCTACATCCCAATCCACACCAACACTTTCCTTCAACTACACCCACATACCCACACCCATCACAAATATACACAGTCCAGTCACTCATCTGCCCCTCGCATACACATTCCAACCCACACCAACACTTACCTACAACTACACCCTCATACCCACACCCATCACAAATATACATAGTCCAGCCACTCATCTGCCCCCGCATTCACATTCCATCGCACAACAACACTTACCTACTACAACCTCATACCCACCCCATTACAAATATACATAGTCCAGCCACTCCTCTTCCCTGCATGCACATTCCAAACCATACCAACACTTTATTTATTTATTAGCTTTTGGTAACCGGGTAAGTGCGCTAGGCAACAGACCTGCCTATTTTCAGGCACGACCCGGGAAAGCACAGGACATTGGTTACAATATGCAAAAATGCACAGACATAATATAGGTGTACAGGAGCAAAACAAGATATACATTGGGTAGCACAGTAACAATTACATAATGGTACATTTTAGGCATAGATCATAATAAGGATGTAAAATAAAGCAATTAGGGTAACCATAAGACAGCTGAAGACAGTAAAGACATCAAGGTTCATAGCCACCTAGACAAACGTATTGCATGGGAGAACATTAGTGTAGTACTCAGGGTCAGACCCGACAGCCTGCAGTGGGACAAAGCAAATTAAGAGCATTTGCATTGGCCAGAGGTTAGGAGGTAGGTGAACAGCGAGTTTTTGAATTCTCGATGGGAGGATGACATTTTCACCATAAGGGGAAGTGAGTTCCAGAATTTGGGAGCAAAATGGTCAAATGCCTGTTCACCAATTTTTGTCATGCAAGGTCTAGTGGAGAGCATGGGGACAGAGGAAGACCTGAGGGTACGGGTGTGTGAGGCAGGAGTCAGGAGGTTGGCAAGATAGACAAGGCAGGAAGGTCTAGACAGGGAGTCGATAAAGCAGCCCAGGGAGTAGGCTCGAATATCCTTAGGTGACAGCCAATTTAAGCCAGCATAAAGGAGACAATGATGGGTAAGGCGTAGGGCAGTTAAGGTGAATCTACAGATGTTGTTGTAGACAGTGTCCCATTTGTGAGTGTAGCAGAGTTTGCAGCAAAGAGGAGGGCAGAGCATAATGGAGCTAGGGTAAGAATACCTCTCACAGCAGAAGTCTAGCGGAAGGAGTGAGGGTAGGCGCCGCAGCGATAAAACTCCGCTAATTTTAGCATTGACGGCATGGCACCCATATTGACATGTTGAGACAGGTCAAGTGTGGGATCCAGTGACCCCAAGGTACTTGAAGGACTCGGTGTTTGAGTTGAGGGAGCCTCAAGGCATTGAACCCGAGCCTGTTCAGGGGCAGACAGTTTCTTAGAGGATCCAAATAGCATAGCACAGGTTTTTCTAGGTTCAGGACTTGGTGGTTGCTAGAGAGCCAGGTCTGCAGGAACTGGAAGTCATTAGTGAGAGTGAGTTGATGGCAGCAACCGATTTGACCAGAATAGAGAACAAGGTCATCTGCGTACATAATGCAGCTATGCGGGACATGGTGGGAATATCATTTAGGAAAGGGAGAAGAGTAGAGGTCAGAGTGGATCCTAGGGAACTCCACGGAGATGTTTGAGGGAGAGAAGGGCGCATGTAATGCTACCGCCTGAGTCTGACTGTCAAGATAGCTATGGAACCAGGAGAGGCTTGGTCAGATGCTCCAATGGATTGGAGCTTCTTTAGCATGAGAGGATGGTGTACCATGATGAAGGCTTTAGACAGGTCAATAAAGATGGCCCCATGAGTAGGCCACGGTCCATATTATTTCTGATGTCATTTTAAGTTGTGTAAGTGCAGAGGTGGTACTGTGACGGGCAGGAAACCATGTTGGCACGGGGTTTGAAGATTAAACATGTCAAGGGTGAGCAGCAAGCTGGCGGTGGACTATTTTTCAAGCAGCTTACTGAGAGTGGGCAGAAGAGATATAGGGCGGTAGTTGGACATGAGTTTGACATCGCCTCTTTTGTGTATAGGATGGTTCTAGCAGTTTTCCAGGTGGATGGGACAGTAACGTATGAATCGAGGGTTATAAAGCCAGGTGATAGGTCTGGTCAGCCAAGGTGCATACTGCTTAAGTATGCAGGATGGATGCCCTCAGGCCCTTGACCCCAGCGTGCGGAAGGGAGTTAAGTAGCTACGAACTTCAAGGTATGTGGTTGGAGCCAGAACGAAAGGGAGGGGTGGGAGGCGCGAGGGAGGAGAAGAGGGACAGTCAGGTTGAGGGCTAGTTAGAGTAGCAAACTTACCTACAACTACACCCTCATACCCACACCATTACAAATATACATAGTCCAGCCACTCATCTGCCCCCCGCATGCACATTCCTACACTAACCAACACTTACCCACAACTACACCCTCCTACCAAATCCATCACAAATATACATAGTCCTGCCACTCATTGTCCCTGCATACACATTCCAACAGACAACAACACCCTCATACCCACACCATTACAAATATACATAGTCCAGCCACTCATCTGCACCCTGCATGCACATTCCTACACTAACCAACACTTACCTACAACTACTCCCTCATACCCACCCCATCACAAATATACAAAGTCTAGCCACTCATCTGCCCGGCATGCACATTTCAAACCAAACCAACACTTACCTTCAACTACACCCTCATACCCACACCCATCACAAATATACATAGTCCAGCCACTCATCTGCCCCCCCACATCCACATTCCAGCCCACACCAACACTTACCTACAACTACACCCTCATAACCACCCCATCACCGACATACATAGTCCAGCCACTCATCAGTCCCCTGCATACACATTCCAACCCACACCAACACTAACCAACAACTACACCATTATACCCACCCCATCACAAATATACATAGTCCAGCCACTCATCTGCCCCCACAAACACATTCCTACACTAACCAACACTTATCTACAACTACACCCAGGTCACCAGTATGATGCAAGATAAGGCACCAGCTCCTCACCCCTCTGCACCACCAGGCTGAGGTCTTTTTTTTTTTTTAACATGTAATGACCACTACCTGAAGGAAATAATTTCTTTTAACTATGTCCAGTTTTCATGAAGTGCTAGGTATAGATAAAAACTTAACCAGAAAAGGTATGACCAGAAAAATCTGCAACTTGAGCCTAATCTGTTTTTTACTGATCTGGGTCAGACTGAAAAAAACAAACAAAACAAAACAAAAACAGATGGAACAACACATAAGAAATCTTTACATTGCAGTCAATGAACTGTCAAAGATTTAAAAATGTACACATTATCACAAAATGCAAAATGCATATTGTAGAATACAAAATGTACACATGTACAGTACGCTTCCCCAGGAGGAGACCACACAGCAGAGATTTACAGTCACTTCCAAACGAGGCTTCGACTGGGGACTGTAGATGACAGCTCCCATTTTCTGGTAGTGACTCAAGGACTGAACAAGTGAAACACCAGCAGGGCTGCACACAAAGTGTGACAATGCTCAGTTCAACAATTACAGTGCTAAAAGAGAAAGAGCAGTTTAAAAACTGGAGAAATAATCAAATGGAAGACATACATTTTCTTTATTTAGCTTTTTGGTCCCCGTCACCTCCTCATGTCAACTAGCAACAGGGACACATATGAATTTTTATGGATTTTTTCCCAACCCCACCCCCTGGCCCTCACATACAACTGTATGAGCATGTGGAGGCATGCTTCACACCCCGTGGCACCAGCTCAGCCCCTTCCACCTCCCGATACTTTGCCATCCCCCTCTCCACCTACCCTACCCACTGGACCTCCACTCAGTGGGAGCAGAACTACAGGGGGGCACCAACCCACCCCTACCACCCTCAGGAGAGGAGAGCTGCCAGCTGGCATGTAAGTCCTGCTCCACCCCATGGCACCCCAACAACCCAATGTCATTCCCAAACTCGAGTCACAGGTGTAGCACGAGGTAAGGCATCCAGCACCTTAAGCCTCTGTGCCATTGTGCTGGCTAACATACATTTAAAATTCAGAACTGGTACTCAAATACACAGATTGTAATATACTTATCAAGGCATTATTTGCAGCTGAATGGTGTTTCACTTGCGTTTCTTAAACAGGTCATTTTAGCCACAATTTATATTTCATTAATCCCTTCTACTGTAGCTAACAAAACAAAAAGTTAACAGTCTGCCCAATGTTGTTATGAGAAATATAGCTGCATTTAATTAAAGCATTTCCTTCTCACTAGAGAAAGTATTTTCTAACTAGTTAACATCAGTCTGTCTTGAAATGACATGAGACAGATAGATCATGATTTCAGTTTACAATCCATTGCATGTTCCTCTCTAACAAAACATTTTCTAACTATCCTGTATTGCTATGCAGAAAAGTCTTTATATAACACAAATTCACAGGCACAAAACAAAACAAAGAGGCATACAGTATTAATTACATTTTTACATTCAATATATGTCATCAAAATAGCATCTTTTAAGCTATGGCATACGTGTTAAGACATGCCTTGACAGAGGATTTAAATGTGTCAAGAGTGGAACATTTAAAGATCTGGCAGTATAGCCTAGAGGTTAGAGTAACAAGCTATGAATGAGCTTGGTATATCCAGCAGACAGACTTGGGTTTGATTCCCACAACCTCCACTTCCATATTGTGTAACTGTGAGCAAGTCACTTAACCTCCCCAGTGCAGCTGGCCCATGACACTGAGGGTTGAGGTGCCGGATGCCACATCTTGCGCCATGCTGGTGACCCGAGTTTGGAAAAGAGCTCAAGCACCAGGGATCGACAGGGAAGGGAGAGGACTGAACGTCTGATGGACTGCTCTCCTCTTCCTGGGGAGGGTTCCAGGGTATCTCTGGTGCAGTACAGACCCCTGGTGAAGACTGGGGGGTACAACTAGCATGAAGCAGCTAAGGGGAGGAGTGCAACAGACATCTATGGCTCAGCCATGCAGACATCATTGCACGCTCATGCTCCTGAGGAAACAATGAAAAAAAGAACCTGTGCCTGGATAGGTGATTCCCCCCACAGGACTGCATAACCACATGCCCGATACCGGGCCCTTGTCTCCACGCCCTCTGTCCTTCCATCACCTTGGCCGGGAAATTAGATTCTAGACGGAGTGCTGGAGTGGAGGCAGCCCTACCTCAGGGGGCTCAGAGCTGGGGGTCTGCTGGCAGGAGGTTGGTAGAGGGTGGCTACCCTTGGGGAAGCGTGGTTTCAGGTGGGTGGTAGAGCAGTGCCAGTGAGTAGGGGCAGCCTGAGAGAGTTCCAGGTAGCAACGTATAAACAGAGTTAACAAAAAAAATCCCCAGTGCTCCCGGGTCACCCCTAACAACAGGCACCTGTGCTTAGTGGGCCTTACCCAGTTACCCAAGACTAAAATAAATAAACCTCAGGTAGCACACCATTGCATAGGACTGGTGCTTACATTGCAAAGCAAACGATATCGAACATATCCATTTACATAGACACATAGAAATTGTCAGCAGATAAGAACCCCTAGTCCCATCCAGTCTGCCAATATGCCCTATACATATATATACAAAATCACACATGCCTCCACAATGCAAAGTATCGTGGGCTACATATGCAAATCACCACAGAATATTATGCTGGTTCAACTTTAAGCAGAACTGCTTGGTACCAAAAGGCTTCTCACACAGTTTGCAAAGAGTGCCAACAGAAGACATGGATACGTGTTTCATCCTACCAGGACTCATCAGTATGCCTCATCTGTTTGACACCCCAGTGGAATGAACCAGCTACCCTAAGATGGTCTATCTGGGTAATGTTGTGGTGAACCCAATTAAAACAAAAAACAATTTAAAAGACAAAGAACCTCTATGTGCAAGCACTGAGGCAGTGGTTACCCCAAAGGGCATTTAGCTGGGAAGCCAAGTTTTAAAGAAATACAAAATCACACATGCCCCCACAATGCAAAGCATCAAGGGCTGGATATGTAAATCACCACACAATATTATGCTGGTTCAACTTTAAGCAGAAATGCATGGTGCCAAAAAGACCTCTCACACAGTTTGCAAAGTGTGCCAGCAGAAGACATAGACACGTGTTTCGTCCTACCAGGACTCATCAGTATGCCTTGGCTGTTTGACACCCCAGTGGAATGAACCAGCTACCCTACGATAGTCTGTTTGGGTAATGCTATGGTGAACCCAATTAAAACAAAAAACAATTTATACATGTATATGTCCATTGACCCTAAGTGCTCAATGGCTTTTCCTTTTCATCACTCCCTCCCTTCTCAAGATTCCCTTGTGCCTGTCACAGGCATGTTTAAACCCCTCCACTGTGCTTGCCACCACCACCTCTTGTGGCAGATTGTTCCAGGTGTCCACCACAAAATGTACACATATTTAGAATCTTTATGCAGTATAATAATCAGAATGCAGAGAAAAGTGTAATTCCCTTGACAAAATACATAATCAGCATTGTAACAGCACATACTGTATGGTGACTGCATTTGAAGTGTTGAAAACCAAGCCTCCTGTGTTGTAACAGACCATTTTGCTTATAGCCCCAAGACAAAAAGAAACTCCCTTATGAAATACAGAATATGATGACAGATGAGGACTGCTGGGCATACTCAGTCTGCCCATTGGTTTTTTAAACCTTCATTTTTTTGCTGCAGACCCTACTTGATCCACAGCACAATCTCTCCCTCCCACTCCACATGCACAGGCCCCTATGAAATTTTAGGAAATAAGGACAAAGACAAGAAAAAGTGTTTTTTTCCAATCAAAGAAATAATTGTATATTACTAGAGAAATATCAGCACATACAGATCAAATGTACACCTTTAAGTATAATTCTACAGAAATCGAGCATATTCAAGCAATGGGTTTAGACCATTTGGTTGTACAAAAATTTAACTGGAAAAAATCTGTCTGCATTCACCTTGCAAGACAAGTTATCAATCACCCCCTCTTTGTTTCTCTTTTATTTATTGCAATATGACAACTTGCTCCCTATTAGCATTACAATTATACGGTGTGGAAACATGTTTGCCGAAGGTGCTCCTAGAGTCCAAGTTTTAAATCCCCTGCAGTGCTATCAGTGCATATAATTAGGGCAATCACAGCAGTCAGCATATCATTCTAGGATCATACTAGGAAAGTTTTAGGCATACAGAGAACCGAAGCCCATATATGTATGTCTCCTGTATTCTGGTTCATTATCTTTTTTTTTGTTTGTTTGTTTGTTTTATTTTGTTATGACAAATACTGGTCAAGATCCTGTTTAAATTTTGAAAAATTTGTCTTTTCTAACATAGGGCCTGGAAGAGTGTTCCATAACGGAATAATTCTTTGGGTGAAAAAGAATCTCCTCTTATTGGTTTTTGGAAATGTCAGTGCTAGCTAGTAACTGTGACTTCTTAGCATTGTAACACACATATGGTGACTGCATTTGAAGCGTTGAAAACCAGGCCTCCTGTGTTGTAGCAGACCATTTTGCTTACAGCCCCAAGACAAAAAGAAACTCCCTTATGAAATACAGAGTATGATGACAGATAAGAGGTATTACATGTTACAAAGGAGTCCGATACAATCTGTTTAGAGTTATTAGGAACTTGAAACCTATTGCCACATGTCATATAGCCTTACAAACAGTACAGGTGTAACATCTCAAAAATGCAGCAGGTATGGTATGCCTCCATTACACACGTGAAAGTCTCAAAAAAATGGTTATTCACTAGGAGATCATGTAAGTTGTCAATCAATCAAAATGTTTATTTAACCAGGAGAACATCATTGAGCAAAGCTCATCTGCGAGATGGACTTGGACAGGATACAAGAACAAAACACAGCACATTGAACACAACAAAATCACACCATATTTAAAGAACTAACATAGTCAGGGCTAAATATAATACACAGGGTAATTACAGTGGTAGTGCAGGAGTGCTATATACACACATGAGCAGCTAAATACAGGTTATAGTCAAGATTGGACACGATGGTGTGGTGAAGGCAGTAGAACAGACACCAGTGAGCAGGGCCGCAATAATGGGGGGAAGTGGGGAAGTTGTCTGCTGCCCCGAGCGCAGGAGGGGCCCACCTGAGGAGTTGGCATCACCCTTGGCATTAGCTGGTTTGGGAAACAGGGGCCCATTTTGATTGACTTGTCCTGGGCCCCACACTTCATAGCTGCAGCCCTGCCAGTGAGAGGGGCAACAAGGGAAGTTAGGAAGCTGATAAGAAAAGGAAGGGAGTTGTCATAGCAGCAAATAGAGATACCAGTGGCATGGGTAAGGACAGACTCCAGATAAAGGGAGTGATGATAACTTCTGATAACTGAAACTAGATCTCAGTGAAGCACCAAGGACGTGTGCCACACATGTATCACTGCTAATCCTCACTCCTTTCTTTCCCCTTCAGCCCCCCTCCCTCAAGTTTCCACTTCCCCTGCCACCATCGAGGAAACCTTGCTTCACATTTCCTCACTCAACCAACCAATTAATATTTTTTAAACTGTTCCCGGAACATGCCCATTTTCTGGGCAGCTGCGTGAGAGATGCTCTTCACAGAATAAGAGTGTCTCATGCACAGGGGAAAGTAGCACTCCCTCAGTCTATAATAATTAGCTAACCACACTTTGCATCACCAGTTGTGAAAGGAGGGTGACTGACACAGGTTTGTCATACAGCTGAATGGTCATAACTGACTTGACCATTAGAGGGCAGCACTGCTACATTTCACTCTTACAGTAACACCTCTTCCTGAACCTCAAGGACATCAAGAGAAATGTTACATTGATCTACTTAGTTTGCAAGTTTATTTCAGTTTCGGAATTACGACCTTTGAGCCAAACTTGCTCTTTTACAATTGCTCCAGGTCGGTAGAAGATCAGACAAAACAGCACAATTTACGTCGTAATTCGAGAACATTCAATAGCCAAGTGAAAGGCTATTTTACAAGCACGATACATGTGGAGTCTAACCTCAAATACAAATACTTTTATAACAGAAATATTTCTAGTCTGTAGGTCTAGTTACTAAGTGCAGGTTGTTTGTAGTTTGCAGCCAAAAGTGGCTTTGTCGAGGAAAAGGGGAGAAAGGAGGAGGTATGGAAAGTATAGGCATGGGTACGGAGGAGCCATATTGTATAATGGTATTAGTGGATAGGAGAAGGGGGTATGGAGAGTATTGGTATGGGTACAGAGGAGGCATGTTGTATAATGGTATTAGTGGATAGGAGAAGGGGGTATGGTGAAGAGGGAGAACAAGCCGATAACTGTTGTATGCACGGGGGCAGCCTAGGGGAGGTGTAAACCAAGGGGAGGGGTTGAGGATTTAGTAACTAAGTCTATGTATAGGCCTGACAACAAAAGCACTGACATAAGGTAACAACTTGTAACAGGTATTAAACAATTTCACATAATACACATGTGTGTCCCTTACATTTGAACAAAGCAGATGAGTTAAAATAGTCTTTTGCTTAAAGAAAAGTTTTAAGACTACTTTGTTTCTACAGCATTGTTTTTAGAACGTTTAGCCTAACCTGTTTCCGTTACTTAGCAGATGGCTGAGCTGTGCAGCTGTGGTCTATGTTTGTGGAAACAGCGTTGCCTTGTAAGCAGTGTATTCTGAATAATGTATAAAATAAAATTCATATCTTTACCTAAAATATTAAGAGTTAGTTTGGTTGCCACATCGGTCTTTGTAAGAACAGATCCAGAAGCCAATGGTTTGATACCTTTTATTGGACCAAAATAGGCAGTTGAGGTGTGCCACAACTCCATCAGCATAGTTGCCATAAATCCGCTTTCCCCACCGTCCATGTTTCTTTGTTTTCTTTCCCTAATTGGATGTTATTAGTCACCAGAGGATAAGAACACACATCTCAACCTTAAAACGTAGCATTAGACTTCAAAATTCACAGCTGAGCAAATGGCCACAATGTGTAGCACTTTTTTATTTTATTTTTGGAGCTCCCAGTGGTTAAATTGGAACTGTCTGGAAAGTTTTTTGTTTGGTGAGGAGGGAGGCTTCTCTGGTAATCTCTGTCGGCGGCTGAATACCCACAGCCACACATAGAGAGATGCTGGCAGATGAGGACCGCCAGGTCCATCCGGTCTTTAGGTGTTAAGCCAAAAAATGATTAGCTGGTTTACATCTGAAAGGGCTAATCAATAATAAAACGCAAAGCACTTAAGATAGCATTATCAGCGACATTTTAAGAAATATGTATTGCTTCAGTAATGTCTGCTGTGCCAAGGACTTCCTCAAAAATTGGGCAGCGGTTTTCATTGCCATGCATTTCTGAAAATGGAGACTCCATTTTACATAGGTTAGCATTCTGCTGTGCTGTACCACCTACGTTATATCCAGTATATAACTTAATGAAGAATAGGGGTAATTAGTTTGTAAGAGGTTATCATACTGTACACATAGATCCTGAGCAGGACTCGCTCCATCCGAAACTCCGCTGTCCCCGGGACCGGGTCCTTGCAGTCCCTTTCCCCCTCCCTCGCCCCCATCCTGCGTTGCTGCTGGCTCCTCACTGGCGCTGGAAGCCCCGGGTACCGAGGGGCGCTCCCAATCCCTCTCTCCGGTACCGGCGATCACTAGTGGTGGTCTCTCTCCCTGATCCTCACTGGCGCTGGAAGCCCGGGTACCGAGCTCGGAATCACTCTCTCCGGTACCGGCGATCACTAGTGGTGGTCTCTCTCCCTGATCCTCACTGGCATCAAAGGGTGGCTCCATACTGGCGATTGAACTCTGGTGAGACGGGTCTTCACTCTCACTGTCCTCATCGGAGCCACAGCCGTCACCGGTACTAGGTACTGGCGGTCTCACTCCCTGAAGCACACCCATCGCCAGTACCGGGCACTGTGGGACTCTTTTCAGGTTCTTCACTGAGGTCAGGAGGTAAATCTATACTGCTGGCGAGCGAACACCAGAATGCCGAGGTTTCCTCTGAATGAATCTCTCCCACACTGACCCCACTGTCCCTGGAATGAAGCACCTTCAGACTCTTTCCTCCTTTTTCAGGGGCGTGAACGGGCGGCTCCACATTGACGCTCGAACCCGGGGATACAGAGGAGCGCTCCGAATCGCTCCCGCCTTCACCGACACCGGGCACTGTCGGGCTCTCTTTGTCCCCCCGGGCGGGGTTCAACAGCCGATCCATAGCGCTGGCTAGCGAACTCCAGTGATGAAGACACACCTGGAGCTGGACCTGAACAGATTTCTTGTCACAGTAGGACGCACAACAGCTACCGGGCACAGTGGGTGTCAGGTTGGCTCCCACGCCGGTGATCGGATATATTCCTTTAGCTCTCTCCGCCATCGTGGCCAGGGTCCGGTTAGCGACACACTTTCTCTCTGCAGTCTCCGCTCCGCACTCGGGACAGCAGCAGGATTCGATTTCCGTGCCCCAAGCTCCATCAATACAGTCCCGGCAGAAGTTGTGGCCGCAGTCCAGGGTCACGGGATCCCGAAACAGTTTTTTACAGACGGGGCAGATTAAATCTAGTACAAAATCAAGAATTCCCGTCCTGCTTGCCATCTTGCGCGGAGTAAGTTGTTTTATTTCTGTACTTTCGGGAAAGTTTCGGTCCCTGTCATAAAAGCTGGATGGGGCGTTGTCTTTAATGGCAGCACTATAACAATAAGGAACAGGTTTCACCTGGCAGAACAGCCACTACAAGTAGTGCAATCAGGATGTCTCTCAGTAATTCAAAGGCACTGCTAGTACTAGATTGGGATGGGGGGCGGGGTACTTTCCTAGTACCCTTACAGGTTTAAGATGCATAGAAATGTGACGGCAGAAAAGGACCGACTGGCCCACCCGATCTGCCCATTTGTCAGCTATCTGCTAGGACATGCCCCTGCCCCCACCCACAACCCCTACCCACAACCCCTGTGTCTGTTCCATGCCCTTTTGAAGCCTTCCACTGTTGCTTCTCCAGTCAACTCTTCCGGGAGTCTATTCAATTTACCCACCACTCTCTCTATGAAATAGTACTTCAGAATGTTCCCCATGAACTGTCCCACCTCAATCTGTGATTAACGGCACCAGTGAGCCCCATGGAACATAACTCCCAGATAGTTCCTGCACATTTTGGAACATTTACCTGATATGTAATGCAAAACTGGCTGCTTAAAGTTATCCTGTCATGCTTGTTTGCCAATGCAGAGAGTCATGTTGGACCCTTGATTCAAATACATAAGTGATGTGATTTTTTTTAACCATCAGTCTTTCAGTGTCGGTATTGGTATTTGTAAGGTCTGTACAAGAACAAGAGGTACAAAGGGAATTGCTCAGTAAAGATGAGTTATTAAAAAACATGACTCTGAGTAAGCAAGTGGTTCCTGAATCCTGGTATTGCGGAGCATTTAATCTGTGCAGTCTGTTGCCAGAACCTGCCCCCTGCGCTGGTGCTACTGGAGTGCAGGGGGCACAGGCATTGATGAGGTGTGGGGAGGAGAACAGAAGCCTTGTCCTGAGAGTGGAGATGAACCGAGTTCCACAACTATCAAGGTCACTGGTGCAGGGTCAACCTTAACTTTTTTTTTTTTTTTGCACTAGGCAGCTGGGCTAATGAACTAGAGACTGCACTAGTCTGCAGAAGTGTGCAGTAGCTCACAGTATGGTTAACAGTGATTTGTTAAACGAAAGGCAAATAAAATCGCATTTGCCCCGCCAGCAGTCTGGACACCTAGCAACTGATTTTGCACTGTGCCTTTAACTGCAAACTGCACATACACTGACTCAGCTTCTGTGACTGAAGAGTCAGTGGTTCTGTTACTGATGACTGAAATGAACTTTGTTCCCATCATTTTTTATTGCAGCGCCATGTGTTCACCCTCAGTTGCATAGTGGATAAAGCTGCAGGCATATTTGTCCTTCTGATATGCTGAACTGATATCTAGCCTTTTCATATAATCAAGGCTGCACAGCCACACAAAGCCTGTGAAAGGACATCCTTTCTTAGCAATTGCATGGTGTCACAAACCCACTCAGCAGATCAGGCCCCCTGTTCCCACAGTGCCAACCTCTGAGTGCAGTATTGTGAACAGATAACAGAACAGGGTAACTCTCCTATCTGCTTGTAGGTCTGAATCACCTTTGTTCTCAAGTTCTGGAGGGATTCAAACTGTGAACCTTATGCTAGCGTTCCCAAATGTACAGGCTCCGATAATCTGCTCTTTGGGGAATGCCAGATATCTTCGCCAAGGGCACCTAACCAGGTATCCAACATGAACCCTTAGAACTCTATAAAAGACCTTCAGTATATTCTTTAACTTTTCCCAGTTTGGTATACAGTTAAGCTTATGAACAGTTGTCAACTTTAACCTTCTATGCTTCATATGCAAAATAAAGAATTTCGAAGGCATGCCAGGCAGTCATTTTAAAATAAGAGGTTTACTTAAAAATGGATAAAGAAAATGTAAAATGTAAACACAGAACAATATATCACAAAGCATTACAATCACTTAAAAGAAAACAAGGAAAAAGTGCAAACAAACTCCTACCACAATACAATTAGACTTGTCTATCTAATGTATTATTATCATCTTGCAGTGCTTATTGTTAGATGATGTTGTTTCAGACTCCAACAGGAGTGTGTCTAAGACCAGCCACAGAATAGTTTAAAACTGTCTTTGTAACACACCTCTTCCATGATGTCACCTAGCTCCTCATTGTTAAATACCCAAAATTAATACACACAGGATGTTCCATCAGGATGTACATTAATTAAGGTGACATCAGCAAAAACTCATTTCCCAATATGATTTATTTGATCTTGAGTGGTCTCCTGCTCCTCTTTGATCTTTGAGCAGTTCCTATTTCCCTACTTCAAAGGCAGGAGGTCATAAAATGCAACTCCCCTGAAACATCATAAAAGTTTACGATCCCTATATCCTGGCAGCTGGTCAGCTCCAATTAATTCAGATAAACAGGAGACCCTTAATTATGTCTCTCCAGTCTTTAATTATCTCCTGGCTTTCAGGCTAACATCCTGTGGCTGAAACCTTGGGAAGGGGGGGTGTCATTCCAGGAGCACATGATGTCTCATGACACACAATCACATCCTACATTTTTATATCACAAAATCATAGAACAATCATAACCAGCTGGCCAAGAGTCACAAATCCTCCTAACCTAGACTGAATTTGGGGGCTCTATCCCCTGCATAGGATGAGCTTCCCAAATCAGTTCACTCCTCATAAAGATGCGAAAGCCCATCGCTGTTCTGATTGGTCACTTCAACCCTATGTAGGATTGTCATGTCATGCTCTTGTGAGGCAAGACTCCATCTCAACAATCTACCATTAGTTTTTCCCCATTTGCATCAGCCAAACTAGGGGGTTGTAGTCAGTTTGTACCACAAAATGCTGCCCATATAAGTATGGCTCTAGCTTCTTTAGGGCCCACACTATGGCAAGACACTCTTTTTCCACAGTAGAGTATGCCTGCTCCCTGGGAAGTTACTGTTTACTCAGGTACAGTACAGGGTGATATTTCCCTTGGTTGGATGTCTGACTCAATACTGCCCCAACACCCACGTCTGAGGCGTCAGTCTGAACTATAAAGGGTTTGCTATAGTCAGGACTTGTTAATACAGGGGCACTGCACAGTGCCTCCTTCAGACTGGTAAGAGCTATCTCACAGACTGGTTCCCAGGTAATTTTCTTTGGTATCCTTTTCTTTACCTAGCTCAATAGGGGAGCAACCAGGGCAGTGTAACTGGGTACAAATTTCCTATAGTGCCCTGCTGTCCCTAGAAAACTCCTGACCTGCTTCTGCATTTCTGGTCTGGGCCACGCCTTGATCACCTCTATTTCTACTTGGTTGGGACAGTGCTGTCCCCTGCCTACCACATGCCCGAGGTATGCCACTTCTCCCATGGCCACCTGGCACTTCTCTGGTGGCCCCCTTTTGGTTGACACCCCCACAGCGAAACATAGAAACATACCACTATAGTGGCAGTCACTGTAATGGTCTTTTTCTGTGTTTCGCTTTCCCCCAGTGTTCAGTTCCCTCCCTGGGCCAACTCCGACCTGGAGTTCAGAATCCTAAATTCTAGGGGGTGTAGGGGGTGCAGTCCCCCGCAGAAAACACTGGGAGATTGGGCAGCATGATACCTGCATCGATTTTATACTGTCGCTGTGCAGGAGGTTGGCATATTTACTGTCGACCTCCATTGGTGCTTCCGCACTTCTCAGCTTTCACAGTTAGCCCGGCCCTCTTTATTCTTCCCAGCACTTCCCTAAGGTGGGACAGTAGTTCCTCCCAGCTGGCACTAAAGATGGTAATGTCATCCAGGTATGCCATGGAGTACTCCTCAGCCCCATTTAACACCGGGTTTACCAACCTTTGGAAAGTGGCCGGGGCATTCTTCATTCTGAAAGGCATTACTTTAAATTCAGATAAGCCTATCGGAGTGGTGAAAGCCGACTTCTCCCTAGGTCTGTCCGTTAACTCTACCTGTCAATACCCCCTTGGTCAGGTCAGTAGTCATAAGGTAGGTCGCACCTCCCAACTTGTTCAGGAGTTCATCCATCTGGAGCATCAGGTAGGCGTCTGACTTTGTGATTGCATTCAGTCCACGATAGTCTACACAGACATGAGCAGAGCCATCTGGCTTGGGCACAAGGACTACGGGTGAGGCCCAAGGGCTGTGTGATCTTTGGATTACCTCTAAATCCAGCATCTCCTCCACTTCCCTCCTAATGTCATTTTGGACAACCTCTGACACCCAATATGCTGTCCGCTGTATGGGCGTCTGTGTCCCTGTCTCCACATTGTGTGTCGCTAAGGGGGTTAGTCCAGGCTTGGCACTAAACAGTGGGGCAAAGTCTGCTAAAACCTCCCTTACATCCTGGATCTTGTCTGGGGCCAGCTGGGGTGAGTTTAACTGCCTCCACAGAGGACTCTTGCTTACTTTCTTCCAGCAAGTCCAGAAGGGGGTCTCCTTCATTCATCCCCTCCCCAGGACTACATACTGTGAACACCGTGTCAGCCCTATTAGCATATGGCTTCATCACGTTGACATGGTACATCCTTTCTGTCTGTCTTCTGTCAGGTAACTCTATGATATAGTTCACGTCATTTACCTTCTTAACTACTTTGTACAGTCCTACCCACTCAGTCTGCAGCTTGTCTTTCTGGACCGGAATAAGGACCATGACTTCCTGACCCACCATGTACAAGCGAGCTCTGTTTCTGTGGTCATACCACAAGTTTTGTTTCTGTTGGGCAGCTGCCAGGTTGCTCTGGGCTGTCCCCATAAGATCATTCAGCCTTTCCCTAAACCTAAGGATGTAATCCACTATGAGAGTTCCCTGGGTGGCGTGCTTGCCTTCCCAATCTTCCCAGATCAAGTTTAGGGGCCCACATACCCGGCGTCCATATAAAAGTTCAAAGGGGGAAAATCCTGTTGACTCTTGGGGCACCTCCCTGTATGCAAACAACAGGTGGGGAGGGTATTTCCCCCAGTCCCTCCCATGCTGTTCAGCAAATGCCTGGAGCATTGACTTCAGGGTACCGTTACATCTTTCCACAAGCCCACTGGCTTGTGGGTGATATGGGATTGTGCATCTCTGCACCACCCCACACTTCTCCCACAAACATTTCATCAGGTCCAACATGAAGGCACCACCTCAATCGGTGTCGGTGATAACCTCCTGCAGAAACCCAACATGGGAGAAAATCCCAAGTAAGGCATTTGCCACTTTGTCTGTCCTCAGTGAGGATAGGACGACTGCCTCTGGATACTGGGTGGTGTAATCCACCACAGTCAGGATGAACCTCTTCCCGGAGGAGCCGGGGGTATTTAAAGGCCCCACAATATCCATGCCTACCCTCCGGAATAGCTCCTCCACTATGGGCAATGGAATCAGGGCAGCTTGGGTTTTCTTGCCCACCTTCCCTATTTCTTGGCACCGGTGACAAGACTTGCAATACTCCTTCACCTGCTGGGTGAAGTTAGGCCAGTAGAAATTCTGGGCCAACCACTGCGTAGTGCGCGCAATTCCCAGATGACAAGACAAGGGAATATCGTGTGCAATCTTGAGCAACTGCACACGATACCCCTAGGGAATGACAAGTTGCCTGCCTGTCACCCCTCCCTCTGTCTGCACAGCCTGAGTATACATCAGTCCATGTTCCCAATTAACTTTATGTTTACCATCACCTCCCTGTACATCGTCAGAGTCTGCTCAAGCCCTCAGCTTCTCTAAACTAGGGTCATTTCTCTGAGCAGCTGCAAACTCCTCACACATTCCCAAGGCCTGGGACAGGTCCCTTTCAGTCTCTAAACTAGGGTCCCTAGCACTAGCATCAGGGCATTCAGGATCACTGTCAATCCCAACCCTCTGACAATGTGTCACCCTTCCCTATTCGTGTAACCCTCTGTAGCTGTGTAGTTAACTGCTACTGGGGAAATGTCTACCCCCTTTTCATTAATCTCCATATCAGGAGACACAGGCTGGAGAACCAGCCTCCCAGTGGTTTTTACAATGGCTTCTGTGGGGTCCAGGGAACTATAATTTTCCCTTGCCGCTTGGCTACAGGTAACTGCACATGCCATCACCTGTTTGAGATTATTGCCAAGGATGACGTCAACTGCTAATGTTTTGGCTACAGCCATCTGTTGCACAGTTCCCCCTGTTTTACCCCAGTCTAGGAGAACACTAGCGAGGGGCAATGTTTTCTCCTCACCAGTAAAGTCCTGTACAGTGAAGTATTTATTGGGTATAAGCTGACCAGGCTCTACTAGATCCTTTTTTACCAATGTCAGAGATGCCCCTGTGGCCCTAAACCCTTGTGTCTGTACACCATTCACCGTGACTGGGTGCATGTGTTCCCTCATGTTCACCGGCATGTTTCCAGGGACATACAAACAACCCATTTCTTTCCTAGCCCCCTGTTGCATATTGCTCACCCTTTTGGGACACTGTCTGACAATATGCCCCGTTTCTTTACACAACCAACATTCATTTATTTTCTCAGAGAAATCTTTTCTCTGAAACCTGAGGCTAACTGGTTTTGGTGGAGGCAGTGAGGGTTTTAGCTGCCCTGAAGGTGCGCTTTTCCCTTTCTGCGCTGCCACACCCACCCCATTCACTCTCAGAGCAGGTCAGTTCCTGGCATAGCGGTATGCAAAACAGGAAGGGCCAGGTTGCTGGTAATGTAGGATACAGTGCATGTTAGAGTTTATATAAGTGGTGATCTTTTGTTTGCTGGTCCTGCTGTCCTCCTTGACCTATGTACAGCCACAGGGGACTGCACTTAGCCCCTGGAGAACAGTAGGACTGACAAACAACTGATCAGAGCTTATAAAAGCTGTAACATGCACTGCAGGCTGCTGAATATCTCACTGCTGCAGCCCAGCTCTTATATAATCTGCAGGGGACTCTAGGATTTCTGGCTGGGCTTGGTTCTGACATGTGCAGTGGGTTTGAGTTGGGTATGGCTGGTGGTGAATGTCGGACATACTGCCTCCCCTGTGCATAACCCCACTCTTTTTCCACTCCCTGGCAGTGGATTCTTTAGCCATCTTTCTCAAGTTCTGCCTCCATCTAATATACTTAGGGGACTGGGCCCTATAACCAGTTGGCCGGCTATCCGAGCCTTCACTCAACAATTCGTCCTCACTCTCAGTCTCCAATCTAACTGTTGCTATGGATGAATCACTGTCGTAATCCCTTTCATACTCACTGGGTTGTATTTGACCCATTGGTGCCAAGGCAGGCTGCTCCCCCATGTTCTTCTGCATGACAGGCTGCTGTCTTTTGTCTGCTGTGGAGGTGCCCTCACCTTCAATCTACTTGTCTGCAATCAGTTTTCTGCTTTCTCTGCTGATGCTTGGGTCTTATGCTTCAAATGCCCACCCTGCCCCTTTGTACTTAGTGCCGATGACTCCAAACAGTGAGCAGAAGGCCGACTCTGCTTTGGTTGTCTGCCTTCCCCTTCCATTGTCCTGACGGGGGCCTGCTCATTCTCAAAGGTGTTAACCTCATGCTGTGGTAGCCCCCCTGGTGGGGCAGCCTACAGACCTGGTTCCAGTCTGGATACAGCTAGCAACCAACCAGGACCTCCAATTTCTTTTAGGGGTTGCAGGCATCCCACAATGCCAGGTCCTACCCTTGTGTCTGGGCAATGGGGAGGTGGGCAGAGGGCACTAGACTTTCCCGCAGTTCATGGTCCTGCCGCTGTGCCAGGACTACAGGGAAAGCATGGGGCACCTTACTTTCCTGCACTTGAGAAACTTGAATATCTGACATTATCCAAATAAAAACTACAGAGCAAACCGGTGCTAAGCGAGGCTATACCGAGAGCTTGTCAAATGCAGGGCTTGGTCTCACTTGCGAGCAGGTTCAAAGAGGGGGAACCCTCCTGAACTGCTCATAAAAAGCCTAAAAGGCCCCTCTCAGCTGGAGCACCCTGGGCCAGCCCCCTTTCAGTGGCTCCCCACTGATTGGGCTTATAAGTTGGGAGCTGCCTCCTCTGCCCTTGGGGCTTGGGCAACTTCTCCCAGCCCGTTTTCTTGAGGGCCGTGAGCAACTCATCCAGCCCGGTGAGAGGCTTGGGGGGGGGGGGGTCACTGCCTGTCTGTTTAGTGGACTATGTGAAATGACTCTAAAGCAAAACACCAGGGTAGGAGCTATGAAAAGATTGAAACAATTAAAAGTGAGTCATTACAATAAAGCAGGAGAAACAGTGGTTACCTTCCTGCTTATTATATCTGGTAAAATAAGGCTTTCATGACATTCCATTTTGTTGAATCAATACCTGTCACTCTTTGCTTTGATTTATACATGTTTTTTGCAGACCCTCCAACTGTACTATTTTGCCGGTACAGTACCGTATTTTTCAGACTGGTTCTGGATCCTGCCTGGATCGTACCATGCCCTGAATTTACCTCCTCCCTGTTAAAACAATTTTTAATTTTTTCCTCCCTTTTTTTGCCGGAGTGCTCAGCAGGCACAGTCTGAGATGGGGAGCATCCCAGTGTCTCCATGGTAACCGCCAGACTGCTGCGCTTACTGTGGCGCCGCTGGCAGAGGGCTCCTTAAAGTTCACTGTGACCCCCAAAAGCACTGCAGCTGTCGATACTAATTTGCTGCTCAGTCTTGCCCTTCCCCTGACTCTGAACTGGTGGGATGTGGTGTCTTCTGAGGAGCTAACTCCCATGGTCCAGCCCAAGTTCTGAGGAGATAACTCCTGATATCCAGCCAGAGTCACAGCAGAGCGATTGATTGTCCTAACCTGTCGTAATTTATAAATTAGAAAAAAAAAACAACCAGTCAGGTCACCCCTCTCTCTCACAAATGCAGGAATTCAGAGCTGAGCATCACTGGAGCAGGACTGGAGTGACTGTCATTGGCCACACATCTCTCCCAATGGATCCATTCATCTCTCTCTCTCTCTCTCTCTCTCTCTCTCTCTCTCTCTGCAGGTGACAGGAGAGACAGGGATGTGACAAATCTGCCGTGGGCTGGGTAGTGATGCTGATTGCTCTGGCAGCTGGGGACTGACACTTCGTGGGGGGTTCTGCCAGGTTTTCTAAAAAGGGCTGAGGGGGTTCTTGTTCTAAGTTCTGCCAGGTTTGTTAAAGGGGCTGACTACTGTGTGTTAAGTAAATTCAACAACAAATTCAATACAAGTTCGAGCCATGTTAAACTGTATCCAGCTGTCTGACCGTGGAACGGCAACAAAATGGTCCATGTGGGTATAAATTACCTACAAATGGGCACAGATTTTTATTTTATTTTTTTAAGACTGCTCTGGTGTATTGTGTTTTGTCAGTTGTTTTATCCAGTATTGTAAAATTTTGAATGGGCCCCTGGAATACTCATTGGCAAATGGGACCACTCACACAACAAACACCGAAGTGTACCTATTTTGATCTGTGACATGTTGGAGGGACTGTTTTTCTCAGCTTGTTTAGACGTTACCATTTGTTTAAATGTCCTTGGAATTTTGCTTAATGTCTGACTTCAAAATGATGACTTGTTGGTGTTTTGCATAATCAGATGTTTAATAAAAAGAATAATTTAAAAAGGCAAGCAAATCTCCCAGCAGGATCTGAAATGTGATACCCGCTCTCTGACTGGTGTAGTATCCCTTTAAATGAAGGTAATCACTTCTACTAAACTTTCTACTTCCTGTTGCATAAAATTTAAACTACAAAGCACCTGCTGGTATGATGGTGTGCAGCAAGCAGAATGGAGATTTCACAGAGGAGTTTAAGTGTCCAGTTTGTCTGGAACTGTTTAAAGATCCAGTAATGGTGGTCAAGACCTCCCCCTCTCCCATGGCTCTCATATCCCTTGATGCTGAAAAAGCATTTGATAGGGTGGATTGGAACTTCCTGTGGGCTACGCTGCAGACAATGGGCTTTCCTAATACCTTTATCAAATGGATTCAGACTCTATACTCCTCTCCTCAGGCAAAAATAAACTATAATGGAGTCTTATCCGAGGCTTTCCCTCTTTTCTCAAGCACACGACAGGGTTGCCTGCTCTCCCCTTTTCTCTTTAATATATATCTCGAACCCCTGATTAGGAGATTAAACTCCTCCCCCTTAATCACTTGCATTCCAATAGGTGATAGGACCCCTGCCTTTCGGTTTATGCGGATGACATATTGCTTCACCTTTCAGATCCGGTCTCCTCCTTAACAGAAGCACTGCATATTATTGATACTTTTGGGAAATTCTCAAATTATAAACTTAATATTACTAAAACTGAAATTTTCCCCTTAATTCTTTAACATATAGCTCAGCCTTCAGTGATTTGGGCATGAAATGGACTCCTAAGTCCATTAAATACTTGGGCATTCATATTACCTTGGATTTACCATTACTCTGCAAACTTAATTTAGAAGATGTATGGTCCAACATTCAACAAGACTTATCAAGATGGAAGAAGCTCCCTCTCTTGCTTTGGGGTAGAATTAATACCGTCAAGATGAACGTTCTACCCAGATTGTTTTATCCATTAAATATGTTGGATGTCTGGTTACTCCTGTCCTTCTTCCAACGCATCCACTCCGACATCAGTTCCTTTATTTGGCAGGACAAAGCAATTAGAAGATCCTACAGTAAGCTCTCTTTACCCAAGGAGATGGGGGACTTGCATCTCCCTAACTTCTTGTTTTACTACTGGGCCTGTCACCTCTATAAGTGTGGGAAATGGCTTTTGTTAACTGATCTCTGTGCTCACCACGACTATGTTCCTATTTGGTTACTTACAGAGGCTGACATTCTTGCTACCCATAATGTAGCCCCCTCGTCGCTCTTTTACACGCCCTTTAAAAAAATTGCCAAAATCCCTGCAGACCTTCCCGATCAGTACCTCGCTAAGAATTCTCTCTCTGAAATGTTCAGTTTCTATAAGGTTCTTTCGAATTCGGATCCTTCTCAGCCACTATATGCTAATCTGAATCTCAAAATAGGGGGAATTCCCCTAACTCGGCGTTGGCTATCCCTTCCCCCTGAGCTCACGGTGGCTGATTTCTACTCAAATGGTGCTATCCTATCCACCGAGGAGATTCTCATTAAGCTGGGTCTAAAGTCATGGGCTGCCTTTCAAATTTTACAGTGTAAGCACCTGCTAGTTAGGGTAGTGGGGAAAGAGTGTAATCCCTCTCATATTGAAGCTTTTCTCAAACAAATAAAGACTTTGGCTTGTAAATCCCATGGCATTTCCATGGTATACAATCTGATCCTCACTTTCTCTCAGTCTCTTTCGATTGCCGGCTCTTGAGTCTGGCAGGTTTCATTCCCTGATGAAGATATTAACTGGCATACAATATGGACAGGTCTATTCAGATATCTCACCCAGGACCGATACAGACTTACACAATACTGCATCCTAAACAATATGTATTATACTCCGCTAAAATTGGCCCAAATTAAGAGGCTTACCCAGCACGTGTTCTAGGTGTAATAAAGAGGAAGGCTCGCCCTTCATATATTGTGGTCCCAAGGAAGGATATCCTGCTAGGAAGCAATTGAATCCGCTCTAGACCCTTTTTTTGGGTCTATAGGGCCTCTTCTCCCCCGTCATATGTATCTTGGGAGATTATTCCGGAATTCTGGTGAAGGAGAGACGGTTTCACATGGCTCTAATCTCAATGGTGGTCAAAAAGCTAGTGCTTAGACACTGGATGGATCAAGTTACCATTTCCTATGCAGAATGGTTGCATGAAATATCATTTGCACTCCACCTTGAACACTTAATTGTGAGTGCGCGCAATCACCTCCCATCTTTTAACAAAATATGGGGGAAGTTATATGCTCTACATTTATCTTGAATGATCTCTCCTGTTGTTTTCTCGAACCTCTCCTCCCTCTTTAACTATATCTTAATGACTGCTGTCGCTGCTCCTTTGTTAACTTTAGGATAATAAGTATAGGAGAGTGCACCGTGGAGGGGTGGGAGGTGAGGGGGGGACTTTTGGGGGAGAGGGCCTTCCCCCTTTTTTTTATGTGGTTTTGATCTTAATTTCTCCGACTCTCACTTCACTGTATTTTATTATTCTGTGTATGGTCTTCTTGTCAGTGTACATTGCTAGTACTGCGTTCATTCCTCAAATGTTGATGTATTGTGATATGCTTAATAAAGTATGATGAATTAAAAAAATAAATAAAGATCCAGTAATGCTGGAGTGTGGGCACAACTTCTGCAGGTCCTCTATCGACAGAGTTTGGGAAAGTACAGGTACCCCCTCCTGTCCCGAGAGCAAACAGGAGTTTCCAGCCAAGAAGCAGACAATGACTCCATTGTTGGCTAAACAGGTTGAAAGGGCCCAGAGACTGAAGCAGGGGCAGACAACAAAGAGAACATACCCTGGACAGAAAACAGAAATCCAGGCTCTGGATGCAAAAAAAGAGAGAAAAGAGCAGCGCTGTGAGGAGCATAAGAAGAGACTGAAATTGTTCTGTCAGGAGGATGAGACGCTGGCCTGTGTCCTGTGAGTACCTAAACATTCTGGTCACAAATTCATATCCCTGCAGGAGGCAGTCAGCATGTATCAGGTATAGGACACTGCATATTGAGTGCAAGATCAGATAATCTACATGTCTTATAGTTCTTCTGAATTTGCAACATAGGAAGGGAGTAATGTTTATTTATTTAGGTTTTAGGAAATGGGCATAAATATTCTAAAAATGTGATTGGCTGGCAGGGGTACATTAACTTACAGTGAAATCCCTGTAAATAAAAAGTCCCAGCTATGCCAACCCACCGAAGTATCAAAATGCCCTCCCTGCTTCCCAGTTGATCAAAACCACTTAAATTACATTTAAAATCGCCATCATTTTTTTCCTCTCGCTAAGCAAGAGACACTGGTACCCAGTGCTCTGGAAACACATGAAAGCGATATGAAACTTACAGGGAAAAGAGTTGTCTCTTTTCAGTTATAGTTATCCTGAGAAATCCCCCCCCCCTTCACAGTCCCTCATGTGAGTGCTGACTAAATAAAAATACTTTCTATTGCATAGTACTTTTTACATACTGCTATCAATCACCCCGTCACTTCATCATTGCCCCCCCCAGCTCCTCCATCACTCCATCTACCATTCGCTCACCTCTGCCACCAAGCATTTCTTCCTCCTATCTGTTCTCGACGATGGCTGATACAGTTCCACCACAAACACCCACTCTCTCCAATCAAACATTTCTTCCTCGACTCTATTCTTGACAACGACAGATGCACTTCTGCTACAAATGTTTGCTCTCAATAGCCACAGTTAACAGTCGCAATCGTTGCCTTTGTAAAAGTGTTAGCTGCTGTCCCACACTGTACTTCTCGCTCTGGTCAGCAACGTCACAACTTCCAAGTTGGGGGGGGGGAGAGGACTCCTCCAGGAGAGACAGAACTTTTTTTTTTGTTAAAAATGCAAACGATGGAGACCGGTGTACAGCAAACTTGGTGTCTTGATGTGGAGGTGGTGGAGAAGGCGGGGAGTAGAAGAGAATGGTTCAAGGGGGGGCCAACAGAATATAGAACAGCGCAAGAGGGCAGGGACTACTTTACAACATAATGACTTTAACGTTACACTATTTTATTAACTTCTATTATAATTTGATTAAATTCCATATTAAAATGCCACAGTGAGCCCATTTTCAAAGCACAATAATGCCCTCCAGGGTGGGTGGTATGGGCAGTACTGGACCTTTCAGGGGCTATAATGCCCTCCGCCTGCAGCGTTGGGCCTCATTATGCCCCTGGGTGGTCCAGTGTTGCCCAATACTGCTCACCCTGACAGGTATAATAGCTTGCTTGTTTACCAGGTAGAGATTGTAGACAGTAAAATGTCTATTTTCAGGCATGACCTGGGAGATTACAGAGTGTGAACACAACTTCTAGGTCCTGTTTCAACAGAGTTTGGGATAATGAGAACACTCCCTCCTGCCCCAGGTGCACAGAAGCGCTGGCATCAATTTGTACCCAGAACATCTTGGGGTCTGACAAGTTTTTATTTTGTAAGTGAGCTAAGTATTTCCTTTTGGCAGTTTTAAGATCCTTCTTGCAGACATTACTGAGCTCCCGGTATTTAAACCAGTCAGAAAAGAGGAAATTAACAAAAAAAGCCACGGGCAAAATCAATGCCAGGCAGAGTTCTAATAGTGACAAGTGTATGTCAGATAGGGTGTCCAGAAAGGAGCCAGTATCTCATTTAGAGAAACTGCGGGCCATGAATATCCTTGGTGGAGGTTCATATGTATGGATCAACCTTCTATAATAGTTGAAATGGAAATAAGTCTCGGGAAGCCAAGAGTACTCTTGACAGTAATGTTGAGGCAAGCATAATCTATCATGGACTTTATTGTGCGCTACATGAGTCATCAAGGAGTAAGGGGTTGGAAACCAGACGCCTGACAAAAGCAATTTAATGGATAACCAGAAAATGTTCCTTTCTGTTTATAAGTAAAAACACTGCCATAATCTTTGCACTGACTAGTTTCGCACATTGGGCAGAAAGGGAATATGTACGGGCATGCAAGAAGGGAAGAAGACTGAAATGGTTTACTATGGCTAACTTATGCACTGTATTATGTACGGAGAGATTTGTATTTTAAAATTCCTTTTGATTCATAACTTTTTTTTTACTGTGTTACAATTTTATTATATGATATTGAGATTATTTCATAAACCTATACAATAAAACTAACTGAACAGCAATAAGGCACTCTAGGGCGTGCCATGTGGATAAAAATAACTATTCGTGGGTGTATTTAGGCACTTGGCATTGCTTTGGGCCACATTATCCAAGGAGGGGCTCTGTTCTGCAGTGACATTCATGTGCCATCTTGCCTTACTGATTCATTAAATTATGAATCATTTACATGATGCAATCTGATTGGCCAGTTAGGATTAGAACCCGTGGTGCTATCCCAGCACAAACAACATCTTGTAATCATGCACTGATCCTGCATTATGCTCTGGCTTTTAGTCATAAAAGGATCTTAGTCATGTTCTGTACATGTTTTATAACTGAATTCCATTGTGCTCTTGGTTGGATGGAGGCATTGAGCTTTGCCTCTTACCACATCACCCCAAGTGGTCCAGATGTACCACCCTGACACTCTGTTTTGTGTTAGGACTGCTGACACAGTACAGTAGTTAAACAAAATGTCTTTCTTGGTACCAGTTTAAAGAGGTACAGTAGTAAAATCAAAAATATCAGACAAGAACATTTTACAAAGTTGTAGTCAGTTGTAACTTGTCACTTATGAAGTATTTCTCTTATTTCTTTTGCTCATTAGAACATTTTCCATGTGATCGTATTATGTTGGATGTGTGGAATAGCACTCTGCCTTGCAGCAGACATATCTAGATCTATTCCTTCCATGACACATCATAAGCACTGTGACCTCACTGACAGTGACATCACAAGCAGCTGAGTGGCTCTTCCTGAGCAGCTGTGATGTCACAGTCAGCGAGGTCACAATGCTGGTGATGTAATGGGAGGCACAGAGCTAGAAATGTCAGCTGCCAGGCAGAGAGCTGTTTCATACTTTATACCTACTAGCAAGAGGTAAAACATCTTCTAATTACCAAAGGGAAAAGAAAAAGTACCTTAGATATAAAAGACAATAGGTGGCAGCTTTTAAAAATGATTATTAGTTTAGGCAGTACACCAGCTCTTTAATTCTGTTTTTATATCTACAGAAGAAGCTGGAAACAGCCTCAGCTCCACTAGAATCAAAACTGAAAGACCTTACAGAACTCCAGAACAAGCAAGAGCAAAATATCTCAGACATCCAAGTGAGTGAATCAGCTTTTGTTTTTTTCTGAAGTACACTCAGTTCTGTAGTTTCACACCGTAATTATTGTTTACTAGGATAAAGACCAGAGTTTGGAACAGTACATTACATCAGAGTTCGCCAAACTGCACCAGTTTCTCGAGGACAAGGAACAGCGGCTGATCCAACAGCTCAAAGAGGAAGCAGCAGGAATTCTGAGAGAGATGGAGGAAAACCTGCAGGAAATTAAAGGGAAGAGCAGCACCATTGAGGGGCAAATATCTGATATTCGGTCAAAGATGGAGCAGGAGGATTTTCTGCTTTTTCTAACAATAAGAGATATTTGTAATCATTTTCTATTTTGCATGTTATTGTTAAAGGAGAACTGCGCTGAACATGAAAATAATTTTCCTCAGTAGAAGCTGTTTTTTGGTTTTTTTAAATGCTGGTTCTAGTTCTATTATTGCTCCACCTATACAGGTCTATTAGTAACCTCAGTAAGTGTTTCTGAGTTACACTCGGTTTTCAGTATCATTTTAGAACTATATAATGTAGACACATAGAAACGGACAGCAGATAAGGACCACATGGCCACTCCAGTCTACCTTTTTCATTGTGTTTGCTTTTGCTGTAGACTCTTCTGGGTCTATGGCACTTTCTCTTCCACCCCTTCCCTATCACTCCTGATTTCCTTGTGCCTATCCCAAACTTTCTTGTATCCCATCACAGTTTTCACCCCCCAGTACCTCCACTGGAAGACTGTTAAAGGCTTCCACTACCCTTTCTGTGAATAAGTATTTTCTCACATCTCTCCTGAACCTACCCCCTGGCACCCTTTCCTCTAAATAAATACCCCCCACATGTACCTTATTCACCCCTGTGAGGTACTTTAAGGTCTCGATCATATCCCACTCTCCCTCCTCTCCTCCAGGGTGCACATATTTAATTCATTTAGCCTCTCCTCATATGGCTATTAATGCAAACCCTGTACCATATTGGTTACCCACTTCTGGGCTGCACCCACTCTGTCTATGTCTTTCCTGAGATGTGGTCTACAAAACTGGACATAGTACTCCATGTAGGGTCATACCAGTGACCTATATAGGGGCAGCACCACTTCCCTCTTATTGCTGGTGATACCCCTTCCTAAATACCCCAACATCCCACTAGTTCTCCCAATCGGGTTGCAGCACTGTCTGGCAGCCTTCAGTACGTCCAGTATAGTTACTCCCGGGTCCCTTTCCTCTTCTGTCATTGCAAGTATGTCTCACCCAATTTTTTCAAAGTACTAATACTAGCAGGGGACATTGAGCTAAATCCAGGCCCCCCTGGTAACATCTCCTGCCCATAGAAACCTCTTGGAAGGACACCAAGGGATGTTGCATTGTTCACCTGAATATAAGCCTTCCACATAACCTAACTGAATTTGAGGCATGGGCTGTTCAATAAAACCCAGATATTCTCGGTCTGTCTAAAACCTGGCTAAAAGCTTCTACCCCCAATTATCTATGCTTGTTACCTAACTACAGTATAAACTAATTAGACAAGACAGGCCCTTATCAAAAAGAGGTGGCGGTGTTGCTATCTTCTATAAATCACACCTATTACTATCCCATGATGTTTCATCAGCCCTCTCCCACTGTGAATCTATTTACACAACTTTACAACTTGGCTCAAAGAAGCTACACATAGTGTGTGCCTATAACCCCCTCCTGCAGGCGGCATCACTGATCTTAAGGAACTCCTTTCCCAGGTGTACACATCTGTTGGACGCAATGAAGTCCTCATACTTGGGGACCTAAATATAAACTGGACTGCCAAAACAAATCAGTCCCTTCACACCGGGGTACATGGCCACAGCCTCCACCAGCTAATTGAAGAACCAACCAGGGTCATGGGCCCCCCCGGTCTAGCATGCTAATCAACTGGGCCTTAACGAATTGTCTTGACAGTATAGTCTCTTCAGGAACCCTAACTGTTGCAATAAGTAATCACTCTCCAATCCACTGCATCTGATGCTCTACTAGTCGACCATCTCCTCCAAAGAAACTCATCACTTTCCGCAATCTGGCTAACTTGAAACAGGCACAGTTTATGCATGATCTCTCCCTGTGATTGACTGGTCACCCATCTACTCCACCACAGATGCCCAGTCAGTCCTAGACTACTTCTTAACCTGGTTTGGATCTCTCCAGGATGTCCATGCTCCCTGCATCACATACTATATACAGAGCACACACAAAGTCGCTAAATAAGACCTTCTTACTCAAATCAGGACTAGGGACAAAAGCTGGTGGCATTTCAAGGTTTCTGGGCTTCAGTCCAACTATAATGACTCTAGAGCATGGAGAAACTCCTGCAAATAGAATATTTGCTTAGCCAAATGCTCTTTCTGCAAAGACTTATTTAACAAATGCTGCAGGTGACTCTAAGAAATTCTGGTCAGTCATCAAAACACTCCCTAGAGCCAAACACATGAGTACTACAAATGGCGTGCTGCTAAATGGTGTACATTGTAACAATCCGACGACCATCACCAACTCCTTTAATCTCCTTTAATCTCCACTTCTCAGACCTATCAAGTTACTTGTCCTGCTTCCCCTCTGGACAAACTACTCCCCCCCCACCCATGGATACTGAACCCCTGCTCACTCATCCACCTTTTCAGTTTCAGACCATAATCAGAACTGAAGTTCTAAAGATGGTACTTACCATCCCCAACACCACTGGTATTGATGCCGATGATCTAGAACCCAGGCTCCTGAAAGTTTTCTGCCCCTCTCATTGCCTCCCCTTTAACCAGTCTTTAACTTGTCACTGTGCCACAGCACAGTTCCTAAGATCTGAAAGACAGCCACAATTACAACCAGTTTGTTTTAAAAGTGGCCCTAAAGAAATCGTCAACTATCGACCCATAGCTATTCTTTCTGTGCTTAGTAAAATACTTGAAAAATTAGTGGCTACCCAATCCATTTCATACCTTTGGGAGCATATCCTCCTCTCTGGCTCCCAGAATGGCTTCCGTAAAGACCATAGCACCGCCACGGCCCTCCTGAAATTCACAAACGATATCTATGCTGCCATGGAAAATGGTCTCCTGAGTGGTGCAGTCTTCATTGACTTAACCAAGGCATTTGACCTGGTTAACCACACTCTTCTCCTTACAAAACTATGCTCAATTGGTTTCTTGCCATGGCATGGTTCAACAGCTATCTGTCCAACAGGAAACAGGCTGTATATTTCAACTCTGTAATGTCCAATCTCTCCTCTGTACACATTGGCATTCCATAGGGATCCATTCTGGGCCCCTTACTCTTCTCAATTTTCATTAATGACCTCCTATTGCTCACCCCAGCCTGCTCATCTTTGCTCTACGCGATGACCTTATCATTTACTACAGTGTTAGAAACATTTTGGAGATAAATCACTCTCTCACCTCAGACTTTTTACGCATACATTCCTGGCTGTCAGAAAACAACCTTGTTCTCAATGTAAGCAAAACTCACTTCATGCTCCTCGGCTCTCCTGCCAGACTTAGAGCAAATCGAGACTCTCGCAAAATCTCACGTGCAGATGGTTCACAATTGGTTAACACTAACTCTTTCAAATACCTGGGCATCCTGCTTGATGAATCTTTGGATTTTGATCAACGTATTACCCACACTTGCAAATCCGTTAATGCTAAAATTAGAAGCACCTACTGGACTAGCTCTGCCCTTATCCCATGGGCTAGGCTTGCTGTTGCACAAGACCTGCTGCTTCCAGCACTGGCCTATGGCTCAGTCAGCTACCTAGGCACCACCAAAACCTCCCTCCACAAGTGGAACACCACGTACAATAACATCTGCTGCTACGCCTCCGCATCACCTTGGTACAAATACCACTGCTGGCTCTATGTTGACTTATAATGGCCCTGCTCTGTTGCCTATTAATTCCAGCCCTATGGCCCTCTTATTTATGGTATAGCCAGATCAGGCCTCCCCCAATCCATCGCCCCCTTGCTTTACCCTCAAACCCTCTCCTATAGGCTCCAATTGAATGACCAAGTCCCTCTCCACATCCCCAGACGTAAAACCATTATGGGTACATGAGCCATCTCATATGCTGCTCCTAAGTATTGGAACCCCATACCTCAAGCTATTCACCCAGCTCCCACCTATGCCTGTTTCAAGAAACTTCACTGTAATCATTTACTTTTACCAAACCCCTGCTCATGCCTTCACCCACCTCAGATCATCCACCTCCCCTACCTCCCTTACCTCGCGGCTGCCACTTCTTTCCCAGAATTTTCCCTCACCTCTTCTTCATGCCTTCTTCTTTGTACGTATCCATCCCTTCCCTTTTCTATGCTATACCCCTTCTTCCTCCTCCTCCTCCTCCTCTTCCTCCTTCCTCTTAGTCCCTTCTCTCCCCCCCTGACCAATCCACTGAAGTAGCTCATACCTCTTCTTTACTACTGTTATTACTTCATCTCTCTGGACACCCAGTCCCAGCTTGCTCACAACTTGACTTACAGTGTTCCTACTCTTTCAGATCTTAATGGCATCATAATGGCACCTTAATGTATATTGTACATGGTATTCCATCAATTCTGTCCTTTGCTTACCGTTGATTTTGCACTTGTTTATGTTTTTTGACTTTGTCCTAAACTGTATTTTCCTTACCACTAAGTTGATTAGTTTAAATGCTTCATTGGCAAACTTTTAAACTTGTCAAGGGGGGAGACACTGATAAGCAGCAGAGGACTCCCAGCCTCCTCCTACAAAACAGTGTACTAAATGAGGTAAAGACCAGAGTGGAAAAGTCAGTAGGGAGCAGAACAGGGGTAAATGGAGAAAGCAAAATCAGTGAGGAAAGGGATGGTGCTACAAGAGGTAAAGCCATCAAACAATGGAGAGCAATGAGTACCAATGCCCGTAGTCTGGGTGACAAGCTTCCTGAATTAGTGGCCTTGATGGAGGAGGAACATCTGGATATCATGGCAGTCACAGAAACATGACACACACAGAACCATGACTGGGACATAAACATACCAGGATACATTTTCTACAGGAGGGACAGACAGGGTAAAAGAGGAGGTGGAGTTGCTCTCTATATAAGGGAAGGAATCAAAGCAACAGAACTAAAGGGTAAACAGGGAGGAGAGGAAGCACTGTGGGTCAATTTGAAGACAGACAATGGCACCACCATCTGCACAGGGGTTGTATACAGACCCCTATCTCAGGGGGAGGACATGGATGAGGAAATGATGGAAAGTATCCTTAGAATGGCAGAAAAAGGGGATATATTGCTGATGGGGGAATCTGAATATGCCAGATGTTAACTGGAGTGCATTTGCAGCAGCCACTTCTAAGAGTGGGGTCATTCTAGATGCCCTACAGGGGGCATGCCTTAGACAACTAGTATTGGAACCCACTCGAGAGGGAGCAATCTTAGACCTGGTACTCTAGAATGGAGATGGCGAGAGGATCACAGATTTAGAAATGGGTAGCCATCTGGGAACTAGCGACCATCGAACAGTATGGTTCACAATAAACACAGCAATAGAGTCAAGCCATACCAAGGCAAAGGTACTGGATTTCAGGAAGGCTCACTTTGCCAAAATGGGTGAGTGCCTAAGGAATGCACTAGCAAATGGGCAGGAAGGAGGGGTGGAAGAACAGTGGAGAATAATCAGAACTGCCATCACAGAGACAACAAGCCTTTGTGTGAAGCAAATAAACAAAACAAAATGATGTAAGAAACCACTATGGTTCTCAAAGGAGGTTGCAGGGAAGGTTAGGGAGAAAAATAAATTATTCAGGAAGTACAAGGAATTACAGAAGAAGCAGGACAGAGAATTGTATCAATTACAGCAAAAGGAAGCAGGGAAGGCAGTCAGAACATCAAAGGCCCAAACCAAGGAAAAGATAGCCAACTCAGTTAAGAAGGGGATAAAACCTTTTATAGGTACATCAGGGAGCGAAGGAAGACAAAGGGAGGGATAGTGAGGCTTAATAAAGAGGATGAGAGGTGGACAGAGGGTGACTGTGAAAAGGCAGAGATACTAAACAAATATTTTTGATCACAAAAGAAGAGGGGGAGGTACCTAAACCAAATGATAGAAACACTCTAGATACAGGGGTTGATACAAGCCCATTCACAGAAGAAAGGGTTCTGAAAGAACTCTTAAAACTGAAGGTGGACAAAGCAATGGGGCCTGATGGGATTCATCCCAGAATTCTAAAAGAACTAAGGGTAGAACTAGTGACACCACTGACTACCCTCTTTAACAAATCATGGGAGGATGGGGTGGTGCCTGAGGACCGGAGGAGGGCAGATGTGATTCCACTTCACAAAAGTGGAAGCAGGGAAGAAGCAGGCAACTACAGACCTGTTAGTTTAACCTCAGTGATAGGGAAAATGATGGAATCACTTCTGAAGGAAAGAATTGTCAAGTACCTAGAGGCCAGAGGGGTACAGGACCCAAGACAGCATGGATTTACAGCGGGAAGGTCATGTCAGACGAATCTAATCGATTTCGTTGATTGGGTAACCAAAGTAGTAAATCAGGGAGGGGCTCTGTACATGGCCTACCTAGACTTTAGCAAGGCATTTGACACAGTCCCTCACAAAATATTAATATACAAGTTAGCCAGCCTGGGAATGGGTCCCAAGATGATAGCCTGGGTAAAGAATTGGCTGGAGAACAGGACACAGAGGGTAATAGTAAATGGAGTCCACTCTGAAGAACGGGGGGTTACTAGTGGGGTACCGCAAGGTTCAGTACTAGGACTGGTCCTCTTCAATGTCTTTATAAGCGACATTGCAGAGGGACTGGAAGGAAAAGTATGTCTCTTTGCAGACAACAGAAAGATCTGCAACAGAGTTGATACACAAGGTGGAGTGGAAATGGATGGGACTTGGCAAGGTTGGAGGAATGGTCAAATGTATGGCAGCTTAGATTCAATGCTAAGAAGTGCAAGGTACTACACCTGGGAAACAAAAACCCAGGGGAAGAGTATACAATGGGGGTGAGATACTAACAACAACAACAAAAATGGAAAGGGACCTGGGGGTAGTCGTATCAGATGACCTAAAGGTGGGCAAGCAATGTGGAAGGGCAGTAAGGAGGGCTGGGGGGATACTGGGATGCAGAGGGAGAGGCATCACCAGTAGAAAACAGGAAGTTGTTATCCCTCTTTACAGACAACTGGTGGGACCCCATCTGGAGTACTGCGTGCAGTTCTGGAGATCCCCAATCTCCACAAAGACATAGACAGGATGGAAGCTGTCCAGAGGAGGGCAACTAAAATGGTGCAGGGTCTGCACCGGAAGACATATGAAGAGGGACCTAAGGAGCTTAATATGTATACCTTTGAGGAAAAGAGGGGGGGACATGATAGAAACTTTCAAGTACCTCAAGGAATCAACAAAGTCCAAGAGGGTAGCATCTTTCAAAAAGAAGGTGTGCAAGAACAAGGAGCACAATTTGAAGATGAGGCGGCTCCAGGGAGTAATGTAAGGAAGTATTTTTCACAGAGAGGGTTGTGTGTGCGTGGAACGGCTTCCGGAGGAGGTTGTGGAGTCAAAAACAGTGGTGGAATTCAAGCACGCATGGGACAGTCATAAGGCAATTCTAGGGGGTGGGGTAGAAAGAAGTAGGCTATTGGTTAACTAGGATCTGCAGCTTATCCATTAGGTAAGGAAATGGGCAGACCGGGTGGGCCAAGCGGTCCTTATCTGCCGTCAAGTTCTATGTTTCTATGTTTCTATTTGCTGATGTATGCAATGATTTGTTGATTTACGCAATCATTTGCTGACATTGTTTTATATTTTACTTTGCAATCACAGAACTGCTGAGCCCTTCCTGTTTTTGGTCAAACACTCGCTCAGAAAATACTGAACAATGGTAACCAAGAAGAACCAATGCCCTAAACCTTGACTAACATGCCCGCCTCTAGAGATGATCTGTTTAGATTAAGTGTATTTTTGCACTGGAATTCCAGGGATGTGCTGCTTTGCTTTCATACCCTGTTCTATATATGAGTAATAAAGATTGAGTTATTGCCTACCAGGTCAGTATCTCATACACTTAATAGCATATGTTATAACTGCGCAACAGGAGCAGCGCGGTAGGGTAGCACGAGAAGGTGTAAAACCACAAAAGGGTGTATACGAGGTAGTGCACCCTCTCACTCTTCCCAGGTAAGGGATGAGACCTGTGCTGGGAGATGGAGCCAGCGTGCAGCTGCCGTGTCTCAATGGGATGAGCCACAGACAGCAAGGGAGGGAGGCACGTGTTTGGGACTGGGTTTTGCGTCCCAGTCCCAGAAGCAAGGAATTTTTTTATTTTTCATACTTTGTGTGAAGTTGACTGTTCTGGTTATTTTAGTTGGGGGTTGAGGAGTGCGGGGGCGGAGCCCACTGCAAAAGAAAGACATATGTCAGTTGCAGTAGAATGTCTTGAGACATTATGCCTCCGTGCCTGTTATTGAATACTAGGTGTTCTGTTACAGACACCCATGCAATTTTTTTTTTACAGGAGATGTTAAAGTTGTGTCGACATTGAGGTGCTGCTCATAACATTGCGACAACCCTCATTTCTTTTAACCATCCACCCCCAAAAAAATGGATTGGCAAACGCAGGGCATTACTGATTTAAGCAGCAAGACATGACAGGGTGTGCATTACTATTCCTGAACCACACACCCCATTGCATTGTGAGGCATGAGGTAGTTGCACAGAGTGCCTTTAACCACCTGGAAGTGTGGTTCAGGAATTGTAACCCACACCCTGAAGTGTCTTATTGTGCTTATAAAATGGGCCCACAGAAAAAATAAATATGTTTAGCAGTATGGGTTCTATGTGAGCAATAATACCCAACAGGATGGGCAGTATTGGGCTATACCCACCCGACCAGGGGCGTAATGAGGCCCGATGCCACAGGCGGAGGGCCTTATAGCCCCTGGAAGGGTGGGTATAGCACATACTGCCCACCCTGGAGGGTATTATTGCACTAAGAAAATGGTCTACTTGTGGCATTTTTATGTGAGACTTAATAAAATTATTAAAGAAATTAAAAAATAGAGAGCTGTTAAGTTAAAGAGTTTATGTTGTAAAGTAGTCCCTTCTTTTCTGTGCTGTTTCATGTCTTATTGCCCCCTCGAAGTATTCTGTCCCCCCACCACCACCACATCCGGAACAAAATAGGAAGTTTCTTCTTTGCATGGCTGTTTGAAAAATAAATCGTTTTCTGTTTGTTTTGCCAGATCTCTCCCCCCCCCAACTCAGAAGTTGCAACTTTGGGCTACCCTGTGACACAAAAGCATGACGTGCAGAGCGAGAAGCCAGTGTGGCAGGGCAGCGTACAGTGACAGCGTTTCTTTTAAAATTAAAAACACGGTATCCTGATTATAAATGTGGCTGTTGAGAATGTTGTGTAGCTGCCGCAGAAACAGAGGAGTTGTGACCGAATGATTTGTTCTTGTCGTTGAGCATCCTCAAAGGAGAGCGGCTGTCAGTTTACTTTTCAGTAGGGCTTGCCTAGGAGCATGTGGCGAGACAGAGGTGAGTGGAAAGAAATGGCAGCAGCAGTCGGAGAAAAGGAAGTTTTTTTTGGGGGGGGATTGTACACACATGGATCCTGGCGTTGGTCTGTTGCCCCCCCTCCCCCGTGTTGAATATTATTGCAGACTGGGGGGGGCATGATGCAGCACTGCTGATCATTCCCACGAGCAACACCAACAGCATTAGAAATACTTTGAGGAGCTTCGTTTTAACTTTCTTCTTCATTTATTTTATTGTACTGCGGGCTGGAAAGCAGGTGACTACGTAGAGGAGGGGGGCACGAGACATCAAGAGTGTTTGTGTGGCTGACGATGAAATGGGAATTTCAGCAGTGGGCAGGAATCTGCTGTATTTGTGTGTTGCGTCTAATCAGTGTATGTCATCAGTCTTACAGAGCGGGGAAAATGGCGCTTAGTCTCAAACTGGTACAGGGATACAGAGATGAGAAAACAGAGGATATTGGGTTGTGGCGGTAGGGTATATGGGAGGGGAGATGGTTGGATGAACAGGGCTGGGTGTCAGCTCTCGCTAAGTGAGAGAAAAAAAATGGCGGACATTTGAAAAGGAAATGAGGGGGGTTTAGTCAATTAGAGACCAGGCTGGGGAGCAGGATTTTGGTGATGGGGTTGGCTGGGCTGGTACTTTTAATAGCTGGGCATCTATTGTCTGAAAGATGCCCGGCTAGAGATGTCCCTCAGCCAATCGGAAGCCTGAAATAGTTTTACCCATCTTCTAATCCTGAATCACACTGTTTTGGAACCTTCTCCACCAATCGGGAAGCAGGATTTTCAATACCCAGTTTATAATTCCAAATAATGTGCAAAACATAAAGCTTACGGTGCAAATCTCCTGCTGGCTCATTGTGAGTATAGTGCATATATTATTGGGGTATTTATGGGCGACAGTTTGGCATCTATTACAGTCACAATAATATGACTATGACACCAGATGCAGAATTTAGTTGTGCAGTTTTTTAGACAACAGTGGCATGATTTGTCTTAAGGGGCCACAGACTGTTTTTTAACAGATGTGTAGAGGAAGTAGGTCCTTGCAGGGGGAAGATAGTGTTTTTTTTTTTTTTTTAAACAGACAGGACAGCAGGAGGGATACTAGAGGAGGGGATTGAGCACTCACTACCAGCAATGCTGTATTCATCAGCTAGGAAGTGTTGGGAGGTGGGGGCCTCTCACAAGGACCGAGTTTTTTTTATTAACAGGTCAGAAAGGGGGGATACCGGCAGTGGAATTGAACACCCACAGCCCATAATGCTGTATTGATCAGTGAGGTGGGGGAAGTGGGAGCTTGCACAGGGAGGGAGTGGGTTTTTGTTTACAGATGGGTCTGGCTGGGTGGTGGGTATAAGCAGCAGTATTGAACACCCACCCCTGGTAATGCTGTATTGGTTAGCTATGAGGGTGGTGGGATTCTTGCAGAGGGAGAAAGTGTTTTTTTTTTCTTTTCAAAGAAGTTGACATGGCTGTGGGGGGGGGGATACTGCCACTGAAATCTGAACCCCTCTGCCAGTAATGCTATACTGATCAGCTGGGTCAGGTGGCAGGGGGCATTTCAGAGGGATGGAGTGTTTTTGTTAAATAGCTGGGTTGGGAGCAAAGAAGAGAGTTGCTACTCCACACTCGAAAGAGTCAGCAGTCTGTTCATGAGCTATCCACCAGTAGCTCATCCATCAGCAGCATCCAATAGAAATTTTATAAAGTAGAAGGGGCAGTGACAACAACCAATAGCAAGCACTACCACTCACTCTTGCAGCTGTAAAACTGAGCATGCACTGCCTCCGAGTGCATTGTTTATTGTTTATTTATTGTTGCTGTGCCAATGGTCTAAATCACTTCCTGACTTTGATTCCAGTAGGAAATTGCCTGCTACACAGACCAGCTCTAGAAACGTGCAGAGTTTAAGTTTTGCTGTATCAGTAATTCTGAATTTAATGCCGCAGGGTAACAGATTTGGGCAAAACAACATGACGCTAACTTTTGTTCACTATTAAAGATTCCCAACATCTTGCAGTTTTATTCGGGGGTGACATTTTCTAGTTCCAACAAAATCTGAGTATTTTGTAAATTGCTTCTTTAGATTGTTCTCAAGGAAAAAAAAAAGGACAAATGCCACATTTGTCTTGGAAATAGCATTGTAAACCAGGCAAGAGTTAAGATCAAGCAAATAAAAAAAAAAACTCATGGTGTGCTGCATAAGAAATACCTAAAAAAGTGGATTTGACAGGTGTGCAAATATTATTACTTGTATCTGAAACTAGCTTTTTCAGGAAAACATTTTTGTTGCACTACTGTTTTAAAGTCAGATGTTGCAATATGAGGCAGTATTTACAATATTCTGTGGCAAGGCAAAGCAATGCGCACAAAAGCTGAAAGAATCAGGAAGTGTTTCTTAGCCTGTTTCCGTCAGTCCTGCAAAGTGAAAGTAAGAAGTCACTGCAGTCCGGAAGAATGGCTGACGGAGAACAATTTGCTGCTGATGTTCAAGACTTAATCTGCTCAGTTTGTAAGGATCTGTTTCAAGGTCCAGTGACACTGGAATGTGGTCACAACTTCTGTAAGTCCTGTATTGACAACGTCTGGAGCACTGAAGGCAATGAAGACATCCCTCGCTGTCCTGAATGCAGAGAGGAGTTCTCAGGAAAGAAGTATGCTGTAAACAGAACACTGGGCAACTTGGCAGAGAAGGCTCGGAGACCCAGCCAGGTCCAGAGAGCAGAAAACCCAAGCCAACTCTGCGAGGAGCATGAGGAGAAATTGAAGTTGTTCTGCATGGAGGACAAGACCCCCATCTGTGTGATTTGTCGGGATTCTCCTAAACATACTGGACATAGCTTCCTGCCTCTGCAGGATGCTGTCAAAATGTACACAGTGAGTTGTTTGTTTATTTATTAGTAGGAAAAAGGTGTACAGCTGCTTGAGCTACTGCTCATTTTAAGCAATAATGACCAAAGAGTCTGTCATTTCCTGGAGATTAACGATCAGCTGGTGGGAGGGTGGCCCAAGGTGTAGCCAAGGGCCACCCCCACCCAGCTGGTCATTAATCTCAAGGAAATGACCAGCTCTGAGGTCATTATTGTGATTATAAGTCTAATTGCAGTAATGGCTTCTTTTTAAAGACATTTACTTATTTTTTCTGTGGCAGCAGTGGGATCATGACAGCGGGAAGCGCAGAGCGGGTGCCACACCGGTCACTTCTTAGAGACTTCAGACCGGCGCAGCAACCAATCATGGATGGCACTGCCATCATGAATAACCACAACCACACTGTCACCCGGGTGACCACAGGTGGTGTTGCAGCTGGAGCCGTGGACTGAGGGAGCAGGATGTCCACAGCATAAAGCCATGCTGATGTCAGGGGGTGGGACAGAAAATGTGGAAGAATACGTCAGCTACAGCAGGCTGTTATCTGCCACCAACCATAGATCCTGCACCACCAACTGGGTTCTTCCTTGCTGACTGACACTTAACTCTAGCCAGTGGGAGTCAGGGCAGCCCCCCAGCAGCCCTTCCCATAAGGGATTATTCATCATTTATTTATTTATTTATTTAAGGATTCAGAGATAGACCTTTGAGCACAGGCTCTTTTACAAAGGTTCCACGTCAAGTTAACAATGATAGACATATATGACATTACAGAATCAGGCTAGGTAGAGAGCATACATTAGGTTACAGTATTACAGAGTCATTACTAGTACCAGGGATAGTACAGCATCAGCAAAGGATTTATGAAAGTAGTGTTGAACTTAGTAGCGAGAGGAAGAAAAGAAACCCCTCTCAAGAGGGGGGAAGACTTAAGGAAATGGTAAGTAGCCTCATGGGGAGGCTTTGTCAAATAAGGGGGTGAAAATAGTGGCAGGGAAGTGATAAGGGGGAGGTGGGATATGTGGAGGGGAGGGAGGGAGGCAGCAGTAGGGCAGGGGCAATGTGTATAGCTGAAGGGTCACAAGGGAGTGGGGTGGGAGTGGTGTGGGGATGATGATCAGCTATGGGGAGGTGGGATATGTGGAGGGAGGGAGGGAGGCAGCAGTAGGGTAGGGGGGCAATGTGTATAGCTGAAGGGTCACAGGGGCGGGGTGGGAGTGGTGGGATGATGATGCAGCTATGGGAGGGTGGGATATGTGGAGGGGAGGGAGGGAGGAGGCAGCAGTAGGACAGGAGCAATGTGTATAGCTGAAGGGTCACAAGGGAGCGGGGTGGGAGTGGTGTGGGGATGATGATACGCTATGGGGAGGTGGGATATGTGGAGGGAGGGAGGGAGGGAGGCAGCAGTGGGGCAGGGCAATGTGTATAGCTGAAGGTCACAAGGGAGGCGGGGTGGGAGTGGTGTGGGGATGATGATCGCTATGGGAGGTGGGATATGTGGAGGGAGGGAGGAGGCAGCAGTGGGGCAGGGGCAATGTTTATAGCTGAAGGGTCACAAAGGGAGTGGTGTGGGGATGATGATATGCTATGGGAGGTGGGATATGTGGAGGGAGGGAGGAGGGAGGCAGCAGTAGGGTAGGGAGCAATGTATGGCTGAAGGGTCACAAGGGGCGTGGGTGGGAGTGGTGTGGGATGATGATACGCTATGGGAGGTGGGATATGTGGAGGGGAGGGAGGGAGGGAGGGAGGCAGCAGTAGGGCAGGGGCAATGTGTATGGCTGAAGGGTCACAAGGGAGGCGGGGTGGGAGTGGTGTGGGGATGATGATACGCTATGGGGAGGTGGGATATGTGGAGGGAGGGAGGGAGAGGCAGCAGTAGGGCAGGGGCAATGTTGGCTGAAGGGTCCACAAGGGCCAGGGGTGGGAGTGGTGTGGGGATGATGATCGCTATGGGGAGGTGGAATATGTGGAGGGGAGGGAGGGAGGCAGCAGTAGGGTGAGGGGCAATGTGTATAGCTGAAGGGTCCAAGGGAGGCGGGGTGGGAGTGGTGGGATGATGATGCTATGGGAGGTGGGATATGTGGAGGGAGGGAGGGAGGAGGCAGCAGTAGGAGGAGCAATGTGTATGCTGAAGGTCACAAGGGAGCAGGGGTGGGAGTGGTGTGGGGATGATGATGCGCTATGGGGGAGGTGGGATATGTGGAGGGGAGGGAGGGAGGGAGGCAGCAGTGGGGGCAGGGGCAATGTGTATAGCTAAAGGGTCCTAAGGGGCGGGGTGGGAGTGGTGTGGGGATGATGATCGCTATGGGAGGTGGGATGTGGAGGGAGGGAGGAAGGGAGGCAGCAGTAGGGCAGGGGCAATGTGTATAGCTGAAGGGTCACAAGGAGTGGTGTGGGGATGATGATATGCTGGGGAGGTGGGATATGTGGAGGGGAGGAGGGAGGCAGCAGTGGGCAGGGGCAATGTGTATGGCTGAAGGGTCACAAGGGGCGGGGTGGGAGTGGTGTGGGGATGATGATCGCTATGGGAGGGTGGGATATGTGGAGGGAGGGAGGAGGGAGGCAGCAGTAGGGCAGGGGCAATGTGTATGGCTGAAGGGTCACAAGGGGCAGGGTGGGGAGTGGTGTGGGGATGATGATACGATGTAGGAGGTGGTTCTCGGGTGACAGCAGGGGCAGCAAGGCAGAAAAAGCCACAAGCGGGGATGGGGAGGGAGGATTGTAGGGGAGAGGGGACAAGCGGGGCTGTCTTACTGACTTCGGGGGGCTAAGGTGTAGGTTAAAGGAGGGAAAGAGTCACCTCTACCAAAAGCAGTCACTCGCTGTGCAGGGGAGTGGGGTGCAGCAGGCTGACAAATGACAACTAGGAACGAAGACATATGGAGGGGAGGGGTCAAGCCTTCAGAAGCAGTCACACTCAGTGTTTGAGTGAAGGTGTTGCCATAGGCCAGTTTTGAAGTGGGATAGATTCATGGAGATTAAAATGGGCAGAGGGATTTTGTTAAGCCACTGGGGGGCCCTATAGGTGAAGGCACGTTGTCCACATGTAGTTCGACAAAAAGATGTTGATAGAGCCCCCTCCGCCCTACCTCTTGTGTCATAGATGGAGACAGTCGGGGAGAAGATATTAGACATGTGGGGGGGGGGTGTTGCCCATTAACGCCTTCTTACCAAGGATGCAGGTTTGGAACTTGATGTTGTGCCTTAGTGGCAGCCAATTATTCTGTTCATACAGAGAGCAAGTGTGCGTATGTCGATCCGCAGCCAAGGTGAGCCTGCAAGCTTTATTGAGAGCAATTTGTATCCTCTTTAGTGCCGTTTCTGTGGCTGATCCATAGACAACCAGACCATAATCAATGGTTGATAGGATGGAGCTGGAGACTGAGAGGCAGAGGGCCTCAGGGGTGAGATATTTCCTGTGCCCATAGAGGACACCCAGCTTAGAGAGTTTACCATCTTTTTTATTTAATTTATTGAATTTTGTTGAGCCGGTAGGCCCACTGAGACTAGAAGTCCCTTTTTCAGGGGCAACTTCGGAGGCGGGGAATACAGATGGTAACCAACTGAAATTTAACCAGAGTAAGCTGTTGGTGGTATTTTTAGTGAATGGGGGAAATTTGGCCAGGACACCGGGGAAATTCACTTACTCTTTTCGAGAAGTGCCATGGAATCTTTAATGTCCACCTGAACAACCACCAGAACAGGCAGATGGGACCGTGGTTTAATGTCTCATCCGAAAGACGGCACCTCAGGAGTGCAGCATCCCCCTCATGCTATACTGCAGTGTCAGTGTTGGAATATTAACCCAAGTGCCTGGTGTGGGAATAGAACCCACAGTCATCTGATCTCCCAGTCTCAGAGGTGAGTGTGCAACCTGCTGAGCCACTGACACTTAACCACTGAATCGATGTGTTTGGTGAAGGTGATGGTGTCATCAAGGGTGGCCCCCAGGTACTTGACCAAATGCACTTGTTCCAAAGATGCACTGACTTTGTTGGAAATGACGAGGGAGGAGAACTTCTTTTTGTTCTTGTGGACTAGATATAAGCATGATTTTGGTCTTTTTATAATTTAGTAGAAGTTTATGCTTGCAGAACCAGTCCTCTAGACTGTTAAAAGAGTTCTGTAGTTCAGATTGAAGAGCATCATGTATTACATGTATTGTCACATATTTGTGTGTATTGCTGTTGAGAAGTACCGCATTGTCAGCGTATAGGATAATTTTAGTATCACATGCTTTAGGGAGATTGTTCAGAAAAAGGCTGAAGAGTAGGGGCCCCAGTATGGACCCCTGGGGACTCCAATGAGACTTCTCTGGAGTCAGACACGATTTGTCCAACTTTGACATGTTGCGTTCTATGAGTTAGGTAGTCCTGGAACCAACATGCGGTATCGGCCACCACACTCAGGTTCTACAGCTGTGCCAGGAGTAGGGAGTGGTTAACAGTGTTGAAGGCTTTAGTAAGGTCATAAACACTGACCCCACCAATTTGCCTTCACCCAGTGCCTTTTGCGTATAGTCCATGTACTCCACCAGGGTAGTGGTAGTACTATGATTCTGCCTGAAGCTGTGCTGGTTAGGGCATAATAGTTTGTATTTATTGAGGTATTCAGTGAGTTGCACTGCCACTATCTTTTCCAATGCCCTGGATAGGGGAGAGAGGGTGGAGATTGGTCTATAATTGGATATACATGTCCGGTCTCTGTTCTTGTGCACAGGTGTCACAAGGGCCTGTTTCCAGATCTCTGGGAATTTAGCAAGTGCCAGTGACTTGTTAAATAGTTTTGTTATTGGCACAATGAAAACATCAAGTGTAAGGGATAGAAGTTTCATGTCTACCCTATCACTGCCCATTCTGGTCTTGCTTAGCACTTTGTAACATGTTGCAGGGCCTCCTTCACCGTCACTCTCTTGAAATAGAAGTTGGGATGGGGGTTTGCTGGGCTGATCATCAGTTGGGAGCAAGTAGTCGGGAGATAGTACCAAGGTCAGATCAGTGAAGGTGATGTTGAATGATTCTGCAATAAGGAGTGGGACAGTTATGGTGGAGCTGTTGATGTTGAGCAGACGAGGCTGCTTCTTATCATCCTTCCTAAGGAGGCTTTTGACATTCTCCCAGAACCTCTTACCGCCACCTCATGTTTTGCTGAGTTGTTCCTTATGGAAGTTGGCTTTTGCCTGCTGGCTGAGGTTAGTACAGTGATTTCTTGTTGCTCTGTAGCACTGGTAATCATGTTTGCTGTGGGTGGACCTGGCTTTTGACCAGAGACTTTCCCTTTCCTGCATCTTAGCTAGGAGTTCCCCCATGATTCAGCCATTTTTATTTCCCCAGACTTTCTTTTTCCTCAGTGGGGCGAAGAGATCACATGTGCTACTAAATCCATCAGTAAAGTAGCTAAGGGCTTGGTCGAGATTTGGTGCCAGATCAATTGGTCGAGATTTGGTGCCAGATCAATGGGGGACAAGTCATGTAAGGAAAGCACTGAGGTGAGGGACCCAAGTTTGCCTTTCCTCAGGACCCTGCTTCAGTTAGGATGGGGAGGTTACCATATTTGTTGGACCACAAGAATGTGACTGGTGAGTGGTAACTTAAAATGTCAAGCAGCACCTTGACCTTGGAGATCCGTGAAGAGGAACTTGAAAGGAGCCAATCGAGGAGGGTGTCACTGCCTGTCTTGTAGTTCTGTCTGGTGGGAGTAGTGATAAGCTGGGTTAGGCGAGAACTAGCAACCATATCCCTGAGGGAGGTCGATTCATTGCCAACCCAGTTAATGTTAAAATCACCTGTGATAATGAGTTCTGGGCCCTTAGGGAGAGTGGCCATTGTTTCCAGAAATTTAGGGAGGCCCTCTCTGGCTTTTTTGGGGGGAAGAAAGAATGAGGCAATGATTAGAGTCTTGCCATGCTGCCCGACCTGTGCTTTCACTGTTAATAATTCATAATCATCAGCCACTTCGGCGATAGGGAGGACAGAGCAGTGTAAGGATTCCCTGGCATAGATGAGGCATTTTCCACCTTTCTTGCCCTTCCTATCAATCCTGAAGGCTTGGTACCAGCAAGTGCTATTTCATTATCCTTTATCTTGCTTGACAACCAGGTCTCTGTTAGGCAGAGAATATCGGGGTCATGGTGGGTCATCCATACCTGGAGCTGTTCAAATTTGGCAGTTATCCTGCAGGTACTCAATGCAGCTATTCTCAGGCCTTTGATCTTACATCCTCCAGTGCCTGATACAGTTGGTGGGCCTGGGTTGGCATGTATATTTCCAGATAAGAGCAGTAGCATGAACATTACATTCCTGGCTGAGAGGCTAATGCATATTGTGGTCTGTTTCTTCCACTGTTTGATTTTGCTAGGAGAAAGCATTAGAGAACTCTGAATGAAGGTAAGTCCCAGAGAGGGTGGGTGATGGGGATGGCTGGGTCGGCAGCAAAGATGGGGGCTAGTTGGGTGGAAGGAAGCACAATGTAGTACATTGAAAAAGAAAACAGGAGAACCCCTACAGAATGTCCCACCTTCACCCGACTCTGGAAATCAGAATCTTTTGTGACTCAACTCCAAATTGGCCCAGCTGAATCTATTGACCAGGTTCTGATCTTCAAGTGACCAGGTTCTGACCCAGTCCTAATCATCTAAGTAACTTGGGAGTTTCATTCCTATTCACAATGAGAAATCTGTTGAAAAAAAATAATAAAATAACCATTTTAAATAGTAAATGAGGTAAAGAAAGTACTGCTGAAGAGTGTGAAGGGGTAACCCGGTTCTATCATTTAACCGGGTCAAGATCTACCTCTGACCTGGCTCTAGACCAGTCTGCAAGATGTATCTGCTTTGGTAAACTGGAGTTAATTGTTCATTTTTGGAAAAAGATCAGAATCAGGTCTCAGCCTGTCTTCCCATTCCTAATTGGACTAACAAAGAAGCTGTATGTAGACGTTACAGTTCACACATTTTCAGAGATGTTGCAAGATAAGAGGATTTATTGAGATAAGGTGGAGTCATTCTGAGGTTCTGTGAGGTTCTTATAAGTGATGTGAAGTTCTAAGGAGTAGCCAAGCCTCATGAGAACTTTCAGAACCTTCTCTTCATTGCTGATGTTAACGTGCATACAGAATAATTGTTTGCACAATTGTGTGGTGGACCAGTAGTGTAGCATCTGCCATGGTATATTACTGCCAACAATGCTAAACCTCAGTTACTGTCCCTATAAATTCAGTCACAGCCAGCCTAAGTATGGTGTGAACTGTGCATTTATTTCGTTCATTTTTGTTGTGTAAGTGGGTAAGTGCACTAGACAAATTCTTGCCTATTTTCAAGCATGACTCAGGAGAGAGGGATACAGAGGAATGGCAACTGACCTTGAATCAGATTAAGCTGTTGGTATTTTTGGTGAATGGAAGGGGGGGGTTGGCCAGGGCACTGGGAAAAGTCCCTTACTCTTTTCAAGAAGTGCAATGGAATCTTTAACATTCACCTGAAATACCACCAGAACAGGCATATGGGACCTTGGTTTAACGTCTCATCCGAAGACGGCACCTCAGGAGTGCAGCACCCCCATCATGCTGCACTGCAGTGTCAGTATTGGGATATTAACCCAAATGCCTGGCATGGGGATAAAACCCACAGCTGTCTGAACTCCTGGCCTCAGAGGTGAGTGTGCTACCTGCTGAGCCACTGACACAGGACCCCAAAAGCAGAGGGGCCTCCCAAAACCCTCAGCTGTCCAGTTGGCCTCCTTTCTTCCTGCTCCTCTATGTATTAATTCAACTCAAGTGCAAAAATGACTAATAACTATCCGAAAATGAAGATACAGAGAGGCCATGGTAAGGGTGAGGATGTTCTTTGGAGGCTTTGTGACTCCTGGTATGGGGCCCAAGGAAGGAGGTTCACACAGGGCCCTGGGCTAGCCAGGGCTGGTGCTCCAAAGACTCCTCACTCCTGGTACTTTGATCACAGCTCAAGACATGCACACAGCTCTTCCAGATGGCACCACAGTACATTACCCCCAGTGCACCTAAGCCTCAGTTAGTGCTCTTACTAATTCAATCAAAAAACATCACTGAAAGTTTCATTCAACAAAACTCCACAGCTCCCTATAGACCCTAGAATTTTTTATTTATTTAGCTTTTGTTGACCGGGTAAGTGCACTAGCCAAATCCTGCCTATTTTCAGGCACGACCCATGGGATGGGGATACAGATGAATGCCAACTGACCTTGAACCAGATTAAGCTGTTGGTGGTATTTTTAGTGAATGAGGGAAATTTGGCCAGGACACCGGGGAAATTCCCCTACTCTTTTCGATAAGTGCCATGGGATCTTTAACATCCACCTGAACTACCACCAATCCAGGCAGATGGGACCTCGGTTTAACGTCTCATCCGAAAGACGGCACCTCAGAAGTGCAGCACCCCTCTCATGCTGCACTACAGTGTCAGTACTGGGATATTAACCCAAGCGCCAGATGTGGGAACTGAACCCACAGCCCTCTGATCTCCCGGCCTCAGAGGCGAGTGTGCTACCTACTGAGCCACTGACACTGTTATAATTTAGTAGCAACAGTAGGAGAACCACGGTTAAAAGCTTTTGTATTTTAAACTAAAGAGTTCTGAAAGTTCAGATTAAGCTCAGTAACTATCAGAACTCTCCATGAATTAACAGAACCTTTAAAAACCTCAGAACCTTCTCTGGGTCAACTATCTGTAAACTGTATACTGTCCTAACTGTTCCTCTCTTGGGTCAAGTGTGGTCTCAATACAGACTCCATAATTTAGTTGTGCTTTCACATTTCTCTAGGACACGCTGACGGCAGCCTCATTACCTCTGGAGTCGAGAGTGAAAGAGCTCACCGAACTGCAGAACAAGCAGCAGCAGTTGGTGTCAGGAATCAAAGTGAGTAAATCAGATTTAGTTTCTTTAAAACGGTCAATGTTTCTCTTATTTCATGAAGTAAAATGTTTTTCCAGGACCATTCCAGAAGCATGGAGCAACACATTACATCGGAATTTGACAAGCTAATCCAGTTTCTCCAGGACAAGAAACAGGGGTTGATCAGACAGCTCAAGGAAGAGGAAGCAGAGATTCTAAAAGAGATGGAGGAACACCTGACGCACATCAAAGAAGACATCACCACCACCCAGAAGAAAATATCCGATATCCAGTCTCGCCTGTGTCAACAGAATCCTCTGGCATTTCTAGAGGTAAGAAATCTTGACAATTTATTTGCTTTTATAAAATGGCCTTCAGAAATATATATAGAAATATAGAATTTGACAGCAGGTAAGGACCGCTTGGCCCACCCAGTCTGCCCATTTCCCTACCTAATGGATAAGTTGCAGATCCTAGTTAATCAACAGCCTATTTCTTCCTACCCCCCAGAATTGCTATATGACTGTCCCATGCATTCTTGAAATCCACCACTGTTTTTGACTCCACAACCTCCTCAGAAAGGCTGTTCCATGCATCCACAACCCTCTCCATGAAAAAATACTTCCTCGCATTATCTCTGAGCCGTCCCCCCTCAATCTTCAAATTGTGCCAACTTGTTCTTGCACACCTCTTTTTCTGAAAGATGCTACCCTCTTGGACTTTGTTGATTCCCTTGAGGTACTTGAAAGTTTCTCTCATGTCTCCCCTCTCCCTCCTTTCCTCGAGGCTATACATATTAAGCTCCTTAAGTCTCTCTTCATATGTCTTCTAGTGCAGACCCTGCACTATTTTAGTTGCCCTCTTCTGGTCTGCCTCCATCCTGTCTATGTCTTTGTGGAGACTGGGTCTCCAGAAATGCACACAGTACTCCAGATGGGGTCTCACCAGCTGTCTGTACAAAACAATAACAACTTCCTGTTTTCTACTGGTGATGCCTCTCCCTGTGCATCTCAGTATTCCCCCAGCCCTCCTTACTGCCCTTTTACATTGCTTTCTCACCTTTAGGTCATCTGATATTACTACCCCCAGGTCCCTTTCCATTTTTGTTGTTGTTAGTAGCTCACCCCCCCCCCATTGTGTATTCTTCCCGAGTTTTTATTTCCCAGGTGCATTACTTTGCACTTTTTAGCATTGAATCTAAGCTGCCATACATTTGATCATTCCTCCAGCCTTGCCAAATCCCTTCTCATCCTTTCCACCCCACTTTGTGTATCAACTCTGTTGCAGATCTTTGTGTCGTCTGCAAAGAGACATATTTTTCCTTCCACTCCCTCTGCAATGTCACTTATAAAGACAGTAAAGAGGACCGGTCCTAGTACTGGATCCTGTGGTACCCCACTAGTAACCCCCCTTTCTTCAGAGTGGACTCAGTTTACTATTACCCTCTGTGTCCTGTTTTTCCACCAAGTTTTTACCCAGGCTACCGTCTTGGGACCCACTCCCAGGCTGGCTAACTTGTACAGTATATTAATCTTTTGTGTGGGACTGTGTCAAATGCCTTGCTAAAGTCTAGGTAGGCCATGTCCACAGCCCCTCCCTGATCAACTACTTTGGTCACCCAGTCAAAGAAATCTATCAGATTCGTCTGGCATGACATTCCCGCTGTGCATCCATGCTGCCTTGGGTCCTGTGCCCCTCTAGCCTCTAGATACTCAACAATTCTTTCCTTCAGAAGTGATTCCATCATTTTCCCTACCACTGAGGTTAAACTAACAGGTCTGTAGTTTCCTGCTTCTGCCTTGCTCCCACTTTTGTGAAGGGGAATCACATCTGCCCTCCTCCAGTCCTCAGGCACCACCCCATCTTCCCATGATTTGTTAAAGAGAGTAGTCAGTGGTGCCACTAGTAACAGAGTAAAACCACAATGTGGTGATAAAGTATGTTGTAAAACTAATTATTTTCACTGTAACAGAGTAACTAGTAACAGTTCAGAGTCCTAGAAATGTCATTGCTCTAAACAGATCACCTGACGCTTCATTCATTTTCCAAAAATGCACAGGTCATAACTAACCTGATCTCCCTAACAACAGCCTAATACACACAAAACAAAACCTAATTCCATTCAGATAAAAACGTTTCCCCTTTTCTAAGTATAATAACCCACAACACAGTGTAGGTTTCTTCAGAAATTATGCATTTCCTGGGTACATTCAAAGGGTCATTGCCTTTGTTTTATTTTTGCATACCCAGCAGTTTACTTACTACACAGGTACTGTAAACCTAGTTATTTGTTTTGCAAATTACATTGTGGCCATGATGCTAATGGGCAAAACTTTGTGAAAGAGGCAGGATAGTGCAGTGGTTAAAAACTCTACGCTGCAAACCTAGAGACCTGGGTTTGAATCCCACAGCCCCCACTTGCCTACTATGTGATCCTCAGCAAGTCACTTAACTTCCTTGTGCTCCCAGGTTGCACCTGTAGATAAACTTTCAGCTTATTGTGTCTCTCCTGGTAAAAAAAAATACATATATATATTTTATGCTGAGTGATTACTGCCTAATTCACTGTTACTGAACTTGTGCATGACTTCAGCGAATTATTTTCTTTTCATGCAGTCATCAGAGTGCGAGAAAACAATGAAAATTATTTTACAGTGAAAATAATTAGTTTTACAACATACTTTATCGCCACATTGTGGTTTTAGCAACTTGTTTCCATCTAGGTACCCATTTCAGAAGAGAGAAAATCTCCTGCCCCTCCAGCCAGATAATCTGTTGTATTTTGATGCAGTGTTCTGTTATTCAGAAAACTAAAAACAAAACACACACTGCAGCTTAAATTTATTTATCTGTACTTTTCTCTCCCATTTTTTTTATTACTGGGAACAACGACATGGGATCTCCAAGTCTCTGACATCATCTGTTCCTCCTGCGTTTCCTCCACAAATTCAGAATTCTCTGTTTGTGGCATCACAGTCTGTTACCGTAGTAATTTAGTTAAAGTGGCTAATTAGTTAGTTAGTCTGGAGGTAGTATAGCAGAGAGGGTTAAGGCTCTGAGCTGCAGCTTTGGAGACCTGGGTTTGAATCCCACAGTGGCTTAGGTGCATACTGTGTGATGCTGAGCAAGTCACTTCCCTTCCTTACGCTCCCAGGTCACATCTGGAAACAAGCTTTGACTTAGTGTGCTACTCCTAAAACAATGTTCCCTTTCCCTTCAAGTGAAATGTTTAGGGTGTTTACATGTCACTGTTTTGCTGCTGTATGTATCTATATTTTGCAATCCACCTTTGTATCACATGGCATCTCAGGACTGAGCACCTGGAAACCTTTATTTCTGTGGTGAGTGCTGTGCAGTTTTTTGGTTCATGTATGCTTTTGCAGTTTTTTACCTAGCACCAGTGTTTCAGAGTGACCCTTCTTGGTCGTTCCTTAGTTTAGTGAGTTAATTTAGTAAGTTAGTTAGTTGGTTAGTTAGTTTAGTTAGTTAGATAGTACAAGTATATGTCTTACAAACAGAGGGTTATGACATCTGTGAAGAGAAAAGCTGGAGAATGTGATGGAGCTGCTCTGAATTTTTCAAATTCTGCTTCTGCAGAATTTCAGAAATTCCACCTTGTTCCGTGGCATCCCACCAGAATTGAAATTCCAAAATCCTGAAAGTTGAATAAAAAAAATTCAAATCCGTGATCCCCACTTTCCATAAAATGGTGGAATAGTATATAGTGCGGTATACGGAAACAGCAGATTCATTTTCTGCAAACTCCAAAATTATGTAATCCGTGGAATATTATTTGGCAGTTTACATAGAAATGCTTTTCAGAATTCAGTGGAATTAAACAAGAAGAAATTCCCCAAAATATTTTGGAAGTGATAATTGCTGTTCTGCATGAGTACCGTATTCCGTACAGTTCCAGGATGTGACGATGCCCGAGACACCAAGATCCTCTTTCCATGCAAAGATCCTCAGCAATACAGAATCAGGGGAGACAGACACATGAAATGAAAGGAATATGAAGGGAAGTGTGTATAATGTTTAAGAAAATTCCAGGATACTCCAAAAATGTGGCTTAACATTCAGTCTCAGCATTATTTGACATTTTTGTTGCTTATGACCTTTGCAAATAATGAGCTGTGTAAATCAGCTTACTGAATGGAGCCTTTTCCTGGTAAAATAAATGGTAAAATAAATAAATAAATTGAGATAAATGAAGAAGATTTTGTACAGCTGGCCAATAACTGCTTTCTCTTGTGTTCCCAATAGGAAATCAAGGGCCTCGCAGCAATGTACGTAAATGTTCAGTATTTGAAGTTCTCCGTCATGGCACCGAAGTGTAGGTAGAATGACATTCTGGTTTGTATTTACAGGTTTTCTGAAAGCCAGGAGGAGGTCGCTCAACATAAAGGGGTAATGGTGACACATGGCCTGAGTCTATGGGTGTACAAAGGCCCCCTACAGTACAGTGTCTGGAAGGAAATGAAATCCATTATCAGTCCTGGTAAGGGAAACACTATATTTTTTGGTTTACAAGAGGGATGGGTAGAACTGACCAGGTCCACAAAAAGAACCTCCTGGAACATCGGTGGTTTTAAAAATAAAATTTTAAAACCTTTTCCATAAGATACGAAGTTCTAGTGATTTAAAAAGCAATTTAGTCAGTATCACGTAATTAGCCCATGTCTAATTTAAGCAAATTACTAGGTGCAGAAAGAGGTTCAAAATAAGCATTTGGCAATGCCAAGTGTTGCTTGCTGTCATTAGCAGTGGAAGGGCAGGAGTTGGACAGATGCAGTATAGGAATGGCAGTGAAGTACTGAACTGACGCCAACTCCACCCCCACCCTGCAGAGATGGACAGGCATTGGGGTGTGGCTTTGGGTCATCGCCCATAACGGTCATGACACTTCATCTCACCCGATCCTGCAGATACTGACAAGTGTCAAGGTGTGCCATGGGTGTTCGGGCTTTACATTCCCCTCATTCCATAAGGAAATACACTGAAATGGGTGCAGTGTAGGAGAATGGGGTGAACTCTGGGGCCAAAGGGTCCAAGGCGCACCTCGATGCCTGCCACTGGCTGCTGGGTGTGGAATGGCATGAACATTATTGTTGACAATCCCAAGTCACACCCTTGACGCCTGTCAGTCCCTACAGGGTAGGGCGTTATGATCGAAAACCCTAACACCCTCCGCATTTCTTGGTATTTTTACTCCAAGTTTTCAACATGGGCTTTTTGTGATCCCACCGCATGAACAGTGACACTTTCAGTTCATTAGCTGAAAAGTGATTTGTACAGCGACTGCGACATTTGGTGCCACAGGTGCGAAAACGCATTTCAAACAGGATGTGAAAAATGACAGCTGTACTGTTCATGAGGAGGTGTAAAAAAATGGCAATGTTGAAAATCTGGAGTGAAAATATAAAAAAACTGGTGAAGTCACAAGTGTGCATAGAAATTGTGCAATGCACACCTGTAATGTATTTAGTTTTGGGATTTTTTACAGCAGATTTTCAACATAGGCATTTTGGGACCATCGCTCATGAACAGTGTCACTGTGATTTTCTAAATCTATCCCAAACACTGATTTCCCACAGCGACCATGCTATTCTGCACCAGAAGTGCGAAAACACATTTCGGCCAGGGTGTCAAAAATGACAGCTGTACTGTTCATAAGGAGTTGTGGAAAAATGCCAGTGTTGAAAATCTGGACTGAAAAGATTACGAATTCATGAACTTATGAGGGTGCGTGAAAATTACACAATGCACGCTCGTAACACAATCATTTTATGGACTTTTGTCACCAAATTTTCAACATAGCCAGTTTAAGACCTCTGCTCATAAACTGTGATTTTCTTAATCTGTCCTGAACATTGATTTTGCACACCCACCACGCCACTGTGCGCTACATGTGCGAAAACACATTTCGGGTGAGATGTGAAAAATGTCTGTCGTACTGTTCATAAGGAGGTGTGGTAAAATGGCAATGTTGAAAATCTGGAGTGAAAATATTAAAAATGCTCGAACTTACGAGCGTGCATAGGAACTGCACAATGTACGCTTGTGAAACAGTCATTTTTGGGAATCGTTTCACTAAATTTTCAACATAGGGTTTTTGGGAGCCTACCTCATGAACTGTGACATTGTCATTTCATTAATCAGTCCTGAAAGGTGGTTCCTCACAGTGACTGCGAAATTATCTTTCTGGACCTAATAACAAAATGACAGTGACTGAGTTCATGAGGTAGGGTCCCAAAAACCCCATGTTGAAAATTTGGTGAAAGAATTCCCCAAAATGGCCGAGATATGTACCAAAGTTGAAAAAAAAACATTTATGTCATTATACAGCTTAGCGACATTTCTTCCGTTCATGGTCAGCTTTGAAGAGTGCAGACGTGTTCCCAGTCCACTGAAGATCATCGTGCTGAGCTCCGGAGGTAAGTATGAGGTGAGATGGGGTGTGGGGAGGTGGGCTACACAGAGGGTGGGCACGGTTTGGGGAAGAGGCAAGAGAATCAACAAGGACCATTTTTTCTAGGTCTTTTTTTTTTTTTTTAAAGATGAGGGGACTCTTGCCATGCTGGGGTGGGCTTCCAGCATGGCACAATGCCAATTGTTTGGGGGCAGTGGGCCGATGGGGATTGGGTACCCCATTGGCCAAGAGACTTTGCCACACTGGGGTGGCCTCCCAGCTTGGCAGATGGAGTGTGTTTGGGGGTGCAGTGGAGCCGGCGGGGGATTGGGCACCCCCATCGGTCATACAGTGTGCTGGGGGGGGAACGCATGAGCTATGGGGGAGGTGCATTATGCTGATGGGGACTGGGCACCCTGTCTGTTTTTTTTGTTTTTTTTTAATTTATTGAAATGTTTCACCAGGAAGGCACAAAGAACAGTGGGCGGTGGCTTTCCATGGGCTTCCTGGGGACTGTGAGAGGCCGATGGAGAACCCGTCGCCATGGTGACATCACACAATCAGCTGTTTTGGTAGCTTGTAATGCACCAAAACAGCTGATTGTGTGGTGACATGGCCGAATTTACTGGCGCATTGTGGCCTGCTCCCTAACTGCTGACTGACGCACTGTGTTTCTTGCACATGCGTGCGAGCAACACAATGAGTTACCAATTAGAACACTGAGTTCCTCTTACAACTCTAAGCAGAACCAGAAAATGTTTTCCCATCTTTTTTTGTTCAAATAATGTATTATTCTCTGTAGCTACACAATATTATATAACACCCAAAGAAAACAGTGCAAGCAGCGCTGTCAGGAAATGGTGCGGCGAAGCTGATCCAGGTTCCCAGGAAATGGTGCGCTGGTGCCACGCCAGGGTCGACAAATTTAATAGAGTCCAAGAAAACAGGTAGGCGGCACACTGAAGTTAGAAGAAAAATCCTCTAGAAACAAAAGCAATCTACTAATAAATGTAATGCGCATTTAGGAAAGTGCTGACTGATTGCACTGGCACTTTGACCATCAAGGTCTTCATCAGGTGGGCGACGAAGACCTTAATGGTTGAAGTGCCAGTGCAGTCAGTCAGCACTTTCCTAAATGCACATCACAATTATTATCAGATTATTTGCTTCTAGAGAGGTTTTTTTTTTCTGCTTTCCGAGTGCCTTTTGCCTTGTAACCTCATTGGTCAAGAGACATGACATGACCGTGCATTATTTCCTGTTGACCACACACCTAACTCTATCCCCGTCTACATATTTTCAATTTATGTTAAAATTATGTTTGTACTCATTTTATAATCGGGATGCATAAATACATAGAATTTGTCAGCAGATAAAACAAACTCTGGTTAGGACCAAAATGGCTACTAATGCATGAATCTAATAATAGATACAGAATTAAAGTGTGGGCCAGGTTTTAAATTCGTTTGTTATACTACTTAATCAATTTGTTGTATTACTGTGATATTCAAATTCCAGATTTGCATCACAATAATAGAAAACAAAAACAAAATCTTAAAGGTCAAGATAATTCAGAAGCAGGTGCTGTTGTCTCTGGATATACAGTATCCTCCCCCCAATACAGCCACACGTGTGTACATGGGCACACACAGTTACACATGCATGTGCATAGACAGACCCAGAAACAGAAACATACATACACGTAGCCATGGGAACAGTTGTCCGTACGCAAATGGCACTAGCAAGTAATGTATTATTGTAGTTGCTTGCATGCCAATACAGGACTTCCCTGCAGCAGGTGACACCTGGCTGTGGAGGTCAGTACAGAATATGTGTTAATGGTATTATGGCACTGGGGTGGGGGTTAAGGGTGCAGTGGGTGTTGGGAGTACTACAGGATAGATAGGGGGTTGTGTATCAGTAGACACCAGGGATAATGTTATTGGAGGATCAGGGAGGAAGTGAGTGGTACTAGAGGTAAAAATATCACTGGGAGATTACTCAGGTTAGAGCAGCTGATTCCACGATAGCCCAGCTGCGATGCAATACCTTGTTGTCTATGGGGTCCTGCTTTCACCATGTATATTGATGAAGTGAGATGAAGTATCTCATTTCACTGGGAGTGCTAGTTTTACACATTTTGACACCGCATTTACCCAGGATAGCCTAGCTAAGATAACATCTTCAGTACTATTTTTACAACTTTTTTTTACTGTGTATTTTTCCCCAAGACAGATATGCTGACATGCAATGTTTCAATTTCATGGGGGCTCTGCTGTTACGTATTTTTACATAGTCTTGTCTCTAAGATAGAGCACATGAGATGCAATACTGAATCTTGTTCTCAGTGTGCTCCCTCCTGCTTTTTTGCCATTTTTAAAGTGTATTACCCAGGGTAGGCTATCTGAGATGCAATATGTCATTCTCAGTGCAGTCTTAGTTTTTTACCCATATAATGTATTTATGTACAATAGCCTGGTGTGGCTGCAATATCTTGTTTTTAGTTGTGTCCTGTGTTCATCCATTTTTTCATTGTATTTGCTCAGGACAGATGAACTAAGATGTAATATCTAATTTTCAGTGTGGTCCTGCTTGAAATATATTTACTTATGATAGCCAAGCTGGGATGCAATACCTCATTTTCAATGGAATCCTGCTTTAGCACTTTTTTATATATATATATATATATATATATACACACTTTTCTTTGCCACCATGGACCTGACAGGGATTATGCCCCCTCCTTTAGAGGGATACATTCTCCAGTCCAGGATCCCCCCAGACAATCCTCCCTGGAGGTTCCCCTATGGCAGGGTTAGGGTGAAGAGTGCCAGTGTGCTCCCCACTGCTACGTCAAATATGGTGCTGGGGAGGACCGCCAGACCTACTGGGCCACCATGGATCCTGTCAGGTCCCGGTATTTTCTGTTTTTCTCCTGCGCCCATGTCTGTGCAATGGGTGGCAGGCAGTCTCCACCTCCACATAGGCAGCCAGTCTCCCTGGACGTGGGCCAACCCCTTGCATGGCTGCATGCCTGCGTTGACCCCCAGCCACTACTAGGTGTCGGCCGACAGTGCGCAGTGCAAATACCTCCACCCTGAGGAAAGAGAGCAGTCCTCCAGACATTCTATCCTTCCTTCCCCAGTTGACCCTCAAGTGATCTGAGTCTGTTCCTGAACCCGGGTCACCGGCATGGTGTGAGATTTGGTGTCCAGCACCTCAACCCTCAGTGCCACCGGGCCGGCTGCTTTGACACATTTTTGTAATGCATTTAACCAGCATAGGCCAGTTGACAAGTGATATCTCATTGGAGTCCTGCTTTTACACATTTTTACACTGTATTTACACAGGATAGCATAGCAGGCATGCTACATCTCATTTTCAGAGGCTCTCCGTATTTTATCCATTTTTACCATGTATTTCACCAGGGTAGCCCAGCTGAGACGTAATATCTTGTCTTCAGTGAGGTCCTGCTTTTACTCATTTTTACAATGTATTTATTTGGGATACACCCACTGAGACACAATAGTTTTTTTGCAATATATACTTATGCAATAGGCATGGACATAAATAGTATGTGATAAATTTGAGCTTTTATGTGTATAAATGTGAAATCTCACATTTATACACATAGTAGACATATCATCACAGATTTACACACAAAGTAGATATGTCACAATCACTCCGGAACTCATTTAGAATGTTCAACCTCTGTACCATTACTGTATTCAAATGAAAATAAATTTAAAATGAAAAAAAAAAATAGTATAGTGCTATGATCGTGAAAGTTGTTCAGCACAAAATTATCTACAAAATGAGTGGTTCATTTATAAATACCTTTTAGTGTTTTTTATAATTAGCAAAAAAACAGCAGAAAATTCAATGTTTTATCAACTGTTTCGACAAACAAATGCAAATAACTTTAAAATGAAAAAAGCAGCACGGTACTGTGAGCATGACATTTATTCAGCGCAAAGTTTTCTACAAAATGAGTGGTGATTCATTTAATAACAGCCACTACACTAGGCAGACACAGACTAGGAAAGTAAACAAAAAAATCCCAGAAATAATAATTTAAAAAAAATGATAAACAGGCAAAACCAAATGTCACTGCACTGACAGAAAGCATCCCTATTGCCTAAATGAAATATACAATGGTCAACTGTCAGATAAATGATTTATCTACACTTGTGCTGTTTGACCTAGGACATCTCACTTGTGTCTTATGCCACTTGTGAGGTTACCCGAGGTCAAACAGCACTTGTGCAGATAAATCATTTATCTCACAGCTCCCCATTGTATATTTATTTATTGAATTTTGTTGACCGGGTAGGCCCACTGGGCCCCGGAGGTCCCTTTTTCAGGGGCGACCCGGGGAGTAAAAAATAACATACAGGTAAACAGAAACAGTAAAAGCAGGTAAGAGCTGTAAAATTAACATACATGTTAACAGACAGTACAAGTAGGTAAGCAGAGCTGTAAACTTGCATACATTCCAAATGGTTTAACAGTGATAACACACATAAGGCAAATTCCATACTGTATAACTGTGAAAGACTTAAAGGCATTTACAATACAGAAGGTGGAGAGGGAGGAGGGGCCGTGGCATAAGGTCAGTTCCTTGTGCATTGGCAAGTGCTCCTGGTGAGCAGGTGAGCTTTGAGCTTAGACCGGAAGCAGGGGCTCGACCCTGCCTCCCGAACCTCCAGTGGGAGTTTGTTCCAGTGGGAGGGTGCAATAAAAGCAAAAGACCTGGACCCAGCTTTTGTCTTTGTTTTGGGGACCACTAAGAGGTTTTGTCCTGAGGAATGGAGGCTCCTCAGGTTGGTTTTGACACTAACTAGTCCTTTGAGACTAGGGGGAGGTGAAGGCCCCAGAAGCTTAAAAGTGAGACATAGTGTGGGGTAGATGAGGCGGGCTTCCAATGACGGCCAGCTGAGCTTGGATTGAGCCTCGCAGTGGTGTGTCCTGGGGTGAGATAAAGTTGCAAATCGGACAATCTTATTGTATAGGGTCTGGAGCCTGCCTGCCAAGTTCCGTAGAGGCCATGCCTTGGAGAACAGGTGCCGCAAAAGTGAGCTTGGGGAGAAGGACGCTAGTTGCGATGGCAACTCTGGCTTCAGGGATAATCTGGTCCTTTATTCTGTAGAGGATACCGAGTTTTCCATGTATGGCTTTGGTGAGTTGGTCAACATGATTTTTTAGGGTGAAGCCTTGGTCCAAGGTTAGCCCTAGGTATTTAGTGGAGGTAACCACCTCAAGTTTATCACCCCCTCTGGACTGGAGCTGAAGGAGCAGCGACCTATCGGTACCCAAGGATCTGGGCCCGAACAACATCGCTTTAGTTTTGCTGGTATTTAATACCATTTTATTCCGAGTGAGCCAGTCCTCCAACAGAAGAATGTCCTCTTGGAGGGCATTCCCCAGTTCTCCTAAGTTAGGGGAGGCTCGGAAAATGACAGCATCGTCCGCGTATTGGATGACGCTGCTGCTCCCACAATGTGAGTGCAGATCATTTATAAACAAAGTGAAGAGAAGGGAACCAAGTATTGACCCCTGAGGTACTCCTACTTTGAGCGGTGCAGACTGGGAGACATAGTCCTTCCACTTGACCCTCTGGGTCCGGCCCGTAAGGTAATTAGCAAACCATCCAAGGGCATGTGCATCCATGCCAAGAGCGCACATTTTTTGTAAAAGGAGGTTATGGTTTACCAGGTCGAACGCTTTAGACAGGTCCATGAAGACCGCACCTGTACTGACCCCTAAGTCAATATTGCCCAGGATATCAGCTGAAAATTTGGTTAGTGCAGTGTCCGTCCCATGCTTGGCTCTGAAGCCGTGCTGCGATGAAGAGATTATCTGGTGTGTTTCCAGATATTCGCGTAGTTGATAGTATACAAGCTTCTCTTTGTAATTTCGCTTATTATGGACAACAGGGAGATAGGCCTGTAGTTCCCTAATAGGCTCGTGGCCCCTCCCTTGTGAATGGGGATCACTAGGGCCTGCTTCCATGGCTCAGGGACAGACCCTTCCATAAGGGACAGGTTTATCAGCCAGGTTAGGGGCTTGGCTAAAGATGGGGCGCCCTCCTTGAGGATTCGAGTCTGGATCCCATCAGGGCCCCCAGTGCCTCTCGCCCGCAGGGATTTAAGGATGAGCAGAACCTCCCTTTCCCTAACCAGCCGCAGATGAAACAGAGGGCGGTCAAGTATATCCCTTATTTTAGCCAGGAGGTAATATATTGTTTTAAGTGGGTTTCTTTTTTTAGTCATTTTTACAATTAATTTACCCAGGCTAGCCCAGCTGAGATGCAATATCTTATTTTCAGTGGGGTCCTGCTTTTGCCAATTTTTACAATATATTTCCTCAGAACAGCCCAACTGAGATGCAATAGGGATTTATTCTGTTTTGGGGGACTGAGTTAATGGCAGTAGACCATGCAGGGGGAAGGAGCAGGAGGGAATTGTACAGCTACATAGCTCCCCAACCCCAAGGCACACAGGATATCTGATGCCTCTTTACATGCTCCCCAACCTCAGAGCAGGCAATGGGGTTGAGAGCAAGAGGAGGTGTTGGTGGAACTTCCGAGGACAAATGACAAAGTGCAGGGGGGGGGGGAGAGAGAGAGTGTGACAGGAAATAAGTGCACCGATTCATTATGTGCTTCAGCACCACTGGGTGGAGAAAACATGATGCGATGTGTTCGGTATCCTGTCACACCCTTCCAGACCCCCTATATTCTCTCTCTTCCTTCTTTGGCAATGCATCAGCATAGCTCTCACTGTGCAGAAGTAAAAACAGTGTTCCTCAAGTCTACCCATTACCTGCCTAACTCCTTGTCCGACCTAACACCAAACAATGCAAATCTATGCCTTTTATTCTGTTTCACAAAATGAGTCTAAAAATCAAAGAAATTTAATTGGGTAAAATAAGTCAGGTAACTGTGCACTATTACAGCATGACGTATGGTCATCCTAGTCTGAAACAAAACAAGAAAACAGTGCACAGCATATAGAATTATATAAACTTTTTATTACAGATTCATTAGTGCCAACACCTCCCCATGCGAAGTTTCAGAGTGCAATGAAACGCCGGGTAGTTGGATGTCTGGTCACCACTAATGGATTTGTAATAAATGGTTGAGATATTTCTACACTGTGTGCACCATATTCTCATTTTGCTTCCTTACCCCTTGCCTTAAGCTGCAGTGCCTGCTGGTTCTGTGCAGCGTGGAAGTTTCTGTGTCACATCATCCTGGTCCTAAACCTGACCAGATTTGTAAGTAACCACATCACACCAGGGGCAAATCAGTCCTCCTAAAACCAGAAATTACCTTCTATCACAAACATGGCTGCTACATTTACCTGCAAAGAAAACTTAATCTAGGCCCAAAACACAAAACTACCTTAAATGGAAAACAAACCAAATTCATTAAATGTTGTTTCCCTGATCCTCACACTCTCCTTACATACATAAAAAAAAAATTAGAAACATTAGGTGCTGCTCACAGTTTTTATTACTAGTGTTTCTTTCCTGATAATGAACAATCCTTCACTAGCTATATTTGCTTATCAGGGAAATCTCTGCTGCTTATCTTCACAGACATAGGATTGAGGCTCTGGCTCCATGAGGCCTTTGCTGTGTGTGTACAGTATCTTGAGAGAGGAACATTCTGCCAGTGGAGTTGTGCAGAATCTTGAGTCCCTGTATTCTATGTTAGAAAATGGGTATGAAGAAATCTTGAATCTGATTGGCTAAGGCAACCAACCACCTTGTCCAGTATCAGGCAACAGAGACCAGGAAATAACGAGTCCCAGTCTCTGTTGCCTGATTACATTCTAAAATCACTGTGCCCATAGAATTTTGAGAAATGAAAAGCAGCCATTGTTTTTTCTGTTGCTTATTGATTGATTGTCTCAGAAGGCCAAACTCCAGTCTCAGTCCCATATTGTTTGCTTATTTTTTTAATAGCAAAAGTAATTTTTTTTTCCTGTTCCCTAACCTCAAAAAACATTTGACTGCCATCTGTTCTCACTCAGTCCGAACCTGTGGGCTGTGATAAAACCCGCATAGGCAGCACTGTGAGTTGAGCACCAGCGTCTCTGTGTTTACTGAGGGGTGCTGCCCCCTCACCTGCCTCAGTCCCTGTGCTACTCCTCTCAACAACTAATGTTTCTGTCTTCTGAAGTATAATAAAATGATTTCCTACTATGAAAGTCTTTTGCCAGCTGATTGCCAACACCACTGCTCATCTCCTGTTTGGTCTTAAATTCCGCTAGGGTACACAGTACCAGTCGCTACCAATGAAAATGCTGAATAAATTAAAAGGTGGCATAAAAACTGAATGGCAAGCCACATCTTTATTTTAAAATAATAACAAAAATAAAAAAACAAGTAAAGTTAACGTTCCGCCTCTTCCCCTTTCTCCATACTTCCAGATCATGCCATCTTGGCATGCATGAGGTAACTGCTGCATCTTCCTTAGGACTGCTCCTTTACAAAGAAAGGGAGAAAAAAAAAGAAACAAACAAACAAACCAGATGTCAAAAAACATTAGGACTGTGTGTGTGTGTGGGGGGGGGGGGAACTCCTTTACTCCGACCTTGGATGGCTTCCCCCTCATGAGTCCAGGTCTTATGCTTTCGGCTCCTTCATAGACAACATTATCATATCCCAAATACCTAAGCCCCTAGCGGGACTCTTTCAGAATCAGACATCCTGCTATGACCTTCGTTCATCTGACAATTTCTTGGCCTGCATCCCTAGACATACTACCTCTAAAGGCGCTAGCTCTTTTGCCTGTCATGCCCCCCAATACTAGAGCTCCTTCCCACTAACTATTCGACAGGCCTCTACCCATGCCTCCTTCAAGAAATTACTCCGAACCCATCTCATCTCCTCCAGTCAATGCTACTTTGTCAAACCACCTTAGTCCCTTCCTTAACCCTGCACTCCCTGGCCATTTTTTTCAGTCCTGCCCTTTCCCAATTGGCTCAGCACTTGCAACTTGATTGTTTACCATGGCTACCTGCTGCCTTATACTTTCTACCTTTTGTATTCCATACTCAGTTCTACCATCCTACTCCTACCTGTCTTTCAAATTATTTCTTATATCTCCTTATAATTACTATAGTATTACTGCTCATAGTTGTTGTAGCCTGTTCTGATCAACATGTGCCCTCATTTGGACATGTATTTGTTTCTTTCATGCATACATTTCTGACAATGTTTATCATAAGATTGTCCATGTTTCTTACTTATCCGTATCAATTTTCTTGTCAAAATTTTTAACCTGTAAAGTAATTGTTACTGTGTTGCTGTTTCTGTACTCTCCCGGGTCGTGCCTGAAAATAGTCATTTTTATGGCTAGTGCACCTACCCGGTAATCAAAAACTAAATTAATTAATTAATTAAACAGAATGGTCACAGCACCCCTTACTGCTGGCTGTTTGGATGAATATACTTTGGAAATTGGGGGTTGTCCAATTTGTTATAGGCTGCGCAGACTGGAAGAGGAGGTACAGGAGCTCTGGAGGGAGCGGGAAAGGATGGTGGAGTCTGGGGCAGGAGGGACCTCAGAGAGGAGTTGCTGGGAGAAGCAGAGGAAGAACAGCAGGGCTAAATCCTGTGAGGATGTAGGGAGGGGGATAGGGTAAGGAGAATAGAGCGGCAGTAAGTGGAAGGAAGGCTCAGGGCAGGGGAGAAGGAGGAGATGGGCACCACTGCGGGGGTAGCAAGTAATAGGTTTGAAGTGTTGGCACCGGAGGTGGTAGGAGAGGTGTTGGAGATCATGGGGAAGGGGAGGGGAGGAGAAGAAGGAAAGTGAAGGCCCAGGAGTCAGAAGTCAGGCTGGGAAAAAAAGAAGGGGGGATGAGAAGAGTAGGGTGGAGGCAGAGGGAGAGGTAGAAACAGGGAGGGAAGATGTAGGAGTCACAAATGGTGCGGATAGAGGTACTAAGGAGCAGGGCAATGTGGACTCTGAAAATGTAGACAGTGAAAATAGGAGGAGGGGGTGCGGGACGAGAAGATGGGGTCGTACTAGTGCTGGGGTATTCTATACTGAAAGGGGTCAAATAGGGCAAAAGGGGAGAGAGGCACAGTCATATCTGGGTTGAGGCTATTCCGAGATTGACCATGGGCAGGGTGGGGCAGGCACTTTGAAGTGCGCATGGAAGGGGAGGAAGAAACCTCACATAGTGATGCACATGGGTACAAACGACTTGGTGGAGGAGACAGTAGAGGTGGTAAAGGGGTGGTTTGAGGATTGGGGTAGGCAGTCTGAGGAGGTGGGGGGGTCGGTGGTGTTCTTTGAGGTACTCCTGGTACCAGGTGTGAGTAAAGTGGGGGAATAAAGGATAGAGGAGTTCAATGAGTGGCTGAGGGATTGGTGCCACACCAGGGAGTACGGATAAGTGTCAGACTGGGGCAGCATCTGGGGCAATAGTGACCTATACGCAGGGGACAGGTTACATTTGAGCAGGGAGGGAAAGGGAGTACTAAAATGGGGAATAGAGGGGTATATATCAACAAAGGTGAATTTAAAACAGGAGGAGGGGTGGTGGGGAGATTACTGCTGGGAAAAGGGTCCAGAAATGGGGGCCTAGTGAGCTCACCCCCCTAGTTATGGGTAAAGGCAGGGGAAGCCACACAGGGAGGGATGGGGGGATAGGGCTAGAAGGGAGGAGACGGGCTGAGGGTGGTCTCACCTGAACGAGAAAGCCTAAGGAGTAGAACAGCGGAGTTACAGGCTCTCGTGGCGATGGAGGGGGTGGACATTGCGGCCATCAAAGAAGCATACTGTACCAGGACTGGGATATGATGATCCCGGGGTTCAGATTATTCAGAAAGGATAGGGCTGTGGGGAGGTGGTGATCTATGTAAGGGAGGGGATAAAGTGCGTAAGAGGAGAAGGGGAGATGGGGAGGAGAGAAGCACCACGGATGCAGTTCCAAGATGCAAAGAATAGGACACTGAGGATGGGGATGGTGTACTGGCCACCAGCTTAGGGGAGTGACCTGGATAGGGAATTAGCTGAACAAATTAGGAAGGTCTGCAGGAGGGGAGCACAGTGGTAGTAAGGGACTTCAGCCTACTGGGGGTGGAGTGGGGCACCCCATCCATCACGAGTACAATGGAGTGGGTCCTGTTAGAAGTATTTCAAGACAGCTTCCTGACACAGCTGTTCCAAGGGCTGACTCAGTTGGAAAGGACTCTGGACCTTATACTGGATAACAGGGAAACTGTAAGGAATCTAGAAGTGGAGGAACCACTATTACCTTTATTTGGTGTGGTTCATGTGCAACATGGGGAGGGAAAACAGATGACATGGGTACAAGGGTGATTGAGTTCAGGGGGTGGATTTTAAGAAGATAGATGTGGGGCAGGCACTGGTCAGGTATGCAACCACACATGGATGTAGACCAGAAATGGGACATCATAAAGGAAGGGTTGGTGGAGGCTATGGAATCTTGCACTAGGAAGAAAAGCAAGAAGGGGAAGCCAAAGAAACCCAGCTGGCTGACACAGGAGGTTATGGAAGGGGTGAGGGCAAACAGGGCAGCATTTCAAAAGTACAGGAAATCGGGAAGGGGTGAAGATAAGGATATATACATGGAGAAGCCCAGAGAGTTTACCAGACTGGTCAGGGTGGCCAAGGTGTCCAGGGAGCTGAGACTGGTGCAGGAAATTAAAAATGGAGAAAAAGACTTTTTCCACTATATTGGAGAGAGAAGAAGGAGCAAGGACCAGCTGGTCAGAATTAAGAAGGACGGGGTGGGTGGAGAAAGGGACAGAGCAGGCAGAGGCATTGAACGATTACCTCTTCTCTGTGTTCACACAGGAGAAGGGGGGCAGATACCCTAGGTGAGAGGGGTGGGTAGATGACAGATGTAAGGATTACAGAGAGCAGGGTACTAGATGGGTTGAGGGCATTAAGGGTGGACAAAGGATCTGAACCTGATGGCATTCACCCTAGGGTACTAATGGAGTTGGCAGAGGTCCTGGTGGGACCACTGGCTGACCTGTTCAATACCTCCCTGGACACTAGATGTGTACCACAGGACTGGATAATGACCCATGTGGTGCCCATCCACAAAAGTGGCCCAAAGGATGAACTAAGAAGCTATAGGCCTGTGAGCCTCACATCGATCATTGAAAAGCTCATGGAGACCATCCTAAAAGAGAGGCTAGGGAGCTTCTTGGAGGAAAACAGTCTCCAGAATGGTCAACAGCACGGATTTGTAGTGGGCAGATCCTGCCAGACAAACCTTGTAGAGTACTATGATTGGGTGACACAGGAACTGGACAAGGGCCATGCAGTGGATGTCCTGTATTTAGAGTTCAGGAAGGCCTTTGATTCAGTGCCTCATGGGAGCTTGGGAAGGACTGGAACATGTGGGGGTGGGACTAAACATGGTGAAATGGATTGCAAACTGGCTAAAGGGAAGGCAGCAAAGGGTGGTGGTGGTGGTGGGGGACCTCTCATCTCCAAGAGCGGTGACGAGCGGGGTACCACAGGGATCGGTACTGGAACCAGTGCTGTTTAGGATTTTTATTGCAGACATCTCACACGGAATCTAGAGCTGGATTAGTCTGTTTGCAGATGATACCAAGATGGGAGCTGAGGTTGATGATGCGGAGAGGTGGAAGGGGTTGCAGGAGGACCTGACTAAGTTGCAGGAGTGGGCGGAAGCATGGCAGTTGGGGTTCAACGCCAAGAAGAGCAAGGTTCTGCACTTCAGAGCCAGGGACCAGGGATGAGTTATCACTTGAATGGGGTACAGCTGAGGAGCTCCACAGAGGAGAAGGACCTAGGAGTGATCATTACTGGGAGCTTGAACAACTCTTCCCAATGCAGGAAGACAGCAGCAAAAGCCAACAAAATGCTAGGGTGTATTGCAAGAGGAATCTCTTCCAGAAGGAGGGAGGTTATCCTGCCCCTGTATAGGTCACTGGTCAGGCCCCACCTGGAGTACTGTGTGCAGTGCTGGCTCCCATTCCTGAAGAAGGACATCAGATTGTTGGAGGGGGGTGGAGTGAAGAGCCACAAAGATGATCCAGGGATTAGAGAGCAAGCCCTATGAGGACAGGCTGGGAGAGTTGAATATGCATTCACTGGAGGAGAGGAGGGATGGGGGATATGATTGAGAACTTTAAGTATCTGACGGGGATAAACAAGAGCAAGGGATTTTCCAGATGAGAAGGGGGAGGGACAAGAGAGGACATGGACTGAGACTGGAGGGGCGGGGGAGATTCAGGAGGAAGCTGAGGAGACATTTGTTCACTGAAAGAGTGGTGGACAAATGGAACACCTTACCAGATGAGATAGTGTCCTGTAAGATGGTGGGCAGTTTCAAGAGGGGTTGGGACAGGGGAAGGGGAAGGGATACTGGAAAGAGGAGGCGGGAGGGGCAGCAATGAGATAAGAGGCTAGTGGCATTCTCAAGCAGACTCGATAGACCATGAAGCCTGTTTCTGCTGGCAATTTCTTATGTTCATATGTTTATACTAGGACTGTGCAGTGCAGGGACTACTTAACACAAGCATGATTTTTAATTGATTTCTCTCATAATTTTTGCACTTTTTAAAATGTTTTTAAAACAATTTATTTAACTCACCTCAAATCCATTTTCTAAGTGCAATAATACCCTCCAGGGTGGGTGGTATTGGGCTATACCAGACCTTCCAGAGGCTATAAGGCCCTCTGCCTGCAGTGTTGGCCTCATTATGCCCCTAGGCAGTCCAGTATAGCACTATGACATGAGGGGTTTCACCCTGTCAGGTATTATTGGTTACGTAAACATTCTATTTGTAGTAAAATACAGAGGAAAAAGAAACTGGATGACAAAAGGAGGGAATAGTACTATATCAGCAAAAGAACGGTGGGAAAACACAGTTGCAATGACAGAGGCAGAACCAAACTACTTAGATACATTCCTGACCTTCATAAAAGCTTATACATTTGAATCAGATATGGGTGTTTTCAGGAGAAGTTCCCCGCCCCCCCCCCAAAAAAAAAGTATCTAACAGGTTTTAAGTTTTGACCATATTTCCATCAAAATACTGCACTTATGTTGACCTGGAATAAAATAAGTTATCAGATTTTTTCTTACAAAAATGCACACCATATACATTTTTATTTTATTTTTTTTATTTAATCCCGTCACCCGAAAATGAACTATTTTTTGTATTCAAAGTTGAAATGGAAACATATTTCAATAAAAGGTCCCATTGTTTAGCATTTTAAAATAATTTCCACTTTTTCATCCATTTTAAGTCAAATATTTCAATGCCATTTTATAAGTGCAATAAAACACTCCCGGGTGTGCCATTATGGTGATATAATTGCAATTCTGAGGTGCATTTAGTGGCACTTGGCTGCCTCTCTTACCTAACAGTGCACTTGAGGCATGTGATTATATTGCCATAATACACACCTTGGCATGTCTTATTACTTATTTATAAAATGGCAAAAAAAAAATGTTATGTTTAATTGGCTGAGACACGTCACCTGACTGGGCATAAAATTTCTAGCACTGCATGGCCAGAAACCAGATGTCATTTCCATCCACAAAAACTACTTATGAACTATTTTATAAGCATAATAAGACAATCCAGGATGTACATTACAGAATTTTGATGCACTTCCTTGGGGCGTAAGGACACTCACCCTTCAGCCTCAGACATTACTTCACCCCTGAGACATGCTTAAAATCCTGTTATGCACAGCCTGTTATGATTTATTGCTTACTTAGCATATCCTTGTGCTCTGGATTTGTAAGATGCCCCTTTCAACCTGTTCTGAGTTGGTGTAAGTACTTTTTTTTACATTTCAAATAATAAAAGGAGTGCTCTTTTAACATGACTAGTCTCATGTTTTCAGTTTTTTTTTTTCTGTATAGGTTTTTATCTTCCTTGGCAGGACCCATCAACTGTTTTCATTCCTGTACTCTCCAGCCACAGCCATTCCAAATCTCCTCAGGTGCCAGGGACCATTATTCCCCATGGATTCCCCCCCCCACCCTGCAATGGGGACAGGAAGGGAGGGCCATTCACTCCCACATGGGACCCAAATACAGACTGTCCCAGTTCAGAAAGATTGGGCAGGTCATTGGTCTGATGGGCAGGGCTTCATGAAGCCCAGCCTCCATTTTTCTCTCCTGGGGTTCACGGATGTGCACTGAGCATGTTGTGCGAGCTCCACCTCTGCAGAGACACCCCAGGTACTCTGAATGTGGTCCCTTCCCAGCTAGGTGACTGGCTTCCTTTGCATGGCAATCAAACACCATGTCACAGAATCCGCCCTCCCCCCAGGGAGGAGCACAGTCCTATGGAAGCTCAATCCTCCCTCTTCTAGCCCACCCCTGGGCAATCTGTGTCCATTTTTGAATGTGGGTCGCTGGCATGGAAAGAGGTAAGGTGCCCATGGTTCCTCAGCCCTCTTCACCACTGGGCCAGCTTTCCTGCTGCTCCTGAGCTCTCACAGTCCCCTAAGATTAGGGAGCAGTGCCTGGTGCATCCTATTTCACCATAGTCACAAGAAAAGTGATGGTGAATAACCTGGTACTGAATACAGCAGAGAATACCGACGGAAAACGTGAGGCTGCCATATTAAAAGGAGCGCTCTTTGTATTTATAATATAAATGGTTACGTACACTCAGAACAGGGGTGACAGACCCCCCTACAAGTCTGAAGACAATGGGTTCTCTAAAATAGATTACAGATTATGGGAGCATCATGTGACGCTCCCAGTCAATCACAATGCTCCATTCAGATGCTTGTGAGGTACTCTTATTTCCACCTTCAGTTCACATTTCTCTTGCCCTAAGAATGCATGAAGCGACACTCCTATATCCATAAAGAGGCTTGCCTAGCACCCTTATAAACTTATAATAAAGGTGTATAGGTCAAAAATTTTCATCATGCCATGCACAGAAGCTTTAAAGGAACACTGTCAGCTTTCTGTGGAACTTGTGTACCTTCTTTAAAATGAGTGCCTCTTGTCAGTTTCATTACCAGTGATGGTATGATTGGCCAAGTATTTTACCACAGTTTGGAACAATTCCTGTTTTTTTATTAAAAAAATATTCCTGTTCAGTCTGAACTTTCCTCTGCGGTCCACTGCTCCCACGTGTCCCCATGTTTCAATGGCGCTGACGACCGAGGACACTCATGCCTGTTGGTAATGCTATTTTTTAAGCCTTTTGACCAGAACATAAAAATATGTTCCGTATTTCACCCTGATCTCAGTAAAGTAGTTGTCTTTGAGAAAGGAGGGTTATTTTATGTATAAGCTGCTTCTGGAAAGTAAAGCCGTTGCTGAAAGATGTGTATCATGCTGTCACGATGACGCAGTATTAAATACAGCTTTACATTTCCAACTTTGTTTTGTAATGAAGCTAACAAGAGGCACCAGTTTTCAAAAGGTACTACAATCCCACAGAAAGCTGACAATGTCCCTTTTTTATAATTAAGTGTTTATTAGAGGTTTTGAGATAGACAAATGACAAGTTAAACAAACAGTTCAAAGCAAAACAAGAAATGTGAGAGAGAAATTCTTGGCCAGGGCAAATCCCCTTTGAGATACATCACTAAATGTTTTGCAAATTGTATAAACATTGAAGAAACACTTGAAACAATGGAAAGTGCATGAAAACTGAGTTCCAACGCAACTAGACTACTGTAGATTGCACATTATATTAACAATATCCGGAAGATGACCGGAAGAATTGTCTGTAGACAATTCATACTGACATGGTTGTTCTTTAGTAACCCAAGAGGTGGCGGTGATGCCTGCGGTACAGCCAAGTGTCTTATACCATCCACAAAGTGGGTACATTCTGCAATGACATGCATCCTGGAAAGCCTTGGTGCCATTCTAAAACTGAATACTCATTTTATAAGATTTAAAAAGCACAAAATAAGAAACAAAACCTAACCAAATGCAGAAACAATGCAATATTTCAGACACTGGACCACAGGCTTAATCCTCATTGGTCAGTTGAACTGCTGTATGCAAAAGCCTTTCAGCTCAATAACAATGTTTCTTGAATATCTCGTTAAAAACAGAAAAATCGTCCAAGTTATTCTGACTTACTGTTGTATTCATCAGTATTGCAATCATTCTTAAAAATCTTATTGAAAACTAGTTTACAATTCCGCAGTAAACAAAGCCTGCTTGATTTACATTCTACTAGCAAGGAAACAAATGGGGTTACCTGTCACAGTATGACAACTTTAACCCTATCAAAAGTGTTTGACAAAATAAAAAATAGTTCAGCCATACAGTAAATTACAAGACCCTTAGTTGAATTTCTGGATTCTAGTGACATTGCATCCCTAGAGTAGAACAATGTTACCAGTACCCCTTGGTGGAATTACTGTCTTGTAGTTCTAAGTTACCTAGATATATTGTATGTACCTATGTATATCTTCCTAAAGCCAATCTCTTGCAGCAGGTCATAACACATAGGATATCAGCCACAGGTGTCATATCCTCAAGATGACTTCTCAGCAGTTGACCCAGGGACCTCCACTTCCTGTTAACACATGGTGTCTTTAGGTACCAATAACAAGGGGAGATCCCTGACGCTCCTTAGTTCTTTTCAACCGCGACCATGCATGCATCTTCTCCTCCAGAGTCCTGCTTTCTTCAGTCATTGACAGGGCCCCTGGTGTTCTGCGGCAGAATTTTCTGATTTCTGCGGCAGGGCTCATTGACTTCTGCAGCAGCATTTTCTGATTTCTGCGGCATGATTTATTTATCTGGCAGAATGCAGTCCTGTCATTGGCTAAATATGATGTGATGTCATCGATGACACCATATGCTGAGCATAGAGGTGGGGCTTCAGGATAAACATGGTGGGAAAGAAAGCCTGACACTATGGAAAAACAGTATATTTATATGAAAATTCACCAAAAACAATGAAATTTGCGGCACTATATATATTCTGTGGCATGATGCAAATTCTGTGGCAAATTCCTCAACTGCAGAACCACAGAATTCCAGGGGCCTTGGTCACTGACAAAGAGTTCTACCAAACAAAGCTTCATCTCAACGGGCTCATCTATCGATGTCTTCGGATCCCTTTTTTCAAAAGTGTTCCTGTGGTCAATGAATCGCTAATACAGAGGATCTCTATGACATCTGTGTTCAGTGCTTGGTCCTGAACATGACACCCAGGAGTGTGTCCTCTGTAAGCAGTTTAACAAAGCCACAAAGTGTAACAGACTTTAACAGCTCTGAGAATTTCTCATGGAGCTTAAGGTTGCCCTTCCAGAGCTGTAGCAATGCTCCACAGCTGCAGAGCCTTCTATCTCCTTCTTAAGGTCTTGTCATTCTGGGGGGGGTGATCCTCCATCATCGATGAGCCATGGGGCTGGGAAGAAGCATGCTAATAAATCAAAGCATGTTTCTCCTGTGCCACCATCTTTGTTGATGCCGATCCTGAGTTCTGCCAAGAAGTCATGTATCAGAAAGGATCCCACTATTCTGACGCCTTCTCCTCCATTGATGGCTGTGGGTCCTTCTCTTGCCTCATCAATGATTCCTCTGTCAATGACAGGCTCTGGAACATGGCTCCAACATCCAACACTGCCACCTCCCACTTGCCTCTCAGGCCATCATCTATCGATAATGACTGCAGTTCCACCGACTGTTCTCCCATTGATGGTGGCTTCTTTGCCACACACCATTTTTTCATCAATGATATACTCGTTGACAGGTACTTCCGACCATTCGATGATTCCCTCATCGATGACCAACCAGATTTTTAGAGGTCTTGCAATGGCTCATCCATCATCAATGGTGTTGGAGTCTTATGTACACCCCTCATTGTGGACAGGACGATTGGCTCCTTTACTAGCAGCCATATCTTCAGTGTTGCCCATTCAATCTATGGTCCCTGCCTCTTCCGAGGGCAGCTGGCCTTGGTGGACATACAGGCATTGGTGAGCTCCATTATGGACCTTACCAAGTCCTCCCCTCACCAGTCAAGTGAGGTGGTGGTCCCAGCCTCTGCACCCTCCAGATCTTCCTCAGCCTCACGTACTGCCATTTCCTCCCAGCCTCCCCAGAATTTCAGATCACAGAGCTGGACATGGATGACCCATTCCTGCAGGAATGGGACATGGCAGATTTAGGGGGGAAGAGGATGACATAGACCAGGATCTTTAATCCCCCCCATGCCTCCTTGGTGGCTTCTTCCCTTCAAGGGGAACCTACACCTGACCTCCCCTGTTCTCCTCCTGATGACCCTTCCTTCTTGGATATTATGGTTAATCTTCAAAAAAACTTTGGTTTCCAGACAATGGAATGGGATACCTCTAGAAAAAAGTTGGCCCAATACCGAAAGGTCCCAGAGAGTCCAACTCTGGTGGTCCTACCTCTTGTGGATGTCTTTGAGGAGGCCATTTGGGCAGCTTGGCAACAGCCTTCAAAATTCGCTGCAATCCTCGCAAAGCAGACCACCTTTATTTGGACTCCGATGGACCATCCTTATTTTGCTTCTCTGCCACAGGCAGATTCAGTAGCATGGAATGCTGCACATGATAGGTCTGCTTGACCTCAACACGTGAGTTGCTTAACCCCCAGACAAAGAATCCAAAAAGCTGGATGTCATGGGGAAGAGGGTCTATGCCTCAGCTACAATGTCTCTCTGCATTCTTTATTTTATGGGACAAATCCTTAAGTATCAGGAGAAAATCCTCAAAGTCACTCAGGAATCAGTGCAATCTCTTCCAGTGGGTTCCTCTCAGGAGGAGCTTATGGCAAAACTTTCCAATGCTGCTGCTGTCTGCCACCAGCAGCTCAGGGCCACCTACAATGCCGTCGACTCTTTGGCTTGAGCCTTCTTGGCAGGAATGTGTCTCAGATGCCATGCATGGCTAGGGGTATAGGAATTTTCACAGGATTCACAACAATCCATCCTTAATGTTCCCTTTAAAGGAGATAAGCTTTTTGGGCCACAGGCACAGGATATTCTGAAGGATTTACATGACTCTGGTCATACCTTTCAGTCAGTCTGAACCCTGTACCACCTGCAAGCAAAGTCTGCTTATAGGGGGTCCTCTAGGGGTCATGCAAATCATGGCAGATCAACTACCAAGCGACAGCCTACTTCCAAGATAAAGGCCCAGTTAGCTATACCTGGACCAAGGACTATACCAAAAACCTCCCGATATGTCCCTGCTGCTTCTCAGCAGGGTCAGCCCTCAGCCTGAAGACCGAACTACGGCTGTAGGACCTGAGACCCTTCCCACAGCCAACAGGGGCAGGTGTTCCCTGCAGCTCAAAGGGTGGAAGGAGATTACTTCAGATTTTTGGATTCTTCAGCTGATACCATGTGGTCACATGCTGAATCTTGTAAGTCTTCCTCCTCCCTTGCCTCCTTGGGTCTCTCATTATACTCCAGATCATGCCTTAGTCTTATAGACAGAGCTAGATGCTCTACCATTAAAGCATGCCATTGAACTCGTCCCCACTCGGCTGAGGGGCTCTGGGTTCTACTGTTTTTTTCTGGTTATCAAATGGACGGGAGACCTGCATCCCATTCTGGACCCAAGAGGTCTCAACCTCTATATAAAATACTGGAAGTTCAGGATGGTGAATCTCCCCACCCTGCTCCCCTTGCTGAATGCCAGAGATTGGCTCTGTTCCTTGGATATGAAGGACGCATACCTCCATATCCTGATGCACCCTGCTCACTGGCAGCGTCTATGCTTCTAGTTTTGGGGCCATCACTTTCAGTTTAGGGCCTTCCCCTTTGGCTTCTCTTTAGCTCCAAGGGTGTTTACAAAATGCTTGGTGGCAGTGGCCATGGTCCTCCACAAAGAATGTCTGTGCATCTTTCCATACCTGGATGATTGGCTTCCAAATGCCTCATCACAACCACAGTTGGAGGTCACACTGGCCTGTACCCTTCAGATGTTCTTCTTAGTGGGCATTATGGTCAATCATCCAAAATCAATGATGAATCCATCCCAATGTCTCCCATACATAGGGGTGGTGCTCAACACCTCTCTAGGCAAAGCCTTTCTCCCCAAGGCTCGGGCGGATGCCATTCTTGCCCTGACACAGAGACTAGAGTCTTGTCAGTATGTCTCTGTGAGTGACTCCCTTTGCCTCCTGGGGCATTTGGCACTCACTGTCCTGAGTGTCCCCATGCCAGACTCAATATGAGGGTCCTTCAGTGGTCCCACAGGGTCCAATGGGACCAGAAGGAGGACAGATTTAATGCCCCAGTCATGTTGTCTTCCCCAGCACTTCATGCCATGCAATGGTGGAAATGAACAAACAATTTGATGCAGGGCATGCCGTTCCATTCTCCAGTCCTGAATCTGACATTAACCACGGACACCTCTTTGATGGGCTGTGGAGTTCACTTAGGGGAGATTCAGTCCCAGGGCTCTTGGACATGTGGAGAAGATCATCTCCATATCAATGCCCTGGAAATGAAGGCAGTTTTATATGCCCTACAGGCGTTCAAGACGTTACTCCCTCAGGGTTGCCTTCAAGTGCAATCAGACAGTTCAGTAATAGTTCACAACCTAAACAAACAGGGTGGCACCCATTCATGCCCTCTCTGCCGAGAATCCATAAGGGTGTGGTATTGGGTGCTCCAGAGAGGCATTCACCTTCTAGCTGTCCATATTTCAAGAGTGTCCAACACCCTGGCAGATGCCTTAAGCAGATCCACTCCAGAGGCCCATGAGTGAGAACTTCATGTGGATGTCTTGGACGCCGTATTTCCCCCAGTGGGGCCATCCAGAGCTGGACCTATTTGCATCTCGGCAGAATGCAAAACTGCCTCTCTACTGCTCTCTCAAGTGAGGTCCTGGAACTTTATGGGAGGATGTATTATCTCATTCCTAGACAGGAAGATTTCTTTACACTTTCTTACCCTTTCCTCTCTTACAGAGTACTCCTAAAATTGGTCAGAGACAGAGCATCAATGATTCTCATGGCCCCCTACTGGCTGAGACAGATTTAGTTCCCATTGTTTTTACAAGTCATTACCAGAGAACCCGTGCCTCTCACGATTTGCCAGGCCCTCCTGTCACAGAGACATGGCTCCTTCTTACACCCAGACCTTCTCTCTCCCTGCACCTGTATGCTTTGCTCCTATAGTCCTCTCCCATTTTAAGGTGTCCTCAAGGATGGCAGAAGTCCTACGGGCTGCCATAAAACCTTCTACTAGGTCTTTGTACACTATGAAATGGAACTGTTTCTCTGTTTGGGCATCCTCTAAGGGTTTGGACCCCTATGAGTGCTCCCCACAGAGCATATTGAACTGTTTGCTCTCTTTGTCTGACAGAGGGCTAAAATATTCTTCTATAAAAAGTCCAATTGTCAGCAATTTCTGCTTTTCATTTACCTGTGGACAACAAGCCATTGTACCAGTTGACCCTGATAAGGACCTTCCTGAAAGGTATCCTTCATTTGCAGCCCCCTATACGGGATCCAGTCCTGGTTTGGGATTTGAATTTTGTACTTGAAAAATTGACTTTAAGTCCATTTGAGCCTGCAGCTTCATGCAAGCTACAATATTTGTCATGGAAAACATTTTTTCTAGTGGTCATTACGTCTTGCAGACATATATCAGAGTTACAGGTGCTTATGTGCAAACCACCTTACTTACAATTTCATAAGGATTAGGTCTCCTTATGTACTAACCTTTCCTTTCTTCCTAAAGAGGTTTTGGAGTTTACTCTAAATCAGTCCATTCAAATGCCAGTATACTTTGTGGAGCATGAGAAACCGAGGAAGCCCTGTTTCACACTCTTGATGTGAATAGAACATTGAGAGTTTATCTTCTCCACACTGAACAGTTGCAAAAGACTGAGCAACGTTTTGTTTCTTTCGCCCCAGGAAGACAGGGCATTCAAGTTTTGAAGCAGTGCTTGTCCACATGGTTGGCCAACTGCATCATGTTTATCAATAAACGTGATGGCCTTGGGGAGAGGAGGGTTAGGGGCTTCCTTGCAGCCATCCACCTGGGGGGGTTGGGGCCCAGTCTCGGATGGGAGACATTGGGAAGAGGGCCAGCCGAAGGGCTGGATCTTGCCTGGGTGCCTCCAAGGCCTTTGGGGAGTGTCCAGTGTTGGCTGGGTGAGCCCCTGGGACCATGTTTATGGGATAATTTGTAGCCGTTTTACCCTCCTGGGTGGCAGTTGGTTTGGGAGCTCTCCCATGCTTTGGGCAGTTATACTGTCCTGTTCGGGTGCAGCCCAGATATTTTTCCTGGGCGAAGTTACGGAGGTGTTTTCCATCAAGAGAGAGCCTGCACCATGAGGTTTGAATCATGGATCCCAGAGAAGGAGTCAGAGGAGGAATGTCCCCTGAGAAGCTTTTTGCCCAGTCGGTTTCATTGGTTATACTTCCCAAGCATCTATAGAACTGGTTTGGATTTTTCCTTTCCTTTTCCCCCTAAACTGATTTCAGCAACTTTGTGACTTAAAGCGGTGAGTGTTTTTACTCAGAGCTCATATGTTAGTCTGCTGAACTCCATGAAGCCCGTGTTTTTCGTTTTCATTTTATTCTTTGTTAACTGGGTAAGGACACTGGACCAATGGTCCATTTTCAGGCCCAACCCAGACAAAAACAGATAGAAACACAAGACATCTACAACAATTATACATATTACAAATAACAATTACAAACAAATATAGACAATGGGTGCTGCTTTAACTTTAGTTTAAAATTTGAAACAGAAGTAGCATGTCTAATGCTAACTGGAAGAGCATTCCAGAAGGTGGGAGCAGCCATTGAAAATGCTCTTTGACTAATCTTAAGCCTATGCTGGGGAATATTAAATAAGGGACCATTCGCTGACCTCAAACAAGGTAATGATTGTCTTCTAGAAACTAGTTCAGAAAGGGGAAAAATAGATTTAAAATGAGAACATTTAAACTTCAAACACTCCACTGAATATTCAATCCAACAATTAGGTGGTAACCAACCCAGGTGTGAATAAAGGCAACAATGATGAGTGTGACTAGGGGCTGCAAGAACAAATTTGCAGATATTATTGTAGGTAACAGTCAAAGCATATAACTCTTTACACCCAGTATTGAAATAAATTCCAGATACATAGTCAAAATGGGGAAGAAGTGACCCAATAGCAATTGCTTTCTTTGTCTCTAATGTAAAATAAGATTTAAATGTATATAATAACCCTAATTTCTGATTAATCATTTTAATAATAGATTGTACCTGATGAGAAAATGTTAACTATGGATCCAAGGATACCCCAAGGTATCTAAACTGAGAAACTTGCTCTAACAAAAGGCCCTGATGATTAAATGTAGCTGACCTCGGGTTGTCCTCCAGCATAGATGGCAAACCGAAAAGCATAACTTTAGTTTTACTTGAATTTAAGACCATAGTATTACAAGTCAACCAAGAACAAACATCACCAAAATCTTTATCCAAAACAGTGGAAAGTTCAGATACTGACTTGGATTGAGCAAAGATTATTAAGTCATCCACATATAGAAAAGTGCCACTAGATTACAGACTTGAGGTAACTGATTAACAAAAATAGAAAACAATAAAGGGCCCAAGATGGACCCTTGCGGTACACCACAGTGAATGGAGGACACATACGAGACAACAGAACCAACCTGAACATATTGGCATCTATTACTTAGATAATCACCAACCCAAGCAATGACTGCTTCAGAAAAAACAATATTGTACAGTTTAGAACAAGTAAGATCATGGTCAATCAATCAAATGCCTTGGTCAGGTCCACGAACACCGCCCCCCATCATCCTCCCTTTCTCAAAGCCACACGGGACGTTGTCTATGAACCCGACCAAGGTAGTCCTCATTCCATGAAACTTATAGAAACCATGCTGTTGCTTAGCCAACAAGTCATAAGTCCCCAAATAATCATTTATCTGCTTGTCCACTAATTTGTCAAGCAGTTTACCAAGTGGATTCAAAATTGAAATGGGTCTGAAATCATCTAAGGTAATTTATTACTTTTTGGGGGGACTAGGCTCACTCTTGCTTTCTTCCATTCGGTAGGGAATACACAAGTTGCTAAAGATAAGTTAAATACATAACACAGAGGGTCAATAATGAATGGGGTAGCTAGTTTTAAGAAGCATCAGTCTAGCCGTCCCCACAATCACTGATTCTATCTGAGATAGACTGCAAAAGTTTCAGAACTTCTTGTGGAGCAACACCATTAAATAACAATCGGAGTCTATTTACCAAAACATCTTCTGACTTGGGTTTAGTGTCATCAGGCTGTGAGGAAAGTACTTCCATAGCTAGATAAGTCAGTGCATTTGTTGTTCAGCAATTCAACAATTTCTGCATTGTCAACCATAACTTTCTGAATATCAGCTCTAGGTTTAGGGGACAACAAAGAGTTAATATTGTCCCAGAATATCTTGGGGTTAGCCCAACTGGCTTCAAAATGTTCCCGGAAGTAATTATTTTTGCTTTTCTAACCTCTGATGACACTAAATCCCTAAGCCTACAATAAAAATTAATTGATGCAATACTAGGAAGCCTTTTAAATTTAGACCAAGCTACATTTCTGTCCTTAATCAGTTTCTTAATAGCAGGACGAGACCACGGAGCAGGAGTACCTTGACATCGTAAAGTACTCAGAGGAAAAAGAATTTCCTGAATAGGAAGTAACTGCCTACAAAAGAAATCCAGTGCCGCATTAACACCCGGGATACATTAAAAAAAAGACCAATCAATGGCACCTAAAGGAGAATATAGTAAAGGGATAGTAATCTTCTTAAACGATCTAACTGGAACCAAATTGGGGGGGGGTCATGGTGTTAAAAATTCATCACACAATATATGATGATGATAACAATTTATTTTTAAACAGGATACAAACCGTTAGGTTGGAGCCTATTTTCAACAGTGTCCTGTGGATTAATACTCATATAACAAACAAACATTCGATAATACATATATTAGACATATTCCCTAACTGACAACAGCATACATTTAACTCTTCACTCACACTAGTATACAAACAAATTACATATAAGATTTATAAAAACAATAATATAAAACAGTTATCTACTATCTAAAGCAAGTACAGTTCACATGCAAGTATATTTTTAGAGCTTTCTTAAACTGAGAATGCCCATGTATTAATTTTATTTTCCTAGGTGATCTGTTCCAATGAACAGCAAGGTTATTCTGCATATGGTCACTGAAATAGTCAGCCAAAACTCCAGGATTAGCTATTCTACTCTTCTTATTAGTCAAAAGAGCTGGTTGTCTTCTGGATTACATGTTTGGCTTTTAAACCCAAAGATGTGAGAGTTCGAAGGGACATATATATACAAACTGGCTTTAAGAGACTTGGGGCCAGATATTCAAAGCTTTGCCCCTGGGCTAAATTAGCACTGCACAGCTGGCAAACTTAGCCTGGAGCACAAAGCAAGCTATATTCAGAAGGAATAGCCCGGGGCAAACAGTGTCTGAATATAGCAGGGAATGAGGCCGGGCAAACTGGGCTGGGAGCGCAGGGCAAACTTAACCCTGGAATAAGACAGCTCTGAATATAGCGACCAGGAAGTACAGACCACAACCGCGACACAGTGCACAGCGATGTGAAGGTAGCTAGAGGTGACTTATGAGGCCAATGTGTGTTCCAACAAATGCATGGACCCAGTACAGCTGCAGGGAACAGCCTATGGGAAGGTACAGTGTGCAAAACAGTATAATATTCCCCGAACCATTTGCGCAGAGCTAATGTGTTTGCACAGGATTAGTGCAGAGCTAAGCTGCTTGCCCAGTGCAAACAAATTTACCCGGCACTAAACATTGCCATATTCAAAAGTGACATGCAAATGAGCCTACTCAGGTAGTGTCTGGGCAAACATCCAGATTAGCATCTCATTATGCCCTGATTTGCATGCAGTTTGCCCAGCGTTACTGCAGGGTCCCACAGAGCCACCTGTAGGTCAGTCTGGAAGTACAGGAACTGGCCAGGTCAGACCACAACTCCACCTGTAGGTCTGCCTGGCAGTGCATGATGACAGCTGCAGGCTACATGTACACAGTACAGCATAGCATATTGTACCCCAGGGGACAGCACAGCATAGGCACAGGTGGTGGTGGTGCTGCATGCAACTGTAACACCGTAGGGCATGCTATAGTGCACAGCAGACACTACAGTAGCAAGGGGGCCAGTAGTGTGTGGGACACAGCACTGCCTATGGTGTGTAGGGCAGTGATACTGACTGCACTGTACACAGTGACAGGCCCAACTTGCAGGTGATCCACAGATGCTGCACCTGTGGCATCGGATGCACACAGTGACATATACATGGCCGGCTGTGTGGGCTGTGGCATCTGTACAGTTGTGCTGTATGTGGCTGGGGGGGCATGTAGGATCCAACAGGCACACAGGCAGTAGAGTATTCCCACTACTGGCCCATGTGCACTGCATGCTGTGTCTCAGTCCGGTGGCCACACCTGGGCTGTGGTGAGGTCTGGCCACCTGTACACCCTCCCCTCAATGGCCACCATGCCCACAGTGCTGCCTGTGTGTGCTGGCATGTGTTGGGCACCACAGCTGTATGGTCTGCAGGTGTGTACTGTATGGCCACACTACCGTGATGTCCCCTGTGGGCACGATCACCCCTTGCTGCCTGTGCATGGCTGGGACCTGTGGCAGCTGTTGGCATCATGGTGTTGCCATCAGTGAGCAGAATGTGTCCCCCATGTCTGACAGTTTCTAAGTGTCATACTCATATGTTAGGGTCGCGCAAGCCGCGCTAATGCCACGCTAACACCATGCAAAGCAACAATGTCACACAAAGCTGTTTGCCCAGGGTTAAAACTAGCTTTTCCTGGGCAGTAATTTGTACCATGCTATGGGTCACGCTAAGTCACGCTAAACACTGTAGCCCGGCGCTAGTCGCTGAATATCTCATTGTGCCTGTATTAATGTTCACTTTGTCCCTTGCATATAATTATGGTTTGCCTGGCGCTAATGCTGTTTGCCCACACTATTTGGCTTTTTGAATATAGCAGTCCCACGCTAAACCCATGCAAACATTTTTAACCCGGCGCAAAGCTTTGAATATCTGGCCCTTAGTATATTACCTTTTATGGACATTTAATTATTCTTTCTTAAGGACTGTTTTATTCTTTCTTTAATATATCTCACTGAGGGTTATAGTTTTATTTTTTATTTTTTGGGGGGTGAGTTTTGAAGATTGTGGAGTTTGACTAATTCATCTAGTTTAGTGTGAGGATTATTTATGCTGTGTATTATAAATTACTGCTGCTGGGGGTATAAGCTGGCAATATGTGCTGGGAACGTTCTTCGATGGGCAGATGCTACTTCCCCTCCAGGCTGAGGAGTCTACGCCCCTTTGACTGTCCCCCACTGCCGTCTGAGGCTTATATGCACTTTCAGGCCTTTGGGATAGCATAGAGGGGTCAGAGGGGTGGGGCTCCAAGCCTGGCAGGAGTGGTGGAATGGGGTGGGATGATTGGGTAGTGGGTTCAAGGAGGCACCCTGGGGCAAAATAGGTCCAGAAAAGGGGTCCTCACTGCCTGGTTCCCATACCCAAGGGCTCCACTGTTGGTGGGTGTGTAACGAGCTCTTCCAAGGCCACTCATCCAACTCAGGTGGTGTTATGCAATGCCAGGTCGATTAAGAAGAAGACAGCAACAATTGCTGATCTTGTTGGAACCTTGAACCTGGCTTGCATCACTGAGACCTGACTGGATGAAAATGCTGGTCCGGTGTTGGAATCAGCAGTTCCAGCCATGTACTCAGTGATAACACTGCCCAAGATTGGATTGTAGGGGTGGGGTGTAGCCATTTGTTTTAAGAGGGAACTGGGCCTTGTAGAGGTACTAGTGGGAGCCACCAGATCCTTTGAGTGTATCATGGGTGCAGGTTTGGGTTGCAGAATTCTTGTCGTCTACTGTCCACCTGGAGATGAGAAAGTTTTCCGGCATGAAGTTGCGGACTTCATGATCTATCTGGTGTTGGAATCCTCCAGGTGGTTGGTTCTGGGGTACTTCAGGGCCTGGATCGATGATGAGCTCTCGCCTTTTGGTCAGAACTTCCTCCAACTGATGATTTTGTTGGGCTTCAAACAGGAAGTTACCACTGTGACCCATAATCGGGGTCGCTCTCTGAATCTGGTGTTCCTCCTGGGGACGGAAGTCTTTGATCTGGTAGTGGAACCAATTGGACGGTTCGACCATCACACTGTAGGGCTGAGTTTTGTGGCTCCTCCCTACAGACCTGCCCTTTCAGAGATGATCCGGTACCGCTTTTTAAGGGGTGTAACCCCTGAGGGTCCAATGGTGGTGCTGGACCCATCGAGTAGGTCGTTGGAATGCTTGGATCCAGGGGATCTGGTATTGTACTATAATGGTGCAGTATTGAGTACCCTGGATTCTATAGCTCCTGTATGGGTTCACCCTCTCACTCTTTGCCTTTGGTCCCCTTGGTTTGATGGGACTCTGAAGGAGTTGAGGTGAGTGGGGCGAAGGTAGGAACGGGTTTGGCAGAAATCTGGCTTGGAGGATGACAGGCTTAGACTGATGGCCCATTACTCAGACTATCAGTCAGCAATCTCCCGTAAGAAGGCAGAGTTCCTGTCCAGGAAGATTGCTGCAGCAGGGAATCAACTGGGTCAGCTCTTCCGGACTGTTGACAGGCTGTGCAATCCAACCTGTCTTCAGAATAGGAGCACTTTTTCACAATCTAAGTGTGATGAGTTTGCTCAATTCTTTGCAGACAAGGTTGCCACCATCAGGTCAGAGATCTGTCTGACTTGTTCAAATGAGTGTTGTAGAGGCCAGTGGGAGATCACAGGCACCAGCCTGCCTGAATGAACTTTGACCAGCTGGTGATAATGGATATCATGAAAATTGTCCATGGCTTGTGACCGACTTACTGTAGTTTGGATCCTCATCCAACCCACCTCCTTGTGGGGTGCATGGAGGTCATCAGGTCAGTCCTGGTGGAGAAGGTCTGGTGCTCATTGGAAAAGGGTGTTTCTGAGCTCCTTGAAAGAGGCAGTGGTGACACCTCTTTTGAGGAAATCTTCCCTCGACCCAGACTGTCTCGTGAACTACTGACCAGTCTCTAACCTGCCCTTTGTGAGCAAGGTTATTGAGAAGGTAGTTGTGTTGCAGCTCAAGGACTTTCTTACCACCCATGAGGTCCATGATCCTCTCCAGTCTGGTTTCAGGAAGAGACATAGTACCAAGATGGCTCTGGTTCAGGTACCTAATGATCTCCTGATAGCGAGAGATCGTCGAAGCTGCTCGATCTTGGTGCTTCTTGATCTCTCTGTGGCGTTTGACACTATGGACCATGGGGTGTTTCTGGAATACCTGCAGCTATTTTGTGGACTGTCTGGGACAGTCCTCAGGTGGTTCCATTCTTTCCTCACAGGTAGGTCTCAGAAAGTGGTGTCGGGGAATTTTTCCTTGGCCCCTCTCTCCCTGCCATGTGGGGTGCTGCAGGATTCTGTGCTTCCCCCCATGTTGCTTGCAGTGTACATGCTGCTGTTGGGAGACATTATATGGTGGTATGGGCTGAGTTTTCACTGCTATGCAGATGATACTTAGCTGTATATGTCCTTTGTACCTGAACAGAATGATGCTACCTCAGTCTTCAACAACTGCCTAGCTGAGATTCAGGACTGGGTGAGTGCCAGCTGATTGAGTTTGAATCTGGATAAAACTGAGGTGTTGGTGGTGGACCCAGGTCATCGGGTAGAGGGGTTATCTCCTGGTCAGCCATCTGGCCTTATGCTGGGGGCAACCAGTTGAGGTCCTCTGAATAGGTGTGAAATCTGGGTGTTGTGCTTTGATGGCAAGCTGACTCTTAAATCTCAGGTGTCAGCAGTTGTCAAGTCCTCTTTTTACCATCTGAGGAACATCACTCGAATAAAGCACCTTGTTCCTCTTGTTGACCTTCCGATGTTGGTCCACGCCTTTGTGACCTCACGCCTTGACTACTGCAACACTCTATATCTAGGGCTACCAGGGGTGGACATCTATCTCCTGCAGCTGGTGCAGAACATGGCAGCCAGGTTGTTGACAGGTTTGTCGAGATCTAGGCATATCTCACCTGTGCTTCACAAACTGCACTGGTTGCCTGTGTTGTGGGGGATCACCTTCAAGGTCACTTTGCTGACCTACAAAGCCCTACACAGACAGGAACCACGCTATCTGCAAGACTTCCTTCAACCCTACTACCCCCTCCACCCACTCCACTCCTCCTATGAGGGATTGCTAGAGATTCCCAGGGTTCGCCTTCGGATGTAGGGGGCCAGGGCTTTTTCTTTTATGGCCCTGACCCTGTGGAACTCTCTACCTTGTCGGATTAGAGAGTGCCTGTCCACTGAGACAATTAAATCTGCATTGAAAATCTATTTATTTGAGTTAACATTTGTGGATACTGTTTAGAGGATAATTTATTGCACTGCTTGTTTTAATTTGCATGTTTTATCTGTGAATATTTATGTTTTTATCATGTACAAGCGCTTTGGTATTGGAAAAGCACTTTTTAAAAACAAACTGTGACTTGACTTGACCTTAACAAATATGACAAACCTCTTACAGGGGCTGTGAAACCCCACTCCACTACAAAGAGTGGCATGGCTGTCTCTACGGCATGATAGGGGCATCTCTGCCTTGGAAATTTGCGGAACCGCCACCTGGTCTACTATATGCATGTTCACAAAACACTACAGTTTGGACATTGCTTCTAAAAAGTAGACCAACTTTGAACCATCCTTCAGGGCCTCCTGTCCTAATTTACTAAGGTTCACTTCCTCCTCCCTCAGGCATGATAACTGCTTGGGATTCTTCCCATGTATTGTGAACTGCTGCAATATATTTGCTTGAAGAAGATAATACAGTTGCATAAGAACTTACTGTAGCAGTAAATCTTTGAGAGTATCTCTTGCAGCAGGTCATGCTGCTTCCCGTCTTCCCCCTTGCTACTACTTCAGAAGGGCACCTCACTCCAGTCTAATTACTGATGCTTTGTGCTACTCCCTTTTTGTTGTTCTCCTTGGTCCCCATCGGAGTCCGCTGGGTTTATTCTAATTTTCAGCCGCTCTGATGGAAAAGACCTGAGGAGTGTCAGGGACCTCCCCTTTTTATAGGTGCCCAAAGACACCACATGGTAACAGGAGGGGGGGTTCCCTGGGTCGACTGCTGAGAAGTCATCTGGAGGGTATGACACCTGCTGCTGGTATTCATGTGTTGTGACCTGCTGCAAGACATACTCTTGAAGATTTACTGTTAATGGTAGGTTTTTATGCAACTGTACTGTACATATATATATCTAGACAGATAAATAGACAGACAGACAGAGATAGATCCAGTTAGATAAAGACAGAGGTGGAGAGATAGATAGATACATAGATAGATAGACAGACAGATAGACAGAAATACAGAGAGATAGATACAGTATGTAGATACCATCGCTAGATAGATAGAGATATAGCTAGAGACTGTACATAGATAGATAGCTAGATAGATACAGAGATAGAGACAGAGATAGACAGATAGAAAAACAGATAGACAGACAGACATAGATAGATAGATACTGACGATAGATAGATACTGATGATAGATATTGACGATAGATAGAGACAGAGATAGAGACAGAGACAGACAGACAGAAAGAAAGACAGATAGATACTGATGATAGATACTGATGATAGAGAAGATAGATAAAGCTAGATTGGATACATAGATACTGTAGATAGATAGATGGACAGATAGATGGATACTGTCTGTAGATAGATAGCTAGACAGACAGACAGACTGTTGTATACTTTGCAAAAAAAAATGTCATTAAATCACCAGTTAAGCTGACTTATGTCTGAATATTACATTTTTTCAAAATTGTTCCTGTGGGATCCGGGGTTCATTAATAGCAAGAAGAAATGCAGTATTAAGGTAAAAAAATTTCCTCTGAGCCATGGCGAATCTTTGGTATGGTGTTTCCATGAATGTGTGACACAGTGTTGGTGCTGCACTGCCATAAGTTTGGCACCTTTGGTGCACCTGAAAAGCCGGTGCTGAAATTATGTCAATGGGCTGCGCCAACCCTGCATCATACAATCATTCAAAGCCTTTGAGAAACACTACACCACAGACCCATCATGGCTCGTGGGATTTTTTTAAAAACCTGATTCTGTATTTCCTTACTTTTGTAGCACAACGGTAAGCCCTAAATGTAGTTCTTTTGCGATGAACAACGTGCTTAAAGAGACGTTGACCCCACTGGGATAACTTTGGAAAAATATAATATTTAGCCATAATTCAGCTTGTATTTCACATTTTTACTGTAATTCTCACCCTTATGTCTTTATAACTAAGAACATTTGCATGAACACAGGAGTTGGGCTTCTCTGCTCTGGCTGCTTGCCTACACCTGACATCACAGTTCTGTTTATGAAATCACAGTCTGTTGCCATGGAGATGCAAGGGATTATGATATCAGATGCAGCAAGCAGCCAGAACAGATAAAGTCTGTGGGACATTAACCTTGTTTTTTTTGCAGTTGTCCTCAGTGATAAAGTTGAAAAGGTAAGGAATTATAGAAAATATATAAAATAGAAAATAAATTGTGTCTAAATGTAACATTTTTCAAAGATTTTCCAGTATGTCAGGGGTCATTTAAATCTATCTGGTTTGTTCTGCATTGCAGAGAGTACTGTAATTGTCATGGTGACACTGATATCATTTTCAGGATATCAGTGGCTGGCTCCCTCTCCCTGGGCTAAGACACAGATATGGCACACCGATGAGCCCAAATGAGGACGAACCCTGTCTCTGTGTCTGCTGTTCTTAGCTTTGCTGATTGTACTTTGAGGCCTGCTGGCACCATGCAATTCTGCTTAAAGCTGAGCCTGTCCAAACTCTGTCATGGGGATTTGCATATGTTTCCCATTATGCTTTGCATCATTGGGTATGTGCAGTTGTGTTTTGTTTAATTTTCATTAGGTTAATCAAAATTCTGAATATGGTGCATCATCTATCTTTTTTTTTACAGGTCCAACCCCTCTGACCCTGGACCCCAATACTGCCAGTCCTGAGCTCCTTCTGTCTGAGGATCTGACCAGTGTGAGTTATGGTGACACAACACAGCAACTGCCCGACAACCCGGAGAGGTTCAATCCATGTACCTGTGTGCTGGGATCAGAGGGATTCACATCTGGGAAACACTACTGGGAGGTGAAGGTGGGGAACAAGACCAGATGGGACGTGGGCGTGGCCAGAGAGTCCATCAACAGGAAGGGGACAATCACACCAATACCTGAGAATGGATACTGGGCTGTCTGGCTGAGGGACAGCAATAAATATGGGGCCTTTGATTCGGCTCCGAGAGATCTACACCTGAGTGTGAAACCCACAAAGATCGGAGTGTATCTGGACTATGAGGGAGGACAGGTGTCATATTACAACGCTGATGATATGTCTCATGTCTACACCTTTGTTGACACTTTCACTGAGAAACTCCACCTTTACTTAAGCCCTTGTAATAAGGATAAAGGCAAAAATACTGAACCTCTGAAACTTGTATCCAAAGTCATATTATAAACTGGTTGTCATTTGGGTCAGTGGGTCACACATGTCTGTTTCCAATCCAATCAGAAGCCAACAAGGTTTGCCTTTCTGGCCCAAGCTTGTCCCCTCTGTATCTCTGGCTCTTACCTCCCCAATGTCAAACCTATTGAGCTTAGCCCTGTCCCCCATGACTGGGTCTGGCACAACCAGACTGCAACCTCCCACCTTCTCTAGAGTATGGAAGCAAGAGAGCCCATTCTGTGGGGACTGGCCAGTGGCCAATGGCTAGTGACAGGGAACTCAACCCAAGCATGCCCAAAATCATCTTATTTTTTTAAACTTTCTTTATACTCATTGGGGCTGTGCGGAAACATGTGGCCCCCTATTAGCCTGGTATGCTGACCCCTCAAGCTCCACTTGGCCTAGCCTCTGCCTCAAAGATGGGACGGGGAGAATGGTGACTTACCTCTCATGGAGGGTCCCTTGGGGGGGACTGGGGAAGAGATTTCATCATCCTTCAGCCCCTGCCAGCCACTGGGCTTTGTTCGGACCAAGAGAGTGTGGGTCAATCTGGGCCTCATATTGGTTGCTCCAAGGGGATTTTCTTTGCAGGGCCAAAGGAGGATGCGCGCAATGATGCCAGCATGCCAAGCCACATGCTCCTGCACAGCCTACATAGGCGTCTGCCTCCTCCGTGCCCATCCAAAGTGGTCCTAGCTGCAGAGGCATGCAGTCACCACTGGGTTCCACTGCGATGCTGGGAACCATAGTCGCCCTCCCCAGGAGAGGCGAGCTTGCCTGACGGTTGCTCAATCTTGCTCCTCTTTTTAGTGCTTCCTCAGCTAACCAGGGGGATCCCTTCTCTATGTTTATGTTATCCAAAACATGCTAGACATCTTGGACCTCCCTACTCAGGAGTCCATCCAGGGTGAGAATGAGGAAAAAGATTATAGGGAGATGAAAGGTCTCCCACCTCCTAAAAGGCCGTGCCTATCTATAATGATGAAAAAAAAAATGCTATGAAACTGCTTCAAACCCCCACTTCTGTGGCAGAGGTTGACAAGCAGGCCGAAAAAAATATAATAAAATAAATAAATGCAGATATCAATTGTCTAAAAATAAAGCCGAGTGCCTGTCTGTACACCCCAGCCATGAGAGTATAGTACAGCAGGCAGCTTGTGAGAAAGTTGGGATCTCCTCATCCTCCCTACCCCCAGACACAGACTCCAGAAGAATAGTTTTCATAGCAAAGAAAATGTACACCACAGCTGCTTATCAAACATGGCTCAGTTGGTAGCACATCCGCCTCTGGACCAGAAGGTCATGGATTCTCATCCCACAACGGGATTGGGCTTGCACCTAAAAATCGCTGGCATTCGAGTGCAGTATTGGGGGTGCTGTACTGCTGGGGTGTGCCGTCCTTCGGATGAGATGTTAAACCGAGGTCCCTTCTACCCGTCCTGGTGTTGTCCTGGTGGGTGTCTGGGTGGAAGTAAAAGAACCCAGGGCACTCTTCGCAAAGAGTAGGGGACATTCCTGGTGTCCTGGCCAACATTCCCCTTCACATAAACCGATTCATGCAATTATCCAGGCTGTGTGTGGGTGATGATGTGCGATATGGCCGCCACCACACATTCAGTCACTTTACTACCAGTCTAGCATTGCTTGTAAAGTGCTTTGGGATACACTGTGTATGAAAAGCGCTATATAAATGCTGATTCTTCTTCTTCTTCTTCTTCCTAGATGACTTCCATGGCCAAATATCAGAAAGCACTCTGGATTTTTGTCCTGACCATTACCCTCAAGGGATTAGATACAATGGTACAGGAGCTGGTGGATGTAGCAAAAACTGCCCTGGAAGCTATGAAGTACCAATTCCACATGGCAGATGACAACAATGATGCCACCTCCTGAGCCATGGCCCATGATATCTCTCTGAGGCACGTTGCCTGGCTTACAACTACCAATCTAACACCAGGCACCCAGTCTAAGGCCATGGACTTTACCTGTGATCAAATCATATTGTTCAGTTCTAGAACGACAGACCACAACAAGGCCTTGGCTAAACCTAATTCTTCTGCTCCACAGAAATTAACTCAAGGGCAGTAGGGGAGAAGGTTATTTTCCAAGGCCTTACATTCTCTACCCCGAGTTTGAATTCTCACAGTACAGGGGTGCTTTCAGAGGGAGGGGCAGAAGGTCCACTTCTACCCAGCCAGCAGCTTCTCAGTCTAAGCCCTGATGCGAGGATAGAGCTCAAGTGTGCCCAGGTGTCAAAGCCTCTAACCCCAACACAGGTGTTACCATGGGAGTTGGAGGTAAAAAACCTTCTATCTCTATGAGTGGTGGAGGTGGACCCAGCCCATGAAACGGGACGAGGGCCTCTACTCCAAGCCTGTTCCTGCTGCATCTGCTCCTTCTGGCCCTGTTGGCATCCCACATTACCAGTATATTAATATGCCAACCGCAACCTGCCTCTGATCTCCTGGATGAAAGCCCCTTGCACACTAGTGGGATGGTTACCAGTACTCACAGCTTTAACAGCACCCATTTCATCTCCCAAATACTCCGACACACCCATCTGCTACTGCGCCCATGAATGATCTTACCACCAAAATATTTCTCCTTATTCCTTTTATCAGGAGTCAAGTCATGACAGTCAACAACAAAAAAAAAAGAGTACAAGGAAAAAAACACTTGTCACAGTCACAGCAGATACCTGAAGGAACTCATAAAAAGACTAATACTGTTACTCTTGCTTGTATTGGGTAACATACACCCCAACCCTGGACCACTGCTAGCTAACCTAACATAGATTAGGGTCTCTCTCGCTAGCTAGCGTTAACATCTGTAGCCTTGCCAAAAAACTTGATGCCCTCACTGCCTGGACCATTCAGCACAGCCCGGATATACTAGCTGTAGTTGAGACACGGCTGCCTCCAATTATCCCTGACACTACTGTAGCTATTCCTGGGTATACATTCTTACAGCAGGACCAGCTATCCAAGAAAGGAGGCGGCTGTGCCGTATACCTAACAGATCCACTGGTAGGGCATGTCCTGACCCTACCCATTACTGGCAATGAGCTCCAGGACCTTGCTATTAAGGACATTCTTGGAGCACATAACAAAGTTCTGATGATAGCATCAGTATATATCCCACTCAAATTTACAACAGCTTGCCTGCACCCACTCCTTACCTGCATTTCCAGCCTAAATCTATACTACTTGGGGATTTTAATGTTAACTGGCTTGCCCCAAGTGCAAGCCACAATAAGGATGTCCTTGCAGCAGCAAACTTTACCCAACTAGTTACCTCAGCCACCAGGAACAACTATAGAGCAGGGAGCAGTACCTTACTAGACTGGAAAATCTCAAACCTCCCTGACCATATCAGCCACACCAAAACCCTCCCTGATGCCATCAGTGACTATTCTCCTGCCCTGTGCTTATGGTCAAATAAATTCATAAAACTACCCCTCAAAAACTTCAACAGTTGGATGCTAATCAGGGATCACTTCAGACCACTTAAGGCACTCCTGTGTCAACTAGAATGGTCCCCAGTCGACACCGACCAGGATGTAGATACTGCTCTACAATACTTTATCACACAGTTCAACACTGCGTGTGATATTCGTGCCCCATTTAAGAAATGCAAAATTAAAGGCCTTGACAATCCCTGGATAACAAGCAAACTTCTGGACCAACTGAAAGCACGGGACCTCCTATGGGCCCGAGCCAGAGCATCTGGAAGCCAAGCAGACACTCAGGCATACAGGGCCACCAGGAATGCCTGCACTAGTGCTATCCACTCTGAAAAAGCCAGTTATTACAGGAGCGCCGTATCAAAATCCTGGTCTGACAGAAGGAGATTGTGGAAAAACCCTCTCTGATGTGTTAGGGAAAGATTCCAAAACAAGAACTAACATGTTGAAAGTAGACGGCCACAATACCTTGGACCCTGCCACAATTGCCAACACTTTTAATCATACTTTTCTTGATCTCAGTCATGTGCTTTCCCCTAACTTCTTTGACACTAATCTTACAACGGCCTCCCTGTATCACTGGTCTCAGGACATAAATCATCCACATTTTTACTTCAAGTCAGTTACTGAAAGGGACGCCAAGAAATACATCCTCAAGGTAGTTGGAAAAACTAGATCAAGTGGGGACACTCTTGACATGAAGCTCATCACCCTCACCCTGGATGAGGTCCTGCAACCCCTCACCAAGATTATTAACTGGTCCCTTAATCTCTCCCAGTTCCCTTTCAAGTGGAAGTATGCCCTCATGACCACAATTCACAAGTTTGGAGATAGGGCATTACACAATAACTACAGACCCACCTCCATCCTACCCCCTTTATCGAAGGCGCTTGAAACAATTGTCTCAGACCAACTGGTGGAGTACTTGGAGAAATGCAACTTCCAGTGTCCCCAGCAGCATGAGTTTAGAAAAGGCCACAGCACCAACTCTGCCCTCCTTGAATTTACAGGTCATGTTCATCTAGCACTGGACCAAGGACAACTTGCTGGTGCCACCTTTATAGACCCCTCGAAGGCTTTCAGTACGGTCAGCCACCCACTACTTTTGGAACAACTTGGCAACTTAGGTCTCTCTTATGGATACTTTAAAATTGTTCAACAGTTATCTCTCCAACTGGTCACAACAAGTTAGGATTGGTGACTCCCTCTCTGCCAGACTACCTGTCTGGGCTGGTGTTCCCCAAGGATCAATTCTGGGACCCTTTCTCTTCAGCATCTTCATGAACAATCTCCCGTCTGTCTGTGATAAAAAGATTATCCTGTATGCAGACGATGCAGTGATCTTTTCTAAGAATTCTAATTCCTCCCTCCCTCCTGAAGAAACAAATGCAGGAAAGTTTCACGCAAGTTGAGGTCTAGTTTGTCTCACAGAAACTACTACTAAATTACAATAAAACAAAGACCATGATATTCCATGGCATACACAGCAAGCATAAGCAACTACAGCTAGCTATCAAAAACAGCTCAGGTGTGACCCTGGACCAGACGCAAACATTCAAATACCTTGGTGTAACCCTGGACCCTACACTGTCCTTCTCCAACCATATCGATGCTGTTGCAAAATCCATAAATATCCATATTGGCATTCTCCACAAACATAAACACTGCCTGACACATGACACCCTTAAACTAGCAATACACAGCTCTATTGTCTCAATCATAGACTACTGACTTGTCATCTATGGAGCAGCCACAACTACAGCGCTGCGGCGTATAGTTACAGCACTGAACAAGGCCTGCAGACTCCTTACTGGAACTGCACACCGTACGCATACCTGCGATCTCTATGAACAGTTAAATTGGCTGCAACTACAGGGAAGGATAACATACCAAACCTGTTTATTAGTCAAAAAATCACTGATGGGACTCATGCCCCCTGGGGTTCGGTCCCTCATAAGCCCAGGCAACTGCTGACTTACCACAAGAAGCTCTGAGAATGTTGCATTATCTGTTCCCCATTGTCGCACCTCCCAAGGCCAGCGTTTTTTTGCAGGAAGATCCCCCAAGATGTTCAATTCCCTGGGCAGTGAACTAACCAACTTAAACACCCTCCGCTCGTTCAAACACAAACTATGCCAAATGCTTGTTTCCAGGGCTACCTGTGACTGTTTCACTTAAATTCCCTACCTGTCTCTCCCTTTTTCCCCCACCTCCCTACATTTCTACACCCTAGCAAACCACCGCCCTTCCTAATTTCTACACCACTCCCTTCTACTTGCGTCTCTTTGCCATTCTATGCCCACTCTCACTTTCTATTCTCTACTTTACCTGCATAGCTAGATACTTCTATCCTCACTTCTATCCTTCCTTGGTGCAGACCTACCCCCCTCACCTCTCCCCCTCTACCTTACCCCCCTCTCCCCCTCAACCCCCTTTCTGGGCTAGCTCACCTGCCTTATCCCTCTTGCCTAGCTGGCAGCAACTCAATCCTCTACTCCACTTTTCCTTACTGACAAAGCCCGTCTGGCTGTTTTGCAACCATGTACATATAGTTTGCTGTGAATCATCATTTTATTTATTTTTATGCTTACTGTTTTTGTCACTACTGTTAGTTTACGCTAGCCTCAGCTCTTAGCCTATGTTTACCTTGTATTACATATTGCACCTCAATTGCTTGCCTTCTAATCTTACTTTCAATTTTTGTACTCACATTCACTGTATTATGATATGTAACCTTTGTAAAACAGTCACTGGCTCAAAGATATAAATCTGAAATTCTAATAAATAACTAAATAATAAATACTCCAGGTACTTTCTGATACAAAAGGAAAACTGAGGACTGACAATCTATCTTGCTATTAAATCCCGATTTCATGGTGGTCATTCTACTTCTAGTCATACACTTCTTACAACAGGGAGACTGGCTAGCCTTCCTGGACCTACAGAACTTCTTTTTTTCTGTATACACATAAGGAGGTCTCACAGGTAATTTCTCAGGTTTAAATTCACTTTGGGCACTGCAGCCCTTCGACCTATCCTCGGCCCCAATAGTCTTTACTTAGTGCCTGGCAGTATTACCAGCACTTCTCAGGAAGCTGGGCATCTCTGTCTGCCCCTATTTTGATGACTGGCTCATAGTGCCAAAGTCTCCTTGTCGGGTCAAGGAGTCCCTTTCTCTTACAGGGCTCACTCTAGAGTCCCTGGGTTCCCTGGTGAATCTAAATAGTCTCACCTCTAATATTATGTAAGAGCTTCTAGATGGCACTGTCACCAAATACTGAGTGCTAGATTTATACTACAATGGTATGTAGTTAGTTCTTGTGGAATGCTTTCTTTTTGTAAGAGCCTAGAGAGTTCTGAGGAATATACTGTTGAATTGAGACTTGTCTGAGTTTCTCTTTTAACCAGAGCAGTTTATTTAATAAAGAACTTCTGCTTACAGTTTCATTCTAAACAAGCATTTGTCAATGCTAAATGCTGCTTGCTTATATGTGCTGTTTAGGTATTTGGAAGTGAAAGTACCATGCCTAAGAACTGTCAGCGGGGGTCGGAAGCTCATGCTGCCTGACCGTAGCCCATTTTCCACTTTTCTCCTCTTTGCAGAGTGCGGGCGAGCAATGACACTTAGGCACAGCATGCCAATGTCCGCCACACTCCGCTCCCTTTACTACACCGCTTTAGTAGTGCCCGTGGTCATCACCAGGGGCTGCTACAGAGCAGTGGGTCCCTGGATCCTGCCACGGGATAGGAGAGGAGTCCTCCGGATGCCCAACCCTATCCCTCCCCTGCTGACCCCTGGTGGCCTGGGCTCACATCCGAACCTGGGTCGCCAGCATGCCACGAGGTGTGGCATCCAGCACCTCAACCCTCAGTGCCAGTAATGCTGCCTTTAATACTCCCCTCCCCTTCCTGCTCCAGTGTACCCTGTCCCATGCGTACAAGTCACTATTCCCCCCAGACCCAACCCCAGTTAGTCACTAACCCATAATGTTTGGTGTGGCACCAATCCCTCAGCCACTCGTTGAACTCCTCAAGCCTACCCTTCCTCCCCATGCTTGCACATGGTACCAGCAGTACCTCCAAGAATGCCACCGACTTCCCCACTCCCTCACACTGCCTGCCCAACTACTCAAACCTCCCCCTCACTACTTCCACAGTGTCCCCCGCCAAGTCATTTGTATGCACATGCAACAGTAAATGAGGTTTCTTCCTCCCCCTCGCTGCATATTTCAGCAGTGCTTACCCCTCCTGCAGTCAACCTGGGGACAGCTTCAACCCAATTATGGCTGTGCTTTCCCCTTCCACCCCATCTCACCTATTTCAGTATAGAATCCCCAGGATGAGTACCCCGCCCTTAACCTTTCCTTCTAATGCCCTTTCTACCACCCCAGTATTAGTTCTTCTCTGCCTCTTTCCCCTGCCAGCTGCACCCTCTGTGACTTCTGTATCTGTACCCCCTACTTCTGCCTCACCCCTTTTTTCTGCCTTATTCCTCCCATCCCCCTTGAACCCCTTCCTAGCCTGACTGCTTTCTACTGGGCTTCCCATGTCGACCTCTCCTCCTCCTCCCCTGCTGATTTCCAACCCCTCTCTTATCCCCGCTGTTGTTGATTTAGAGCCCCCATTCCCTTCTACCCCGATAGTAATGCCCCTCCCATCCGCCCCTTCCCGTAGCCTTCTCTCCTCCAGTCACTGCCTCCTCCTTCCTTACTAGCTCCCTTCTACCCTTCATCCTCGCTATCTCTTCCCCACCTGTTGCCATCCCTCTAATGCTCCGCTTGTCCTCCCCCCTTCAGTATGTTCCTACTCCCCCTCTCTCTCTCCCATTGCAGAGGTTTGAATCTATTCCTAGTCGATACCCCGCCTACATCTCTTCCCTATCAGTTCTCCCCTCCTACTTGTTTCCCTCTGTGCCACCCCTGGTCTCTCCCTACCCACAGCCATCTGCTGTCTCCCCTGGTACACCTCGTGGTCCCTTCCTCCCCCATCAGGAGGCCCCCCACTGGCCTCGGGCACCCCCTCCCTTCTCCTGTGTTTTCTATTAGTGCCTCTGATACTGGGGTCAGTTTCAATCCCTAGTTGTTCTTCCTGCATCTCCCTTTGCCATCCCCTATTCCCCCTCGATGCCTACCATACTCATCTGCCCTGCCACTTAGACTCCTCCCTAACCTCCACAGTTCCTCCCTCAAACTAGCCAGTCATCTACAGACCATACACCCCCCATCCTCCAAGCCCAGTCCAGGATCATGGCAGACTCACACCCTGTACACCCCACCACCCTTCCAAGGATGCCCGCCCTACTGACATGTGGCACCTGCCCCATTTGGCCCCCATCTTATGTTACGGGCTCTTACTCCCAGGTTCTGTATCCTACTACAACTGTTAGGCCCCTATTTACTCAAATTCCTGTTCCCCCCCACTAGTCCCTCTACTGGCCACTTGCCGACTGGGGTAATTCAGTCTTAAATCTCATCCATTAGATACTGTATTACTGTAGCAATCCTAAAGCCTCCTTGTCCGTTTTTCACCCCTCAGCTACCATACTTTTTGTTCTCAGCCCACGTATAGTTTTACTTAGCCCAGTTAGAAATCCTATTGCACTCCAAGTATTACTCAGCTCAGTTAGAGAAATAAACAGAACAAATAAATATGTATTATTACAGCAATCATAACAGTATAGCTCAGTACTTAGCTCAGTTAGAGAAAGAAACAGAACAGCTAAATCTGTATTATTACAGCAATCCTAAAAGTATCCAATCATTGCTTTGTCTCCACCCCAGAGACCCTGCTGTAATACAGGACCACAGAGGGCCCTGGGCAGGAGGGTGGGCAACTCTAAAGTCCAGGCAGAGCTCCATTGAGCTCACTCACTCCCCCTCTCTCACTCACCCATTCTATTTCTCCCAACGCTGCAGGCTGCCCTTTTGTACTGGGCTCCTGCTTGCATTGGGCACCTTTTTCTGCCCACAAAGAAATCTGCAGCAGTCCCGACAGAGCTTCCTTGAGCTAGCTCACTCCCTCTCTATCACTCGCTCGTTCTGTTTCTCCCAGCACTGCAAACTGCCCTTTTGTACCGGGCTCCTGCCTGTGTTGGTGCCTTTTTCTGCCCACAAAGAAATCCACAGCAGTCCTGACAGAGCTCCACTGAGCTCGTTCACTCCTCCTCTCTCACTTGCTCATTCTGTTTCTCCCGGCACTGCAGGCTGCCCTTTTATACTGGGCTTCTGCCTGCATTGGCACCTTTTTCTGCCCACAAAGAAATCCGCAGCAGTCCCAACAGAGCTTTGTTGAGCTCGCTCACTCCCCCTCCCTCACTCGCTCGTTCTGTTTCTCCCAGCGCTGCAGGCTGCCCTTTTTGTACTGGATTCCTGCCTGCATTGGCACCTTTTTCTGCCCTCAAAGAAATCTGCAGCAGTTCTGACAGAGTTCAGTTGATCTCATTCACTGCCCCTCTCTCGCTCGCTCAATCTTAATCTGTCCCAAAGACTGATTTCCCACAGCGACCGTTCTATTCTGCGCCAGAAGTGCAAAAACATATTTTGGCCAGGATGTGAAAAATGACAGCTGTGCTGTTCATAATGAGGTATGAAAAAATGGCAGTGTTGAAAATCTGCCATGAAAATATTACAGATTTGCGAACTTACAAGGGTGCGTGGAAACAGTGCAATGCACACTTGTAACAGTCATTTTATGGACTTTCATCACCAAATTTTCAACATAGGCATGTTAAGACCTCTGCTCATGAACAGTGTCACTGTCATTTTTTTAATCTGTCCTGAACACTGATTTCCCACAGTGACCGCACTATTCTGCGCCGGAAGTGCGAAAACACATTTCGGCCAGGATGTGAAAAATGAGCGAATGTTCTTTCAATTTGATGGACTGCATCTGACTAAGGAGGGAGTCAGTGCATTGGGGCAGAAGTTTGATGTCATTGCAGAATATTTAAACTAGCAAATGGGGAGAGGGGTGCAGCACCCCATACGTCGAATGGGAAGAACACCCCTCCCCCCTCAGCTCATGGTCAAACAAGAGTTCAGCATGTTCGCAGTTCATTTGCATCACCAGGTAAGGAAAAAGGTCCGGCTCCCCATATGATGCATGGGGAAACGCCAGACCTCACCCAACAACTAATACACCGAAATCTGGCCAATGGAAAATCATGTACACAAATGCTCGCAGTCTGGGAAACAAGATCCTAGACCTGCAGGCAATAATGACAGAGGCTAAACTGGACATAGTAGCAATTAGTGAGTAACCACACTTGGGAGACTGCAGTACCTGGCTATGTACTGTTCAGAACAGACCGTGGCGCAAAAAGGGGGGTGGAGTGGCCCTGTATGTCAACGAAAATATCAAAGCTACAGAAATTCAGAATACACATAAGGAGCCAAAGAACTGTGGGTCACCCTGGAAACAGGAAATGGGACAGCCATAAGAACTGGTGTTGTCTACAGGCCCCCAGACCAGGGAGAGGACATAGACACATTACTGTTAGAAGATATGCAAAACATGATAGCTAAAGGGGAGGTTCTGATAATGGGAGACTTTAACATGCTGGATACAGATTAGTCAATACCAGCAGGAACATCTTCCAGAACTAGACACATGGTGGATTCCCTGCAGGGGGAGGGCCTCAAACAACTGGTACAACAACCCACAAGAGACAGGGCTATCCTAGATCTAGTACTGACTAACAGGGAAAGGATCACACATCTCCAAGTAGAAGGTCACCTGGGGGCCAGTGACCATCACATGGTATGGTTCAATTTGGCTACTACAACTAAATCATCCCATTCCAAAACAAAAATATGGGACTTCAGAGGAGCTGACTTTGATAAGACGACCAACAGAGTTAAGCTAGCCCTGGCAAAAAGAAATACAGGTGAGGGGGTACAGGCAAAGTGGGAAAGCATTAAGGATGCAATACTTGAAGCAACGTCCCATTGTGTTAGAGAGAAATGGAAGTGCAAAAGAAGAAGGAAACCACTTTGGTTCTCAAAAACAGTAGCAGAAAAGGTCAGAGCCAAAAGGCTGGTCTTCAGGAAATATAAGGGAATGTAGCAGGATGAAGATACGGAGGCATACCAAACTTCCCTAAGGGAAGCGGGGAAGGCCGTGAGGCAGGCAAAGGCCCAAACCGAGCAAACACTAGCACAAACAGTAAAAGAAGGTGACAAGACTTTCTATAGATACATTAGTGAAAGAAGAAAGTCCAGAGGGGGTATTGCTAAGATCAAAGGAGATAAGGGGGCGTGTGAGGAGGAGGAGGACCATGTAAAAGCATCTATTCTAAATAGATACTTCTGCTCAGTATTTACTGAAGAGAAGGTAGGGCAGGGCCCACAGCTCAACACCATGGACACAGTGGGGAGGGACGTGAGCACTAGTCCCTTCACAAAAGAAAGTGTCCTATAAGAGCTCGAGAAGCTCAGGGTGGACAAGGCAATGGGACCTGATGGCATACATCCCAGGGTACTAAAGGGGCTAAGGGTGGAACTAGCAGAGCCATTATCAGAACTGTTTAGTGAGTTTCTGAGCACAGGAGAGGTCCCAGAAGACTGGAGATGGGCTCATGTGATCCCTCTCCACAAGAGTGGTAGCAGGGAGGAGTCAGGGATCTACAGACCAGTCAGTATTACCTCAGTAGTGGGCAAGATTATGGAGGCACTCCTTAAGGAAAGGATAGTGCAAGACCTGGAATCCATAGGAGCACAGGATCCAAGACAGCATGGGTTTACAAAAGGAAGGTCCTGACAAACTAATCTCATAGATTTATTTGACTGGGTAACCAGAGTGGTGGACCAAGGGGGAGCAGCTGATGTCACCTACCTTGACTTCAACAAAGCTTTCAATACTGTTCCACATAGAAGATTGATTAATAAGCTGGGTAGGCTCAGGGTGGGTCAGAAGTTGGTCAACTGGGTGGCAAACTGGTTGATGGGCAGAAAACAGAGAGTGGTGGTAAACGGTATGCAGTCAGAAGAGATGCAAGTCACAAGTGGGGTACCTCAGGGATCAGTCCTGGGACCAGTCCTCTTCAATATCTTCTTCAGTGACATTGCAGATGGACTGGAGGGTAAGGTTTGTCTGTTTGCAGATGACACCAAGATCTGCAACACAGTAGATGATCCAGATGGGGTGGGCAGAATGATAAGACATCTGGATAAACTAGCAAAATGGTCAGAAGAGTGGCAACTGGGGTTTAATGCAAAGAAGTGCAAAATCTTGCACATAGGGAAGAGAAACCCTGAAGCCACCTACAGGCTGGGAGGGGAGTTGCTGGCAGTCACGAGGGAAGAAAGAGACTTGGGCATCATCATCACCGATGAACTGAAATCATCCAAGCAGACCACAAAAGCAGTAGGTAAGGCTAGGGTGATGTTAGAGTGTATTATTAGGGGTATCACAAGTCGGAAGAGGGAGGTAATAATCCCTCTTTACAAGACACTGGTTAGGCCCCATCTGGAGTACTGCGTGCAGTACTGGAGGCCACACCTTCACGAGGACATTAACCAAACAGGCAGTCCAGAGAAGGGCAACCAAAATGGTGCAGGGACTGCATCAGAAAACATATGAGGACAGATTAATGGAGCTCAATATGCATACCCCAGAGCAAAGAAGGGAGAGAGGTGATATGATAAAAACATTCAAACACCTTAAGAGCATTAACAAGGTGAAAGAGTCTAACATGTTTCAATATAGGAAAAATAGCAGAACAAGAGAACACAGCATGAGAATAGAGGGAGGCCGATTAAGGGGTAATGTGAAGAAGTTCTTTTTCACAGAAAGGGTGGTGGATGCGTGGAATGGCCTACCTCAGGAAGTGGTGGATATGAATACAGTGCAGGGCTTCAAACAGGCATGGGATAGGCATAAGGGAGCAATACAGATGAGTATGAATAGATAGGCCATTGACAGAGCAAAGGCCTATGGCACATTCATAAGGTAGAAAAAGAAATGGGCAGACTGGATGGGCCTTGTGGTCCTTAACTGCCATCAGCTTCTATGTTTCTGTTTCTATGACAGCTGTGCAGTTCATAAGGAGGTGTGAAAAAATGCCAGTGCTGAAAATCTGGTGTGAAAATATTACAAATTTGTGAAGTTACAAGGGTGCGTGGAAACTGCACAACGCACACTTGTAACACAGTTATTTTATGGACTTTCATCACCAAATTTTTAACATAGGCATTTTAGGACCTCTGCTCATGAACAGTGTCACTGTAATTTTCTTAATCTGTCCCGAACACTGATTTCCCACAGCAACTGCACTATTCTGCACCGGAAGTGTGAAAACACATTTCGTCCAGGATGTGAAGAATGACAGCTGTACTGTTCATAAGGAGGTGTGAAAAAATGCCAGTGTTGAAAATCTGGCATGAAAATATTACAAATTTGCGATGTTATGAGTGTGCATGGAAGCTGCGCAATGCACGCTCGTAAAACAGTAATTTTTTGGATTTTTTTCACCAAATTTGCAACATAGGCCTTTGGAAAGCCCACCTCATGAATAGTGGCACTGTCATTTCATTACTTGGGTCCTGAAAGGTGTTTCCACGCAGTGACCACAAAAGCACCTTTTGGGACTGGAGAACACAATGACAGTGACTGAATTCATGAGGAGGGGTCCTAAGAACCCCATGTTGAAGATTTGGTGCCAAAATTCTCCAAAATGCTCGAGATATGCACTGGAGTTGAAAAAACCCTATTTATGCCATTATACAGCTGTACCTGCATTTCTTTAGTGCGTGGTCAGCTTTGAAGAGTGCAGACGTGTTCCCGGTCCACTGAAGATCATCACGCTGGGCTCCAGAGGTAAGTATGGGGTGAGGGTGGGTGTGGGGAGGTGGGTTGCGCAGAGGTTGGGCACAGGTTGGAGGAGGGGCCGCCGAACTCTATGAGGGGCAGTTTTCTTATTTTACAGGTGTTGGGGGAAGAAAATTGCAGGACTGTTTTTTTTTTAGGAACTCTGGCACGCTGGGGTGGGCTCCCAGTGTGCCACCTGAGTGTTTCTGGAGGGGCTGTAGACGAGGGGGATTGGGCACTCCTGTCTGCACATACCAGTTGGGGGGGAGCCGAGGGGACTGGGCACCCTCGACAGACACAACAAATTGGGAAGACATTATGCCAATGGGGAGTGGGCCCCCATCAGCAAATTCAACTGGGGAGGGGACTGAAGCCGACGGGATTGGGCACGCCGTCGACAAAGAAAGCGGGAGCCATGATGTCGAGGAGGATTGGGCACCCTCAGCATACAGCAGAAACTTGGGTGTTGGGACATTATGCCAATGGGGACTGGGCTCTCCACTGGCAAACTGGGTTGGGGCATGAAAGGTACGCCCTGCAATGACGGGTTGCTCCTCATTGCAATGAGATAACTTCAACCTTCTGATGGCAGATGGCCCCTGATTACAGTGGCTAAAATGTTTCAAGATGGTGGCATGCTGGCTGAACTAGTGTCAGCAGCAGCATGCCACCCCATTGGGGAAAGCAGGCCAAGCCTCAAAAGGCAGTGGGGGCATTAGCCACAACAGTGCCACACCTCTACAACCTGCTTCTGCAGCAAGCTGCCACAACATGTTTTTTGTGCATGCGCGGAAGCAACATAAAAATTATTAAACTAAACTAAAATAGTACATGGTGTCAGAAGTCCCTGTAGTGCAGAAGCAGCCAATCAAACAAGATAAGAAAGGATCAAGGAATCTGCCGGGATCCAGTTGCCTAGAATGGACTGGGAAAGCATGAATCTTCCAGAGGAGTGGAAGAAATTTAAGCAGTATGCTAAACTCATTTTTAAGGGCCCTCTGAAAGCAAAAGATGAGGAAGAAAAGTGCTGTTACCTGCTCATATGAGTTGGAGAGAAAGGTAGGGATATTTATAATACTTGGATGGACATGTCAGCAGAGGACAAAAAGAAACTGAGTGCCTATTGTGATAGGTTTGAAAAGTATTTCACCCCAAAGACCAGTCCAGTGTTTGCACACTACAAATTTTATAATAAAGTGCAAGGGGTAGGTAACCAAGTGGAACAGTTTGTGACAGAATTAAAATTGCTAGCCAGAGGCTGTGACTTCCCTGATATAGATGAAATGATCTGGGACAGAATAGTGTTCGGAACAAATTCTCCAAAAGTTTGGGAAAAACTGATGAGTCAGGAGGCTGATCTCGATCTGAGCAAAGCATTGAACATTGCTAGGACACATGAATTTGAACAAGCTCAGTTGAAAACCATGGCTAAAGAGGAAGCGATTCATGGAATAGCCAAGCTGCACCACACTCCCAGGCAGCCACAGAAATATAAAGCAGCAGATAACCCCATGCAGGCAGGCTGCAAGGCAGTCACTAACAGAAAGCATGTGGGAGATCACAGACGCTAGGTGAGTGTCTAGCCAAAGGTCAAGTTTGTTACAGATGTAAAAGGGGCAACCATTTTGCAAAGGTGTGTAAGTCAAGAAAAGGGCATGGAGTAGATGACAACCCACACTACAGTGCTGAAGATGTGTTTGTGGAAGCAGTCACCCAAATAAATTCAGGTGAATCAACGCTTCCTGCCGTGGAGGCCTGCACAGACCAAGTGTTTACAGAAATAACAGTTGGAGAGAATAATCAGCGGATAAAGTTCAAACTGGATACAGGTGTGCAAGTCAATGTGATACCTGCTAAAATGTTTGAGCAATTAGGACTTTTGAAGCCATTTGAGTCCACCATCCAGAAGCTATTTGGATATGGAGGCGGGCCTTTGGATGGAAAAGGCATGTGTACCATAGACTGTAAGTATAAGAATGAGGCAAAGTGTCTAAAATTGTACATTGTAAACAGAAAAGCACCTTCCATGCTGGGGCTAAGGGCATGCCTGGATCTCAAATTGATTAAACTGGTGATGTCTGTGGGGAATTGCCTAACTCCAATGCAGCCAGCAACTAATAACCCTGAAGATATACTAAAAGAATATGAAGGTGTTTTCCATGGATTGGGGCAGTTTCCTGATAAATACGAAATTAGAGTGAATACCACTAAAGACCCAGTAGTGCACGTTCTGTGCAAGGTCCCAGTTGCACTCAGAGAACAACTGGTGAAAGAAATTCTGAAAATGGAAAAATTAAGGGGTCATCATCAAAGTTGATGAATCCGCAGAGTTGGTGAACTCTATGGTCATAGTGGAGAAACCTCATTCAGGAGAGCTACGACTGTGTCTGAATCCATGTGACTTGAACCAGGCAACCAAGCGTAAGCATTATCAGATGCCGACACTTGATGATATTACAAGCAAGCTGGCTGGAGCCCAGTACAGTGGAGTCCTGTTTAACCGAACCCCAGTTAACCAGAACTCCCCCTTAAACGAACCGACATCATGATGCCCGCACTACAGTACTGTATTCTTGTTTATACTGCGTCTGAGCAACTCTCCCACTATATCACAATTCAGAAAGCTCTGTGTTCAGTGTTCTGCAGTAACCAACTGGTAGCTTACAGTACTGTAATACATAACTGGAGAATCGGCGCTTGGTGCTGTCCATGTGTCCTCTTTCAATTGGCTGGCACAACTTAACTCTATTGATTCTTTGAGATCGGCTGTAGCACTTAAATGTGGCATCATTTCAACCATGCCTTCTTCTGTAATTTCTCTATTTACAGTGTGTGCTGTTTATGTTGGCAATGAGTGGCACAAAGCGTAAGAGTAATGTTTTGACACTGCAGCAGAAGCTTCATATTCTTGACAGTATAGAGAATGGGGAGGGAGTAGTTACACTAGCTTCTGAATATGGGGAGAGTAAGTCAACCATTAGCAACATAGAAGATGCCAAAGAAAAGCTGAGACAATTTGCTATGTCAGTGGAGGGGGCGATTCGGTTTGGAGAAAAAAAAAACTGCGAGCGCATGTAAAGATGACGAGAGAGATGATTCCATTTATTTGTGGTTCTGTCAGAAGAGGGAAAAGGGGACATCTATCTCGAGCCCCCTATTAAAAGAGAAAGCTATCCAGCTCTAGAACATGCTAGGTCCTGACAGAGGGAGCTTTGTTGCTAGCGATGGGTGCCTCGATCGATTCAAGCGTCACAGTACCAGGCAGCTTAGGCCGTGTGGAGAAAGACTACATGCTGCGGCTGATGAAGGCATCGCTGATTTCATGGAACGGCTTAATGAGCTTATTAAAGCTGAGTCATTGTCTGCACATCAAATTTATAATGCACATGAAACTGGGTTATACTGGCGGTGCTTGCCTGCTAAAACATTAGCCTACAGTGCAGAAAAGGATACTCCAGGCTTCAGAAAGCAAAAAGACAAGGTAACAGTGCTTGCTTGCACAAACACTAGTGGTTCCCATACACTTCAACTTTTTATGATTGGGAAATCCAGGGAGCCCAGGTGCGTCAGGCATGTAAACATGTCTGCACTGCCTGTGATTTATGCAAACCAGAAAAATTCCTGGCTGACTGGTGACCTCTTCCTGAAGTGGTACAAGGAGCATTTCGTTCCATTTGTAAAAAGACACCTTTTGTCTCTTAGTCTGCCTGTCAATGCTGTTCTACTGGTAGACAATTCCCCGGCCCACCCCAACTTGCCAGTTGTCCAAACTAGGGATGGCAGCATTCGCTGCTTGTTTTTACCCCCCAACACAACATTGAGGCTTCAGCCCTGTGATCAGGGCATTCTTGAAACCTTCAAAAGACAATATAGAAAGTGTCTTATGCAGACTGTCCTGTCGGCAACAACTGAGGACATGAGTCTGCAGAAAATTGTGAGGTTAATTTCGTTTTAAGATGTGGCTTATATGGGTGGAGAGGCCTGGAACAAACTGAACACCGAAACCATTGCCAAGTCCTGGAGAAAATCAGGTTTATTGATAACTAATGAATTTGTGGCTGACAATGAGGTTTGCCCTGAAAATGCATTAGACCTAGATGAGAACCCAGAGATCACAGCAATGGCAGAGGACAAGATTGAGAAGCAGAATGTCATCATGTCCAAAGAAGACCTAGAGAGCTGAGTACTCTGCCACAGTACAGAGGACGGTCATGAGCATCTGACTGATGGTGCTATAATTGATGCTGTATGGCAACAGCAGGGGAACCAGGGTGAGAAGTCCAGAAGTGGTGACAAGGATGAACAGTCAGACAATGAGACAGAACCTTTACAGATTCTGAGTGACACAGAGGCTGCAGCAAGCTTTAATAAATGCTTGCTATGGCTAGAGAATCAACCAGCCGCTGACCCTGTGCAGCTGATGCTATTGTGAGGGATGAAGATGAAGGTGGCAAATAAAAGAATTCGGAGCCTTCAGCAATCTACAATGCAGAAATTCTTTACCCCTTAAAAAAAGTACAGTACAGTAACTTTGCACAAGCAGAATAACAAATCACATTTGCACAAGCAGAAAAAACACAGAAAAAAAAACAAGCACCTTGAAACACTGTCTCAAGTTCATTGCAGCTCTTCCCACCCCTTTAACCTGAAATCTATTCTCACTGCTAGCCACGCCATCCCCAGAATTCTTAAGATGATGATGAAAACAAAAATAAGCTCTCCTGTTCAACCGAACGCCCATTTATCCGAACCTAAAACATATTACTGGTACAGTTCAAATAAACGGGACTCCACTGTATGTCAGTGCACTGGATGCTAGATCTGGTTACTGGCAAATAAAACTAGATCAGAAAAGCTCAATGCTCACAACCTTCAACACCCCACAGGGAAGTCACCGATTCACCCGTTTACCTTTCAGCATACACTCAGCCCAAGAAGTGTTTCAAAAGAAGGTAGATGAAACCTATGCAGGACTCAAGGGTGTTGCAGCTTATGTGGATGATGTTCTAGTATATGGAGCTACCATGGACGAGCATGATACAAATTTGTGAGCCATGCTCCAGAGATCTCAAGGGTTCAAACTGAACTCAGAAAAATGCACCATTAGGGTGATGGAAGTCGGGTATTTTGGTCACATGCTGTCATCTGAAGGTCTCAAGCCAGATCCAACTAAAGCTGCAGCAGTTTCTGAAATGAGGCCACCAGAGAGCCATGCAAAACTGGAAACTGTATCAGGGATGGCAAATTATCTGGCAAAGTTTACACCATGCCTTTCGGAGATCTTGGCACCACTGAGAGACCTTTTGAAGAAAGGCTCTGAATTTCAATGGGACACGCAACAGAATGCTACCTTCATGAATATGAAACAGCTAATTGCCAGCACAGGCACTTTAGCATTCTATGACAGAAGAAAAGAGGTAACAGTCCAAGTGGATGCTTCCAAGCGAGGACTGGGGGCTGTATTACTACAAGAGGGAAACCTAGTGGCTTATGCATCCGAGTCTCTCACAACTACAGAAGTGAATTACACTCAGATCAAGAAAGAAATGTATGCCATTGTGTTCAGTCGTGAGCGTTTTCATCAGTATGTTTATGGGAGAAAGGTTACCATAGATTCAGACGATAAACCGCTAGAGATTATTGTGAAAAAAAACTTGCAGCAGCATCAGCCAGATTGCAGAGAATGATATTGCATCTACAGAAATATGACATTCTAGTGAAATACAGGCCAGGGAAAGAGATCCACCTAGTGGCTGACACGCTAAGCAGACTGTCATTTGCTGGGCAGGACAGTATGGAAGAGTCATTTGAAGCACAAGTTCATTTAGTCATGTCCAGTTTACCTGTATCGAACCAGAAGTTGAAAGAATTAAAGATGGAAACTGAGAAAGACTTACAGTTATCCTCACTGTTTGAAACAATCAGCACTTGGTTGGCTGAGGGCAAAACAATTGTGTCAGTCAGAAGCGGCAGAATTCTGGAATTTCCATGAGGAATTAACAGTCATGGGAAATTTGTATGGCTTATTCATTCCGGACACATGGAAGTGGAAAAATGTAAGCACTGGGCCAGAGATCTGCTGCACTGGCCAGGCATGAATACCCAGATTGAGGAAGCTACACTAAAGTGTTCAATCTGCCTACAACATTGCATGTCAAACCCAAAGGAACACATGATTCCACATGATGTGCCCTCTCGTCCATGGCAGAAGGTAGCATCAGACCTGTTTATGCAGACAATGAAAGTTATGTGTTAGCAGTGAACTACTACAGCTGCTATTGTGAGCGGGAAAGGTTGAGAAACACTTTGACCTCCACTGTGATTGGTAAACTTAAAGGAATATTTGCCTGACATGGCATACCTGAGGAGTTGGTGTCTGACAATGGTCCTCAGTACGACTCAACAGAGCTCAAACAATTTGCACGTAATTATGATTTTTATCACACATCTAGTCCTTGTTACCCACAGTCAAATAGAAAAAATGGTATAAACTGAAATTTCTAATGGTAAAAGGTAAACAAAGTGCAGGGGAGCCATACCTTACAATACTGGAATACCAGAATATGCCTATTGACGGTATCTGCTCACCTGCTCAACTACTGATGAGCCGTCGCCTGCATTTAGTTTTACCATTTATAGCAACCAGCTCAAGCCAAAGGTCATTAGCCCAGCTTTGGCCTAGAAAAAGTTCAGAGACAAATTTTCCTGTCAATATAATAGCCAGCCAACATATTGAATTAGTAGCAGATTAGGAGGTGTGGTCGCTGTTGGGCGAATGCAGGGCACACATTTGTAGGTGCATAACTTGGCACAAGGATTATGCTGGAATGTATTTGCATAAATAGCACTAGGATTTCTATTTTGTATACCTCTTGTATTATATATATATATATATATATATTCTTTGCTTGTTCCACATTCAATTTTCCTGTCAATGTAATAGCGAATTGTATGTGTATGTGACTCAGGACCTCCTTGTGAATGAGCTTGCTCAACGGAGCCTTTCCTGCAATAAACTTGAACTTGAACTTGACAAGCAGGGTCATCAGTCAAAATACTACAACAGGAATACCAAAGCCTTACCTCTCCTTCAGGAAGGAGACAGAGTCTGCATGCAGAGACCTGATGGGAAATGGCAACCCACTACAGCTGCAGCAAAATTGCACACTCCAAGGTCATACCTAGCACGAGCAGACAATGGAGGAGAATGCAGGCGTAACCATCGTGACTTGCTCAAGTCGTAGGATGTTCAACCAACTTCAGTCAGTGATGGACTCTGAGAACATTGTGGCCACACCACAAAATGGTTTGGTTTCTCAAGCTGACTCTAACCCAGTAATACCACAATTAGAGACTTTGCCACCAGAGCCCAGATAACAAGCAAAGGACACTGGAAATTGTTTTGTCGCCCGTGCTGGTCGTATGGTAAAGCCACCTCAGAGAATGAACGTATGAACGGAAGTAATAAAGTTTGTTCTGTATTACTTGTAGGATGCAATTGACATTCTGCCAATTTCAGATTCATATTGCATAGTCTGCTGAACAATTTCTTAATTTTTTTTTTATTAGAAGAGAAATTCAATATTATGTAAGAGCCTCTAGATGGCACTGTCACCAAATACTGAGTGCTAGGTTTACACTACGATGGTATGTAACTAGTTCTTGTGGAATGCTTTTTTATGTTGGCTCGCACTTGCATGCCAGCCAACATATTGAATTAGTAGCAGATTAGAAGGCACGGTCATTGTTGGGCGAATGCAGGGCACGCATCAGTAGGTGCGTCCCTCATTCCCAAATAAGCCAGCATGCAGGCACCACACCAGGAATATATAATGTGGCAAGCACATCTAAGGAGAGGTCCACTGCAGTGAGAGCAAAGCTTGTCATACGCAGTGGCACCTCCTGACGTACCTTCCCTGGTGAAACATTAGAGCAAACATGGCAGCACACTGCCTGCCACAGTGCCGACTTCGGGGATGCCCAATCCCCCGTCAGCATGCCCTGACCCAGTTTATGTGCCAATGGGGGAGCCCACTCCCCGTCGGCATAATGCACTCCCATTTTTTATGTGCGGTGCCCAATCTCCTCTGACTTGCCCCTTCTGTATGTGTCAGCGGGGTGCCCAATTCCCCATCGGCTAGCCCCCCCAAACATTCAGCTGGCATGCTGGGAGCCCACCTCAGCATGCCAAATGCCCCTGTAAAAAAAAGTCCCGCAATTTTTTTTTTTTACTTGTAAAAGAAGAAAACGGTCCCTCGCGGTGTATCCAGCTCTCTGCCCCAACCTGCACCAACCCTCTGCGCACCTTGTCTCCCCACACCCCCCTCACCATATACTTACCTCTGGAGTTCAGCGCAATGATCTTCGGTGGACTGGGAACACGTCTGCACTCTTCAAAGCTGACCGCGAACTGAAGAAATGCGGTGAGCTGTATAATGGCATAAATAGGTTTTTTTTTCAACTTTGGTGCATATCTCGGGCATTTTTTGGAATTTTTGCACCAAATTTTCAACATGGAGTTATTGGGGGCCCCTCCTCATGAATTCAGTCACTGTCATGGCGTTATTTGGTCCTGAAAGTTGATTTCGTAGTCAGTGTGCGGAATCACCTTTTGGGACAGAGTAATGAAACGACAGTGCCACTGTTCATGAGGGGGGCTCTCAAAAAGCCTATGTTGCAAATTTGAGAAAAAAAAATCCCAAAAATGGCTGTTTTACGAGCATGTGTTACCCTGTTTCCACGCATGCTCGTAACTTTGTGAATGTGTAATATTTTCACTTCAGATTTTCATAACTTGGCATTTTCCCACACCTCCATATGAAAAATACAGCTGTCATTTTACATATCATGGCCAAAATGTGTTTTCGCATGTCCGGCGCAGAATAGCACGGTCACTGTGCAAAATCAGTTTTTAGGACAGTTTCAGAAAATGACAGTGACACTGTTCATGAGCAGACATCCTAAAATGGCTATGTTGAATATTTGGTGATGAAAGTCCATAAAATGACTGTGTTACAAGCGTACGTTGCGCAGTTTCCACGCACCCTTGTAACTTTGCTAATTTTCAATATTTTCATGCCAGATTTTCAACACTGGCATTTTTTCACACCTCCTTATGAACAGTACAGCTGTCATTTTTCACATCCTGCCCCAAATGTGTTTCCGCACCTGTGGCGTACAATGGCGAAGTCGCTGTGGGAAATCAACTTTTGGGACAGATTAACAAAATCACAGTGCCACTGTTCATGAGGGGAGGTCCCAAAATGCCTATGTTGAAAATGTGGCTAAAAAACTCCAAAAATAATTGGGTTACGGACGTGTGTTGCACAGTTTCTATGCATGCTCATGACTTCACCAATTTTTCATATTTTCACTCCAGATTTTCAACGTTGCCATTTTTTCACACCTCCTCATGAACAATACAGTTGTCATTTTCACATCCTGCCCAAAATGTGTTTTTGTCCCTGTGTCGCCAAATGGCATAACCGCTGTATAAGACCACCTTTCAGCTAACAAACTGATTGTGCCACTCTTCATGAGGTGGGGTCACAAAAAGCCTATGTTGAAAATATGGAGTGAAAATACCAACAAATGCCTATGGTGTTAGGGTTTCCAACTGTAACACTCCACCCTGTAGAGACTGACAGGCATCAGGGGTGTGACTTAGGATCACTGGCTGTAATGCTCACACCATTCCACCCCACCCCCCACCCACATCATGCAGCCAGTGACAGGAGTCGAGGTGTGCCTTGGAGTGTTCGGCCTGAAAGTTCATCCCATTCTCCTATACTGCACCCATCTCAGTGTATTGCCTTATGGTATGGGATAAGTATAAGGCCCCAAGACCCCAAAGCACACCACAAAACTTGTCAGTGTCTATAGGGTAGGGTGAGGCCCATTCTCCTATACTGCACCCGTTCCAGTGTATTTTCTTATGGAATGGGGTACGTATAAGGCCCAAAGACCCCAAAGCGCACCACGTCACTTGTCAGTGTCTACAGGGTAGGATGAGGTAACATGGGGTGACCATTATAGCTGACGCCCCAAAGGCACTTCCAAGCACCTGTCAGTCTCTGCAGGGTGGGGGTGGGGTTGGCGTCAGTTCCATACTTCACTGCCATTCCTATTATGCATCTCTGACTCCTGCACTACCAATACCAATGCCAGCGAGACAACATTCGGCATTGACAAATGCTTGTTCTTTTTAGAGTCTAGAGAGTTCTGAGGAATACACTGTTGAATTGAGACCTGTCTGAGTTTCTCTTTTGACTTTTTACTTAGTAATGAACTTCTGCTTACAGTTTTGTTCTAAGAAATTACTAAACAAAAGTAAAACAGTACATCACCTGGAACCCACCCAGCTACTCCTTATGGTGCAAGAGCAAAAAGGTAAGTCCCCTTACAGCTTTAGACTCTCAGCTGGGAAATCTGCAGTTCAAGTTCAAGTTTATTGCAGGAAAACTCCATTGAGCAAGCTCATTCACAAGGAGGTCCTGTGACATAAACACTTAAAGTACAAACATAGATAGGTAATAACAGTATATACATGAAATGCACATTACATGATACAGGCTGGATATACATACAAGGGTACCACATAGGGTGACCGCAGGTGGTAAACATTGATATGAGACAGGAAGCGACTTACAGGTTGCATACTGATAAATGAAACATGATAACTGGTGTGTGCATTACATATATTTTGGCAGCTAAAACAAACACCAGACTACAACTGATATGGGGGGGGGGAGTGATTTGATAGAGTAGCAGTGGAGTGTAAGCATAGATAAAGCCAGGAGTAGAAGGGGAAGGGAAAGCAGTTAATATGACAAAGCAATTATACCTTACCAGTGGATAAATATGGCACACATGGGAAGGAAGAGACTTAATGACAGTTACAGGTGTCTTTTATTTTGGCTGAACTTAGCGATTTGTAGAAGTTTATTGAAACTGTGCTGGTTAGTTTCAGTATGGTTTGTAATTGGTTCCAAATGAAGGAAGGGCATATGCAGCACGTTTACCAAAGGAAGTCCGCGTCCTTGGTATGTCAAGCATAATAAAGTCAGATTTTCTTAGCAGTATGCACTATGTGAGATACTAATAAGGGAAGAGATAGCTTGGCAAGTTCTGCAGGAGCAGTTTGAGTCCATAGCCCAGCATGGAGCAAGGCGTCTAGTAGTGAGGGATGTCCAACCAATAGCTGCATATAAGTCACAGTGGTGCGAGCGGTAGGGGAGTTGATAACGAACCGTAGCATACGATGATAAAGGATGTCCAGTTTACTTAGATTTGCAAGAGTGGTGGAGGAATAGATTACATCGCCATAGTCAAGTAGGGGGAGAAAAGTGGCCTGTACAAGCTTGTTTCGAGTTTCAAGGGGGAAAAGGGGCCTATTTCTGTAGAAGAAACCTAACCTTGCTTTTAACCTTCTAGAGACATCTTCGGTGTGGTCATTGAAAGATAATTTATTGTCGATCCAGATACTCAGATATTTAAATTTGGTTACAACTTCCAGAGGCTCGTTTAGCGTGGTGACAATGAAGTCTTGGTTAAGGGTATTGGGGGGGCCTGTGACAGCACTGCGGGAGAATATCATCGCTTTAGTCTTCTTAGCATTGAGCAGAAGCTTTGCCTTTATTAGATTATGCTCAAGTTGTGCGAAGTCCACTTGAAGCACTCCCTTGACTTCAGATAACGATGAGCCAGAAGTATACAACACAGTATCATCTGCAAAAAAGTACAGATTGGACGTAGATATGTTAGCATCTAAGTCATTAATGTACAATGAAAACAAAATAGGGCCTAAGATGGATCCTTGGGGGACTCCTCTTGCAACTGGCAAGGCAGCAGAAAAAAAGCCTTCCGCCTTTACTTTTTGGAATCTTCCAGTTAGGTAGCTAGAGAACCACTGGGTGGTATGGTATGTGGCACCCAACTTTGCAAGGCAATTGACTAATAGTTTGTGATCAACAGTATCAAAAGCTTTGCTGAGGTCCAAAGAGACTGCACCAGTTACCTTCTTAGCATCTATAGCAGAGATCTAATCATTGGTTACTTTTGCTAGTGCAGTGATTGTGCTATGATTAGACCGGAAGCCGGATTGAGCTGGGTTAATGAGAGAGAGAAGGTTTCCAAGTGAGATTTTAACTGAATATGGATCAGTTTTTCGAGAACTTTAGAAAGGATAGGCAATATGGAGATAGGCCTATAGTTGTTTACATTGCATGGGTCACCAGATTTAAATAGAGGGAGGATATGTGCTGATTTCCAGCAGGATGGCACAGTAGCAGATGTAATGGAAAGATTGAAGATGTGGAGAATTGGGGCAGTGAGATGGGCGTAGCATGACCTTAGGAAAAAGGGTTCGAGCCATGAGTCCCTGCACTTTTTGGTGTCTAAGTTAAGAAGAATCTTCTACTTCTTTATGAAGTTATCTCGTGCAGTTGGAAGGGGCTGGGTGCAGGACTAGATGTAGGGGAGGGGTATGCTGGCTCACCGCAGCACCAGCATAAGGTGACGAGTCAAAAGCTAATCCAGCTGTGGCAAAGTGGGAGTTAAGTTCCTCCAGGATGAAGGACTTGTTTTCCACAATCTTGCCACTTGCAACTATCTTTTGGGACAGAGGGCCATGGGCGTCCTTCTATAGCTTTGATAGTCTTCCATATTTTATGAGGGTTACCTTAGCTTGTTGAGAGTAGAAATATAATAGTTAGCTTTAGCAGAGCGAAGTTTTTCACACAGTTATTCTTGGCTGTTCTAAAGACCTGCCAATCCGAAGATTCTTTGGAATGTCTAGCTTTAGCCCAGAGCTTATCTCGAGCTATAAGGGCTGCCTTGAGATCCGAGGTGAACCAGGGGTTGGAATTGTTCCGTACCCTTACTTTGATAAAAGGGGCATGCTTATTTATTACTGTAGTGAGTTTGTCATTAAGGATGTAAGCTGCCTTGTTGACATCTTTGGCTAGGTAGAGATCTTGCCATCTGATCATGCTCAGGTCAGATAGGAAGTTTACTGCACTGAATTTGTGAAAGGATCTTTTTGTTATAAAGATGGGTTCTCGGGCCTTAATTTGAGATCTTATGCAAGCAACAATTCCATGATCGCTCATGTCGTTGTGAAACACTGCCGAAGGAGATATTTTGTGTGGATGGGTGGTTAGTACCACATCTAGAATGGAACTGTTGGCAATAATTAGAGTGTTGTTCCTGGTGGGTTCACTGACTAATTGCCCAAGACCTAGCTCGTCACAAAGGGATTTGAGGCCGTGTGATTAAGGTGACAGCCAGTCCATATTTAGATCTCCTAGAAATATTGTTTCAGTTTTTGCATCTCGAACATGGATTTCAAAGATTGAGGACTTCATCACCACCAGACGGGGTCTATAGCCACCTAGGATAGTGATACATTCCGAGGAGGAGATGAAGGCTCAGCGAAACTAACTCAAATTCCTTGGCTAGAGATTTGCAACTAATATTGGTGACTGAGTACTTAGATTTGGCGTAGATAACCACACCCCCGCCTCTAGACTCTCTATCTGCTCTAAATAAATTATAGCCCTGCAGTGATATTTGTTGATCAGTGTTCGTCTTTTTTAACCAGACTCAGTAATTATGATAAGGTCTGGGTTAACGTGTGCAGCCCAGGCTTGCAGCTGTATAAGTTTTTTTAGGCAGGCTTAAAATGTTGACCATCATCATTTTGAGACCTGTGGCCTCAGCAAACTCGATAGGCGAGGTAAGTTGTAGGGGGCCAGGGTTGAGCTCCACATTTCCTGAGCAGAGAAGAAGCAGAGTATAACTTTCTTTAAGGAGCTTATAAGAATGGAGACTGCTTTTTTATTTCTTCGCGTCAACCCATATCGTGCTGCGCAAGAGGCGGCACCACTGTAATGACAGTTGATTGTGATCAATGTAAGTGCTTGGGTGGCCATAGGTGAGGACAGTAGCAAGGGGGTATAGGCTAACCAGGGGGAATAGGCTAAAAGGGGAGAGGAGAATGACATAGTGCCTGCACGGTAGAGCGTTATAACATTAGGTATTGATAAGGTACATTGGAGAACTGAATTGCATTGAGGTACTTCGAATTGCACTGTATTGCTGAGAACTCTGCACCTTAGGAGCAATAAAAACACAATAAGGAGAGCCATGGTCCCAGATTGAGTGGTCTCGTGATTTGTATTAGTGCAATATTTTCTAGGCAAGAAATTTGCCCACCTAGGTACTCACTTAAAACCTAGATGAGAAAATACAGCAGAAAGGGGAACAAGGAGATCAGGAGCAGCTTAGTTAGGCATCAGGCATGCAGGCATCAGACTTGAAACTCTCCTCTCAAGCTACACCTGGCTGAGACTTCAGCCTATCCGTCGGTGTGGAAGAAAAAGTCTATTTTTTCCCACACCCTGTTCAAACAGTTTTTCAAAGGCCTCTTACCTCCAGCCTCCAGTCATAGAGCTGGTTCCTCCTTGGAGCCTGAATCTCTGCATTGCCAGGCTCATGGAACTACCCTTTGAGCTTATAGCCACTGCCCATCTCAAGTTTGCAACCAGGAAATCTGTCTTCCTGGTGACCACGGCCTCTACCAGGAGAATTTCAGAGTTACAGGCCGTGTGCACTGAGCCTAATTAAATCTTTCCTCACAAAGATAAAACTGAGCTCAGGACAATTAGGGAGTTTCTGCCTAAGGGGGGGTCCCTGAATTTCATCTTAGCCAGTCTATTACTCCGTCTGTCTTCTTTACAGAGAAATCCACTCCAGGTAAGCAGAAGCTCCTCAGTCTGGATGTCAGAAGAGCTCTCTTTTACTATCTAGAGCATACTAGACAGCTCAGTGACTCTTCCACTCAGTTGTTCCTCACCTCTGGGGATGTAGGCAGAGGAAGACCAGCTACCAAGGGGACTATTTCCTGCTGGTTAGTCTTTTGTATCAGAGTCTGCTACAAAAAAACTGGTCATCACCTCCTGTGGGGCTCAGGGCCCATTCCACCAGGGGCACTGCAGCCCCTGTGGCAGCAGCAAGGGACATACCCCTTCTGGATGTCTGCAAAGCAGCTACCTGGAAATCAGTACACAAAGCAGCTACCTGGAAGTCAGTACACACTTTCATTAAGCACCACAACTTAGACGTGCAGTCCAGATCTGATGCCAAACTTGGCAGAGCGGTTCTGCAGAGCCTCTTTCCTAAGTAGGTTCACTGCCCACCTCAAACCTGGTACTGTTCAGTAATCTGTTATAGTTATTGATGCTATAAAGGACTCCTGGGGTAAGAAGAAAAAATTACTCACCGCAGTAATCTTTTTTCTTCCAAGGGATCCTTTAGCATCAGTAAGCTCCCATCCTTCCTCCCTGGTTCACCTATTAGGAGAAGGGCTCTGTTCTCAGTTTTATTACCAAATTTGGGTTTTTATTAATGAGTTTTCATGCTCAGGTTGTTGTGATCTGTTTTCAGGTTTTGACAGTTGCATGTTTTTTTGAATCCTGTTGGTTCACTTTTGGGGGCTTGTGCCCTTTGTCTTTGAAAAAATTCTGAAGTCATTCAGGCTGCACTCACTCAGCACACTCCCCTCCTGTTTTTTGATTGGCTGATGCCCAAGATCAGTATGCTAATTATCTTAAAGACATACCTCCGGGGCAGTTGCACCTAGCCAGCTAACTGCTACAGTTACTGATGCTTTGCTTAATAGGGTCACCACCTTTGGATGAGGTAAAAACTGGATGCTAAGCCACACCCCAAACTCCGCCTCTGGCCCCACCCCATTTTTATGACTGGCGAGTATATTGCTCCTCCTCCTCCAAAGCCATTTGTAATGTTGGAATAGACATTACTAGCGATAGGAAATCATTTTTATACTGTTATTTATTTGATTTATTTATTCAGTTATTTATATTTCTTCTTTGACAACCAGGTTAACTCCCATAAGCTCCATATCCCATTTTACAGGAGTGACCCAGGAGCACAGGAAGGTTAAGTGACTTGCTCAGGGTCTCACAGAATGCAAGTGGAGGCTGTAGGAATCAAACTCAGGTCTGCTGGATGTGCCAAGCTCATTCACAGCTTATTGCTCAACCCTCTGTTAAACACATTTCATGTCAGTCATGAATTCTGATATGCTTTGACCAATGTTTGATAACTTAATTATTGGTGCTTGCGGTACCCTTAATACTGCACTCTGTTTCCCTTTACCTCAGCAGCTACTGTTTGTTTCTTTTCATATTTCTAAGACATTCCACAATTTCAGACAAACCATTCCATGCTGTTTATCTGAATGACCTGTAAACGTGTAGTTAATATCATGGAATGTTCAGGTAATACAAAAAATGAGAGCAGATGTACGAACATATGAAATTTGCCAGCAGATAAAGGCCTAGAGGTCTATCAAGTCTGCTCAAATGTGCAGCTAGCACCCCTTATTCTGCAACTGCCCCTCCCTTTCACCTTTCCCTTCATTAACCCTCCCTTGTCCTGTCCCATCCTTGTTTGAAGCAGTCCACTGTTCCACTGCCATCCACTTCAGCAGATGCGCATTCCACCCAGCCACCACCCTGGCTGTAAAGCGCTCTCATCTCCCTCCTGAACCTTCCTCGCTCCAGTCTCATATCATGGCCCCTGGTGGCCCTCTCCTCCCTTACTTTGAACAGCCCCTCTGTACCCATCTTGTTTATTCCTTTCATATTTCAAGGTTTCAATCATGTCACCCCGTCTCTTCTCTCCTCCAGTGAGTACATGTTCAACTCCTTCAACCGCCTCTTGTATGATAAGTCCCCCAGCCCCTTGATCATCTTTGTCGCTCTGCGCTGCACCCCCTCCAGTAACTTAATGTCCCTCTTCGAATCACGGGGCGTAAGTACTGCCGCGCGGTACTCAGATGTGGTCTAACTAATGACCTATACAGTGGCAGAATCACCTCCTCCCTCCTCAAGGATATACCCCTTGCAATACAACCCAGCATTTTGTTGGCCTTTGCAGCTGCCTTCCTACATTGTGCCGAGGTTGTTCATTGACCCTGTAATGAGGCACACCCAGATCCTTCTCCTCCTCTGTCTGGGCTAGCTGCACTCTCCCTAGCTGGTAACTCCTCCTTGGGTTCTTCATCCCAAAATGCAGCACCTTGCACTTTTTGGCATTAAAGCCCAGTTGCCAGGTGTCTAACCAGGTTTCAAGCTTTGCCAGATCATCCTGCAACCCCTAGTTGTAGTGATAAAGGAAATAAAAGTTAATTATTAATTTAACAAAAATGGGTCTAAAACATACCAGAATATAGGACAAACAAAAAGAAACACAGGAGAGCACATAAAGGTGTAAAAGCTGTTTCCTGTCATAGCAGTAAAAGACCATTCTTAAAATTCAGAGTGGAAAAGATTAGGTTAATTTACTGCTAGTGATCTTAATGGCCATACTTTACACCTCCCAGACAGACTGGTTTCACAAACAAAGGTGGGTCTGAATGACATCAGAACTTCTTTGTAACTTGGACATGCAATGTAGCTAAAACAGTGACTGATTTGATACAGCAGTTTTAAGAGTATTATATGAGCACTCAAACAGGCCCAAAAACCGGACTACATTTAATCAAAACCAGATGACCAGATAAGGACCCTAAAAACTGGATTATCCGGTCAAAAACTGGATAGGTGGCAACCCTAATGCTAAAGGACCACCTAGAAGAAAGATTACTGTGGTGAGAAATGTATTTCTTATCTGCCATCAAATTCAGTGTTTCCACTTTCCAGGTTTCTATGCCTGAAGATACACAGATGTAAAAGGAAAAGGAATGAAAATAAAGTCTTCTCCCATGCAGCTTTGGCTCAGGATGCCTTCTACCAACTCCTCCTAGTAACAGCAACTCCAACAATTAAATTCCAAAAGACAAGAATGAGTACTGACTTGCACTCCACTGAACAGCAGTAGTACATCCTTCCCGGTCTCTCCTCCACCTGCACAAGTACTAGACCACAAGGCTGCTGGGAGTTTCAAACTTTAAAGGGGAAGAATCCATCAATGAATGTCCCACACCATCATATGGCACTACCCCCACTTAGCACTTGAAGTGCAAAATTAATTTTTTATGTTCTAACCCCAGTAATACTATACTCAGGCATTCATAACTTTCTGCAGTAAGCCTTCTAAGTAGGACTGCCCAGAGAGAACAGAACACATGTAAATGATAGAATTCTTTGCACAACTTTTTTTTTCTATTTTATCTTTTGTCCCCCCGACCCCCGCTGTCTGACACTGATTATCCACCTGGTCACAGGCCTCTGACTTCTACCTTCCGCTGTGCTCCTCCCCTGAAACCCCTGACTTACCCCTCAAAGGGTGGAGTCGCGGCACTGGCCAAGTGCTGCGATCAATGGGACTATCTGGGGGAGCTGGTCATAAGGCTAATTGAAGCTGAGGCAGGCTTCTCAGAAGCGGCAGACTACGGGAATTTTTTCCCATTTACCAGGGGCAGGGGAGTTCTACGTTACCCAATGGCGTCTGCGTGCCCCCCTTGGTGCTGCTGCGCGCCGGTAGCTGCGGTGCCTCTGCCTCGCCAGGGGTCTGTCAAGTGCCAGACAGGATCCCCACCTTCCCCCAAGAGAAGGAGAGCAGTCCCTTGGATGCTTCATCCTTCTTTCCCCGGCTGGCCCTCCAGCGACCCGAGTCCATTCCCTAACCCGGGTCACTTGCATCGCAAGCAGAAATCCAACCGCTGCACCAATGGTCCAGCCTAATGTGACAACTTTTCAAATGCTGCCCTGTACTAACTGCTAGTGTTCTAAACTCCTCAAAGTTCACTCTCTGCCTGGAAAGCCTGGTCACTTGGAATGTCGCTCGCTATCTTCACAGCATCCTTCAACCCTCCACAAGGCAAGATAGGCTACTCTCCTAGCAAAACAGCTAATAACACTTCTGCTACTCCTAGTCGGGGAGGTAGAGTTAAATCTTAGACCATCCACCCCCTCCTACCATATCTCCTCCTCAACTCTATAATTACCTTGGGGCTTTAAAATTATGCATCTTAACATCTGCAGCATCCTGAGTAAACTCACCTCACTCCAACCACGTGTCCTCTCCTTGCGTCCTGATTTATTGATTATCTCTGAAACGTGGCTGCAACTCCACAGCTTGGATGTTGAATTACCTATCACTCTGCATGACCACCTGGGTAAAAAGAAGGGTGGTGGCATTGCCGAGCAGTGCGGCACTGCACTTTATCATGATATGGAGCTAAGGACCATGCGCCATTTTGGTGAATGCCGGAGTTTTCAAAATTTAAATAAAGTAAGTGGAAAGTGACAGAACAGGGAGCTTTATTTGCAAAACCCTTAATCGGGGGCGACGCTTGCTGGGGGTGGGTGATTTGGGCTAATTGCAGTTCTCCTTTAAATCTCGCAAAAGAAATCCTAAAAATTCCCCTTGCTCACTTCGCAGTGTAAGAACACATAGGTAAGGTCTACAGAACTGTACACTGTACTCCAGGTGGGCCTCACTAGTATCTTGTATAGTGGAATTATGACCTCCCTTTTCCTGCTGGTGATGCCCCTGCCTATGCATCCCAGCATCCTATTTGCTTTACCTGCTGCCTTGTCACACTGTTTCCCTACCTTGAGGTCATCAGAGATGATAACCCCAAGATCCCTTTCCTGCTTGGTGCGTGCTGTATCCTCACCCCCCCAAATGATATACTGTGCCAGGGTTTTTGGCCCCATATGCATTATCTTGCAGTTCTTTGCACTACATTTCAACTGCCAAACCCCTGCCCATTCTTCAAGTTTCTGCAGGTCCCTTCTCATTCTGTCTACACCCTCTGGTGTGTCTACTCTGTTACAGAGCTTTGTGTCATCAGCGAACAGTGAAATTCTGCCTTCTAGGTCCTGCGCAATGTCACTGATGAAGATGTTGAATAGGACCGGTCCCAGCACTGATCCCTGTGGTACCCCACTCGTCACTCTTTCCTCTGTGGAGTGACAGCCACTTACCACCACCCTCTGTGTCCTGCCATCCAGCCAGTTACCTACCCCCCACACTACTGTTCTGCCCACACCCATATTCCCCAGTTTGTGTAATAGTCTTCTATGTGGCACAGTGTCAAAGGCCTTGCTGGAGTCCAGATAGGCCATGGCCACTGCCCTCCCCGATCCACCTCCCTAGTCATCCAGTCAAAAAATTCAACGAGGTTGGTCTGACATGACTTCCCCCTGGTGAAACCATGCTGCTTTGGGTCCTGTGGTCCACTGACAACCAGATGTTCCACCAATCTCTCCATCAGTAGTGCTTCCATGATCTTCCCCACTACCGAGGTGAGGCTGACTGGTCTGTAGTTCCCTGCTTCCTCTTTGTTCCCGCTTTTGTATAAGGGGACTACATCTGCTGTCCTCCAGTCTTTGGGTACCTCCCCTGTTTCCAGTGATCGGCTAAACAGGCTAGCCAGAGGTTCAGCCACCACCTCTCTTAGTTCTTTAAGGACCCTGAGGTGCACCCCATCTAGCCCCATTGCTTTATCAACTCTTATTACTTCCAGTTCATTCAGGACCCTTTCTCGTGTAAAGGGACTTGTGTCCATTTCTGCACCATTCTCACCCCGTGTACTCCCTTCAGACCCATTACCCTCCTCTTCCTCAGTAAAGACTGAGTAGAAATACTTGTTCAATATGTCAGCTTTACTGTTGTCATCCTCCACGCGGCCCCCATCCTCCCCCTTCAGTCTCACTATCCCTCCCTTTGCCTTTCTTTTTTCACTTATGTACCTGTAAAAGGTTTTGTCCTCTCTATCCGCTGATTTTGCAATGTGTTTTCTGTTTGAGCTTTGGCTTCCCTTACTGACCTCCTTGCCTCCCTTTGCTTCTCCTGCTTTTAAAATTAGAACTCATCTTCTTTTTCTCATTGAAGATAAACATCTGATTATCATAAATATTTAAAATGCATTCTTTTAACACAATGTTTTTATATTGCAAAGATGAAATGTTTTTACAGGAAATGCAGAGAGGATAAAACCCTCTTGAATACATTTCACCAGTAACATTAGTATATATTTAATAGAAATATGTATTTTTTAATAACAAGATACCTTGTAAATTATCATTTTTAAAATAAATAGTAAAATATATTTAGTTTCTGATCTCAAAATAGAATACTATTCCATTATTTTTAAGCTTGAAAAAAAGGAATTTAGAAAGTATGTATGTATGTGTTTTAAAACCAGACTTTGGCATTTGAAGCAGTCTACTTAGAATACAAACCCTTGAAACATCAGCTTCAATACTGGACACACACACTCTCTACTTATAAAGTTAGAACTCATTTTCCTTTTCTCATTAAAAAGAAATCAATGTTTTTTTCATAAATAGGTAAATGCATTATATTAAAATAACTTTCTTATATAATAAAGATAAAATGTTGTTACAGTCCTCTGAGCTTCAAAGCACATTTCACAGAAAAAAATCCCCCCCCCTCGAGTAAAAAGGCACCCTGCAGTTATCCCTCAGTCCAATAGGAGGAGGTTGAGGAGGTGTAAGGTAGGTGATCAAGCAAGTAGGTGTTGGGAAAATGTGGGAAAAGAGAAGGGACTGGTGTTCGAGCTAGGTCTCTGCTTTTCATAAATATTTACATGCATTGTATTAAAATAACTTTCTTACATAATAAAGATAACATGTTCTTACAGCACACTGTCCTCTGAACTTTAAAGCACATTTCACCCCAAAAAAATTCCCTGAGTAAAAAGGCACCCTGCAATTATCACATAGACTGACAGGGGGAGGTTGAGGGAGGGCAAGGTAGGTGATATGTGCAAGGTAGGTGATGATGTGGCATGGTGAGAGGAGAGGAGAGGAGAGGACAGGAGAGAGACTCTGGTTCAAGCTAGGTAATGGGGTGCAAGATAGGTGGTGAGACGAAGTGAGAGGAGGTGAGAGACTTGAGCTCGAGCTATGACAGGGTGATAGAGGTTCAAGTGGACAGACTCGGGTTCAAGACAGGATGGTGTTGCATCAGTTCAAGGGGATAGAGGAGGGACTTGGTTTTAAGCTAGGATGGAGTGGGAGAGATTCAAGTTAGGACAGTGTCACACGGGTTTGAGTGGATGGAGAAGAGACTCGAGTTTGAGCTAGGATGGTATCACAGAGGCTGTAGGGGATGGAGGGAGGAGGGAGGAGGGTTCGAGCTTGGATGGTGTCACAGAGTTTTGAGGGGGTGGAGGAGGGACTCAGGTTTGAGCTAGGATGGGGTGGTTGCAGTTCAAAGGGATGGAGGAGGGAACTGGGTTTGCGCTAGGATGGTGTTGCAGAGGTTCAAGGGGACTGGGGATGGAGGAGGAAGGACATGGGGCATAGAATGGGAATGATGGGTCATTTCCAGGTTCAAGAATATGTAATTTCCTGCATTTTGCATGTCACTTCCTGCATTTTGCATGTCACTTCCTGCGTTTTGCATGTCACTTCCTGCATTTAAGATGGAACTTTCTGCTCAGAGGGCAGGACTTCCAGTGACAGAAAGGTGGGCAGGGCATTGCTATGGTACCCACCTGTTAAATGATGTGGCTCTCGCTAATTGGCTGAAATTTAACATTTGACAAGTTTATGAACTCTTTACTACTACTGAGGTCAAACTAACAGGTCTGTAGTTTCCTGCCTCTGTCTTGCTCCCACTTTTGCGAAGGGGAACCACATCAGCCCTCCTTCAGTCCTCAGGTTCCACAACCTCCTCTCATGATTTGTTAAAGAGGGTAGTCAGTGGTGTCACTAGTTCTCCCCTTAGTTCTTTTGGAATTCTTGGGTGAATCCCATCAGGCCCTATAGCTTTGTCCACCTTCAGTTTTAAAAGTTATTTCAGAACCCTTTCTTCTGTGAATGGACTGGTATCGACCTCCCTATCCAGAGTGCTTCTATTCTTTGATTTAGGTACCGCACCCTCCTCTTCTTTTGTAAATACTGAGCAGACATATTCATTCAGTATCCCTGCTTTTTCACTGTCACCCTCTGCCTACCCTCGCTTCCCTTTATTAAGCATCACTATCCCTCCCTTGGTCTTTCTTCGCTACCTAATGTACCTATAAAAGGTTTTATCCCCCTTCTTAACTGAGTTGGCTATCTTTTCCTCTGTTTGGGCCTTTGCTATTCTGACTGCCTTCCCTATTTCCTTCTGCTTTAACTGGTACAGTTCTCTGTCCTGCTCCTTCTTTGTTTCCTTATACTTCCTGAATGCTACATTTTTCTCCTTAACCTTACCTGCCACCTCTTTTGAGAACCATAGTGTTTTTGTTCCTTTGTTTTGTTTTGTTGATTTGCCTCACAGAAAGGTTTGCTGCCTCTGTGATGGCTGTTTTGATTTTTCCCTACTGTTCCTCCACCCCTCCTTCTTGTCCATTTGCTAGTGCTTTTCTGAGGCATTCTCCCATTTTCCTAAAGTCAGCTCTCCTAAAGTCCAGCACTCTTGCATTTGTATGGCTGGACTCTATGGCTGTGTTTATCATGAACCACACTGTTTGGTGGTCACTTGTCCCCAGATTGCTACCTACTTCTAAATCTGAGATCATGTCTCCATCCCTGTTTGACTGTATCAGGTCTAAGATTGCTCTCTCCCAAGTGGGTTCCACCACTACCGGTCTGAGGCATGCCCACTGTAGGGCATCAAGAATAACCCTGCTCTTGGATGTGGCTGCAGCAAAGGTGCTCCAGTTAACATCTGGCATATTCAGGTCCCCCATTAACAATACACCCCCCTTTTCTGCCATTCTAAGGATGCCTTCTATCATTTTCTTGTCCACTGTGTCTCCCTGAGATGGGGATCTGTATACATCCCCATAATGATTGTGGTGCTGAGCTCCTCCTCCTCTTTTACCCTCCCTGTCCCTGTTGTAGCTTGTGTACCCTGGTATGTTAACATCCCAGTCATGGTTCTCTGTGTACCATGTTTTTGTGACTGCCAAGATATCCAGGTGCCCCTCTTCCATCAAGGCCACTAGTTCAGGGAGCTTGTTACACAGACTATGGGCATTGGTACTCATCACCCTCCATTTTTTTATGGCCTTACCCCTTTTAGCTCCATCCCTGTCCTTACTGCTTTTTTCTGGATTTATCCCTGTCTTGCTCCCTATCAACTTCTCTACCTTGGTGTCTGCTTCACTTACTTCCCTATTTTGTACGGGGGAGGCTGGGCTTTCCCTGTTTCCCTTCAGTGCCTCCCCCCCTTGGCTAGTGTAAATACTACCAATGAAGCATTTAAACCTATTGGGGAACTATGACATCCCCATCATCCAAGGAGCAGAGACTACTGGACATCTTCCAGGATGCATTCCTAAATCAGCAGGTGGTAGACCCAATGAGGGAGGGCTGGATCATGGATGCGGTCCTGGTGGACTGTGACCTGGTTAGAGATCTTGAGGTAGGGGACCCACTGGCTGGGAATGACCATGCCACAGTCTAGTTCTCATTCACCCTGGGGTGGAGGCATTACACAAGGATGGTGGTGATTGATTTTAGGGGTGCAGATTTTAGGTAGCCTGTGATGATAGCGAGCGATTATACCTTATTGTTCTAATTCTATGTTTTCCTCCCTGCCTTGGCCCCGCTGAACTCTCTCCGGTGACCACCCAGTACTAGGACTCTACCTCTTTAGCATGACTCGACTCGTCTCCTCTCCCCCCAGAACAGGGCATCCCCTGGGTTTGCCCTCTGGGGAGGGGCCACCTCTACCCAGGGTGCTTTTTCTTATAGGGTTAAGCACCAGGCTGGGGAGGAGGAGGACCAAGGAGAGAGCCATGTCCAACTTCCGGGAGTGTGGTCTTTGGATGGGAAGCACCATCGCCTACCATTGGGAGGAGGAGGAGGGGGGTATTTACTTAGGTAGTTCCCCTGTGGAGCCTGGCTGTCAAGGCAACATACTGCCATGGCTCAACCCCCAGGCATATGCCACAACACTACTTTTGGCTACCTTCAGCTGCTGCCAGAGGTCGCTCCTTGAGCGGTCATTCTCCCAGTCCCTCCCCGGGAAGAGAGAGCAGTCCTCTGGATGCTTGATCTCTTCCCTCCCCTGCCAACCCCAGGTGCCGTGGGCTCATTCCCAAACCCTGGTCACCAGCGTGGCATGAGGTGTGTCATCCAGCGCCTCAACCCTCAGCGCCACCAGACCAGACGCGAGTGATTATAAATGAGTGACTATAGAAATGGTGACTCATTTATAGCCCTATCATCATCATCAGCTACTCTGCAAGGGCAGTGATGGGTTAGTGAGGAAAATGACTGGAAGGGGAAGGATAGGGAGGTGCAAGGGATGGATAGGAGGGAGGGTTTAGGTAGACTGAAGACCTGCTGCAACTGAGCCAGCCCTGTGGTGTGGTGGTGAGGATGGCTGGCTACAGTGCAGCAGGCACTAGGTTTGGGACCTGCTGGGGGTGATTCTTAGCAGCTGTTGTTTTTTTTTTTTTTGCTGCCGCAGTGTTTTGCCTCCTCTTTGACATGCACCCCCTCCCCCCCAGAGTTAACAATCCTTACTTAAGAGGGTGTGGGGTGAAGCCCCCCTGCAAAAAACACTTGTAGCTCCCAGAAGTAAGGTCACTTAGAAATGTATATCGCTTAAATGCTTTTCGGTGATATACATTCGCTATGATAGCGATCGTTGTTTTTCACTGTTTTTCGATCGCTATCATAACATGGAACCCAGATTTTAAGGGCATGGAGAAAATCCTCAAGGATCATTTGGTGGTAATACCACCGGGCATGGATGCTGAAAGTAGGTGGGCAATTATTAAAAGAGGGATATTGGAAGCTACCAGGGCCTGCACAAGAGTGAGGCACAAGTTTGGTAGGTCCAGGAAGCTGTGCTGGTGAACTTGGGAGGTGCAGGAGCTGGTGAGGGAGAAGAGGGCCACATACAGTAGGCATAAGCACTTGCAATGGGCTATGAATGGGGATGCATATGATTTATCAGAAAGGAGGTTCACGAGGGTAGTGAGATTGGCCAAGGCAAAGACAGAGCAGTGGCTAGCACGTGGGATCAAGAGGAGGGAAAAGTTTTTTTTAGGTATATCAGGGAAAGAAGGAGTGTGAAAGGACAGATTAGTAGGTTGAGGTCAGAGAGAGGGGTGAGCAGAGGCAGCAGGGGAACAGACGTATGTCCTCAATGAGTACTTTGTATCATTCTTCACTGGAGAGGATGCTGGGGCTGCACAGCACGGACAGGGGCAGGATGCTGAAATGATTGGGATCTTGAATGTTGAAATACCTGTTGGTACTGGGGGAATGAAGGGACTGCACAGAATGGGGAGAGACAGGCTGGATCTGCAGAAAAGACAGGGGTCACAGAGATTGACATCCCTTTTGGCAGGGCGTGGGAAGCCCTCAGATCCCTAAAAAAAAGGAGAAAGCCCTGGGCCCAGATGGTATCCACCCCAGGGTGCAATGGGAATTGGCCAATGTCCTGGCTGCACCCCTGGCAGCCCTTTTTAACACTTCCCTCCAGACAGGAAGGGTGCCTCAGGATTGGAGGGTGGTACCGGTTGTGCCCATCCACAAAGGTGGCTCAAGGGAGGAGCCGGGGATTACAGGCCTGTCAGCCTGACGTCGGTGGTGGGCAAGTTGTTGGAGGCCATCCTAAAGGAGTGGTTGTGGGCATTCTTGGAGGAAAGGAGATACCTGGATGATCTCTAGCATGGCTTTGTCCCGGGCAGATCATGTCAGATTAACCTTGTGGAAGTCTATGACTGCGTGACGATGGCACTAGATCAAGGTAGGCCAGTGTATGTCATCCTTCTAGATTTCAGCAAAGCATCTGACTCACTCTGGACTGCTGGAAAAGTTGGGGGGATGGGGGAGGGAATACTAATGGTCAGGTGGATTGGAAACTGGCTATCTGTACATATTCAGAGGGTCACGGTGGTGGGGGATTCTCAACTCTCAAAAAGGGTCATTAGCAGGGTCCCACAGGGATCAGTTCTGGGCCCGCTCCAGTTTAATGCTTACATCTACGACATCAGAAAAGATATCAGGAGCAAAATGAGCCTATTTGCAGATGACCCGAAACTGGGGTGGTGGTGGTATATGGGGAAGAGGGTAGAGAGACCCTGCAGGGAGACCTGGAGGCTCTGGAGAAGTGGTCATATACATGGAAACTGAAATTTAACACTGGGAGTGCAGGGTTCTTCACCTGGGTCCTATAAACCCAGGTCATCTGTACACCCAGCAGGGGGAACACACTGCAGACTTCGAGAGGGGAAAGAGGTCTGGGGGTGGTAGTGGATGCCAAAATGAATAACTTGGAGCAATATAGGAGGGCTGCAGCCAAGGCAAATAAAATGCTGAGCTGCATCACCAGGGGGATTACCTCATGAAGCAGGGAGGTGATTCTGCCACTGTATAGCTGCCTGGCTAGGCTACACCTTGAATACTGCATGCAGTTTTTACATCCTCACTTAAAGAAGGACATTGCACTCCTGGAGAGGGGTCAGAGGAGGGCAGCTAAAATGATTTGAGGTCTGGGTGACAGGTCTTATGGGGCAAGACTTGAGGAGCTCAACCTGTACTCACTGGAGGAGAGGAGGTACAGGGGGGATATGATAGAAGTCTTCAAGTACCTAAAGGGGTTAAATGGGGTATGACTGGATAAGGTTTTTCAGAGGAAGGAGCAAGGGGCCACTAGGGGACACAGTTAGAGGCTGGAGAGTGGGAGACTCAGGGGAGAGAGCAGGTGGTGTTACTTCACTGAGAAGGTGATGGAACCATGGAATGCACTGCCTGAGGAGCTGGTGGATATAGGTATGGTGGGGGGGTTCAAGAGGGGCTGGGACAAGTATAGGAGGTGGGTGAAGCCGAGTAATGTCAACTTGAGGGAGGAATCTCTGGCAGGGGGTGGGAGATCTTGGCGGGGGGCAAGGAGGGTGGCAACGGTACCCATCAAGGGTACTGACTCTCAAGCAGACTCGACAGACCATGAGGTCTACTCTGCTGGCATTTTAGTATGTAGGAATGTTAGTATAAGAAGATGACAGTAGATGGGAACCTTGAGATCCATCAAGTCTGCCCACGAATCCTACCCCCGCCCCTATAGGTTGCTTGTTTTGCTTTTACCATAGTGTTGGTCCCATGCATGTTTAAATTAATTCACTGTCTTTGCTGCAATCACCTCTGGGGGAAAGCTGTTTCATGAGTCTAACACTATCCCCAGAAAAAGTACTTCCTGACATTATTTCTGAGCCTTCTCCCTCTCAACCATAGATTGTGCCATCTGGTATATGCCTCTTTGTTGGCTTGGACGAGGTCCTCTGCCTGAACTGTGTTTATACCTTTGATGAATTTGAATGTTTCTGTTATGTCATGTCATCAGTTTTGGACATTTGCCAGTGAAATTGGTCTCCCCTGTGGGAGACTCCCACAAATGAAAAATATTGCGGCCAGTAAGCTGTGACAAAAACGTCTGAGTATGGAAGACCCTTAGGGTTTTGTGTGTCCACCTGAGATCCCTGCAAACTGAACTCCACTCCTTTCATCCCACTCCCAGCCAGAGGTGGGGTACAAGACAGCTCAAGAAGCAGAAGGATCCTTGCAAATATGGGGTTTGGATAAAAGATAAGCACTTGAGTATACTGTAGTAATACATTAACCTGGATGGGATGCATCAGTGAAAGGAAGATGCCTGTTAGATTTGTAATTAAATAAAGGGGACTACTGCTGGATGCTACCATTAGGATGGACATTCCAATTTTTCACTGTTTACTGGGTTGAAAGGTACCCCTTTGACTCCGAGCTGTGGTCCAAAATCTATGAAGGTCATCTTTAAAACCCTGAACCCACCCTCACCCCAAGGTGGGGGGCTTCTAAATCTGTCCTGCCACCGTGGGTGGGTCAGTTACTACTATTATCACTTTTATCTCTCTTTCCTATTAGCTCTCCAAATCTGGCTGTATTTGATTGGTTCTTATCCTCATAATTCTTCTATAGTGGCTCTTAGTTTGGCTTGGTGTCCTCCACTCTTTAAGGTTGATAGCAGGAGCAGAAAATGGCTGCACAAACAGGACTGGAGCAGTAAATAACTCTGCAAATGGGAGCTCAAGAATATGGACAGGGGACTTGGTGAATATCAAACTGCTGGAACAAAACTGGATCAGTAAAAGCTGAAATGGATGCAAGTTGCAAAATGTTGGCAGTCCACCTTTTACAGATGCGGTCTGGTCCAGTTCTACCTGTCCAGTTTTTACCCATACCTTGGACTTGGTAAAAAAAAAAAAAAAGTAACTGCCAAAAATGGACCAAACCACATCTGTTACTGGCTAGGTTGGCATAACTCCCGTAGCTTGCACCTGGTCTAGCCAGATTCACTGGTCCAGCATTTATCAAGCCGGTCTAGTCTGGTTCCAATAGTCCACTTTTTACTGGGTTTTACCCACAGCAGCAGCTCACAGGTGAGTGAGGGAGGTGAGTGGCCCAGACGTTTGTCATCCTTCACTTACAAAGCATAACAATTTCACTATTAAGACATACAAGGAAACAGTATTAGCCAATACTTAGTGAACACCATAAAATTGGAGCCCTGGTTTGAATTCACAATGGGAGTTTTCAAAAGAAGAAAAAAAAAGGTTAACTGCTGCCTGCAGTATACAATCACTGTGTTTCACTCTCAAGTCCTCCTCTTTCAAACAGCAGGTTTACACAAAGAGTTAATAACTCATCAGGAAGTATAAAAAAACAGACAAGGGCTCATGCTCTTGCTTGGAAAGTGAAACTAGAGAGAGAAGCCAGCAGCAGCCGTTACAATGGACTCCAGAGAGGAAGCGGGAAACCTGGCCGAAGATTTAACTTGTTCGGTTTGCCTGGAGCTCTTTCAGGACCTCGTAACCCTGGAGTGTGGACACAACTTCTGCGGGACCTGTATCGACATGGTCTGGGACAGTCAGCTGGAACCTTCCTGTCCTGAATGCAGGCAGGGGTTCTGGGAGAAGAAGTGCACTGTTAACAGAGTGCTGGCAAGCGTGGTAGAGAAAACCCAGAGACTGAAGGAGGGCTGGAAAAGCCAGCAGTTGCTGCACCTGTGTGAGAAGCACGAGGAGAGACTGCAGCTGTTCTGTGCAGAGGACGAGATTCTGGCCTGTGTCATGTGTGTACCCAAACACCCTGGACACAGATTCATATCGCTGCAGGAGGCGGTCAGGATGTATCAGGTGGGTTTGTGCAGCATCGTCTGCTTTAGTTGTACTGTCCTTAGGGATAGGCAGGGCCGCTCCTGGAAAATTAGCCTTCTTGGACCTGGCTGGTTCGAAAATTTGGAACTAAGAAAAAAAGGAAACATTTAGATAGATAGATAGATAGATAGATAGATAGATATAGAGTTCCTTTCACTCACACTGTATCCCACACTGTTTTACAAGGCAATGAGTTAGACACTGGTAATGCAAGCGCAGTAGAAAACGAATAGAATTTTGATATATGTATCGCCTTTCATAGTCACTGTATCTCAAAGTGCTTCACAAGGCAATGAGCAAGATACTGGTAGTGCTGGGACTGTGGAATTGAATTTGGATTGCTATAATTCCTTTCATACATACTGTATCCCAAGTACTTTACAGAGCGATTAATTAGATACTGTTAGTGTAGGGACTGTAGAATAGAATAGAATCTGGATTTATATAGTGCCTGCCATACACACTGTATCTCAAAGTGCTTTACAAAGCAATGAGTCAGACACTGATAACGCAGGGACTGTAGAATGGAACATAATTTGGATTTATATAGTGACTTTTGATACACACTGTATCCCAGAGTGCTTTACAAAGTGATGGGTTAGATATTGGTAGTGCAGGGACTGTAGAATAGAACAAAATTTGGATTTATATACCACCTTTCATACACACTGTATCCCAAGGTGCTTTTCGAAGAATGGAATAGGGAGATACGTTGTGTGATATGCACAGAGAAAATTATAGTCGATGTCAACAACAGGCCACAGGCCTTCAGAAGATGGCAGGAGCCCCTGCAGACACTATTAATAGCGGAGGGTGTAGAATGCTCAGGCGGGGAGGACTTTGCAGAGAATGGATGATGTATCTCATTTACAACTGGACTCACTGAAATGTGGTTGCAATAATGTTCTTTGGATGAAATGTTAAGTTGAAATGATTGTTTTGCTCTGAGGGAGGGGGATACCATGAATATAATTTGTATTGTGTAAATAAATTAAATCTTCAACTAAGTAGATTATATTTAAAAAAAGGAGGGTTGGGCAGATCTGATAGGCCAACGGGTCTTTTTCTGCCAACAGCTTTTGCACTATTAATACAGGGTGTAGAATACAATATAATATAAATTCATATAGTACCTTTCATAAACATTTGATCCCAAAGCGCTCTACAATGCAACTAGTTAGATACTCGTAATACAGGTGCTGTAGAATAGAACCGAATTTGGATTTATAAAGCACCTTTCATACACATAGTATCCCAATGTGCTTTACAAAGCAATGAGTTAGATACTGGTAGTGCAGGGACTGTAGCATAGACCATAATTTGGATTTATACAGTGCCTTTCATACATGCTGTATCCCAAAGTGCTTTACAAAGCAATGAGTTAGATACCGGTAGTGCAGGAATTGTATAATAGATTAGAATTTGTATAGCACCTTTCATACACCTTGCATCTCAAAAAGTTTTACAAAGTAACGAGGTAGATACTGTACATCCACAAGTTGCACAATACAACAGAATTGGATTTTATCTAGTACCTTTGATACAAACTATATCCCAAAGTGCTTTACAAAGGAGGAGAGGGATGTGGGAGAGTGTTGCTGCCATTTCAGACCTGCGAGGAGATTCAGTGAGCACAGATCTGTAGTAATTTAAAAAGAAATCAGACACAGGTTAAACCTTGGGAGGTTAAATGCTTAAGGTCACACAGTAAGTGGAGGTTGTGGATACAAACCTAAAGTGTGCAGGTTAGCAGCCCTGCACCCTAATCACCAGGCCAAACTGCTTCTCTAACAAGATGCCCTTTCAGATTATGGCATAACACTGTTGGAGATGGGTGAACTAGAAAAAGCGTGTTGGTTGTAATTTAGAATCAGGCAGGTTCCAGAAGGTTCCATCATTTTTTGGAACTGTTTCATCCTATCCCCATACAGAACACAGCATACATATTCTTGGGACCCCATATTTAATTACTCGAAATGACACTTACCAGGATAACTCCTTGTGATACAGCATCTCGCTTTCATGGGGGTCCCAGGGAGGACAGCAGCAGTCAGCAGGTTAAAATAGTCAAGCAGGGATAGTTACGCACAGGGAAAAATATGTGCAGGTGAGAAGAAAACTGTAATGGTAAATACCTCCTGATAGTAACCAAAGAAGTGGGGTCACAGCAGATAAACAGCATGAATATTGTAATGCTACATGACAAAAACACATCAGCAGTGCACTGCAGAGCTAAAGGACGACACGGCAAACAGATGCCGGGTTCAGTCTCCTTCATAGTCAAACGGTCTGGTGCAAGAATCAAAGAACATGGGAAGAAATTACTACCCTGGCGCTTCGCCTCTTACATCATTGAGTTTTCGCCAGGGGGCTGCATGAAACATGATCATGGCCGGGGAGAGGGGGAAACAGGACCAAAATGAATACAGGGTTCTAATGTGGCTTGGAAGACTGGAATGGAAGCTTTGTAACTACCTGGCTCTTTGACCATCTGGAATTAGAGTTTCCAGTGAGATGCACCAAATTACTTCAATCCATTATATAACAGCAACTATGGTTAGTGTTTTCTCACTTCCTTTTATTTATTTTTTTTTCACTTCCCTCTGGTATTGGTCTCTTAAATATTTCATACAGTACATACTGCACTATAACTTTTGAAAAATCCTGAACTGTCCCTAGCTGACCCTACAGCTGTCGTGCCTGAGCATTTTGTTAAAATGGACTGCCTATGATGTCACAAACATGAACCCACAGGTACCATAATCGGTAGCTGTATGAGATCAGTAGGGGGCAGCCAAATGCTTAAGTACAGACCTCTTGAGGGAGTTATGCCTCAGTGCCCATACCCTGCACTGCTGCCTCAGGGATGACTTTCTGCCACATGTAGTTTGTGGGGTTTTGATCTGTCATGGGCTATCACACTTGATTAGCTGATACTGGTATGTGGGAGAAGCTGAAGTAAGCATTTTTGTATGAAATGCCTATATGCTATACCCATGCGTACCACCCACCCAGTTTGAGCCCTGATGACATCATATAAAATATAGAATAATGCATGGGTGGCTGTGTGTAACCAAAATTTTACACACACCCAAGGTGTGAGATGCTACATAAACTGAGAGTGAAGCCCGAGGGCTTTCTAAAAAAATTCTGGTTACACACACACACACACACATCCATGTTTTATTTTATTTAATTACTGCCCATCATTTTTTGGCTACACTCAGCTCGAGCTCACAGTTAACTGCAATTCCATTTTTTTTCTCAGGATAACACTTTTGTTATAGTTTTTACTTTGTGAATTGGCAGTATTGGCGACCTGTTCTGTGAGCTCGCGCTGAGTGTAGCGCAAGCTAGATTGACAGCCACTAATTATAACTGCCTGGTTATAATGCAAAAAATTCACCAGGCAGTTGTAATGTGGAATAAAAGTACGGTTATCCGTGTATAAAAAATGATGGCCAGTAATTAGAATGAGGTAACATTTAGGCTTTCTGCTTTAAGTGCTGGCTGCACTGTTTCCAGTCATGGCAGTGTGTTGCAAGGATCTGTGTTGGGTTCCCATCTTCTTTCTTTACATTTTCAGCCCTTGGGTAAATTAAATAAACTATTTGAATTTCAGTGTCAATCATTTCTTTCTTTTCGTAACTGTTGTGATGAAATTCCATGTAAGAGTAAAACCTTGCGAGGCCTTTTCAGTCTGTTGCTTCGTGGAAGGGCAAATAATTATCATTCAATGGCAAGAACATTTTCTGGACTCTGATTTGTCAGTGTGTCCCTGGCACAGTAAGGTTATCCCAGCACAACTTCACTCTGTTCCACAACATATTGATTTCTCCCATCTTCTCTTAAGAAACAAAAATATATTGCCACACTAAAAATCTACTAAAACAATTTTTTAAATGTTTTTTTATTTTGTATAACAATGAGCCATTGCACTCCAGGGCGTGGGTTGCGCTGGGATAACCTCACTTCTGGGACGTTGGACGCACTCGGCCTGCGGCCTTGTGCCCAATCACCCAGGCGTGAGGTTATCCCAACATAACCCACACGATGTCATGCATTATTGCTTAATCCAACGCTATAAAGGGCCAAAAGAGGAATCTTCTGTGTAGAGTTGCAGCATGCAGTGACTTTTTGGTGTATGCAATTTAGAGATTAATGTCTGCACCCTGCCCCCCCACCCAAAATGAGAAAATTGTCATCTCAGTGTAGTTTTATCCCAGGCCTGCAAGAAATTTGAAATTAAGAGAAAAAAAATACAATGATTCAAGTGGATCCTGTGAACTATTTTGGGGTGGTGTTTCAATCCCAGTTAACTTTTTCAAGTCACATAACTACTGTTGCCAACAGTTCTTGCTATTGCATGTATTTGTCTCCAGAAGCTGCTGAGAACCAAGGCCACGCATTTAGTCATTTTTAAACATTTGGAGTCTCACAATCCGTTGGTAACCAGTTTGACGGAGCCTGCTCTTCACGGTCTGCACTCAATTTAAAATTGGGCAGCGAGCCTCATATTTCAACTCCCACGTAATGCGTAATGGGTATGCTATGCCTCGTTTTCAATGATCTTGAATGGGTAACAGTTACAGACATGATTAAACTTGAAGGGCTAGCGTAGGGGTTGACAAAAAATTACCTTCAAAAATAGTAAAGTAACACTTCTTGTTATGAAAGTTTTCTTTTCTTTTCCCTTTTGCTATGTAGAATGCCATGTTAATGTAAGAAAGTGGGCTCTGCAGCAAGCAGACTTTTTTTTTTGTTTGGTAAATTTTCATATCAAGGTTACATATACAGATACAGTACAATCATGATGCCACGTGCATTAATGCAATGTTATAGCTCTAAAATGAATAATTCTTTTCTGCAATAGAAAGGTTTAAGTAGGATGTCTAGGCAACGAGCAGACTACACAGACCATACGTCTTTCTGCTGCTGACAATTTCATATGTGCGTATGTAGACTATTTTCGACTAGACAATACTCAGTGTGATGTGTGGAACAGTGTTCTGCCTCAAGGCTGACATGGCTACTTCTGTTCCTTCTCAAGCATCATCAGCCCTATGACATCACTGACTGTGACATCACAACTGACCACGAAGAGCCAATCACCGCTGTGAGATTGGTCACCTGTGATGTCATAATAAGCGAGGTCACAATACTGATACAGTATGACAAAGCATAAAAGCAGGTGTGTCCGCAGTCAGGTAAAGTACTGGTGCTGTATTTTCAAACAACGGGAATCTGGCACATGTACAGCAAGATCTGTATGCAAGGTTTTCACTTGTGGACCCATAGGTTTTGCAGCATGCACCGTACTTTCACACGCAGGGCCAGTTTTTGACCAGCTCCACCATTTATGACTGCTTGCGGCCGTTTCCTGTGCACAGCTGCATCAGAATGCTATGCCTTGTAGTAGCAGGTGGAATATCCTTCGTGGTTGTGCTCACCGCCGATGTGCACCATGGACCAAGAACAGAAACGACCACCAATGTGCAGATTTTTTTCTGCACTGGCGGGCTGCAACACAGGACTTAGTCCCTGGCGTGTTTTCATCACTTGGAAATCCAGCCCCTTACTCTTTCCATCCCATGCAGTACTACCAGGTAGAAAACTTAATGAGCCAATGGAAAAGGAAAAATACTTCAGAAATAAAAAGTTACAACAAACTCACTACTGTAAGGAATGCATGATGTTTTCTGCCTGTAAGTTTTGGTGCTACTTTCTCTTTAATGGTTTCTGCATATAATGACATGTACAGTGGATTGAGCTCCAAGTGTGCATGTATGGTACAGCCCCTGTGGACTGAGCCCTGAGTGTGCATGTACAATACAGCCCCTGTAGACTGAACCCTGAGTGTGCATGTATAGTACAGCCCCGGTGGACTGAGCCCTGAGTGTGCATGTACGGTACAGCCCCTGTGGACTGAGCCCTGAGTGTGCATGCACGGTACAGCCCCAGTGGACTGAGCCCTGAGTATGCATGTATGGTACAGCCCCTGTGGACTGAACCCTGAGTGTGCATGTACGGTACAGCCCCTGTGGACTGAACCCTGAGTGTGCATGTACGGTACAGCCCCATGGATTGAGCCCTGAGTGTGCATGTATGGTACAGCCCCGGTGGATTGAGCCCTGACTGTGCATGTACAGTACAGCCCCTGTGGACTGAGCCCTGAGCGTGCATGTACGGTACAGCCCCGGTGGACTGAGCCCTGAGTGTGCATGTATGGTACAGCCCCTGTAGACTGAACCCTGAGTGTGCATGTATGGTACAGCCCCTGTGGAGTGAGCCCTGAGTGTGCATGTACGGTACAGCCCCGGTGGATTGAGCCCCAAGTGTGCATGTACAGTACAGCCCCGGTGGATTGAGCCCTGAATGTGCATGTACGGTACAGCCCCAGCGGATTGAGCCCTGAGTGTGCATGTACAATACAGCCCCTGTGGACAGAGCCCTGAGTGTGCATGCATGGTACAGCCCTGGTGGATTAAGCCCTGTGTGTGCATGTATGGTACAGCCCCGGTGTATTGAGCCCTGAGTGCGCATGTATGGTACAGTCCTGGTGAATTGAGCCCTGAGTGTGCATGTACGATACAGCCCTGGTGGATTTAACCCCAAGTGTGCATGTACAGTACAGCCCCGGTGGATTGAGCCCTGAATGTGCATGTTTGGTACAGCCCCGGTGGATTGAGCCCTGAGTGTGCATGTACAGTACAGCCCCTGTGGACTGAGCCCTGAGTGTGCATGTACGGTACAGCCCTGGTGGACTGAGCCCTGAGTGTGCATGTATGGTACAGCCCCTGTGGACTGAGCCCTGAGAGTGGATGTACGGTACAGCCCCGGTGGACTGAGCCCTGAGTGTGCATGTACGGTACAGCCCCTGTGGACTGAACCCTGAGTGTGCATGTACGGTACAGCCCCGGTGGATTGAGCCCTGAGTATGCATGTATGGTACAGCCCCATGGATTGAGCCCTGAGTGTGCATGTACGGTACAGCCCCAGTGGACTGAGCCCTGCGTGTGCATGTTATGGTACAGCCCTGGTGGATTGAGCCCTGAGTGTGCATGTAAAGTACAGCCCCGGTGGACTGAGCCCTGAGTGTACATGTATGGTACAGCCCTGGTGGAGTGAGCCCTGAGTGTGCATGTAATGTACAGCCCCGTTGGATTGAGCCCTGAGTGTGCATGTATGGTACAGCCCTGGTGGACTGAGCCCTGAGTGTGCATATATGGTACAGCCCTGGTGGATTGAGCCCTGTGTGTGCATGTATGGTACAGCCCTGGTAGATTGAGTCCTGAGTGTGCATGTATGGTACAGCCCCATGGATTGAGCCCTGAGTGTGCATGTACGGTACAGCCCTGGTGGACTGAGCCCTGAGTGTGCATATATGGTACAGCCCTGGTGGACTGAGCCCTGAGTGTGCATGTTATGGTACAGCCCTGGTGGACTGAGCCCTGAGTGTGCATGTATGGTACAGTCCCTGTGGACTGAACCCTGAGTGTGCATGTACGGTACAGCCCTGGTGGACTGAGCCCTGAGTGTGCATGTATGGTGCAGCCCTGGTGGACTGAGCCCTGAGTGTGCATGTACGGTACGGCCCCGGTGGACTGAGCCCTAAGTGTGCATGTACAGTACAGCCCCGGTGGACTGAGCCCTGAGTGTGCATGTATGGTACAGCCCTGGTGGACTGAGCCCTGAGTGTGCATGTACGGTACGGCCCCGGTGGACTGAGCCCTAAGTCTGCATGTACAGTACAGCCCCGGTGGACTGAGCCCTGAGTGTGCATGTATGGTACAGCCCTGGTGGACTGAGCCCTGAGTGTGCATGTACGGTACAGCCCCGGTGGACTGAGCCCTGAGTGTGCATGTACGGTACAGCCCCATGGATTGAGCCCCGAGTGTGCATGTACGGTACAGCTCCGGTGGATTGAGCCCTGAGTGTGCATGTATGGTACAGCCATGGTGGATTGAGCCCTGACTGTGCATGTACAGTACAGCCCCTGTGGACTGAGCCCTGAGTGTGCATGTATGGTACAGCCCCTGTGGACTGAACCCTGAGTGTGCATGTACGGTACAGCCCCTGTGGACTGAGCCCTGAGTGTGCATGTATGGTACAGCCCTGGTGGACTGTGCCCTGAGTGTGCATGTACGGTACAGCCCCTGTGGACTGAGCCCTGAGTGTGCATGTACGGTACAGCCCCATGGATTGAGCCCCGAGTGTGCATGTACAGTACAGCTCCGGTGGATTGAGCCCTGAGTGTGCATGTATGGTACAGCCACGGTGGATTGAGCCCTGACTGTGCATGTACAGTACAGCCCCTGTGGACTGAGCCCTGAGTGTGCATGTATGGTACAGCCCCTGTGGACTGAACCCTGAGTGTGCATGTATGGTACAGCCCCTGTGGAGTGAGCCCTGAGTGTACATGTATGGTACAGCCCCGATGGATTGAGCCCTGAGTGTTCATGTATGGTACAGCCCCATGGATTGAGCCCTGAGTGTGCATGCGCGGTACAGCCCCGGTGGACTGAGCCCTGAGTGTGCATGCGCGGTACAGCCCCGGTGGACTGAGCCCTGAGTGTGCATGTATGGTACAGCCCTGGTGGATTGAGCCCTGAGTGTGCATGTATGGTACAGCCCTAGTGGATTGAGCCCTGAGTGTGCATGTAATGTACAGCCCTGGTGGACGGTGGACTGAGTCCTGAGTGTACATGTAATGTACAGCCCCGATGGATTGAGCCCTGAGTGTGCATGTAATGTACAGCCGCAGTGGACTGAGCCCTGAGTGTGCATGTAATGTACAGCCCCGATGGATTGAGCCCTGAGTGTGCATGCATGGTACAGCCCTGGTGAATTGAGCCCTGAGTGTGCATGTATGGTACAGCCCTGGTGGACTGAGCCCTGAGTGTGCATGTACGGTACAGCCCCTGTGGACTGAACCCTGAGTGTGCATGTATGGTACAGCCCCGGTGGATTGAGCCCTGAGTGTGCATGGAGGGTAGAGCCCTGGTGGACTGAGCCCTGAGTGTGCATGTACGGCACAGCCCCTGTGGACTGAACCCTGAGTGTGCATGTATGGTACAGCCCCGGTGGATTGAGCCCCAAGTGTGCATGTACAGTACAGCCCCGGTGGATTGAGCCCTGAGTGTGCATGTTTGGTACAGCCCCGGTGGATTGAGACCTGAGTGTGCATGCACAGTACAGCCCCTGTGGACTGAGCCCTGAGTGTGCGTGTACGGTACAGCCCCGGTGGACTGAGCCCTGAGTGTGCATGTATGGTACAGCCCCTGTGGACTGAACCCTGAGTATGCATGTACGGTACAGCCCCGGTGGACTGAGCCCTGAGTGTGCATGTATGGTACAGCCCTGTGGACTGAACCCTGAGTGAGCATGTACGGTACAGCCCCAGTGGATTGAGCCCTGAGTATGCATGTATGGTACAGCCCCATGGATTGAGCCCTGAGTGTGCATGTACGGTACGGCCCCGGTGGACTGAGCCCTGAGTGTGCATGTAATGTACAGCCCCATTGGATTGAGCCCTGAGTGTGCATGTATGGTACAGCCCTGGTGGATTGAGCCCTGAGTGTGCATGTATGGTACAGCCCTGGTGGATTGAGCCCTGAGTGTGCATGTAATGTACTGCCCCGGTGGACTGAGCCCTGAGTGTACATGTACCGTACAGCCCCAGTGGACTGAGCTCTGATTGTGCATGTAATATACAGCCCCGTTGGATTGAGCCCTGAGTGTGCGTGCATGGCACAGCCCTGGTGGATTGAGCCCTGAGTGTGCATGTATGGTACAGCCCTGGTGGACTGAGCCCTGAGTGTGCATGTATGGTACAGCCCTGGTGGATTGAGCCCTGTGTGTGCATGTATGGTACAGCCCTGGTGGATTGAGCCGTGAGTGTGCATGTATGGTACAGCCCCATGGATTGAGCCCTGAGTGTGCATGTACAGTACAGCTCTGGTGGACTGAGCCCTGAGTGTGCATGTATGGTACAGCCCTGGTGGATTGAGCCCTGAGTGTGCATGTAATGTACAGCCCTGGTGGACTGAGCCCTGAGTGTACATGTACAGTACAGCCCCGGTGGACTGAGCCCTAAGTGTGCATGTTTGGTACAGCCCCGGTGGATTGAGCCCTGAGTGTGCATGTACGGTACAGCCCCGGTGGATTGAGCCCCAAGTGTGCATGTACAGTACAGCCCCGGTGGATTGAGCCCTGAGTGTGCATGTACGGTACAGCCCTGGTGGATTGAGCCCTGAGTTTGCATGTACTGTACAGCCCTGGCGGATTGAGCCCTGAGTGTGCATGTACGGTACAGCCCCATGGACTGAGCCCTGAGTGTGCATGTATGGCAGAGCCCCGGTGGATTGAGCCCTGAGTGTGCATGTAATGACCCCACCATTGGGGTGAGAGACAAGGGTAACCAGTGGAGGGGGGAGATAAGACTTCATGCCAGCATGTCTGAAGGAAAACTGTCCATAATGCTGGTGCCCCAACTTGGGAGTAGAGCTTGGATCCTTAGAGGGCTGGCTGGAGGAGGAAGCTCTAGTATTCCAGTGGATGCTGCCTTTCACCAGGGAGATAGGATCCTGATCCTCGCTCATATACCACCTTCTGGATAACTGCAGGGTGAAGTAAAGTTGAGGCCATGAAATGGGAAGGGAAGAAAGCCACTGACATCAAAGTACATGTCCATGCAAACTTGCAAGAGTGCATCCACTGATATCCTCAGGGGGAAGGGGGAACAATTACCTACTCTTGTGGCATGAAGTACTCCACAACCTGCAGACCCTGCACCCACCCTCCTTGGGTGCCAGTCTCCCCCCCATTGGCTGGGGCCATAGACTTCCAAGGGGCTTATGGAACCCCAGTAATGGCCCCACCATGGAAGGCCAAGCCGCAGTAGTTCAATGTGTATGAACAGGTAAGCCCTGGGGAACGGCTGGGTGACATAGCCAGGGGGGGGGGCCTGAAAGGGGGAGGTCAAGTGGAGTCTGGAGCAAAATCAATGGCTTCATGCACCAGCTACCAGGCTGAGTTCTACACCCTAGAAGGGAAAGCAGAAAATTCAATACATGCGAAATTGCCGGAGTTGAAGCACTCTGGACGAAATACCGAAGTGGATTCTAGCTCTTAAGGCTCTGTGCTCTCGCTGCTAGGAATGCCAAGGGTTAAGGATGGGAATCAAAGTCTTTGACGCCACAATTTCTTTTTTTTAGAGAAAGAATTCTGGCATTCTTCCAGACCTCACCCTTTTCTGACTCTTACAGTTAAAGACAGGTGGAGAGAATAAACAGAGAAGGGCCTTTTTTTTTTGTATGTTAGTACAGCTGCAGAGACCACTATTTTTTTGCAATAGAGGTCTTTATCTTCCCCATGCAGAAGAGATGGCTTCTCAGCCCTGTCCCAGTGAGTCACAGTAATCCCTTACTTCCACCAGTCAGGGGGTCCTATTCCCCCAAGGATATCCCCCTCTGTGTTGGAGCCATGGGAGAAGGTCATCTTCCTCTCACCAGAGAACATACATCCAGACTGTCCCTCAACCGGGCAGCAGAGCAGGACTTCATGTAGCCTGTCCCCAGGTTTTTCGTCGTTTTCTCCCTCCCCATTGCTGGGGCACATGCTGGCGCATACATGTGGAGACGTGCACATGCCACAGAGGTCCCACAGGTTCATCCACTGCAGGACCCTGCTGGAGGTGGTCAAACACTGGTGCAGGGTCTGTGAGGGATCAGGCCATCACTGCACTTCAGTCAGAGGTGTTTCTCCTCCATTTTATTCTTTATGGGTCCCATGCACATGCAATGACATCATCTGCATACTGTGCTTCTGCAGAGACACCCTCGGCATATGGGCATGGGGTCCCTTCCCTTGCTACCCCACGTCACATCACCTAGATGCCTCTAGCTGACAGCCCAACCATAGGACAGGTTTTCCCCACTCCCTTCCCTGGGGGAGGAGAGCTGTCCTGCAGATGCTTAGTACTCATTCCACCAGCCAGTCCCCAGCTGACTGTGGTCTCTTCTTGAACCCACACCACCAGCGCAGCCAGCAGTAAGACAGCCAGGGCCTCACTTCACGACACCACTGACCCACCCTCTGTTTTAATTTAAATCTACGTAATTTGCCTTTCCAATTATGTATTGAAATGTCTAGATTTGTTTTTTGCATATCGGAATTATTTTGTAATGCTGCCACAGCCATCCCAGGGCCCTTCTCCCCATGATACCGAAGTCATGCTGTACCTCTCTGGGCTTGCTGGGTAATAACCTTGAAATTGTGTAGTATGAATGTTAAATGTCAATGTACTTTTTTTTTTTTTAACTCTATTTATCTCCTGGTGGATCGGGGCATCTCTCCGGCTGTCACACTCGGCGTTCCCCTTAACCACCTGCCTGAGCCACTCACCTGACCAAAGCATCAGTGTCAAGATCCCCTCCTCCACTGCTGCCCTCAATGAAGGCCAAGGATCCCCAGGGGCTAAGGTCAGGATGTGGCTAGCATTGGGCATATGGGAGTTGGCCCCTGGAGACAGCCATCGCCTCACCTGGCCGCCAGGGGTTTTCAGGCGTTGCTTTCCCCCTCCGGAGTGTGGCATGCAATGACGCCTGCACTCAGCTGCTGGCTGGCATCTGTCACACTCCACCCCTTATGTTTCTTAGCTGGTGCACCTGTAGTTCCCACGATCTCCACCGCAGGATGCTAGGGTACCGCACATCCTCGAAACCCAACCCAGGGATAGGACAGCTGTCCTCCGGATGCTCAATCCTATCCTTCCCCTGCCACCCCCCAGCGGCCCAAGTCCATCCCTGAACCTGGGTCGCTGGTGCGGCACAAGGTGTGGCATCCAGTGCCTCAACCCTCAGTGCCACCAGGTGGCCTAAATGTACTTGTTTTTAAACAGTGTGTTGTATAAGATGCATTTATTATGTATTGTCTAGCGTTATATGCATGGCATGACTGAAAAAAGGGCTGTCCCCACTTCAATTCCTGGTTTAAAAAAAAAAAATCAAAATCCAACCTTTAACTAAATAACAAGGGGACAGGAGAGCAGGTGCGAGGGCTTCGCTACAGCCTAAAAGGGGAGTCGAGCAGTGTGAGGTGGAAAACCAATAGGGGTTTCACACTCATGCATAATGATGCTAAACTGGTGAACCAAATACTGCCAAAGTGGTGCCAAACATACCTCTTGGGGCAGCAGTTAGACTTTTTTTTGCCCACCAAAGGGTGTGACCACTCTGCACATGACTCTCTGCTACAATTGTGAAAGTCCTATAACCCCATATGTATCCGGGAAGTATTTTATGATAGATGGTTTTCATATTTCTTTATTATTTTCTGAAAGTTGTTCTTCGCATAGAATCGAGAAGAACAGCTTAGAACGCGGTGAACAAGTTGGAATGTTTGAGCGCAAGCAGCTGTGTGACCTACAATAGCACGAGGACCCTAACTGCAAACTGTGAAAATTCCGAAAAAGTATCCCTTCCCACAGTGCACTGTGCTCTGTGACCTCTGTGGACTGCAGACCATTTCACCCCTTGACTGTTTGTCAAACAGTTTGTACCACATTTGGATAACTGACTGTTTCCGAATTTGCCAACTTTGTTGCAGGAATAGAGAACTGCCTCAGATGACTGGTATATTTACCACTATTTATTTGATTAGTGGGTGGTATGAAGCGTGAATTTCTTCTGTTATTAAAAAATCAGCCCCCAGCTGTGAAGAACAGACTGGATTAGGCACCTTGAGGGTTCTTGTCTGCGGTGCCACATGACATCTCTTCCCCCTCGGTGTCTGAACCAGCTTGTTCTACATGCTGGAGGGTTAGATATGACAGGAGCTCTTTCCATTTTATATGTTATGTCTCCCGGAGCCACTCGTTGCAGTATAAGAGTGGTTTGTCATGCATTCAGCTGGAGCAAGAACAGCGAAGCAGAGCTGTTCTTGGCTAAAGTTGAAGGCAAGTGAAACCACTGTAACATGGAAATGAGTGACAACGACGGAGGATGTGTTACTATAGTATTGATCAAGAGTGATCAATAATATTAAAAAAACTGTTCCCAAAATGTGTCCATTTTCAGGGCATCTGCGTGTGAGATGCTCTTCACAGAATAAAAGTGTCTAACGTGCAGGGAAAAGGAGTGCTCCGATTGGCTGAGAGCACTTTCTCAATCTATAATATGCTTAATGATGGTTTCCTATAGCCTAGCATGTCCCACTATAAGCAATTTACTACAGCAGACCATGGGTAGCAGAATTGCGCAGTAGTACAGTGACTTAACGGGCAACTCTGCACTTCAGCGTGTACTTTCATCAATAAGATATTTCGGCTGTTACAGTTTACTACAGAATATATTTTTTTCACTTTCAATGTTCCTTTCCAAGATGTACAGCACGCCTTGGTAGTCCATCTAAAACATCTGTATGGAACACATTGGAAAACATTTACCTCTCCCTTGTTAAGCTCACGGTGCTTTTGTAATGCTTGCCATGACAACAGACTGATGTCACAAACAGCAGTTGTGCGGTTAGCAGAGGAGAGTGAGATACATTTTGAGTCACTCAGTGAAATAAGTACTGCATTATCTACAATATTTAGTAGATCAACAGCAGGGGAAAGTGACAAAAAAATAACTAGAAAACAAAGTTAAAATTTAATTGGTGTAAATCTAGTGTTCTTAAGCATTTTATAATAATAGGGAGTTGCTCCTTGAGAATCCATTTCTGAAAAACAGTAACAGGCAGTTTTCTCCAGCTCAGCTGTCAGGCTGTTGTTTACTGCCATGTTTTCTTTCTCTCTCTCTCTCTCTCTCTCTCTGTTCTCCCTCGACACCCACAGTACTGTGTTTCTCTTCCCGCCACTGTCAAGGGAAAACGACTCATTTCTTCTCTCCAGATGGCATCTGCGGTAAAGAAGACAAGAAACCAACCTAAAGAGGAGAGGAAATCATGTCTAACTGGCAGCTGTTCAGAATGTTTGTTTTCAAAAACGATATTCTTGCCCTTAAATGAGGAACATGTAACTGTGCCAGGACACAAAGTCTATGAAAACTTTGGTTTCCATCGTTTCCCGTGATCTGGAGTTTGAACTATGTTGTGGCTTGTGCACATAACTCAGAGCAAGTTCTGAGAGCTGAACAGCTCATGCTTAGCATTCTGTACACAAACAATGACATAGTGAACATTCCGAATTACTGGTTCAATGAAAAGAACTGCACAGAATGTTGTCCATTAATAAAATTGAAAACACAATTTTTCACATTAGTGCTTATTCAGGTACAATTAGATTTTGATCATTTGGACATATACATTTAATTTCTGTTAATGAAAGCATTGCTAACTGCTACCAGTTGGCACCCATTTTCTGTCCCCTTGAAAAAAGTTTAAAACAACCCCTCTCCCATATCAACTTGTCTGATATACCTTTGCAGCTTTTATTGCTGAGTTGGTTTCTTGATGTGGTTATTGGTATACTTCTTGGTGTCCATTGCACCATACTACACTGCGCCTGGGGGGGGTGTTTATAAGGGTCTCCTCACATTCAGGGCTGCCTATGAGGTGGACCATTACAGGGGGGTACTCTCAATGAGGCAGCTGTGGTATCAGGACCTAGCCTTCCAGGACAGCAGTAGTTTGGGGTAGCAGTGTATGTGAGTGGGTCAGATGGCATAACAGCAGTAGTGCACTGTGGGCCGATGGGCCCTTAGAAAGATACAAACAACCATTAGAGATCGAAAGAAGTTGGGAGGGACCGTATCTATACCATCTCGAGGTACGTGCTCCTATGGTGCTCCTCTACTGCTCTCTACCAGTGCTGCTGCCACGTCTCTTCTCACACAGGCATACAACAAAATGGGGAGGTTCGTCCTTGGGGTCACTGCCCGTCACCATCACTGTGATGTCCTTTCCTCCCTGGGGTGGTTACCCTACGAAACAAGACTAATATTCTGCACCCTGTGTTCCATGTTTAAGCAAGTTCACATCTATACTCTCCCCTGTCTTACAGATATCATCTGCCGCAGAATTGCCCCATGTACACCAAGATCTGTCATACTCCCCCTCCTACAAAGGCCACCCGCTCAGCATGCTCTTGTGCGTAGGTCGTTACCCTTTGCTGCTGTCACCGACTGGATTCCCCCCCCCATCCTGTCCTGTCACACTCTCTCTCTCTAAGTTCAAGGCCCACTAGCTCTCCATTCTTACTGCCTCTGCTACATGCTCCTGCTATAAAGGTCACCGGTGACTGCACTTGTTACACACTTGCTCCTGCTATAAAGGGCAGCAGTGACTGCACTTGTTGCACACTTGCTCCTGCTATAAAGGGCACCGGTGACTGCACTTGTTACACACTTGCTCGTGCTATAAAGGGCACCGATGCTTACACTTGTTACACACATACTCCTGCTATAAAGGGCACCGGTGACTGCACTTGTTACACACTTGCTCCTGCTATAAAGGGCACCGGTGACTGCACTTGTTACACACTTGCTCCTGCTATAAAGGGCAGCAGTGACTGCACTTGTTGCACACTTGCTCCTGCTATAAAGGGCACCGGTGACTGCACTTGTTACACACTTGCTCGTGCTATAAAGGGCACCGATGCTTACACTTGTTACACACATACTCCTGCTATAAAGGGCACCGATGACTGCACTTGTTACACACATGCTCATGCTGTAAAGGGCACCGATGACTGCACTTGTTACACACTTGCTCCTGCTATAAAGGGCACCAGTGACTGCACTTGTTACACACTTGCTCCTGCTATAAAGGGCACCAGTGACTGCACTTGTTACACACTTGCTCCTGCTATAAAGGGCACCAGTGACTGCACTTGTTACACACTTGCTCCTGCTATAAAGGGCACCGATGCTTACACTTGTTACACACTTGCTCCTGCTATAAAGGGCATTGGTGACTGCACTCATACACCTGCCCTGCTATAAAGGGCACTGTTGACTGCACTTGTTACACACTTGCTCCTGCTATAAAGGGCACCGATGCTTACACTTGTTACACACTTGCTCCTGCTATAAAGGGCATTAGTGACTGTACTTGTTACACACTTGCTCCTGCTATAAAGGGCACTGGTGACTACACGTGTTACACACTTGCTCCTGCTATAAAGGGCACCGGTGACTGCACTTGTCACACAAACACATACTCCTGCTATAAAGAGCACAGATGACTGTACTTGTTACACACATGCTTGTGCTATAAAGGGCACTGATGACTGCACTTGTTACACACATACTCCTGCTATAAAGGGCACCGATGACTGCACTTGTTACACACTTGCTCATGCTGTAAAGGGCACCGATGACTGCACTTGTTACACACATGCTCATGCCGTAAAGGGCACAGATGACTGCACTTGTTACACACTTACTCCTACTATAAAGGGCACCAATGACTGCACTTGTTACACACTTGCTCCCTCTCTTATCTGTTGACAATTGTATGATTACTCTGCTGTATTTGTTGACACTCTTATGATTAGTCTGGTTCCGAACTGAAATGCTCTGCTGTTGATATATTGTGTATATACACTTGTGTAAATATTGTTCTTCCTTGCTATTCTGTATTTTATGATACAATTTTAATGTGTTATCTAAGACTACGTCATTTATTGTTTGCATCCACTTGTTGAATTGTCTTTACCTGTTATGCTTTCAATCTATACAGATGTGTTTTTGTCATGTTGTATTCCCGGGTCGACCCTGAAAAGGGACTGTAATTGTCTCAGTAGACTTACCCGGTTACCAAAACTCAAATAAATAAATACAATTAAGGGGCACTGCATCCAGCTGAGTGCCAGAGGCTCAATCTTGCAAGTGTTCAAGCCCCATCTTTCCAGCCACCTTAAATCTCCCTGTATTTGTTTTGGTTCAGGGTCCTGTTCTTCCCAACTATGATCATGTTGTATAATAACGTCCATGCGGTTTGTCTGCAGTGACCCCACTTTGTTAGCTTGCTTTGATTACTCTGGGTGTATATTACTTATCTTAACAGTTTGTTTTTTTCTTGCGTATAACTTAGTCTTTCTGTAATTATTCTAGCTGGGCTATGTTAACCTGCTGACTGCTGCTATCCTCCCAGGGACCCCATGAAAACAAGATGCTGCATCTCAAGAGGTTATTCCAGTTGGAGTCCTTTCAATGAAAGGAAGACAGACAGAGAGACATAGAGAAAGAATGAGAAAAAGAGAAGAAAGAAAGGAAGAAAGAAAGATTAAACAAAAGGCCTAGATATAGTTTATTTATTAATTTGTTTCAAACGTTTTACCAGGAAAAACTAACTGATCTGGTAGCAACTCGTTTCAAGGTGTGCACGGGGGAAGGGGATGAGGAACAGTATGGTACAGTAGTTATACTTGCTGAAAATAGAAATTAAAGAGGTAGAATTATTTTTTTATTCATCATAGGTCTTTCTCTGGGATTATCTAGCCAGAAAGAAAATAAATATACACAGTTAGTGATGAGCTTAAAAGAATGCCATGGTATATGGACACAGTGCAGCAATGCAAAATGTGGAATTCCGCTACTGGAATTTGTGCGGAATTCAAGTTCAACATCTGAAGTACTTTTCAGAATGCCTTTTTAATTCTGCAGAGTCCTGAAAAGCATTTCTATGTAAATCAAAGTATAACTTTCTGAGGATTATGTAAACCACTGAATAATACATCACAGATTATGTAAACCCCAGAATAATATTCCACAGATTATGTAAACTTCAAAATAATATGCTACAGATTATGTAAACCCCAGAATAATATTCCATGGATTATGCAGACCCTGGAATAATATTCCATGGTTTATGCAAACATGGAATAAAATTCCACAGATTATGTAAACCCCTGAATAATATTCCATGGATTATGTAAACCCTGGAGTAATATTTAATGGATTTTGTAAACCCTGGAATATTATTCCATGAATGATGTAAATCCTTGAATAATATTTTATGAATTATGTAAACCCTGGAATAATAATCCATGGATTATGCAAACATGGAATAATATTCTACTGATTATGTAAAATCTAGAATAATATTCCATGAATTATGTAAATCCTGGAATAATATGCCACAGACTATATAAACCCTAGGATAATATTCCATGGGTCATGTAAACCACAGAATAGTATTCCATAGACTATGTAAACCCCAATATAATATTCCACAGATTATGTAAAACACAGAATAATAGTCCACAGATTATGTAGACCCTGAACTAATATTCTACATATTATGTAAACCCTGGAATAATATTCTACAAATTACATAAACCCTGGAATAATATTCCATAGTCCATATAACCACAGAGTTATATTCCACAGACTATGTAAACCCAAGAATAATATTCCTCAGTTTATGAAAACCCTGGAATAATATTCCATGGATTATATAAACCCCAGAATAAATTCAGCAGATCATGTAAACCACGGAATAACATTCTACAGATTATGTTCACCGCAAAATAATATTCCACAGATTATGTAAACCCTAGAATAATACTCCATGGATTATGTAAACCACAGAATAATGTTCCACAGATTATGTAAACCACATAATAACATTCAACAGACTATGTAAACCTCAGAATAATATTCCACAGATTATGTAAACCCATGACTAATATTCCACAGTTTATGTAAACCATGGAATAATATTCCACAGATTATGTAAACCCAGGACTAATATCCCTCAGATTCTGTAAACCACAGAATAATATTCCACAGACTATGTAACCCCTGGAATAATATTCCAAAGTTTATGTGAACCCCAGAATAATATTTCACAGATCATGTAAACATGGAATATTATTCTGAAGATTGCAGAAAATTATCATACAATTTATGTAAACTGCATATTTCTAATCCACAAAGAACATTCGGCTGTTGAAACTTTGGAGTTCCCCAACTGATAGAGTTATGCAGAATTACATTGTATTTTCTACATTCCACAGAATTTCATTCCATTGGAATCTGGAAATTCTACATAGCCTTAGTACACATCAATGAAGCTCGGATAGTGCTTTTGGCTATCCTGAAAGATCTAATGATTTGTCCATCTATTTATTTATTTATATGATATTTCAGGTAAAAAAACCTTTGAGCATGATACTCAAGTTCCACGTCAACAGCACAAGATAGTAACACTAGTACATATGACAACTGAGTGTTTTCAAGAGAATACACAGCCATCACTACGATGGCATTACTAAGATGCTGGAAAAAATGAGAAAACAAGAAGTTGGTTTTAAGTTATGTTAGAAACAGGAGCAGCCAGGAAATAGGCTTTGTCCGTTGTCTGATTTTCTCCTTCGTTAAAACTGCAGAGAAAAGTTCACTTCTTTGAACTGAGGTTGCAGCAATGGGGTATTCGATTTGGGTTTTCTCTTTACACTAGCTTGAGGGGGAGATGAAAGTGCCCCCATTAACTGCTTTATAATGTATGGTGAGCCCTTATTACCGCTAATAACCGGCAAAATTATTTCTTGATAATCCCATTGCTATGATGTAAGTGGTTATAAACCTCTCTTGAGTACGTTTTAGCGATGGGATTACAAACGGAGCCCACCTGAGCATGCGTGTACCTTTTATCTCGTGCACCAACGGCCTTCCCGAAAGTAGTGCAGCAGTGAGAAAATGATCCAGAATGTCCGCAGTGGTGCCAAAAGTAATACACTTTCATTTGTTTTGCCAGTTTATGGGGATCATACATTATAAAATATAATGTATAGCCCCTCTATCGTTAACCAGTTTGTGTAACGTCTCGAGGTTGCCATGGTGATGTAAACCTCTTGAGTTTCGCTCTCAATGTTTACATGGTCACCCTGGCAACCTCTCAACAGTTAACAAACCTGTTAATGATAGAGGACTATAAATTTTCCTCTATGTTTTCCATTATTTAGCACCCACTGGAGTGAGAGTGCAGTGGAGTTTTGGACATTACAAACTTGTTGGCTGATTGGTGGTGAGAGCCCCAGCTATCCTGGACACTTACCATCCACACTGGTGTTCATTATCTGTGTCACCATTTGTGAATTGGACTATCAAGACCTTTTCCGTATTCTAGTTAGTTGAGGGTGGGATCATTATTTGGAAATTTAGTTTTTGGGGTTGGGGTGGGGTTTCTTTTTATATTTTGCTTTTGGTTTTTGATTATCTGATTCACTGTTTATTAGTACTGTTTTTATCATTGCTTGGGTGATTGTGGTTTTTGGCCATTGTAGTTATGTGTTGGCAGCTTTCTTCGGTGAACAGGTACTACTTCCCCTCCTGTTCCCCTTCGACTGTCCTCCCCACCTTCTGAGGTGAATCTACATTGTTGGGCTTTGGGGATAGCTCAGAGGGATGGAGGGGTGCAGGACCTTGGCCGTGAGGGGCAGAGAAAGGTGGGTGCAGCAGGGTGGGTGGATTGGGGCTGTGGGTTCCAGGAGGATCCCTGGGATGAAATGATCCAGAAAAGGGGTCCACCCTGTCTGGTTCCCATATCAAAGGGCTCTACATTGTATGGGCAAATGGCATGCTCTCCCATGGCCACTCATCTGACTCAGTCGGTAGTGTGCAGTGCCAGGCCGATTAAGAACAAGTCAGCAGTTATTGCTGATCTTGTTGGAACATCGGACCTGGCTTGCATCACCAAGACCTGACTGGGCAAGAATGCTAGTTCAGTGCTGGAAGCAGCAATGCTGGATGGGTACTCTGTAATACACTGCCAAAGACTGTATTGCAGGGGCTGGGGTGTAGCCATCTGTTTCAAGATGAAACTGAACCTTGTAGATGTGCCTGTGGGGATCATCAGATCCTTCGAGTGTTTCATGGGTGCAGGTGTGATTTGCAGAATTCTTCTAATCTACCTTCCACCCGGGGATGGGAAAGACTTTCTGCAGGAAGTCATGGATTTTGTTATCAACATGTTGTCGGAGTCCTCCAGGTGGTTGTTCCTGGGGGATTTCAATGCTTGGATTGATGACGAACTCTTACAATTTGCTCAAGACTTCCTCCAACTGATGATTTCATTGGAATTCACACAGGTTTGTTACCTCTACTACCCATAAATGTGGTCACTCTTTGGACCCAGTGTTCCTCCAGGGATTGGAGATCACCGATTTGGTGGTGGAACCATTTGGTTGGTCTGACCATCACACTATAGGGTTTAGTTTCATGGCTCACCCCAATAGTCCTGCCCTTGTGGAGATGGTTTGGTACTGCCCATTTAAGGGGTGCATTCGCCACTGGTCTAATGGTGGTACTGGACATATCGAGTAAGCCGTTGGGATGCACGGAGCCAGGTGACCTGCTTCTGCACTATAATAATGTGGTATTGGGGGCCTTGGGCTCCATTGCTTCTGTCCAAGTTCTTCCACTTACTCTTTGTCCTTGGTCCCCTTGGTTCGATGGGACCTTGAAGGAGTTGAGGTGAGTTAGAGGAAGTCTGGAGTGTGGCTGGAGGAAGTCTGGCCTGGAGGTTGACAAACTTAGACTGATGACCCATTACAGGGACTATCAATTGGCCATCTCCTGTAAGAGGGTAGAGTTCCTGTCCAGGAGATTGCTGCTACAAGGAATTGATTGGCTCAGCTCTTCCAAACTGTCAACAGGTTGTGCAATCCAACCTGCCTTCAGAATCGGAGAGCCTTTTCACAACTTAAGTGTGAGAAGTTTGCTCAATTCTTTGCAGATAAGGTTGCCACCATTAGGTTGGAGATCCATTCAGTACATTCCAATGAGTGCTTCAGTGGTTGGTGGGAGGCCACTAGTGCTCAGTTGGTCTGGTCTAACTTTGACTACCTGGTGATCACCGATATCGTGAAGATTGTCCATGGTATGCAACTGACTTGCTGTAGTTTGGATCCTGGTCCAACCCACCTCCTGGTGGAGTGTGTGGACGTCATCAGACTGGTCCTTGCTGAGATAGTCTGGGGTTCATTGGAGAAGGGGATGTTTCATAACCCCTTGAAAGAGGCGGTCATGACCCCCCTTTTGAAGAAACCTTCCCTTGACCATGACTGTCTCGCAGACTACAGACCTGTCTCTAACCTACCCTTCATGGGTAAGGTTATTGAGAAGGTAGTTGCATTGCAACTCGAGGTCCATCTTGCCATGCATGAGGTCTATGATCCTCTCCAGTCCAGATGGTTCTATGTGATAATGATGAATGCTGAAGGGTGACTCGCATTATTGCGACGTCAGGGTGGTGAAAACAATTTCACCTCCCTGACATCCTCGGCACATGGAAGAACGGCACTGGGGACTGAAAACACTTGCTTTCACACACACCCCATGTGGAGGGCTTTGCCCCCCCCACACTCCCCACTTAAGGATTCTCAACTCCAGGGGGTGCATGTCGGGGGTGTGTGAAAGCAAATAAATTACACGTTTTAGGCCAGGCACAACAAAAGTACAGTAGCGCCCAGACCCAGACCAGAACCCAGAACCTCAGCACCGCAAGCGGAGGCCAACCCCCAACAACATGGCGCATCTCAGAAGCCAACCGCATCACCATCCCCTACATTCCCTCTGCCCCCTCCCACACCATGCTTGCCATGCTCGCCCCCCCGACGCGCATGTACATATAGCGACATCCTGTCACTAGGGTTGCCCACCCCACCACATCCGGTCGCCCTCCCTGCCCCCCACCTTTCGGGCTTTCGCCCATATCAAGTCACTGTTTTGGACAGAACCGTGATTCAGGCACCCACCTCATGTGCTACTGTCTGGATTTAGGAAAAGGCCCAATACTGAGACCGCCCTTGTTTAGGTACTTAATGATCTCCTGACGGTGAGAGATCAGAAGAGCCATTCAATCTTGGTTCTTCTTGGTCTCTCCACAGCATTTGACACTGTGGACCATGGGGTACTGCTGGAGCACTTGCGGCTGATCTGTGGACTGTCTGGTATGGTCCTCAGATGGGTCCATTCTTTCGTCATGGGAAAGACACAGAGAGTGATGTCAGGGATTTTTTCCTTGGCCCCATTCCCCCTGTCCTGTAATTTATTGCAGTGCTCCGTGTTGTCTCCTATTTTGTTTGTGGTGTACATGCTGCCATTGGGAGACATTATAAGGTGGTATGGGCTGCGTTTTCACTGCTATGCAGATGATACTCAGCTCTACATGTCCTTTGTGCCCGAGCAGGATGATGCTATCGCGGTCTTTAACAACTGCATGGCCAAGATTCAGGACTGGATGAGTGCCAGCTGGTTGAGTTTGAACCAGGATAAGACTGAGGTGTTGGTTGTTGATCCTGGTCATTGGGTAGAGGGGTCCTTGACTGCTCACCCCTCTGGGCTTGTTCTGGGGGGCAAACAACTGAAGTCCTCTGAACGGGTGCAGAATCTGGGCATTAATTTTGATGGTGAGCTGATGCTTAAATCACAGGTATCAGCCATCATCAAGTCCTCTTTTTACCACCTGAGGAATATTGCCCAGATAAAACACCTTGTTCCACCTAATGACCATCCTACTCTGGTCCAAGGCTATGTGACCTCTCACCTTGACTACTGCAATGCTCTTTACCTAAGGCTCCTGGGGTGGACATCTGCAACCTGCAGTTTATGCAGAATGCAACTGGCAGGCTGTTGAGGGGCTTTTATTGCTCTAGCCATATCACACCTGTGCTCTGAGAGCAGTGTGGCGGAAGATCACTTTCAAGGTAAATTTGCTGACCTATGAGGCCCTACAAGGACAGGGACCATGTCATTTGCAAGAATTCCTGCATCCCTACTGCCCCCTCTGTCCTCTCCATTCAGTTGATGAGGGATTGCTAGAGGTTCCCAGGGTCTGTTTAAAGACCTTGAGAGTGAGAGCCTTTGCATTTATGGTCCCAACCCTGTGGAACTCTCTATCTCATCAGATTAGTGAATGCCTGTTCACTGAGACTTTTAAGGCTGCCCTAAAAACATGTTTATTTGATTCAGCCTTTCAAATCCTTTTTAATTGATTGTTGTGGATTTTACTTATTTACCGCTCTTAGTATTGTTTCAGTTGTTTTATTCTGCTGTACAAACACTTTAATATTTTGAAAAGCACTTTATATAAATAAACAAGACTTTGACTTACATTCAGGGTGAATAGGGGGAGATTGTGAAGAATACAAAACAGGATGAGGAGCAGCCAGTGTGGGGGTGGGTTAGGGGTAAGCAGCAGAAGGGGTAGGGTCAGAGAAGGTAAGAGCATGTAGTTGGTAATGGATGACAGAAATGTAAGGTAGAAGGGGGTCATTTGGGGATGGGTGTGTACGGAGGTATAAGAGTCGAAGGAAGGTGTCACGTGCAGGGAAATGGCATAAGAGGTAGGGATAAGAAGGTTAAAGCAAGTAGTTAGGAAGAGTGGCAGTGGATCAGGTAAAAGAGAGTTATTGCAGGAGTATTAAAAGGTTAAGTGCTTAATACTAGAGGAGGTTGTGAGTAACGGGGAGGTAGGGAGTGAAACGTTTCCTCTAGAACATAGGGTTATACTAGGGTGTACGAGGGAAGATGTGGGCAAAGATTGAAGATGAAGTTGCTTTTCTGCATTTGCATCTAACCAAGATCCAATCCAACCTCCATTCAGATCTTGTATCCAAGGTCAGATAGTGGGATCTGAGGTCAGATAGTGGGATTCAAGGTCAGATAGTGGGATTCGAGGTCAGATAGTGCAAAACGTCCATTTGATGAAAGATTTGCACTCTGTGACTGCCAACTGCAGTAAAAGGCAGTGCTCCACTTACTATGATTTAGGCCAAAATCCCCAAATAAAAGTCCATAAAGGATCCCTTATGCATGACAAGTTCAAAGTGAGAAACAGGTTAAGGTCAAATAAAGAGGAGAATGTGAATGCTCCGATATAATGTGTTATAGCTACGCTTCATGGCACAAGTAAAATCATTAATATCTTCAAAAACAAATCACTGGGTATTGAAGCTGGCTGGACAATGGATGAGGGTAAAGTCTGATATACAACTTTGCTGTGAATGACTTCAGGCACTGCTTTGGTGTTTGGAATTTATGGAATAAAATCATTGGATTCAAGAGGACCCTTTTTCCTCGTATTTTTTTAGGTCAGGTAGTGGGATCTGAGTTTGGATGTCTGCCTCAGATCTTAGATAGTTATATCGGATAGTTGGTATCGAATTGGATCTTCGGTGAGAGGATCCAATAGTGGGATACTAATGGTATCTGATGCCATCCAGTATCTGGGAAAAATTGGTGGTATCCAGGCAGATCAGATTCCATTGGATACTATCTGAACAATGCTAATACATGTTTTATGCAAGAAAGACAAACAGGAAGAGGGATTGAGGGATCGTAGAAAGGAAGGAAGCAATAAGAGGCAAGCAGAGAACAAAACTAGTTCTTGTCGAATCACCACATCTTTTCTATGATTTCCTTATCTTGAAGTTGGTGAAGTCTAGTAGCACACCAACCGAACCAGGAGACCTGGGTTCAAATCCCACCAGGGATGTGTAATTATTTTGATGTGTTTCCTTAGGATAAACTGAGAAGAGCCTCATCCCCACTGGAATCCATACAAAAGCAGCTCCGGGAACTGCTGAAGAGACAGGAGCAGAAGTTCACAGACATCAAAGTGAGTAAATCATCATTTATAGATTTTAAACTTCAGGATTTCATGCATTCCATGTGAACATGAACCTTTCTTACAGGAAAAGGCTGGGAGTCTGGAGCAGCACATTACGTCGGAGTTTGCCAAGCTGCACCAGTTTCTCCAGGACAAGGAACAGCGGCTGATCCAACAGCTCAAGGAGGAAGCAGCAGAGATCAAGAGAGAGATGGAAGAAAACCTGAGGAAAATTCAGGAGGAGAGCAGCACCACCCAGGAGACAATATCGGATATTCAGTCAAGGCTAGGCCAGTGCAGCTCCTTGTCTTTTCTAAAAGTAAGACATTTTTAAACATTTTTTTCTGTGCTTTGGCCAATGATGGGCCAATATAGATTTCAACAGCAACTCCAGTCATTGTCCAGTGGTCAGAATATGGAGCTTTGAACTTCCTAACCCTATTTAGCCAGTGCACAAACACCTCTGTCTCCACTCCTCTCTCTTTCTCTCTCTCTCTCTCTCTCTCTCTCTCTCTTTCTCTCTCACTCTCCTTCTATCCTTAACATTATCTCTTTGTGTCTAACCTTCAATTTCTCCCCATAGTTAACCTTTCCTTAACCTGCCACTGTCACACGTTATGCAGCAATATTTGATAGTCAACAAAAATGTCACTGTATAGTCTTTTTCAGCAAAAATGTATTTCTGGTATCCTCTGATGATTCTTCAGTGTATTATTACTTTTTTCAGATAGTTTTGTTTTCCCAATTACATTTTTATTAAAAGATAACATAGCACAAATACAAACATATCATTCATAAATAGTCAACTGTGTCAATTCCCATTAAACAGAGAATAATATACAGGGTGGTGTGTGTAACGAAAATTTTACAAATGCCCTCGGTGTTGGATGCTACATAAATCCCTCAAGCGAAGCTTGAGGGGTTTATCTAAGCATCCAACACAGAGAGTATGTGTAAAATTTGAGTTTTACACCCCCGCTATATTTTATTTTATGTAAGTGCTGGGGTCACGCTATTTCAACTGAGCAATTATATAAAATATGGAGAGAGACAGTGACAGGAAGGGGAGGAGCAGTATCTGTAGGCAGTTCCCTGACAAAAGTGATTAAGCAGCGCTGGTGAGGGCTCTAAATAGCACCAGTTTGTTTTTTTGTGAAAGACCTACAGTCCCTCGGTGGTAGCCTGGCAAAGAGCCACAGCGGTGAGAAGGAGGGAGTTAAGCAGGAGGTACAGTAGTTGAGCCGCAGCAGTGAATAAAAGTGGACGAGAGTGTTGGGCAGAACAGAAAGATCCCCGAATGACCCGAGCTGCCCTTCACTACACCACCATGAAAATACCTCCATCCTGCCTCGCGCTGACCTCTTAATCTTTTAAAATAAAGAAAAAAAAAGAAGTAAGTACATTTTATGTACAGCCCCGGAGATTGCAAAATAGAAGCTCCCGAGAAGCGGAGCTGCTATGGTTCAGGCTTTTACCTTAGTAAAATGGCACGTGTTTAACGGCAAATTACAAAAGGCTTTTACCAAGGAAAAAACATGAACCAGTAATTATTGTAATATGCTAATACAAACATACTTCAAAAAACATACAAAATAGTTATTCTGGTACTATAGTCTATTAACAATAGAATTAAAGTTCTAGTCATTGGAATAAGTAAGGAATTCACTCTGTAGAGAGCACCCAATTTCTGATGCACAATTTTAATTACGTTTTGTATATGATGTTCATAATTCATTTTCGTAGAGCTTGATGGCAGAAAAGGACTGCCTGGTCCATGTAGCCCACCCAGTTTTCCCTGTCTACTATAATACCGCAGACTCTACTTGGTCTCTAGCCTTTACCCTCTCCTCCTTCCCCTTCCAATAGTGCCACCCAGGCTCTATTCAGACTCCAGATTTCCCTCTCTGCCTGTTTTTATGATATCCATGTTTCTATCCCATGCTTTCTTAAATCCAGTAACCATTTTAGCCCCCACCACTCCTGCTGGGAGGCTGTTCCGGGTGTCTACTACCCTCTCCATGAAGAAGTACTTTCTTCATTTCTCTGTGATCCTTCCACCCTCCAGTTTCATATTGTATCCCCTAGTCTTCGAACAGCTTTTTCTTTCAAAGATGCTCCCTTCTTGTACCCTGTTTATTCCCATGAGGTGTTTGAATGTCTCAGTCATATCTCCCCTTTCCCTCTAGGGAGTTCAAATGTAGATTCTTCAGCCCTTCCTGGTAGGGTTTCTGATGCAGGCCCTGCTGCATTTTAGCAGCCCAATTTTGCACCCTCTCCATCCTGTCTATGCCTTTACAAAGATGGGGCTTCTAGAACTGTTCACGGTACCTGAGGTGGGGTCTCACCCGTCATTTGTATAGGGAAAAAAGCTGTAACAAATGTGCTCCTGGAACATGAATGTGCTTCGAAATGAGATAATATTCATTCAAGACGCAGGTAGTCTCACCCAAGTCATATTTATTGGTGTGGCATAATCGCAAAATTCATATTAAACAGAGCACATGGCTGAAAACTTCAAAGAGCTGAGAGCTGCTGTCCCAGATACCCCAGCGCTTTGCTCAATAGAGCTTCCTCAGGGGGCCTTGCCATGTTACTATGACTACTTCCACCCTCAGTTCATACGTGGTACATGGGTTTTTATGCCCCAAGTGCAAGATTCTGTACCTTTTTGCACTGGATCTCAGATGCCAAGTTTGTGACCATCCCTCTAACTTTCTTAGGTCCTCCTTCATCCTTTTCACCCACCCCTTGGTGTGTCTAACCTATTGCAGATTTTAGTATCATCCACAAATAGGCATACCTTCCCCTCCAGTCTGACCACAATGTCACTAATGTAGATATTGAAGAGGACTGGGCCAAATACTGACCACTGTGGAATCCCACTTGTCACCCTATCCTCCCCCAAGTGAACCCCATTTACTACAACCTTAAAGCCACTAAGTTAACTTTCCATCCATTTTACTATTTTAGGACCTATTCCTCAGCTACTCAATTTGTTCACCAGCCTTCTATGTGGGATTGTGTTAAAAGCCTTGTTGAAGTCCAGATAGGCCACATCAAGCTGCCCCTTCCTGGTCCACCACCTTGTCCTCCAGTCAAAGAACTCAATTTCATTTGTCTGGCAGGAACTCCTCTCTCTGAATCCATGTTGCCTCTGGTCCTGAAGACTATTGGCTACAAAGTTTTCATCAATTCTATATTTAAGGAGTGACTCCATTACCTTGCCCATCACAGAAGTCTGGCGAACCGGCTTGTAATTTCCTGTCTCATCTCTGCTATCACATTTGTGAAGTGGTACCACATCTGCCCTCCTCCAGTCCCCAGTACTGTACCTCCCCAATGTCCACCAGGGCTGCCAAAGGTATACCCAAATATAAGGAATAATATATGGCTGACCATACATAACAAGCTTGTTTTTCTATTGCGGGGTAGAGATAATGTCAGTGGAAGGAGAAAGAGAAAAAAATTGCTGGGTGCATGGAAGTGGGTGCTGCACTCACAAAAATATCAGACATAAGACAAAAAGAAACAGCCCCCCTTGACAAAGAAGGTACAAAGATTTGAAGCACTGAGGTTTAGAGCTGTGCCTTTTTTCTACAGTAAACCCTCTTGTAGCATTTTTTGTGTCTCTGTATTATTTTTGGCACTCTGCTGTTTCTTTTTGTCTTGTGTAGCAATAACCACATCTGCACTTCAAGAACGAAGCTCGAGAGGTCCGTCCTGTTATTTCAACCCTGAGATGGAAACACAAGGAGAGTTGTATATAGTTGCCCATGTTTTAGTTTTTACAGTATATGGTTTTGTAGAGGGAAGTAGTGAGGGAGAAATGCAGGCAGCACCAAGCACCAGTACAGAGAGAGAGCACTGAGTGAAAATGAAAACTGGGCTGCCAGGTGACAGTCAGCTTGTAGCAGGGACACAAGTGCACTTGATGATAGAATATGCACAACAACTTTTCAGCCTTGCACAACTTTTTGAGAGACACGGAATCGCATGCACAATATGCCCCTAACTATGTACTATAAATAGAATAATACATGGGGTCATGTACTTAATGAGATTTTATACACACCCAAGGTGTTGGATGCTATATAAACCCCAAAAGTGAAGCTCGAGGGGTTTATTAAAGCATCCAACACCAAAGGTGTGTGTAAAATTCAAGTTTTACACACAACCCCATGTTTTGTTTTTTTTATATATAATTGCTGGGTGTCCTTTTTTCACCACAGCAATTATATAAAATAATCAGATGTCTCTGTGCAGCCATGGTCAGACTGGGTTTAAATGGGGTCAGCAGTCGGATGTGCTGCCGAAAGACATTTTAATTTGTTTCCCTTTTTTTTAAATAGCCCAATTTTTGTATTTTTTTTAATGAGCTTACCGCCAAGTCATAGTCCAATGCTGTCTCTCGCAGTAAGTCAAGTGGTCTGGTGGTGAGCGAGGAAAGTGCGGCAGCTAGCGTATGTGCATGTCAAGGGAAACCCAGTACATGTTTGCCATTATAAACACTCCTTTATAATGGCAAATTATGAATGAGTTTCTTTTAGGGGGAAAAAAGGATAGCCAGTTATTATATAGTGGATAGTGCATTGGCAGCCATATGCAACAAGCCTGTGTCTGCATTGAGAGATTTTTATGGCAACCAGGAATCTTGAGAGCGAAGACCGACAGGTTCCCTGGTTGTCATGGAACACTAGAGATGAACACACAGGCTTGTCTCTGTATGGATGCCCATACATTATCTTTCATAGTATATGGTGTCAATTTCAGACACTCTGGTTCCTCTCAGTGAATTGGGGGTTGGGGAGGAAGGTGGCTGAGATTACTGATTCAGTGTGCTGCGGCTTTTTCTGTAAGTTCAATTTAAAAAAAAAAAAGGCTTCCAGCTCAATTGGATAGAGGACAGCAGCTACTGTATGTGGCAATGTTCGAAGTTGTTGTGCCTCAACACTTACATCACTACTATAGCACGACAACATAATGATGTCACTACTGCAGCACAGCATTTACAATAGTGGGTAGATGAACATCCACAACAAGGCTGTGTTTCCATCGAGGGAGCTGATGACATCATAGAGACCTCGAGAGCGAAGCTCGAGAGGTCTCCTTGATGTCATCAACTGCCCAAGATGGAAACACAGCCTTAGTTGTGGATGTTCAGCCATCCACTGTTTTGTATAGTATATGAGTGCCTTCGATTTATTTCTCATTATTTTATTTACGGAGTTACTTGCTGTGGGTGCTGCTCCGTTCCCACTGGTGCTCCTGCTCACTCCCGTTCCCTGCTGCTGGCACTTCAGCTCAATCCATCCCGCTTCTCATTTTCACTTCTCTGCACCGCTTAGTTTTAAAAGATAAAAAAAGAAAAAAGGATTTGTTTTTTCTGAAAGGGAGCCATGTATGGCTCTCTGTGTCCCGATTCTAAATTCAAAAGTCAGTGGCTCCGCTGGCCGGCACTCGCTAAATCGCGCCGCCATGTTTGTTTTAATTTTTACTTTGATGCTCGGCTGAGCCAATCAGGTGGCAGGTCAAGGTTAAAAAGTTGTTGTACTATGGATGTGACATCACATCCATAGTACAACAACTTTTTTGACCTTTGAACTGTCCTACAACAAGATTTCAGCAGTTGCTGAAATCCATGCACAATCGAAGGCACTCATATACTATAAATATATTCCAGGCATGGAATTCCATGCACAACAGGGTTCCACCATGCACTGTATAATTATAGAAGATAGACAGGTGGATTATGTTAAGTGTACAGATGTGAGTGGTGGTTAAAGCACTGGAAGTGGGAATAGTTTCGGAGTTCTATAAATTGTTTGCTGATTAAATCTTCTGTCAGTTTGGATAAATAGAGAAAAAATATGTTTGTTGAACTGGGCCTGTATTTTCAAGTAAGAAATCAACAAAGAGTACCAATAGTGCTCATTTCAAAAAATCTTTGAGAACCCCCTACCACAGTACCTTACCTGCAACAAGTTTTAAATGCAACTTTTAGAATTGTTCACTACTTGTATATTGAAGGGAATGGATTGTAACTCCTCGCTAGTAGGACTAACAACCCGATCCCTTCTCCTTCCTGATCCTGTTTGAGATTCAGCTCCCGCGCCCCTTCCTCCGATAGGTTTTGTGCACTGGAGTTTGCAGAGTGTGGGTGGAGGGTGCCAATGCTATAAATGGGGACGTCTCTTAAAATATGTATTTTTACAACCACCAAAAGTGTAATACTTAAGCAACACTGCATGAAAAGGTGTAGTAGGGTATAAGATATTGTCATGCCTTGGGTGCACTGTGAGGCATGAAGCATTGTCAAGTGTCATCAACCACCCAAAAAGTGATGATAGCTCATGATACATCACACCGTGGTGTGTATTACTGCAGTTATAAAATGGCCCCAAAGAGTTAGGAAATGGCTAACTTTGGCTATCATTTCTGACCTGTGATGATACACTGAATATTGTCACAGGTCAAAGACTGCTTCAGCCAGTCATCTTCCTGGATTTCTCCTATCCATTTTTTTATTTTATATGATACCAAAGCCTGCAAAATGTTACTCTTACTGAGTTCTTTTCATACCAGTTAGGGATGGAAGGGTCGGCTCTGCTCCTCTCTTCACTTCTGCTTGACTCCGGAAATCAGAGTTATTTGTGACTTGATTCTGATTTGCTAGTCCAGACTATTTATCAGGTTCTGATCAGCCAGTGACCCAGTTCTGATAATGGAAGTGATTTTGAGGCTTTATTCTTGTTTAAATTGAAAAACTAGTGGAAAAAGACATTAAATAACTATTTAAAAAAATAAAATGACATAAAGAAGAGACATATAATGAGGGACAACAGGCAAACCTGATTATTTTTGGAAAGATTTAACCATTTTGACCAACCAGAATAAATCAGAACCTTTTGGAAACAGATCAGAGTCAGAATCAGAACTGGGTCACAGCTGACCATCCCGTCCCTAATATCTGTAATTCATGTGATAATTACAATATTATTCTCCAGAGTAAGTATTATTATTTGGGCTAGGAACACTTTTTGGGGTAGTTGGAGACACTCATATAAGTCTCATGCTCTTACTTCACCACACACCTGAGGTGTGATGCTATCACCGTGAAAACACACACAGTCTGTCTTAAATTATTACAGAAAAAAAGTAAAAGGTCCAATAATGGTTCTTTTTTTTCTTCCATACAGGAAATCAAGAATCTTGCAAAAAAGTATGTATAAACATTTTAAGTATCTTGTTTCTTTAATTAAAACCAGCTTTTTTATTAACTTTATTAATGACAACCTCTTTGATAAGTCTTACACCCATTAGACCATGTATAACAGAGGAAACGCTGCTTCTGTTTTCAGAGAATAACCAGCTTAACCAGTTATTACATGCAGAATAATGTATGGGTAGGTGTGCATAATGAGAATTTTATACACCACGAGAGGTGAGACTACCACTATACTGTAGTTTTTTTAACCTTGTACTTAGACTAGGATTTATTCTCATTTACTGTATGCCATTTGTAATATCCAATAGCATTATCGTACAAGTGGGGGGAAGCTATCACTATCCCATTATATATTTATCTTATTTCTACTGTCTCCTTCTCTAATTTGTTATCATCTTTTCCCCCCAAAAGCCATAACTATATCATAGTTATGTAAGGCATCACTTACAGACTTCGGGTCACAAGTATTGTATGGGGAGGTCTGACTATGGGCGATAACATCAAAAGAGAAAAATGACAAAAATAAAGAGACAAAGATGATACCTGGGTTAGAAAATAAGACATATGAGGAAAGACTGATGAACTTGGGGGTACATAGCCAAGAGCAGAGGCACATAATGTGAGATTTATTATGTTTCTTTGCACGCAGCGTAAGAAACATATTGCAGCAGTTTGGTGCTGAAGCAGGTTCTGGAGGTGCAGCACTGTTGTGGCCAATACCGGCATGGCATTTTGGTGTGTGTGTGATGTCCACCAATAATGGGGGACACAGCAAGTGACAGTAGTTTCGAACGTTGCCACCAACTTGAAAGAAAGCAGTCGATGTGCTCCCCCCCACACACACACGCGCACACATGCATATTGCATGCTAAGGCACCCCCACACACACTGTATGGCTGATGGGGGTGCCCAATCCCCCATCAGCTCCAATGTCCCCCCCCAACAGACAGCTGGGTGCCATGCTGGGAGCCCACCCCAGCGTGGCAACAGTTGGTATGGTCGAGGGGGGTGCCCAATCCCCCATCGGCTCCAGTGCCCCCCACCCCAAACAGCCTTCCAGCTGCCATGCTGGGAGCCCACCCCAGCGTGACAAATGTCTCATTTCGTCCAAGAACAAAAACAAGAAATCTGAAACAGAAAACCTTCCCTCGCTGACTATCCCTGACCCGGCTCCCCACCGCGCCCCATCATCTGCCCCTGCCTCCCACCCCCTCACCCTTACTTACCTCTAGAGTCTGGCAGACGATCGAACACATCTGCACTCTTCAAAGAAACCGCAAACTGAGGAAATGCCGGTATGCTGTATAATGTAATAAATAGCCTTTTTTCAACTTTGATGCATATCTCAGCCACTTTTGGGAATTTTTTTCACCAAATTTTCAACATGGGGGTTTTTGGGACCCGACCTCATGAATTCCGTCACTGTCATTTTGTTAATCAGACCAGAAAGGTGATTTCGCGGTCACTGTATGGAACCACCTTTCGGGACCAATTTCCAAAATGACAGTGTCACAGTTCATGAGTTAGGTCACCAAAAACACTATGTTGAAAATTTGGTGAAAAAATTCCCCAAAATGACTGTTTTACAAGCATGCGTTGCGCTGTTCCTACGCTCGCTCATAAGTTCAAGAATTTTCAATATTTACACTCCAGATTTTCAACATTGCCATTTTACCACACCTCCTTATGAGCAGTTTAGCTGCCATTTTTCACATGTTGCCCAAAATGTGTGTCCACGCATGTAGCGCACACTGGTGCAGTCGATGTGCGAATCAATGTTTGGGACAGATTAAGAAAATCACAGTGACACTGTTCATGAGCAGAAGTGTTAAAATGGCTGTGTTAAAAATTTGGTGAAAAAAGTCCATAAAATGACTGCATATTCTGACGACCATTGCACAGTTTCGCACCCTAGTAAGTTCATGGATTTGTAATGTTTCTGGTCAGATTTTCACCACTGGCATTTTTACACACTTACTTATGAACAGTACAGCTGTAATTTATCACACCATGGCCAAAATGTGTTTTCGCACTTCCGGCGCAGAAATGCGTGGTCGCTGTGGGAAATCACTGTTTGGGACAGATTAAGAAAATCACGGTGACACTGTTCATGAGTGAAGGTTACAAAATGCCTGTGTTGACAATCTGCTGTAACAAATCCCCAAACTAATTGCATTATGGGTGTGCGTTGCGCAGTTTCTACACACGCTTGTGACTTCACCAGTTTTTTTTTTATATTTTCACTGCAGATTTTCAACATTGCAATTTTCTCCACCACCCCATGAACAGTACAGCTGTCATTTTTCACATCCTGTTCAAAATGTGTTTCCGCACCTGTGGTGCCAAATGGCGTAGTTGCTGTGCAAAATCAGCTTTCAGCTAATGAACTGATATTGCCACTGTTCATAAGGTGGGGGTCACAAAAAAAAAACTTGTTGAAAATTTAGAGTGAAAATGCCAAAGAAGGCCTAAGACGTTAAGGTTTCCAACCATAATGCCCCACCCTGTAGAGATTGACAGGCATCAGGGGCGTGACTTGGGATTCTCACCTGTAATGCTCATACCATTCCACACTCTGCAGCCAGTGAGAGGCATTGAGGTGTGCCTTGGACTCTTCAGCCCCAAAGTTCATCCCATTCTTCTATACAGCACCCATCTCACTGTATTTCCTGATGGAATGGGGTGAGCATAAGGGCCAAAGACCCCAAGGCACACCGTGACACTTGTCGGTGTCTGCAGGGTAGGGTGTGGTGGAATGGCGTGGCCGTTATGCCTGATGACCCAAAGGCATACCCCAATGCCTGTCAGTCTCTGCAGGGTGGTGGCGGGGTTGGCTTCAGTTCAATACTTCACTGCCATTCCTATTATGCAGCTCTCTAACTCCTACACTACAATGCCAATGCCAGCAAGCAAACATTCGGCATTGACAAATGCTTGTTATTTATTGTTAGTGTTCTCAATTTATGAAGACAAGCAACAATGGACAAATTAAATTCATGGAAGGGAGGAATTCTCTGCACTAAGAAGGCATAACAAGATGACAAACAGGAAATTATTATAATGTATGGTAGAACACTGTTACCCTTAAGAAATCATACCATTTCCTAAAGTTGTTAACCATCATGCATCCATTCCAGTGTTGTTAACCTATCGATGCTACGTCACATCGATAGGTTAACAACAGGGATCGCTTTGCGCATGTGTACTACACAACCGACAGCATTCCAGAAACTGCCGCAGCGGTGAAAGCATGACTTGGAATGGGTGCAGCGGTGACTAAAATTTAAACAGTAAGGATCGCCCTTAAGTTTTTAAATTGAAATGTATGGCCATACACTATAAAATATAATGTATGGTCCTACATCAGCAACCGATTTGAATAACTGGCTCGAGGTTGCCATAAGAGATGCAGCGAATTTAAAATCTGCCTGCAAAGTGAACATGAAGTGGCCACTTCGTGTTGGCACTTCGTTATGCAGAGTGCCCCATAGCAAAGGCTCACTTCACATTGTTATTATTACTTTGCATTGTCATTCCGCTTTAAAAGTGAAGTAAGGCGGAGTGACAACAATATTGGCAGCACCCCACCCACACAGTCACCAGAATTATTGTGCATCCCAAAGTGCTACTGTCTTGTGTCCAGAAAATGCCCTAGTGCTGACAAAGTGAAATGAGAGCGTAACAAGAAATGCAAAGTCTCCCAGAATTAATGGCACACTCAGCCATGTGTGCAGTGGTCACACACAGAGTCACCAGAATTAATGTGCATCCCCAAAATGCTACTGTCTTGTGTCCAGAAAATTCCCCAGTGCTGATGAAATGCTACTGTCTTGTGTCCAGAAAATTCCCCAGTGCTGACGAAGTGAAATGAGAGCGTAACAAGAAATGCAGTCTCCCAGAATTAATGGCACACTGTAAATGCACAGACAGATTAAGGTTGTGCTGCGCACTCAAGGGATGCATACGAAAAGGTACAACACCTAACTAGTGCACACAAGTCACAAATCCAAATCTGGAAAGGAATACATTTTGCCAGTTGGGGGATTTTTGCACAGCAGTAACAATCCTCTACCAGTAAAGATACCACAAAGCAGTACGAAAAATTCATGCAGGTGCGGTGGATAGTAGGTTCACACTGCTGCAATTACTCTGTAATACAATAAAAGGTGTCTGATTTAATGCCACTTATCGCACACACACTAACACACACACTACAAGTAATGTGTAGCAAATTGAAAACCTTTAGTAATATAACCAAATGTTTTAAACAGACAAATTATACACTGCTGCACCACAACAATCAGCAAAAAAATGTCAAGAATTACTGAAAATATTACTGTGTGTACATTAACACAGTTATACAAGAACAATATAACCAAAACAGAAAGACTGCCTTTTTCTCCCAGTTAATGTACCTACACCACAAATACACCCCTCCCCCAAAGCACACTTCACAGTACACAGACTGACTGTTCTAAATTAACGTTCAAAATCCACACACAACAATCACTCGATGATATGAGCACAGAAGGGTTTCCTACAATTGATGTAGTAAATTTTGAGCAAAAAATTAACTCAAAAAGGCATTTTAAACAGCTTTTAAAGGTTCTGAATCGCAGAGCTCTGAGAGCAAACTGTCTTCAGCTACCACTACACACACACTACCCGGGCCAGAACTGAGGCTATGCAGAACAATCTAGAGCCCATGTGACCTGCAATCCCATGAATCACTGCAGAATTTCATTTGGAGATCAATTACAAGGCGAAGTGAGGTGAATTACATTGATTTCAATGTACTTCACCTTAAAATTGGTGGAGAAGTGGTTTGGGGAAGGTGGAATAATGCAAAGTCATTGGTTGCAATGGACTTCACATTCCTCATTGTGAAGCGAAGTACTCCGCTTCACATTGTGGAGTACTCCTCGGGTTCCACGTTACTCCGTGAATCACTTACGTGGGGAGCAATTGGGCTACTTCCACCACTACTTATAGTACTGTAACTCACATGCTGTACAGGAAGGAACGCGAATGCCTATGGCTGTACTTCCCCGAAGAGCTGCAGCACAAAACTCCCTGACTTAAAAACATGTATTAATGAGTACAATGGTAGGGTGGTGAAGCCTGGAGAGATACTACAAAACAGGCTTACAATACATCCAAGTAACTAGAAAAAAAATTAATGCTGTGATTTGTAATGTGAATGATCGTGAATCGTGATTTGTGACTGCATTTGTGACCGTAATTTGTATTACGAGTGACTCGTGATGATGGTTCTGACTTAAAAACGCATACTAATGAGTACAATGTCCATGCAGAATTATGCACCACACCTGTCCAGTACTCTGAAGGGAAGCCAAAGAAACAACTGTGACTTAAGTTACAGATGGAGACTGGGCCCTAAAGAGATGCAAATGCACAGACAGATTAAAATTGCGCTGTGCACTGAAGAGATGCAGACAAAGGCAAAAGACCTAACCAGTGCTCACCATCAGAAATTCAAATCTGGAAAAGAATACCTTTGCTGGTTGGGGCAGGCTGCGGGGTGGGGGGGGCAGTGTATTGCACTGCTGCTGTAACAGTTACTAGTACTAGTACCAGTAAAGATACCACAAAGAAATACAAAAATCATACAGCTGCAGTGGATAGCAGGTTCACAATGCTGAAATTATTATGTGGCACAATAAAAGGTGTCTGATTTGATGACACGCATCACACACATACTCACGCACACACTAAGTAATGCATGCAAATTAAAAACTTCAGTAATATAACCACATATTTTAAATAAACTAAAATTATGCACTGCTGCACCACAACAATCAGCTAAAAAATGGCAAGAATTATTGAAAATATTACTGTGTACATTAACACAGTTATACAAGAAAAATATCACCAAAACAGAAAGCACTGTTTTTTTCTCCAAGTTAATCTACCTACACCACAAATACGCCCCTCCCCAAAGCACACTTCCACTGTCTCTCAGTACACAGACTGAATGTTGTACATTAACATTCAAAATCCATACACAAACAATAAACGCTCGATGATATGAGCACAAGATGGTTTACTATAATCGATGAACTAAAGTTTCAGCAAAAAAATGGCTCAAAATGGCTTTTTTAACAGCTTTTATAAGGTTTGAATTGCAGAGAGCTCTCAGAGCAGATTGCTTCCTACAGCTTCCTACACACACTACCCCAAACTGAGGCTGTGCAGAACAATCTAGAGCCCATGTGACCTGTAATCCCATGAATCACTGCAAAATTTGCCTCTGGAGCTTAAAAACAAGGTGAAGTGAGGCGAAGTGCATTGTTTTCAAAGTACTTCGCCTTAAGAATCGGTGGAGTAGTGGTTTGGGAAGGCGGAGTAACGCAAGTCATTGTTTCAATGGACTCGATACCCATATACAACGCAGTACCCGCCGCGTTGTGGAGCACTCTGCAAATTGGTCTTCACTCCGTGAATCACTTCATGGAGCGAATTGGGGCCACTTCACCCATCTCTACTTGATATGGCGATATAAACCTCTCGAGCTTCGCGCTCGAGGTTTAAACGGTCGCCATGGCAACCTCTTGCCAGTTAACAAACCGGTTACCGATGCATGCCCATACACTATCCTCTTTATAATGTATAGTGGAGTGTTGTTCTGTATAGAATTCCATCCATTTCAAAATGCTGTTCTACCACAGTTCCAAGGTCATGGAATGCTGTTCTACTCTACTGTGGTAGAACAGCATTCTAGAAACGCTAGAGGCTGCATGAGTCAGTTTCATTTTGAAAGCAAAAGAACTCGCAAAACACATATTTCACACAGTACTATACATTATAAAAAATACAGGATGAGCAACTCTATGCATAACCTGTGTGTTTTACCACCTCGGGGTTCTGATTTCCATGGACTTATCGAGCTTTGCTCTCGAGGTCAGGAGGAATCAGAACACACTGGTTCTGCACAGTTGCCCATCCAGTATTCTCTATTTTTATGCAAAAGTTCATCTAGCTGTGGCACAATCTCCCAAAGAAACTATTTAATGCCAGTAACAAGTAAGCATTCAAAAAAGGACAAGATGGGTAGATGAACAAGGGACATTGTTAAGGGTTTTTAATCTACTTTTGAGAAAGGTCAAGCAAGGACAATTTTTGTAAATCTTGTCTCAAAACCCAAAGTGTAACCTAAAGTAAGTATAACCTGAGATTTATTTATTCATTTATTTATTGAATTGATTCACCAGAAAGGCACACTGAGCAAAAAGATGCTCATCTCCCGGTGCAACCTAGGGGGAAGGGTTACAAGGGGAGGATAACACGCAGGTTATCACAATAACAAATTAATCAGGTATACAGAGGAAAATGGAACAATTGTTTGCAACATAGGTTAACAGTCAGCAAAAAGCATATACCAGAGGCATACATACTTACGTACGTACGTCCGTACGTACGTACATACATACATACATGGAGTATAGCTTGCTGTGGCAGATAACACTTAAGGCTAAGTCTAGGGGGGGCAGAGAGAGACAAGAGTATGCAGGTAAGTGACATGGGAGTTTTTTTTTTTTTTTATATAAGTCAGCTTCCAGGGGCAGCCACTGGTCAGGCGATGGGAATTTTGAGGGGTGGGTCAATCAGAGTTATTGAGTACAGGCACAGTTTACCGTGAGGTAGTTAGCCGGTGTGTTTGATAGGGAATGGGTGGAGGAAGATTGGCAAATTTGAGGGGGAAGAGCATTCCAGGGTTTCAGGAATCGGTGCAAGAAAGCTGTCTGTCTTACAGAGGTCCTTTCATCTGGGGATATTTAGTAGTCAGATGTCAAGGGACCGGAGGGCATCGGGTGGGTGGGAGCCGACAACAGTGTGGAGGGAAGGTAGGAGGGGAGGGCACCAAGCCAGAATTTTGAGACAAATTTGGAGCAGTGCAGTTTTGGGGAATTTTTGAGAGATGGGAGGGCGAGGGAGCAGTAGAGGTCACAGTAATGGGAAAGGGGGGCCACTGAGAGCGAAATGGCAGAAGGCGTTGAAACGGAGGTCTAGTTTAGATGAGGTGGATTTAGGTGCAGTGCTGTAGACTATGTCACAGTAGTCTAAGGGGGAAGGATCATCTTCTGCACTAGTTCCCGCCTAAATGGAAATTGGAGGCAAGAGCAGTTCCTGTACAGGGAACCTAGTTTGAGGCACAGTTTTTTTATGATTGCATCAATGTGGTTAGAGAAGATAAGGTGACAGTTGAGCCATACCCCTAGATAGCGGAAGGGAAGCGATGTCCTCCAGAGTTGTCCCATCCTGAGTGTGGAAGGAGGGGAGGGAGGGGAGTCAGGATAGCCGCTGTCTCATATCGAAGGTCATGGTGACAGTTTTTTAGCACCGAGAGAGAGCGGGTGCGAACTGAACCAGAGTTGAACTTTATTGAAATTGGACTGGAGATTGGATGCTTCTTCTTCTGGAGAGGAGCCAGAGGCAAATAGGACGGTGTCGTCTGCATACATGTGTACAGATGTGTTTGTGCAGATTTGTGGCCAGTTGTTGAGGAAAATGGAGAACAAGATGGGGCCAAGTACCGACCCTTGGGGGACACCAGTAGTCACGGGGGGGGGGGAGAAGTGGCATCTGCAATTTTTACTGATTGTGTTCTTCCTGAGAGGTAGGCACTGAACCAGTTAGTGACTGAGATAGTGAGGCCTGCATCCAAGAGGCTTGTTAACAGCAAGGGGGTGGGAGACAGTGTTGAATGCTTTCGCAAGGTCGACAAATATTGCTGATAGATCTGCCCACTATCCATTCTTGAGAGGATGGTGTCAGTGAGTCTTAAGAAGGAGGATGCAGTAGAGTGGCCCTTTCTGAACCCAGACTGAAATGGCGTGAAGAAGTTAGACTCGGAGAGAAAGGAGGTAAGTTGGGCGAGCACCAGGTGTTCTTGTAGTTTAGCAAGGACTGGAAGGACAGAGAGATAGGGTGGTAGTTTGAAGTGGAGGAGGGGGATCCCCATTTAGGGAGGGGAATGACAATGGCGTGTTTCCAGGCCTGTGGGACAGCAGCAGTGGTAAAGGAGAGGTTTAGGAGATTGGCAAGAGGTGACGCTATGGCTGGTGCAGAGAGCTGGAGGAGTTTGGTGTCCAGCCCATCGGGGGAGTTACCTTTACATTGGTTTAGGGCCAGTAGGGCCTCAAGGGCTTCAGTTTGTGTGATAGCTTTGGAGGAGAAGGAGCACGGCCCTAGTGAGTTCGAGGCTCCCGTGGTAGGGTCGGGTGGAGCAGTGGGGGGCAGGGAGGAGAGGAGAGTTGAGGTGCAAGAGGTAAAATATGTGTTGACCTCAGCAGCCAATGCCCCTGGGTTAGAGAGGAGCGAGTTATTTACTTTTAGGAGCAGTGGGGGATGTGCAGCCGGAGGGGAGAAGCGGGAGTGGATGACTTTCCAGAATTTGGATGGGCTATTTACGTTTGACTGGAGGGAGGAGTTGAAGTATTCTGCTTTAGCAAGATGAGTTGCTCTGGTGCACTTTTTTACACAGCATATGGTATGTGGTGAAGTGTTGTGGGAGGCATGAAGATTTATGCACTGGCCATATAACCTGAGATGTCTGCATCATAAACCTAGAGTGAGAAGCTTGGGGTGTTTATAAAAGCATCACATACTAAGGGTTTGTATAGCATTTGTGTTTTGCACACCTACCTACCCGTATGTTGTTTTATATATTTGCTGGGTACTAGTGTCTCGCCCTGAGGATTTATGTGGAATAGTGGAACAGTCTGTGATCTAGCCACTAGATGGTGCTGCTATTCACTGTAGCTGCAGCTGTGCTTGTTGAAGCTGGAGTCCTTCATATGTGCTGTCTCTCTCTCTCTCTTTTTATGTTTGCTTGCATGCATGTGCAAGAAACATAGTGCCATCATCCGAGTTTTCGGAGGCGTGTCACCACCTCTTCCAATTCAGTGTGTTGGCAGGCATGGCCCCAGTCCTCCAGTGCATGCTGGAGCTTTCTATGACAGCTCCAAAATGCAGTGGCATACAGTTGAAAGGGTGAGCTACGCTTCAGTGAGCAGCGATCAGATATCGCCTGCTCATGCGCAGCTCCGCCTACACACACACACGCACGCATACTGCATGCTGCCCCCCCCATGCACACACTCTACAGCCGATGGGGGTGCCCAATCCCCCATCAGCTGTGCTGCGATCCCTCCCCAAAGCCTTTCATGCCATGCTGGGTACCCACCCAATACGTGTCAAATCATCGTATAATAGCGAAGTGCCCAATCCCCGTCGGCCACCTATCCTTCCCCCAGAGTATAGGGTGCCACTGGGAGCCCACCCCAGCATGGCAACTGATGCTAAGTGGCCAACGGGTGCCCAATCCTCCGCTGGCTCCACGCCCCCAACCAGCTCTTCCTTGTGCCACGCTGGGAACCCACCCTAGCATGGCAAACGCCCCTGCCATTTAAAAAAACCTGTAAAGAAAAACGGTCCCACGCAGTCTCCTGCCCCCACAACCCGCACTCCACCCACTGGCGCACCTGCCTCCCCACACCTCCTCACCCCATACTTACTCTCCGAGTCCGCGCGACGATCTTCGGTGGACCGGGAACACGTCTGCACTCTTCAAAGCGGACCGTGAACTGAGGAAATGCCGGTAAGCTGTATAATGGGATAGATAGGGTTTTTTCAACTTTGTTGCATATCTCAGGCATTTTTTGGAATTTTTGCAGCAAATTTTCAACATGGGGTTTTTGGGACCCCTTCTCATGAATGCTGTCACTGTCGTGGCGTTATTCGGGCCCGAAGGGTGATTTTGCAGTCACTGTGCGAAATCACCTTTTGGGACCGATTAACGAAATGACACTGCCAGTGTTCATAAGGTGGGCTCTCAAGAAGCCTATTTTGAAAATTTGGTGGAAACATTCCAAAAGATGACTGTTTTACGAGCATGCGTTGCGCAGTTCCTACGCACGCTCGTAAGTTCGCGAATTTTCAATATTTTCACTCCAGATTTTCAACATTGTCATTTTACCACACCTTCTTATGAGTAGTACAGCTGTCATTTTTCACATCTCACTCAAAACATGTTTCCGCCCATGTAGCGCACAATGGCACAGTCGGTGTGTGAAATCAATGTACGGCACAAATTAAGAAAATCACAGTGACACTGTTCATGAGCAGAGGCCTTAAAATGTCTATGTTGAAAATTTGGTGAAAAAATTCCTAAAAATGACTGTTTTACAAGCGTGCGATGTGCAGTTCATACGCATACTTGTAAGTTCACGAATTTTTAATATTTTCACTCCAGATTTTCAACATTGCCATTTTACCACACCTCCTTATGAGCAGTATAGCTGTCATTTTTCACATCTTGCCCAAAATGTGTTTCCGCCCATGTAGCGCACAATGGCGCAGTCGATGTGCGAAATCAATGTATGGGACACATTAAGAAAATCACAGTGACACTGTTCATGAGCAGAGGTCTTAAAATGGCTATGTTGAAAATTTGGTGAAAAAATTCCTAAAAATGACTGTTTTACGAGCGTGCGTTGCGCAGTTCCTATGCATGCTCGTAAGTTTGCAAATTTAATATTTTCACTCCAGATTTTCAACATTGCCATTTTATTACACTTCCTTATGAACAGTACAGCTGCCATTTTTCATATGTCACCCAAAATGTGTTTTCACACATGTAGCGCACAATGGTGCTGTTGGTGTGCGAAAGCAATGTTTGGGACAGATTACGAAAATCAATTACACTGTTCATGAGCAGAGGTCTTAAAATGGCTATTTTGAAAATCTGGTGACAAAAGTCCATAAAATGACTGTGTTACAAGTCAGCATTGCGCAGTTTCCACGCACCCTTGTAAGTTCATGACTTTGTAATATTTTCAGTCCAGATTTTCACCACTGGCATTCTTCCACACTTCCTTATGAACAGTACAGCTGTCATTTTTCACAACATGGCCGAAGTGTGTTTTCACACTTTCAGCGCAGAGATACGTGGTCGCTGTGGGGAAATCATTGTTCGGGACAGATAAAGAAAATCACAGTGACACTGTTCATGATCGGAGGCACCAAAATGCCTGAGTTGACAATCTGCTGTAAAAAAATCCCCAACCTAATTATATTATGGGTGTGCGTTGCACAGTTTCTATGTACGCTCATGACTTCACCATTTTTTTAAATATTTTTACTACAGATTTGCAACATTGTCATTTTTTACACCTCCCCATGAACAGTACAGCTGTCATTTTTCACATCCTGTTCGGAATGTTTTTGCACCTGTGGTGCTAAATGCCGTAGTCACTGTGCATAAGCAGCTTTCGGCTAACAAACTGATATTCCCCCTGTTCATGAGGTGGGGTCACAAAACAAACATGTTGAAAATTTGGAGTGAAAATACCAACGAATGCCTGAGGTTATAGGGTTTCCAACCACAACGCCCAACCCTGTAGAGAATGACAGGCATCAGGGGTGTGACTTGAGATTCTTGCCTGTAATACTCATACCATTCCACACCCTGCAGCCAGTGAGAAGCATCGAGGTATGCCTTGGACTCTCTGGCCCCAAAGTTCACCCCATTCTCCTATATCGCACCCATCCCACTGTATTTCCTAATGGAATGGGGTGTGCATAAGGGCCAAAGACCCCAAGGAACACTGTGACACTTGCCAGTGTCTGCAGGGTGGGGTGTACTGAAATGGCGTGGCCGTTATGCCTGATGACCCAAAGGCACACCCCAATGCCTGTCACTCTCTGCAGGGTGGTCGTGGGGTTGGCTTCAGTTCAATACTTCACTGCCATTCCTATTACGCAGCTCTGTCACTTCTACACTACCACTGCCAATGCCAACAAGCAAACATTCGGCATTGACAAATGCTTGTTGTATCGGTTGTACAGTTGTGATCCAGGAGACCATCACAGGTCAATGAACTCTGATACTTAGTAAATGCTGTTGTCACATAAAAATAGTTTGGGGCTTGAAATACAATGCTGCGCTTATGTGTGCTAGAACTCTGTGGAACGAGCTGCGCGAGGGAAGCACTGTGTACTGGGGTAGAGTGAGGGAGTCTGGGCAGTGAATATCATTTAAACCAGCTGGCTACAATACAAGTTGGCCCCAACTTTCCCTATGAGAGAAAACAGTACCGTTTTTTTATATACAGAATAAATTTTAGCCAGCAGTGAATATAAGGGTATTAATTGGTCGATTGGTTCCGGGCACATTATATACCATGACAGCAAAGTCTGAGTTTGTCACTAGAACACTGAGACCGAATTCTGCCTAATTTACTTGGCTATTTTTTACTTTATATAAAATATGAATGCTATGGTATACAATAGGTAAAATAGCATATATTTGAAAAATAAATAAACTTAACTGGCTGAGACTGATTACATGGCCATATGATTTCATATTGATGTTTGCTCACATTTTGTATCTTCTTTGATTTTAGCCAAACAGCCTGTTTGCTAAATGTGCGCATAGCTGTTTCTTCATTTTGTGTCGTCTCTGCTTGGCGTGACCCCTGCTGTTGTTTATAGTCTGTTACTGCTTTGTCATTAGTGATCTAAATCTGTAATTCTCCCAGGTTTCGGCTAAATATAGGCATATGATATCTAGTGCAGCTCACCTGGTGTTAAAAAGAAATGAATAGAATCATAGACAATGGCAGCAGAAAAAGACCATTAGTGACACTTCACAGAATCGTAGGGGTTTCAAAGACCATCTCAACAGAATCAGAAAGGTTGCAGAACTCCAACTCACTACATTTTATATGAATAAATACTATGGAAACCTTGTTTTAGGGGTTCCTAGATTTGCAGTGCACATCATAGGGTTTGCAGAGAAGTCATAGGGATCTCAACTGTCTTAACACCTGAGAAGTGATATTATCCACATAACACACGTCTTGGAGTGCATTATTGCAATTATAAAATGTCTTGCTTGTAAAAGAAAACTATTTTAAAGATATATCAAGTTGCTTTTTGGATAGGCGTGATGATGTGCTGGGCTAATATCAATGTTGAAGGTCAGCAATGACCAATCAGAGCTCAGGAATTTTTCTTGCCATTTTATAATGGTAAATCGATGCTCTTTCTGGGATGCAAATGGCCACGATTTTCAAAGGTCGACACCGGGCTTGCAGCCAGCCCTGCGTTAAACACATTATTTGGCGCAGATGTGCCAAACACCTGTGCCTGAACTGAACCTGATTTTATTACAATGGGCACTGCTACAACAGTTTTCCCACTTTATGGCAGTTTGCACCAAATATTTGGGGTAAGCCCCCATGAAAAGGGTACCCTAGGTTGATGCAAGCTAGACCAGTAAAAAGCTGGTCTAACTTGTGGCAGTCGGAGCACGGGACTGAGATCCTGCTCGCGGGTCAGGGAGCATATAGCAAGCTCTGCGCAGCTTATGTTTGGTGTACCTGGGGCATGTTGCATTCACAAGCTTTTGAAAATCTGTCCCCTTGTACTTTATCCCTGGAGCATGTAATAACGTAGCCAGACCACACACTTTCTTGTGGATAATTGCTTTCTTCAAGCAGCACTGCAATGGGAATGGGTGGCAAATCTGCCTCGACATTTTTTTTTTTACTATTAAATATTTTATTATTTAGATTGTGTTGACCAGGAAAGGAAGGTTGGACAATTCTGCTTATTTTCCACCTTGCCCTGTAGGAAGGGGGGTGGGTACAGATGGATGCCTACTATTGCTGTATCAGATTTTGCTGTTGGAGGTATTTTCAGTGGATGGGAGGGATTTGGAAAGGACCATGGGGAAATGTCCTTATCCCTTTCAAGAAGTGCCATGGGATCTTAAACATCCACCTGAACAGGTAGATGGGACCTCAGTTTAACCTCACATCTGAAAGATGGCACCTCAGGAGTGCAGTACTCCCCCCCCCCATGCTGCACTGCAGTGTCAGTAGTGGGATTCAATCCAAGTGCCTGGGGTGGGGCTAGAACCCACAACCTTCCAATCTTCCAGCTTCAGAGATGAGTATGTAACCGGTTGGGCCACTGACACTGATCATATTCCAAACCTCTTCCAGCTGCAAAAAGAAAAATCAAACAGTTTGCACGTGAGCGAAAGCTGGTCTAACTCGTGGTATGTGGCGCATGGGATTTAGTATCCTGATTGCTGGCCAGGGAACACTGCAGACCCCATGCATGTGTGCAGCACCCCCAGGGCTTGCGTTATTCTAACTCTTTTGAGAACTGAGCACTTTGTGCGCAGCAAATGAGGTACCTAGAAAAGTCGACTTATAAGTATGCTGATATTTGTATTAACTGCAGCTGAAACTAGCTTTTTAGAGAAAACATTTTTTGTTGCACTGCAGCTTTAAAGAGCCCCTAACACCATTGTGGCAACTTTGAGAAAATGTAATATTTAGCACACGTGAGCTTATATTTTAATATTGTTTCTGTATTTCTCATTCTTCTTTATTACTAAGGACATTTGCATGTAAACAGGATCACAGCCCTATCTGTTCTGGCTGCTTGCCTACATGTGACATCACGGTTCTGTTTATGACATCTCAGTCTGTTGCTGTGGGGATAATTACGATGCCATAAATGGGGGATTATTTATTTATTTGTTTAAAAGTTGGTACCCAGGAGAAGCACCATAACCAGAAGCTCGTTTCCAGGTGCAGCCTGGATTATGATGTCATATGTAGGATAGCAGAAAGAGCAGATAAAGTCTGAGGGACAGTAAGCCAGTTTCATACAGCTGTCCTCAGTAATAAAGAAAAAAGGTAAATAATTATAGAAAATACATGAAATATAAACTGAACTGTCTAAATCTCATATTTTTTCCCAGGTTTTTGTAACGGTGTCAGGGGCTCTTTAAGCAAAACACAGATAAGTCGTGACACAGTGTGTGTTATAGCAATAACAAAGTGAATGTTAGGTTAATAAACTCATTTGCATGTTCAGAATGCCTCCCTGTACTTATTTGCATATTTGCAATGCCTCTGGTACCCTATGTATATATTAAAAATGTTCTTATTCACTAATTAGCATATTTAAAACTCCTTTCCTGTTTTGCATGCTTAGTTACAGGGCATTATTGCTACACAATGCCCTCTATATAAAAGAGCAGACGGACTACAAGGGTTTCACCTTGATATAATGGGGATAATGGCACTACTCGTTGCTTAAGCACCCAGGAAATGATGGTTTCCCACAATTATACACACCCTGGAACTTGGTATTGTGATGATAAAGTGGTGCCACTGGATTTTAGTTTTGAAACTGAATACGGAGGCCCAAAAGTTTAATTATTTCTGATGGATGCTGTTGTAGTAGAATAACGCATCATGTTATCAGATTTGACCAATCATATCTCTTAGTCTTTCAAAGTCATTGAATAATTATTCAAGATGAATACCAGTACTTATTTGAAGCTGTAAACTTTTTGCACAAAAAAGAAAAATGGGTATTTTTTGCCCAGATTCCCTTAAGCTCCCTTCCTATCGGCTGAAAGCCAATCAGAGCCCAGAAAAGTAATCTGTTTGAAGAAATGTAGCCTTTTCAGACAAGCTGCTTCATTACAGCTGTAATATGTCTCTTGATTCCTGCTCTGTTCTATGGAGGGACCGTCACTTAGGCCCTGTCCACACTACGCCTCTGTAACGTTACAGAGTGCCCAAACTGTTACCGGAATGGTTTGCGTTTACACCTGTAACATTACAGAAGGCATTTTCATAACCGTTGTTGAAACCACATATGAGGTGGTTTCAACAACGGTTATGAAACCTGTCCCGCCTCGGTAATGTTACCAGCGGTAGTGTGGATGGGCAGTAACGTTCCCCTGCAGGGTCTGTAGCGCAGCGCAAGCTGCATTGTGGGATTGGGCACCACTGTAACGGTCGCCCAGTTCCCAAGGTGTGGACTGGTGGTACCGGTCTCATACCGGTCACCGCTGCAGTGTGGAAACACTGTACCACTCCCCGGCTGTAATGGTTTCTGTCCGTTGCAGGGTCTGAGCGGTGTAGTGTGGACGGGGCCTTAGTGAGTGCATGGTGCTGGTGATCTGGTGATCCCTAAGTAACAGTGTCCCCACAGATAGTTACATTGAGAGTGATTTGCAATATTTTAAAATATTTTTCTGTATTGAGAGGCACTAAAATGCCATAAAGAATGTGAATTTAAACTTTTAGCTAACAAGTTCTAGATGTTTTTCTATAGACTCAACCACCCCATTTGCAGGTGTGTACTTTTTTGTCAGCCCTGTTCTTCTGAGCTAGTTCAGTGGTGCAGTGGCAGAATGTTAAGCTGCCACCTGAGAGACCAGGGTTCATGTGCAGTCCCTGAAATCCAACTCTGTTTGGAATTATCATACACCAATGGAACAGAATTCTGTGAAATTTTAAGAAATTCTACCCAGATTCTGTGGAACTCTTGTTGTAGCAGAATTCTAAAATTTAGAAGGTGGACTTTATTTTGGCAGATTGGTAATCCACAGTTTACATGAGCAGTGGATTCCTTTTCTGCAATGCACAGAAGATTATTCCATGATTTACATGAAGGATCACAGAGGCGGAAGGGGGTGGCCATTTGTTTTAAATCTGACCTGGGTCTCAAGGTGCTACCTATGGGTCCCACCGAGTCCTTTGAATGTGTTGGCATGTGGGCGGGGGGTCCTGGCACAGGTTACAGGATCCTCCTGCTCTACCCCCCCCCAGGTAGGGAGGGTGATTTTTTGAGGGAGATGGGGAGCTTGTTACTGGTCTGGTGCTGGAGTCCCCGAGATGGTTAATTCTCGGGGACTTCAATGCCTGGGTAGATGACGGGCTATCCAGATTTGGTAAAGATCTCCTAAGGAGCATGGAGGGGCTGGGCCTGGAGCAAAATGTTACTTCACTGACCAACTTGCATGGTCACACACTGGACTTGGTGTTTTCATTAGGCCTTGAGACCACTGACCTTAGAGTTGATCCGATAGTTTGGTCGGATCACAGCACCATGAGGTTCAGGTTTGGGCACCCCTGAAGCCCTTGCCTCTGTGGAAATGGTCCAGTACCACCCTTTGCGGGGTTTTTCCCCATCAGAGCTATTGGCAGTGCTGGACCTATCGAATGTGGGGACTGCTTGTGCGATTGGAACAGAGGAGTTGGTGGCGGCATATAATGGTGCCGTCATGGCCACCTTTGATTCAATCGCACCCATTTATGTCTGACCCTTATCTACTCATAAGAGACCTCCCTGGTTTGATGGAAAACTCAGGGAGTTAAAGATTAAGGGTCAGAGGTTAGAGAGGTGGTGGAGCAGATCTGGCCTGGTGGGGGACAAATTGGCCCTGATGTCCCATTATAAAGATTATCAGGTGGCAATCTCTTATAAGAAGGCAGAATTTTTGTCAAGGGAGATTGCTGCAGCAAGGAACAGACTGGCTCAGCTCTTCCGCATGGTGGATAGGTTATTACATCCTGCCTGCCTCCGTTTGGGGGAGCAGGTTCAAGCACTAGGTGCGAGGAGTTTGCTCTGTTTTTTGCTGACAAAGTGTCCGCTATCAGACCTAAGATCTCCTCTGCCATCACTCAAACAGATTGTGAGGTCCACTCTGAGGTGTTGCAGAACATTCCTCCTGTTTGGGCTGAGTTTGATCCAGTTGGAGTGGAGGAGGTGGTGAGGGTTGTCTCAAGACTGAAGTCAACACATTGTGATCTGGACCCAGGTCCAACACAACTTTTGGTTGGATGTATGGACCTGATTGCACCTGTTGTTGCTGAGATTGTCCAGAGTTCCTTGAGGCATGGGGTCTTCCCATTGCCCCTGAAAGAGGCCTTGGTTAGACCCCTATTAAAGAAATCCTCACTGGACCCAGACTATCTTGCCAATCACAGGCCAGTCTCTAACCTCCCATTTTTAGGGAAGGTTATAGAAAAAGTGGTGGCAAATCAGGTTGGGGAACATCTTAATGCCTTCTCCATCTATGAGATTTTCCAGTCTGGGTTTAGGGCTGGGCATATTATGGAGACTGCCTTGGTGAAGGTACTTAATGATCTCCTAATGGCGAGAGACAGGGGAGATTGTTCCATCTTGGTCCTCCTGGATCGCTCAGTGACATTTGACACTGTGGACCATGAGGTGCTACTTGACCGACTGTGGTTCTGTTGTGGCCTGGCTGATAAGGTCATCAAATGGTTCAGGTCATACCTACAACGTAGAGTGTAGAGGGTAGTGATGGGATTGGCCTCATCTAGCCTGAAGCCCCTTACCTGTGGTGTTCTGCAGGGGTTGGTCTTGTCGCCCTTACTATTCACAGTGTATCTGCTGCCATTGGGAGACATTATCAGGTGGTATGGGCTGGGTTTTCACTGCTGTGCAGATGATACCCAGCTACACCTGTCCTGTGCGCCAAGTAACCAGATGGCGGACTCTGTATTTAACAGCTGCCTGTCTGAGATCCGGACTTGGATGTCCCATAACTGGCCGAGACTCAACCCAGACAAGACAGAGGTGCTGGTGGTGGACCCGGGTCATTGGGGGGGATGGGGGTTTGTGGAGACCACCTAGTCTTGTACTGGGGGGGTGCCACTGACCCCATCTGAACGGATGAAGAATCTGGGTGTGATCCTTGACAGCAGCTTGAAACTTGATGCTCCGGTGTCGGTCATTGTTAAGAATGGATTTTATAATTTGTGAAACATTGCCCGGATTCGGAACCTGTTACCCACCCGAGGACCTAGCCTCACTAGTACATGCTTTTGTAGCATCCAGACTGGATTACTGCAATGACCTGTACCTAGGGCTATCTGGAGGTAACCTCTGCTGACTGCAGCTGCTGCAGAATGCAGTGGCAAGATTATTAATGGGTGTGTGTAAGTATGATCATATCACACCAGTCCTACGCGAACTGCACTGGCTGCTGGTTAGGTGGAAGATTACCTTCAAGGTCGGGTTACTGACTTGTAAAGCCCTACATGAAGGGCGACCAGTCTACCTGCAAGAGCTCCTTGTGCATCACCGCCCATCCTGAGCTCTCCATTCTACTGAGGGTTGTCTCCTAGATATTCCTAGGGTGATGTTGCGCCACTCGGGTGAGCGAGTATTCTCAGTGGCTGCACCTACCCTGTGGAAACTACTACCTAAACAGTTACAGGAGGCACCCTTGGTGGATACTTTCAAAAAAGGTTTAAAAACTTATTTATTTAACCGGGCTTTTAATTTTTAGATAATTGAGTTTACTGGGATTGATTAGATAGATAGTTCTATTTTATTTATTGTGTTTGATTGGATATTAGTGTTGATTTTAATTATATTTTTGTTTACTTATAAAACGCTGTATTGTATTGATTGTGAAGCTCTCTGAGTCCTTGGAAAGGAGCACTATACAAATAAAGTATCTATCTATCTATCCATCTATCTATCCATCTATCCATCCATCCATCCATCCATCCATCCATCCATCATAGCTAGCTAGCTAGCTAGCTATCTATCTATCTATCTATCTATCTATCATAGCTGTCTGTCGATCTATCTATCTATCTATCGTAGCTGTCTGTCGATCTATCTATCTATCTATAGACAGTATCTATCTATCTATAGACAGTATCTATCTATCTATCTATCTATCTATCTATCTATCTATCTATCTATCGTAGCTGTCTGTCGATCTATCTATCGTAGCTGTCTGTCGATCTATCCATCTACAGACAGTATCTATCTATCTATCTATAGACAGTATCTATCTATCTATCTATCTATCTATCTATCTTAGCTGTCTATCTATCTATCTATCTCTGCAGAAGGTTATTCCACAGTTTACATAAACATGCTTTTTGTAATGCCTCGGAATTAATGAAGGAATTCCAAAAAGTCACTTGGAAGAAGAATTGTCATTCCACGCTAATTCCATTGGTGGAGTCCCATGTTCCACATAGCTTTACCAGGGTCCCATGCTGGAGGCGGGCAGCAGGTTCAACATAACATGGAGATGCACTGGGTGCGGTGCTCAGCTACCTGGAAGTGTGGGAGTGAGATGCCTGGTATTCATTCCACTTCCACCCTGCTGTCCAGCCTTGTAATGTTAGAGGTGTTGGCTGTAAAGGCTGGAGCCATGTCCGCCTCGAACATTGGGGGGGGGGCAGAAGGAACCAAGAAATGGACAAAAAGAATAAAGAATAATTTAGAATAAAACATGGAATTCTTTGCCGCATAATGTTATGACTGTTGATGATGATGCTGCTACATCAAAACATAATTTTAAGAATCGTTGTTCACCCACAGTATGTATAAATGTTTTGCACAGATGTTTTTGTCTTTCGTATTTGGTTTTCCTGTTTTTGTTCTTTATAGATTTTTATCCTTCTTGGCAGGTATGGGTGGCTTGTTTAGCCCTGTCCCCATCTCCTCTAGTCTTGGGGAATTTTTATCCCCTGCAGATTGCACCCCCTTGTGGTGGGGCTGAGAAGGGAGGGCCGTCCTCTCCCACCTGGAACACAAATCCAGACTGTCCCTGTATCCAGAGAGATCAGGCAGGTCACGGCATGACAGACAGGGCTTTATGAAACTTACCCTACATTAATCCTCCTTATTTTCTTCATCTGGGCAGCACAGATGTGCAATGAGCATGGCGTGTAAGCTCCGCCTCTGTGGATATGTCCCTGGTACTCTGAACATCTGCCTTTCTCACTTACTGTACCTCACATGCACTACATTCTGAATTCCTATGGATGGTAGTCAAGCAGCAAGGCATGGGATCCCCTCCTCCCCGAGGGAGGAGATCAGTCCTGTGAATGCTCAATCCTCCATCTCCCAGCTGACCCCCAAGTGACCCGAGTCCATTCCTGAACACAGGCTGCCAGCATGGGATGGGATAACATGCTCATGTTGCCTCCGCGCTCTGCACATCTGGGCTGACTCACTGATTTTTCTTCTTGTACTGTATTGTTCATGTAATTTGTTCTAATTCCATATTTTGTTTTTCTCACGGGCTCTCCTTGAAAATGGGCAGTATATAATCCTTGGATTCTTACCCAGTTAACAAAATATGTAATAAATAAATAACATAATTACGTTTCTTAAACTAAATGTTAGTGGTGGCTCTGATGCTCGGTATATTGGTGACTTGAGTTCCAGAGTGAACTCAAGTTGTCAGCTACGGCATGGGTGGATCGAGCGGCTGCTCTCCCCTCATGGGTGTGCAGGGATATATCTTCTGCAGTGTGACTGACACCGAGTGGTGGCTGGATGTCATGGCAGTTAGGAGGCTCAGTGAGGGGTCGGACATTGATGGACATATGCTGTGTCACTGCGCATCAGACATCCTAGGAAGAAACAACTAGAGGAAAAATTCCCTGCCAGGTGAGAAGATGGACAGCCCCCCCCCCCACAAGGCTGGGCACCACTGACTTTACACAATACCGAACAATTCTTCATAGAAGGGGGAACTTGGGCTGCCCCGTGACCCAGGCAGGAGGGGTAAGTGGGGAGGGGAAGTTCTCATGTTGTGTCCCTGAGATTGTGGGTGACTGGGCTGAGGTGGCAGTCAGATGGGATCCAGAAAAGGAGCAAGGAGTCTAAGTACAGTAATAAGTACACAATAAGCCACAACAGGACGTGCATTATAGGATTTTAACGGATGCTCCGGGGTGTAGTGAGGCATGAGGCTGAAGGCCAAGTGTTCTTATGCCCCTAGGGAGTGCATTAAAATCCTATAATGCACACCCTGAAGGGGATTATTAGCCTTATAAAATGGCTCTAATTACATTTTGGGGGGGGAGAAAAATGAGATTTGTTACCTGAATGTGCATTTGTACAGATTCATTGTGCAGTCAGTTGACACCTGTAGACCAATGACATTTCTGTTTTTTTTTTCTTGCCATTTTATAATAAAAAAGTAAATAAATATGTCCCCCCCTCCACACTCTCCGCCTGAGGATTTTCCAGAGAATGAGTTTTGACTGACATGTGCTCCTTTGTATTTCCAGGTGCTCTGAAAAATATAAGGATGCAAAGCCCAAGGCTGTGTTGGTGACCCGTGACCTGAGTCAGGGGGTGTACAAAGGCCCTCTGCAGTACAGTGTTTGGAAGGAGATGAGTTCCATCATACACCCAGGTAACTAAGAAAGATTCTGTATTTTGGTACCTTTAGATGCAAAGCCCTGCCTCAACTCTGTGATTAAACTGCAATACGAACTTACGAAGAAGCCAGCAGAAGAAGGCCATTTGGTCTATCTAGTCTGCTCGTACTGCAGGCTTCACAGCTTGAGCTAATGCCCGTGCCTCCCACCCTCCCTCTCCTCCCAACCTCCTACCCATGATCCTTACCTTCCCCATGCCTACCCCAGCCTCTCTTAAAGCTGCCCATTGTCTTCAACAAGATAATCTCTTCCGGCAGCGCATTCCAAGTGTCCACCACTCTCTCTGTGAAGAAGTAGATTTTAAAGAGCCCCATATCCAACAATCCTCCTGCCATCATCGAGGGACGTTCTCCCCATTTAGCTCCCGTACACCTCCCAGTCTCATTGGGCATGATCATGACATGCCAAGGGGGAGGGGAGGGGAGGGGCCATGTAATGGTTGGTGACCTACTTCACCATGGGCACCACCACAACACTGCACTTAGATGCCTCTCCAAAAGTGCAAAGCACACCCTGATAGCATTGTTTTTGTAAAATACAGACTAACAATAATGCTCACCCACTGAGAAGGTTGGCTCTCATATGTATTGCCTCTCACTAATATCTAACCTTTTTGTTAGTTCAGAGGCCAAATACAACTCAAGAAGATATTTCTGATATCTTACATTCACTCATCTCATATCCTGAATTTATACAACATATGTTTTTTTTTTTGTTCTCTATTTACTCCCCCACCCTGGCCCTGGTTGGCCCTCGTCCAGCCACCACCCATCACCTCTGTCCCATCAGGCCCTCACCCCTGAAGCTCCCATGGCTTACCCCCCGTGGCGGTGCTGAGGGAAACCCCACCCACCAACATGGATCTAGCTCGGGCTGTTACCTCTGGGATGGAGTGCAATGGCGCAGCCATCAACTGCTATGATCAGCCAACAGGGTCCTTTTTCACTTTTCTCTGTCCCTGCGAGAGCTGCATGCAAATGATGCCATGGCAGGCTCATGCACGCTCCCACGCACAGCCCCTACAGCATCAGCCATGCTCTCACCCCTCAAGTCTTTTACGGTGGCGTAACACCGATTACAAGCCACTGCCAGGGGTCGGGCATGCACCAACCGAAGGTGATCTCCCCTCCCCAGAGATGGAGCGCTGTCCATCAGATGCTCAATCCATCTCCTCCCCGCTGCTCCCCAACAGCCTGCGAGTCACCGGCATGGTGCGAGGTCTGTCGTCCTGCGCCTCAACCCCTCAGCACCAACAGGCTGGCTACAACATATGTTTTGAGATAAATGGCCATATAAGAAGTGACATGCATTATTCCGTAGTGATATCTTTCCTTGTACCACCATGTCATAGTGCATTCTGAAACAGAAGTAGTGTTAGACTAACTTCTAAATTCTACTCCCCCGCTCCAAGTCCTGGATCAACTGTAAAAGAAGCAGAAAGTAAGTCAGAAATTGCTGTGTTACAACCACTTTTGCGTATTCCCACTCATCTGTCCCAAAACATGTCTGCATAAACAGAACATGTCATGGCCTAACTGAAGATAAAATATTTATCTTCATGAGAGACAAATGATATTAAGTTATCTCACCCGTGGCTTTGCCACTTGTGGGACATATTATCATTGGCATCTCATGAAGATAAATGTGATCTCTTCAGTCAGGCCACGTCATATCATATCCCAGAGAAACAGATATAAAAACAGTATAAGTGTCCTTTGGGTGAGACAAGTGGCAAGTCTTCAGCAGAACAAAAGCTGCCCCCAAACCAGATTTTGTATTTGTTCTGAGAATACCAAATGTGTTGCATCCTTTTTGGACTCCTCGTGGCAGTTGCCGCCTCAGCCACATACGGTGTCTGTGGGCCACGATGTAGTGCAATAGGTTAGCAGCTTCAGAGAGTATATTTATGACTGGGGAGCGAAGCAGAACCCAACAAATCATGTGCTGTGCTGCCCAGCTCAAAGTATTCATAACGTGCTCACATCAACAGCAAAAGCAGTGTGGAATTTTCAAATTCTATTTCCACTCGAATTCCGTGGAATTTGGAAATCCTGCCTAATTCAGCAGAATTCCATTGGAAGTGGAATTCAGAAATTTTTAAAGAGTGAATTGTACCGTGGAATCTCATTCTGTGGTTTATGTTTACCGCAGATTCACAGTCCGCACACTGCAGAACAGATTACACAGTCAGTGGAATGTTATTCCACCGTTCACATTGAAATGCATTTCAGAATTCCGCAGAATTAGCCAGCACAATAGAGCACTATCACTATCACTCATGATGCTGATAACCTGGGTTCAGAAGCGAGCCCAAAGCATCAGCAGAGGTAGGAAGATTAAGTTTCCGCAAGACTGCTCCTCCTCTGGGAGGGAGTGTGGCCAAAAGCTTGAAGCTCGACTGATCACTGGTGGAGGCCAGGGGAAGACGCAGCCTGAGCTACGGAGGTGGGGAGACGTGGCAGACATTGGCATGTACCTTGATATCAGCGCAGGTCACAAACCTCTGAGGGGGTATGAAAGCCGGAAAATCCTTGTCACACACAATGATTGCCACCCTCTGTAGGTCCCACACCTAGTGACTCTGGCATCTCTCGAAGCTGGTTTGAGGAAGTCCCGGCCCCCTGCCACGGAGAGCAAGCTGTGCGGGATATAAGGTAAGGTAAGTCCTGGGAGAAGCTGGGGTAGAGGGGCTGAGAAGACTGGCGAGAAGAAGGGCCATCCAGGATGGAGAGAGAGAAAAAAAAAGGATTTCTGCAGAACTAAAAACAAAATTCCAAAAAACATTTCAGAAGCGGAGTTGCCACTCCACACAGAGTCGGCTGACAAATCAGTACGGTTCTAATTCACACACAAAACAATTAAGGGAATTCATAAATTAAAGAAAGGCACAACTTTCTTCCTCCCTCCCACCCTACTCTCATCTCCTGATTTCTAGTCAGACTTCCATGGAGTGAGCCCTGTACTGTAGGTTAACACTGCTGCCAATTCCACTAGCTGTTAGAGGGTCTCACGTGCATTCTTAGGGTATGAGAACTGCAAGCTGAAGGTAAGTGGTTCTGATACCCTAAGAATGTAAGTGACAGCACTTTTACAAGTGTAACAATGGTTTCAGAAGTGGTATTATCACTCCGGCCGGTGCTGAGGGTTGAGGTGTTGGATGCCACACCCTGGAGTACCACGCTGGCACTGGTTTGGGAATGAGCCCGGGCCTTCAGGGGTTGACAGGAGGGAGAGAGGATTGAGCATCCAGAGGACTGCTCTCCTTTCTCAGGGGGAAGATCCACATTATCCCGCTCGCTAATTGCCCTCTGGTGGTGACCAGAGGGCAATACGGTTTGGGAGGCGCGCTGCAACATGCAACGTCAGTGGGAAGGGGGGTGAGGAGAAAAGAGGAAAATGAGCCTGGTAGGGCTCCATGATGGTCTGCTGTGCCATGGCCGACCCTGGGGATTCTGGATTGGGTCTCTGGGGAAGAGGGTCCACCTCCCTGGCCCCACCATGGGGGGGATCCATGGGGGAAGTACTGGAGGATGGCTAATTGTGCACTGTAGGACCCCAGAGCAAGTTTCTCCTTGGAGGAGCTGTAGCACCTGCCAGGGCTAGGTAGCAGAAAACCTGAATGAAAAAAAAAAAGAAGTGGTATTAATATACTACCAATTGAGTTTGATCAACAATATACCACTTTTTTTAAAAGCCTTGTCCGAAAGTGCCTGTCTCTGGGGCAGCTGTGCATGAGACACTTTTCACAAAATAAGCATTTCACGCACGGAAGGAAAGGAACACTCTAATTGGTTTGAGGCACTCCCTTGCTCTGTAATGGATACGGGGCTCCTATATCAGGTAATCCTCATTGTTGCCATCTAGTGGATATGTGCATTTTTATTTATTTATTTATTTCAATTCTAGGATTACAATTACCTTTGAGCCCAGGGCTCTTTTACAAAGGTTCCACGTCAAGACATAGGTATCACATGACAATAGACAAAATTGTTACACAAATAAGGGTAAAGGATATCAAATTAATTTTGAATAGACAGGGAGAGGGTAAAGTGGAAGGAAGAGGACAATAGGGGGTGGTAGAAAGAAGTGGGAGGGTAAAGGGGGAGGTGAGAAAAATAAGAAGAGAGGAGAGGTGGTGGGTAGGTAAGGATAAGGAGGGGGGGTGGGTGGAGCTGCCAGGAAGGTGGCGTTGTCAGATCAGGATATTTTAATATCTACTATAAGACAATGCTGAAATTCAGCCTGTCTAGGAGATGAACCCATGTGGGTACACAGGCAATACCATGCTGTAGGGTGGGTGGTAATACTAGATTCCAGTTTCCTCCTGATAGGTTGTTAGGTACAAGACACAGCTGAGTGCTTTCAGCCACCTGGGAAGTGTGATAGGTTATGAAATAACTGCACACCCTGGAGTGTGTTTTTGCACTTACAATACGGTTTTAAAACTATTTAAAAAAAAGTAAAATAGGATGGTCTGGTGGAGCAGTAGCAGTGCATCTCAGGGCTGTGCCGGCAATCCAAGTTCAGGAGCGTGCTTGGGATACCCCGTTGGGGGTTGGGTCTGACCACAGCAGCTGCTGCTTGGCTGTGTGCTGTGGTTGGGGAGGATTGGTGCCGCACGACCGGTGCCACAGCGACCCCTGTGGTGGAGCGCAGGAGCTTGCTCCCTCCGCAGGGATGTTGCTGCATGAATGTGAGGCCCTGATACTGGCACATGCTAGAGGAGGAGGAAGGGAGGCGGAGAGAAAACCAGGAGAAATAAGCATTTGTCAATGCTGAATGTTGTCTTGCTAGCATTGGCATTGGCATGGGCGTCATTGTTATCACATTTTGACCCTTTCTCCTCCTTAACCCCTTGTAGGACTTTCTTCTTCTTACTGGATAATGAGGAAGGGGTGTAAGACCCTCCATGGGAAGGAGGGTGCTCACTTCTTGTGGTGTGGGTAAGCAGATCCCTGGGTTGCAGGCACATGTGTGGGAGGAGGTTGCACGCCCCTGCCTGGGGAGGTGGGTACATGTCACTGCATGGATAGGAGGTGAAGTGCTCTCTGTAGGGAGGGTACACCCTTGAATTCCCACCCTCCAAACCCACCACCTCCGTAGCACTAAATCATCCTCCCGACTACTGAGACACACTTCCTCCAAAGCCACCTTTTCATCAGCCTCCTTCACCAGCTCCACTCCTTTCATGGTCATTTGACACCATCAGTTAGAGCCATCACACACACACACACACACACACGCACACACACACTATACAGGTTCAAACACTATCCCTCCACAACTCCAGAAACTAATTCCCTCCCTTCAGAGCTCGACACTAGCTAATCCTCCTTCTACAGCTCCAGATACCAGCCCCACCTCCTTCCACGGTCCCCTGACAGTAGCCAAACTCCTTCCACAGTCCCTTGACATGAATTTCTCTGCACTGCTCAGGACTGTACCCTTCTCCCTCCACAGCCATCTGATAGTACGCCCACCCTCCACAGCCACCCAACAGTATCTTCCTTTGGCATCAACACTAACAACCCACACTACCCCCATTCTCCATGCGCTGTTGCTTCCTCTACAATCCCCCCCTACACCCCTGCTCCATCCACAGTCTCCTCCAACACCGCTCTCACACCCTACATGACCTCCCTCCATTCATCTACCTCCCTTGACTCCCTCCCTTCCCGGATCACTGGAAACTTCCAAGCATCCCGGGCACTTTCTTCTTCCCCCAGGTCCCTGGATACTATTCCCTCACCAGACAAACTCCATCCCAGGTCCCTCTGGATACCTCCCTCCCTAGCCTGACCACTCCTTCTTTCTGAGCACCAGGGATGACACTCTGTCTTGATACCCCTCTATCCCTCTCAGGTACCCTCAGACACAGCTCTTCCAGGCCCTGGCCACCTTCCTCCTGGGTCCCTTGGGTACCCACTCAACAAACCCTTCGAGCCACCACTCCACTCTCCAAACAGCAGCATCTTCATCTCCCAATCTTGCTGTGCTATATGGCCATCTGGTCCTTGACACAAGTTATGCAGTCCAACTCGGCAACCAAGACAGAGATCATAAGTGGTCCAAGAGAGAGTGGTGACATGAAAGATCAAGCCCGAACCCCTACACCTACAATTCTTGAGCAAGCCATGCTCTACCACAAGTGATAGCAATGATGGGAGGCTTCAATGCGGAGCCTGGTTTGGGGCCTGAGAGGGGAATCCAGTTGCAAGGAGGGTGGTCAGCCAAGGGAGGGGACCAGCTACAGAGAGTGTGATCAGCTGAGGGGAATGCTGGACTTGGGGCTGATCCAGTTGCAAGGAAAGTTTGGATATTGGAGGCTGGTCCTGGTGTAGGGTGGTGGTTCTGCTACAGGGAGGGTAGTAAGGAGGCTGGTTTAGCTACAGGGATGGTTGTCAGCTTAGGTGAGGAGGCTGTATTGTGAGGATGTTCAAGCTGCATAGAGGTAGATCGGGGAAGGGGTTGGTCCATGGCCTTGAAGGGTGGTCTTGCAACATGGACAGTTGGGACTGGTCCAGCTGAAGGAAGAGTGGTTGGGTGGTTCAGGCTGGTCCTGGCGTCGGGTGGTGGTGACGATTCCACTACTGGGGGGCAGCACAATGGGACTCAGGCAGGTTAAGGGGGGAAATCAGAAACATTGTGTGGTGGGGCGGATCAGAAGCAATGTGTGTGCGATGGGCTGAGTGAGTGGATGTCCAAAGGGGGGGTTATTAACAGCATGTGCATTTAGCCTATATGAGATAAAATGCCTCATTTTCTTTGTGGTTCTATTATTGCCTAATTTGGGAAGAGGGGCAGCTGCAGGGAAGAGGGTCTGCAAAAGGGGAAGTGGTCTGCTGAGGGGGAAGAGGTTGATCTAGAGGCTGGGGGTGGCCCAGCTACAGAGAGGATGCAGCAATTGAGGGAGTCAGGTGCCTGTCTGGCACAGGTGCAGAGTGGCTCGCGGGTGCAGTTACAGATACTTCAGGGGCCTTGATGCCATCCTCGAGTGCTGGCCACTTGTACCTCTAGGATACCCCACCTGCAACCATCCCATCCCACACAGGGGGATGCACTTCACTCCCCCCAGCCCACTAACCATTGTGGCAGACCTCTGAGACAACCCACCCTAGTGAAAGGCTCCATTCCTGCCCCATGCAGTGGAATCACCACCATCAGCACCCAATGCCAGGATCAGACTCCACACCCTGACCACCCTTCCTTCAGCTGGACTAGTCCCAACCCCCATGCCACTACACCACCCTTCGAGGACATGGACCAGCCTCTGCCCCTAACCACCCTCAGTGCAGCTTGAACACACCCACAACACCAGCATCCCCACCTTAGCCAACAGCTGTCTCTGCAGTTTTACCAGCCTCCTTATCACCCCCATAGCTGAACCCCAACCCACCCAACACCACCCTACACCAGGACAAGCCTCCAATCCCCAGACACTCCCTGCATGTGGAACGGCCCCAAGTCCAGTATTACCCCCTCCCAAAAGACAATAATCAGCACAGCCACCCTCATCCCTCATTCCATGGCTGGCCTTCTGAACTTTACTGCAACCATAACGTTCAGACAGTGGCAGAACAAGTCATACAGAGAAGGGAAGTGCCAATCATTGTGTTGGGTGGGAGTACCACTGCACGTCATGGATCATATTAGCATGATGCCATGGGGCACCGGGATCATGTACCATAGGAGGAGGAAAGGGGGATGCCACTGGGCACATCTCACAGTAGTGCATGTGGCACAGCACAATGATGGCAGTGCATGTGGCACAGAATAGTAATAGTGGTGCAGATGGTACAGTGCAGTGTTGGCAGTACATGTGGCACAGTGAGTATCAGCCATACATGTAAAGTAGTTCAGTGACAGCAATACATGTGGCACAGCAGTGATGGCAGCACACGTGGCCAAGTACAGAGACAGGAGTGCACGTGGTACTGCAACAAGATGGCAGTGCACTTGGCCAAGTACAGAGACAGGAGTGCATGTGGTACTGCAACAAGATGGCAGTGCACTTGGCCAAGTACAGAGACAGGAGTGCATGTGGTACTGCAACAAGATGGCAGTGCATGTGGCACAGAATAGTAATAGTGGTGCAGATGGTACAGTGCAGTGTTGGCAGTACATGTGGCACAGTGAGTATCAGTCATACATGTAAAGTAGTTCAGTGACAGCAATACATGTGGCACAGCAGTGATGGCAGCACATGTGGCCAAGTACAGAGACAGGAGTGCACGTGGTACTGCAACAAGATGGCAGTGCACTTGGCCAAGTACAGAGACAGGAGTGCACGTGGTACTGCAACAAGATGGCAGTGCACGTGGCACAGCATAGTAATGATGGTGCAGATGGTACAGTGCAGTGTTGGCAGTATATGTGGCACAGTGAGTATCAGCCATACATGTAAAGTAGTTCAGTGACAGCAATACATGTGGCACAGCAGTGATGGCAGCACACATGGCCAAGTACAGAGACAGGAGTGCACGTGGCACAGCAGTGATGGCAGCGCACGTGGCCAAGTACAGAGACAGGAGTGCATGTGGTACTGCAACAAGATGGCAGTGCACTTGGCCAAGTACATGTGGTACTGCAACAAGATGGCAGTGCACGTGGCACAGCATAGTAATGGTGGTGCAGATGGTACAGTGCAGTGCTGGCAGTACATGTGGCACAGTGAGTATCAGCCATACATGTAAAGTAGTTCAGTGACAGCAATACATGTGGCACAGCAGTGATGGCAGCGCACGTGGCCAAGTACAGAGACAGGAGTGCACGTGGCACAGCAATGATGGCAGCGCACATGGCCAAGTACAGAGACAGGAGTGCATGTGGTACTGCAACAAGATGGCAGTGCACGTGGCACAGCATAGTAATGATGGTGCAGATGGTACAGTGCAGTGTTGGCAGTATATGTGGCACAGTGAGTATCAGCCATACATGTAAAGTAGTTCAGTGACAGCAATACATGTGGCACAGCAGTGATGGCAGCACACGTGGCCAAGTACAGAGACAGGAGTGCATGTGGTACTGCAACAAGATGGCAGTGCATGAGGCATAGTGCTGTGCCAACATACCACAAAGCATTCTGTGGTGTCTGCAGTGCACCTGGCATTGTACTGTGGTGGCCACACACGTTGCACTTTGCTGTGCCACGTGCACTGATGTCACCAAATTGTGCCACATGCTGTGCTAATGTGCTACATACACTGATGACAGTTTTTTGTTGTTGTATCACAAGTAGTGTGGACACAGCACTGTGCCATGTGAACTGGTGACACCTTGATGGGCCATGTACGCTGAACCGCAATGCATTGTGTCATGTGCAATGCCGACACTGCATTGTGCACTATGCCCTGCTGACAATGTACTGTGCACCTTGCAATGCCATAACTGCGCTGTGTCATGTGCACTGCTGACAGTTCACTGTGACACAGCCTGATCCTCTCTACCCAATCTCTTCCTTACATACCTCACAAGTCTCCCTTGTTTTTAGGCATACATGGTACACCACAGTAACAGCAGTGCTCAAGTTACAACGCAGTGGCAGCAGAACATGTAGGACACTGCAGTGTATGATGTGGCACTGCACTGTGGTGGTAGTACACATGGCACTGTGCTGTGATTGCATTGCACTGTGCCATGTACACTTGTGTCACTGCCATGTACCTTGTGTTCTATCAACACCACGCTGCACCATAAGCACTGCCAACACGGTGCCACGTATGATTCAGTGACCACACCCTACCAGAAAAATTACAGTGCACTGTGTCAGGTGCCTAGAAACACAGAATTTGATGGCAGATAAGGGCACATTGTCCCACCTTATCTGCCCTTTTCCCTATCTTCTGCAGGCACTACTTGATCTAGCTTTACTGTCCCTATCATAACCGCTAAGGTTCCCTTATGCCTATCCCATGCATTCTTGAATTTCGATACAGTTTTTGCCCCACCACTTCTGATGGGAGTCTGTTTCATTTATCCACTACCCTTCCTGTGAAGAAGTACTTGCTCACATTTCCCCTGAGTCTAGCCCCTCCAGCTTCATATTTTAACCCACCCCTTCTTCTTGTGTATTTTTTTCTGAAAAAAAGCTTCCCCCTTGTACCCCCTTTATACCCATGAAGTATTTGAAAATTTCTGTCATATCTTCCCTCTCCCTTCTCTCCTCCAGGGTGCACATATTGAGGTCCCTTAGTTTCTCCTCATAGGGCTTTTGGTGCAGACCCTGCACCATTTTAGTTTTTCTCTGGACTGCCCTTGACAAAGCTCAGAAGACTGAATAAAAAAGCCATTTTTTGTTCCTGGGGGTGGCCTTCTATTTTTCTGCTGCTACAAATGCATGTAAGTGTTTTTTAAATTATATAAATAAAATATTTACAAATAAGCATGCTGGCTGGCCTGAATTCTCCTGGCTAAAACTATTCTCCTTGGGAGGGCTGCAAGGTTTATTTTCTACTTACTTTTGGCACAGACCTGCACCATTTTAGTTGTCCTCCTCTGGGCCGCTCTACTCAGTTTATGTCCCTCTGAAGGTGGGGTCTCCAGAGCAGGGCACAGTACTGTAGATGAGGTCTCACCAAGGATTTATACAGCAGTATCACCACCTCCTTCTTTCTGCTAGTAATACCCTTCCCTATACAACCTAGCATCCCACTGGTTTTCCCCACTGCCTCGTCACACTGTTTGACCACCTTTAGGTCATTAGATATGCTTACCCCCAGGTCTCATTCCTGTTTGATGGTTGTCAGTACCACTCCCTCCATCGTGCACTCTGCCTCTGGGTTTCTGTGCCCCAGATGCATGATTTTGCACTTCTTCACATTAAAACTTAAGTTTACACACCCTTGAACACTCCTCAAGCTTTCTTAGATCGCTCTTTAATTTTTAACCCTCCCCCCTTGTGATTGTGAATCTAGAAACTTAGAAATATAGAAGTTGACAGCAGATAAGGACCGCAAGGCCCATCCAGTCTGCCCATTTTTTCTACCTTATGAACATGCCATAGGTCTACTCTGTCAATGGCCTATCTATTCATACTCATCTGAATTGCTCCCTTATGCCTATCCCATGCCTGTTGGAAGTCCTGCACTGTATTCATATCCACCACTTCCTGGGGCAGGACATTCCATGCATTCACCACCCTTTCTGTAAAAAAGAACTTCCTCACATTACCCCTTAATCAATCTCCCTCTAATCTCATGCTGTATCCTCTTGTCCTACTATTTTTCTTACATTGAAACATGTTAGACTCTTTCACCTTGTTAATGCCCTTATTTGAATGTTTCAATCATATCACCTCTCTCCCTCCTTTGCTCTAGGGTATACATATTGAGCTCCATTAATTTGTCCTCATATGTTTTCTGATGCAGTCCCTGCACCATTTTGGTTGCGTTCTGTATGCTGCCTCCATTTTGTTAATGTCCTTGTGCAGGTGCGGCCTCCAGTACTGCATTCAGTACTCCAGATGGGGCCTAACCAGTGTCTTGTAAAGAGGGATTTTTACCTCCCTCTGATGACTTGCGATACCCCTACTAATGCACCCCAGCATCCCTCTAGCCTTAACTACTGCTTTAGTGGTCTGCTTGGATGATTTCAGGTCATCTGTGATGATAATGTAGAGACATGGTTTCTTAATCATAAACTGGTCCTCAATGACAAGAAAACCAAATCTATGCTCTGCTGCAGCTTTCATAACCCACACAAGCTACACCACTTGGCTATCTCCACCACCCAGGGGAACATGCTAGATCAGGTGGGGTCCTTCAAATACCCTGGGATACAGCTTGACCCTAATATCTCCTATGGACCTCACGTAGATGATGTAGATGATGTAGATAGAGCTGCTAATACACGGCTTGGTCTCCTCTACAAACACAGAAAACACCTCATGCCAGAAGCTTTGAAGGTTGCAGTCCTGAGCTCTGTGGTCTCTGTAATAGACTATGGTCTCATCATTTATGGCTCAGCCACAACCACAACCCTTAGACGCCTCTCAACTGCCTTAAATAAGGCATGTTGGCTCACCACTGGTGCTCACCGTCTCACCCACACATGTGACCTGTACACCTGGACCGGCTGGCTCCAACTGTCAAACCGCATAAAGTTTCTCACCTGCTCCATGGTGAAAAAAATCTACCTTGGCCTTACACCTTCTGGGGTCTCAACTCTGTTACAACACCAAACCAACAAACGGTGCCTTCGGAGATCCACGCTACAGCTACTGAAAGTCCCACACTGTCACACTTCACAGGGACAACGTTCTTTTGCTTACTGAGTGCCACTCAGGTTCAGTGATCTCAGCTCCACCATCTCCCCTGCCCCGACAATTGGTATGTTTAAAACTAGGCTCTGGGATTATCTCACTACCAACAGCTTCTGTGACTGCCCAACTTAACCTTGTTTCTCCACTTCCCTGCCTGCTCTAGTGGCCCCTCCCTCCTCCCCTCCTCACTGGATTCTACCCTCACATCTTGGTATACCCAATGCTGCACTTTTCACCCTCTCCCCACCCTACCTATATTCCTTTTCCCCCCTCTCCCCTCTTCCCTCTCCCTATGAGTGTGGCACTTTTTATCTCGTCTGTTTTCTCTGACAAATGCTGCTGGCTGCCTTGCTTACAATGTTATCCTTGAACTGTATCAATCTGTAATCTGTTTGCAATGTCCACATTGTTGTAATGTATGTCTTGATGTTCCCCATAATTTGTACTTCTCTGACGTGGAACCTTTGTAAAAGAGTTTTGGCTCAAAGGTATTGGTAATACTAGACTTGATAAATAAATAAACAAACAAACAAATAAATAAATAAACAAATAAATAAATAAATAAATAATGTCCAAGTCTCTTTCTTCCCTTGTGATTGCCAGCAACTCCCCTCCCAACCTATAGGTGGCTTCAGGGTTTCTCTTCCCTATGTGCATGATCTTGCACTTCTTTGCATTAAACCCCAGTTGCCACTCTTCTGACCATTTTGCCAGTCTATACAAATCTCTTCTCATTCTGCCCACCCCATCTGGATCATCTAGTCTGTTGCAGATCTTGGTGTCATCTGCGAACAGACAAATCTTACCCTCCAGTCCATCTGCAATGTCACTGATGAAGATATTGAAGAGGACTGGCCCCAGGACTGATTCCTGAGGTGTCCCACTTGTGACTTGCATCTCTTCTGACTGTATACCATTTACCATCACTCTCTGTGTTCTGCCCAACAACCAGTTTGCCACCCAGTTGACCAACTTCTGACCCAACCCAAGCCTACCCAGCTTACTAATCAATCTTCTATGTGGAACAGTATCGAAATCTTTGCTGAAGTCAAGGTAGGCGACATCAACTGCACCCTGTTAGTCCACCACTCTGGTTACCCAGTCAAAGAAAACTCGGAGATTTGTTTGACAGGACTTTCCTGTTGTAAACCCATGCTGTCTTGGATCCTGCGCTCCTATAGATTCCAGGTGTTGCACTATCCTTTCCTTAAGGAGTGCCTCCATAATCTTGTCCACTACTGAGGTAAGACTGACTGGTCTATAGTTCCCTGCCTCCTCGTTGCTACCACTCTTGTGAAGCAGGATCACATGAGCCCTTCTCCAGTCTTCTGGGATCTCTACTGTGCTCAGAGACTCATTAAACAGTTCTGATAATGGCTCTGGCTCTGCTTCAGACCCTGTAAGCTGCTGGAGCCAAGGTATTGCACAATCATTTCCTTCAGTAGGATTTCATTAATTTCCCCACTACTGAAGTCTGGCTGACTGACCTGTAGTTGCCAGACTATTCCTTGCTACCTCTTCCAGAACCTCTCCTGTCTTCAGTAGGTGGTTGAACAGGACTGTCAGTGGTTCAGTCAGCACCTCTCTGAGCTTCTTTAACATCCTTGGATTTATCTTGTCTGGTCTCACTGCCTTGTCCACTTTCAGATGTGTGAGTTTCTTCATTACTGTCTCCTCTGTAATCAGACTGGTGTTCACCTGCATTCCTTTGATGGTTGCATCCCTGCCTTCCAGCCATCTGTGCGCTGGTCTGAGTGCACCCATCAACAGGGCACCAAAATTCAAAGCTTGCGGCCCCTTCCCCGAAGTCCGACTCCCCCAGCACTAGAATATTTAGTTAGAGGGCTGTGGGGGACACAACCCCTCACATAAATACCTGGCAGTGAATTTAAAGTCCTAGTGCCCCAATGATGGGCAAACTTGGATGGGTGCATTCTGATGATGGAACCCCTGTCCCTTTTCTTAGTTCCCTCACCTTTCCCTTCTGTGAATAATGAACAAATATATTTGTTCTGGATGTCTGCATTTTCCTGGTCCTCCTCAATGCCCCCCCCCCAGCCTTACAATCCCCTGGTCTTTCTCCTTTCACTTTCGTAACTGAACAATGTCTTATTTCCCTTCTTTACTGCCTGGACTATTTTCTCTTCTCTTTCTGCCTTTGCACCCCTGACTGCTTTCCCTACCTCAGTCTGGTTCTCCTGATACACTTCCATGTCCTCCTCCCTCTTTGCCTCCTTATACCTCCTGAGAGCTAACCTTTTGCCGTTACCTTCCCAACCACCTCTGTTAAGAACCATAGCAGTCTCTTCTTCTTCTTCTTGCTTTTGCTAACCTGCCAAATGTAGAGGTCTGTTGCCTTCACTGGGGCCCCTTTTAGTTTCGCCCACTGTTACCAAATTCACTCCCCCCTACCAGGGCATCCCTGAGGCATTCCCTCATCTTTGTAAAGTCAGCCCTTCTGAAGTCCAGGACTCTCACCTTTGTATGGTTGGACTCTGCCACAGTACTTGCACTGGACTACACTGTATGGTGATCACTGGTCCCCAGAAGGCCACCTAACGTGACGTCAGCAGCACTGTCCCAGCTGGTGAGGACAAGGTCTAATATTTCCCCCTCACGAGTGGGATTTCTTAGTAGTAGCCTGAGGACTACCCCCTGCAGGCAGTCTAGGATGTCTCTGCCTGTAGCTAAAGCTGCTGCAATCTACATTTGACAGATTGAAGTCCCTCACCAGCAGCAACTCCCCTTTAGTTGCCATCTTTTGGATGGCTTTCATCAGAACCTTGTCCATCTCTCTCCTCATACTGGAGGCCTGTAGGTCATGCCAGTGCAAATAGCAGCTTCATTACCCATCTTGAGGGTGACCCACAGTGCCTCTGCCCCTCCCTATAGTTCCTGTATTTCAGTTGCCAACACAGTATGACATACTTACACCAGGCAATGCCAAGGGGTGTTGCGTTTGCACATTTTTTTTTTTTGTGTGAAAATGCACAGAAATAGGAAGAGACTTGAATTTTAACACTCATCTTCAGGCAAGAGCAGTGACAGCTGTATATGCAGCACAGAGCAGTGACGGCGCTGTCTATAACTTTATAATTACTGGTTTGAGAAAAGAGACAATTTGGCACACGTGGGAGAGCAGTTTGTGGGGCTGAGCTCCACCATACATGCTGCAGGGAGGGTGGTCTGCCACCCACACACAAGTGGAACCCCCTGTTCCACAGACTACCCACCACCCCACAGCTGGACCAAACATCCTAAAGACCAGCTACCCCCTGCAGCTGACCCCTCATGCCCCCATCCCCCAACTGGAACCCCCTTTTCCAAAGATCAGCCACACCCCTGTAGCAGAACTTCCTCCAACATATTAGTGTGTGCATACCCTTGGCACAGCAGAAAATCCCATCCCACATTCCCCCTTGCAGCTGTTCCCCAGAACAGACTGGCATCGCTGGAACCCTTGTTCCACAGACCACCCACCCCCCCACTGCTGGCCCTCCATTTCCACACACCAGCAAACCCCTGCTGCTGACCCTCCCCCAGTTCAGGAGAGGGCTGGGTAGGGGAAGATATACAACAGCAGAGGACCACACTGCTGCAGTGATGCCCAGAGCCTGTTGACCAGACCTTCCCATGACCCATAGAGAGTCCCCACATCCTGACTCACAGAGTTTGGGATGCCAGACCCAGCGTGCTCCACTGCTGGCCAAGAACGTGGCTGCTGTTTTATTTATTAGAGTTAAAAAGTGAGGCAGGTCACTTAACCGCCTCAGTGCTCCCAAGTCACCCCTGAAAACAGCCACTTGTGCCTAGTGGGCCTTAACCAGTTACCAAAGAATTAAATACAAAAATGCCACAGAGACTGAGCGTGCCACCTGAAACAACGCGGATGTCAATGGGTCACTTCTGGGTCTCGAGAACCATCACATGACGACATGCTTTGCATACCCCTATACATATTATTTCTATTTTAAAATCTATATTTACAGCACGTTGCTCCTAGAATGGACTTGGGGGCTTGATTTCACTCCGGGAACTGAGTACCCTTCCCCCCCACTTTGCATCACTGACAGTTATTCACAAGTTTTCAAATAATAAAAATATAGTGACGAGTATGTCATTCATTACCAGTAACATCTCAACTGATTTCCAAGCATAAAGCTTCTGTGATTTTCAACAGGAGTTGCACACAAAAACACGTGCGTAGCCCTACTCGATGACCCCTGGCTTCCACTTGTAGTTATAGACATTGCCCCTTTAAACAATTGGTAGTAGGTTCTGTCATCTCCCTGAACTAGAATGGCTTCCTTCCCTGTCCACAGAACAAAAGGGAAAGACCCCCCCCCAGTCATTGGTAGCCTAATCCTCTCTCCTTGATCCCTGACTTGAATTTCTTGGAGGGGGGAGTTGGTGGGCTATAAAGGGTGACAAGTTTAGGGGCAGTGGACCAGCCCCACCTCCCCCACAGCTAGAACTGTCCTTCCACAGACTGCCCTCCACTTCCCATAGAAAAGCCACTGCCTGCAGCTGACCTTACCACCCCAATTAGACTAGCAGTGAGGCCCCAACACACACCACCGGGAGCACCTTTTTCCACAAACCAGCCATCATCCTGCAGCTGGAACCCCCCCACGGAATATCTCTGTATTCCATCCCCACCCCACCCAACAGTAGGAACCCCCACCATAAACAAACCATCCCCTGAAGCTGCCCCCACCCAGTTCAGTAGAGGGCTAAAGAGTAGAAGATCCATAACAGAGAAGGCTGGTAGGGTGTTACCCAGCGTCCTACAATAGAACTTCTGGCAGACAAAAAACTGCCCCTCACCTCCCTCCCTCGCTCTCTTCTTCCCCCCCAGCTCATAGACTCATGTATTCCGTTGGCAGCCACAAATATGGCAGTTTCTTTTTACTGATATAATTTATCCTGTACCAAGGAAACGGGCGGATATCAAGACTCGGAAGTGGCACATTGACATCCAGATGCTTTGGGTTATATACTCAGTCTACATAGCCTTTTAAAGCAGCAGTACTACCCAACCAGGAAGTGAGCCATTACAACCGTTGTAGCACCACAGAAAATATGGTGGCCACCATCTAGTCAATGGAGTGGGTGGCAGAAATGTAAACATAAATAAAGGATAACTGAGCACATTATGGGGTGATACTACATTGCCGGCAGGAAAGAGTACCGGGAACATGCTCAGCAGAGCACAGGGAATAACCAGTCGAAAAAGTGCAGATATTTTTACATTGTACTGCTGCTTTAAACTATTAACAAAACTGCTATGTTCATGACTACCAAGCAGAGTGAGTCAGGAACAGAGAGGGAGGGAGGGAGGAGAGGTGCACTTTTTTGTATGTAAGAATACTGTAGGACCCTAGACAGCATCATATTAGTAGTTCTCTGCTGCGGATCTTCTGCTCCCCAGCCCTTTCCCAAATGGTGGTCAAGGGGCAGCTGCAGAAGGGGGATTTATCTGTGGGAAGGGGGTTACTGTTTATTTATTTTTTGGCTTGGGAGGGGTCCACTAGAAAACGGGGTTTCACAGCAAGAGAGGGAAGGAAGTTCCAGCTGCAAGAGTTGGAGGGGATCCAGCTGCAGGGGGTGGGTTTTGCTGCACAGGATCAGGCTGGGAGGGGTCCCTCATTTTACCCTTCATAATTGCTTAGTACCTCAAGGAAAATGTGCTGCCAAACAGAGAAAGTGCTACGACTTTGGACTTTAAAACAGAACTACGTAAACATAACACATTGACACTAAAGGCAAATTTAACTTGCACAAGTAAAGTCACAAGCTTCTGGAACTTGGTAAAATCTGGACTGTCAAACCAGATTGGATCCAAAATGAAAAAAAGCATTTGTCAATGCCGAATGTTGTCTTGCTGGTGTTGGCATTGGTAGTGCAGGAGTGAGAGATGCATCATAGGAATGGCAGTGAAGTATGGAACTAACACCAACACCACCCCACCATGCAGGAACTGACAGGCACTGAGGTGTGCCTTTGGGTCAGCTGCCATAATGCGCATGCCATTTCACCTCACCCTACCCTGCAGACTCTGAAAAGTGTTGCGTTGTGCCTTGGAGTCATTGGGGTTACACTCACCCCATTCCATAAGGAAGTACATTGAGGTGGGTGCAGCACAGGAGAATGGGGTAAACTCTGGGGCCAAAGAGTCCAAGGCACACCGTGATGCCTGTCAGTGGCTGCATGGTGGGAGTGTGGGTGGAATGGCATGAGCATTACAGCCAACAATCCCAAGGCACACCCCTGACACCTGTCAGTGTCTACAGGGTGGGACATTATGGTTAGAAACCCTAATGCCCCGGGCATTTGTTGGTATTTGCACTCCAAATTTTCAACAAGGCCTTTTTGTGATCCCACTTCATGAAAGCATTTGGAACCTCTGCTCATGAACAGTGGCACTGTTATTTTGTTTACTTTGTCCTGAACGTTGACTTCCCACAGCAACCGCGCCATTCTGCACCAGATGTGTGAAAACACAGTACAGGCAGGATGAGAAAAATGACATCTGTAACATTCATAAGGAGGTGTGAAGAGATAGCAATGTTGAAAACCTGGAGTTAAAATATTAAAAATTCTGGAAGTTATGAGCATGTGTGGAAACTGCACAACGCACGCTTGTACCACAGCCATTGTGCAGAATTTTTTCACCAGATTTTCAACATAGGCATTTTGGGACCTCCGTGCATGAACAGTGTCACTGTGATTTTCTTAATCTGTTCCTAACATTGTTTTCTCAATGCGACTGTACTATTGTGCACCACATGTGTGAAAACACATTTTGGGCAGGATGTGGAAAATGACAGCTACAGTATACTGTTCATAAGGAGGTGTGAAAAAATGGCAATGCTGAAAATCTGGAGTGATAATATAAAAAAATTCTCAGAGTTACGAGAGTGTGCAGAAACTGCACAATGCACGCTCATAACACAGTCAGTTTTTAGAATTTTTTCACCAGATTTGCAGTATAGGCTTTTAGGGAGCCCATGTCATGAACAGTGACACTGTCATTTCATTAATCAGTCCCAAAAGGTGATTCCACGTAGTGACCGCGAAATCACCTTTCGGGACTGAATAACGGAATCACAGTGACTGGATTAATGAGGTGGGGTCCCAAGAACCCCATGTTGAAAATTTGGAGCTAAAAGTCACAAAAATGGCCGAGATAGCCACCAAAGTTGAAACCCCCTCATTTATGCCATTATACAGTTTGCGGGCATTTCTTCAGTTCGTGGTCGGCTTTGAAGAGTGTAGATGTGTTCCTGCTCCACTGAAGATCATAGCGCTGTGCTCGGAGGTAAGTATGGTGCAGGGGGTGTGGGAGGTGGGTGCAGCAGAGGTGGGTATGGGTTGTGAGGCCTCGGAGACAACGAGAGACCGTTTTTTCTTTTACAGGGAAAAAATAAAGACATCGTGGGACTTTTTTCTTTACATGTTGCTTTTGGCACACTGGGGTGGGCTCTCAGTGTGCCACCTGTATTTTTGGGGGAGGGAGACTGAAGCCAATGGGGATTGGGCCCCCCCCACTGGCACAGAAAATGGGTCTGTGTTTGGGGGGGCGCATGATACTGAGGGGAATTTGCAGGGATTTACGAGGGGATCGGCATACAAACTATTAAATGGGAGACATTATGCCAAATGGGATTGGGCTCCTCATCGGCAAATGAACTGCAGAAGGGGCATGCTAATAGGGGGATTGGACACCCCCTACGATGGCTTCTTGGAGACTGTGAAAGGCAGACGTCACCAGCCGCCATGTTTATTGAAATGTTACACCAGGCAAGGCACACCCTGCAATGAGGGGGAACTCCCTTCTTGCAGCGGAAAAATCATTTCAGGTTGGTGGCACGCTTTTGCAATTGCTGCCAAAGACAGCATGCTATTTCATTCATGCCACAGAGCCCAGCCGGATAAAGCAGTGGTGCCATTTGCCACAACATGACTGCACTGCCAAAACCTGCTATTCCAAGCTACCACTATATGTTGCTTGTGCATACGCAAGACAACATAAAACTGATGGCATTGGTTTCCTGGCTCCCCTGGGTCCTAGTGCCTGCTGGTGTTGTATCCTAGCTCTCTTCATAAGTTGCTGTTGGGGAGAAAGGCCATCCCTCTGGGCTGCTGCCACAGTGGGAATAGCTGTGAGCAATGCCGGGGGGTGGAGACCGGGGGGGTGATCCAGGGACCAACCGACCTGATCAGGGTATGTCCCTTGGACCAGGGCAGATACCTCATGGAGCATGGCTGGGGATAAGATACATACAGAAAAACAAATAAAATCTGAACCATGCAGTAATGTCTCATTAAAGAATGTTCATGTGATCAGTTCTGACCAATTAGAGTGTTTTTTTTTTTTTCAATCCAGGCTGTTTTATAACACACAGAAACCACACTGGTTCTTTCTTATTACCATACTTCATAGACAGCAGTCAGTATTTTAATCCCATGTTGATAGTATTTCATTTGGTGGAGGAAATATTGAATAACTGTATCTTGTTTTTCACAGGTCCCTCTCCCCTGACACTGGACCCCAAGACATCCCACCCGAAGCTTGTTCTGTCCAGGGACCTGACCAGTGTGAGACATGGAGACAAATGGCATGATCTCCCAGACATTCCCGAGCGGTTTGATCGTTGTGTCTGTGTGCTGGGCTCAGAGGGCTTCACAGCTGGGAAACACTACTGGGAGGTGGAGGTGGGGGCCAAGACCTTTTGGTCATTGGGTGTGGCCAAGGACTCTGCGAAACGGAAGGGGAGCATCACAACATGCCCTGCAAATGGCTACTGGATCATATGGCTAAAACACGGCATGATATACGAAGCTCAGAACTCGCCCCCCAAAGTTCTCAGCCTGGCTAAGAAACCCTGGAATATCGGAGTGTATCTGGACTACGAGGGAGGACATGTGTCCTTCTATGACACTGATGACATGTCCCACCTGTACACTTTCACAAATACCTTCACGACAAAACTCTACCCTCTCTTTAGTCCTGACCTTAACTTCAGTGGGACAAATGCTGATCCTCTGAAGATCCTTCACTAAAGTCTAAACGGAAGCAGTTTACATGAGTCTCAGTAGAGGTACAATCATGAGGACTGCATTTGCACTACCAGTATATTAAAGTGCCTTTCCATTTTCCAGCAGAATACTCCCAGCTGGCTTCAGCTGACCACTACAAAACATTTCCTAGAGTTGGGTGGACTGTGGAATCCTGCCAGCGGAATCTGCGCAGAATGGCAATGCCACTTCTGGAATGCTTTTTGGAGTTTCTTTTTTTTTTAATTTCATGGAATACTGAAAAGCATTTCTATGCAAACCACAGAATACCATGACACGGGTTACATAATCCACCAAATATTATACAGTGGTTTGCAGAAAATAAATCGAAATTTCATATGAACCACTGGATACTATCTCATAGTGTAAATCACGGATTACTACTATGCAGTTTAGAAAAAAAATTCTGCTTCTGGAATTTCAGAATTCTGCTTCAGGCAAAATTCCATGAAATTAACTGGAATTCCCAAAGTTGCTCAAAAGTCCGGCAGATGTGAAATGTAAAAATTTCACGCAGCTCTAACATTGCCCCAAAATGCACATTTCTAGCTCTTCCTGTTATTAATATGGAAAACATTTTCCATGAAAACTGAATTTTTTTGACATTAACATTGTCTGTCATGCTGCCCTGGAAAAAGTTATCCTGTACATGTGATGTCACAGCCTGTTGCCGTGGAGCTCCTTCCAGGGTCACATACAGTGGATAATGACTTTGGGCCGGGTAGAGACAGTAGGAATGTATGACATCTAAGAAAAAGGATCTTATTTCCCATGTAAATCTCTTCCATCATAAAGAATGCAATGTCCAGTAATTACAATTTTGTTGGACACTTAAATTGTTACATGTCGGGGAGCCTAGCTGTTGCAAATGGCCAACGCTTTGCCAAAAAACTGGAAAATCTGTAAGAAGAGACATTAAAAGTCTCGTAGAGCTCATATTTTTTGACAATCTCTAAACAGTTGCTAAAAAGGCAAATTTTACGACTGCTCAGTTACTTGATATTATGGGTCATGTTTTGTTTGCTTTCTTTCCTTGGTACAAATTGATAAATCTGGCAGCAAGCTCACCCCAGATCATATACCATGTGTTAGCTTTTTTTATGCTTTTGTTTTTTAGGAGAGACCTTAAAGTCCATTAGCATTTCGAGGCTGTTACAACCTTTTCAAAGCTTGATGATAATTTTTCTGCTCTTAACAATGTAGCCTGAATTTGTATTTTCATATTCCATTATCATTAAGGGTCAGAGGGATGTGTGTGGGTGGTAGTTTGAGCACTGTTGCTCACTTATAGTATGATTTGCATTTCATTTTTCAGTTTATTTACCCCGTATAGTGCGATTTAGATGCTAGTGCTTATTATATTGTCAGCTGAGTTCCATGCTTTACTGATTTTTGTACTGTATTTTTACCCAGGATAGCCTAGCTGAGATGTAGTATCTCGTTTTCAGTAAGATCCTGCTTTTACCCATATTTACAGTGTTATTTACCCAGGATAGCTCAGCTGAGAAGTAATACATATCTCGTTTTCAGTGGGGTCCTGCTTTTACCTATTTTAACACTGTATTTTTCCATTACAGTCCAGCTGAGGGGTAATATCTCATTATTGGTGGGCCATGCTTTTACCCATTTTTGCAATGCAGTTATCCAGGATAGCAAGCTGAGATACAGTATCTTGTTTTCAGTGGGGTCCTGCTTTACCTATTTTTACAGTGTATTTACTCAGGATAGCCCAATTGAGGGGTAATCTCTCATCAGTGGGGTCCTGCTGTCATCATTTCTTTATGTATTTACACAGGATATGGATGATAGGGATGTAATACCTCATTTTCAGTGAGGTGCTGCTTTTTACCCATTTTTAAGGCTGGAGGCACTGAAGCACTCGAGGTTTTGACTTGCTCAGGGTCCTGATGACATCCTGCTGTTTGCCATGAAATGTTACAGTACTCGGAGATCAGAGTAGAAACAGCAGGGGCCAAAAAACAACCCCCACTAAATATCAGCACCTTTCAGTTCTATTGTATTTTTATTTAGCAGGGATTATTTTGTGACAAATATATCTGAACTCTGTTTTTAAAGAACCACAATGCACGTTGCAGCAGATCTTTTCATTGGTGCTGTGGGTATAACTTAGTTTTGACCAGCTATAACTCTTAACCTTCACTGTGACACTCCTGGAGAAGTTATACCCCTTTCCCTCACCCTTAGGGCAATTTCAGTGATGGAAATGATAAACCACTGAAACTGTCAGATGAGAAACATTTGAACAGAGATCAAACAATGTTTACAAAAATGGAAAGGTCAGTGCAAGTTATTTTTATATTTCCTGTGTATTATTTTAGGATGGATGTTACAACGTAATAAAAACTACAGTTAAAGTCAATGATGTCTCTCAGTCTTTTGTCACTGAAATGTGGGACACGGATACTCACAGTGAGGGAAAATGTAGGATGCTGGCACTAATAATGTGGGAAGCAGCTGGCCCAGTGATGTAGAGGGCTGAGATGCCACGTGCGCCATACCTCTCACCGCGCCAGTGACCTAAGTTTGGGAACGAGCTCTAGTCACCAGGGTTTAGTGTGGGGAGGGTGTGACTGAGCATTCAAGAAACTGCTCTCCCCTCCTGGGGGGGAGGGGGGAGGGAGGGAGGGAGAGATGTGGTGCCAGTCTTCAGTGACACCCAATGAAAGCTGGGTGTGCATCAAGATCGGGCCACCGTGGGATGGGATTGAAGGCGACGGTGGACATCCGCAAGCTGGGTGTGGAGAATGCTCAGCAAGTGCTGGACATCACTGCACATCCGTGGCTCTAGAGAATGGGGAAGTAAGCAAGAAAAACCCTTACTTACTCAGCATGCATAATGATGCCCAGGTGCTTCCCTGAATGAGGCCCCAGGCCACCTGAGGGTTGGCGAATTGTGGATTTTGGTCTCTCTCTCCCTCACCTCTGAGGAGAGCCCAACCACAGGGAGGAAGCTGCAGGCTTCACTGGGACATGGAGGGCCTGGTGGGGAATGCCGGCAGGAGGCTGCATGGGGCAGAGCAGTCGTAGTCCTCCCCGCAGCCTAGAAGGAGTAGAAAGAGAACTGAAAAAATAAATCAAGAAATAATGTGAGGCATCACCGAACATGGATTTACAGTCAGCCCAGTGATGTGGAGGGCTGAGGCACAGGTGACTTATCTCCCACCACACTGGCGAACCCGGTTTGAGAATGGATCAGAGTCGCTCGGGGGCAGGCCGGGGAAGGAGAGTCGAGCGTCCTAGATGGCTCTCCTCCTTCATGGAGGAGGGACAGTCCCTACTGCTGCTTGGCTGCCACCCAGTGGACACTGGGGAACATGGCGGCGGTCACCTCTCTAGAAGGTGCAAGCATTCGGTACATGAGGCACTGTCACGTTTGGACACCCATGCTACTGCATGCATGCTGACCTTGCGACAGGGTCTGAAAAATGGGAAAAAAAAATAATGGGGGCTGTGCACAGAGAAAGCCCCACTTGCTTGCCTCGACCAGTGCCATCAGCCCAGGCCCTGTCAACCAGATGCAGACTCTAGGAGTTAGGGTGGATGGTCCTCCTTCCCCCATCCCCACCTCAGGGGCACACCATGGGGGAACAAGACAGATAAGACTTTGGGGTGGGGAGATGGTGACCGGTTGGGGGGGGAGTAGAGGCTGAAGAGCCAGTGCCCAGCACCCTGGAGAGCACAAAAGAGGTCTATGGGAAAAAAGCATGGGGATGCAAGCTCAGAATTCTGTGGAAGCCAGTACCTTTATTTGTGGAAAAAATGAATCTTGATTTAGCCACACATTTTGTAAACTTTGGCTTGCAAACATACTGTTGCTGCCCGTTGCGCAACATTGTGAAGTTGTCTTGTGCACTTTGTTCTGCAGCATTGTGTTGTTGTGTAGTCTCCTGTACCTATTCCCAAACACCTCGAGAATCACGTTGCTTGCAACTCAGCAGGACCTTCCTAGTAAAACCTTTAAAAAATCAGGAAGGACATAGATAGTGGAAGTGGTCCAGAGGAAGGCTACTGAAATGGTGCTGGGCCTGTGTCAAAAGACCTACGAGGAGAGGCTAAAGGAGCTGACTATGTATACCCTGCAGAAGAGATGGGAGAGGGGGAAATATGATAGAAACTTCTTTTTTTTTTATTTAGTTTTTGTTGACCAGGTAAGTGCACTAGACAAATCCTGCCTATTTTCAGGCACGACCCGGGGGAGGGGGATACAGATGAATGCCAACTGACCTTGAACCTTTAAATACCTTGCGGTGGTTAATAAGGTATAGGAGAGGATATTTTTCAGAATAAAAAGTGCTCTAGAACAAAGGGGGCGTGCTATGAAGATGGAGAGGGGTAAATTCAGGAGGGGAAGTAAAGAAGTACTTCTTCTCAGAAAGGGTGGTGGATACATGGAACAGCCTTCCCGCAGAGGTACTGGGGTGAAAATAGTGGCGGGGTTCAAATATGCCTGGGATAGATGCAAAGGAACTATCGGGGTAAGGGAAGGGGGGGGGATTGCACCATAGATCAAGTAGGGACTCCAGCTAAACACAAAGATATAAAGGGGGGCAGACTGGGTGGGCCCAGTGGCCCTTATCAGGCATCAAATTCTTTGTTTCTGTATTTCTATAATCTTTTGTAGGAAGAGCAAGAATTTTGTTTCCAATAACTATAAAAAATTGGTTTAGACTGAACATCACCACAGAAGTCACAGATATAGAAGGAGAAACAGGAAGAAATTATGCAAATGGTATCAACAGGAACTACTGTAAGAAAGAAAGACCAAGGCTCCATCCATGTGCCACGCCAGCAGTTACGGCATTTATATCATGAGACATATATTAGAAAGGTATTATCCAATTTACTTAACTAAATACAATAAATATAACACCTGCATCATTGCAAAATGGAAAACATTTGTATGCTGTTACACTCTTTTCATTTTGTCTCATATCATTGAATCTGTTTTATACAGCATTTTGTTAGGATAAATAGCAAGATCAAAAGTGTTTTAGTGTAACGTGGAGTGTTGTAGTGTATAGTACAGTGCACCATAGTTCATAGGTCATGGAATGAGACAGTACCCTTCTGTGGTAGAACAGCATTCTAGAACCTCTAGAGACTGCACAAGTCAGTTTCATTGTGAAAGAAAAAAAAACACTGTATACATTTCACATAACACTATACTCTATACAAAATACAGGACAAGCAACTTTATGCACGACCAGTGTATTCTGCCACCTCGGTGGATCTGATTCTCTCAGACCTCTCGAGCTTCGCTCCTGAGGTTAGAGGAAATCAAAATCCCTCTGTGGCAGAACACACTGGTTGTGCATAGTTGTCCATCCAGTATTCTCTGTGTTCTGTACAGAACTTCATTCCTTTCAAAATGTTGTTGTACCACAGTTCAAAGGTCATGGGACGTTTGTGTACCATTCTGTGGCACAACAGCATTCTGAAACCTCTAGAGACTGCATGAGTCAATTTTGTTCTTTAAGCAAAATAACTGATGTGTACAAATTTCACAGAATATCATACACTGTAAAAAATACAGGATGAGCAACTTTGTGAACAACCAGGGTGTTCTGCCTTCTAGGGGCTCTGATTCCCACGGACCTCTTGAAACTTGCTCTCGAGGTCAGAGGGTATCAGAACCTCTCTGTGGCAGAACACACTGGTTTTGCATAGTTGTCCATTCAGTATTCTCTATATCTTGCAAAGTACGGTATGTCATGATGCCTACAGAACTAATCAGAGTGCAGTCTCCACAATGCTGATGACATCACGTTATACAACATGGCTTAAAAATCAGGCATCAACTGCAGTTTCAGAATGAAGATGCTACACTAGGCTGGGGTGCTGAGAGGTGTCTTTTGAAAAAGTACTTTCATCCAAACATGTCAAGGCATGTGATGCACCTATGGCACCTATAGAATATTTGTGAGCAGCCTTCTTCGGTATGAGTGGTGGTGAGTGCAAGACATTTTACTTCTCTTGGAAATCTGGCATTCTGATTGGTTGGCAGGGATCTTTACCCATTGGTAAATCTCAGCATAACCCATGGGTAAAGTTCCAGCTGACCCAGCCGACTGCTTCACAAAACAAAGAAATCACTACCTGTTTCTTTCTTTCACCTCCATTTAATTACCGTCTTCAGCTGCTAAAGTAGTCAATACAACAAGTACATCAGGATCCAAAATGAACTCTGCTTTAAAAAACGAACCCCAAACCCAGTTTGTGTGACATAAAGAGACTTTGAGTTTTTTATTTATTTTTTTTAACATCATCCTACCCCCCCCTCCAAAATCAAAAGAATTAAGCTGCCATATTCATCCCCCCTCTAGAGTGGGACAGGTAGCCACAGTGGAAGATCATGCTCACTTCCCACCATCCTGGTTCAGCTAGTCCCATTTTTAAGCCCTTGAGGAATGCTGAACTGGGGAAACTGTTTCTTTATTAACAAGCATTTGTCAAAGCCAAATGCTACTTGCTTCTATGTGCTGTTTAGGTATTTGGAAGTCATTGAAGTGCAAATATTGAACATTTGCAAACTTACGAGCCTGCGTAGGAACTGCGCAACGCACGCTCGTAAAACAGTCATTTTTTAGGGATTTTTTCACCAAATTGTCAACATAGCCATTTTAAGACCTCTGCTCATGAACAGTGTCACTGTGATTTTCTTAATTTGTTCCGTACATTGATTTCGCACACCGACTGCGCCATTCCGCGCTACCTGAGTGGAAACACATTTTGGGTGATATATGAAAAATGACAGCTGTACTACTCATAAGAAGGTGTAGTAAAATGGCAATGTTGAAAATCTGGAGTGAAAATATTGAAATTTCGCGAACTTACGAGCCTGCGTAAGAACTGCGCAACGGATGCTCGTAAAACAATCATTTTTTTTTGAATTTCTGCACAAAATTTTCAACATGGGGTTTTTGGGACCCCTTCTCATAAATGATGTCACTGTCATGGTGGTATTCGGGCCCAAAGGGTGATTTCACAGTCACTGTGCAGTCACTGCACGAAATCACCCTTTGGGCCCAAATAACGCCACGACAGTGACATCATTCATGAGAAGGGGTCCCAAAAACCCCATGTTAAAAATTTGGTGCAAAAATTCCCAAAAATGCCTGAGGTATGCAACAAAGTTGAAACCCCCCTATCTAGGCCATTATACAGCTTACCGGCATTTCCTCGGTTCGCGGTCGGCTTTGAAGAGTGCAGACGTGTTCCCGGTCCAATGAAGATCGTCGTGCCAGAGTCCAGAGGTAAGTATGGGGTGAGGGGGTGGGGAGGCCGCAGTGGGTGGGTGCGGTTGTGGGAGGTGGGCGAGACGCCCATGTTCCTGCTTTCGTATTTCAGGTTTAAAAAAAAAAGACGTGATACTTGCCATGCTGGGGTGGGCCTCAGCATGGCACAAGGACACTGGGGGCGTTCAGCTGATGGGGATTGGGCACCCTTGTCGGCCAAAGGACTCATTGCCACGCTGGGGTGGGCTCCCAGCGTGGCACCTACAACTGGGGGGGGGGTGATGACAGTATCTCAGCCGTTGGGGATTGGGCACCCTGTCAGCTACGCAGTAGATACGGGGGCATGCACGCCTGCGTGTGGGGGGGAAGCTACGCTTCAATGGGCTTCTTATCTCTGCTCACTGAAGCGTAGCTCCCCCTTTCAACTGTATGCCACTGCATTTTGGAGCGTGTCATAGACAGCTCCAAAATGCATTGGCTTACAGGGGCTGCGCTTGCCAGCACACTGCCTGAATTGGAGGAGGAGGTGACACACCCCCGAAATCTCCGATGATGGTACTATGTTTCTTGCACATGCGTGCAAGCAACATAAAAATGAGGACTAAAGCATATAGAAATTATGGCCATACAGCAAAGCTGTGATACTGGGCATGTGTCTTCTTGCATAACTGCATGCCCAGTATCATGTCTCGGCTTTTCGGACGTGATTTCTATAAATTTTAGCTCTCCTTTTTAAGGAACAGCTGACACCTTCAGGAGAACTCTAGCAAAACAAAATAGTTAGACATAGTTCAGCTTGTATTTTACATTGGTTCTGTATTCCTCCTCCCTATTATTTATCACTGAGGTCATTTGCATGAAAACAGGATCTTTGCTCCTAAAGAGTTAATCTATTCCTGCTGCTTTCTCCCTACTGGATGTCATAGAGCACTGCTTGTGACCTTACAGTTGCTCTCATGGCAACAGAGTGTGATGTCACAACAGAGGATTGTGACTTGATGTAGGGAGTAAGCTATAGAGGCGGATGAACTCTAAGATATAAATTATCACATATTCATGTACATTTTCTCAGTAATAAATAATAGGGAAGAGAGATCTATAGAATACATATATATATATATATATATATATATATAAGCTGAATTGTACTGAAATATTATGTTTTTCAAAGTTTTCTATGTGGCGTCAGCAGCTCTTTAAGAAAGAAAGTTTCCCCACTTCAAAATGCTTGACATTACTGAGCGGCTATGGCCAAAACTGCTGCTAAAACCCCTAGTCAGCCTCTCACAGATATGCTGCCAGAGTCAAACTGCAGCTCTCCCCATCTTCCTCCTGGCTACCAGTCAGCAAACACTTGCCCTCATTGTTAATTTCGTAAGAGTGCGACTGTGATGTGAGAACCCCCGACAGCACTTACTGTAAGTAGGACCCTTTCCCAATCTGAAAACTCAAAAAAATATATATAATAAAAAAGTTGCTTCCCAATTCAGTGGCAGCGATCACTGTAGTAGATGCTGTTGATACTGACGCTCCCCTCTCTCTCCCCGCCTTTCACACCTCCCTCTCCCAGCCACTCGTCTATGCCAAAATGCATTTCCTTTATGCCTCTCTCTCTCTGATATATCTCAGTTATTAAAAAAAATAACAAAACAAATAAATAAACATTCCTGTAACCAAATGTCACTCTGAGTTGGGGGGGGGCATCTTAATGTCAATATTCTATCTAGCAACAAGGAACTATGTATTCTGTCTCAAGAATAAATTCATTAAAAATCATTAAACCTGCCCCCAAAACTGTGTTTCTCTTTATTCTTGTTACAAACAAATGAAGGAGAACATTGTATAATTACAACAAACCACTCCAGGTTGTGGGTTATGTTGGGATTTACCCATTTCTGGTGTGGATTTGGTCACGAGGCCACACACCAGGCATGGGTAAATCCCAGCTTAACCCACACCCTCTTGTGGTTTATTGCTTAAATAGCTTAGTGCAGCACTGAAGGCAGCAGTTGCAATCAAACAGAGCTGGTTATATCTTCAAACAAAGAGCACTTGTATAGGGTACTGTATAACTAGTAAACTGATATTGTATAAATCAAGCATACACATCACTTGTGAATGGACAGGAGTTTCATAACTCACTTGTAGCTTCATCAGTCATGGGTTATGGTCCTGCCCCCTCACACGAGAAGATAAATTGCATATTTTGGTCAGCCCATTGGATATCCCCTATATTAACCACAAGTGCACAGCACAAGTGGTTTGTGATGGTACCACATACTGAGGGTCTGTAAAAACAAACAAAAAAGGAATAATGTGCAACACCCCGTAGGTAATTTTATATCATTCCTTGTTGGTTTAGTCCTGTGTGAAATGGCTGTTTTCCTTTTCTCTGGCATTTTGTTTCTGTGGGCACAAAACAGCAGCAGCAGGTTTCACTTTCAGTTTGACTGGCTGACAGCCATGCCATAATAACCGGTTCCATTTATGCAATAAGGCACAAAAGGGTATGGGTTATTGGGGATTTACCCACGCCTTGTGTAGTGTGTCATGAGGCACAGACGAGTGACTTAACCACACAAGAAGTGGGTAAATCACTCAATAACTCACACCCTGGAGTGCCTTATAGTGATTATTATTTTTTTTTATTGAAAGTTTAACAAACACAATAGACAGGGTCATTATATCCAACACATTTAGACATATGACAGAGCAGGTTACATGACCCGGCCCCCCTCTCCCCTGCCACCCCCCAAGCCTTATTATGATTATACAATGGACCCACATGTAAAATACATTTAAAATGTGTTTAATTATGTTTTCTATAAATGCCATTCATCAGCTGTGGGTTATGCAGGCTTTACCAACGGTCATGTGACATGTTTTGACCAATGAGGTTACAGGATTTTCACACACCATTGTATAATCCATAATAACCGGTTGGTTATTATGGCATTGGAAAGTGGTGTCAGTCCAGTCAATAAATGGGCTCACCAGTAATTTTATACATGTCATGCCCAGTGAGTTAGGTTGTGAAGAGGGAACAAAATCTTCCTCATGGCTGTGAGTGCCACCTCAAGCAGGTGTTGTGGTGAGGGGACATGGTAGGTTCCTAGGTGGGTGAATGGAGGTACCTGGTAAGGAGAGGCAAGAGTTATACAGTACTGAGGTCAAAATGAAGCAAGGAATTTACTGAGCAAGAAAGTTGGCCATGGTCACAGAGGCAGGTTTTCTTCAACAACAACAATAATATGCAAGGCAATAAATAGATGAATAAATAACCAATAAATGAAACTAGAAGGTGCATCTTTACTGAAGTTAAATTCTATTGCATTCTGCAACTGTGATTATGTATAGTGCCGTTACTTCCTGTTCGACCAGGGCTAGCATATGGAAATTCTTAGTACTTTAAGTGCAGCAATTCAAGACAGGTAATCGAGTCACTTGGAAGTCTATGTCAGGACGTTGAGAGGAACTGTACAAAAACTTGAGACCTGAATGGGGCACCTGGACCAAGAAGGGGCACTGGTTGCAACAATGGGAGTGGTACTTCGATGAGGAGCCTCAACTTGGCCATGGGGACTTAGGAAAGGCTTTGTAAACAGGTCAAAGGTTCATCAGCAAAAGCTCCTTCTCTTGGGCAGCTAGGATAAGAGAAGCAAAATTGCAACTGGTAGAAGATTCTCTGGCACAAATCCCTCCCGTGGGTTGCTGGGACAAAAAGAAGAAACTTGGTGAAAACTCTTCAGCACAAACCCTCCCTCAGGCTACTGGGACAAGAAGAACAGAAGACACATTGCAGAAGAGGGAAGCAGAATCCCAGGCACTGGTCCAGGGCACTGATCTTCAGATAATGACTCTGGATATAGGTCTCTGGATGAAGACACTGGAAGCTGGTTCTGAAAGAGAAAACCCCCACCCTACTGTATAATTGAGACCCTCTCTAGTGAGCCAGTACAGCTACTAAGCTTCCTTTACTTCTTAGGGTAAGGAAGTAGCTTGGCAGAGTAGCGAATGGAGCCTGTCCTAACTATCACCTCAGTGCTAACTGGATCAACTGCCCCAAGCTGTAGTCCAAGGAGGTGGGGGATGTCACAGGCTCATGTCCAAATACAGTCTTTGGTAGTTCTGACACCTAGGCAGTCTGCAGGTAGTTTCAGCGGGTACCAGATTATTTTACAGTACAGCTGAGACAAGCTTGCCAAGCAATGAGGTGACCCAAATGCAGGCTACAGAGAGATTCAAGGCAGTCTTTTAGGAGGATACCTAATGCCATAGGCAAATTGTAGCACAGTATGCCCAAATCTGACAGTCTGTTCTCTGAGAGTATCCTGTCAAAAGGGTGACTGAGATTGAGCAACTCAGATATAAGCAACTCAGTCTCAGTGCCTGTGTTTTGAGCTACCTTGAAATGGTAGCGATAAAGCGAAAAGGAAACAGCAAAGCCAGTATGGAGAATGGAAGAGGAGAGAAGGTAGGGGAAGTGCAGTGGAAGGCTGTCAAACTGGCTGTGTGGTGTGGTGGTGAGGGTGGCTGGCTATGGTGGGGAGGGTGCAGGGTTCGGGTCTGGAGAGGCGCTAGTAGTTTTGTGGTTGGCAGTATTTATTTCTATTTTTGTTTCACAAGTTTCACCCCCCTCCCCCAACATGCACCCCCCTGGAGTTGGGAATATTTAGTTAGGGGGTGCAGTGGGTGAAGCCCCCCATGGGGGGAGGGGCGTGGGGGACATGACCTCCTGCATACATAGAGTGTGTGTGTGTGTGTGTGTGTGTGTGTGTGTGTGTGTGTGTGTGTGTGTTCCATTGTGTTTGCTGTGAGTGTACATCGCCATTTTTATTTTTGGTGATGTACACCCACTCTAACGGCTATCACTGTTCGGTGATCATCATTATCACATAGAACCATCTCTGAGTAAGTGTATCATTACAGGGCAACAGAAAATGACAGGTAGTCTCTCAAAAAGGCACCACCTATTTAAGGTACTTACTTTAAAGTTACTGCAGATTTAAGGCAGTTAGTTTGGGTCAAAAAGGGCACCATGTAAGTTCAGGCATTTTGTCTGAGGGCAAATGGGGCACCACACAAGTTCGAAAGACAATTCATTAGGCACACAGGGTAATACACAAGTTCATGCAGTTTATTGGGGCAAACGTGGCACAACACTTTAGCTTTAGCTCAAAAGGCAGTCTTAGTAATGGAGCACTGTACCTTTAAATGCAGTTCAATAGGCAGTCCTTCAGATAAGGCACACTGTCACTGTAAGGAGCACACATTCAATAGTTATTCAGCTGATTGACCCATACTTCACTGTATGTGCTCCTATGGAGTTGTAGTTAGTGTGCCCTGGGGGTATTTTAGGTTGCCTAATCCACACTATACCGGCTCCTCTGGAGCCTTCCTATTCCACCCTGTTGGCAGCTCCTTTACTGGAGCCTGTCTGGGCCTGACATAGCCTGTACAGCGTTAGCTCTCAGCTGCCTCTGTGGGCGGGTCTTGAGGTGGGACATCCGTCTACCTGCACAGCCTTGGCAGCTTTAAAAGGAGCCGCTCAACTTGATTTATTTAAATAAATAAAACGCTTGGCTTAGATTTGCTTTATTGGGGACTGCCCCACCCCTTGCTCCACCCTCTGGGAGCTCTTCTCAATTTAGTTCATGGCCTGTGGCCCATGCCCAACCCTCCGGCTGGTTCCCTGACTGGAGCCTTGCCAGGTCCCCTGTCAGCTTCAGCCACTTCTCCTGCACCATCTGATGTTTTCAGTAAATAATTTTAAATACACTTGATGTGCTGGCACCTGCTCAGTGGTTCTGGCACTGACCCTCACCTGAGGTAAAACCATCAGATGGGAGGTAGAGGCTGGAGGGCTGGACTGGTACTGCTGCTGGCTATGGGAGGTTCACAGTGCTTTATGGGTGGTCAGGGAGACAGAAACTGATGCTCTGCCTGATTTCCTGCTACCTCTGCCATGGCCTCATTCCGGCACTGCTACCTTTCACTTTTGGCTCTGTTCACCACCATAGCCCATTGAAACGGCCAGTGAGGGAAAGAAAAAACTTTTAGATAATAAAATAATAAATGGGTCTGAACAGAGCCCACATTGGCCACTGACTCACACTGCTGCCAACTGGTGATTCACTGGACCCACCGACATTGCTGCTGGCTAAGGATCTGCCGCCTTGGGGACAGCTGACACTGACCAGAGAAACTGGCTGAAATCTAACTATGTTGGGGGGCAGAGGAGTCCACAGATAAGCCATGGTTTCTTTCTGTCCCTGCATCCTTTCCCTTTCCCTTTCCCTCACCAGCACTGTCCTAGCCCAGCCACACTTCAGCACCTGAGAGTGCTCACAGAGCTTTTGATGGCTACTCCACTTCATGGCCACTCAGTTCACTGTACAGCCATGCACTGCACTGGACAGCCACTCACTACACTGTACAGCCACACACTGCACTGGACAGCCACTCACTACACTGTACAGCCACACACTGCACTGGACAGCCACTCACTTCACTGTACAGCCACACACTGCACTGGACAGCCACTCACTACTCCATTACTACCACACTGGACATCTTTGTAGCCCTTCAACATTCGGGTGCCAAGTCCCCGGCAATGTGGAGGGCAGTCGACCGTCCAATGTGAGCGGAAAATTCAAACGGGCTGATACTGGCTCTTGCCTTGCTCTGAGGGCAGGAAAATGCCAAGGAAACTGCTGTGAGGGAGAAAGAAAGGTTAAACTACAGGCAGCAGTTTACTGTGCGTATGGGGCCCGATTACTGCTATCTTTCCTTCTCTGCCACCTTTTACTACTGTTTACCATGGGTCTGTTAGGGGCACCTCAGTAGGCAACATACTGTACTGGGGATACTGGATTTAACTGGAAGACTGTTGGGGAACATACTGGCTACTGTGATGGGGTTTGTCCTAGTGTTGGGGACTGCAGGGATGCTGCAGGGGTAATTATGATCAAGGGGCAATTATGGTGAGCAATGTGCCACAACAAACACTTGCTTGTTCCCATATCCTGTATTCCTCAGGAACCTGACACACATTAATGTGTCCCCTTCACTCCCTACTAGGCCCCCTGCGGTCCCCAAGCACCCATTTTGTTCCCATCTATGCCCCAGGGGTCCCGAGCTTCTATTTGCTTAGGTCATCCAACTGTGGGGGGGGGGGGAACTACATATAGAATAATGCTTGGGGGACTGCGTATAATGAGAATTTTATACACACTCATGGTGTGGGATGCTTCATAAACCCCGACAGCAGAGCTCAATGGGTTTACAACAGCATCCCACATCAAGGGTGTGTGTAAAATGTGAGTTTCACACATTCCCAAGGCTTTTTTTTATACAATTACTGGGCTCTGTTGTTTTGCTGCAAGCACTCTCCTCCCCACATACAGCACGCCACGGCCTGAGCTGTGCACATTACAACAGCAAGTGTGTGCATGAGCTCTTTGGGAAATGCAGCAAGTGAATGCTATTGGAACCAGTGGTTATAACAGCAAGTTATAATTGGGATATTCTGTGGGAAAAATGGAGCCCATGTATTATACACAGAATAAATGATAGCGATGTGTGTGATATGAGAATGTAATGCACACCTGAGGTGTAGGATGTTACATAAACCTCGAGGGTGAAGCCGGAGAGGTTTATCAAAGCATTCCACACTGAGTGTGCATTAAATTCTCATACGCACACTACCCCATGCTTTATGTTTTTACAATTGCCAGTGAGCATTTTTTTCCAACCTGACTTCTGTGACCATGTGTCACTCACACACACACACGCACGCACACACACACACACACACACACAGTCTCTGTCTCCCTCTCCCTCCCTTTCCAGAATTAGCAATTCCTCCTTTCTTTTTGTTGTTTCTGGGTTTTTTTGTTTGTTTTTACTTACAGTTTTCAGTTATGATTGTGCTTAATTAGCGCTGTGCCCAGTCAGCCAAAGACCCATTCCTGCTCGCACTGGCTATGTCCCAAAGAGGACGAACAGCAGGATCGACCAGATAGAGATTTTATTAAATCGTAAAAGGTAGTATCAACCAGATAGATTGTAAAAACATAAATAAATAAGAAGGACAGATGAGATGAGCCGTGTTGCGGCTGCACCTCAGTAACCAAGAACTGGAGCTGCCATGTTTGTGGAACTCTTCGGCTCACCCACACAGCGAATGACAGCCAATGAGGGAACGCTACGTTTCGAGTGACAGAACGCATGAATGCCTTAATAACCAGATGGTTATTACGGCAAATATCTACTGAGTCAGCCCTTAGAAAAAAAATTCTGACTAGTAATTATATATAGAATAATACATTGGGAGGAGTGCCTAATGAGAATTTTAGACACTCCCAATGTGTGGGATGCTACATAAACCCTAACAGCAAAGCCTGAGGGGTTTATAAAAGCATTGCACTCTGAGGTTATCTGTAAAACACACGTTTTGCACACCTACCTATGTTTTGTTTTATGTAATTACTGGGATCTATTTTTCCCCCCTTAGGATTTGATTTATGTTATTTCTGATTTTGTCTGACCACTAGGTGGTGCAGCTCTGTGCACTGTCCTTAGTTGTGGAGACCTCAGTCTTTGTTTCTTTTAATTTATAGCAGTTTATGTTCCTTTTAACATTTAGTTTTTGTTTTAATTTATTGAAATGAGTTCCAGTATCTGCAGTGGTGGTTGAGGCAGTAGAAGGAATAGCCACATAGCAACGGCATTTGCAGTCAAACTGAGGTTCGAGTTTAGAGAGCTACAAAGACCACTTTTCTTTTTTTTCATTTTGTGACCCAGAAAATTATTAATAAATAGAGTAACATTAAAGGCAAGAATTTGGCCCACCTTGGCTACCTTGTACTATTCCCCTCCTGCTGCTATACCCCCGCAACATCTCCACCCCTCCTTGTGTCAGGTGTCCCCACCTACGCCTCCCCTCCTTATAGCCAAGTCCACCCTAGCCAGACTGTACCTCCTTTTCCACTCTTTCTGCTGTTTCACCCTTGACAGCCTGTCATCCTCCCATCACTGCATGCTCTATCAGTCTCTAAATGTTCCCTCGCTCCATGACCGCAGACAGTCCCATTGCACCAAGCTCATGGCAAAGTTCTGGTCCCAGTCCTTGCCTTCATACCTCATTCCTGTGTTAGCTGCCCATTCCCCTCCTGGCTACTCCCTTAGGAATGCTGACATCTGTTTCCCAGTGGTACCGTGCATGTCCTCCTCAATTGGCCAAGTAGCATTCAGACATCGCATGCCCAAATTATGGAACTCCCTCCCTGTAAACATTCAACAAATGCCCCCTTCATAGCTTCTCGGCTACCTTATCAATGAGCACTTTTCCACAACCTGTGCATGTGGCTAGTTGTGCCTGAAAATGATCTAACGGTTCAGCTTTTTATCAGCAAACTGGTATTAGACCTGATCTTGATGCTTGTTGTTTGCCTCAATATCGTACCTCATATATTGTTATGGGTACCTTTGTTCTCTATCTATTGAAAATTGTAAATTATTTGTAATCATGTTTTATTTGTCTTTCTGTCTACAATCTTGTATATGATGTTTGTAAATCTGTGCCACTCATACGGTGGCCCGAGTCATGCCTTAAAACGGTCAATGGGATCAGCGCCCTTACCCGATTACCAAAGTCATAAATCAATAAAATAAATCAAATGTAATTACGTATTTGTAGCTCTCTACATAAGGGAAGGAATCAAAGCAACAGAACTAAAGGGTAAACAGGGAGGGGACGAGGTACTGTGGGTCACCCTGGAGACAGGAAATGGCACCACAATCTGCACTGGGGTTGTTTACAGACCCCTGTCTCAAGGGGAGGCAACGGACAAGAAAATGATAGAAGGAATCCTTATAGTGGCAGAAAAAGAAGATATATTGTTGATTGGGGACCTGAATATGCTAGATGTTAACTGGAGCACCTTTACTGCAACCACATCCAAGAGCAGGGTAATTCTCGATGTCCTACAGGTGACATGCCTTAGACAGCTAGTGTTGGAACCCACTCGGGAGAGAGAAATCTTAGACCTGGTACTTTCAAATGGGGATGGAGAGAGAATCTCAGGTTTAGAAGTGAGTAGCCATCTGGGAAAAAGCGAACACCAAACAGTGTGGTTCACAATAAACACAGTTGTAGAGTCAAGCCATACAAAAGCAAGGGTGCTGGACTTTAGGGGAGCTGACTTTGGCAAAATGGGAGAGTACCTCAGAAAAGCACTAGCAAACAGGCAAGAAGGAAGGGTGAAAGAACAATGGAGAAAACTCAAAACTGCCATCACAGAGGCAACAAGCCTTTGAGTAAAGCAAATCAACAAAACAAAATGAAGGAAAAAGCCACTATGGTTCTCAAAAGAGATGGCAGGGAAGAAAAGGATAGCATTCAGGAAATATAAGGAAACACAGAAGGAGCAGAACAGAGAACTATATCAGTTAAAGCAGAAGGAGGCAGGAAAGGCAGTCAGCATAGCAAAGGCCCAAACTGAGAAAAAGATAGCCAACTCTGTTAAAAAGGGGGATAAAACTTTTTTATAGGTACATTAGGGAGTAAACAAAGACCAAGGGAGGGAGGGATACTGAGGCTTAATAAAGGGGAGGGAACATGGACAGAGAGTGACAGTGAAAAAGCAGGGATACTAAATGAATACTTCTGCTCAGTATTCAGAAAAAAAGAGGAGGGGAAGGTACCTAAACCAAACAATAGAAACACTCTGGATGGGGGGGTCGATACCAGTCCAGTTACAGAAGAAAGTGTTCTGAAAGATCTCTTAAAACTAAAGATGGACAAAGCAATGGGATCTGATGGGATTCACTCAAGAATTCTAAAAGAACTAAGGATAGAACTAGTGACACCACTGACTACCCTCTTTAACAAATCATGGGAGGAAGATGGTCAAATGTATGGCAGCTGAGATTCAACACAAAGAAGTGCAAAGTAATGCACCTGGGAAACAAAAGCCCAGGGGAAGAGTATACAATGGGGGGTGAGATACTGACAACAACAAAAATGGAAAGGGACCTGGGGGTAGTCATATCAGTTGACCTAAAGGTGGGCCAGCAATGTGAGAAGACAGTAAGAAGGGCTGGGGGATACTGGTATGCATAGGGAGGGGCATAACCAGTAGAAAACAGGAGGCTGTTGACCCTCTGTACAGACAGGAGGTAAGACCACATCTGGACTACTGTGTACAGTTCTGGAGACCCCATCTCCGCAAAGACATAGACAGGGTGGAGGCTGTCCAGAAGAGGGCAACCAAAATGGTGCAGGGTCTACACCAGAAGACATATGAAGGAAGACTAAAGGAGCTTAAGATGTATAGCCTCGAGGAAAGGAGGGAGAGGGGGGACATGATAGAAACTTTCAAATACCTTAAGGGAATCAACAAAGTCTAAGAGGGTAGCATCTTTCAGAAAAAGAGATGTGCAAGAACAAGGAGGCACAGTTTGAAGATGGAGGAGGGCTCAGAAGTAATGTGAGGAAGTATTTCTTCACAGAGAGGGTTGTGGATGCATGGAACAGCCCTCCCGAGGAGGTCGTAGAGTCAAAAACAGTAGGGGAATTCAAGAATGCATGGGACAGGCATAAGGCAATTCTAGTTGGGGGTAGGAGGAAGTAGGCTGTTGGTTAACTAGGATCTGCAGCTTATCCGTTAGGCAGGGAAATGGGCAGACTAGGTGGGCCATGCGGTCCTTATCTGCTGTCAAATTCTATGTTTCTATGATGGGGTGATACCTGAGGACTGGAGAAGGGATGATATGATTCCACTTCACAAAAACTGGAGCAAGGCAGAGGCAAGAAACTGTAGATCTGTTAGTTTGACCTCAGTGGTAGGGAAAGTGATGGAATCACTTCTGAAGGAAAGAATTGTTGAGTACCTAGAGGCCAGCAGGGCACAGGTCCCAAGGCAGCATGGATTTACAGTGGGAAGGTCATGTCAGATGCCTCTAATTGATTTCTTTGACTGGGTGACTAAAGTAGTAGACCAGGGAGGGGCTGTGGACATGGCCTACATAGAATTTAGCAAGGCATTTAACACAGTCCCACACAAAAGATTAATATACAAGTTAACCAGCCTTAGAGTGGGCCCCAAGGTGGTAGCTTGGGAAAAAAATTGGCTAGACAACAGGACAGAGAGGGTAAGTGTAAACGGAGTCCACTCTGAAGAAAGGGGAGTTACTAGTGGGGTACCGCAGGGTTCAGTATTAGGACCGGTCCTCTTTAATGTTTTTATAAGCGACATTGCAGAGGTACTGCAAGGAAAAGTATGTATCTTTGCAGATGACACAAAGATCTGCAACAGGGTCGATACAGAAGGTGGGGTGGAAAGGTTGAGAAGGACTTGGCAAGGTTGGAGGAATGTCAAATATATGGCAGCTTAGATTCAATGCAAAGAAGTGCAAAGTAATGCACTAGGAAAACAAAACTCCAGGGAAGAGTAACAATTGGAGGGTGAGATACTAACAACAATGGAAAGGGACCTGGGGATAGTCATATCAGATGACCTAAAGGTGGGCAAGCAATGTAAGAAGGCAGTAAGGAGGGCTGACGGGATACTGGAATGCATAGGGAGAGGCATCATCAGTAGAAAACAGGATGTTGTTATCCCGCTGTACAGGCAGTTGGTGAGACCCCATCTGGAGTACTGCATGCAGTTCTGGAGACCCCATCGCCACAAGGACAAAGACAGAATGTAGGCTGTCCAGAGGAGGGCAACTAAAATGGTGCAGGATCTGCACCAGAAGACATCCGAAGGGAGATTAAAGGAGCTTTACATGCATACCCTTGAGGAAAGGAGGGAGAGGGGATACATTATAGAAACTTTCAAGCACCTCAAGGGAATCAACAAACTTCATGAGGATAGCAACTTTCAGAAAAAGAGATGTGCAAGAATAGGGGGGAACAATTTGAAGATAGAGGGGAGATGGCTCAGAGGTAATGTGAGGGAGTTTTTTTTAATGGAGAGGGTTGTGGATACATGGAACAACCTTCCTGGGGAGGTAGTGGAGTCAAAAACTGTGGGGGAATTCAAGAATGCATGGGACAGACATAAGACAATTATAGTGGGTGGGGGTAGGAGGAAGTAGGCTGTTGGTTAACTCGGATCTGCAGCTTATCCATTAAGTAGGGAAATGGGCAGACTAGGTGGGCCAAGTGGTCCTTATCTGCCATCAAATTCTATTTTTCTATGTTTCTATGTTGACAGGTTCATAGAAGCAAAGAACTAAACTTGGCAATGGCCAAGATGCAGTAGGTGGCAGGAGCTAAGGTGGCAGTTTCCACATTACTGCAACTTGACCACCCACTGGCCTAGCAGCTACTGAAGCACAGACGCTGGGGAGGGTTAGGCACAAATGCAGCAGAGAAAAAAATGACAGAAAGGGGAGGTATGGCTGCTTTGGGGGGGCTACCTTGATGAGCAGTTACACTGAAGTTCCCCAAGGAACCAGGTTTTGAAACTAGATTTGAAGGTGAAATGAGAAGAGGCTGATCTAAGACATAGGTGTAATCAAGCCAAAAAATTGGACAATAAGTCCATGGTGGCTGCCAGTGTCAAGGGTGGGAAGGAGGTTCCCAACAACGATAGCCAGGTGGGGCTCCTTAGATAAGTAGCGTTTTATACTATAGGCCGCCCCAAGTTTCTGATTCACTCTACGAATAGCCAGGTCAATGTGCTTGGCAAAAGAGACAGAAGGGTCCAGGGTTACCCCCAAATATTTAAAGTAGGGGACATTCTCAAGGTCCGGGCCATTTGGAGAAAAAACATGGAGGGAGGAGTTTGCCTTCTGTTCCTTGGCAAGGTAGGGTTTGGATCCAAACAGCATCACCTTTGTCTTTTTCTCATTTACAAACAGCAGGTTGGACGTGAATCACCTGTAGACAGAGCAGTAGCTATGTGAGTGAGGACGGTGGACATATTAGGGAGGGATTTTTCTCTATGGAACAGGACAAGATGGTCTACATAGAGCAGGGAGTTGCAGGTAAGGCTACCGAAGGGGAAGGGATTTTTAAAGATAGAAAAGAGAAGAGATCCTAGAATGGAGCCTTGGGGGACACCCATATGACAGATAGGGCAGGGGATGTGGCGGAGCCAATGCACACAGTTTTTGAGCGGTTTGAGAGGTAGCTCTGAAACTAGTTAGTGGTCTTGGGGGAGCAGCCATGCAGGGGTAATTTGGACAATAGGTGTGCATGGTTTACCATATCAAACACCTTGGACAGGTCGACCAAAACGTCACTAGTCACGTTACCGTGGTCCATGATAGAGAGGACATGATCAGTGAACAGAACAAGGGCTGTACTAGTGATGTGGTTTTTGCAAAAACCATGTTGCTGGTTGCACAGCAGGTTGTATTTCCCTAGATGTTCAGACAATTGGTGATGAACAACCTTCTCGAGAAGCTTACTAAGGTGAGGTAGTAGTGATATTTGTCAGAGGAGAGAGGGTTTCCAGCTTTAAAAATGGGTGCCACATTGGCTCATTTCCAGGGATCAGGCATGGAGGAAGAGGAAAAGGCCAGGTTAAAGATAAAAGTGAGTGGCTTAGTGATAGCAGGGGAGACTAGATTTAGTATGACAGGGGAGAGGCCATCCGAGCCTGGGCTGCCACAGTTAGGGAGAATCCTTAGGAGCTTATAGGTCCCTTTTGAGAAATAGCTTTGAAGCAGAAAGGGGGAGGAGGGGTGGCAGTACTAGGAGTGCAGAGAGGGGGTGGGGATAGGGTGCATGCCCTTGGGCTGGTTGCTACATTGCACATGGTACACCCAGATCTGGCAGTCTATTCTCTGAGCAAGTGAATAGTTAACAGGGCAGCAGAAAATGACAGGCAGTCTCTCAAATGGGGCACCACACAAGTTTGAAAGGCAGTTCATTAGGCACACAGGGTAATACATGAGTTCAGGTAGTTTGCTAGGCAAACAGGGCAACACAAGCTCAGAAGGCAGTTCATTAAGCACACGGTGACTCACACATTAAGGCAGTTCATTAGGCAAATGTGGCACAGCACTTTAGCTTTAGTTCAAAAGCAGTCTTGGTGATGAAGAATTGTACCTTTAAATGCAATTCAATAGGCAGTCTTTCAGACAAGGTACACTGTCACTTTAAGCAGCACACATTCTGCAGTTATTCAATTGATTGCTACATACCTCGCTGTGTCTGCACTATGGAGCTGTAGTTAATGTGCCCTGGGGTATTTTAGGTTGCCTAACACACACTATACTGACTCCTATGGTGCCTTCCTATTCCACCCTGTGGGTTGTTTCTTTACTGGACCCTGGCTGGGCCCAACTTATCTCTGCGGAGTTGGCTCTCAGTTGCCTCTGTGGCTGGTACTGAGGTGGGATACCTGCCCACCTACGTGGCCTCGGCCACTTTATTAGGTGCCACTCAGCTCAGTTTATTTAAATAAATAAAACCCTCGGCTTAGGTTTGCTTTATTGGGATGCGCCCCATCCATTGCTCTGCTCTCTGGCAGCTTTTCTCAATTTAATACAGGGTCTCTAGTTCACTTTTCCACCCTCTGGATGATTCCCTGACTGGAGCCTTGCCTGCTCCCCTCTCGGCATCAACCACTTGCTCATGTGCTGTCTGATGCTTTCAAAAAACAATTTTAAATAAATTCAGTGTTCTGGTGGTCAGCAATTGCCCAGTGGTGCTGCCGCCGACTCACTGCCCTGACCAAGGGAGAAGTACTGCAGAGGGAGACAGATGCAGTAGGGCTGGACTGGCACCACTGCTGGCAGTGGAAGGTTTGTGGTGGCTCTGTAGGTGGTCTGGGAGTCAGAATCTGTGGCTCCACCTGATGCCCTACTGCCTCACTGCCATGGCCTCATTCTGGCACTGTTCCCCCTCACTTTCAGTTCTATTCATTGTCGTGGTCCATTGAAACCACTAGCAAGGGACAGAAAAACTTTTAAATAATAAAATAATAAACAGGACTGAACAGAGGCCACACCAGCTGCCAACTCATGCTGCTGCCAACCACTGACTCCCTAGACCCACCAGCATTGCTGCCAACTGGGGATCCGCTGCTTTGGAGACCACCAACAAATTGACCAGAGAAACTGTCCAAAATCTGACTGTGGGAGGGATCAGAGGGGGACCACAGGAAAGCCCTGGTTTCTTTCTGTTCCTTTATCATTTCTCTCTACCTCAGCTACACTACCCAGGATTGATCACACTTCAGCACCTAAGAGTGTTGACTGAGCTCTCAATGGGCACACCACAGCCTCGCACTTCACTGGATGTCCACTCACTACATTGGATGGCCACTCACTACATTGGATGGCCATTCACTACCACATTCCCACCATGCTGGACACCACTGTAGCTGTAGCCCCCCCCCAAAACATTTGGGACACCAAGTCCCTGGCAACATGGGGGGCAACCAGTGGTCCACCATGAGCTGGAAATTCAAAATGGGCTGCCCTTGGCCTGTGCCATGCTCTGGGGGCAGGACTCTGCCAGAGAAACTGCTGGGAGAGAGAAGAAAAAAGTTAAACTGCATGCAGCAGTTTACTGTGTGTCTGGGACCCTATTACTGTATCATCCTTCCTTCCCTGCCATCTTGTACTGCTTCAAACAACAAGGTTGTGTGTGTGTACTGGAGGCGGCAGTGCTCATGCAGAATTGCCAGCTCAAACATGTACTAAAACAAAGAAAACACGGCACTCAGGCAGTAAAGTTATTAAGCAAGTGCTTTTTAAACTGTCAGCAAGGAGCATGTGTCCAGAACCAGAAGCCCCTAGTGCCTCAACCCTTCAGCAAGTCTTTAAATGGGGAAGTATCTGAGATTCAAACCAACCATTGGAGCCATTTTTACAAAATCTCTTAAAATGATACATACATTAAAATGTGCTACCTAGTGCAAACAGTGAGGAAAAATGTGAAAAAACAAATGCAAAGATTTTTGGCTGCACTAAATCATAGTTAGGACAATAGTATAATTGTTATCAACATCAAATTAATATTAAATTCAAGTCCCTACTGCACTTCGGAGCAAGGAACCCTGAGAGGAGCTACCAGTTGGGAACGGTTCAGTTAGGTACCACCAAGGAAGAAAAGGATCTAGAGGTGGTCATAACAGGGAATATGAACAACTCAGCTCAGTGCAGGAAGGTGGCAACTAAAGCCAACAGGATGCTGGGGTGTATTGCAAGAGGAATCTCCTCCAGAAGAAGGGAGGTAATCCTGCCTCTGTACAGGTCATTAGTCAGGCCACACTTGGAATACTGCATGCAGTTCTGGTGCTCATATCTGAAAACGGATGTCAGATTAATGGAGGGGGGGTGCAACAGAGAGCAGCAAAGATGATCCAGGGTTTGGAGGACAGACCCTATGAGGACAGGCTGAGGGAGATGAATATGTACTCACTGGAGAAGAGAGAAGGGATTGGGGGATACGATTGAGACCTTTAAATACATGATGGGGATAAACAAGACAGGTACAGAAGGGGTATTTATGTTGAGAAGGGGGAGGGGCATGAGTGGGCATGGTCTCAGATTGGGGGGAGATATAGGAGAGAGATGAGGTGGTGTCATATAGGATGGTGGGCAGTTTTAAAAGGGGATGGGACAGAGTGAAGGGGTAAACACTAGGGGGTGGAGGGGGAGGGGGCAACTGCAATGCAGGAGGCTAGCTGCACATTCGAGCAGACTACATAGACCACGAGGCCTGTTTCTGCTGGCAGATTCATATGTTCATATGTTTGCCAGGGTCTGTTAGGGGCACCTCGATGGGCACCATACTATACTGGGGATACTGGGCTGAACTGGGAGGCTGCTAGGGAACATGCTTGCTACTCTGGTGGGGTTTGTCTTAGTGTTGGGGACTGTAGGAGTGCTGCAGGGGCAATTACACTGGGCAATATGCCCCAACACACACTTGCCCCCACATACTGTGTCCCTGGAGTCCCTGACACACATTACTGTTTCCCCCCTTGCTCCCTACTGGGCCCTCAGGGGTCCCCAATCACCTACAGTGCTCCCTTCTATGCCCCAGGGATCCTGAGCTTCTGTTTCCTTAGGGCCCCAAACTCTGGGGCATTACATATAGAATAATGAACAGTGAAAGTCACGACACACCACTACCCACCAAATAAAAGTCCATAGCCAAAATGATGCTGATTAAAAGTATTTTTTACTTAACTAAGCAGCTGTCAAAAAAGTACAAAGTACACAGTGCAGGACACAGACAACTCCTCACATTTCACCCAAGCATGGGCTTTATCAAAGGTATTACCCCCTAGTGTTGTGTGACTTAAATAACACCCATCCCAATCACATGACACATTTTTTAAGTGCAAGGGCTCATTCAATATCTGTAAACCACATAAAACCACACTAAACCACATAAAACCACATTAAACCACATAAAACCATAACTATATTTCTTCTAACAACACCAAGTGATATTTAAACTAATAGGCTTACCACCTTGCAAGATCCTTATTAGTTTTCATTACCCTATCTTTATTTTTGGGCACACCCAATCCTCTGTGCGGCTCATTCTGTATGCTTAACATAAAGAATAATGCCTGGGGGACTGTGTATAATGAGAATTTTACACACACCCAAGGTGTGGGATGCTACATAAACCCTGACAGTAGTACTAGAGGGGTTTGCAATAACATCCCGCACCAAGGGTGTGTATACAATTTGAGTTTTACACAGTCCCCCAGGCTTTGTTTCATATAATTATTGGGCTCTGTGGGTTTTAGCCCCTTAGGATTTGATTTTGTGTTCGTTATGATTTTGTCTGGCCACTAGGTGGCACAGCTCTGCACTCTGTCCTTAGTTGCGGAGATCTTCAATCTTTCTTTCTTTTAGTTCACAGCAATTCATGGTCCTTTTAACATTTATTTTTGTGATATTATTTTTTTAAATGAGTTCCAGTAGCTGCAGTGGTGACTGAGGCAGCGGTAGGAATAGCCACACATCAATAACTCTTGCAGTTGGGCTGAGGTGTGGTTTTACGGAGCCACGCACAACACTTTTACTTTTTTCATTTTGTGAAGCAGAAAATTATTAGTAAACAAAGTAACATGAAAGGCAGGAATACTTAATTTATTTTTAACTTATTTGTAATTTTTTTACCTGGAAAGGAAAGATGCACTGAGGTGCGGCAGCTCCTTACCAGTTCTGCCCTGCTGATGGGTTACATGGACCTGTTCCACTGACACAGGCAATGGTGGCCAGGAAGTGGGAAAAAACTCTGCTCTTACTGTAAGTGCCATGGAATCTTTAAGTGCCACCAAGACAGCCCCCAGAGATGGACAGAAGGGACCTCAGTTTAGCATGCCATCCGAATGACGGCACCTCAGCCAAGGTTGCCCAGAATCTGATTAATGGAATCTATCCCAATTCATGTTTAGGATTTTTGGGACTGAAGAATGAAAATGTGTAATCTTAAAAATGGTCAAATCAGAAACAGAGTCCAAAATCTGATTCCAACCTGAAATCTAATTTTGACTGCATCATGTAAGACGTGCTTGTCTGCTAGGATTTTTTATTTTATTTCAGATTCTGATTTGGAACCAAATCTTCTGAAATCCTAAACAAATTCTATCAGAATGGATTTCAGCAAATCCGAGCCCCCTAAGCAATAAAGCTTACCCCCAAGTGCTGGAAACAACTACTTATAAAAAATAAGATATGATACCAGTATGCAATGCAGTTTTTTTGTTTGTTTGTTTGTTTCTTTTACTTTTTACACATCCTTGGTGTCTGATGCCTATAAATTACTTGAGGTTCATTGTATGCAATGGCAGCTCGTTACACTCTGATACCCATATACTATTCTTTATAACATGGATACATAAAAGCAGGGTGCCAATTGGCTAACACAGGGTAGCACCTATACCTTTAATTCAGCCTAACTCGGGGGAGGGGGGAGTAACAGTGCTAGCCTGTCAGCTTATCCATTTACAGCACATAATGGCATGTAGCAGCCTGTGCATTTCACTTTTGCATTTGCAAGTTTTGGGACTATGTCCTAGTGGTTAAGAGTGTGAGGTGCAAATCTGAAGAACCGTGTTTGAATCCCGCAGCCGTCTCTTGCATACTGTGTAACCATGAGAAAGTCACTTAACTTCCCTGTGCTGCCACAAAGCACCTGGAAATAAAGTCTCAGCTTAGTGTGTTCCTCCTGGCCAAAACTTATATAAAAAGTAGCATTACACTTACTGCAAATAAAACATTGGTTTCGATTTTCAAAGGCCAGCGTTTGCTGCAAGCTCCGGGAGCGCCAAAGATATGGCGCATGAGGCTTGTGGCAACCACTTGCCCGGCAAGCAGGACTTTCTATCCCATGTGACAATTGCCACAAGTTTTACCAACTTTTTCTGGTCTAGTTTGTGGCAATCCCAGGGACCCATTTTATGATGCTAGTGCCAAAGATACGTGCATACGAACATACGAAGAAGCCAGCAGAAGAAGACCATTTGGTCTATCAAGTCTGCATGTATTGCAGGGTCCACAGCTTGAGTTAATGTTCCTGCCCCCTTCCCCACACCTCCCATCCTCCCTACCCATGATCCTTACCTTCCCCCTATGCCTATCACAGACTCTCTTGAAGCTGCCCACTGTCTTCGATGAGATGACCTCTTCTGGCAGTGCAAAGTGTCCACCACCCTCCCTGTGAAGAAGTGCTTCCTGATCTCCCTCCTAACCCCCCCCTCCAGCTTAAGACTGCGCCCCCTCATGTTATGGTTGCCACTCAGCTTAAAGAGACCCTCTTTAGCCACTTTATTTATCCCTTTCAAGTACTTAAAGATCCCAATCATGTCCCCCCTCTCTCTCCTATCCTCAAGGTAGTACATGTCCAGTGCCTTCAACCTCTCTTCGTATGCTTTACCCTGCTGGACTGCTATCATCTTTGTAGCCCTCCTCTGGACCTTTTCCAGCAGGTCAGTGTCCTTTTTGAGGTGTGGGCACCAGGACATTAGATGTGGCCTCACCAGTAAACCCGTACAAGGGCAGTATAACTTCCTTTCTCCTACTACTGATCCCCCTAGATACTGTATGCATCCCAGCATTTTGTTTGCTGTTGCTGCTTTCTTGCACTGCGTGGAGTGCTTCAGGCCACTAGTCATCATCACTCCCAGGTCCTTCTCCTCCTCTAATGCAAATACTCAGACTCCACCCAGGTAGTATTCTGTCCTGCTATTCTTGGCTCCAATGGGCATGACTTCGCATTTCTTGGCACTGAAGCCAAGCTGCCAGATCCTGGACCACCTCCCCAGCTTTTCCGGATCTTCCTGTAGATCCTGTATCCCTTCAGCTGTGTCCACTGTCCCACAGAGCTTGGTGTCATCTGTGAATAGGCACATTTTGCCCTTAATACCGTCCACAATGTCACTGATGAATAAGTTGAAACAAGGCCAACCCTGTCACCGAGCCCTGTGGGGCCCCACTGGTGACCTCTCTGGTACCAGATAACTCTCCCACCACAACCACCATCTGGGTTCTGTCCCTCAGCCAGATTTAGCGCAGGCTGCTTTAAGTCAGGTAAAAGTATCGCAACTGTGTCCGACCTACCAAAATCAGGCACAGATGTGGCGAAGGGGATGGGCCCAGCCGCACCAAAGAAAGGATTTGATGCAGGGGTGGCACTATAAGCAATAAGAGGAGAGGCTGAAGGATCTCAACATGTACACCCTAGAAGATAGGAAAGCACAAGGGGACATGATGGAGACCTACAAGTACCTTACTAGCATGAACAAGGTACAGGTGGGGAATCTCTTTCAAATGAGAATGAGAACCAGAATCAGAGTGCATGCGATGAAGCTGCAAGGGGAGACAATTAGAAGGGATGTGAGGAAGTACTACTTCACTGAAAGAGTAGTGAACACCTGGAAAAGTCTGCCAGCAGAAGTGGTGGGTGCAAACTGAGTTAGGGATTTCAAACGTGCGTGAGATAGACATAGGGGAATCATAGCAAATTAGCAGGGAGCAGGTAGGGATTGTTAAGATAGACTAGGCAGGCACCATCTGAGCAGACTGGGCGAATGAAGTGGTTCTTTCCTGTCATCAAATTCTATGTTTCTGTGTTAGGGCTTGACACATGCCCTGTGTCACTCTTTGAAAACAGAGCCCACTGAGTTAACTTTTATTTTGTAGTTTGTCCTCCTTTTTATCATGAAACCTATTTTCTGGAAGCAATAAAACATGGCAAGGTGGACTTTAAGCTGAGATAACTACTTGCTTAAAGGCATATTGAGGCCAGACACTGCAGACAAAGGGCTTTATAGCCCTTTACAGAAGGGCCATTATCTCAGCCTAAAGCCCACCCTGGAGGGTGGTATTATAATAATAGAATGGGTAATTAGGCAATTAAATAATAAAAAGAACAACATACAAAAAAAGTTTGGATTTCAAACTAGAATAGATCCTCTGCTAATAGCTATCACTAACGGGTGTTGGTAATCATTTGTTCCTGCTGCTGTTTTGTTTTCCTGAAGAGTCTCCCACTGTAATTCCCTCCCTTCCTACTGGTACCTGTCCCAGTATGTGCATAACTGGTCTCCACTGCCTGGTCTGGTAACCAGGAGTATTAGTAAACAAAATACATTGATTCTGAAGAGGTTGAGAGCAGAGGGCAAAGGTAGTGGTTACGTTGTTTATGGATGCGACCATAGTGAGGAATCAGATGCATGACTAAATCAACACAGAGATACATCCCTCTCAGGTAACCAGTGTAGTCAGTTGTTTCAAACTAACAGAAATTAAACTTTTTGTTTAAATACTAAATGTTTTTGGTAGGGTATGTATTATGGGATCTGTTTGGCTGAGGGATAGAGTAGACTTTCCCCCTCGTTAAGTGAGAATAAAACATGATGGCTAACAAAAACGAGCACTGTGAGATTACACAGTAATTTAGTATGTCGGCAGGCTGGCACTGGCAGTTTGGCACAGCTGGCATGGTTGGCGCATCAGAGGACAGAGCTTCATGGCAGCACTACTTACAGTAAACAATCAGACTGAAGTATGACAATACAGTAAAGGCACTTTTTACCTTTGCTTGCTGCACAAGAAATGTTTTGTTATACTAAATGGGGCTTTCGGGGAGTATCACTGCCAAGCACATTGCAGTTGAAGATAGCAGGTGCTCAGCAGTCTAGACCAACGACCATGCATTGTGTTCATGACACCACTTACTGCTTGCTGGCTGGAAACTTTGTGTAGTTGAAAGGACCAAACTGCTCCAATCAGAAGGAGCTTTGGTCCTCTCATTTGCATGAAGCTGGTCAGCAAGCATCAGATTGGCTTTCAACATCAGAATCCAGTCTCTGTGGTGCAGGCTGTAGTGAGAGAAGTGAGACACTGTTTCCCTGGTGTCTAGTGGTGCCCCCCCCCCGAGGGGGCCGAAGGAAGAGCATACCCCTAGGCGAAGAGCCGGGGAGTGAGTTTGGTTAGTGGAGATGCCAGCCCCACACACAACTGTGAAGGATCTTGTATTTTAATTTTGTACCAATAAATCATTTGGACACTATAAAGAACTGATCCTTTGCTTTAATTTGCACTTGGGCGTGCACAGCAACATTTGGAATTCCATCCCCATTGTATTTTGTTCTTTCCCTGGTGTTTAGTTGCACCCCCACCCTCCAATCACCACCCCTGTTATACATTGTTCTTTTTAGGGTGCCTAGTGGCACCCCACCCTCCAATCATTATCCCCATATTTTGTTTGTCTTTCTCTGGTGCCTAGTGGCACCCCTACCCTCCAGTGCCATCCCTGTGATTTTCCTTTTGCCTTTCTCTAGTGTCTAGTGGCACCCCCCCACACTGTCCAGTCGCTGCCCCCAGTCTGAAATACAGAAACATTTCCCTTGTGTTTTTTTAACCCTGTAAAAAGGAAAAACATTTATCAATGTCTGCTGCTCCAGTAGTCCTCCCACCCAACCCTCCCACTCAGCACCCCCCAAGCCCTTACTTACTCACTCGGGATCCAACACTGTAATCCTTTTTGAATCACAGACACGTCTTCAGTCTTTAAAGCTGGACCATGAACTAAGGAAATCAGACATGTGGTTCAATATATTTTAGTGGGGTTTTAAAGTTAGTGGCATTACTTGGCAATTTTTAAATATTTTTCCCCTAAGTTTTCAACATGCTTTTTTGGGATGCCACCTCATGAACAATGAACAGTGAATTAGGAAATTCTGTCCTGAAAGATGATTTCACAGTCACTGTGCGAAATCACCTTTCAGGCAGGAGCTGAACATTTTCTTTGCCCCTCTTTATGAGGTGTGGTCAGAAGAAGGCTATGTTGAAAATTTACCTTAAAAATATTAAAAAGCAACAAAGTTATGAGTCTATGTTGAAATCTATAAATGCAGGCTCATAACTTTGGCAATTTTCAATATTTTGACGCCAAATTTTCAACGTAGCAATTTCTTCACAGCACCTCAAGAATGTGATAGCTGTAATTTTTCAAATCCTGGCCAAAGTGTGTTTTCATATCTGTGGCATGAAATGATATTTCAGTGCTGTGAAATGACGTTTTGGCGGGGATATGAACATTTTCACCTACCAGGTCCATTAGGTGGGGTAATAAGAAGGCTGTGCTGAAATTTGGTGCACAAATACGGTAAAATGATCAGGTTATGACTGATCATTATGCTATTTCAGCATGCGTTCATAACTCCGCTAATTCTCAATAGTTTGACTTCAAACTTTCAACACAGCAGTTTTTCCATACCACCTCATAAACGTGATGTGTCATTTTTAAAATCCTGAATGAGATTTTTTTTGTTACCGCTGGTACAAAATGTCTTTTTGGTCAATATAGTATAAATGGTACATGTCGAGTCTATAAGGCAAATCCTAAAACTAATATCTTCAAAACTTGGGGTCAAAAACCAAAAAAGTTGTTTAACAACCCTTGTGTGTAGTGCCTATCAGTACCAAACACCTACACAGCAATTACCTGCAAACAAATGTTCGGTATTGTGGGATGGGGAGGTGGGGCTGCAATCTGGAAAGCAGGGAGCTTAATAATGTATGGGGTGTCATACATTATGAGTTTTTTTTACACACCTGAGGTGTGTGATACCACATAAGCCATGAGAATGGAACTGATATCGCACACTTAGGGTGTGTAAAAAAATGAATAATGTCAACACCCCAGAGTTTATTTTTTCTAATTGCTTGTTTTGTTTTTCATATTGGAAACATGAAATAGCTGTGCAAGCATTGTGAAAGTTTGCTACATGTATGCGTGTTACCATTTATGGGGCCAGATATTTAAAGCCTTACACTGAGCACAAAATGTTTGCACTAGGATTGCACCAGAATTGTGCTGGACTGCAATATTCAAATCGAGAACTAGCACCGGCGAAAGCCGCTAGCACTGGCACAAAAAGATAATACATGCAAGGGACAAGGAGCAGGGTGGGGGACATGCATACAGGTGCAACAGCATATTCAAAGGAATATTGCTGCGCAAGACAATATAGCACAACCCATAGCATGGTGCTAGTTACATCCTGTATAAAGCATGTCTAAACTCAGGGCAAATCACAGAGGGGGTGTGGACACTGCAGAAGACAAGCTGGTGGTCGGAAACAATGCTGTGCTGGTGTACCTCATGGCAGCTGTGCAGGAAGAAGAGAAGAGGGACCAAGCCCACCCTGGCCCACTCCGCAGGCCAAGGAGGAAATATGCTGCTCACAGGATGTCCTGGCCCAGAGTCCCATTTGAGACTCCCCCAGATGACCAACTTGTGGTCTGGTACAGGATGAACAGGGGCTGAGGCAGCTGTGTGAGCTCCTGCATGAGCAGCTGCAGTCCAACACCAGACCTGGCCATGCCATGGCAGTTGAGGAAAAGTTGACAACTGCAATGTGCTTTCTACCCACTGGTACCTTCCAGACACCAGTCAGAGACACCATCAGTGTATCACAGTCAGCCACCTCGAGTCTCCTGATCCAGTTTGTGGATGTCTTCCTGACACATGCTGGCAAATTCATAATACTCTTCAGCATGGCAGGGGAGTGCAGAGAAACCATGCAGCAATTCTGTTGGGCTGCGCACCTACCAGCTGTACTTGGCACCATTGACTGCACCCACATTGCCATCCGTGCACCACCTGGTGATGGTAAAGATGTGTTTATAAACAGGAAGGGATAGCATTCCATCAGTTGCCAGGTGGTGTGCAATCCAACAGGGTGCAGTGCAACATCTATGTCTTAGCACAGGAACACAGCAGTTCCCACAATATCCTCATCTGGCATCAGTCCAGGCTGCGCCAGTCATTCGAGGATGGCTGGATACCCAGTGGGCACCTTGTTGGTGAATATCAGCAGCAGACGTAACACAATCCACACCAGTGGATGAATAGTGCCATGAAACAGCAGACAAGGGATTTTGGTGGTGGGGGAGTGTGGAGAGGGAGACAGGATGACCCAACAGTAGGGTCAGCCAACTAGCAGGGTGAGTGACACAGTAGAGACCAGCTAACAAGTGGTAATGTGTTCACAGGTGACAATGCCTATCAACTGAGACCCTGGCTTCTAACACTACTTCTTCAGCCAGCAGCAGTGGCAGAGGAGTGGTATTATGGGGCACACACGGCCACCAGAAATGTAATTGAGAGGGTCTTTGGCATGCTAAAGATGTGATTCTGTCTGCGGTCTGTCTGGGGTGTGTGAGTGTGATGCACCCTGGGTGAATGACTGGTGGCACACAGCCCCCTCTGCCCTGCTGCACATGTCCAGTGGGACCAAATGCACAACTGACTGGCCACCCAAATGCTGCTGCCATGTAAGGGGGCCTGGGCATGTTGCTTTTGCCCGCTGTACTGCCGCTGTAGTTGTGCTACTGATGGTGGTGGTGGTGGTTGTGGTGGTGCATGTAGGTGTCTCCAAACATGTCCTGGGGCATGCACAATGGGTGACCCTGGCAGCACCAAGGGCACTGCCTGTCTTGCAGGTGACCCTATTGGAGCAGCACACGTATAACTGCAGCCAGTCTCCACCACGTCCTCTGGCGTAAGTGAAAGCCCTGAAGGGCCAAAGTCCTGTTTCAACAGGTAGTCCAGGCCTGGAACAAAGGTCATGTCATCATCTACAGCAGCATCATCATCATCATCATCATCCTCATCATTGTCCACACATGCGGCAGACAGCAGTCTCTCTGGCCATGTGCTGCTGAATGGTGGATGTCTGAGCCGCAGCCACCTGTATCCCAGACATGGATGGTCCTCTCTGGGTGTCATCTTTGTCCCACACCAGCTGGTCCAATGCCAACCAACAGCCACTCTGTGCTGTGGAGCAAGAAGAATAGTAGGAGTGCTGGCCTGCCAGTGCAGTGGTAGGGTTACCGCTCATGGTGCCAGCAACCCGGGTTCGGGAACAGACTCGGGCAGCTGGAGGGCCAGCTGGGGGGAGGAGAATCGAGCACCCAGAGGCTGCTCTCCTCCTCCAGGTGGGGTGGGATGTGGGTCCTGCTGTGATACCACCACCTGGGTGACCACGGGTGGAGGTGCAGCGAAGACCACATGTAGCAGGGAGGGAGGACGTCTGCCGGGAGCCAGAGCATTAGCACGTTGTGATGTGCGTCATTCCTAGGCTCTCCTTACGTGCAGATGCCCTATGGGATGGGCAAAACAGCAGGAAAAATACCTCCTGGTGCTCTCTGTAGATGGAGCTTCAGGCCCCAATCCCAGGGCCCCTGCCAGCATGGGCAATGGATCCCCAATGAAACACAGACGCTCGGGGTGGAGGAAGGGGGTGCCCCACCTCATACCTGCCTGGGGGACAAACCAAGGCAGCATGGGGGGATGACTGCACCCAAAAGCTGACAGATGAGCAGGGACGTACAAGGCCGTAGGAGACTCCTGAAGGTGAGGTAGTACCGGGGTGAGAAAGGGGGTGTAAAAAGAGAATATATATAAAAAAAAAAAAGAACAGTAGGAGTGCTCTGTACAATACACAGCATTCTCACACCACTGCCACCACATGCAATACACAACTGCAGTCAATGTAACACAGTGTCTGCACACTCCTGTGCCAAGTGCACACACAACACAGCCAAGGTGCACACACACTCACAGTATGCAACCCACAGTGCAGATGTACCCCAGTAACCACTGTGTACAAAACGCACAAAGCCACACCCATGTGGCACATGCTACCAGAAAGGTTGTGAACATGTCCAGCATACAGTGACACCCATGGTGGCATGCCACACATCTGTGTGAATGGGCACACACTGGCTGTCCACACGACATGTGCCGATGCACACTGTGACTGTCCACATGTGACACCATTGGCGCACTACAGCAGGCACATGCGGCATATCCATGTTTGCCTACCCAGTTAGAACAGTGCTACAATAATAGTGTAGGACAAGAAAGCGTGGTCTAAATAGCACTCCCATGGACAGTGATACAGGTTTAAGAGCACCACGGAGTAAGCACTTCCCAGGTCACTGTCTGTGGTGCTGGACACAGTACAAAGGTACAGGAATGCAGAAAACTGGCTGAGCTGCTCCTGTGGTGTGGACGGCTAAGGCATGAAACAATTCAGCAGAATAGTGATAAAGACCTGCGTTCTAATACTGGTCTCCCTTTATTTTGCCTTGTGGGACTTTTTTTTTTCTTTTCAAGGGCCATGGAAACAGTATTCCGTGACCCCACCAATTTATTCTTTCCCCAAGATCCCTCCCCCCGGAGTGAGAATCCTATAGAGTAGTGTGTGCGGGGAGGGGGCAGAGTGTGGGGGTGGAGCCCCCCCCCCCACATAAAAATAGATGATTTTTATTGTTGGTGCTCTGCTCCACGGCAGCATTCTGTCCTGCTGCCGTTCTGGAGAGCACTATCAATACAGCACTGTAGTGGATGGCGCTGTTATTGACCCCGGTCATTGGACCTAGTGCCCCTTGTCTGCAAAGTACAGTTGGACATAGACTCGCGCACTGCATGTAGGACCAGCACTTGGCCACAGATGTGAACTGGATGGACCACACATGTGCCACAGCACAAGCAGATGGACCATGACCCCCGGCAGGTGACATTCATTCCTTGGTGCAGCAGTGCAAGGTACTCACATGCCCTGTGCAGATTGAATGGGTCTCACAACCACTGCCCTCCACACCTGCCAGGGACACTGGCCTGATGGTGGATGCTACTACATCCATTATGGGGTCCAACACCCTCAGCTCCACAGGCATGGGTCCTCCCCCCCCCCGTACATTGCATTGCTCTTAGCCAGCATGTCTCATCCTCCTTTGCCCTCTGCTGCATGTTGTGGCACCTTTTACATACAGCCTCCACTGTTCTACCACAGCCACCCATGGCATTCACCTCTGCCGTTATCTCAGCCGACATTTGCCAGGCAGTGGTATCAGTATTCCGGTACCATCTCATTAGGGCCTCCCTCTTCTTGTACCCATCTACCAGGGCCATAATCTCCTCCTCCAAGAATTTGTATGCACACAGCCATACCTTGTCATCATCATCACCTGTGTGGGAAAGAGGGTTTGGAAGTGGTGAGTATATGCCACCCACTGAGTGTGTATGTGTGTGCAGGACAATGCTCAGCACATATTGGACATGGCATGTAAATGACTCTGGACCTGTGACAAAAGGATCTCATACTGCACAGTGGTACACATGTCACAAATACCCAGCCATGACCCCAGCATGGCCGAGTGTACTACAAAGACACATGCCTGTGTATGTGTGCAACACCGCATCACACACATGCCAGCACTCTGTGAGCAACATTGGTATCCCTGTTGTGTATGCAGACAACCAGCAACGTGCCTGGGATGTGCAGCACATCTATAGAGTGCAGTCACACGGCACAGTGTACCCTTGCTGGAGGTGTGCATAGCATGTTGCAAGCATACACATGTCTGGGGACATGACTGATGTGCCCTGTCGTGTGCAGGCCCCCCCCAGTGCCACCCTTGACATGTGGATCCAAACTATCAGCCCTTTAAACCGTCCTGCCTCTGTGCCATCCCCCAGCAGTGGTGTTGCACACACAGTGCAGGGTGTGCCACACTCAAGTAGCCAGCAGTCCAATATAGTATTGCCACATGGAAGGGTGTCAGCAGACAGTATTCAGGGGGTGCACTGCAGTAAATGTGTGAGGCACCTGTCTTGCCACGCGTGTGTTCCCAGACACCCATATTGCTTGAGCGTGTACCTCAGAAAACATGGTTGTTGTGTGCATTGTGCCCATTGCAGTGTGCTTGTCATGTATGCCCCCCTGGACTGTAACACTGTTGCTGTGCAGCACTCTGTGTACCACAGTGTGTGCAGTCAGGGACACATGCACATAAGGTATATCCTACAATGTGGGTACACTGTGACTGTGTGGGTCTGCATGCAGGGCCTGCAGCATGTGAGCGTGCAGCAGACCAGGTACATAGTCAGAGTATATGCAAACCTACATTCCACAACATTGTTGAGGCACTTTGCATTGTGGATGTGTGTACACTGTGGCAATAGACTGTACAGCATCTTGCTAACTGAGGGTTACATACCTGTTACAGCCTGCTCATAATCTTGGGACATCCTGGGGCCTGTTTCTCTGCAGACCGTGTTCCTCCAATCTCCTGCAATACCCATCAGCTGTGCAGGTGGGGCTCTCAAGGCCCTTAAATAGCCTGGCTGAGCAATCCCATATTAACGCATGCAAAAGCGGGATTTTGTGAGATGCTAATATATTGGTTTGTCCCATGAATGCTTAAGTAGTCTCATTTGCATATGGTCCTTGAATGTCACAGGATTTATCCCTGGGCAAATGCTTAGTGCTGGGCAAATGCTTTAGCACCACAGCATGGTGCTACTTGGCTAGCACGGCACAATGCCAGTTAGCACCAGTCGCACAGCACATGTGTGATGATGTCATCACCTCTGGTGTGCCTGTGTGGGTATACTGTCGCCATGTCAGTGGCCATGCAGACATTGTACTGTGCTGTCCCCCACATGGCACACCGCAGTGTGTGCTATTGCCTTCTGTGTGGTATGGGTACAGTGTGCTTATGGACATTATGTGCTCCATGTAACATGTATCTCTTGGGGGGTTGTGATGTTTTCTACAGTGCACACGAGCATCTCTGGCATGGGTGGATGTTGGGCATACTGATGTCCATGCTGTTTCTGACACTGTCATTCCACCTTAACTCTGCAGACCGCACTGACCGGGACAGCCAGGGCTGTGGAGGGAGAAGCTGAAACAGTACCCACAGACGAATGGACAGCAGTGATGGGCACCAGGACAGCGCACATGAGTATGCTACTGTGTTGTCTACCTGCATTGATGCTGCCACAGGGTGGGTTAGTGGGGTAAACAGTGGTTGGGGGGGATGACACACAAGGCCGTGCACAGTCAGCTATCACGCATGCATGTAGCCATGGTGTTATTCTGGTGCTCAGCAGGTAGTGTTTACATCTGGCACCTGTCATGCATCCTGTGTGGTGTTGGGTGTCTGATGGTTGAACTTCCCACACTGACTGTGGTCCAGTCTTGTGGCAGCACATGTGCAACCATGGCCCTGCAGTGCTGTGGATTGTCATGTCTGCCATGCAGCCGGCATGTGGTGGCCTGCATTGCACATCGCCATGGCCTTCTCAGATGGCCACACCCCTGTGTTGCTGTGGTCACACTGTGCCATGTCAACACAACATGTGTGGCGTGCATTCCACTCAGTCTACCTGTGTCATATCTATGTCTGTGGTATGATGTCTTGGGACTGTCTGACACCTTGAGCCCTACACAGAGGACTGCACGTGCTGTCTGCCACACACAGTGGATCAATTGGTCACTGCCATTGTGCAGTGTAGGGGGTGCTGTTCTCAGACTGTGTTGGCATCCATGTGTGTTGGCGGACATGATCAGTGTACGCATTTGTGCTTGCTTTATTGGGTGCATGTCTGGTGCACATCCTCTTGCTGTTCACATACACATGTCATTGGGTTACATAGGGTATTTCTGTGCAGAGCTGGGCAAGCCAGGGCAGACCTGAGCCTGGTTCGAGCTCAGTGCCTGGCCCAGCTTGGCTCTATCTCTCTCACCAATTACGAGTCAGGGTCAGGCCAAGACAGTCATGGTCACAGTAAGCATCTTTGTCATCCTGAGCAGTTAGTGTAGTGTCTACAACAGTCGACTCCTGTACAGCATACAGCCTGAAGTAGTCAGAGCATGGCTTGTGTTTTGGTTCATAGTCAGTTCAGCCCCCTGGCTAGACTTAGGCTTGGCACTCTGTGGCAACATCCTGATCTGCCCACCTCTTTTGCTGTGTGGTAACTGGGGATGGTGTCAGTGTATCATGTGTCATTTTTTTTTTTTCGTTGTTTAACCAGGATTAGTCATACAACTGTTCGCACGTGCTGAGGATAGCGGTCTGTGATGCTCATTACATTATCCTGTCAAGGATGCTGCAGTGTTGGTGTGGGTATGTACTCGTTTTTCCAGGCATCCCCTCTGGTCACTATGTGTGCACTGCATGCTGATACCATTGTGATTACAGTGCTGCTTAGTACTGTTGCATGTGGACAAATGTACCATTGTACTGGGTTGCGGAACAGCCGTCTTTGTGTCGTGGCCATGACTGCACAGTGTACATGGCACAGCAGATGGTAGGTTCTTGTGCATGTGTGGCTGCTCACGGTATGCAGACTATCTATGCTGTGCCCCTACCCCGGACATTGTCTCTGTGGTCATTGCGTTCACGCCATGGTGTATCCATCTGTGCACCACCTGACTGCACTTTTATGCCAGCTGTGCTGCACCATTCTGGTCACATGTGACACATTGTTGTGCCTTTGCTGCACATTGTGGGTATGGTCCCCTCCCCCCCCCCGGGTGGGGCTGTGGTATGGGTCTGTGTTGTGGAAGTCTCCTAGGGTACAGTGTCCAGCACAAGTGTACATGGCACACTGCTGTCATGGTCGGGGTCTGTGGAGGGGGGGTAATTGCACACTGTCTGCTGCATGGCCTCTGGATTGCCACTACAGGCCACAGTCTGTTGGCATGTGCCTTGATTGTGTTGATTCATGTTGTAATGTTGAATGGCTGACTGGCTCTACCCATCGTTTTATTAGGCAGCATGTCCCAAACGTTCTGTTGCAACTGTGTTTTGTTGTGGCTCTGGGCCAGTCTATTGGTCACCTCAGGGGGACTGTGTAGCTGTACTGGGACAGGGTCTACATCAGCCATGCTTTGTCCATCATCACATATATGGTGGTGGTGGCAGTGGCCTTCCAGGCCTTCCTGTCTGCTTGAGATGGGCATGTGTACTATGGGGTTTTGTGATGCCGCACACATGCACAGGTCAGGTGGCATGTGCGCTGTTAACATTGCTTGCCACATGGCCATGGTGGTTGGGACATGCTACCCTTCCCTGGGGCCACATCCTGGGTTCTGCATAGCTCCCTGGTGTCAGCACAACACTCTTATGTGGGCCTCATTCCCCTATAGGTACATGTCAGACCTCACTGTGGGCCAGGTGGCCAGAAGAAGGGGAAGGCAGGGACAATCTGCTTCAGAGGTTTGTGTGCCAACAGCGCACAATCATCGAGCAGCTGGCCATACTGATCAGTGAGACCAGGCATATGGCAGGGATACTGGAGCAGAGTCACTCTGCACAGGACAATGCCCAGGCATCAAACCCTTGATCCCACCCTTTCCTTATGTTTCAACCTCCCCTGCCCCTCCCAAGTTTGGTTTTAATTACATTGTAAATAGTTCATAGTTATTGTGTGCTGTTTCTCCCTCCCCAGTTTGGTTTTCCATACACTTGTATATAGGTCTACTATTCTGTGTGCTGTCTCCCCCCCCCCTCAGTTTAGTTTATCATTAGCTTGTACATATTTTCTACTGTTTTATGCTGTCCCCTCCACCGTTGTGGTTGTACAGTATAATGTAAAGAGTTCTACTTTTTGCTGTGTCTCCCACTTCTTTTTGGTTATTCTTTGTACTTGTTGAGGCACAGGTCAGGAAGCACAGGAAAATCAAGAGTTTCGAAATTTGCAAGCAGCATTTTATTATTAATAACAGCAAAATAAAAAAAGAAAAGTTATTCAGTATAACTATTTTCAATGGCAGTACAAACATAGAAAGCAGAGTCCTTCTTCTGAGCTGTTCATTTCAATTTCCAATCTCAGTCTCTGTCTTTCCCTCTTGCAAAACATTGCAGCTCTTTTTATACCAAGTCTGTTTCTGGGAAACTCATTACAGGATGCTTTTCACACAGTGTTTTTGTCAGTTTCTGCAGGTGCAGCAAAAAGAACATTGTGACCCAGAATTGACCTATTGTTTGCATTTCAGCAAAAGGCTTACAAACTGCATTTGAGATTAACCCCTTCAGTACCAAATAGCTTTGCAATCATTTCACCAGTAAAACTAATACATTTTTAAACAGAGGGATTCACTTATTTTATTTATTTATTTATTTTTTGTTGATCGGGTAAGTGCACTAGACAAACTCTGTCTATTTTCAGGCATGACCCAGGGAAGGGGATCCCAGTATCAATGGCATCTCCAGTATCAGAAGAATATTTGGTTGTGCAACCAGACCGACAAGAGACAGAAAAGGAGAGGCTAGAACAGATACATGTATGTAATCTCTTTCTGCAAACAAATGGGACAGGGCCCTATTCAACCCTGTCACATACCCACTCTTTAAGAGGGAAGCTGTTTTAAAAAAACAGGTTTCCAAAACATTCTCTTATTTACGTCTAACATTAGCATATCACCTTTATAGTTCTGTGCATATGCAGTAGAATAAACAGAGAAGTTTAAACTCACATTTTTTCAACCTTCAGAATTCTCAGTTCCTGATCCATATCTTGACAGAAAATCAGCATTGGCATTCTCTTTCCCAGATTTGTGCATCACTGGAAATTTTAAATGGCTGTAACGCCAAGTACCACCATGTAATTCTAAAATTTGTATCCTTTATTTGGTTAAGCCAACAGAGTGGATTGTGATCTGTTACAAGTACAAAGTCAGCTCCTAGTAAGTAAAACTTAAGGGACTCCATGGCCCATTTAGCTGCAAGGCATTCCTTTTCAATGGTGGAGTACCTTTTCTCCCTGTCGTGCAATTTCCTACTTACGTATAGAATAGGATGTTCTTTCCAATCTCTATGCTGACTCAAGACTGCACCTAGGCATACCTCTGCTGCATCAGTTTGTAACAGAAATTGTTTCTCAAAGTCTGGGCTTCTTAAAACAGGGGCTAAACATAATATAGCCTTAATGGCCTGAAAAGGCTCATAACATTCTGGGGTACATTTCACAGTATTCAAGAACTGTTTCTTTGTGAGTTCAGTGAGGGGAATAGCTAACTCGGCAAAGTTAGAAACAAGTCTCCGATAATAACCAGCTAGCCCTAAAAAATACCTGACATGTTTCTTGGTTTTTGTAACAGGGCTGTTAGCCACAACTTCTATCTTGGGAACCTCTGGCTTGGCTTCTCCATTTCCCAAAACATAGCCCAAATATTTGGCTTTCTGTATGCCCAATGCACACTTGGCAGGATTAATTGTCAGACCTGCATTTTTCATCGATTGGATAACTGCTCATAGGTGTTCAGGTGACTTTTCCAGTCTGGACTGCACACCACAACATTATCCAGGTAAGCAGCACAATAACCCATGTGAGGGGTACAATTACATCCATGTACAGCTGGAATACAGGGGGTGTACCATGTAAGCCAATTGGCATGGTGGTGAACTGATAGAATCCTATAGGAGTGGCAAATGCAGTTTTGTCTCTAGATTCTTTAGCTAAGGAGATTCGCCAGTAACCCTTGGTGAGATCAAGGATACTGATACACTTGGCATTCCCAGTCTGTTCACCAAATCACATATTCTGGGCATAGTAGTAGTAGTAAAAACTTTTATTTTTATACAGGGTAATGTCATTTAGGTAAAAAACCCAGTTTACAAGACAGTCCTGTTTTTAACAGAAAATCACATACCCACAACACTGTAACAAGTACTACAAAACAGACACAACAACCCAATAACTAATTAACAACATACTTTGTTAAAATATTTTGTAATATATTATTCTACATCCAGGTACTAAAGTGCAACCAATTATCTACATGCACACATAAACTGATTAATTTCATTTATCCTCTGGATAAAAAAATCCAATGAAGGTGAGGTGCGAACTATATGTGGCAAGCTGTTTCAGCGTTTTGTCGCCTGGTAAACTAATGTTTGCTCCCCATGTCTATTCTGAATTTTAAGGGTATAAATTTTCTCTACATGAACAGCCCTTGTAAATCTGTCAGTAATCCTTTGTTTACCAAATAATGCCGTATTTATATACACATGATATTTGTATATTAATTTTTGCCATGATCTAATACAATTGATGTCTAAAAATTGCCATTGCAGTTAGGACAATAATACACAGTGATGAGTTCTCAAGTTACTCTGTAATACATATATGGTCAATTTATACTGTACCCTATCTAATTTTTTAATTAATTGTTTATTTACTGTACTGTATACAATGTCACCATAAGTTAACGCAGGCATAATTAATTGCTCTGCCACAGTTTTTCGAGCGTTCTTTCCCAAACATTTTGTTGTTCTACATAAAGCTCCTATTCTTCTATTTACCCTATCTATTAATGTATTCACATGAACATAAAAAGACATTTGAGTATCAAACACAATTCCCAGGTAGCAATATTGATTTACCTGCTCTAATATCTCATTACTATCTATTTTTATTTTGATTTGTCCTGTATTTTTGGAAGCAAAGTGCATCAACTTAGTTTTCTTTATATTCATGATCAGATCTGACCTGGTGAACCACTCCCTCATGCTGTTAAAATCAGTCTGTGGATTGTATTGCAGTTCTTGAATTTTAATAATTGATGTAATTAGGGCAGTATCATCAGCATAAAGTCTCACCTGTGAGTTTCTTATTACTTGGGACAAACTATTGTTAAATAATAGAAATAACAGGGGTCCAAATATGGACCCCTGAGGTACACCTCTATTTACAAATCTAATAGTTGATAAGTATCCCAAGACCATAACTCTCTGAGTACGCCCTTCAAGGTAAGACTGTAACCATTGCTGAGGTCCATCTATAATGCCCATATCTTCTGAAATTTGCAGCAGGAGGGAGTGGTTCACCAGGTCAAAGGCCTTCAATAAATCTACAAAAACTGCTGCTGTTTCCAAACCAGAATGTAAAGATATGTTAATCAAGTTATTAAATTCCACAAGTACTGTGGTAGTTGAATGGGCCTCATGAAATCCTGATTGAAATGGTGTAACTATATTATACTTGTCCAAATGTTCCATAATTTGTGTAGGGACATGTCATTTCAAACATTTGGACAATATAGATTAAAAGAGCTACTGGTATAATTATTAATTTCTGATGTCACTCCTCCCTTGAAGATAGGAATCACTTTACTTTCTTTCCAACTTTGTGAAAAGATACCTTTTTGCAGGCTCCAGTTAAATATCTGTGTTATGACTGGGGCAATTTGATATGCAGCTAATCTCAAAAACCCTCCCTCTAATCCATCACTTCCAACAGATTTGTGAATATTCAAACTTGTCAAGCCTTTACAGACTTCAGTTACGTTCAATAGTTTAAATCTGAAAGGGGGATAAATATTTTTATTGTTTCCAATGTTTTCCCTATCTAACTCTAGCTTACTTGCATCTACATCAAAACCAGGTAAATCTATGAAAAAATTATTAAACAATTTTGCTACTTCTTAACAATCATTTTTCTGATGTCCTTGTACTTCCATGACCAATTTTTTTGTCAAATCCTTTTCCCCTGGGTCCAGTAAACTATTAATAGTCTGCCAAAACCTCCTGGGATTATTATCTCCATGTATTTTGTTTTTGTAATAAGAGGCCTTTGCCTCTCTTATTAACTGTTTACATCAATTTCTCTTCTTTTTTAAAAATTGTCCTATCTTCCTCCTGTTTAGTTCGCTTGGCCCATTTCCAAAGTCTATTCTTAATCCTTAAAGACTTCAGCAACTTGTCATTTATCGAAGGGAGTCTAGCTTGTTTAACCCTCTTATTCTGCTTTGGGGCATGAAAATCATATATTCTATTAAAGGTATCTGTAAAGTATTGCACTGACATATCCAAGTCTGGTATAAGTAAACACCTATCCCATTTTTCCCGACCTATGTCTACTAAGAATTTCTGTTCAGAGAATGATCTTAAATCTCTAATCCTCATGTAATTTGCATGATCAAATAATCCCTGTATTTGGGAAACTAAAATAATACCCAATATTGGGTTATGGTCCCCCATATAGGGAGGAAGGACTCCTATATTTTCCAATACCATAGAAGAAGAGGTAAAAAACAGATCCAAAATAGTTCCTTTTTTAGTAGTTTTAGTATATCTCATGTGGGTATTTATATGTTGGGTAACTCCAAGAATTGATACAACTTCTCTTAATTGATTACCATGAGGGCCCAACCAATTACAATTGAAGTCCCCAATTAACATCAATAATTTATCCCCCAGGGTGTCATATATTTTATTGATTACACCCTCTATATTTTCTATTTTAGTTTTTGGTGGGGAATACATGACAGAAAAAAACTGTCTTCAGTGAACTAACTACAACAGCCAAATATTCAATATTATTTTCAGAGCCCCTCATAATTACTTCCATATGACCCAAACTATTTCTAAGATAAATCATCCCTTCCCCCTGAGCCTGTCAGAGTGAAACAGTGTATAACTGGGCAAATTAAATTCCCCTTCATCCATTGTAGATAGGACATAGGATAACTGTCAAATTCTGATACTTGATTAAGTTTCCTAGAGTCAAGGCAGATTCTTACAACCTCTTCTTTTTTGTTTGCAATCACCACTGGTGATGACCAAGCACTTCTTGACTCTTCTATAATGCCCAATTCTTTCATTTTTATGTTTGCTTGCATGCATGTGCAAGAAACATAGTGCCATCATTCGAGATTTCGGAGATGTGTCACCTCCTCCTCCAATTCAGTCAGTGTGTTGGCAGGCTCAGCCCCTGTAAGCCAATGCATGCTGGAGCTGTCTATGACAAGCTCCAAAATGCAGTGGCATACAGTTGAAAGGGGGAGCTACGCTTCAGTGAGCAGCGATAAGATATCACCTGCTCATGCGCAGCTCTGCCTACACACACACACACACACACACACAAAAATGCACGCATACTGAGTGCTGCCCTCCCCCCACACACGTATAGCTGATGGGGGTGCCCATTCCCCGGTCGGCTTGTGCTGTGCTCCCCCCCAAAGCCTTTCACATGCAACGCTGGGTGCCCACCCCAGCATGGCAACTCATAGAATAGCCAACGGGGGTGCCCAATCCCCCATCGGCTCCACTGTCCTCACCCCCCCCGAGTACTGGGTGCCACACTGGGAGCCCACCCCAGCATGGCAACTGATCATATGGCCGACGGGGTGCCCAATCCCCCGTCGGCTCCACAGCCCCCCAAGCCATCCTTGTGTCATGCTGGGACCTCACCCCAGTGTGGCAAATGTCCCATGTCGTCTTTTTTTTTTTTAACCTGCAACATAAAACAGTCCCACGGCGCTTCTCCCAGCCCCCTCCACAACCCGCACCCACCCACGCGCGCACTTGCCTCCCCACACCCCTCACCCCATACTTACCTCCGAGCTCAGCGCAACGGGTCTTTGGTGGACTGGGAACACGCCTGCACTCTTCAAAGCCGACCGCGAACTGAGGAAATGCTGGTAAGCTGTATAATGGCTAGATGGGGTTTTCAACTTTATTGCATATCTCAGGCATTTTGGAATTTTTGCGCAATCTTCAGCATGGGGTTTTGGGACCCCTTCTCGTGAATGATGTCACTGTCATGGCATTATTTGGGCCCGAAGGGTGATTTCGCAGTCACTGCGCAAAATCACCCTTCAGACCTGAACAACACCATGACAGTGACATCATTCATGAGAAGGGGTCCCAAAAACCCCATGTTGAAAATTTGGTGCAAAAATTCCAAAAAATGACTGTTTTACGAGCATGCATTGCGCAGTTCCTATGCAGGCTCGTAAGTTCGCGAATTTTCAATATTTTCACTCCAGATTTTCAACATTGCCATTTTACCACACCTTCTTATGAGTAGTACAGCTGTCATTTTTCACATCTCACCCAAAATGTATTTCCGCCTATGTAGCACACAATGGCTCTGTCAGTGTGCGAAATCAATGTACGGGACAAATTAAGAAAATCACAGTGACACTGTTCATGAGCAGAGGTCTTAAAATGGCTATGTTGAAAATTTGGTGAAAAAAATTCCTAAAAATGACTGTTTTACGAGGGTGCATTGCAGCCTCATGCCTTCGTAGGTTCGCGAATTTTCAATATTTTCTCTCCAGGTTTTCAACATTGCCATTTTACCACACTCCATATGAACAGTACAGCTGCCATTTTTCATATGTCGCCTAAAATGTGTTTCAAGACATGTAGCGACTAATGGTGCTGTTGGTGTGCAAGCAATGTTTAGGACAGATTAAGAAAATCACAGTTACACTGTTCATGAGCAGAGGTCTTAAATGGCTATGTTGAAAATTTGGTGACAAAGTCCATAAAATGACTGTGTTACGAGTGAGCACTTCGAGTTTCCATGCACCCTCATAAGTTCATGACTTTGTAATATTTTCAGTCCAGATTTTCACCAGTGGCATTTTTCCACGCTTCCTTATGAACAGTACAGCTGTCATTTTTCACAACATGGCCGAAGTGTGTTTTCACACTTCAGCGCAGAGATGCGTGGTCACTGTGGGAAATCATTGTTCGCACAGATAAAGAAAATCACAGTGACACTGTTTATGATCGGAGGCACCAAAATGCCTGAGTTGACAATCTGCTGTAAAAATCCCCAACCTAATTATATTACGGGTGTGCGTTGCACAGTTTCTATGTACGCTCGTGACTTCACCTTTTTTTTTTTTTTTTATTTTTACTGCAGATTTGCAACATTGCCATTTTTTACACCTCCCCATGAACAGTACAGCTGTCATTTTTTACATCCTGTTCGGAATGTTTTTGCACCTGTGGTGCTAAATGCTGTGGTCGCTGTGCATAAGCAGCTTTCAGCTAACAAACTGATATTTCCCCTGTTCATGAGGTGGGGTCACAAAAAAAAATGTTGAAAATTTGGAGTGAAAATACCAATGAATGCCTGAGGTATTAGGGTTTCCAACCATAACGCTCAACCCTGTAGAGAATGACAGGCATCAGGGGTGTGACTTGGGATTCTTGCCTGTAATGCTCATACTATTCCACACCCTGCAGCCAGTGAGAGGCATCGAGGTATGCCTTGGACTCTTCGGCCACAAAGTTCACCCCATTCTCCTATATCGCACCCATCTCACCATATTTCCTAATGAAATGGGGTGCGCATAAGGGCCAAAGACCCCAAGGAACACCGTGACACTTGTCAGTGTCTGCAGGGTGGGGTGTGGTGAAATGGCGTGGCCGTTATGCCTGACGACCCAAACGCACACCCCAATGCCTATCACTCTCTGCAGGGTGGTGGTGGGGTTGGCTTCAGTTCAATACTTCACTGCCATTCCTATTACGCAGCTCTGTAACTTCTATACTACCACTGCCAATACCAGCAAGCAAACATTCGGCATTGACAAATGCTTGTTTTGTATTTTCTTAACCCCGTCAGCTCTTAACCACTCTGGTAATCTGTATGTCTTTTGTCTAATAGGGTGAGCATTCCTTGTCACTATTACATGCTTAGCCTCTTTTGCCTGGTACTGTGGTAAAAGAACTGTTAAATGTCTTTAGCAAGTTATGAACTTTTGCAGTTTGTTCAGAGGTTAAGGAAACATTCACATTTACAGCATCAGCAGTTGCAGTTTGTTCCAGTCTATCATACGCTACGTCAATATCTTCTTTATCAGTTTCTGGTAGAATTAGCAAAACAGCTTTTGGTGTTTTTTCAACCCATTTCTTGAAGAGATTAGCATGGTATATCCTAGTAGGGGTCTCAATCTCATAGTTAACTGTGCCAGTATGTCTATGCACTTTATAAGGCCCTTGCTACTTCATTAACAGTTTATTTTCTGTAGTGGGTAACAGTAGTAAAACCTTTTCACCTGGCTCAAAAACGTTTTCTTTTATCCCATGGTCATAATATACTTTCTGTTGGTTCAGGGCTTCTTCCTGATTACTATGGGCAATTTCAACATATTTTGCCAGCTTCTTTCTCAGCAGACACATATAAGATGTAATAGATTGTTTCTGGTGGGGGTTATTTTCCTATATTTCCTTTATTACATCTAGTGGCCCTCTAAGTTGTCTACCATACAGCATTTCAAATGGTGAAACCCTGTTGATGCCTGTGGCACTTCTCTGTAAGCAAAAAGCAGGTAAGGTAAGTATTGGTCCCAGTCTTTCCCTTCCCCTTTTACAAACCTTTTTAACATGTGTTTTAGAGTTTGATTAAAACACTCAACAAGACAGTCTGTCTCAGGGTGATAAGGGGAGGTTCTTATGACAGTGATACCTAATAGTCGGTACAGTTCCTTCAGTAATGGAGCACCAAAATTACTACCCTTATCAGTAATAAACTCTTTTGGTATGCCTAGTCTGCTGCAAATTTTGGCAAGCTCTGCTGCCACTTTTGGGGCTGTGACAGTACGCATAGGAACTGCCTCTGGGTATCGAGTAGCATAGTCACAGACTACCAAAATTAATTGATTACCCTTTTTACTTTTGTCTAAGGGACCAACCACATCCATTGCAATTCTCTCAAAAGGCACATCTATCAAGGGAGAGGTACCAGGGGCACCTTGTCTTTTTTAGTCACCAGGGCTACTTTCTGACACTCAATACAAGAACTGCAATAGGTAGAAACATTTTCATAAATTCCAGGCCTGTAAGATCTGTACAGCAATCTGCCAAGGGTGTGATCCCTCCCTGAGTGACCAGCCATAGGACTATCATGTGCTATCTATAACAACTCGGAGCTATACTTTTGTGGTATAACCAATTGTTCTATCTGGTCCTGTGTCTGAGGTTTAACCCAAACTCTGTGCAGTAGCCCATTACATTTTTAAACACTGGTCCTCCCTGTTTTGGTTTCACCCCCAGCTGCTTAAAATAACCCTGGAGAGAAACATTGTTAGCTTGTTCTGAAAGAAAATCACAATCAGTTAGTTTATTTTCAGCATTTTCATATGTTAACCCCTTATATCCCTCAGTCTTTTGTTGCCACTGTTTCTTCAAGCGTCGTCTTTCTTTGCTGGATTTCCAGATCTCAGAGCTGTGCACAGTCAAGTCCAAATCAAAATCAGCGAAAGGAAAAAAAGTCCCCACCATCAGATATTTTCTTTGCCTAAGCTCTTGTCACCACAGCTGCTCAAACATCAGGATTTACTCCTTCTCTGATTATCTCTGTAAATACTGGAAAGTCATTTCCAATAATCACAAGTAGAGATAACTTAAGTACTACCACCACTTTAATTTGGTGTGACACACCCTTAATAGTTAGAGTCACTTGGCTGGTGGGATAGTATCGAATGTCCCCGTGGATGCGGATGACACCAGTACCTGCTCCTTTTGGACATTGTTTGCCCAACACTTCAGTATGCACTTGAGTCTGTCTGCTTCCTGAATCTATAAATCCCTTCACAGTCTTATCTCCCACCTTTTCATCTGTTAAGAACTTCCCCAATTTGCTAAGGACAAATCTGCTCCAGTATCACTCTTCTTACTAGGCCTTTTTTTTTGCAATATAACCTGACTTATTATAGTTATAGCAAATAAAGTCTTTGGGTGCAGATTTGTTACCCCCACCAGAGTTCTTATCAGACTTGGAGTTTAAATTGGAAAAAGGGTGTCTTATCGGTGCTTGGCTGTTACCTCACTGCTGTGGCATCTGTCTGGCCATTTGGCAGTCTTCAACAAAGAAGAAACGGCCTTTTCCCCACTTTTGAGTTGGTGTTCTTTTACCCAGAACTGTATGTCTGTAGGTAGGATGTTGATGAATTGCTCCATTGCAAGTGTGTTGATGATCTGTGGGAGTGTTTTGCCTGCTGGTTAGAGCCATTTCATAAGGAGTTCTCTGATTCAGGTGAAGGCTTCTCGAAGATTGTCGACCGAGTTGTATTTCAGAGACCAAACTCTCTGCCTGTATGTCTCTCCTAAGACGTCATACCTTTTCAGGATTTCACTTTTCACCAGGTCATAGTTTTCTAATAGGGCAGTGTCTATATTGCTGTAAGCAAGTTGGACTTTCCCTGTCAAATAAGGTAACAGTTTGATTGCCCATTGCTGCTTTGGCCACTGGCAGGCTGTGGCAGCCCTTTCAAAAGTTGTCAGGTATGCTTTGATATCATCCAAGGGGCACAACTTTGTAAGTTTAATGTATTTCAAGTTTGTGTCTTGTTGTTCTGCTGGACCAGTGCCAGATCTTCCAACTTTTATAACATGCAAGGCATCCATCACTGTATCTCTTCTCTTCTCTTGTTGCAGCTCCTGTCGCTGCATCTCTTCTTTTCTCTGCATCTTGAGTTGTCGCGATTCTTCTTTTCTCTCTGCCTCTAAATGTTGAATCACTTTTTCTCTCTACTGTATCTCCTCTTTTCTCTCTTCTCTGTTTCTCCATCTCTTTTTGTTGTATAGCCTACCATTTGAAAAAGGCAGTCAGGCTTTCAGGTTCTGTCACTGCCTGATCTTTTTCCATACCTGGTGCTAGCTGTACAGTCTCAGCCTGGACTTCTGTCTCTGCTAGTTTGGCTGCCATTCTCCTGGTAACCGCTCCTGGACTTGCTGCTGCAGAATCCATACTTTTCTGTTATGTTTCCCTGGCACCACGTCTAGTACCCATGCACAAAATTCCTGGCTCCAAGTAGACACAGTGTAAATCCCATAGCTAACACCATCTGTCATCGAGGCACAGGTCAGGAAGCACAGGGAAACCAGGAGCAGTTTCAAAAATTCACAAGTAGCATTTTATTATTAATAACAGCAAAATAAAAACATAAAAATTGTTCAATATGACTATTTACAATGGCAGTACAAACATAGAAAGCAGAGTCCTTCTTCTGAGTTTTTCTTCTGAATTTCCAATCTCAGTCTCTGTCTCTCCCTCTTGCAAAACATTGCAGCTCTTTTTATAACAAGTCAGTGCCTGGAAAGCTCGTTAATAAAACTGCATGCTTCTCACACAGTGTTCTTGTCAGTTTCAGCAGGTGCAGCAAAAAGAGCACTGTGACCCAGAACTGGCCTCTCTGCAAAAGGCTTAAAAACTGCATTTCAGGCTAACCTGTTTAGTTCCAAATAGTTTTGCAATCATTTCAACAGCAAAACTATATACATTTTTTTTTCCATTAATATTTTATTCACTTTTAAGCAGAGACAACATATCTGAGACACAGACATATCAGAATATAAACAAGATGTAACAATGGCTCATTACAATCCGAGTATTACACTTTCTCTGCAAATCCCCCCCAATACCAAAAACCATAAAATACCCCTAACCTCCCCTCCCCACCCCACTCCTATCCCCTCCTCCCTCACACAAGGCACTACTACCTAATTACCGCCAAATAGGGTATATTCTGACCTCATAACTAATAAATGAATAAAACGGGGCCCAAATCTTCTCAAATCGAGGTATTTGATTATGTAGGGTAGCTATCATCCTCTCAATCCTGAGACACGCAAGAAGCTTAGCCAGCCATTCAGAGTAAGAAAGCCCAACATTGTCTTTCCAATGTCGGAGAACTAACTTTTTAACCGTGATCGAAATCAAAGCCATGTAGAACTTCCTATTCCTAACCGAGAAACCAGACATATCCCCCAGTAGACATACCTCAGGTCTGAACATATCCTCCAGGCCCAACAAGGGATCAACCTTACTTTTAATTTCTGACCACAATGGGATAATTTTCGGACACTCCCAAAAAATATGTAGGAGATCCCCCTTATCCGAACCACACCTATAACACTTAGGATCCTTTAACAACTTCAGATCCGCCAGTTTTTAAGGGGAATAATAAATGTTATGCAAAATTTTAAACTGTATAAGCCTCAATTGATCCTGCCTAATAAACCTGTGACAACCTTGCCAGATCTCAGACCAATCCAAAGTTATATCAGGGAGTGCAACAGCCCAATAAGAACATGGGGCAAGATTCACTGAGTAGGCCCAATAAAACAGCACTGTATAGATCTTAGAGATTGCCTTCGGGATTCCTACCAGCGAGCCTACATCTGCCAGAAATGCAATCCGTGGGGGCTGGACAATCCCTTTTCCCACCTTTTGAAGTAATAAATGACAAAGTTGATATATTTTGAAGATATCTTTGGTAGATAAATTGAATTTATCTAACACTTCCAAAGCGGAGATTAAACCTCCCTCTTCCCTGAGAAAATCTTTCAAACAACATTCATCAGGTAACGTCAACCATTCGGATCTAATGGTCCTATCTACTATCAGAAACCGTGGATTACCCCTAATAGGTTGAGCCCAGTCTTTGACCTGATCGTATTTTAAAAAGCTGCAAAGCTGATTATGGATTTTTAACGACACACCTATCGGGGACTTCTTCAACGAAGGGGGAAGTACCTTGGGAGTTAAATAAAATAAAGCCTCCGGGGAAATACCAAAGCTTTTAATAAGATTAATTTCTAAATTTACTCACAGAGGGACATAACATGATGATGGCGACAAGTCTTTATATAAGGCCCACCTACCATACTTATTCAACTGAGCTGCCCAAAAATAGAGACCAAAATGGGGCAACCTCAAACCCCCAAGTAGCTTAGGGGCCACCAACTTTTGATAGGCCATTCTGGCCTTTTTATAACCCCAAACAAAGTCAGCTATCATCCCGTGGAATTTTTTAAACCAAGACATAGGAAGCCAAATATTTAGCATACTCAAGGGGTAGAAAAGTCTAGGGAATATATTCATCTTAACTATGTTTATCCTCCCCCAAAGCGAGAATGGAAGTTGCGCCACCTTTTGAGATCTAAATCAATAATATGAACCAAGGAATCCAAATTTAACTGACGCATCCGCACTGAACTCCTCGTCAAAGTAAGACCCAAATATTTAAAAGAGTCAGAATTCCACCCTAAGCCTAGCTCCGTAATTTCCTGTTTAAATAGTTTATTATTGAGGGGATAAACCACAGTTTTATCCTGATTCAATTTATAGTTGGCCAAAAGACTAAAATTATGTATTAATTTTAACAAATTTGGAATGGACCTACTAGGCCTAGAAATATAGACCAGGAGATCATCTGCATATGCTGTGACTTTAATAATCTGATCCAATATTCTAATGTCTTCAATCTCTCTGCTACTCACTATACTTCTTATGAGAGGCTCTAAATATAAATTAAATAGAAGGGGGGATAAAGGGCATCCTTGTCTAGTACCAACATATAACTTAAAGGGATTTGAGATGGCCCCATTACAAGTGACTCTAGCTGAGGGGCTTGAATACAATGCTCCGACCCACTCCAAGATCCTTACAGGGAAGCCAAATCTCTTCATAGCAGCAAATAAAACCCCCCAGTATACCCTATCAAAGGCCTTCTAGGCGTCCAAGGAGACCAATGCCATCGGGAGGTTGGTCTCCTCGGAAACCGAGAAGACATGCGCCAATGTCCTGAAGTGGTCAGCCGAGGACCTGCCCTTCATAAATCCCACCTGTTCTGTACCTATTAATTTAGGTAATATTCTGTTAATTCAATCAGCCAACAATTTAGCCAAGATCTTAATATCATAATTCAACAGGGAGATAGGCCTGTAACTGGCTGGTTTTTCAGGAGGCCTACTCGGCTTGAGAATTAAGACTATTAGCGCCTCCGAGAAAGTCTTATCCACCTCCTGCCCAGAAAGAATATACTGAAATAACCTAAGTAACAGAGAAGCCAACTTCCCAGAAAATTTTTTATAGAAGTTAGACGAAAACCCATCTAGACCCGGTGTTTTATCTGTAGGAAGATTCTTAATAGCTAACTCTATCTCCTCTTGGGTTATATCCGCACCCAGAGAAAGTCGATCGGATTCGTCCAATGTAGGGAGGTCTAAACCTTCCAAAAAAGACGAGATCTCTGACTTAGTAGGCGGGCACTCCATATCGCTATATAGAGATTCGAAATACTGCCGGAAAACCTGGACAATTTCTTCCGGAGAGGTCTTAACACAACCATCCTCTTCAGATAAAATCCCCTCAATCAGCCAGGAAGATTCAAGTTGTGCAATACGTCTAGCCAGAAGTTTCCCAGATTTCTCCCCCTGGTTTAAATAGATGGCTCTTGTCTTAATTAAAGCTAACTCTGCCTGCTCCCCTAAAATTCTAAGATAAGCATCTCTTACTTTGACTAATTCTTCTTTATCTTCCTCCCGCGGGTGAGTAGAAATGTTAGATTCTAAAGACCTGATTTGTGTCAGTAAATCCAACATGGTACACTCCTTCTCCCTCTTCCTTTTAACAGCCAGACTAATTAGTATTCCTCTCATATAAGCCTTAAATGCCCCCCCCAGAAAATATCCGGACGGACAGCATCATTCAGGTTATTTAGGGTAAACTCATCTATTTGCTCCGATAAAAATTGGGCCACCTTTGGTATTCTCAAGATCTGATTGTTCATCTTCCACCTATTCCCCCTTTTCATGAGAGATGAAAAGGAGATTGAGACTGCCACGGCAGCATGATCTGAAATAGGGCCTGCTACAATATCCGAATCGAGAACTCCTTTGAGAAGGGTTCGGGAAAGGAATATATAGTCAATCTGAGACGCAGTCCCATGGGCAGAGGAAATAAAAGTGTACTCCCTAGACTTTGGGTGGAGGATTCTCCAGACATCTGCCAGTCCTAACCGGTCTAACAGTTCCCCAAAGGCTCGGAAAGCAGGGGTGTGGTATATTTGAGATCTGGCGGACCTATCCATCAAAGGGTCCAAAGTTAAATTGAAGTCCCCACCCAAAATCATAGGGAGCTGATTAAATGGTAAGAGTGACTTTAACAGACTCACCACAAAATCCTGACTGTCCACATTGGGACCATACACCGAACCAATCAGAATCTCAGTATTCTGCAGTTTCCCCTTTAACTAGCACATATCTACCCTCCTTATCTTGAACCACTTGCGTTGGAGTAAAAGGTATTGATCTATGCACTAGTATCATAACACCTCTACTCTGCATGCTACCCTGAGAAGAAAAAACTTCCCCTATTTGTAACCTCCTCATGGAACTAGCCTCCACTTGGAGTAAATGTGTCTCTTGTAAAAACACCAGTTTCGCTTTCACAGCTTCAATATGCTTCAGAATCCTATACTGCTTAGTTTTGAGCCATGCCCCTTTAACATTCCAAGTAAGAAATTTAACCGCTATATCAGTCCCCATTCTTACTGACCTGATCAAGAATATAATGTGACCACCCTACTGCGGTATAACAATAACTAATACCTAATGCCTTGTAACCCCCCCCAGTGCCTCGCAACCTATACTCCCACACAAAGTACCCCCCAAATACTATCATCCCAAAACCCATCCCAAAAGAATCCCCACCACTCCCCCTTCCTCCCGACCCTTACTTTCCTCACGGCCCATGACAACAGCCCACTTAGCTCGTTCCCCAGCGCTCCTCCCACCCCATCCCCCAGACCTTATAGCAAAGCCAAGTTTGCAAATACCCCAACAACATATTTGTTCCCATATATTCTGGCTTACTAATAGAGATGACCCCCAGAATCTCATAAACCTATTTCTTACACTACCTATATTTAATGTTAACCAGGAGAAGGCAAATATAAAAGGAAAAAAGGCAAAGGGAGACTGTTACTAATCTAGCAGAAATTGTACCCCGAATAACAGAGGTACTCCATACCCATTAATTCGAGGGATAACAGTAAATTCCAAATAGGGAAACACCCCATTAACTATAACTTCCCCGAAAACGCTAAGATGCAAAAACCAGTCCCGGACTGAGTAACGAAATACATGCACAACATCAGTATAACAAAAGTAATATATATCACTGGCACCCTCTTGTGGCCAACTTATAAAGTGTAAGACAGTCCCCGTCTTCCAGGATGACATAAAGTTCTGTCGAAAGTGGGCTCGAGTCCAATGCCCAAATTAAACGCAGCACGAAATAAAAAGGAACCATTTACATCTCATGCTGTCACCAGAATTAATGAAATAATACCAGGGGCAAACACCCCGAAAACTACACAGCGCTTAAAACGAGAGGGGAAGTTACACCCTCAACCCCTTATTTAAATCACTTTTCTAGATAACAGCATTCTGCTGATACAACAAAAAGCTTATCACAGTCATAATAGTCCAGAACCGAGATCCCAGAAAGCAAGTCCCAAGCTGCTTCCTCAGTGTGTGTAGCGACCTCTTCTTCTCACCCGACCACTCAGGGCACCTTAAAGAGGGTGGGGAAAGCCAACTGTAATGCGGCTGTAGCAGGTTCAAGGGAATCAAATGCCTTCCACTCATCCACAATAAAAACCTGGAATTTCGCCGGGTAGCCCATACGGAACTTGATATCAGCCACAATCAACCTTTTTACCAAAGGGTGAAAAGCCGCCCGCTTTTGCCTGATCGAGAACGGGAGGTCTTGCGCTACTCTAATTCTGGTGCCCTCCCAATACAGCTCCTTGTCTTCTTTAGCCTTCGTAATAAAGAGCTGCCGTTCCTGGTAGTTCAGAAATCGAAATATAAAGGTCCTTGGAGGCGCATTGGGAGGGGATAAAGGGCACAAAGCTCGATGAGCCCTTTCAATTACATAAGAGGACCCAAAAGGAGAGGGTCCGGCTACCTTCTTAACCAGTCTTTGGGCAAACTTAGTTGCATCAGGCCCTTCCACTTTTTCAGGTAGTCCAATGACTACCATGTTGTTTCGGCGACTTCTGCCTTCCAAATCCTCAACTTTCAGTTCAAGCTTGCTAATTTTCTGCTTCAATGAATTCAGCACCGGGTCCAGTCGCTCTTTACTCCCTTCTAAAGATCTAATTCTCACCTCATTATCAGCAGTCTTCCGGGCCAAGTCCTCCAGAGCAGTAGTAATATTTTTAATTTCACTCGCCATGTCTTGCATGTTAGCTTTGAATGGGCAAAACTCCTCGAGAAACCTGGTTAATGTAAGGGGCTCCTCCTCCAAGCTTCCATCACCGGAGCCCTGCGCCAGCTGAGAGGCCAAGGCCTTGGATTTTTTAGCGGCCTTATCCGGAGTCGCCGGCGGAGTATGTTTCGGCAGTGGCTTCCGCATTTCTGCCTCCATGCGAAATGAGGACACAGGTTCTCCTCTCTGTCCAACAGCACAGTTAGCTCTCTAAACCAAATTTATAGGGGTTTTAAATCCCAAACGAAGGACGGGTAGCTGGAGCGCTCGGAGAAAGCAGCTACCCCGTGCTCTGCATCACGTGACTCCCAAAACTATATACATTTTTAAACAAAGGGATCCCAGTATCAGTGACATTTCCACATAAAGATTCACATATGTTTTTATAACTGCAGATATGCAAGGGGGAGAAACGACAGAAATAGCAAGGGAAGGCAGAGATATAGCAAGAGGCAAAGAATTGTGAAACTGTTGGAGTGATCTGTTCCTAGGTCTCAGAAGAAAATCTGACAGACAAGAGACAGAAAAGGAGAGGATAGAACAGATCCTTGCATTTAACCACTTTCTGCATAACAAATGGGGCAGTGCTTTATTCAGCCCTGTCACAGTACTGTACATGGTTGTTTGTTATTATGTTTGATGTTACCTAAATACACTTTTTCTACTTGCATTCCTGTGTCCTGTCTCTTTCTTGGGTGACAGTGGTAAGTGTCACTGCTGTGGTGTGTTGCCCATACTGTCTACGTGGTTCACCATGCTGTATGCCATCCTAGCCTTTCCTGTTACACTGGTCTCCTGACAGTTCTTCCTGCACTGTCTGCAGCTGTGTATGTAGATGTGGGTTGTTGTGGGCATGGTGGGTTTCTCCTCCATGTGGCTGTCCCATTCTCTTCTTCATTTGTACCCTACTTGTCCTTTGTATGTGATAGGTGACATCTGTATTGTGTCAGCCCGTGGACATGGTCCATTCCTTGTTCCTTGGATGCACTTGGCAGCAAAGCCTGGTGGGGGAGAACTTGGTCTGTGAGCATATGGGGGCTCAATCCATGTGGCTCTGTCTGCTGTCCATCCCCCTGTGTTCTCCCATGGTATCCTGTGACATGCAGTCCCCTGCACTGTGTTCAAGGTCCTTGTCCCTTCCCCTTGTGCACAGTGAGCACTGCTTAGGTCCATTCTACCACATAGGCATGGATTGTCCTTTCTGTGGATCATGTCACCACTGTCTTGTCCCTGCACCTTTTCAACAGTTGATACCATACTGTGTTGCTGCGTTTTTGGGGTTTCTCTTTCCTGTTACTTTTTTTCCTTTGGGGGAGGTTACTATGGTTTTTCCAAAATATGCCTTTGGTGTTTCATTTGCTGTTGTTTGTGTTCTGCACTGCTGTGTGCTCTGGAGTTCACAATTTGGGATACACTTCTTTGCATGTGCTCTCAGTGGACATGGTTCTCCTGTGCACTGTGCTGCTGTTGCTGTTTGCACTGCACAGTTGCTATATTCAGTGCGGTCCTGTTTGCTGAACTATTTTTGCACCGCACTCTCAACCCTGTTTGCATGGCTTTATTTGCATGGGTAGCCTGCGATAATGGCACTTTCAAAAAGTGAGACTTAATCACGACACCTGTGCACAGGGCTACCGTGCACGGAGGGTGACTGATCGGGGGGGTTCAGAGCGACTATAGTGACAGGATGGGTGGAAGGAGGGAGGGAGGGAGGAGGGTTTGTGGGGTTGTAGTGTGGCTGGTGGGCTGCAGAGCTGGCCATGTGGCATGGTGGGTTGGTGGCAGGCTGGGGTTGGGAAGGTGCCGGGTTCAGTTCTAGGTGTGCTTGTTTTTTGTGCCAGGGTGTTTATTTTTTAGTTTTGCACCCCCCTCCTGACATGCACTCCCCTGGAGTTGAGAATCCTTTATTGGGGGGGCACAGCCCCCTGCATAAATTGAAAAACCTAACTGTCATGCACCCTTTTGCTGTGCACCACGAGTGTACATCGCCAAAATTGATTTTCGGCAAACTATACTATCCCAAATGGCGATCGCTTTTCCACGATTGCTGTTATCACATGGAACCTTTTGCAAGCTATATTCAATTGACTTAGCCCTGAGGCTATTTCTTTGAATATAGCGTGTAAATGATTCTGGGCTATTTTTGCATGCCGTGCAGTGCTAATTATGCCCTGGGGATAAGTTTTGAATATCTGGCCCCTGGTCTTTAATAATGAACACATTGCATAAACACAAACATTTACACCTTATGAAAAAAAGTCTCTTTGACAAAGAACATGCTCTTCTCCCACCCCCAAAATAAGTCCCGTAATTTTCCTCTCACTGTCCACTCCACACTCAATATCCCCATCGAACAGTTGCAGTTCTATAAATATCTTGGAATAATCTTTGACCCTGCCCTCTCCTTCCATGGCCACATTTCCACCTTGAACTCTGCTGCCAACTCACGATTGGGCATTCTTTACCGGCAGAAAAAATGCCTCCCTTCGGATGCCCTCCGCTTGGCTGTCACTTCCTCTGTCATATCACTCATTGACTACGGCCTTCCGGTCTATGGGGCTGCGGATCAGACAGCCCTAAGCAAGGTTCGCCTTACACTTAACAAAGCCTGCAGACTCATAACCAGAGCGCCTAGACTTACCCACACCTGTCTGCTGTACTCCTTGGCTTCCCTACCCAGTCTGGATGAGCGGCTCATGTACCAAACCTGCCAACTCACCTTTAAAGCCCTCCATGGCCTATCCCCCACTGGCCTATCCGACTCAATCCACTGAGCTAATCTGACTATGAACACCTGCAGCTCAGACAAAACAACTCTGGTCATTCCAAGAGCTAGGACCTCGCAAGGCCAAAGGGCGTTCCTTTACAGAGCGTCCACCTGGTATAACTCCCTCCCTGCCGCTATCTCCGACTCCCCCTCGTTAGCATGCTTTAAAAGCAGCCTCAGAAATCACCTGCTCATCTCACGCAGATGCCGCTGCCGCTAAAGTTAAAAAAAAAAAATATACACCCCACTGACAATGCTCACCGAGCTGCACTTCCTACTCCTTCTCACCTCCTTCCCTACCCTCTCTTCCTCCCTGGCTCTCCCCCCTCCTTCTGCTTCCCATCACTAACCCTATTTCGCTTGATTAGCTTATGTATTCCTCATCTGTTTTGAACCAACTGTAACCTTGAATGACACTTACTTTGTACCTGTATTATCTGTTGTCTCCTATGCCACTGTCTGTCTCCTCTATGTGACGAGGTACCTTTGTAAATGAGCCCCTGGCTCAAAGGTTGTAAACTGATGTTTAAATAAATAAATAAATAAAATTTACAATTTGGGGGAGGGGGCACTAATCCTGAAAATGCAACTGATGTATGGGGAGTAACCTGAAACATACATGCAGAAAAGTAATTCCACTAAGAGATTATTTTATTTTGTAGCGGGTACTTCACAAACTTTTTGACAATTCTTTGTTTTAAGGCTTTTTGTACTGAGAATAGAGGCTTTGTTGTGTGCAAATTTAAGAAAGGACAGTTTGTTTATGTGGCTTAAATGTGCACAAGAAGAAAGTGTTTTGTTAATTTGGGTTTGATTGACAGCTATGATATGATAACTGTCTGGTTATTATGGCAAAAGGTGGTTATTATGGCATTTAAAAGTGCTGCCAAGCCAGTTAATAAAGTATAGCCTACAGGTTAGAGAAATTAGATGTGAATGAACTTGTTACAGTACATCCAGCAGACCTGAGTCTGAGTCCCAGAACCTCTACTTTCATACTGTGTGACTCTGAACAAATCACTAAACCTTCTAAGTGTCCTTGGGTCACCCTCGAAAACTGGCACTTGTGCCTAGTGAGCAGTACCCAGTTACCAAACAATAGTGACAAAATAACCAGTAATTATTTACACATAAAATTGCATTTTTAACCAAAAAGTAATAGATCAGTACAACCACTCCCTTTCTCTGAAATGAAACTGAAATTAAAAAAAGAGCAGACTGCTGTTACGTATTATGTATCTAAGCATCCACTTTGTCTAGAACAGTTTAATGATTCAGTAACCCTTGAGTGTGCAACTTCTGTGAGGCTGCGTCAACAAAGTTTGGGACCAGGAAATAGCCTTCTCCTCCCAGAATGCAGAGAGGCTATTGCCAGCAAAGAAATTATTGTTAGCAGAACTGCCCAGTTTAGGAATATAAAAACTAAACATTCTAAATCTTCCAGCAGCCTAAGGATTAAGAACTCATGCAACATGTATGTATGTGTGTGTGTATATATATATATATATGTATATATATATATATATATATATATATATACAGTATATATACACACAGAATCCAAACATGTTCCAAACATATTCAGCCCTTAAAGAGTTAATACAGCAGCACATGTATTGTGTACATTGATTAGGGGGTGTGTTTGGCAGCAACTTACTTTCACAATGACTAAACACGAAACTGAAATTCAGATAGCTGTTAAGATGGCTTTTAGTAAGCAACAGGTTCATGGAGAGCTTACTGAGCATTTAAGATGTTCGGTTTGTCTGGAACTGTTTAAGGAGCCAGTGACGCTAGGATGTGGGCACAACTTCTGCAAGTGCTGTATCGACAGGGCCTGGGGTGGGGATAAACCCTCATCCTGTCCTGAGTGCAGAGAGAACATCCCAGCCAGGAGCTATATTGTGAACAGAGCACTGAAGAGCCTGGTAGAAGAAGCTCAGAAGATATCACTACGACAAAAGGAGGAGAAACCTGACCTAGAACAAAAAGAGGAGGATCTGGAGCAGATGGAGGAGGGATTGAATCTGGGGCAAAGAACTAAGAAGAGCCTAGACAGAGCACTCTACCTCTGTGGGGAACATGCTGAGAAAAAGAAGTTGTTCTGTTTGGAGGACATGACTGCCATCTGCCTTGTTTGTCGGGATTCCCCCAAACATTCTGGACACCAGTTCTTGCCCCTGCACTATGCAGTCAGTCTGTACCAGGTAAGTAAACACGGTAATAAATGATATGTGTTATGCAGTACTTTACAAGACATAGAAACATAGAATTCGATGGCAGATAAGGACCGCTTGGCCCACCTAATCTGCCCATAAATATCAAGAATATGCACACTCCTCTCTGTATTTAAAACACAGCAAGTATCTCTTGGGTGTTTTTTTTTTTACATGTAACCCCCATAACCCTCCCATGGGGTTACTATTAGTGTACTGGGTGCCACAGAAACAATCCCAGGGATTTAACAATGCATGGGATAGACATAAGGGAATTCTGGAGGTCAGAAGTAAGGGGCAAAAGACTTCTAGAAAAACATAAAGTAAATTTAAAAGCTTAAATGGGCAGACTGGGTGAGCCATAGGCCCTTATCTGCTGACAGTGTCTATGTATCTAAATCTAGTGCCTGCCTGCTTCATTTTGCTACTGTGACGTTGCAGGCAGCAGTGATGTAATCTTAAAACTTTGTGATGTTCAAAGGCCATTTTGAATGTTGGGCTCAGGAGAATTTCAGAGAGTCAGTTGGCAAGGAGCTACTGAAAAGAGAAGAGACTGTGTCTTCCTCTCAATCCTTTCAAACTTTTCCTTGGTGAACAGGGACATTTTCAACCAATAAGTGACATCGCAGCAGCCGTTGAACCAGATTCCCCGTCAGAGAATTAGGAGAGCCAGTGGAGACATGTCAGCGATACTATAGCACTCCGAACCTCCACCAGTAGCATAGTATTACAACATGGAAATAACGTACATGATGCTATATTTCCATTTACACTGCTTGCGTTACTTGACTGAACATCGTCTGACTGCTGGTTAGTTGGTATGGTTGCCTTTTTTTTTTTTGTATTTGAGTTGGAGGGCTCTGCCCCCCCATACACATTTTTTTAACACAGATGTGTGTGGGGTAAAGCCACCCAACTCAAGGAACAGGGAAGCAGTCATAGTGGTAGTTGGTTACTTGGTATGGCTGTTTTTTTGGTCAGTTTATTTGGGTTAGGGGAATCTTCCCCACCCCTTTTTAACACAGTGGTGTGGGGGGGGGGTGAAGCCCCCCTGAACTCAAGGAACAGGGAATAGGTTGTAGCAGTAGCGAAGCAGCACCATTAGTGTCAATGTCACAATGTAGACGTTGACATCAACATAATGTATCCTTTAGCGTAAACAACACTAGAGCATAAGGGGGCCCAGCGTGCTACAGTATCACTGAAATGTCAAGGTTCTGTGAGTAAAACTCAGAGACTGTGTAAATAATTTAGAGATGCTGTAGGTATGGTGAGAGGGAAAAACTTCAGTGTGCCACAGGGTGTCACATTTAGTTCAGTTGATGTCCCTGAAAGAAATGGGATTAAATAGCAGGTTTCTACTTTTAAAACATTGTGCCCCCAAAACATATAATGCAGCTTACCTGGCTGCAAGTCTAATCCACTATATATTTTAATTTATTGGGACAATTATTAAGGAAGGGAAGGGATCATATTTTGGCTCTGTGGAGCTGAGAGCCCGAACCCTTCCATTTTTCCTATTTAGGGATACGCCCCCTCGCTAGCACGTTTTATGATGTTAGTACAGGGAGACAGTGGGAGCGCACTCTATAGAGTTCAGTAGGGATGTTTTTAATCGCTTTTTGGTACAATTTAGAGTTTTGATTTTGACAAATCAAGGTCACCACTCAACTAATAAGGTGGTTTAGACTTGCACCCAGGTAAGGTGCATCGCATGTTTTGGGGTTGAATTTTTAAAAAGTATAAACTTGCTCCTTAACAATTTCCTGAGAAAAGGAGGGAAATTCCTCAAGAAACAAAACAGCCTGTCAGGATGCCAAGGTGTTAAAGGTGCCCACCCCCTAAAAAAGCTGACAGAGAAATCTATATTCTGATGACTCCCAGGGATAAAGGTCTCTCAGAGCCTCCCTAAATGGATCTCCAGCTAGGCTGCCCAGAAAGGTGGGGTGGTAGTTCACAAGAACAAAAATGTAGGAATATATAAAGTGCCATGCTAAGAGTGGAAGAGTTGTAAATAGTATAGTGTAATAGTAAGAGTTTGAAGAAATGCTAATGTTAAATGGTACAATGTACACATGTCACTGTGTGGAGAGATGGCTGTCTCTTTGGAGTTTGTGAAGTAAAACGTGCCTACTGCTTGATATTACTTTGGGGGTGGTCGTTCCAATTATTTGTGCTTTGCCAATGTATTTATCTGTGTGTTAAAATAGAGGTATCCCCCTCTTGTCCCCCTGTTGTGGTCCCAAACCACAAACTGTATTGTTGAACCCTTTTAGACCTACCTCCTCCCCAAGGTGGAGGGCTCCCAAATGTCCTGTCACTGGGGGTAAGGCCCCTATATACAGTATCCCCGAGTTATAGGCAAGGTTTGTTGTGCAAACATGGAAATGGAGAAAAACAGAATTTGTTGGCAGAAAAGGACTGTTTGGTCCATCCTGTCTGCTCAGATGTTCCATTTAGTCCATCTCCACAGACCTATCAGACCTCTGATGACCCTCCCTCCTCCCCCCCTGCCTATGTATTCCCCTATGGCTATCCCATGCACACTGGATGCCCCCCATTATTTTCACCACCACCACATTCTCTGGTAGTCTGTTGCAGGCATCTACCACCCTTTTAGTGAAGTAGTGCTTCCTGTCATTCATTGTAAAGGTGAACAGTCGACATAAAAGACCATACTCTCAACTGTGGGGCTGGTCCCAGTGCGCACTGTGGCCAATATTTTCAAAGGGGTTGACCCAGCGCAACCCCAGAAATGCACCCTGGGGAAATATTCAATGGATGGAATTGTGTAGTGCAATTCCTGATGTGCCAGGATTCAAGGAAAATGTATGCGGTGCATCTCCAGGGGGCATGCCCATGCATACGTGGCACCGCTCGATATTCAGCCCGGGATGTGCGGCACATATGCTGGCACAACCCTGAGATGCGCCGCATACTGCTGGGCACAGTTGAACCTGAAAACGAAAGCTGAGATGGTGGCCACCCACAGGCGAGCTGCTGTACTGCACTTCCTACCCCTGGCATGCACCTGCCCTGGCACATGCGTGGTGCTCCATGGCCGGCCAGAGAATCCATTGCACAAGGTGCTAGCACACCTGTGGTGAATGCCACTGGGGCTGTGCAGATAACCTTGTATGGAATTTGTGCATAGGGACCATTGTGCAGGGTCTGCATCAAAAGCCCAATGAGAAGAGACTAATGGACCACTATAAGTGTACATATATAACTCCCCTACAAATGGGAGTTCCTAAAATGTCTTCTTTGGCTTGCCTAATGCCCACTGCCAGGCTGGCGTTCTATGTCTGAACAGTTTAAAAGTGCTTGCATGCGAGTGCCCTGGTAGCCTCCATGCCTGTCTCTTTAAGAGGTGTCATTTTCGCAGTTTATAATTAATCTGGGTGGGAGCCGAGTGGTTTCAGGCTCAAGTCCCACCCGGGTTGCAGTACAGCTGCTTCATTCTGCCGTCGCTAATTGTGCAGAGGGAGCTTTACTGGGATCTGTGATTGTTTGCTGATTATTTGCTGTAATAATAATAATATTGTAGTTTGTCTAACCTGCCTTCCTTTGCAGCATGGACTTTCTGTTAAGCACCACCATTTTGGTTCTGGACTGCCAGTTTCGGCCAATCAGTACCTTTGGAGACCTTAAAATGGAGACTGTCCCCTGTGGAGTTGTGGAAGTGAATTTCTGTAGGAAATGTAGTTTTTACTGTTTGGCACCTAAATGGACCCAGAGGGAGAGCCCTTGCTGTGACAGACAGATGGATCAACCAACCGAACCTTTTGGATCCATAGGTACCGGAACCGGGGGCGGGGGCAAAAGGGGTGGTAGCCATTCCACTTTTTATTCTGTATGGCAAAAACTAGTACAGAAAAAGTGCCCTTTGTACCCTCATAAGTGCCCTTTTGATTCTCAGCCCCCTCAGCTTTTACTATCTTCCGGCACCCTTGTTTGAATCACTGGGAAAGCCCCAAGCTGCCTGCAGCAGTGAGTCAGTGTGTAGTCGGAGTCAAAAGAGTGAACAGCTCCAGTAATTCAAGCAGCTGCTCCTGCGTAGTAGCATGGGGGAATCAGCAGGAAGGCTGTGTCTGGCCTGCCTGCTACCTTCCTCTCGAGTGAAGAAGTCTGGAATCTGAAATCGGATTTTATCCAAGATTGCTGTTACTACAATCGGAATCTTGAATTGTGGAAGAGTGAATTTCGTCTGATGTGGACTGAAGACTTGCTTGTGGAGCGATCAGCCTGTCAGGACTTAAAAATAACTGCAGAGTATACGGTTTGCACAGAGACACTGTTTAATTGCAACTGGACTGTCATCCGAACTAGGGTATATACCTAGCCTTACTATAATTGTGCTGAATGTGTAGTGTGGGTCGTGATTTGGTTCGCCACATTGCTAAATGTGGCATGCTAGCTGGAAGCTGCATCCAGCAACTTACTGGACTGTATCCGAATCATTCACCTGGTCTGGGCCTCACCATCTTCACCCAGATTGCCACTCACGCTGTAGAGATTTATTTGATGAAAGACCTGCTCAGGGATTCGGCTCCCTGCTCAACACTATCGAACAGGAACGACCACCATGGTACGTTGTGAGGGCCCTGCTTCCCCTGGCAAACCAACATACCATCCTGAGGTCTTAATCCTGCATCCTGGTTGAGTAAACATCAAGGTGTCTCCCTGCAACAAAGCTAAAATCAAAGTGTATCACCTGATTTAATTGTTTTGATTGATCATTACAAACTGAGCCATCTCGCTCTTGAATACAAACTGTGGGTCAAAGTGCATGTTGTGTGTTTGTCCTTCCTAAGGGCCCCAACAACAGCTGCATCACCAGCCTACCCCGGGCAACACTTCAGGCTAGTCTGCATGACAACTGGGTACCCAGAGTGTGTGTGTGTTTGTGCTAGAGGGACTCTTAGGCCTTCATGTTTACCCTGACTAAATCAGATCTAAAATCAAACACCAGATTACTGTCCCCCCCCTTGTTCACATCCCCCGAATAAATCAGATCTAAATATTTTTTAATATTCATTTTTATTGTTTTTTATATAGTTATACATATGACAGCATGAGTACATCTATACAGTATTGCTCTTTTGTCTTACAATATATGGAATGTTCTTCAGGATGGCAACTCATGTTTCTACAACATCATTCCGTTATATATCAAATGACACTAGATCAAAATTCATATCCTACAAAAATTGGTTACTTTCAAATAGCTCTATCAGGGAACAAATGCTTCATCCAGAGTCGAGATATAGAAAACCCATGGCCTCCATTGGAGCTCAAATTGTGACATCCTTCCAGCTCTAGAAGCTACTATTCTCTCTAGATAATATACCTCAGTCATCAATGAATGCCAATGAGAGAGGGTGGGTACTTTAGCTGTTCGCCATAGGTGAGTCATAACCTTTTTAGCTGCTGCCAGGTACAAGTATAACTTACTTCTACTTGGTGGAACTTTTCCATCTTCCCCAATATAAAGCAGAATCATCTGATTGGATAATTGAATTTCTGGTCCCACAATATTCTGTATGCTCTTTTCTATATCTAACCAGTATTGAGTAACTTTTGGACAGGCTCAAAAAATATGTGTTATATTTGCCATTTTTTCTCCGCACTCTCTCCAACAAAAGCCATGCCTCATAGATACAAATTTAGCAATTTTGTCAGGGGTATAAAAATATCTACTACGACATTTCCATATATATTCTGACCAGTATGGTGACTGTGATACTCTCACTGAGTGAGGAATAGGTTCCAACCATTTCTCATAAGTTATCTGAGTCCCTAATTCTCTATTCCATCTCCCCAAGATATCCTCAGTGGATTCCTTCCAAAAGTCTCTTATTGCTTTATATATTTGTCCAATTAAATAAATTTGTTCCCTGCCTTCTATAACGTCCCTTAAAAGGGACATCAACATAGGTATGAGAGAGGGCAGAGTATTTAATGCGAATTCTTTCTGTATAAATGTCCGAATCTGTAAATATCTATAATGTTGTGTATGGGGGAATTGATATTTTGCCTGTAGTGTGGCACAAGGCAGTACTCCATTTACATCCAGATATTGATATAACAAAAGCAGACCTTTTTTCTGCCATTCTTGATGGACCCGAACAGCACCCATGTCCAAAGATACACTTTCTGTACCGATTAGTTTAAAATAACCAAAAACTTCAGTTAATGTAGTAGACGCCCTTAGCTCATACCAAGCCTTTAATGTATAATGGGTTCCAAATGTGAAGTTTTGTAACTGTGGATAAGAATTTTGGGGTGCAAATATAATAGGGATAATGTGTACAAGATCATTTAGTATAAATTCAATAAATTTCCATGGTTTCTCTACCTGAGGGTTCAGCCATGTTATCACTATTTTACATGTTACTGCCTTATGGTAATCTCTAAGGTTTGGAAGATTACAACCCCCCTTTGCCACTAGTAACTGTAACAGAGACCATCTGACCCTTGGCTGATGCCCAGCCCATACAAACCTGGAAAAAATTCTAGCCCAGGATGCGAAGTAGAATTGTGATGGAATAATCGGTAAAGTCTGGAAATAATATAATATCTTAGGAAACAAGGTCATCCAAATAGCTTGTATTCGAGCTGAAAAAGATAATACTTGGCGTGTCCAATTCCCAACTAAATTCTCTATCTCTGTCGATAGGGGCTCTAAATTAAACAGTTCCAAATGTTCCAGTTTCTGGGGAATAGTAACATCCAAATATTTAATCTTATTATTTCTCCATTCACAGGGATCTGGTTCTTTAGAGACTGAGACGGGATGAAATTTAAATATAATAACTCTGTTTTTTGTATATTTATTTTGTATCTGGCTATTTCTGAAAACTTATCTATCACTTGTAGGGTAGCAGGAATGGACTTTTCAGGTTCTAGGAGTGTTAATAATATGTCATCTGCATATAATGATTTGGTAAAATCCCTCCCTCCTAAAGGGACCCCCTGAATATTAGGATGTTACCTTATGGCTTCAGCCAATGACTCAATGTATATGGCAAACAGTAAGGGCAGCCCTGCCTAGTTCCCTTCCCAGCTGTAACACTGAAGATAACTGTCCATTCACTTTAACATATGCCTTTGGAGAGGCATAAATTCTCTGTATCATGCTAGAGAATTCCCCAGGGAATCCAGACTTTCGTAAGTTTCCCATAAAAAAGGCTAACTGATGCGATCAAAAGCCTTGTCTGCATCAAGGCTGAGCAACACTGCCGGTGTCTGTCTCTGATTTAAGTGGTCCAACAAATGGATCGTTCTACGTATATTATCTGTGGTTTATCTGGCTCGAATGAACCCAGATTGATCTGAATTAATCAAATAGGGTAACAATTCCTCTAGTCTATGTGCCCATATGGTCATAAATAACTTGTAGTCCATGTTTAATATGGATATTGGCCTATATGAGGTAGTTAAATCTGCTGGTTTGCCTACCTTTAAGATAGGTGAAATATTAGTGTAATCCCATGATGGAGGAGGGGAACCCTCCTGTTGAATTTCTGAAAAGGTGTTTAGTAGTAAAGGAGTCCATTGTTTGCTAAAAGTCTTGTACCACTTGGACAGAAATCCATCTGGACCAGGGGTTTTTAATGATTTACTTTCTTTTGTGGTACGTCTGACTTCCTCTGATCTGATAGGGGCTTTTAATCTGGTTTCCATTTCCTTAGTTAGCTTTCTTAATGTAAGGGGTTAAAAAAATTCCTCAACTTTGTTAAATTCTGGACCTTGTGGTTTCTCATATAGCTGCCTATAACATTTCTGGAACAGTTGCAGTATCTGCTGTGAGTTAAGAGCTCTTGTTTTTGTCTCTGGATCCACTAAATGTGTTATGATTGTGGCTGTTCTATGTCCCCTAAGCTTCCAGGCTAAATTTCTCACCCCTTTTGGCCCTCCCTCATACCTATATGTTTTCAAGTAAAATAGCACCTGTTGCATTTTTTCATTTAAAAGTTTCTGGAGCTCAGCCTTTGTCTGATTAATCTGAGTTTGGGCCTCTGTAGTAATAGGAATAAACTTTGTTTGCATTTCCCTTAGTTTCTCATGTAGTTTACCATATCATGTTTCCCAATATCTCTTCTTGTATGCTGAATATGCAATTATCTCCCCCCCGATCACAACCTTCATAGTATCCCAAACTATTGTGTTGGATGTCTCCTGGGATGAATTATCTGCAATAACCTGAGCTATTTTTGAGTTAAAGCTGTCCCCAAAAGCTTTATCTTTAAGAAAAGATGTATTCAAGCGTCACCCAGTGGATTTCCTTGGTATTTTAAAATCTAGCCTCAAAAATAGAGGAGAATAATCAGAAAGAAGTCTAGATCCTATAGTTAAATCCTGTAAGCAGTCCAAATGTTCTTGTGAAATGAAAAAGTAGTCCAGTCTTGAGTAAGAGTTGTGTCTAGGGGAGAAAAACATACATCCCCCAGAAAGAGGATAAAAATGTCTCCATACATCGATTAAACCCAATGCTCCAAGTTGAGAGATAAATAATCTTTGAGCTGATGTTAGCCTATATTTGGAATATGCAATGGAGTCCAACCGAGGTGTCAAAGTTAAATTGATATCTTCCCCTATAATAAGACATCCGTGCATAGTGTCTAGGAGCTTGGTAAAAAATATTTTAAAAAGACAAACAGATGTAAGAGGGGGAAAATACACGTTCACTAACGTGACCTTTGACCCATAAAGGGTACCTTTAAGATTACATACCTTCCTCTGAATCTCACGACTGTGTTTCTAAAATGAAAAGAGAGGTCCTAGGTATTAAAATGGCTACCTCGGCCGCTTCTCTTTAGGAAAGGACAACGAATATACCCCAAACCTGCCCCGGTGTCTGTTAAATGTGTTTCCTGGAGATAATAAAAATCACTGGTGCGTTTCTTGATATATTAGAACAGTCTGGCCCTTTTAATGGGATTGTTAAGCCCATTTATATTAAGCAAGACGCTTTTACTATCTGAGTAGCCATCTTATTCCTTATGGAAACATATTCTCTCCTGTTGTCCCCGTCTTAATAATCTAATTCCTGGGGATCACCATACTGATGTTCCCCCAGAGCCATCCTTCTGATCATCACTTTTTTGAAACATTTTATGCCTTTCCCATCTAAATTACTTTTAAACATCTCCTGCTGCGATCTTATCAAACCTTTTGAAATTGAAACAAATTATCAGTATATGTCTTACCTTTGTCTTGAAAACTATGTACATACTGTACACTGTATTCCAAATAAAATTGACTTCCACGGTAGGGGAGTTTAAAAAAATACTCCCTAAGTGTGCCTCCTGATAGTCTGGGGTCATCGGAGGATATCTGGTAACACCAAATGCCCGGGCCTCCTGGGGATATCCTGCTCCCCAAATGGAGAATAAAGAGAAATATGCAGACAAGCTAAATAAAAATCCAAATGTTAACTCAAAATACCCTGCCTGTCTGTTTTTAGTTTGAAATGGGCTTCCCTGTAACGTCTGGAGATGCTCCCTCCTTCCCCCCCGCAATGTAAATTGTTTATTTTATAATTAAATAAATTCTGTAGTATACAACTAGGGCAACTTTTCTCAGACCCTTATATCAGTTTATCCCTAAAACAAATCAAGCAGAGCACTATAATCTGCTTCTTTAAAGTTATATCCATTGCCCTTCAGGAGCAATAGTGAGGTCCAGTTCAAACAGCCAAACAAATGTTTTATATGTTTCTTTGTTATAGCAAAATTTTCTGCAGGTAAAATTATTAAGCTGCCTTTCTCTGTCCAACATCGAGAGAGAGTCGTCGCCTTTAAAGACCCCTGTTCAGACAACTGAATCCTCAGTCCCTCTATCAGTCATAAGCTTTCAGAGACCTCTAGCCAGAGGACCATCGAAATCACAAGCCAAGCTTCAGCTTCTGTCAGTCAGGTTCTTCCCCTTTCCGATCGGCAAAAAGTTGCCAAACGATTAGAAATGTTCCCCCTCTTTGTTACTTCTCTGCCATTTTGTGTTCTGCCCATATTCACCGTATGCCAGCGTGGTGAGTCAGTTTTCTGTAACCCTAGTGTGGATTTTGTTTTTATTTGAATTCCCACTTTAAGGAGCTCCTCTCTGGCCTCCTCTGCAGTGTGAAATTCCTTCCTTCTCTATGAAAGTTGCAGCACAAGTCTAGCTTTGTACAGTGTTGTGAATCTAATGGCTGCCTCTTTCAAAGCTGGTAAAATGTCCACATATGCTCTGTGATTATGCATAGTTTGTGGAGCGTAGTCATTATCAACATAGAAATGAGTTTGCCTGTAAAAGACCTTGCCCTTTCACCATGCTGCTGTTAATACTGTCTCCTTGACTACATAGCTAAGAAAGCGCATAATAGTAGATCGAGGCCTAGCATTCGGATCTGTAGGCCGTGGGACCAGTGCACGGTGAACTGTCTCTAAAGTTAATTGAATACCTGAGGGCAATTTAAGGGCTGTTTTGAGCAAAGCAATAGTAAACTCAGTAATGTCCTGACCTTCTGAGCCTTCAGGGATGCAATATAATCTTAGATTCTTTCTGTGAGCTCTATTTTTCATATCTTCTTGTTTTTCTTACAGTTGTACATATTGATCTTGTAAGAGTTGAATTGTATTCTCCATGTCGTCTACTCTGTTCTCCACTGCTGTTATCTGTCTCTCTGATGCATCAGCTCGTTGTTCCAGGCTCACTACATCTCTGCGAAGCTCTCCGTAAAGATCTTTAATTTCTGCACAAAACGATATAGCTCCTTGTATATAGTATTTAACTTTATGCATTTGTTTCTCGCTTTATTATTTGGTGTGGTCGTTTGGTCCTGCCATTTTGCTGGCGCTTGAGAGTGTTCCGAGTCGGAGGGCTCCTGGGCCGACATTGCTGCTCAATTTAATTCTGCTCACTGCTGCCCATAGTTGTTCAATTTCTTATATTTTTCTTCTTTGCAATGCTCCTTATGTATGTCCCGATGTCCAGTTCTTGTTTATTTTAAATTGTTTGTCATTGAAAGCGTCAAATCGGGAAGATTAGTGAGATCTGCTTTCACACTGCCATGCTGCTTGTAAGCCCAACCAGAAGTCCCCAGATCTAAATATTTTTGCATTTAAACTGGCTGTTGTGTACCTTTGTGGTGTGGATAATGTGTTGCTATTGCCTTTCTCCATTGCAGGTCTTATTTGACAGGGTGTCTCTAGGGCTAGTGCAGCTGAACCAGCCCTGGTGATAAGTGTGTCAAGTGTGGGTATAACATTGCATTCTGGTGTTAATTGTGACCTTCTAATTGCTGACCAGTATAGGCCATTAGAGGGGTTATAGGAGGGTATCAGTGTCCCAGAGGGCTGAACTCAGAGCAGCTACACTACCCTTAAACTAACCCTCTGGGTGGAAGCACCTGTTCACAGAACTCAGGCCCCTCAACCAGCGGCCTAGTCACGCGGGCAGGGGTAGTATCCCTTGGGATAGTGCCACCTAGGGGTTACACCTTGGAGGCACTGCTGGTAGTTGTGTCCTCTAGTGGTCAGAAGTGGGAACTGCGACCTTCTTTCTTGGAATTAGTCAAAAAATGGAGGCGCTCACCACGCCCAAACTTAAGATTGCCCCCCACAAGCTGGTTGTGCATCGCATGATGGGGTGGAGTGAGGCTGAGGGAGTAGTCCCTCAGCATGCCATATCATTGCTGGATATCCCTTTAGGGACCAATGATGCTACTATTGTAGAGACTGTAGAACAGATAAAGAACTTGGGGAAGGTTGAAGTGAGGGGAAGGGACTCGGACTTGTTTGACCAGACCATGGTGGCCCTCCTCTCCTGCAGCCTCCCCAAGACCATGAGAGAGTGCCCCCTATTGTCCTGCCTGAGAGATCCCAGAAGGGGTGGCAGATTATTCATTTACACAGTGCCCCATCCTCTTTTGGGGGTTCCCTGAAAGTAGAGGGGTTCAAGGAAAATTGTTCAGATTACTAACTGCTGAGGGGTGAACTTCCAAAGACCTACTGAAAATGCAAGATACTTCTGAAGAGATCTCTCTCTTACAGTCCCCCTAGCTTCCCTAGCTACCCCTAGAGCATCCCCTGTGGTAGCATCCCCCATTGTGATACCATTTATGCAACTGGACTCTTACTGTCGGCTCCGGCTGTTTTCAGGTACAGTCCCAGTGCCTGTGGGGGAGGATGATTTGGAAACTTGGATGAATTATGCCACCCCCTTAGTCCAGGAGTGGCAATGCTCTGAGGGAGAAAAAAGAAAGATACTTATGGAGAGCTTAAGGGGCCCTGCACTGGAGGCCATCCATTTCCTTCGTGCCACTAACCCAGAAGCCACTGTGACTGAGTACCTCTCTGCCGTGGAAGGGGTGTTTGGCAGCACCAAATCAGGAGAAGACCTGATGTGGAAATTCAAATCAGGCAAGCAATGTAAAAATGAAAAACTGTCAGTGTTTGTCACCAGAATTGAGAGGGCCTTGCAGAGGGCCATAGGAAAGGAGGGGTTCCTGCCTGTGACTGAATCGAGTCAGATTAGAACATATTTTGAAATCCGCCAGGTACTCCAGTGTGCTGATGTTGAAACTGAAACTGCAAGATCGAAATGTGAATCTGCCTGAGTATTGGTGGCTAAAGAAGGAAATTCGGGAAGCTGAGAATGATGAAGAGGGTTGAGAGCCCTATACTGGGGTTGCCTGTACCAGCCAAACCCCTGACCGGACTAACAAATGGAATGATGAGTCCGAGCTCCTACAAATGAGAGTTGATGAAGGAGGTGAAAGAGATGAGAGCAAGTCAACAAGCTGCTGAGGTGGTTAAAAATTCATCCTCCTGTCAGACATCCATGGGGCTCAGAGATGAAGCTTCACCTGGGGGTTGGGGCTTCACGTCATTGCCCCTGAGCCCCAGGTTGAAACCAAGTTGATGGAGGAAGTGAGTGAGCTGAGAGTCTTGGTGGGAGACCTCATTTGAGCCACTCATGTAACTGATCCCTGGAGAGGCCAAGAGGACAGGGAAAGTGAGCCCCGGCCCAAAGAGGACCCTAGGGGGTTGTCCTAACCAATTTAAAGTATGAGATGATCCCCTTCCCCCTAGAGACTCAAAGGAACCAGTATTCTGTTATTGCTGAGGGGGAAGATGGACACACTAGGCCGAGCTGCACCCTCCCTGAGAACTTAATAAGAGTCACCTCCAGGTTGTTGGCTTTAGTTCGGAGGAGCAACATTAGGCCTCAGACTAGGCCTGTAAAAAAAGTCTCATTCTTCAAAGACTGCTATAGGGCAGACTGCTAAACCAACTTCACCCGATTGGTCTGAAGTAGTGGGCCCTTCAAGGGAAACATAGCAACATAGAATTTGACGGCAGATAAGGACCACTTGGCCCACCCAGTCTGCCCATTTCCCTACCTAATGGATAAGCTGCAGATCCTAGTTAACCAGCAGCCTACTTCTTTCTACCCCCCCCCAGAATTGCCTTATGGCTGTCCCAGGCATGCTTGAATTCAGTCACTGTTTTTGACTCCACAACCTTCCTCCGGAAGGCCGCTCCATGCATCCAAACCCTCTCTGTGAAAAATACTTCTTACATTACCTCTGAGCCACCCCCATCTTCAAACTGTGCCCCTTGTTCTTGCACCTTTTTTGAAAAATGCTACCCTCTTGGACTTTGTTGATTCCGTTGAGGTACTTGAAAGTTTCTATCATGTCCCCCTCTCCTCCTTTCCTCGAGGCTATACATATTGCTTCTTTAGTCTCTCTTCATATAAGTCGGCCCGTGCAGACCCTGCAGCATTTTAGTTGCCTCCTCTGGACTGCTTCCATCTTCTATATCCTTATGGAGATTGGTCTCCAGAACTGCACACAGTACTCCAGATGGGGTCTCACCAGCTGTCTGTACAGAGGGATAACAACTTCCTGTTTTCTACTGGTGATGCCTCTCCCTATGCATCCCAGTATCCCCAGCCCTCCTTACTGCCCTCTCACATTGCTTCCCACCTTTAAGTCATCTGATATGACTACCCTCAGGTCACTTTCCATTTTTGTTGTTGTTAGTATCTCACCCCCCATTGTGTACTCTTCCCTTGGGTTTTTGTTTCCCAGGTGCATTACCTTGCACTTCTTAGCATTAAATCTAAGCTGCCATACATTTGACCATTCCTCTAACCTTGACAAGTCCCTTCTCATCCTTTCCACCCCACCTTGTGCATCAACTCTGTTGCAGATCTTTGTGTCTTCTGCAAAGAGACATACTTTTCCTTCCAGTCTGTCTGCAATGTAAACTACAAAGACATTGAAGAGGACTGGTCCTACTACTGAACCCTGCGGCACCCTACTAGTAACCCCCCTTTCTTCAGAGTGGACTCCATTTACTATTACCCTCTGTGTCCTATTCTCCAGCCAATTCTTTACCCAGGCTATCATCTTGGGACCCACTCCCAGGCTGGCTAACTTGTATATTAATCTTTTGTGTGGGACTGAGTCAAATGCCTTGCTAAAGTCTAGGTAGGCCATGTCCACAGCCCCTCTCTGATCTACTACTTTGGTCACCCAGTCAAAGAAATCTATTAGATTTGTCTGGCATGACCTTCCCGCTGTGAATCCATGCTGCCTTGGGTCCTGTGCCCCTCTGGCCTCTAGGTACTCGACAATTCTTTCCTTCAGAAGTGATTCCATCATTTTCCCTACCACTGAGGTTAAACTAACAGGTCTGTAGTTTCCTGCTTCTGCCTTGCTCCCACTTTTGTGAAGGGGAATCACATCTGCCTTCCTCCAGTCCTCCCATGATTTGTTAAAGAGGGTAGTCAGTGGTGTCACTAGTTCTAGCCTTAGTTCTTTTAGAATTCTGGGATGAATCCATCAGTCCCATTGTTTCATCCACCTTCAGTTTTAAGAGTCCTTTCAGAACCCTTTCTTCTGTAAATGGGCTGGTATCAACTTCTGTATCCAGAGTGTTTCTATTGTTTGTTTTAGGTACCCCTCTTCGTTTGTAAATACTGAGCAAAATATTTGTTTAGTATCTCTGCCTTTCTCACAGTCACCCTCTGCCCACTCCCCTTTATTAACCTCACTATCCCTCCCTTGGTCTTCCTTCGCACCCTGATGTACCTAAAAAAGGTTTTATCCCCTTTCTTAACTGAGTTGGCTATCTTTTCCTCAGGAAATGACTGTAATTGTGAATGGTGTTTCTCCTCAGGCTGTACTAGACAGCGGATCACAAGTAACCATTGTATTTCAAGGCTGGCACAACAAACACTTATCTGATGTGCCCCTACAACCTTTAAGGCTTGCATGTGTGGGGACTGAGTGAGAAGACTTACTCCTACCTGGGGTATGTCTGAATCTGACTGCCTTTTCCCATGGCTGTAACTGGAGTAGATTAGCAAGTAGGGACCCTGGCCTTGGTGTGTCCACCTATGGGACTATGTGATGGTGTTCCCCTACTCACTGGTACCGATGCTCACATGTTCAGGAGGTTGGCTCAGCTGTGTCAAGAGAAACAGGGATGGCAAACTGGATGGGCCATGTGAATTCCAGCCTTGGTGAAACAAGCTTATGAACTGCAAAGACAGAACACAGAGATGGAGAAAGATGAGCCCGTGGGGATAGAGTGGAAGAAAGATCCTGACTCCTTGGTGCTACCGCACAACACTCATTATACCATTCATGGCAAAGTGTGCCTCAAGAAAGATGTAAAAAACAAAATCCTCATGCTGGATGCCCCAGAGGAGGGGAAGTTGCCAGAAGATTTATTAGTCAAGCTCAGTACACTACCAGCCCGAGCCCATGCTTATGCCTGACAGGTGGTGGTGCAAATTCAGAATGTGTTGGAATGAGAGGTTTGAGTGAATCGGGGATGCACCTTAGCCACAGTGAACTGCATGGACACTGTGGTGCTGCACAGCAAAAATTGCTCTGGTGAGAGGGATGAGATGACTCCAGAACTGTTTAGTTTGGGAGAGTCCCCACTGCCTGCTGAATGGAAGACCAAGATCAGTCAGAAACTAACCCAGAGGGACCAAATGTTCTCTCTAAAAGAAGGGGATGTGGGATGTGTCAATGGGGCTGAGCATCATATTTGACTTCATGATGACAGACCATTCCAAGAGAGGTCATGCCGCCTTGCCCCAGTTGATATAGATGATGCTCGGAGGCACTTACAGGCGATGTTAACGGCTGGGATTATCCATGAGTCGAGGAGCCCCTACACCTCTCTGCTTGTAGTGGTATGCAAAAAAAAAAAAGGCTCAGTGAGAATATGCTAGATTATCGGACTCTGAACCGGAGTACTGTACTGAACCAGCATACCATGCCCCTCATCCAGGGTGCCCATGATTGCCTGAACAGGAGTCAGTGGTTTTCAGTGCTTGATTTGAGGAGCAGGTATTATCAGATCCCGATGGCCCCAGAGGAGTGTGAGAAGACAGCATTCATTTGTCTCCTGGGGTTCTACGAGTTTCTGCGGATGCCTCAAGGTATTTCAGGTGCACCTGTCACCTTCCAATGGCTGATGGAGCGTGCTGTGGGAGACATGAATTTATTGGAGTGTCTGGTGTACCTGGACGATGTCATCAGATTTGGGCATACTTTGAAAGAGCATGAGGCCCGGTTATTCAAAGTTCTTGACCGGTTGGAGAATTTTGGTCTGAAACTGTCTATAGACAAGTGCTAGTTCTTTCAGACATCCATGAAGTACATTGGGCACACGGTGTCAACAGACGGAATCCAGACAGACCCCAGTGAAGTGGAGTCCCTGGCCACCTGGACTCAGCCATTTGAAAGAATTACAATGATTCTTGGGGTTATGCGGCTATTACCACCGATTCATTAAAGACTACTCAAAAGTCATCTGCCAGTTACTTAACCTTAACCAAGGCTATCCCCCTACTAACCAAAAATACAAGAAAAGCTCCATCAAGGAGGACGATAAAGTGTATTTCAGAACAAATGAGCCTTTCTGGACCTGGTGGACCTCTGAGTGTGAGTCTGCATTCTTCGAGATTATTCGTCAGCTCACCGGTGCCTGCTTATGCTAACCCCACCAAACCCTATATCCTACATACTGATGACATCTTGAAGGGGCTAGGGGCTGTGTTATATCAGAAACATGAGGAGGGCCTGTAACCTGTGGGTTTCGCCAGCAGAAGTTTATCACCATCTGAGCACAACTGCCCTGTTCATAAACTTGAATTTCTCACTCTCAAGTGGGCTGTGGTGGACCAGTTTCATGAATACCTCTGTGGTGCTAAGATTCTAGTGAAAACTGATAACACTCCATTGGCTTACGTACAGACTTCAGCAAAACTAGATGCCACTGGGCACAAGTGGCTTTCTGCCTTGTCTACATATGACTATGCGGTGGAGTACAAACCTGTCTTGAACCATATAGATGCATGTAACCCCTAGGTGGCACTACCCCAAGGGCTACTACCCCTGCCTGCTTAGCTAGTAGCAGGTTAAGGGGCCTGAGTTCTGAAACAGGTGCCTCCACCCCAGAAGTTGGGGTTGGTAGTGGTCAAGCTAACCTGGGCACAGCCCTCTGGGGCACTGTGAGCCCCCTTTTTCCTTCCAGTGGCCTAAATAATACACGACCATCACTTTCACAGTACCCCTTGTACACCACACTGTTTGCACTTACCACCAGGTTCTACCCCCTGTAAAACAAGGTTAGGCAGAGCAAATAGCAACAGCACAATAATTCTAGCACAAACTGCAACCACAGTCAAGTTAAATGCAGAAACGAACAGATTTGATTTATTCAGGGGATGTGAACAAGGGAGGGGCATAATCAGGTTGATTAGCTTAAATACTCTACCAATCATACAATTGTGCATGCATTTAGGGTCTCTAGCACAGTTACAACCACTGGGTACCCAGGGGGTGGAAAGATGGGCTAGCCAGGTTCGTTACCCGGGGTAGGCAGGTGTTGCAGCTGGTCAGGGCCCTGTAATAGAAGAAAAGCAACATGCACAACACCAATTGTAATCCAGAGCCCAGGGGCTCAGTTCGTAGAGGAATGAGGGGAAACAAGAAAAATCAGATGACACACTTTGATTTAGCTTTTGATGCAGGGAGCTACTCTGAAGATTACTTATGACACCCAAAGCTGGACACAGGCTGGACGAAATTGGAGACAGCAGTCGACTGCTTCCTGAATGCCAGGAGGAGTAGGGACTGATTCCCACGCAAATCTCTTGTCGGTTGGCTCTTCAGTGTGCAGATGGGTAGTCTGACTGGGCCGTCGTGGCTAGGCCCAGCCACATGGAGTTAACCATTTGATTCAGTCCATTTAGGTGGGGTACAGTTTTCAGTGAGCCGAACACAGTTTGCACAGTGGGGGAATACAGCACGACCCACTGTCATCAAACAGCACATTTATATGCAAAGGCATCTACGGTACCAGGCAAACTGCTCGCCGGTCATGATCGCAAAGTCTCTGCTCAGATCGGGGCTCAGAAGCAGCTGAGTTCCTGACAGGCCAATCGCAATGCAGCAAGATCTTCAGTCCTCTACAGGTTTAGCCTGGGTACACTTCAGTGGCTTCCTTCAGTCTCACCACCTCGGATTCAGTCTGAAAGCAACTCTCTCTCTTCTCATGGTAGCAGGCAGACTTACAGGCCTTAACTCAGGCCTTCTCACAGCTCTCCCACTCGAAAATACGCAGATTACCACTCAAACAATCATGAGCTGCTACTCTCTCTCAACTCCCAACTTAGATCTGACTAGCCAGCAGACAGCTTGAGGGATTTCCTTCAGATCCAAAAGGTTCGGTTGGCTGGGGCGACTGTCAGTCAAAGCAAGAGCCCCCCCCCTTCAGTTGCAAAAAAGCGCCAACAGTCCAAAGCTACAATTCTCATCAATCCTACTCCACACAGCCCTTGTAAACAGGCTCCATTTTAGAGTCCCACAGTACTGATTGGTCCAATTTAGCAGTTCAGGACCAAAATGGTGGAGCTAAACAGAACAGTCCTTGCTGTAAAGAAAGCAGGTAAGAACATTGAAAATATCCTTAACACTCTAAATGTTTTTCAGCAAATATTTACCTCTCTCAACAGAGCTCCCTCTGCACAATTAGCGATGGCAGAAACGGAGCTATTTTCCAGCAGCCCGGGCAGGACTCGAGCATGACAACACTCAGTTCCCTCCCAGATTAATTACTACTGCAATCTAGGAAGCTCTTAAAGTTACAGTACATACAGGTTACACAGGCACTCTTTGGCAATGACGATTAAAACTGCTAAAACACAGGACACCAGCCTGGCAGTGAGCATTCACACAAGCTCATGGAAGACTTTTCGAGAACCCCCATTTGTAGGGGTGGGGGTTACACGTAGATGCCCTCTCGAGATGACCAGACCCCACTGACAACTGGGTGAGGTTGTCTGAACATTCCATCGAAGCAATGTGCCAAAAATTTGATAAGGATGACCACCCAAGGCAATTCTTGTGGGGGTTAGGAAGAAATAGGCTGTTGGTTAACTAGGATCTGCGGCTTATCCTGTAGGTAGGGAAATGGGCAGACTAGGTGGGCCAAGAGGTCCTTATCTGCCGTCAAAGTCTATGTTTCTATGTTTCACCCATCTACAGACACTGTTAATTGCTAGGTGGACTGCTTGGGCCCCCCCCCCCAACACCTGTGTCCCTGCAGAAAAGCCTTGACTCAAAAGCTGCCCCACTAGTCAATATCTCCACCAGTGCCCCCATGGAGCTGGTTTGCATAGCCTTTCTGTGCCTGGAGCCTGACCAGAAAAATATTGGGAATGTGCTAGTTGTATCAGACCATTTTACATGTTATGCTCAGGCCCATCCCACAAAAGATCAAAAAGCCTCCACTGTGGTCAAGGTGCTGGTAGAAAAATTCTTTGCCCATTATGGTGCGCTCCAATGAATCCACTCTGATCAAGGAAGGGACTGTGAAAGCTGGTTGATAAAAGAGATGCTCTCCCTATGGGGGGGTGCGGAAGTCTAGAACCATTCCTTACCACCCTCAAAGGGATCCCCAGCCTGAACATTTTAACAGGACCCACCTGGACATGTTGGGAATGCTTCACCCTAAAGATAAGCCTAAGTGGAGCCAACAGATTAGCACCTTCGTACATGCTTGCAACTGCACCAAAAGTGATGCTTCAGGGTTTTTCCCCTACTGTCTCACATTTGGGCAGGAAGCCCAGTTGCCTGTAGACATCTGTTTTGGAGTATCCTTGGATGGGTTCATGCTGAAAACTAATTACAATATGTACAGAACCTGAAAGCTCAGTTAAGCCATGTGTATCAACTGGCCCAAACAATGGCTGCAAAGAGAAACCTCGCTAACAAGGAGACATGACAGGCGGGTAAAGGCTCAGGACTCATTGCCTGGAAACCGTGTGTTGCTGCACAATTTGGGACTGCATGGAAAGCATAACATTGTAGAGAGGTATTACCATCTTCCACACTTAATAGTCAGTAAACTGGATGACCTGCCTGTGTATAGAGTGAATCCTGAAAATAACTCTCGAGGTGTTAAAACTATGCACAGGAACCACCTGCTGCCTATTGGTCAAGTGATTACTGATGCTGAACCATTTGATGCTGATCCTCCCGAGCACGTGACTTGTGCTGCTGCTAAAAAGAGACAGAGATGGCCGGTGGTGCTGAAGGCCGAGGTACTGGATGCCACACCTCGTGCTACGCCGGCGACCCGGGTTTGGGAATGGACTCGGGTTGCAAGGGGCCGGCGGGGGGGGGGGGCTGAAGGATCAGGCATCCCAGTGGATGCTCTCCTCCTCCTGGGGTGGGTTACTGAGGGTGCCTTGTGCACCTGACATTCACGGGGGCCAGTGGAAGCATGGGCTTTCAGGAGCAATAGTGGCTCTTTAGAGCCGGGGAGGGGAGGACGTTGTATGGATGCTTGACAATGGCATGCATCTGCACATCATCTGTCTGGACGTATGTCCTCTGTGCTGGTGAAGTCAGGAGGTGAGGGAGGAAAAATTGGGGGAAAATGTCATTCACCCCTGGCCCCCAAGCAAAATGAAGCCAAGGCAGGGGTGACCTGGTAGACAGAGTAAGAGGAGGTACAAGGCCCCTTCTGAAGCTGTGGGAGCCAAGCAAGTGCAAAAAAAGACAGACAACCTTCTCCAGTTGTTCAAAAATCAAGGCCCCCGGCAGGCCCACAATGACAGTGACTGTCAGTCTGAGTCGGACAACAATGAGTGTTAGACTTCTTATTACTCTTCCTATGAACTGAGTCAATTGTTTCAAGGTAACCCTATGTGTAATCATAGGGATGAAGCTGGGCCTTCAGGACTGCCTAGCCCTCCAGCTTCTTAGAACCAATGACCCCGGAAAGTGTGATGCAAAGTATAATGTCTGAAGTAGCTGATTCACTGTGCTGAGTGAAACTGTTTGAACTGCCCGAGGAGGAGCCTAACGCCATGAACCTTCCTGGTGACATACCAGAAACTATTGAACTGAATGACCTTAATGACCACAATGAACTTGACCTTGCTGTTCAAAATGATCAGAGTGTACCATTTGTTGTTGAAAGTGTCAGTCAAGTGCATCAAGATTGAGGTGTTTCAGAGTTCTCCCTGAATGACAACTCTGGGCCTTCTACAGAGTACAATTATATGGCTAAATTGGTTCCACCAGAGTCAACAGAGCAATGAGCCAACAATGTTCCATTACTGGAGTCTTCACCCAGTGCAGAGGTACCCCTCCCTACTGGAGAAGAGATTAACACCAATGCTGATACTCCAGAGCTTGTGTCTGTCCCCCAAGAAAGTCTAGAAGAGCTATTAAACCAGTAATATGTCTTAGCTATGACTCCCCTGGGAGGTCTCCTTGTCCTGTCTATCTCACCCCTTGTTTTCCTCTACTTGCCCATGTGCCTGAAGAAAGTTTTATTCCCTTTAGCTAATCTTTTCTCTGTGCCTTTGCTCACTGCACCATCTTTCTTGATTCCTTCTGTTTTACTTGGTATACCTTCCTGTCCTCCCTCTGTGTTTCCTTATACCTTCTGAATGCTAAACTTTCTTCCTTTACCACCTTGGCCATGAACACCTTATTTATTTACGTCTTTGTTCACCAGGTAAGTGTGCTGATCCAAAGGACCATTTTCAGTCATGACCCGGACCACACAGTGGCACATGAGTGGTACCTCCCTAAAGAAACATAACAAACTCTTTTTTTCATGTGCTTTTACTCACTTCCGTCATGCAGAAGCTGGTTGTCTTAATTATTCCCTCCCTTATTTTTCCCCACTGTGTCTTTACCCCGCCTTGGCAATTCCCTTAATGAGCAGTTTCTGAGGCAGTGTCCTAATTTCTTTAAAATCTGCCTTCCTAAAGTCCAGGACCCTCATCCTGATGTGGCTGACCTCTGTAACCATCTTAATGTTAAACCACACTGTACAGTGATCACTGATACCTAGGAGACTGATCATGATGACGTCTGCAATGTTGTCCACGTTTGTAACCACAAGGTCCAGCACTGCCCTGCTCTTAGTGGTTTCCTTGACTAGGTGCCTGAGCAAAGCCCTTTGTAGGAAGTCAAGAATGGCCCTGGTCCTTGACAAAGCTGCAGTTTTAAGGCTCCACTGCATGTCTGGAAGATTTCAGTCAACAACTAGCAGCGCCTTCCCCTAACATACATCATGATGATGTCTTCTCCAAGTGCCTTCTCTAAGTGTCTTCTCCAAGTGTCTTCTCCAAGTGTCTTCTCCAAGTGCCTTATCCAAGTCCATTCCTTATAGGATCAAGGATAAGGGGTGGGGGTTGGTGTTAGTAAATGCCAGGAGCTTGGGAAACAAGTTGCCGGAGTTCCAGGCCATGCTGTTCGCGGGGGGGGTGGATGTGGCGGCGGTCACGGAGACGTGGGCCAACAAAAACCATGACTGGGACCTAAATGTACAGGGGTACACTATGCTTAGGAAGGATAGAAAGGAGGGCAGAGGGGGTGGAGTGGCTATGTTCATTAGAGATGATATAGAAATTGCTATGGTAGAAGAGGCAGAGGGAAACGTGGAGGCCTTATGGGTCACCTTACGATCCCCAGCAGGAGATAAGGTCAAGCTGGGAGTAGCATATAGGCCCCCCGGGATGAGTGATGTTCTAGAGGATGGTTTGCAGGACAACATCATTGCCCAGTGTGGTCCAAAAGGGGAAGGAGTGGTGTTGATGGGGGACCTTAATATGTCAGGTACAAACTGAGGAACCATGTCCTCTAAGGTGGCCAAGGAGCAGAGGCTGCTGGATGGCTTCCAGGATGTGTTCTTAACACAGCATGTGATGGAGCCCACAAGGGAGGGGCATGTCCTGGATGTGGTTCTGGCAGATGGGGATCTGGTAAGGGACATGGTCGTACAGGACCCCCTGACTGGGAGTGACCACAATACTGTCTGGTTTCAAATAAGCATGGGGGGAGTGGGGGTGAGATCTAGGATACTGGCAGTGGACTTCAGGGGGCAGACTTTATGGGCATGGGAAATATTCTCAAGGATCACTTGAAGAGGATTACCTCAACAACAAGTGTGGAAAGGAGATGGGAGGTCATAAAACGGGGACTTCATGAGGCAGTCAGGATCTGTGCTAAGTTGAAACGTGAGGGAGCAAGGTCACGTAAACCATGCTGGTGGTCCAGTGAGGTACAGGTAGCAGTCAGAAAAAAGAAGGCGGCCTTCAAAAAATATAAACACCAAGAGGGGATAGGGATAAGGAAATGTACCAGCTTGCATCTAGAAAAGTCACCCGTATGGTGAGGGGAGCAAAGTCCAGTAAAGAGCAGCGGCTGGCACAGGGGATACATGGAGGGGAAAAGGGGTTCTTCCGGTACATTGGGGTGCGGAGAAAAACTAAGGGCCATCTCAGCAGATTGAGATCAGAAGGAGGGTGGGTGGAAGAGGCGAGGGACCAGGCAGAGGTATTTAATGAGTACTTTGCCTCTGTGTTCACTAGGGAGGGGGATGGGATATCTACAAAGCAAGGCATGAAGGGGATAGAAGCGGCAGGGAGTGGGATCAGGGGAGCAACAGAAATGGAGCAAGAGGGAGGGAAAGGTACCCCAGGGGTGTCACATCTGGATAAGGATAAAAAGACCAGTAAGGTGGAGGGGACGGATGATGCTATCTCCACCAAAAGGGTGTGGTTAGCCCTCAAGGCCCTAAAGAAAAACAAATCTCCTGGGCCGGATGGCATTCATCGAGAGTACTATGGGAATTGGCGGACATACTGGCTGCACCCTGGCGGAGCTTTCAGCAGGTCACTTGAGACAGGAGGGTACCTAGGGATTGGCGAGAGGCAATGGGTACCAATCCATAAAGGGGGGTCGAGGGAAGTACCAGGTAACTATAGACCCACCAGTTTGACCTCGTGGTGGGAAAATTAATGGAGAGTATACTAAAGGACGATTGGGGTGTACTTGGAGGAGGTGGGAGGTCTGGATAGTCGGCAACATGGGTTTGTGCCAGGTAGATCGTGTCATACCAACCTTGTGGAGTTCTATGAATGGGTAACATCAGAACTGGACAGGGGTAAGCCTGTGGATGTATTATTCTTGGACTTCAGCAAGGCGTTTGACTCTGTCCCCCACAATGGTCTGATGGAGAAACTGATGGGGTTAGGAGTAGGCCCTTTGATGGTCAGATGGATTGAAAACTGGCTAGCTGGATGCACTCAGAGAGTAGTGGTCTGTGGGAGCTCTGAACCCTAGAGGGTTGGTAGTGGGGTACCACAGGGCTCGGTCCTGGGTCGATCCTGTTTAATGCATACATATCGGACATCAGGAGGGTATAGGGTGTGAAATGAGTCTCTTCGCGGATGACTCCAAGATGGGAGCAGTAGTTGAGGGAGAAGAGGAGAGGTTGGCACTGCAAGGGGACCTGGACACCCTGGAAAGCTGGGCTCACACATGGAAATTAAATTTCAATATCACCAAGTGCAAGGTGTTGCATCTTGGTCGGGGAAACCCTAAACACAGGTACACCCTGGGAGGGAGGCTGGAGGCCTCAATAGGGAAAGACCTAGGGGTCATGGTGGATACATGTATGAATAACTCTGAGCAGTGCAGGAGAGCAGCTAGCAAGGCAAACAGGATGTTGGGATGCATCGTGGGGGATCACCTCTATGAGCAAGGAAGTGATTCTGCCCTGTACAATGGGCCGGTTAGACCACACCTTGAGTACTGTGTACAGTACTGGAGACCACACTTGAAGAGGGACATACAGCTCCTGGAGAGGGTACAGAGGAGGGCAACAAAGATGATACGAGGGCTAGGGGATTTGACTTATGAGGACAGACTTGAGGAGCTCTGCCTGTTTTCATTGGAGGAGAGACAGGGGGGACATGATTGAGGTCTTCAAGTACCTCAAGGGAATAAATAGGGTAAACATGGAGGGGATCTTTAGACTAAAGCAGGGAGGTATCACCAGAGGGCATGGTTTGAAGTTGGAAGGTGGAAGGGTGAGGGGGGAAAAGAGGAGGAGGTTTTTCACTGAGAGGGTGGTGGACCCTTGGAATGCACTGCCTGGTGAGCTGGTTCAGAGATCCACAGTGGAGGGCTTCAAGAGAGGGTGGGACAGACACAGAAAGTGGATGTGTCAGATGATGGCCTGTCCTGGGGGGGTGGGGATGGATGATAGGGGTTTCTGGAGAACAAGGGATGGGAGGGTCTCGGCACCCAACTAAGGATCTAGGTTCGAGCAGACTCGATAGACCGTAAGGCCTAATCTGCTGGCAAATAGTATGTTAGTATGTTATCCTTATGGTCAATATAGTACCCCGTACAGATAGCATTCCCAGTACCTATCTGCAGTATGACCCAAAGCATCTCCAGCCCCTGCTTTGCCTCCGGGCGCTCCTATACCTCCAGGGCCTGGTCTCCTCCCTCTTTTGCGTACTCTGCCACTTCAACCTGGAATTCACTACCATCTGTATTACTCTCCTTTTCTTCACTGTCACCTATGCAAACCTCCTGTATTGCAAATGATGCCCTCACATGAATGTACTTCTTACCATGTATGTACTGTACTGTATCTATTGTACCATTGCATTACTGCATTTAATCGCACCTCTGTATTCCTGTACAATTTGTCATTACTACTGTCATCCCTCTACCCCTTCCCCCAGAACGTACCATGAGACGAGCATTAAGTTGCTCAACGTATCTTCCTGGTGAAACATTTCAATAAAACTGTCTCTATTCAAAATAGAGCTTGCCTCTTACATACTTAAACCTCCTCCCTGCCTATGTTTTCACATACCCCTGTATACATCATACCCTATCCCACTGAAGTTTCCTTATTCATGAAACTACTATAATGTAACCTCTGTAGATATGTATATTTTTAGGTAATATTGTTTCGTATTTGTTTATTCCAATGCAGAATACTCTGTAATCCATGGGATCCTTGAACGTCCCCTCTACATGGTTGCAATTTATGTATTCCTTTCCTTCCTGCTGTGTTTTTCCCTAAAGCTTCCCCTGACCCACCTTTTCCTTTTCTACATTCTCTGTTATCTGTCTCCTTTACTTCTCTGTTCTTGCTTTCCTGATTTGTAGCCCCCACCTTGTCCTCTCCCTTGTCCCCACCCTATGTTTTCTTGCAGCCCTGCTATAAGGGAGATTACAGTTCAGATACCATAAGGACAGACAATCCTGCTATATCCAGGACCATTTCAGATACAAAGTTCACCCTTCTGTGTACAATGAAGGTGTGGCATAATTCTAGTACTGAGGGATTACAGAGACATGTATTAAAACATAAGTCAAGAGGACTGTAAGTGTTAAACAGTGGGGTAGGGAGGGAGGCAGGAAAACATCCTGGTAGAACTAGCACAAACTCCCTTGCAAACCCCCCCCCCACAGCGATACCCTTGAACTGACTGCAACCACAGTGCCCGGCAGAAAACAGCAACCCCCCCCAGAGTGTCAATATGCGTGCCAACGGCATACTACAGAAACAGGAGCAGAATGCAAGCACCCTGTACCGGGTGCAAGGGGAGGGCGTTAGTGGTGGTTTGGCTGCCTGTATCTGCTAAGGGCTGCATCAGTGCACGTCGGTCCACAACAGGACTGTCCATTGCCATCACTGCACTGTCAGGGGGGTGTGTGCTATCAGCAGTTCAGTCTCAGGGGTGTATGCACCTGGTGCATCGCTGTGTGGCCAGTCATGTCACTGTCTGTCGGGGTGTGTGGAGTGTGTGATGCTGTGCGTCTCTGTTCTGTACACCAGGCAGGTGCATGTCAGGGCCCTCTGTGTCACTTTGAATGTGTCACTGTTGTGGATGTCGGCATAGTAGCCATCGCTCTTCCATGGTGCTTGCATGCAATAGAGGGAGAAAGGTGAGGTTGGAGGCAGTTTACAGACCAGCCAAGCAGGATGAGGAGAGAGACAGGAACTGAGCTCACAAATGTTGGAAGCTGTGTGGAAAGGAGAAGGGATAATTGTGGGGGACTTCAACCTGCCCAAGGTGGACTTAAGCATGCCCTCCACAACATATGCTAGGAGTCAGGTGATCCTGGAAGGACTGCAGAGTGGGTTCCTGACTCAGGGCATCACTGAACCAACAAGAGCTGTGGCAATTCTTGATCTGGTGCTCACAAATGGGGAGCACGTACAGGAAATAATGGTCAGGGAGCCACTGGGTGGAAGTGACCGTTGCACAGTGTGGCTCCAGTTGGATATGGGCAGGGAAAGCATCCTGACTAAGATCAAAATCTTGGATTTCAGGAAGACGGACTTCAAGAAGATGGGCGAAGAGGTAACAGGTAAGCAGTCACCTGGCAGGCATTAGGGCAGATATAGGGTGGAACAAAGGTGGTTCATTAACAAGGAAGGAATACTGGTTGCCACAGAGGAGTGCATAAGATTCAGGGGGAAGAACACAAAGATGAATGTACTCGGCTGGTTCAGTTCTGGAGTTGCCCAGGCAGTAAGCGAAAAGAGGTTAGCCTATAGAAAATTCAAGAAGACCAAGAGAGAGGTGGATAGGGAAAATAACCTAGGGTTGGCTAGCGAGGCAAGTAAGGAAGGTCAGTGAGCTAAGGCACAGAAGGAGCTGCAGATAGCTGAAGGAATTAAGATGGGGAGAAGGTCTTCTTTCACTACATAAGTGAAAAAAGGGACAAGAAGGAGGGGGATTGTTAGGCTTAGAAAGGGGATGAGCAGGTGGAGGATAACGGGAAAAGCAGAGATACTGAATGAATACTTCTATTCTGTCTTCACGAGGGAGAAGGACAGACCAGTGCCTCCAGAAGGGAGAAGAGGAGTGGGAGGGGACAAAGATGTAGTGATAGAGGAGGATAGAGTGGGGGTGCTGCTAGCATTGAAGGTGGACAAATCACCAGGGCCGAACAAAGTACATCCAAGAGTATTATGCAAACTAGCTGAGGAGCTGTCAGGGCCACTGGCAGGTCTATTTAATAGTTCACTGAAGTCAGGCGTGGTACCACAGGACTGGAGAACAGCACATGTGGTGTCCGTCCACAAAAGTGGTCCCAAGGGTGACCCAAGGAATTACAGGCCAGTCAGTCTTACCTCAATAGTGTGCAAGTTCATGGAGACCATACTTAAGGAAAGGTTGGTAGAATATCTAGTAGAGCATGGCCTCCAGGATGCGAGGTGGCATGGGTTCATGGAGGGGGGGGATTGTGTCAAACAAATCTGATTGACTTCTTTGACTGGGTGACTAAGACAGTAGACAAGGGGCCAAGCGGTAGACATCCTCTATCTGGATTTTAGCAAGGCCCTTGACTCTGTGCCACACAAAAGGTTGATCAGATAGTTGGTGGATCTCAGGGTTGGGGATAAGATGGCCATATGGGTTGAAAACTGGCTGAGGGACAGAACCCAGAGGGTGTTTGTTAGGGGAGAGTTATCTGGCACCAAAGACATCACCAGTGGGGTCACGCAGGGCTCAGTGCTGGGGCCAATGTTGTTCAATGTCTTCATCAATGACATTGGGGATGGCATTAAGGGTAAACTGTGCCTATCCACAGATAGCACCAAGCTCTGTGGGAGAGTGGACACAGCTGAAGGGATACAAGACCTACAGGATGATCTGAAAAAGCTGGGGAGGTGGTCCGGGATCAGTCAGCTTGGCTTCAATACCAAGAAATGCAAAGTTTTGCACACTGGAGAAAAGAATCCAAGGATGGAGTACTACCTAGGTGGACTCCAGGTATCTGCATCAGAGGAGGACAAGAAGGACCAGGGAGTGATGATCACTAATGACCTGAAGCACTCCACACACTGCAAGCAGCAGCAAGGGCAAACAATATGCTAGAATGCATAGCTAAGTGGATCAGTAATAGGAGAGAGGAGGTTATACTCCTCTTGTACAGGTCTCTGGTAAGGCCACATCCAGAGTACGGAACTCACTACTGGTGTCCACACCTCAAAAAGGACATTAACCTGCTGGAGAAAGTTTAAAGGAGAGCTACAATATGATAGCAGGTCAGCAGGGTAAGACATATGAAGAGAGGTTGAGGGTACTGAATATGTACTTCCTGGAGGACAGGAGAGAGAGGGGACATGATTGGGACCTTCAGGTACTTAAAAGGGATAAATAAGGTAGATAAGCAGTGTCTCTTTCAGCTGAGTTGCAACCATAACTCTAGGGGTCACAGTCTTAGACTGAAGGGTGGGAGGTTCAGGAGGGAGGGAGGTCAGGAAGCACTTCTTCATGGAGAGGGTGGTGGACACTTGGAATGCACTGCTGTAAGAGGTGGTCTTGTTGTAGACAGTGGGCAGCTTCAAGAAAGGCTGGGATTGGCATAGGGGGAAGGTAAGGATCACGGGTAGGGAGGATGGGAAGAGTGGGGAGGGAGGGCAGGGACAGTAGCTCAAGCTGTGGACCCTGCAATACAAGCAGACTTAGACCAAATGGTCTTCTTCTGCTGGCTTCTTCATATAAAAAATGCAATGCAGTTTGTGTACCAGTTTTAAGCACAGAGTTCTATGGCAGCATTGTACCGGTTCAGGACAGAGAGGTCACCGACTAGCAGAAAGAGTGACACCCACACACACACACACACACACAAAAGAGGAGCAACATGGTAATGCCTACTGGGACCATAGTAGGCACGAGAGAGAGAGAGAGACAGAGAGAGAGAGAGAGAACAAGAGAGAAGGGAACAGTCATCGACATTCAGCTACTCTGCTCAGCCAGCAATGCATTGCATCCTGATCCTGGCTGTCACAGTGATGGAGAGAGAGTGTGATAGCGAGGGAGAGCACATCTGAGTAGTGACAAGCGGTGGAAGGGCTGGAGAGCACCTGTCTGTGTTTAACTGTGGTGACTGGACGTGTCTCTCTCTCTCTCTCTCTCTCTCTCTCTCTCTCAGTTGCTGTGTCCTCTGTCTCACATCCTTTGTGTGTGTGTGTGTGTGTGTACCTTATTGACCACAACGTTGTCATTCCCATGTGGGAAAAGTTGTGTTCGTCCCAGCGAGACAGCATGAGTGCGACACTTTCTCCTTGTCCTCTGTCTGTCTTTGCAGAAGGTGCAGCAATGTGAAAGGGAGTGTGGGCTGTACAGCAAGGGCTGTAATGGATGGGGTACCACAGGGCTTGGTACTGGGCCTGTTGTTGTTTGGCATTTTCATCACCGACATCTTGCATGGCATGAAGAACGAGATTAGTCTTTTCATGGATGACATGAAGATTGGTGCGTTGGTGGATGACACAATCAGGTGGCAGGGGCTGCATCATGATCTGGCTAAACCTGTGTACTGGTCAGATACATGGCAGCTGGGGTACAATGCTAAGCCATGCAAAGTCATGCACTTGGGAGCAAGGAACCCAAGGAGGTGTTATCAGTTGGGAGGGGTACAGATAGCTGCTACAGAGGAGGAGAAAGATCTTGGGGTGATAATAACGTAAGATGAACCACTCAGCACAGTGCAGGAAAACAGCAGCTAAAATCAGTAAGATGCTGGGGTGTATTGCTAGAGGAATCACCTCCAGGAGGAGGTGATCCTGCCTCTGTAAAGATCATTGGTGAGGCCGTACCTGGAGTACTGCATGCAGTACTGGCGCCCATACTTAAAGAAAGATGTTATAATACTGGAGGGGGTCCAGTGCAGAGCAACAAGGATAATCCTGGAATTGGAAGACAAATCCTATGAGCAGAGGCTGAGGGAGCTCGGGAGGAGAGGAGGGATAGGTGAGATATGATTTAAATATATGAAGGGTATGAACAAGAGGGGATTTTAAGTTGGGGGAGGGATGGAGGGATATGGGGGGCATGGTCTGAGATTGGAGGGTGGAAGATTCAGAAGAGAAATGAGGAGGCACTTTTTCATGGAAAGGGTGGTGTCTATGCAGAATGTGTGGTTCCACCATGCCCTAGCAACACAAGTTGTGACAAAAGGCATTACAGCAATGGCACAATGCTGACAGTCGGCATTGTGCCATCCAGGAAAGCAAGTTTTTTTTTCGGGGGGACTTTGCCCACCCCCCACACTATGGATAATCAGCTCCAAGTTGGAGTTGATTTGGGTAGGAGTGATATCCCTGGAGACAGCAGTGTCGGGAATACTGGGGACCGTTGCAGCAAAACTGCCAATTTTGCCACTGTAATGGTCTTTATGGTATTCCCGTCACTGTCCGAACATGATAATGAACACACTGCCAGAGGAGCTGGTGTCCTGTAAGATGTTGGCAGTTTTAAGAGGGGATGGGACATAGTGAGGAGAAGAGTGACCGTTAAGGGGGGAGGGAGGAGGGAGGGGCAGCTGCAGTGTAATAAATTGCTAGCTGCACACTCAGGCAAACTTGATAGACCATATGACCTGTATTTGCTGGCAATTTTGTATGTTTGTATGTTCATATGATTCTGGTAAGCCTCTGTCAGGTGCCAAATGTCATAGAAACAGTTTTTGGCATTAAGGGACAACTCTTTGAACTGGAACCAGCACTGAATCTTTCAAAATCCATCTGTAGCTGGGGAGGAAGGTCATGGGAAGAGGAGCCAGATCCAAAAAAGTACTGCAGTATTAGTGTACATTTGAGTGAATGCAGAGGAACAGACAGAGGGGAGGTTTTTCCCAAAACGCGATGAAAAGTACTGTACTTGGTATTCAGTCCTGAGTACCCAATGGTATCTCATTTATGGTATTCAAAAATTATACTGAAAATGATTCCTGGAGTCTCAGTCAATCAGAAGACAGAGATACTATCCAGTTATTCTGCATTATAAAAAGAGTATGAGAAATGGAGCTTTCTGATTGGCTGCAAACATTCTAACAGCCTTATGTTAATCTTTCATTAACATACATGTAGAGCTTAACCACGAGCTGAACAAGGTTTAACACGGTTTAAAAATATGTTTTATTATAACAGCAATAAGGCACTCCCAGGGATTATGTTAATGGTCAGTTAATCGCCCTCTAGGGGCAGACCATTAACATAACCCGTGGTCATGCCTTGTTGATTAATTAACTGGACAGTAGACTCAATAATGGGATTTTATGATAATCCCTGTGTTCTGATTTGGCTGACACTAACACTACAGTACTTTTGTAAGAAACTGCCTAACATTTCCAATTTTTTATAGATGGGCTGCAGTACTAGAAATAGAGACTGATTTTTTCACTTTTTTCTAAACCTATTTTTCTTTTTCAATATAATAATGATAACAGATATGGTGATTGAGGGCTTTACTCAATCATAACAGGACCAATGGGTCAATAAACATCTTGGCCTATGGTCTTGGTGTTTATTACACCCCCAGTCCAGTTATTACCTTGTAATCCCCAACCACTACACTCTTATCACTTAAATATTCAAGTCCTGAACACTTATATCTAACAGTGCACCATCACTGAGATGCTTCTCTGTTCATTCTGGGAGATTTTGTTTTTAAACAGCTTTGCCTGTCCCAAACTAACTGGATCCAAAGCACAAGCTGTTAACTATGTATCTGATGTTGACATCTGAATGTCATGTCAATAGGAGAGGTCAGATTGAAATCTATGGGCACTAGACTAAAGCTGAGGTAGGATCGACACTCCTGATTTAATAGAATTGTTATTATTCTCTAGGACAAGTTACCAGAAGACTTACATCAGTTGGAATCCAGACTAAAATATCTCGAGGATCTAAAGAGCGAGGAGAAGAAAAGAGTCTCGGACTTTAAAGTGAGTAACTCAGTTTTTTTTTCATAGTTTGCAGCATTTTTTTCAATAAATAAATAAAACTTTTTTTTTTCTTTTAGGGTGACTCTGGAACTTTTGAGCAGGACATTACGTCGGAGTTTGAAAAACTTCACCAGTTTCTCTATGACGAGGAAAAGAGGCTGATCCAACAGCGCAAGGAGGAAGAAGTGAAGATTCTAAAAGAGATGGAGGAAATCCTGAATCGCATTGAAGAGGCTATCAGCACCACTCAGGAGGCAATATCTGACATCCAGTCAAAGAAGCAAACACAGGATTCTCTCTGTTTCCTAGCAGTAAGGAATGCTTTCAGCCTGCCTGGTTTGGCTCATATTGTTCAGTGATTTTCACCTTGACCATCAGATGATTAGACACTTTAAATGGCAAAGCCTGCAGAAGCAAGAAACATATGTGATCAAATGGGGGGGGGGGAGCGGAGGAGCTGAGATGTGCATGTGGTGTGATTAGGGATATGCATTTAGTTTTCAAACAGTACAGAACATGTCCACATTTGGGGTGAGACAAAACTTTGGAAGGGCTAAAACCCAGTGATTTCTTCTTCAGAGAGGGATTCATTCTGAGTACTTTGCACAGATACAGTACTGACCTGTAGCATCAGTAGCTCAGTAGAATGCATGTATTTTCACCTCTGGGACTGGAAGTTCATCACATCATGGGTTCTAGTTCCACACCTGGAACTTGGGCTAATACCAGATACTGTCACTGTAGTGCAACACAAAGGGGAGAAGGAAATCTGAACTTCTTATGTGCTGTCTTTAGGATGAGATCAAACCAAGGTTCCATCTGCCTATCTCTGGTGACTGTTCAGGGGGAAGTTAAAAATCCTATAGTACTCCATAAGAGTAGAAGAATTTTATTAAAAGAAACTCAAAACAGATCTTACAGTAAATCAATCCATACTACTTCTATTATAGCCATCATTTTACAAAGTCACAACAATTAAACTGTATCATACCTTAAGTAAAGGAAAAAAAAGAAGGAACAAAAACACAATAAACAGAAAAAACACAAGATTATAGAAAAGAACACAAGAATGTTCATATCCAGGATACCTTATTCCAGAGTAATGTTTTACTTTATCCCTGATGTAACATTGAAAGTCCTTCATTTTTCATGTTGGCTCACGCATGCCCACCAGCCAACATATTGCAGTAGTAGCAGATTTGGAGGTGCAGTCACTGTGGGCGAATGCAGGGCACGTATCAGTAGGTGCATCCCTCATTCCCCAATAAGGCAACTGCAGGTGCTGACACCAGCAACACATAAACTGGTCACCAGATCTAACAAAAGGTCTGTTATAATGAGAGCCAAGCTCGTCATGCAACGGCACCAGAACACACCTCCCAATGTGCCCTTCATGGTGAAGCAGTCCAATAAACATGGCGGCAGTGACTGCCACTGCCTGTCACAATGCCGACTTTAGGGGTGCCCAATCCCCCTGTCAGCATGCCCTGACCCAGTTCATGTGCCGACAGGAGAGCCCACTCCCTGTTGGCATAATGGCCCCCCTCCCATTTCAATTCTGTGCTGAGGTGGTGCCCAATCCCCTTCAGCATCATGTGCACCCCCCAACAGTCTTTCTTTGCTGACGGGGGACCCAATCCCCATCAGCTTTAGTCCCCCCTTTCTGAGTTTAATTTGCCAATGGGGAGCCCACTCCCCATTGGCACATAATAAATGGGGGGGGCACATTATGCCGACAGGGAGTGGGCTCCCCGTTGGCAAATTAAACTTGGAAAGGGAGGACTAAAGCTGATGGGGACTGGGCCCCCCATCGGCAAAGAAAGACTGTTGGAGGTGCACATGGTACCCAATCCCCCCGTCGGCTATAGCACCCCCACAAAACACTCAGGTGGCATGCTGGAAGCCCACCCCAGCGTGCCAAATGCCCCTGTAAAAAAAAAAATCCTGCAATGATTTTTTTTATTTTTAAACCTGTAAGTGAGAAAACAGTCCTTCATGGTCTGTACTGCACTCTCCCTCAACCCGCACCCACCCTCTGCGTACCCCACCTCCCCACACCCCCCAACCCATACTTACCTCCAGAGCCCAGCGCGATGATCTTCAGAGGACCGGGAACACGTCTGCACTCTTCAAAGCCGACCACGAACTGAAGAAATGTCAGTAAGCTGTATAATGGCATAAATAGGGTTTTTTCAACTTTGGTGCATATCTCAGGCATTTTGGGGAATTGTGGCACCAAATTTTCAAAATGGGTTTATTGGGACCCCTCCTCATGAATTCAGTCACTGTCATGGTGTTATTCAGTCCTGAAAGGTGATTTCACGGTCACTGCACGGAATCACCTTTCAGGACCAATTAATAAAATAACAGTGCCACTGTTCATGAGGGGGACTCTCAAAAAGTCTACGTTGCAAATTTGGTGACAGGAATCCCAAAAATGGCTGTTTTACAAGTGTGCATTGCGCAGTTTCCATGCACGCTCGTAACTTTGTGAATTTGTAATATTTTCACTCCAGATTTTCAACAATGCCATTTTTCCACACCTCCTTATGAACAGTACACCTGTCATTTTACATATCCTGGCCAAAAGTTGTTTTCGCATGTCCGCCGCAGAATAGCACGGTCACTGTGTGAAATTAGTCTTCGGGACAGTTTGACAAAATGACAATGACACTGTTCATGAGCAGAGGTCCTAAATTGCCTATGTTGAAAATTTGGTGATGAAAGTCCATAAAATGACTGTTTCTTTAACCAATTATTTTACCAGGTGAGATACACTAAGCTGAAAGCTTGTTTGCAGGTGCAACCTGGGAGCACGAGGAAGTTAAGTGACTTGCTCAGGGTCACACAGTATGCAAGTGGGGGGGACTGTGTTACAAGCATACATTGCGCAGTTTCAATGCACTCTTGTAACTTGGCAAATTTGCAATATTTTCATGCCAGATTTTCAACACTGCCATTTTTCCACATCTCCTTATGAACAGTGCAGTTGTCATTTTTCACATCCTGCCCAAAATGTGTTTTCGCACCTGTGGCACACAATGACGTGGTGGTGGCTATGGGAAATCAACTTTTGGGACAGATTAACAAAATCACAGTGCCACTGTTCAAGAGGGGAGGTCCCAAAATGCTTATATTGAAAATGTGGTTTAAATTACCCCACAAATAATTGTGTTACGGACATGCATTGCCCAGTTTCTATGCATGCTCATGACTTAAATTTTTCATATTTTCACTTCGGATTTACAACGTTGCCATTTTTCTCACCTACTCATGAACAATGCAGTTGTCATTTGTCACATCCTGCCCAAAATATGTTTTTATACTGCAGTCTCTGTGCAAAATCACCTTTCAACTAACAAACTGATAGTGCCACTCTTCATGAGGTGGGCTCACAAAAAGCCCATGTTGAAAATTTGACGTGAAAATACCAACAAATGCCTACAGCATTAGGGTTTCCAACTGTAACACCCCACCCTGTAGAGACTAACAGGCGACAGGGTGTGACTTGGGATCATCAGCTGTAATGCTCATGCCATTCCACCCCAACCCCCCATCCTGCAGCCACTGACAGGCATCGAGGTGTGCCTTGGAGTGCTCAGCCCAACGTTCAGCCCATTCTCCTATACTGCACCCATCTCACCGTATTCCCTTATGGAGTGGGGTAAGTATAAGGCCCAAAGACCCCAAACCACACCACCACACTTGTCAGTGTCTACAGGGTAGGGTGAGGTGAAATGACATGAATGTTATAGCTGATGACCCAAAGGCACACCCCAACACCTGTCAGTCTCTGCAGGGTGGGGGTGAGGTTGGCATCACTTCAGTACTTCACTGCCATTCCTATTATGTGTCTCTAACTCCTGTACTACCAGTGCCAAGGCCAGCAAGACAACATTATGCATTGACAAATGTTTGTTAGGACTGCAGTGGGTGTAGTCATGCAGATCTTTTATGATCACTTTGAAAAAGGACTCCACATTTCTTCCGAATGAGCAACATGTTGGATTGTATCACAGTCGCCTCTGCATCTGTGAAGCAGTCCACCCATCTTGCCCCTGCTGACTACTGCACTGCATTGCACTATTTCACAGTGATGGTGGAACATGCTACACTTGGTCATGTCCAAGATGGCTACTGCATTGTACTGCACTATTTCACAGTGATGGTGGAACATGCTGCACTCAGTCATATCCTAGATGGCTACCGCACTGTACTGTGCATGCTCTAGCAGTTGAGCATGTGCAGTAGCATGCGGTGGCCATCCTGGTTAAGATGGAGTGGGCTGTGACCTTATATATTTATATATTTTTTATATTTATAGACATTCCCCTCACCCGACTCTCCCTCTCACCCCCTCCAAAACATACCCATGACACTGGAGGTGCCCAATCCCCCAGTGTCGCAATCAGGGATCTTCTGTCTTTTTCCTGACACTGGGGGTGCCTAGTCCCTCAGATCAGGGACTGTCAGTCCTTTTTCTTTCTTTTTTTATCTGTAAAAAAAAAAAAGTCCATTGATTTCTTCCCTCACATGACTGTGACACTGAGGGTGCCCAGTCCCCAGTGTCATGATCAGGGATCATCAGTGTCTCTTTCTTTTTTGCTTTCACCTGTAAAGAAAAATGATTGATGTCTTTTGCAGCCTTTCCTTACCCCCCCAACCCTCCTCATTGAGCATCCACCACTCTGCAACTCCCCCAAGCCCTTACTTGCCCATTAGGGGTCCAACACCTTAGTCTTCTCTGGACCGCAGACACATCTTCAGTCTTCAAAGCTTGGCAGTGAACTGAAGTAACAGGTATGCAGTTCAATGTATTTCAATATGATTTTAAACTTAGTGCCATAACATGGGCATTTTTACATATCTTTGGCCCACATTTTTAACATGCCTTCTTTGGGACCCCATCTCATGAACAATGTCCTATTGTTAGGCAGATCTGTCCCAAAAGGTGAGTTTGCAGTCCCTACATGAAATCACCGTTTGGGCTGGAGTTGAATTTATTTTCTGCCCTTGTTCATGAGGTGGGGTCATAAGAAAACTATGTTGAAAATTTGGTGCAAAAATATTAAAAAACAACCAAGTTATGAGCCTATGTTGTAACTCTGGTAATTTTTAATATTCTTACCCCAAATTTACATCATGGCCATATCTTTGCAGCACCTCATGAATGTGACAGCTGTCATTTTATGTTGAAAATTTGGTGTAAAAATATTGAAAAACAACTAAGTTATGAGCCAATGTTGATTTTTGCAAATGCGGGATCATGACTCTAGTACTTTTTAGTATTGTTACCAAAATTTACAACATAGCCATATCTTTACAGCACCTCATGATTGTGATTGCTGTCATGTATCAAATCCTGTCCAAAATGGTTTTTTTTTACATCCTGAAAAGTGATTTTGTGGTCCTTGCATGAATTCACCATTCAGGCACCAGTTGAAAATTGTCTCTGCCCTTGTTCATGAGGTGGGGTCATAAGAAAACTATGTTGAAAATTTGGTGCAAAATATTAAAAAACAACCAATTTATGAGCCTATGTTGTAACTCTGGTAATTTTTATGTTTGCTTGCACGCATGTGCAAGAAACATAGTGCCATCATCGGAGATTTCGGAGGTGTGTCACCTCCTCCTCCAATTCAGGCAGTGTGCTGGCAGGCATGGCCCCTGTAAGCCAATGCATTTTGGAGCTGTCTGTAACACGCTCCAAAATGCAGTGGCATCCCAGTTGAAAGGGAAGGCTGCAACGAGTGAGCAGCGATAAGCCGCGCTCAGCCCCCCAGCCGCAGGTGTGCGCGCCCCCCGCACACAGTGTATAGCCGATGGGGTGCCCAATCCCCATTGGCTGAGCTGCATCATCTCCTCTCCCCCCTCCCAGTAGTTGGTTCCACGCTGGGAGCCCACTCCAGCGTGGCAATCAGTCATTTTGCCGACGGGGGTGCCCAATTCCCCGTCGGCTGAACGCCCCCCCAAAGTCCTTGTGCCACACTGGGAGCCCACCCCAGTGTGGCAAATGGTCCCACAACGCCTTTTTATTTTTTACCTGTAAGAAAAAACGGTCCAGCCAGTGCGTCTCCCAACCCCCTCCCACAACCCGCACCCACCCACTGCGCACCCAGCCTCCCCACCCCCACCCCATACTTACCTCCGGACTCCGGCACGACAATCTTCGGTGGACCGGGAACACGTCTGCACTCTTCAAAGCCGACCGCGAACTGAGGAAATGCCGGTAAGCTGTATAATGGGCTAGATAGGAGGGGTTCAACTTTATTGCATATCTCAGCCATTTTGGGAATTTTTGCACCAAATTTTCAACATGGGGTTTTTGGGACCCCTTCTCTTGAATGATGTCACTGTCATGGCGTTATTCGGGCCGAAGGTGATTTAGCGCAGTGACTGCGCGGTGGCATTCTGAAATCGCCCTTCGGGCCTGAAGGCGCCATGACAGTGACATCATTCATGAAGGGGCCCTAACCATGTTGAAAATTTGGTGCCAAAATTCAAAAAAATGACTGTTTAACGAGCGTCGCTATGCGAGTTCCTACGAGGTCGAAGTTCTAAATTTCAATATTTTCACTCCAGATTTTCAACATTGCCATTTCACCACACTTTCTTATGAGTAGTACAGCTGTCATTTTTCACACCTCACCCAAAATGTGTTTCTGCCCATGGTGCAGAATGGCGCAGTCATGTCGTGCAGATCAATGTAGGGACAAATTAAGAAAATCACAGTGACACTGTTCATGAGCAGAGGTCTTGGAAATGGCTATGTTGAAAATTTGGTGAAAAAATTCCTAAAATGACTGTTTCGCGTCGTTGCGCCCAGTTCTCGCGTGCTCATAGGTTTTAATTTTCAATATTTCCACTCCAGATTTTCAACATTGCCATTTTCCCACCTTCTTATGAGTAGTACAGCTGTCATTTTACATCTCACCAAAACGTGTTTCCGCCATGATAGCGCACAATGGCGCAGTCGTTATCTTGAACTCAGTGTATAGGGCACATTAGAAAATCACAGTGTCACTGTTCATGAGCAGAGATCTTAAAATGGCAATGTTGAAAATTTGGTGACAGAATTCCTAAAATGACTGTTTCACAGTGTCGTTGCACAATTCCCACCATGCCTTACGTGAGGTTTGCGATTTTCAATATTTCAACTCCAGATTTCCAACATTGCCATTTTCCACACCTCCTTATGAGGCAGTACAGCTGTCATTTTCACATCCTGCCCAAAACGTGTTTCCGCCCATGTAGCGCACAATGGCGCAGTCGGTGTGCAAACTCAATGTATGGGACACATTAACAAAACCACAGTGACACTGTTCATGAGCAGAGGTCTTAAAATGGCTATGTTGAAAATTTGGTGAAAAAATTCCTAAAAATTACTTTTACGAGCGTGCGTTGCACAGTTACTATGCATGCTCGTAAGTTTGCAAATTTAATATTTTCACTCTAGATTTTCAACATGACCATTTTATTAAACTTCCTTATGAACAGTACAGTTGCAATTTTTCATATGTTACCCAAAATGTGTTATCGGACGTGTAGCGCACAATGGTGCTGTTGGTGTGCGAAAGCAATGTTTAGGACAGATTAAGAAAATCACAGTTACACTATTCATGAGCAGAGGTCTTAAAATGGCTATGTTGAAAATTTGGTGACAAAAGTCCATAAAATGACTGTATTACTGAATGAGCATTGTGCAGTTTCCACGCATCCTCGTTAGTTCATGACTTTGTAATATTTTCAGTCCAGATTTTCTCTAGTGGCATTTTCAACACTTCCTTATGAACAGTACAGCTGCCATTTTTCACAACATGGCGAAGTGTGTTTTACACTTTCAGTGCAGAGATGTGTGGTCGCTGTGGGAAATCATTGTTCGGCACAGATAAAGAAAATCACAGTGACACTGATCATGATCGGAGGCACCAAAATGCCTGAGTTGACAATCTGCTATAAAAAATCCCCAACCTAATTATATAACGAGTGTGCGTTGCACAGTTTCTATATACGCTCGTGACTTCACCATTTTTTTAAATATTTTTACTACACATTTGCAACATAGCCATTTTTACACCTCCCCATGAGAAAGAGTACAGCTGTCATTTTTTACATCCTGTTCGGAATATTTTTGCACCTGTGGTGCTAAATGCCGTAGTCACTGTGCATAAGCAGCTTTCGGCTACCAAACTGATATTCCCCCTGTTCATGAGGTGGGGTCACAAAACAAACATGTTGAAAATTTGGAGTTAAAATACCAATGAATGCCTGAGGTATTAGACTTTTCAACTAAATTGCCCAACCCTATAGAGAATGACAGGAATCAGGGGTGTGACTTGGGATTCTTGCCTGTGATGCTCATACTATTCCACACCCTGCAGTCACTGAGAGGCATCGAGGTATGCCTTGGACTCTTCGACCCCAAACTTCACCCCATTCTCCTATATCGCACCCATCTCACCGTATTTCCTAATGAAATGGGGTGTGCATAAGGGCCAAAGACCCCAAGGAACACGTGACACTTGTCAGTCTCTGCAGAGTGGGGTGTGGTGAAATGGCGTGGCCGTTATGCCTGACGACCCAAATGCACACCCCAATGCCTGTCACTCTCTGCAGGGTGGTGGTGGGGTTGGCTTCAGTTCAATACTTCACTTCCATTCCTATTACGCAGCTCTGTAACTTCTACACTACCACTGCCAATGCCAGCAAGCAAACATTCGGCATTGACAAATGCTTGTTAATATTCTTACCCAAAATTTACATCATGGCCATATCTTTGCAGCACCTCATGAATGTGACAGCTGTCATTTTTCCAATCCTGGCCAGTATATGTTGTTTTTTTTTTTTTACATCCTGAAAGGTAATTTTACGGTTCCTGCACAAAATCACCTTTCAGCTAGGAGTTAAACATTTTCTCTGCCCTTGTTAATGAGGTGAGGTCTTAAGAAGGCTAAGTTGGAAATTTGGTTTAAAGAGCAGGTGTTTACCGGTATTTTATTTATTGTAGTTTGGTGTGTTAGTAGTTACTTTATACTTTTATAATAAAATATGTGTCTGGCAGTAAAACTAGTAGGTTTTCACCTTTTATTTCACACTGCTAGTAAAAAAGAATTCAGTGGAATCTTGCTATTGTGATATCAGAAACTGCCAGCTACTTTGGAGCACAATATATTTCAGTGAGAAACTGAATATATGTTTCTATCTTTTTCAAAAGAAACAGATACTTCTTTCTGCAACAAACTTAGACTTTCATATGCTTACACTACTGTGGTCCATTTGTATGATTTTACAAGTTTTAAAACAATAATTGTCTTCCTTTTTTTCCTCCCCAGCTCAAATCTGGTTATGAAGACAATGTTACCAGTTATATTCTAAAAAAAGTTCACAGGTTATCAAAAGTCACATATTTCTGGGGCCATCCCACTGGCACAGCAGTTGGGCTACCGCTCACAGTGTCAGTGACCCAGGTTCAGGAATGGACTCAAGCTGCTGGAGGGTCAGCTGGGGGGGGAGGAGGATTGAGCACCCAGAGGCTGCTCTCTTTCTCCAGGATGGGGTGGGATGCATGTCCCACCGCTCTACCATCACCTGGGTGACCACGGGTGAAGGTGCAGCGGGACTGCAGAAAGAAGGAAGGGGAAACATTGGCCAGGGGCTGGAGTGCTTGCATGTCTCGATGTGCACTGCCCCATGGCTCCCGTAGCATGCTGATGTTCCATGGTAGAGGCCAGAAAAACAGAAAACCCCCATAATGCTCCCTGTAGATGGAGCTCTAGGCCCCGATCCCAGTGCCCCTACCAGTGCCTGATGACAGCATCTCCCCAATGAAAGACAGACATGTTGGGACAGTAAGGGGTGGTCCCATCCCATACTTGCCTGGGGGGTACAACCAAGGCAATGTGGGGGGATGGACTGAACCTGGCATGATGAGAAGGGATGTACAAGGCCACAAAGGATTCTACCAAAGAAAGTGAAGCAAGGCGGTGAGAAGGGGGAGCATAAAGAAAGAATATAAAAAAAGTCACATATTTCTATTAAATATGTAATATTTTGTGGTAGAAAGTGTTATTTTGCTATAAAAATCTGAAAAACAGGTATGAAGTTTTCCATTGAAATATACTGCCAGCCTTGCCAGTAAAGATTTTCTGAAATCACAATACAAGAATTCCATTGCATTCTCTTTTACAGTTGTGGGCAGAGCCTGCAGTCGCCATGCTGTAGCTGGAAAAATGGGATACCAAAGCATACATTTTTGGAGTTTTCAGTGCATCCTTCCACATCTGCAAATCACTACGCCTGTCTGTTTTGCAGTGAGATTCCCAAGCCTCTATGCAGATCTCTAAGCACATTTGCATGCATAACAAACAAATCTTAATATGTGGAAAACTATACTGGCTACCCCAAAAACAACCAGCAGCAAAGTTGTTCAGGACAAAAAGACATTTGCAATGAGAATTGTCACTAAGTCACTCCTTATATTTTTCTAAATGTAGCTGTTTACTTAATTTTATTATCGTATTGTTATAAAACACACTTTGAATGACTATATTGTAAAGACTATAAGGAGTTCAGCTTAGTGACTAACCTTATTGTAAAGGTATTTTGTTCTGAACAACTTTGCTGCTGGTTGTGTATGTGTAACTGGTATGGTTTTCAAGATGTTTGGCATGTGTGAAAATGTGTGCGAATGCAGTGCAGAGCAGCAGGAACTGCTTTTTCACCATGAGCCAACACAATAGCAGTCATGCCAAACAAATGTAAATATCTTAAAAAACATACCAGCTGCATATGTACAACCAGCAGCAAAGCCGTTTAGGATAAAGAGACTTTTACAATGAGGGTAGTCACTAAGCTGTACTCCAATTAATTTTTAATATACAGACATTTGAGTACCAAACATTTTTTTCAATCTCACACTTTTAACAGCTATATTTTGTAGACTGTAACGAGTTCAGTTTAGTGAATACCCTCATTGTAAATGTCATTGTTTCCTGAACAGCTTTGCTGCTGGTTGTGTATATGCAGCCGGTATGGTTTATAGGATATTTACGTTTGTTTGGAATGTGCAATCATGTGCAGCAGAGCAGCAGAACTATTTTTGTTTTGCCCAAAGCAAACACAGTCACAGGCATACCAAGCAAATGTAGATATCCTGAAATCCATACTAGTCACACACACACACACACACACACACACACACACACACACACTCCCAGCAGCTAAGTTGTTTAGGACAAAACGACCTTTATAATGAGGGTATTCACTAAACAGAAATCTTCATGGTTTGTAAAATATATCCATATTTATAAAAATATATCATATTTACCAATGAATATTCTAACTTTGCAACTCTATTTTCCAACCATAAATGCCATTTAATAGTACTTTCAACATTTTCAGAGTTTGAAGTCAGTCAAACTATAAAAAAATGAATTAGTCTGACCTTAAACACCATGTTTGTCTTTGAAACAAAAATAGAACAAGCATATGTCAATGCCAAATGTTTGCTTGCTTGTATAGGCATTGGTAGTGCAGGAGGTAGAGGGACGCATGATAAGAATGGCAGAAAAGTATTGATGTTGTGTATGTGAATGAGTACAGAAATACATAGCCATATAGAGAGTAAGATCTGGAACTCATTGTCAAGATTTTCACTCAGGCCAATAAACGACTGTAGACATACCCAGCTGGCTTTCACTCAGGTCTGGAAATGTCTGAGGAAGTCAACAGTTTTTACTGAAATATCAAAAACAAACTGAAATGCTTAGAATTGATTGCTCAGCACCGTTAGCTAATTTGGCACTGAACAACTCTGCTGCTCATACTTTGTGTGTACCACTTATAGTTTAGGAGGTATTCACATTTGTTTATGGTGCGGTGTGTATGGTTGACTTTTTCCCTCAAGCCTCACTAAAGCACCTTGAATAAAAAATCAGATACATGTTTTATATTAGAAATATTGCTTTTTAGTACAAAATCACTTTAGTACCTGCTTCTAATGTGTGGGTACTTAATTTGGTGTTGATATGTTACATATTTCACCCCCAAAATGGTTTACATTGCCTTGTTTATTTAAAGAAACAACAAACGTTTTTGGTATTTCTGCTAGTATATAAAAAAACAGAATTTCTTAGAATTCATTGCATAGCATTGTTGCAAAGGTAATTTTGTGCTGAACAACTTTGCCACTCATACCTTGTTCAAGCAGTATTTACATTTATCTATGGCATGGTGATCATCACTTCATTTTACTTAGGGAGGCCCAGGATGCAGTGTTAAGAGTATACAGGGCAGAAGGGGTGGAACTCGCAATGAACTGCTGTGGAGTGAATGAGTTAACTCATTACTTCCAATAGAGTCTTTTGAAGTCTTAACCCCTTGCTGTGCGCTAAGTGATATCAGCCCAGAATTCCTTTATGTTCTAATTCTCTTGGCAACCTAAGGGTTAACCATCCACTGTTTAACATGGAATAAAATGGCCTCCCAGATAAGAATGGCTGTGGTGTCCAGCTCTGCTGTGCTAATTATACAAATCTGCCCAAGCCATTTCTGGTGTAGAAAGATTGGTCCAGCCTCCAGTGTCCACACTGTGTGCATGTGAAATACACATGAATGGAATGCTGGACCAATCCCTGTATTAACTGGGCTGCAAGTTTCAGGGTCTGTCAGCTTGAGCTGATTGTCACTGACTGATGCTGACCCCTGCAAGTTTTACAACATGCATCTGGCATGTGACTCCCACCTTCCCCTAGTGTCTGCTGTTTGGTAGGAGGTTTGTGTACTTATGCAAATAACTGCTATGATGAAGCAGTCCCTGACTGCAGTGGAACATTTGATTCAGCTTCACAAAGTTCCTGCCCACTGCAGTCTGACTGCTGTCATAGACAGCTTGCAGACTCATTCGTGTATCAGAGACTCATCCACCAAAACTTGCCCTACATTGACCAGGACAGTGATGCACCTCTCCAATGCCAAGTACTGTCTCAAGATGTTTCTTGTGCATGCGCACAAGCAAACATCAAAACATAAAAATGCTGGTGCACTACTTTTCCTTCCTGCAACTGCAGAAATGACAGCGGTGGCACTGACTTAACTTCACCTGCCTGAGTATTGCGCATGCATGGTCATGTCAGTGCTGCTGTGTTGCACACAGCTGACTCTGGGGCAAACCACGCATGTGTGAGTATCATGCATGCGTAGTACTGTAATCACTGCAGTATAGGTTATGGCTGACTCTGGTGTGACGAGAGAACTGCATATTCTTTTCAATGCTCTTGTTGCCCCTAAAAGCTCTCCAAAGCCATATTGGCTAAGATCAGAACTTGTTGCTAGTAGTTGGCAAAATGCAAATAAAATGATGAAAAGGTAGCTAAAGAAACAAATAAAAGCAAAAAAAAAAAAAAAGGAATACAGAGGTGGCTAAAGGCCCCTAACCTTCTTTCTTTAAGATTTATTCCCTTACTAAGCACCTGGAGCAGGATTTTCAAAAGAAGGTGCAGGACTTGTGACATGCCTTGTACCAGGGGGCTTTGGAATTGTTGGTGCACCTAACCCCTTTCCTGTAACTGCACTAGAATTTCCAATCTCGGATGCAATTGCAACAGTTTCCCTGATGTATGGCAGCTTGCATCAAATATCTGGCACAAGCTCCGTATCTGAGGTTCAGGAAAGTGGCACAGGCTAGACCACAAAATTCTTGTTTAAGGACCTGTGGATGGCGCAAGGGTTAAAAACTCCTGCGTGCATCTGTTGCATGCTTCAAGCCCCATGCACTGTATGTTTGGCACATGGGTGGGGCTTGCGGCATCTGAGAAGGCATAAAATCCTGCCTCTGCTCTTTAAAAACATTGAAAAATAAAAAGGCTATGAGCCTACACTGATTTTTGCAAATGCAGACTCATGAGTTTGGTAATATTCAGTATTTTTACCCCAACTTTTCAACATAGCCATGTCTTTACAGCACCTCATGAATGTGACAGCTGTTATTTTTCAGCTCCTGCCCAAAATGTGTTTTTGCATCCCGAAAGTCAATGTTGCGGTCCCTGCGCAAAAATGTTTTTAAGCCAGGAGTCGAACATTTTGTCTGCCTGTCTTCATGAGGCAGGGTAATGTAACACCCCCCCCCCAATAATCCAACTCACCTGAGCTGCACCGGCGGGACCGGGGGCTCAACAGTACCTCCCCGAAGGGCTGGGCCTGAGTCCTTACCAGTAGTTTCTGTGGTGCCTCAGTGCCTCCATCTGGGCCCCCTGTGGGTAGAAGAGGTTAGAACGTTTCCCTAGGATAAGTAATGGTCTTCCCTCTAACAACTACCCAGGATGACCCACCAGACCCACAATCACTCCCACAATGGTTTTACACACACAGCCGATGAAACAGATGAACAATAAAAATCCAGTTTATTACTACAAGCTAATACAAAGGAGGTGGGGGCTACTCCTCCAAACCCTCCTGGTTACCTAACATTCACTTATCCCTACTTCCCCCCTGTCCCCTGTGTGCACCCAGACCAGTCACAGTTAGTGGGTACCTCATGGTCCCTTAGTCTGCAGGCCTGCTGTTTACCATTGGGGCCCTTACACACTCACACAAGTTCCAAGAAAACAAAGATAAACAGGTGTAGAGGACAGTTCACTCCTGACCCTCCTGGCAAAGAAAACAATGGTCTCCCCTGAGCTGCAGCTCGGGGTACTCACAGTGCCCAGAGAGGGCAATGACCTCTGCAGTCCACAGCATGTCGTCTCCCATGAAACGGGTGGTGTGGTTCTTCACCTGCCTGGCCTTTCCAGCTTCACCTGCAGACCTTTGTATATGGCTTTCACCAAGGCAGGCCTGTTGGTCGCTCTCTCCACGGTTCCTCTGATCTTTGCAATGGGGGGGGGTCACAGCAGTTCAACTCTCCCGGTACCTTTTTAGTTTCCCCAGCTTCTCCCCTGGCAGGAAGATCTGTCCCTGATGCAGCAGCCTCCCAGACACCCCAGGCTGGAGGTCATAGTACCTTCAGTCCAAACAGTCTGCCCCCCAGTACTTTTGAGCAACCAACCTGAGGGGCCCTCCTGCACAGCCCCAGTGGCTGTCTGGCTCCTTCCTGTTCCTTTTGATTGAAAGGGAGGAGAGAGGGGGTGGAGAGGGATGCAGCCCCAGAGCCTTTGCCAGTCAAAACCACCAAAACAGCCCTCTGGTTTCCTTTGGGGGGCCTGCGATTCCCTTTCCTCCTGCTCTCTCTCACTCTCTCTCTCCAGTCCTGTCATTACTCCATCCTTTTCTTCTTCCTGCAGTGGGGAGGGGTAGCCAAAGCCTTCTATGCATGCAGGCAGTCTTTCTCCTGTCTTGCTTTTTTGGAGGATAGAGCTGTATTTTCTCTTTGTAGGAATCCAAAACAAGTAGCATGCACTTTTCTAGCTAGACACCTGGCTCATAATTAGCACCAATAATAATCACAGTCACAGCTAGGCTTGCATCAGGTCCAGCCACATCATTGGACCAGGCGCGAGTACTTCCAGGACAGTGGAAGCCCCCTGCCCACCTTACATAAGCGCCAGGCTGGGAGGGCTTACACATTCCCCTGGCAGGAAACTTGGCATCCTGATAAGCCCCTCTGGAAAACCCATGACCAACAATAGGCACGTTACTGATTCTACCCATGGTCCCTAACTAGTACCAGCAACCATCGGATCCCCAAACTAGCTCGGATAGGTCGGATCATGGTAGCATACTATATGAAGGTTAGAGGGGGTGGGCACCTACATGCCTCCACAACTCCCCCAGAGCAACACACCGGAGGATGGAGAGCTGGCACTACAGACTGGAGGAGAACATCAAGGGGCATATTTGTGGACTCACCTAGGGATTCGTATGTGAGCTTCATGGTTGGCCGGCCAGATCTGTGGGACAAGGCATCAGCTGGCACTGGGACTGGGGCAGGGGGCGCAGTCAGTCCGTTAAGGCCTTGGTCTATCATCCTCCCTCCAGGCAATCCCTGTACTTCTACACTGTCGGGGATTTGGTCTGGAACCTAGGCAGAGTCTGTAATGGAAGGCGACTCTATATCTAATGGAGGCAGTCACGCTGGCGAGCCCCCTTGCCCTTGCCTCCCTAAAACCCGCTCCAGGTGTGGCCCGGATGCCGGGACTGGGAGTAGGCCTCAGGGACAAAGAGCAGGGCCTTGGGGTCCAGGTAGATCAGGGGTTCCAAGTGGCTGAAGCTGGTGGAGGGGGCGGGGGTCCCGCAGGACCCTTCCTAGCAGGGGAGGGAGGGAGCCATCGGGCCCCATTCCCCACTGTAAACAAAAGGAGTCCCCCTCATCTCCCCCTCACTCACCTCACTGGAGGAGTCCTGGGGCCCCACAGAGGGCTTTCTGGTATCCAAAGCAGGGCCCACAGTGAAGTGTCCCTGGGTGGGGAAAACACCCATCCTGCCGTTTACGCAGAGGTAGGTGCAGAGTTAAGGAGAGACACTGCAGACTGAGTGAGGACGTTTTCTTGTTTACAGGTTAAACAAACAAAAAAAACTTTGCGGGAAGGTTTTCCTTTTTAGCAGGTACATTCAGCATGCCGGGGTGGTCTGCCAGTGTGCTACCTGGGTGTTTGTTGACTGGAGCCGACAGGGATTGGGGACCCCAGTCAGCCATACTGTGTGCTTGGGAGGAGCACATGAGCCAAGGGGGATTGCATACCCCCCTACACATAACAAATGGGTGGGGCATCATACTGATGAGCATTGGGCCATGCCATCAGCAAATGAACTGGGGAGGGGGTATGCTGGCAGGGGGATTGGGCACCCCCCCATCAGCTTTAACAGGGACTGTGAGAGGTGGTGGCTGTCCGTCAGCTTCATGAAGACTGTGAGGGGTGGTGGCTGTCCGTTGGCTTCATGAAGACTGTGAGAGGTGGTGGCTGTCTGTCAGCTTCATGGAGACTGTGAGAGGCAGACGGAGAAGCCGTTGGCATGTTTCTTGAAAGGAGACACGAGATAATGTAGCTGTAATGGGTTGCTGCAGTCAGGGACCGCCCCGCAAACACAGCCGATTATTGATGACAGGGCGCTCCCTGACTGCAGCGGCCAGTTTGTTTCAAGTTGATGGCAAGCTACACTACTGCTGTCATGGACAGCATGATGCTCTATTGGCGCCACACAGACCAGCCCCAAAATGGGCAGCCTGCACTGGCAACACAACAACACTGCCGCACCTCCATAACTCACTACTGCAGCAAGCTACCCCGATATGTTTCTTGCACATGCATGCAAGCAAACATTTATTTATTTTATTTGACAGACTTTAGGATTACAACCTTTGAGTCGGGGACTCATTTACAAAGGCTCCTTGTCAGAAAAAAACAAATACAAACACTTAATACATATACACATAGAATGGGAGCTAAAGGTTACAGCTTTCTCAGTTATACGATATTGCAGAATCAAGATCAGCTTGATTGTGATCAACATAAAAAGTGAGTTTTCATCTAGAAATAATATGTTGCACAAAGGAAGGACAGTGTCTCTTAAATGGATTACTGAAAAGTACATGTCTTTGAAAGCAGTGTAAACAAATGAAGCAACCATATGAAATTTTACACATTCAGTGCTAACACCCTAAAATTGTAAGGTTATGCCTGTGGTTCAATGGGCAGTTCATCAGTGTCACTTCCCCATCAGGCCTTGAAAGGCAACTCCTCCTGGACTGTTTTGCAGGATTCGTTTCTTCATTCTGGCTGGAAGCGCTGCTCTTCCTGTCTCCTGAAGAGTTTTCATGTGTGCCTCTGGTCACCTCTGGCCACCGGATTCCTCCATCCTTTTCTTGTTTTGCAACGTTTTTTTGCAGCTCATCCCCTTCTGCTCGGCTCTCCAATCTGTGGTGTTGCGGCCTTCCTTTCACTGCCACAGTTACTTTGAAAGGCCTCCCTCAGCTGTGCCTCGCTCTTCCAGTCCCTTGTGCCTCTTCGATAACCACCTCAGATGGTGGCTCTGCTGCTCTCTCCCAGCATCTTGTCTCTCTCCCAGTCTCTGCGCTGCCATTCCTCTTGGAGCTCACTGTCAACAGCACATCACTTCTTGGCCTTTCCTCCTCATCTGGTGGGCTGCTCTCCAGTTGTCCATGGCTCTGTTCTTCTGGTGTCCCTTCCATTTCCTCCTTCTGCTCCCGGTTCACTTCCTCGACTCTCAGTTTTTTCTCCTACTCTTGCTTTCTCCCTTCATCCCCATTTTGCCAGTTTCCCACCTCTCTGCCTCTGCCGCACTCTCTGCCGTGCCTGAAAAAAGTATTCCAATCAGTGCACCAACCCAGTTACCAAATGAATAAATAAATAATAAAGCAGAGCTGGAGCATCACGGCAAGGTGTGCAATCCTTTGCATCCATTTCCTAAAAATAATGCTATAGAGTAGAATAGGGTGACCTGCAACAGCACTGTAGTTGCCGTTGGAGCAAATTGACCAGACAGAAGTTCACACTATATTGAATAAAGAAATCTGCTTCTCACCTGACCTAAACCAGCTTTATTCAACAGGGGTCCAGTCCATTGGTTGCACTCCCCTACAGTACCCAACCTCTGCAGTGCTTCGCAAGCATACACCATTTAATTGATATATCAGTCCCACCACCATCCTTTCATACCACCTCATGCAATATGAAACCCCAGACCCTGAGAAGTCAAGAACCCCCAAATTGCAAATTGATTAAAAGAAGACTCAGTGGGTGTCACTCATGATTTCTGAAAAAAAAAATGAACAGCTCATCATTTGCAATAACTCCTCAGTTATAGGGACTTGTTCAAAGCATTTGTTCTCTGCTATTTCACTTGATTTTCAGGCCCCAGATACCTTGTGTTCACCTGTTCCTGCCATGACCAAGCATAGCACTGTCAGGACCCTCCAAGACCATGCTAGCAAGCAAACAAGCAAGCAAACTTTATTTATGTAGCACCTTTCACAATCAAGGCACTGCACACAGTATAAGTTACAAAAAAGGAACTCTTTAAAAAAGAGCTGAAAACTTATCTGTGGAGCATGGCTTTTTTAGATAATTAATTATTTATTAATGCTCTGGATTTTATTATTATATATTTTATCTTGTGGCATGCTGATTTTATGTATATGTTTGTGTATGTAATGATTGAATTGTTAAATTGTTCAGCACCTTGATATATTGAAAGGTGCTATATAAATAAAATTATTATTATTATTTATTATTATTACAATAAAACTGTATTAGTAAAATTTTAAAATCAGTCAATAGAATAACACTTAATTAGGAAAAGCCATAGAGAATAAATATGTTTTCAGCATTGATTTAAGCTTCTGACGGTCAGGCATTCCCTTAACTGATGAGGTAGAGAATTCCACAGGGTTGGTGCTGCAAATGAAAATGCACCAGCTCTAGATGTTTTAAGATGAACCCTGTGAATCTCTAGCAATCCCTCGTCAGTGGATCGGAGAGGGTGATTAGAGGAGTAGGGAATCAGGAGATCTTTTAGGTAGTTGGGTCCCTGTTCATGTAGGGCTTTAAAGGTAAGCAAGCCTACCTTATAGATGATCCACCACTGAACTGGCAGCCAGTGCAGTTCATGCAGCACAGGCGTAATGTGACTGGTCCTAGAGGTACCAGTCAACAGCCTGGCCGCAGCTTTCTGCACTAGCTGCAGGTGGTGGCTATCAACCCCAGACAGCCCTAGGTAGAGGATATTGTGGTAGTCAAGATGGGTGGTAATGAAGGCATGGATCAATGTTGGAAGGTCACTCGGAGGAATCAAGTGTTTCATCTGAGTGATATTCCTCAAATGGTAAAATGAGAATTTGACCACCACTGACACCTGAGACTTCAGGGTCAGAACATCATCAAAAATAACACCCAGGTTGCATACCTGATCTAAGGTAATGAGCTGAACACCATCAAGCCATAGGCCTGACATAAGCCCAGCTCCAAAACACACCCCCAGATGACCCAGATCCACCACCAACACCTCAGTCTTATCCGGAGTCAATCTCATCCAACTCGAGCTCATCCAGTTTTTGATCTTGGAGAGGCAGCTTTTTAGCACAGGGATTGCATCGTCCTGTCTGGCACAAAGGACTTATACAGCAGAGTATCATCTGCATAGCAGTGAAAACTCAAGCCATATCACCTGATGATATCTCCTAATGGCAGCAAATACACTGCAACAACATGGGTGCCAATATGAAACCCTGCGGTACCCACCAGAACAGGGGGAAGGGGCCAGAGAAATAAATTCTAGTGACTACCCTCTGGGACCTGCCTACAAGGAAAGATTGAAACCATTTGAGGACTCTACCTGACAATCCACAAAGGACCCGCAGGGTATTCAGAAGCACCTCATGGCCCACAGTGTCAAAAGCTGCAAACAGATCAAGAAGGACCAAGATGGTATGAGCCTTACGATCTCTAGCCATTAGGAGGTCATTTAATACCCGAACAAGGGCAGTCTCAGTGCTATGCCTCTTCCTAAAACCAGACTGGAGAGCTTCATAGACATTGTGAGTTACCAAGTGATCATCCAGTTGCAGGGCAGCCACCTTCTCAATAACCTTCCCCACAAAGGAAAGGTTAGAGCCAGTTCGGTAGTTAGCTGGATCGACAGGGCACAGGGAGGGTTTTTTAAGGAGTGGTTGAATAACCACCTCCTTTGGGGGATCTGGAAAGATCCCCCCCCAAGGATCTTCATACAATTTCAGCTAGGATTGGGCAGACGACATCTACACAACCCACTAAAAGGGTAGCAGAGCCCAGATCCAAACTGCAGCAGGCTGGGCACAAGGTCTGGACAATCTTCACAATGTCCATGAATTCTGGTCGGCTGAAATCCGTCCAGACAGACCACGTGCTCACCACCTCCCATAGACCTCTGCAACCCCTCATAGAGAGAGCTGGGTCAATTCCAGAACTGATGCTGGTAACCTTATCTGCAAAGAACCGAGCTAGCCCATCACACACAATTTGTGAAAAAACTGTTCCGGACTGGAGACAGATTAGATTGCACAATCTGTTGACAGTTCGAAAAATTTGAGTCGGTCATTTCTGCGTAGCAGAAATCTCCCTGGACAGGATTTCTGCCTTCTTACAGGTGATTTCTGATCGATAGCCCTTCTAATGTTCCATCAATATAAACCTGTCAGCATCCAGGCCGGATTTCCACCATGCTCTCTCCAACCTGCAACCAATATGCCTCAGCTCCTTCAGGGACCCTTCGTACCAAGGTGACCTTGGGTGAAGAGTGAGTGGTAGAACAAGAACAGGAGCAATCAAGTCCAAAGCCTCTCCCACTGCCTTGTTAGAGGCTAGTACGAGATCCCCTGGACTTGTGCTTTCACCCAGCAATCCTAATAGGTCCAACACCGCCGATAGACTATATGGGGTAACTCCCCTTAAAGGGCGGTACCGGACCATCTTCAAAGGGGCAGGTCAGTTTAGGGGGGCCCAGAAACTGAACCCTATGGTGTGATGGTCAGACCAACTGACTAGTTCCACCCCCACGTCAGTAATCTCCATCCCCAGGAGGAAAAGCAGATCCAGCTAGTGACCCCCTATATGAGTAGAGGAGGTAACTACCTGTGTAAGGCCCAGCATTGTCATTAGCTGGAGGAGATTTTGACCAAACTGCGAGAATTCATCATCGACCCAGGCATTGAAGTCCCCCAGAATTATTCATCTGGGAGAATCCAACACCATGTTGATGAAAAAGTCCGCAATCTCCTGCTGGAATAAACCCCCATTACCAGGTGGATGGTAAATGAGAAGTATCCCACAACCTACACCCTCATCCATGATATACTTGAAGGACCTAGTGGTCCCCCACTGAAACATCGACAAGGCCAAGTTCAGTCTTAAAAAAGATGGCTACACCCCCACCCCTACAATCCAGCCTCAGGCAGTGAAACACTGAGAACATGGCTGGTAATGCAGAGGCCAATACTGGGCCTGCATTTTCATCCAGTCAGGTCTCGGTGATACATGCCAAGTCCACTGTTTCAACAAGATCAGCTATAATAGCTGTCTTGTTTTTGATGGATCTAGCATTACATAATACCACCAGGGTTAGATGAGATACTGGGAAAGACCTCAACTCCTGACCAAATGCTCATCAAATGCTGGGTCCTTTGGTATGGAAACAAGACAGGGATAACCCCTGTCCTGGCACCATTTTGCCCCAGGGTGTCGCCTTCTCCCCACCACCCCAATACGTGCCCCCCCTTTCCATTTCCCCACCAGGCCTGGCCCTGTCCCCTTTCTGATGCCTCCAAGCCATTCTAAGGGACTGGCAACATTTATAAGTCTGTAGTGGTAGAAAGGGGCAGTGAAGGTGGCACAGTTCCCTGAGCCTGGTGGGGGAATACTGCCTGACCATCTTTGGACCCTCCCTACACATACTAATCTCCAATCTATCAACACACACCAAAAACGTAAGACCCAATGCACCAATACAAATAACCAATAACAAATAAAATTTTTTAATAATACACCCTAGCAGTCTCTCTCACAGATTGGGAAGCGACTTAAACATAGTACCCCAATATAAGAAAAATAATACCACCCACAGCCCCAAAATACCAACCCAAGCTGCTGGCTTTTGTGGAGACTTGCCTCCTCCTGTCCATCTTGGCTGCTGCTGCTCAGGCCAACATTGACAGTAAATCTGCACACAGAGAATGTATGGCTGGCAACGATGAGGGGGGAGAGAAAGGGGGCAGCTAGGAGAGAGTCAGGGTGGAGGGTAGTATCACTGAATGCTAGGAAGCAGGGGAATAAGATGGCAGGGCTGTAGGCACTACTTTCAGAAGGAGAGGTGGACATAGCAGCCATCACTGAGATGTGGGCAACCCAAAACCATGACTGGGACTTGGCCATCCCAGGATTTAAATTATTCAGGAGGGACAGAGAAAAAGGTAAGGGGGGAGTAGCCATTTACATAAGGGAAATGATTGGATGCAGCAGGGAGAAGGGGGAAGAGGGTAGGTCAGAAGTCATTTGGATACAACTCCATGCCCCAAAGGGGGCTAGGGTCCGATTAGAGGTTGTTTATAGACCCCCAACCCAGAAAGATGATGTGGATAGGGAGCTAGGGGAGCAGCTAAGGAGACTCTGTGGTAAAGGGAGCACTGTGGTTTTGGTGGGAGACTTCAATTTACCAAGGGTGGATTGGAGCATCCCAGCCACCACATGCGCCAGGGAGCAGATCCTCCTGGAAGCAATCCAGGATGGCTTCCTGACCCAAAGAGTGACAGAGCCAACAAGGGAAGAAAATATTCTAGACCTGGTCCTGGAGATGGAGAACAAGTCATAGATGTAAGGGTGGAGGAACCTCTGGCAGGTAGTGATCACCACACACTGCGGTTCTCTATCAGTTTGGGTAGAAAAATCCACAATACAAAAACAAAGGTTCTGGACTTCAGAAAGGCAGACTTTGGCAGGATGGGGCAATTAATGAGAACACACATACATGGCATCCACCCTGACATGGATATAGAGCAGAAATGGGTGATCATAAAACTAGGGTTGATTGAATCCACTAAAGCTTGTGGCAAGAGCCAGCAAAAGAAATCAAGGACCAAGCATCCAAGCTGGATGACCAGAGAAGTAATGAAGAAGGTTAAAGATAAAAGAAGGGCCTTCCGAACCTACATGAGAATCAGCAGGGCAGAGAATAGGGAGAACTATGTGAGGAAATCCAGGGAAGTGAGCAGAACAGTCAGGACTACAAAGGCAGCAAGGGAAAGGAAATTAGCACAGAGGATTAAGGAAGGAGAAAATAATTTCTTCAGGTATATCAGGGAAAAGAGGAAGTGCAAGGATCAAATAGTTAGGATCAGGAAAGGCAGTGGGTGGGTAGACAAGGGGGTGGAGAAGGCAAAATTACTTAATGAGTACCTCTGCTCAGTGTTCACAAGGGAGAGGGATGGGCCTGCTCCTGCAGGGAAAGGGGTCGCAGGCATGGGGGGTGAGACAACCACAGACAGGGTCATCATGGTGGAAAGGTTGCTGGGGGGCCTTGGGTCCCTGAGAGTAGACAAGGCATCTGGGACAGACGAGGTACATTCCAGGGTGCTGAGGAAGCTGGCAGAGTCACTGGTGGATCAGTTCAACACCTTGCTAAATACAGTATGTGTGCCCAGAGATTGGAGGGAGGCACACGTGGTACCTCTCGACAAAAGTGGGCCCAAGCATGAACCAGGTAACGACAGACTGGTGAGCCTCACCACAATTGTGGAGAAACTGATGGAATCTACCCTCAAAGAAAGGCTGGTGCAGTTTCTTGTGGAAAATGATCTGAAAGATGACAGACAGCTGGGTTCTTTGCTGGCAGATCCAGTCAAACAAACTTTGTTGATTTTTTGACTGGGTCAAGAGGGTATTGAACGAAGAACATGTGGTAGATGTAGTGTACCTGGATTTCAGCAAGGCCTTCGATTCAGAGCCACATGAAAAACTGACCTGCAAGTTGAGGAGTCTTGGTATAGGGTGGAAGCTAGCCCAATGGGTTGAAAACTGGCTGAGAGACAGGCAAGAGAGGGTAGTTGTGGGGGGAGAAGCATCAGAGCCCAGGGCAGTGACAAGTGGTGTCCCACAGGGATCAGTACTGGGACCAGTCCTGTTAACATTTTCATCGTAGACATGGCGGTTGGAATCAAGAATAAGATCAGCCTCTTCACCGGTGACACCAAGATCTGTGCTGAGGTGGATGGGACGGAGGGTGGCAAATTACTGCAGGAGGACTTGGCAAGACTCGAGGAGTGGTCGCACACCCGGCAACTTGGTTTCAACACCAAGTATTGCAAGGTGATGCATTTCGGAGCCAAAAACCCAGGATACAACTACTGGATAGATGGTATCAAACTGTCCACATCCAACGAGGAGAAGGATCTAGGGGTGCTGATGACTGGGGAATCAAACCACTTTGCCCAGTGTAGGAAGGCAGCGGTTAAGGCTAACAGGATGCTTGGGGGATTACATCCAGATGTAGCTAAGTCATATTGTCCCTGTTCAGGTCCCTGGTGAGGCCGCACTTGGAGTACTGCATGCAGTTCTGGTGCCCCTACTTGAAAAGGGATATCAAACTACTGGAGGCAGTGCAGCGAAGAGCAACAAAGATGATCCAGGGATTGGGGGATAGAACTTACGAGGAAAGACTAAACAAGCTCAGCATGTATACCCTGGAGGATAGAAGAGAGAGGGGGGACGTGATTGAGACCTTCAAGTACCTGAAGGGAATGACAGAGTAGGCTTCCGGGGGGGGGGTTCACTCTCCCGAATAGAAGAGATACCAGAGGGCACTCCCTGAAGTTAAAGTGGGGCAGATTCAGGAGGGAAAGGAGGAAGCACTACTTCACTGAAAGAGTGGTAACATGGTGGAATGCACTGCCTGAGCAACACGTATTAGTGCAGACTGTGGGGTGCTTCAAGTTGGGGTGGGACAAATTCAAGGGGAAAGTACATAGCAGGGGCAGTTGGGGAGAGAGAGAGTTAATGGAAAGCTGCAGCCTAATGGGCTGAAGGGCTGCACAGTCAAGCAGACTAGATAGACCATACGGCCTGTATCTGCTGGCAATTTCGTCTGTTCGTATGCCTTCCTGCTACCTGAGGCTGCACAGATGGAGATGCAGGACTTGAGGGCATGCACAGGCTAACCCACTCCATTCACAATGAGAGAATGTTATAGACACAGGACAGCCCTTTTCAAGCCCATGTGCAAGCTTACAGGTGTGAAACAGAAGCATGAGAAAGTGGGGCATTTAAGGCTACGGCAAGCACCATGTACGCAAGCAAAGCTGCTTAAAGGGATGTTACTTTTAAGAAAACTTTGAGAAACTTAAAACTAAAAGCACACAAACTGCTGTAAAGAAAAAACTTGTGTTGCCTCTGCTACTGCTGGGTAAGTTTACACAAATGAAAGGAGCCAGCTGCTCTGTGAATGGAGTGGTTCATTCCTTTCAGCTAAGAAAAGTTTTCGCTGTGCAAAAAGAAAAACATATCAGGATCAGTCTCGCTGACTATTGGGTTGTCACCGATGAGCCCATTGCTGCCTGAGCTGCACTGGAGCTGACAGTGACACACTTCTAAAATATAATTCTTCGTAACAAAATGTTTGCTGCACACATGTACATGCAAACATAAACATGAGGTATAATAATCTGTGATTATTTTGTAGAATTAAATATCGCCACCGAATCGCAGGAGCGCTATGTAACTAAGTCAGATCTCTGAATAACCCTAAAAACAAAAATATGATGGTTTTCTGATGAAAGAGTCCCTGATGCAGTCACTCACCCAAATAAAAAGATCATTGTTACATAAGGCTTTTTTAAATAATTCTTTTCTCTTTTTTCCACACAGAAAATGGACGAACTCTCAGCAAGGTAAGTAAAATACAATTGAGTTTATTGTTTTTTATAAAATGGGCCATTAAAACTCTGTAACTTCACTAATCAAAACAGATCACATGAGCATTTATTATTTCTGACCTTTCCAAGGCATTACCTTAAAACACTACACCCTGTCACGTGTAATATCCCTAACATAGCATCTCGGTGGCATACATGTGTATAATTTTTATTCACAAAAATGTGTTCCAATACTTACCTTTCCTTGAGTGCTCTACCTAACCGGCCATGCAGTAGAATGTCTCAAAGTGTATTTGCAGTTAAGACTGAATGGCCTGCAGTCTGTGCATCTCTGATGTGACAACGTGGCTAGGATTGAGGGGTGTCATTTTTAAAAACAGGGCCACTGGCCACTGGACACGGGGGTGTTACTATGACAGCAACAAAGACAGGACATGATCTGACGTCACGGGTCACGTCAGAGAACTAAAAACAAGCCATAATGCATGTGAGAGGAATCCCTTTTGATCTTTGCAAGTAACATTAAGGAATTCTTAGGGTCTGGGGTCTGTCGAAGATACAAAAAAAGAAGAGAGCAGAGCTGAGGCTCAGTCTACTCATTATCTGCCTTAAGAAACAGTACAAGGAAGGCAGGTAGTACTGAAGTCATCAGGTTACCTGGTGATGGGTGTTGATTGAGAAAGAAGGTGGCTTTGGGTAAAAACTGGTTTTCTGTCTTGCTAATGTAACATTTCAACCTCTAAGTTTGAAATTAAATCAGTCTAGATTTAGGTACTTACATTTACTGTTTAAAACCTATCTGTTCATGTTTTTCCTGATTGCAGTGTTAACTCTGGATTTCTTTTTAGATTTCTTTCCATTCACTGACAATAGCTTATGTGTAGAAAATTTTATTTATTTAGCCTTTGTTGACCAGGTAAGTGCACTAGACAAATCCTACCTATTTTTAGGCACGACCCAGGGAAGGGGGATACAGATGAATGCCAACTGACCTTGAACCAGATTAAGCTGTTGGTGGTATTTTTAGTGAATGAGGGAAATTTGGCCAGGACACTGGGAAAATTCCCCTACTCTTTTTGATAAGTGCCATGGGATCTTTAACATCTACCTGAACTACCACCAATCCAGGCAGATGGGACCTCAGTTTAACATCTCATCCGAAAGACAGCACCTCAGAAGTGCAGCACCCCTCTCATGCTGCACTACAGTGTCAGTATTGGGATATTAACGCAAGTGCCAGATGTGGGAACTGAACCCACAGTCCTCTGATCTCCTGGCCTCAGAGGCAAGTGTGCTACCTACTGAGCCACTGACACTGGTGGTCTGATGGTTCAAACTTTTTTGGCACTTTTAAAGTTTTGAAAGCTCTGCTAAGGTTTGGAAAAAACTAGAACTTGTTGTAGTTTGTTTGACCCAAGCCTCATCAGAGCTTTCAGAACCATTATAACATGTTATGGTTCACCCATTCCTAGTTGAAAGCACCCAAAGGAGACTCTTTATCACATGATGACACCTTCTTAGGCAATATTGTTACTTATTTAGTCGGTTAGTTATTTAAAGTCGGTAACTGGGAAAGGCACACTGAACTGTGGCTTGTTTCTGGATGTGACCCAGAGGAGTGGGGAAGAGGAGTACAGAAGCTTGAAATCTACAATGCAGTAGATCACATTTACACAGGCAGCATCACAGAAGCTGGATCGATTGTGGTGAGTCTTATTAATGCATCACTTACGTACAGCAGTCACATTGAGCAGATCTCAACAACTATAGAGCACAAACTCAACATTCTCCACAGGTCTAAATGCTGCCTTAGTGCTAACGCCAAGAAGCAAGTTCTCTCCCACTGTCAGACCCCTTCCAATAACTATGGAGGCATTCTATACCATTGTGCAAAGAAAACCACACTGCTGTCTTTGGATTGTTTGCATAACAAGTTCTGCAAGTTCATTCTCTCCTATTGTCATTATCATTGTCTGCTGTATGAGTTTTAGTTTTAGTTTTAGTATGACCAGCTTTACTGGCCAAGCTTCTCAGTCAGTTGTGACTAACGCAGACGTTCTTTGTTGTACAACTGTGACAAGGAGAAGCCTCCAATTACTGTGTAATGTAACTGCAAATCTGTCTTATTGCACCTCCTGCTTCTTTACCGCCAGGTTACACCTAAAAACAAGCTTTGGCTCAGTATGCCTCTCCCAGTTACCGATTCTCAAATAAATATGCCAACTTGTCACCTCTCCCACCACACAGTCAAGTCCTCCCTAGTCTCTGCATTCAGCAGCAGCACGTACCTTCACAACTCCCAAGGTAAATCATGAATTTGGTGGAAAGGCCTTTGTATTTGCAGCAGCAGACACTTGGAACAAACTCACTCTCCAGTAGAGGAATGCTTCTTGCTTGCAAGGGTTTAAGTCTAGTCTTTACAACCAGCTTCGAACTCTCACTGTATTTGTTTTGGTCCGGTATACCTCTCACCTCAGCTATGATTGTGCTGTGTAACAGTGCTCATGCTATTTCTTTGCTGCGATTCCACTTTGTTCGCCTGCTTTGATTACTATTTTGATGTACAGTATTTACCTTTAGATTGTTTTCCTGTGTATGCTTTAGCCTGTATACAACTGTTCCTGCTGGACTTTGTTAACTTGCTGACTGCTGCTGTCCTTCTTGGGACACCCATGGAAGTGAGATGCTGCACCTTGTGGGCTTTACCTGGTTGGAGCAATTTCAAATAAATGTATAAATATTATTGTCTAACTATTATGTATTTTGAAAACAAATGATCAGCTTGAAAAAAATGGAAGTCCGATATCCAATACAAAGATAGAAACCTATTAAAGTTAATTCCCGGTAACATATGAACTTTATAACACGTTACATTATGGCTGCAGTAGTCAATCTATGCAAAAAAATATATTTTCTGACTGGTTTAAGGAAGAAAAGGGATCATATCTGATGCTGAACAGACTGCTAAGCAATTCCCTACCATTCCTTGTTCACCTGTACCACCCCCGCACTCAGAAGTTTTATGGCATCTTGCCAGCGAGAGATCAGGTAAGAGCCTCATTATAATCTGTGGTAGGGAACTTCAAAGACCTAGTTTTATATGTTTAAGCAACATATGACATTAATCAAAGCCACCGCTCAACTGACAGAACCCCCAGTTTTATTTTTAATAGACTAACTGTCGCAGTCATAATGTAACAGACTATAAAGCCCATATGCCAATTTTAAACTACTGGAAATTTACTTTAATTAAAAGCAAGTGAAATGTTTAAGGGGCACTGTCAACCCCCTTAGGCTTCAAAGTGTCCCTTGTTTAAAAAAAAACATTTTATGATTGCTAACATTCTGTTAAGATTGTTGATGTAGCTGGTAGTTTGATTATGATTATTTTTTTTCTTTTAAAAAGTGAAAAACAGACTGCCCACCATACTGGTGTTACCACACAAACACAGGTTTGTTTACATTCCTTGATCAGATCTCGCTGCATTTTTGCTGGACTTGGGAACACCCCCAACACAGTCTAGCCACTCATGAATCATGATGCAGTGGGAGGTTAGGTGGCTGCTGCCTCATGAGTGATTGCACCCTTTGGGGGTGCTTCTATTGTTTAGGGAGTATTCAAGAAGAACTGATTCAAGATTTGGAACAAAACAAAGTTGTTTATAATTATACCCCATGGACTCCAAAGAAAACACTAAGTCCTGTATTTTCATAGGTTGGCTGGCACCTATCAGTCATGGTAAATCCCCCAATAACCCACACAAAAGGTGCCAGTCAGTTGCATCTGCACACAGTTCTGTACCGCTGCACTCACCTCACTTTTTGCTCTGTCTTCACTCGAGTCCCGCTTCCTCTCTGGCTGTGCTCCATACCTGTCTCAGTCATCACTACTGCCCCCACTCACCTCTCTCTCTCTCTCTCTCTCTCTCTCTCTCTCACACTACTCCATAAGTTACAGATAAAAAAAAAATGGCACTTCAAAACACATTGTCCCAGGCTGGCCCAGTGGCGCTGAGGATTGAGGCACTGGACGGCACACCTCATGCCAAGTTCAGGTCATTGGGGGGAGTGAGGGGACAGTGAGTAGCTGCAACCTGGCAAGCTCTCTGCCTTGGGAGGGGTTGATGGGTCTCTCAGTGCTTGACTGCCCCCCAGTGGAGACTGAGTGGTAGTGCTGCCTCCAAAAGCCCAGGCACATGGCCTGGGGAAGGCGGAAGAAGCTGTTGAATGGTGCTGTGGTGCTCATGAGGGGCTCCACCCCCACATAGTCACTGCTTCTGGGGCTCTGGGTTAAGAAGGGAGAAAACAGGAAAAATCACGGGGGTCACCAGGATGAAGCCTCCGAGTCAGATCCAGAGGTTCTGCCAGGGCACGCATAGTGTCAGAAAAAGTCCCCCAGAAGACTCCGGAGTCTGGTAGACTGACCAATAGGGGAGATCCACAGAGGAGGAAGGTAAAAAGAGTTACAAAAAAATGACCCAAACACCATTGTAGCTGCACGTTACCCGCAAGATTATACCTGGAAGACCAGTAGCGTCAACCCGGAATCAAACTGACATGCTGTCTCCTGTTCATGCTCACTACACAGACTCTTGACTTCTTGTCATTAGCAGTCTCCCACAAAAACTGTGTCTAACAAAAAAAGAAAAACATCATCAAGCTCTGTATATGAGATTTTAAATTACGATAAACGTATAGTTGTATCAGTGTGATGGGGACAGAGTATCTCCTCAATATTCAAGGTACCAACATAGAACTAATGTTTTGGGTGCAACAATCAATTCAATAAAATATCATTTTAACCAACAAACACTTTTTTTTTACAAAAAAACTAAAAATAATAATTGCATAATCGCAATAAGCCACTCGGATGATGTGGGTTATCGGGATTTACCATGGCTGGAGAGGATTTACCCACTCAGCTGTGCCTCGTGGGCAAACCACACTAGCTGTGGTGCATCTCCTGATAACCCACACCCCTCATGGCTTATTGCTTAAATATACATTACCATGCATTTCAGTTCTACTAAACAAGCAGACAGACAAAACAAACAGCAACATCAATGAATTTTACAGAAGGCTAACAACCATAAAATGTGGGTTAACTAGAAACAATATGATGCAGACTAGGTTGACAGTGTCCCTTTAATGTTCAAGTATATTTAAATTGGGAGAGTGAGGTAATTAGGTGACTAGAGAGAGGTATACTATTCTGCACGGTAGGGTTGGCAGAAGAAAAGGCACTACCACCAACACTGAATAACTGAAAGGACGGAACAGAGAGAAGGCCAGTATTAAAGGAATGGAGAAGGGAGGATGGAGTGCAAGTAAGGTAATTTACAGCCTATTTAGCATTGTCAGAAACTAGAACGGCAGTTTTGAACTGAATCAGGTAAAGGATAGGGAAGAATATATTAAATATACAGCAAATACAGTATTGCCAGATAACTATAAATACATTTCAAGATCACATTTATTAAGTCATGCCAACTGTAAGTACAAGTATCAGTAAGGATAGTGTTTGTGTTTCCAGGTTGTCTGATATACAAAAAGATTGTAAGGAATCTAAACCTGCATTTGTAACACCAGGATACAGCCTGGGAGTATCTAAATTCCTTGTACTGCACAACGTTTGGAAGGAAATGAGATCCATCATCAGCCTTGGTAAGATATACTTTTATTTTTTTTAACTTTCTTTTGTTTAAATAGCTTTTTATAAAACAATATAATACACAAACACAATCAATAACAATAACCATCACAGAGTAAATCGAAAATGTCTAATCAGGTTTTCCAATATATGATGAGCATTAACTCTGTTTATTCCCCCCTACCCTCCCAGCTAGTTATCTAGAAGACCAATGAAAGGGAGATATACCTCTCAAACTCAGAGTCACCTCCACTGAACAAATTTTAAACTGAGCTCTGAACTGTCTTAAGTTAATAAGTTATAAAGTTTGCTCTATCTATCATAAAATGAGTTGAGCTTATAAAATACATGTTTTATTTTTTTTATTTCGTTTTTGTTGACCGGCTAAGTGGACTAGACAAATCCTGCCTATTTTCAGGCATGACCCAGGGAGAGGGAGATACATATGAATGCCAACTGACCCTGAACCAGATTGAACTATTTAGAAACATGGAAACATAGACTTTGATAGCAGATAAGGACTGCTTGGCCCACCTAGTCTGCCCATTTCCTTACCTACAGGATATGCTGCAGATCCTAGTTAACCAACAGCCTATTTCTTCCTACCTCCCACAAGAATTGCCTTATGTCTGTCTCATGCATTCTTGAATTCTCCCACAGTTTTAGACCCCACAACCTCCTCAGGAAGGCTGTTCCATCGTCCACCACCCTCTCTGTGAAAAAATACTTCTTCCACTTTGCTAGGCCGTCCCCCTCTGTCTTCAAATTGTGTCCCTTGTTCTTGCACATCTCTTTTTCTGAAAAATGCTACCCTCTTTGACTACTGAGTCCACTGAGGTATTTAAAATGTTCTATCATCCCCCCTTTTCTCAAGGTTATACATATTAAGCTCCTTTAGTCTCTCTTCAGTATGGCTTCTCTTGCAGACCATGCACCATTTTAGTTTCCCTCCTCTGGAATGTCTTCATTCTGTCTATGTCCTTGCGGAAATAGGGTCTCCAGAACTGGACACAGTACTCCAGATGGGGTCTCACCAACCGTCTGTACAGAGGGATAACAACTTCCTGTTTTCTACTGGTGATGCCTCTTCCTATACATCCCAGTATCCCCCAGCCCTCCCTACTGCCTTCTCACATTGCTTGCTAACCTTAAGGTCATCTGATATGATTACCCCCAGGTCCTTTTCCATTTTGTTGTTTTTACTACCCCATTGTGTAATCTTCCCTGGGTTTTGTTTTTCCAGGTGCATTATTTTGCACTTCTTTGCATTGAATCTAAGCTGCCATACTTCTGACCATTCCTCTAACCTTGCCAAATCCCTTCTCATCCTTTTCACATCTCCTTGTGTATCAACCCTGTTGCAGATCTTTGTGTCATCTGCAAAGAGGCATACTTTTCCTTCTAGTCCTTCTGCGATGTCACTTATAAAGACATTAAAAAGGACTGGACCCAGTACTGAACCCTGCGGTACCCCACTAGTAACCCCTCTTTCTTCAGAATGAACTCTGTTTACTATTACCCTCTGTATCCTGTTGTCCAGCCAATGTTTAATCCAGGCTATCACCCTGGGACCCACTCCCAGGCTGGTTAATTTGATTATTAATCTTTTGTGTGTGACTGTGTCAAATGCCTTGCTAAAGTCTAGGTAGGCCATGTCCACAGCCCCTCACAGGTCTACTACTTTGGTCACCCAGTCAAAGAAATCAATTAAATTCGCCTGACATGACCTGCCCACTGTGAACCCATGCTGCCTTGGGGTCCTGTGCCCCACTAGCCTCTGGGTACTCAACAATTCTTTCCTTCAGAAGTAATTCCATCACTTTCCCTACCACAGAGGTCGAACTGACAGGTCTGTAGTTTTCTGCCTCTGTCTTGCTCCCACTTTTGTGAAGGGGAATCACATCCGCCTTCCTCCAGTACTCAGATACCACACCATCCTCCCATGATTTGTTAAAAAGGGCAGTCAGTGGTGTCACTAGCTCTCCCCTTAATTGTTTTAGAATTCTGGGATGAATCCCATCATCCCCTTTGATTAGTCCACCTTCAGTTTAAGGAGTTCTTTCAGAGCCCTTTCTTCTAAGAAAGGACTGTTTGTACTAATCTTGTAATTTGTAGGTTAAATATTACAATTTCCATCTATTTTTTCATACAGAAATCTTCCTCATTCAACCAATGCTTTGGTATTATTTGTTTTGTGGAAATAGTCAAAAGTGATAAATTGACTTATTAGTTATCCCTTTACTGTATTTAGATTGCTCAAAATGCATTTCTCAAAGTTTGTCACATTGTGTAATGAAAGATTTGGCCCTAAATTATCCCGCACTTTATTCCAAATTTTTTGTGCATTTGGGCAATACCAAAAGATCTGAGTGATTGATCCCTCTTCCAGCCTGCGTTTTATGCATTTACGTGAGTCAGCTAGATCAAAAGCATGTAGTTTTTGTGACGTCAAATATGCATTGTGCAAACTCTTAAATTGGATCAATCTTAAATTATCTGGGGGGATGTATTTGTAGATATTACTCCAAAGAGTGGACCAGTTTTGTGGATGATCTTTAGTCTCCGCGTACCAAAAAGAGAAGATTACTGAATCTGGTGAAAATTTCAATGTTATTAACATTTGGTAAAGATTTGCTATAGGATTGTGTTTAAATCTTCTTAGTTTATGTCTTTTAATATATCGTTGGAGTCTGATGTCTGTAAGTTAGCTCCCAAGCAAGCTTTCATAGCTATTTTTACTAGTAATAAGTTTTGTAAGTGGTTCTTATTTAATTAATCTCTTTGTAAGTCCTCCTCAGTTGAAGTTATTGCACCATTTTTGAGTTTGTTGTGCCGCCCAGGCACAGATGAACTCCTTGAAATGACAGTTGTTATCAGGGGTGTGGGGGGGGTGCGCCCGATGGAGAACTCAGTTCCCTGCAGCAGGTCAATGAGACGGCAGGCTTGCAATGTCTCACTTTCTGTTTTGGGGGCAGAGTTGGCCAACTTTTCAAAGGACAGAGTCACTCCAATAGTGGCCCGGCTCGGTCCTTTGATTTATAAAGCCCTGCATTATGTTGACTTCCTGGTTGTGCATTCACACTGTCATAGTGTTTACAGTGTGAATGTGCTGAGCCTGCCCACTGCTCCTGTCTTTCTTGTTTTTAAGTTCTGCATTAGCAATGCCCCACATTCATCATTTACCATCACTGCCACAGTCCCGTGAGCTGCACATGGTGTTGTAAACACAGCGGACTCTGGTATGTGACTACCAGGAAAAGAGAGACAGGTTCCATTGTGGTGGGGGTAAAGCTGTTCCTATCAGTGTTGTGCTGATACCGTACAGTTCTGCTTGGAGTTCACAGCAGTTCTGCTCAGTATGTACTGTGTCATGAGATTGACACTGTCTGTAAAGACAATGTTTTTGTTGCCCCCTTAGTTCTCTGCAACACTAGCAGATCGTTAAAGTGTGTGCTGCACAGAGGGATGGCTCTTACCTGGTAAGTATAGCAAAAAGACACAAAACAGCGGGGGACATACCACGGAGACCGCAGACACAAATGCAATTGAAAGATGAATGCCTATATGCTCATAAAGTCAGCCCAACTGCTCTTCCTACCCAGAGCTGTCCTGTGTGCTGCTGCAGAAGTCCTGACCCTGGGGTGGCCTTTTTCTGTAATGTTGTGGAGTCAGGTCAGACTTCTGCAGCTGTAACACGCTGATGGCCTGACATTGCTGTGACTCTTGCTGTCACTCTGAGACTGTGGAGCCAATCATATGTGCTACCATCAAAGGCAAGAGTCAGAAGAATTCCGTAAATGTTTTGCTGCCTCCACTAATACCTAGCCTAGCAGTCCACTTGACTCTGCAGCCACCCACAGTATTTTTTTGCCTGGATCAATGGACAGTGACCACTATATACACCGCCAGCAACACAATGATTTTAATCCGATTGTCACTCCGAGTCCCATGGACTGAACCCTCTCACACCAGCACCAGGCAGCTCTCACCCCTTCCAGTATGGAACACCACAGCGCGTGGTCATTGGTCGAGTGCTTTCTTGCCCAAGTCTGCTGCCAGCCACTGACAAAACTGTGCCTGCCAAATCCAATGGCAATGCAATGACAACTCACTCCTCCTGAGTCCCAACCTTTCCAAGACACAAGTCCCAAGTTGGGACTCCCATCGAACAAGCAACAAACTGATGCAAGCTTATATAGCCTGTATTCTTATTGCCTCACTTGTGTCTGTGTAGGACTGGACTGGAGTAGTGACAAAGGAGAAAGTGACAGAGAGGTTAGCAGCAGCAGCCTAGCCCCCCCAGTCCAGTCAGTAGCCACTACTGCCCAGCAGCCAGTCAGTAGCTAGCTCTACATCTCTGCAGCACTCTTGACTTCAGTCTGCGGTATAGAGGGGGTCTAGCCCACTCCCCTGACCCAGGCCCCCCAACACAGCCCAAGGACAAAGAGGAGACCCAAGAGAAGCTGCCTGCCTGTCTGCCCAGTGCCTGCCTGCAGAACTTGAATCAGAGAGACAGAGAGGATCCTGAGTCAGCTTGTGCTAGCTGATGCCTGGCTTGAGGTAAATGGTATATTTTGTCTCTCAGCCAGTATACTGTGGGTGCTGGGGTGGGGGCGGGGAGGGTTCAAAGGAGAGAACACACACAGCATCCTGACCCTGCTGCTGTAACTGTTTGGCAGGTGATGAGTGACTGGTGATGGATACCTGTGCTGGAAAGGGGTAGGCTGGATTACCCTGCTTGTTTTGGTGGGAGGGGTTATGCCATTCCTTTGCCTGGCGGCTCAGCCTGGAGTGGGGAATGACTCTGCTCTGTCTTGCTTTGGGGTGGGGAGTATGGTCCTGCTTCTTCTGGCTGGGGGGGTAGCCCTGCTTTTGTGGCTCTGGGTCTCAGCTCTGACCAGGATGGGGATAGAAACATAGAAACATAGAATTTGATGGCAGATAAGGACCACTTGGCCCACCCAGTCTGCCCATTTCCCTACCTACTGGATAAGCTGCAGATCCTAGTTAACCAGCAGCCTACTTCTTCCTACCCCCACCCCCTACAATTGCCTTATGACTGTCCCATGCATGCTTGAATTCCACCACTGTTTTGACTCCACAACCTTCTCCGAAGGTCGCTCCATGCATCCACAACCCTCTCTGTGAAAAAATGCTTCTTAAATTACCCTGAGCCCCCCATCTTCAAATTGTACTCTTGTTCTTGCACCTCTTTTTGAAAGATGCTACCTCTTGGACTTTGTTGATTCGCTTGAGATACTTGAAAGTTTCTATCATGTCCCCCCCTCCCGCCTTTCCTCGAGGCTATAAATATTAAGCTCCTTAAGTCTCTCTTCATATGTCTTCTGGTGCAGACCCTGCACCATTTTAGTTGCCCTCCTCTGGACAACTTCCATCCTGTCTATGTCCTCCCGGAGATTGGGTCTCCAGAACTGCATGCAGTACTTCAGATGGGGTCTCACCAGCTGTCTGTATAGAGGGATAAAAACTTCCTGTTTTCTACTGGTGATGCCTCTCTCTATGCATCCCAGTATCCCCCCAGCCCTCCTTGCTGCCCTCTCACATTGCTTGCCCACCTTTAGGTCATCTGATATGACTACCCCCAGGTCCCTTTCCATTTTTGTTGTTGTTAGTATCTCACCCCCACTGTGTAATCTTCCCCTGGGTTTTGTTCCCCAGGTGCATTACCTTGCACTTCTTAGCACTGAATCTAAGCTGCCATACATTTGACCATTCCTCTAACCTTGCCAAGTCCCTTCTCATCCTTTCCACCCCACCTTGTGCATCAACTCTGTTGCAGATCTTTGTGTGATCTGCAAAGAGACATATTTTCCTTACAGTCCCTCTGCAATGTCACTTAAAAAGACATTGAAGAGGACCGGTCCTAATACTGAACCCTGTGGTACCCACTAGTAACCCCCTTTCAGGAGTGGATCATTTACTATTACTCTGTGTCCTATTCTCCAGCCAATTCTTTTACCCAGGCTGTCATCTTGGGACCCACCCCAGGCTGGCTAACTTGTATATTAATCTTTTGTGTGGGACTGTGTCAAATGGCTTGCTAAAGTTTAGGTAGGCCATGTACACAGCCCCTCCCTGATCTACTACTTTGGTCACCCAGTCAAAGAAATCTATCAGATTCGTCTGGCATGACCTTCCCACTGTGAATCCATGCTGCCTTGGGTCCTGTGCCCCTCTGGCCTCTAGGTACTCAACAATTCTTTCCTTCAGAGTGATTCCATCATTTTCCATACCACTGAGGTTAAACTAACAGGTCTGTAGTTTTCTGCTTCTGCCTTGCTCCCACTTTTGTGAGGGGAATCACATCTGCCCTCCTCCGGTCCTCGGTACCACCCCATCCTCCCATGATTTGTTAAAGAGGGTAGTCAGTGGTGTCACTAGTTCTATCCTTAGTTCTTTTAAATTCTGGGATGAATCCCATCAGGTCCCATTGCTTTGTCCACCTTCAGTTTTAAGAGTTCTTTCAGATCCTTTCTTCTGTAAATGGGCTGGTATCAACTTCTGTAGCCAGAGTGTTTCTACTGTTTGTTTTAGGTACCTCCACCTCTTCATTTGTAAATACTGAGCAAAAATATTTGTTTAGTGTCTCTGCCTTTTCACTGTCACCCTCTGCCCCCCTCCCCTTTATTAAGCCTCACCTATCCTCCTGGGTCTTCCTTCGCTCCCTGATGTACCTATAAAAGGTTTTATCCCCCTTCTTAACTGAGTTGGCTATCTTTTCCTCGATTTGGGCCTTTGCTGTTCTGACTGCTTTCCCAGCTTCCTTTTGCTTTAACTGATACAGTTCTCAGTCCTGCCCTTCTGTGATTCCTTGTACTTCCTGAATGCTTTCTTTTTCTCTTGAACCTTCACTGCCACTTCCTTTAAGAACCATAGTGGTTTCTTACATCGTTTTGTTTTGTTTATTTGCTTCACACAAAGGCTTGTTACCTCTGTGATGGCAGTTTTTATTATTCCCCATTGTTCTTCCACCCTTCCTTCCTGCCCATTTGCTAGTGCATTCCTTAGGCACTCACCCATTTTGGCAAAGTCAGCCCTCCTAAAGTCCAGTACTTATGCCTTTGTATGGCTTGACTCTATTGCTGTGTTTATTGCGAACCATATTGCTCGATGGTCGCTAGTTCCCAGATGGCAACCCACTTCTACATCTGTGATCCTTTCTCCATCTCCATTTGAGAGAACCAGGTCTAAGATTGCTCCCTCTCAGAGTGGGCTCCAATACTAGTTGTCTAAGGCATGTCCCCTGTAGGGCATCTGAGAAAACCCACTCTTGAAGTGGCTGCTGCAACTGCACTCAGTTAACATCTGGCATATTCAGATCACCCATCAGCAATATCTCCCTTTTTCTGCCATTCTAAGTATACTTTCTATCATTTCCTTGTCCATTTCCTCCCTGAGGAAGAGGTCTGTATACACCCTGTACGGATTGTGGTGCCATTGCCTGTCTCTCCAAATTGACCCACAGTGCTTCTTCTCCTCCCTGTTTACCCTTTTGTTCTGTTGCTTTGACTCCTTCCCTTATGTAAAGAGCTACTCCTCCTCCTCTTTTACCCCCCCGTCCCTCCTGTAGATAGTGTATCCTGGTATGTTTACATCCCAGTCATGGTTTTGTGTGTACCATGTTTCTGTGACTGCCACGATATCCAGATGTTCCTCCTCCATCAAGGCCACTAATTCAGGAAGCTTGTTACCCAGACTACAGGCATTGGTACTCATTGCTCTCCATTTTTTGATGGCTTTACCTTCTGTTGCAGCCCTACTTTTCTGGTCTATGGGGGTGGTCCTGCTTTTCCCCCTTCCCTGGCTTGGAGAGGGGGGACCCTGCATCTCCTGACTTGGGAGAGTATGGCTGAGCAAAACAAAGTAGGCACATACCCCCCAGAGCCAGGAGACGTAGGATCATCCCCTGCCCTGGGCTGTTTGAGCCAGAAAAAGCCAGGCCATCCCCACCACCTCATACAGGAGAACCAGGGCCATCCCCTCCCCTACACAAGCCTGCAGAAGCAGAGTCATCCTCCCCTGAGTGGCTTCTTGTGGCTCGGGGGGGCTTCTTTCTCCTGGCTTGGAGGGGCTCCAAGGGGGATGGCCTGCTTCTCCTGTCGGGGGCCTGTCATTGATGTTATTAATAATCTTAGAGCTATTTCTGGCTACACAACTCTTAAATCATTGAACTAACTTGAAAGAAACCTAAATTCAGAATCAAACAGTCGTTCCATAAATTCAACTCAGTAAACTTCCTAACCGGTCTAGCTATGGTCAGGTGGCAAGACCTATAGCTTGCCAAATCTGCTGATGCAGCCGTCTCTGTTCTAAATGACAACCTCACCACCCTAATTAACAAGCATGCTCCTCTTATTAAAATGAGGGTGTGGAAAATCTCACATCCGTGGTTCACCCAAGAGCTCAAATATGCACTTACCAATAGAGACAAGCTATGGGCTAGGGCCAGGTGCACAAAGAACCCGGCAGACTGGCAGGCATTTAGAACTGCCAGAAATGCCTGTGTTAAAAGTGTACGGACTACTAAAGCAAACTTCTACATCTCCACTCTGGAGCAGGACAAAGGGAACTCCCAAAAAATCTGGAAGAAACTGAGATCCATTGGAGGCCATTCTGCTGCTCCCTCCCTTCCTACCAAGAATCTGACCAAGGACGGGATAGTTGAAAATAAACTGCAACTCCTCGAAGAACTTAACCTTCACTTTGCCACAGCCAGGTTGACATTCGACTCCTCCCCATATGCTAGCCGAGTGAATAGCCACACTGAACCAGATTCTATGCATGCTACTCCGCCTCATCCCTTCCAGCTGTGCCTGTTTAGCTACAAAGAAGTCGAAGACTTAATTCTTAGCCTTGACACCAAGAAAAGTGCAGGGGACGATGGCCTGGAATCATTTTTCTTACAGTTAGGCTATGCCCAGCTCACAGCCCCCATCCTTCACATCTTCAACCTCTCTATTAACACAGCCACTGTTCCATCCTGTTGGAAATCTGCCCATGTTCTTCCTCTCTTCAAATCAGGAGATCCTTGTGACTTAAACAACTACCGACCTATCTCTATCTTGCCCATTCTCTCCAAAGTGTTGGAAAAACTTACATACAACCAACTGAAAAATCACCTTGAAGTACACTCACTCCTAAACCCGGCCCAATCTGGTTTCAGGTCGAAGCACAGTACCATCTCAGCCTTGGCTAAAGTCTCTAATGACTGGATCCATGCTATGGACAATAAGAAGGTTACTGGTGCAGTCTTTCTAGACCTCAGCAAGGCCTTTGACACTGTAGACCATCACCTCGTAATCACCTGTCTTGCCCACATAGGTGCTACTCCACTTACCTTGCAGTGGTTTACCAGTTATCTCACGGAAAGGATACAAAACGTCAAGGCTGATGGCCTACTATCTGCCCCCTTCCAATTCCCAGAGGAGTCCCTCAAGGTTCTATCCTAGGACCAATCCTTTTTCCCTCTACATTAACAACCTTGACTCCCACATAAAGAACTCCAGCATATATTTATTTGCGGATGATATGGTTTTGTACGCATCAGGCTTGTCCTTAACTGAAGTCAGGGAAGCACTCCAAGCTGACTTTATCCAGTTAGAAAGCAACCTAATCAATGCCAAGTGTCTCTTAAATGCCCAAAAAACCAAGACAATGATTTTCTTGAGACTTGCCTTGTCTGGTGCCCTACCTACCACACCTAAAAACTTCATAGTTACCTCCCTAGGCGAACCCTTGGAAGTTGTACCTAAATTTAAATATCTAGGTATGTGGATAGACACCAAGCTTTCCTTCAACGACCACATTGAGGATCTATCAAAGAGGCTTAAAGCACGCTTGGGTTTCTTCTTCAGAAATATGATCCTCTTTTCTCTCACAACCCGCAAAAGACTTGTCCAAGCAACTTTCCTTCCTTTGCTTGACTACAGAGACATTATCTTTATCTCCTCCCCAACCCTGAGCCTATCTAAACTGGACGTACTCTACCACCATGCTCTTCACTTCATTACTAACTCAGCATGCAGGACCCACCACTGTGATCTTTATGCAGCAGTTGGGTGGTCCTCTCTCGCCACCAGATGCCTCCTGCATGCTGGCATTTGGACTCTCAGATTACTACTCCACAAACTGCCTGTCTATTTAACGTCTCTCATACACATCTCGCATAGCACCTACTCCCTAAGGAAATCCGACCTTATCCTACTAGATGTTCCCAGGACACGTACCACAGCCGGCCAAAGAGCTGTCTCCTGCACCCTCCCAAACATGTGGAACCAACTACAAGCCATGCTGAAGCTAACCAGCATCATATCAATTAGCTCCTACAAAACACTAGCTATCTCTAAATTAAAAGACATATGTAGGTGCTACTAGGCCCCCAACGCCAAGTCAACTTCCTAGGTACCAACTGGCCCTCTACTTTTTAAGCTGAAATGTGTTGCATAATTTAGGGCTAGGTTAAAACTGGAATGTACTTCATACATAGTATAAGGACTTCTGTTGTGTATACCTCTAATTTTTATATACTATTTTCTTCCTTTTATCCTACATTGTATATCTCCTGTCTATGTAATTGTGAACTGTATGTGTATGTGCCTCAGGACCTCCTTGTGAATGAGCTTGCTCAACGGAGTCTTTCCTGCAATAAACTTAACACTAACAAACATTCTTTAACATTAATTATATGGGGCACACTATATTTTTCTTTAAAATAAGAAAGTACGATATATTATGGCTATTTGCTATGAAGTTTGAAGGCCAGTGCCATGATTTTTAATGCTAACAGATTGAGAGGTATGATCAGAAATGTGTGCTATCAATCTTTTACTACATTCATAGTAGGTAGCAGGGCTAAAAAGTAAGTGTTTCCACCACTAGTGTGCCAGGCTAGTTACTGGGAAAATCCACTAGCCACACAAACTTATCTATCAGTCCAACTGGTGATTCCAGTTTCTATATGTGCCTTGGCTGCCAACAGTGGTGCCCACACAGTGCCCTGGTAACCAGCAGAAGCTGCAGCCACCACTGAAGTCAGGTGTGCTGTTTTACGAGTGCAAAAGGCATAACCCAGCTTGAGTAATGAGATGTGACACAGTGTGAGAGAAAAGAAGCTGTGAGGTGCAATGCTTCATGCCAGTGTGTTTTCTAATACTTATTTATCTGAAAAACAGTTTAATTACTTGTGTTTATGTGTGCTGCTTGACGGTTTTTACCACCACGTGTTTCCACATAGGTTGGCCTCTTGTCAACCAGGACATCAGAGTAAAAATGTTAAAATTTCAATTATCTTCTAGTTTCACTGAGTGAGTATCCATGCTAGTATGGTGTTGGAATGCTCAGTCTACACAAAAAGGGACTTAGGACACTGGTCTGTACACCCTGAGCTCCAACTAATTACTGTATGTCTGATTTCAAACTTTGCTACACTTTGTGCAGAATAAGCTAGGCTTTGCTGCTGAGGAAGGTGGACTCCACTAAGAGGAATCTAGATGAATTCCTGGATGTCTTCATATCTTAGTCTGTGAATATATAATTCCTTTTACCCTGCTTTTGGAAGCTGCTGCCATGGCACAGACCCAGTATATTTTTAATTTATTTAATTTTTATTTATTTATTAATTTTGGTAACCGGGTAGGCCCACTGGGCCCTGGAGGTCCCTTTTTCAGGGGTGACCTGGGTGAATATTACATATTGTGGACAATTCAGTTATACAGACAGAAAATTACATAGATAACAGTAATTATTGTACATATACAAGATATTCAGAGATATATACAGCTATTCACAGTGGTACAATATAAGCAACCGTTTAGTAGTTGGAAGAGGAAAGGAGGAGGGTGGGTAGGGGGTGAGGGGAGGGAGCCTGAGGAAGGGTTTCCAAGCTGAGGTTGGGTGAGGGATGTCAGGTGCCCTGACAGAGGCATAGGCTGTTCTTTTTAAGGTGGGTAAACCGTATGCTCTGCACAAGCATTGCTGTGCCATTTACTTTGTAAGGCAAGACAGTGCAGATTTTAGTATAATGCCAACCCTGCACTATACGGTAATTAAACCCCAGAGAAGTACACCACACCATCCATTTACTTAAAGATGACAGGAAGCAGTTTCTAACTAGCAGCTTTGTATAAAGTTCTTATCCTCAGAAATGATATGCGTTCCACTAAAATATTCATATTTAACTGTACCTGATTAAAAAGTGATACAAAAACCTGTATTTTGCATTGCTTTGTTTTTTATGTGGAGCATTCTGTTACAGTTCTCTTCATGGAAACAGTAATTTGGAGTTTTAGCTATGTCATGGTTTGTGCACAGAACTCGTAAGCATAGTTCTGATAGGCCAACAGCTCATAATTAGCATTCTGTAAACAAACCATGACATAGTAAAAACTCCAAATTACTGATTCCATGAAGGGAACTGTAACAGAATGCTGCCCATAAACAATGCAAAAAAAAATTTTTGTATCATTTTTCTATTCAGCTGCAGATAAATATGGATGATTTAGGGGAATGCATATTATTTCTGACAATAAGAACTTTTTACAGCGCTGCCAGTTAGCACAGATTTCTTGTCCCCTTTAAGCTGTCGAGACCTCATCTGTAATTTTTCATTTCCTTAGTTTGTATGCTGTGCTTTTCAACCTTAACAGATGCATTAACATAGTTTTTGTAATTAATGTCCTTATTTTTTAAGCGAAACAAGAGACCCTTTTTGCTCGATAACTTTATTAGGGGCTGACCTGGACGGTGGCACAGATGGTTGAGGCGCTGGCACCTTACCTCACACCACGCGAATGACCCAGGTTTGGGAACAACCTCGGCTCACCGGGGTGCCAGCTCGGGGGGGGGGTTGGAACAGGATTGAGCTATGGTACTCCCTTCTATAGGGGTGGATGCCTGCTCCACTGTAGTCTCACTCCCACCGGGTGGAGGTCTGGTGTGTAGGGGCACTGGATCCTGGCATGCGATGCACCTCCACACATGTACATGCATGTGTACACTGTGGACTGGGGGGGTTGCAAAATAGAAAAAAACTAAAAGTATGTATTAAAAAAATAATAACTTTATTAAGCTAATATTTAAAAGCTTCTCCCTTAGTGACATTCCTTGCACCACGCCTGATTTTTTTTCTCTGTGAGTCACTCCTAAAACAGTTGTATAGCACTGAGCAGTGCGCCAGACCAGTTGCTTTCTTCACAGGTGGCACTGTGGGCCATATGCAAAGCACTAGTCCCCTCAGGGGGGCCCATAACTTGTATCGCGCATGGCCTTGCCTGCCCTACACAAAGCACCACACCCATCTAGCACAATCCAAGACTTATAGTTGGTGTAGCATGGGGCCCTCTGTGAAGCAGCGCACCTGTCTGGCAAGGGTCTGTTTCTGCTGGCACTTTCGTATGTACGTATGTAGGGGTGAAGCTTGCCAATTTGGTGCTCATCAGGAGGGGCATCTTGTCTCTCAACTTTGGTGAACACATATTAAACAAGCATTTGTCAATGCCGAATGTTGATTGCATTGATCCATTGAGCTCACTTACTGCCCCTGTGTCACTTGCCCGTTCTGTTTCTCACGGTGCTGCAGGCTGCTCTTTTGTACTGGGCTCCTGCCTGTGTTGGCATGTTTTCTGCCCACAAAGAAATCTGCAGCTGTCCCTACAGAGCTCTGTTGAGGTGGGTCACTCCCCCTCTCTCACTCGCTCATTCTGTTTCTGCTGGCACTGCAGGCTGCCCTTTTGTACTGGGCTGCCGCCTCTGTGGATGGCTTTTTCTGCCCACAAAGAAATCTGAAGCATTCCTGACACAGGTCTGTTGGGCTAGCTCACTTCCCTCTCTTGCTCCTTCCATTTCTGCCAGCACTGCAGGCTGGCCTTTTGTACTGGGCTCCTGCCTGTGTTGCCGCCTTTTTCTGCCCACAAAGCAATCCGCAGCAGTCATGATACACCTCTGTTGAGCTCGCTCACTCCCCCTCTCTCACTCGCTCATTGTGTTCCTCCCAGCACTGCAGGCTGCCCTTTTGCACTGGGATTCTGCCTGCGTTGGCACCTTTTTCTGCCTACAAAGAAATCCTCAGCTGTCCCAACAGAGCTCTGTTGAGGTCACTCACTCCGCCTGTCTCACTCGCTCATTGTGTTTCTCCCAGCACTGCAGGCTGCCCTTTTGTACTGGGTTCCTGCCTGCATTGCCAGTTTTGTCTGCACACAAAGACATGTGCAGCAGTCCTGACACAGCTCCGTTGAGGTCGCTCACTCCCCCTCTCTCACTCGCTCATTCCGTTTCTGCCGGGGCTGCAGACTGGCCTTTTGTACTGGGCTCCTGCCTGCATTGCCGCCTTTTGCTGCCCACAAAGAAATCCACAGCAGTCACGATACTCCACCATTAAGCTCACTCACACCCTCCCCCACTCGCTCATTCTGTTTCTCCTGGTGCTGTAGGCTGCCCTTTTGTACTGGGCTCCTCCCTGTGTTGGTACCTTTTCCTGCCCAGGAAGAAATCCGCAGCTGTCCTGACAGAGCTTCTTTAAGGTCACTCACTCCCCCTGTCTCACTCACTCATTCTGTTTCTCCTGGCGCTGCAGGCTGCCCTTTTGTACTTTGCTCTTGCCTCTGTCGGCACCTTTTTCTGCCCACAAAGAAATATGCAGCAGTCCCGACAGAGCTCCATTGGCCTCATTCACTCATTCCGTTTCTGCCGGCGCTGCAGGCTGCCCTTCTGTACTGGACTCCTGCCTGCATTGCCACCCTTTTCTGCCCACAAAGAAATCCGCAACAGTCATGATACAGCTCCGTTGAGCTCGCTCACTCCCCCTCTCTCACTCGCTCATTCTGTTTCTCCCACTGCTGCATGTTGCCCTTTTGTACTTAGCCCCTGCATGCGCTGCTGCCTTTTCCTGCCCAAAAAGAAATCCGCAGCAGTCCCAACAGAGCTCCGTTGGGCTAAATCACTCCCCCACCCTTACTCGCTCATTCTGTGTCTCCCGGCGCTGCAGGCTGCCCTTTTGTACTGGGCTCCTGCCTGCATTGTCACCTTTTCCTGCCCACAAAGAAATCCGCAGCAGTCCCTGCAGAGCTCAGTTGAGCTTGGTCACTCCCCCAGTCACTCGATCCTAATCTGTCCCAAACACTGACTTCCGACAGCGACTGCGGTATTCTGCGCCAGAAGCGAGGAAACACATTTCAACCACGATGTGAAAAATTACAGCTGTACTGTTCATAAGGAGCTGTGAACAAATGGCAGTGTTAAAAATCTGGCATGAAAATATTACTAATTTGCAAACTTACAAGGGTGCGTGGAACCTGCACAACACACGCTTGTAACACAGTCACTTTATGGAGTTTCGTCACAAAATTGTCAACATAGGCATTTTAGGACCTCTGCTCATGAACAGTGTCAGTGTGATTTTCTTAATCTGTCCCGAACACTGATTTCCCACAGCGACCATGCTATTGTGCGCTGGAAGAGCAAAAACACATTTCGGCCAGGATGTGAAAAATGACAGCTGCACTGTTCATAAGGAGGTGTGGCAAAATTGCAATGCTGAAAATCTGGAGTGAAAATATTGCAAAGTTGCGAAGGTAAGAGCGTGCATGGAAACTGCACAATGCACATTCGAAACACACTCATTTTATGGATTTTCATCACCAAATTTTCAACATATGCATTTTAGGACCTCTGCTAATGAACAGTATCACTGTCATTTTCATAATGTGTCCCGAACATGGATTTCCCACAATGACCACGCTATTCTGTGTCGGAACTGCGAAAACACATTTCAGCCAGGATGTGAAAAATGACAGCAGTACTGTTCATAAGGAGGTACAGAAGAATGGCAATGTTGAAAATCTGGAGTGAAAATATTATTAATTCGTGAAGTTACGAGCGTGCGTGCAAACTGCGCAACGCACGCTTGTAACACAGTCATTTTATGGAGTATCATCACCAAATTTTCAACATAGGCATTTTAGGACCTCTACTCATGAACAGTGCCACTGTCATTTTCTTAATCTGTGTTGAACACTGATTTCCCACAACAACCGCACTATTCTGTGCCGGAAATGCAAAAACACATTCCGGCCAGGATGTGGGAAATGACAGCTGTAGTGTTCACAAAGAGGTCTGAAAAAATGCCAATGCTGAAAATCTGGTGTGAAAATATTGCAAATTTGCAAAGTTATGAGTGTGTGTAGTAACTGCGCAACGCACGCTTGTAAAACAGTCATTTTTGGGATTCTTTCCACCAAATTTGCAGAATAGGCTTTTTGAGAGCCCACCTCATAAACACTGGCACTGTCATTTCGTTAATCGGCCCTGAAAGGTGATTCCGCAGTGACCGCTGAAATCACCTTCAGGGACGCACAACGCCATGACAGTGCCAGAATTCATGAGGAGGTGTCCAAAAAAACATGTTGAAAATTTGGTGCCAAAATTACAAAATGCCTGAGATATGCATCAAAGTTTAAAAACCCTATTTGTTCCATTATACAGCTTAACGACATTTCCTCAGTTCGTGGTCGGCTTTGAAGAGTGCAGACATGTTCCCGGTCCACTCAAGATCACGCGCCAGACTCCGGAGGCATGGGGTGGGGGAGGAAGGGTGCGCAGTGGTGGGTGCAGGTTGTGGGAGGGGGCAGGGAGACCACCGAGGGACTGTTTCCTTTTAACAGGTTAAAAAAAAGACATTGGGAACCGTTTTTGATTTTACAGGGCATGTGGCACACTGGGTGGGCTCAGAGTGCCAACGAAGTCTTTTTTGGGGAAGCTGTAGCTGATGGGGAATTGAGCACCCTTGCTGGCACACAATGAAAAGGGGTTTACATGCTCACCGGGATTGGGCACCTCGTCGCAGACAGCAAAGCGGGAGGTTACAATGCCTATGAGGAGTGGGTCCTCTCAGCAACATAAACCCTAAGTACTGAAATCAATGGGGATTGTGTCCTCACGGCAAACAAACACGGTGGGGGAGGGCACATGCTGCCGAGGGGGATTGGGCACCCTGTCGGCGGGGGGGGGTTTAATATTGTTTGTGAACATGGCAGCAAGATGCCACCATGTTCATAAGCAATATCAGTGTTTCAAGGTTCTGCCCTGCAATGACGGGTCGGTCCCTCATTGCAGCGAATGGCTGATGCTGCAATGACAAGGCAGCACTTGATTGCGGCGGCTAAATTTTTACAAGGTTGTGGCTCGCTGGCTGAACTAGTGTCAGCAGCAGCAGCATGCCATGGCATTGGGGGAAGCTGGCCAAGCCTTTAAAGGCTGTGGGAGCACTGGCCACAAAAGTGCTGAACCTCCACAACCTGCTTCTGGAGAAAGCTGCCACAATATGTTTCTTGCGCATGCGCACAATCAACGTAAAAATATATAAATATAAAAAACTTTTGTTGGCCTTAATCCCTGCCCAGAGACCAGGGTCTCTTTGCTAAGTTGCTGACTTATGTTTATTTTCATTTTGGGGTATGTGTGTTGTGTGTGTGTGTGTGTGTGTGTGTGTGTATGTGAGTGTGTGTGTGTGTGTATGTAAGTGTGTGTGTGTGTATGTAAGTGTGTGTGTGTGTGTGTAAGTGTGTGTGTGTGTGTGTGTGTGTATATAAGTGTGTGTGTGTGTGTGTTATTATGAGAATTAGCTCCACATCAGATCCTGTGTCAGCTGCTGAGGTGCCCTCAGGTGTTCCCACCTTTTTATGTTTGCTTGCGTGCATGCACAAGAAATATTATGTGGCTGCTTAGGAGAGAAGCTGGTTGTAGAGGTGCGGCACTATGGCAGCCAACGGAGGCACTGCATTTGGAGGCTTGGCATTGGTGGACCAATTGAGGCACAATGTTCTGATAACACTGGCTTCCAAAAGTGCCACCAAGTTGCAACGTTTTTGCCACAGCAATCAGGGGCCACCTCGCCATTGCAGCATCAGTCATTCCGCTGCAATAATGTAGCGACATGTCATTGCTGGGCGGAACGTTGCCTAGTGTAATATTGTTTATGAATGCGGTGGTAAGCCACCGCCATGTTCACAAACAATATTAGATGCCCCTAGTGCAGAGGGGATGCCCAATCCCCCTCGGCATCATGTGCCACCCCCAAAACAGTTTCTGTTTGCCGATGGGGACCCCAATCCCCATTGGCTTCATTTCTCCCCAGTGTAATTTGCAGTCGAGGAGCCCACTCCCCCCATCGGCATAATGTTCCCAAAATGTTGGTTTTGTGCAGAGAAGTGCCCAATCCCTCGGCTCTTGCCCCCAGATATGTGCTGACGGGGGTGCCCAGTTCCCTGTCGGCTACAGCCCCCCCTAACAAAAACACTAGGGTGGCATGCTGGGAGCCTACCCCAGCATGCCAAATGTCCCTGTGAAGAAAAAAAACCATCCCGCGATGTTTTTTTCCCCTTGTAAATCAGAAAACAGTCACTCGTTAAGTCCTGTGGCCCTAACCCCTCAACCCACGCCCACCTTCTGCAGACCCTGCCTCCCCACACACCCCCCTCACCCCATACTTACTTCCAGAGCCCAGCGTGACGATCTGCGGTGGACCAAGAACACGTCTGCACTCTTCAAAGCTGACCACGAACTGAAGAAATGCCGGGTATGCTGTATAATGGCATAAATAGGGTTTTTTCAATTTTGTTGCATATCTCAGGCATTTTGGGGAATTTTGGCACCAAATTTTCAACATGGGGTTATTGGGACCCTTCCTCATGAATTCAGCCACTGTCATGGCATTATTTGGTTATGAAAGTTGATTTTGCGGTCACTGCATGGAATCACCTTTCGGGACTGATTAACGAAATGACAGTGCCAGTGTTCATGAGGTGGCCTCTCAAAAAGTCTATGTTGCAAATTTGGTGGAAAAAATCCAAGAAATGACTGTTTTACAAGCGTGTGTTGCGCAGTTGCTACGCACGCTCGTAACTTAGCAATTTTGCAATATTTTCACTCCAGATTTTCAACATTGCCATTTTTCTGCACCTCCTTATGAACAGTACAGCTGTCATTTTTCACATCCTGACCGAAATGTGTTTTCACATTTCCGGCGCAGAATAGCATGGTCACTGTGGAAAATCAGTGTTTGGGGCAGATTAAGAAAATCACAGTGACACCTGTCCATTTGCAGAGGTCCTAAAATGCCTATGTTGAAAATTTTGTGATGAAAGTCCATAAAAATGACTGTGTTACAAGCGTGCGTTATGCAGTTTCCACACACGCTCGTAACTTCACACATTTGTAATATTTTCACTCCAGATTTTCAACATTGCCATTTTTCCACAACTCCTTATGAATAGTACAGCTGTCATTTTTCACATCCTGGCCAAAATGTGTTTTCGCACTTACAGCACAGAATAGCTCAGTCGCTGTGGGAAATCAGTGTTTGGGACACATTAAGAAAAGCACAGTGACACTGTTCATGAGCAGAGGTCCTAAAATGCCTATGTTGAAAATTTGGTGACAAAAGTCCAGAAAATGACTGTGTTATACACATGCGTTGCGCATGTAAGGCATCTATGCTCCCACATTTGTAGCATGGATATACCTAGGGTATCTACGGGTTCGGGGAAGGATGAGGCTACTTGGCACAAGAGGCCTAGGTTTGACTACTCTGCACAGGGGCACCCAAGTAAATCCAACTACAGGAAGCAATAACTGTAATGTCCAGAACCAGAATTGGGATTTTTCAGTGTGGCTTTATTTATTAACTCACTGAACATAAACAAAGCTCTGTATGGTCCCCCACAGGGCTACGTAACTGTAATGCAGATTAGAGGTTAAACACAGCGGTCCATTGGAGAATGAACACTACAACAGTTGTCTGGCTTTGGACCCACCAGGCACTCAGCCCGGACTTCGCATGCGCATTGGATACACAGCCCGACTGGCCTGGCTCCCATGCTGGCCACTCGACTGACGGTCCACATGACGAGTGAACCCAAACTCTACTTGGAAAGACATCCTATCAAACAAAGAGGCTCCCAAACTGTGGCTCCCCACACCACTTGAAGTCTGCGACTCCTAGAGAGATTTTGTTCTCGTACTTCCAATTCGAAACTCCCATCAAACAGGGAGACTCCCATCAAACAGAGAGACTCCCATCAAACAAGGAGTATGTTCCCATCCTGTGGCTCCCCACACCACTTGAAGTCTACGACTCCTAGAGAGATTTTCAAGTTGCGACCCACGTCTGGGTACCCACCCATCACTGGCCAAGCGCATGAGGCGAGTAGCAAAAAACACAGAAGAAATCCGTAGAGGTGGACCTGGTTACTAAAGATGGGGATCTATCCACCTCCAGCTCCCACAGCCCATACTCAGCCATTTCTCTGGACACACAGAACTTTAGACTTTAAAACTGTAGATTGACGGTGGATGAACTGATGCACCCCCTCTACAATGAACTTTAACACTTTAAACAGATGACTGCTCTATTTGTTTGTCCTAGTTGACATAGTTCTCCCAAATAGCAGTCCCCAATACTAGAAATCCAACTGAAGAAAAGAAGTAGTTTGCCCCTTCCAATGAGGCCAAACACTCACCCATTCGTTGCAGGTGCCCCACAGGCGAAGAAATGTAACCTTTGCTGTTATACATGGACAGACTGAACTTAAATTAAAACAGGCAGCTTTCTTCCCAAGGTGGGAGAAGAGGATTGCCCCTGGAACCCACAAAGAACTTCTTCTCACCCCCCCCCCAAGAGGAAGGGGGGTAAACAGACACTACTGGTGTCCTTCTTGTTTGCTCAAGGACAAACTGAAGACTTTTTCTCTGAGAGAGAAATCACACTGCACAATAATGCTTCCTTCTTGCTTAAGGACAAACGGAAGACTACTTTGAATTCCCAAGATTCTAGAACTACTCTGAGCTGAAGATTCCAACTGTGGCTCATGCAGCTGTGACAATTCTATAATGATGTCATCCCTCTAGTCTCAGCTGTGACTGAGGACAGAGTGAGACAGTGTGAAACCCATTTAACTGGAGTTTCACAAGCTGCCTTCCCTGCCTACCACTAGGTCTTACTGGGATTCTAGTAACCCCGGGTAATAAAGGGGTTACACGCAGTTTCCACATATGCTCAGAAGTGCGAGCATTTTTAATATTCCCACTACAGATTTTCAACATTGACATCTCTTCATACCTCCCTGTGGATGGTAAAGCTGTCATTCTTCACATCCTGCCCGATCTATGTTTTCGTCCATGTGACGCAGAATGGCACGGTCACTGTTGGAACTCAAAGTTCTGGACACATTGAAAAAAATCACGCTGCCACTCTTCATGAGAAGAGGTCCCAAATGCTTTCATGAGATGGGGTCACAAAAAGGCCATGTTGAAAATTTGTAGTGCAAATACCAAGAAACGTCCGGGGTGTTAGGGTTTCTAACCATAACGTCCCACCCTGTACCGACTGACAGGCATCAGGGTGTGCCTTTGCATTGCCGACTGTACTGCTCATGCCATCCCACTCCCACCCCTCAGCCACTGACAAGCATCGAGGTGTACCTTCGAGTCTTCTGCCCCAGACTTCACCCCATTGTCCTATGTTTCACCTATTTCAGCGTATGTCCTTATGGAATGGGATGACTGTAAAGCCGAACACCCCAAGGCACATCTCAACACGTGTCAGTGTCTGCAGAATAGGGTGAGGTGACATGGCATGACCGTCATGGGCGATGATCCAAACACTTACCCCAATGCCTGTCCTTCTTTACAGGATAGAGGTGGGGTTGATATGAAATTCAGTACTTCACTGCCATTCCTATTCTGCATCTGTCTAAACTCCTGCATTTCCAATGCTAATACCAGTAAGCAAACATTCGGCATTGACAAATGCATGTTGTTATTGAGTTCAGCGTGCACACAAGTGCAAACAAACACATTGAAATGAGAGGTGCTATTCAAAGGTGTGCACCCAATGGAGAGTTCCATTCCAAGCAGCAGGCAAATCAGTCAGTAGGCGATGACTCACTTTCTGTTTTTGGGGCAGAGTTGGCCAACTTTTCAAAGGAGAGAGCCAAAGTAATAGTGACGCAGCTCGGTCCTTTGATGTGTAAAGCCCTGCATTACATCGACTTCCTGGTTGTGCGATCACACTGCCATAGCACTTACAGTGTGAACACACTGAGCCTGCCTGCTGCTCCTGTCTTCCTTGTTACCATTTTGTGAGAAGTGCCCCTGATTTTTCCAGTCACTGCTGTCCTTTATGTGCAAGGCTGGAGGGTGAGGGGGGATGATAGCGAAGGGAGGAGAGGTGCCCATGTGCACTCACTGTCAAAGTAAGTGGGCCAGTGCTGCGTGCCCACGTTTCCACCTCCCTCCATCCCCGGAGCCGTGCAGGTGCACCCCCATGCTGCAGCACCTGAGTGCAGAGGGAGACGGGTGGGCAGCACACTCAACAGGAGCCGGGAAGGATGGAAGCAGTGGTGGCGCTACTCCTGGGCATGTGCCTGGGTACAAAAATGTTCTGCCCCTGTTCATGCCCTAGTGCTTCTGTCTCTCACAAGCAGGGCTGCAGTTACCACATTACACTGCATCATTACACACACACAGCGAGTGGCAAGCTGGCAATGTTAGCTGTTTTATATGCCACCCACTGCCATTTCAAGCTTTGCTTCAAGTTTCTTTGCAGCCAATCACATCTGCATGTTGGGGCTGGAATGACAGGGGCAAGGATGGCAACTATGCTCTATCTATCCATGATTGATGCATTACCCCAGTCCCCAACAACACACGGTGTCTGATTGGCCGCCTGGAGGTAATTTCCATTTACAACGGAACTCAAATGACTGATGAGGCTGCAGCTGCATTTGACGTCAACTGCCACTTGAGCTTTGCCAGTCATCGTTTCAGCAAGCAACTGCAGCCTTCTTTCAGTTTTTTTATCCCAGCAAACAATCATTTCATTTAATATGTTTTATAAATGATGCACTGCCTGCGTGCCGCTATGCCTTGACAATTGTATGATACCCGAAGTACCACAGCCAACCCGTGCGAGCAGGAGAGAGTTCAGAACTCAAGATGGGTCAGCCCAGTCAGGAGCAGGTAACAAGCTTTCTGCAGGCAGTTTGGCTATGTACTCAGAGCTCTCAGCTCTGCTGGATTAGGAGCACTCTGATTGAGAATATGATGAAGGAGCAATGAGGTAAGCAGATTGAGGAGGTGGTGCTGGTGCACTGAATCTAACTGTAGCTTCATGTTGCAAACGAGGATGGGAATTTGGTGGAAAACACAGTTTAGATGCCAAAGATTAGGGATCTTTTTCATGCCCACCTCATCTTCCAATTCCTCGCCTGATCCAGTGTTTTGTTGTCGGGTGTCAGTTTGAAGGTGTGGGTGTGATAGATGGGAGCAAAGCTGGAGTGGAGTCCACTGGTGCCATGTTGAGGGAACCACCTATCTCTGCAGCTTCTCCTGCATAGCTGTCATAAACTGCTGCTGAGCCTGCGGCTGTATGAGTTGCTGGTTCTGTAGCAGAATAGAGTCTGTGTAAAGAATGTTCTTTATTGGCATGTTCCTAGGTGGAGTGCTTCTGTGCTGTGGACTATTGTGAGGTGTCTTTGGTCATGTACACAATCTCTGGCAAGCCTGAAGGGTCTTCAGAGCAGGTGGGGCATAATGGTGAGAGTAGTAGTATGCTGTGAGGGAAGCAGTGGTATGTTGTGAGGGAAGCAATGGTATGCTGCTTGTTTTGCATCTCTTTGCCCTCATTATTTTGCTTGCAGAGGGAGACAGAATTTTTTTTTTTTTTTTTTTGCAAACAAGTGTGGAATAATGATCATCACATCCCTCCTGAGTATAAACAGTTCTGAACAGAGCAGAATTTTAAAATGGGCATCCCTCCTCTCTCACTTTTTACTGTAATGATCAGTTTTGCTTTAATTGACCTTGTAGCATCCCCACCCAACCGGACCTGGATGGTCTCCCAAACTCGGAGAGATCTAACCCTCAGAAAAATGTTGTGCTGTCATTTAGCGGAGGTGGCTGTTTTAAAAACTAGAAAAAAAAATGTTCTGAGTATGCGTAGACTGTGTGATCCCCCTGGAACTCAGCCACTGGCACACAGTCACTCGCACATACCAACCATCACTGATTCTGTGTCCCTGAATGACCAGTTGCTTGCTGGTTTGGTGCGCTGTGGCTGACCTGGACAACATCTTCTTAGTAATTTGCCTAATGGGCAGATGTCAGGGTGTCGAGGTAGGCAATGGCACACTTACCCAGCTGGCAGCAGGTCATTCTGGTACATGTGAATGCTGATCTAGTGTGTGTGTGTGTGTGTGTGTATATGTGGAAGTAAAACACCCACATCCAAATATATCTGATTCCATGCATATTTTATTCATATTAACCAACATTATAGCTTTGCTGGTTGGGAGGGGGTGCTTATGAAAAAGGAAAGGTGGAGGCAGTTACTGAGTGAATATCCACTACATCACGGTCACAAATGCAGTCACAAATCACGATTCACGATCACGTCACAAATCACAACATTAATTTGTTTACTAGTTACTTGGATGTACTGCAAGTCTGTTTTGTAGTATCTCTCCAGGCTTCACCACCCCACCATTGTACTCATTGATACGTGTTTTTAAGTCTGGGAGTTTTTTTTTTTATTTCAGTATACTTTTATTGTTATATAATAAGCTACAATACATACATGGATAACAAGTAGGTAGACAAAAATAACTACCCCCCAAATAAAACCTACAAAAAGGAAACATGAATTGGAATACATCCACCAGTGTCTCCACCCTCAGGACCCAATCCACCCTCCACCCCAGCCCCTCCCCGTCAAGTTCAAGTTTATTGCAGGAAAACTCCATTGAGCAAGCTCATTCACAAGGAGGTCCAGTGACATAAACACTTAAAGTACAAACACAGATAGGTAATAACAGTATATACATGAAATGCACGTTACATAATACAGGCTGGATATACATACAAGGGTACCACATAGGGTGACCGCAGGTGGTAAACAATGATATGAAACAGGGAAGCGACTTACAGATTGCATACTGATAAATGAAACATGATGACTGGTGTGTGCAATACATATATTTTGGCAGCTAGAACAAACAACAGACTACAACTGATATGGGGGAAGGAGTGATTTGATAGAGTAGCAGTGGAGCATAAGTATAGATAAAGCCAGGAGTAGAAGGGGAAGGGAAAGCAGTTAATATGACAAATCAATTATACCTTACCAGTGGATAAATATGGCACACATGGGGAAGGAAGAGACTTAATGACAGTTACAAGTGTCTTTTATTTTGGCTGAACTTAGCGATTTGTAGAAGTTTATTGAAACTGTGCTAGTTAGTTTCAATGCAGGTTTGTAATTGGTTCCAAATGGAGGAAGGGCATATGCAATAGACGTTTACCAAAGGAAGTCCGCGTCCTCGGTATGTCAAGCATAATAAAGTCAGATTTTCTTAACGAGTATGCACTATGTGAGATACTAATAAGGAAGAGAGATAGCTTGGCAATTTCTGCAGGAGCAGTTTAAGAGTCCATAGCCCAGCATGGAGCAGGCGCCTAGTAGTAGGGATGTCCAACCAACAGCTGCATATAAGTCACAGTGGTGAGAATGGTAAGGGGAGTTGGTAATGAACCGTAACGCACGGTGATAAAGGATGTCCAGTTTACTTAGATTTGCAGGAGTGGTGGAGGAATAGATTACATCGCCATAGTCGAGTAGGGGGAGATAAGTGGCCTGTACAAGCTTGTTTCAAGTTTCAAGGGGAAAAGGGCCTATTTCTGTAAAAGAAACCTAACCTGCTTTTAACCTTCTAGAGACATCTTGACGTGGTCACTGAAGATAATTTTTGTCGATCCAGATACCTAGATATTTAAATTTGGTTACAACTCCAGAGGCTCGTTTAGCGTGGTGACAATGGAAGTCTTAGGCAAGGGTATTAGGGGCCTAGAGACAGCACTGCGGGAGAATATCACCGCTTTAGTCTTCTTAGCATTGAGCAGAAGCTTTGCCTTTATTAGATTATGCTCAAGTTGTGCGAAGTCCACTTGAAGCACTCCCTTGACTTCAGATAACGATGAGCCAAGTATACAACACAGTATCATCTGCAAAAGTGCAGATTGGACGAGATATGTTAGCATCTAAGTCATTAATGTACAAAGAAAACAAGATAGGGCCTAAGATGGATCCTTGGGGACTCCTCTTGCAACTAGCAAGACAGCAGAAAAAAGCCTTCCACCTTTACTTTTGGAATCTTCCAGTTAGGTAGCTAGAGAACCACTGGGTGGTATGGTATGTGGCACCCAACCCGCAAGAGCAATTGACTAATAGTTTGTGATCAACAGTATCAAAAGCTTTGCTGAGGTCCAAAAGACTGCACCAGTTACCTTCTTAGCATCTATAGCAGAGATCCAATCATTGGTTACTTTTGCTAGTACAGTGTTTGTGCTATGATTAGCCCGGAAGCCAGATTGAGCTGGGTTAATGAGAGAGAAGGTTTCCAAGTGAGATTTTAACTGAATATGGATCAGTTTTTCGAGAACTTTAGAAAGGATAGGCAATATGGAGATAGGCCTATAGCTGTTTACATCGCATGGGTCACCAGATTTAAATAGAGGGAGGATATGTACTGATTTCCAGCAGGACGGCACAGTAGCAGATGTAATGGAAAGATTGAAGATGTGGAGAATTGGGGCAGTGAGATGGGCATAGCCTGACCTTAGGAAAAAGGGTTCCAAGCCATCGTCCCCTGCGTTTTATTTTGGTGTCTAGGTTAAGAAGAGAATCTTCTACTTCTTTATAAGTTATCTCGCGCAGTTGGAAGGGGCTGGGTGCAGGACTAGATGTAGGGGGAGGGGTATGCTGGCTCACCGCAGCACCAGCATAAGGTGACGAGTCAAAAGCTAATCCAGCTGTGGCAAAGTGGGAGTTAAGTTCCTCCAGGATTAGGGACTTGTTTTCCACAATCTTGCCACTTGCAACTATCTTTGTTGGGACAGAGGGGCATGGGCTGTCCTTCTATAGCTTTGATAGTCTTCCATATTTTATGAGGGTTACCTTTAGCTTGTTCGAGAGTAGAAATATAATAGTTACGCTTTAGCAGGCGAAGTTTTTCACACAGTTATTCCTGGCTGTTCTAAAGGCCTGCCAATCCGAAGATTCTTTGGAATGTCTAGCTTTAGCCCAGAGCTTATCTCGAGCTATAAGGGCTGCCTTGAGATCCGAGGTGAACCAGGGGTTGGATTTGTTCCGTACCCTTACTTTGATGAAAGGGGCATGCTTATTTATTATTGTAGTGAGTTTGTCATTAAGGATGTAAGCTGCCTTGTTGACATCTTTGGCTAGGTAGAGATCTTGCCATCTGATCATGCTCAGGTCAGATAGGAAGTTTACTGCACTGAATTTGCGAAAGGATCTTTTTGTTATAAAGATGGGTTGCGGACGGGCCTTAATTTGAGATCTTATGCAAGCAACAATTCCATGATCGCTCATGTCGTTGTGAAACACTGCCGAATGAGATATTTTGTGTGGATGGGTGGTTAGTACCACATCTAGAATGGAACTGTTGGCAGTATTTAGAGTGTTGTTCCTAGTAGGTTCACTGACTAATTGCCCAAGACCTAGTTCGTCACAAAGGGATTTTAGGCAGTGTGATTTAGGTGACAGCTAGTCCATATTTAGATCTCCTAGAAATATTGTTTCAGTTTTTGCACATGCTCAGTCAACAGATTATGTTAATAACAAGCTTCCTTTATCCAGAGCTATCATGGCTTCCATATAGTGAGTAAAGCATCCAAGGGACCCCACCTGCTCTGATAGATCTGCGGTCGATTATTCATGGCTAAAATGTGCTTCTCTGGCTTTGTGCCATTCTATAATTGAGGGAACTGAATCATCCATCCAGTGTCTCAATATAATTAATTTAGCTATTGCTGAGATTAAAGCCAAATGCGCCTTTCTAACATTGGAAATGCTCTCATGGAATAAGTTTAGTAGGCAAACCTCTGGGGTAATGTAAGAGTCCAGGCCCAATAAGGGATCAACTTTATTCCTGATAGCAAGCCAGAATTTCTGGACCGAAGGACAGGTTCACAACATACGGTATAATGTCCCGATATGGTTTACACATCTAGGACAATCAGGGGAAGGCCTACTCCCCAATTTGTATAATTTGAATGGCGTAAAATATAAATTATGCATAACATTAAACTGCATCAGTCGCAATCTATCTTGCTTAACAAACCTATACAAGGTCTGCCAGATCATAGTACAGAAATGCGGTTCAGCCCTTAGGGAAAATACCTGCAACCAATAATGACACACCCCTCATGGCAGCCTCAAATCAATCATCTGAATTACTTTATATATTGCGGACACGGCATGGGGTTTCTTTGCTGCCCTCAAAAGCTTGTTGAAGGCATCTATTGATCCTTGATTTGTTCTCCCTAAACCCAAATGGGCAAGGACGGCCTTCCTGAGTTGTTCATACTTGAAAAAAGCTGTGACAGGCACTTTAAACCTAGTTCTAAAGAGAGCAAATGGAATTATTCTGCCTTCCTTATATATATCTTTAAGTTTGATATTATTAAGGGAGGGTAAAAATCCCCAGGGAATGGGCTTCCGACCAGTTTGAAAGTGAGGATTCCCCACAACCGGTTGCTCTGGCGAAACATCCCAGTTATGGGATAAGTGGGTTTGCAGCTGATGCCAGGCCCTAATGGACCAACCTAGCAGTATGCTTCGGAGAGGTTTTGGGATTACTTTCGGAGTGGCATACAGCAGGGTGGGGAGAGAGCAGCAGTGCTGAGCTGCTAGAGATTGTTCAATATCTAGCTATAAAGGCACATACACTTGCCTCTCCTCACTCAACACTTCCCCTGACCCGTGAGACATCCTTGCCAGATGGTGAGCACAGTAATATGAGAAAAATGAAGGTGCTGCTAAGCCCCCCTGCTCCTTGGGTGCCGAGAGTTTCAAATAGGAATGCCTGACACTCTTACCTTTCCAAAGGAAGGCAGTTAGTATTTGGTTTAATCTGCTGAACCATTTTTAGGACTAACAGACCCAACATTCCTAAGGGATATAATATTCGGGGTAAGATATTCATCTTTATAATATTTATTCGTCCCCATAAAGAGAAAGGGAGATCTCCCCATCTGTCTAGGTCTAGTTTAATTTTATGCAATAGTTCGGTGAGATTAAGTCTAAACATAGTGGGGATCTCTCTGGCAATCTTAATCCCAAGATACATGAGGGACTTAGATTCCCATGCTAAATTGGTGTACCCAAACACTGACCGGGAAGTATTGTTGTTTAAGGGGAAAACTTTGGTCTTGGATTCATTAAGATTATAATATGAAATTACGGAAAATTGCCTTGTCTCAGCCAGGAGCTCTGGAATACCTGTTGCCGGATATTGAAGGTGTAAAAAAGGTTGTCTGCGTATGCTGAAAGGGAGTATCTTTGTGATCCTATTTCAACACCCTGGAGCTTGGGGGAGGTTAATAATCTCCTAATCAGGGGTTCTAGATAAAGGCTGAATAATAGTAGAGAGAGGGGACAGCCTTGCCTGGTCCCTCTCTGAAGTAGAAAAGGGGCCGATAGTGTCCCATTAGTCCAAATCCGTGCTGACGAGGTAAGTCGGGGAGTTTTATGCTACAGCTCATCGGGAAGTACAGCCATAGGCATTCGCGTTTCCAATGCAGTTCCATATTGGTTATCTTACACCGTCCACATCGAATCACGTTCTTCATCATCACGGTCACAAATGCAGTCACAAATCATGATTCACGATCACGTCATGAATCACAACATTCATTTTTTTACTAATTACTTGAATGTATTGTAAGCCTGTTTTGTAGTATCTCTCCAGGCTTCACCACCCCACCACTGTACTCATTAATAAGAGTTTTTAAGATACAGGCTCAGCTCATCAGGGAAGTACAGCCATAGGCATTCACGTTCCTTCCTGTACAGCATGTGAGTTACAGTACTGTAAGTAGTGGTGGCCGAAGTGGCCCCAATTCGCTCCACGAAGTGATTCACGGAGTAAAGAGTACTCCACAATGTGAAGTGAGTGCTTCGCTTCATGGTGAGGAACGTGAAGTCCATTGAAACCAATGACTTTGCGTTATTCTGCCTCCCCCAAACCACTTCTCCACCAATTTTAAGGCGAAGTACATTGGAATAAATGTAAATCACCGCACTTTGCCTTGTAATTGAGCTCCAAATGAAATTCTGCAGTGATTCATGTGATTGCAGGTCACATGGGCTCTAGAGTGTTCTGCACAGCCTCAGTTCTGGCCTGGGTAGTGTGTGTGTAGTGGTAGCTGGAGACAGTTTGCTCTCAGAGCTCTGTGATTCAAAACCTTTAAAAGCTGTTTAAAATGCCTTTTTGAGTCATTTTTTTGCTCAGAATTTATCACATCAATTGTAGGAAACCCTTCTGTGCTCATATCATTGAGTGTTTATTGCTGTGTGTGGATTTTGAATGTTAATTTAGAACAGTCAGTCTGTCAAGCCTTCCCCCGAACTGGAGAAGCTGGCCCCCACCAGTCAATAGCACAGCTCACAGGAACATGAGGGAGGTCGCAAGGGTCCCAGGAAGCTCTCCCCCGAACCGGAGAAGCTGCCCCCCCACCATCAGCAGCACGCAGATACAGCTTCACAAGCCATCGGCAGCTCAGCTGAGTTTGGGTGCCAAACTTGAATTTGAACTCTTTGTTTGCAGCCGGCATACTGAGTGGAGATAGTCTTTTTTTACAACAACTCTGCTCCCAGTACCACTTCGGAGGTTTCTCAGCCCACAACTGGACACCTTAATTTTGACTCCGTTACAGTGTACCTTAAATAAAAACAAAAAGACGAAAAACAAACAGTAAGGGAGGTTTCTCAGCCTACAGCAGGGTACCTTAAATATTAGTTGAATTTTAACTGTGCTGCACCTGATCCTCCGTTCTAATCTATGTTAAATGCTGTTTAAGTTTAGAGTGTAGAGACTGTGTGATTTAGTGTTTCTGTACAGATTAGCCCCTCCCTTGCTTCCTTCCCATTTAAATCCTGTTCCTCCTTCCTCTCCAGCTCACCCCAGGAATGCAGGAGGTTGCGAGGGTCCCAGGAAGCCATCCCCTGAACCGGAGAAGCTGCCCCCCACCGTCAGCAGCACGCAGGTATGGCTTTACAAGCCATCAGCTGCTCAGCTGAGTTTGGGCACCAAATTTGAATTTGAACTCTTTGTTTGCAGTCGGCAGACTGAGTTCTAAACCCTACTGACACTTTGCATCAGCTACCCCACCGCCCCCACCACCACCCTTGGTAAACTCTCACTTATATAGGCATAGTATCTCACTCAACTGCCTCTTCACTATGTTTCCACTCTACCTAACTACTATATTTACCCTCATCCCCTGGGTGTCCCTCCCACTGTCTACCTACCCTGATTCAGTGGACTGCTAGGCACCTTGCATCATGCTGCCAATATCCATTAATACCGCCGCTACCAAAGCTGACACCCACCCTGGTTGCCACTTCCACACACAATCACTCAGCCCCGCTGTGCTTCCACCCAGATTCTAAACTAGCCACCTAGCCTTACTCCCCCATGCTTGTAGGCCAACAGCTGCTATCACCAAGCCTTATGCCACCACTAGAAAGCTACACTGGTTTTCACATAATACTAAATTCTTGTTCACACTACTGCTACTTCTAGTAGGTGATATTGACCCAAATCCCAATCCTAATCACCGTGCCCCAAACACCTCTGTACCACTCCAACTCCCCTCAGGCTTAAAACTAGTTCATCTAAATATCTGTAGCCTTCTACATAAAATAACCTTGCTTCAACCCCTCGCCCTGTCCCTCAGACCAGACATCCTGATTATCTCTGAAACCTGGCTGAATCCCCATAACCTGGACACCGAATTCTCTACACCAGGTTACACACTCATCCGACATGATCGTTTGGGTAAAAGAGGGGGTGGCATAACCATGTACATTACCTCCTCCATCCAGTTTCCCCAATCATCCTACTTACATTTTCGGAATCCATAGATGCGGTAATGGTAAAAATCTCCCACCCCCACTCAATTCCGATTTTTATTGCTGGTACCTACTGCGCTCCCGACATCAGAACACCTGTGATACTAGATCACCTGGGCACACTAAACTCTCTGGCATCAGGAGGAGAGCTCCATATACTTGGGGACTTTAACATAAACTGGCTAGCTGGGACAAACTCCAAGCTTCGGGACAAGGTAACTGCCCTTAACCTAGCTCAACTAATCTCAGAACCTTCCCGATTAAACCACAAATCCTCAAACCACACTCTTCTAGACTGGTCCCTCACCTCACACCCACATAGAATCCTAGCCTCAGACCTCCTCCCTGACACCCTTAGTGACCACCACGGTATCTATTTGGTAAGAAAAATCTTCAGACCAAAAGCTCCCCCACCCAGAATTCTTATGTCCAGATCCTTCAAATCACTGGACCTCACCTCCTTACTCAATGATTTGGCTAATTCTGACTGGTCACGCATCAGTCAATCCACCTCCATAGATGAGGCCCTGGTGCTCTATAAGACCAAGTTCACAGCCATCTGGAATTGTTATGCCCCCCTCAGGTGCACTAGGGTCAGGAGTGCTCACGTCCCTTGGATCACAACTGAAATCATAGCTCTCCTCCGAAGCAGAGACAAGGCCTGGAAATCTTTTAAGTCTTCCAGCTTCCAGTCTTTCAAAAAAAGAGGTGTGCAAGAACAAGGGGGCACAATTTGAAGATAGAAGGGGGGCGGCTCAGAGGTAATTTAAGGAAGTATTTTTTTACAGAGAGGGTTGTGGATGCATGGAACAGCCTTCCAGAGGAGGTTGTGGAGTCAAAAGCAGTGGTGGAATTCAAGCATGCATGGGACAGTCATAAGGCAATTCTAGGGGTGGGGGTAGGAAGAAGTAAGCTGCTGGTTAACTAGGATCTGCAGCTTATCCATCAGGTAGGGAAATGGGTAGACTGGGTGGGCCAAGCGGTCCTTATCTGCTGTCAAATTCTATGTTTCTATGTTTCTAGCTCACCAGCTGACCTCCAGGAATATCATGCATTACGAAATGTCTGCACAAGGAAACTTTGCCAAGCCAAAGCCAATTATTTCAAAGTCGCATTCAATTCCTCCACTCATCACCCAGCCAACTTCTGGAAAGGGGTAAAATCACTTCTCAGCCCTCCATTGCAGCCACCCACTCCTACCCTCCAGGTAGGTAGTCTTACCATAGTTGAGCCCTCAGCAGTGGCCACGATGCTTAACTCACACTTCACAAACAGCCATGCCACCCTCTTTTCCCCACCTCCCCTACCCCAACACACCACCTCTTCCACCTGAGCCAGTCCCGCACCCTCAGCTCACTCCTTCTCCTTCCAGCAGGTCACCCCAAATGAGGTATATAAGGTGCTGACTGCCCTTAATCTAAACAGGGGCAAATGTCCCACTGGGCTGGACTCCAAACTGCTTTACCTCTCGGCCCCCGCCATAGCTGTACCCTTGGCCTCCCTGTTCAACCTATCCTTCTCCCTTGCCGAAGTCCCCTCTGAATGGAAACATGCAAGTGTTATCCCCCTTCCCAAGGGTGAGGATGCTTCAAACTCACGCAACTATCAGCCCATCTCCCTACTCACAATCTTGGCAAAACTACAAGAGCGTCTAGTTCTCGCTCGTCTTTCACGCTTTCTGGATTCTTCTTCCTTTTTCACCTCCTTCCAGTCTCGCTTTAGGAAATCCCACTCCACTATTATCTCCCTCCCTCCTCAGGCTCACTGACTCCATTCTTACTGGGATAGATGCTGGCCACATCATGGCTGCCATCTTCATTGACCTGGCCAAGGCATTTGACACTGTCTCGCACTCACTCCTCTTGTCCAAAGTCGCCAAAGCTGGTCTTTGCAGCTGGGCTACCAGTTGGTTTCACTCTTACCTAGCGGACAGGTCCCAATCCATCAGAATCCGTACTTCCATCTCGGCACTCCTCCCTGTCACCACAGGGGTACCACAAGGCTCAGTCCTACACCCACTCCTGTTCTCCATCTTTCTGAATGATCTGCCTTCTGCCTGTCCACACACCTCAATCCATATGTATGCAGATGACACTGTACTGTATACTTCTGGCCTTTCTGCCTCAGAGGTTATGACCAGATTGCAGTTGGACTTTAAAACGGCACAGCACTGGCTTTGCTCCAATCAACTCATCCTCAATGCCAAGAAAACAGTCTCAGTGACCTTTGGCACAAGGCAGAGACTATCGCGGCTACCCTCCCCGCTCACTTTCCACATCTTGGAAGGAACGCCCCTCGAGGTTTGTACCTCCTTCAGATACCTTGGGGTTTGGCTTGATCAGCACCTTAACTTTTCTGCTCACATTGACTCCATACTCAAGAAACTGCACCCCAGGCTTGGTGCACTCTACCGAAATCGAGACAACATCCCTGAATCCACCTGTAGGGCCATTGTGCAGAAAATGATCCTCCTCATCTTTGACTATAGAGACATAGTCTACAGTGCCGGTCCTAAGTCCACCCTGGCCAGGCTGGACCCCCTTTTCCACTCTTTCTGTCATTTTGTACTAAATTGTCCCTACTCCACCCATCACTGTGTCCTTTACCACTCAGTGAAACTCACATCTCTAGACAATCGCAGGCAGCTCCACTGTGCCAAAATCCCAGCCATGTCCTGGGCCCAGTTACTCCCCCCCTACCTCACTGATGCTCTAGCCAACCCCAGCACCCCAGCATATTCCCTCAGAAAACTTGACTCCCGGTCTTTAATCGTCCCACTTAGGGTCACTGCTGTTGGGTAGGGAGCATTCAGCTACCGCATTCCTAAGTTGTGGAATTCCCTCCCCGTACACATTCGGCACTTCTCCTCCCCCCGGCATCTTAGCTCCTTGCTCCAAGCTCATTTCTCCACTACCTGCACATGTGCCTAGGCAGTTTTGTTAAACCATTCTGTGTAAATATCAACAAACTGTAATACCAATTGAGCTATACGTATGCCAATGTATGTAAACTACGCCTGTATTTCTGCTTGTTCCCCAGATCCACTATGTTCTCCTATTCTGGAAACATTGTGTAGTGTTTACCCTTCCTGAATCTCAATTGTACTGTTTGTCATCCACCTGTGTACTTGTTCCCCCTTCCCCCAGGACACATCGGGAATCGAACAGTAGTCTGCTCAGCATGCCTTCCTGGTTAAACGCTTAAATAAATAAATAAATAAATAAGTGTGCTTTGGGGAAGGGGCGTATTTGTGGTGTAGGTACATTAACTGGGAGAGAAAGGCAGTCTTTCTGTTTTGGTTATATTTTTCTTATATAACTGTGCTAATGTACGCACTGTAATATTTTCAGTAATTCTTGACATTTTTTGCTGATTGTTGTGGTGCAGCAATGTATAATTTGTCTGTTTAAAACATTTGGTTATATTACTAAAGGTTTTGAATTTGCTAAGCATTACTTGTAGTGTGTGTGTGTGTGTGTGTGTGTGTGTGTGTGTGTGAGTGTGTGTGTGCGATGTGTGCCATTAAATCAGACACCTTTTATTGTGCCAGAGTAATTGCAGCAGTGTGAACCTGCTATCCACCACACCTGCATGAATTTTTTATACTGCTTTGCAGTATCTTTACTGGTAGTGGATTGTTACTGCCGTGCACTCATCCCCCAACTGGCAAAATTTATTCCATTCTAGATTTGGATTTGTGACTTGTGAGCACTGGTTAGGTGTTGTTGTGCCTTTTCGTATGCATCCCTTGAGTGCGCAACGTAATCTTAATCTGTCAGTGCGTTTGCAGTGAGCCATTAATTCTGGGAGACTGAATTTTTTGTTACGCCCTCATTTCACTTCGTCAGCACTGGGGAATTTTCTGGACACAAGACAGTAGCATTTCGTCAGCACTGGAGAATTTTCTGGACCCAAGACAGTAGCATTTTGGGGATGCACAATAATTCTGGTGACTCTGTGTGTAACTACTGCGCACATAACTGAGTGTGACATTAATTCTGGGAGACTTTGCATTTCTTGTTACGCTCTCATTTCACTTCATTAGCACTGGGGAGTTTTCTGGACACAAGACAGTAGCACTTTGGGGATGCACATTAATTCTGGTGACTGTGTGGGTGGGATGCTGCCAATATTGTTGTCACTCCACCTTACTTTGCGTTTAAGGTGGAATGACAACATAAAGTAATAATAAGCAAGTTGAGCTTTCCTATGGGACACTCCAGATAACGGAAGTGCTAACGCCGGCAACACGTTCACTTCACCGGCGGATTTTAAATTAATTGCATCTCTAACCAAACCATACCATACCATACCATACCATACCATACCATACCATACCATACCATACCGTACTGTACTATACCATACCATACCATACCGTACTGTACCATACCATACCGTACCATACCGTACCATACCGTACTGTACCATACCGTACCATACCGTACAGTACCATACCATACCATACCGTACTGTACTATACCATACCATTAAAAGGCCCCTGACAGCATTAGGAAGACTTTAAAAAAAAAACTAAGATACATATTCTGCTTATCCCTTTTTCTTTACTTCATGTATTTTCAGTAATTCCCAATTTTTTTTATTGCTGAGAACAGTTGCATGAAAACAAGATCTCTGTCTCCTAGACTATGTCTGCTCTAGCTGCTTTTTACTTGGTATACTTTTGTTATCTTCTGGCAACTTCCCCTTCAGCCACCCTGCTACCCTCACTTGGACTGTGGATCCCCCCTGAACATAGTGCCCCCTGGATTACCCCCCAGGATGGCGCCACCAGAGCCCCCCTAGCCCTGATGAATCTATATCATGGTGCTCTGGCTGCTTCTCTACACCTGACATTGTACTTCCCTGCTTATGATATCATAACTATCTCTACAGCAACAGATTTTGATGTCATAAAGAGAAGTATAATGTCAGGTGTATAAAAGCATCCAGGACTGAAATGGCAGAGATGCTGTTTCCATGCAAATACCCTTAGTAATAAGGAAATAAGGGTGAAAATTACAGAATAAAATATGACATGCAAGCTACATTCACACTCCAGTATTACATTTTCTCAAAATTGTCTCAAATGCATCAGGAGCTCTTTAAAGGATGGCAGTGTCCATTCAAATCCTATAGTGTGTGTGGAAACTAAATTATCATTTTAAACTAATATCACAAAATCTCTAACTTGCTGGCATATGAGGATAGAGCAATTTAGAAACACAGAAAATGATGGTAGAAAGGGGACTACAGGGCCCGTCTAGTCTGCTCACGTTGTCTAACTAACCTTCATAGGTCCCTCTGGTCATCCCTCCCCTTTCCACTGCCCTCTTCCCACTAACTATGGCCATACTGTCTCACCCTACCTTGGAACCCCCAACTGTTTTGGCCTTCACCACCTGCTTAGGTTGTCTGTTCCATTTGTCTACCATTTTTTCGGTGAAAACGTACTTACAGACTTCCCTCCTGAACTTTTCCTCCCCCAAGTTTCATTTAATTCTCCCACATACTTGGGTTTGTACTCAAAATGAATGTCTCTTTACAATCAACCCTATTCATACTGTGCTGGTACCTGTGTGCTTCTATTCTGTCTCTCCCTTCTAGTTTCTAGGGTTTACATGTCAAGGTCCTACAGCCTCTCTTCATATGTCTTCCCCCATTCCCCGATTCATTTTAGTCACCCTTGACTGCACCATTTCTACCTCAGTCATTATGCAGATTTGAACTCCAGAACTACCAGTGATCTGTATAGTGGAAGGATCACCCCTCAGCTTGTGCTATCGATTCCTTTCCCTATGCACCCCAACATCTTATTTACCTACCCCATGGGCTTGTTCAGGGCATTGTTTATCTCACATTTTCTAATATTATAAACCCAAGGTCTTTCTGTTCTGCTGAGCAGTACCATACCTCCAATTCTGCATTGCATTCTCAGTTCCTTTTCCTGGTGTGAGTTATCTTGCACTGTTTCATGTTAATGCTCAGATGCCATATCTTGTACCATTTTAGCAGTCTACTTAGGCCCTTCCTTAGTGTTAGTCCCCTCCTCAGTGTCCACCCTTACACATATCCTACTGTCATATGCAAAAAAGCAGATCTTGCCCTGTATGCCTTCCCCATGTCATATTTGAACATGTTGAATAGAACAGTGTTCAGAAATGAACTCTGTGGTACCCCATTAGTAACCTCTTTAACATCCGAAAATTCATCATTTACCACTACCATCTGTGTAAAATGTGAAATTTCACCCAAGAAATGAAAAATTGTGCCCACAGAATGATGAAATTCAGGCACAGTTTTGCAGTTTGAGGTGAAATTGGTCATTTCCCAGTGAAATTCTACATTCTGCTGGTGGAAATGCTTGATTTTACTTGACAAAACATTTCACAGTACGGCAGAATTTCATGGAATATTTCATGTGTTCGAAATTGCCGGTTTTGCAGCAATTTCACTGGCAAAATTAAATTTTGCAACATTTCTACATCTGTGTCCTCCCTCTTCAGCCAGCTTGCCATCAATGATAACATACTGTATGTCTCATTTTTCTTACTCTCAGCCTCCTGTCATTCATCCATTTTTTTTATTCACTATGTAATCTACATTGAAACCCCCATTTGACTGATTTAGACAGTAATTGTTTTCTGCAGTGCTAGATCAAAGGCTTTTGAGTAATTTAGAATTATTGAGGAATGGGATACTTTAAATTTTGATGTGGTAAATGCTGAACATTCCAACATGGCAGCTGTTGCCCTTATTGAGTTGATTTTTTTATGTTTCTTTTTTTTTTTAATTGTTTAGCCTGGAGTAGCACACTAAGCTGAAAGCTTGTTTGCAGGTGCAATCTGGGAGCACAGGGAAGCAAAGTGACTTGCTCAGGGTCACACAGTATGCAAGTGGGGGCTGTGGGATTCAAACCCAAGTCTCCAGATTGCAGCTCAGAGCCTTAAACCTCTGTGCTATACTGTCTCCCCCATAGGAGCCGACTGCATGGGTGCTTGGGTGCTCTAGCACCGACAAAGTTGACATAAGTACCCTCAGTATTTCAAGTGCAGCCTGCAACAAAGGATTATTAGGGAACCTAGTCACAGAAAAAATATTGCCTACTAGCAGTTAGCACCCACAAAAATTCCTAAAAGTTGGCATTCCTGGCCTCCCCTGTACTGATATGTTGTTTCAGGTGCTAGGTTATCAGGTTGAGTCGACATGGAAATGAAATCTGATATCTGCGCATGCATTACTAGGAATTTTATGAGCAGTCAGGTAACATGTCTTGGCAAATGAAGTTCGTGGATTTTTCCTTGCCATTTTGTAAATGAAGTTAAAGTTGTAGATGCTTGTGAATCTAACAGTTGACCAGTAGTCCTGCCAGTATTTTTAGGAACATGGCCAACCCCCCAGCCATGATGAAGGAACCAATAATATGCAACGGCTGTGAGTTGGCAAACTTGACCCCTTCAAAGGGTTACAATACTGGTATTACACAACACGGTAGGGTGAGGAGGTATACGTTTATGGCATGGAATGATATTTGGAAGAAACCAAATAAGAGATTTAAAAAAATTAAGAAAAATCATTTTCCAATCTACAAATTGTGATTAGGCCCAGTTTATAATTGCATTAAGGAACTCCACTGAGTGGCTTATTGTGGGATTTAGTCATTTCTCGTGTGGTTTATTGTGGGATTTACTAATTTCTCATGTGGTTTATGGCTCCTGGATGCACTTCATACCACAATATGTGAGGCATGGCTAAATCCCACACAAACATTCCCCTGTTGCGCAAAGCTCTGTGGAATGCCGAATTCCATTGATAGAACTCAAGCAGAAAAGTAAATCTGCTTCTGAGATGCCTGCTAGAATTTCTTTTTCACTTCTGTAAAATTTTAAAAAGTATTTCTATGTAAACCATTGAATAATCTTTGTGGATTATGCAAATATTTTTTTCCATGGATTGTGGAAGTGAAATCCATTATTTATGTCAACAGTGGATTACTACCCAGTGAAAAGCTATTTTCAGAATTTCAGAATTCCACACTTTACCAAAATCCCATGACATGCTATTCTGTTAGAATGTAACAGCTCCTCACAGCACCAGTGCTACCAGACTGATTTGATATTTTTCCTGTAATTCCAGGGTGATTGTCTTGTGTTTTCCTGTAGATTACATTATTCCCTACTGAAGCTGAATTTCTCTGATTTCCTGTATAACCAGTGCAAGTATGTGGGAAGAATTTCCCTGTAGAAAGCTCCAAATCTCTGTAAAATACAGAAATCCCTGTAGATCTGGGAGCCCTGCAGTACTGCTGTTATGCTTTATTTCACTAGTTTTGGGGTGGTGTGTGGGAAATGTTACCAGGCATTACTTATATCGGGGCTAATGCAGAGCTGCCAATATGTGTAACAATTAATATCTGGGTCATGTATACTTGTAAGTAATAAACCACAACAGCGTGTTCATCATAAGATTTTAATGCATGCCCCGGTGGTGTAGTAAGGCATGAGGCTGAAGGCTGAGCGTCCTTATGCCCCTGGGAAGTGCATTAAAATCCTATTATGCACACCCTGGAGGGGCCTATTACACTCATAAAAATGGCCCTATTGTTTGTGGAGGAAAGTGAGGTTTGGCCCTTGACCATTCATTTATAAAGATTTAATGCATGGTTATGTGACATACTTCTACCAATCATGTTTATGGATTTTCCAATGCCATTTTATAAAATTATTTAATATTTCTTTAAAAATAAATCATGCTATTAATAAACTATTTTTCTTTCACAGCACTAGCCCCTTTGAAATTGGACCCCAACACAGCCCATCGTAAGCTCATTTTATCAGAGGACATGACTAGTGCAAGAGCTGCTGACAAGAAACAGTCGCTTACGGACACCCCTGAGAGGTTTAAACAGTTTTTGTATGTTCTCACTTCAGAAGGGTTCACATCAGGTAGACACTACTGGGAGGTGCTGGTGGGGGACAAGGGGAGATTGGATGTAGGCGTGGCCAGAGAGTCTGTCAAGAGAAAGGAAGGAATTAAACTGACACCTCAAGATGGATTCTGGGTCGTGAGACGGACGACTAACGGGGAGTATCAAGCTCTGGATTCCCCTCCCAAACCTCTCCACCCTTGTGTGATACCTCAGAAAATTGGAGTTTATCTGGACTATGAGGGGGGGCAACTGTCATTTTATAACACTGACGACATGTCCCACCTCTACACCTTCAAGGATACCTTCACTGAGAAACTCTACGCTTTATTGGGTCCTTCTACCATTCATGACAAGAACAAAGGAGGACAGACCCAACCTATAAGTATCTTCCACACGACAGTCTGACTGAAACCGCTTATTATCAATCTCTGAATGGGCTTGTGGCCAGATCTAAGCTGAGCCCACAGCAGTGTAATTCAATAACTTAAGTAACTTTAACCTTGCGAGGAAACAAAAATCAACCAAAGGGAAGTCGTGTGGAGTCACACTGTGCAAAAGTTACAGCAGCAGTGCAATGAAAAATAGTTTGCCAACAAAGCTCATTTCAGCTAAAATTAATAAAAATATTAACCTGAAAGGGGGAGGTGGGTGGTGGTGGTTGGGATGGTTCATGTTGCTGATGCGGAGGTTTGCATGAACTGATGAGTTGGGGGGGTCTTCCCCCCTCCGATATCAAATTGATTTTGGTTCTCATGGTCAGTTTTATTCTTATATTGGGGGATGGGGTTGGAGGGTTGGGAGTGGTTATTGTTTGGAGTGGTAGGGGACAAGTGGGTTTTGCTGTCTTTGGGAAAATGTTTTTTGTCCTCCCTATAGATACTGTGATTGTACTTCTGTTTACTCTTCTGGGGGTAGGGGTGGTGTGGGTCGGTGGGTGGGTGCCACCGGAGGTGGGATTCTGTGTTGCCTTCTTGTACTCATGATATGCTTATTTTTACGCACCTTACACCATTTATTAGTTTTCTTCTAATAAATTGTCATGGCTGCTTATAATTTTTGTACATGGAATGTTAAAGGCGTGCAGTCCCCTACTAAAAGATCCAAAATGTTACCTCACTTACCCAGGTTATAAACTGATGTAGCTTTTCTCCAAGAGACTCACCTGCCTTCCTCCCAGGTTCCCTTTTTAAGGCGATCCTGGGTTGGACAGGCCTTCGGTGCTGGCTCCGATTCCTGTAAAAGAGGAGTGGCTATTATTATGGCCTATAGACTACCCTTTCATCTCCTCTAAGAAAAAGCTGACCCCAGGGTTGTTATATTATTGTCTGAGTATTGCTCAGTCATCTGGAGGTCGTACTGAGTTCTGTTTACGACCCTAACAGTGGTGACCCCTCTGTTTTTACCATTCTGATGTCTATTTTAGCCTCATGGAGTTCACTTCCTATCGTTCTTGGAGGGGACTGGAACCTGGTTTTGTGCAGTGATCAAGACAGAACTTGTCAGACCCGACAGGCTCTGTCACCAGGCCAATTGGCTATCCAGGACCTTATGCGCTCCATGGGCCTGATAGACCCTTGGAGGGCACTGAACCTGAACCACCGGGAAATCTTTTCACTCCTTACCACATAACTCCTTTTCTAGGATCGACTATTTCCTGTTAGGCATGAATCATCTTCCTGGGATTGTTTTATATCTTTACTCTGCTAAAGTCATATTGGATCTCTACCCTGCTTTCATTCAACTCGATCTCACACTTTCCTCAATTAAAGATAAGGTCTGGCAATTTAATAATCAGTTACTCAAGTCAGATGAATCACTGCAGCATCTCCATTCCTTTATCAACACCTTTATGGAACTTAATTCCCCTTCTATGCCCAAACTGGATGTCTTGTGGGGAGCTCTGAAATGTGCCCTTCAAGGGGAATTAATCTATTTGGCTACTAAGAGCAAGAGACAAGCATCTGCTGCTCGTTCTTCCTCATTAGCTTGTATAAAATTCATTGAGGAGCACATCTCACTAGCCTCTTCTCAAGCAGAGTGGGAACAGTTAGAATCTCTAAGATTTCAATGTAATACGATATTGGGAGAGAAGGCTGAGCATCTTATTTTACATTCTAAAGTGAATTCTTTTGATCAAGGGGAGAGATATGGGAAGTTATTGGCCCGTCATCTACGCCCCCAAGCAATGGATAGAATTGTCTCCTCAATCCTCTTGTATTCTAGCCAGCTCCTCACCTCACCCCAGAATATTGTTGAAACTTTTATCATTTTTTATCAACAATTATATGCTCTCCCTTCTCTTCTGTTTTGTCCACTTCAATTTGAATCTTTCCTTCAGGACACTAGCCTTCCCCAGCTGGCTGAGCCTCAGGTAGCTACCGTAACAGTGCCACTGACCCTCCTTGAAATTTCCCAGGCCATTGATTCCTTGGCTTCTGACAAGTCCCCCGGCCCGTATGGGTTTACCACCAACTTTTATGAAGCCTTCAAGGACCATGTAGCTCCCATCCCTTTGAATACTTATGACTATACTTTTAAGGAAGGCTTATCTGATCCCACTATGACTGCGGCCACTATTGTAATTCTTCATAAACCTGGCAGAGATCCTTTGATGGTCTCCAACTACAGGCCTATATCACTTATCAATGTGGATTTTAAAATCTTAGCTAAGGTATTGGCTTGTAGATTGGGACTGATATGGGGCTCATTGATTAATAGGGAACAGATGGGCTTTGTAAGTGATAGGTTTTCTGCTGACCATCTTAGGAAATGATCCTTCCTTTTTTTCGGTATCCAGAGACTCTTCTACTCCCATGGTTTTGGTGTCTCTGAATGCCAAAAAGGCTTTTGATAGGTTCTCATGGGACTGCTTGTTTTCCCTTTTACCTAAATATCACATCCCTCAAGAATTTATACATTGGGTCAATATGCTCTACTTTCCATCAGCCCGTGTACTTTATAATGGTATTTTATCCTCATCACTCCCTCTTCATCAGGGTAGCATGCAGGGATGTGCCCTTTCTCCATACCTATTTAACCTATTTCTAGAACCCCTAATTTGTAAACTTAACTCTCCTCCTCATGTCCATGGTATCTCGATTGGTGACATGGATTATAAATTATTAGTATACGCAGATGATATACTGCTACATGTTTCCTCCCCAGTCACATCTCTGCCTGCAGCCCTACAGATTATTTCCAGCTTGGTGTTATTTCTAACTACAAATTAAACCTTATTAAAACTGAAATGATGTCCCTCAAGTAATGCTACACTGAAGGCAGATGTTGAGCATCTTGGCCTAGTATGGAGGAAGGATAGATTGAAATATTTGGGAATTTATCTCAGCACCTCCCCCCTCATAAAATGAAACAATTTAATCTTGACTCCACAGTATCCCATCTCAAAGTAGACCTGGATCATTGGTCCATGTTACCCCCTTCCCTGTGGTGCTGATTGAACATCATTAAAATTAATGTTCTACCTCGATTACTATACCCCCTCCAGATGCATAACTGGGGCCTCCCCAGTCATGGTTTACTCATATTCATAGGATCCTCATCTCTTTTTTATGGCAAGGTAAAATAGCCCAATGGGCTTTTTCCAGATTATGTGTAATAAACAGGATGGAGACCTACAAGCTCCCAACTTTTTTCTCTACTATTTGGCTTTACATCTAGTTAGACTTTTCCACTGGTTGAAGCCATCTGGAGACAATCCTTCTAGATTATATGTTCCACATTGAGCAGATATACAGCGCTCCTTGTGTTCTATAAATGGTTTAGACATCAGGTCACTCCCTAATCTCCCCAAGAGGAAACTTCCCTGACCTCTAAGGGATACACCCTTAGGGGCATACCTTCAGACCCACATGCAACTCTGCTCCCTACTCAAAATTTGTCCATACAAAGATAATTCTCCACCCTTATTTGGGAATCCTAATCTTCTGATAGCTGGACAGATGCTCTCCAAAAGATTCTGTGCCTGATATAGGAGTGGGTACAGTTGGAGATCTTTTATCCCATCAGAAACTGATCTCCTTTCAGGAAGTGAGCACCTTGTATCGTTGGCCTAGTAGTTCTGTTTTCTGATTTCTTTAACTATCCCACATGCTTTTACAATGTTTTGGCAATGGTCCATGGCTCAGTCCCATTAGTACTTCAGTCCTCCCATTTTTCGCTCAGCCCCTTCTACTCATTTAATTTCCTATTCTTATCGATCCTTTCAAGCCTATCTGGTTGCCAAGGAGGGCCCAAGGTATTACTGGTGGGACAAGGCTCTTCCAGTTTCTTCCCTTTCTAGGAACTGGTCAACCATCTGGAAACATTTCTATGCATTGATAAAGTAGGATTGATACCTTTTCATGGAATTCTAGATCATCTATAATCTTTACTACATTCAAGTCAAATTGCATAGAATGGGCTGAATACCCACCAATACATGTTCAAAATGTGGCAAAGAACCTGGGACCTTGTTGTATATCTTGTGGTCATGCGAGACAGTGGTCCCCTTATGGACTTCAATTCAAACCCATCTTGACCCCCTGTTGGGACTGTCTGATGCCTTTCTTCCTGAAATATGTATTTTGGTAGATTACACAGACAGATTGATTGGTAACCAGAGGTCATACATGGCTTTGATTTCAGCATGCATGAAGAAGGTTATTCTTCAGAGCACTCCATGTTACCTAGAATGGTATAAAGAGATGTTGTTTGCATTACAAGCAGAGCACATTATAGCAAGTGTTTCAAACAAACTATCTAAATAGGAATGTATTTGGGAACCTTTGCATACCTTATTAACTATGTAATTAGATAATTAACATTCCCTCTAATCCATCTTGACAACTTGGTGAAATCTAAGTCTGATTACAGGATACAGTTTTTTGGTTTTTTTACCTCTGGTGGCAGGGTTGTGGGGTGCGGGACGGTAAGGGTGTTTAGGGTAGATTGTAAAATGTAAGTTCTTTGTTCAATTGGTTTCTCCATTTATAATCTCTGTCTCATTGAATGATGTACACTTGACTTCCTCATATGTTCATTGTACTTGAGGTCTTTGGTTTAATAAACTTTATTCAATAAATATATATATATATATATATATATATATATATATATATATATATATATATATATATATATATGCATATCATACCAGTCAAATGTACTTTTCAGGACACTTGCTATGTTGTGCATCTTGAATTTTTTCTTTTCTCAGTCCTAACTCTTACTATGTTTGCAGTGCTGTTTCTAAACCTAATGCAGTGTGAAGCCTATGCCCCCCCATCCCAAAGTGGGTCTGCTCACCCATCACATCTAACCATTGAATAGATGGATCAAGGAATTGAAAAAATCATGGAAATGTGGAATGTCCCAGGCATCCCACCAAGGGATCCACTACAGGACATTATAAATGAATTTTAAACAATGTCAAATAAAAATATTTTCAGCTTAATGGATTTAAAAAGAAAAGGTGATAGATAGATAGATAGATAGATAGATAGATAGATAGATAGATATTTTATTTATAAAACACCCTTTTCCTGGGCATTGTACAAAAACAAGAATCCACACATCCAACAATAGAAAATACAGATAGGCATATATTCATACAATAATTATAATATAAAATCATCAATGATAAACAATCTTAGACCTTAATACCTTAGAGGACATATACTCATAGCCAAGCGCAATACTTAGGCATCTGTTTTTTTTTTTAATTAACAATTATTATTTACTTATAAGTTTCTGTGTGTGTTTAACATTAATCATAGCCAGGTTTAATACTGACACTAATATAATCTCAAACAGACCAATAATTAGCCTTGTACACATTAATGTGCAAACCCTTAAAACAAAGTGGGATCTCTTCAATGTTTGGATTGAGCAACACAGGTTTGATATAATTACACTCGCAGAAACATTCTATGATGAAGTATCTGTGTATGTATACAGCCTTTTCTACCAAGATTTATTCCTGCTATTATCTTATCCTGTAATGTTATTTATAATTATACTGTTTTCCAGTATGATATGTCTTGACATGTTGTTGTAAATTGTAAATGGAAATTTTTCTGTGTGCCCAGGACCATCTTGCAAATGAGCTCGCTCAATGATGTAACTGCCTGGTAAAATAAAGTTTGAATGATTGACTGATTGATTGATTGACTGAAACATGGTTTAATGATAACATTGCTGATAATGAGGTCTCTCAACCAGGTACCAGGGTATAATCTTTTTAGAAAAGATTGTTTGGGGATGGGGGGGGGGTTATGGTTTATTCTAAATGTCATCTCAGTGTTATAGTATTAGATATTTCCTTGGGTGAGACAAAATGCGATATGTTAACCACAGATATAATTCTTGTAGAGCAAAAACACCAGAGTTTGGGTACTATTTACATACCTCCCAGGTGTTTTTTTGGACAGGTGGGATATAATAGTTGGGGTAAAAGATGCTCTCCCCCCAATTGAGAATGGGTTCTTATGGGAGATTTTAATAAGGATTGGGGTTCGTTAGATAAAGATGGTGTTTGGGAACTTATTTTGGATCAAGGTTTACAACAACTGATCAATGATGTCACCAGCCACAACCACCAAACAGGTGGGGGAACTATCCTAGACTAGATAATCGTACCCTTCAATAATAAAATACATAATGCCATGGTTATGCCTGATGCCATCAGTGATCGTTGTCCCATTTATTATGAGTGGTCTCCAAAACCTCTGAGGGGAGGGGTACACCAGTTCATATTGAATATAAGAATTTTAAAAAATGTACTCCCCTTAAAATTAATGAAGCATGTAAATATGCTGGCTGGTCACAATTGGATTCAATAGGGGATGTTAATTCATTCCTTGAAGTTTTCAATAGTATTTATACTACAATCACTCTATAGCCCCACTGAGATGGATTAGGGTTAAAGCCCGGAAAAACAAATGGATTACTTCAGACTTATTAAAATCCTTTAGAACCAGGGATAAAGCGTGGAAGATATTTAAAGTTAATAAGGATTCAGTTGCTCTGCAGAACTATAAAGTGTTACATAATAAGTGTAAGACCCAGGTTAGGAGAGCCAAAAGACAATATTTTATATCCCAACAAGATAAGTTTTATGGTAACTCTAGGCAGGCTTAACGGGTCTTGAATGATCTTATAGGGAAACGCCACAAGGAATCTCCCATTATTTTGAATAAGGATGGTGTTATTGTAAATGAATTGTTTCAGATCACACTGATTTTTTATAATTATTTTGGTGATCCTGAACATCTTAGGATCCCTTATTCCCCTAATTCTCATGGGACGCAATTGGGGGTTGATCCTAAAGATCAAGCTTGCTTTCATTTTAACCCAGTTTCCCCTGCACAAGTTTTGGATTACATACTTAAATTAAATCCAGGGCCAAATTTAGCTCATGACACTATCGACTACAGGTTTATCAAACTTGGAATAGATTCTTTTGCGTCCTCTTTGTAAGTTTTGTTTAATCTGTCCCTGCATTCAGGATCCTTGCCATCTAAATGGAAAAAGGCAAACGTTAAACCAATCCTCAAAAATGGAAATCCTTCTATTGTATCTAATTACTGCCCCTATCCTTCCTGGCCCCACTTTCTAAGGTATTAGAAAAGATTATTTTAGATCAAACCATTGGGTTTTGGCAAGTACTGAGTTGCTTAAAAAGGTACAGCATGGTTTCAAACAGAAACATAACACTGAAACAGCCTGACTGGGGTTGACTGGCTGCAAACAGGGTGCTCTGTTGCAGCCATTTTTGTGGACATCACCAAGGCTTTTGATTTAGCTGAACATAATCGGGTACCCTCAATTCTTTCTAAATTTAATTTTTCCCAGAATGCTATTAAATGGTTCTCTGACTATTTACAGAAAATATATCATTGTAGATGGATTTTCTTCAAATCCCAGTGAAACAATCTGTGGGGTGTTCCCCAGGGTTCCATCCTGGGCCCAATGATTTTTTCATTGCTCATTAATTCTGCTCCTCATAGTTTCAACTATTCTACGATGTTTCTTTATGTGGATGACGCCGTATTATACTGCATTGATGATGATTACTCTTTAGCATTGAAGTATGTACAGGACAACTTTAGTCAGTTCTAGAAATGACTTATTTCTAGACATATGGTACTTAATTCAACAAAAACTAAATTAATGGCTTTTACTGGGCTCAGCATGGAACTCTCATATTTACCCCCGTGTTAGACTTAAAGGGTGATACCACAGAGAAAGCTGACATTTTTAAATATTTAGGTATTTACCTCAATTCCCATTTGAGATGAATATCATATAAAATTTCTCTGCAAATCCCTTTATCAAAGATTAAGAATGTTGTATAGGGTATGTCCCTTTCTTACTCAAGGTTCTCTAAAATTACTGACTTACAGTTTCTTGTTCAGTTTGATGGATTATGGTCTAAATATCTATGCTGCAGTTTTAGCCACCAGCATGATGGCCGCTTAACTTTTGAGCTTTCTCCAGACTGGCCGACATCCAAGCTCCAGCACTGCGATCCTGGTATACCGAGACACCCACTTAGTCAGTAATGCTCAAGTTATCATCCTTTTACCAGACAGGACTTTGTAGATGGATCTGATGTGACTTGCCATGGTAGCAGTGCCAAGATCCATGAGCTTATCCAATTCATCTGGGCCACATAGGCTCAAATCCAGTTGCGGTGCACTGCGAGCCCCCATCAGTCCTCCTTTTTTGCCAGTTGTTCCTCCTCTTTGGTTGTGAACTACTGGGACACCCTATTTGCTGGCTGATAATCCCCAATCATTGTGACAGGATGGCCGATCAAGAGACTCCCACCCTGGTGCCCTCCAGTGCCTCACCCCAGGCTCAGCCCATATCGGTAGGGGACTCTCTCTGGATATAACATGCATGTTGAAGGTGCTACTTACACAGATGGATGACATCAGCCTCTCACTGATGGGCACAGCAGATGAAGTATGGCAACTGCAGAACTGAATGAATGTGTCCAAGCAGCGGGTAGACTCCTGTGAGCAGCAGCAGCAGAAGCTATGGCACCATCTTCAGTCCCACGAGGAGAGGCTCGCTACCTTATGGGCCAGGATTGAAGACCAGGAGAGCAGAGGGAAATGCAATAATTTGCACATAATTGATGTGCCAAAGGGGGCTGAGGGGCAATCAATGGAATGATTGCTAAACAAAACTATTCCCATTACGCTGGGGGACTGCTGGAGGGGCCCCGTAGATGTTGAGAAAGCACACCAGGTGTCTGGGCACCAGGATAAATCTAAGCAATCTCCTAGGCCTATTGTGGCCTATTTTCTACAGTTTACAACTAAGGAGATGATTTTGAGGGCAGTGAGAGACTTGGAGGAGGTTCGATGGCAAGGTGCCCAGATCTCCTTTTTCCAGGACTTCGCCCAGGAGCCTGCAGACAGAAGAAGAGCTTTTGAACCACTTATAAGATTTTTGTACCAGCACAATTTCAAATTTTCAAATTTAAAGGACTTACTAGTCTGCTTGTCTCCAAGGATGGAAGGAAGCTGTTCTCAGAGCACCCCAGTGAAGTGTAAAGGTGGCTCTGCAAGTTTTGGCCTGCCCTTCCAGTTCCTACTACAACTCCCAGAAGGCTGTGGGAACCAAATAGGGCACAATTTTCAGCTAGGAACCAAAACTCTGAACAGAGGGCAGGTTTACAGTGGGACCTATATTGCCCTGATGGATTCCGCCTATATCTGATTTTACTCCGATTGCCTCTTCAACTCCACCGCTTCAACATATCTCCTCCACCAGACACAGACAGTGGGCTAGAAGCAGCAATCATCAGTCACCAGACCTCAGGCTGAATGCTCCTCTGGCTAAGATCCCCAGAGATGATGCCTTAGCTGATCCTGTCTTATCCCAGGTGGTATTGTTGAATCCCTCTGCTATGGACACTGACTTGACTTCCGACTGAGCTGACTTTAAAAATGTGTTGTTGGTAGAATCTGTGACTCTTTTAACACCAGTGAGGTCTGGCCTCATAAGCTATGCAGCAGCCAGAGTTAGCAGCGTGCCCAGCCAATCTGATCCCCCCCCCCCCCCAGGCTTCTCCTGGGGTGGCTGAAGGACCATTGAACTAATGTTTGGACTCTATGGTGTTCTATACTTACTGTGCATGCTCTAAGGGTGGGTTGGAGAGGCTCGTTTAACTGACACTGCTGACCTCTCAGCCCCTGTGGTGGGTCCAATTCCCTGCCACCGTGGAATTCTTTTCTACCTTTGGGTGAGGCAATGTGATGCTGAGAATGTCTCATGGGGATGGTGATGGGGCCTATATGTCCTCACCCCTCCCCAGATAATGTTGCCTCAGGGGTTTTGTGGGCATGTGTGGGCTGTGAGCTAACATGGGGAGCCACTTCCGACTATTGAGCTGATGCACCCTGTTCTCTGTGCTTCCTTTGGATTGCAATGAATACGCTGCAGTGACTTTTTATCCCTCTCTGCCCTCCCCTCCCTCCTCCTTGGCGGGGGGGGTTTTGGAGGCTAATGGGTACCCCAGATATTTGGCTAAGGTTCTATGTACTACTGCATATAATAGTGGGGACTCCTTAGTATTTTTTCCCATTTTGGATATACTGCCAACACTGGTAGGTCTACTGTTATACTGGTATGAGGGTTTACCCTCTCCCCTTGTTCCCTTCCCCCATCAGTCCCCATCCTGCTGTCCCTTTTCCTTCCCCTTCCCTCTTCCTGTTCTACCTTTTCTCCTTCCCTTGTCCCATTCTTATTTTCCCCCTCCTCCATCCTTCCTGAAGTCTCAGTGCCAGACCTAGAGACTGTCGTCAGTTCTGATAGGGTCGAACCTGGATGGTTCTCATGACCTCTCCCTTATTGGGCTTCTGGAGCCTGTGTGGCTGAGGGCTGTTGTGTGCAGTTCCCTCTTTCATTTTAGCTGCATACCCTTAGCGTGTTTACGCTTATGTGCAGATTTATTGCTACTGCTTGTGGTTGTTCAACCTAGTTTATTGTATAAGTCAGATTTCTCTGCCCTTTGCTACAAGTGTGTTTAATTTATGTGTAATTTTTATTTCTATAGGCTTCAGTTTTTCTTGTTTTTCCCCTTACTTGCAGCTTATCTAGTGAGAGTGGGCAGTGCCCATTTCCTTTCTGGTGTGCTTACATCTTCCCACATCCAAGTCTACAGGTTTATTCTGGAGATTTCCTGGTACATCTCTCACTTTTTCAAACTGTCCTTTCTCATCAACTTCCCATTATCCCATGTGGTCAGAGTAAGTACCCTTCTAATTTATCTTTTTTGGGTGGCAAGCATGGCAACCCCCCGTCTAAGGGACCCAACTGATGTCCTGGAATGTTAAGTGGTTGAACCACCCCATTAAGTGGATGAAGGTGTTACAGCACCTCAGGTCTCCACACAGATATTGTACTCCTTCAAGAAACACTTCTCTTGAATAAGACTGTGCAATGGTTGAAGAAATCTTGGGTGGGGGAGGTCCAGGTCAGCTTGGCCTCATCTAAAACCAAAGGGGTCACTATCCTCATCCGACGTTCCTCCTCATGGGTGGTAAATGAGGTCTGGAAGAAGTTACATGATAGATTGGCTGATTGTTAAACTGTCATCCCCGAGTGGTGAGTTGATCATTGACAACATATATGCCCCCAATGACTACCATACTAATTTTTTCCCAGCTCTTAGCCAGGCCCTTTTCTCACATTCCACTAGTGGCACCTCAATCCCAATTTTAATAGGGGGTTATTTCAGTTTTGTTCAAGACATCTTTTTGGATAAATCTAGGCCAACCCCTATTGCCTGTCCCAAGACTTGAAGGGCCTTGCAGGATATGTAGTAGTAGTAAAAGTGTTTATTATACAGCTAAAAAGCCTTTCACACACATACACAATTAAAATTACAAATAGACAGATTGCTTATATTAGCTACACAATACAATATGCTCACCTCATACATATCCTGTTTACATAAGATAGTTCATTTTTACAAAAAAAAACTAAAACATATTCTCACAATTAATATAACAGGAGCCACTTTCTGCTTTAAATATTACGCTGTTATGAATCTTTTTTCAGTTTACTAATAACCTGGAAGTACTTAGCTATTCTTACAACAGTTCCTTCATCTTCTGTGTGAAGAAGGATATTAGTTAACAACAATATATCCATTTTGTATCTCCCGTTTTAGAAAGGTGACAACCAATAAACTCTTGGTGCTGTATACCATGAACAATACCATAGAACATGAACCAAGTTCTCAGTCCCCCCATATGAACAGTCACATGCTCCAGATGTAATGCCTTCCTTTTTATATCTATGAAGCAATACATTACTTGAGAATTGTTCACATTTGTAGTTAGAGAACACTGTTCTAAGTTTATGTTCAGTCAGGATTTGTAAATAGGGTTTAAACCTCAAATAGTAGTTGTTTTGTGCAAACTATTTAGAATAACAAGTTCCTGTTATATTATTTAGGTCTTTTGCTTTCCAATAATTATTTATCTTATTGATTAGATATTTTTTATATTTTTCACTTAGTACAATTCTTTGATCCTCTGCCTTTTTCAGGGACATTAATTTATGTTTATCTCACAGTGCGTATATTATTGTATACCAAAATCCATGTCTATACCCTAATTTAAACCATTCTTTTTTTTCTTTTAGACATAGTGATGTTAAAGCAGTTTCATTCTTTTTAGTGAGCCTAATCCAGTAATTAATTTTACGGCTTTCAATGGAGGCTGTTAAATCCACTAAGCCTAATTCACTTCTCACATACACTGCCGGGCATGAATGTCACACTCTTAAAATATTTCTTAACAGCTTATATAGTGGAGAAATAAACCTATTTACATCTTTGATCTCCCAGACATTTGCACCATACAGGAGCTTAGCTTCAAATTTAGCTCTGTTTGTACCAAGGGTTTAAGTGTATACACCCCCCATACTTAATATTAAACATTGCAAGTGCTGTTACTGTTTGTTTTAATGTGTCAGTCACATATTCCCTATGGGCAGCCCATGACTCATCTCCACTAAGTAAAAACCCTAGATGAGGTATCTGTCAACCACTTCTACTTTATTATTATCCAGTAACCAAGATCCCTTTATCTGTATTTTGTTTTTCCCAAAAATCACAATTTTAGATTTATTTAGATTGATTTTTAGTTTCAGTACTTTTGATTTCTACTAAATATAATCCAGTTGTATTGGCAACTCCCTTTTTGTAAGTGAGATCAAAACAATATCATCCGCGTATGCCAATATTGGGCAGTTTTCTGTTTTGATTTTTGGTGCATCTGAAGTTAGTTCTTCTATATCTTTTAACAATTTATCAATATATAACGAAAACAAGACTGGGGCCAAAACACACCCCTGTCTTACCCCACGATTAATATTAAATAATGAAGTCAGGTACCCTTTTTAATCCAGTCTCACCTTGGCCCAAGTTCCTGAATATAAATCTGAAAGAACTGTAACCAAAGCATAATCTATGCCTCTTTCAACTAACAATTTCCACAGAATCCCCCTAGAAATATAATCAAATGCTGATGTATAACCAATGAACACTGCATAAACATTTTGTTTCCTTAATAGGGTATATTTTTATATTATATGCCTAAGTACAAATATGTTATTCATCATCGAAAAGCATGCTCTAAAGCCTGCCTGGGAATTTGCCAGTCCTCCAGTCCTATCAATTTCTTCTTTTAATCTTTCTAGTAGGATTCTACTAAACATTTTAAGATTCACATCTAATATGCTTATTGGCCTGTACATAGTTGGATTTGTGAGATCACCCTTTTTATGCAAAGCAATAATGTTTGTACCTTTCCATGTCAATGGATTCACATGATCCTTTATACAATGATTATGAAGAATAGTAAGAAATTTCCCCCATATCACAGGAGCACTCAAGCAAAAGGTATACCATTGGGTCCGGCAGCCTTATGCTTTTTCATCATATACCTCATCCAATGTAATCAGCCCAAAAGCAACACTACTAATACAGCATTCTAGTTGTTGCCTATCTACTGTATAAAGGGATCTTGATAAATATCAGTAAAATACTCTGCCCACCATTCTTCTGATATATGTGTATCTATATGTTTTTTATAGTTATTTGTTCCCTTTGCAACCAAAAACCAGAATGTTTTAGCATCGTTGCTTTGGATTGCTGCAAGCACGAGTTGCCATTGTTTTATATAAAAAGCCTGTTTTTTTTTTCCCTTGAATAAGCTTCTTATAATTCCTCCTTAGCTGATTAACGCTAGTTAAGGCTTGCCTCCCCCTCCTTTCTTTGTATTGATGGTATAATGCCCTAATCTGGGCCTTCATCTTTTCACAATCATCATCAAACCATGTGCACTTTATATTCCTATTAGGTTCTCTTACAGGTCTCTCCAACTCCTTTCTTATATCTGTAAACAATACAAAAACAATTCCTTTAGCAAAAAATCTAAATTTTTGTTTGACAAAACAGTACTCTGTTCTGTCAGGATTGAGTTTCTAATGACAGGCAGTATCTTCTGTTCTGAGATACAGTATTTTCCCAAATTAGTCTTTTAGCATTTCCTATTTATGTAAATTCCATTAAATCAGAGACAGACCTATTAGAATCTGTTCTCACTAACGAGGAACCTGCACACACTGGAAAATGGTCACTCTTTCCAGTTACCGGAATAGTTAGTGTCTTCCAATATGTAACTGTACCATTCCAGAAAATGTAGTCAATTATGGAGGATCCTCTTGTGGAGATACATGTAAAATCCCCATCTTGACCCCCCACGTATCTCCCATTTAGTGGGAACAAATTATGCTCCTTTACTAGATCTATCAAATGTTCACCAGATTTATTGAGCATTCTATCCTGCATTTTCCTCAGTAACAGAACCTGCCCATCTGCAGTACATGCATGCATACGTACATAGATTTGTCCAATAAACCATCAAAGGTCCCAATATGGGCATTATAATCACCCATTAGGAGCAAATCTGCCTTTAGAAATACCTGTACCACCTCCAACAATAATTCACCCTGTTCTTGCCATACCTGAGGTGAATAAAACCTAGAACCCTCTGGGGGTATGTAACAATAGACAATAATTATTTCTTGTGTCCCTTCCTTCACAGAAACTATTACAAAGTTATCCAGTATCTTCCAGGGTACTACTTTTTGAAAACTTCCTACTCTAATTCCTACAATAATACCACCTGATAACCTTCCAAATGTCACCTTCCTCGTTCCTGGAATATGATGCAGGATATGCAAGATGAATGGGGACTAGTGGATGTTTGGAGGAGGGATTTCCCTACAGGATGGGATTATACATATTATTCCCCTGCACACCTCATCCACAGTTGGATAGATTTTTGGTAAGCAAATGTAGCGGCAGCCCGCAGGATCTCCAACAGCAAAATTGGTCAGATTCTGATTTCAAACCATGCCCCAGTTTTGACTACCTATGCCCCGGCTGGTCAGCAGCCCTCAGACACCCATTGGAGGTGTAACCCTTTGTTGCTTAAAGACCTGAGTTTTGACAAGTGGTAACCAAGTCGGCGAATTACTATTTTTTCCTCAAATACAATTGTGGGGTCTCTCCAGGTACGGTTTTGAAGGCTTTTAAGGTGGTTCTCCATGGACGCATTATTGCCTACTCAGCAGCAAAAAATAAAGCTCATAAGACAACCCTAGCATCCCTGCAGGCTGAGCTTGTGATTCTGGAGGACCATTTTAAATCCACCACGAATATTACCAGAGACAGTTCCCTTACATGGAGTATAGTAGGTCGGAAGTATCAGATCAATACCATTCTCCAACAAAAGGCTGAGTGGCTTCTTTTAAGGTCCAAGCATGAGTACTGGGAAGGTGGGGAGAAAAGCAGAAGACTCCTGGCCTTTAGACTATGGAAACAACAAGCCTCCTCTCACATCCATGCCTGCTGTGCACACACTGGGAGCATGGTCTCTGACCCCCCTGGAGGTCAATAACACCATGAAACTGTTCTATGAGTCTTTGTTCCAATCCCACTCTTTCCTGTCTCTGTCCCAGTTGGAGTGGGAACTTAAGTTTCTGTCAAGTGTCTCGCACCTGCTCAGGTTGCTTGTCTGGCTGCTTCGATCACTGGCGAGGAGCTTCGCCTTGCCCTTTCCCATATGGCCAAAGGAAGAGCACTTGGCCCCAATGGAATGTCGTTAGAGCTATATCAAGCACTAGGAGCTGTGACCATTCCCCTGCTGCTTCTGGCCTTGCAGGAGACCCAAAAGGCAGGCACTCTCCCCTTGACCATGCTTGAGTCCCTTATCACACTCCTCCCAAAAAAAAGTCAACGATCCCCAGGATTGTGCTGTCGTCCCATCTACCCATTGTCAGTAGATACTAAGATACTGGCTAAGATCCTGGCTACCAGGATATTGAAAGTTTTGCCTCCCAGAATCCACCCTGCCCAAGTGGGTTTTATGCAGGGGAAATCTGTAGTAGACAACACTAGGCTGCTGTTAAATCTTAAATGGATAGCTTCTCGGTCCTTCCCTACCTAAGGGAGCCCTGGCTATTGACTTTACTAAAGCCTTTGATTCTATTGAATGGGACTATTTGCACGAGGTGCTTCGGCTATACGGCTTCGGTCCTCAGTTTAGATAATGGGTAGTCTCGCTTTACAGTTCCCCGATGGCCAGGATTCTGACTAATATTACCATCTCTCCTCCCTGCCCATTACACAGAGGAATTCACCAAGGTTGCCCCCATCCCCCTCTCCTTTTCTTGGTAGCTTTGGATCCCTTGGCCCATACTTTTACAGCTTCAAAAGACATCACTGGCATCAAAGTGGCTGGAACATCATACCAGGTGTCTGTGTACGTGGACAACCTCCTCTCACTAGCCCATCCCCAGCAATCCTTACCAGCAGCACTGATGCTTCTACAACAGTTTGTTGTCTTGTCTGGGCTACAGGCCAACCAGAAAAAAACTATTTTGGGCCCCCTAAATGCAGCCTGTACTAGAGACAGTCTCCAGGGAATGGAATTGTCTTGGGCTGCCCAGGGGTTTTCCTATCTCAGGCTTCATATTCCTACTAAATGGGCCGAGTTGGAACAAGCCAATTTTCCCCCTCTCTTGACACAACTGTTCTCTGAAGTCAAGAGATGACATAAGCTCCAGCTAAATATGCCAGGGAAAGTCACAGCGATCTGTATGCTGTTGTTGCCCCAGGTTATGTACCTGTTTAATAATCTGTCAATCCACCTATCTCAGAAATTTTATGCCTCTTTGGAGTGGCTTATGTTTCATTTCCTCTGGGAAGGGTGGTTCCTGAAATAAAGCAGACATAAGCTGAGGACACATTGGAAGTGAGGTGTGCTCGGAGTAGCTTGGCTGCAGGGGTATCATTTGGCATATCTGGCAGCCACAGCCACTAAGTGATTTGTTCTGGAAGCCAATCTTCCTCTGTTCTGGGTTCAGTAGGAGGCAGGCTTGGCCAAAGATCTTCCCCTAGCTGTGCTACTTGGCCCCAGAATTCGGCCTCATATAGGTCTATCCCCTATTATGGAGGAGACTTGAAGGGCTTGGCACCAGCTCATGGCTGCATCGTATACTGCCCGGGAAGCCTGGACTGCGCCACTTAGGTATGTACCTCTGTGGTGCAATAAACTCCTGTCAGTGGGTGGGTCCCTGCTACACTGGCCAACCTTGGAAGCCCAAGGAATTAGTCGGGTGCATGATCTCTATTCTCCTGGTTCAGATACCTTGCTGTCATTTGAGCAGCTGAGGGCTAAATTTCACCTTCTGAGGAGGGAATTTTGGGGTTACTTGCAAGTGCATAGTGTTGTTAATGGTATCTCTACCCAATATAAGTGGAGCTGGCTTGACTCCTTACACAAATCACCTTCCTCATGAGGCTTGATAGGAAGACTTTATAGGGCATGGAAGGATGCCCAACCTGATCCTACGGCCTCATGTAGATTGAAATGGAGTACTGATCTCAATGTAGATATCCCTGAGAGCCTCTGGGCATGCTACCTGAGGAAGGCTCATCTTTGTTATAAAGACACTAAGAGCCACTTCCTCCAGCTTAAGGTTCTGCTTTTCTGGCACCATATACCAGCAGCCCTGCACACAAGGGCTTACTTGGACACTCTAATTATTGGCGCTGTCAGTAACCTGATGCCCACCTTCTCCATGTGCTATGGACCTGTACTTTGTTTGTCCCTTTCTGGGCCTTGGTTGCCTCTGACTGCCAAGGGTAATAGGTTCCCACATCTCATTAGATGATCCTAAGCTCTTATTGGGGATACCACGTCATTGGCAGCATTACTTAAACCCCACCATGAATGGTTAGTCACAGGCACTGTGAAGCCAAGAGACTACTACTCATGCACTGGCGCTAAGCTGTCTTACCTTCTCGAACATCCTGGCATGCAGCCCTGGCATGGATATTCCTTTAGAGCACCTCCTGTGTCCACTGTGGCCGCATGGACCTGTATCTAGATAAATGGGGTGCCCGCCTACACTCTCCACTCTGTAAAGCCCCTACCCCCCCAGAAACCCTCTTGTCTGAACTTATTGTGTTGACACTGCCCTCAATTCCCTCCTGTTGCCCTGTACTAATTTAGTGGGAAAGTGTAAGCTTCCTAGCACCTATATAGGAACTCATGGTTTAGATCTGGTTGTTTCATTTCAGGTTTCTAATCTTTTCTTGTAACTACAATATTGGATCTGAAAGTACACTTTTATGCTGCAATCCTCTGTTTTACTAGGTACTGCCTGCTGTATCTGTGAATATGACATCTGCATGTGTTTGGGATTGTACTGAGCTATCTTGATGTTGTAATAAATAAAATCTTCTATGATAAAAAAAAAAAAATATCTATACTGCTACTACAGATAGTATTTTAGGTCACCTGAAAGTAACATTTAATTCCATGTTAAGATTTCTGATGGGTGCTGTTCCACATATTCATACCTGTGATTTGCTCAAACTCTCGGGTTGTATCTCATTTCTTAATAGGGTGCTATTTAAGTCAGCTCAATTCCTATTTAAGGGTACTGTTGGCCTGTTGCCTGATTCTATTATATTGTTATTTCCTAAGGCACCAAACGAATGTGGCACTCGCTCTCAGAGTAAGCTCACCTTTTAAATTCCATTATGCAAGAAATCAATTGGTCAGAGGTCTTTTTTATTTACAGCTCCCTTGTTTTTTAATTCCCTCCTTCTTTACTTGCTAAAGTGCACATCTTTATTTACTTTAACATTTTTTTATGGAAATGGCTGTATGATAAGGAAGACTGTAACTGTTTTGTGAAATAGTCATATTATTGTGATTATTACTTGGCTGTTTAATGTATTAAATGTGTTGTTGTTATATTTGTTAATGTATATTTCTGTTTGTACTTGTCACGTATGAAAATGGGCAGATACGCTCATTTTGCTTACAAGTATAAAGTAAAAAATGAAATTAAATGAAATACTTAGGCATCTGCTTTTTATTAATTAACAATTTGCAACTAATATTTACTTGTAAGTTTCAGTGTGTGTGTTTAACATTCATTTATGTATTTTTTTAATTACTGAGTGTAAACTTTTAAACGTTTAACCCTTCGGCCTTTGCTAATGATGATTTTGATCTTAAACAGCATAATTACTGAGTGTGACCTTTTACTAGTCTAAATCTCTATCATCTTTCAGGTACTTTCTTCTGGTAATCACAAGCAGCTTATTTTTAAATGTCTGGCCTAACCACAAAGTTTAACTGGAGGCCAACTTTGATTTTCCCGTAAACAGCCAACCGCATGAGATGCCAGATGTCCATATGGATCCATACACCTCTGGTTTAGTACAACATACTCCAGCTGCATGTCCCACCTGAGAACACAAACTTATTTTTTGTATTTAAGGAAAATTCCCTTGCAATCTCGGACGTAATACCATGACATCAGAACCACAGTAGTAGTAGCCCATGTGGTTCCCCATATCAATCAGCTGTTCTGAGTTACTGATAGCTTTCTAACACCTAACCTTCAATTAGTGGTCACCTGGCCTGTAAGAACCTGCCTAAGAGTAAAAACTGTCAAAGTACTGGCCCACTTATTTTTGCCTTGACAAGAGTATATAAATCCACAAAAATCCAAGTCAAGGTAAGCAGTCAGGGCCTCACTTGGGACATCATGTTATGGCTCTGTGTGGTAAGGGTTGCTTTTATCTCTGAGATTAGGACCACAGAAGGATGATCCTTGCATTTTTATCTTATTTTTATTTTTTGTATGACTGTATTTAGAAGTAGGAGAGGCTTCCTCTCCAGATGAAAAATATGTCATTTGCTTGCACTGCTGATCAATATGATGTTAATTTTGTATACAAGTTTTAAGTAAAAAAATTAAGACAATATGACGTTTCCTGGTATTTCTTTTCGATTAAATATTTTTACTTATACAATTGTTGACTTACAATGCAGGGATAAAACTTAAATTATAACTGTGCATATAAGTTGAACAAAAATATTTAAAATTACTGCAAACGTTTCGGATAAGGTAATTTTAATCAGGCAAATAGCTTAGACCATGATTGAAATAGGGTGGTTATAAGGTAACAATAACCTAATTGGACACTCAGCCATGTACATCATTAGCACACCCAATTAGACTTCATCCTAGTTTAGGTGAATATCTGAATAGGGTGGCTGTTCAGGCTGGTTCAGAGAAAGCATTCCCAGAACACGGAATGACCCTTAGAAGTCGGGTCAGGGAACCGGGCCCGGTAATTACCCTGACACTTCAAATGATGACCTCTGACACACAAATTAATATTATCTTATGTTGCTATAACCAAATCCATATAATAATCATTAACAAATTTTACTTACAAAAAAATTAAATAAAATTTCTATAACAATTCCACATGTTATATTACACAATCATAAGTTAATGCCTCTCTATCTTTCCTCATATATCCAATTATTAAAACTCCCTATAATAGTTATTCTGCCACTGTATAACAACACATAAGTTAATTTCTTATTAGACAGGGTCATTTTATGATGCAAAAGTAATCTTTTCTAAACCACTTATATCTTTTTTACCTCTTTGTCAAACTCTTATGCAAGCATTGTCTTTTTACACTGTCTGTTTTAGTCTATGTAAACTATCTACACACTATCGCCTTGGTTGCAATCACCCGTCCCCACCCACACGCACATACAAATTCAACCAAAAGTATTTGTTCTGCGATGCATTGACTGTGCAATGCTTCATTATCAGTAATCTTAAATCTACAAAGCAGCCACAAATTGTACCATGACTTTCTCATCTTAGCCACCTAATTTAGCCAACCTGATTATTAGGAGTCAACTTGAACCGGAACAGAATACCATGACATCATATGGTACACGACCCTGTCATCAACGCACATGTAAGACATGTAACCTCATTTCCACTTCAGACTGTGTGGTTACATCACAAAACAGACTATTCAGGATACAGGGGAATTATACATGTACATCAAGTAATGTGGTCTATTTTATCCAATGAGAAATGTCCTCGCACAGGTTATGTGGGGGAGACAAGCCAACAACTCCGCACTAGAATGAATTCACACAGACATTCTATTAATCACAAGATGATTGAGAAACCAGTAGCCCGGCACTTCTCCCAGGATGACCACTCAATCTCAGATATGTCTGTGATGGTCTTAAAAGGACATTTCAACAGTACGCAACAGAGACGGGCTTCTGAAATTAGACTTATTTTGCTTCTCAATATGGTGGCGGATGGATTGAACATTGATGTTGGGTACATGACACATTATTCCACTTAAACTTACACAGACCTTTACTTTAAAAGATGGATATAAACAGTTTAGTTCTTCAGTGGGCCTTTGATTTTGTAAGTTTATGGTTATCTACATTGTTGACTTTTCACCTTAACACTGTGGTGAGTGCGTTTGAGTGTGTGTGTGTGTGTGTGTGTGTGTGTGTTTGGTGTGTGTTGTGTTTTTATGTGTTGTGGGTATGGTGTATATGTGTGTTTTGTTTGTTGTGCGTGGTGTGGTGTGGTGTGTGCAGAATGTGTTTGCTATATTTGTTGTGTGTTGTGGTTGTGTGGGTGTGTGCAGTGTGTGTGTGTGTGTATGGGGTGTGGTATGGTGTATGTACACACATATGTGTGGTGGAGCGTGGCATGGGGCAGTTGTTATGTGGCTAGAACACTTAGTTTTCACATATAGTGTGCATTTATTTCCTTCTATTAGTTGTCAGTGGGTGGATTTCACACTGTCACGTTTTCAACTACTCATATTAAGATGCATATCTCATTTACTTGGGGGTCATTAAAGGTGTAATTCCTTTGGGTTTTCATTTAGATTGCTTAGACTGATTCTGTGCATTTTTGTTATACACAGACTCTGTGTTGAAATCTGCATTTATCAGGCTCATGGTCTCGTTTTCTTGGGGGTCCTTGACAAGGAATTTTTTTTTTGCACTTACACTTATAAGTGATACTTTCATGCATCATGTTTATATGTGTAGGTTAATTTGAGGCTTGATTTCAACTTGCAGTTATACCTAATTTCAGGATTTTGTCTCTCATTATCTGTCCTTTAATACACCAGGACAATTGGAATGTAAGTTGTAAGCTCATCTTACATGTATTAGGGAGAATGCCACTCCAAGGTTTTTTTTATCACTAGAATGCTTTCTTGGCATACTGAGACATTTTAAAATTTATGTGACAAGAACTCTCTGGCTGTAAAGAATTCTTGATAACCTTTGCCCTTCTGAGGCTCCTCAGTTTAAGGCATACTGGTGTTAATTACTCGACGTAATCTTCTATTATGTTTTAAATGTATATGTTAAACCAATGAGAATTATTTCTGCTTTTTCTATATAATCTGGTGTTAATAGTATGGGATATTTGAAAAACTGCCACAAAGCTTCTGAAGAAGGACCTGGTTGGTTCGAAAGCTAAAGCATTTTGTTCTTTTCTGTAACATCCATGTTGGTCCAATAAAAGGTATCAAATCATTTGTTTCTGGATCTGTTTTTTAAAAGGACCAATACGGCACCTACAACATTTTTTTTCTCATCTTAGTACAGTTTTGACTTTTTAAATGCTGTTTCAATCCACCAGTTGGCTTCTGCTCAAACATCAACAAACTATATACAGTACTTCCTTTTGTCTGTGCTACCATCACTTATGCAACTCACTTTTTAAACTTAATCCTTTACTGTCATTCCATAATTACTAATTTCCTAATGCAGTAAACTGGTATTACATTATTTAAAGTCATTTCACCTTCCCCACTCATTTACAAGTGGTCCCAAGATTTCTGTTTTGTGTTGTAATCTGCTAAACTTTAACACAAATATATTTATATTAGTCATAATATCTGTTCTTATTTTCCTGTGTTTAACTGCTGCACATCTCATCTTACATCCATATAACTGCTAACTCACATCTTTTGTTTTGTCTCCTGTTTTTATCACAAAAAGGTGTGCACAATTGTGCAATTCATGCCTTAACATTACTGCTTTTCCAAACCCACATAGCCAACTTTATCTCCCACCATTTATCATTTTTACCCTGTGTAACCTTTAGCAAGTCACTTGACCTCCTTGAACATTTAAGTACATACTATTGCCTGGCTTCTCTTTCTCAAACACCAAATATAGCAGAGATGTGCTTATTTTTTTCATATCTCATTGTACATGGTTTTTAAGGCAAAACATTTAAAAATAAAAACTGCATGTACAGACCTCTTACCCTAAGCTAAAATGCACTTCCACATTCTTTTGGCATACACAAATGTAATATAGGTGTTTGTTACTGGATAATATGTTACCTTTTATTAATGCATTTTCTATTTAACTAATTCTCACTTATATGCACATTTAATAGAGGCACTAATAATCCCAACATTTGTAAACATCACTATGTTCACCATTCTAACAGTGAAATTAGTAAAATTTCAAGTCTATTCTCATGGCAACTATATCAAATGGTAACACTGTCAAACCTTCTGGCAAAAAGGTCCCAGATATTCAAAAACTGGGTCTTAGAGTAGCTCAGATAAGAGTCGACAGAGGAGTCCAGTCAATACCAACTAGATCCTCATGGAGGGAGGACAAGTCTGGGGACCTAACTGTGTGCAGGAGGAGGAGGATATTTCACAGGGCTTTGGGGTGATGGACATTACACACACAATACAGTGCATCTGGCAGGATTCGTGATATAACTACCCTGCTAGGATGAGATGCTAGAACCCACTCTAGCAGGGCTGCCTGACTTGTGGTTAAAACTTGCTGGTTCACAGATCAGTTGTGTGAGATTCAAGGGGGAGATGAGGTTACAGAATTTGGATTGTGTACTGGAAAGCCAATCCATGTTAAAATCCTCAAGTATAAGGAATTCACCAGTTGTTGAGTGGGTGGTGAGATTAGAAATGAGATCTGTGATAGAGGATGAAGGAAATCCAGGACAGCAGTATGCACCACCCACAAAGATAAGAAGGGAGCATGGGGGAATAGTCTTAGTCTCATAGGCAGAGATGGAGGAAATGGAGAGGCAGAGATTATGCTAGATAGAGGATACGATGTATATGGCCACCCCCCTACACACACACACACACACCCCTGGTTGACTGATCCTGCCAAATGACAGAGTAGCCAGGGATGGAGATGGCAGCCTCAAGGATTTGGGAGGAGAGCCATGATTCGGTGATGACCAGCACGCTCAGTTTTAGACTAATCATAAGAGGCTGGAAAAGATCAGTCTTCGAGAGTAGGTTCCTGATGTTGAGAGGGATTACTTTCAATCCTTTTGGGAGGTCAGTGGTGGGAAGGAATGATGGCCCAGGGTTGGGTTCCTCACCTGCTGTGAGGAGCAGTAAAAAGATGAGCAGTCTACAGGGGATGGATATGCACCTCTGAGGTAAGAAGGATTTATGAGAGAAAACAGAGGGGGAATCACCAGGGCAGTGCCTATGTGCATGTGGACAGAATGGAGCATAAGGATGCAAAATGGAGGCTAAATTTAAGGAGGCAGTATAATGCAGTGGTTTAAGGCTCCGAGCTGCAAACCTGGAGACCTGAGTTTAAATCCCACAGCCCCCACTTGCATACCGTGTGACCCCAAGCAAGTCACTTAACTTACTTGTGCTCCCTGGTCACACCTGGAAACAAGCACTAGCTTACTGTGTCTCTCCTGGTACAAAATAAAAGGATATAGATATTACATATAACAAAAATGGTATGCACAGAAATTTTGATTTTTATGTGGAATTTTATATAACTGTATACTGCTGTTACCAATTTATTTATTTATTTTTATTTATTGAAATGTTTCACCAGGAGGGCACACTGAATAACAAGTTGCTCGTCTCACTGTGCGACCGGTGGGGAGGGGTTACATAGGGTTGTAAAGGATGATCAGTTACAATAGTATGTGGGTAGTACAAACAATACAACATTGTAAGATTGTGCAACAGCTGGAACACAAGGTATTGTACAATAAACAGTTGTTGAACATTGGGTAAATTACAATACATGTCCAAAATCATACAAAAGAACATATGAACGTACATAATAGTAATAATGCGATAGAACTATTTATAGTGCATGAGTGTACCAGGAGCAGGCTCGAGGTAGTACACAAGTGCTGTTGGAGTAACAAGGATGGGGTTAGGTTGTGCACACTGGTGACCCAGAAGATCAGGTGGAGAAGGGGGGGAGGGGAGGCAAGAACTGAATATGAGAGAAGGGGTAGCCATTTCCTGATTTCCTCCTTCAGGATGTTGAGAACCCTGCCAGGGGTTTACTTTACTTGTTTTACTGGAAATCAAAAAATTGCTTTAAATTATCCAAAATGTTGGGTGTGTTCATTTGATCTGCTTTGATTTAATTTTGGATATATTTTGCAGGAACTAGTGGTTGTGCTCACAAACAGGGACAGTGTCATGGGGTAACAATGGGGAGCACCTGGGGAACAGTGACCACCAGTCACTGTGATTTGAAATCGCAGAAGGAGCAGAACCAAACCGCACAAAAACACATATCCTGGATTTTAGGGGGGCAGGCTTTGGGGAAGTGGGGAGATGTTTGAAAAAGGCATTAAGGGGAAATGGGGCAGGAATCAGGGATTGAGGAACAGTGGGCAGTATTTAAAATGGGGATTACAAGACCAACAGAATTATGCATTAAGCAGGTTAGCAAGGGGAAAAGGAAGAGCAGGCCATTATGGTTTTCCAAGGAGGTAGCGGAGAAAGTGAAAGCCAAAAAGATTGCATTCAGGCAATACAAAAAGACACAGGCAGAAGGGGATAGGGAGAAGCACCAGGAGAAGCAAAGGGAGGCAGGGAGGTCAGTAAGGGAAGCCAAAGCTCAGACAGAAGAGCACATTGCAAAATCAGTGGGTAGAGGGGACAAAACCTTTTACAGGTACATAAGTGAAAAAAGAAAGGCAAAGGGAGGGATAGTGAGACTAAAGGGGGAGGATGGGGGCTGTGTGGAGGATGACAACAGTAAAGCTGACATACTTGAACAGGTATTTCTGCTCAGTCTATACTGAGGAAGAGGAGGGTAATGGGTCTGAAGGGAGTACATGGGGTGAGAATGGTGCAGAAATGGACACAAGTCCCTTTACACGAGAAAGGGTCCTGAAAGAACAGGAAGGAATAAGAGTTGATAAAGCAGTGGGGCCAGATGGGGTGCACCCCAGGGTCCTAAAAGAACTATGAGAAGTGGTGGCTGAACCTCTAGCAATCCTGTTTAGCCAAGCACTGGAAACAGGGGAGGTACCCAAAGACTGGAGGACAGTAGATGTAGTCCCCTTATACAAAAGCGGGAACAAAGAGGAAGCAGGGAACTACAGACCAGTCAGCCTGACCTCAGTAGTGGGGAAGATCATGGAAGTATGACTGAAGGAGAGTTTGGTGAAACATTTGGTTGCTAACGGACTACAAGATCCATGGTAGCATGGTTTCACCTGTGGGAGGTCACGTCAGACCAATCTCATTGAGTTTTTTGACTGGGTGACATGGGAGGTGGATCACCGGAGGGCAGTGGACATGGCCACATAGAAGGTTATTAAACAAACTAGGGAATATGGGTGTGGGCAGGACAGTAGTGCAGTTGGTAGGTAACTGGCTGGGCGGCAGGACACAGAGGGTGAAGGTAAATAGCTGTCACTCCACAGAGGGAAGACTGACCAGTGGGGTACCACAGGGATCAGTGCTGGGACCTGTCCTATTTAACGTCTTCATCAGTGACATTGCGCAGGACCTAGAAGGCAGAATTTCACTGTTCGCTGATGACACAAAGCTCTGTAACAGAGTAGACACACCAGAGGGTGTAGACAGAATGAGAAGGGACCTGTAGAAACTTGAAGAACGGTCAGGGGTTTGGCAGTTGAAATTCAATGCAAAGAAGTGCAAGATAATACATATGGGGCACAAAAACCCTGGCACAATATATCAGTTGGGAAGTGAGGATATAGCATGTACCAAGCAGGAAAGGGATCTTGGGGTTATCATCTCTGATTACCTCAAGGTAGGGAAATAATGTGACAAGGCAGCAGGTAAAGCAAATAGGATGCTGGGATGCATAGGCAGGGGCATCACCAGCAGGAAAAGGGAGGTTATAATTCCACTATACAAGACACTAGTGAGGCCCCACCTGGAGTACAGTGTACAGTTCTGGACACCCTGCCTACGTAAGGACATAGACATGGTAGAGAAGGTTCAGAGGAGGGCAGCAAAGATGGTGCATGGATTGCATCACAAGTCCTATGAAGACAGGTTGAAAGACTTGAATATGTACTCCGTGGAGGAAAGGAGGGAGAGAGGGGATATGATAGAGACATACAAGTATCTTACATGGAGGAACAGGGTGCCGGAATACACTATTTTTCAGCAAAAAAGATGTTCCAGGACTAGAGGACATGTGATGAAGTTGGAAGGAGGGCGATTTAGAGGAAACATGAGAAATTTTTTTTTCACAAAACGGGTGGTGGACAAGTAGAAAATGGTGCCAGAGGAAGTAGTGGGGACTGAAACAATCATGGGATTTAAGAATGCATGGGACAGACATAAGGGAAATCTGGAAGTCAGGGGTAAGGGGCAACAGACTTCTAGGAAAACATAAAGTGAACTTACAAGCTCAAATGGGCAGACAGGGTGGGCCATAGGCCCTTAGCCACCAACATTGTCTATGTATCTATGTCCTTCATGTTTGGTTTTGTGTGTGTTTTCAGACTGAAACTTTGCAACACTGTTGCTATGGGAACAGTTTAAATGTATAGAGGATAATGTATGTCTTACTATTTATAACAAGATTGTTAACTCATCGACAGGTTGTCGTGGTGACCATTAGAATCTGGAGAGTGCAGCTTGAAAGGTTCGGTTGCCATGACAACCTTGAGATGAGTTCTCAAGCTTGTTTTAAACAGTAAGGTATACTTTGTCTTTTATAGTGTATGCCTTACTAAAACATTTGCCCAATAGACAGATTCAGTCTGAGTCAGTCCTCTGTTGACATAAAAAGTTTTCACTTGCAGGCTCTGTGAGGTGAGTAACATGCTACATTCAAGAGGAAACCAGCTTCAAAAAAATATTCAGAAAACAAAATTATTACAATGAGATGCCACACACAAACAAAATACTGCATTTTAAAAAGAAAATTAACTCCATAAATGCACAGCAGATGTTTAAACGTACTTGTTCTGTCAGCGGTTGCTGATATCAACGGCTAGTCTTCTATACATGATGAATGATCGGAGCCGTCACAGCTCGAGACATGGTTCTGAGTTGTTATGCTGCAGTAGCTACGTAGCTAGTACAGCATAACAAAGAAAGCAACGTGGCTACTGCAGCATAACAAGCCTGTTCTAGTAATGGATTTTGATGTATAACAACGTCCCATCATACACTATAATCATTTTACTGATGCCTGTCTGATAGCTCTATTTATAAAGCAGGTGATGAAATCAGCAATCTAACTGGCCAAAAGCATTGCCACAAAGTTACAGGCCCTGCTCTTTCATTTGCATCTCTGCATTTCTGAATGAGGAATTTCATATATGAAGAAGTACTCCTTCAATGAAAGAGCAGTGGATTCCGAATCCTGGAACAGTCTTCCAGCAAAGGTGATGGAGCCAAAACAGTGGTGGGGTACAAAAATGCATGGAATAGGCATAAGAGAATCTTAGTGGAAAGGTGGGGTGGGGGGGTAAGAGAATATTTTTGGAAAGGTGGAGAGGGGGTTAAGAGAATATTAGTGGAAAGGTGGGGGGTAGAGAATATTAGTGGAAAGGTAGGGGGGTAAGAGAATATTAGTGGAAAGGTGGGGAGGGGGACAGCTGGAGATCAAGTAAGGTCGGCTGTGATACTACAGGCAGGGAAATGGTCAGACTGGGTGGGCAAAGCAGTCCCTATCTGCCATCAAATTCTGCATCTCTATGCTTCATCACATGACTGTCCAGTTATTAGAGCACGCCTGAATCGTTCAGAACTAAGTAACTGTTTACACATATCAGTGAGGGGCCTGTTAGATTGATTGCTTGATTAACTGATTTAGTAATATTCATTTTTGGTCCCTGTCCAACTGGTCTCTCTTCTGCCGGTCACCCCAGGCTCATCACCCAAGCATCCTCCAGGTTTTACTTGTCTGTATCTCCCCCCCATGGTTTACCCTCTCTGCGGGTTCGGTAGGGTTTCCCAGACCCTGTCATCAAAAAGGATCCAGTGCACTGGACAGGACCTGGCTAGCCAGGTGTGGGGCCTGCAGAGTGACCAATGTCATTCTCCAACTCCTGTCATTGAACAGGATCCAGTGCGCTGGACAGGACCTGGCTAGATGGGTGTGGGGCCTGCAGTGACTGTTGTCATTCCACAACCCCCTCCATTGAACAGGATCCGGTGTGCTGGACAGAGTCTGAATAGCTGGGTGCAGGGTCTGCGGGTGACCAGTGTCATTTCTCAGCACCTGCTGTAAAACAGGATTTGGTGCACTGGACAGGGCCTGGATGGTCGGGTGCAGGGTCTGCACATGACCAATGTCATTCCCCAATCCCTGCAACTCAAGCAAAGCCGCTCACCAGCTGGGTGTACTATAAGAAAAAGCAGAACAGTACATAAGAATTAAAGCACCACCCACCACAGAAAAAGATCTGAAGCAGGATACTCACAATCAAAGCACTTTATTTAAGGCAGGATAAAGTCCAAACCTCCAAAATGCAAATGCACAGACTGGGGAACAGGCAGGCAGGACCCCCACAAAACTTCCTTGTTTTGTAGGGGTCCTGTCTGTTTGTTCCCATGTTCAATAGATCTTTGTGGTGAGTGGTGCTGGAATTCTGGTGTACTGCCCCTTCCCCCCCATTGAACGGGATCCAGTGTATTGAACAGGGCCTTGATAGTCAGACACAGAGTCTGCTGGTGACCAGTGTCATTCCCCAACCTCTGCCATTGAACAGGATCTGGTGCCCTGGACAGGATCTGACTAGCTGGGTGCAGAGCCTGTGGGTGACTGGTGTCATTCCCCAGCATCCACCCTAAAACAGGATCTGTTGCACTGGACAGGGCCTGGATAGCTGGGTGTGAGACCTGCGAATGACCAGTGTCATCCTGCCAATTGGGAGATTTCCATTATCTCCTCAGAAGGTATGGACATGAAATACCATCTGAGCGCATGTCACATGCTTCTGTATCAATGGTTGCCTCAACTCTATGCACTTCTGGCAGCCCCAGACTGCCATTTCCCTAGCCTCCGTTAGGGGTTAGGCACATGGGCTCTGCACCCCCTCTCCCAGAGGGGGAGAGCAATCCCATAGATTCTTGATTCTGTCTACCAGCCGACTCTCCAGTGCCCCAAGTTAACTTCTGAAGCTGGGTCATTGGCTCTGTAAGCGGTGGTGCTGCCACTGAACTGGTGGGCATTCTATAAGGACCTTTTTTAATATTTCTATTTATGCCCCCCCCTTCTTCCTCCTGCACCCACAATCCTTCAGGAGTTGCCAAGGAACCTATTTCCTGTTGTCCTCCTTCTTCATCCTGTACCCACACTCTTTAAGGAGTCACCAAGGCACCTATCTGCTGTTGTCCCCCCTTACCTGTGGATCGGTGTTCAGGCCCATCCCCCTTGGAGCTGTGGCTATTCCCCCAGGTGGGGATGAAGTGGAGGGGCATACCCTCTAATTTTTGCATTTTGTCAGCAGGATAGAGAGGTAGGACAAACAGGGAAGATCCACAGCAATGACAGGCAGTCCATCATCTGTGGGTGCAGGGGCCATTTTCCTGGTTTTCTCCAGCTTTAAGGATGTTGGCATGCAGAGGAGATCCAAGAGAGTGCATAAATGCAAAAGCATGCTGCTGCTTCTGTATACCAGCCAACACTGGTCCCTCCTTGGGCATGTCTGTCTGCGCTACCACGTGTTATAACCCCAGTGGTAGTACAGCAGTGAGAATAGCCACCCTCCCTCCCTGGAGGAGGAGAGTATCCTGTGGGCTGTGTAATCCTCCTCCCCTGCTGGCCCCCAACAAGCCTGAGCTCACACCTGAACTCAGGTTGCCGGCTTCATGAGCAGTAATGCTGCCACTGCGCCGATGAGTCAGCCTGTGGGGGTCTATTTTATAAGCAGAATAATTCCCTTTGAGATGTCTGGGTGTCCTGAGATATAGACTGCTCAGGCAGATGAAGGCACTCAGCATATACCTCATGCCTTACAAGCCATCCATAAATCACAACATGTCCGAACTCCTCAGCAGGTGTTATTCCTTTCATGTGTCTACCTTTCATACAACACTTGAACAATAACCTTGATAAGAAACTGGCTTCTGCAAAAAACATTTTTTTCAGCCTTCAAGGGTGTGAACAGATCTTGATAACAGCATATTACCTCATCGGGAAAAATTAGCATGAATGTAACCATTGTGCTGTGAAGGTGACTAAATTTATAAATCAAAAGAGAAAGCAGGAGAGCAGTAAAGGTAACTAAGAAATGTGGATATTTTGTAGTTCTGTACAGCGGGGATGCAAGTGAAAGAGCAGGGTCTGACACTTTGAGACATCTGAGGGAACAAACAAAACTTGTTCTTCATGTTTCTGCAACTCTAAACCTGCAGGTTTAACTCTTTGGCTTCTAGACATCAAACTACTCCACAGCACTACCAATATCTTCTAATCACACTATGTAAAGCAATGATAAACAGGCCATATATGATAAAGGGTATTTTTTTTCTCTGGCATGTATTAGCAGAAATAATTAAATATTTATTTTTGTTTGTTTGTGTAACTTCTAGAGGTGGGCAGAACTGGGGAGCCTTTCAAATCACCCCCAGTGTGGGTTCTGGTTTTGGATTCAAGCAAGTAGCTCACTTCCCCCAACACCATCTTCAAAAATACTCCTCCCTCAACAACTCACACCTTTACACCCTGTCAGTTGCCTCCCAAAATCCTCCCATCTGCCCTGTGCAATTCCCCACTCCCACCCATGTGTTTAATAAGAGCCCACCCCCCAAAAAGGAAAAGGAAAGTTAACTGGTTGACAGCACCTTTTGTAAACACTTGTATTACAAAGTACATTCCAAAGCATTGAACTTATTTTGTAATTTTTATTTTATTTGACGTAAACATTTGGTAACTGGGAAAGGCCATTTAGCTGAGGCTTATTTCCTGGTGCAACCCAGGGACTGGGGTAACAATAATAAACACAGCAATTATATACGGTCAGTACAGGGGCAAGAAATTGGTTAGGCACGGCAGGTTACTAGGCATTTTCAGGTTTTGTTCAGAGAAACATGGTTTACATTGTGTTGTTAATGTCACCTTTTAAATTACTTTATGTAAGGTAGCCCAGCTGAGATACAACATCTTGCTTCCAGTGGGGTCTTGCTTCTGGCTATTTCTACTGCTCGGAGGACTGGAGCATGGGGAGGTTAAGTGACTTGCCCAAGGTCAGACAGTGATTATGTTTCTCTAGTGGGGTTTAAACCTGTATCTCCTGTTTCCCAAACTGGCACACTAACCTCTAGCCCACACTGCCACCACTGAGTTAGATAATTATGCAGGGAAGCTGGATTTATATAGTACTTATCATATAAACTGCCCCCCAAAGTGCTAAACAGTGCTGGATATGGAGGAGAGTGAATGTCAGTACCATTAGGTGCACAAGAGGATACAAACAACACAGACATGGAGTACAAAATCCCAGGTGTCTGCAATGACAGCTTTGCTCTTCACTGTTCCTACAGTATCCACATGCTTGCTGCACCACGCAGACGGCAGCCAGCAAAGGTGATGAGTAGCAGAACTGTGCCAGTCACCATTGGTGGACTTGGAAGGTATCAACTCTTTACAAGAGGGGTAGTTTGAGGGGTAGGGGGTGCTGAGTGGGTAGGTGGGTGGGAGGGGGACAAGACTACTACTGACTGGGATAGTCTATTGAAACAGAAATATGGTAATTGGGGTGGTGAGACCACTAGAGCACCCAAAAATGGGCTAATAAATTGCAAAATCAGTACGGGGACTGGGTCAAGGGATGTGTGAAACACCATTCTACCAGGGCTTGGGATATTATAATACAACATTGGTATGGCATTGGTGAGCAGGGCACCACCAGACTATAGGGTATAGAATATAGGACTGGGATATAATAATGTAATATCTATATGGTGATCAGGGGATTACCAGAGACTTAGATATTATAATGCAATATTGGTATGGCGATCAGGGGACTACCAGGGCGTGGCATATTATAATGTAACATTGGTATGGCATTGGTGAACAGGGGACCATAAGACTACCAGGGACTGGGATATTATAATACAACATCGGTATAGCAATCAGTGGATGGGGGAATCACTGGACTACCAGGGATTAGGACATTACAATGCAACATCGGTATGGCAATCAATGGATGGGGGAATAACTAGACTACCATTGACAGGGATATTACAATACAACATCGGTATGGCAATCAGTAGATGGGGGGATCACTAGACAACCAAGGATTGGGATATTATAATACAACATCGGTATGGCAATCAGTGGACAGGGGGATTACTAGACTACCAGGGATTAGGATATTATAATACAACATTGGTATGGCAATCAGTGGATGGGGGGATCACACGACTACCAGGAATTAGGATATTATAATACAATATCAGAATGGCAATCGCTGGATGGGGGGACCACTACACTACCAGAGACTGGGATATTATAATACAACATCGATATGGCAATCAGTGGACGGGGCACTAGACTACCAGGGAGTAGAACATTGTAATACAACATTGGTATGGTGATCAGTGGATGGGGGGATCGCTAGACTACCAGGGACTGGGATATTATAATGCAACATCAGTATGGCAATCACTGCATGGGGGAACCACTACACTACCAGGGACTGGGATATTATAATACAACATCGATATAGCAATCAGTGGACAGGGCACTAGACTACCAGGGAGTAGGACATTATAATACAACATTAGTATGGTGATCAGTGGATGGGGGAATCACTAGACTACCATGGATAGGGATATTATAATGCAACATTGGTATGGCAATCAGTGGATGAGAGGATCACTAGACTACCAGGGATTGGGATATTATAATACAGCAGCGGTATGGCAATCAGTGGCCATGGGGGGAACACTAGACTACCAGGGATTAGGATATTAGAATACCACATCAGAAAGGCAATCAGTGGCCATGGAGAGAGCACTAGGCTACCAGGGATTAGGATATTACAATACAACATCGGTATGGCAATCAGTGGATGGGGGGGGAATCACTAGACTACCAGGGACTGGGATATTATAGTACAATATCAGTATGGCAATCAGTGGATGGGGGAATCACTAGACTACCAGGGATTAGGATATTATAGTACAATATCGGTATGGCAATCAGTGGATGGGAGGATCACTACACTACCAGGGATTAGGATATTATAGTACAATATCGGTATGGCAATCAGTGGATGGGAGGATCACTAGACTACCAGGGATTAGGATATTATAGTACAATATTGGTATGGCAATCAGTGGATGGGAGGATCACTAGATTACCAGGGATTAGGATATTATAGTACAATATCGGTATGGCAATCAGTGGATGGGGGGATCACTAGACTACCAGGGATTGGGATATTATAATACAACATCAGAAAGCCAATCAGTGGCCATGGGGAGAGCACTAGGCTACCAGCGATTTGGATATTACAATGCAACATCAGTATGGCAATCAGTGGATGGGGGGAATCACTAGACTACCAGGGATTGGGATATTATAATGCAACATCGGTATGGCAATTGGTGGATGGGGGAATTACTAGACTACAAGGGACTGGGATATTATAATATAGTATCAATATGGTGATCAGGGGACGACCAGAGACTTAGATATTATAATGCAACATTGGTGTGGCAATCCAGGGTAGGGGTAGACCACTAGACTACCAGGGACTGTTATGTTACATTGGTATAGTGATCTGGGGAAGCAGGACCACCAAGGATTGTGACATCTCAATATAACATCAGTATATCAATCAAAGGATGGGGGGGGCACTAGATTACTAGCAACTGGTGTAACCCTGGTGCCATTATAGTAAGGGCTACCACCTCTGCCTGCTGCCCTGACTGCAGGTTGAGGGACCTGGGTTTGTGATCAAAGGTTATTGAGGGTTCCCTACCAACAGTAATACTATAATTGTGGTGCCCTCACCCAGAGTAACACTCGTGTAAATAGTAACACTGATACAGCCCTCTGGGAAGCTGTGACTACCCACAACCCCACCTAGTGGCCCAACACAATTTGCCTGTGGATACAGTATTCAGGTTGCAATAACACATTTAATGACTGTTCCTAATAATATGGTCAACAACCTTGCACTTACTCACAGGGCCTGGACTCCTGGGATACACCCTGTGTCCCCTGCAAAGGAACAGTTTTAAGAATAACACTGCAGTTTGACAGTACCCTTCTGAATTACACAGTAACTGAACACCTGATAATGATATGATCATATCACCAAATTAACATAAAACAGTAAATATGGTTTATTAAGGGGACCTGAACAGGGAGGGGGTGAGAATTTAGCTGAAGCATTGCAGCACTATATTTAAACAGAGAGCATTGATTATTTATCACATTAGTCCCTGAATTAATCAGTCTGACCAGCTGATGGGTACCCAGAGTGGAAAAGTTTTTTTTTTTCCAATTGTTTAACCAGAAGTAGCACACTAAGCTGAAAACTTGTTTACAGGTGCGACCTGGGAGCACAGGGAAGTTAAGTGACTTGCTCAGGATCACACAGTATGCAAGTGGGGGCTGTGGGATTCAAACCCAGGTCTCCAGATTTGCAGCTCAGAGCATTAAACCACTGTGCTATACTGCCTCAAGGCAGGCCCCTAGGTGGCACGTTGATGCATTGCTATGGTTTGGACAGCGTTGCAGCTTGTTGGGGACCTTGATGGAGAGAAGGGTGCTATTAGAGAAAATACTTGCCAACAGTAGGATATTTGTAATCCCAAGTCAGACGGGTTGAAAACCGAAATGAGGAATTATAAGGCAAACCAGATGACACCATACAGTTATTTGGTTGTTGCAGGGGCTACCCTGTGTGTACTCACTGCACCCAGAAAGATTGAAGAGATGGACAGAAGAGATGGCTTGCGACACCATGGACCTTTCGGCCTTCCAGGATTCTGGTGGGGACCAGTGCCGACATGACTCACCTCTTCACAGCCTTTCCCTGCAGGTGGCAGCAACCTGCGACTTACTTCTCCTTAGGGGCTGACTCCCCAAGGCTGGTCTCTCACCAGACAGACATTGGAGTTGGTGCAGGAAAAAGTCTTTTGGGGCTAAAGTTGGCATACACCCATTACTTGAGATCTGGCTTGGTTTACAGTTCAGGAAACATACTCAACTGCTGATTTGCAAACTGGCTCAACTTTGTCAGGAAACCAACAGAAGCATCTGGAAATAGGTCTCCCCCTTTTCTGAATGCGGCAGGAGACAACACAACTTCCACAGGCTCAAATGGCACTGGAATCCTTATTTTATTTATTTAGTTTTGTTGACGGGAAGGAGGACTAGACAATTTTTGCCTGTTTTCAGCCTTGGGGGTTACAGATGAATGGCAACTGAAATTGAACCAGATTTTTTAAGCTTTTGGGGGTATTATTTTAGTGAATGGTGGAAATTGGCCAGGACACTGGGGAAACTCCCTTGCTCTTTTTGAGAAGTGCCATGGGATCTTTAACATCCACCTGAACTACCACCAGAATAGGCAGATGCTCAAGCAATCCTCTTACAGTCTCTGTATTTGCCCTTTCTTAGGCAAAATGCACTTTCACTGCATCAAAGTCTCTAAACTCAACCTGAGTTACTGAAGAGGCTTCTTCCAATTCTGTTTTTTGGCAGCTTTAAATCCCACAGGGCAGCAAGAAGGCCGATTTCCCTGCTGTCCAACAACTGAACCACACAGGTTCCTTCTCGCTTGGTGGTTCTCCCCAGACCGACCCACTCAAACATCCTTCTCCAAACTGATGGCAGAGTTCTAGAAAATCAGTCAGCTGCCCAAACTGCAATTCACAGTCCCAGCCCTTTTTGTGGTTGAAATTTAGGTACCAAGGATTTGTCCCTGAATTTCCCCCCAAATCCTTCGCCACAGTCCCAAATGTGTCCCTACGATGAATTATGGCTCCCAACTGGTTGCTTGGCTGCCAAGATGGCTGCTAACGTATACAGTCCCCATGCAGTCCACACTAGTCCCACAGTTAATGTTTCGTTGCAGTCAAGTAAAGTATTATCTGTTTATATTAGACCCACTGACATGTAGCCACAATAGTGCCCTTTCAAACAAGCTCACTCTTAAAAATTAACACTGAATACTTTTGCTGTCACTGCTGCCGAAATACAGTCCCACGGCGGCAGGCAGCAGCTCATTAGTATTCATAAGGGGCTATTACATATTCATAAGCCTCATTTTATGTCCCATTCAAAACTCTATTTTTATAGAGAACTGAGGTTTCTTATCAGCCTCCTTGAGGTCACCGGTCCACATTTAGCTGAAGAGGGGCACCAGGACCACTGACACACTCCCCAGTCGACTGCAAGAATGGCGGTCTGCACTTTAAGCGCTTCTTCATTCATGTGGGATTACCACTTGCACCTCAGTGCAAAAGAAAAAGCAGTGGATCACAGTTAACCATGTTAAGCCCAAAATGGACAGAAATTACATACAAGACTTATTTTGGGGGTTTGGGAGCACCAGAGGACCAACGGACTATGGGCCAGGTAGAGGACTGGAGATACCAGGAGGCAACCAGGAGAATGAGAGAAATGGGGGCAATTGAGGTAAGCACCCAAGAGGGGGAGGGTTACACTGGGATAATATAATGCAACAGCAGTATGGCAATCGATGGATGGGGGACCACCAGACTACCAGTGATAGGGATATCATAATGCAACATCAGTATGCTAATTGGGATTAAAATTAATTTTCTTTTTTAAATAAGACCATATTGTGGACGTGGGTGCCGGCCATGCAGCAATGAGCAGGGGCGGGAGGACCACTAGACACCGGGGCAGGAGTGGATTTATTGTGGCCAGTGATCAGTGGCGGGGGCACTGTCTGATACCAGGGAAGGGATTTCATAAAAAATAATGGGGGGGTCACTGGATACCAGGGCAACGTGAGGAGGAGGAGACAGGGGGGCACTACCGCTAGACACCAGGGATCTTAATGTTAGTAGTTTTGTTTGGAAATTCCACACTTCAGGGCTGACCTCTCTGCTCCATGAATTGCCACATTTTGTGAATTGTGCTCCACAAATTGAGTTCTATTTGCTAAATTTGTGCCAGAACTAATTTTTTTGACTTCCCCACACTATGCCATGCGTGTTCATTAGCATGCTGGCCACTGAAAATGGCTCACAGGAGCAAAACCGCCACTATACCACATCCCACACCATATAGTCTATGTGCGAAAGTGCTAACACATCCCCACAGTCAGACAAGCAGCATCCTCTAGCTGGGACATGCAGCCTGTGTATGACTCCGCAGACCAGCCATATATATTATCTCATGCAATATGACTAGAGGAGCCTGTGCTCATGAACTTAAAGGAGACAGGAAATGATTTTTGTTCTAAGTTTACCTTTTAAATAATTCATACATTTATAACAATGGCTTTCGTGTGTCGTTTTAAGGTTTAAATATCCCAAACTATATGTGTCTGCTCCATTTATTGTTTTTGACTGTCTGCTAACTTCACAGCATCTATTTTCTGTATTGGGAATCAGCACGTGCCAAGCCTGAAATACTCACGTCACAGACTCCTGATACAGCATGCAGAATGTAATAACTATCACAGTCTCTTCAGTAAGCACTGATGCCACACTCCACGTAAGTAAAGGCTTGGGCTGGCTGACATGGAAAATTCACTGTAAGGGGACCAGTGTAATATTAAATCATGCTTCCCCCTCATGGTCACCATCTCCATCCCTCTTTCATCCTGAAATGCATCTCCATCCCTCTTTCATCCTGAGACGCATTTCCATTCCTCTTTTATTCAGAGACGCATCTCCATCCCTCTTTCATCCTGAGACGCATTTCCATTCCTCTTTTATTCAGAGACGCATCTCCATCCCTCTTTCATCCTGAGTCAGTCACTTTTCAAGAGCTCCTAACAAACTGAATCAGCACTTGAAGCGGTTTATTTTTTAATCATGGCTATTCGTACCCCTTCATTCATGTCTTCCCTAATATGGTTTGGGATATTTAAACCATTAAATGACACACAAAAGCCATTGTTATACATGTATGAATTATTTAAAAGGTAAAATTAGAACAACAGTCATTTCCTGTCTCCTTTAATGAAAACACTCCAACCAGATGAGTACAAAAATAATATTGCTTTATTGCCTAGTGAAAGAAGAAGTGTGTACAGACAGACCACACACCACTGTGCCCAGCGCTTTGAGCTGAAACTCTTCATCAGAGGGTGTGGTATATGAAGAAACATGTCACCTTTTATACACTACATTAACTGATCAGCTGAACCAAATTTGTGAACAAAACGTGAAAAATCAGTTAAACATAAATACATCAATATTTCTAAATTGTCCAAAGAAAATCATTGCACTGTCACATATGCCACATTGTTATACCTGACTGGTGAGCCCATTTCATTTATATATTAAGTTCAAATTGCATATGAATTTATAACACTGCAAACTAAATTTAGATTAATTTACAGTTTTTTAGCTTTTAGATAAAACAGGTAGCGAGAGATGAAAAGTGATCTGCCATACTTTTTGTGATCAGCTAATAATCCACTGGACACAGGAAACAGTTAGAAAGGACCCCCCAAAAAAAAAAAGAAAAGAGTTAACCTGGAGCACCAAGGAGGTGCAACATTAAGTTGCAGCAACTTTATAACAAAATGAATGCATTACTACCTAACATATAAATCTCATACTGTTGTACGATATCATTCTTTAGCAATATGTGCATCTCTATGGGATCAGTTCTCAGTATTTTTAAAGAAATAATGCACATTAAAAATAGAGAAAGGAAAAAGGTGACCATCAAGTGGCATTATCAACAAGGGTGGTTGTGAGCAAAGCATTCATAAATAGGGTTTGATGCCCCAATTAAATTTCAAACCATGAGGTCTTACACTATTTAGTGTGCAGATCCAAAAACCTTCCCTTTACAACAATTCATTTGTTTGACCCCCCCACCCACCAAGGAGTTTAATATGTTCTATTCCCATGAATTTTAAGTAATCAGGACTGCAGCCTTGGCATTCACCGAAATAAATTTCTACAGGTGTATCCTATCTGAAGTTAACAATTTGGCCTAACGTGCTCCTGGACCCGTTGTTTAAAGGGTCTGATTGTACAGCCAACATAACTCAGTTTGTGAGGACACCATATCACATATACAGTGTAGGAAGTGTCACATGTTACACACTCTTTTACTGACTTTCAAACTGTCACTTAAAGGATGTTTAAATTCACTGCCTACCTGTGCGTGTCTACAGATAGAACACCTGAACCCCGATGATCTTTTGGGTGGCCATGTAGTGATGCTTACTGTTGGGGCAGGTAATCTACTATTCACTATCCTATGGCTCTGCTGAAAGGCATTCTAGATCTATTGCCTACTGCAATATTAGCTTCACAGTCTCCCTTCAAAATACTCCAATTTTTGTTATAGTATCTCACGCACACTGCTAGCGGCTGAGCATTGATGCCTCTGTCAGTTTGATAAAAAAAAGTTTCTGATGTAATGGCTCGTATCAGTGTTTTTTTATTTAAAAGTTGCATAAATTACAGAGTAAGGTCTATGAAAAATAGATCTCCTTTACACAATATCACAAGTCAAATAAAAGAACAACAGATACACAAACTGCCACAAATCGGACAAGTCCTGCACACACAGATCTATGATGCCAGTGCAATAATGAAAACACCGACGTTCTCTACTGCAGCAGAAACCTGCTGACACCCCTGACTGCAGCGTGACCTCTGAACTAACTGCTTGATCGTGATTATGCATCGCACGATTACAATGCGGGGGCTATGCCCCCACTAAAGAGAACTAACTCCATATTGCACAGACAGTGGCGTTAGAGATTTACCCCTTCCCATCACCCTACAGTCTCAATGCAAACTCCCTGTCACTGCCAATATGGGCATGCTGGGGGTTTCACTTCTGGGGGTTCGGTGTACTGGTGTCGCTGAGAGACCGTGTACCTGCACACACCACCACCAAAAAAGGGTGTTGCTCACTTTGTATCCCAAAAAATTGTTATATTTTATTGAAAGTGCCAGAGCTTAGGCACATCTTGACATGTTTCGGCCCTCAGTCCTTTTTCAAAAGACATTCTGCTTCCTATTCTTGATACATAAACCGCCATAGACAAAGTCAATTGTTTTAGGCCATGTTTAAAAATACCAAGGGCTGGTGAAAATCTTAGCTGGAGAGGGAGGTTATTCTATAAGAGTGGAGACGCAAAGGAAAAGCATTCTTTCCCAAAGTGAGTTTGAAACTTTGGTTGGAAGAGAAACTCCATTAAGTTTATTGTCCATTAGTAGTGCCTGATTTTTATGTCCGATGCATACCATCAGTAAGGCCTCAGAAACATTTTTTTAATTAAAAGAGGCAGTCAGAAGGGACAATGCACACTAATTACAATCAGTAATCTCATAATTTAGAATATGCGGCAATTTACTTGGATTACTCTTCAATGATCGACTCATAGTTAAGCTGTGTTACACTGAAACATTGAAGAGAACATTACAGTGTACTCTAGAATAAAATGATCTGACTGAGAGTGTGTCTCACTCCTTTTTGTGTTTGCTTGTGTGTGCACAAGAAACACCTTGCTTTACTAGTGGGGAGTCAAAGAGCATGGCACTATGCTAAAAGAAATTGACCCGCTGCAATCAGAGAGCACCCTGTCGCAATCAGCTGTGTTTGCAGGGTGGTCCCTGACTGCTACAGTCAATTACAGCTGCATTGTCTGGTGGTGTCTCCTTTCAATTAACATGGAGACAGCTTCTCTGTCAGCCTCTCACAGTCCCCAGGAAGCTGGCAGACAGCCATCACCTTTCACAGTCCCTGGGGAAGCCGACAGGGGTGTCCAATCCCCCTGCTGGCATGCCCCCTCTCCAGTTCTTTTGCTGATGGGATAGCCCAATCCCTGTTGGCATGATGTGCCCCTCCCCTCATTTGTTGTGTGCTGAGGGGGGTGCCCAATCCCCCTTGGCTGATGCACTTCCCCTCCACAAGCACACTGGCCGACGGGGTGCCCAATCCTGTTGGCTCCACCCCCCCCAGGTGGCACACTGGGAGCCCACCCCAGCGTGCCAAAAGTCCCGAGTCATCTTTAAAACAAAAACAAACAAAAAAACTGTAAAAAAGGAAACTGTCCCTTGTTGAGTCTGGTGGCTCCTCCCCCAACCCGCAGCCACCCTTTGTGCACTGCACCTCCACACACCCCCATCACCCCATACTTACCTCCAGAGCCCGAAGCAACAATCTTCAGTGGACCAGGAACACGTCTGCACTCTTCAAAGCTGACTGTGAACTGAAGAAATGCTGGTAAGCTGTATGATAGCATAAATGTTTTTTTTTTTAACTTATGTGGCTATCTCAGCCATTATTTTAACTTTTGGCACCAAATTGTCAACATGGGGTTCTTGGAACCCCTCCTCATGAACTCAGTCACTGTCAATGCGTTATTCAGTCCTGAAAGGTGATTTTGCAGTCACTGCGTGAAATCACCTTCTGGGAAAGATTTACGAAATGACAGTGTCACTGTTCATGAAGTGGGCTCTCAAAAAGTCTATGTTGCAAATTCGGTGAAAAAATTCCAAACAATGACTGTGTTATGAGTGTGCATTTCGCAGTTTCCACACACACTTGTAACTTTATGAATCTGTAATATTTTCACTCCAGATTTTCAACTTTGGCATTTTTTCACACTTCCTTATGAACAGTATAACTGTCATTTTTTCACATCCTGCCCGAAACGTGTTTTTGCATGTCTAGCGCAGAATAGCGCGGTCCCTGTGGGAAATCAGTGTTCAGGACAGATTAAGAAAATCACAGTGACACTATTCATAAGCAGAGGTCCTAAAATGTCTATGTTGAAAATTTGGTGAAAAAATCCCCCAAAATGACCACATTATGGACGTGCATTGCGCAGTTTCCACTCACACTTGTAACTTCACAAATTTGTAATATTTTCACTCCAGAATTTCAGCATTGGCATTTTATCAACCTCCTTATGAACAGTACAGCTGTCATTTTTCACATCCTGCCTGAAATGTGTTTTTGCACATCTGGCGCAGGATAGCACGGTCACTGTGGGAAATTACTATTCGGGACAGAGTAAGAAAATCACAGTGACACTGTTCATGAGCGGAGGTCCTAAAATGTCTATGTTGAAAATTTGATGAAAAAATTCCAAAAAATCACCACGTTACGGGCGTGCGTTGCGCATTTTCTACGCACGCTCATAACTTTGTGAATTTTTCATATTTTCACCCCAGATTTTCAACATTGTCATTTTTCCCACACCTGCTCATGAACAGTACAGCTGTCATTTTTCACATCCTGTCCAAAATGTGTTTCCACACCTGTGACACCAAATGACATAGTTGCTGTGCGAAATCACCTTACAGGATTGAGCAATGAAATGATAATGCCACTGTTCACGAGGTGGGGGTCCCAAAAAGACCATTTTTAAAATTTGGAGTAAAAATACTAACAAATGCCTGGGGTGTTAAGGTTTCCAACCATAATGCCCACCCTGTAGAGACTGACTGGCATTAGGGATGTTACTTGGGTTTGTTGGCCGTAATGCTCATGACATTCTACCCCCACCCTACAGCCATTGATAGGCATCAAGGTGTACCTTGGGGTCTTTGGCCCTAAAGTTCACCCCATTCTCCTATACTGCACCCATCTCAGCTTATTTCCTTATGAAATGGGTTGAGCATAAGGGCCGAAGACCTCAAAGCACACCATGACACCTGTCGTGTCTGCAGGAGTGAGGTGAGGTGGAATAACATAGCGTTATGGCTGGGCCAAAGGTACACCCCCAACACCTTTCAGTCTCTGCATAGTGGGGGTTGGTGTTAGTTCAATACTGCCATTCCTATTATGCATCTCTCTGATTCCTGCACTAGCAATGCCAATGCCAGCAAGAAAACATTCAGCATTGACAAATGCTTGTTAAGACTGCCTGATGTAGTCAAGACAGATTTCATGGGGTTACTATAAATGAGTCTACCAAATCTGGAAGAGGCATTTTACTCATGATACTACTGTAATTATTGTTTAGGGACTACTTTCATGCCTCATCACAGTGAATCTAGCACTAACATACACATAGAACCCTACATCATCAGCCCAGCATTGCATCTCTATTGTTTTCCCTTCTGCAAAAATATATAGAGAACACTGGAATGCTGGCTGTGTCTCTGTGTGTCCACTTCCCATCTTTGTTAGCAACAGTTTTGGTATTTAAATAAAAAAATGCTCTCCCCTCTGCATGTCTACCCCAACCCCCTAGCTGGCTCCAGGACCAGTAGCAGCTGCAACAAGTGGTGCTGTGATTGGCATGGCACTTCCTCTGGTCCACCTTGGTAGGAGGGCACCACACAACAGCCATGATCAGCAGTGCCAGGTCAATTGTCCTCCCTGGGAAAATGCACAATAATTAGAGTCAGTAATCTCATAATTTAGAATATATGGCAATTTACTTGGATTAATCTTCAATGACTGACTCAAGAGTAAACTGTGTTACAGTGAAACATCGGGGAGGCCAATTAAAATATACCAAAGAATTAAACTGCTGAGCTAGCTTGGTGACTTGGTGATAGCGTTACTGCTTGCCACACTGGCAACCCAGGTTCAGGAACAGACTACCAATGCTCAGTTTGGTAGCCCATCTGCTTCTTGGCCAGAAGGTCATGGGTTTTCATCCCACTCCAGGATTGGGCTCATACCATAAACTCTGGCACCTGAGTGCGCTACTAGGGGTTGTTGTACTGCTGGAGTGTGCTGTCCTGGGGATGAGATGTTAAATCAATGTCCCTTCTGCCTTTCTCTGGTCCTGTCCATGTGGAAATAAAAGAATCCAAGGCACTTTTAGCAAGAGTAGCGAATTGTCCCCGTGTCCTGATCAACATTCCGCTTCTCATAAAACAAGTTCATGCAATTGTCCAATTGTGTTTGGGTGTTGATGTGAAAATTGTTTATTGTTTATTGTATTCTAGGAATTAATACCTTTGAGCCAAGGCTCTTTTATAAAGGTTCCACGTCAAATTAAGTACAAGCAAAAAGGTTACATTGAGTGGCACAATAAAGTATGTTGTGGTAATAAAGAAGAAAACATAAACAGTCAAGTATCAAAGACATTTGTGCAAGGACAGATAATTACCAAATGAACACTTTTCATCAATAAGAAAACAAATGAGGAGGAGGAAAAGACAGGTTAGGGAAGTGTGATAGATAGAGCAGGTGAGAGAAAAGGTGGGAGGAGCAGACCATAGCTACAGAAAAGGATCCTCTACCAAGCCTTTGTCAAGTAAAATGGGCAGAGTGGAGAAATGAAATAGTTAGGATTTAATCAAGGCAGTCACAGGAGTTGGAGGTGGAAAGGTGAGAGAATAGGCTAGATTCAAATGCACCTAAAGAGGTAGAGGAGGTAATAGAGGTGCAAAGGGCATTAAGCCAGTAGGGGGCACGATAGGCAAATGATCATTGACCCTGGGTAGTCCGGCAACAGGGGACCTGAAGAGGCTGATTTTCTGATCTTCTGGTGAGTCGGACACTTGTGTTCTGGCATATCAGGTCTTGAATGCAAGGTGAGGTGAGGCCCATGATGGATTTTTTAGCCATAAGGTAGGTGAGGTACTTTAAGTGGTCTGAAAGGTGTAACCACCCAGTTTCAGCATAGAGCTCACAAGTGTGAGTACGTCGATAAGCACCAGTAAGCAGCCAACAGGCCTTGTTAATGGAGGTTGTAATGCATTTAAGTGCACTACTAGAGGCAGACCCATAGACAATTAACCCATAGTCAATGATTGAGATGATTGAGGATTGAATAGCTAGCTTCAGTGCTGGTAGGGTGAGGAGATGTCTATTCTGGTACAGTATCCCAATCTGCTGATTAATAGTTTTTGCTGTACTATCGATATGGGTTGCAAAGGTTAGGCCTTGATCAAAGGTGATTCCAAGATATTTGAAAGTAGCCACCTGTTCAAGGGTGATTCCAAGGGATGTGTTGATAATGAGTGGTACTTGCCTTTTCTTGTTTTGCGGGCTAGAGAAGAGCATGGATTTTGTTTTTTTGTGGTTTAGGACCAGCTCATGTTGAACGAACCACGTCTCGACACTGGCAAATGCGCGTGCTGGACGCCTGAGGCATAAGGGGTTTGGATCTTTATGAGAGGATAGAATCAGCATCATCGCATAGAGGATAATTTGCTCTGGGCAGGATTTAGGAAGGAGTTTGAAAAAGGCTGAAGAAGAGAGGGCCTAAGATGGATCCCTGCAGAACTCCTGAGAGGACAGGCTTTGGTTCTGAAAGAACTCCGGCTATTTTTACAACTTGAGAGCGCTGGGTGAGGTAACTTTTTATCCAGTCACCAGAACCCTGGGAGAGCCCAAGAGACTGTAGTTGACTGATGAGTAGACCATGATGTACTGTGTCAAATGCCTTTGTTAGATCAATATACACAGCTCCAGTTAGGAGTCCTTTGTCCATGGCCTTGTGGATTGCTCCTGAGAATTCAAGTAGGGCTGATGATGTGCTGTGCCCTTGTCTGAATCCATGTTGCTGGGCACAGAAGATGTTATATTTCTGCAGGTAGTCTGTAAGTTGGTCCGCCACTATACGTTCAGAAGCCTTTGAGAGGAGAGGTAGTATTGAAATAGGTCTATAGTTACCAGGCAGAGACTTGTCACCACTTTTGTGCACAGGAGTGACTATTGCAGCCTTCCATTTACTAAGGAATTTGCTGGAACAGAGGGAGAGATTGAATAATCTGGTGAGGGGGAGTAGAACTTCATCTAGAGTGAGGGACAGTAGTTTAAGGTCTATAGAGTCACTGCTTGCCCGGGACTTAGATATAGCCTTCTTTATGTATTTATGGACTTCATGTGCTTTAACTATTTTGAGATGGAAGGGTGGTATGGTTGGAGAGGCAGTGGGGGATATAGAGATTGGAGGGTCAGCATCAGCAAAGAAGTCAGATGAGAGGACACCGCTATGGTCTGTGAAGGTCTCATTAAGGGTGTTGGCAATGATGTTGGGGTCAAGGGTGGTGGTGCCATCCACATTCATTATAGTGGGAGAGGACTTGGACTGCTTACCCGTGATATTTCTTAGATTGTCCCAGAAGGATTTCCCTTCACCCCAGGAGTTGGAGAGGGCATTCTTGAAATAGGAGCTCTTCACCCGGCAAATCTCTTTGGTACAGTGGTTTTGGGCCTGTTTGTACTTTTGGATGTCAGTTAGAGAGCCAGTGGCTCTTGCAATAGACCAGAGGTGATCCTTACCTTTGAGTAGTGCCAATAGCTTAGCCGTGAGTCAGGGATTTGAGAGCGCTTTACCTTTGCGCTTTTTTTCAGGTGCATAGGAGTCACAGGCAGCGTTGAAATTGGTAATAAAGTGGTCAAGGGCTACGTCGACATCTTGAGTATTGTAAATAAGTGACCAATCTTTCTGCCTAAGATTTTCCTTGAGATGAGTAAGGTTGCCAAAAGGTAGTACTCTACTTGAGATGGTTCTTGGAGGTGGTTTTCTGAACTTATTTAACCAGGTACATTTTATAGGAGAGTGGTCGCTAAGAGAGTCCGGGAGAACAGCTACATTATTTATCCGGGCAGGGTGGTTGGTAAGGATCAAATCTATTAGGGTGCTATTCCCAGATTTATAGTTTTTCCTAGTAGGTGAATTGACCAGCTGTGTTAAGTTTGCAGCTAGGATGGCATCCTTAATTGACCCTGTGTCTGGTGCAAGCCAGTTGATATTAAAGTCACCAAGGAGAAGGAGCTCGGCATCAGGAGGTTGAGATCTTATGAATACTAGTACAGTCTGGAGGCCGGACCCTGGATCTTTAGGTGGGATATACATAGCAGTAACCGTGAGGACTTTATTGTGGGCTCCAAGGAGTAGCTTGATGGGAAGGAGTTGTACAGCGGGTTTCAGTGGTGGTATACATAAAAGGGAGGCATGTGAGATAGTCCTTTATGTAAATTGCACAACCACCACCCCTTTTTGAAGTCCTGTCCAGCCTGAGTATCATGTAGCCTTGTAGTGATATGGCATGGTCAGGGGTGTTAGGTGTCAGCCAAGTTTCAACAATGGCCAGGATATCAGGGTATCATAAAATGCCTGCCACTTGCTAAAAGTGCCTTGGGTTCTTTTATTTATCCTGGCTTGCCTACCTCTACTCAAAGGATTGAATATCTGCAGCCTGTAAAAACTGATACCAGTAACCAAACCTGTGTGGTACCACTGGAGATAAGTTACATCTAACTTTGCAGGAGGAAAGCCCAAGGAGCCAACTATTGAGAGAAATCTGTGTTGAACTCATTGTAATTCCTGTCTCCTCAGTACTTTGAACCAGATGGTAAGAGTATCAGCAGTTTAGGGGTCAGATGTTGAATTAGGATCAGATGAAGGCATAGACGTCAACAAAGAGTTAGGAAAAAAAAGAAAGATACCCCTCACAAAGCTCCATTTTCCAATGAGCTCAGTAGTTGTCTATGAGTCAATAAAATACAGTCCATAATTGTGTTGCCTGGTGATAGAGCAAATAATTAGGGAATGCAAGGCTTCCGGAACTAGTAAACAATGGTAAAACTTTATATCGGACATAAGGAGGTTTTTTGCCAAGTAGAAAAGTAAAAAGAAGGAAGAGTAACTGGTAATGTTTAAGCATAATAGAGAAAGTGAGGAAGGATAACCTTTCAAATACTATTGACCCGCTGGGTTAGTGATAAAGGTAAATGAGACCAGATATCAATGCCCTTGCATACCATCACAGTAAAAGCCTCATAGTTAAGTTGGCAGACCTGCTGAGGATCAGGTGCAAGGGTAACCCCCAAATAAGAAAAGAACGTAAGATTCCATTTAAATGGGAAACGTTTCTTAATAATCGCAGAGGGGACATAGTGAAGAGCAAGAACTTCTGTCTTGGAAGTATTCAAACTGTATCCCGCTAATTAACCAAAATAAGATAACGATGACCATAAAGGCGGAAGAGACAAATCTGGGTTAGTCAGATCGAGGTCAGAAGCATAGAGAGCTAACTTATAATCCCTACCACCTGTGTATAACCCAGTTACAGTAGAATCTTGATGTAGCATGCAAGCTAAAGGTTCCAAATAAAGTACAAAAAGTAAAGGGGGAAGGGGCAGCCGTGCCGTAATCCTCTACCCAGAAAAAAGGTGGAAGAAAGTTGACCATTAATTTTAACATAGGCCAAGGGATGGGTCATACAATTTTTGCTGGGAAAAAAGTAAACTGAGAGGACAATCCAAATTTAGCTAACAATGCAAAAAGAAAAGGCCACACCACCCCGTTAAATGCCTTCTCTGCATCTAAACTAAGCAAAAGAAAAGGAACCTTGGACTGGGTGGCATGGTGAAGTAGATGGAGCATACGCTTGATATTATCTTGGGTTTGATGAGAAGGGACAAACCTAGCCTGATCACCGTCGATGAAGGTGGGGAGAACTTGCTCAAAATGCTTAGCTAAAATAGTGGCAAAAATTTTGTAATCAACATTCAATACTAAAATAGGATAATAAGAAGGACATCTGATAAAATAAGACTAGCTAAACTGCAACCTGATCTTGCCCTGTAGTGGTAATACCTGTTGGCACGTCTTCGGTATCTAGCAGCGCACCACCTGTGGACTGGAATGGGCTTTACAAGACTGTAGCATATTTGTTCAGGTGCTGCAATGCAGGTGCTGTCGATTGGCAATGTTTCACAGGTGAAGGTAGGGTTCCTGGTTATTATCTTTATTGTCAGGGCATCCCTGGTGTAAATCACCATGTACTGTGACTGGAAAAAGGAGATCCCTGTACTTGCAGGTCAGCCCAGACAAGACTTCTGCTTAAAACAAAAAAGTGGAAGTGTCTGGGACCCCTGCTTTGCTGATTTTCAGGGGTTCGACTAAAGTTTTCAGGAGCCCTTCTCAAGTAAATATCTTACTTATATAAAAAATAATGTACAGGTGCCACTGAAAGGGGAACTGTGAAAACAATAGTGTGTTTCTGGACCCCCCCGTTTGAGCAAGAGTCTGGGATTTGGGTGGAAATTGGGGTACAGGGACCCTTATATTCAAGCTAGTGGAAATTCTGCCAGTCAGGTTTAACCTCTGTCATTTTCTGGAAGTTACTAAATAATTAATTTTTGTAGCATCCCATGAAGACTGGCTCTCAACAGTAGGTCTGCACTATGAAGCTGCATAAAGGTGAGATCAGGATTCCTGTATAGTTGCTTCTATAGCTTATAGCAGCTATTAATGTCAGTAATGTTACATCAATACTTTTGCATTAGATGCCACTCCTTCCCAGAAGAGGAAGGGACCTGCCATTAAGGAGGACCAGTCTACCAGCACGTACCCCTGACACATCCCACTGGTCCCGTCCCTTCTTCAGGGTGACCTCTGTTTACTACTACCCTATGTCACCTATCCCCTAGACAATTTCTTACCCCCTTTTGGGGCTGTGAGCAGAGCCTACAGCCCTATTGGGATCGGATCATAGCTCTAAAAATGGGCATTCATGGAACCTTCCATTGGACTTTTGGAAGAATCCTTCCGAAAGTCCAACGATGCCTGAACTCCTCAGCCACGATCATCTGCTATGGAATAACAGCCGCACTATTTCGGCTGTTAATTCTGCATTCTGGTGTATGAACTGCACATGTGTGACTCGTACGCATGCGCCAGTTCAGCTGGCACCATCATGTGAATGACAAAATTCCATTCACTGCAAATGCACTTGCGTGAGTGCTGCGCATGTGCTAGAGCTGCCGCCAGCTCCACGGCATTCTGTGTCCCCCACCCCCCCACTAACCCAAATAGTACACTAGAAGCCCACCCCAGTGTGCTGAAATATTCACTGACACCAGCTCTGTGGCCTTCTGTGCCCCTGCCCCCAACCAAGTGGCACACTGGGAGCCCACTCCAGTATTCCAAAAGATTTGCCACTGCCAACTCAAGTGGCACACTGGGAGCCCACCCTAGTGTGCTGAAAGATTTGTTGCCACCAGCTTCGTGGCATTCTGTGCCCCCACCCCGCACCAACTCAAGTGGCACACTGGTAACCTATCGCAGTGTACTGAAAGGTTTGTCTGTACCCCTCCAACTCATGTGGCACACTGGAAGCCCACCCCAGTGTGCATTCTTTTTCTTCCCCAACCCCCCCACCGACATCAAGATGTCCAATCCTAGTGTCCCCATCTAGCTAGACACCCTGACAGCTACACTCAAATAAAAGACCATTACAGTAACAGTCCCTGTAATAGTCCATTTTTGAATGCAGCCATCCCCCAGTGTTCTGCCCCTCCCTGGAACAACTCCAACCTGGTGTTGATAATCTTAGAAGTCCGGGGGGGTGCAAGGGCAGAGCCCCACACAGAAAACACATGTTGTTTGGATAGCACAATACCTGTGTCGGCATTGTGCTGTCACTGTGTGGGAAGTTGGCATTTTCACTGTTGACCTCCCATGGTGCTTCTCCCAATCCCCATGTCGACATCCTGCATAACCCCCCAGTCATGTGGCACACTGGAAGCCCACCCCAGTGTGCCCAAATGTTTTCCGTAAACAAGAAAATGGTCCTTTGTCATTGCTTGATTCTTTTTTTTTTCTGTAAAAAAGAAAATGGTCCCTCATCGTCACTCCAGTCCTCCTCCCCAATCCCCGCCCTCCCACTGAGCAGGCCCTTCCCCCATACTTATCTCCAGATGTCAGCACTGTCTTCTTCTGTGGACCGGGACATGTCTGTACTCTTCAAAGCTGAACCACAAACTGAAGAATCTAAGGTAAGAGAGGTATAATGCCATTGACTAGGATTTTCAACTTATGTTGATATCTCAGCCATTTTTTGGAATTTTTGCCCCACATTTTCAACATGGGGTTCTTGGGACCCCACCTCATGAAAACGGTCACTGTCATTTTGTTACTCAGTCACAAATGATGATTTTGAGGGCACTGTGCAAAATCACCTTCGGAACTGACTTACGAAGCAACACAGTGCACTGTTCATGAGTGCAGGGGTCAAAAACTCATGTTGCAAATTTTGTGAAAAAGTTCTAAAAAGTGACTGCATGGGCGTGTGTTGCACAGTTTCTATGCATGCACCTAACTCACCAATTTTTTTTATATTTTCATTCCACATTTTCAACATTGTCATTTTTGCACATCTCCTTCAAAACAGTACCGCTGTCATTTTCCATAACCTGCCCCAAACATGTTTTCACACCTATGGCACAGAATAGCATGTTCACGCTGCACAATCACCTTTCGGGACAAGTGAACAAAATGACACTGGCACTCTTCATGAGGAGGGGTCCCAAAAACAACATGTTGAAAATTTAGTGCAACACCTCAATAAAATGGCCACGTTACATACGAGCATTGAATAATTCCTATGCACATGTATAACTTTGGTCACTTGGTAGCTCTTCATAGCCCTATCAGCTTTCGCTAGAGTTTGTTATATCTGCACCCACTCCTAAGCTACCTAGCTTGCTTACTAGTCTCCTATGTGGAAGAGTGTGAAAAGCCTCACTAAAATCTAGGCACACCACATCTGCTGCTCCACTCTGATCTAATTCTTTGTTCACCCAGTCATAGAAATCTACCAAATTCACTTGACATTTCCACTTTTAGATTCGTGAGTCCCTTCAGGATGCACTCTTCTGAAAAAGTGCCCCCCTCCCACAGCTCCTGTTGCCTATTTTTGGTCCCTTCCCTTTGCCTTCCACTGTGAACACCAAACTGAAGTATATGTTCAGGATGTCTGCCTTTTCCTGGTCTCACTGTACATAGTCCCACCACCTTCCCTATTTAATCTAACAATCCCTCCCTGATCTTGCCCATTTCACTTACATACATAAAAAATATCTTGTCCTCTTTTGCTACCACCTGGGCTATTCTGTCTTCACTTTGTATCTTTGCAGGCCTTATGACTTTCCCTGCTTCCCTCTGTTTCCCTTGATACGTCTCCCCATCCTCCTTCCTCTGCAACTCCTTATACCATCTGAATGTGACCCTTTTAGCCTTTACCTTTTCCAACATCTCTTTCAAGATCCATAGCAGTCTCTTTTCCACTTACTCACTTGCTTGATGCAGAGGCTTCTCACCTTAATTATGCCTCCTTTTAGCTTTGTCCACTGTTCTTCCACTCCCACCCCACGTCATTCCTTCTACTAGGGCATCCTTGAGGCATTCGCCATCATTATAAAAAACTGAACCTGCTTCACTGCACATGGTTAGGACTGGTAAGGTTCTGACATCATCACAGCACCCTTCCTGTCTACAACATGAATGCCTCCACATCACACTTTTAAAAATAGTTTTTTTTCTGTTTTATTTAACACATTTGCTAAAGATGACCATGTAGTTTACATACTGGATCCTTATAGTACCCCTTCCAGTAATCATGTAGGGAATGGTACACTTTCCCTTTAAGCAATAATAGACAACAGAGTGTGGTATATCATGGGATATTGTCACACCTCAGATGTGTTGTGAGTCACGAGGCTGCAGGCCGAAATTGCCATGTGCCCAAGAAGTGATTATATCCCATGATATGCCAGTTGCTATCAGGAATAATAACCAGTAAACAATTTTTGCAAGGGTCTCAGTCAGTTGATATTCACGATAATAACTGTTTGGTTATTACTGCATTCACACGTTCAGCTTGATAGAACCAAGCACTACCTCATTGGCTCTCATTTTGTGTGAGGGAGGCTGAACTATTCTGGAAACACTGCAGCTCCACTTGTCCGTGAGCGAGGAGCCCTACTAAAACACTCATCTCATTGTCCTTATAATTTTTATAGAATGTATCTGATTGATCCTATTTTTAAAGTTTAGAGGAGCTTTATCTGGTTCATCCTGCTGTTCCTCAGCTTTGTGAAACAGTGAGTGTGAGCAGGAATGGGACTGTAGCTGACCGCCTACATTGCTAGTTAAGCACAATCATGGTTCCAGCCTGTAATTTAAAAAAATAAAATAAATGAACAAAATGCTCAACTGGAGAGGGAGAAAGGGAGAGAGAGAGAGAGTGTGTGCGAGTCTTGCTATAGTCACAGAAGTCAGGCAGGAACAAATTGCTCACCAGCAATTATATAAAATAAAGCATGGGGTACTGTGCATACTCGAATTTAATGCACATCCTCAGTGTGGGATGCTTTAATAGACCCCTTGAGCTTCCCTCTCAGGGCTTATGTAGCATCTCACACCTCAGGTGTGCATTAAATTATAATGCACACTACTCCATGCATTATTCTTTGTTTATTGCTATTATGAACTGTATTACAACCTACATAAATAGCAAAAAAAATGTTTTAAAATGTGAAAAATGGTTTCTAAGGGCACTGTAAGAGAACAATTTCACAAAATAGTGCTGAGTTATGGTCAGCAGGTGGCACTGTTGCAATAGGAACTGGCAGTAGGTAGTGCAGGGACAACTTTCATGTATTTTGTTTTCACATTTTATTACTCAGTTTGCCATGAACATGACAAGCAGCATAACCAGAGCAGGTACTATGAAATTGTCCCGTAACAGTACAATTAATATGGGATGCAGAATATCTGTTCAGCAGTTACAACATTTACATTGAAACATAGAAAGTGTCAGTAATACAGCATTTATATAGAAACATGGTGTCAGCAGAAAAGGATCGGTGGTCCATCTAGTCTGCCCTTGGTGCCCTATCTATTCCCAGGACCTAATGTTACCCAGGGCACTAGTCCTCCCTTTCCTCCCACCAACTCTCCAATCTGTTACTACTGACCACACTAGCCGCAATAGCCTTCATTCTGTCCCAGCTATGCTTGAAAACATTAATGGTTCTGGCTCCTACCACCTAAGCTGGCAAACTGTTCTAAGGTTCCACCTCCCTCTCGGTAAAGTAATACTTCCTAAAATCCCTCTTAAATTTTCCCCCTTTCAGTTTCTACTCATGCCTCTGAGACCTCAAATGTGTGCCTATGCTTAATAACTCCTCATGATTCACTTTATGTATTCCTTTCAGGAATTTGAAGGTCTCTATCATATCATCCTTCTAATGTCTGGTTTCAAGTCAGTACATGTTTAGCAGTGTTAGCCACCATTCTTAAGATCTGACCCAGTAAAAAAAAAAGCCTTGAAACTCTCCAAAGACTGAATTACAAATAGAGTTCAAACCAAATAGACGACGTATAAAAAGCTTACAATTTATCTTATTTTAGCTTATTAAACACTCATAAAAATATTATTAATCGAAGAGTGCTACTCCCGCCAAAAAGCCCAATGATGTTTCCCTCCATGTACTGGAGCTTTGTCAAGGGCTACTAAATACAATACATGTTACAAGGAGTTTAAGTACTACAGTAATGACATAAAACCAATGTGATAATTTCAACGTGAATATTTCTTAAATTGTCTAATTATATAATTAGCTATCTAATACATATAATCAATATCTAGAACACTATTAAATACTCTAAACCGCTCCACCACACAGACTCGCACACACGTATTTCCCCAAGTCGGCTTAAAATTATCTACCGCAGCCCTTTTACATACACAATATAATTAAGCAATTTATCCCTCAAGGGTGTGGATACACTGGAGGATTTACCACGGCTGGTGTAATTTGCTCACGAGGCGCAGCCAAGTGACCGAACCACACCAGTCGTGTTAAGTCCTCCAGTGTACCCACACCCTGGAGGGATAAATTTATATTCTACAATGGCAAATGTTGTTTCTTTAATGTTTTCTAACTATTTTCGAACTCACTGAGATCCCTACACTTGGAAAGAGGATGTCATTTTGTAAACAATTTACCACGGTGTTTTAGAGAAGCGGTGACAGGACTAATCGCGGCAGTTTCGTTTGAAGTGAAAGCGACCAGATTAGCATGACATAAGGTTGGCTGGCACTTTTTTCCAGTGGGTACACGGGAGGATTTATCACGGTGGTAAATGTGCCAGCCAACCAATCAGGATGCAGTATTTGGGGCACTGGATTTACCACATTGTTTAATTAAAAGTTATGCATGTCAAAAAGACTAAGGAAAAAGGCACAACAATAAGGGCTCATCACATGCTAATTTTAACTTAACCAATTATCTGGTTTCCTAAGAAACAAGATCACATTGTAAATCCCCATTCAGTCATAATCTTGTATTTTACAATGGGGTAGGAGAATGCCACTCTGTGATTGGTCAGTTGGCACCTCTTCCCTGTTGTAAATCCTCAACAGTACCAATGGGAAGAGGTGCCAGCCATCAGTCAACTGCATTGCAGACTTCCACTGAGATCACTGCAAGCTCCATCTCTCGCAAACACAAAAAGGCAACTGACCTTGCAGAACTCCACCGTTCTGAAATGGGTGGCTGTAATCCCTACCTACCAAAACTTCCTTCATGACATTATTTGAAAAAAAAAAAACACAATCCAACCTCAACCCTGAAACAAACAAACAAAGAAAATACAAGTCGAAGTGCTGCATTGTTTAGTGTGTAGTGTTGGCAAGCTTTAGATGCTCCACGCTCGTTGATGGCTCAACGTACCATGAGGGTGTCAGTTGACAAGTGTTTCCAGTCCAACTGCTCTTCGATGGATGGCTGTTCACTTATGATGAGCTAAAGGATCCATCGACGAGTTTTGCAATTAACAATGCTCGTTGACAATCCAAACACAGTTCCTGTACTGCATCTTCTCTGATTCACCCAAAACATTTTGTGGAGTGGCCCCTTTGAATTACTCAGGACTGGCTCATCGACAGCTGGCAATCACAGCAGCAGCCCTCACAACCAAGGACTATTTTATTTTGTCGTTTACTAACAAATACGTTAAAAACAAAATTAAAACACAAAACAGTCTCTTTTATATGTATATATATATTTTTGTAACTAAAAAATCAGGGATCATTGTATAATAGCAATCTACCATTACAAGGGTGTGTGTTATGCTAGGATTTACAACAACTGGTATGTTTTGGTCACTCAGCCTACTGGCCTCATGACCAAACAACACACCAGGCATTGTAAATCCTAGTGTAACCAATACACTGCCATGGTAGATTGCTTAATTAAGAGTCCCATCATTTTAAATTCAAGTTACTCCAGCAGTCAAGGTCCATCAATCAAAACTGCAGTATGATTAAAAGTTCAGTTTAGCCCTTTAATTCCATGGCAACGTGGAGAGCCGAGTGCTTTTCAGATCACTGTGTGTAAAAGGTTGTCATGGAAACCCAGAGCTCAACTTTCTTCGCATGAAACAGATACAGCGATCCCTGCAATGGAGGCAGCTCCTAGGGGTTGTTAACAGGACAACTGTTTATTAAAAATCACTTAAAAATAGACTGTTAGAAATCCAGTGTACTTCTATACGTACTGAGTAATTTCCAATCTAGCGTTCAAATCAGGGGGTCGCATTTTTCCAACAATAAAAGTCCAACAGATTTCCCCTCCTCAATGTTAAATGTTCAGTTTTCTTACCCCTAGGCTCTGCAGACACATAACTTAATTTCCAGCAAAATATCAACTATGCAAGCCTTGTCCCCTCCTAGTAATTTTTTGATGTGGGCAGCAAGAATAATTGTTGGGGTTCTCATTTCCAATGTCACAAGGATTTTAAAGGTTATGAACACACAAACATATGAAGACCTTAAGCATGTAAAATTGAAATGCCCATGGTATGACAGAGGAACAAGTCCATCCATCAATCAGTGCTTTATTTATAAAAGACGCCTTTCCAAAACCAAGGTGCCTGTACAATAAAACTACACACATTTTTACAAATATCCAGATAAAATTAAAACTAATAAATACAACAGCAGCTTTAGTTGTTAGAAAATGCCAGGCTGAAAAGATATGTTTTTCAAAGCAACTTTAAAACTTTGAACGGTCAGGCAGTCTCGCACCCAATGAGGTAGAGAATTCCACAGGGTCGGGCCACAAAACTAAATACCCTTGCCCCAGATGTTTGTAAACAAACCCTGGGAATCTCTAGCAATCCCTCATCTGTGGACTGGAGAGAGTGGAGGGGACAGTAAGGGTGAAAAAGATCTTTCATGTAACTGGGTCCCTGATCATGTAGGGCCTTGTAGATTAGCAAAGCAACCTTGAGGGTGATCTGCCACTGTATCGGCAGCCAGTGCTGTCCGCGGAGCACAGGCATTATGTGACTGGTCCTAGAGGTACCAGTCAAAAGCCTGACTGCCGCATTCTGCACTAGCTGCAAGCAACGGAGATCAACCCCAAGTAACCCTAAGTAAAGGGCATTGCAGTAGTCAAGGCGCGAGGTAATGAAAGCATGGACCAATGTTGGAAGATCATTGGGAGGAACCATGTTTCTTACCCGGGCGATATTCCTCAGACAGTAAAAAGAGATTTTGACAGCTGCCGACACCTACAATTTTAGGGTCAGGCAGTCATCAAACATAACGCCCAGGTTCTGCACCCAGTCTGAGGTAGTTGGCTGGACACCTCCAAGCCATAGACTTGAAGGAGAACCAGCCAACACACCCGCCTCACGATGACCTGGGTCCACAACCAACACCTCTGTTTTTTCTGGGTTTAACCACAGCCAGCTCACATTCATCCAGTCCTGGATCTCGGTTAGACAGCTGTTAAAGGCTGAGACAGCATCATCCTGATGAGGCACAAAGGACATGTACAGCTGAGTATCATCTCCGTTGCAGTGAAAACTCAAGCTGTACTGCCTAATAATCATTCCCAATGGCAGCATATACACTGCAAACAATATGGGTGCCAAGATGGATCCCTTCGGTACCCCACAGGATAGGGAGAATGGAGCTGAGGGAAAAAAAAACAGACACCACCCTCTGAGTCCTACCCTCGAGAAATGATTGAAGCCATTTGAAGACTGACTCCAAAAGTCCACAGATGTGCCGCAGGTGATCCAACAGCACTTCATGGTCCACGGTGTCAAATGCTGCAGAGAGATCAAAAGGGACAAAGATGGAGTGAGTCTTTCGATCTCTCGCTATTAGGAGGTAATTTAGTACCTGGACAAGGGCTGTCTCGGTACTACATCTCTTCGTAAATCCATATTGGACAGAATCATAAATACTGTGGCTGGTCAAATGGTGATCCAGCTGTGATGCCACCACCTTCTCAATGACCTTACCCACAAAGGGTAGGTTACAGACAGGCCCGTAGTTGGCCAGACAGTCCGGTTCCAAGGAAGACTTCTTTAGAAGGGGCCGGACCATGGCCTCCTTCAGGGGATCTGGAAAGATCCCCCTCTCCAAGGACATCCAGACTATCTCGGCAAGGACTGGGCTGATGGTATCCACACAGCCTACTAAAAGGCGTGTGGGGCCTGGGTCCAAACTACAGTTGGTCAGACGTAGTGACTGGATAACCATCACAATATCACTGATTGTGGGCTGGCCGAAGTCACACCACACAAACTGGGCATCTGACATCTCCTGCTGACCACCACTACTCCCTTGAAAGAGGGTCAGGTGGACATTGGATCTGATCGTGGCAACTTTATCCACGAAGAATAGAGCAATCTCCTCACAACACTCTTGTGAAAAGGTATTTCCAGGCTGAAGACAGAGTGGATTGCGTAATCTGTCCACGGTCCAGAAAAGCTGAGCTGGTCGATTCTGTGCAGCAGCAATTTCCCTGGACAGGAATTCTGCCTTCTTATGGGTAATTGCTGATTGATAGACTGAATAATGGTCCATCAACCTAAGTCCGTCACACACCAGGCCCGACCTCCTCCAGCGCCTCTCTAACTTTCGTGAGTAAATATTTAACTACCTGCAATATTCCTGATAGGTTTATGTTGGACCCGCTCTTTAATTCTAAAAACTTGAAAACACTTAAAGCTCAAGCTCTATATTTAACCACCATTGTTAAGACATGGGAGAGGAAAATGGGTATGGTGGCACCTTGAGGTGCTAAATGGGCACTGTTGTAATTTGGTCCCTTTAGCACTAATTTATGTATTCTGTATACATGCAATACAATTTTATTGTGCTCTGGCACATTTATGCATGAACTTGTCATTGTTGCTGTATGGGGAGGGTAATAGTGTTCCTGATAAAATGCTGTATTGCCCTCTCCTCTGTGACATCAAGTGAATATGCATTGATATGAAGGTTTTATTTGCCCAGTTATGGACTTTTAGCTGGTCTTGTCTATCTGTACCAACGAACTGTTTTGAGCTGTGATAATGTATGTTACATATGATATATTTCAATCTTTTGAAATGGCAAGCCAATCAATAAATCATTACCTTACCCCAAAGGCAAAGTTTACTTTACATGTGGACCTTGCGCTATAGATTTGCCCAAGCAGGAGAATCTTTCAAACATTTGACCTCACTGTGGAAATCATCTAGCCAGTTTGTTAGTTATGTCCTTATCTGCTCCTGTCCCTGTAATTATTTAGTACATATATATATATATATATAAAATGCCCTCAGGCGGCAGAGCTAGGGGGTCACGTGACCCCTCACATTTGTAGCTGAAGGGTCACACACTGTTATTTTTAGCTTACTTTCTCCTCTCACACCTCTTTAAAAGCCACAGTTCCTGACCCTGATCTGATTTTAATATCATGAATAACCTATGTATTTCTGTTAATAAATCATAGACTATTATTCATTGTGGACTATTCATGATTAGAAAAAGCTAGGTAAGTTAGACTGAAGTATATTCAAGAAAGGCAATTGTTTTCCCAGTGGCCCAGGCTAAGGTGTTGCATGCAATTCTGATCCCCAACTTTTTGGTAGGCTCCTCAGCCAAACTGCCACTGGCAAATGCCAAGAAAAGAAGGCAAAGCATATTAGGGAGTTAGAAATGGAATTATTTCCATAGGAGCATACTTTGCACAAATGCATTATAAATGCCTGGATGAGATAAGTTCTGCATCATCAACACAACATTTTATTAGGAACATTATTACCTTCCCCATAGAGGCAACAATGACAAGTTCATACATAAATTTACCAGAGTAGAATAAATAAGTACCCCCCCAACACACACACCTAAACATCCCAGAGGTAGACTGGGAAATCCCAGATGCAGCATCGTCAAGGAGCAGGGAGACACTTGCTGCATTTCAGGGTGTATTCCTTCAACAGCTAGCCAGGGAGCTGAGATGGAGCAACAATTTGCTGGATGTGGTCCTGACAAACGGGAAGAGTGTGGAGGAGGTGCAGGTGGGAAAAGCCTTGGGAAACAGAGACCACAGCACGGTAATGTTCAGGGTAGGGCAGGGAGGGAGACAAGTAAAACCAGTACTACAGCCATGGACTTCAGATGCACTGACTTTGACAAGATGAGAAGGGTAGTAAGGGAGACAATGGAAGGTACAGAGAATATAGGGGCAGTGAAGGGGTTATGGCAAGCTATCAAGGGAAGGGTACTGAAAGCTGCAGAAATGTGCATAAAAAAGGTTAGGAAGAGCAAAAGGGGGAGGAGGAGGAGACCCCTTTGGTTTACAAAGGTAGTTGCAGGGCAGTCAGAGAAAGGAGAAGGGCTTGCAGAAAATTTAAGAGGACGCTCAGTGAGGAAAATAAGAAAGAGTATAGGGAAAAGAGGAGTATGGCAGGCAAGATCAGAAGGGCAAAAGCAGATACTGAGGAGAAATAGCTAAACAGGCCAAAAGGGGGATAAAACCTTTTTCAGATATGTGAGGGAGAAGAGAAAGGCAAGGCAGGGGATTACTAGGCTGAGGGGGGAGGGAGAAATACAATTGGAAAGGGACTGTGAAAAAGCAGAGTTATAAAATAAGTACTTTAGCTCAGTATTCACGGAAGAGGAGGACGGTAGGGGACCTGCACTAAAACTGAATGGGAAGGAGGGCAAAAGGGTGGATCTGAGCCCATTCACTGTGTATAGGGTTAGGGCAGAGCTAGCTAGGTTGAGGGTGGACAAGGTAATGGGGCCTGATGAGTTACACCCCAGTGTGATCAGGGAAGCACCCTTGACAAGGCTCTTCAACTTGTCCCTGGATACGAGGAAAATGCCGGAGGACTGGAAGATGGCAGACATAATGCCTTTACACAAGGGAGGTGGTAAGGAGGTGATGGGAAACTACTGACCTGTCAGCCTCACGTCAGTGGTGGGGAAGGTAATGGAGGCATTAATCAAGGCGAGGGTGGTGGATTACCTGGAGGAAAGTGACTTGCAGGACAGCAGACAGCATGGCTTCATGAAGCTAAAGTCTTGCCAGACAAACCTAATTCAGTTCTTTGATTGGGTGACTCAGGTGACTGACCAGAAGTGGGATGGTGGACATGGCCTATCTGGACTTCGGTAAGGCCTTTGACACTGTCCACCATAGGAGGCTGGAGAGCAAGATGGAAAGCCTGGGGTTGGATGGGAAAATAACAAGCTGGGTGGAGGCCTAGCTGGCAGGCAAAACTCAGAGGGTGGTGCTAAACAGGGTGCACTCCTGGACAGCGAGGGTGAAGACAGGAGTGCCACAGGGGTCAGTTTTGGGTCCGCTTCACTTCAATATTTACATCAGTGATATTGCTGAGGTTTTGGGGGAGCCTATTTGTTGATGATACAAAAAATACACAATAGGGTGGACACCCGGGGGGGGGGGTGAAGGACATGAGGGAGGACTTAAAGATGCTTCAAAAATGGTCCAGGACATGGCAGCTGAAATTTAATGCCAAGAAGTGTGCTGTGATGCACTTGGGTAGTAGTAACAGGAACAGAAGAGCAGGGTACACCCTAGGCGGGGAGGAAATTAAAATAACAGAACAAGAGAGGGATCTGGGCATCATAGTCTCCTCGAACCTTAAGGTAGGAATCCAATGTAGCAGGGTGGTGGGATAAGCCAATGGAATGCTGGCGTGTATAGGCAGGGGCATTACTAGCAGAAAGAGGGAGGTAATAATGCCCCTTTACAAAGCCATGGTGAGGCTGCACCTAGAGTATAGGGTTCAGCTCTGGATGCCACATCTCTGCAAGGATACAAATGCACTGGAGAGGGTTCAAAGAAGGGCAGCCAAGATGGTGCAGAGTATGCAGGGAAAATCATATGAACAGAGGTGCAAGGAGCTGAATCTGTACATGTTGGAGACAAGGAGGGAAAGAGGAGAAATGACAAACTTTTAAATATGTAAAGGGGCTCAATAAAGTGGAAGAAGAGGGTTTACTGAAGAGGAAGGAGAGGGTCAAAACTAGAGGGCACAGCTTTAGACTACAAGAAAACAGATAAGGGGCAACGTGAGAGGGCACTTCTTCATGGAGAGGGTGGTGGAGCCCTGGAACAGACTACCAGAGTGGTGGGGGTTAAATCAGAGGAAGAATTCAAGAGCGCATGGGACAAGTATATGGTGCTGAGTATTGTGGGGAAGGGCTGGCAGGGGGGGAATTGGTGTAGGGGAAAAAAAAAGGTGAGAATAGATGGGCCGGTATGGTCCTTTTCTCCCGTCAAGCTTCAAAGACTGTATGAACGTGAAAGACGGTATAGGAATTGGATTTTGCATTGAATGCTACATGACCAGTGTACTTAAACGAAGGGCCAGAATTGTCTTGTAAATGAATACGATATTTTTTAGTATGACATCTTAATTGGCTGGAAGTTTTCTGAAACCCTGATAATATACTGGGATTTGGTCATTCCCAAATACCTCTAAGCCAATCGGGTTCCTTGATTTTTTTCCAGCCAGTTTGTAATTGCACTTGTTACTTCCTTTTCCACTTGTTTCCTTGTTGTTCTGAGGGGATGCGAGTTGAGCGTAGTTAGTAGTTTCGCAGGCGTTGGCTACTTTGGCAATGAAAGTGAATTTTTGGCCAAGATGGAGATCTGTGAAGCAGTTCTTCGCGGCTTTGTTGAGGATCTAATCTGCCCCATCTGTAAACGTCTGTTTTGTGATCCGGTTATTCTGGACTGTGGGCACACCGTCTGCCGGGGCTGCGTTGGCGGATGTTGGGGCACGGGACCCGAACCGACTCCGAGCCGCTGTCCCGAGTGTGGAGAGGAAGTCGCGGAGACGAAGTATATTGCTAACCGGACACTGGCCAAGCTGGCGGAGAGAGCGAAAATAATGGATCCAGTAATAACCGGTGTTGGGGGCAGTGAGAGACCGACTGTGCCCGGTGCCGGGGATTTTGACATCTCGCACAGAGACAGTAATTCAGAAGGCTCCTCTGTAGCTGCGGGTTCGATCGCCACTGTACCCGTGATCTATCTCAGCAACGAAGACGGAAAGGGACCGGACGTGCCCGATTCCGGGGACTGTATGATGCGGGAGGAAGGAGCCAGCGATTCAGGGCGCTCCTCAGTATCTCCGTGTTCAGTCTCCAGTATGGATCTAATCTTCAACCTCAGTAAGGAGTACAGAAAGAGACTGGAAGAGCCCGGTACCGACGACGGTGGTAGTTCGGACACAGACAGTGAACGCTCCTCGGTATGTTCTCCACGTCTGAGGGCAAATATGGACCCAGCAGGTTACCTCAGGAAGCAGCAAAAAAAGAAACTGAAAGAGCTTGATTTGGGGGGCAGCAGGCTCAAGGAGGTAGAGACCGATTCTGAGTACTCCCCTGTATCTCCGTGTTCGCCCAGCAGTACATATGGAACCCTTAACCTCCCTAAGGAATGCAGAAAGAGACTGAGAGAGCCCAGCATCGACGAGGGCAGTGGTTCGAATTCAGACGGTGAACCCTCCTCTATATCCCGGTGTTCGAGCACCAGTATGGAGCGACCCCTGTACCTCCTTAAAGGACACGGACAGAGACTGAACGTGCCTAATTCTGGGGAGAGCGGGATCGTGCAGGGACAGAGTGTTTCAGCGTACTCCTCTGTATACCAGTATTCTCAATGCAGATCAATTCGGGTACCTCCTGTATGCCAGTGTGGCAACCAGGTTTGGGAGCCAGCTATGCAAATCAGTCAACAAGGGGATCCAAGATGGCAGCAAGCCAGTGGCAATTCACAGCAGCAGTATTTTTTGGCCAGCAACATTTCTCATCCGAGAGTGTCTTGGCAGAAATGTATTTCTGGTCTCCTTAGAGTTATGCTGAGTGTATATTTTTGCCATGTCAGATATTGTTAAAATAGCTTTTTATAGTTAATTTTGTAATTAATGACTCCAGTGTTTAAAAATGGCCACCACCATTTTTCTTAAATCTCTTCTACTAAGGTTACCTGTTGAATTTACATGCTAGATTTATAATGTGGATGTTCAGTGTCAGTGGTGTTACTACTTTCTGATGGTAAACATCCAACACTGTACCAAGATTTTCTTTTCTTTCTTTTTTTTTTTTTTTTGCCATAAAGCTGTTTATTTAGATTCACAGAAGTGTGATGGCAGAAAAGGACTGACAGGCCCACCCAGTCTTACCATTTAGCCAGCTATCTGCTAAGACATGCGCCCCACCCCCCCAAGTCTTCAGCATTTCCTTGTGCCTGTACCATGCCGTTTTGAATCCCTATAGTGTCTTCTCACCAATCACCACCTCCGGGTGACTATTCCACTTATACACCACCCTCTCTGTGAAATAGTACTTCCTATACCCCTCCTTACCTTTGCTACTCCCCCAATCCTCTTGAGACCTCATCCTGCTCATTTCCGTGGGCCTATCTCTGGTTCTTTGATTTCTCAGTGCAGCCCTCCCCCAACTCTTTTAAAGCCTTCCTGTCCCCCACCTGCTCATCTCCCTGCCTCAAAGGCTGGTTTTCTGTCTCCTGTATGATGTTTTCTGCCCTTGTGCCTTGCTCCATTTGATCATCCCCACCCATGGAATTTCCCTCTGCTCCTTGTACACCTAGCTCCATTTCTGCTCCTTGTCCCATTTCCCCATCCCTTCCTCTAGAATTTCCTGTCCCCCTGCACCTCTGCTTTCTGCCTGGCTTGTTCCTGCCCAGTTTTCTCATTCCCCTGTTTTTGCTGTTTGTGCCCAGTTTTCACAGCTCCCACCCTTTCTGCCTCCATCTGTGCATTTTTGCTGAGTCCTGATCCTGGGCCCCCACTGCCCCCTGTTATAAATGACCATCTTTCAGTACTATCCTTCCCTCTTGGGTCTCCCTGGACAACCCCGTATGCCTGTCTGCTTTTGTGGGAGCTCCCACATTCCGGGCTCCCCCTGCCAGGATGTCCCTGTTCCCCGCCCTCCCAAGTATTCTCATTTACTCCTGTTCTTTTACCCGAGGTTTCAGCACCTGGTGTAGCTTTGTAGGCATTCCCTTGCACCCTACTTTTACACTCCCCCAGCTGCCTTCAAATCCCCTCAACCTCCTCCCTAAGCTGCGACAGCTGGTGGCACACTGGACAACCCCCAGATTTGTCCAGTGGGCATGGCATGGAAATGGAAACTTTTGAAAATGTCACCATCCCCTATCTCAACTCAGGATTTAAAAAAAATGAAAAGAAAAAGATATCTTGATATTTCTGCAAGGCAGGCATTTTTGCTGGGGAAAAACATTTAAATGGTGACTAAGGAATGCTACTGCTACTGCTGCTGCTTTAAACATATTTTAATATAATATTCAAGCACAATGCACCACAAAGCCTATATTCCTTTAATTTTCTGTATGTCTCCCTCATTCTTTGTTACTGTAGCTATTTAGAGGAAACCAGAATGTTTATCTCTAGATCTCATTGCACCCTCCTGCTTTTCCCTCAAAATCCCCATGTCATTTAAACAATCAGTCATTGTAGAATTGACTGATGTAACAAACAGAGCCTTATGATGGAAAAACAGCAGGAGATGAAGACAGGCAACAAAGATCCTGATTTCATGCAAATGTCCTGGGATTGGGATGGAGACGGAGAATAAGAATGACATTCCATAGCATGGATCAACCCATTTACCTCAGTAAGAGGCATGGTGGATTGAAATTGTTCTGTACCAAGGACATTAAGAAAGTGTGTGCTCTTGAAAGTGTGAATGAGGTCACAGACAGGGAGAGCATGGGTGTAGGCAGGCATACTCCAGGTACTCCATGGTGTGTAATTTTATTTAAGGGTGGTAGCAAACAGGCTCTGAACTGTTTCCTTTTTCCTTGAAAACTAACAAAGAAAATGCTGACCCTTTCTGTAATTTCATTCATATGAGTCGAAACTAGAAGGACCGGTCACTAATACTGTCTTTGCATCCCAAGGACAAGCCAACTTTACAAGCTCTGGACTGGTATGTGGGTGTCTTAGGGAGCAATGCACGGCATTTGTATTTACCCATGCATGGCAACAACCACTGTCATGAGATGCAAAATTTGTATTTATTGAGCCAAATGAGGCAACAAACACGATCCTGGTGTATATTTGTATATTGTCTGGCTACACCTCGGGAGGGGGTAGTACACCCTAACAAGGTGGGGAGGGGCAGAAGTGAGTCCACTGGGTGTGCAGATCTGCCCTGATATCCTAAGAAAGTACAGGAATCCTGTGGGATGTGGAGACCATAGGAAGGGGGTTACCACTTGTTTTGATTTCATCAAGACAGTCCTGGTTTGGGGGATTGTGCCCCCCCCCCCCAAAAAAAAAGACGTGCTGAATATTCTGTATTTTAAATTAGAAAAAATATTTTATCTTACTTGCCTCTAGAAGTTGTAAAAAAACTACAATACAATGCCAGGAAACAATGTGAACAACGAAACAACTAAAACACTTTGTCCTGTGGTTATTTACAGAAAAAGAGACTGTTGAACTGGTCGAAGTTACATATGGTCTTGCGAAAAATCTTGTCTCTGTATGAAATGTCCAGATTTAGGTTTCTTCAAATGTAGTAACCAGTGTTGGAATTACAGGGGTGGGGGGATCTTGCCAGAGCTCTGCCCCCCCAGCTCCAAACTGTTCATTAGTAGCTCGGGCCTCTGTGCCATTGACTTATATTGGAAAGGTGGGCTCAGTTTAAAGGCAGTGCCCTTCTAGACCACCTGTCATCCAAAGCTTAAAAAAAAAAAAAGTACAGTTCCAACACTGGGGGTAGTCCTAAGAGACACTGTCAACCTTTTTGCATCACATTATGTTTAGGTGACACCCCATGTTTTGTGATTGCTTACTTCCTGTAACATGTATTGATGTTGCTGGTTGTTTTATATTTCTGTCCTTGCTTCTTAGAACTGAATTGCAAGGTACTGTAAAGCTATGACCGGCTGTGTTTTGCTTCATGTCACTGAACTAGGCTTGTTGCATACTTCCAGAACATTAGAAACACCCTCAAACAGTGCGTTCACTCACAGTACAACAGTCTTCTCTACTCTCCTTGTAATGACTGGCTAGACTATGTTTGGGATGTTCCTGAATCCAGGAAAGAAGTAATAGGATTTGGTCAAGAAATGTAAACAAACTTGTTTTGGTGTGGTAACACCAGTATGGTGTCAGTTTTTCACTTTTTGAAAGAAAGAAAAACAAAAAAGGGATCTGATCAAACTACCAGCTGCATCAGCAGTCTCTATAGAATGTGAACAATCATAACGTGTTTTTTTTTTTTTAAACTAGGGACACTTTGAGGTCCAAGGGGATTGACAGTATCCCTTTACTTACTGTTGTTGTCTCTATTCCCTATTAACTGGCATGCAACTTGACGTCTTGTATTGCATATAGAGCCTGAATGCGAACCTGTTGTTCCCCTGTAAACTGTTGCTAATGTAAATCTGTGAAACTATTGTAATTACTGTAAATAATGCTTTTATGTGTCTTTTTTTCTGTAATTAATTCCAGGTCACCCCTGAAAGAGGGACTTCTGGTCTCAGTGGGTTTACCCGATTATCAAAATCCAAATAAATAAATATATTAAGAAAGCTGCTGTTCTTTGCTTCAAATGCTGTATTGAGTAACGTGTCTACTTGGGATATCTGCAATATGGAAAAAAATGTTCTGTGCCGCTGGTGAAATGTGTGTGGACTCCATCAGAAAACAAAATCCGTTCTTGTTTGCCTTGATCATGATCTTTATCATAGTCCCCGGTTATTCGCACGTGTGTGTAGTGTCCAATGTCCAACACCATATAGCACCCCACTACCCCCGTATAAATAGGGCAGATTCTTTTGTTTTTATTTGACTGTTACAAAAAGGGTTAAAAAAGGACATACATCATTTCCATATACAGTGCATTTCATACACATAATATTCATAACATATGAGTTAAATATAGAGGATAATGTAAGGGCATGCATCGGTAACCGGTTTGTTAACTGGCAAGAGGTTGCCATGGCGACCATGTAAACCTCGAGAGCGAAGCTCGAGAGGTTTATTTTGCCATGGCAACCTCGAGCCGGTTATTCAAACTGGTTGCCGATGTATGAGCATACATTATATTTTATAGTGTATGGTCATGCATTTCTAGTGGACACGATAATCAGGATCCTTACTGCTTACATTTTAGTCACCGCCGCAGCTGTTCCAGGTCATGCTTTCACTGCCGCAGCTGTTTCTGAAAGGGCATCGTGTCGTGTAGTGCACATGCGCAAAGCGATCCCCATTGTTAACCTATCGATGTGACGTAGCATCAGTAGGTTAACAACAGTCTTACATCACAACGATAGAATAACAACCTTAGGAAATGATGATTTCCTAAGGTTAACAACGTTCTACCATACACTATATAAAAGGTTTCACATTTATTTTTTATAAATATACTTTTGACAAAGAGACCATAAGAGAGTGCGTTTCTGCCCAACCAGAGGTTAATGCTTATTGCACTATACATTATTGCACTTAAAAGACCCTGTGCACTTTTCCCCTTGTTTTCTTAAAGTCACCTGAATAGAATGTAAGAAGTTTCACATACATTTTGTTTTATACTTTAACAAGATAAACCCTAAGAAAGTGTTTTTCTTACCGATCAAAAATTAATACTTATTAACACTGTTACTTGTTAAACTAAAACCATGTATGCATTTTTTCCTGTTTTTTTTTTTTTACTTCACCTAGATACATTGCCAGACTATTGAGGATTTCAGGGTTCTCTAAGTTAAATAGCAGGTCTAATACATACCTACTTGGCAAGTATAATGACCCAATAACCTTCCCTAGTCTTTTGATTCAAGTTTGCTCACGCTATGGGCATCTTAGCATCATGTGCTTTAAATCTTCCCGTTATTACAGCTGACAGTAACAGTTCATTGATATATTTTGTTTTCTGTAATATCTGGTTTGGATAATGTTACTCAGAACTATGGGGAGGCAGTATAGCTCACTGGTTTAAGGCTCAGAGCTGCAAATCTGGAGACCTGGGTTTGATTCCCACAGCCCCCACTTGCATACTGTGTAACCTCGAACAAGTCACTTGACTTCCCTGTGCTCCCAGGTTGTACCTGTAAACAAGCTTTCAGCTTAGTGTGACTCACCTGGTTAAGCAATTATTTGGGGGAGGACTACTTCAAATTTGAATTGCGTGATTATACTTCTATAGTCAGGTTTCTTTACTATTTCTAAGTAGGATCTCAAAGAATGTGCTTTTGTATTAATAATTAACCATGTGGCAACCTTTAGTGTTTTTTTTTATAGCCCTTAGGTCTATTTCCTGTGATCTCTTCTTTATTATATCAGAAATACATTTTGCATGTACAGCATTGGATTGTATCGTTTGCTTTACCCAGGTCAGCAGATAGTTTAAATTGTTTTTTCCTAGTATTATTTGAATTGTTTTCAACCATCCTGTGTTGTTATGTTCAAGAAGCTGCACTTTAGGCACTGTCCTAGTATGGAGTTTTCATTTTCCGATATTATTTTAATCCAGTAGTTTATTAGTCTAGTTTGTACCATATGCTGGAAGCTTGATTGACCCAGTTGGGGTCTAACCAATGTACTGGAAACACTATTAGGGATTCTTAATATTTGTTTGTATGGTTAGCAGACAGCTACTCAAATAGCAACAGCCACGATGGAGAGCAGTTTCAAACTTTCAAGCCAAAAAAAAACAATTGACAATACCAAAACCACAAGAATGCCTTAATGCAATTACCAAGTGTTTTTTCTCTATTGTTTACTGGTTTTGCTAGCTTTATGAAGGTAGCAGGTTTTTGTTTTAATTTTTTGCGTGTGTGTGTGTTGTTCTTGACCTCTTTGTGTTATAGGCTTGGTAACTGGATAAGACACACATGAGGTTAAGTGACTTGCTCAGGGTCCCACAGTAAGGAAGTGGAGGTTGTGAGACTCTAACCCAGGTCTGCTGGATATACCAGCTCATGGTCAGCTTGTTGCTGCAACCTCCAGGCAATATTGCCAGCATTAAAGTCATGTTATCTGCAGGAAAGCACACCCCACCAGATCAGGTTTTAAGTAGTGTGGAGGTTGATTTGGTTCCGGCCAATAGCACTTACTAAAATCTATAACCGTTAGAGATGAAAATTTGATTAATTATGAAATGTGAACATAAATGAGATATATACATGTACATAAGATAGTTAAAGTCATCATAGAAGTTTTCCTTGCCTGAAAGTTTAATGCTGATCATGGAAAGATCTTCGCCACCTGCAGCCAGTGCAGAAGGCAGTGGCCAGGGTGTTGATTGACCTATCTAGGTCCTGTTATATCACACCTGTGCTCCACTGTCTGCACTGGTTGCCATTTAGGTGGCGGATCTCCTTCAAAGTCAGTTTGCTGACTTATAAGGCCCTGCAGGGGCAGGGGCCTGGCTACTTGCAAGTCCTCCTGTATCCCTGCTGCCCATCCTGCCCACTCCACTCCATAGACGGGATTGCTAGAGGTTCCTAGGGTTCTCTTACAAACATCTGATGCACGCACTTTTGCATATGCAGCCCCAACCCTATGGAACTCTTTACCCTGCCACATTCGAGAAAGCCCAACCAATTGATCAATAAAGCAGGAGCTGAGACCCATCTATTTGGACAAGACTTCCCAGAAATGCATTGATATTTTTATTGCTTGGTAATAAGGAGTTATTTATGCATTCTGCTGTATATGTATTGTATTTTAATTGTTTTTATAGTTGAAGTAAAACACTTTGAATCACAGTAAGAATTGCACTATATAAATAAAAATGAATGAATTTTGAGGTTGCCCAAACAGGAAAGGAGGATTTTGTGTAATGTGATTGAACTACTTCAGCAACACCTTTTTTTGTGATTATTTATGCTCCTCTTGCTCCAATAGCTCTCTCACTCTGAGGGAGCCCCAGACCCATGACCCTAGTGTCCACCATCTGGCGCTAGTGCTTCCAGGGCTTACCTCCCCTGGTGGGGTTGGCAGAGGAGGCCCTTCCCTACTAAGACTAGATCAGAGTGTGTGCCAAGGCTGTCCAGGTATGGGGCCTGCAAGCTCCCCGTCATCTGCCGGGAGTCTTTTCCTGTGTTTCATTGTGCCCCTGTGGTCACACGGCATGTAGTGATGCCTGTGATGGGGTCATGCACACTCCTGTACACACCTGCATCGAGCATCTGCCACATTCTGCCCCAACGCTGTAGTGGTGTCATGTCACCAAGCCCCAGCCTCCGCTAGGGGTTAGGCATATATTGGTCACTGATCTTCCCCCTCCCCGGAGGTAGAGAGCAGTCTGTCAGATGCTCGATCCATCTCCATCCCTGCCAATCTCCAGTGGCCCATGCTCATTTCTGAACACGGGTCGCCAGTGTAGCGTGAGGTAAGGCACCAGCATCTCAGCCCTCAGTGCCACTAGGTCAGCAGCAACGCCTTTTCAAAATAAAAATAAAAAAAAAGGTAGTTGTCACTTGTTTTGCCTCTATATAAACAGAACTTTTTAAGGTGTGCGTGTGTGTGTGTGTGTGTGTGTGTGTGTGTGCATATATACATATATATAGACTCACTGTTGGGGTTGAAAACCCCCTTGGACCCGCCACCCCCAACGGGTGACAGATCGTTAGCCCTAACTCTCACCCCATGACATGTGTAAAGCAGCAGAAGTATAGGAGAATGGGTGAGAGTTAGGACCCACGATCCCAATGCGCACCCCAATGCCAGTTGGGGTGGGCGGGGTCCAAGGGGGGTTTTCAACCCTAACAGCGAATTTCCTCACTTTTGTCGCTGTGGAACAACCCTAACTAATGCATTAAATGGAGTTTTTTGCCTCTAATTTCCCTTCTTTTTGAGAATGATAACGAGAAATAGTGCATGTAATGCAGCGGCGGCCCCGCGCTCCCGCCACATGATGTGTTGTGGCATACTAACAGGGACAGCAACGCAAACAGAAATGCTAACAGTGGCACACATGGTAACACAAGCACGAATGAGAACAGAAAGTGTAACGCACATGGTGGCGTAGACGGGAATGGTCTGCCACGTGATGTGTTGTCACATAGTAACATGGTGCCTGCAAACAGAAATGTCAATGGGCATGGTGATGTAAAGTGAAACAGTAAGAGAAACAGTACTGTAGACAGAAATGGCAAAAATAACAGAAACACAAGCGCAAATGAAAACGCATAAGGATAACGCACATGGTGGCGCAGGACGCCAATGGTAAGTGAAGCGGTATGGATCCGCAAGCGGAAAGGGCAACAGTAACAGTAATGTAAGCACACAGGCTGGTTTTCCCCAAAACCTGCATTGAGAAAGACAGTGAGTACAAATAATGTATGCAAAATAATGAGTATCGGCGCAGAAAATGAGATCTTGGAATACTAAATACATTATATCTCAGGAACCGTACGACGTAGAAAAAAATTTTAAAGTCCTATTATTTACAACTATCCTGGCTAATTTGAATCTTAGCCCCATTAGGGGGCTAAGAAATTTTCCGACGAAAAGTCCGTATCTCGCACTGTTTCCGAGATACGGGCCCTGAAAGGCGCAGTGAATGCCATAATGTTATACTATGGGAAAAAAAGAAAAGTTTGGAGCACCATAACTTTAGCTTCCTGTAATGTTTTTTCTCCAAACTACTGAAAGGCACATCTGTGGGCTGTTGGCTGTCTTCCCTCCAAATTTCAGGAAAAAAGACCAAACCGTTATTTTGCAGCAGGGCTCCAAATGATTTCTGTTAAGTGTCGGGTGCCGTAATGTTATCCTATGGGAAAAACCGTCAATTTTGGAGTGCCGTAACTTTGCCGCCATGTGATATTTTTTCACCAAACTACTGAAAGGCACATCTGTGTACTGTTGGCTGTCTTCCCTCCAAATTTCGGGAAAAAAGACCAAACCGTTATTTTGCAGCAGGGTGCCAAAGGATTCCTGTAATGCTTTGGGCACCGTAATGTTATCCTATGGGAAAAACTATCAACTTTGAGTGCCATAACTTTGCCGCCATGTAATATTTTTCAATACAACACTGAAAGACACATCTGTGAGATGTAGCTCATTCCTCAAATTTCAGCCCAAAACTCCCAACGGTTATTTTGCAGTGCAGTGCCAAAGAATTGCTGTCATTTTCCCACAGACTAGAAAATATTGCCTAATTTCATGAAAGTCAAGAAAAATTTGAGACACTTTCGTGAGCATGAAAGTAATTTATGAAAAGTACTTTTCCAGAAATTTAAAAACATATTTCTGGGGTGTTTTACCACAAAATAAAGACATGGCAAGCATCCTCAGGGCCCGACTAGGTGAATACAAAAAAATTAGGTTGCTAGAGGGTCCCAAATTTAAATGCCAACCATTTTTCTGATCACCAACTGAAAACAAAATGGCTGATTTGCGAAAGTAACAGGCCCATTTGCGAAAGTAAAAATGCATTTGCGAAAGTGTCGAACTTTTTAACTTTTTCCCATTGACTTATAATGGAAACTGTTTTTGAATAACTTTGAACTGCTTAATATTTTTTCACCAAATCTTCAAAGGCACACCGGGACCCATACTACTTACGTTCCCTAGAAGATTTCAGGCGATCCATAGCGTCGACCTATAGGCATGACCGTAGAATTCCAGAAAAGTGTAACAGCACACAGATCATGCTTAATAACTCCACAACCGTATATCCGATCAGTACGAAACTTGGCAGATCCCAAGGCCTATGGGTCTTGATCATACTTTCCAAATTTCAGGCAAATCCATCAAACAGTTGCAAAGTTATTAAGGTGCAAAGTTTTGGGTTTAACATGGAAATGGCTCCTGAACCCTAACTATAGTGGCACTACCTTGCCACTATAATATATATATATATATATATATATATATATACAGTATATATATATATATATATATATATATATACTGTAGTTCTTCTCAAGACAGTTATCCAAGTATGTGTTCAAATGTAATTGCTTAATTTTCATTGGGGATTTTTATCTTCAAGTAAATGGTACAGTGATGGGAATGTTTGCCCCTAACTTTGTGAATCTCTGCCTGAGGCTATGGGAGGAGCAAGCCATCTATAACAGAGATGTCAATCACATTCTGCCCTCCATCTCCCTATGGTGGAGATATATAGATGACATATTAATGGTGTGGCAGGGAACAGCAGCAGAGGTCACAAGTTTTGTTGACTTCCTTGAGGACAGTAATCTTAACTTGTGCTTTGCACTAACTTACAGTATGTATATGTATGTATATATATATATATGTGTGTGTATGTATGTATGTATGTGTATATATATGTAAAGGGGACAGGAACTTTGTGTTAATTTACAGCAGCAGTTAGCAATGTTCCTATTTATGGAAACAAAACTCATAATTCCAAATGATCCATATGTAAGTGTATCTGAATAGGCACAAATCTGAAAAACTGTTTTCAATTGTTTTCTTTGTATGGGCAACTCTGCCCACTTCTCTTAATGGAACCATTAATCTGGAGTTTGTACTATGTCAAGGTGTGTTTACAGAACACTATGCAGGAGACCTTGACCTATCAGAACCATGTTTCAAAAAAGTCAAAATTCTAAATTACTGGTTCCAAGGAGAAAACTGTAACCAGATGCTACCTCTAAAAACAAAACTATGCCAAGGTTGTTTTTTTTTTACATCAGTTTTTATTCAGATATAGTTGCATATGGATCATTTAGGAGTATGAATATTGTCTGGAAATGGAAACAATATAAACACCTGCCAAGTAAGCATTAATGTCCGATGAAGGAGGCTTCTACTGGGGAATTAATGTATGGCTCGGCGGGGGGGGGTTGTGGCACGGGGCCTTGGACAAGTGCCTACAACCACCCAACCATGCATTAATTTCCCAGTAGAAGCTGACTCTGGAGGGCATTAATGCGTTTGTAACATGGCAATATTTGCGTTGTTGTTGTGTCCGTTCTTACAGTTCTGTTTGGCTTTGTGTCGGTGCATTGAGATACTCCGTAATCACCGCGATGTGTGTTCTGGTTGCTGCTGTGACAGCTAGTGGTGCTGGAGCTTGACCTGGTGACCCCGTGAACAGTAGTTGGAGCAGTCCTTACTGGGGAATCAATCACCACTCCAACTTTGGTCACGTGTTGTATTTGGTCCAATGAAATTGCTTTATTTGCTGTTTCAGTTTGATGCCGTGTTACAACGAGCCTCTTTAAATGTTTTCTGTGAATTCAGTTACAGTACTTCCATCTACTGAATTTGGAAATGATTTTATTGATACCATTAGATCCTAGCATTCATTTAATAATCATTTAATAAAAATTAAGTTTATAGCCCTAAAGTTTCAAGAGCTAGAACCATAAGAGGCAGAAATGTTTTTTTTCTCAATGAAAGCTCAGACCCAGGTCAATCATATATCAACTAGAGATGCAGCGAAATTATGGCGAAATCGTCAATTTTGCCTAGCAAAATATTTCACGAAATTTTAGCTTTTTAGCGAAATTTCATCTGCAAAATTTTGCTGCCAATTTTGCCTGCACATCTGAGGCAAAATTTGGTGAAACTGGGCATTTTGCTCTGTTGGTGGTCACATGGTTGAGTCTTAAAAGGCAGTGAGTGGTTCATTTCCTGTGCTATGTATCTTGAGGAAGCAGGCAGCGTTTATACTCCCTGTAACTGCAGAGAGTACTTTTACACCCAAATTGCTTCATTTGTGCAATTTATTTCTAACTTTGTCTTTGCCATAGTTCATATTTTAGTAGCTGGTGATTGTGTGTGTGTGTGTGTGTGAGTGATTCCCCATCCCCAGCTCTCTCTGAGTCTCTATCTCTTTCTTATTTTTGTTTGTTTGTTTATTTGAATTGGTGGTATTTGCGAATTGTGGGCATAATGGAGAAGGGTGAAGACAGCGGGGCACCTGCACGTGCGTTTCAGCTAACCATCACAAATGAAATGCGACAGCAGGAGGCGTTTGCCTCCAGCACTCGGCAGCAAAGTGTTCCCCCTCACCAGCAGCAGTTGGAGACAGTGCCCACTTCACAACTCCAGGAGGATACTGTTCCTGCACCCAGGCAGCAGGAGACCATGCCCCCTCCCAAGCAGCTGGGGGAGTCAGTGTCTGGGGCATCATCTCTGGCACCCCTCATGGCTACGTCATCCCTGAAGTTCTCCTGTCTGGGATTTTTTTTCTACTTAACATCGACTGGTGACCCAGTGCTCACCTGCAATCTTTGCAGGTAGGAAGTGCATCGAGCAAAGTGTGGATGGATCCCTGTTTGGGACAATCAGCCAGCATCGCCACATGGTCCACCACCACCTGCCACGATGGGACCTCAAATTGTGGAAGGCGGCTGCATCATCAAGTGTAGCTGTGGGGAGCAGTACATAGATACATAGATACATAGACAGTGTCAGCAGATAAGGGCCTATGGCCCACCTAGTCTGCCCATTTGAGCTTGTAAGTTCAGTTTGTTTTCCTAGAAGTCTATTTCCCCTTACCCCTGACCTCTACAATTCCTTTATGTCTATCCCATGCATTCTTAAATCCCGTGATTGTTTCAGCCCCCACCACTTCCTCTGGCAGGGTGTTCCACTTGTCCACCACCCGTTCTGTGAAGAAATTCTTTCTCATGTTTCCTCTGAATTGTCCTCCCTCCAACTTCATCCCATGCCCTCTAGTCCTGAAACATCTTTTCGCTTAAAAATAGTGTTTTCCTGCACCCTGTTCCTCCCTGTAAGATACTTGTATGTCTCTATCATGTCCCCTCTCCTCCTCTCCTCCAGGGAGTACATGTTCAGTTCCTTCAACCTGTCTTCATAGGACTTGTGATGCAACCCATGCACCATCTTTGTTGCCCTCCTCTGAACCTTCTCTACCCTATGTCCCACGTAGGTATGGTCTCAGAACTGTACACTGTACTCCAGGTGGGGCCTCACTAGTGTCTTGTATAGCGGAATTATGACCTCCCTTTTCCTGCTGGTGATGCCCTGCCTATACATCCCAGCATCCTATTTGCTTTACCTGATGCCTTGTCACACTGTTTCCTACCTTGAGGTCATCAGAGATGACAACCCCAAGATCCCTTTCCTGCTTGGTGCATGCTATATCCTCACCCCCCAACTGATATATTGTGCCAGGGTTTTGTGCCCCATATGCATTATCTTGCACTTCTTTGCATTGAATTTCAACTGCCAAACCCTTGACCATTCTTTAAGTTTCTGCAGGTCCTTCTCATTCTGTCTACACCTCTGGTGTGTCTACTCTGTTACAGAGCTTTGTGTCATCAGCGAACAGCGAAATTCTGCCTTCTAGATCCTGTGCAATGTCATTGATGAAGATGTTGAATAGGACCCGGTCCCAGCACTGATCCCTGTGGTACCCCACTGGTCACTCTTCCCTCTGTGGAGTGACAGCCATTTACCACCACCCTCTGTGTCCTGCCACCCAGCCAGTTACCTACCCACCACACTACTGTCCTGCCACACCCATATTCCCCAGTTTGTGTAATAGTCTTCTATGTGGCACAGTGTCAAAGGCCTTGCTGAAGTCCAGATAGGCCATGTCCACTCCCTCCCTGATCCACCTCCCTAGTCACCCAGTCAAAAATTCAATGAGGTTGGTCTGACATGACCTCCCCCTGGTGAAACCATGCTGCCTTGGGTCCTGTAGTCCATTGACAACCAGATGTTCCACCAATCTCTCCTTCAGTAGTGCTTCCATGATCTTTCCCACTACCGAGGTGAGGCTGACTGGTCTGTAGTTCCCTGCTTCCTCTTTGTTCCCACTTTTGTATAAGGGGACTACATCTGCTGTCCTCCAGTCTTTGGGTACCTCCCCTGTTTCCAGTGATAAGCGCTGGTGTAAGCACTGAAGAGGGTGAGCAGGAGGGAGTCATGACTGGACCAGTTAAACGTCCTCACCGTGCTCGCCATACCAGAAAACAGGAGTAGTCAGTAACATCATGACCACTACAGGGCCCTCCCTGTCCAAAGCCAGCAGCACAGGCAGCTCCCACCTCACCAGCAGTGTCAGTGACACATGTAGACTTATCCTGAGGAAGCCTTAGGGCAAAACTGGTTGAAGTTGGTGAGTGCTCTGCCTGTTGTTCCTGAATTTGGTGCATTTACACTTTGTGAGGTTAGCACTTGTTTCTTCCTTTTATATGTTTTGCCTAAATAAATGCTTTGTATTTGATGAGCCTGCGGTCTGTTCTTAAAGTGGGCAGTGCTGCAATTGTGAGAATCATTTGGTATTTTTCATGTGCACATCCAGCTGGAAGGGCGGCTTCCCTAGAGGTCTGACTTGCTCCCCCAAGGCACCATCATTCCTTTTTATGTATCATGAAGTATGGCGCCTTGAGGGAGTGGGTGTTTTTTATCTTAGTTACATGGGAGCATTTTTGCATTGTTTGCATGTCACACTGTAATAAAGAAAGAGCAGTTTATGGATATGTGCTTGTGGTGATTGCTTCTTGCTTTGAGTCGAAGCAACTCACATGAGGTATTTGAATTAAAAAAAATACAGACTCTGTGCACAGGGCCCTAACGGCCCACAGCCTTTGACAGACAACCACCAAACAGTGTGATTCATGATAAACTCGGCTGTAGAGTCAAGCCATACAAAAGTGAGGCTACTGGTCTTCAGGGGGCTGATTTTGTCAAAATGGCAGAGTGCCTAAGAAAAGCACCAGCAAACAGGCAAGAAGGAGGGGTGGAGCAACAATGGGGAAACATCATAACTGCCATCACAGAGGCAACAAGCCTTTGTGTGAAGAAAATAAATCAAAATAAAAGAAAAAAACACTGTGGTTCTCAAAAGAGGTGGCAGGGAAGGCTAGGAATAAAAACATTAGCATTCAGGAAGTATTAGGATACATGGAAGGAGCAGGACAGAGAACTGTACCAGTTAAAGCAGAAGAAAGTGGGGAAGGCAATCAGAATAGCAAAGGCTCAAACAGAGGAAAAGATAGCCGACTTAGTTAAGAGTGGGGATAAAACCTTTTATAGGTACATTGGGGAGTGAAGAAAGACAAAGGGAGGGATAATGAGGCTGAATAAGGAGGAGGGTAGGTGGGCATAGCGGGACAATGAAAAAGCGGGGATACTGAATGGATACTTCTGCTCAGTATTCACAAAGGAAGAAGGGGGTATCTAATCCAGTCAATAGAAGCGCTATGAATAGAAGAGTTGATATCAGTCCTTTCACAGAAGAAAGGGTTCTGAAATAACTAAAACTGAAGCTGGACAAAGCAATGGGGCCTGATAGGATCCACCCCAGAATTCTAAAAGAACTAAGGGGAGAACTAATAACGCTATTGACTGCCCTTTTTAACAAATCATGGGAGGATGGTGTGGTACCCGAGGACTGGAGGAGGGTGGATGTGATTCCCCTTCACAAAAGTGGGAACAAGACAAAGGTAGAAAACTACAGACCTATCAGTTTGACCTCAGTGGTAGGGAAAATGATGAATCACTTCTGAAGTAAAGAACTGTTGTGTACCTAAAGGTCAGTGAAGCATAGGACCCAAGGTAGCATGGATTCACAGTGGGAAGGTCATGTCAGATGAATCTAATAGGCAGTGCCGTAGGAAGGCATTTTGGTGCCCTGGTCAAGAGACAAATTTTGCGCCCCCCCAGAAAAGAGCATGGGGTCTAGGGGCCGCAAGGCCCCCAGAAGCTCTGAGGGGTTTACATGCTCTGTGGTGAATTTGGGGGATTTTCTTGAAGAAAAAACACACTTTTGTTATATGTTCCCTACTCCTGATTTTAAAGGAATATTTTGCCCCCATGGAAAATCTCACGATTGCTGCTTTACAATCATGTATAGGCCTGTACCTGCAAGTTTTGAGTTCTGCACGGCACTCCTGCTGTCTACCTCTACCGTATGTAACATCTTCAAAGTATATATACCCTATGATCACTCCTTCCTTGCTTAGCTACCATCATGTATAGGCCTGTCTCCTGCAAGAAGGGGCCTTCTCTCCCTGATGTGGCCCTCCCCACTTGTGTTTAATTGTACAAATTATTATTGTAAATATTATTGCCCTGCTACTGTTCCTGCACTGCTGTCTGTTTTCCACTCACTGTATGTTTCTCTTGCCCCGTCCTAATCTGTGTACGATGATGAGCCTTTGTAAATGAGTCTTTCACTCAAAGGGTTATAATTCTGATACTGTAATAAATAAAATTAAAAAAAAATTTGAGATGCTGACTGACTGGCGTCAGAGTATGCAGCCATACTTGTTGTGGACAAGTGGCTGGCCAACAATGCCATCAATTTGAGAAGGCAGTAAAGAGGGCTGGGGGATTCCTGAGTCAGATGCATAGGTAGAAAACAGGAGGTTGTTATCCCTGATCCTTTGTACACACAGACAGTTGGTGAGACCCCATAAGGATTACTGTGTGCAGTTCTGGAACCCCATCTCCAGCTCCGCAAGGACACTGATATGATAGAGGCACACCTCTCAACCTCTCAGCATTTAAAATCATAGCACTGACCTTCAAAAGTCATAGCAAAGGGTCAGAATGTGTAGCACTTTCTTATTTTAAACAATAATATGTCTACATATAGTGGGCCCATATAGTTAGTGATAAGGAATGCTTCTGTCAACTTAGTTCAATGATTTAATAGTTTGTGTGTCCAGAAATAGCTCTAACGTTATGAGGAACATCAGTAGACCTGTGTGGAACAAGGATGCATTTTTGAGTGTGAACATCATAGCACTATGTGTACTTCATAGAAGTTGAGAGGTGTGTGTGGATGGGGGCAGTTCGGAGGAGGACAACTAAACAGTGCACTAGGGTCTGCATCATAACCATGTGAAGATGAGGTGAGGAGAGACTAAAGGAGTACACCCTAGCTAAATCACTCACAGTGGTGGGACGGGACATGACATAGAGGATAATGTATGGGCATTGGTAGTTAACCACACTATGCTAGTGCCCAGTGGTTACCTTGGCAACTTTAGTTATCCTGAGCGAGCTCGAGGTCAAACTAAGGTGCAAATCTATCAGGCACTAGCATAGTGAGGTTGACCACCGATGTCCATACATTGTCTTTTATAGTGTATGGGCATCAGTATGTTGTCACATTTTCAAGCATAAGCAGGACTCTGATTTAAAAAAAAACAGCCTCATCTTAGCAGGATCACAACAATATAGTCGGTTTCGTTTTCCAAATAAAACAATTTTATTTAGAATGAAAAAATTAACAGTTTACTCAAGAACTGTATATTAACAAAAGAAAAACAAACACGCTCATGCAAACTAAATGCTATGATGGGGATCAGTTCTGTTATTTTTGCGACGGGTGAACATTGTGTGACAGCGTTTGGGCTTTGTGACTGTTTGTTTTATTTTGACTGCTTTTGACAGCATGCGGACTGCCGTGCTACCTTGGAGATGACAATGCCTGTGGGTTCCAATTAGTTATGCCATCAATGTGACGTTACATCGATGGGTTAACAACACAGCAACATCACATCGATGGTATAACAACACTAGCAAAAGCGAATTTTCTGCTATTAACAGCATTCTACCATTCATTATATGGATTTATTTCTTCCTGTCAGCATTCCATTGTCCAGCACTACTGAATAACTGGAATGCAACATTCATATATTTGCATTAACTATTGGTGGAATAACTATTTTATTGAAAAATCTCCCTCTACACAAGGAAAACATGCAACAGGTATGAAGTTTTAACACTCTTTTTTTTTTTTTTAACCTGTTTTTTTTTAATAAGTATTAGCAGTATAGAGAATACTGGATGGGCAACTATGCAGTATCAGTGTATTCTGCTACAGAGGGGTTTATTCCCTCTCACCTCGAGAGCTAAGCTCAAGAGGTCTATGGGAATCAAAACCCTGAGGTGGTAAAACACACTGGTTGTACACACTAGAGTTGCTCATCCTGTATTTTTTATAGTATATAGTACTGTGAGAAACTAAACGTGTTTTGTGAGTTCTTTTGCTTTCAAAGTGAAACTGACTCATTCTAGAATGCTGTTCTACTGCAGCAGGGTGGAATCACATTCCATGACCTTGGAACTGTGGTAGAACAGCATTTTGAAAGGGATGGTGGCCTGCCAGCTGCAGTGCTGAAGTTTTCTGATTGTTTATCATCAGTCTAGTAGGGTAGCAGCACCAGGCAGTGGTAGTAGTGGTACTGGTACTCTGTACTTCCCTAGTCGGGTGGGTCCCTCCCAATTTTGTTTGGGAGGGAGTGTGTCAGTAACTGGACTCCAGCAGTTACTGACTCATTTCCTCCCAAACAAAACCAGGAGGGACCCACCTGCCCCAGGAAGTACAGTGTACTGCCATTACTACCTCTGTGCTGGTGCTGCTATCCTCTAGGCTGATGATAAACAGAAAACTTTATTACTGGAGTCAGGGGACACCATCACCACACACTCCAGACTGAAGGACTACTGGACTGGCTGGCTCTCTTTGGGACTGGGACAGATGGCTGGCCTGTCTGTGATAGCCAGTTTGTACAGTTACAGTATTATTCTGCACATGCTCAGCTCCCACAGAGAAGTCCACTGTACTGTTTTCTTAAAGAGCAGATGCGCACTGTAATTTTTCCAGCCACTCATAAACATATATGGTAGCTGACCTGCTCCAGTGTTGAGGGGTATTAAAAATACCATGTGCTTCAGTCCAGTAAAAAAGTTACAAGACCCTAATGTGTAACCCAGGAAAAACAGAGCTGCTTCCTGAACCTGCTGGCACACCCTCAGGTAGACACCCACAGCCCCTTTTTGTGATGTCAGAAAATGAGGGCTATGTGTATGTGTTCCAATGTCTGTGTGCCCTGGGGGCCTGTCAGCAGGTTCAGGAAGCAGCTGTTTTTCCTGGTGCACACATTAAGGGTCCTGTAACTTTTTTACTGGACTGAAGAGCATGGTATTTTTAATACCCCTTGTCAACACTGGAGCAAGTCAGCTACCATATATGTTTATGAGTGACTGACGAAATTACAGTGTGCATCTGCTCTTCAAAGAGACAATATTTTTCAACAAGCCACCCCGTACAGTACCTACTGCTGTACAATTACAATTTACTCATCATGACGTGTCCTCATTTTTCCCCCGTGTCCCATGATCCCATGAGCACTGTCTGCAAATTATACTGCATGACTGATGGCTGCATGACATCCTTCCCAGCTAACTGGGCCCCCACTTAGCTGGGAAGGAGGCAGACATGCAGTCATGCTTGCAGTATAATTTGCAGACAGGGTAGTAGGGTACCACGTGACATAAGGCAAAGGCACATGACATGAAAAATAATCTGTGAATGAATAAATCCTTAGAAGTCAATACAGGAGGACAGTGGACTAGAACAGGCTTGACTGATACACACAAACACCAATTTGTTGAGGTAATATTAAAAATGATGTTTCCCATTGTAGACATACATTCAAAGCCTTTGAAGTTTGAATGTATGTCTACACATTTAAACAAGAGACAGAAGGTCAGGGAAAGGCATTTTTATTAACTCAACAAAGCGGTGTTCTACTGACATGTTTATGTTTTGTGCTTGTTGTGCCACGTTTGGTTTATTTATTTGTTAATATTGTGCCCTAGCTAGCCCCGAGCCCTGGCTAATAGCCTATCACATCCTGATTCTATCCTGGCTCTCCCAGTCCCCAAATGATCATTCAGCAGCATCATGGAATTGGTGTACAGTAATGATCGCACGCGCACGCGCGCGAACGCACACACACACAAAACTCCAGTGTGCCCCAATATAACTTGCACTGTACATTGCATTACTTCCATCATGATTAACTTATGACATGAGTTAGATTAGAAGAGATCTCAACTACTCTTGTGCAAAAACAGGGACTCAGTGTTACAAAAATCCAAACAGTGCCTATAAGATTCGTGAAATTTGAAATACTATTGTATAGCGTATTACACATTTATTTTAAACTCAAAATGGGAAACAACGATATCTCAGATTAGAACCTGGGCAGCAAAGACTTGAATCAGACTAGTATTTATTTACTAGCTATTGTTGACTGGGTAGTAGAAAGCAGGTAGGACTAGGAGTACAACCTACATGATTTCTATAAATTCTATTTGCTACATGAAAAAAGACATAAGTAGAAACGAAATCTCTGATGTCCAGAGTAAAATGTTATATTGATATCAAGAGTCAAGACCCGACCAAGTACTAATAAGTATGGTACATGCACCAGCACACCCCACAAGCTAGAAAGGCCAGGGCAGCCTGGGAGCTTGTTGTGAGGGAGTTGGCAGGGGACTGCCCTGGGAAGCTCCCAGGAGGGACGGGAAAATCAAAGACAGTGGCAAGAAAAGAGTTAGGCGAGGAGGGCAGGAGCTCAGCTTGAGCTGAAGAGCCCAAGTCCAACCAAGCGGGAGCAGCGCATTGAACGAAGTAAGTTGCACTGTTGCAATGCCAGAGTACTCCAGTCTCCGAGTCCGACTCAGTGAAGTGCAAGCGAACGGACTAACAGAGGAGACAGTCCGGCACCAGATGGGAGAGAGGAGAGAGCAAACAGGCAGTACTGCTGTCCGAGTCACAGACGGACACTAACAAAACCACAGCAGGGAGTAGACACGGAGGCTGAGGACACTGACTGACTGCTGCAGCCAGGTGGGTGGTAGGGCAGCCCTGAATTTCTATTCTGATTTTAGTGATTTCTAGTTCCTAAGACTTTCCAAGCTTTATCTGCCTGAGAGAGACAGACTTAAGCCTGACTGCTTCAAGCAACACCGACCGACCACTGCTGCGACCAGACAATCGGGAGGAGGACGATGACGTAGGACACCCCCGCACCTCCTGGCCAGTCAGGACAGTCAGGCAGTTTTCAATTTTAATATACAACAAAGTTTAAGTTTGAAAGAAGCTTAGCTGCCTTGCCTGCTCCCTGCTGCAACATACAGAAATAATTATGTTATTATTGTTCAGCTTCAATTCAATGTGGGACTGGGACAACAGGATGGTCAGCCCCCCCCCCATCTGTAATGAAAAATAATATGCTCACTTTCTTTTCTAGCTGATATAACCTGTCCTCGTCCGCCACTCCATCTCTAAAGATTCCCAATCGTCCTCCTGACCTCCTCAGTGTCACTCACTCTAACTATCCTGCTACGGCTACTCCACTCCACTCCACCACTCTATCGCTTATTTTTTTTTTCTCGTCTCTCTCTTTCTCTCACTAACCACCTCACACTCTCTACACGCTCCACATAAGTCTGCTCGTACCTTTTATAAGGGGGCCGCAGCGGCGCCAAATCTGCACCAGTGCACCACATTATTTTTTTCCTTCAGAGAGCAAGGACAATGTGACTCCCTCCTGCCCACCCTGCACTTGCTGGTCCTCTCTGGATGCGCCCCCCCCCCCCCACTGTTGGCATTGGTTATTGCACACACATAAAAAAATTAAAGCAACAGCACATAGGCAGCCTGTGCAAGTGATTTAAATGAATTAGGCAGGTTTGAAAACTGCGCCCCTTGGAGGCATGCGCCCGGGGCGGGTGCACCACTTGCCCCACCCTTCCTACGGTACTGGATGAGATTAAGCCACAAAAAATCTGAAAAACAACATTAAGACAGAAGTAAGCTGAAAGCAATACAAAAAATGGATTTCTTTTTTTATAAGAGACTGCCTCCACTTCTTTCTGCCCATTACTCTGCCTGCGATGTTGCCTTATAAGAACTAAAACTCACCCTCTCAGCCCCTAAAACCCTCCCCAACCCAGCCCTGAGAGCCCCCTTGAGTCACTCTATTTTTTTATCCTTTTTCCATCCAGTCACTGGCTCGCAGAAACTTTCTCAGGCAAAACCCCACTTGGATGACTTATCACCCTGCCTGAGGCTCCCCCCACCCAGTAAATCAGGTGTTGGAACTTTACTCCCCTGCTCCACACAGCCCCCTGGCCAACCCCCAGCTTTCACAGCCCCGAGGCATGGCCACCTTCTCTTACCTGGTGCTCTATCTATAATCCAGTTGGCTGTGGCTTGGGAGCAGAGAGAAAGACCTGGGGCAGCTATTTGGGCTAGGTCCAGTGGTGGGCATGTAGGCCAATGTCTTGAGGTCCACCATCATCCTTCTGCACAGAGGCTTTTCCTCTTTTCTGTTCTGCCTCCCCCACCCTGAAGGCGCGCACGTGCTGTGATGGCTAGCGTGTGGCAGGCATGCTCCAGCACCTGCACACAAGACATCTGCTGACACTTTCCGCTCTACATGAACCCTCAGCTGCTGCACTCCCAGTCTCCACTAGGAGCTACTAACACCACAGTTTAGAGTCCCCTTCTCTTCTAAGAGAGGAGAGCTGTCCATTGGGTGTCCAATTCTTCCCTCCCCAACCAACCCCCAGTGCCCAAGCTTGCTCCCGAACCCAGGTCACTAGCATGGTGAGGAGGAGGCAGGGGGCCCACTGCATGACTACTGCCATACCACTAGACCACCAGGGAGGCATTGGAATTTGGTATGGCATTGAGGGAACAGGGTCAAGTCATCCAAAGTTGCAAAGATGCAGTAGTTGTACCAATTTAAAAAAAAGGCCCCAAGTCGGTCAGAGAAAACTTCCATCCCATAAGCCTCACCTCTATAATATGTAAGATATTAGAGGGCATAATTAAAGATAGATTTTGATCCAATTCTAGATAGCATGAAATTGATAGATTATACGCAACTTGGATTCACGAAGTCCCGCTCATGTCAGACCAATATGTTGTCTTTCTATGAAAAAGTGAGTAAGACCTTGGACAAAGGGGAGGCAGTGGATGTGTTTTTTCTTGATTTTTCCAAAGCATTTGATAAATTGCAACATGAAGAGTTGATAAATACATTGGATAAAATGAAATTTAATGTTAATCTATTAAATTGGATTACATCGTTGCTGATAAGGAGGAGGCAGAGGGTAACTATAAATGGAACCCTGTCAGATTGGGCAGATGTAATGAGCGGGGTTCCCCAGCGTTCTGTTTTGGGACCCTGTCTCTTTAATATATATATATATATATATACATATATATATATATATATATATATATATATATATATATATATATCTATATATATCTTCACTTAAAAGTGAAGCCCTTATAGACATAGGAAATTGGACAACTAAACACAAATTGGAGTTGAATGTAAATAAGTGAACCATAATGCACTTGGGAGTTAAAAATCCTAATCTATCTTATAACATATCAAATAAAACATTACTCATCACTAGCGAGGAACGCGACTTAGGAATTACTGTAACTTCTGATCTCCAATTTAGTACCCATTGTAGCATTATTACAAAAAAAAACAATTAAACACTTAATTGTATATTAAGACACATTAAGAGTAGAGATAAATAAGTTATTATTCCCTTATATCAGGCCTTGGTGAGGCCCCATTTGGAGTATGGTGCCCAAATGTGGGCACCATATAAAAAGAGAGTTGTTGCTAAACTAGAGCTTGTGCAGAGAAGAGCAACGAAGCCGATAACGGGATATAAAAATATGAGTTACCCTGAGAGTTACTCACTTGGACGTGTCTTCCCTACAATATAGAAGACTGAGGGGGGATATGTGTATGACTTTTAGAGCCCTACAGGGCAAAAAATTGCGGTCAGAGTATGGCCTTAATTTAAGAGAATCAACATATAATACTAGGGGACATCCATTTCAATTAGAAGATAATAGATGGAAACTATTAAAGAGAAAATTCTTGTACAGTCAAAGAGTGATCAAACAATGGAATGGTTTACCACATGAGGTGGTTACATGTAATACAATGGAACAATTTAAAACAACACTAGATACCTTCTCTATAAACAAATATGGGATATCCTAATTTAAGGCAAGCAACCAAAGGAAAAAAGTCTATTTATGTTTGACAATCCTATGAATCCTATGTTTAAAAACAATAATTCTATTTATACTACATATGGGGGTTGAGAATGGGGGGGGGGGTCATTACCCACTAGACCACTAGAGATACTTTACTAAATACAGGAGATAGGGATGGGGGTTTACTACAAGTGTGAATCATGTAGTCTAGACATGGGTGGGTGATTGGGTGGCAGAAAGGACCACTAGCCACCATAACCACCAGGATTTTTTCTAATAACCATTGTGCGTGCTACTACAGAAAGGAAATTGGGTGAGGGGAGAAACCACTAGCCACCAAGGGTTTGTTTTTTAAATACACATTGAATTGTAATTTTTTTTATTTTTTTTACTTTATTGAGCACTCAGGCAGCAATGCAGGGCAGGTAGAATTTCCACAAAAATTCAGAAATGGATTTCAGAACTTTCACTGAAGTGAAAGTCTGACTTTCACTTCAGTTTCACCAGCAAAAGTTTTTTTTGTACACCTCTAATGTTAAGGGATGTCTCGCCTGTGCCAGTTCAAGTCTTTCTTAGTTCATACTTGACATTTTTCCCTATTCAAGATGTATAAAATGGAACTGAAAAGTGACCCCAGGTGCCCAATATTCAAATATGTGCAAAGCGCAGCGTGAACATTTGTGCTGCACCTTGTGCTAACCTGGGCGCCCAAAGGCACCATATTCAGTAGAACAGCACACCACAGCTATTCAACTGAAAATAGGTGCATGTCAGCCCAGCACTAAGCCACTTAGCATTGCCCCAACAGGGCTCCCAAAGTACGCTGCCAGAATGGATAACAGAACATGCAAATGAGCACATTGGCCATGCAAGGTGTTGAGGGGACATTTGCATTACCATGGGCTCATTTGCAAGGGTAGTGAGGCAGGTTAGTGTGGTGCTGCCCTTCAATTGCCCCATACATGTCCCTGGTGCTAGTGGTACTCCCCCACCCAGTTGATCGCTGGACCATTCTATACATAAATATTATCCTTGGTGCTAGTGGCAACCCTCCTCCCTCTAATTGCCAGCTCCTGTAGAATGTATAATATCCTTGGTGCTAGTGGTGCCCTCCTTGTCACACATTGTGATATTTCTGGTGGTAATGGTGCCCTACCCCTCTCTCTGATCCCAGCCCTGTTGTACATTGTGATATCCCTGGTGCTAGTGGTACTGCCCTCCCCCAGTTGATTGCCAGATCATTCTATAAATAAATATTATCCCTGGTGCTAGTGGTAACTCTCCTCGTTCTAATTGCCAGCTCCTGCAGAATGCATAATATCCCTGGTGCCAGTGGAAACTCCTCTCCCTCCTATCCCAACCCCAGCTTAAGAACAATATCCCTGGTGATAGTTCTGCCCTCCTTGTCACACATTGTGATATCCCTTGTGGTAGTGGTGCCCTACCTCCCACTGATCCCAACCCTGTTGTATACTGTGATATTCCTGGTGGTAGGGTGCCTCCTCCCCTCCAATCCAGGCCTTATCATGCACTGTGATATCCCTGCTGGCAGTGGTACCCTCCCTCCTGGCTCCAATCCCAGCCCCGTCATACACTGTGATATCCCTACTGGTAGTGGTGCCCTCCATCCCTCCCTCTGATCCTAGCCCCGTCATACACTGTAATATCCCTGCTGGTAGTGGTACCCTCCCTTCCTCCCTCTGATCTCAGCCCCGTCATACACTGTGATATCCCTGCTGGCAGTGGTGCCCTCCCTATCTCCCTCTGATCCCAGCCCCATCATACACTGTGATATCCCTACTGGTGGTACCCTCCTCTCTCTGATCCCAGCCCGTCATACATTGTGATATCCCTAGTGTTAGTGGTGCCCTCCTTCCCTCCCTCAGATCCCAGCCCCATCATACATTGTGATATTCCTGCTGGTAGTGATGCCCTCCTTCCCTCCGATCCCAGCCCCATCATACACTGTGATATCCCTGTTGGCAGTGGTGTCCTCCCTCCCTCTGATCCTAGCCCCATCGTAAACTGTAATATCCCTGCTGGCAGTGGTGCCCTCCCTATCTCCCTCTGATCCCAGCCCCATCATACACTGTGATATCCCTACTGGCAGTGGTACCCTCCCTCCCTCTGATCCCAGCCCCGTCATACGCTGTGATATCCCTAGTGTTAGTGGTGCCCTCCTTCCCTCCCTCTGATCCCAGCCCCATCATACATTGTGATATTCCTGCTGGTAGTGATGCCCTCCCTCCCTCCGATCCCAGCCCCGTCATACACTGTGATATCCCTGCTGGCAGTGGTGCCCTCCCTTCCTCTGATCCTAGCCCCATCATACACTGTAATATCCCTGCTGGCAGTGATGCCCTCCTTCCCTCCCTCTGATCTCAGCCCCGTCATACACTGTGATATCCCTGCTGGCAGTGGTGCCCTCCTCCCTCCTCCCTCCGATCCCAGTCCCATCATACACTGTGATATCCCTACTGGCAGTGGTGCCCTCCCTCCTCCCTCTGATCCCAGCCCCATTATACATTGTGATATCCCTGCTGGCAGTGGTGCCCTCCCTCCCTCCCTCTGATCCCAGCCCCATTATACATTGTGATATCCCTACTGGCAGTGGTGCCCTCCTTCCTCCCTCTGATCCCAGCCCCATTATACATTGTGATATCCCTACTGGCAGTGGTGCCCTCCCTTCCTCCCTCTGATCCCAGCCCCATCATACACTGTAATATCCCTGCTGGCAGTGGTGCCCTCCTTATCTCCCTCTGATCCCAGCCTCATCATACACTGTGATATCCCTACTGGCAGTGGTACCCTCCCTCTCTCTGATCCCAGCCCCGTCATACATTGTGATATCCCTAGTGTTAGTGGTGCCCTCCTTCCCTCCCTCTGATCCCAGCCCCATCATACATTGTGATATTCCTGCTGGTAGTGATGCCCTCCCTCCCTCCGATCCCAGCCCCATCATACACTGTGATAACCCTGTTGGCAGTGGTGCCCTCCCTCCCTCTGATCCTAGCCCCATCGTAAACTGTAATATCCCTGCTGGCAGTGGTGCCCTCCTCCCTCCCTCCTCCGATCCCAGCCTCATCACACATTGTGATATCCCTGCTGGCAGTGGTACCCTCCCTCCCTCTGATCCCAGCCCCGTCATACGCTGTGATATCCTAGGTGGTAGTGGTGCCCTCCCTTCCTCCCTCCCTCTGATCCCAGCCTGTCATACATTACATAGAAACATAGATTTTGATGGCAGATAAGGACCGCTTGGCCCTCCCAGACTGCCCATTTCCCTACCTAATGGATAAGCTGCAGATCCTAGTTAACCAGCAGCCTACTTCTTCCTACCCCCACCCCCTAGAATTGCCTTATGACTGTCCCATGCATGCTTGAAATCCACCACTGTTTTTGACTCCACAACCTCCTCCATAAGGCCATTCCATGCATCCACAACCCTCTCTGTGAAAAAATACTTCCTTAAATTGCCTCTGAGCCGCCCCCCTTCTATCTTCAAATTGTGCCCCCTTGTTCTTGCACACCTCTTTTTTTGAAAGATGCTACCCTCTTGGACTTTGTTGATTCCCTTGAGGTACTTGAAAGTTTCTATCATGTCCCCCCTCTCCCTCCTTTCCTCGATGCTATACATATTCAGCTCCTTAAGTCTCTCTTCATATGTCTTCTGGTGCAGACCCTGCACCATTTAGTGCCCTCCTCTGGACAGCTTCCATCCTGTCTATGTCTTTGCGGAGATTGGGTCTCCAGAACTGCACGCAGTACTCTAGATGGGGTCTCACCAACTGTCTGTACAGAGGGATAATAACTTCCTGTTTTCTACTGGTGATGCCTCTTCCTATGCATCCCAGTATCCCCCAAGCCCTCCTTGCTGCACTCTCACGTTGCTTGCCCACCTTTAGGTCATCTGATATGACTACCCCCAGGACCCTCTCCATTTTTGTTGTTGTTAGTATCTCACCTCCCATTATGTACTCTTCCCCTGGGTTTTTGTTTCCCAGGTGCATTACCTTGCACTTCTTAGCATTGAATCTAAGCTGCCATACATTTGGCCATTCCTCTAACCTTGCCAAGTCCCTTCTCATCCTTTCCACCCCACCTTGTGCATCAACTCTGTTGCAGATCTTTGTGTCATCTGCAAAGAGACATACTTTTCCTTCCAGTTCCTCTGCAATGTCACTTATAAAGACATTGAAGAGGACCAGTCCTAATACTGAACCCTGCGGTACCCCACTAGTAACCCCCCTTTCTTCAAAATGGACTCCATTTACTATTACTCTCTGTGTCCTATTCTCCAGCCAATTGTTTACCCAGGCTGTCATCTTGAGACCCACTCCCAGGCTGGCTAACTTGTATATTAATCTTTTGTGTGGGACTGTGTCAAATGCCTTGCTAAAGTCTAGGTAGGCCATGTCTGACACCTGATGATGATTGCAGCATCTGTGTACTGTAGGGACAGTGTGTGCGTGTGTGTGTGTGTGTGTGTGTGTGTGTGTGTGTTGGTAGTGGTGCCTTTCCTCCATTCCTAGCCAGGTCGTACATTGCAATATCCCTGGTTGTCGTTTCCCCCGCCCTGATCGATGGCCTGAAAGTTCAAACAACTCCTCCCTGGCATCCAGTGGTTCCCCCCACAGCACTGGGCACCCTTACTCACCGTTTCCTCACCGTTTCCTCAGTGTTGGTGTCGCAGGTGCATATGGCAGCCAGCCCAACCCTCCTCACACCTCCTTAGCCTGCCACCATATGTCCAGGCAGGGACTGTGCCTCTTATTTATAGGACACGGTGATGTGCTTACAGTGCCCCAGCGCTCTGTGCCACTGTGCCAGTTGGAGCATTTTCTTTAGGAAATTTCTGATCAGAAGGCCTCCAGTTGACAGAGCCTCAATCTGACCAAGAAGGAGTTGTTGCTGTTGGGACCAGGTCCTTGAGGGTTGGCCAGAAGATATGATGCTGTCATAATTCCCCTCTGAATGGCATGTTTTGTGACAACCATGGATGGGGTTTGAAATGTAGGCATCACTTTGGACTCATGTCTGACACCTGATGATGATTGGGGCATCTGTGTACTGTAGGGGCAGTGTGTGTGTGTGTGTGTGTGTGTGTGTGTGTGTGTGTGTGTGTGTAGGTACAGGTAATGGACAGGTGGGTCTATTGTTTGTGAGAGTACGTATATGTTAATGTGGTGCCTTTTGGTGGGGCTGGTTTCCATTTGTTCATTTTGTGTTTTTGACCAGGAATGGAGGGCTAGACAGTACTGCCTATTTTCCACCTGGTTCCAGTGGGATACGGGTGCAAATCAACTGAAATTGAACCAGATTAAGCTGATTTTCACAATTTCAAGGTTACAGCTTGTATTGGTAAACAAACCCCATTTCTTTTTGCCACCTTAGATGTATGGTATAGTTCAAATAAGAAATGCAAATAACAACAACAAAAAAACAACATCTTGAACTCATTAAACCTATTTAACAAGATCTTCATTTACAGATTGTTCAGAAAAAAAAAGAATATTATCTAACCAAAAAGTATTTTCTATAGCTTCAAACTCAATTCAATATTGAGCATAAATATTTTTCTGGTATCTTCAAATTAGGAAAAGTCTCAGGAAAATAACCCTAGCCCACTATACAGTGGGAAAAGTTATTTCATTATTGGACATTATATGATACACTGCAAACAGGCAAACACTCATGCCCAAGGTTCACAGTCATTTCCTAACATGTCATACTCCAGAGTTATAAAAATCAAGATAATGTTAACAGAAAGAATGCAAATATCCAAAGCCCAGTGGAAATATATTTGTGACTCTCAGTAAATGTCTCTTTGTAATTGACTGAGCCAATTCAGTTCTTCATAATTCACAAAATATGCTATATGCCACATTTATTAAACAAATTCAACACAAACATCTTTAACTTATGTAATCCTTGTTACGCTGAAAACTGCTAAAATTTCTCATGTCATTGCATACTGAGCAAAGTATCAAACTTTCTGGCTCAAGGTTTTCCAATCTATGGATATTATCTTCAAAAGTAATTACAAACCTGTAACCTCCAAACACTTTAAAACAAAGCTAAGAGACTAGAAGCAAAAAGTAAGTACCCAAGTCAGGAGTTAAACATTATTGTGTTTTATTCAAGAAAATGCAACAGTGATGAAAGTGCAAAAAACTGCTGATTGACTGACCAGTGTGGTCACGGTAAAGTTACAACAATGCTCTTATGTTTTGACCAGCAACATGCAGTCTTCATCAGCTAAGAAATTAACTGTATGCTTGTGGAAGACCCCATCCTACCATTATGGGAATTATGAAAAAAATCAGTGCTTGAATGTATGAGACTTAAAAAAAAAATACTATGTAACACTGAAACAAATATTTGGGGAGATCTGGGGGCCTCTTCGTAATACAATTGAACAAGACCTTATTTAAAAATATTTTATAAATATTAACCACTATTTGTGCTGTAGAATCAGCTCTTCCTTACTTTCTTTCCTATATTACTTTTTTTAACCTGAGTTTGTTATGATATATAATTGTAATTCTACATGCATTACTATAATGTAATGCAATTACCCCCCATAGAAATGTATATATAAAAAAGGAGTAAGCACCAGTGCTGTTAGCCCCTCTGTCCATTGAAAAACACATACAATTAATTTAATTAAACATTTGACTTCTGAGTGATCCAAGCACCACCCCCACCATTTCATGCATGCTGCTCTCTATAAACGGAGCACGCCAGAGATGCCAACATGCTGCGATTAAACAAAATGCTCACCCCCACCCCACCCACTGGCATCTCATCAAAGCAGCATGCTGGACTGTGCTTCAAACTTCACTCTGTTCATAGTCACTTAGTTACTGGGTTCTCGTCCCACACTGGGATTGAACTCGCACCTAAAACACTGGCATCTGAGTGCAGTATTAGGGGGTGCTGTACTGCTGGGGTGTGCCACCCTTCGGATGAGACATTAAACCGAGGTCCCGTTTACCTATCCTGGTGTTGTCCTGGTGGGTGTCCAGGTGGAAGTAAAAGAATCCAGGGCACTCTTCGCAAAGAGTAGGGGACATTTCCAGTGTCCTGGCCAACATTTCCCTTCCCATAAACCAGTTCATGCAATTATCCAGGCTGTGTGTGGGTGATGATGTGCGATATGGCCGCCACCACACATTCAGTCACTTCACTACCAGTCTAGCATTGCTTGTAAAGCACATTGGGATACACAATGTATGAAAGCGCTATATAAATGCTGATTCTTTTTCTTCTGCTTGACATGGTAAAGGTACTGTATCAGAGTTAACATTTTCTATACAACTTTAAAGTTTATTCTTAAAATCTGCCAATGGGCTTTATAGCCCATTAGCTTATGGTTGTGATAGTGATACCCCACATAAACTGTATTTTTTTCTCAGTCAGTTTAGAAATAGAAAGCATTGTACTTCTTGCCAAACTGATGGCGGCCCAATTCCTTCCACTTCCCTGTTCACTGGCCCCATGCTTAGACGTTTTATGATATCTGGCCAGGGAGAGCTCAAGGATGTGTTTCATTTTAGCCTTATGGGAGGCATTTTAAAAATATTTTGTTATACGTAAAGCAATGTTTCATGTAAATGAAGCCACAGCTCAACTGATTAGGGTTCTATCAATTAAGCAGTGGCTTTCATTTATATAAAACATTGCTTTAGTGTATCATAAAATGCTTTCAAAATGCACCCCCCCCCCATAGACTACAGTGGTGGAATGACTATCAAGACCACAAGTTAACAGGCATTAAAGCCCATACGCAAATAAACAAAACTTGGAACTTCCTTTGAAGAGTTAGTAGAACCTAAAATAGCACAAAGAAAAATGCTTACAATTTAAAAAGTAGTCAGTCGTAACTTGTCATTTATGAAGTGTTTCCCTTTTTCCTTTTGCTCAGTAGAAAGCTTTTTTATATGTTAGTGCTAAGCTGGATGTGTGGAGTAGCACTCTGCCTGGCAGCTGACATATCTAGCTCTCTTCCTTCCACTACATCATCAGCTCTGTGACCTCAGTGAATATGACATCACAGTCATGACTGGCAGCTACTGAACGGCTCTTCCTGAGCAGCTGTGATATTACAGTCGGTGACATCACAATGGTGATGATGTAATGGGGGAACAGCACCAGAAATGTCACCTACAAAGCAGAGTGCTACTCCACACATCACAACCACTAATATCAAATAAAAAAATATTCTAATTAACCAACAGGTAAATCAAAAGTACTTCAAATAGAAAAGGTATCGTTCATGTCTTTTAAAAACAAATATTACTTTTTGGCAGGACAGAATATTCTAGTGACCTGATTGGTTAAAAGATTAGTACAAGAGTGTAATTACTTGGCTATAATTACACTCCAGTACTTGTATAGGCTGTGCACAAGGTTCAGATGTGATATCAGTACACTGCAACTGGAACTATGGTTTTGTTTTCTGCTCGCATTTCATATAAAAAATATTTCTTAAAAATATATGTTATAGGTGTAATGAGACAATTCAGAGATGTTTAATTACAGTCAACTGCACTTTCCTCTGATGTGTTTAAAGGCACTCCTCGGTGTAAGCACCTTGTGCCTAAAACATGTTTCTGGTGTGATTACTGACCCAAAACAATACTCCCTGGTGAGTATACATAATATATTTCCAAGTGAGCCACTACAATTTTCAGTGGGCCAGAAATGTTGACTTGTTTACTTGCCCGGTGGCTGACAGTGTTTTTTTTTTGTTTGTTTGTTTTAGCTGAAGTCGAATTCCCTGACCTGGAAACTTTAAACTAGCCCTGGGCACTCTTATCCACAAATCATTCCTCTCACCCTCCTGCCTCATAATTTAGAGACAAGACTTAAAGACTACAGGGGCACATCATAAAAGTTCAAGGCATGCACTCAGGAGGCTAGTAGAATAACAAGCTTATTCTAAAATACATTTTTTGAAGATGAACAAGCCTGTAACTCTAAGGTCTGGCATTATTTTGTGCTTACAATTCTTACTGTTCAGTCAGGAAAAACACACATTGCACACATTGTAGGAGGAACAGAGGAGTCAAAATCAAGGAAAGGACCTCTCTCCGCCAAACAGGGGCAGCTAAAAACTGGTATACCAGAGCAAACCCATTTGCACATGGCAGAAGAGTTAGGAGTATAACTGGCACAGCTGTCATACTCATACATATTTTATTTTGTTCTTTTAGTAACCAAGTAAGGTCCACTAGGCACATGTGCTTATTTTGGGGTGATTCAGGACCACTGGGCATGTTAAGTGACTTGCTTAGTCAGAATCACACAGTGTGCAAATTGAGATTGTTGGAATCAAACCTAGATCTGTCTGCTGGATTTACCAAGCTCATTTACAGCTCATTGCTTTTACCTCTAGGCTACACTGCCAGCTCATGACTTGTCTTAAAACACAACCCTTTTTGCATCATATTATATCTAATTGGAAACCCACATTTTATGATCAGTTACCTTCTCTAAAACACAATGAAGTTGTTGGTTGTTTAATTGGCTTTCTTTCATAGTACAACTGAAATGGGACTAGGGCTTTTCCTTGTTCTGTTGTGCCCACTCCCCAGGAGACTCAGGTGTGCAATGACATCCTATGCAGAACATGGGAGCTCCCATGCACATCCCACAGATGTCAGCCAAAGTCTTCACCATGTGCCTCTGCTTGGTCCCTGGCTGTATTGCATCATGCTTCCACCTGGTGTCACTAGTGCTAGGTTGTCACCCCCCCGAGAGAGGACAGCTGTCCCCCGAACACTCAATCCTGTCTCCCCCAGCCAACCCCCGATGAACCAAGCTTTCTCCCGACCCTGGGTCACTGGGTATGATAAGCAGTCAGGCACCAGCGCCTCAGCCCTGCACACCACCAGGCCAACCCAAGTTCCACACTTGTTGCTCAGATGTGCTCAGTGGAGTTGCAGAGCATGCTTTATGGGGGCTGAAGCAGAGATGGAACCATGCCAGTGTTTCCAGACTTGCAGGTAACATGGTCATTTATTGTACGCTGTTTCAAGAACTGTGTTAAAGCCTAGGTCCCAGAAATGTTTTCAAGGAGAACTGCACTGCATCTGTAAGCCATTTTTCCCAGAAGTTATTTTTAAGTGCTGGTTAAATGTTTGTCATTGTTCCATCTACACATGCCTTTCAGTAACCTCAGTGGATGTTTCTGCTTTACACTCTAGTGTTAAGTGCCATTTTAGAACCATATGATGTAGTTTAGGTCCCTGTCAGCCACAGAGTTCTGTAATATCAATCAATCAGATTTTATTTAATATAGCGCACTTCTCATTTTGATTAAGTGCACTTTACAATAAAAACAGCATTTCAAAATACTAATAAAACAAGCAATACAACAGCACCTAAACATATCCATTAAAAACTTGCAGAAGCTCAGTTAAACAAAAAAAGACTTCAGCTCCCTTTTAAAGATTACAATATATTCACTATCATGCACTGGATGGGGGGCAGCAGTTCCAAAAATTGGGGGCCACAAATGAAATAGCATGTGTCCCAGAAGATTTTAAACATAATAGAATATGGCTGCATTGTGCCAACAACAGAAGAGCACAATAGGGACATAAACTATATCATACAGTTCTAAAATGATTCTTATGAATAGCATGTTAACTAGAAACACCCACAGAGATATCTAAAAATCCTGGATAGCTATAACAATAACAGAATCTGAATCAGAGTTTAAACAACAGCTTCTACTGGAGAAAATGACTCATAGATTCAACACAGTTCTCCTGTAATATGATTTTTGAATCCATGTTTAAAGCTGCTGGTAATGTGGAAGCCAGTGTCAGTGGCTCAGTAGGTAGCACACTCGCCTCTGAGGCTGGGAGATCAGAGGGCTGTGGATTCAGTTCCCACATCTGGCACTTGGGTTAATATCCCAGTACTGACACTGTAGTGCAGCATGAGAGGGGTGCTGCACTTCTGAGGTGCTGTCTTTCGGATGAGATGTGTTAAACCAAGGTCCCATCTGTGTGGATTGGTGGTAGTTCAGGTAGCTGTTAAAAATCCCATAGCACTTATCAACAAGAGTAGGGGAATTTCCCCAGTGTCCTGGCCAAATTTCCCTCATTCACTAAAATAAATACCACCAACAGCTAAATCTGATTCAGGGTCAGTTGGCATTCATCTGTATCCCCCTTCCCCAGGTCATGCTTGAAAATAGACAGGTTTTGTCTAGTGCACTTACCCGGTCAACAAAAATGAAATAAATAAATAAAATCTGTGTTAGAGGAACTTAAAATTGTTTAAGCGACTTAAAAGTACACTGTCAACCCAATTCAGCCTCAAAGCGTCCCTAGTTTAAAAAATACATTTTATGAGTGTTCTCATTCTACAGAGACTGCTAATGTAGCTGGTTGTTTCATTCAGACTCCAATTTCCTTTTAAAAATTAAAAAACTGAGTGTCAACCATACTGGTGTTACCACACCAAAACACGCTTGTTTACATTTCTTGACCAACTACACCCGCATCTTTCCTGGACTCTGGAACACCCCAAAACACTATCTAGCTACTTATTATGTAGTGGGAGAAGATGAGACTATTGTATAACGAGGGGCTGTACTGTTTGAGGGTGTTTCCAATATTCAGGAAGTATGCAGTAAGCTTAGGTGAACAATTTGGAGCAAAACAAGGCTCTGTGCATTCGCATGCATTTCAGTTCTAAATAATAAGCCAGGAGGCAGATAAAACAACCAGCAACGACAATGAATTTTAGAGAAGGTAAGCAATCATAAAATGTGGGGTTTTACCTAGAAATAATATGATGTAAAAAAGGTTGACAGCGTCCCTTTAAACTGTTTTCAGCCCTCTAGTCTGGATGAGACTTTAACGGGGAACTGCACTGAACCGGGAAGCAATATTTTTCCCAGTAAATGTTTTTTTTCACATATTTGATCCCTTTCTGTCATTGTCCCATCTTACTGGTCCTTTAGTAAACACAGTTGGTGTTTTTAATTAACACACTGCTGGTAAGTGCCATTTTAGAACTGTATGATGAAGTTTATGTCCCTTTTGGCCACATAATTCCAGAGTAGAACATGAATGCATTGTGAAAACAGTGAACGTTCTTTAACAAGGACATAAAGTGCATCATACGTTCTAAAATGGTACTGCCCACCACAGGGTAAAGCAGAAACCCTCTGTGAATTTACAAACAGACCAGTGCAGATGGAATAAAAGCAGAATGCGAACCAGTATTAGAAACCCCTCTTCTACAGAAAACACAGGCTTGCAGATTCAAAGCAGCTCTCCTTTAAAGCAGATAGCTGGACAAATGGGCAGACTAGGTGGGCCTGTCGGTCCTTTCCTGCTGTCATATTTCAATGAAATCGATGAAATCTATGAAAGGTATGTACATGCTGATGTCTGCAAAAGCAGGGTGGTTTAGTCTGGTTATAAAACTTGTGCAAAAACCATGCTGAGTAGCAGGGTTTTAAAACCGTTACTGAGATTAGTCAGGTTTACCTGTAGAGGGGAAGATCAGACCGGTTTAAAAAAACAAATGACTCCAGCTGCTACCGCTTTCTGTAACTCTACCCTGTATATTCCTACCTAACCAAAATCTGCTCTCCTCCTCGCCCTCCTTCCCTTCCCCCACCATCTTTCTCTATCCCACTGCCGGCTTCGCACAGCCCATATCTTGTTTTTTTCTTCTCTCCTCTTTCACCTAATGACATCCACTGGGTTGATAATTTTCTCCCCCTGCCCCGTAACTCCTTACGTTGGATCATCTTGATGGGCTTGGCCCTTTGTAGAAAAGAAGGATCACATAATTCCTTACTGATTTATACACAAGGTTATTTGTATTGCCTACATTTAACTGTATTGCTCAAGTCTAATCTTTGTTAAATCTGTTTTATTACTGAAACCCTTTCATAGATTTGTTTCCCCTGTTGTTCCCATCTCTGACGTGGAACCTATGTAATGAACCTTTTTTCAAAAGGTGTAAATCCGAAATGACAATAAATAAATTAAATAAACATGCTCCTGGTAGTGCAGACCCTATGCCACAGTAAGTCTTAATCAAACAATAAGGACAGGGTCAGTTATTTCCTAGGGATTAATGACCAGCTGGGGTATGAGTGGCCTTAGGCACAGCCCAGGGCCAGTTCCCTCCAGTCCATCATTAATGCAAGGAAATGGGTGGCTTTCAGGATGATGTTGTAATTATAGCTGGAAAGAGCACTCCAGACCAATCAGAGCACTTGTTTGCCCTGGGCATGAGACACTCTAATTCTGTGCAGAGTGTCTCACGCACAGATGCCCTGGAAATGGGCACATTCCAGGAACTGTTGTTTAATTTTTTTATTTATTATTAATGGCTCTCCAGAGTGATTAATGTATTATCGATCACCTTGCTCTTATTATATCCCCAATTGCCATGCATTCCTGTATTACAGTGGTTTGACTTGCCTTCAGCTTAAGCCAAAATAGATCAACATCAGCTGAAGGTGCATGAAACCACCATAACACAGCAACGAGTGGCTCTGGGGAACATATTTACATCTAAGTCTAATCACAATAATTGTCATTTTTGCTGTTTTTCTTTAATTTATGTTTACTTACGTTTATGTTTTAGCTGTGTGGTGCATGCCCTGCGTGCCATACGGCATCAGTTGGATGCTGATCATTGTTTTGAACGTTTATATGTTATTTTGTATTATTTTGGACATGTTTTGTAATTCATAGATTCATAGAAGTGTGATGACAGAAAAGGACTGAACTAGGCCCATCAAGTCTGCCCATTTGCCCAGTTATCTGCTTGTACCTCTGCCTCCCCCCCCCCTTAACACTCCCATGAGGTTGTCCCATGCTCTTTGGAATCCCTCCACTGTTTCCTCTCCAACATCTGCCTCTGGGAATCTGTTCCACTTTTTTACCACTCTCTCTGTGTAACAGTATTTTCTAATGTTACCCTGAACTGCCCTCCCTCCACCTGCAGGCCATGTCCCCTCATCCTCGGTTTTCCTTACATCTTGAAGATGCTCCCCCCGGCACCCTGTTTATACCCTTAAGGTACTTGAAAGTCTTGATCATGTCCCCCCTCTCCCTCTTCCTCCTCTGCTCCAGGGAGTACATGTTCAGATCTCTCAACCTTTCTTCATAGGCTAGGTGGCCTAACCCTTTTACCATTGTTATCACTCTCCTCTGAACCCTCTCTATCCTCCCCACATCCTTCCTGAGGTATGGCCTCCAGTGTTCCACTACTGTTTATTGTACAATACCTTGTGTTCCAACTGTTGCATAATCTTACAGTGTTGTATTGATTGTACCATCCACATATTATTGTAACTGATCATCTTTCACAACCCTATGTAATCCCCCCAGGTCACACCGTGAGAGAAGCAACTTGTTCAGTGTGCCCTCCTGGTGAAACAGTTCAATAAATAAATAAACAGTTGGCAGTGGAATCAATCATGTCTATAGATGTTGATGACCAGTCCAGTAGCCAATGGGGAGCCTCCCTGGGCTCATCAATAATTAATTAGATTAATAATCCGTTTTCAGAACCCTACTGTTTATGGTGCTGTAGTGTGTACATGGTATAATTTTTACCAGCTCATCCAAGAACTTCTAAGTTTCCTGGTATGTCATAAATTTCTTACTGCATTCAAAGGCGGTAGGTTTTTCCCTAGGGTCCCCAAGTTAGTGCTCATACATGCACAATTTTTCTGGGTATGCAGTCATCCTACTGTAATGTTTCCCTGTGCATTTTCGAAGGAGGTAGGTTTTAGCAAGTTTTCCAAACAAGTACTGCTCCTCCACTTTCTTTCCCTCCGTGGAACCCAGCTCCCTTCACAGCTGGACGAAAGGGCTTGCAATTATGATTAGAACTGCAGTTCAGTTCCTCTGCGCTCCACATCTGGGACCTGGTTCGCATTTGGAAGAGAGGGAGAGGGCGTTTCATTCTTGTTGGTAGTACTGCAGTTCATTCAAAAGTTCATCTTCTTTCTTTTGGTCAATGTTAAATCGTCATTCACCAGGTGCTCTCCGTGCCTGGGACTTGCTTGCGGTTTGAAGTACAGAGAAGAAGGCATTCGTTGGTACACGATTTCGATCCAAGTCTACATGGAACACTGAAGCAGCTGAGTGGATCCGTCCAGGCTGCAGGTGATCGAACACGTAGATACACAAGCGCAGCGTTCTGACTTGGGTGTCCAGCTAACCACAGCCTCGGCCACAGCTGGGACTCTGTGGGATTTATTTTGTGCTCCTAGGGATTAAAGTGGAACTGTTCGGGTGGGGCTGGGGTAATCCCCGTACACAAGACTTTAGTAGAGGCGGAGTGGGTGTTGATCTCCGCTTTACATTTCTACATGGGTGATAATAAAAGCACTATGTATGGTGCTCTCTTAGGCTGGTTTGCAAGATGTGTGATGGAAGGAACATTCTGTAGGCTATTCCGAGCAATACACCACCCACAGCGTATTATTTACCGAGGTGAAGGGATATTCATATTGGCCCTGGTACGTCGGATTAGCGAGGGGAATGAGCGCCTTAAACCAGTCTTTCTCCGAGATTCTGCTGTCCCCTCGGAACCAGTCACCTTCACTCTCTTTCCGTGTTCATCAGCTGCGGTAATAGATGGCTTTAGACTGGCGCTACCACAGGGAAAGTGAGGACAAGGAGCGACTTAAACGACCCTCTCCCAAAAATCTGGCTGTCCCCACTGAACCAGTCACTCACACTCCCTTTGTGTGCCCCTTGTCGTCGGTAATGAGTTGTCCCACGCTGGGGCAAGAACACCTGGATTGAGAGGACAATGAGAGCTTTGAGCATAGGAGCCGACTCCATGGGCGCTTGGGTGCTGTAGCACCCACAGAGTTGACATAAGCACCTTCGTACCTTTCAACCTCTATGAATTTCGTATAGCTATGATTTTCACACTCACTGTACCCTTGCTCTGCACAGGTTTACTGATGTTCCTCATAATGTTGGAGCAATTTCTGGGCACACAAACTATCAAATCATTGAACTAAGTTGATAGAAACTTGTCTTATCACTAACTATATGGGGCCCACCATCCCTAGATATGTTTTTTGTTTAAAATAAGAAAGTGCTACACATTCTGTCCCTTTGCTATGATTTCCGAAGGCCAGTGCTATGATTTTTAATGTTGAGAGGTAGAGAGGCATGAGAACCCTCAATATTTCAGGGCAGCCTCCAGCAAAGGATTATTAGGGAACCTGATCACAGGAACAATACCACCTACTGGCAATGAGCACTCGCAAAAATTCCTGAACGCTGGCATCCCTGCTTAATGACTCGGTTCCCAAAATGCCGCTGCCCCCATGAAACCAATAGCATTTACTATATTTCTGTGTTCCTCTGCACCGGTAATGGGTTGCTGTATGCTAGAGCTGGAGTATGAACGGCTCTTTCCGCCAAATCCCGCTCTCCCCATGAAACCAGTAACATTCAGTCCCATTCTGTGTTGCTCAGCTCTAGTAATAAGTCGCTCCGTGCTGGGGCTCAAATTCCAAGACACAAAGGAACGCCCTGGACGACCCTCTCCCTCCGAAATCCCTCTGTCCCAGGGACTAGCCACTTCCCGTCTCTGTACGTGTCCCTCGTCCTTACTGGTGTAAGAGAGTAAGTCTATCGCACCGACTGGACGCTGGAGTAGAGAGGGGCGCCTTGAATCCCTCTCTTCCTGCCAAATCGGGGTCGATCTCTGACCCTGTTCCTTGCTGAGGTCAAGGGGTGAATCCATACTAGAGATCGGACACAGGGATACCGAGGTGAGCCCGGAATCACGTTCTCCCTCCCAAATTCTGGTGCCCCTGGAACCAGGCATTTGTAGTGTATGTCCCTGTTCCTTGCTGAGGTCAAGGGGTGGATCTATACTGGAGATCGAACACATGGATACCAAGGAGAGCCCGGAATCACGTTCTCCCTCCCAAATTCTGGTGCCCCTGGAACCAGGCATTTGTAGTGTCTGTCCCTGTTCCTTGCTGAGGTCAAGGGGTGGATCTATACTGGAGATCGAACACAGGGATACCAAGGAGAGCCCGGAATCACGTTCTCCCTCCCAAATTCTGGTGCCCCTGGAACCAGGCATTTGTAGTGTCTGTCCCTGTTCCTTGCTGAGGTCAAGGGGTGGATCTATACTGGAGATCGAACACAGGGATACACAGGAGAGCCCGGAATCACGTTCTCCCTCACGAAATCTGGTGCCCCTGGACCCGGGCATTTTTAGTGTCTGTCCGTGTTCCTTGCTGAGGGTAAGGGGTGGATCCATACTAGAGATCGAACACCGGGATACCGAGGAGCGCCGAGGATCACTTTCTTCATCCGACACTCTGCTGTCCCTGGAAGCAGCTGCGTTCAGTGTCTGTCCGTGTTCCTTGCTGACGTTAGGGGGTGGCTCCACACTGGAGATCGAGGACTCCGGTACCGAGGAGCGCTCTGAATTACTCCCGGGCACTGTCGTCCTCTCTCCGTCCCCTTTACCGGGGTAAAAGCGCGGATCCATACTGCTGCCAAAGGAAACCAGGTGATGAAGACATACCGGGAGCTGAATGGATTTCTCCTCACAACTGGACACACAACAGGTACCGGGTAAAGTCGGTGTCTCGCTGTCCCCCACAGTGGTCACGGGATCCATTCCTTTTGCTTTCTGTACCATCCTGACCAGTGTGTGGTTAGGGATACACTTTCGGGTTAGGAACAGCTCATGACACTCGGGACACACGGGCAATCTGCTGTGTTCCTTGTTCCAAGCGCTCTTAATACAGCCACAGCAGAAGTTGTGCCCGCAGTCAAGAGTCACCGGATCCTGAAACAGTTCCTTACAGAGGGGACAGATTAAATCTTCCCAAACATCAAGAGCCTGCTTTCTGTGCGCCATTTCCACTGAACAGATACTCTATTACTTTCACTACCCGACGGAAGGGGTATGAAGCAAGCCTGGTGAGAGGGAGGAGAATGTGACTAGTTCCTATAGGTGCAAGCACTGCAAGACTAGAATGGCATCACATATCAGCATACCTCTCAACCTCTCATAATTAAAATTCATATCAAATGACCAGAATGTGTTGCACTTTCTTATTGCAAAGAATATTATGTAAACAATAAGACACTACAGGGTGTGTTAGGTAGTTTAACACAGCCTGGGCTAGGAGGCAGTGAGGCAGGAGTCCACAGGCCAAGTGCATCCAACCTCCTAGCCCTGCCTTAAAGTGTCTGTCTAACACAGACCCTGGAGTGGCTTATTGCACTTATGAAATGGCTAGCAAAAATACAGATGTATGTGATAGCTGAAATGTATAGTATTTAATGGTGACAAAGATTGTCGTAATTTGTAATATAATAGTTCCTCAGCCTACTTTATTTTTTTGAATTGAGGACTTTTGAGCTACTAAGGCTTTCTTATTTGTATTTTTTACTCTGTTACCCCAGTGTGAAAGTGTTGCATTAGGCTGTTTTTGGAGGTACAGCTGAGGACATTGTTTTGGGAAGTACATGGGGAAAAAAATGCTAAAGTAGAGAGAGCGGGCTGGCGGGGTTGAAATCGGCAGGTCTGCAGCTCAGCCTACAGTGTGTGAATGTGTCTGGTACAGCAGTACAGTGATCAGGTGGGTTAGTTTGTGAGGAGAGCAAGTGAGCAGGTTGGGGTGGAGGAAAGGCTGACTTATGAAATGGGAACAAGAAATAGGATGCTGGGATGCATAGGCAGGGGCATCACCAGCAGGAAAATGGATGTCATAACTCCACCATACAAGACACTAGTGAGGCCTCACCTGGAGTACAATGTACAGTTCTGGAGACCTTACCTACGTAAGGACATAGACAGGGTAGAGAAGGTTCAGAGGAGGGCAACAAAGATGGTACATGGATTGCATCACAAGTCCTATGAGGACAGGTTGAAGGAACTAAACATGTACTCCCTGGAGGAGAGGAGGGAGAAAGGGGATATGATAGAGACATACAAGTATCTTACAGGGAGGAACAGGGTGCAGGAAAACACTATTTTTAAGTGAAAAAGATGTTCCAGGACTAGAGGGCATGGGATGAAGTTGGAGGGAGGAAGATTCAGAGGAAACGTGAGGAAGAATTTCTTCACAGAACGAGTGGTGGACAAGTGGAACACCCTGCCAGAGGAAGTGGTGGGGGCTGAAACAATCACGGGATTTAAGAATGCATGGGATAGACGTAAAGGAATTCTGGAGGTCAGGGGTAAGGGGCAACAGACTTCTAGGAAAACATAAACTGAACTTACAAGCTCAAATGGGCAGACTAGGTGGGCCATAGGCCCTTATCTGCCAACACTGTCTATGTATCTATGTAGATCTAGTTGCTTGATTTCTCACTAAAACGATCAGAAAACATTTTGTTTTAGCTTTAAACTAAATGTTACTGTTTTCTAGTCTCCTTAGTGAGAAATCAAGATGGCTGATTATTTTTTCTCATCATTCTATTTTGGCCTTCTTTACTAAAATCACTGCTCAGCTTAGAGCCTGTGCTTTTCCCCATATGTTAGAAATATTAACATACAGTCAATGGCCAATGACATTACTAGATTTCTTGTACTCATTTCATAATGAGGATTAATCAACACTCCAGATACCTGCAAACTTGTGCCCTCACAGCACCCCTGGTGTTTATTAATCCCCAATAACTCTCATACCCTTGAGTGAATTATTGTATTTATAACATTGGGTAAGTCATAATAACAAAATAATGAACCAAAAAGTTTTTATTTGTGTTCAAATCAAAGAAACACAATTGTACCCTGCCGCAAGAAAAAAAGTACTTCACAAGACCTCATGCATACCTCAGTTATGTTATAAACACACAAATGCCAGAAATATAGTGTTTGCATGATTTCAGTCATTTGCTGTTCATGAAATAACTGTCAGGACAGTAACACTTTCCTGAAATAGTGGCCCTGCTGGCTGTCCATCTCTTTGTCTCCCACTAGTATCAAGGCTTTATTTACACTGTGGGACAGCCATCAGTTTACCAGTATACACATTGGGTATGTAGCACTCAATATAGAGAATACTGATTATAAAAAGGCTCTCAGAAATGCTGCAATCTGATTGGCTGTTAGGATTCCAACAGCCTTACATTAATCCCTGTTATACTGTCATGTACAGCCTGATCACCATGGCACATGGATTCTTTCTGTCAGCATTCCATCCTCTACCACTGCTGAATGTGTGGAATGATGCATTCTGATTTTGAACCAGCATTCTTAAACTGCTGGTGGAAGAACTGTTTTATTAAAAAATCTCCCTCTAAATGAGGAAAACAATCATAAAGGATACTTTTAACACTTTTCTTTTGGAAAACATTTTTATAATAGCAATAAGGCACTCCCAGGAGTTAGATTAACAGTCAATCACCCCTTAGGGGCAATACTGCACTCGGCTGCGCCTTGTGCCACATTACACCCCTAGGAGGTGATTAACAGACTGTTAATCTAACCCCTGGTCATACCTTATTGCTTAAATGAGTGTGTTCTGCCACATAAGAGTTCTGATTCTCTCCAACTTCAAGAGCAGAACTCAAGAGGTCCATGGGAATCAGGACTCTGAGGTGACAGAACACATTGGTTATGCATAAAGTTGCTCATCCTGTATTTATTATAGTGTATAGTATTATGTGGATTGTGTGAACTGTGTTTTTTTTTTTTTTTCCTCTTTCACAATGAAACTGACTTGTAAAGTCTCTAGAGTGGCTCTAGAATGCTGTTCGACCACAGAATTGGATAGAGGAAAGCAACTATGTGGCAGCATTCCAAGTTGTTCTGCTGTAGCAGTGACATCACTACTGCAGCAGAACAACATAATGATGTCATCACTGCAGCAGAACCAGCATATTCCGCAGGCATAGAATTCCATGCATAGCAGCATTCAACTATACACTACAGACACATTGGAAATGGTGTAGGGTACTGTAAAGTGCCTGTCCACTAGCCACTGTGCCTGCATGGTAATGAACTGCGCCCTCAGAAGGAAGGACACCCTCACTCTGTGCACATGCAGTGGGCTCTCTGGCTGCGCAGTGATGAGCTGCACTCCTTACAATAGATGAGGCGGGGAAGACAAAAAGACTCAAAGCTGCTATGCATGACAGACAACAGGAAAGAGAACAGAAACACTCAGTCTCTGTCCATTGCACTTCACCAGATTCTGTACTGCTCCTCTGTGCCAATTTGGAAGTGGACATTCTTTGGAGGGTAGCATGGTGAGCAGACATAGTTGGGTGGGGCTCCCTCTGTATACATCCACTGGCCACTCTGCCTGCATGACAATGAGCTGCACCCTGGAACACAAAGACTGGGAGTTGCAGTGACAAGAACAGTTGGGGGAACAGTAAGACTCGTGGGGTCTGATTCTGAAATGCATGGTGCAACTCATGGGCGTATGTGAGCTGTGCCATGTGGTGCTACGCTGGGGACCCTGCACTGTATTCCAGGACAAGCAGGGTCCCTGGCACCTATGCCTGCAGTATGTGGCAGTCACAGGCTAGTGCCAAAGGAATGGTGTACCAGACCTAGGTGCCACAAGTTGTGGCACACAATCTGCTGTGCCCCCGGGGCCCCCCACCCCAAAATGCAATGGCATGCACCTGGGGGCAGTGGGGGGGTTGGCCAGTTGGCATGTGGGCTTGTGGGGGCAGCACCAGAAAATGGACCCCAGGGGTCCCCTAATTTCAGGGGTGGGTGGGGGCATGAAAGCACAGGGGGGCACAGGGAGCACAGTCATGGCAATTCCATGGCCCTGTGGGGGGGCATCCATTGCTGTGCCTGGATGGATACCCCTTAGACCACCTCCTAGCTGGTCTAACCCCGCTGTGCCATTCCCTGTTCTAGAATGGTATAAGTGGGTTATGGTAGCCGCCCTTCTGGAATAGGGTGCAGGTGCTGCCATAACCCACCCTTATGCCATGCCGCAGTGGGTTGCAGGTATAGTGGGTGGCGTAACTCACCATTGGTACAACCTGCATATGGCATGGCAGACAGGGCCTTTTGGAACTGCAGTTTATGTTATGCCTGGCACAAGGAGCGATTTGCGCCATGGGGTTTGGCATAAATCACCCTGCGCCAGGCTTAATGCATCTTGGAATTGGACTATCTCTGTCTGTCTCCAGTGCACTTCACCAGATTTTGTGCTGCTTGAAATAACCAATTTCAATGGCTGCCCCGCTGTTTTACTCTGGCTCAGGAGGCAACAAGTCCCAATTCTGATGAGGGATCTTGCCGCTGGGACATTTCATTGCAACTGTGTGTATACCAATGATTGATGCATAGTCACCTGATGCTGCTAGTCCATTTGAATGTCTGCATTTCCCAACCTCATGTTATAAAATGATTTACTACTTCATGAGTACAGACGTACTGCTAGCCTTATTAAGAATATCAGTTAACCATGGCAGAGGAAGGGTAAAAATTATAGCACTGTTGGCAGCCTACCCTGGGTACGTCAGTACAGAATAACATATGGGTGTGTGTGTGTAACCAGAGTTTTACACACACCAGAGGTGTGGGGTGCTACTTTGTTCTTGGGGTTATAAAAGCATCCCCCACTAAGGCTGTGTGTAAAATTCTGGTTTTACACCTACCCACCCTATGTATTATTTCATTTAATTACTGGTGCTTATTTTTTACACATACACACACACACACACACACACAGTGCCTGTCTCTCCCTTCCCAGTTCAGGCATGCATTTGTTTTTCATTTACTTATTTTTTTAATTACAGTGCAAAGCACAATAAGTGAATGTTAGATAGTGAACCACAGCCTATTGATGATGCAGCCGCTGTGTGAGTATCGGAGCCCCACTCGAGGAGTACAAATGGCAGGATCAACCAATAGATTTTTCAGGTTGGGAAGGTGTGCAGGATGAACTAGATATTGAAAAGTTACCTGTCATGCAGTGGCGGGGCTGGGGAGGCTGGGGGGGGGGCAGTCACCCTGCTGGCTGCCCTAGTGTGAGTAGTGGTGCTCCTCCGCCATCTTCATTCACTGTTTAGTTCCCATTGTGGAGCCCATGACTAACTGAATGGCCCCCCGGCTCCTAAATGCTCCCAAACCTGGCTCCGCCACTGCTGTCATGGTCATGACAGTGTGTGGGAAAGGATAAGTACAGGTGCTCCATAATAGACCAATGGAGCCGTCATGTTGGATGAGATGCTCAACCCACCCACATGTGGACTATGAGCATTAGCTTGATTGACAGGCACTGACTATTACCGCCTGGTTGTAATGCAAAATATCAACTGGGCAGTTGTAACAGGATTTAGAAGTCATGCTATCTGAATATAAAAAAATAAGGACTAGTAATTAAACTCTTATTATGAATGTCAAGACCCAGAAGCAGCCCATTGACATCCACATGTTTTGGGTGGCTGCTCTCTGTCTCAGGGCACTCTGTCTCAGGGTGTTTTGGGATCAGAATAAACAAGCATTTGTCAATGCTGAATGTTTGCTTGCTGCCATTAGCATTGGAAGTGCAGGAGTTAGACAGATGCAGAATAGGAATGGCAGTGAAGTACTGAACTGACGCCAACTCCACCCCCACCCTGCAGAGATGGACAGGCATGGGGTGGCTTTGGGTCATCGCCCATAACGATCACAGCATTTCACCTCACCCTACCCTGCAGACGCTGATAAGTGTTGAGGTGTGCCTTGGGGTGTTTGGGCTTTGCATTCACCTCATTCCATACACTGAAATGGGTGCAGTATAGGAGAATGGGGTGAATTTTGGGGCCGAAGAGTCCAAGGCATACCTCACTGGCTGCAGGGTGGGGGTGGAATGGCATGAGCATTACCGTCAACAATCCCAAGTCACATCCCAATGCCTGTCAGTCCCTACAGGGTAGGGCGTTATGGTCGGAAACCCTAGCGCAGTGGATGATTTTTGGTATTTTCACTCCCAAGTTTTCAACATGGGCTTTTTGTGACCCCACCGCATGAGCAGTGACACTATCAGCTCATTAGCCGAAAGGTGATTTTGCACAGTGACTGTGCCATTTGGCGCCACAGGTGCGAAAACACATTTCAAACGGGACATGAAAAATTACAGCTGTACTGTTCACGAGGCGGTGCAACAAAATGGTAATATTGAAAATCTGGAGTGAAAATATAAAAAACTGGTGAAGTCATGAGTGTGCATAGAAACTGCACAACGCACACCCCATAATGTAATTATTTGGGGAATTTGCTGCACCAGATTTTCAACATAGGCATTTTGGGGCCTCCGCTCATGACCAGTGGCACTGTGATTTTCTTAATCTGTCCTGAACATTGATTTTGCACAGCAACCATGCCCATTGTGTGCCACAGGTGTAAAAACAAGTTTTGGTCAAGATGTCAAAAATGACAGCTATGCTGTTCATAAGGTGGTGTGCAAAAATGACAACATTGAAAATCTGGAGTAAAAATAGAAAAACAATTGGTGAAGTTACGAGCGTGCATAGAAACCGTGCAACGCATGCTGGCAACACAGTAATTGTTTTGGAATTAGTTCACTAAGTTTGCAACATGGGCTTTTTTGGGACTTCGTCTTATGAACACTGTCACTGTGATTTTCTCAAGTTGTCCCGAACATTGATTTCACACAGCAACCATGCTATTGTGCACCAGATGCATGAAAACTCATTTCAGGCAGGATGTGAAAAATGACAGCTGTACTGTTTATAAGGAGGTGTGGAAAAATGGCAATGTTGAAAATCTGGAGTGAAAATATTAAAAATTCTCGAAGTTACAAGTGTGTGTAGGAACTGCGCAATGCAAGCTCATAACACAGTCATTTTTTTATTATTTTTTTCACCAAATTTGCAATATAGGCTTTTCAGGAGCCCACCTTATGAACAATGACACTGACATTTCTTTAGTCCCAGAAGGTGATTACGCGCAGTGACCGCAAAATCACCTTTCGGGACCAAATAGTGACATGACAGTGACTGAGTTCATGAGGTGGGGTCCCAAGAACCCCATGTTGAAAATCTGGTGCCAAAAGTCACACAAATAGCTAAGAAATCCTCCTAAGTTGAAACCTCCCATTTATGTCATTATACAGCTTACCAGCTTTGTTTCAGTTTGCGGTCAGCTTTGAAGAGTACTGATGTGTTCCCACTCCACCAAAGATCATTGTGCTGGGTTCTGGAGGAAAGTATGGTGTGAAGTGGAGTGTGGAGAGGTTGGGTGCACAGACGGTGGGTGCGGGTTAGGGGAGGGGGGCACCGTAAACAAAGAGGGACTGATTTCTTGTTTACAGGTTAAAAAAAAAATAACTTTGTGGAAAGGTTTTCTTTTTTACAGGAACATTTGACATGCTGGGGTGGGATCCCAGTGTGCCACCTATATTTTTTGGGAGGGGAACTGAAGCTAATGGGGAATGGGCTTCCTGTCAGCAAAGAAAGCGTGTCTGTGTTTGGGGGGGCATGATGCTGAGGGGGATTAGGCACCCCCCCTCAGCAGACAAATCAACAGGAGGGGGGACATTATGCCGATGGGCATTGGGTTTCCCTTTCAGCAAATGAACTGTGGAGGGGGCATGCCGACAGGGGGATTAAGTACCCCCTGATGTCAGCTTCCATGGGAATGTGAGAGGTGGATGGTGAGAGCCGTGCCATGTTTAGTGAAATGTTACACCAGGCAAGGCATGTCCTGTGACGAGGGGGTGCTCCCTCATTGCGGTGGCAAAGTGGTTTCAAGTTGGTGGCACGCTTCTTAGGAGCTGTCATAGACAGCACGCTCATTTATTGGTGCCACAGAGACAATCCCAATAAAGCAGTGGTGGCATTGGCCACAACACTGCCACACCTCCACAACCTACTACTCCAGCAAGCTGACACAACATGTTTCTTGCGCATGTGCGCAAGCAAACATAAAAAGGAACTGACTGCTTACAGTCCCTGCAGAGTCACTAATAGTTCCTGTCATAAGCAGTACTGTCCCTACAGATTCAGTAATAGTTCCTGTGGCACACACACTACTATCCCAGCAGATTCTGTTATACTGTCTGGTGAAGGCTTGTCGTGCATGGAAATTGGAGGCTATCAAAATGGTGTACCTCAATTCGAAAGGTCATGGAACATGATTGTACCCTACTGTGGTACAACAACAATTTGTAAACTGCTAGAGGTTTCATGCAGAATCCAGTAGTCTGCAGACCTCCATGACTACCTATCCTCAAGTTGTACATGCTTTAGGTACACTTAAGCTCCACCCACCCTCCCCTTTTGATGACTGACTCCCAAACATGAACTAGATTCTGTCTTGCCACCTCTGTCCGCCCCACCTCTATTAAATTTTGACTTACCCTCCCCCTTCTGTTTTAAACCTTCCCTACTACTCTCACAAACTCAAATTTTTCATCCTACCCCTCCCCCTTCTGTCACAACCTTACCCTATTACTCTCACAGACATAGTTTGCTGCATCATTCATGTACCCTCTTCCTCAGCACGGCTAGGTTACCCCCTTCTAGGGGCTGATTCTGCATGTTCTTAGCACTTCAAATGTTTATGTATTAGCAGTATAATGTACCTTCCTGTACTGTGTATATTACCTCATTGAGTGTATTTGTATTGTATTATGCTTTTATACCTTTGACTCCTTGTACCACTCCCCAGGTCGCGCTGCGAGATGAGCAACTTGTTGTTCGGTATGCCTTCCTGGTGAAACATTTCAATGAATAAATACATAAACAGCAGGATCAACCAGATAAAGACCCAGTCCCCATTAGGGACCAATTTTAAAATGTTTTCAAAAATGTTTTTTAAACTGGTCCCTAGCAAGGTTGTCAGAGCATCCACGTTGCATTCTGACAACCATGCTTGCCCAAGCGGGTTCTCAGGCATGATTGTGGCAGCAACTCAAAACATTATGGGTGTCAGAGTGCATGATGGGATACCCATTATTGTGCACTGAAATGGATAAAAAATAATTACATTGATGGAACCAAGGATTCTTTGCCAGTTCAGCAACACCCGTAGTTTATTTTTTTTAAATTTCTGCCTTAAGCTGTGTTACAGGACGGTCTGCATACACATTGCTGTTAACATGGATTAAGGTAACTGTGTTTCTAAATCCATGCTAAAGACTACCTGCCTAGCAGGGTTTTCATGGTTTTAGAACGCAGTTGTAACATGGTTTCAACCATGTTATAGTATGTACACAAACCATTTTTCAAGAACTTAACAGTTTAAAGCAGTTAAACAGTTTTAAGCTCTCTAGTGTGTACATGGTGAAACATTGATTTTGTTTATTTATTTATCTATTGGATTTTGGTAACTGGTGATCTCATTGAGACTTGTGTAACTTTTTCAGGAGTGACCTAGGAAAAGTTACCTAAATAACAACACAGGGCTGGGTGTGGGTTATGCACTGATAAAGGCACCCCAAGGAGGTAGTGAGGCATGAGCCCACAGGCCAAGCACATTACTGCCCACAGAAGTGCATTTATCAGAGCATAACCCACCCTCCAGAGTGTGTTACTAAAATGACAAAATGGGCGTATGTTAATAAACTGTAAACATTTTTTAGAAACAGACCAAAATAAAAACAAAAATCTAATTTCAGGTAAAGTAGTTCCACCCTTTTCCTTAATTAACTAGGGATACTGTTACATGAACTGCTGTCACTAGGGAGTCTGAACGCAACAACCTAGTCACTACCTCAAGTCACTGGCAAGATCGTAACTTTGTTTAAGTCTTGTAGGCAGCATGTTACCATCAGCGGTAGCAACTTTCACGAAAGTTCCAGTGGTCTCCTTCTGCTTGGGGCGTCTGAGGGTCCGGGACATTGGAGAGTCTGTAGCAACTGTGGGTAAGAAGGGGAAGGGAGCATCTGGGGAGGGAAAGAAAGGTGATTTGACATTGCAAACAATACTTTTTAAAAAGTGTTATGAATATTTCACTTTAGTTTTGTAGATTATGATTTTGCTCGCTAAACTGAAAAAGAAAATGGCAGCAAAATTAATTAAATACGCATTCGGTGCATCTTTTCCTTACTTTGGCTACAACTACTGGCACGAGATATGGTGCGGGCACACATTCTGACACAAGTTATAATGTGGGCACAGCAGTGGCTCTAGTTATACTGTGGGCATAAGTACTGAACCAGTTATACTGTAGGCACAGGTACTGGCACTAGTTATACTGTGTGTACATCTATTGACACTAGTAATACTGTGGACACAGATACTGGCACTAGTTATACAGAGGGCATAAATTCTGGCACTAGTTATATTGTGGGAACATGTACTGGCACTAGTTATAACGTGGACACATGTACTGGTACTAGTTATAACGTGGACACATGTACTGGCACTAGTTATAATGTGGACACATGTACTGGCACCAGTTATATTGTGGGCACATGTACTGGCACCAGTTATATTGTGGGCACACCTACTGGCACTAGATATACTGTGGACACACATACTGGCACTAGTTATGCTGTGGGTACACCTACTGGGACTAGTTATACTGTGGGAATACCTACTGGCACTAGCTATACTGTGGGACCACCAACTGGCACTACTTATACTATGGGTACACCTACTGGCACTAGTTATATTGTGGGCACAGGTAGTGGCACTACTTGTACTGTGGGCAGAGGTACTGGCACTAATTATACTGTGGGAACAGGTACTGGTACTGGTTATACCATGGGCACATATCTTGGCACTAGTTATATTGCGGGCACACATATAGGCACTTGTTATACTGCGGGCACATGTACTGACACTGGTTATACTGTGGGCACATATGTAGGCACTGTTTATACTCTAGGTAGACATACAGGCACTAGTTATTCTGTAAGCACATATACTGGCCCTAGTTCTACTGTGGGAATGTGTACTGATGCTTGTTATACTGTGGACACATGTTCTATCACTAGTTATATTGTGGGCAAATGTACTGGGAGTATTTACACCTTTTGCACACCTACTAGTGCTGGTTGTACTGTGGGCACACATACTAACACTAGTTATGCTGTGGGTAAACCTATTGGGACTAGTTATACTGTGGGTACACCTACTATGACAAGTTACACTGTGGATACACCTACTGGCACTAGTTATACTTTGGGATCTCCAACTGGCAGTACTAATACTGTGGGCACCATGACTGGCACTAGTTATATGGTGGGCACACATACTGGCATTAGCTATACTGTGGACATGTACTAACACTAGTTATAGTTTGGGTACATCTACTGCACTAGTTATACTGTGGGTACATCTACTGGCTCTAGTTATACTGTGGGCATACATTCTGGCACTAATTATTTTGTGGATGCATATACTGTTACTGGTTATACTTACTGTGTGCACACATGTACTGACTCTAGTTATACTGTGGGCACATATACTGGCAGTAGTTATACTGAAGGCACATATATTGGCACTAGTTATACTGTGAGCACATATACTGGCCCTAGTTCTATGGTGGGCACATGTACTAATGCTTGTTATGCTGTGGGCAAACGTAATCGCACTAGTTATACTGTGGACACATGTACTGGCACTAGTCATATTGTGGGCTCATGTACTGGAACTAGTTATACTGTTTGCACACCTGCTAATGCTGGTTATACTGTCAGCACACATATTGGCAGTAGTTATGCTGTGGGTACACCTACTGGGACTAGTTATACTGAGGGCACACTGCTGGCACTAGTTATACTGTGAGATCACCAGCTGGCACTCCTTATACTGTGGGTACACCTGCTGGGACTAGTTATGCTGTGAGCACATGTACTAGCACTAGTTATACTGTGGGCAAACTTAGTGGCATTAGTACTGTGGGCACATGTACTGGCACTAGCTATACTGTGGACACAGATACTGGCAGTAGATATACTGTGGGCAGAGTTACTGGCTCAAGTTACGATGTGGGCAATCATACTGGCACTAGTTATGCTGTCGGCACATGTATTGGCACTAGTTATGCTCTGGGCAGAGGTACTGGCACTAGTTATACTGTGGGCAAAAGTGCTGGCACTAGTTATACTGTGGGCACAGTTACTGGCACTAGTTATAATGTGGGAACACATACTGGCACTAGTTATACTGTGGGCACACATGTACTGGCACTAGTTATTCTGTGGGTACACGTACTGCACTAGTTATACTCTGGGATCATGTACTACCACATGTACTGGCACTAGTCTACTGTGGCACATGTACTGGCACAAGTTATATTGTGAGCACACATACTGGCACTAGTTATACTATGGACACATGAACCGGCCCTGATTATACTGTGGGTACACATTCTTGCACTAGTTATACTGTGGGTACACGTACTGGCACTAGTTATACTGTGGGTACACATAGTAGCACTAGTTATACTGTGGGTACACCTAATGGCACTAGGTATACTGTGTGCACAGGTACTGGCACAAGTTATACTGTGGGAACATGTACTGGCACTAGTTATACTGTCGGATCATGTCCTGGCACTAGGTATACTATGGGTACACTTACTGGCACTCGTTATACTGCAGGAACATGTACTGGCATTAGTTATACAGTGGGTACATGTACTGACACTAGATATACTGTGGGTACATGTACTGGCACTAGTTATACTGTGGGAACATGTACTGGCACTATTTATACTGTGGGTACATTGACTGACACTAGTTATACTGTGGGCACACTGACTGGCACTAGTTATACTGTGGGTGCACTGACTGACACTAGTCATACTGTGGGCACACTGACTGGCACTATTTATACTGTGGGTACACTGCCTGGTGCTAGTTATACCATGGGTACATATACTGGCACTAGTTATACTGTGGGTACACTTACTGGCACTAGTTATACTGTGGACACACATACTGGCAGTAGTAATTTCATGTGCTGTAAATTTAATAATGAGCATAGCTGGCACAGGCTGTCAACCAATCAGATTAATGGTCTGTGTATACCCATTTTATAAATACAGTCAATTGAATTCGTATGATAGGCTATGAGGTACAGGAGAACAGTGCAGACAGCAAGAATAATAGTAGTTACAGTTTGCACAACAGTTGTTACTCTGAAAATGAATTACACTGTATACACTCAGATCAACAGGACAAAATGCAGTCTTGCAATTTCACAGTATGCAGTAATCACTGTAGGTTCTGGGATACAGAGACAGTACTGCATGTCCCTGCATTTGCAATACTGTCTAAGGGGAACAAGTATAGCTACGCTGGATACTGTCCCTAGTCCCAGATGTTCCACCTGTATTGGGCCTGGTCAGATTTACCCTCCCCCTGTACTTGTCCCATCCCCTCTTAAACCCCTCCACAGTCTCCACCTCTACCAGTTCCCTGGGCAGTGCATTCCTTGGCTCCACCACCCTTTCAGTCAATTAACATCTCCTCCTCTCCACTCTGAGCCTGCCCCTTCCAGCTTACACCCGTGACCTCTTGTTGCCCCACCCTCCTTCCTTTGGAGCACCCTGACTGAGCCTCCTTTATTGATCCCTTTCATGTACTTAAAGACTTCTATCATGCCCCCCCCTGTTCCTCCTCTCCTCCAGGGTGTACATGTTGAGCTCCTTGAGCATCTCCTCATAGGTCCTCTCCCCCAGGGCCCACATCATTTTGGTTGCCCTCCTTTGGACCCTCTCTAGGAATGTAATGTCCCTCTTTAAATGCGGTCGCCAAAACTCTACACAATACTCGAGGTGTGGCCTGACCAAGCAGTTGTACAATGGAAGGATCAAGTCTGCCTTTCTGGCTGTAATCCCCTTGGTGATGCATCCCAGCATCCTATTTGACCTTGCCACTCCTCTCCTACAGGTCTCTGAGTTGTTCATTTTGACATCTACTACTACCCCCAGGTCCCTCTCACCCTCTGTGACTTGAATCATGTCTCCTCCCGAAGTATACCCCTGAACTGGATTTCTAACTCCCAGGTGCAGAACCTTGCACTTCCCCACATTGAATTTTAGTTTCCACTTTCCTGACCACCTTTTCAGAGCCTTCAGGTCCTCCTGCAAGGCCACCCTTCCTTCCCCTCCTCCCCATCCACCACTGCACCCAGCTTTGAGTCATCTGCAAAGAGTCTCATCTCACTCCTGATCCCCCTCCTGATGTCTGAGATACAGACGTTGAACATGAGTGGCCCCAGCACTGACCCCTGGGGAACCCCACTAGTAACCCACCTTGGGGATGAGGCTAACCCTCCAACCACCACCTTCTGAGTACACTGAGAGAGCCAATTTCCTATCCATCTTAACAACTGTCTCCCTACCCCATTTCTTTCAGCTTAGCCAGCAGGCCACTGTAGGGTACCAAATCAAACACCTTGCTAAAGTCCAGAAAGAGGACGTCCAATGGCCTACCCTGGTACAAGGCTCTTGTCATCCAGTCATAGAACTCAACAAGATTTGTCTGGCACGATCTTCCCATGACAAAGCCATGCTTCCTATCGCCCAAGTACCCAATTTACTCCAGTAACGCCCCTAGCCTTTCCTTGACAATACCCTCCATCACCTTGCCAACCACCGATGTCAGGCTAACGGGCCTGTAATTTCCTGCCTCCTCTCGGGATCCCCCCTTGTGGATCGGCATGACATGGGCCACCCTCCAGTCTTGGGACACCCACCCAGTCCTCAGAGAGATGTTGAAAAGTTCCACTACAGGGACTGCCAGGACATCCGCCAGTTCCCTCAGCACCCTGGGATATATCTCATCTGGCCCAGGAGCTTTCTCTGTCTGAAGGGACCTGAGGACTTCCCTTACTCTCTCTACTGGGATTTCGGCCTCCACGTCCTCCCCCTTTTCACTCTGCACTGCTGGGCCCCCACCTGTCTGTGGTGACCACTCCCTTTCCCCAGACCCATCGAGGCCCCTGGTCTCTACTGGTCCCACCCCTTGCTCCGGTTTGCCCCCACTCCCCTCGCAAGACGTAGCTCCTCCATCCCCCCTGGCAAAAACTGAGGCAAACTACTAATTTAGGACTTCTGCCTGTTCCCCTGCCTCCTGAGCCCAACCGTCCCCAATCCTTACCTTGCTGATCTGCCCCCTTACTTTCCTTTTTTTCCCCTATGTATCTAAAGAACCCCTTGTCCCCCCTCTGGATTCCACTGGCCAAGGACTGCTCCTTTTTTGCATTAGCTGCTCTCACCACCCTGGTGACTCTCCTAGCTATCAGCTCATATTTCTCCTGATACCTTTCACTCCTTGAGCACTTGAAGCACCTGTAGGCCACCTTCTTTTCCCTCACCACCTCTTGTACCTCCTGGGTCCACTAGCAGGGTTTTCTGGCCTTACCAAGCTTACACATTTCCCTTGCACAGGATCTGGTAACCTCCTGTATTCCCTTCCTAATGATCCCCCACCTGCTGTCAGCATCCATATCCGGCCTTATCCTGTCCAGACAGTCTTTAAGGATCCTTCCCATCTTCCTGAAGTCTACACCCCTAAAGTCGGTTACTAACATCTTTGTTTGGCTTTCCTCCTCTACTATGTCCAGGAAGAACCAGATTGTGGTGTGATCACTCCCAGCCAACGGGTTCCTCACCTCTAGGCCCCTAATCTGCTCACTGTCCGCCAGGACCACGTCCAGTGTCCAGGCCTCCCTAGTCGGCTCACCCACCTGTTGTGTCAGAAACACATCCTGGAAGACATCCAGCAGCCTCTGCTCTCTGGCCACTGGTGATGTCATAGTCCCCCAGTCTGTTCCTGGCATGTTGAGGTCCCCAATTACAACTACCCTTCCCTTTCCCAATCTACAGTGTCCCTCGAGATTTGCCACCAAACTTTCTTCCAGGACCTCCGCCCATGCGGATGGTCTGTATACCACTCCGACCTTTACTCTCTTACCCCCCTGCATCAGCAAGGTGTCCCAAATAGCCTCCACATTCCCCTCTGTCTCCTCTGCCCCTCCAATACCCACACCATTTCTGAATAACAGTGCTACAACTCCACCCCTTCCCTCCCCCCAATCTTTTCTGAACATAGTGTAGCCCTCCTGATTTAGGTCCCACTTGTGCCTTTGAGTGGCCCAGGTCTCAGTGACTGCTGCCACATCTACCCTCCCCCTCAACTAGCATCACCTGGAGCTCAGGCATTTTATTCCCTAAGCTCCTGGCATTTATCAGGACCACTCTCAACCCCTTTTCCCTCCTCTTCTTTCTCCCCCTTGAGCTCCCATTTCTCAGCTCCTGCACCCTACCTGGTGACCCATTTCCATATCACCCTAGCCCCCTAGTGAAGTGGAGACCATGTCCCTCATTTACTGTATCTGCTGGCACTGCCCCTTTTTTGATCCCTCCTCCTTCACAAGTTTAAACCCCACCTTTCGCTGATGAACCCAGCTAGTTTTAGCTTTAGGATTTCCTTCCCCTCCAAATTAAGGTGGAGCCTGTCCCTAGCATACAACCCCTTATCCTCCCAGGTCTCCCCCCAGTCCCTCACCAGGCCATACACCAATTCTCCACACCACTCCCTAAGCCACTGATTTAGCTCCCTAATCCTCATCTTGTTTTTCCCACTAGCCCTTGGCACCAGCCAGATTTTCAAAAAGAAGATCTTACAGCCTATGGAAGGACATATCCTGGCCAACTCCCGGAACCTTGACTGAATTTCTAGTTCATTATTACCATTTATGTCACTTGTCCCCAAGTGCACTAGAACATCCAGGGTCCCCCTGCATTCCCTTGCCAGTGAATACAACTCATGCTTGGCCTTGTGCACCGTCAGGCCTGGGTAGCATTTAGTTATGATCAGACAGGTTTTACCCTCCTCTTGCCCCTCCCACTGGATGCCTCTGATCATGGAGTCCCCCAATAGCAGTACTCTAACTTCCCCCTTGCCTTCCTGTTCACCCCTCAGGTTACCCCTCCTTCCATGCCCCTCCTCATCCCTTCGTCTGGATTCTCCCCTCAACCGGCTCCATGCATCTCCCACAATCTGGGTGTTGAAGATAGCCTCTTCACTATTGTCCCTGGTCACATCCTCTACCCATGTCCTGGTCTCCTTTATCCCCCCAACCCGAGTATCTTTCTCTATATCTCTTTCCCCACTCCTTACTAATCCATCCATCCTATCTGTTTGCCTACTTGGCTTTCTGCTCGCTATCATCCCATTTACATCCTGCACTTTCCTGTCCGTCGTGCTCCCCTGTTCCATACCATTAGCCTCCTCCTTGTTCCCCTGATCCTCCTTTTTCTTCTCCCCTCCTACCCCTCTTGCCCCATCCTGTCCAGGACCCCCTCTATTGTGCCTTTGCCACTTGCCCCCTTCAACTGTTCTATCTGTCACTGCCTCAGCTACACCAGCAGCAGCAACATCATCCTCCTCCTCCTCCTCCTCCCCCACACACCCCTCTTCTACCAATGGGCATAGAGGGTTAAAATGATTTGTGAGCCCTAGCCCATCCCCCAGTGCCCCCCAAATCTCTACTGCCTCTCTCAGTTTCCTTTGGACACCCCCAGACTCTTGCCTACTGCTGTGGAAATGTCCACCTTTTGGGCCCTATCTGCCAGGGTCCCCTAGAACTACCTCTGTACCCCCTTCCCTCTTCTCCTAGTGTGAGCACCTCTATTCACTCCTCCCCCAGCTTGGAAGGCCCCAGCACCTAGTGCTTCCATGTAGGTGACCGCTTGCCTCCTACCTCTCCAATCCTCCCCCCAGGCCCCCCAGCTGCCTTCAGATCCCCTCTTCCTCCTCCTTAAGCTGTGCCAGCTGGTAGCACACCGGGCAACCCCAAACTTCCAAGTCCAGTCCAGTATCATGGCTGCACCACACCCTGTGCACCCAACCACCCACCCAAAGATACCTGCTCTAGTGATATGTGGTCCCTTCCTCATCATCACAGCAGTCCTTTCTAGGCCAAATTACCAACTCAGTGGCTCTACAGTTTCTCTAGCTACCAGTACCTATACCTAGGCAATTCCTCCCATACAGCATGCAGACTTTTAAACTTGCAACACTTGGGTGGTTGAACTTTTCCCCATGTGACTATTAGCCTTAAGAGTTAGCTTATAAGAGAAGTTTACAACTCCCTAAGCTCCTCTCTCTCTCAGCCCTTAAACCCAACCCCCAGTGGCTAGAACTATATGAGCTGTACCTGGAGCCTTTTCCTCCAATTGCAGGGCAGGTGTTCCCCTGTAAATGAGCTGTGCACTGGGGAGGGAGGAGTGGGGGAGGGTGGGATTAGAGCCCACACCCAACTCTCACAAGAGTGTATCAGCCCTGTGTCTGTCCCTCACTGCACCTCCAAGTGCTGCAACCTCTTCTGGAGGAAGGTCCCACACAAACACTGTATTAAACAAGTCAGCACTCCTGCCCTAAAAGTCCACAGACTGATAAGAATTTAAAGCATATCCAGCTACTAAAATCCTTTCCCCAGCTGCTCAGCAAAAGCAGGTTCACACAATCTCTGCCAGCCCCAACTGTTTCTGCCTTTTTATAGTAGGGAAAATCCCTTTTGTCTAATTAAAGTAGGGAAATTCCCTTTGTCTTCTCAGTGGGGGTGGAGTTACGTTGCTGCCATCTGCTCCCACAAAAAACAATCAGGCAACCAAAGCAAAATTCCCAATCTATACACACAGCCCCCCAGAACCTAGAACAAACACCAATGCAAACAGTTAAAAATGAAAGTGCTTCATATTGCAGTTGCTTCCCTTCCCTGAAGATAGTCACCTCTTCACTTGCTGCTGTTCCTTCCCTGGATGTCTGCTTCTGACTCTTGTAAGGCTGCTGACTCCTGTAAGGCTGTTCGGATAAAAAACATGTTAAAGTCATGATAGGACCTATGCTTTAACACAGATTCTGAAATGGATTACAGTAAAGAACCATAATACCTGCAGGTCTGGCAAGGGAGGTACACTTCTGGCTCTGCTTCAGCTCGTCCCCCACCCACCCCAAAGCATGTTCAACAACCCCACTGAGCACAGCTGGAGTAGCTAGAATGGACCCTACAGCACAGATGTTTTATCCATGCCAAAATATGACTGAACTCAGTGGGGGCTCAGCAACACAATGAGTGCTAAGTAAGTAAAACCCAAACCAGGGTATGCATTACATATGGAATAATGGCTGGATAGCTTATTATAATGCAAATTTTATGCACACCCAATGTGTGGAATGCCACATAAACCCTGAGAATGAAGCTCAAGAGGATTATAAAGGCATTCCACACTGAAGGGGTGCATTAAATTTAAGTTTTACATCCCCCACCCAGCTGGTGATCATTTTTCCACCACAGCATTTATATAAAATAAAGGTATTCCATTTCCTAAGGAGCCACAGATCAGTCGGGTTTCAGTGCTGTCTACAGCTTGTCATTAAAAAAAAAAAAGAAAACACTTTTTTTCTCTTAAGTCAGCCACTTTATTACAAAAATGGAAAGACCATGACATGCCCTTATATAGCAGTAGCTATTCTAATTTGGCTAATAGCGCAATAGTTAGTTTATCCTTACGTAACAAACAAGCATTTGTCAATGCTGAATGTTTTCTTGCTGATATTAGCATTGGACGTGCAAGAGTTAGACAGATGCAGAATAGAAATGGCAGTGACGTATTGAACTCACACCAAGTCCACCTCCACCCTGCAGAGATGGACATGCATTGGGGTGTGCCTTTGGGTCATTGCCCACAATGCTCATGGCATTTCACCTCACCCTATCCTGTAGACACCGACAAGTGTTGAGGTGTGCCTTGGGGTGTTCTGCTTCACAGTCACCCAATTTCATAAGGACATACACTGAAATGGGTGCAGTAAAGGAGAATGGAGTGAAGTTTGGGGCCGAAGAGTCCTAGGCACACCTCAATGCCTGTCACTGGCTTCAGGGTGGGGGGTGGGGGTGGAATGGCATGAGCATTACAGCCATTAATCCAAAGGCACACCCCGACGCCTGTCAGTCTGTATGGGGTGGGACGTTATGGTTAGAAATCCTAATGCCCCAGGCGTTTGTTGATATTTGCACTCCAGATTTTCAACATGGCCTTTTTGTGACCCGCCACCTCATGAAAGCATTTGGGACCTCTTCTCATGAACAGTGACACTGTGATTTTGTTAATGTGTCCCAAACCTTGAGTTCCCACAGCGACCGTGCCATTCTGCATCAGATGTGCAAAAACACAGATTGGGCGGGATGTGAAGGATGACAGCTGTACCATTCACAGGAAGGTGTGAAGAGATGGCTATGTTGAAAATCTGGAGTGAAAATAGTAAAAATGCTCGAACTTCTGAGCTTACATGGAAACCGCACAACACATGCTCATAACATAGTCATTTAATGGAATTATTTCACCAAATTTTAAACATAGGCATTTTGTGACCTCTGCTCATGAACACTGTCAGTATGATTTTCTTAATCTGTCCCAAACGTTGATTTCCCACAGCGACCGCACCATTGTGCGCCAGATGTGCAAACACACATTTCGGGCAAGATGTGAAAAATGCATACTGTACTGTTCATAATGAGGTGTGCAAAATGGGCAATGCTGAAAATTCTGAGTGGAAATTTTACACATTTTTAAAGTTACGAGTGTGCGTGGAAACTGCGCAATGCACGCTTGTATCATCCTTTTATGGACTTTTGTCACCAAATTTTCAACCTAGGCATTTTCGGACCTCTGCTCATGAGCAGTGTCACTGTAGTTTTCTTAATCTGTCCCGAACACTGATTTCCCACAGCGACGGCGCTGTTCTGCACCAGAAGTGTGAAAACACATTTTGGCCAGGATGAGAAAAATGGCAGCTGTACTTTTCATAAGGAGGTGTGGAAAAATGGCAGTGTTAAAAATCTGCATAGTCTTCATGATCTTCCCCACTACTGAAGTGAGGCTGACCAGCCCATAGTTCCTCACCTCCTCCCTGCTTCTTGCATTGTGTAGAGGGACCACATGTGCCCTTCTCAATCCTCTGGTACCACCTTTGTGTTGAATGACTCAGTGAACATGGCTGCCAGAGGTTCTGCTATCTCTTTTTGCAATTCTCTTAATATCCTTGGATGTGTGCCATCTGGTCCCATCGCTTTGTCCACCTTTAATTTAGTGAGCTCCTGTCAGACTCTTTCCCCTGTGAAAGGACTATTGTCCACCTCTTCATCCCCTTCATAACTGCTGTACTGCTGCGGCCCCTGCCCCTCCTCCTCTTTTTCGAATACTGAACAGAAATATTTATTCAATGTTTCTGCCTTTTACAGGTCACCCTCCTTGCATTCCCCTCCCACTCCCTTGAGCCTTGCAATCCTCTGATGAACCTGAAGAATGTCTTACATAGAAATATAGTAGTTGATGAAGGCCCATCCAGTCTGCCCATTTCTTTTTCTACCTTATAAATGTGCCATCGTCCTTTGCTGTCAGTGGCCTATATATTCATACTCATCTGTATTGCTCCCTTATGCCTATCCCATGCCTGTTTGAAGCCCTACACTGCATTCATAGCCCCCCCTTTCCTGAGGTAGGCTGTTCCATGCATCCACCACCCTTTGTGAAATAGAACTTCCTCACATTACCCCTTAATCGGCCTCCCTCTAATCTCATGCTGTGTCCTCTTGTCCTGCTATTTTTCTTATATTGAAACATGTTAGACTTTCACCTCATTAATGCCCTTAAGATGTTTGAATGTTTTGATCGTATCACCTCTCTCCCTCCTTTGCTCTAGGGTATACATATTGAGCTCCGTTAATCTGTTCTCATATGTCTTCTGATGCAGTCCCTGCACCATTTTGGTTGCCCTTCTCTGGACTGCCTCAATTTGGTTAATGTCCTTGTGAATGTGTGGCTTCCAGTATTGCACGCAGTACTCCAGATGGGGCCTAACCAGTGTTTTGTAAAGAGGGATTATTACCTGCCTCTTACGACTTGTGATACCCCTACTAATACACCCTAACATCCTCCTATCCTTATCTACTGCTTTAGAGGTCTGCTTGGATGATTTCAGGTCATCAGTGATGATGCCCAAGTCTCTCTTCCTTTGTGACTGCCAGCAACTCCCCTCCCAGCCTACAGGTGGCTTCAGGATTTCTCTTCCCTATGTGCATGATCTTGCACTTCTTTGCATTAAATCCCAGTTGCCACCCTTCTGACCATTTTGCTAGTTTATCCAGATCTCCTCTCATTCTGCCCACCCCATCTGGATCATCTACTCTGTTGCAGATCTTGGTGTCATCTGCAAACAGACATGCCTTACCCTCTAATCCATCTGCAATGTCACTGATGAAGATATTGAAGAGTACTGGTCCCAGGACTGATCCCTGAGGTTCCCCACTTGCGACTTGCATCTCTTCTGACTGCATACCATTTACCACCACTCTGTTTTCTGCCCATCAACCAGTTTGCCACCCAGTTGACCAACTTCTGACCCATCCCGAGCCTGCCTGTTTATCAGTCTTCTGTGTGGAACAGTGTCGAAAGCTTTGCTGAAGTCAAAGTAGGTGACATCAACTGCTCCCCCTTGGTCCACCACTCTAGTTACTCAGTCAAAGAAATCTATGAGATTAGTTTGACAGGACCTTCCTTGAAGAAGTTGAGCTGGTCCAAGCACTGGGCCCTGCTGAGTTCGGATTGAACTCTGTTCACCACCACCCTCTGTGTCCTATCACACAGCCAATCTCTGACCCAGTTTACCACCCTGAGACCCACTCCCAGGCTACCCAGCTTGATTACTAGCCTCCTATGTGGAACGATATAGAAGGTCTTGCTGAAATTCAGGAAGACCACATCCACCTCCCATAACTCAGTCAAAGACATTTATCAGATTTGTTTTACAACATCTTCCTGCTGTGAATCCATGTTGCCCTGGATCCTGTGCTCTGTTGGATTAGAGATATCACAAACCTTTAGTGATTCCATTAGTTTCCCCACCACTGAGGTTAGGCAGACTGGCCTGTAATTGCCAGCTTCCTCCTAGCTCCTACTTGTGGAGAGTATGTAACCCAACCCCCCCGTTAAGAGTACTCTGGATAGTAAACTGGTAGTTATATGTCTTAGTTCAACTTGACCTCTGACACTACCTTCGGAAGAAACTTAGGATTTGTATGCAGGGCTACCCTGTCCCTGTGAAAACTAAGAAAAGAGTCTTTCCAGTTGTTTAACCAGGTGAGACACTAAGCTGAAAGCTTTTTTACAGGTGCAACCTGGGAGCACAGGGAAGTTAAGTGACTTACCCAGGGTCACAGTATATGCAAGTGGGGGCTGTGGGATTCAAACCCAAGTCTCCAGATTTACAGCTCAGAGCCTTAAACCACTGTGCTGTACTGCCTCACACTCTTTACACATCAGAGCCTGCAGCTTGGAAATCCTCCAAACTGAAGTAATACCAAACTAAAAATAATGCCTTCCAAGAAAGACAACTTGTGGCTGGTTCAAAGGGTGGCAAGGTAAGCTTCTCTAAAACAAACAGGATGTCCCAATGCGGCCCAGGGTCTCTCCTGGGAGGTCTGAGATGCAAGATGCCTGTTAGAAAGGTCTTGCATAGGTCCAACTGTGCCAGAGTCTTCCCATTCAATGGTGCATGATAAGCTGGCAGCGTACAGAGATGCACCTTAATAGATGAGTAGCTAAGGCCCAGATCCAATAAGGAGAGACGATACTCCAGCAGATATTCCACTGGTCAACTAAAGGGATCCAGAGAATGAGGGAATGCCCACAAATAGAAGTGCTTCCACTTCATGGCATATGTTGCCCTGGTAGAGGGTTCTCTCACTGCCACAAGTATCTCTGCCACTCAGAGATGCTCCAAATCTTCCCCTAGCCAAGTCCGCAGGAGACATGCATGCAAATGCAGGGACCAGAGGGCTGGATGACCAGTGTTCCTTGCTCCTGGGAGAGCAAGCGAGTGGACAGGGTCAACTGAACCGGTGGTTCTAATGCCAGCTGTTGTAACAGCAGGACCCAGATCTGTCAAGGCCAGAAGGGTGCAACCATACTCATTTGGGCACCTTCTGCCTGCAACTTGAGCAGGATCCTCTGAAGGAGGAAGGTGTACTGGAACCTCCCTGTTCAGGAGGGAGGATGTGTCTGGCCAAAAACCACCAGGCCCTGGATCTAGCGAGCAGAAATTGGGCAGTTTGGCACTGTGTGAGGATGCAAAGAAGTCCAGCTCAGGTAGACTCTACCTTTTGAAGAGGTAGTCTGCGATTTCTTGCTGTAGTTCCCATTCGTGGCTCTGAGACAGAGAGCAACTTAGGCTGTCTGCAAGACCACTGCTGAGTAAGTGTTGGGATTGCCAAGTCTCCAGAACAACGTGAAATACTCCAAAAAGGGAGAATTCCTTGTCGAGAGAGCCAGTTCTTCGTTATAACTTTTTGGGCAGCTAAACAGGCTATCTTTAAAAACTTACTTGTAGGGGCATCCGTGTATTTTTCCTGTAACTCCAAGAAAAAATAAAGGATGGGTGTTAAAAGTATATCAGTGTCTATTATAGCCTGCAATGCTTGCTGTAATTCTCCAAAAAAGGGGGTCAGAAGTGGGCATCTCCACATTATATGGGCCAGTGCTGCTGGAGCACATCCGCAATTCCTCCAACAGGTTGGGGGAGCACCACTCTGATACTTTGTTTGTATTGCTGGAGTCCGGAAAAATCTAATGAAGATCTTCCATGAGAATTCCTGCCAGCTTACAGATGATAAACCCCAATGTATCATTGACTGGGTCAAAGCCCATAATTCATCTGAAATCTGTGTGCCCAAGTCTTTTTCCCACACCCTTTTTATGGAGAGAGTGGAATCTCCCCTCCATGATTGCAGGGCTCTGTAAAGAACAGAGATGATATGGGTTGTAAGAGGTTTCCCCTCCACAGCCAATCTAATGAGATTAGCAATTGGTGAGGGAGAAGAAATTCCATCCTTTAATCGGGCTCGAATAGATCTAATAAGGTTTCTGACTTGGAAGTATCTAAATCTGTCTTGCCATGGTATATCAAATTTGGTAACCAGTGTTTGAAGTGCCCGTATTGCATTCCCTTGTAGAAAACGCCATATCAGATGCAGATTTTTTCCCCTCTCAGTTCTTAAAACCTGAGTCCCATCTGGCAGGGGTAAATGAGTCTATGTATGGAACAGACCAGAGGAGGCGTCTCCATCCCCATGCCTTTCTATCTGAAAGAATCCTATGCCATACTACTAAAGTAGATACTGTATAAGGACTTCCCTCCCAATGTGGGGATGGCTTTATTATCTGCCCAAGGAGAGTTTTGTTCAAGTTTGTGAGAGTTTCCTCCTTTAGTTCCAGAGTTGTCCATTTACCCTGATATGAAGAATCTAACCAATAGAAGGCTGTTAGTAACTGAGCTGCATGGTGGTATCATTTAAAATTGGGCAAGGATAATCCTCCCTCCTTCTTCGGAATATGAAGAACTGAAAGACGGACCCTTGGTCTCTGCTTACCCCACAAGAAATGGGAAACTCTCCTGTTGAGTGAATTAAAATAGGAATCTGGGAGGGATATGGGGATGGTTTGCACTAAATATAAAAAATTAGGGAGAAGTATCATCTTAACCGCCTCCACTCTCTGCATCAATGGGATAGGGATCGGTGCCCATCTATCCAATTCCAGCTTAATTTTAGCTAGTATTGGGGTAAAATTAAGGGGGTAGAGTTGGTCAGATCGGTAGCTTAAAAGGACCCCTAAATATTTTATGTGAGATAGGTTCCATCTAAAAGGGTAAGTCTGTCGGATCCTCTCAGAGGGTTCATATTGAAGTTGCAAAACCTCTGTCTTAGCTTTGTTTATTTGATATCCTGATACATAACCAAACTCTGTTAAACATGCCCATAAGGGTGTTAGAGACTGGTTGGGTTTTTAAGGTAAATTAGCAGGTCATCCGCATATAAAGCTAATTTGTGAACTTCTCCGCCCCATTCCCATCCCTGTACTGTCTCCGACTGTCTTATTTCTTGAGCCAAAGGCTCAAGATATAAAGCAAAAAGAAGAGGGGAAAGGGGGCATCCCTGTCTGGTACCACGCTTCAAGAGTATTGGTGGTGATATCCTCCCATTAATTTTTACATATGCTTTGGGATTAGAGTATATATTATTTATCATTTTAATGAAAGATTCCGAGAGGCCAAACCCACTCAAGACTGAACCCAGAAATCCCCAGGCTACCCAGTCAAAGGCCTTTTCCACGCCCAGGCTTAAAAGCAGAAAAGGAGACCCCGACCGGGCAGCATGGTGCAATATATGCAAGGTTCTCTTAATATTATCTTGGGTCTGCCTACCCAGCACAAAACCTGTCTGGTCGTGATCAATTAGACCAGGGAGCACCGTCTCTAATCGTTTTCCCAATATTGATGCATATAATTTACAGTCAACATTAAGGACAGATATAGATCGAAAAGATTTACAGTGTGTGCTATCCCTGCCTGGTTTGGGTATGCTTGAAATTACTGCAAAGTTCCAGGTATCCGGAAATGTTTTTCCTGATTGTGCTGTTATACATGCCTCTAGTAAAGGGGGTTTGAGTTCTTTTTTTAAAAAAACTATAAAATTCTGAGGTGTACCCATCCAGACCTGGGGTTTTGTTTGTTTTTAAGTTTTTAATTGCAGTATCCAGTTCTGTTGAGGTAATAGGTGCATCAATGAAATCCCTAAGGTCCTGTATCAACTTTGGGAGTTTAAGTTTTGCTAAATATGCTTCTATTTGTGGAGCATTTGGGGTGTGTTCAAGGGTGTAGAGTCTGATAGAAGTCCCAAAAACTAATCATTATTTTTTCTGGAGACCTCACTAGTTGACCAGACTTAAGGTCCCGGATTAGGGTAATGGTAGTCTGAGATGTTAATTGTCTCAGCCGGTGGGCTAATAAATGAGTTGCCCTAGGCCCATTTTCATAATACCTCTGGCGTAGACACTGCAGCGCCTGCTCTGTCTTAATCTCTAACAATTTTTTGATTTGTTGTCTGGTTGCCTGCAGATTAGCCTGAGCTGAGGTATCCCCATTGGCATGCTGTCTCTGTAAGTCTTGCAGTTGTTTCTGGAGGTTATCCAACTGTTGGTTTTGCTGACATTTAAGACGGGCCGCATATTTAATGCAATCCCCCTTAAAAACTGCCTTTATCGTGTCCCACATAGTGGTTCTAGAACTATCAGGTGAATCGTTTTCTTGTATTATCTGTGCCATTTGTGTTTTGGCCATGGTTGTGAACTCTGTCAAGTTCAACAAATAGTTATTAAACTTCCAAAGAGTCTGTCCCCTGGCCATGTTCTATTTCACTTTTAAGAACAATTGAGAGTGATCGGAGAGAACCGATGGTATCTGTTGACAATCCATCACCTGACTTTGATGCTCTCCAGAGATAAAAAATAACCAATTCATGCATAGGAGCCATGGGGATGAGAGTAGTGTGTATACTCTCTCCTACCTGGGTTCTGCACTCTCCAGGCATCTACCCAAAAAGCCCTCTTCAGATGTTCCCTGATCACTTTGCTGGCTGGGTTTTGCCTAAATGTCGCAACTCTGGAAGCATCTAACTGTTCCCAAATTTGGTTACAACCCCCCCCCCCCCAGGATTAACATCCCTATCCAAAGTTCAGTAACCTTTTGCAGCAGGGACCAGATCACATCTTTTGTGGAGCCTGATGGGATATATAATGATGCCAAGGTAATAGGAGAGCCTTCCAGATTACCAGTCAAAACAACCAACCGGCCCATTAGGGTCTGTATATGTTGAAATTGATTGGAAATGTGTCCCATGTGAGACCAAAATCACCATGCACCTCCTCTTCCCCTTCCCATAGGATGCAGAAACTACTTGGCTAAATCCAAATTTCCCCAATTTCTGGTGCTCAGCCCTCTCAAGATGGGTTTCCTGTAGTAGGACAAAGGATGACTTTTGCCTTTTAATGGCTGACAAGACTTTAAGTCTTTTTACCGGGTTATTTAGCCCATTAATATTATGGGAAATAATCTTTTATGACCGTTTTATCAGCCATCTAGATTATGAAGAAGACACATTCACCTTGTATTACTCGAACCCTGCCTAACTCCATTCCTCCTCTAAAATCTCTCTGGTTCTGTAAATTCTTCTTTCCCCTATTATTCCAAATATTCCATCTATATCTTGGAGACCTGTATCCTCCCCAGTGTTGTCACAGCATGCAATGCAACAAAAATCTCATTATGAAAGTGAAAACATACAACCAAACATCAATATAACAATTGTAACATTTAAATCCCAACTTTCTCTAGGTGGGCGCTAACAGAGCATGCCTCGCTCCAGGTAACAAACTATGTGCAAGGTGACCCCCAAGGTAGGGGAACAACATATCATGTTCCCTAAACCCCCGAATAAGCAAGTATTGGGGTGGAGGAGAAGGGGCCAAATTAATGGCTCATTCCTCTGTGACCCTTGAATCAGTGGGTCCTGACCAGATGGAGTGGCCTAACATCACAAATGGCATGCCTCCAGTGTAATGCATTTTGGAAATGCTCCTTTTGTGAAAAACTATGGAGAGGCGCATTAAACTCACTGCTACAAGGACAGCCATCATAAGCCATGATTTTATCACTCGTTGCTGCATTCCCTAAAAAGAAAAAGAGAACCCTCCCCCCCTTAGCAATTGTATACAAAATAAAACCACAAACCCCGAATTTATCTCATCGTATCCTGTTCAGATTACCCCCTCTTGTGACCCAGCAGCGCTAGTTCTGTGTGTGTTCATTTAAGGGTACAAAGGTGATGTCAGTTCTGCAGAGCTTGTATTTATTTGTGCTCTCCAAAAAGACAGGCCCAAAGTGAAAGAGAAAACAGGTAGGGGAGTCGGGACACCCAAGGCACAATTCTTTCTCTGAGTACATAAGATGTTGCTGCAATTGGGTTTAGCAGGTCCACAGTTAGATCGAGTTTGAAACCATGCAACTTTAATAAACAAAGAAATGCCAAAGGTAATTATGAATTTGTCATCCGAGACTAAGGCTCCTCTCTCTTCCCGTCCATCCCCGTGCATCTCTTAAAGCAAAACAACTCCCGCTATTGAACATTAACAATACCCCCAAAATTTGATCTTTCTGATGTGCAGCAGTAAAAGATCACATTAAGGATGAACTGGGTATCAGCAAGGACAATCCCTCAGACTGAGGGAGAAGCGTAGACCTAGTTTAAACCTCAGATGATCTTGCTCTCACTCAGGTGTCATTTTCTTGTATATCTGTTACCTTCTCCATGCTGTGATGATGGGTAAGTTTGTGCAGCATGGGTTTTATATCCTGTAGGGTGGTACTCGCTGATTTCTTTCCAGATCGTCTGGTATTCTGTAGTGTTGCTGGACGCCATGTATTCTGGGGCTTAGAGGGTTGATCTGATTGATATGCTGGTAATGGAACTTCATGCCCTTTTTTTTCCATGGCTTGTAGCACTTCTTCATGTGTATGATATAGCTCAGTGCCTATGTCCCAGTGAACTCAGTCGTGAGGGATATGGCTTCTGAAATTTAATGCCCAGCTCTTTCAGCCTGCGGAGGAGAGGTGCATACGCTAGGTGCTGTTGTTGGATGGGAAGGGGGTAATCCTGATTGAAAAATAATCTCAAACTGTTATATTCTATTTTTCCTTGCCTCCACGTAGTTCGCAGTATCATTTCCTTGTCGCGGTAGCTGGAGAATTTGGCCACAATTGATCTGGGCATGGCGGATTTTGATGTGGGCCTAGGCACGAGAGCTTGATGTGCCCTCTCGATTTTAAACTAGAAGGCCTGCGAGAGGTCGACAGTATGACGCAGAAGATCCTCTAAGAAATCAGGCATCTCCCTCGTTTCACTTGTTTCAGGTAGGCCGTAGATTCTTAAATTGTACCGGCATGAACGGGCCTCCAGATCTAAACATTTAGCATGTGTAGATTCCTGTTGTTGGGCCAGGAATTCAACCGCTCTAGAAATCTGGACTAAATCATCTTCCGCAGTTGACATACGTTCCTCCATCATGGATACCCTTGCCTATAATTTGTTGAGGTCTGGATGTAGCTTATTAAACTCCTGCTTAGTTTCATTTCTAAATTGCTTTATTTCTGAAAGTAAGGTTTTGAACCTTGAACGAGACAGGGTTTCCATTTCTGATTCTGTGTCTCCTTCTGCCATGCTTGTCGGCGATCCTCCGCTGGCTGAACTCGCCAGGTTCAAAACGGGATGGTTGCTCTTTGATTTTATGTTTTTTGTTTGGGTTTTCTTCACCGAGGCACCTCCACTGTGCAATTTATGCATTATTTGCTCAGATTCACTCGATAAAGGCTGTGTGGAGAGTTTTCTTTTGCTAAGGGGAGGCGAGAGCTCCTCAGTTAGGCTGCCATGCTGTTGGTGACATCACCGGAAGTCCCTCTTCTAAAGCTTTCTTAGTACCATATATTAATGGTTTGTTAGGAAAACAATACCCGGCCCATGGGAGAGTGAGGCAGGGGTGCCCCCTCAGCCCACTTTTAGATATTTTATCATTAGAGCCTCTGCTCCACAAATTAAACAAGACTGAAGATATATTAGGATTATCACTAAGTAGTGAGGACCTACCAATCTGTACAATTACCTACGCTAATGACGTCTGTCTTATTTTTCAGATCATAAATCCAGTACAGTAACGGAAAATTCTAATTCTTAGTAATTTCTGGATCAAGCATTAATTTAATAAAAAGTTGTTGCTTACTGATACTATTACAGGAAATATTGGGTGTACAGGTTAAGTTGGGCTGGCAGTATAGCTTAGAGGTTAGAGTAACGAGCTATAGATGAGATTAATGCATCCAGCAGAACAGACCTTGGTTTGATTCTCACAACCTCCACTTGCATACTGTGCGACTCTGAGCAAGTCACTTAAACACCCAGTGCTCCCAGGTTGCCCCTAAAAACAGGCACATGTGCCTAGTGAGCTTTACCCAGTTACCAAAGACTAAATACAAATAAATACTGGGGATTTTTTTTTTTATCACAAGACATGCATTGGGACATCAAGTTGCAGGAAGCCTAAATTAAAATATCTCATTGGAATAAATGGAAAATGTCCTGAAAAGGAGGATATATATGATCAAGACATATTTGATACCCATATATTTTTATACTTAAGTAGTACCCCCCCCCCAAAGAAATAGAAACAACATTATTCAGTGTTTTCTTTCAGTGCCTGTGGGGCAATAAGTTTAATCCCCCTGAAAAGAGGAATCGCCTACTTACCAGTTACCAGAGGTGAAGTAGGAATGATGCATCCCATAGTTTTATTTTCACTATATATTTTTTTACCATAATATTGTTCCCCTTCCCATAAATACTAAAGAAATTTGGGCTGTATGGATATTGGACTCTCTAAGTCTCTTTCTACAGATCTGGGATTTGCACCACATTCTCCCAAAACAGACATCTGTTGCAGGTCTTTCAGAAAGTTTCCAGGTTTCTTTAGGTAAAATAAAATTATGGAAATTTACAAAACATCAATTCAAAAACATGTCCAGGAAAGAGACATATGGCTCAATTGTGGAAAATGATTATGTTGACATTCCCCATTTTGGTAATAGGCCCCCCAAAAATGATCACGATACATAATACGCTGACATGTAAAGGACCCCTGTGTATATGTGGGATCCTTTACGGCTTACTGTACATGAGAAGTTAGGGGTAAAAGGAAATATGTAGAGCAAAGAAGCTTCTGAACGATGTTGTCTCCAATGGGACTCTTGTGCACGTATCCCAGAAACTATAGGACATCTCCATTTTTAGTGCCCGCATGTGGTGTCCTTCTGGAATTATCTTAAGAAAATATGGCTCCCCTTTTTCCCCGAACAGAAATATGAAGAATAAATTGCAATTAATATTTATATGTAGTAAATATCAATTGTGGCAAGCAAGATGTGCCCTTACCCTTAGGAAGCAGGTGATAGCTGTAGAAAAAGTGGTTGTCTCTGTGATGCAGGGTATAAATAAAATAAAAACACTTGATGAAAAAAGAACAAATCCACAACAATATAAGAAATAGTGGAAATATATTGATTGGCTTGATACTGGCTGAGCAGGCAACAGGCAAATCGATTAAAGAAACAAAAGATGTGAGACAGGTTTTGGCTTACCACATGAAGGACACATTAGTAAGGGGTTTCTAGTAGACAGAAAGGGCCCTGTTCCAGAAGCCAGTCCGGTGGACACAAGGTCCTTGCACCAAACAGCAAAGACACAAGTCACAGCTTGTGTCCCCCATTGTGGCATTCCCCATTCCAGAATGCGAGCTATGCCAAACAGGGAATCCGCTGTGCTGAATGGGCACTGCACCACCCTTGGGACCTGCAACTGGATACTTCAGGTCACAAGGGGGCTTGCACCATGGGGGGGCTCACAATTCCGATTCCATGAGCCAGGCCGTGGCCGTCACAAGGGGCTCTACTTAGAACTGCCAGAAGGTGTTCTAAGCCCCTTGCTACCGACTGGCACACCATGAAATGTGGGCTACTAGTGGGGTCTGTGAGGGGGCACAGAGGGGCATAGGGAGGGTTGGTGTGGCAGCTGGGATGTACAAGAATGCTGTGGCACCCGGGGGGGTGCAGATGCTCCCAAATCAATATATCATAGGCATTTGCACCTGCTGGGTGAAGAAGCACTACCTGACCACCCTGCCAGCACACTGGCCCACCCTATGACCCCTCCAGTCCCCACACCTCCACTGAGCACCTGTGTCCCCCCACACCATTGCCACCAGTGATGCCCGCTCCTCACTGCACCAGCATAAGGTGTGCCACAGCCTTGGAGCATGTGCTGTTGGTGCGCCATTGGTCGGGCAGAGTCCTGCACTTGCAGCAATCACGGGGCGCTTGGCACAGGAACCCTTTCTTTTGGAACATGGCACAGGGTTCCTGGTGCACTTGGCATTGCTGTAGCCCTTGGAGCAGTGCAACTTGCATGACTCCATGGTCTTCTTCTCGAATCGGGCCCAAAGCCTTCTTAATGCTCTTTCATCTTCCCCAGGGTTAAGGGCGGGGGGGGCATATGATTTACTATGACATTTTCTTTTCATTTTCGAGTAGAATATTGAGAATTTGTTTATAGGATGTACATTGTCAATATGATTGGATCTTTCTATTTTTTTATCCCCATGTTGAGGGGTGGGGTTGTTAAGGATGTATGATTTGAATACACAAATTTTAGCCTGAATGTCAGGGTTCTTCCTTTAGTTGTTAAAGTTATAGCTTATAATGAAACTTAGAGAGGTTAAGTAAGAATTAATATTTTATTTTTGCTGTGATTTTTTTGTTTCCTTTCTGTTACAGGAAACAGTTTTTTGTATCATGATTTTGTTTGAAAAGTATGACTGCAATACTTCCTAGACTTTCTTTACTTTTGACTTCCGTATTGGTTTCTGTGTGAATAATCATTGTTGTTTTTCATTTTTTCTGAAGTTATAATAAAAAATGTCCCTACTCTTATCAAGAAGTGCCATGGGATCTTTAACATCCACCAGAACAGGCAGACGGGACGTCAGTTTAACAATTCAACCGAAAGATGGCACCTCAGGAGTGCAGCACCCCCCCCCCCTTGATGCACTATACTATGTGTGTGTCAGTATTGGGATTCATGCCACATTCCTGGTGTGGGGCTAGAATCCACCACCTTCTGATCTTCCAGCCTCAGAGGCAAGTGTGCTGCCTGCTGAGTCACTGACACTGGTAAATGATTTCAGGACAGGATAAGTTGCAGGGTTAGATAAAATCTAAAGGGCATAGAGCGTGTTTGCTTACAAATATCTTCAGTAATAAGAAACTGAATGCCCAGAAACTTTTTTATAACTGTTTTCTGATGTTAACAATTAATTTTACTGGAAGTCAGAAAATGGCTTTAAATTATCCCAAAACGTTGCATGTGTTCACTTGGTCGGCTTTGTTTAATCTTTGGGTATCTTTTGCAGAAACGAGTGGTTCTCACTCATGTTTGGTACTGTGTGTGTGTTTTTAGACTGAGACTGGATTACATTATTGTTATGGGAACAGTACAAGTGTAATCATATCACTGATGCCTCTCTGATAATTATGTTTATAAAATGGGTGATGAAATTAGCAATCTAATTGGCTGAAAGCACTGTCTCAAAGTTTTAGGCTCTGCTCTTTCATTACGTCATCCGTTCTGAATGAGGAATTTCATATATGAGGAAGTACTGTTTCAGTGAAAGAGCGGTGAATTCCTGCAACAGTCTTCCAGTGGAGGTGGTAGAACCAGAAGAGTGATGGAGTTCAAGAATGCATGGGACAGGCACAAGATAATGTTGGTGAAAAGATGGATGCAGGGAAAAGAGCTGGAGGTCAAGTGAGGTCTGTGGTGAGACTATAAGGTGGAAAATGAGCAGACTAGGTGGATCAAGCAGTCCTTATCTGTCATCAAAGTCTGTGGTCCCAATTTTCAAAGGCTGACATAAGGGCTTGGAGCACACCCTGAGTCAACCCCATTGCTTAGTGCAGCTGCTTCAAACTCCTTTGACAAAACTGTGCCCAATTTTAGTACACTGGGTGCAGCTGTGACAGTTTGCACAATTTATGGCAGCCTGCTCCACATATTTGGTGCAATCCCAGTAAAAAGGGCCCCCCAAATGGTACAGGTTAGACCAAAGGGGAGCTGGACTAACTTGTGGCATTTGGCACACAAAACTGAAACTCACGATCGGTGCCAAGTGAGTGCCACAAGCACTCTGTGCCAGATACTCCGTGTATCAGGAGCTTGAGGTATTGCAAGCCTTTCAAAAATTGGGCCCCATATCTTTGTGTTTCATCACCTGAATATCCAGTTATTAGAGCACGCCTAAACAGTTCAGAAATAAATGAATGTTTACACTTATTAATGAAGGGCCTATTTGATTGATTGATTTAGTGATTTTTTTTGCCTCTGTCCAACTGTCCTCTTTCTGTCATTCTTCCCAGCCCCATCACCCTAACATCCTCCAGTTTCTGCTTATCCATGTCTATCCCCAGGGCTTGCCCCTCCCCCCCAGTGGGGTTGGTGGGGTTCCCCAGCCCCCTCCATTGAACAGGATCTGGAGCATTAACAGGGCCTGGATAGCCAGGTATGGGGCCTGCAGGTCACCAATGTCATTCCCCTACCCCTGCCATCAAACAGATTCTGGTGCACTGGACAGGGCCTAGATAGCTGGGTGGGGGGGTCTGTGGGTGGCCAGTGTCATTCCCCGATCGCGCCATCAGACAGGGCCTGGGGAGGCAAATGTGGGGCCTTCCAGTGACCGGTGCATCCTGCTAGTTGGGAGATTTCCATTATCACCTCTGAAAGTACAGACGTACAGTGCTGTCTGGGCACACGTCACATGCTGTCACGTCAATGGCTGCCTCACCTCCATGAACTTCTGATGGCCGTGGACTGCCATTTCCCTAGCCTTTGTTAGGGTCAGGCCCAAAGCAGAGGAGAAGGATAGCAATGCCACAGATACTCAATCCTCCCCCTGGTTGATGCTGTAATGCCCCGAGTTCACTTTTGAATCCTGGTCATCAGCACTGTAAGTGGCAGCGCTACCACTCAGATGGCGGGCCAGCTATAAGGACCTACTTTTTTATATTTCTATTTATACCCCCTTCTTCCTCTTGCACCCACACTCCTTCAGGAGTCACCAGGCACCTATCTGCTATTGTCTCCCCTTCTTTCTCCTGCACACACATTCCTTCAGGAGTCACCAGACACCAATCTGCTATTGTCTCCCCTTCTTTCTCCTTCACACACACTCCTTCAGGAGTCACCAAGGCACCTATCTGCCAGTATCTCCCCTTCTTTCTTCTGCACACACTTCTTCAGTAGTCAGCAAGGCACCTATCTGCTGTTGTCTCCCTTCTTCCTCTTACACCCACACTCCAGGAGTCACCATGGCACCTGTCTGCTGTTGTCCCCCTTCTTCTGCTTGCTCCCATGCTCCTTCAAGAGTCACCAGAGCACCTATCTGCTGTTATCTCCCCTTCTTTCTCCTGCACACACTCTTCCGGAGTCACCAAGGCACCTATCTGCTGTTGTCCATCCACTTTCCTCCTGTTACCAGGTTCCTTCAGGAGCCACCAGGCACCTATCTGCTGTTGTTCCCCTTCTTCCTCCTGCATCCATACTCCTTCAGGAGTCACCAATGCACCTATCTGCTGTTGTTCCCCTTCTTCCTCCTGCATCCATACTCCTTCAGGAGTCACCAATGCACCTATCTGCTGTTGTTCTCCCTTCTTCCTCCTGCACCCACACTCCTTTGGGAGTCATCAAGACACCTATCAACTGTTGTCTCTCCTTCTTCCTCCTGCACCCACACTCCTTTGGGAGTCATCAAGACACCTATCAACTGTTGTCTCTCCTTCTTCCTCCTGCACCCACACTCCTTTGGGAGTCATCAAGACACCTATCAACTGTTGTCTCTCCTTCTTCCTCCTGCACCCACACTCCTTTGGGAGTCATCAAGACACCTATCAACTGTTGTCTCTCCTTCTTCCTCCTGCACCCACACTCCTTTGGGAGTCATCAAGACACCTATCAACTGTTGTCTCTCCTTCTTCCTCCTGCACCCACACTCCTTTGGGAGTCACCAAGGCATCTGTTGCTCCCCTCCTTCTTCCTGCTCCCATGCTCCTTCAGGAGTCACCAAAGCACCTGTCTCCCATCTTCCTCCTGCACCCATGCTCCTTCAAGAGTCACCAGAGCACCTATCTGTTGTTGTCTCCCCCATTCCTCCTGCACCCACACTCCATCAGGAGTCAGCAAGGCACCTATCTGCTGTTGTCCCCCTTCTTCCTACTGCACTCACAATCCTTCAGGAGTCACCAAGGCACCAATCTGCTGTTGTCCACCCCTGTTTCTACTGTATCCACATTCCTTTAGAAGTCACCATGCACACATCTGCTGTTGCCCCCCTTCTTCCTCCTGCACCCATGCACCTTCAGGTGTTGCCAAGGCACCTATCTGCTGTTGTCCACCCTTCCTCCTCCTCCTGCACTCACACTTATTCGTGAGTCACCAAGACACTTAAATGCTGTTAGCCTCCTCTTCTTCCTCCTCCTGTACATACACACCCACCCACACTCCTTTTGGAGTCACCAAGGCACCTGTCTACTGTTGTCCCCCCCCTTACCTGTGGACCAGTGCTCAGGCCCATCCCCCTTGGAGCTGTGGCTATTCACCCCAGGTGGGGATGAGGTGGAGGGGCATACCCTCTAATTCTTGCATTTTGTCCACAGGTCAAAGAGGCAGGACAGGCAGGGGGGAATCCATGGCAATGCTGGGCACTCCATCATCCGTGGGTGGAAGGGCCATTTTTCTTTTCTCCAGCCCTGAGAACATTGGTATGCAGAGGAGATCCAAAAGACAGTGTGCATAAAGAGGCATGCCACCACTCTGGATCTTGGCCAACATACATCTCTCTTCTGGCGTCTCCATCTGCACTACCACCTGTGCTCACCCAGGTGGCAGTATAGCAGTGAGAACGGTAACCCTTCCTCCCTAGAGAAGGAGGGCATCCCGTGTGATGCTCAATCCTCCTCCCCCCTGGTTGCTCCCAAACAAGCCTGAGCTCACTTTTGAACTTGGGTCACCGGAATCACAAGTGATAATACCACCACTGCATTGATGAGTCAGCCTATAAGGGCCTCATTATAAGTAGAATAACTCCTTTTGAGGTGTCTGGGTGTCCTGAAATATAGACTTCTCAGGCAGGTGAAGGCACTCAGCATATTCCTCATGCCTCACAAGCTATCTGTAAATCACAGCACGCCCGGACACCTCGGTTGATGTTATTCCTTACATGTTTCAGCCTTTCATTACAGCACTTGAATGTTAATCTTGAGAAGAAACTGACTTTTGCAAGAGCATTGTTTTCAGCCTTCGAGGGGGTGAGCAGTTCTCAATAACAGCATGTTTCCTCATTGGGAAAAAATCAGCATGAATGTAGTCATTACGCTGTGATGGAAACCTTACAACTCAAAAGAAAAAAGCTGTAGGTGATCAGGAAAGACAACTGAGAAATGTGGATATTTTCTACTTCCGTACATCATGGATGCACAAGAAAGAGCAGGGTCTGAAACTACAAGACATCTGAGGAAACAAAGCAACCTTTTTCTTCCTACATTTGCAGCGGGTTTATGTGATAATGGCAATCGACGATGGGCGAGCGCCATTAGAGTGATAACAACATATTTCAGCAATGCAGTACCCAGCACACAGCAAAAGGATGCCGGGGACTTAGACTTTACTGTTCAATGCGGGGGGCTATGCCTCCTGCACCCCCCCATGGGGGCCTGGCCCCCTCATCCTCCTACTTAAGGATTCTCAACTTCATCGGGGTGCATGTCAGGGAGGTGCAATTCCCCCCAAAATTTTTTGGGCTGGGCGCAATAAGTGGTACCCACTCCCGGACACGAACCCAGCACCATTGATGCCCTAGCCCTCGACCCACCCACCACACCAGGGGAGTGGCTCGGCAGCTCACCATGGTGCCACCCCTCACAATCCCTCTCTCTCTCCCGTCTCAACCCATGCGCAGCGTGCTCGCTCCCCCCCATGCACGTATACATGGAGTGACAGGACATCGCTATAGTCACACACAAACCCATCCGGCCACCCTCCCTCCTTCCCTCGTCACTGTCATCTGAAGTGCCACGATTGAGTTGCCATTTCAGTAGGTGCCCAGTCACGGTTGCTAAAGTCATGGGTACCCTTGGAAATGCATTAAGGAGGGAGCTCTTGCTCAGTATTGGAAATGCATTCAGGAGGGGCTCTTGCTCAGTACTGGAAATGCGTTCAGGAGGGGCACTTGCTCAGTGTTGGAAATACGCTGCTGGCCTGGTGGCATTGAGGGTTAAGGTGTGGGATGCCACATGTCATGGGATGCAGGCAACCCAGGTTTGGGAACAGACCTGGGCCATTGGGGGTCAGCAGGGGAGGAGGGAGAGGATTCAGCATTTGGATGTCTGCTCTCCTCTCCTGGGGTGGGTTGATGGGGATTGCTGGCTGAGTAGCAGCCTCTGGTTGAGACTAGGGGTGGCACTAGCATCGGGATGTAGAGTGGGGTGGGATGAAGGAAGGCTCCAGTGGCAAGAGGCCTGAGGTATTGCCACACAGGAAGCTATTACACGCTGCATCCTGAGGGGCAAACTACAGCAGAAAACCCCTGCCTCAGTGGTAGGTGACAGTGGAATCCGTGGCTGGCCCCATGCCCACTGCTGGGCTCTACCGTCCCATGCTCCTGTTCTCCATCCTCCTTCCCAGTCACTCCACTAGATTCTAGATAGAACACCGGGTGGAGATGGTGGCCCTGTCCCTGGGGGCTCAGAGCCAGGGGGTCGTACAGCTGGATGAGGTTACATAGATACATAGACAGTGTCGGCAGATAAGGGCCTATGGCCCACCCAGTCTGCCCATTTGAGCTTGTAAGTTCAGTTTGTTTTCCTAGAAGTCTGTTGCACCTTACCCCTGACCTCTAGAATTCCTTTATGTCTATCCCATGCATTCTTAAATCCCGTGATTGTTTCAGCCCCCACCACTCCCTCTGGCAGGGTGTTCCACTTGTCCACCACCCGTTCTGTGAAGAAATTCTTTCTCATGTTTCCTCTGAATCGTCCTCCCTCCAACTTCATCCCATGCCCTCTAGTCCTGGAACATCTTTTTCACTTAAAAATAGTGTTTTCCTGCACCCTGTTCCTCCCTGTAAATACTTGTATGTCTCTATCATATCCCCTCTCTCCCTCCTCTCCTCCAGGGAGTACATGTTCAGTTCCTTCAACCTGTCTTCATAGGACTTGTGATGCAATCCATGCACCATCTTTGTTGCCCTCCTCTGAACCTTCTACCCTGTCTATGTCCTTACGTAGGTATGGTCTCCAGAACTGCACACTGTACTCCAGGTGGGGCCTCACTATTGTCTTATATAGCGGAATTATGACCTCCCTTTTCCTGCTGGTGATGCCCCTGCCTATACATCCCACATCCTATTTGCTTTACCTGCTGCCTTGTCACACTGTTTCCCTACCTTGAGGTCATCAAGATGACAACCCAAGATCCCTTTCCTGCTTGGTGCATGCTATATCCTCACCCCCAACTGATATATCGTACAGAGTTTTTGTGCCCCATATGCATTATCTTGCACTTCTTTGCATTGAATTTCAACTGCCAAACCCCTGACCATTCTTCAAGTTTCTGCAGGTCGCTTCTCATTCTGTCTACACCCTCTGGTGTGTCTACTCTGTTACAGAGCTTTGTGTCATAAGCGAACAGTGAAATTCTGCCTTCTAGATCCTGCGCAATGTCACTGATGAAGATGTTGAATAGGACCGGTCCCAGCACTGATCCCTGTGGTACCCCACTGGTCACTCTTCCCTCTGTGGAGTGACAGCCATTTACCACCACCTCTGTTGTCCTGCCACCCAGCCAGTTACCTACCCACCACACTACTGTCCTGTCCACACCCATATTCCCCTGTTTGTGTAATAGTCTTCTATGTGGCACAGTGTCAAAGGCCTTGCTGAAGTCCAGATAGGCCATGTCCACTGCCCTCCCCTGATCCACCTCCCTAGTCACCCAGTCAAAAAATTCAACGAGGTTGGAAGGAGAAAGCCTGAACTGGACAGTGCGAGAGTCAGATTCTTCAGGCAGGCAGCAGAGCTGTTGCTGTGAATCCACACCTAAGAGAGTCCATCAAGGTAGGTGATAAATAAAGTTGACTAAAAAAAAAGTATTGGAAATGCATTCAAGAGGGGGCTCTTGCTCAGTATTGGTGATGCGTTCAGGAGAAGGTCTTGCTCAGTACTGGAAATGTATTCAGGAGGAGGTCTTGCTCAGCACTGGAAATACATTCAGGAGGGGGCTCTTGCTCAGAACTGGAAGTGCATTCAGAAGGGGGCTCTTGCTCAGTACTGGAAATGTACAGCCAGCCCAGTGATGCTGAGGGTTGGGGTGTGGGACTCCACACCTCGCGACTTGCTGGTGACCCGGGTTTGGAAACAGACCTGGCCATCAGATGTCGGCAGGGATTGGACTGAGCATCCAGAGAACTGCTCTCCTCTCCTGGGGTGAGTTTATGGGGATACCTGGCTCAGTAGCGTTTGGAGGGAGAAGGCCCAAATTGGAGATTGCGAGAGTCAGAGACTTCAGGCGGGCAGCAGAGTCATTGTGGTGAATCCACACCTGAGAGAGAGAGAAAGAGTCCTTCAAGGTAGGTGATAAATAAAGTTGACAAAAAAGAAGTTATTGGAAATGCATTCAGGAGGGGTTCTTGCTCAGTATTAGAGATGCATTCGGGGGGGGCTCTTGCTCAGTACTGGAAAGGCGTTCAGGAGGGGCTCTTGCTCAATATTGGAAATGCTTTCAGGAGGGGCTCTTGCTCAGTACTGGAAATGCATTCAGGAGGGGGCTCTTGCTCAGTATGGAAATGCATTCAGGAGGGGGCTCTTGCTCAGTACTGGAAATGCATTCAGGAGCCGGCTCCTGCTCAGTACTGGAAATGCATTCAGGAGGGGGCTCTTGCTCAGTACTAGAAATGCATTCAGGAGGGGGCTCTTGCTCAGTACTGGAAATGCATTCAGGAGGGGCTCTTAGTCACTATAGGAAATGCATTCAGGAGGGAGCTCTTGCTCAGTATTGGAAATGCATTCAGGAGAGCGCTCTTGCTCAGTACTGGAAATGCATTCAGCAGGGGCTCTTGCTCAATACTGGAAATGCATTCAGGAGGGGGCTCTTGCTCAGTATTGGAAATGCATTTAGAAGGGGACTCTTGCCTCTCTAGCTTGTCACACCTCAGTGCGTTCATTTCCTTGGTTCTCACTTAGTGAAGAGCTTTTCATGCTCAGAACAGGAGGCACCCCTTTTCTTTGCCCAACTCCCATCCTCTCAACAGTTGCAGAGCTTTTATCTGCTCAGCGTGGTGAATTTCTTTGCCTGGCTTGGTACAGTTGGGTCACTAAATCCCTTATCTGGAAACATCTCTGCACTTTTAACACACTGTTCCTTGATTTTACAAATCCCATCCTCAGTACTGTCCAGTTCTGATCTATCAGCTGGTCTGCTCTGCATACACCAATGTAGTTACTGAGGGTTTGATCCTGGGTTGGGGCATCCTTTGCTGGCATACAGGTGCCATGAAGTCCCTCCCATCTGCAAACTGCTTAGTGCATCAGGGAGAGCCCACAGTGCAGTGTCTCTTTCACTGGATCATCGACCATTCCCAACAAATGACTTACTATTCAATTCGAATTTATCGTTCAACTTATAATTAGTCATTACAGACAAACACACATTAATATTAATACAAAATCACATATTAATAAGATGCATTGCCATATTTTAAAAATAAATATTCTAATTATGTATCACATTTCCACAAAATGCATTATACTCTTAAAAAGTACTGTCTACTGGTATAATTGTCTTATGTATTTCCAGTCAATGTAAAGCACAGTGCATAAAATATTAAAACACAGACCCAGACATCAAATGGGATTGCATTACTATCAGTATTCCTTTTGTATATGTAATTTTTGGTTTTCTATTACTTTCAGTAGGGAAGCCACAGGGACCAATATGCTCTCTGTCCTGGCTTTTAAAAGATGTGTGAGCAAAGGTACTGGTTCATATTCTAATGACCCCAGGATATGTATTGCACGGGAGTCTGAGCTGGACGTCATTGTCCACCTAGGGACAAATGACTTAGCTCATCATGAGATTAGAGCAGTGCAGAAGGACTTTGTAGAGTTGGGAAGGGGCTTAAGACAAGTAGCACACACAGTATCCTTCTCAGAGGTGCTGCCTGTCAGTGGCATGGGTGAGGCGAGGGTACTTTGCACCATGCAGTTTAACGAATGGTTGAAAAAATGGTGTGGAGCACAGGGGTTTGGCTTCATTGGGGACTGAGGTTCCACCTGGAGGGACAACAGCCTATACTGGCAGGATGGTCTGCATCTGTCCAGGAAGGGAACAAGTGTTTTGGGCTATTGGTTTAAATGCTTCATTGGCAAGCCTTTAAACTAGTCAAGGGGGGAGGCACTGATAAGCAGCAGGAAAATCCCAGCCTCCCCCTACAAAACAGGGTACTAAATGAGAAAAAGACCAAGGTAGAAATGTCAGTGGGGGATGCCGCTACAGAAGGTAAAGCCATCAAAAAATGGAGAGCAATGAGTACCAATGCCCATAGTCTGGGAAACAAGCTTCCTGAATTAGTGGCCTTGATGGAGGAGGAAGATCTGGATATCATGGCAGTCACAGAAACATGGTACACACAGAACCATGACTGGGATGTAAACATACCGGGATACACTATCTACAGGAGGGACAGGGAGGGTAAAAGAGGAGGAGGAGTAGCTCTCTACATAAGAGAAGAGAAGAAATCAAAGCAACAGAACAAAAGGGTAAACAGGGAGGAGAAGCAGCACTGTGGGTCAATTTGGAGGCAGGCAATGGCACCACAATCTGCATAGGGGTTGTATACAGACCCCCTCTCAGGGGGAGGAAATGGACAAGGAAATGATAGAAAGTATACTTAGAATGGCAGATAAAGGGGAGATATTGCTGATGGGTGATCTGAATATGCCAGTTGTTAACTGGAGTGCAGTTGCAGCAGCCACTTCTAAGAGTGGGGTTATTCTAGATGCCCTACAGGGGGCATGCCTTAGACAACAAGTATTGGAACCCACTCGAGAGGGAGCAATCTTAGACTTGGCCCTGTCAAATGGAGATGGAGAGAGGATCACAGATGTAGAAGTGGGTAGCCATCTGGGAACTAGCGACCACCGAACAGTATGGTTCACAATAAACACAGCAATAGAGTCAAGCCATACAAAGGCAAAAGTACTGGACTTCAGGAGGGCTGTCTTTGCCAAAATGGGTGAGTGCCTAAGGAATGCACTAGCAAATGGGCAGGAAGGAGGGTGGAAGAACAATGGGGAATAATAAAAACTGCCATCACAGAGGTAACAAGCCTTTGTGTGAAGCAAATAAACAAAACAAAATGATGTAAGAACCACTATGGTTCTCAAAGGAGGTGGCAGTGAAGGTTCAAGAGAAAAGAAAGCATTCAGAAAGCAAAGGAATCACAGAAGGAACAGGACAGAGAAGTGTATCAGTTAAAGCAAAGGAAGCTGGGAAGGCAGTCAGAACAGCAAAGGCCCAAACTGAGGAAAAGATAGCCAACTCAGTTAAGAATGAGGATAAAACCTTTTAGGTACATCAGGGAGTGAAGGAAGACTAAGGGAGGGATAGTGAGGCTTAATAAAGGGGGGGGTGGGCAGAGGGTGACTGTGGAAAGGCAGAGATACTAAACAAATATTTTTGCTCAGTATTTACAAACGAAGAGGGGGAGGTACCTAAAACAAACAATAGAAACACTCTGGACACAGAAGTTGATACCAGCCCATTTACAGAAGAAAGGGTCTTGAAAGAACTCTTAAAACTGAAGGTGGACAAAGCCATGGGGCCTGATGGGATTCATCCCAGAATTCTAAAAGAACTAAGGGTAGAACTAGTGACACCACTGACTACCCTCTTTAACAAATCATGGGAGGATGGGATGGTACCTGAGGGACTGGAGGAGGGCATGTGATTCCCCTTCACAAAAGTGGGAGCAGGGCAGAGCGGAAACTACAGACCAGTTAGTTTAACCTCAGTGATAGGGAAAATGATGGAATCACTTCTGAAGGAAAGAATTGTTGAGTACCTAGAGGCCAGAGGGGCACAGGACCCAAGGCAGCATGGATTCACAGTGGGAAGGTCATGCCTGACAAATCTAATAGATTTCTTTGACTGGGTGACCAAAGTAGTAGATCAGGGAGGGGCTGTGGACATGGCCTACCTAGACTTTAGCAAGGAATTTGACTCAGTCCCACACAAAAGATTAATATACAAGTTAGCCAGCCTGGGAGTGGGTCCCAAGATGATAGCCTGGGTAAAGAATTGGCTGGAGAATAGGACACCGAGGGTAATAGTAAATGGAGTCACTCTGAAGAAAGAGGGTTACTAGTGGGGTGCCACGAGAGTTGGTATTAGGACCGGTCCTCTTCAATGTCTTTAGCTGACATTGCAGACGGACTGGAAGGAAAAGTATGTCTCTTTGCAGATGACACAAAGATCTGCAACAGAGTTGATGCACAAGGTGGGGTGGAAAGGATGAGAAGGGACTTGGCAAGGTTAGAGGAATGGTCAAATGTATGGCAGCTTAGATTTAATGCTAAGAAGTGCAAGGTAATGCACCTGGGAAACAAAAACCCAGGGGAAGAGTACACAATGGGGGGTGAGATACTAACAACAACAAAAATGGAAAGGGACCTGGGGGTAGTAATATCAGATTACTTAAAGGTGGGTAAGCAATGTGAGAGGGCAGTAAGGAGGGCTGGGGGGATACTGGGATGCATAGGGAGAGGCATCACCAGTAGAAAACAGGAAGTTGTCATCCCTCTGTACAGACAGCTGGTGAGACCCCATCTGGAGTACTGTGTGCAGTTCTGGAGACCCAATCTCCTGAAGGACATAGACAAGATGGAAGCTGTCCAGAGGAGGGCAACTAAAATGGTGCAGGGTCTGCACCAGAAGACATATGAAGAGAGACTAAAGGAGCTTAATATGTATAGCCTCGAGGAAAGGAGGGAGGGGCATGATAGAAACTTTCAAGTACCTCAAGGGAATCAACAAAGTCCAAGAGGGTAGCATCTTTCAAAAAAAGAGGTGTGCAAGAACAAGGGGGCACAATTTGAAGATGGGGGCTGCTCAGAGGTAATGTAAGGAAGTATTTTTTCACAGAGAGGGTTGTGGATGCATGGAACGGCCTTCCGGAGGAGGTTGTGGAGTCAAAAACAGTGACTGAATTCAAGCATGCATGGGACAGTCATAAGGCAATTCTAGGGGGTGGGGGTAGAAAGAAGTAGGCTGCTGGTTAACTAGGATCTGCAGCTTATCCATTAGGTAGGGAAATGGGCAGACTGGGTGGGCCAAGTGGTTCTTATCTGCCGTCAAATTCTGTTTCTATGATATTCCTTAATATTTTCTCCCCATAATCACTATATAGGGGGCATAGTATGACCCTATGTACTACTAAAGTATCTTGTCCATACCCACATTTACATAGTACATCTGTTCTTAAGTTAGCATTTTTATATTGAATCATGTTCCACTGACTGGAGAAATGTTCAAATTTAAAACATGTATATGTCTAAGACTGTTTTTTTTTTTTAATAAATGTAGATGTTTCTCCATTCTATCTTCTCTTTTGTTATTTTTTAACCAATTTCATACTTTGTATTGTCTACATGTAAGTCCAGCTGTACAAAGGCATCTCTTACTCTAATTTTAACTTCAATATGTAAATATTCTAGCGGCTATCTGCAATGCAAGCCATACGGTTTGATGTACTTCTCCACTATCAATATATTAGGGGAATATAATTTTCCTATTTATGTATGCTGTTGCTTCCTGCAAGCACAATCTCAGGTATTTATGGTTTTCCATGCCAGATAATTTAAGCCAGTATAGTACTGATCTTTGTACGATTTGACATTCTATGGGAGCCTGCCGTAATTCTGCCCTAACCATTGCTGATGGAGCACTGGTTGAAAATCCCAGAATTTTCTTATAATATTTATTAAGGCATGGTTCGATTTCCCTTGTAGCCTGGCTACCACATATCTCAGCTCCACATAATATCTGGGTTTTTTTGGCATTTATTAAATCTATATTGCCCTTTACAGATTTCCCCCCAATATTTATAAGAGGATGTGTTCAAATGACTTACTACTGCTTTACTGCATCAGTACAGAGACTGCTCCTTCAATCCATTTTCTCCAAGCAGACATTTGATTATATGTAACTTTCAGTTTCCCTGGTTCTAATAATAGACCTCGACCTTTACTGTATGCAGCAACCTTACCAGTATAACCACATACCAAGCTGCATTTCATACAACTGCATGCCACACTTGCTGTTGCAGGAATTGTTGATGGAACAAACTATCAGTTAAGGCTCCAGGCAGGTAAGGAGCATTCCAAACACCAAAATACTTTCGTTACAAACAAACAGCAAACCATACTTACGTAACATAAGCCTGAATAAAGGAGTGTTTTTTTTTTAACCTCTTTTTGAAAATGTCACGAACAAGAATCACAGACATCATGAATGTACCAAGGTCAACAAGGCAGGGGTAGCTACCTTACAGGAACTAACACCTGCTGACTTCAGCCTTGAAGGCATCAGCCTTAAAAGCCCTTGTCCTGTGGACTTTAAGGCCCTGGTAGAGGAGTCAGGGATCATGGAGGTTGGAGCCCTATTGACTTGTCCACCCCAGACAGATCAGTGGGTTCACACTCAGAGCTGTGCAATACACAACTCTCTGCACATTGCAACAGGGTGTACACGCCGGTTGTAAATTGCTCTCCAGACATGGGACAGGAGGTCTCTGCTTCCGTTTTCCTAACCCCATCCACACCTCACTAACATAACAGGTGCATGCATTGCGGTTCCACTAGATCAAAGAACCAGCACAAAACAACTTACTAGAAGCCATTTTCAGAGACTCAGGGTTTTTTTTTGTTTTTTAAACCAGAAGAGAGACACTAAGCTGAACGCTTGTTTACAGGTGTGACCTGGGAGCACAAGGAAGTTAAATGACTTTCTCAGGGTCACACAGTGTGCAAGTAGGGGCTGTGGGATTCAAATCCAGGTCTCCAGGTTTACAGCTCAGAGCGTTAAGCCACTGTGCTATACTGCCTCCCCTTGCTTGTATAACTGTACTTTCAGGTCCCACTGGCTTCACTTGTTCTTAAGAAAGGCATGTCAGTCTCTGCCCAACCTGGCAGGTGTAACCACAAGTAACTGTGTATTGGGATAACAAAAGATGCACAGGTGTGAGCTAGCAGGACCCTGAGCACATCACTCCAAGAAGGGGTTGGCTATGTTTTTTTATATAATTGGGGCTCCTGTAACAAACTGCACTTTATGTGATGAAAATGTACTGCAGTCAGTGGTAGCAGCACTGGAACACTATGATGTAGGAAATCTCATCAGAGTTGCAAGCCATGACAGACAAAACATTGCGTAGCAGTGCTTAGTTGTTTGTTTAATCTTGGGTGTCTGGCATCTTTGAACACAGCAAATGACAATCGGTGCTTTATCCCCAGATCCCAGTGGAGGTTGGAGCCCTTCCTGACAGGAAGCAGGAATGGGATCTGGCTCACCTTAGCTGTATTTCTGTGCTTTAACTAGTAATAAGGGTGGCCACCTTTTTCTGAGCTATTAATGGGAACAGGTTTTGCACCCAACATCGGTACCAGTCCAGTTTATAGTGGCAGAGAACTGGTTTTCATTTTCTGAAGAGGCACATCCTAGTAATGTCAAAATCTCTGTCCATGTCAGTACCAGATGATTGCAGTCTTACAGAAAGATTTTTGATACAAGATTCCAGCCATTTTACATTTCCCAAGACAGGACCAACCCCTACATCTTCCTTTGCCATTTCAGGCAGTTTTTGTTGTTCAGTGTGCTCCTGTCTGGGAACTATTTTGTGGATTGAAGGTTAAATATCCACAAAGTCATTCTTGTTAGTTAAAAAAAATTCAGTCTCTTTGCAAGTGGGCCACCCAGATGAACGGTTACCACTGATGCTGCTGGTTTGACATGGAGTCAGGGATGTACAAGGCAAGAGATCTCCCTGCTTGCTCTCAAACCTTGCTGCTCCAGGAACCAGACCCAGTCAGAGTCTGTCCTTACTCCTACACTGAGATAGATTGACCCCTTCTGGTTGTGATCTAACCCAGTGAACTACATGACAAGAGTATTCATTCACTGCCCCCATACCCAAATTCCAGTTTACTTGATACCAGAACTGGTCGGTCTTCATCCATACTCTACATTGAGGGGGATCGGGTTATCCAAACAGCTGGCAATTGAACTTAGGGATCCATCAGAGTTCTCTCTCACTGCCACTCCCCCAACCCCTCTTGTCATTTGCACTGCAACCGGACAGTTCTGGGACCTCAGTTGGCCCCCAATACAAATTGATTTGCCCCATATGTTGATATTCTGAACCAGTTTCCATCCCTATGGTGTGACTATCTCTACCATAGTCAGCATGCTGTGATTATTATTGTGCTCCTGGAACTGGGACTTTATGCTTTCTACATGTGTCTCTGAGCCATGTTTCAGCTTTATAACTGGAATGACACCCCTGACATCTTGGGGGGTAGTTTTGCACATAATCCCCTGACCGTAGGGACTGATGGCCTTTAGACCACAAGGCAAACCCAGGCCCACCTGATCAGGTACAGGAGTGCCTGATAGGGCCGGCCTGGCCACTACCAAAGGGAGGGACCTGCTGCCCATAAAAAAAGCTGTTTCAGAGAGGATTTTGTCCTCTTTAGACCAGCACACCAGCATCACTGCCACTTTAACCTTGGTCCCTGCTTTGTGGCAGTCACCTCTCACATATCAGTCCCACGCAGAGTTGAATTTAGCTCCTAATCATCCTTCTTTCTTTCTCTAAATGACTGCTGGGTTCTTCCTTCTTTCCTCACAATAGCATTACAGCAAACTGGGGGCAGCCTCCCCACCCTGTCCCTGGGCCTACATAGCCCCAACTGGAGGCCTTTCCTCAGGCCTATGAGTTACACCTCACTCCTTCTGCATGACAGTTTGACTCTCCAACAACAATTCCCCTCACGCTAGTTGGTACTTTGAAAACCCTTGTGCTGCCCAAGCCCCGCCTCTTAGGCAAGCTTGGTAGCATGCGCACTCCCGATGCCAACAGGGCACCAGAATTAATACCCCCCAAATTCATCACAGGGGTTACATAGGTTTCTATCATATCTCTCCTCTCCTCCGTATATATAGTGAGGTCTCCCAGTCTCTCCTCATATGAATTTTGGTGTAGGCCCTGCACCACCTTTGTTGCCCTTCTTTGAACTGCTATTGTCTATGTCCTTATGGAGATATGACCTCCAGAACTGGGCACAGTACTCCAAATGTGGCCTCACCAATGATGTGTACAGTGGCATCACCACCTCCTTTTGTCAGCGGGTGATGCCTCTACCTATGTACCCCAGCATCCCACTGGCTCTCCCCACAGCCTTGGCACATTGTTTACCCACCTTTAGGTCATCAGATATGATTACCCTAAATCCCTTTCCTGCTTGGTGACTGTCAGTATCCCCCCTCCATCATGTAATCCTCCCCTAGGTTCTTGTACCCCAAATGCATGATTTTGCACTTTTTCGCATTGAATCTTAGCTGCCACACTCTAGACCATTCCTCCAGTTTACCCAGGTCCCTTCTTATTTTTTCTACCCCTCCCAGAGTGTCCACTCTGTTGCAGATCTTAGAGTCATCTGCAAAGAGGCACACCTTTCCTCCAGCCTGTCTGCAATGTCACTTATGGAAACACTAAACAGGACTGGCCCCAGAATTGATCCATGTGGCACCCCACTGGCCACACTCCTTTCCTCAGATTAATAAGACTCAATAATAAGATCTTTCCTCAGATAAGACTCTGACGACTCAAAATCTGTTAAACAGCAGAATGTTTACTATCTTCGGTCATATGATACAGCCAGTCAGAATTTGTATTTTGCATTTGTAAATCCCTGGACATGTAAATGTATGCTTCAGCTTGTACTAACTACTTCTGAAAATTAATAGATTTTAAATATTAAAAAAACTCAAACTCTGACGCGTACCACTATGACTTTTAAGAGCTGTAATTCCCCTTATGGAGTGCTCTTTTCAGTGTAGGGGCGTGGTCTCGTTTGCTTAGAAACTCCATTCCTTTTGAGAGCACTGAAAAGAAAAAATTACTCACCTTAGTAATTGCTTTTCTTCTCATGGAGTCTTGCTATATTATAACAATAGCAGTCAGCCACTGCAGCTGAACTGCCCTGGAGAGGAAGGAGTTAACTCCAGAGGATCTGGAGTTCTACAGCGCGAGGGCGTTGTGCCCAAAGCTCTATCTGGCAGTTTCAAATGAAACTGTCAGATCTTTACGAAGCTAACATTAAACAACAGAAAGTCTGTGTGGAAAAACTCTACACTAGCCCATGGCTACCTACTAGTAGTAATAACAACAATATAAACAACAAAAGAACACCAAGAGCCATAATAACAAAAAAATGATGGTATTATGGTTCGTTTTACCACCCCTGACAAGCACATTATGAACCCCCCTTCCCCAAGACTCAAGTCCAGGAAGGGGGCAATATATATAAATAACCTAAATGAAACAATCTAGATCCCTAACCCTAAGGAAAAAAGGGTAAGGGGAATAACTACAATGGCATGACACAGTGCTTGCACCAATTCGCCACCCCTACCCAAGTAGAAGTTCTGAGAGGGGCAGGAGGGAGGGTGGTTATAATATAGCAAGACTCCATGAGAAGAAAAGCAATTACTAAGGTGAGTAATTTTTTCTTCAAACACCATGAAGTCTTGCTATATTATAACAATAACAGATTACACAGCAGTACCTCCATGGAGGAGGGTCAGAACCTACTTAGGAAATAGGCTCTGAAGCACAGCTGTGCAGACCGGGCATCTCTCCTGGACTGGACATCCAGGGAATAATGCTTGGTAAAAGTGTGAACTGTCTTCAGGTAGCAGCTTGACAAATCTCCAGAATGGGAATGTCTCTAGCAGCCGCAGAGGCGCAGCTTACCCTGGTGGAGTGGGCCCTCAATCCTGAGGGGGTACTCTACCCTAGCTTTTAGTAACAGAATTGGATACAAGAGACAATCCACCTTGCAATTGTTCTCTTAGTGGCAGGTTTCCTTTGCCAACCTCGCCATAAGTAAGAAAGAGTTGGAGGATTCGAACCTATGACCTCTGTGCGCTCTAAATAGTAGCTTAAGGCTCTTTTGACATCCAAGCTGTGCAGTCTCCTCTCACCTGAGGAAGAATGCTCAGTGAAAATACTGGGAGAGATAGATTGATTCAGGTGGAAATCTGAAACCACCTTAGGCAAAAACTTTCTATTAGTCCTAAGGACTACCTTATCTCTGTGGAAAGAGATAAAATCTTCTTCCACTGACAGGGCCTGTAATTCACTTATGCATCTGGCAGAGGTGATAGCTACTAGGAAAACGGTTTTCCAAGTTAAATACTTGAGCTCTGCTGAAGACAGAGGCTCAAAGGGAGGTTGCATTAACTGAGCAATGCAAACATTCAGGTCCCAGGCAGGGGCTGGTTCCCGAAAAGGAGGGTTAGTATGAAGTAACCCTTTAAAAAACTTGGAGAACACAGGGTGAGAAGAAAGGGAGGCAGGCTTCCCTGCTGACACAAAAGCAGAGACAGCTGCCAGATGAACCTTCAGGGTAGCTGGCCTAAGGCCTAGGGAATTCAGATGGACCAAATAGTCCAGTAAAATGTGAAGATCAGCAGATTCTGGAATAATCTGCCTCTCAGAGCACCAGATGGAAAACCTCTTCACTTAGAATTATAAGTGGCCCTAGTGGAAGGCTTCCTTGAAGCCTTTAAAATATCCATGACACCTTGAGAAGGTGTAAATCAGCAAATTCTAGCTCCTCAAGAGCCAAGCCTTGAGGTGGAGGATTTGAGGTCTGGATACCACACTCTCCCTGTGCACAGGCCAGTAGAGTCGTGGACTCTGGGCAGGCTCAGGGCAGGGTGGACTGTCAGGACAGAAGCAGAGGGTACCAGGGCTGTCTGGCCCAATCTGGGGCAATCAGAATCACTCTGCAAGGTTGAGATCTGATTTTACTAGCACCCTGAAAAGAAGAGGAAAGGGGGGAAAGCATAAAGGAACTTCCCTTTCCAGTCCAACAGAAAGGTGTCCAGAGGACTGAGCCCAGTACTGAGGCCTGCAACAAAAAGAGGAAGTTGGTGGTTGTCTGGGGCTGCGAAAGATCTGAGGTGCCCCATCTGGCAAAGACAGACCCCAGCACCTGTGGATTCAGAGCCCATTCGTGATGGCCCTGAGAAATTCTGCTGAGGCGTCGCCAGGCATTGTCCTTCCTGGGAGATGAACCGCTATCAGGGAGGTGTTCAGGGAGTAAGCCAGAGACCACAACTTCATTGCTTGATTGTACAAGGCTGAAGACGAGTGCCCCTGCTTGTTGATGTACCACATTGTGGTGGTGTTGTCTGTCCTGACTTGAACCACTTTGTTCTGGACAGAATCTGAAAACACCCAAAGAGCTAAAAGACAGCTCTGAGTTCCAAAGATTGATGTGGAGCAGAGATTCCTGAGGAGACCACACCCCTGGTGTGCAAGGTCGCCCAGGTGAGCCCCACCCCTAACAGGGAGGCATCCATGGTGAGGTGAGGGTAGGAAATGGGAATGAAGGAACCCCTGTCTTAGATTGCTCTGGACCCACCACCAGTGGAGGGCCAGGATCAGAGTTTGAGTCACTGGGACCAATTTGGTAAGGGGGTCCTTCCTTTGAGACCAATAGGCCCTCAAATGGAACTGAATGTCCCTCATCTGGAATCTTGCTCCCTGCACGACAGCTGTGGAAGCAGCCATGTGCCCGAGGAGTTGCAGAAAATGCCTTGCTGGTCGAGAGACTCGCAGGGTAAAGGAAGATGCCAGGGCGATGAGTCTGTCCACCCTTTCCGAGAGAAGAAAAGCACTGGCTAACCTTGTGTTCAGTTCTGCACCTATGAAAGTTAGGACCTGAACTGGTTCCAGAACTGACTTTGGTAAATTTAGCAGGAATCCCAGGGAAGTGAGAAGCTGCTGGGTGACTTGCAAGTGGGATTTTACCTGATCTGGAGACTGACCCACGATGAGCCAGTCATCCAGGTAGGGAAACACAGCAACCCCTTGCCTTCTTAAGTGAGCCACTACCACAGCGAGACATTTCATGAATACCCTTGGCGCAGAGGTAAGGCCGAAGGGCATTGCCCTGAACTGGTAGTGGCCTGAGGGCAGTTCGAACCTGAGGTACTTTCGGTGAGAAGGCCTGATCAGAACATGAAAATAGGCATCCTTGAGGTCCAGGGAAGCTAGCCAGTCCCTTGGCCTTAGGGAAGGCAATATCATTGCCAGAATCAACATTTTGAACTTTGGTTTCAAAAGATGCTTGTTCAGGTATCTTAAATCTAGAATGGGCCGCCATTCTCCTGTCTTTTTTGGGGTAAGAAAGTATCTTGAATAAAGCCCTTGCCCTGATGGCAAGGAGGAACCCTTTCCACTGCTTTGCAGTCAGAAGAAAGAAACCTCTGCTTCCAAAGCAAGGGCTTCTGAAGGATTTGCAGGTGGAAAATGTCTGGCTCTCATCTTTGGAAAGTGTTTGAAGCTGAGAACCAGACCCTGGCCTAATACCTCCAGAACCCATCTGTCCGTAGTTAGGGACAGCCAGTTTCAACTGAAATAGGCCAACCTGCCCCACTGGTACAGGAGAATCGGCCCTGGGCACCCATCAGGGTGCCTGCTTAACAACAGCCTTAGGCTGAGGGAGGGACAGTCTACTTGTGCCTCGTCTACCCCTGCCTCTGAAGAAACCCCTCTGCGAGACAGCAGAGGAGGCTTGAAATTGGTAAAAGGGCCTGGAAAAGGGCCTGCCCCTACCTCTGGGAGCATGTCTTTGTGGCATGGCATGCCTCTCCTTAGCCTGGGCACTTTTGTAGGTAGTTCTGTATTCATCCATCTTTTTCATATAGTTTTCTGTTTGTTCCCCAAACAGAGAATTTCCCACTACAGGAAAATCCATAGCCTTTGACTGGGTATCTTGGGACAGATTAGTGCATCTGAGCCATGCCAACCCACGGAAAGCTACAGAAGTGGCCATGACCCTAGAGGAAACATCATTAACATCAACAGCAGTATGAAATTGAACTTTAGAGGCTTCAATGCCATCAGCAGCCACCTGTTCCAACTCACTAGCCAGCTGGCCATGGACCTGCTTATTAACTGCAATCTATGTCCCACCTAGATTTCTGATATCTAGCCACATAAGCCATATAATTTGCCTGCCTGAGTCCCAAAGAAGCTGCCATATACTGTTTTTTGCCATGGCATCAATCTTCCTGGAATCCTTATCAGGAGGATGAGGCCAGAGGAATATTAGCCTTGTCACAGGCTGCAGCTTGTACCACACCTACATGACTACACTGCTCAGTAAGGAAGTCTGTATCCGAGCCTGACAAAGTATACCTTCTGTCCATTTTTTATCTACAGGAGGGACAGAATGAGGATTTTTAAAATCTTTGTTGTTTGCTTCCTAAATGACTTATGCAAAGGAATAGACAACCTCCTAGACTCTGGTATATCCATCATTTCCACATAATCAGGCTCCTCTTGCTCATCCACAGCCTCCTCTAAAGGAAGCTGGAGGTTTCTGCAACCTTTTGTAAAAAATAAAGAAAGAAGGGACTCAGACAGAATAGGAGGAGATTCTAAAGGTCTGTCTGGAGAAATGTCCGGTTCAATGAGGCACGTCCAGACCCTCCCAGCCACACATATATTGATCAAATTCCTCCTCCCCCTCCTGTGGGTCATAAAAATCCTCAACTTCAAAATCCTGAACCACTGGGACTGAATGAACCAACCTTTTACCAACTGTTGGTGGTTCTACAGGTCCCTGAGACAGTGACTGGGCAATCTGAATGGCTTTAGCTATCTCTGCAGCAGTTGGAGACACAATTTTGGGCTCCAGACCTACTGATTTCCTTGTCTTTTTAATTGGGACTGGTTCCTCTGAACCAGCCTTCCTTTGGCCCGAGGAAGTCTCGCCCTGGTCAGAGGGCACTCCCTCTGGTCCAGTGGGTGCTGGACTGGGCTGGCCATCTGGGTCAGCGGACTTTTTGGCCTCTCGTTCCCTGAGCCGGCCCAATCTCTTCTCCAGGGTGGCTGCAGGGAAATTTTTACACACCTGGCAGTCTGACAGGAGGTGGTCAGCCCCCAGACAATAGACACAAGTGGTGTGTGGGTCAGCCTTGGCAAAGGCCTCCCCACAGACATCACAGTGTTGAAACCCAGTGGGCCCGGATTTTCTTTTGGGTTTCTCAGACATAATGCCAGCCTAACCAAAACTTGCCCTTTTGATGGCAGTGCCAGGCAAGACACCCTTATCGGTTCCTAACCGTGTCACGGGTATTTGAAAAAACCGTAATAATTCAGGTTTTTTTAGAACCGATAAGAACCGGGAACCGCACTCTAAAACCCAACCGAACACTTTGAAATACAGAAATAAACCAACCGATCGGTTCAAAACCGAACCGATAATTAATTTTCCACACAGACTTAAATTTTAGTACTTACGGTTACCAGATAGAGCTTTAAAACCGAAATGCGGTAAAATTAATAACTTTTGCCGGTTCAAATGAACGGAAAAATACTCGCTTGAACCGAGAATGAACCGAGCTGAAGGAGCTGATCTCCGGAGCGACTGTTCAGTGAAGCGGAGTAAAGAATCTGACAGTTTCATTTGAAACTGCCAGATAGAGCTTTGGGCACAGTGCCCTCGCGCTGTAGAACTCCAGATCCTCTGGAGTTAACTCCTTCCTCTCCGGGGCAGTTCAGCTGCAGTGGCTGACTGCTATTGTTATAATATAGCAAGACTTCATGGTGTTTGAATGTTCAGACTGACTTACATTTTGTTTGCTATTTATTACAGTATATGAAAATTATTTCTGAAGGTGTGGCACGCCTCACTGCTTTCAGCTCCTGGTAATCTGTGTCAAGGAATACCTTTCCAAACTCAGGACATGAAGGGTCTGTTTTCTTTTTCTTCTACAAACCACATGGGGTACAGCACTTACAGAACCAGTGCCCCACTGCAGGTTCAATGTACAACAAAGCTGGTTCAGCTTATGCCAAATGATGCTCAGTTTCAGCAACTCTAGTTAAAAAGCAGAGCCCCTACCAGGTGATATATATGTATATATATACACACACACACACACACACACACACACACACACACACACACACAGTATATTCATTAAAAAAAACTCCATTAATGCATCAGTTAGGGTTGATATTACAGCAACAAAAGTCAGGAAATTCATTGTTAGGGTTCCCAGCCATACCACCCCCACTGCAGCCACCCAATCCTCCACAAACCAACAGGCGTCAGGGTGTGCCTTGAGGTTATCAGACCTAACTCCCACCCCATTCCATGTGTAAGGAAGCTCAGATGGTGTAGTATAGTAGAATGGGGTGAGAGTTAGGCCTGGCAACCCCAAGGTACACCCCGACACCTGTTGGTATGTGGAAGGTGGGAGGGCTGCAGTGGGGTGGTAGGGTTGGGAACCCTAACACTGAATTTCCTGACTTACATTGTTATAATATCAACCCTAACTTATGCATCAATGTAGCATTTTGCAATACATTTTCTTACTTTCTGAGACAGTGTAATAGAATCCTTATTTTTACTGTGGGAGAACCCTTCACTCCAATCCCTCCATAGTTGCACGTATATATGTATGCAGGTGTGGCAAACAACAGTGACCAAATTATCAGCATGGCCATGTTATTACCCCCACCTCATGTATCCCGGCACAGATAAATTGTGACATGGAAGACAAAATGTGATTATGAGCAACTGCAATGCCATTCTGCATCACAGGTGTGAAAACACATTTTGTGCAGGATATGAAAAATGAGTTGGTATGGAAAAATAACTATGTTGCAAATTTGGTGGCAAAATATTAAAAAGTACCAAAGTTATGTGAGTGCATAGAAAGAATTCAATGGGCACATGTGGCTAGGGCACTTTTAAGATTATTTTCAAGATGGCCTTTTTGGGATCCCTCCGAATGAACAGTGGTGCTGTCATTTCATTATTCAGTCTTGAAATGTGACTTTGCGCAGTGAGCATGCCACAGATACGAAACACATCTTGAGCAGGATGTGAAAAATATCAGTTGTACTGTTCATGAGGCGGTGTGAAAAAATGGCAATGTTGAAAATTTGGAGTGAGAGTACACGAAATTGCCAAAGTTACGAGGGTGCATAGAAAAATTTCAATGACCGCATGTAACTCGGGTGTTTTTTGGTATTCTTGCACCAAATGTTTAACATGGGCTTTTTGGGACCCCACCTCATGAATACTGGCACTGTCATGTCATTTCATTACAGTACTGAGTCTCAAAAGGTGATTCTGTGCAGTGATGGTAAAATCAACTTTCGGGACTTAGTAATGAAATGACAGTGCCAGTGTTCATGAGGTGGGTTCCCAAAATGCCCATGTTGAAAATTTGGTGAGAAAATCCTCAAAAATGACTTCTATATCCACATTCAAATTATTTGTTTATATCGGAGTCATACAAAGTAGGATCTTAGTTCATATCTCATCATACGAACTATGATCCTACTTCATATGACTCCGATATGAACAAAAAATTGAAATGTTAAATAACACAAATTTTAAGGGCATTTTCCAAGCAGTAAAGTGCAGAATGCACCTGGGGGTCCCACTGAGCAAGCTACACACGTTGGTTCATCCCCAGAATATCATTTTGGGAAATTTCCAAATTTGAATTTCAGGCAAAACTGTAAACATGGTGGCAAGCATACAAAGTAGGAATTTTTCCATACAAACCAGGATTCCTACTTTATTTCATACAGCTATATTGTAGTGCTTACTGGGCATGCTCAAAAAAAAATTCTCTCTTTTTTTTTTTTTTTTTTTAAGTGCAATAACTTAAAAACATTTTTTTTCACCACACTAGTAAAAGGCACATCCACGAGGCAGTCCCTTTCTGCCCTGAAAATTTCAGATCAAAAAACCAAAGCAGTAGGCAAGCCTGAAGAAAAATCCCAGCAAAGTCAATGAGTGAAAACATGTCTTTTTTCCACCTCTCCATAACTCAGAAACCACAGAGATCTACCCACAGGATGGTGCATCCCAAATTTTGTGCAAATCAGTTGAACGGCTGGAAAGTTATTAAAGTGCAAAATGTTGAGTTCTTTCCACAATTTGAGTCTACTTTAATACTTTCTTTCATGTCTGAAATAATAAAAGGAGGACTCCTTTTAATACGGTGTGGACCAGGTCATCAGTATTTTCGGCTGTTTTTGTCCATCAGTTGTTTATATGTCACTTCTGTTGTGACTAAAATTAACTATTATGCAGCAGGCAGTGCTCTCTGACCTTACAGAACAACAATTGTTCAAAAATGGCTGCAAATACTGATGAAAACCTGATCCGAGCCATATTAAAAAAGAGCTCCTTTTATTATTTCAGATGTGAAAAAAAAGTACTAAATAGACTCAAATTATGGAAAGAAGGGTATCATACAAGTCAGGAAGTAAGTGGCAATCTAAAATAGCATAAAAAAGTATAGGTCAAAATTTTCACCAGATTGTTGCACTGCTGCTTTAACATTGAAGTGTCTACTCATCCATAACTATTGGGGTGTGACTTACACCCCTAGACATATACACATATATAAATATATTAAAGTGGTGCGGTCGCGTCACTATAGTTAGGGTTCAGTTGTCACTTCAATGTTAAACTCAAAATTTTGTGTGTTAATAACTTTGGACCCGTTCAGCAGATTTGCCTGAAATTTGATATGCGCAGTGGGGCATGGTAGATCTTTTGATCTGCCAAATTGCGTTTTGGTCAGACTTACAGTCTTTGCATACGAAAATGCTGAAAAATGCAAAATTATCCATTTTTGGAGGCAGCTTTTGGGATTTTGGACATGGCCCTGCATGGCCATTGTGTGGTGTGCCGTTCTGCAAGATAGCTCATTTGAAAGAGCTTTGGTGGCCAAACATGCCGCTTTCATTTGGTGAAAAAATATTAAGGCATTCAAAGGTTATGCCACTTTTAAGTTCCCATTATAAGTCAATGGGAATGTTTATATGTATGTTTTGTGAACAAAGAATGGGGTTCTGGCCATCTTGTCCTACCTGGCGATCAAAGAATTTGCAGCCTCATAGTTCAAGAATCTTTGTCCCTGAGACTTTTAAAAATTCTTTGATCGTGAGGTCCGCCATCTTGTTTTTAAATTTCCAATCGGAAAAACACAAGTATCTCGGCTCAGGGGTCACTTCTGAAGTAAAACTTGGATAGGTTTCACTCAGAGGACTCCGATCTATTGAGCCATGCCTTTGGTTTAAGCCAAATTGGTAAAAAAATAGAGTTATGAGCTTTTAAAATCTTAAGTTGTGGCTCGCTAATGATCTTTGATCATGAGCCTGCAAATTCTTTGATTGCGAGATTCTTTGATCACTATCATGCATCGCGAGCAAGGGACGAGATGGCCAGATTTAAAAATCTATAATCCAATTCCCTGGTAGTCTAGTGCTGATGCAAAGAGGCACTCAGAAATAATTTCTCAGCACCTCTTTGCATTAGTGCTGCTAATACACACAGTTGGCAGCTGGTCGTGAAGGTGAGTGGTGGGCTGTGCCAGTTGCTAGCTGGGGAAAGGTGGGGGGTGCTGGGTGGACTTGCATGGCAGAGTGCAGCACTCCCAAAAACAGTGAATAGCAGTGCCCCCACTAGCCTCACACCATCTGCAGATTGGGATTATTTTGTGATGAAATTTATGAACAACACTGGAGGGGGGGAGACACAGATGTAAACTGAAGGCCAGAACCAATCCATAACATTTCGAGCAGACATGATAGACTGGGAGGTCCCCTTCTGCTGACCATTTTCATATGTTCTTATGTACAATAGAGCTAATGGATAAATTTATGCTGTGATTCTTTATAGCTGTTGCAAAGAAACAACCCCAGGTGAAGGGTAGGAATATCCTTCCAGCATTCTTCCAATATGCCCAAATTAAGATCCCTCTCCCATAAGCCACGGGCCTTGAAAGAGAGATCTTGGGGCTGAGCAGTGTCAAATGGCCATCTGAACTATCACTCCATTAGGCGAAACCCAGGCATTTTAGGCTATGCGTTCTGGCCCAAACAAAGGTAAGGCATTTATGGTTTCTGCCCCAGACTCCTCCCATAAATCCTAATCTGTAGGTACTAGAACAAGTGAGATGTCAGAATCCTGGATTTATTCTAAAGGTCCTCAAAAGACCACATGCCATCCCTGGAGCACAAGTCCCCCAAGCATCGCACAATTTGCTGCTCCCATAACTTAAAACTCCCATCCATGACCTCTGGGAGGAATTCCAGTATTCCAGACATAGTGAGCAACGGTGTGTTGTCTTCCTTGGCCTTCCACCTTCAGCATCCCTCAATTCCCACTGCAAAAGTAAATTTAAACCAAGAGGTTTTGCTGTCCTGCCATTCCAACTGCCTTCAGCCCATTAAAATTCAAGTAGGCCAATAACCTCATCTCCACCCTTAGGACTTTTAATTCCACTCAGCTAGCTGCCTTCCCTACATCAACCCAATCATGTACATATCCCTGTTGGATAGCTGGGTAGTAGACCCTTAAATCTGGGAATCCTTGTATCTTTTTAACATTTCCTTAATTCTCCATAAATTACACACAGAATAAAGTATGGGTCGGGTGTGTAACAAGAAGTTTACATACACCTGAGGGGTCAGAAGATACATAAACCCCGAGAGCTAAGCTCAAGGGTTTTAGGCATAGTATCTTACGACGAGGGAGTGTGTAAATTTTGAGTTTACACACCCTGACCCATATTTTATTTTATATAATTGCTGGGTTTCCCTTTTTCACCTCAGCAATTATATAAAATAAAAATAAAGATGTTCTGGTGCAGTCACTGGCTGCAATCAGGTTTTGGGGTGAAGGGTCTGGCTTACACCCTTTTTTCCCCACAGTTAGCAGTCCAATTGTTTTGGTTTTCTCATGTATGACATCCTTGCTTTTTTAATTACTTACTGATGATTCCAAGTGGCGGTTTGTTTAGGAGAATGAGAAGGCAGCCACCAGCAGTCAAGAGCGGAGAGTTGCGGCATGCACAGAGCAAGGGAAACTGTGCGCATATTTGCCATGATAAACAGTCCTTTATTATGGCAAATTACACCAAGGATTCCCTATGGGAAAAAGGGGAAGCCAGTAATTATGACATCATAATCATTTCATCACCTCAACTGTTCTGAATGTCTCACTGAGCGCTGTGACTTCAGTCCTTTACACTGGTTTTGCATTTTAGTTTTTCAATTAGGTAACAGCATTTTAAAATTTCCAATTCTGTGTTTCACATAGAGTGACTACCCAATGCACATCAAATCAAAACAGTATGAGATGATGAAATGATTACGATGTTATAATTCATGGAGGTTTATGGAAATATTTAAAAGATTATTACTAAGACAGTAGACAGGGCCAAGTGGTAGACATCCTCTATCTTGATTTCAGCAAGGCCTTTGACTCTTAGCCCCACAAAAGGTTGATGAGGAAGTCTGTGGATCTTGGAGTTGGGGAAAAGATGGCCAGATGGGTGGAAAACTGGCTGAGGGACAGAACCCAGAGGGTGGTGGGTGGGGGAGAGTTATCTGGCACCAGAGAGGTATCCAGTGGGGTCCCACAGGGCTCCATACTGGGGCCAGTGTTGTTCAATGTCTTCATCAATAACATTGGGGATGGTATTAAAGGCAAAATGTGACTATGTGCAGTTGACACCAAGTTCTGTGGGAGAGTGGACACAGCTGAAGTGATACAGGAACTACAGAAAGATCTGGAAAAGCTGGGGAGAGGGTCCAGGATCTGGCAGCTTGGCTTCAATGCCAAGAAATGCAAAGTTATGCACATTGGAGTTAGGAATCCCAGGACAGAGTACTACCTGGGCAGAGTCTGAGTATCTGCATCAGAGGAGGAGAATGACCTGGGAGTGATGATCACTAGTGACCTGAAGCACTCCATGCAGTGCAAGAAAGCATCATCAAAGGCAAACAAGATGCTGGGATGCATAGCTAGGGGGATCAGTAGTAGGACAGAGGAGGTTATACTACCCTTGTTCAGGTCACTGATAAGACTACATCTAGAGTATGGAGTTCAGTACTGGTACCCACACCTCAAAAAGGACATTAACCTGCTGGAGAAGGTCCAGAGGAGGGCTACAAAGATGACAGCCAGTCAGCAGGACAAGGACTACAAGGAGAGGTTGAGGGCACTGAACATGTACTCCTTGGAAGATAGGGGGAGAGAGAGAGAACATGATTGGAACCTTCATGTACAGTCAAACCCACTTAAATGCATAGTCTCGGGCCAACCGCTGATTATGCGTTTAAGCGGGTTATTCATGTAACCGATTTTCTAGGTATTTTACTGTTTTTATGCTTTCTGAAGGTCGTTTTTGGTGACTGCAAATAGATGGGCATGTACTGGACTGTTCTGTGGGTTAGTGGATTATAGCTTTAGCACCTTTGCTTGTGACTATGCCCCCCCCCCAGCAGCTTTATCCCCAGGAGCAGCTTACCAGCTCACAGAAGAGCTCCCAGCCACCGCCACTTGACTAAGGAGAAATTCACCACTGAGAAGTGCTCTGTTACATTCAACTGCCTTTGTTTTTCTTTTGTTGGTCAACTTTTTCTCCCCATGCGCTTGTCAGAGCCATGAGCAGCGTCCTCCAGTGTGGTGCTTTTCCCATCCCTCTATGCTTGCGGTCAAGATTTCAACACACTGTCTTTGATTTTAACCAGCCTGCAGATTTGATTCTGCAAAATGCCCAGCTGTCTCACCACAAGAGGTTAGTGATTGCAATTGGTAAATAGCAGGGGTACCAGGTGAATAGCATTAATTACACTTGATGACCCGCAGCTAAGAGGTGTGTTAAGTGCGAATGACAGGTAATGGCTTCATGTGTGCCAGAACTGATTTTTTTTTATTCTATTAAAAGGGCTGCATCAAGTCCTTAAACTGATCACTATGTAATGAGAGACATAGGGAAAGAATCAGGGATTGAGAATGTTATGCATTTAAGTGGATTATTCTATTAACCAGTATGCAATTAAGTGGGTTCGACTGTACTTAAAAGGGATAAATAAGGTTGATAAAGAGAGTCTCTTTAAGCTGAGTGGCAACCATATCACGAGGTGACACAGTCTTAAGCTGGACAGTGGGAGGTTTAGGAAGCTGGTCAGAAAGCAATTCTTCACAGAGAGGGTGGTGGACACTTGGAATGTGCTGTTGGAAGTGGTAATCTTTGAAGACAGTAGGCAGCTTTAAGAGAGGCTGGGATAGGCATGTGGGATGGTATGGATCATGGGTAGGGAGGATGGGAGGAGTGGGGAGGGAAGGCAGGGACATTAGCTCAAGCTGTGGACCCTGCAATATGAGCATACTTCATTGACCAAATGGCCTTCTTCTGCTGGTTTCTTTGTATGTGTGTATATAAAACTGATTCCCAGAAGAAGACTGCTGCAAATGGTTGCAACGTTGGAGCAACAAAATGAAATAAGAAAAAATCAAAACAACCTGAATAAGAAGTCTGACTGTTTTTTTCTAGGACCTCTGCCCTCGCCTCCAAAAAAAAAAAATTGCCAGCAATTAGACATTCCTTGAGGCAGCTCCACCAATACATTTTTTAACATGTAATGACCATTACCAGCAGGACACAGTTTCTTTTGACTATGTCCAGTTTTTACCAAGTGCCAGGTATGGGGAAAATGGACCTGTAATGGCAAGACATGCAAAATCTGTGCCCAGTCTGGCTTTCGCTGATCAGGTTCAGACAAGAAAAAACAGGAGAAGCAACATACAAGACACCACAAGAAATCTTTAAATTGCAATCAATGTATTCCCAAGAGATTTAAAAATGTGCACATAGTATACAACTCAAGGACATATTTTAAAGCAAGATAAATAGGGTGCAAAAATACAAATAACAGAAAGAATAAAAAAAATGTACATACATAGGTAGAGTCTCCCATGGGAAGACCACACAATTTAAGACTACCCACTCCTAGGTGTTACCTCCAAAACAGGCTCCACCTGGGGACCTAGATGGTAGCTCCCATTTGCTTAAAGGGAAACAGTCATCATAAAAAGGGGCCCAAACCCGATTATGTCAGGCAAATGTTGTTTACTACTAGGCAGACATCTTCTGTGTGACTACAAATCCCAGAATCCCTGCAGCTGTTATCATAGCAGTACTGCAGCAGTGGGAGTTTTAAAACTTAAATGGGTATTTTGATTATCACTGTCCATTCGTGGCTTCTTTCTGTTTGAGGCAAAGGTATGATCTGGTTCAGCCTGGCTCCTGTATTAAGGTATCACCCAAGGTGCTGGAGGGCTATAGCTAAGTAACTAGCACAGTCAATGATGCCCCGATGGTTACACTACTTAGGGTTAGCTGGTGTGGTTGTGAAATTTCTTTCCTCAATTTGAGCCACCAGCTGACCTGCCAGTGAGGCAGCAGCATTACCACTGGTGACACTAATGACCCAGGTTCAGGAATGAACCCAGAGCATCAGCGGGACGGCCGGGGGTAGGAGGAGGAGCATCCAATGGACTGCTCTACTCCTCTCAGGTGGGTGTGATGTTGTGCCCAGCTGACCCACCAGTGAAGCAGTAGCACTACAGCTCACTGTGCTGATGACCTGGGTTAAGGAATTAACCTGGACTGCTCCTCTTCCAGGGTGGGTGCAACGTGGTACCTGGCTGACTCCTGGTGGAGGCTAGGAGAACAGTGGTGACTGCTAGACCAAGAAGGGAGGAGACAACAGACATTGTTGCACCTGCATTTAGTGCATGTATTGCTGCACTGTTGCACCTCCATGGGGGGGGATCCACATGGAAATACCCTCTGGAGCAGCGTAGTATGAAGCTGGGGAACCACACAATACTCATGCAAAAGAGGCCCACAGTGTATCTCAGCTGGGAAGTCAGGTGGACCTCAGGCTCTCCCCTTGGGGAACCCCACTGCACAGAGGAAGCTGCAGGCCTCCTGGACTGGACAGCTAGGAAGGATGTCAAGTGGGAGGTATGTGGCAGCCAAGTAAGCCCACGGCACATGTGGGACCCTGTGCGAGATAAACAATACACAGCTGAAACAGCAGGACAATCAACAAAACAGTATAATGGATGTTACTACTATTAGCCAGCTGACAATGAAACAGTATTACCTCTAACCCTTGAAAAACATGACCGGTATAATTTATTACAATAAATCTTAGACTTTTAGTGATCTGAACACCCACTTCCATATTTTCATGTATGCTGTCATTTACAAACTGGGTGTGTCAAAGATGCAAGCATGCATCACTGAAGCTAAACACTCCCCCACCCTGCTGGCATCTCTGCAAAACTGCTTGCTGGATTGTGCTCCAAACCCCCCTCCATTCATGGCCAGTCGCTTTACAGTGGCGAGGGCACTGTATCACACACTGCTACAGATGTTACCATTTTATATGCAAACAATAAGCCACACCAAGGTGTGCATTATTAGAGATGTAAAGGAAAGCTGTCGTAAACTCTTGTGCCAATCACTAGGGCTGCAGAATTGCCTGATTTGCACAACCTTTACGTTTTTTTAAATTTTGCAGCTAACACATGGTATGCAAATATAATCCTTTCTTGCCTTGATGTGGGTCGCTAGTGCTGTCCTGGAAGTGCCAGTCTGACAGTGCTGCTGCACCGGAAGACCGAGCTTGACCTTGTGGGCTTGTTGGTGAGCTTGGCTATTCTCCTGTTGTGTGCGGAACACTGTTTTGTGACAATCGTGGCATGTTTTCATGAAGCAAAAAAGAAACATTGCACTTGGTAGTATCCTTTAAGCTCTACCTTTAGAAACAAACCCCATTGAAAACGGAGCAGTCTAACCTATTTAATTACATTACTGAAATTTGCAGGTCTGAGTTCAGGCATGCACCATAAAACTATACAAGTTACACATACACAACCAGTGTCACAGTTATTCACAATGAAAGAACTTTACGATGAGGGTAGTCACTAAGCTGAACTCTGTATAGAGTTTAAAATATAGCACTCTCTAGTATTGTGAACTGATTATAAAGCAGTGTTTGCTGTGAATCTATGGTTCCAGCCACACCACTGTCACATGAGACAGGATGCACTGTAGGAACAAGGAATGCAAGAAACTGAGTGGAGTTGGAGATCCCCAGGGGTCATAAAACTGCCGTAAAGCTAGCAGGCTAATTTAGGAAAAACTCCTAATAGCAGACACAGGGAAGGACAGACTAGGATTTCACACTCAAATCAAAACACTGCATAACATATGTTTCTACAAATTCTTGGTGTACTACTCCTTGAATGCATGGTTAGGTGACATCTCTCTGCCGGTGAAATAGCTGGATTTTTATAAACAGCTAATAAAATAAAAAATAACAGACAGGAAAGTGCTTACAATTCTGAAATGTAGTCAGCTGTAAATTTTTATTTCTGAAGCATTTTTCCTTTTTTCTTTTGCTCACTGTAAAGTTTTCTGTCTAACAGTATTATGCATCAGCGCAATTTATTTATTGAATTTTGTTGACCCGGTAAGCCCACTGGGCCTAGAAATCCCTTTTTCAGGGTGACCTCACTAACAGTGACATCACAGGTGACTGGCCTGGCAGCTAATGAGTGGCTCTTCCTGAGCAGCTGTGATGTCACAGTGAAGTGTCCAGTTCTGGAGACCCCATCTCCACAAGGACATAGACAGGATGGAGGCAGTCCAGAGGAGGGCAAATAAAATGGTGCAGGGTCTGCAAGAGAAGCCGTATGAGGAGAGACTAAAGGAGCTTAATACGTATACCCTTGAGGAAAGAAGGAAGGGGGGGGGACATGATAGAAACTTTTAAGTACCTCAGTGGAATCAACAAAGTCCAAGAGGGTAGAATCTTTCAGAAAAAGAGCCGTGCAAGAACAAGGGGACACAATTTAAAGATGGGGGGAGCGGTTCAGGGGCAATGTGAGGAAGTATTATTTCACAGAGATGGTAGTGGATGCATGGAACAGCCTTCCTGAGGAGGTTGTGGGGTCTAAAACTGTGGGAGAATTCAAGAATGCATGGGACAGACATAAGGCAATTCTCGTGGAGGGTAGGAAGAAATAGGCTGTAGGTTAACTAGGTTCTGCGGCCTATCCTGTAGGTAGGGAAATGGGCAGACTAGATGGGCCAAGCGGTCCTTATCTGCCGTCAAAGTCTAGGTTTCTATGTCATAATACTGCTGATGCTGTGGGAGGAACTCAGATATGCCTGCTACCAGGCAGAGTGCTATTCCACACATTGCAGCTACTTTTTTAAATCTTCCAATTAACCAACAGGAAAATGAAAAACTGCCTCAGGTATAAAAGGTAACAGCTCTTTAGTTTGAAAAAAAAAAACAAAACTAATATTAGTTGTAGGCAGTGCATTACCTGCTTAAAACTTGGGTAAGAACTTTCTAGCCACCAGACTGGTTACAAGACAAGAGTGAAATTATCTGCCCATAATTACATTCATGTACTTGGGGTAGTCCATGCACCAGGTCCTGCTATAATATCAATACGCTGCAACTATGTTTTCACTTTCTGTGCATATTTCATACAGAAAATAATATTCCTACATATATCATATTTTTGGTATGTTTAAAGACACTCCATGTAATTACAGCATGCCTAGAAAAACAATTGAGGTGTGATTGACCCATAACACACCCTGGTGTGTCTTATTTGCATACATAATACATTTCCCAGTGGGTCACCATTATTTTCTGTGGACCAGAAATATTGATTCAGTTACTGTCCCAATGCCTGCCAGTTTGTTGCTTTCCTCTTCCCAGCTTAAATTTAAATTTCCTGACCTGGAACCCTTAACCTGGCCCTGGTCACACATATCCACAGATCATACCCTAACCACCCGCCTCATCAATCAGGGACAAAGCTTAAGGAAAGCAGAGGCAAGTGACTAAAATCAAGGACACATCTTAATGGGTTTCACTCAGGAAGCCAGTAGAATGACAGGATTGATTTAAAGTACATTTTTTGAAGAACAAGCCTGTAACTCTAATGTCTGAGACTATGCTATACTTGCAATCCCTGCTGTCCAAGCATGGAAAATTATTTCATCTCCGTATGTATTTCATGACAAAGCCTGAGAAATAAATCACTATATGAAAGCAGCAGTATTTGTTAACAAAACAATTCATCATACAGTTTTTTGCCAGAATGTATATGACTTTCTTAGATTCATGCTCAGTCACTTTTTAGTTTTCTCAAATGTTGTTAAAACAGCTATTATAGCTCATTTTGTAATTAATAACGCACATCATTAGAGATGGCCGCCAGTCACAGTTTTTAAAATATCTTCTTTTGAGGTTACCTCTAGAAATTTCATGGCAGATTCATAATGTGCAGTAGTACGATTGTGTTGCTTGAGGGCAACTAGCACATCACTTTACCAAGATATTTTTTTTCCTGGGGGGTTGTATGACATTGGCCTGGGAATTTATAAAAACGTCAAAATCCCCTGTCTTGGTTGAAGAATAAAAGAAAACCAAAACAGGATGGGTATGGCAATATTTTTAGGAGATAAATATTATTGGGGGGGGGGGTAAGGGTATACGTAGCCTAAACTACTTCTGGGTTGTCAGTGTGGACCAGTGGTTGCCACAATTTCTTCCAGTGCCCTAGAAGGTGAAGTGTTGTCAACAGATTATCTTCTCTCCTGAGCAGTTCCCATAGTACCTCCCAGCGTTTAAGAAGGAAGTAGATTTTCCGTGGATTCCCCGAACCAGTTCTCCTGTACTCAGTCAGGAACTCAACACTTTCCGGGTATATAGTCATCATTTCTTTCTGTGGTTTTGACAACTGTCGGTTTGCCTTAGGTTTCTCATACAATGTCCGATACCCAGACAAGAACTGTAGCATTACCTGGTAAGTAGCCACCATAATTTCTTCCTACATATGCAGGTCTTCCTGGGACTTCCCAAACGAGTTCGGTTCTGCTGCCGCTTGCTTTTCCTCAGTCGTGCTGCAGCGTTCTAAGTCACACAGGTCCGGGGCAGCGGGCACTGCAGGGCTGTCCTCACCGGGGTAATTGGGTCGCTCCTCCACACTGCCTGCATCCCAACCCCCGCCCCCGCGGTCCGGGCAGGGGAGTGTTGCACTCTCCTCTCTCTGGGCCTCCCGGATACAGGTGAGCTGTTCAGGTGGAGGCAGTGGTGGGGGGGCTGCATCAGTGGGGCGGTACACCGCTGCTCCCACGGAATCAGTCACATTCGCTCCCTTTCTGAATTCCTTGCTGAATGAGAAGACCCAGAAGCGACGAGGACCTTTTCCCCTAGATCCCGCTGTGCCCTGGGAACCAGTCGACCCCAAACCCTTTCCGGGTTTCTTGCCGAGTGTAATTATTCGATCCATACTGCTAAGCGAACCGCGGGACGGTCTCGGGAGTACCGGAGGTGAGGATACCGTTGAAGGACTCGTTCCCACATATTCCTCTGTTTCCATAAAACCAGTCGCGTCCACTCCCTTTCCGTGTTCCTGTGCGCCAGTTTTGGACGGCTCTGTACTGACACTCGAACGCATAGATAAGGAGCCCGACAGATCACTATAACACTCCGAAATTCCACTGTCCCAGGAACCAAAAACTTTCCGTCTCTGTCCGTGTTCCTTGCTGAGGTAAAGGGGTTGCTCCCTGGGGAGTCCCTCCATACTGCCGACCGAACACTAACATACAGACCTTTACTGCCTGAATCCGAATCAAAACAGGGGCTGGCGCCGGCGAGTTTCAACTTCTTTTGGTGTTTCGGGTGGCGCTACGCCCGCGGTAGAAATCTTAGAAACGCCTCCATTTATTTCCCATTGGCTGCTTTCCAATGCCTCTGTCTGCATTTCAATTGGCTGCTTCTCGATGCCTGTGTCTTATAATGCTATTGGACAACATTTGTGGCCACTCATGATTGGTCAGTTTTATTCTTGGAATGATGTTCGGCTTTAAGCTATTAAAAAATTAAGCAATATACCATGACAGGGTGTGGGTATACTGGAGGATTTACCACGGCTGGTGTGGTTCAGTCACGAGGCGCAGCCCTGGGACTTTACCACACCAGTAGTGGTGAATCCTCCATTATACCCACTCCCTAGAGAGGGTATGTTGCGATTATACAAAGGCCCTGTTTGTTTCTGTACAAAAAAAATATTTAAAACCTCAGTTCGTTTTCAAAGTTGCTGCTCGTTTGTTTTTTACTGCTGACGCACTGCTAGGATTTTTTTACGAGTTCTGCACATGTGCCGGAGGATCGCTGATTGCCACCTCTACTGTTACAATTTTTTTCAGCTTATTTGCTGACGAGAGAATGAACTGCATTTTCTTTTCTTTTTTTCTTTCAGTTGCGTCGCTTTTCTGGAATGGTGCAGCACTTTTTGTGAAGTTTTGAGGGTGGTGAGGGAGTACCAGATGTCAGGTTAATGACTAGGTAATCTCGCCGTCCATCTGTGTGCTTGGCAGTGGTATGTTTGTGATGAAGGGAGGGATTTGCCAGGGAGTTCCTGATGCGGCTGAATGGTGGCTGGCACCTTTTCCAGTGGGTACTCTGGAGAATTTACAACACTGAAAAGGTGCCAGCCAGTCAATCAAAATGCAGGATTCTGTCCATTTTTTTGTGCCCAATGTATAATAAATATTTGAAACCTCAAATTACAGCATTTTTAAAAAAAACTTGTCCCTGAACCCATGATAGCACCCACCTCATGTCTTTCTCTCTCTCTCTCTCTCTCAACAGTTTTCTTACTCTGGCTTGGTTCCTCGCTGCTGCCTACCTCTCTTTAATCACTGAGTGGCGGGATATCAATATTCTGCCCAGCAGCAAAGAACTGTTTTCTGGCACAAAAACACACTCTCTAAAAATCATTAAAAGTGCCAAAAAAACCTTTTTTTTTTTTGCAAAAAAAATACAGGATAACATTGTATAATAGCAATATACCCCTCCATGGAGTGGATATACTGGTGGATTTACCACTTCTGGTGTGGTTAAGTCACTTGGCTGCACCTCATGACCGAACCACACCAGGCATGGTAAATCCACCAGTATACCCACTCCCTGGAGGGGTATATTGCTTAATTTGTCAATGCTGAGAGTGTGCTGTTGGTATTGGTCTTGTACATGCCTCCCATATTTTTCTGTGTACAGTTAATTTCAGTTGTGTGCACATGGTCAGGGAATGGAAATTATGTGCACACAACTGAAAATGCACTTATTCGAAACACCCCCCAAAAAATGAGGTAATTGCTTTATTAACACCCATAAACACCCATATGCTTATATGTGCATAAAAAATGATTTATTAAGCTAATATCATTTAAAAATGTCTAGTGTGCTAGTGCATAAATGCATAAGTGCTTGCATGCTGTCATAAATATTGTATTGTATTGCATTGTACTGAAAATCATTTAAAACTCACTTAAAGAAATCAGTAATCTGATACATAGAAAAATTGAAACAGAATTTAACGGCAGATATGGACTGCTTGGCCCACCTAGTCTGCCCATTTCCCTACCTATTGTGATGGATACACTGCAGATCCTAGTTAACCAACAGCCTACTTCCTCCTACCCCCCACTAGAATTGCCTTTTGACTGTCCCATGCATTCTTGAATTCCCCCATTGTTTTTGACTCTATGACCTCCTCATGAAGGCTGTTCCACTCATCCACAAACCTCTCTGTGAAGAAATACTTCCTTACATTACTCTGAGCCGCCCCCTCTCTATCTTCAAATTGTGCCCCCTTGTTCTTGCACATCTCTTTTTCTGAAAGATGTTACCCTCTTGGACTTTGTTGATTCCACTGAGGTATTTGAAAGTTTCTATCATGTCCCCCCCTCTCCCTCCTTTCCTCGGGGCTATACTTCTTAAGCTCCTTTAGTCTTCCTTCATATGTCTTCTGGTGCAGACCCTGCCTCATTTTAGTTGCCCTCCTGTGGACAGCCTTCACCCTGTCTATGTCTTTGTGGAGATGGGGTCTCCAGAACTGTACACAGTACTCCAGATGTGGTCTTACCAACTGTCTGTACAAAGGGCCAACAACTTCCAGTTTTCTACTGGTGATGCCTCTCCCTATGCAGCTCAGTATCCCCCCAGCCCTCCTTACTGCCTTCTCACATTGCTGGCCCACCTTTAGGTCATCTGATATGACTACCCCCAGGTCCCTTTCCATCTTTGTTGTTGTCAATATCTCACCCCCCACTGTGTACTCTTCTTCTGGGTTTTTGTTTCCCAAGTTCATTACTTTGCACTTCTTTGCATTAAATCGAAGCTGCCATACATTTGAACATTCCTCCAACCTTGCCAAGTCCCTTTTCATCCTTTCCACCCCACCTTGCATATCAACCCTGTTGCAGATCTTTGTGTCATCTGCAAATCAGGCATACTTTCCCTTCCAGTCCCTCTGCAATGTCACTTATAAAAACATTCAAAAGGAGTGACCCCAGTACTGAAACCTGCGGTACCCCACTAGTAACCCTCCTTTCTTCACTGTGGACTCCATTTACTATTACCCGCTGTGTCCTTTTTTCCAGCCAGTGTTTTACCCAGGCTACCACCCTAGGGACCCACTCCCAGGCTAATTTGTTCATTAATCTTTTGTGTGGGACTGTGTCAAATGCCTACCACTGAGGTCAAACTGACAGGTCTATAGTTTCCTGCCTCTGTTTTGCTCCCACTTTTGTGAAGAGGAATCACATCCACCCTCCTCCATTCCTCAGGTACCACACCATCCTCCTATGATTTATTAAAAAGGGTAGTCAGTGGTGTTACTAGTTCTTCCCTTAGTTCTTCTAGTAGTCTGGCGTGAATCCCATCAGGCCCCATTGCTTTATCCACCTTCAGTTTTAAGAGTTCTTTCAGAACCCTTTCTTCTGTGAAAGGACTAATATTAACCTCCCTATCCAGAATGCTTCTGTTGACTGGATTAGGTATTTCCACCTGTTTTTCCATTGTGAATACTGAGTAGAAGTATTTGTTCAGTATCCCTGCTTTTTCACTGTCACTCTCTGCCCAACCACCTTCCTCTTTATTCAGCCTCAGTATCCCTGCCTTAGTCTTTCTTTGCTCCCTAATGTACCTATAAAAGGTTTTACCCCCCTTCTTAACCGAGTTGGCTATCTTTTCCTCGGTCTGAACCTTTGCTATTCTGACTGCCTTCCTCGCTTTCTTCTGCTTTAACTGGTACAGTTCTCTGTCCTGCTCCTTCTGTGTTTCCTTATACTTCCTAAATGCTATATTTTTCTCCCTTACCTTCCCCACCACTTCTTTTGAGAACCATAGTGGTATTTTCTTTCGTTTTGATTTGTTTATTTGCTTCACACAAAGGCTTGTTGCCATTGTGATGGAGGTTTTGATGTTTCCCCATTGTTGCTCCACCCCACCTTCTTGCCTGTTTGCTGGTGCTTTTCTGACGCACTCTCCCATTTTGACAAAATCAGCCCTCCTGAAGTCCAGTACCTTCACTTTTGTGTGGCTTGACTCTACAACTAAGTTTATCATAAACCTCACTGTTTGGTGGTCACTTGTTCCCAGATGGCTACCCACTTCAAGATCAAATATCCTCTCTCTGTCCCCATTTGAGAGTACCAGGTCTAAGATTGCTCCCTCCTGAGTAGGTTCCAAAACTAGCTGTCTGAGGCATGTCCCCTGTAGGGCATTGAGAATGGCCCTGCTGTTGGATGTGGCTGCAGCGAAGGCTTTCCAGTTAACATCTGGCATATTCAGGTTCCCAATCAGCAATATTTCCCCTTTTGTCTACCATCCCAAGGATGCCTTCTATTATTTCTTTGTCCATTTCATCCCCCTGAGACGGGGGTCTGTATACAACCCCTGTGCGGACTGTGGAGCCATTTCCAGTCTCCAGGGAGCAGCCAACAACTTCCTTAAAGCAAGGAGGTGATTTAATCAAGTTCACTGAATTCTTAATTTTGTGACCTGTGTAAGTAAGTAAACGTGTTTTGGTTCTCTGTTTTTGGGGTTGACTTTACTTAGTGTAACTTTTATTTGCCAGGAAGGAAATCTAGCTGGAAGAATATTTGCAGTCATTTGTGACTAGACCTCTTACTTAAACTCTGTGAAGACCATGAGAGCAGTATGGGGGACCTGAATATGTACACCCTAGAGGACAGAAGGGTCGGGGGAACATTAAAATAGAGAAATTCAAGTATCTGAGGGGAATAGATAAGGATGAGGCAGATGATGTCTTTAAACTAAGGAGGATGAGGGATACCGGGGGCATGGGCTAAGAATGGAGGGGGAAAGATTTAGGAGGGAATGGAGGAGACACTATTTCACAGAGAGGGTGGCAGCAAAATGGAACGCACTACCAAAACGGGTGGTGTCATGTAAATTTGTGAACAGCTTCTAAAGGGCATGGAACAGGGAACAGGGGAGAGGGGAGAGTGAGGGTAGGGGAAGTGGGGGGCAGCATTGGGATGACAAAGGGGCAGCTGCAAACTAGGGGTGCTAGCTGCACACTCAAGCAAACTTAGATTGGGTGATCTCTTTCTGCTGGTACATTCATACGAAATATGTGTCTGAAAGGAAGGAAGACACTCACTGGGGTGATGGCTCAGAGTTGTAGCTGATTGTTTCTGAAGGACGCAGGCATAGTCCCACCCACCCTGCCCCTCACCCCACCTGCCTCAAATGCATCACTTCCTTTATATCAAGGGTTCTGACATCACTTCCCCAAAAATGCAAAGGACATACACCTGTTCATATCCATAACACTACAACACACTGAATAGGGGATAAACACACTCATGTGCACTAAAAAAAAATCAAACAGGAAGGGAGACAGACGTGGGGAGTGGTGCAATGCACTGCCTGAGGAGTGGCAGTCTTCTGGGAGATTTTTGAAGGCTGTGTTGCTGCCCTATTAGCGGGCACCTCTCTGGTCTGAGAAAGGAGGTTGCCCATCTCCATGCTGACCTGGCGAGAATTCAGGAAACCTCCTTCCCCATCCAGGCCACCACAACTGCCTCAGAGGTTGCCATGAAAGAGGAATGGTTGGACCATGGTGGGCTCAGGGAGGGAGAGGGTGGTGGAACAGAGGCACATCCCTCCAGTTGTGCCTCTCCACAATTCATTTGCCACCCTGGCGGAGAGCAGTTCCTCTATGGAGACACCAACAGTGGAGACCAAGGAGGATACTGGGAACCTCCACATAGGAGACCCACAGGAGGGTGGCACAGGATCCCACAGGTGAACGAAACAACTCCTGGTGGGAGACTCCATTGTTAGGGGGTAGAATTGGGGGAGGGAGGGGAGAGGGAGGTAAGGTGCTTGCCTGGCACCATGGCTTGGAGGGACAGGAAGTGAATCCTCAGGATCGTGGGAGCAGCTGCACAGGGCAGGGAGCTGGATGTCATTGTCCACCTAGGGACAAATGACCTTGCTGGGAATGGGATCAGAGCAGTGCAGCAGGAGTTTGTGGAGTTGGGGAGGGGCCTTAGACAAGTAGCATGCACGGTTACTTTCTCGGAAGTATTGCCTGTCAATGGTATAGATGAGGCTAGGGTACTCTGCACCATGGGATTCAATGAGTGGCTGAAAAACTGGTGCAGAGCTCAGGGATTTGGCTTCATTGGGGATTGGGGGTCCATCTGGAGGGATGCAGGCCTATACTGGCATGATGTTCTGCATCTGTCCGGGAGGGGAACCAGGATCCTAGGTGATAGGTTTAAATGCTTCATTGGCAAGCATTTAAACTAGCCAAGGAGGGAGGTACTGAAAAGGAGCTGGGAAATCCCATCCCCCACACACAAAACAGAGTAGTTAGTGAAGTAGACACAAAGGTAGAGACATTAATAGGGAACAGGACGGGGTAAATCCAGAAAAAGGCAAAGGTAAGGACAGGGATGGGCCTAAAAAGGGTAAGACCATCAAACAATGGAGGACAATGAGTACCAATCCCCATAGTCTGCATAACAAGCTCCCTGAACTAGTGTCCTTGATGGAAGAGCGACACCTGGATATCATGGCAATCACAGAGACATGGTACACAGAGAATCATGACAGGGATGTCAATATACCAGGGTACACAATCTACAGGAGGGACAGGGAGGTTAAAAGAGGAGGAGGAGGAGGAGTAGCTCTCTACATAAGGGAGGGAATCAAAGCAACAAAACTAAAGGGTAAACAGGGAGCGGTGGAGGTATTGTGGGTCACCCTGTAGAAAGTAAATGGAACAATCTGCACAGGGGTTGTTACAGGCCTCCATCTCAGGGGCAAGCAATGGAAAAGGAAATATTAGAAGGAATTCAGATCAGGAAGCACTTTTTCACAGACAGGGTGGTGATCACTTGGAATGCACTGCCAGAAGAGGTCATCTCGTTGAAGACAGTGGTCAGCTTTAAGAGAGGCTGGAACAGGCATAGGGGAAGGTAAGGATCATGGGTAGGGAGGATGGGAGGAGTGGGGAGGGATGGCAGGGACATTAGCGCAAGCTGTGGACCCAGCAATACAACCAGACTTAATAGACCAAATGACCTTCTTTTACTGGTGTCTTCGTATGTTTGTATGTAATCGCAGAAAAAAGGAGAGATATTGTTGATGAGGGACCTGAATATGCCAGATGTTAACTGGAGCACATTTACTGCAGCCACATCCAAGAGCAAGGCCATTCTCGATGCCCTACAGGGGGCATGCCTCAGACAGCTAGTGTCAGAACCCACTAGGGAGGGCACAATCTTAGACCTGGTACTGTTAAATGAGAATGCAGAGAGAATCTCCAATTTAGAAGTGGGTAGCCATCTGGGAACAAGTGACCACCAAACAGTGTGGTTCACAATAAACACAGCTGTAGCGTCAAGCCATACAAAAGGAAGGGTGTTGGACTTCAGGAGAGCTTACTTTGGTAAAATGGCAGAATGCCTCAGAAAAGCACTACAAAACAGGCAGGAAGAAGGGGGTGGAAGAACAATGAGGAAAAATCAAAACTGCCATCGCAGAGGGAACAAGCCTTTGTGTAAAGCAAATCAACAAAATGAAGGAAAAAGCCACTATGGTTCTCAAAAGAGGTGGCAGGGAGGGTTAAGGAGAAAAGGATAGCATTCAGGAAATATAAGGAAACACAGAAAGAACAGGACAGCAGAAGGAAGCAGGTAAGGCAGTCAGAATAGGAAAGGCCCAAACTGAGGAAAAGATAGCCAACTCTGTTAAGAAGGGGGATAAAACCTTTTATAGGTACATTAGGAAGTGAAAAATGACCAAGGGAGGGAGGGATACAGAGGTTTAATAAAGAAAGGGAATGTGGGCAGAGGGTAACAGTGAAAAAAACAGGGCTACTGAATGAATACTTCCACTCAGTATTCACAAAAGAAGAGGAGGTGGAGGTACCTAAACCAAACAGAAACACTGGATGGGGGTTACATAGAAAAATAGAATTTGATGGCAGATAAGGACAACTTGGCCCACACAGTCTGCCCTTTTCCCTAACTAATGGATAAGCTGAAGATCCTAGTTAACCAACAGCTTACTTCATCCTACCCCCCCCCAGAATTGCCTTATGTCTGTCCCATGCATTCTTGAATTCCTCCACTATTTTTGACTCCACAACCTCCTCAGGAAGGGCATTTCATGCATCCACAACCCTCTCTGTGAAAAAATACTTCCTCACATTACCTCTGAGCTGTGCCCCCTCTATCTTCAAAGTGTGCCCACTTGTTCTTGCACATCTCTTTTTCTGAAAGATGCTACCCTCTTGGACTTTGTTGATTCCCTTGAGGTTGATACCAGTCTATTCACAGAAGAAAAGGTTCTGAAAGAACTCTTTTGAGGATGGACAAAGCAATGGGGCCTGACAGGATTCACTCCAGAATTCTAAAAGAACTAAGGGGAGAACTAGTGACACCACCGACTACCCTCTTTCACAAATCATGGGAGGATGGGGTGGTACCTGAGGACTGGAGGAGGGTGGATTTGATTCCACTTCCCAAAAATGGGAGCAAGGTAGAGGCAGGAAACTATAGACTTGTTAGCTTGACCTCAGTTGTAGGTAAAATTATGGAATCACTTCTGAAGGAAAGAATTGTTGGGTACCTAGAGGCCAATGGGGCACAGGACACAAGGCAGCATGTATTCACAGCGGGAAGGTCGTGTCAGATGAATCTAATAGATTTCTTTGACTGGGTGCCCAAAGTAGTAGATCAGGGAGGGGCTGTGGACATGGCCTACCTAGACTTTAGCAAGGCATTTGACACAGTCCCCGCACAAAAGATTAATAAATATGTTAGCCAGCCTTTGAGTGGGTCCCAAGGTGGTAGCCTGGGTAAAATATTGGCTGGACAACAGGATGCAGAGGGTAATAGTAAACAGAGTTCACTCTAAGAAAGGGGGGTCACTAGCAGGGTTCTGTAGGGTTCAGTACTGAGATTGGTCCTCTTAAATGTGCTTATTAGTGATATTGCGGAGGGACTGGAAGGAGAAGTATGTCTCTGCAGACGATACAAACATCTGCAACAGGGTTGATACACAAGGTGGGGGAAAGGGGTGGAAAGGATGATAAGGGACTTGGCAAAGTTGGAGGAATGGTCAAATGTATGGCAGCTTAGATTCAATCCTAAGAAGTGCCAGGTAATGCACCTGGGAAACAAAAACCCAGGGGAAGAGTACACAATGGGGGGGGTGAGATACTGACAACAGCAAAAATGGAAAGGGACCTGGGGATAGTCATATCAGATGACCTAAAGGTGGGCAAGCAATGTGAGAAGGCAGTAAGGGGGGCTAGGGTGGATACTGATATGAATAGGGAGAAGCATCACCAGCAGAAAACAGGAAATTGTTATCCCTCTGTACGGACAGTTGGTAAGACCGCATCTGGGAGTACTGTGTACAGTTCTGGAGACCCCCATCTCTGCAAAGACATAAACAGGGTAAAGGCTGTCCACAGGAGGGCAACTAAAATGAGGCAGGGTCTGCACCAGAAGCCATATGAAGAGAGACTAAAGGAGCTTAATATGTATACCCTCGAGGAAAGGAGGTAGAGGGGGGAGATGACAGAAATGTTCAAGTGCCTCAAGGAAATCAACAAAGTCCAGGAGGGTAGCATCTTTTAGAAAAAGAGATGTGCAAGAACAAGGGGGCACAATTTGAAGATGGGGGGGCGGCTCAGAGGGAATGTGAGGAAGTATTTTTTTACAAAGAGGGTTGTGGATGCACAGAACAGCTTTCCTGAGTAGGTCATGGAGTCAAAAACAGTGGGGGAATTCAAGAATGCATGGGATAGATATACGGCATTTCAAGTGGGGGGGTAGGAAGAAGTAGGTTGTTGGTTAACTAGGATCTGAAGCGTATCCAATAGGTAGGAAAATTGGCAGACGGAGTGAGACAAGTTGTCCTTATCTGCCATCAAAGTCTATGTTTCTATGTTTTCATGCTTCTAGGTTTCCCCAAACCTTCCCAGCCATATGCAGTCCTCCCCTTAATAGTTTGTTGGGTGACCCCATCCAGTCTGTGATTAAAGAAGACCCTCTCTAAGCACCACAGCCTCCTCTGAAGACAAAGCGCTGATAAATGTATCCCAGCTTCATTCAAATAGCTCCTTCTTGTCTTTCAGAAAATAAGTAAGGTATTCCAGGGAGACAGCCTGCAGCGCAAGGGATTCCCATTGCCTCATTGCGGGGACAAGAGACCCACGCGTTTTGCGCACATTGTCTCACAATAATGAGCAGCACTCCAAATCATCTGAGATAGCGGTCGCACTCACCAGGGCCCAGCTCCTCCATTCCAAATAGCATGGAGAGAGGGGTTAACCGAATTGTCCTTCCAAGTACCCTAAACACTTCCCTTGCCATCTCCTCTCGGAACCACTGCAGAGTGCAGCACTCCCAAAAACAGTGAACAGCAGTGCCCCCAATAGCCTTACACCATCTGCAGAATGGGATCATTTTGTGATAAATTTATGAACACTGGGGGGGGAGGGGACACAGATGTAAACTGAAGGCCAGAATCAATCCATAATATTTTGAGCAGACATGATAGACCGGGAGGTCCCCTTCTGCTGGCCATTTTCATATGTTCTTATGTACAATAGAGCTAATGGATAAACTGATGCTGTGATTCTTTATAGCTGTTGCAAAGCAACAACCCCAGTTGAAAGGTAAGGATATCCTTCCAGCATTCTTCCAATATGCCCAAATTAAGATACCGCTCCCATAAGCCACGGGCCTTGAAAGAGAGATCTGGGAGCTGAGCAGTGTCAGATGACCACCTGAACTATCACCCCATTAGGCGAAACCCAAGCATTTTAGGCTATGTGTTTTGGCCCAAACAAAGGTGAGGCATTTATGGTTTCTGCCAAAGACTCCTCCCATAAATCCTAATCTGTAGGTACTAGAACAAGTGAGATGTCAGAATCCTGAATTTATTCTGAAGGTCCTCAAAAGACCACATGCCATCCCTGGAGCACAAGTCCCCCAAGCATCATACAATTTGCTGCTCCCATAACTTAAAACTCCCATCCATGAGCTCTGGGAGGAATTCCAGTATTCCAGACATAGTGAGCAACAGTGTGTTGTCTTCCTTGGCCTTCCATCTTCAGCATCCCTCAATCCCCACTGCAAAAGTAAATTTAAACCAAGAGGTTTTGCTGTCCTGCCATTCCAACTGCCTTCAGCCCATTAGGATTCAAATAGGCTGATAACCTCATCTCCACCCTTAGGACTTTTAATTCCACTCAGCTAGCTGCCTTCCCTACAGCAACCCAATCATGTATATATCCTTGTTGGATAGCTGGGTAATAGACCCTTAAATCTGGGAATCCTTATATCTTTTTAACGTTTCCTTATTCCTCCATGAATTATATATAGAATAAAGTATGGGTTGGGTGTGTAACAAGAAGTTTACATACACCTGAGTGGTCAGATGCTACATAAACCCCGAGAGCAAAGCTCAAGGGTTTTAGGCATAGTATCTTACACCGAGGGTGTGTGTAAATTTTGAGTTAACACACCCTGACCCATATTTTATTTTACATAATTGCTGGGTTTCCCTTTTTCATCTCAGCAATTATATAAAATAAAAATAAAGATGTTCTGGTGCGGTCACTGGCTGCAATCAGGTTTTGGGGTGAGGTGTCTGGCTTACACCCTTTTATCCCCCACAGTTGGCAGCCCAATTGTTTTTTTTTTTTTCTCATGCATGACATCCTTGCTTTTTTAATTACTTACTGATTATTCCAAGTGGTGGTTTGTTTGAGAGAACGAGAAGGCAGCCACCAGCGAGCAGTCGGGAGTGGAGAGTTGCGGCATGCACAGAGCTAGGGAAACTGTGCGCATATTTGCCGTGATAAACACTCCTTTATTATGACAAATTACACCAAGGATTCCCTATGGGGAAAAGGGGAAGCCAGTAATTATAACATCATAATCATTTCATCACCTCAACTGTTCTGAATGTCTCACTGAGCGCTGTGACTTCAGCCCTTTACACTGGTTTTGCATTTTACTTTTTCAATTAGGTAACAGGGCCCAGATATTCAAAAGGGTTGCGCCATGCGCAACAGGGTTGCGCGTGCGCAACTCCAAAAATGCGCCATTCTGCGATATTGAGAAGGGGCCAGTTGCGTCACCGAAAACACGCTGAGCCACAGCGCAATGGAAATGAAGGCATGCGCAACCGAAGGGGGTGGGTCCATGCATAAAGTGCGCAATGCGATATTTGAACATTCTGCGCTAATGCGCAGAGTGGCTCAGCCGGAAGTTGCGCGAGTACCGGATTTGAGCCAAAATAAACGGCTCAAGGGAGCGCGCAAGAACTCGAGCAGGCCGCAAACCGGGGAGAGAGACAGAGAGAGAGAGAGCAGAGACAGAGACAGGAGCAGGAAGGACAGAGAGGGACAGTGGGTCCTGGAGGACAGAGAGGCCAGTGGGGTGCCCGTGCAGTGGAAGCAGCAGTGGGGCAGTGGGGTAACACAGGAACAGCAGCTGGGGGCAGAAGCCAGGGAGATGGACAGTGTCAGCTTCACATGGAAGCTGTAATGAGGGTGAGACAGCATGCTGCAGGGGCGTGGCCGTGGAGGGGCCCGTCGGCGTATGCCCCGACAGGCGAGTATCGTGCCGCATCAGCTACGAGCTGTACAGTGATGTTGAGATCGTGGCCGGCACCGCCTGAACAGGGCAATACTGAGACGGCTCAGTGAGCTGTGCAGTGATGTGATGCAGGCACCCTCCACGACGGAGTCACGCCTGTCCGTGGAGACCAAGGTGACAGCCTGCATGTGCCTGCTCGCCACGGGCACCTTCCAGAGGCCGACAGGGGACACCACAGGCATCACGCAGTCGGCCACGTCACGCATCCTCACCCAATTCCTCAGCGCACTGCTGCCTCATGCTGCGGAGTACATCCATTTCCCCAGCACCGTGGCAGAGTGTACAGCAAACATGCAGGAGTTCCACAGGGTAGCACAAATGCCTGGCGTGCTAGGTGCCATAGACTGCACCCATGTGGCCATTCGCACGCCACCTGGCCCCGACGGGCAAGCATATCGGAACCGAAAGGGCTACTCGAGTGTCAACTGCCAGGGTGGTGTGTGATGCCACTGGGCATCATCAATGTCTGTGCCACACACCTGGCGGAGCACATGATGCCTTCATATGGCACCAATCTGCACTGTGCCATCGATTTGAGAGTGGGAACATCCCCACGGGTCATCTAGTGGGTGAGTACACATGTATGGAATGCAACTCTGTGCAAGGGTGGGAATGACACAGGTGCCATGGTAGTGGCACACAAGGATATGGGCAATATTTACCTGACCTAACACTGATCTCCACTATCTCCACACAGGTGACTGTGGATACCCTCCGTCTGGCTGGCTGCTCACACCATACCGGCGCCCCACGACCCCAGCGCAGCACGGTTTCAATGAGGCACACGCTGCAACACGGAACATCATAGAGCGGGTGTTCGGGATACTCAAGGCACGCTTCCGATGCCTGGACACCCCCGGCGGAGCCCTACAGTACAGCCCCCAAAAGGCCTGTGGGATATTCCTGGCCTGTTGCATCCTGCACAACATGGCCAAAGACCATGGGATAGCCGTACAGGTCCAAGAGGGGGACAGCGATGAGGGACGCCAGTGGCGCCGTGATATGGGTGATGAGCCGCCCCCTAGGACGGAGGGACCCCGACTGACCCGGCAGGCCCAGCTGCACCGGGACACCATTGCAGAAGAGCACCACGCACAACACAGGTAAGTCAAGGGGACATGTGCAGGCAACACTGTCTCAGCGCAAACCACAGGCACACAGGGAACACACCGTGCATGAAGGTCAGGGAGTTGAAGGGTCTCATGCCAACACATTAGCAGAGAGGGTGAGCACTCAAATAACACACACACACACCAGGCAGCATACAGGGCAGCAGCACAGCAATGCGGAATACACGCTATCACACAGCACCACCAACCACCCTCACCACCTGGACTGTCCCGTCGTGTGTCAGGACCTGGGCAACCTTGCACCTTGGTGTACAGTGCAATGCAGGCATCATCATCCACACGCACTGTGGACAGCAGTTGGGAGGTGTGCAGGTGGTCCGTGTGTCAGTTTGGTGAGCAGAGCACCCAGCAGTGCACTGCCCACCATGACACACATTGCACACAGGGCAGCACCAGACAGGGCCTGCATTGGGAGACAGCTCAGTCAGGGAGCACTGTCCCACGGCCACCACGGATGCGTGGGCGGCCCCGCCGTGGCCTAGCAGCACTGGCAGGCTGCGCAGGGGCCACATCGGGTGGCACTACTGCACCACCAGGGGTCCCAGTGCGTGACCGCGACCTTGCCCGCACAGGGGTCTGCATCCCGCGAAAGAAACTTGCACCAGGGGTGCTCGGGATGCCCACAGCAGAACCCGGCGTCGACAGGCCTGGTGTCGCACGACGCCGGGAACGGGGAGTGGAGTGCGCACTGTGTGGGGTGTGTGGTACAGGGTCACCAGACAGTGTGGTCAATGCAGTTGCCACAGAGACCACTGCCTGGGTCAGCCTGTCGATGGCAGCGGTCACATCCGTCCGCATATGGACCATCTCGGCCCGGTCCCGAGCACACTCCCTGCTATGCCGCCTCCACGGACACAGTCAGTGCCTCCACGGACCTTGCAACCCCGCCCTGCAGCTGTACCGACTCCTGCAGCAGGCAGGTGTGCACGTCCAAAGGGTACTGTGCCCCAATGGCATCGTGACCCCCAGGGTGTGGATGGTCCTGGTGCACAGCACCCCTTGAGGGTGCCGCTGTTCACCAGGACCAGGTATGGGCTGATCCAAGGGCGGTGGACAAGTGCCACTGCCTGGCGCTGTCCCCCAGGCCTGGTGTGCAACTGCTGCTGCTTCCCTCCAACTGCTGAGCCCCCAGGTCCACCTGTTCCACCCCTGTGCTGTCAACAGTGCCAGACACCTGCTCAGCCACGGTGCTGCCCCACCGGTGCTGACAGGCCCAGCCTGTGACTGTGCCAGCATGCTGGTACACAGGTGTGGAGCTGGACGCCCGGGGCACGCGTGTGGCCTGCCGTGTCCCTCGTGGGACACACACCTCTCACTGGCCATTGCAGGCCTGCCATCATCAATAGTGCCAGTGCGTGCCACTGCCATAGGCACAGCATGCTGGCACACCCGCATACCAGACTGCTGTGACACAGGCTGTGCACCCCACCGTGATCACTGCGGCGGAGTTGTCAGCCCAGCCGGCCTGCTGCTGCAGTGCGTGCAGGCTGCTGGCGGAGGTGGAAGGTCCCTCCTCCTGGTCCAGCAGGTCTGCCTCACTGTCAGCACCCACCACCACCGTCTCCTGCAGACGAACAGGATCTGAAACAGAAAGAAAGTACATGTGAGTGCATGTGAACAACAGCCGCCCCCCACAACATCACCATGACATACCGTGCAGTGATGGGCTTCCACCTGTCTGGAATCCTCCGCCAGGAACACCCGCAATGGCACTCGGCTGCATGGCCGCGACCAGTGTCTCCTCGGTCGGGGTCAGCTGCAACACCACTGGTGGTCCCCACCAGTGGCAGCACATGTGCCACCCTAAGGCTGCCACCTTCTCCTTCAGCCTCCTGCGTCAGTCCCCATCTTCTGCGGCACTCCTGCATGGAGCGCTGGTGGCTTCCGCAGGTTGATGGCCAGAGCTACCCCCTCCCATGCAGCTGCACGCTGCTGAGGGGTGCCCCTCCGCCCACTCAAAAGCGGCTCATCCTCCAGGTAGGCCTGGAAGAGGGCCTCGGTCTCTGCTGTGGTGAAGTTCGGCCTCCTCCTACGCCCGCCGTCCACACCCTCGGCCTGGTTCTCGTCAGTCATGCTGATCTGTATGGGTGGAAGTGGACACCTGTCACACTGCAGTCCACAGCATTTCCCCATGAGCATAGCTGCAGGCCGGGGCAGAAGCCCCCTTTCCTCGCTGCCTGGGAGATACTGATGGAAAGGTGCCTCTGCCCCTTCTAAGTGCCCTCATCATGCTCAGCCCCTCATCCCGTGACACCCTCCAGCACCCCTGCCCATGTGCATTGTCCTGAGCATCACACAGCATGTAACTCACCTCTCAGCTGCAACAACCAAATCTGGCCGCCACAACCCAGTGTCGCATTTTATAGCGCAACACATGCAAATGAGGTGTGGCGCAACTTTAATAACATGCTAATCGCGCCACGCTTTTGAATGGCTGATCGCCTGCTTTGCATATGTCGCTGAATATCGCGTAAATGCGCTTTAGCGCAATAGGGAAGGTCCGCTGAGCCGATGGCGATGTTTGTGGTTGTGTGCTACACTGCATTGCGCATGCCCAGACGGGTTACGATAGCGCCGATCGCGCTGCAGAACTGCTGAGCGCGATAGGCTATTCTGGACAAGGCCACCATTGTGCCAGTGGCGCTGCAGCACTGGGCACTATATGGTGCTGTGGCACCTCTGCGCGATAGTCCCCTGTGGCACTGGTGCTGTGCCGTAGTCGCCGCAGGGATAACGGCGCATCCTATGGCGCCAGCGTAGGCCTTGCGCCATTGCCGTGAGCTTCGGCATGCCCTCTGACCCTGGCGCTGAGTGCATGCTATGTGTACGCCCTTATTGCGCTGTCTCGCCACAGCGCCATGTAAAGTGACGGCGCCAGCGAACAGCGCCGATAGGTGCCTGTGCTGGTCTACTTGCGCAACAACTCCACGTGGGGTCACAGCGCAGCGGGGCGCCATATTGCCTGCTGTAAAGTTGGTGCCATGGCTAGGAGGAGGGCGGTGCCGTGGAGCCAAGTTGAGGTGGCCAACCTGGTGGCCCTAGTGGAGCCCCACTATGACCAACTGTATGGTGAGGCCCCCCTCACCGGACCGAGGACCCATGTGTGGCAGCAAGTGGCCACTGACCTGGTGGGGATCACTGGCCGGGGCCGGTCTGCGGAGCAGTGCCGGCACCGGTTCAGTGATCTCCGCCGGAGGGACGGAGCTGTTAGCGCGGCTGCGTTCCCGTGCCAGGCGGGGCCTGGTGCCTAGGCCACGTGAGTGTACCATCTATTCACCTATATTCTCTGTAGGGTGTGTGTGTGCCTGGGTGGCTGTGCATCGGTGTGTCAGTGTGTGCAGCTGTGCGATGGATGGTTATGGCTATGTGGGCAGGCAGTCTTACTGGGGCAGGGGCACTCTGCTTTTGAGTCACACTGATGCTTGTCTCACCATATGTCTCCCACAGGCCGGATGGTGATGGCGCCGGACGCTGCTGATGTGGGCCATGCCAGGGCCCCAGTCCCACAGGCCGTCGGCCCGCAGCGGCAGCAGCAGCATCAACAGCAGCAGCAGCAGCGGCAGACTGAGCTGCTGGAGGAGTGTGAGTATCATTACATCATGGATGCTATTGCATGCTGGGGGGGCAGGACCACCAACCATGATGGACACAACCAGATGGGTGGTAGTAGTTCCACTATACGTAACACTAGTGAGTCCCCACACTGGAGTACAGTGTACAGTTCCGGAACACATAGCTGCGTATGGACAGGGACTGGGTGGAGAGTGTCTACAGGAGGGCGATATGGATGGTGCATGGATTGCATCACATGTCCTATGCAGACAGGTTGACGGAACTGAACATGTACTCCTGGAGGGAGGAGGGTGTGGGATATGATGGGGTCATACGAGTATTGTACAGGGGAACAGTGTGCAGGAACCAATATTTGTCAGCGAGAGGATGTTCCAGGTGTAGAGGGCATGGGATGCAGTTGGAGGGGCTCGCTTAAGGAAACATGCGAATGTGTTTCCTCACATTATGGTGGTGGACGAGTGGAACACCCTGCCAGAGGATGTGGTGGGGGCTGACTTGGTCACGGGAGATCTGTATGTGTGGGCTCGCCATGAGGGACTTCTGGAGGTCAGGGGTGAGGGGAATGGACTTATAGGACATGAGTGATGAGTACAAGGCCAAATGGCCAGACTAGGTGTCCCATAGGCCCCTATCTGCCGACACTGTCTATGTATCCATGTATGTAGGTGTGACACAGGTGACCTGCATCACAGTGCAGCATCACGACACGCCTGTGTATGCATCACAGGTGGTCCAGGCATGCACTGGGCACATAGCTGTGTGACTGGCATCGCACCACGCTGCAACATCACATGACAGCCTAGTTTGTACTGTGATTGACGGGCAGTGTGTGTGGGCGGTGGTGCGATGGCTGGTGCCGCCTGTTTGTGATGGCCATGTGCATGTTCACTGTGGGTGGGTGCATGCCATCACATGTGCAGCACATTGGGTTAGCTGGTTGCAGGTTGGGTGGTGTTGTGGGTTGTGGTCAGTCTCAGCCATTGACTGTGTTCCCATTTTCCTAGGCCTCAGTGTGCTTCCGGCGCATGGCGCATGTTCGTCGCCTGACACAGCTGGTCGGGCGACAACAGAGAGCTCCTGCAAGCCCTACAGCAACAGGGGAACGGCGCACAGACACAGGAGGGAAGACGGGCAGGAGGAGCAGGAGCCTGCGGGCGTAGCCCACCTTTATTTGCCCTTCCCCATCCCTTTCACCCTGACTTCCTCTCCAAGTTGTTTTCCTCCCTTGCACACCTCTGCCTTTTACCCGTCCCCCAACTTGTACATAGTTTTAGCTGTTTTGTTACCTCTTTTGTTTGAATATAAAATTCTATTTTGGTACAACTGCTGTGTTGGTGTCTGCTTTGCAACTGGCTCTGGGTGCTCCGTTGCAGGTGTACATGCCATCTGGGCTACTATGGTCCTGGATATATGTGTGTGTGTGTGTGTGTGTCCATGGGGAGGTATCACCAGCATAGCATTGCCTTCTGTTGCTCTCGCATCTGCTGCCACCCACTGCTGGGTGCACAGGGTGGGTCTGGGTGGTCTGCTTCTCTGCAGCATGGGGTTGACGTGTGCGGGGTGCATGGTGTTTCCTGCAGTGCCTGTCACTGCACATGAGCGGTGTCTTGGGGGCACGGTGCACGCTGTGCTGTGCCTACAGGGGGGACTGATGTGCACTGTGGTTGTCAACCCCCTGGGTGTGGCACTCTCTGCCTGCCAGTGGTTGTGCTGGGGCGTCATGGCTCTGCTATGCTTTAGTTGGTTTGTCCCCATGGGCACGTGGATCAGCCGTCCCACCCCAGTGATGCTGTGCTTGGGGTGTGCCAGTGTGGTGTGGGTTCTGCAGTGAGTTCCGTGCCCATGTGTGGCATGGCTGGCGGTGGGCCCCAGCCTGCCTCCCTGATGTGCAGTTCCATTGCTCTGGGGGCTGTGCTGCGTTATGGCAGTTTCAGACTGCTCAGCTGAGTTTCCATGGTTGGCCCATAGCGCAGCATTTTGGCTCAGCTTCTCCTTCCTGGTTGCGCGATGACGCAGTATGTGCGATATTCAGACGTTGGTTGCTTGCGCAATTTGCTCTGCTCCATGTTTGAATATCGCACCTGTTGCGCATTTGCGCAACTGGTTTGTGCTTGCTCCTGCTGTTGCGCCAGTTTTGAGCGCAGTTTGAATATCTGGGCCCAGCAGTTTAAAATTTCCAATTCTGTGTTTTGCATGGAGTGGCTGCCTAATGCACATCAAATCAAAACAGTACGAGATGATGAAATGATTATGATGTTATAATTCATGGAGGTTTATGGAAATATTAAAAAGATTATTACTAAGACAGTAGACGAGGCCAAGTGGTAGACATCCTCTATCTTGATTTCAGCAAGGCCTTTGACTCTTAGCCCCAAAAAAGGTTGATAAGGAAGTCTGTGGATTTTGGAGTTGGGGAAAATATGGCCAGATGGGTGGAAAACTGGCTGAGTGACAGAACCCAGAAGGTGGTGGGTGGGGGAGAGTTATCTGGCACCAGAGAGGTAACCAGTGGGGTCCCACAGGGCTCCATACTGGGGCCTGTGTTGTTCAAAGTCTTCATCAATAACACTGGGCATAGCATTAAAGGCAAAATGTGCCTATTTGCAGATGACACCAAGCTCTGTGGCAGAGTGGACACAGGTGAAGGGATACAGGAACTACAGAAAGATCTGGAAAAGCTGGGGAGGTTGTTCAGGATCTGGCAGCTTGGCTTCAATTCCAAGAAATGCAAAGTTACACATATTGGAGCCAAGAATCCCAGGCCAGAGTATTACCTAGGTTGAGTCCAAGTATCTGCATCAGAGGAGGAGAAGAACCTGGAAGTGATGATACCTAGTGACCTAAAGCACTCCATGCAGTGCAAGAAATCAGCAGCAAAGGCAAACAAGATGCTGGGATGCATAGCTAGGGGGATCACTAGTAGGAGAGTGGAGGTTATACTACCCTTGTACAGGTCACTGGTAAAGCCGCATCTAGAGTATGTAGTTCAGTACTGGTACCCACACCTCAGAAAGAACATTAACCTGCTGGAGAAGGTCCAGAGGAGGGCTACAAAGATGACAGCCAGTCAGCAGGGCAAGGCATACAAGTAGAGGTTGAGGGCACTGAACATGTACTCCTTGGAAGATAGGGGAGAGGGAGGGAGGGGAAGAGAGAGAGAAAAAACATGATTGGGACCATCATGTATAGTCAAACCCACTTAAACGCATAGTCTCGGGCCAAGTGCTGAGGCAGTATAGTGCAGTGGTTTAAGGCTCTGAGCTGCAAATCTGGAGACCTGGGTTTGAATCCCACAGCCCCCACTTGCATACTGTGTGACCCTGAGCAAGTCACTTAACTTTCCTGTGCTCCCAGGTTGCACCTGTAAACAAGCTTTCAGCTTAGTGTGTCTCACCTGGTTAAACAATTGGGAAAAAAAAAAAGTGCTGATTATGAGTTTAAGCGGGTTATTCGTGTAACCAATCTTCTATGTATTTTGCTGTTTTTATGGTTTCTGAAGGTCATTTTTGGTGACTGCACATAGATGGGCATGTACTGGACTGTTCTGTGGGTTAGAGGATTATAGTTTTAGCGTCTTTGCTTGTGACTACGCCCCCCCAAGCAGCTGTAGTCCCAGGAGCAGCTTACCAGCTCACAGAAGTGCTCCCAGCCACCGCCGCTTGACTAAGGAGAAATTCACCACTGAGAAGTGCTCTGTTACATTCGACTGCCTTTGTTTTTCTTTTGTTGCTCAACTTTTTCTCCCCATGCGCTTGTCAGAGCCATGAGCAGCGTTCTCCAGTGCGGTGCTTTTCCCTTCCCTCTATGCTTGTGGTCAAGATTTCAACACAATGTCTCTGATTTTAAACAGCCTGCAGATTTTATTCTGCGAAATGCCCAGCTGTCTCACCACAAGAGGTTAGTGGCTGCAATTGGTAAATAGCAGGGGTACCAGGTGACTAACATTAATTACACTTGATGGCCCACAGCTAAGAGGTGTGCTAAGTGCGAATGACAGATAATGGCTTCATGTGTGCTAGAACTGATTTTTTTTATTCCATTAAAAGGGCTGCATCAAGTCCTTAAACTGATCACTATATAATGAGAGACACAGAAAAGGAATCAGAGATTGAGAATTTTATGCATTTAAGTGGATTATTCTATTAACCAGTATGCAATTAAGTGGGCTCGACTGTACTTGAAAGGGATAAACAAGGTTGAAAAAGAGAGTCTCTTTAAGCTGAGTGGCAACCATATCACGAGGAGACACAGTCTGAAGCAGGAGGGTAGGAGGTTTAGGAAGCAGGCCAGGAAGCAATTCTTCACAGAGAGGGTGGTGGACACTTGGAATGCATTGTTGGAAGAGGTCATCTCATTGAAGACAGTGGGCAGCTTTAAGAGAGGCTGGGATAGGCATAGGGGGAAGGTAAGGATCATGGGTAGGGAGGATGGGAGGAGTGGGGAGGGAGGGCAGGGACATTAGCTCAAGCTGTGGACCCTGCAATACAAGCATACTTCATCGACCAAATGGCCTTCTTCTGCTGGTTTCTTTGTATGTTTATATATAAAACTGATTCCCAGAAGAAGACTGCTGCAGATGGTTGCAACGTTGGAGCAACAAAATGAAATAAGAAAAAATCAAAACAACCTGAATAAGAAGTCTGACTGTTTTTTTCAAGGACCTCTGCCCCCCCAAAAAAAAAGAATTGCTAGCAACTAGACATCCTTAAGGCAGTTCCACCAACACATTTTTTAACACATAATGACCATCAACGGCAGGACACTGTTTCTTTTGACTATGTCCAGTTTTTACCAAGTGCCAGGTATGGGGAAAATGGACCTGTAATGGCAAGACCGGCAAAATCTGTGCCCAGTCTGGCTTTCACTGATGAGGTTCAGACAAGAAAAAAAAACAAGAGAAACAACATACAAGACACCACAAGGAATGTTTAAATTGCAATCAATGTATTCCCAAGAGATTTAAAAATGTGCACATAGTACACAACTCAAGGACATATTTTAAAGCAAGATAAATAGGGTACAAAAATACAAATAACAGAAAGAATAAAAAATGTACATACATAGGTAGAGTCTTCCGAGGGAAGACCACACAACTTAAGACTAGCCACTCCTAGGTGTTACCTCCAAAAGAGGCTTCACCTGGGGACCTAGATGGTAGCTCCCATTTGCTTAAAGGGAAACAGTCATCACAAAGTGGCCCAAACCCGATTATGTCAGGCAAATTTTGTTTACTGCTAGGCAGACATCTTCTGTGTGACTACAAATTCCAGATTCCCTGCAGCTGTTATCATAGCAGTACTGCAGCAGTGGGAGTTTTAAAACTTAAATGGATATTTTGATTATCACTGTCCATTCATGGCTTCTTTCTGTTTGAGGCAAAGGTATGATCTGGTTCAGTCTGGCTCCTGTATTAAGGTATCACCCAAGGTGCTGGAGGGCTATAGCTGAGTAACTAGCACAGTCAATGATGCCCTGATGGTTACATTACTTAGGGTTAGCTGGTGTGGTTGTGAAATTTCTTTTCTCAATTTGAGCCCCCAGCTGACCTTCCAGTGAGGCAGTAGCATTGCCACCGGTGACAATAACGACCCAGGTTCAGGAATGAACCCAGAGCATCAGCGGGCCGGCCAGGGGTGGGGGGGAGGTAGGATGAGCATCCAATGGACTGCTCTACTCCTCTCGGGTGGGTGGGATGTGGTGCCCAGCTGGCCCACCAGTGAAGCAGTAGCACTACAGCTCACTGCGCTGATGATCTGGGTTAAGGAATTAACCTGGACCGCTCCCCCTCCTCCAGGGTGGGTGCAACATGGTACCTGGCTGACTCCTGGTGGGAGGTTGGGAGAACAGTGGTGACTACTAGCCCAAGAAGGGAGGAGACAACAGACATTGTTGCACCTGCATTTAGTGCATGTATTGCTGCACTGTTGCACCTCCATGGGGGGATCCACATAGAAATACCCTCTGGAGCAGTGTAGTATGAAGTGGGGGAACCATACAATACTCATGCAAAAGAGGCCCACAGTGTATCTCAGCTGGGAAGTCAGGTGGACCTCAGGCTCACCCCTTGGGGAACCCCACTGCACAGGGAAAGCTGCAGGCCTCCTGGACTGGACAGCTAGGAAGGATGTCAAGTGGGAGGTATGTGGCAGCCAAGTAAGCCACGGGGCACATGTGGGACCCTGTGCGAGATACACAATACACAGCTGTAACAGCAGGACAATCAACAAAACAATGTAATGGATGTTACTACTATTAGCCAGCTGACAATGAAACAGTATTACCTCTAACCCTTGAAAAACATGACCTGTACAATTTATTACAATAAATCTTAGACTTTTAGTGATCTGAACACCCACTTCCATATTTTCATGTACGCTGTCATTTACAAGCAGGGTGTGTCAAAGATGCAAGCATGCATCACTGAAACTAAACACTCCCCCACCCTGCTGGCATCTCTGCAAAACTGCTTGCTGGATTGTGTTCCAAACCACCCTCCATTCATGGCCAGTCACTTTACAGTGGCAAGGGTACTGTATCACACACTGCTACAGATGTTACCATTTTATATTCAAATAATAAGCCACACCAAGATGTGCATTATTAGAGATGTAAAAGAAAGCTGTCATAAGCTCTTGTGCCAATCACTAGGGCTGCAGAAATGCCTGATTTGCACAACCTTTATGTTTTTTTTTAAATTTTGCAGCTAACACATGGTATGCAATTATAATCCTTTCTTGCCTTGGTGCGGGTTGCTAGTGCTGTCCTGGAAGTGCCATTCTGACAGTGCTGCTGCACCGGAAGACTGAGGTTGACCTTGTGGGCTTGTTGGTGAGCTTGGCTATTCTCCTGTTGTGTGCGGAACACCGTGTTGTGACAATCGAGGCATGTTTTCACGAAGCCAAAAGAAACATTGCACTTGGCAGTATTCTTTGAGCTCTACCTTTAGAAACAAACCCCATTGAAAATGGAGCAGTCTAACCTATTTCTGTTCCTGAAATTTGCAGGTCTGAGTTCGAGCATGCACCATAAAACTATACAAGTTACACATACACAACCAGTGTCACAGTTGTTCACAATGGAAGAACTTTACAATGAGGGTAGTCACTAAACTGAACTCTGTATAGATTTTAAAATATAGCACTCTCTATTATTGTGAACTGATTATAAAGCAGTGTTTGCCGTGAATCTATGGTTCCAGCTACATCACTGTCGCATGAGACAGGGTGCACTGTAGGAACAAGGAATGCAAGAAACTGAGTGGGGTTGGAGATCCCCAGGGGTTGTAAAACTGCCGTAAAGCTAGCAGGCTAATTTAGGAAAAACTCCTAATAGCAGACAGAGGGAAGGACACACTAGGATTTCACACACAAATCAAAACAGTGCACAACATATGTTTCTACAAATTCTTGGTGTACTACTCCTTGAATGCATGGTTAGGTGACATCTCTCTGCCAGTGAAATTGCTGTTTATTTTTCAAACAGCTAATAAAATAAAAAATAGCAGACATGAAAGTACTTACAATTTTAAAATGTGGTCAGCTGTAACTTTTTATTCCTGAAGCATTTTTTCTTTCTTCTTATGCTCACTGTAAAGTTTTCTGTCTAACAGTATTATGCATCAACGCAATTTATTTATTTACTGAATTTTGTTGACCCGGTAAGCCCACTGGGCCTAGAAGTCCCTTTTTCAGGGTGACCTCACTAACAGTGACATCACAGGTGACTGGCCTGGCAGCTAATGACTGGCTCTTCCTGAGCAGCTGTGATGTCACAGTGAAGTCATAATACTGCTGATGCTGTGGGAGGAACTCAGATATGCCTGCTACCAGGCAGAGTGCTATTCCACAAATTGCAGCTACTAATAGCTAGTTATTTTTTAAATCTTCAAATTAACCAACAGGAAAATTAAATACTGCCTCAGATATAAAAGATAACAGCTCTTTATTTAAAAAAAAAACTCATATTAGTTGTAGGCAGTGCATTACCTGCTTAAAACTTGGGTAGGAACTTTCTAGCCACCAGACTGGTTACAAGACAAGAGTGAAATTATCTGCCCATAATTACATTCATGTACTTGGTTAGTCCATGCACCAGGTCCTGCTATAATGTCAATAGGCTGCAACTATGTTTTCACTTTCTGTGCACATTTCATACAGAAAACAAAATTGCTACATAAATCATATTTTTGGTATGTTTAAAGACACTCCATGTAATTACCGCATGCCTAGAAAAACAATTGAGGTGTGATTATTGACCCATAACACACCCTGGTGTGTCTTATTTGCATACGTAACACATTTCCCAGTGGGTCACCATTATTTTCAGTGAGCCAGAAGAAAAAATTACTCACCTTAGTAATTGCTTTTCTTCTCATGGAGTCTTGCTATATTATGACTATATGCAGTCAGCCACTGCAGCTGAACTGCCCCGGAGAGGAAAGAGGTAACTCCAGAGAGTCTGGAGTTCCACAGCGCGAGGGCGCTATACCAAAGCTCTATCTGGCCAGTTTCAAATGAAACTGTCAGATCTTTACGAAGCTAACACTACAACAAGTCTGTGTGAAAGCTCTACACTAGCCAAGTGGCTACCTACTAGTAGGAATAACAACAATATAAACAACAATATAAACAGCAATAATAATAATAACAATGAATAATAGTATTATTAGTTTCTCCCTAACAAGCACTATTAGACCCCCTTCCCCAAGACTCAAGTCCAGGAAGGGGCCAACATATATTACTTAAAACAGAAATACCTAATTCCTAACCCTAAATAAAGGGGGTGAAGGGAAGAACTAAAATGGCATGACACAGTGCTTGCACTAATTTGCCACCCCTACCCAAGTAGAAGTTCTGAGAGGGGCAGGAGGGAGGGTGGTCATAATATAGCAAGACTCCATGAGAAGAAAAGCAATTACTAAGGTGAGTAATTTTTTCTTCAAACACCATGAAGTATTGTTATATTATGACTATATGCAGATTACACAGCAGTACCTCCATGGAGGAGGGTCAGAACCTACTTAGGAAATAGGCTCTGAAGCACAGCTGTGCCAAAACGAGCATCTCTCCTGGACTGAATATCCAGGGAATAATGCTTGGTAAAAGTGTGAACTGTTTTCCAAGTAGCAGCTTGACAGATTTCCAGAATGGGAATATCTCTAGCAGCCGCAGAGATGCAGCTGTACCCTTGGTGAGTGAGCCCTCAGTCCTGAGGGGGTTCTCTCATAGTTTTTGATAACAAATTGGATACAAGAGACAATCCACCTTGCAATTGTCCTTTTAGTGGCAGGTTTCCCTGCCAACCCCGCCATAGGTAAGGGAAGAGTTGGAGGGATTCGAACCTGTGACCCATGGTGCGTTCCAAATAGTAGCTTAAGGCTCTTTTGACATCCAAGCTGTGCAGACTCCTCTCACCTGAGGAAGAATGCTCAGTGAAAAATACTGGAAGAGAGGTGGATTGGTTCAGGTGGAAATCTGAAACCACTTTAGGCAAAAACTTTCTGTTAGTCCTGAGGACTACCTTATCTCTGGAAGTGATAGCCACTAGGAAAAAAGTTTTCCAAGTCAGAAACTTGAGCTCTGCTGAGGACAGAGGCTCAAAGGGGGGTTGCATTAACTGAGCAATGCAAACATTCAGGTCCCAAGCGGGAGCTGGTTCTCGAAAAGGAGGGTTGGTGTGAAGTAACCCTTTAAAAAACTTGGAAAGCAGAGGGTGAGAAGAAAAGGAAGCAGGCTTCCCTGCTGACAGAAAAGCAGAGACAGCTACCAGATGAACCTTTAAGGTAGCTGGCCCAAGGCCTAAGGAATTTAAATGGACCAAATAGTCCAGTAAATGGGCAGATCAGCAGATTCTGGGATAATCTGCTTCTCAGAGCACCAGATGGAAAACCTTTTCCACTTAGAATTGTAAGTGGTTCCTAGTGGAAGGCTTCCTTGAAGCCTTTAAATATCCAAAACACCTTGAGAAAGGTGTAAGTCAGCAAATTCTAACCCTCAAGAGCCATGCCTTGAGATGGATGGATTTGAGGTCCGGATACCACACTCTCCCTGTGCACAGGCCAGTAAGTCGTGGACTCTGGGCAAGCTCAGGGCAGGGTGGACTGTCAAGGACAGAAGCAGTGGGACCGAGGCTGTCTGGCTCCATCTGGAGCAATCAGAATCACCTTGCAAGGCTGAGATCTGATTTTACTAGTACCCTGAAAAGAAGGGGAAGGGGAAAGGCATACAGAACTTCCCTTTCCAATCCAACTGAAAGGCGTCCAGGGGGACTGATCCCAGCACTGGAGGCCTGCAACAAAACAGAGGAAGTTGGTGGTTGTCTGGGGCTGTGAAAAGATCTATCTGAGGGGTGCCCCATCTGGCAAAGACTGACCCCAGCACCTGAGGATTCAGAGCCCATTCGTGATGGCCCTGAGAAATCCTGCTGAGGGCATCCGCCAGGACATTGTCCTTCCCTGGAAGGTGAACTGCTATCAGGGAGGTGTTCAGGGAGTAAGCCAGAGACCACAACTTCATTGCTTCGGTGCACAAGGCTGATGACCGAGTGCCCCCTTGCTTGTTGATGTACCACATTGTTGTGATGTTGTCTGTCCTGACTTGAACTACTTTGTTCTGGACAGAAGCTGAAAACGCCTGAAGAGCTAAAAAGACAGCTCTGAGTTCCAAAAGATTGATGTGGAGCAGAGATTCCTGGGGAGACCACACTCCCTGAGTGGACAGGTCGCCTAGTGAGCTCCCCACCCTAACAGGGAAGCATCCGTGGTGAGGGTGAGGGAGGGAACGGAATGAAAGGAACCCCTTGTTTTAGATTGCTTTGATCCTGCCACCAGTGTAAGGCCAGGATCAGGGTTTGGGTCACTGGAACCAATTTGGAATGGGGTCCCTCCTTTGAGACCAATAAGCCCTCAAATGGAACTGAATGTCCTCATCTGAATCTTGCTCCTTGCACTACAGCTGTGAAGCAGCCATGTGCCCTAGGAGTTGCAGAAAATGCCTTGCTGGTCGAGAGACCCGCAGGGTAAAGGAGGATGCCAGGGCAATGAGTCTGTCTACCCTTTCCGAGGAGAAATGCCCTGGCTAACTTTGTGTTCAATTCTGCACCTATGAAAGTTAGCACTGGAACTGTGTCTAGAACTGACTTTGGTAAATTCAGCAGGAATCCCAGGGAAGTGAGAAGCGTGGGTGACTTGCAAGTGGGAGTTTACCTGATCTGGGACTGACCCACTATGAGCCAGTCGTCCAGGTAGGGAAACACAGCAATCCCTTGCCTTCTTAAATGAGCCACTACTACAGCTAGACATTTCGTGGAATACCCTTGGTGCAGAGGTAAGGCCGAGGGCATTGCCCTGAACTGGTAGTGGCCTGAGGGTAGTTCAACCTGAGGTACTTTCGGTGAGAAGGCCTGATCAGAACATGAAAATAGGCATCCTTGAGGTCCAGGGAAGCTAACCAATCCCTGGCCTCAGGGAGGGCAAAATCATTGTCAGAGTTAACATTTTGAACTTTGGTTTCAAAAGATGCTTGTTCAGGTACCTTAAATCTAAAATGGGCCGCCATTCTCCTGTCTTTTTTGGGGTAAGAAAGTATCTTGAGTACAGCCCCTTGCCCTGATGGCAGGGAGGGACCCTTTCTACTGCTTTGCAGTCCAAAAGAGAAGAAACCTCTGCTTCCAAAGCAAGGGCTTCTGAAGGATTTGCAGGTGGAAAATGTCTGGCTCTTGCCTTTGGAAACTGTTTGAAGCTGAGAACCAGACCCTGGCCTATTACCTCCAGAACCCACCTGTCCGAAGTTAGGGACACCCAGTTCTGGCTGAAATAAACCAACCTGCCCCCCACTGGTACAGGAGAATCGGCCCTGGGCACCCCATCAGGGTGCCTGCTTGGCAGTAGCCTTAGGCTGAGGGAAGGGGGATGGTTTACTTGTGCCCCGTCTACCTCTGCCTCTAAAGAAACCCCTCTGTGCAAATGCAGAGGAGGCCTGAAATTGGTAAAAAGGCCTGTGGAAAGGCCTGCCCCTACCTCTGGGAGCGTGCCTCTGTGGAGTGGCATGCCTCTCCTTAGCCTGGGCACTTTTGTAGTAGTTCTGTATTCATCCATCGTTTTCATAGTTTTCTGTTTGTTCCCCAAACAGAGAATTACCCACAACAGGAAAATCCATAGCCTTTGACTGAGTATCTGGGGACAGATTAGTGCATCTGAGCCATGCCAACCTACAGAAAGCTACAGAAGTGGCCATGACCCTAGAGGAAACATCATTAACATCAACAGCAGTATGAAATTGAACTTTAGAGGCTTCAATGCCATCAGCAGCCACCTGTTCCAACTCACTAGCTAGCTGGCCATGGGCCTGCTTGGCTAACTGCAATACTGTGTCCCACCTAGATTTCTGATATCTAGCCACATAAGCCATATAATTTGCCTGCCTGAGTCCCAAAGAAGCTGCCATATATTGTTTTTTCGCCATGGCATCAATCTTCCTGGAATCCTTATCAGGAGGATGTGAGGCCAGAGGAATATTAGCCTTGTCACAGGCTGCAGCTTGCACCACACCTACATGACTACACTGCTCAGAGAGGAAGTCTGTATCAGAGCCTGACAAAGTATACCTTCTGTCCATTTTTTTATCTACAGGAGGGACAGAATGAGGATTTTTTAAAATCTTTGTTGTTTGCTTCCTAAATGACTTATGCAAAGGAATAGACAACCTCCTAGACTCTGGTATATCCATCATTTCTACATAATCAGGCTCCTCTTGCTCATCCACAGCTTCCTCTAAAGGAAGCTGGAGGGTTTCTGCAACCTTTTTGTAAAACATAAAATGAGAAGGGGACTCAGACAGAATAGGAGGAGATTCTAAAGGTCTGTCTGGAGAAATGTCCGGTTCAATGGGCACGTCCAGACCCTCCCAGCCACACATATAATGATCAAATTCGTCCTCCCTCTCTTGTGGTTCATAAAATTCCTCAACATCATACTCCTGAACCACTGGCACTGAACGAACCAACCTTTTACCAACTGTAGGTGGTTCCGCAGGACCCTGAGACAGTGACTGGACAATCTGTATGGCTTAGCTATTTCTGCAGCAGTTGGAGAGACAATTTTGGACTCAAACCTACTGATTTCTTAGTCTTTTCACTGAGACTGGTTCCCTGAACCAGCCTTCCTTTGCCCAAGAAAGTCTCGCCCTGGTCAGAGGGCACTCTCTGGTCCAGTGGGTACTGGACCGGCTGGCCATCTGGGTCAGCGGACTTCTTGGTTTCCTGCCCCTGGAGCCAGCCCACCTCTTTCCAGGGTGGCTGCAGGAAATTTTACACACCTGGCAGTCTGACAGGAGGTGGTCAGCCCCCAGACAATAAACACAAGTGGTGTGTGGGTCAGCCTTGGCAAAGGCTTCCCCACAGACATCACAGTGTTGAAACCCAGTGGGCCCGGTTTTTCTTTTGGGTTTCTCAGACATAATGCCAGCCTAACCAAAAACTTGCCCTTTTGATGGCAGTGCCAGGCAAGACACCCTTATCGGTTCCTAACCGTGTCACGGGTATTTGAAAAAAAACTATTTTAAAAGCAAGGTTTTTTTAGAACCGATAAGAACTGGGAACCGCACTCTAAAAGCCCAACCACACTTTAAAACGTTAAATTAAGCAAACCGATCGGTTCAAAACCGAACCGATAATTGAATTTCCACACAGGCTTTAAATTTTCTACTTACGGTTTACCAGATAGAGCTTTTAACCGAAATGCGGTAAAATAAATACTTTTTGCCGGTTCAAATGAACCGAAAATACTCGCTTGAACCGAGAAATGAACCGAAGTGAAGGAGCTGATCTCCGGAGCAACTGTTCAGTGAAGCGGAGTAAAGAATCTGACAGTTTCATTAGAAACTGGCCAGATAGAGCTTTGGTATAGCGCCCTCGCGCTGTGGAACTCCAGACTCTCTGGAGTTAACTCTTTCCTCTCCGGGGCAGTTCAGCTGCAGTGGCTGACTGCATATAGTCATAATATAGCAAGACTTCATGGTGTTTGAAATATTGATTCAGTTACTGGCCCAGTGTCTGCCAGTTTGTTGCTTTTCTCTTCCCAGCTTAAATTTAAATTTCCTGACCTGGAACCCTTAACCTGGCCCTGGTCACACTTATCGACAAATCATACCCTAACCACCCGCCTCATCAATCAGGGACAAGGCTTAAGGAAAGCAGAGGCAAGTGACCAAAATCAAGGACACATCTTAATGGGTTTCACTCAGGAAGCCAGTAGAATGACAGGATTGATTTAAAGTACATTTTTTGAAGAACAAGCCTGAAACTCTAATGTCTGAGACTATGATGTACTTGAAATCCCTGCTGTCCGAGCATGGGAAATTATTTCATCTCTGTATGTATTTCATAACAAAGCCTGAGAAATAAATCACTATATGAAAGCAGCAGTATTTGTTAACAAAACAATTCATCATACAGTTTTTTGCCAGAATGTATATGACTTTCTTAGATTCATGCTCAGTCACTTTTTAGTCTTCTCAAATGTTGTTAAAACAGCTATTATAGCTCATTTTGTAATTAATAACGCACATCATTAGAGATGGCCGCCAGTCACAGTTTTTAAAATATCTTCTTTTGAGGTTACCTCTAGAAATTTCATGGCAGATTCATAATGTGCAGTAGTACGATTGTGTTGCTTGAGGGCAAATAGCACATCACTTTACCAAGATATTTTTTTTCCTGGAGGGCTGTATGACATTGGCCTGGGAATTTATAAAAACGTCAAAATCCCCTGTCTTGGTTGAAGAATAAAAGAAAACCAAAACAGGATGGGTAAGGCAATATTTTTAGGAGATAAATATTATTGGGGGGGGTAATATGGAGCCTAAACTACTTCTGGTTTGTCAGTATGCACCAGTGGTTGCCACAATTTCTCCCAGTGCCCTAGAAGGTGAAGTGTTGTCAACAGACTCTCTTCTCTCCCGAGTAGTTCCCATAGTACCTCCCAGCGTTTAAGAAGGAAGTAGGTTTTCCGTGGGTTCCCCGAACCAGTTCTCCTGTACTCAGTCAGGAACTCAGCACTTTCCGGGTATATAGTCATCATTTCTTTCGGTGGTTTTGACAACTGTCGGTTTGCCTTAGGTTCCTCATACAATTTCCGATACCCAGACAAGAACTGTAGCATTACCTGGTAAGTAGCCACCATAATTTCTTCTTGCACATGCAGGTTTTCCTGGGACTTCCCAAACGAGTTCGGTTCTGCTGCTGCTTGCTTTTCCTCAGTCTTGCTGCAGCATTCTAAGTCACACACGTCCGGGGCAGCGGGCACAGCAGGGCTGTCCTCACCAGGGTAACTGGGTCACTCCTCCACACTGCCTGCATCCCGACCACTGCCCCCGCGATCCGGGCAGGGCAGTGTCGCTCTCTCCTCTCTCTGGTCCTCCTGGATACAGGTGAGCCGTTCAGGTGGAGGCAGTGGTGGGGGAGCTGCATCAGTGGGGCGGTGCACCGCTGCTCCCACAGAACCAGTCACACTCACTCCCTTTCCGGGTTTCTTGTGGAATGGGAAGGCCCAGAAGCGACGAGGACGCTCCCCCCCAGATCCCGCTGTCCCCTCAGAACCAGTCACATTCACTCCCTCTATGTGTTCCTCGGCACCAGTATTGAATGGAGCCATACTGTTGATCGAACATAGGGATTCAGAGGAGTCCAACCAGTCTCTCTTTCCGTCCGAAAACCCGCTGTCCCTGGAGCCCAAAACATTCTGTCTCTGTTCCTCGCTGAGCTGAAGGAGTCGCTCCATACTGCCGATCGACCACCAGGATAGGGAGAAGGCCGACGAATCTCTCTTTCCGTCCAAAATCCTGATGGCATTGGAACCAAGAACATTCTGTCTCAGTCTCTGTTCCTTGCTCAGGTAAAGAGCTCTCTCTATACTGTCGAGCGAACATAGGGATAGCGAGAATCCACACGAATAGCCCTACCGGCCTCTCACCGGGGGGGCAATTTGCACACGGCACCCAAGAGGGTGTGGCTAGGAGGGCCACCCACCGCCTGGAGAGACCTCAGAGCAGGTGGCCCACACGAGGCTCCTCGATAGGGTTGGCTACGACCCTCCTCATAGGGAGGGTCAGAGAAGAGATAAAGGAGCTGTCCCAGGGGATCTCACCCTCCTGGAACAGCTCCACAGCTGAAGTTTCTTCGCAGATTCGCCCAGCTCCAAGTCGGCTTTGGTCTTTTGCCTGGTCCGTCGCCGCTTCCTTCCAGTTTGTTGTTTTTCTGGCCGGCTTTTTTGGCGCTCCCTCCGTATCTTTCCCGGCTCCAGGTAAGTGTGCCCCTTTTGGTTTGTTGGTCTTTGTTGGTTTTTGGGGGGGGTTTCTGTGTCCCTGCTCTCGCGTTTTGCCCCCTTTTGTTCCCCCCAGCCAGCCTTTGCCCTGCTCTGTACTCGTGGTCCCATGTTTTTTTCCTTTGCGGAGTGTAGTCTGGGTCACCTGGCAGTGGTTCAGCTCATTTGTGGACTGCCGCAAACCCTTTGCGGTGCTGGCCTCCGGGCTCTCAGACGCAAAAAAAAAAAAAAATTTTTAGTTTACAGTTTGTCGGTAGCTCCTGCTCAAGTTCTGGCCAGTCCACCCCAGCTTGGGTCACGTTCGTTCTGCCCTCGTGTTTGCTGGTGTCCCCTTCCCCCCTCTAATGGTCCATGGAGCAGGTTCTCCGTGTTTTCTTTCCGTGGCTTTTTCTGTGCTTCCCGCACCTCTCTGCGCAGCTTTTGGCCTTCCCAGTGGCCTCTCCTGTCCTTCCAGGGTGTCTCTCGGCCTGCCGGTTTTTCCTGGAAGTTTGGTCTTTTGTTTTTCCCGCCCCCCCGTCTCACCAAGTGGCTTCCCCCTCTTTTTCCCTGGAGCGGCGCTTTCAGCTCCCCCCCAGCCGGGTTTTCTGTGCGTTTGGCCCCAGTGTGTTTCAGTAGCTTTTCCTTGTGCTTGCTAAGTTTTGCAGCCGTTTTCTCTTCCCCACCCCCGTTATTGCCGGCTGGTTTGCTCCGTTTTCGGTGGCTGCCACCCTTTTATGCTTGCCTGGGGGGTTTGTTGGTCGGGTATGTGGTGAGCCCCACACCTCACTTTTTCACCCTTGAGTGCACATCTGTGCTGAGTCCCTCCTTGTGTCGGTGCTTGCCTGGCTCCAGGGGCTTGTAGTGTGCCCAATTAAATTATATATATATATATTTTTTTTTTCCCCTCTTTGCTCTGTTGCTTTGGGTTATAGCGCAGTGGTCTTTGGCTCTGAGCTGCAAACCTGGTGACTTCCAGCAAACCAGACCTGGGTTTGAATCCCACAGCTTCCACTTACTTCCTGTGGGGCCCTGAGCAAGTCATTTAACCTCCTTAATTGTGCCCTTTTTCTCTTCTCCCCCGTTGTAATTCCAGTATCCCCTCCAGTTTTTTCTGGCGGTCTTGCTTGGCGTTTGGCTTCCGCCCCTTTTTTTTTTTCTCCCAGCTGGGCTCGGAGGGGAAGGGAAAAGGTAGTGATTTAGGCATAGTGACATTAGCTCCCCAGGTTGCCCTCCCTCCTCTTAGGCTGGAAGATTTGTAGGTTTTCGGGTCCCCCTCCAGGCTCTTGGAGTTTTATCCCAACCCTGTGGGGTTTGTGAGGGGGATGCAACACTTCAGTGGGGCCTCTATTCTCCCGTATACATGGCGTGTGTTTTTTCCGTCAGTTCTAATCAGGTAAGGGTTCGGCAGCTATGGGAGTCATAAAAGGAAGCGGAGAGAGAAAAGGTAGGGAGGTGTATAAAGGGCAGGTGAAGGGAAAAGAGGGATTGGGGGAAGAAAAGAGAAAGGGGATAAGGAACAGGATAAAACAGGCTAGGTAGGGTCATTTTCTGTTATAGTTAAGATTTAAGGGCTGAACATATCTTATAAAGGGCAGGATGGAATTGTATTAACCAATGTTTTGTCTTATAGGTATTGCATCGAGTACACTGCCTTGCCCCTTAATAGCAATAACTAAATGTCTGAAATGCAGAATAACCTATTTCTGGACAACCAGCCCACTCAAACCCCCCCCGAAGGCGCAGGGCACTGGTCAAGACCCTATGGTACCGGGAAGCCAGCCACAAGTGGTGGCACAGGCTATACCAGTGCAAGGGCAGGACCAAGCCTTCCGCGAGGCTCTACAACACCTAAAGGACATTGGCGGATCTGATTGGCTGTCAACCATGTCCCGGTTAGAACCAGAAATACTAGTAGCCCAGCAAAACGGGCAACTGAAACCAGTGTCAGAACCCCTTAAAATTCCAGAACACAGGCCACAAGAACCAGTGGATGATGTGGGACGGCAGCCTACGCGCAGCCAGCCATCGGCCCAATGGCTAGAATCCATGGCACAGAAAAAATCTGTTGCAAAAAAGGGGCAGGGCAGGCAGACCAAGCGAAAGTCTTCACCAGTGGCAGAGACGGAGAAAAAATGGGTGGGGAAAAAACAGAACAAAGAAGAGGGGAACGCTCCTAAGGTGCAACCAGAAATGGGGAATGACGACGTGGACCGAGTAACGGTGTCCCAGCCACAGAGGGGTGAGTATGAAGACGATCAGACCAGGGATGTATCAATAGTGTGGTTTGAATCTGATAGTGAGGGAGCGCAATATAGCGACAGCACAAAAGGGCTGCCTGTGGAACCTGCTGAGGAAGCAGGGCATAAGAAAGAAAAAAAGAACCTGGAGGACATGGTCAAAGCCAAAAAAATAAGGGAGCGGAAACGGAGGAGGGCGGGGCACAAAGTGGACGGGAGTGGAAGACGTGCCCAAAAAACAGTCAGGAAGGAACCCCTAGAAAGAAAAAGGGGAAAAAAGGTAAGCAACCGGTCAAATCTACAGGGGACTCCAGGGTTCAATCCCGGGCTAGTGAGAGCAGGGCAACAACCATGGCAACAGAATCCCTTTATGTGGCCCTTTTCGTATGGGTCACCGAAATATGCCCTTCACTTGGCCAGCAGTGACCCTTGGGGTCCCTTTTCCCATGGTTTCCAACAAACCCCAGGTTGGAATGCCACCCACCATTGGAGGGCCCTGGTATATCCAACTAATGAACCTGGTCAGGGAACCTCACTGGGCACGGCCGGGGCTGCTGGGTCAAGAGAGGAGGGTAGCTTAGTGACACACCATATGGACAGACCGGCAGTAGCAAGAACTGATGCAGGTCAGGTAAGTCAAAAAGGAAGCGTACAACAGAACGCCAGTGTGCTAGATCCTCGCTCGAGTCAGCCTAACTCCATTTTCTCACAAAGTTATAGGGGGGAAGGGGAAAATGCACAAAGAGCAGCGGTTCACGTATGGACAGGCGCTGGGCTTCCCGCATTACAACCCCTCCCAACTAACGAGGAGAATAGGACATCAGGCTCACAGGAGCAGGAGATGGTAGCCACTGGGGTGGATAACACTCAGAATATGGCAATAAGAGATATGTCAACAGGCCTAGTATCCAGACCCCCAGAGCGCTGGGCTTATGCTGGGGTAGAAGACCCATTAGGGGATCACTTATCTGACACAGTCCATGAAAAAATATGGAAAGGGGAATTCATAGACATGTTCTCCTTACTGCATAGAGAAATCCCTGAGGTGAGCGACGAAAAAGGGTATAAACAAGAGAGGCCACGACGACCAAAGGTACCATTCACATTTGAGAATTGGGCAGCCGCTTTTGACATATTTATGTCAGTCTATGGGATGAAGCACCCTGATAAACTAATTGCACTGTTAAAATACAGGGACACCATAAAATTTGCACACCTCTCATTTGATGGATATGCATGGTTGAAATACGATGAGCAATTTCGTCTAAAGCTATCCAGGCAACCCAATCTCAATGGGAAAACACGACATAGACCTGTGGGTTCGCTATATAGTGACGGGGTCGGCCTAATGTAGTGACATACACGGATAGTGGCCATGTTATTGCACAGCAATTGAGTGGAGAATGCAGGAAAGAGCAGAAAAAAGGGGCAGGGAGGAAGGCCTGTTACGATTACAATAGAGGAAAATGTTTTCATTCCTTTTGTAAGTACGGGCACATCTGCAAGTTCTGCGGAGGGGAGCACAGGTTCTCCGAATGTACACGGCAACCCCCCAGAACATCAAGCATCGAGGGAGCAAGTAGCGAAAAGGGAAAGGGGTCTGGGAAGTTTGGCTAACTCACCAGTACGATTACATAGGATGGCCCCCTGGCTCGACCGCTACCCCAAAAATCGGCTGCAAAATATATACACGATGGTTTCAGGTATGGGTTTGGATACCATACAAGGGCCCCAGGATAGAAACCACAGCGCGCAATCTGAAGTCTGCAATCTTGCTTCCCAACATCCTGGGAAAAATTGCTAAGGAGGTGGAAGCAGGCAGGGTGGGGACCATTTGACCATCCCCAGTGCGCAACCTCAGAGTATCCCCATTGGGCCTGGTTCCTAAAAAGGAAGCAGGGAGTATGGCTCATACATCACCTGTCTTACCCAAAGGTAATTCAGTGAACGACTTCATTAACCGGAGGATTGCACAGTGCAGTATACAACGTTTGATGAGGCTCTGCGCCACATACAACAGTTAGGCCAAGGTGCAATGATGGCAAAGAGCGACATCAAATCCGCTTTCCGTCTGTTACCTATACATCCAGGTGATCAGGATTTACTGGGTTTCAAAGTGGGAGGTCGTTGGTATGTGGACAAGGCTATGCCCATGGGATGCTCAGTCAGCTGCGCAGCCTTCAAAACATTTTCAACCTTTTTGGAGTGGGCCACCAAAGAACACACAAGAAACAAACATGTAGTCCATTATCTGGATGATTTCCTATTTATGGGGCCAAAGGGGGGAACCATATGTGGGGAGACACTTCAGGGCTTCACCTCACTGATGGGTTATTATGGTGTCCCTCTCGCCGGGGAAAAAACGGAGGGCCCGGTGACTTGTCTCTCATACCTGGGCATAGAAATAGACTCTGAGGCCATGGTTTCCCGGCTACCACGAGACAAGGTGGCACTGTTGTGCAAAATGTTGGGTGAAATGGGGAAAGCAAAGAAGGTGACCCTACAACAGCTGCAATCTGTGATAGGCCACTTGAATTTTGCATTCCGTGCAGTTCGCCCAGGCAGGCCATTCCTGAGGCGGATGGCATCTGCCACGGGTGGTGCTTTAAAACCATATCACCACATCAGATTGACACAGGGCATAAGAGCAGACTTACAGGTCTGGGAACTTTTCCTGAAAGATTTTAATGGTATCACCATCTGGCAAACACCAGCGGACCAATTTTTTGACCTGCACATGGTAACCGATGCTTCAGGGGGCATTGGTTTTGGGGCATTCTGGCAGGGAGCATGGTTTGCGGGACGTTGGCCACAGGAGTGGGTGTCGATGGGACTCACAAAGAATATTACTCTTTTGGAACTGTTTCCCATCATGGTAGCCATAAGGGTGTGGGGACACAAATTGCAGAATAGGAAAGTGCTGTTTTACACAGACAACAGGGCGGTAGTGGACATATTGAACTCGCAGACATCTCACTCTGAAGATGTGATGAAGGTTCTGCGGGTCTTTGTGTTATGCTGCTTACGTTACAACATCTCTTTTAAGGCACAACATTTGCCAGGGAAAGAAAATGTTATCGCTGATGCCCTGTCTCGATTTCAGCCTCGAGCACTTCAGGCAGTTACGCCTGCATGACCAGTTCCCGACAGAAATACCGGAAGCAGTCTGGAGACTAGGGAACCAAGATTGCAGCAACTGGTACAGCTCGCTGTGGCCCCGACCTGGAGGAAGTATGTAGGTAGCTATGAAGCTTTCCAACAATTTTGTGGTCACGAGGTAAGCATGGAACACACAAAAGCTCAGAGACAGGTTCAAAGCTACATCCTACACTTGGAAGACCTGGGAAAATCCCGCAGCAGCTATACACCTCCAACTAGCAGGCATTGCCTTTCTTCGCAAATATGAGGTTTTCCGACCCAACCAACAATTTCATTGCAAAGAAAATGGTGCAGGGCATGTCTAGACTCGGGAGGGAAAAAGGGTGACACAAAGGAAGCCCATAGGACTACCAGAATTGTCCAACCTTTTGACAGCACTGGGGTCTTCAGCTCTGGCTATGAAACCAAGCTGTTCAGGGCCCTATATGCGTGTGCATTTTAGGGGCTTTACGGGTGTCGGAGTTGGTACATGAGTCCAACTCTCCGAGCCAAAATAACAATCTCCAATTGGCGATTTTGTCATCTGGGAAGACAGACTGTGTCTCCAGCTGCGGAAATCAAAAACTAACCAGTGCGGCCCCCCGGCTAAGATTACACTGTTTAAGGCCCCTCCCGGGAATATCTGCCCATGGATGGCAATGAGGGAGTATCTGGCGGGTCGTCCTATGGGAGCGGGTCATTTGTTTGTGCACGGGGATGGGAAAGCGGTTACAAGGCGGCAGTTCTCTGCGGTCCTACGAAAGGGCTTATGGATGGCGGGAAAAAACCCGACCTCGTATAACACCCATTCATTCCGAATCGGAGCAGCCACTGAAGCGGCCAGGTTCGGTTTAAATGAGGAACAAATAAAAGGGGTTGGCAGATGAGCTTCAAAGGCGTACAAGGGTTACATAAGGCCCCAGCAAAAAACAGCAGCAAGTGATGTTGGGGAACCCAGCACAAGTTCGGATTGTTAGTTCAAACCCGTGAACACTCACATGTTTCTACTTTTTGTTTTACAGGCATGTCAGCAACAACCCCCCAGATATGGATCGTGGGTCATTCGCACATGAGGGAGGCGTACAGGAGGGCAAGAACACGCCCATGTACAACTCAGCTGCTCATTCCAAGAAGTAGAGCAGTGATAAAATGGGCAGGGAAAGGGGGGATGAGGTGGGGGGCTTTGTGTAACACAATCATGGCATTGGGTCTAACTAGCCGACCACCGCTCGCGCTGGTGATCCACCTGGGAGGAAATGACTTGGTCACCCTAGGGGCAAAGAGATTGATTGGGGATATGAAGAGGGACTTGTCCCACTTAAAACAGTTATTGCCTCACACCATTCTGGCATGGTCCCGAATGTTACCTTGCCGGCATTGGCGTGGTGAGTGGAAGGCAGGGGCTATGGATAAAGCGCGGAGGTCCGTGAATAGGGAGGTGTCCCATTTTTCGGCCTCACTGGGCGTGGAAGTAATCAGACATTTTACGATTACAAAATCAGATTTGGAATATTACAGCCAGGATGGGGTTCATTTGTCAGGAATGGGAAACGATGTACTCAACAATACATTTAATGATTTTTGCGAGACCGTGCTGTTTGGAAAAAGTAAAATCCCTTGGGCATTAGTGGGAGACACTGGTTGTCCCAGTATGAAGTGGCAGTAAATTCATGGCTGATCCTGGGTAAGAGGCTCCGGACATAAGAAGAGCTGCGATTGGGTGTCACCTCGGAGAGGCACGACCCTAGGACAGGTATGCCTCTGAGGATCGGGAGAGGAAGACACCCAGGCTGGGGCATGCACAGAAACGCTGGGATCCAAGACTCCAAGAGGAGGAGTGTGGCCCTCGACGGGCATGCTCCTCGTCAAGGGGCTAGGAGCCCCTAAATTCTGAAGGGGGGGAACTGTCTTGCGGAAAGGCACGGCCCTCAATGGGTCTGTTGGACTAAAGGGCCAAAAGTTCCCCTCAAACAAGCGGATGAAGGAGCTGGGGGTTTCAGCAGGACATGAATTATGGCTGCCCAAGGGGTCTTACAGGATGGGACATGTAATGTACATATGTTACAATTTTCTGTATAGCTTGGTGTGTGTATATAATGTATGTAAAGGCATATCTGTAAAAGTGTGATGTACCGATTAGGCTCGTAGAAAGCCAAGTGTCCCATATAATGTATGCAATTTTGTTTAAGTAAAAGAGCTCGTGCCACTTATCCAAAAACAGTGTGGTGTCTTGATTGAATTGGGGTCCGCCTTGGGCAATAGCCCACCGGCCTCTCACCAGGGGGGCAATTTGCACGGCACCCAAGAGGTGTGACTAGGAGGGCCGCCCACACACGCCTGAATCGGCCCCGAGCAGGTATTGTCTGAGGCCCTCGGATAGGGCTGGCTACGACCCTCCCATAGGGAGGGTCAGGAGAAGGAGATAAAGGAGCTGTCCCAGGGATCTCGCCCTCCTGGAACAGCTCCACAACTGAAGTTTTACCTCCCGCCCACCGCAAACTTCGGGCCGTAAGAGATCCGGCCAATGCTTTTTAAACCTAATAAAGGGCAGTAAGGGCAGTAAATTCATGGCTGATCCTGGGTAGAGGCTCGGACATAAGAAGAGCTGCGATTGGGTGTCACCTCGAGAGGCACGACCCTAGGACGGTATGCCTCTGAGGATCGGGAGAGAAGACACCCAGGCTGGGGCATGCAGAAGCAGCTGGGATCCAAGACTCCAAGAGGAGATGCGGCCCTCGGCAGGCATGCTCCTCGTCAAGGGCTAGGAGCCCCTAAATTCTGAAGGGGAACTGTCTGCTGAAAGGCACGGCCTCAACGGGTCTGTTGGACTAAAGGGCCAAAAAGTTCCCCTCAAACAAGCGGATGAAGGAGCTGGGGGTTTCAGCAGGACATGAATTATGGCTGCCCAAGGGCTCTTACAGGATGGGACATGTAATGTACATATGTTACAATTTTCTGTATAGCTTGGTGTGTGTATATAATGTATGTAAAGGGCATATCTGTAAAAAGTGTGATGTACCGATTAGACTCGTAGAAGCCAAGTGTCCCATGTAATGTATGCAATTTTGTTTAAGTAAAAAGAGCTGCGGCCCCTTTTTATCCAAAAAACAGTGTGGTGTCTTGATTGAATTGGGGGTCCGCCTTGGGCAATTACACTTTCCGTCCAAAATCCCGGTGTCCCTGGAGCCCAAAACATTCTGTCTCAGTCTCAGTTCCTTGCTCAGGTAAAAGGGTCGCTCCATACTGTCCAGTGATCACCGGCATACAGCGCAGCGTACACTGCATCCGAATCCAAACAGCAGTCTGTACTGGCAAGTTTCAGTCTCTTTCGGTGTTCCTTGCAGGGTTAAAGGGGCAGCTGCAGAATACCGATCAAAACCAAGATACTGATGAGCGTGCAAGACAGAGTTGATGAACCGATCCAGGTTGTTAGCGATCGAACACCGCGATACAGAGGAGCCCTCGATGTCGCTGCCTCCATCTCTGCTCTATCCGGAATGGATCACTTTCGAGCTATGTCTGTTGCCGTCTTACCTTGTGTGCTGCAATGTTGGGGGTGGGCGCATGAGATGTTGGAAGAATGTTGCTTTCTTGCAGAACCGGTGTAGCATCAAATCGTGCTTCCCAATTAGAATTTGTTTCCGGTAGCATAATCTGATAGCAGGATAATGTCAGATTATGCGTCCCCGTAAAATGTTGCTACCGAGATGATAGATAAATAAAATGACATAAAACACACTACCAGTTGTTGCAATTATGGATTTGAACTGTAAATTGCTTATAGCACACACTGAACAATGTAATACATCATTTAAATTTGATTAATATGCGAAATATATGTAAATGAGCAACATCATAAAGAAAAAACGCTGTCATAGTGGGACTGCAAATGACAGAATTTAAAAAAACTTTCTTTTAAACCTAGTTAAGAAGGATATTAGAAGAGGTGCAAGAAAAAGTGGGGGTACTAAATGGCTTTTTTGCCTCTGCCTTCACCAAAGGGGATGGGGAGAGCAGTACCGGTAGGAGAGGGGGCGGGGGATACGGTGGTCAAAGAGGGGAAAAAGGATGAGGAAATACCCAGAGGTAGGGTGTTGGATGCACTCAAGGCCCTAAGAGGGGACAAGGCACCGGGCCCTGATGAGATCCACCCCAGGGTGCTCAGGGAGTTGGTGGATACCCTGGCCGCTCCCCTAGTGGATATTTTTAACTCCTCCCTGCAGTCTGGGTGGGTACCTCAGGACTGGAGAATGGTCCACATTGTGCCTATCCACAAGGGAGGCCCACAAGAGGAGCCGGGTAACTACAGGCCGGTTAGCCTGACGTCAGTGGTGGGCAAAGTGATGGAGAGCATCCTGAAGGACAGGATAGAGGGGGTGCTGAGGGCTCGGGGTCACACAGATATTCACCAGCACGACTTTGTTAATGGCAGATCGTGCCAGACAAATCTGGTGGAGTTCTGTGAAGGGGTGACAAGGGCACTGGATCAGCGCAGCCCAGTGGATGTCCTCTTTCTGGACTTCAGAAGGGCTTTTGACTCCATGCCACATCATGGGGTACTGGAGAAGCTGGAGAGTATGGAGGTGGGGGGAGAATGGGCAGGTGGATAGGAAACTGGCTGGCGGGGTGGGTACAGAAGGTGAGGGTGGGGGAGGTCTCATTCTCAAGGTTAATCACAAGTGGGGTACCACAGGGGTCGGTGCTGTGTCCACTCCTATGTAATGCCTATGTCTTGGACATCAGAAATGGAATCAGGAGCAGGATAAGTCTCTTTGTGGATGACTCTAAGCTGTGGGCGGTGGTGGATAAGGAGGAGGGAAAATTTGACCTCCAGGACGACCTGGAGACTCTAGGGAAGTGGTCAAGAATCTGGAAACTAAACTTTAATGCTGCAAAATGCAGGGTTCCTCACCTGGGAGCAAAAAACCCAACTCATACATACACCTTGGGGGGGGGACATTGCAAGTTTCAAGGGGGGAGACAGAGACTTTAGGGTGGTGGTGGATGCCAAAATAAACAACTCAGAGCAGTATAGAAGGGCAGCGGCACAAGCAAATAAAATGCTGGGGTACACAGCCAGGGGGATACCCTCAAGGAGTAGTGAGGTACTCCTTCCGCTGTTCAGTAGTCTGGTTAGACCACACCTTGAATACTGCATGCAGTTTTGGCATCCCTACTTAAGGACATTGCATTACTGGAGAGGGTGCAGAGCAGACCAACTAGGATGGTACTGGGGCTAGGGGAAATGCCCTATGAGGAGCGACTGGGGGAGCTCAACCTATACTCGGAAGAGAGAAGAGACAGGGGGTTATGACTGAGGTTTTTAAGTATCTCAAGAGGGTCAATAGGGTAAGCCTTGAGGGGGGGCCTATGGCTTAGGGAATCGGGGGCCACCAGGGGACACCCCATGAAGCTGGATGGGGGGAGGTTGAGGGGGAAACAAGGAGGCACTACTTCACTGAGAGTGTGATGGAGCCCTAGAATGTGTTGCCCAGAGAGCTGCTGGCTGCTACTGCTGTGGAGGAGTTCAAGAAGGACTGGGATAGGTGCAGAGAGAGGATACATCCAAGAGCCCCGCTTGGAAATGGAGGTCCTTGTGGGGAGGGAGGAGGGCTAAAATCAGTGCCCGGCATAGGCACCGACCATCGAGCAGACTCGACAGACCATAGGGCCTATTCTGCTGGCTTCATAGTATGTTAGTATTATTTGTATTTAGTTGACATATCAAAATTAGGTGCACATAAATCACACTGTGCTAACCGCTGTTGTATATTGTAATCATCAGGGCTTGCGACCCTCAACAAAACAGCACCCAACCACATAAGAAACAAAAAACTCTGATCTTTCATCATAGCAAAATCATTACCAACACTTTGTTTTAATTAATTTTCAATTTTACTGTTTATTGGACACTTCATTCCCACAAAATATCCCCAGGAAGCAAAATCTGACAGCTATTCGCACCTATCAGATTTTGTTACCCTTCGTGAAAGTATCACCCAGGACACCAGAATGACAAAGCATGAAACCTTACATCACTGCACAAGCTTTATTTAAACTTTCTTTTAATTAATCTTTAGTTTTACTGTTTATTGGGCACCCCATTCCCTCAAAATACCCCCAGGTAGCAAAATCTGACAGTTATTTGCATCTGTCAGATTTTGCTACCCTCAGTTAAAGTATCACCAAGGACACCAGAATGACAAAGCAGGCACCCATATATACCTGCCCAAGCTGTATTTCAACTTTTCTTTCATTGCTTTTTAGTTTTACTGTATATTTGGCACCCCATTCCCTCGAAATATCCTAGGAAGCAAAATCTGACAGCTATTCACACTTGTCAGATCTTACTACCCTCAAAGTATCACGCAGGACACCAGAATGACAAAGCAGGATCTCTTATATCACTGGATAAGCTTTTCTTCAACTTTCTTTTAATTACGTTTTAGTTTTAGTGTGTATTGGGCACTCCATCCCCTCAAAATACCCCTAGGTAGCAAAATCTAACAGTTATTCGCACCTGTCAGATTTTGCTACCCTCTAAATAAAACCCTGGAACCCAGAATGACAAAGCAGGACCCTTATAACACTGGATGAGCTTTTTTCAACTTTATTTTGATTACTTTTCATTTTTACTGAATATTGGACACTCCATTCTCTAAAAATACCCCCAGCTAGCAAAATCTGACAGCTATTCGCACCTGTCAGATTCTGCTACCTTCAGTATAAATAATCCCAGGACACTAGAATGACAAAGGAGAAGTCCATATATCAATGCCCAAGCTGTATTTCAACTTTCCTTTGATTAATGTTCAGTTTGACTGTGTATTGGGCACCCCATCCTCAAAGTACCCCCAGGTAGCAAATTCTGACTGCTATTCGCACCTGTCAGATTTTGCTACCCTCAGTCTAAATAAACCCTGGACACCAGAATGACAAAGCAGGTGCACCTATATCACTGAGCAAGCCTTATTTCAACTTTCATTTAATTAATTTTTAGTTTTACTGTGTATTGGGCACCCCATTCCCTCAAAGTACCCCTAGGTAGCAAACTCTGACAGCTATTCGCACCTGTCAGATTTTGTTACCCTTGGTCCAAGTAAAACCCAGGACACCAGAATGACAAAGGAGGAGGAGGAGGAGGAGGAGCTCTTAGATCATTGCCCAAGCTGTATTTCAACTTTCCTTTAATTAGTTCTCAGTTTTTCTGTATATTGGACAGCCCGTTCCATCAGAATTCCCCCAGGTAGCAAAATCTGAAAGCAATTCAAACCTGTCACATTTTGCTACCCTCAGTCAAAGTATTACCCAGGACACCAGAATGACAAGCAGAAGACCTTATATCACAACTCAGACTTTATATAAACTTTCTTTTAATTAAATTAATTTTAAGTTTTACTGTATATTGAGCACCCCATTCCCTCAAAATACCCCCAAGTAGCAAACTCTAAGAGCTATTCGTACCTGTCAGATTGTGGTACCCATGAAAGTATCACCCAGGACACCAGATTGACAAAGCAGGAGCCATCATATCACTGCACAGACATTATTTGAAATTTCTTTTAATTAATTTTCAGTTTTATTGTATATTGGTCACCCCATTCCTTCAGAACAACCCCAGGTAGCAAAATCTGACAGCTAATCACACTTGTCAGATTTTGCTACCTTAAGTCAAAGTATCACCCAGGACACCAGACTGACAAAGCAGAAGTCATTATATTACTGATTAAGGTTTATGTAAACTTTCTTTTAATTAATTTTTAGCTTTACTGTTTATTGGGCACCCCATTCCCTCAAAATACCCCCAGGAAGCAAATCTGACAGCTATTTGCATCTGTCAGATCTTGCTGCCCTCAGTCAAAGTATCACCCAGGACACCAGAATGACAAAGTAGGCACTCTTATATCCCTGTCCAAGCTGTATTTCAACTTTTCTTTAGTTAATTTTCAGTTTTACTATATATTGGGCACCCCATACCCTTAAAATATCCCCAGCCAGCAAAATCTGACAGCTATTCGCACCTGTCAGATTGTGCTACCCTTGGTGAAAGTATCACCCAAGACACCAGATTGACAAAGCAGGAGCCATCATTGCACTGCACAAGCTTTATCTAAAATGTATTTTAATCAGTTTTTAGTTTTACTGTATATTGGTCACACCATTCCTTCAAAACACCCCCAGGTAGCAAACTCTGACAGCTATTCGCACGGGTCACATTTTGCTGCCCTTCATCAAAGTATCACCCAGGACACCAGAATGACAAAGCAGGCACACTTATAGCACTGCCTAAGCTCCCAGGTAGCAAAATCTGACAGCTATTTGCACCTGTCAGATTTTGCTACTCTCAGTCAAAGTATCACCCAGGACATCTGAATGACAAAGCAGAAGCCATTATATCACTGGTTAAGATTTATGTAAACTTTCTTTCAACTAATTTTTATGTTTGCTTGCATGCATGTGCAAGAAACATAGTGCCACCATATGGGTTTTCGTAGGTGTGCTTCCCCCACTTCCAATGCCCTGTTCCCTTTTGCAAGCGCAGCTGCACCACGCCAATGAATGTCTGAGCTGTCTATGACAGCCATTCAGATGCAGTGGTGTACAATTCTAAGGAAAACACCACTGCAGTCCCCCGTCGGCTCCTCTTCCCCCCCCAAGCACACTTCCAAGTGCCATGCTGGGAGCCCACCCCAGCATGGTAAACATCTATGTGCTGTCCCACCAAAGACACTTCCAGGTGCCATGCTGGGAGCCCACCCCAGCGTGGCAAACATCCATGTGCTGTCCCACCAAAGACACTTCCAGGTGTCATGCTGGGAGCCCACCCCAGCATGGTAAACATCCGTATGGTGACAGGGGTGCCCAATCCCCCATCGACTCCACTGTCCCCAGCCACCCCAAAAAAACATGGCTTCCAATTGCCACGCTGGGAGCCCACACCAGCGTGGCAAACATCTGAATGGCCAATGGGGGTGCTCAATCCCCTGTCAGCTCCACTGCACCCCCCCAAAAAATTACCTTCCAGCTGCCACGCTGGGCACACACTCCAGCATGGCAAAAGTCCAGCATCGTCTTCTTGAAGAAAAAACCTATAAACAAAAAGCGGTCCCTCGTTGACCATCTTGCACTCCCCCAACCCGCCCACCTCTGAGCACCCACCTCCCCACACACCCACCTCACCCCATACTTACCTCCGGGCCTAGCGTGATGATCTTGAGTGGATCAGGAACACGTCTGCACTCTTCAAAGCTGACTGCGAACTGAAGTAATGCTGGTAAGCTGTATAATGGCATAACTGTATTTTTTTTTCAATTTTGGTGCATATCTCAGCCATTTTTGGGAATTTTTTCTCTAAATTTTCAACATGGGGTTTTTGGGACCCCAAGTCATGAACTCAGTCACTGTCATTGTGTTATTCGGTCCCGAAAGGTGATTTTGCGGTCACTGTGCGGAACCACCTTTCGGCACCAAGTAATCAAGCGATAGTGTCAGGTTCATGGTGGGCCCAAAACCCTATGTTGAAAATTTGTGAAAATTCCCAAAATGACTGTTTTAAGCGTGTTACAGTTTCTACGCAAGCTTGTAACTTCCCAAATTTTTACTATTTTCACCCCAGATTTTCAGCATTGCTATTTTACCACACCTCCTTATGAGCAGTACAGCTGTCATTTTTCACATCTCTCCCAAAATGTGTTTTCGTGCATGTAGCGCAAATGGCACAGTCGTGTGTGAAATCAATAGGGACAGATTAAGAACATCAGAGTGACACTGTTCATGAGCAGAGGCCTTAAAATAGCTATGTTGAAAGTTTGGTAACAAAAGTCCATAAAATGACTGTGTTATGAGCATGCATTGCGTAGGTTTCCACGCACCCTCAGAAGTTTATGAATTTGTACTATTTCCATTCCAGATTTTCAACACTGGCATTTTTCCACACCTTCTTATGAACAGTACAGCTGACATTTTTCACAACCTGTCCAAAATGTGTTTTCGCACTTCCAATGCAGAAATGCATGGTCGCTGTGGGAAACCAGTGTTCAGGACAGATTAAGAAAATCACAGCGACACTGTTCATGAGCGGAGGTCCCAAAATGCCTGTGTTGATAATCTGCTGTAAAAAATCCCCAAACTAATTACATTATGGGTGTGCATTGCACAGTTTCTATGCACGCTCGTGACGTCACCAGTTTTTTTTATATTTTCACTCCAGATTTTCAACATTGCCATTTTTTACACCTCCCCATGAACAGAACAGCTGTCATTTTTCATATCCTGTTTGAAATGTGTTTTCGCACCAGTGGTGCCAAATGGTGTAGTCGCTGTGCAAAATCAGCTTTCCACTAACAAACTGATATTGCCACTGTTCATGAGATGGGGGTCACAAAGAAAATATGTTTAAAATCTGGAGTGAAAATACCAAGAAATGCCTGGGACGCCAGGGTTTCCGACCATAATGCCCCACCCTGTAGAGACTGAGAGGCATCAGGGGTGTGACTTGGAATTTTCGCCTGTAATACTCCCGCCATTCCATCCCCACCCACACCCTGCAGCCAGTGACAGACATTGAGGTGTTCCTTGGACTCTTTGGCCCCAGAGTTCACCCCATTCTCCTATACTGCACCCATCTCACCGTATTTCTTATGGAATGGGGTGAGCATAAGGCGCAAAGACTCCAAGGCACACTGTGACACTTGTCGGTGTCTGCAGGGTAGGTCTGGTGAAATGGCATGGCCGATATGCCTGATGACCCAAAGGCACACCCCAACAAGGGAGGCAGTATAGTGCAGTGGTTTAAGGCTCTAAGCTGCAAATCTGGTGACATCCAGCATACCAGACCTGGATTTGAATCCCACAGCTTCCACTTACATACTGTATGACCCTGAGCAAGTCACTTAACTTCCCTGTGCTTCCCAGGCCGCACCAGTAAAAAAGCTTTCAGCTTAGTGTGCTACTCCTGGTTAAACAACTAAAAAAAAAAAAAATGCCTGTCAGTCTCTGCAGGGTGGTGCTGGGGTTGGCTTCAGTTCAATACTTCACTGCCATTCCTATTATGCATCTCTCTAACTCCTATACTACCAATGCCAATGTCAGCAAGCAAACATTTCTGCATTGACAAATGCTTGATAGCTTTACTGTTTATTGGGCATCCCATTCCCTCAAAATACTGACAGGAAGCAAAATCTGACAGCTATTCGTATTTGTCAGATTTACTACCCTCGGTCTAAGTAAAACCCGAGACACCAGAATGACAAAGCAGGCACACTTATATAAAAAACTGCCCAAGCTGCACTTCAACTTCCTCTACAGTGTATGGTGTGCTCTGCTTGCTGCCACTCACGGAGCTCTGCAGCGTACGTGTGCTCTGCTTGCTGCCACTCACAGAGCTCTGCAGCATACAGTGTGTTCTGCTTGCTGCCACTCGCGGAGCTCTGCAGCGTACGGTGTGCTCTGCTTGCTGCCACTCACGGAGCTCTGCAGCGTACGGTGTGCTCTGCTTGCTGCCACTCACAGAGCTCTGCAGCGTATGGTGTGCTCTGCTTGCTGCCACTCACGGAGCTCTGCAGCGTACGTGTGCTCTGCTTGCTGCCACTCGCAGAGCTCTGCAGCATACAGTGTGCTCTGCTTGCTGCCACTCGCGGAGCTCTGCAGCGTACGGTGTGCTCTGCCTGCTGTCACTTGCGGAGCTCTACAGCGTACGTTTTTTCCTCCTCCTGCTGTCACTCGCAGAGTTCTACAGTGTACAGTACGCTCTGCCTGCTGTCACTCGCGGAGCTCCACAGCGTACGGTACACTCTACCTGCTGTCACTCGCGATGCTCTACAGTGTATGGTACACTCTGCCTGCTGTCACTCACTGAGCTCTACAGTGTATGGTACATTCTGCCTGCTGTCACTCGCGGAGCTCTACAGTGTATGGTACGCTCTGCCTGCTGTCACTCACTGAGCTCTACAGTGTATGGTGTGCTCTGCCTGCTGTCACTCGCGGAGCTCTACAGTGTATGGTCTGCTCTGCCTGCTGTCACTCACGGAGCTCTACAGTGTATGGTGTGTTCTGCCTGCTGTCACTTGTGGAGCTCTACAGTGTATGGTGTGTTCTGCCTGCTGTCACTCGCGGAGCTCTACAGTGTATGGTATGCTCTACTTACTGTCACTCTCAGAGCTCCACAGTGTATGGCATGCTCTGCTTGCTGCCACTCATGGAGCTTTACAGTGTGTGGCATGCTCTGCCTGTTGTCACTCGCGGAGCTCTACAGTGTATGGTGTGTTCTGCCTGCTGTCACTCGCGGAGCTCTACAGTGTATGGTCTACTCCACCTGCTGCCACTCGCAGAGCTCTACAGTGTATGGTATGCTCTACTTGCTGTCACTCTCAGAGCTCTACAGTGTATGGCATGCTCTGCTTGCTGCCACTCATGGAGCTTTACAGTGTATGGTATGCTCTGCTTGCTGCCACTCACAGAGCTGTACAGTGTATGGTATGCTCTGCTTGTTGCCACTCATGGAGCTCTACAGTGTATGGTATGCTCTACTTGCTGTCACTCGCTGAGCTCTACAGTGTATGGTATACTCTGCTTGCTGTCTCCCTAGCAAAACTATAGTCCCACTGTAGTGCTCACTGAAATTCCGCACTCTGGGAACAGCTAGTGCAGGTACATAGGGTAGAGCTCTAATAGGTGAATATATTTATTTATTTAATTATGAGTGACAGAAAACAAGCATTAGACTGAGACCATCTTGCAAACTATAAACACCACCTAAGGAACTGGCCATACGATCAAGCCAAGATGGAGAAAAAAAGCAAGCTGACAAAAACTAAAATGTTGTGCAAGTTGTCACGGGGACCTTGATATTAGTATAAAGATGTGGCAACCCAAGAAGCGGGATGTTAACACTAGCTGGGAAGTAGGGCGCAACTGCTTTCTTAGTTCATATTAACTTACAAAACTGCCAACAGGTACAGGCCAGAATGGTGTATGAAGTCAGCTCACATGCGCAGCTCAGTTTAGTTCACTGGGGCTGCCACACCCACTCTTCTTGTAGTCAGCCATCTCCCCCCCAAGTACTTCCCCCTTCCACTCCCCCATACTGACTCCTCTTGTCCTAATTTTCTTCTTCACCCTGTCCTACCCTTCACTGAAAATAGCCAATGGATTTGCCACAACCATCTCCTCTGTCAACTCATTCCACCATGATATGACCCTTTAAGTCCAAAAGTGCATATCATTTCCTTCTGAAGTGTTCCCCCAAATGCTTCAGGCTAAGTGCCCTTGTTGTATCTTTCTTTCTTTCTTAAACTAAATCTACCCTCTGACTGAACGCTGTGTATGCCCTTGAGGTCCTTTTTCTTTTATAGATTTTTCATTTTTTTTCTGGGTTTTCTACCATTCCCCGACCCTAGCACGACACCATACATGCACTTGGAGGTGCACACACACACATGGGTAGTCAGTTCAGCTCCTTTCTCCCACCTGTACTGCCACCCCACCAACCTACGTTCACCAACCAGACCTCCACCAGATGGGAACAAGGCTACTGGAGGGGTGACAAGCCACCCCACCACCCACTGGACAGCAGAGCAACCTGGCAGCTTGCTCAATCCCACTACTCCTCCCCCTCCCATGCTGGCACCCTGATGACCTGAAGTCATTCCAGAACCTGGGTTGCCAGGCATCCAGCGCCTCCAGCCTTGGCACCACTAGGTTGGCTTGCCCTTGAGGTACTGGAAGGTCTCTATCATGTTCTCTCCCTCTCCTCTGTATCATCCAGGGAGCACAAGTTGAGCTCCCTTAGCCTCTCCTCATATGTTCTGTCCCCCATACCCTGTAACATTTTGGTTGCCCTCTGCTAGACCCCCTCCAGCAGTTTGATATCTCTTTTCAGATACAGGCCTCAGAACTGTACACTGTATTCCAGATGTGGCATCACCAGCAACCTGTGCAGTGGCAGAATGATTACCTCTCTCCTATAGGTGATTCCTCTGGCAATGCAGCACAGCTGCTTATTTGCTTTTGCTGTTGCCTTATGGTACTGTGCCAGTTGCTACAAATCACCCATGACAATCACTTCAAGATCCTTTTCCTCCTATGAGACTGTCACCTGTACACCCCATCCAGTAACTGATCCGTGGATTCCTCCTACAAGACTTTCACCTGTATGCTCCATCCAGTAACTGATCCCTGGATCCCTCCTATGAGACTGTCACCTGTACACCCCATCCAGTAAATGATCCTTGGATCCCTCCTACGAGACTGTCACCTGTACACCCCATCCAGTAACTGATCCCTGGATTCCTCCTATGAGACTGTCACCTGTACACCCCATCCAGTAACTGATCCCTGGATTTCTCCTACGAGACTTTCACCTGTACACACCAGCCAGTAACTGATCCCTGGATCCCTCCTACAAAACTTTCACCTGTACACCCCATCCAGTAACTGATCCCTGGATTCCTCCTATGAGTCTGTCACCTGTATACCCCATCCAGTAGCTGATCCCTGGATTCCTCCTACGAGTCTGTCACCTGTACACCCCATCCAGTAACTGATCCCTGGATTCCTCCTACGAGTCTGTCACCTGTACACTCTATCCAGTAACTGATCCCTGGATTCCTCCTATGAGATTGTCACCTGTACACCCCATCCAGTAACTGATCCCTGGATTCCTGCTATGAGACTGTCACCTGTACACCCCATCCAGTAACTGATCCCTGGATTCCTCCTATGAGTCTGTCACCTGTACACTCCATCCAGTAACTGATCCCTGGATTCCTCCTATGAGACTGTCACCTGTTCACCCCATCCAGTAACTGATCCCTGGACTCCTAGCTAGCTTAACTCTGTTGGCCATCTTATCAAAGTCAGCTCCTCTGAAGTCCCATATTTTTGCCTTGGAATGGGATGACTTAGTTCTAGTGGCCAAATTGAACCATACTATGTGATGGTCACTGGGCCCCCAGGTGACCTTCTACCTTGAGATCTGTGATCCTTTCCCTGTTAGTCAGTACTAGATCTATGACAGCCCTGTCTCTTGCTTGTTATTGGAAATACATTCAGGAGGGGGCTTTTACTCAGTATTGGAAATGTATTCTGGAGGGGGCATTTGCTCAGTACTGGAAATGCATTCAAGAGAGGGCTCTTAATCAGTATTGGAAATGCATTCAGGAGGGGGCTCTTGCTCAATACTGGAGATGCATTCAGGAGGGGGCTCTTGCTCAGTATTGAAAATGGACTCGGGAGGGGGCTCTTGCTCAGTATTGAAAATGAACTGGGAGGGGCTCTTGCTCAGTATTGAAAATGGACTCGGGAGGGGGCTCTTGCTCAGTATTGAAAATGGACTCGGGAGGGGGCTCTTGCTCAGTATTGAAAATGGACTCGGGAGGGGGCTTTTGCTCAGTGTTGGAAATGCATTCAAGAGGGGCACTTGCTCAGTATTGGAAAGGCATTCAGGAGGCGCTCTTGCTCAGTGTTGGAAATGCATTCAAGAGGGGCACTTGCTCAGTATTGGAAAGGCATTCAGGAGGGGCTCTTGCTCAGTGTTGGAAATGCATTCAAGAGGGGCACTTGCTCAGTATTGGAAAGGCATTCAGGAGGGGCTCTTGCTCAGTGTTGGAAATGCATTCAAGAGGGGCACTTGCTCAGTATTGGAAAGGCATTCAGGAGGGGCTCTTGCTCAGTATTGGAAAGGCATTCAGGAGGGGCTCTTGCTCAGTATTGGAAAGGCATTCAGGAGGGGCTCTTGCTCAGTGTTGGAAATGCATTCAAGAGGGGCACTTGCTCAGTATTGGAAAGGCATTCAGGAGGGGCTCTTGCTCAGTGCTGGAAATACATTCAAAATGAGGCTCTTGCCCCTCTAGCTAGTCACACCTCAGTGCATTGAGCTCCTTGGTTCTCACTTAGGGAACAGCTTTTCACACTCAGAACAGGAGGAATCCGTTTTCTTTGCCCAACTTCCATCTGCTCAACAGTTGCTGAGCTTTCAACTGCCCAGCCTGGTGAGTTTCTTTGCCTGGCTCAGTACAGTTTGGTCACCAAATCTCTCATCTGGGAACATCTCTGCACTTTTGTGACACTGCTCCTTGATTTCACAAAACCTATCCTCAATACTGTCCAGTTCTGACCCATCAGCTAGACTGTTGTGCCTACACTGATATAGTCAGTGAGGGTTTGATCCCAGGTTGGGACTTCCCTTGTTGGCATACAGGTACCATGAAGTTCCTCATGCCTGCATACTGCTTAGTGCATCAGGGAGAGCCCACAGTGCAGTGTCTCCTTCACTGGATCATCAACCAGTCCTAACAAATGACTTACTATTCAATTCAAATGTATGTTTTGAGTTACAGTAAGTCTTTATAGACAAATAAACACATACATTAATACTAATACAAAATCACATATTAATAAGGTGCATTGCCATATTTTAAAAATAGAAATATTCTTACTATGTATCACATTTTCACAAAATGCATTTATAAAAGTATTGTCTACTGATATAATTGGCTTATGTATTTCCAATCAATGTAAAGCAAAGTGCATAAGCTATTAAAACACAGACCCAGACATCAATTGGGATTGCATTACTATCAGTATTCCTTGCGTATATTTAATTTTTTGTTTTCTATTACTTTCAGTAGGGAGGGCACAAGGACCAATATGCTCTCTGTCCCGGCTTTTAAAATATATGTGACCAAATGTACTGGTTCATATTCTAGTGACCCTAGGATATTCCATAATAATTTCTCTACATAATCACTGTATAGGGGAATAGCATGACTAAATGTACTATTTATTTATTTATTTATTTATTAGAAAAGTCAGATTTACAACCTTTGAGTAATGGACTCATTTACAAAGGCACCTCGTCACAGGGGGGTAGACAGAGTTACATTGTGTGGTTACAACAGTGAGAACAGTACAGGTGCAGAACATTAAACAGAGTACACATAGGTTACATAATAATGTTACTTATAATAGGTTACGGTCAAATACAAGGTACCCAAGGGTTACACTGGGGGTACAGCCCTGGACATACCTAGAAAATACCTGCAGAGGGTGGAAGTAGGGATAGGGAGTGAGGTGGAAGGGTGGGGGAGAGGATAGGCTGTCCAGAGGATGTTGTCAAGTCAGGGAGGCCTAACAGGAGGATCCCACAGTGGGATTAATTAGGTGCATCTACAGCAATGAGCGTTGAAGAGATGGTTATTATAATTAAGAGATGGTTACTAGAGATACTAGATTATCTTGTCCATATTCACATTTACACAGTGCGTCTGTTCTCAAGTTAGCCTTTTTGTATTGATTCATTTCCCACTGACTGGAGAAATGTTCGAACCTGAAACGTGTATGTAACTGTGTACGACTGTGATTTGTTAGTAAATGCAGATATTTCTCTATTCTATGATTTCTTTTGTTATTTTTTAACCAGTTACATACTTTGTATTATCTACATCTTTCTAAGTCCTGCTGTACAAAGGCATCTCTCATTCTAATTTTAGCTTCAATATGTAAATGATCTAGTGGTTATCTAAGGCTATCTGCGATACATGCTAACAAGCCATAAGGTTTGATGTACTTCTCCACAATCAACAAACTAGGGAATATAATTCTCATATTTATGTATGATATTGCTTCCTCCAAGCACAATCTTGGGTAGCTATGGATTTCCATGCCAAACACTTTAAGCCAGCATAGTATCACTCTTTGTACAATTTGGCATTCTATGGGAACCTCTCCTAATTCTGCCCTAACCATAGCTGATGGAACACTGCCTGGTAAACCCAGACATTTCTTACAAAATTTATTAAGACATGGTTTAATCTTCTTTGTAGCCTGGCTACCCCATATCTCTGCTCCATATAATATCTGGCTTTTTATTTTGGTGTTTATTACATATATATTGCCCTTTACAGATTTTCCTCCATATTGTAAGAGAATGTATTCAAATGACTTACTACTGCTTTAGTACATCAGTACAGAGACTGCTCCATCGGTTCATTTTCTCCAAGCAGGCATTCGATTATATGTAACTTTCAGTTTCCCTGGTTCTAATTATAGACTTTGACCTTTATCATATGTAATGGACATACCAGTACAACCACATACCTGGCTGCATTTCAGACAACTGCAAGGTACACTTGCTGTTGCAAGGATTGTTGATAGAACAAACTATGAGCCAGGGCTCCAGGTAGCTAAGGAACATTCCAAACACCAAAATACTTTCGTTACAACAAGACACCAAACCATACTTACATAACATTTCAATGGCCTACACAACCAATGTAGTGTTATGCTTGTGCAACTGTGTTACTTTGGTTTTGGCCATTCGCACTCTCTATTCCACAGGAATTACCACCCTGTAGGGGTACCAAAGGCAAGGAACCCTTGAAGAGGGTTCCACCCCTAGCGTTGCCATAGGATGATTCCCTTGGCTAAAGATACCTTAGGAAGGAACCCCAAAAAGAATTGCACAGTACAAAGCATGTTAACAATCAGTAGCTGTGTGACATAGTAGTAGATAAGGCATCGGGCAACTTGATAATGTAATGAGATGCATAGGTTAGCAATGGTATGAGTCTGATGGGTTGTGCTAGAGAATGAGGGACCTCCTAAGGAGAGAGGGAACAGCAGGGACACCATCCACCTCCAACCAACAGCAGAACCTACCTAAAGGAACTAGGAAACACTAACTATGGCTAACTAACATATATGACCTGAAGCATGGAGGAGAGAAAAAAACCCTTGACGGAGGAAATCTCCAGGGATCCAAAGCCTGTGTCATCTTACTAACATACTAAAATGCCAGCAGAATAGGACTAATGGTCTTTCATGTCTGCTAGTTTGGTCAGCCCCCACCCTGGGAGTTGACCTTACTGCCCCCCTCGCCCTCTCTGGTTTCTCCCTTCCCAGTCCTGGATATTCTCACTGCACAGGACTTTGCTTCCAGAACCCTTCCCCTGTACCTGTCCAACCCCCTCTTGAACCCCCTCCACCATCTCTGTGTCCACCAGCCCCTGGGCAGCGCATTTCCATGTCTCCACCACCCTCTCAGTGAATTAGCACCTCCTCCTTTCTCCCTGAATCTTCCCCCCACCAGCTTCCCCACTCATGCCCTCTAGTTGCCCCTTCCTTTGGAGGACCCTGACTGCTCCTTCCCTATTTACCATCTTCATGTACCTGAAGACCTCTATCATGTCCCCCCGGTCCCTTCTCTCTTCCAACGTGTACATATTTAGCTCTTTGAGCCTCTCCCCATAGGTCCTGTCCCCCAAGCCCCAGATCATTTTGGTTGCCCTCCTCTGGACCCTCTCCAGGAGTTCTATGCCCCTCTTTAAGTGTGGCCTCCAAAACTGCATGTAGTACTCGAGGTGCGGCCTCACCAAGCAGTTATACAGAAGGAGTATCACTTCCCTCCTTCTGGAGGTGATCCCCCTAGTGATGCATCCCAGCATCCTGTTGGCCTTGGTCACTGCCCTCCTATAAGTCTCAGAGTTGTTCATCTTGACATCCACCACCACTTCCAGGTCCCTTTCAGCCATTGAGACTTGTAGCATCCCCCCCACCCCGGTGTACACTTGGCCTGGGTTTCTGGCTCCCAGGTGCAGCACCTTGCATTTCCCTACATTGAACCTCAGCTTCCACTTTCTATATCACCTTTCCAGAGCCTCCAGATCCCCCATAGGGTGACCCTCCTCTCCTCCCCATCCACCACCGCCCCCAGTTTTGAGTCATCTGCTAAGAGACTCATCTCACTCCTGATATCCTTCCTTATGTCAGAGACATAGGCGTTGAACAGGAGAGGCCCAAGGACCAATCCCTGAGAGACCCCACTAATGACCTTCCTTGGGGATGAGACTATCCCACCAACCACAACCCTCTGGGTCCAGTCCTGGAGCCAATTTCCTATCCATCTGATCATCTGGTTCCCCACCCCCATTTCTGCCAGCTTATCCAACAGGCCCCCATGAGGAACAGAGTCAGATGCCTTGCTGAAGTCAAGAAAGAGGATGTCCACTGGTCTACCCAGGTCCAAGGCACTCATCACCCAGTCATAGAACTCCACAAGGTTTGTCTGACATGATTTCCCCAGGACAAATCCATGCTGTCTATCGTCCAGGCACCCTGACTTTTCTAGGTCCCCCCCAGCCTCTCCTTGACAATGCCCTCCATCACCTTGCCCACCACCGATGTCAGGCTGATGGGCCTGTAGTTCCCTGCCACCTCCCTTGATCCCCCCTTGTGGATAGGCACTATATGCACCACCTTCCAGTCCTGGGGCACCCACCCTGTCCTCAGAGAGATGCTGAAAAGCTCCACCAGGGGTTTTGCCAGGACATCCGCGAGTTCCTTCAGCACTCTGGGATGTAATTTATCCAGCCCTGGTGCTTTCTCTGTCTTAAGGGACCTGAGGGCTTCCCTCACTCTCTCTGACATGATTTCCACCTCTGCTACCTCATCCCCCTACTTTGCTTTCCCCCTCCTGCCAGTGATGGTCCCCCCCCCAAGACACACTGATCAGTAAGGGTCCCCTCTTCCTTAGTTTCACCATCTTCCCTCTAGGTTTTGGATATTTTATTTAGTGATGGCTCTACAGCTGCAATTTGGAAGCCCAATTAAAGGGAGGTGGAAAATATTCCAATTTTGTGGAAAGCTCTCACTCAATCCCTCTAATGGGAACTCTGTGGAAGGTTGTGAGTGCTACTCTACAACAACGGGCAACCAAGGTGGGAAGAGGAGAGTAACGACTGCTGAGGTGCTCACTTGACCCACTCACTCTAAACACAAACCAGGTGAACCAGAGGCAGTCATGGATAATGGCTCTGAAAGGTTCCTCCAAACCTGCTCAGGCAGCAAAACGGGCCCCCATGAGAGCCCCTCCTCTTCACCGCTGAGCCTTAAGTTCTACAACTTGAGGTGCCGTCAGTACGGTTGATGACTGAAGGTCCTCCTGGAGTGAGGACATTCCCGGCTATGGGCCAGGTGAGAAGGACCATACCGCAAGCTTCACATGCTCAAGCTGTGGACTCTGGGTGCAGAGCGAGACTGTTGGCTGCAGAGAAGCCCTGCATCAGAATGGTATGGCTGGCATGCCCTAGGGACTGATGAGGAGCTGAATGAACGTTGAGTGCTGAGACCTTGCAGAGGTCAGATGGCAGTTAGTGAGCATTAAGCAATGGTTGCATAAGCAAGAGTGGACCTGCACGTTGGTCAGTAAGGTAGTGTAGGAATTGTCGGACCTGCACATAGGCCAGTAAGCAGTAGCAATAGTCGGACCTGCACATAGGCCATTAAGCAGTAGCAATAGTCGGACCTGCACGTAGGTCTGCAAAACATAGTAGCAATAGTGGGACCTGCACGTAGATCAGAGGAGCAGCATTGTGAATAGTGGGGCAAGCCAGCCAGGCATTCAAGAAAGTCAATGAAGGTGACAGATACTCTGAGGATTTTCAGCAGCAAAGGAAGGATTTAGAACATAAGTAAGTAGCCACACGAGGCCATGACTCCCCAAACACTTCCAAGTCACTGCCATAGGAAAAACAAGAAAGTGATGGAAGGGGCCGAGACCCACATGCAGATGTAAAACTAGTTTACAGCATCAGGAGTAGCTTAGCTGACCTCGGAGTATAATAGCAGTGTACAAACATAGAGAGACACATCTGTATTGAGTAACTATGAGTTGTAGAATTCAATAAACAGAATGGAGGGAGGCACAATGCTCTGAAAGCAGCTATCATCAGTCAGTGCAATGAAACTGCAGCAATGAGGTAGGTAGGATGAGTTGCGAAAACATGATTGAGCTGCATAGCTAGGGATCAGAGTGAGCCTGAATCAGATGAACACAAGTGTGCAGCATGGACAGCAGCTCTGGTTTGAGTTGAAAGACACAGATAATCATTGCACTTGCATTGCAAGAAATTAAGAGCAAGGAGCATGAGCTCTGGATTAATAATATACTAGGAGCTTGCAAACAAAGCTACCAAAAGGCAAAACCAAAGACACACAAACACAGAGAAACAGGGAACAAAGAACAGAAAGAAACACACAGCTGGAGGCAAAATACAAACCAGATACAGGAGGACAAACACAGAAGAACAGCAGAGATGAGCAGAAGCCATAGCAGCAAGGCGGGGAGGGGGGGGTAGGCCTTAGCCAGCTGCAGAGGACAGACTGACAGAGCCACCAGCTACAAAGAAAAAATACTTCAGAAGGAGGTTGAGAAGAGCTGCTTATACAGGTCAGGAAGTGGGAGTGGCTGGCTGCTTGTCCATTGAACTACAGGCCCAGCCTTCCAAAAGCCTGAATAATGGGGGGTGTTTTTCAACCTATTTTTGAAAATGTCAGGAATGAGAATCACAGACATCATGAATGTACCAAGGTCAACAAGGCAGGGGTAGCTACCTTACAGGAATTACCACCTGCTGACTTTAGCCTTGAAGGCGTCACCCAGTGGCGGAGCAAGAGGGGGGCTGGGGGGGCGGTCTCCCCTCTTGGCTGCCCCAGTGTGAGTAGTGGCACCCCTGCCACCATCTTTATTCACTGTTTAGTGCCCATTGTGGAGCCTGTCATTGACTGAATGGCCCTCCCTGGCTTCCAAATGATCCCAAACCTGGCTCTACTACTGGTGTCACCCCCAAAAACTCCTGCCCTGTGGACTTTAAAGCCCTGGCAGAGGTGTCAAGGATTGTGGAGGTAGGAGCCCTATTGACCTGTCCACCCAAGACAGATCAGTGGGTTCATACTCAGATCTGTGCAGTGCACAACTCTCTGCAAATGGCACCAGGTTGTACACTTTGGTTGTAAACTACTCTCCATACATGGGACAGGAGGGATCTGTTCCTGTTTTCCTAACCCCATCCACACCTCCCTAACATAACGGGTGCATGCATTCCAGTTCCACCAGATCAAAGAACCGGCACAAAACAACTTAAGTCCTTTGCAAGGTCAAACAACTAACTAGAAGCCATTTTCAGAGACCCAGGGTTTTTCTTGTTTTTTTTTTAACCAGGAGAGACACCCAGGAGATTAATGAACAAGCCGAGGGACATGTGCACAGGGGAAAAAAACTGATGGGGTGGGTTGAGAGCTGGGTGCAGGGCAGACAATAGAGGGCAGTTGTAAGGGGGGAGACATCCAAGCCACGGCTAGTAATGAGTGGAGTACTGCATGGTTCAGTGCTGGGCCCTGTTTCGTTCAACGTCGTCATTGGAGACAATGCAGAGGGGGACAAGAGTTTGATCTGCCTGTTTGCAGACGACACTAAGATTTGTGAAAAAGTGGATAATGAGGAACAGAGGCAGGCACTCAGAGAGGATCTAGCTAAACTCGAACACTGGTCTAGGGAGTGATAGTTAGTTGGGGTTTAACACTAAGAAGTGCAAAGTCATGCACCTTGGAGCCAGAAATCCCAAGAACAGCTACTGGCTGGGGAGAGTGCAGGTAATGACTTCAGAGGAGGAAAGGGACCTGGGGGTAATAGTCACAAGGGATATGAAGGTATCTACACAGTGTACACAGTGTAGGACAGTGGCTGCAAGGGCAAATAGGATGCAGGGGTGCATTGCCAGAGGGATCACCTCTTGAAAGGGGGAGGTCATCCTGCCATTGTATAGATAACTGATGAGGCCACACTTGGAATACTGTGTACAGTACTGGTGCCCATACCTCAAAAAGGATGTGAGATTACTGGAAGGGGTACAGCATAGGGCTACAAAAATGATCATAGGACTGAGGGAGTTGCCATATGAGGATAGGTTGAAAGAGCTCAACATGTACTCGTAGGAAGACAGAAGGGTAAGAAGGGACATGATAGCGACCTTTAAGTACTTGAAAGGCATAAACAAAGTCCCCCCTCTATGGTCTGTCTTGCCCTGGTCCATAGTTGGGCCTGCCTCCTTCTCGGCACCATCTTTTGTGGGCATCCTTTGGCCTGCTGCCACTCATGGTCATGTGGGTGCCTGTTGCCCCATCACTATCCCCCCCCCATGGTCTGTCTTGCCATGGTCCGTAGTTGGGCCTGCCTCCTTCTCGGCTCCATCTTTTGCTGGCATCCTTTGGTCTGTTGACACTCATGGTCACGTGGGTGCCTGTTGCCCCATTATTATCCCCTTCCCCCATGGTCTGTCTTGCCCTGGTCTGTAGTTGGGCCTGCCTCCTCATGGCTCTGACATCCATCTGTCCCACATGCTGTCCCCTGGGTTGTTGGATGGTGCACCCCCCAGCACCATTTTTCTCCCTCCACCCTCTTGGCTGCTACCCCCCTCCAAAAAAAGGAAGGGACAAAATATTTAGTTTTTCCTCTTTTTGCATCTCTCACGGTTCACCTGGTCCACCTTGTGGTGGCTCATGGCTTAAAGTGGGCCAGGTCTTGCAGGATCTCAAACTTGCATATACAATATAAGGGATTTGAGTAAGATCTCACAGGGTCTCTAAGCAGGGCCCTTACTCTATGTTTGTTTCCCCTTACCATGACTTCAAGAGAAAAGTATGACCTCTAGTTCTTTTTACCCTCGGTTTCCTTTAGTATCTTCATGTACAGTGCCTTCATTTTGACATATTATTGGAAAACTGGATAGCAACCCCAGGAAAGAGGAAATGAGGAGACAGATGGGAGGCAAGGTATGAGGAAGTAGGGAGGGCAAACTGAAGTGGGGAACAAGCAACAGAAGCAAGCCGGTGGCCAGAGGCAACTGCAGATGCACAGGCAAAAGCCTGAAGTAGAATAACAGAAAGAAAGATGGACACATGGCACCTCCAGCCGCAATGAGAAACAAATCCTGAAACAGTCTAGGATGATTGGCCTTTTAAGGCCTGATGGGGGAGTGACATAGTTGCTTCGCCCATTGAACCACAGGCTTAAAGCTTTCCCAATGACTGTCGATCTTTCCATAATTATGACTGGTAGAAACCCAGCAGGATTTTCTGCCCTTTTTATACACGGGTGTCTTTTCCCTCCCATGTTGGATCTGCCATTTTCCTTCCATCCATCTCGTGGCTTGCCCCTGGTTCTCTCCCTCCCCCTGGACTCCGTGCCCCCCCTTCTGAATGATTGGGTGGCTCACCTGCCCCCCAAGGGAGTGAGGCTGCTTTTCCCCACATCCACACCTTGTTCCCTGGCTGCATCCTTTCAGTGTCCAGCCCAATACATTTGTGATGGCTTCAGCACCGTCGGGCCAGGCATGCTCTGGTGTGGAATGAACTCTAATAGGATATCTGCACTCAGTGGGCAATAAGCAAGCTGCACCAAAAATCGGCTGCAGACTGTTGTATTTATAACCAAACCCAGCTCAGTCCTCCATATATGACATTCAGAGCAATTTGCACTTTTTAGCACTGAATGTTAACTGCCAGACTTTTGCCCTCCCCTCTAGCTGTTGTAAGTCTCTCTATATTTTCCTTATTCCCTCATCACTATTCACCCTCCCACAAAGTTTTGTGTCATCTGCAAAAATATACAACCTGCCTTGGACTCCTTCTCCAATGTCAATAATGAACATGTTGAGGAGGACTGGACCCAGGACCCATCCTTATGGAACCCCACTCAAAACTTCCCTCTCTTCTGATTTAATCCCATTGACCACCACCCTCTGCTGTCTCCCCTCTAGCTCATCACACCTCAGTGCGTTCAGCTCCTTGGGTTATCACTTATGGAATAGCTTGTCACACACAGAACAGGAGGAGTCTGTTTTCTTTGCCCAACGCCCATCCACACAACAGTTGCAGAGTTTTTGTCTGCCCTGCACTGTGACATTCTTTGTCAGGTTCTGTACAGGTTGGTCACTAAATCCCTTATCTGGGAACATCTCTGCATTTTTAAGACACTGTTCCTTGATATCACAAAACCCATCCTCAGTACTGTCCGCTTCCGGACCATCAGCTGGCCTGCCCTGCATACACTGATGTAGTCACTGAGGGTTTGATCCAAGGTTGGGACTTCCTTTTCTGGGCATACAAGTGCAATGAATCTCACACACCTGCAAACTGCTTAGTGCATCAGGGAGAGCCCAAAGTGCAGCGTCACCTTCACTGGATCATCAACCAGTCCCAACAAATGACTTACTACTGTCTTAGTACATCAGTACAGAGACTGCTCCTTTGATCCATTTTCTACAAGCAGGTATTTGATTTTATGTAACTTTCAGTTTCCCTGGTTCTAATTATAGACCTCAGCCTTTACTGTATGCAATGAATATACCAGTATAACCACATACCAGGCAGCATTTCATAAAACTGCATGGTGCACCTGCTGGGGTGTTGAAAAAACAAACTATGAGCCAGAGCTCAAGGTAGATAGGGGAAATTCCAAACACCAAAATACATCCTATACAATGAGACAGCAAACCATACTTATGTAACATAAGCCTGAATAAAGGGGCCTTTTTTTAACCTATTTTTGAAAATGTCAGGAACGAGAATCACAGACATCATGAGTGTACCAAGGTCAACTAGGCAGGGGTAGCTACCTTACAGGAACTACCCCACGCTGACTTCAGCCATGAAGGTGTCACCCTCAAAAGCCCCTGACCTGTGGACGTTTGAGCTGATACAATTAACTGTACCTATTAACTCCCGGTGGCAGATCATCATTATTAACTATACATTCATTCCTAAGCCAGAGCCTGGGCAGATCCTTTTCCATTGCACCTGGGAAGGTGCCTCTCCTTGTTAAATTATTAAGGGCGCACCTAGAAGGGGACTTGGCAAATTACCTACAGTATCTGGTCAGCCATCTTGACTCTAGAACGCACATCCTGCAGAGGTGGCATAATGAACTCCAAGTACAACATACCCTAGAGGTAGGGAACAAATACTCACTCCCAGTGTATCAGCTAACTTCTGTGATATTGTGGCATGAATTCACCTGTAAATGTCACTATTGTTTCATTAGAACACCAGATATTGTTGCTAAATATGTGGGTCCTACTAGGGCGCCATATTGGACAGGATGCAGGAACACCCCAGCCAACCACTTCCATATCTCCTGGGACTGCCCCTGCTACTCCCATTCTGGCAGGCAGTGCTTCATGAACTCAGAAATATGTTTAAAGGGAAACGTCCATCTAGGATTAAATTAATCAATATTGTTACCCATGAAAATCTGCTTTACATAAGCTATTGACCGAACCCATAACACTTTTAGGGCCAGAACTATGGCACACTAAGCTGAAGCCTGAGTCCAGTTGTGATCTGAAAGCATAAGAAAGTTAAGTGACTAGCTCAGGGTCATACAGTAATGCAAGTGGGGACTGTCAGACTCAAACCCAAGTCTGCAGGTTTGTAGTTCAGAGACTTAAACCACTGTACTATACTGGCTCCTTGAAGGGTAGAGGAAATAAAATAAAAAATGCTTTTACCCAGTCCATGGGAATGTGAACTTATCTGTAATCTTGAAGGGGATGCTATAAACACAAGTTGTGTACTGCCAGTGCCAGCAGTTCCCTAGCTCCTTTGGGGTTTATATTGCATTGTACAATGTTTTGTGACATTTCAGTTTAGTAAAATGTTTAGTGCCAGTGTGATTTGCAGAATATTCTGCTACTGTGGTAACACTGTAAATAATATTTATTCCTGTACCTGTTTAGTTCCAGTATTTGTTAGCACTGAAATAGTTGTGTTTAAATGTATTTTGTTGGCATCGTGTTCTGTAATTTGTAGGAGTGTGATCTGGTGGCTGGAGCACAAGCTTGGGGCCCAGGAGATGAGAGGTTCAAACCTCAGTAAAGTCAAATACTAACTGTGTGATCTTGAGTAAGTCACATAACCTCCCCCTACTGCTACTGTTCGCCTATCAGCAGAAATGAATAGCAGCGAGACTCCACTGAAAATGAGGTGATGTATCTCAGCTGAACTATCCTAGGTAAATAAGTTGTAACAAAATAATTGTTTTCTGTTGGTGTGTGTGTGATAGGATAGATGACTGTCAATACAGAATCCTTCTCAACATAGGTGCCGGAACCTACAGGTACGTTTGGGGGGAAGACACCCCCCCCACACACACACACACACACAAACACACACACATTTGACCATGAGCATGCCAAGTGCCCCTAAATGCATGCAATGTCAGAAGGGAAGCAGTCATGGTCTTTCATTACTACAGTGACCCCCCCCCACACACACACTTACCTTCCCCCATGTTCCAGCACTACTCCTTCTGAAGGTTGCAACATAAAAAAAAATCTTTATTTGAACACCATCCAGAAATAGGTTTCCTTTCACCAAAGTAAAAGAAAAAAACACAGCAGATTAGTTTTTTCATTTCATGATTCTAATTGTTTCACTCTGTCTTTCCAGCAAGAAATCTCCGTAGCCCATTCTTTTGGAAAAAAAAAAAAACCTTTTCACTTTCCTGATGCTCCCAAGCGCAATCATTAAACTATTACGTGGCTGGTTGTGACAGCTCATCAAGAGGCCTAATTCTTCTTTTACTCTTACTTTAAAAAAGGCAGTATAGAACAGTGGTCTAAGGCTCTGAGCTGCAAATCTAGTGACCTGAGGTTGAATCCCACAGTCTTCATTTGCATTACTGTATGATCCTAAACAAGTCACTTAACTTTTTTGTGCTCTCAGGTTGCACCTGGACTCAAGCTTCAGCTTAATGTGCCTCTCCTGGTTAAAATATTTATCGATGGACTGCATCTGACTAAGGAGAGAGTTAGTACATTGGGGCAAAAGTTTGACGTCTTTGCAGAATATTTAAACTAGTAAATGGGGAGAAGGGTGCCGCAGCCAATACGTCGAATGGGAAGAACACCCCTTCCCCCCTCAGCTAGTGATCAAACAGGAGTTCAGATGTTTGTAGTTCATTTGCATCACCAGGTAAGGAAAAAGGTCCAGCTCCCCATACGATGCACAGGGGAAACACCAGACCTCACCCACCAACTAACACACTAAAATCTGGCCAATGGAAAATCATGTACACAAATGCTCACAGTCTGGGAAACAAGATCCCAGACCTGCAGACAATAATGACAGAGGCTAAACTGGTCATAGTAGCAATTAGCGAGGCATGGTTTACCAGTAACCACACTTCGGAGACTTCAGTACCTGGCTATGTACTGTTCCAATGAGACCATGGTGCAAAAAGGGGAGGTGGAGTGGCCCTGTATGTTAATGAAAATATCAAAGCTACAGAAATTCAGAAAACACATAAGGAGCCAGAAGAAATGTGGGTCACCCTGGAAACAGGAAATGGGACAGCCATATGAACTGGGGTTGTCTACAGGCCTCCAGACCAGGGGGAGGACATAGACACATTACTGTTAGAAGATATACAAAACATGACAGCTAAAGGGGAGGTTCTGATAATGGGAGACTTCAACATGCTGGATACAGATTGGTCAATACCAGCAGGAACATCTGCCAGAACTAGTCACATGGTGGATTCTCTGCAGGGGGAGGGCCTCAAACAACTGGTACAACAACCCACAAGAGACAGGGCTATCCTAGATCTAGTACTGACTAACAGGGAAAGGATCACATAGCTCCAGGTAGAAGGTCACCTGGGGGCCAGTGACCATCACATGATATGGTTTAATTTGCCCATTACAACTAAATCATCCATTCCAAAGCAAAAATATGGGACTTCAGAGGAGCTGACTTTGATAAGATGGCCAACAGAGTTGAGCTAGCCATGGCAAAAAGAAATACAGGTGAGGGGTACAGGCAAAGTGGGAAGGCATTAAGGATGCAATACTTGAAGCAACATCCCATTGTGTTAGAGAGAAAAGGAAGTGCAAAAAAGAAGGAAACCACTTTGGTTCTCAAAAACAGTAGCAGAAAAGGTCAGAGCCAAAAGGCTAGCCTTCAGGAAATATAAGAGAACACAGCAGGATGAAGATAGGGAGGCATACCAAACTTCCATAAGGGAAGCAGGGAAGGCAGTAAGGCAGGCAAAGGCCCAAACCGAGGAAACACTCGCACAAACAGTAAAAGAAGGTGACAAGACTTTCTATAGCTACATTAGTGAAAGGAGAAAGTCCAGAGGGAGTATTGCTAAGATCAAGGAGATAAGGGGGCGTGTGAGGAGGAGCAGGAGGATCATGTAAAAGCATTTATCCTAAATAGATACTTCTGCTCAGTATTTACTGAAGAGAAGGTAGGGAGGGCCCACAGCTCAGCACCATGGACACAGGGAGGAGGGAGATGAGCACTAGTCCCTTCACAAAGGAAAGGGTCCTACAAGAGCTCAATCAGCTCAGGGTGGACAAGGCAATGGGACCTGATGGCATACATCCCAGGGTACTAAAGGAGCTAAGGGTGGAACTAGCAGGGTGGAAGTAGCAAAGTCATTATCAGAATTGTTTAGTGAGTCTCTGAGCACAGGAGAGGTCCCAGAAGACTGGAGAAGGGCTCATGTGATCCCACTCCACAAGAGTGGTAGCAGGGAGGAGGCAGGGAACTACAGACCAGTCAGTCTTACGTCAGTAGTGGGCAAGATCATTGAGGCAATCCTTAAGGAAAGGATAATGCAACACCTGGAATCCATAGGAGCACAGGATCCAAGACAGCACGGGTTTACAAAAGGAAGGTCCTGTCAAACTAATCTCATAGATTTCTTTGACTGGGTAACCAGAGTGGTGGACCAAGGAGGAGCAGTTGATGTCACCTACCTTGACTTCAGCAAAGCTTTCGATACTGTTCCACATAGAAGGTTGATTAATAAGCTGGGTAGACTCGGGGTGGGTCAGAAGTTAGTCAGTTGTGTGGCAAACTGGTTGATGGGCAGAAAACAGAGAGTGGTGGTAAATGGTATACAGTCAGAAGAGATGCAAGTCACAAGTGGGGTACCACAGGGATCATTCCTGGGGCCAGTCCTCTTCAATATCTTCATCAGTGACATTGCAGATGGACTGGAGGTTAAGGTTTGTCTGTTTGCAGATGACACCAAGATCTGCAACAGAGTAGATGATCCAGATGGGGTGGGCAGAATGAGAAGAGATCTGGATAAACTGGCAAAATGGTCGTAAGAGTGACAACTGGTGTTTAAGGCAAAGAAGTGCAAGATCATGCACATAGGGAAGAGAAACCCTGAAGCCACTTATAGGCTGGGAGGGGAGTTGCTGGCAGTCACAAGGGAAGAAAGAGACTTGGGCATCATCATCACAGATGACCTGAAATCGTCCAAGCAGACCACTAAAGCAGTAGGTAAGGCTAGGGGAATGTTGGGGTGTATTAGTAGGGGTATCACAAGTCATAAGAAGAAGGTAATAATGCCTTTTTACAAGACACTGGTTAGGCCCCATCTGGAGTACTGCGTGCAGTACTGGAAGCCACACCTTCACAAGGACATTAATCACCTAGAGCAAAGCAGGGAGAGAGGTGATATAATTGAAACATTGAAACACCTTAAGGGCATTAACAAGGTGAAAGAGTCTAACATGCTTCAGTATAAGAAAACTAGCAGGACAAGAGGACACAGATTAAAAGGCAGCTGATTAAGGGGTAATGTGAGGAAGTTCTTTTTCACAGAAAGGGTGGTGGATGCATGGAATGGCCTACCTCAGGAAGTGGTGGCTATGAATACAGTGTAGGGCTTCAGACAGGCATGGGATAGGCGTAAGGGAGCAATACAGATGAGTATGAATAGATAGGCCATTGACAGAGCAAAGGCCAATGGCACATTTATAAGGTAGAAAAAGAAATGGGCAGACTGGATCGGCCCTGCGGTCCTTATCTGCTATCACCTTCTATTTTTCTATGTTTCTATGTTAAGGACTCCAATGATTTTGGCCCAGGCAGAATAAAGTCAAACAGTTTTAGTTTGGTACCAAAACCTCAAACAAAAGAAACCTTCTGGAGTTGCACAGTTCATTAGTTACAGTTCCCATTCCCACTACGGCAAGGCACCGTGGCACATCACTAAGGGGGGCCCAGGTTCTAGCCTAGATCCTGACAACTCTTTTCCCTTTCAAATTGAGTCATTTCATGCTCCGAATCAATCAGCAAGAATACTCAGTGTTCCAACCAGTCTCTCTTTTTTGTCAGCCTCTCCCCACCAGTGGGAGCAGGTGCTTTTTTTCTGCTGCTCACTGACCTCTAAACGGGGAAGGGGGGTCTTGTTTCCCAGGGCACAGTCCTTTCCTTACTCTCTGGGGCAGGCCACCAGTTGGTCCACAGTATGGTTCACACTTTGTGGCTGCCCCCTCACTCTACGGTACCAGGAAATCTCCATCAGCCTCCTAACACATCTTTTTGGTGGACATGGAGGGTAGAGGTTGCTTCTGCCCTAATGGCCCCCTATAAGGCATCACTATCACTTAAGCCTCAGTCTCACAGCAGTCCCAAGAAGAGCTGAATCGGGCTCTTAATCAGCCTTCTTTTTATCTCTAAATGACTGCTAGTTTCTTCCTTCTTTCCCCACAATGGCATTATGGCAAGCCGGGGGGCAATCTCCCCATCCTGGCCCTGGGCCACATGGCCCCGCCTGGAAGCCCTTCCTCAGCCCTACAAGCTACACCTCACTCCTCCCTCACAACTGTTTGACTCTCCACCAATATTTCCCCTCGCGCTAGTTGGCACTTTGAAAACCCCTGCACTGCCCAAGCCCCACCTCCTAGGCAAGCCTGGTAGCGCATGCACTCCCGATGCCGAAAGGGCATCAAAATTAGTAACCACTCCCCAGATTCAGCATGGGAGTTACATAGGTTTCAATCATATCTCTCTCCTGTTTCTCCTCTCCTTTCCTCCAGGGTATACATATTGAGGTCTCCCAGTCTCTCCTCATATGATTTTGGTGCAGGCCCTGCACCATCTTTGTTGCCCTTCTTTGAACTGCCTCTGTCTATTTCCTTATGGAGATAAGGCCCCCAGAACTGGACATAGTACTCCAAATGTGGCCTCACTAATGATATATACAGTGGCATCACCACCTCTTTTTTTCAGCTGGTGATGCCTCTCCCTATGTACCCCAGCATCCCACATGGCCTTGGCACATTGTTTGGCTGCCTTTAGGTCATCAGATATGATTACTCCAAATCCCTTTCCAGCTTGGTGCCTGTCAGTATCTCCCCCCTCCCATCATGTAATCCTTGCCTAGGTTCTTGAACCCCAAATGTATGATTTTGCACTGTTTTGCATTGAATCTCAGCTGCCACGTTCTAGATCATTCCTTCAGTTTACCAAAGTCCCTTCTCATTTTTTCCACCCCTTTGGAGTGTCTACCCTGTTGCAGATCTTAGTGTCATCTGCAAAGAGGCACACCTCTCCTTCCATCCCCTCTGCAATGTCACTTATGGAGACATTAAACGGGAAAGGCCTCAGAACTGATCTATGTGGCACCCCGCTGATCACCCTCCTTTCCTCAGATTAATAAGACTCAATAATAAGACCTTTCCTCAGATAAGACTCTGACGACTCAAAATCTGTTAAATAGCAGTATGTTTACCATCTTCAGTCATACGATATAGCCAGTCAGAATTTGTATTTTAAATTTGTAAAACCCTGGAGATGTAAATGAGGCTATCAACTGTATTGACTACTATTGAAAATTAATACAATTTTATATATAAAAAAACACTAAAACTCTGAGGTGTACAACTATGAAATTTAAGATCTGTATTTTCCCTTATGGGGCGTTCTTTTTGGTGTAGGGGTGTGGTCTCATTTGCTTAGAAACTCCATTCCTTTTGAGAGCACTGAAAATGTTCAGACTGACTTGTATTTTATTTGCTATTATAGGAAAAATTATTTCTGAATTTGTGGCACACCTCACTGCTTTCAGCTCCTGGTACTCTGTGTCAGGGAATACCTTTCCAAACTCAGCACACGAAGAGTTTGTTTCCTTTTTCTTCTCCAAACCACATGGATATAGCACTTACAGAACCAATGCCCCACAGCAGGTTCAATGTGTAACAGATCTGGTTCAGCTCATGCCAAATGATGTTCAGTTTCAGTAACTCTATTTAAAAAGTGGCACCCCTACCCGGTGCCATATATATACACACTGGCCCAGATATTCAAACTGCGCCAGGCTGTGGCGCAAGCTTGGGCGCAGCGCAACTTGGATGCGCAGGGGTGTGGACTGGCCGATATTCAACGGAGCTGCACCATGGCACAGCATCATTGAATATCACACTGTGGCCACCCACAGTGTGCATGGCACAGTGGCACTGCGCCAGTGCAAGTGGCCATAGTGGAGCATGGGGATGCGCTAGCGCAAGTTCCATTGCACTATGCACAGCAACCATGATATTCAAAATTTAACATGCAAATGGGGCCATAACGTATGCAAGGTGCAAATGGGGCCATTTGCACATCAGTATGGCTCCATTTGCATGTAGGTGTGCCAATCCCCGACGACTTGCGCCTGGCACCCTGCTGGGCAACAGCCATTAGGGACCGATGCCCCTGCAGCTGGCAATGTGCTCCACAGCCCGATTGCGGGCATTTGTTAAAAAAGAAGAACTATGTGCAATATCCCTGGTGGTCCAGTGGACCGCTGTGTGCCCGATCGCGGGCATTTGTACTTAAATGAATAAATATGTCCAATATCTCTGGTGGTCCAGTGGACCACTGACTGCCCGATCACGAGCATTTGTAATAATGAAATATCCCCAAACTCCCTGGTGGTCCAGTGGACCACTGTGTGCTCGATCGTGGGCATTTGTAATAATGAAATATCCCCAAACTCCCTGGTGGTCCAGTGGACTGCTGTGTGCCCAATTGCAGGCATTTTTAATAATGAAATATCCCCAAACTCCCTGGTGGTCCAGTGGATCGCTTTGTGCCCAATCATGGGCATTAGTAATAAAAACTAATAATATGTCCAATATCCGTGGTGGTCTAGGGGTACCCCCCTCCCCACCCACCCACTGAGCCCCACCGCCCGTTCCCCCCCGGTCAGCCAGCAGGCGACAGCACCCCACTCGCCTGCCACCCCACCGCCTGCCGACTGACACCATCAGTAGGGCTGTATGCCCATTGGTTCACATATCTGGAATGTGTAGTATAGTGCGGGCTGCACACCCATTGGCTCACGCTGTGAACCAATGGGCGTGCAACTCCGGCGGTGTCAGTCAGTGGGTGGTGGGGCAGCAAGGCAGGTGGGGTGCTGCCACCCGCTGGCTGACGGGGGAGGCAGGGCATTGGGGCTCAGTAGGCGGGTGGGGAAAGTACCAGACCACCACAAGCTAATGAACGCCAATAACTCAGATTTTGTACTAATGCCGCGATCGAACTGGCGATCCACTGTGAACCACCAGGGAATTGAAATGACTTCGACCTGACCCGTGATCGAGCAGTCAGCGTCCGCACAGACCACCAGAATATAAGTCAGATATGTCTTTTTACAAATGCCCATGATCGGGCATGGGCTGCCAGGTGCAGCCGATAGGCAGGCCACCCACAGGTGACAGCGTGCGTGTTGTGCCCTGCAATGCGGCAGCTCACCTGTGGTGGCCATCAGTATTCCTTTTTGGGGTCAACTTTGTGCTGGCGCGAGTAGGGGTTGCGCATGCATGGCTCTGCACATCCCGGACTGAATATCGGGCTGTGCAGGGTATGCATGGGCACACCCCCCCCACCTGCGCCTGCATACATTACTGATCCACTCCAGCGCATTGGGATTTGTGCTGTGCACTTTTCCCTTTTGAATATCGTGCCGGGCGCATCAGTGGGTTGCGCATGGTGCAACACTGTTGCACCATCCGCAATCATCTTGAATATCTGGGCCACAGTATATTCATTACAAAAACACTCCATTAATGCATCAGTTGAGGTTGATATTACAGCAACAAAGTCAGGAAATTCAGTGTTAGGGTTCCCAACCATACCACCCCACTGCAACCCCCACCCTCCACATACCAACAGGCGTGGGGTGTGTCTTGAGGTTGTCAGGCCTAACTCCCACCCCATTCTATGTTTAAGGAAGCTCAGATGATACAGTATAGTGGAATGGGGTAAGAGTTAGGCTCGACGACCTCAAGGCACACCAAAATGCCTGTTGGTATGTGGAGAGTGGGGGGGGCTGCAGTGGGGTGGTAGAGATGGGAACCCTAACACTGAATTTCATGCCTTTTGTTGAACAACAGTGACCAAACTGCCAGCATAGCCATCTTATTATCCCACTTCATGTATCCCGGTACAGACAAATTATGAAATGGAAGGCAAAATGTAATTGTGTGTAACTGCAATGCCATTCTGCATCACAGGTGTGAAAACACATTTCAGGCAGGATATGAAAAATGACAGCTGTACTGTTGATGAGTTGGTGTGGAAAAAACCTATTGTGTAAATTTGGTGGCAAAATATTAAAAAGTACCACAGTTACACACTTGCGTAGAATAAATTCAATGAGCACACGTAACTCAGGCACTTTTAAGATTATTTTCAAGATGATCTTTTTGGGACTCCACCAAATGAACAGTGGTACTGTTGTTTCATTAATATGTCTTGAAAGGTGATTTCACAGAGTGAGTGCGCCACAGGTACAAAAATTTCACATGATACAAAAATTGACATTAATCTAAAACAACTGGATTCACAAAAATACAATAAAATATCATCGTCAAATATATATCTCAGACCATAAGTAGGTCTTTAATGCATTTTTAAATCCCTCCATGGATGCACACTGCTGAATCGGATGGGGTAGAGAATTCCAGAGGGCAGGGGCCGTATACATAAAAGCACAGGCCCCAGAAGATTAAAAAAAAACCACTCAGAATCTCTATCAACCCCTCATCCGCCGAGCGGAGCGGAGCGATCAACTAGGGCAGTAAGATACCAAAAGCTCTTTCAAGTAGTCCGGGCCCAGTCCATGTAGGGCTTTGTAGGTCAAAAGACAAACTTTAAAGGTGATCTGCCACTGTATTGGCAGCCAGTGCAGATCGTGCAGAACCAGGGAAATATGACAGGTATGGGGAGTACCCATCAATAATCAGGCTGCAGCATTCTGCATGAGCTGTAAGCAGTGGATATCAACCCCAGGAAGCCCTAGATAAAAGGCATTGCAGTAATCCAGACTTGAGGTCTCAAAGGCATGGACCAATGTAGACAGATCGCTGGATGAAACTAGGTGCTTATTCCTGGAGATGTTCCTCAGATGGTAAAAGGATGAACTGATGACTGCTGACACCTGTGATCATAGTGTCAGCTCATCATCAGATATCACCCCCGGGTTCCGCATCCGTTCAGAGGTAGGGAGCTGGACACTTCCCAGGAAAAGTCCTGAGGGTAGACCAGCACCCGTCCCCTCTATGTAGTGACCCAGGTCCACCTCTGTCTTCTCCAAGTTCAACCTCAGCCAGCTTGAATCCATCCAGTGCTGGATTTCAGTGAGGCAGTTGTTAAATACCGTGAGAGCTCTATCTTGGTCAGGTACAAAAGATAGGTAGAGCTGGGTATCATCAGCATAGCAGTGAAACCTCAGCCCATACCTTCTTACAGTGTCTCTGAGGAGTAGCATGTACACTGAGAACAACATAGAGGACAACACTGAGCCCTGAGGAACCCCACAAGACAGAGAGACTGGGCAGGAAGAATGAATCCCAGACACAGAGTTCTGCCTGTGAGGAAAGATCTAAACCACCTGAGGACTGTACCAGCCAGGCCACAGATGAACCTCAGGCACTCGAGAAGTACCCCATGGTCCACAGTGTCAAAAACCGAAGAGAGATCAAGAAGAACCAAGATGGAATGGCTTTTATGATCTCTTGCCATCAGGAGATCATTGAACACCTGAACCAGCGCTGTCTCGGTACTATGCCTCTTTCGAAAACCGGACTGGAGTGGTTCATAGATGTCATGGATGGTCAAATGGTTCTCCAGTTGTATGGACACTACTTTCTCGATCACCTTCCCCACAAAAGGGAGGTTAGAGATTGGGCTGTGGTTAGCATGGCAGTCTGGGTCCAAAAAGCATGCTGCAGGAGGGGCGTTACCACTGCCTCCATCAGGGAGCTAGGGAACTCACCCATCTCCAAGGAGCACCAGACTATCTGTTCTAGGACTGGACTGATAGTAACGCAGCAACCCTTTATCAGGGAAGTTGGGCCAGGATCCGAACTACAGCATGTAGGATGCATACCCTGGACAATCCTCATGACATCAATGAACTCAGGAAAACCTAGGGACCGTGACTGAGTACCGATCCATAGCTTCTCCCATAGAGGATGCAGGCTGGAATGCCGCCCTGATGTCGGCCACCTTAGCCGCAAAGAAGCGAGTAAGCTCATCACACTCAACTTGTGAAAAAGCTCTTCGAACCTGCAGATAGGCCGGGTTGCACAGTCTGTCTACGGTTCGAAAGAGCTGAGCTGGTCAGTTCTGAGCAGCCGCAATCTCCCCAGACAGGAATTATGCCTTCTTACGGGAGATTGCGGAATGATAGAGTTGATAATGTTCCATCAATCTAAGATGGTCAGCATCAAGGGTGGATCTCCAATAACAACGCTCTAATCTTTGTCCATATCGCCGCATCTCCCTCAAAGTCCCATCAAATCATGGTGACCGACGGTGAAGGGGAAGAGGACAAACACAGATGGGAGCAATCGAATCCAGAGCTGAGGAAATGGCCTTATTATAGGCCAAAACCAAGGCATCCAGATCACTGCTCACTCCAGAAAGCTCCGATAGGTCAAGCACCACTGCCAGGCCCTCAGAGCTCACATCTCGCAAAGAGCGGTACCTGACCATCTCCATTGGGTGGGCCTACAAAGGGGGTGCAAAAACTAAACTCCACAGTGTAATGATCAGACCATCCGACAGGTTTCACCCCCAAATCGAAGGCTTTGATCCCCAGGAGGAAGACTAAGTCCAAGGAGTGACCACCTTTATGAGTGGCAGAATTAACAACTTGTGTAAGTCCAAAGATGTCATCAATTGGAGGGAGTGTTGTCCAAACTGCGAGAGTTCGTCATCGACCCAGGCATTGAAGTCACCCAAGACCATCAGCCTGGGCAACTCAAACACCATGTCGATCACGAAGTCTGCTACTTCCTACAGAAACCGTTTCTCATCACCTGGTGGATGGTAAATGAGAGCGATTCTGCAACCCACACCTGCCACTACAGTGCACTCAAATGACTCAGCCCCCTCGACTGGTACACTTGTGAGGCCCAGTTCGGTCTTAAAACGGAACGGACCTCTAATACAGGGCCTGCATTCTCATCCAGCCAGGTCTCGGTAATGCATGCCAGGTCCACTGACCCAACAAGATCTGCAATAACTGCAGTCTTTTTCTTCATGGACCTGGCATTGCACAACACCACCCAGGTAGAACGGGCCTCTGGAGCTGCACAGACTGCTTGCCCACCAACACTGATGGTGCCCATGGGTATGGAAACCAGACAGAAAGGACCCCGATCCAGATTCCATTTCGCCCCAGGGCGTCTTTTAGACCTCACTACCCCAATATGATAATCCCGCTCTTTTGACCTCCACTGTTTGCAACCCCAAACTCCCCTCCCCCCTACACACAATACCCACTGCTCTTTGCGTTGGTATGTCGACAACTGCAATCGAGAGGGGAGAAAGAGCGGAGAGCATGAAGAGCGGAGGATGAATAGCATACGACCATGGGGACAGGCCTTTTACATATTAAGACCAATAATATTAAAACACCCCTAAATAAACCCTTAGTTAAGACCCAAATAAATACTCAATTAAAAAGTAAACCTCAATAATTTCTCTGAAACTCACCACACGCTCACACCGGGAGGAGAGACTCAGAGAAGCCAATTAACAAACCTTTCCCCAAAATAAATTTATAAAATAAAATTACAAAATTACAATCTTATAATCCCTGTAACTCCCCACATGCTCACACCAAGAGGGGAGTCTCAGGGAAGCAAAATTAACATAACCCCCACCCCAAAGCAAACTCTATAATCCAAAAAATTATAATCAATCCCAAAGTAAAAATTGAATAATTAAAAGGGCCAAGAATAATCACAAAAAGCAGTGTCCAGATGTATGAAGCATAACAGTTATTTTTAGGCAAGGGAGGCTCTCACCCTCTCTCAGTCCAAAAACAAACCAGGGTTACTCTCCTCTCTTCCAATAATATCCATGAACATTTGGCATAAATTTCCAGTTTCCTTGCCACCTTCCCCTTTCTTGGAGCAACAGACTCACAATAATTTACAGACTGAAAAGGGCCCAATCAGAGGGGAACTGGAGACTCAGCCGCCCATCAACCTCAAGAGTCCCTTTTCCTAGACAACAGCAGTTAGAGTAAACCCTCCTGTCCAATCCCCCGCTATTGCCTCCCCGGAAACTAAACAGCCCAAAACCTGCTGGTCATCTCTCCAGGAGCAAAAAGAGCAAATAACTGCAGTCCAAGAGAGTAAACACCACCACTCTCAAATATTCTTTCTATACGCTGACTGCGCTCTCACCACACCAGTGCCTACTCCATGAACAAGCAGAAAAAGGCAGCGAACTCCACACTCCACGACCGCACTCAATATTCCCCAGTCACGGAAGAACACCTTCACACTCCATGAATAGATGGCCCAAAATCCCCACTGCAAAAGTAGCAGAAGTCCCTTCAAACAGTTGTTTCCTCCTCGTTACACTCTCCACCACAGAACAGAGGCTATACTCTCTTCCGACTGCACTCTCACCGCAGATAGAGGTCAAACCACTGACCGTCTGTGCTTTCACCACAGTCAAAGGGCAATTCAATACGGGAGACTCAGCAGTACCTCAATCCCAGTTAGCACAGTGGAGCAAACAATATCCTTCTTGCATCCCAGAAGAGTGGAGCAAACAATATCCTTCTTGCAGCCCAGATCCCAATCACCGCCAAATTTCTGGTCACCACCAGACTCCAAAGGGGGAAAAAAGGAAACCACCTAGGCAGAAAGATCACTGCACTGGAGTATAAATAGATTAAGAGATAGATAATAGATTGTTCCATGTTAATATTCCTTTTTCAATCATTTGTTTTTTAAATATAGTTCTTCCACCAGTTTTAAAACAAGGGTTCTTCCAGATGTAATTCATAGATTCATAGACATGTGCCAGCAGAAAAAGACCTTCTTGGCCCACTGAGTCTTCTAATTGTGGAGAGTTAAATTAGCTTCTCAACCTACTAAATTTTGGCAATGTCTAACCTGGAAACAAATTTTCTAAAAAGGTTTATTAGTACTCTTACAGATTTTTTTTTGCCCAGACCATACATTTTTTTATATCTATCAGTTCTTTTCATTGATTATACTAATTGTACATCGTGTTTTCCATTGAAAGGTCAGTAGTAACAGACCATGTCCATTTAGTAGCTAGTTTAGCCATGAAAGACAAATAGTAGGACAGAATACCTGGGCATGCAGGGCCTCTGAGATTTTTACCAAGCATAATTTCTTCCAGGCTATTCTTGAAATGTTTTTATCCTAAATAAAGGACCAGAATTCAGAACTGTGATTGGTCTGTAGTTAGAAATATATGACCTGTTAGAGATATATGGTCTGTAGTTATGAAATATATGAAAATAAATTACCTTATGAAGGGCTGACTTTGGCAAAATGGGTGAATACCTAAGGAATGCACTAGCAAATGGCCAGAAAGGAGGGGTAGAAGAACAATGGAGAAATATCAAAACTGCCATCCTGGAGGCAACAAGCCGTTGTGTGAAATAAATAAAGAAAACAAAACGGAGTAAAAAAACACTATGGTTCTGAAAAGAGGTGGCAGGGAAGGTTAGGGAGAAAAAGGTGGCATTCAAGAAGTACAAGGAATCTCAGAAGGGGCAGGACAAGAAACTATATTAGTTAAAACAGAAGGAAGTGGGGAAGGCAGTCAGAATAGCAAAGGCCCAAACTGAGGAAAAGATAGCCAACTCAGTTAAGAAGAGGGATAAAACCTTTTATAGGTACATTAGGGAGCCAAGAAAGGTTGAGGGAGGGACAGTGAAGATTAATAAAGGGAAGGGGAGGTGGGCAGAGGGAAACAGTGAAAAGGCAGAGATACTGAATGAGTACTTTTGCTCAGTATTCTCTAAAGAAGGAGAGGAGAAGTTACCTAAACCAAACAATAGAAGTACTCTGGGCAGGGGGTTGACATCAGTCCATTTACAGAAGAAAGGATCCTGAAAGAACTCCTAAAACTCAAGGTGGACAAAGCAATGGGGACCGATGGGATTCACCCCAGAATCTTAAAATGACTAAGGGGGGACCTAGTGACTCCACTGACCATCCTTTTTGAAAAAATCATGGGAGGATGGGGTGGTACCTGAGGGCTAGAGGAGGGCGGATGTGATTCCCCTTCACAAAAGTGGGAGCAAGGCAGAAGCAGGAAACTACAGACCTGTTAGTTTGCCCTCAGTGGTTGGGAAAATGATGGAATAAATTCTGAAAGAAAGAATTGTTGAGTACCTAGAGGCCAGCAGGGCACAGGACCCAAGTGGCGTGGATTCACAGTAGGAAGGTCATGTCAGATGAATCTAATCAATTTCTTTGACTGGGTGACTAACATAATAGACCAGGGAGGGGCTGTGAATATGGGCTACCTAGAATTTAGCAAGCCACAGTCCCACACAAAAGATTAATAATCAAGTTAGCCAGCCTGGGAGTGGGTCCCAAGGTGGTAGCCTGGGTAGCAAACTGGCTGCACAACAAGACACAGAAGGTAATAGTAAATGGAACTCACTCTGAAGAAAGGGGGGTTACTAGTGGAGTACCTCAGGGTTCAGTACTGGGTCCAGTCCTCTTTAATGTCTTTATAGGATACATTGCAGAGGGTCTGGAAGAAAAACTATACCTCTCTGCAGATGACACAATGATCTGTAACAGAGCTGATACACATGAGGGGGTAGAAAGGATGAGAAGGAATTTGGCCAGATTAGGGGACTGGTCAGACATATGGCAACTTAGATTCAATGCAAAGAAGAGAAAAGTAACGCACCTGGGAACATAAACCCAGGAGAAGAGTATACAATGGTGGGGGAGGTACTAACAACAACAAAAATAGAAAGGGACCTGGGGATAGTCATATCAGATGACCTAAAAGTGGGCAAGCAATGTGAGAAGGCAGTAAGGAGAGCTGGGGGGATACTGGAATGCATAGGGAGAGGCATCACAAGAAGAAAAAGGAAAGTGCTTTTCCCTCTGTATAGACAGTTGGTCAAACCCCATCTGGAGTACTGCGTGCAGTTTTGGAGACCCCATCTCTGCAAGGACATAGACAGGATGGAGTCAAGTCCAGAGAAGGGCAACTAAAATGGTGCAGGGTCTGTATCAGAAATCGTATGAAGAGAGACTGAAAGAGCTTAATATGTATACCCTTGATGAAAGGAGGGATGGGGGGGACATGATAGAAACTTTCAAGTACCTCACGGGAATCAACAAAGTCCAGGAGGGTAGCATCTTTTAGAAAAAGAAATGTGCAAGAACAAGGGGGCACAATTCAAAGACAGAGGAGGGATGGCTCAGGGGCAACGTGAGGAAATATTTTTGCACGGAGAGAGTGGTGGACGTATGGAATCGCCTTCCTGGGGAAGTTGTGGGGTCTAAAACAGCGGGGGAATTCAAACATGCATGGGACAGACATAAGGCAATTATAGTGGGGTTAGGAGGAAGTAGGTTGTTGGTTAACTAGAATCTACAGCTTATCCAATAGGTAGGAAAATGGGCAGACTGGGTGGGCCAAGTGATCCTTATCTGCCGTCAAAGTCTATGCTTCTATGTTATCTTTTTTGGGGATAAAAGAAATGTAAGTTTGATAAAATGAGTTGGGCATTCCTTGTTCCTTGAATATTTTACTATGTAGCATATGCAGTAAAGGGAGTAAATTGTCAATTAAAAGTTGAAAAAATTTGGAAGTGAAGCCATCACTTCCCAGACTTTTACCTTTGACCATTTTAGAAATGGTTTCCTGAATCTCTGACTAAGAGATAGGATTCATTAATAAAACTTTCTCTCAATCAGTTATTTTACTAACTTTTAATATTCTTTTTTAAACTCTTCCAAGTCTAATATTGATGGGTTGTAGCCAGATTGCTATAAATGTTCATAGTAATCAAAAAATTCAGAAACAATAATCACACTATCTGGTATTAACTGTTCATTTTTATTATGTTGATAGCATGCAGCGCAAGAAACTTATTGGGACAGCTTGCTCAGAAGCAGGCTGTGGAAGTGCGGCACTGTTGTGGCCAATGCCTCCACAGCCTGCAAAACTATCCCTTCCCCAATGCCGTGTCACTTTGCTGCTGACACTAGATGGAATGTTGCACCAACGAGACAAATCAGCTGCTGCAATCAGGGGCTGCCTCGTCATTGCAGCGTAAGCCATCCGCTGCAATGAGGGCGACCCGTCATTGCAGGCGCGGGATAAATCACCTACTGATATTGTTTGTGAACATGGTGAAGTTTGCTGCCGTGTTCTGAAACAATGTCTTTCCCCACATGTTTACTTGCAGCGGGGGCCCCAATCTATCGGCTTCAATGCCCCTGTGTTTCTGTTGCTGGCGAGAGGCCACTCCCCATCAGCATTAAGTAAACCCCTTTATTGTCTGCAGGCAGGTGCCCAATCCCGTCGGCATAATAAATAACACTTCGTTGTGTGCGGCAGAGGTGCCCAATCCCCCATCGGCTACTTCACTGCTCCCAAAAAGAAAGTCTCCGTGACATGCTGGAGCCCACCCCAGCGTCCGCATGCCCCTGTAAAGTTAAAAACGGTCCCATGACATCTTTTTTTTCCCTGTAAAAAGAAACAGTCCCTCGGCGCTTTCTCTTGCCCCCACCCACAACCCGCTACCACCCACTGTGCACCCTGCCTCCCACACCCCCATCACCCTATTACCTTACCTCCGGAGTCCGACGCAACAATCTTCCGTGGACTGGGAATACGTCTGCACTCTTCAAAGTTGACCGTGAACTGAGGAAATGCCGCTAATCTGTATAATTGTAAAAAATAGGGTTTTTTCAACTTTAATGCATATCTCGGTCATTTTTTGGAATTCTGGCACCAAAATTTCAACTTGGGGTTTTTGGGAACCCTCCTCATGAATTCTCAAACTGTCATGACGTCAATCGGCCCCGAAAGGTGATTTTGCGGTCACTGCGCGGAATCACCTTTCGGTGCTGATTAAAGAATTGACAGTGCCAGTGTTCATGAGGTGGGCTTTCAAAAGCCTATGTTGCAAATTTGGTGGAAAAATCCAAAATGACTTTTATGAGTGTCGTTCGCGCCAATTTACTATGCACGCACATAAGTCCTTAATTGCAATATTTTCACCAGATTTTCAACATTGACATTTTTTATACCTCCTTTTTGAACAGTACAGCTGTCATTGTTCACTTCCTGGCTGAAATGTGTTTTCGCAGTTCTGGCGCAGAATAACGCAGTCGCTCTGAGAAATCCATATTTGGGACAGATTAAGAAAATGACGGTGACACTGCTCATGAGTAGATGTCCTAAAATGCCTATGTTGAAAATTTGGTAACAATATGCCATAAAATGACTGTGTTACAAGCGTGTGTTGCGCAGTTTGCACGCACGCTTGTAACTTCACAAATTTATATTTTCACTACAGATTTTCAACATTACCATTTTCCCACACCTACTTATGAACAGTATAGCTGTCATTTTTCCCATCCTGGAAGAAATGTGTTTTTGCACTTCCAGCACAGAATACAGCGGTTGCTGTGGGAAATCACTGTTCGGGACAGATTAAGAAAATGACAGTGATACTATTCATGAGCAGAGGTCCTAAAATGCTTATGTTGAAAATTTGGTGTTGATAGCCCATCAAATGATTGTGTTACAAGTGTGCGTTGTGCACTTTCCACGCTTTCGCAGATTTGTAATATTGTCACAACAGATTTTCAGCAGTGGCATTTTTTCACACCTCCTTATGAGCTGTCATTTTTCACATGCAGCCCGAAATGTGTTTTCACAGTTCCGGCACAAAATAATGCGGTCACTGTGGGAAATCACTGTTCGTGACAGATTAAGAAAATGACAGTGGCACTGTTCATGAGCAGAGGTCCTAAAATCCCTATGTTGAAAATCTGGTGACGAAACTCCATAACATGACGTGTTACAAGTGTGCATTGAACTGTTTCCACGCACCCTTGTAACTTCACAAATTTGTAATATTTTCGCGCCACATTTTCAACAGTGGCATTTTTTCACACCTCCTTATAAACAGTAGAGCTGTCATTTTCCACAACCTGCCTAAAATATGTTTTTGCACTCCTGCTGGAGAATTGCATGGTCACTGTGGGAAATCAGTGTTTGGGACAGATTAAGATCGAGCAAGTGAGAGGGGGGAGTGACTGAGCTCAACTGAGCTCTGTCGGGACTGCTGCGGATTTGTTTGTGGGCAGAAAAAGGCCCCAATGCAAGAGGTCAGTACAAAAGGGCAGCCTGCAGCACTAGGAGAAACAGAACGAGAGAGCAAGTGAGGGAGGGGGAGTGAGCAAAGTCAGCGGAGCGCTGTCAGGACTGCTGCAGATTTCTTTGTGGGCAAAAAAAGGCATCAATGCAGGCAGGGACCTAGTACAAAAGGGCAGCCTGCAGCGGTGGGAGAAACAGTATGAGTGAGTGAGACAGGGGGACTGAGTGAGCTCAACGGAGCTCTATCAGGACTGCTGCGGATGTCTTTGTGGGCAGAAAAAGGCACCAATGCAGGCAGAAGCCCCATACAAAAGGGCAGTTTGCAGCACCAGGACAAACAGAATGAGCGTGTGTGAGAGAGAGAGAGAGAGAGAGACTGATTGACCTCAATGGAGCTCTGTCGGGACAGCTGCAGACTTCTTTGTGGACAAAGGTGCCAACGCAGCCAGGAGCCCCATACAAAAGTGCAGCCTGCAGCACCAAGAGAAACAGAACGAGCCAGTGACAGAGCAGTAGTGAGCGACCTCAACGGAGTTCTATTGTGACTGCTGCGGATTTCTTTGTGGGCAGAAAAAGGCAGCAACGCAGGCAGGAGCCCAGTACAAAAGGGCAGCCTGCAGTGGCAGGAGACACAGAATGAGCGAGTGAGGGAGGGGGAGTGAGTGAGCTCAATGGAGCTCTGTTTGGACTATTGTAGATTTGTTTGTGGGCAGAAAAAGGCAGCAATGCACGTAGGGGCCCAGTACAAAATGGCAGCCTGCAGTGGTGGGAAAACCAGAATGAGTGAGTGAGAGAGGGGGAGTAAGTGAGTTCAATGGAGCTGTATTGTAATTGCTGCAAATTTCTTTGTGGGCAGAAGAAGGTAGCGACACAGGCAGGAGCCCAATAGAAAAGGGCAGCCTACAGCACCGGCAGAAACGGAATGAGCGAGTGAGAGAAGGGGAGTAAGTGAGCTCAACAGAGCTTTGTCAGGACCGCTGCAGATTTCTTTATGGGCAGAAAATGGTGCCAACAGAGGCAGGAGCCCAGTACAAAAGGGCAGGCAGCAGCGCCAGGAGAAACAGAATAAGTGAGTGACACGGGTAAGTGAGCGACCTCAACGGAGCTCTGTTGGGACAGCTGTGGATTTATTTGTGGGCAGAAAAAGGTGCCAACGCAGGCAGGAGCCCAGTACAAAAGGGCAGTCTGCAGCACCAGGAGAAACACAATGAGCAAGTGAGAGAAGGGGAGTGAGCGAGCTCAATGGAGCTCTATCGTGACTGCTGCATATTTCTTTGTTGGCAGAAAAAGGTGGCAATGCAGGCAGGAGTCCAGTACAAAAGGCCAGCCTGCAGCGCCAGCAGAAACGGAGTGAGTGAGTGAGAGAGGGGGAGTCAGCAGGCTCAACAGTCCTGTGTTGGGACTGCTGCAGATTTCTCTGTGGGCCAAAAAAGCCACCAACACAGGCAGGAACCCAGTACAAAAGGGCAGCCTGAAGCGGCAGGAGAAACAGAATGAGCGAGTGAGAGAGGGGGAGTGAGCTACCTCAAAGCAGCTCTGTTGGGACAGCTGCGGATTTCTTAGTGGACAGAACAAGGTGCCAATGCAGGCAGAAGCCCAGTACAACAGAGCAACCTGCAGCACCGGGAGACACAGACTAAGCGAGTGACAGAGGGGCAGTGAGCGAGCTCAACACACCAACGCAATCAACATTCGGCATTGACAAATGCTTGTTATATATTGCAGAAATGGTTTTCCTTTGTTCTGATTGTTTTAGCTTTTTCACCAAATCTTTTCCCACTTGCTCATTATTAGAGTGCTTTGTTTTTCGTTCCTTTTAGCAATTTTTTATATAAAGGTTTCTGTTGCAATCAACATTTTCTTAAATTCTTGGTATTCTTGTTTTTTAGTTGATGCTCCTGTTTTAGCCACTTCTTCCAGTTTTGATAAATTTTGTTCAACTGACAAAGCTTGTTTTTCCATTCTTTATTTTTCCAGGAATTTATGGAAATAATTACCCCACACATTGTTGCCTTAAAGGCGTCCCATGAGTTGATTACATTTTCGATACAAATTTTATTGTCATAAATAAAATTATTGATTGCATCAGCAATTTTGCTATGTGTATCTTTATCTTGTAAGGGGAAATTATTAAGTCTCCATAGTGAAACTGCTTTAGAGGATAATCTTTTCTGAATAGTTGCCAAAACTGGGTTGCAATCAGAAAATAAAAGGGTTAAAAATTCAGAATTTAAAGAACAGCAATTGGATCCAATATCATCTGAAATGAGTTTGTTGTCTAGCCCGGACTTAGACTGAGATCCTATGCAACCTCCCCCCCCCAAAAAAAAAAAAAAAGATTTCTTTTGGTCATGCAACTCTCATCACAAATCAAGAAGATTGTCGTCTGAAGTAAAATTATTAAACAGATGAGATTTATATTTATCCCATTTGTTAACATTTGAAGATTTGCCCAGGTTGGGGTTATCTAAACAGTTATAATTGTCACAACTGCACTCAGCAGGTCAGGGCCTCTGTTCCCACAGTGCCACCCTCCGAGCACAATAATGTGAACAAGTAACAGACAGGCTAACCCTCCTGTCTGCTTTTGGGTCCAAATTACCTTTAGTCTCAAGTTCTGGAGGGATTTAAACTTTGAACCTTATGCTAGCATACCCAATGTACAGGCTCAGACATGTACCCTCTTCGGGGATTGCAGTACAATTTTTCGCCAGGGCACCAAGCCAGGCTTCTGAAATGAACCCTTAAAACTCTATAACAGGCCTTAGGTATATTCTTACCTTTTCCCAGTTTGGTAACACCTTCACGCCCTTGAACAATTGTCAGACTTAACCATCTATATGTTACATGCAAAAAGAACTGGCAGACACCTAGGCAGTCTTTTAAGAATAAGTTTACTAAAAATGGATAAAAACAGTGAGATAAAGTACAGAACAAATATCAAAGAGCATCACAATCACATAAAATAAAAACAGGGAAAACTACAGAACAAATTCCTACCACAATACATTAGGATATTTTCTATCTAATGTATTAGCTCTGCAAGTGTTTAAGTTATATCAGACAGCTGTGTCTGTCTACAGTCCCAAGATGGTATATCAAACAGTTCAGACACAGGTATTAGTTTAAACTGTGTCTCCACACCCCTTCTGTAAGTCATCTAGCTCCTCCTTTTAGAATATAAAAAAATACAAACATGATGTCCTATCAGGAGGTATATTAAATATGGCGACATCAGCAAACATTTCCCAAATTATGAGTCTTTGATCCCCAAGTTTCTTTTGAGGTTTACAACCCTGCAATCCATCACCTAAGTGTGATATAGCCAATATGAATCAGTTAAATTATGTCCTGGCCTGTAACAAAATTTATATTTAGCGTCCCAACTTCAAAGCAGCAACAGGTCATAAAAAAAGCCATACAATGCAATTTTCTCAAGAAAGTTAATTACATTACAGGGGTCTCCTGGTCAGTTTAATACATCCTGTAGCTTCACTGAAACCTGGGGGGGGCACCCATGGACACACAGAATGTCTTATGTGAGACAATCACATACTATATTTTTATTTTACAAATATCCTACAATAATCATAGTCAGCTGGCCAAGCGTCACAATAATCACTGGCAAGAATTACAGTGGAACATCCCCAAGTATTAATTAATCTATTAAGGTTTGCCAAAAATGAACTAAAGCCTTTAAATAGAGCACAAAAAACAGAATAATAGATAAGTATATATTACAAGGCAGTAAAACTTTCAAGAGGCTTTGGGGACTTGGAACCTCGAGAGCGAAGCTCCGAGAGGTTCCCAAAGTCCCCAAAACCTCAAGATGGTTTTACTGCCGTGTAATAGATACTTATCTATTTGTTATTTTTTGTAATATATGGATCCAGTTTGAAAGTCTGCATTTTCTTTCAGTGAGCTGACCAGCCGATCACAACACTGAAGACATGCTTGCGCTCAGCCGACTGTTGCACCGGAGACTAACTCAGTTGCCCTCGTCCTCCCACCACTCCCTTCATATCTGTTAATATTTTATTTTTTAGATTTGGTAGGCAAGTCATACCTTTTAGTTTCTCATTCTTCAAGTAATGCAGGATTAACCAGATAATCCACAGACAGAGAAAAAATGCTGAAGAAACGACGCACACACATTTGACTCGCTAAACGAGACTAAACAGCAGCCATGTTTTTAAAATTGCTCTGCCCATTCACAGAGGAAATGTGGCCAATTACAATGCACGCTCTGTCTTTGGCCATGCAGGAAAGGACTTGGGACTATGGCAACTGGGTTTATATGTGCGTCAGACTTGCACAGCCGTGGTGGCATTGCAGAGCTCTGAACAATAGTATTACGGGCACTGAATGATAATATTATCGGTCAGCAATGATGGTATTATCACTGGGGCTCCGGTGTATTACCAGGAATTTTTTGTATGCTTTTCGATTATATTATTTTCACTATCCGTATATTACTAGACCCTATAATCATGGATTCTGAATCTACCTGAACTAGGGCAAAAGCTGCACATCCTTCAGAATCAACTAAAAAGTCCAGAATTTTACATTTAAACTTTGAATGTAACAAAATTACCACTCCAGTACTATTTCTGGAAGAAGCCTGAGAACCTATGATTTGACTTATCCACTCTTTTTTAAGTTTTTGGGGCTCAGAAATGTTTAAACAGATTTCTTGTAACAGAGCAACATCCACCTCTTACCTCATTAATTCCATTATGTATTCTATTCCTTTTAGCAGGGGAGTTGAGCCATTAACATTCCATGAAATTAATTTAACTGTAACTGTGTGGGAGTATAACTAAGATTTTCCAAAACTTCAGCATAATAATTGACTCATGAAACTTGAGTAGAATAACAACAGAAAAATCCATGAAATGTGGGGGACACCCCACAACCCCCTACCAAGACACCTTCCCCTACCCCCCACCCCATGACCCCCCGTGAAACACAAAAGGTACAGAACATGTACTAGTTCACCCCTCCCTTTCACATACCCAAGTTTAGTATTTTATTTATTTTTTCTTTCTCCTCTTCCCTCCTTTTTTCTTTTTTTTTCTTTAACATGGGGTTGAACCCCCTCAGGAAGCTCATACAGTCTTGTCTAAGTGAAGGTACCTATATCAGGGAGACAGAAAACAAATTAGACAAAACATTCATAATGTCCTTTCATAGCCCTTCTCTTTTTGTCCATAGAGAAAGTATTCAGAAATTTGCAAATATCATAGGAAGGCATAATTTCAAACCTTGACTTACATATGAACAAGAATTATACAGTAATATTCGATTGTCCAGAAAAAACCCTTAATTTAGTAGGGTACACAAGGTAGGATTTTATTTTTTTTTTCCCAAAGGGTCTGATGTAGCTGGTTATATTGTTTTCATAATATCCATAAGTCTTTAAAAAAAATCATGTTTAAAATAAATGATATGCCTTTGGAATGTAAATTATGTTGACCCTAAATATGCAGACCACATCTTCTGTTTACCTTCTGATGTAAGAAATTTGACAATTACTTGTTGCATAAAGGTAGCATCTTTTTAGGCAGATCTGTTTGTTGTACCCAATCAATGACAGCAATCAGCTGTGTGGGTGCTCGACTGTGGAGGGATTAAAAAAGCGATAAAAAACTATTTATGGATCCAGGCTTTTGATGACTGATGTATTTGTTTTAAATTCAATGTGTATTGTTTTATTTAAGTAATCTGTGTGATGTTTGATGTGTTTTTAATTTGTGAGGCACCTTGGTTCTGGAAAGGCGCCATAAAAATAAAGTTTATTATTATTATTATAGTGAGCTCTGTCTATAATAGGAGTTACCAGCATGTAACAGTATTTCCTTTTGTCACTCACTGAAAAATGCTCACGAGTAAAAAGTCAGGCTATTTAGACAAAGCAGATGCAGCTTCAACTAAACACAGATCATTGCTGCACCGTGCCTGCTGAGCCACTTTCAGCAAAGTTATCACGGAAATCGGTAACTTTATGTTAAAAACAAGGAGCGATTGCAATTTGTGCTTTGCCATGTACTTGACTGCAAATCTGCGTGCCAGGGGGAGGGAGTAGAAAGGCAGAGGGCTGAAAATGAGTGTGTGACAAAATAATCAGAAGAGTTACACTAAAATTACGAGATTACCCAAATGAATTAGTCCTCAAAACTGTGTCTCAAATATGAACACCCGCTGTGAGCTTTTTTTTTTTTTTTTTTACGTCAAACACAGATAGCTTCACACTAGGTTAAACAACTGAACAAACCTTTCTATGACAGTTTTTTTTTTAATTTGAAACATGATCTCCTGACAGAACTACTTCTTATTATTTCAGCCACTATTTTTTGGGAAACATCAGAATGAAATTCAGTCCCGGTTTTGGATGTGAACGAGTACTGATCTGTGGCAGCAGCTTGTAAGACAAACTCCACTGGTGCTGACGCTCTCGTGGTGCCAATCTATGTGCCGTCACTCAGCCACACAGGAACGAGCACGTACGTGTGCATTTGGGTGACTGACACATGCGCAGATGAAATGACAGCAGGAGCCCGAGTCAGCAGTTTTTAACTGACGTCAGTTTGACTCTGGCTCAAGTGTTCCACACTGTAATGATTTTTATTTAAAATCTGAAAACTCGCTGCAACCAGGGGAATCCAATTATACATGCTGAGGGATCCTGGTGTAATTATTCCAAGAGTAGCACACATAAACAGAGGTAGCAGGCGATTCTTTATTGAACAGGAGTCTTCTAAGCCTAGAAAAAAAAAATGAAAATACAGTGATCACCTGCTCTTTAACATTGCCATACAGTTCACCAAGTATGAAATAGAAGGTGAGGGGGAAAAAATCATACATTGTTATATCTTAAAGCATTGGATGAAGGCACCCTGCATGCTGTCTTGATAGTTATCTAACCTTCCATTATATCCGATTTCATTAGATATTTCGAGTGTATTGCTGTTATTGTTGTCGATGACCAAGCCATAAAACCAACTATCAGTTTGTATATTGTACTATGAGTTATGATTTAAAACAACCACTGAAGTTCTTTATGTGCTTGTGAGTGATAATGATTATAATGGAACTTTCTAAAAACAGTAAAGGAATCCTAGCACCACCTATTGTGATCGGACTGTCATTTAAAAGAAAACATTTCCTTTGAAGGATAAGATAATGAGAGATTCTTTCCCCTGTGATAACAGGGTAGGGATACTGAACTTCAGCTTCTATGGTACATTGTACCCTATACCACCGTACCCTGAACTGAGTGAATTTGGATGGTATATACTGTAATGCTTATAAATATTCATTGTATATAGGATAAAGTATGGGGTGCAGTGTGTTACTAGAATTTAACACACACCTGAGTTGTTGGATGGCACATAAACCCCGAGGGCAAAGCCCGAGGGGTTTATGATCGCAATCCAACAACGAGGGTTTGTGTTAAATTTAACACACTGCATCCCATATTTTATTTTGTTTAATTTAAGGGGTCACGTTTTTTTGCTGACTCCCATCTGCCCCTGAATGCACTCTGCAGCTCAGAAATTTGAATTTCTTTCAATTTAGGCAGTCAGCACCTGGCTAGTGGTGCTACCACCTACTCACCACCCCAGCCTGGCGACAGCGCTGAACAGAGGCAGTAGGAAAGACTATTTGGGGGTCCTTGCTGATCTCGATGCTCCTCTCTCAGCTGGCGTGATGTAGACAAGAGTCGCAAAGTATTTTAAAAAGAACCGCCAAAAGTATGACTGAAAAATCTGTTCTAGTTTACCGACTCCTGAGGTTAGTGTTTTTGTGGGAGAAAGTTGACGAGGGAAAGTGCTTTGGTGGTGTCGCAAGCCACAGTATGGCTCATGTATTTTTCCATTGAAAGATGCCATGCATTAAAAATATGCCATAATACACACGTATGTATTACGGCATTTAATACATGGCTTTTTCAGTGGGAAAAAACATGACCCATTAATTAAATGTAAATACCATAGGTGGTTCTATTTGAAACCTGTGTAGATATTGAGCTATGGTTGTAAAGATATATGTGGGTGTGCTGGTGGTTATGGTAGTGGGAGTGACTGTGAGGCATGTTGATAGAATACTACACGATACTCGGGCATTTTTTAAGTCAGTAAATTTTATTGCATTTAAAACGTAAGCATTAACTGTACAAATCGGTACACAGGTAAGATTTAATATGTGTCTGTTGCTATCAAACAGTAAACCAGGGTATTTGCACTTTGCACCATGCTAATTCCTTGCAGATATGTAATCTATGCCCTGCACCTGCCAACAAATTGCCTTATCATATGTTTTGTCTTGAATCGCACCGTTTTGTACCTTGCTTGTATTTTTGCTGAAAACCTTGTTTTGTTTGTGTTTTATGTAATTCCACTCTGTAATCTCCCGGGTCCTACCTGGCAATAGTCATTTCTATGTCTAGCGCACCTACCTGGTAAACAAAAATGAAATAAATAAATTTGACACAGTTGCTGATGACGGATGTATTTCATTTAACTGAGAAACGTTAAGAACTGAAGTGGGGGGTGCATAGATGGGCTTAGCTACATACCCTTCTGTTACACATTTCCATATAGTTATGTAAGATAGCTGTCCTCTTCTCTGTTCTTAAATTAAGCATTAGGTGGACAAGCAAGGAATGTTTCACTTACAGCTGAGCCAGAGGTCTGGTGTGACTGTGAGCCAACGCACAAGTCGAGCCCTGGCTGCTGCAGGCTGTTCACTACATACAACTTGAACATTTCCGACGCTACATGAACTGTTCAGGGTGATGAACAATGAATGTTTACTTTGACTGTAACTAGCTTGACTTCACTGTGGTTCTCAATTGTTTATAGAGATGGAGCAGAGCCAGGTGTGAGCCTGTTCTGGCTTACCCACCTCCACTTAGAAAAGTTGGAACCATTAAGCAAGATTTTCAATAGTCCGTAGAAAAGAAATGTACCCTAATTGGCAACAGCACCTGTTTACAGAAATGAAATTCATACATCCAAATGCAGGGATGCCTATAGAAATTCCTGGGCCCGAGATGCATCTTTAGGAGTGGGGCCCCCCTTAGCCACACATCCCCTGTTACAGGTCCCCCTATGGGCCCCCCTGAGCCACTGGGCCTGGGACAGCTGTCCCCCATATTCCCCCTGTCTACTCCCCTGTCCAAATGATCCATATTTAATTGTACCTGAATAAAAAGTGGTGCCTGAAACTGTGCTGTCAATTTTTATCTTTTTATGGATAACATTCTGCGGATTCTTTTTTTTTTTGAACCAGCAATTTGGAGTTTTATTTTTTCCTGTGCCACACAGAACCGTGCTCGGAGTTCTGTACAGAGGCATTAACACAGATCACTGATTCCAAGAAGAAAACTGTAACGGAATGTTGCCCTCAAAAACAGAACAATGCAAAATGCAGTTTTTAAGCACTTTTTATTCAGGGAGTTATCTTGTATATAGCTCAATCAATATGATTATAATATCTGAAAAAACAAGGAACATTATAAAACGGCTGCCAGTTAAATAATAATATAATCACTGGCAACCATAAATATCAACCGGATTAGTTTTTTAACAAGCATTTGTCAATGCCGAATGTTGATTGCGTTGGTCTGTTGAGCTCACTCCGTGGCCCTGTGTTGCTGGCTCAGTGTGTTTGTCCCGGTGCTGCAGGCTGCTCTTTTGTACTGGGCTGCTGCCTGCATTGGCACCTTGTTCTGCTGAGGAAGAAATGCACAGCTGTCCTGATGGAGCTCCACTGAGGTGGCTCACTCCCCCCCACTTACTGCTGCCATGTTCACAAACAATATCAGGGGTTCTACATCCCGCCTGCAATAATGGTGCGGCTCCCTCATTACAGGGATGGCTGCGCTGCAATGATGGAGGCGGCCCCCGACTGCAGCGGCTTATTTTTAGAAAGTTGTGGCATGCTGGCTGAACTAGTGTCAGCAGCAGCGTGCCACGGCATTGGGGGATGGGGGACAAGCCTCTGCAGGCTGTGGGGGCATTGGGCACATCAGTGCCATGCATCCACAACCTGCTTGTAGAGAAAGCTGATGCAATATGTTTCTTGTGCATGCGTGCAATCAACATAAAAATGCATATCAACCAGATTTTGGGTCATTATGCTCCAAAGGCAATAATTACCTGAAATCTGGTTGATATGACATTCCCCAAAGAAAGACTTTTAAAACTGTTGCATTCCATTGTTTCACAAAAAGTATTTCAACTGCAGTATTTTGAACTGTGCTTTATTCATGTACAGTTCAATTTCTTTGAAAATAAAACTGCACTCCAGCTAAAAAAAAGTGTTTTTCTTTCAAGCTGCTACAAACCTCCACACCAGCATGCCTTCGGTTTGTGATGACAACATAAACCTCTTGAGGTTTTTGGGTCATCACACTCTTTGAGTGTGTGTGGGGAAAAAAAATCCATAACACACTTACCTATTTGCTATTCTCTGTTTATTGTCCTTTTCAAGAACAACAGTTTCTGTAAATTTGTCAAGATACTTTACAGAGCAAGCTCATACATCAGCCTTTTTTTTCATAACAGTTGCTGTTTTTAAACCTGTTTTCTCCAGTCTCAGAAACTGTATCTTTTGTTTTACTCCCCAATTCAGCTTGCTGAATAAGGTAACCCCTTGCATACCCGCACCTACAGTTTACACCACTTCTGACCTCTAAATCTTCTCTTCTTGCTAAACTCAGTCTGAAGCTTTGTGGGTGCCTACTGCCAGAAGGCAGTATTTTTTTCCTATGGCCAGGTGCCCTTTTTTTTGGGGGGGTGTCCTATCCCTCTCTCTCTCTCTTAGTCAGGACTCGTACGCCTGCTGCCCCCATGCCCAGGATTACACCCCTGGGTGGGGCTGCTGAGGGGGCTTCCCACTCCCTAATGACATCATGGGCAAGCCCCGGATTACCCCCATGTCGGGCCATGAGAGCGGCACCACCCCAAGGGGAGCAGTGGACAACGGAGTGGGCTGTCATGCTGGGGGGACTGCCATTTTTGTTGCTTGTTGTTCCGGGGTGGGGACGTGCAATGACGTCCGGCATCCACCCCACCCCGTAACGTATTGGCACTGGCCACTGTGGTGCCCCCGGCCTCCACCAGGGGTCTATTAAGCATTGGACACTCTTACACTCCCACCCCTGAGAAGGACAGCAGTCTCCAGGGCACTCAATCCTTCTCCCCTGGCCAGCCTTCTGACTCCCTGGGCCCATTCCCAAACCTGGGTCGCCTGCGTCACAAGCAGAAATCTAACCACTGCACCGGCAGGAGTCCTTATGGTGTTTTTTTTTTTTTTCAGGCTCAGGCTTCCCTCAAAATATCGTGGGTGCTTAAATCAGCTCTGTGGGTGGTTGAGCAACCCAGCACCCATGGAGTTGGCACCTATATGAGTACTGCTTTGTTAAAACCTTGTCTGCCAGATTTTATCATGAACATGTTGGCTCTGTACCTGTACAATTTACCAATTTCACTCGTGTAATTAGGGAAAAATAACTCCTACTTTACTGTTGCTCCTCTCCCCCCCCGGGTCACACCTGCAAACGAGCCTCCGCTCTATGTGTCTCTCCCAGTTACCAACTTTTAAAGACATAATCTAGAAATTTTTAAGAACAGGCTGGTTGTTGGCATCTTTTGGGTTCTGTGGCCCACATTTTCATAACAGATGGGCAGCACATCTTCGGAGCAAGCGGAGATGAGCTGCCCATCTCAAAAGATGCTCCAAACTCCTATGTTCGAAGGAGGGAGATGGGCTGCCCAAATCAGGATGGGCCATGGCCCAGAACTAATGATGAAGGGGCATGCCCATGAATATACTGTACAATGTGATATTCAGAAGAGATGGGCTGCCCGAGTGCAGGAGATTAGCGGCGCAAAGTTAGGCATGGAAAAAGCATGCCTAACATCTGGCCACCCACATGCAGGCCACGGTACTGCACACAGCAGCCGGCCTGCCCCCAAGCCCCTTTCCCAGTCCAAGCTATAATAGTTATTCATAGTAACAGTGTCCCGTCATGTAGGGACCGCCCCACCCCTTTCCCAGCTCGTTCTATAATAGTTATTCATAGTAAAAGTGTTCCATCACGTAGGGACCACCCCACCCCTTTCCCAGTCTGATCTATAATAGTTATTCATAGTAAAAGTGTCCCATAATGTAAGGAGGAAGACCAGGGATGGGATTGTAAGATTAAAACCGGAAGGGGGGACTGTGCAGAGGTAGACTACGGAAAGGCAGACATCCTGAACAAATACTTTTGTTCAGCAGGGCTAGCTCTGACTTTTTATTTTGTTGCACCACCTTCACCAAAGTGTTTACTTTTGTGCCACTCAGCAAGAACAACTTATTTGAAGCTACATTAGATAGCGTCAAAAATCGACATTCGAGAAAAAATATATTTTTGGCTCAGATAGCGAGTGGCAGGGTTAGCCCTGGTTCAGCACTCACAGAGGAAGGAGACAGGGAGGGACCACACAAAATTAACAGACCAAGATCTGGGGCCCACCAGTCAAGCAGCAGGACTTTCACTTTAAATCCCCTGCAACTCCAATGGACTTGGCTGACAGAGGAACTGCAGTGGGCATGTGTGGTTAGCGTTCATTCTGCTCTAATCTCCTAACCTTCCCCTCCAACATCCTGTGCAACTGTTTTTCACTTTGTCTTCCCCTCCCCACCTTCAGAGCTGCTGCTGTCATTCATGTGTGGAGGTCGAGAACTGGAAGCCGAACGTCTTGCGGTCCCAAGAACAGCTGCCAGAGTTCAGTCACGTGGTTAAGCACTACCTCAGATATGAGCAGATGAGAGGGGGGAGGTGACTGGAATCAGAAGAAAGTGTGAAAGAGGATCACATGGGTGCAGAACTGTGATCTTGTTTCTTATATGGGAGGAAGCTGTGCATGTGTGAGGAAACACATGCACCATCTCACACTCACTCGAGCTGTGGTAGCTGAAGAACACAGCCATGTCAGGTGCTTTGTTCACTAACTGAGACAAATAAAAAAATATATATGTAGATGCAGGCAGATATCCATTAGGCAGAAGATTATTGAGAGATATTATAAACTATATTCTTCAGTCGCTTAAAAAAAGGAAAACATTATAAATAAATCTATGCAGGCTGACTGTTTTAGTGCGATTTGCACCAGGACCATGTGCCTTGCTGGAAACAGCTGAAAAAAAAAAGTTTGGTAACTTCTGGGGGTCAACGTTTTATTTTAGGGAAAAGTATTGGAAGGGGGAATATTTCTGTCTACAGCTAGTGGCTGGCTTGAGATCTCTTCATGGTGCTCAGCCTAGCCCAGATGTCCTAATTTGCTGATTTATTAGGCCAGTGATAAAGATGGTCAGTTTTTCTATTCAGCTAAAACTTGCAGTACTGTCTTAAATGTGAGACATGCAGGGAGAGACTTGCTGTAATCTGGACGTGTTCCACACAGGCCACCGTTACTTGTTAGTGTTCACTCTGTGTGGCCGTATTTTACCTTAAAGGGAATTAAAGGTATTAATCAGCAACTCCTACACTGTATGTGCCATATTTCGCTTTTTGATAGAAATATACCACAGACAGCAGCCATGCAATATCTGTCTGTAGAATAGTGCATTGCACCCTTACTCTTTCTGTGCCTCAGGGATCTAAAAGAAATCCTTTTGCAGTTTGTTCTCACTGCCCTAAATGGACTTAAATTAAGTACTATAAGAACAAAGAGAAAAAAATTTTCCTAATAGTTGAAAAAAATTTGACTTGCCAACACTTGCCATGGACTTTTAGGAGAAATAAGTATCAAGTCCTGGACTAGGACTTATGGCCTTCCAAAAAACGTTTTCAACCTTGCCCCTGAGAGAGTCTAGAGCAATAGCCTTTGTTGTGCCAGAATCTGGGGAGGGATCTGTCCAAATTCCCATCCATATCTGCCCTGCCCCCAAGCGAAGAAGTCGGAAGTGTCCTTCCTATATCCACCTTCTGACTTAGTATCAGGAGAGAGGCAGGCCTAGGAGCATGCAGAAAGAGGTGGGTGGGTTACATTCTCCTTCTAGGCCTGAGGCTGGGTGTGTGAGCACTGTGGCTACCCCGCCAGCCTCCAAAGCCCAGAACTGGCATACCCCCCGGGTGCAGGGTCAGTATCACCCTCAATTATGTTGGTGGATCCAGAACTAGGTAGAGCTCCTGCAGTCTTGTTCAGGCTGCTAATCACAGATCCAGTCTGAGTGGAGAGGAGGTCCTTCCCTCGATGGGTAGCCTGAGCAGAAGAAGCCCTTTAAGAAGGTCTAGGGAGGAACTAGTAAGGGACCACCTCCTTCTGCAGTATTCTTGATCCCCCTCTTTCCCCAAGGAGCGGGCATCTGCAACTCGGGGAGAAGGCACAAATCATGATCTCCCCCCCCCACAGGACTGCATTAAAACTGGAGACTTTTGTCTTACCTAGGGGGTGCCTCTTGACCCCTCTTCCCCAAGGGGGGGCTTCTCTGCTCTGGAGAGAAGACAGAGATTGTAATCTTCCCCCACAGGACTGCATTAAAACTGGAGAATTTTGTCTTACCTGGGGGCACCACACACATAGTTGTGCACATGTCCTCCTCCTGTTCAGCTGTCAGGCAGTCCTCTCTCCAAAGGTGCTTTTGCACCAAGATCGCCTCATGGTGCATGAGATCATGGGCATCTGTGTGAGCACACTCCTTCTGGAACCACTGGGAAACTGTCTAATTGGGGAATGGCAAATATGGCACAAAAAGTTCAGAACAGAAAAGTTCAGCACAGGAGAATTAAATGGCTGGAAATTTGTTTTTACAGTGCTCCCTCACTATAACGAACCTCGCTATAGCGAAATCCCGCTTACTACGAATTAGGGTGATGGCTCCCAATCCAGTTTCTCTCATTGATAGGCGCTTCACCAATTAACTTTCAATTATCAATCACACACTTCCTATAAAACAGTGCCGGCATCCTGCAGCTGTATGGCATGCAAAATGAAGCGATCCTGCTACACAGCTGAAACTAAGCTGGCAATTCTAGACCGCCTGAAAAGTGGTGAAAGCTTGACAAAGTTGTCTTTTGAGAGTGGTTATTCAAAATCCACCATATGTACTTGGCAGAAGCAGGAGAATGCCCTCCGAGCATTTGCCGATGAGTGCTCAGAGACCCAGGGGATGGCTCAAAAAAAGTTAAGGCGTCATGACGAGGGTGAAATTGATCAAGCAACCCAGCTTTGGTTTGAGCAGCAGTGCGCTCATGGGGTACCACTGTCCGGCTCTATTGTGAAGAGCAAGGCAGAGCAGTTCACCAAAGATATTCATGGCGAGGAGTACAATTTCAAATCATCATCAGGCTGGCTTTGGCGATTCCAGTGGAGGTATGGAATTCGCCGTGTGTGCATTACAGGGGAGGCAAGGTCTTGTGACGATGCAGCAGTCCAGGCATTTCTACCAAAGTTACAAGACATTTTGGTCAAGGGTGGGTACACTCCAGAACAGGTGTACAACTGCGACGAGACTGGGCTTTTCTGGAGATGTCTCCCTGACGTGATACTGGCTAGTAAGAATGAAGTGAACGCATCCAAAGGGTTCAAGGTTGCAAAGGACAGGGTAACCTACATGTTCTGTACGAACGCAACAGGAACCCACAAACTGCTGCCCTTGTGTATAGGAAAGTATGCCAGCCCAAGATGTTTCCATCATGTCTCGATGGCATCCCTGCCTGTGACCTATGCACATAGTAGAAATGCTTGGATGACTTTGGACATCTTCCGCAAGTGGTTTGTGGAGTCATTTGTACCATTAGTCCAAAGTCATTTAAGACAACAAAATCTCCTTGGAAAAGCACTCCTGTTGCTGGATCAGTGCCCAGCTCATCCCCCATATTCAGAAATGAAGTCAAGAGATGGGAAAATAAAAGCACTTTTTCTCCCAAAGAATACAACCTCCAAAATTCAGCCACTAGATGGTGGCATTATCGCAACATTTAAAAAACATTATCGTAAGCGATTGCTTACTGATTTGGTTGCTGAGGGTACTGAAGTGTGCTCATTCTTAAAAAACCTGAACCTAAGAGATGTGGTAACAATTGCAGGAGAAGCGTGGGGAAAAGTGACACACTCTACCACTACCCACTGCTGGCAAGCCACACTGGGGACAGCATTCGGAGAACAGCTTTGCGACCCTGAAAACACCCAAGAAGATGCTGAAGATGACACACCTGAGATAGCTACTCTTGCAACTGAGTTGAGTTTGCTGGACACACCTGATCCCTCAGCCATTGATGACTGGCTGTCTGTCGATGATGAAGTGCAGACGTCAGAGTCCATTGCAGACTCTGAGATAGTCAGTGCGGTGAAGCATGTTGAGCAGAGTAATGATCGCTCTGAGGATGAAGACACAGAAGAAGTCACAGTACCTGTACCTAGTTATGCAGTGGCGATACGGGGGATGGAAGCTGGGCTCCACTATTTGCAGTCACAGGACAGTGATCCGATTAAGGTATTGCAGCTGAGAAACATATCACATATGAGAGACATTGCGGCCAAAAAATGTAAACAGTCTAAGATTACCGGTTTTATGAAACCATCAGCTAACAGTTGTGAATGAACCTGCATTTAATTATTGTTTTACTTTTAATTAAAGTGAATTTACTAAATCAAACTGGTGTTTTTACTGGATGGTAATTTTATTTATTTATTTTTTTTTGGCCTCCTCTATGTAATGAACTCGCCGCTATAACGAATGAAGGTCTTGGCTCCTGACTCATTCATTATAGCGAGGGAGCACTGTACTTATGCTTTACACCAACCACCATTCCCCCTAAGCCCCTCGCCTCCACAGACAGACCCAGGACCACCCCACTACAGTGCCCCCAGATTACCACCCCAGGGCAGAGTCACCAGCGCTGTCCCCGCTAACCCCGGTGGATCTGTGTCTGGGTTGCAATGAGTATCCCAAGTTCATCGCAGGAGAGGGGGGCATCATTGGGCTCACCAGAGAGAATTTTCATAAGTATTTTTTATGGGGGGTGTCAATTGAACACCACGGTGTGAGCTCACCATCTATCCAACATGACCTCCTAAGTGCTAGCTAGGGCTCTGGTGCTGGACAGCCTGTGGTCACCCAGAAGCCCTAGGGCTGGAGGCATGCTATCCCCCCAAAGGTGAAGTGCATGTGACAGATGCACAATTCACCTCTGCCTTGGCTGGCCCTCAAGTGACAGATGGCTGGAAATTTGATTACACATTTCACTGGAGTTGTGATCCATAACGGCGCGGTGCTGTAATAGTAAATCTGCGTTTATACCTCATGTTTTACTGGCGTGATGCTCCACGGTGGTGGTGTGGACCAAATTTCCAGCTGTTAATTTTCCTGTGCCATATTTTCCTACACCCATCTAATCAATCTGAGCCATCCGCTGAGAAGCGGAACGGTGTGCACTGTCATCTAAGCAAAATCGCAAGCTAACTTAAGGAACAGCTCTGCTGTTGAACTTGTCACCTTCTGTGCACTATGACAGACAGCAGCAAAGAAGAACATAGCCTTTTACAGGTGCCTGAAGGACTACAGGAGGGGCAGAGGACTCTGGGAGTTGTAGGCAGTGGTGACCGAAAGTGCCTGATTGGTAATCTTTTTGTTTCATGGTTCAACATTTGTCGCTGCTGATGAACAGTAAAGAGGAATGCTTGTCTGTAATACAAACCTCCGTGTGTTGGTGTAAAATCTACCTTTAGCCCAAAACATTTCAACTGCATTTTTAGCCAATATTTCAACTGAAATAGGCATGCACAGTAACAAGGGGCCACGGCAGCTGTTCTATCTGGAACACTAACTTACTAGGTTTACATGAGTTTCAGTTCATTTCATTTTGTTATTCAGATAAGTACACTGGAGTACAATTCTGTTTACATTTAAGATGGGCAGTTAGATATATAGATTTTGTCAACAAATGGGAATAAACAGGACTATAAAGTTTCACGTCAGCTAAAAACAAAACAACAGTTTGGTACAACAGAACAGTAATAAATAGGGGGCAAAATTCTCAAAGCACTTGCGCTTGGTGCATCTCAGATGCCCCGGCACAAATGAGATGCGCCAAGCACCAACTGTAACATTCACAGAAGATGTGCCGGGGGAGGCTCCCAGTGCATCCCCTTTGTGAATACCACAATGCTGTCCAGCCTGAGAAGTACCGGTGCATCCCCATGGATGGGCAGGGAATCCAATGGGGCAGCGCATGCGCTGCGCCCACAGTTGCCATTCACAGCCATCAACATGCAAATGAGGCCATTTGCATGTCATTATGGCCCATTTGCATACACCTTGCAGGGAATGCGACCCGTAGAATGTGCCAGGCTCCCTGCAAGGGCTGTGTGTAGTACAGTACACCCATGTAAGCCAAGGTAGGCTAGTGGCACCCAACCTCTTCCATGCCTGAATCACTGCACTACCGTATCTTGGCACAATCCCTGGAAGCACTGTGGTACACCCGTCCCCACCTGCATCTCTCATCATAGGCAGGTAACTGCAGCTCAACCCTGGCAGGCCAATAGAATCCCCTTCCCCAACCCTACTGCACCAACGACGGCAGTCCAAAGGTCACCCTGGAGGTCCAGTGTTCCCCTGTCCGACTCCATGGAAGAGAATGATCCAGTAATACCCTAGGTAGTCCAGAAGTATACCCCTCCATGGCCACATATCTGGTTGAATGGATGTCTCTGTGGCACAATCTGCCAGTCCATCAGAGCTCCCTTCCCTGCCCTTGGCCAACTGCAATGAGGACGGACTCCCCAAAGTCTCCCTGGTGGTCCAATGGACCCCCCACCCCTCCACCAACTCAGGCACCCTCACCACACTCTGCTCCTCGCATCTCAGCATGAACAGAATGTCAGTGGGCAGCTCAACCCACCTGCACACCGCCACGGCTGCCCACCAACAGAGCTGTCTGTGAATGACAGCTAATGTACAACTGTAAGCCCACTGGCAGACTGCGTCAACCAATGGGCTTGCAGTGTGTATTGTAAGCTGTCAGTCACATCCTTGTGAATGACCTGTGTCATTCACAAAAATGTGAATGGCAGCTTACAGTACACACTGCAAGCCCGATGGTGGCTGCAATCTACCAATGGGCACAATTCAACCGATAACTATCGTCTGACAGCTCAACTCTATCAGCCAGCAACGTGGCGGTGTGGCAGGTGGGTTGGAGCTGCCCACTGACATTCTGTACATGCTGGGATGGGGAAGCGGAGTGGGGTAGGGTGGGGTTGCCTGAGTGGATGGAGGGTCCACTGGACCACCATGAATATTATGGTGGTGCATATCGCAATGCGATTGGGTCGGGGGAGGGTACCACTATACCGGCAGGGCTGTCTACGGGTATTATACTGCCCCTTCAGTGATATGGTCAGGGAGGGGGAGTACAACTATACCACCAGGGTATATCATGGAACATTAACGTCAAGGTCTGGGATATGGGGGGGGCACTGGACTTCCAGGGTGGGCCGGCTACCATGCTGCTGTCTGCAGTATGGCAACCTGCCCATGGGTAGCCACCCACTTAAGTCTAGCTGAAGCAGACTTATCTTTGGGAGGAGCATCTGTGGACTTACGCCAGGGATGCACCTCCAAGTTGGGCTATAAATCAGGCTGCGCTCCATATATGGGCACGCCACTACAAAGCCCCTCCAGATGCGCCATGTATCATTATGGGCTGTATGCGACGCATCTGTGATGCAATGACACATCAGGGATGTGCTGACACATCAGCCCCCTTACAGAATTGCACCAGTGCACAATCAGGGATGCGCCTGCACATCTCGGATGTGCTGGGTGTATCCCTTTTGTGAATCCTGCCCAGGAACAATAAAGTGCCATGTCAGTAAAACAATACAATAAATTGTTTGGTGATCAATTACCTTGCCTTTGATTCCAGGTAATGTATCAACAATTCCATTTGTGTTTAGATGAAGAGCAGCACTCAGTATATCCAGAAGAATAAATGGATTTACGTAAAGCGTAATATTCGAGTGCAATGCAACCAGCAATTACCATGTATTATACAATGGGTCTGAAAATGCTGTAATCTGATTGGCTGACAGGCATGATTTACCCATTGTAAATCCTGGCATGACCAATGGGAAAAAGTGCCAGTCAGCTGCATGTGGAATCCCCCGTTTTTAAAATCAGTCTGACACCCCAAACATGAAAGCGATAAAACCACACGTTTCTCCGCTAAAGCAAGAAGTATAGGTGAACCATTAAAAATAAAGAAAAACTATTTAAACACAAGTTATAGCCGTGTCAAGGTGAAAGCACTTTCTATAAACTCTTTCTCCTGACCGTAAATGCTACTCCCCCACTCACCTCTTAATTCCATCTTTTCGAGAATGGTTCAGCTCCAAACCCATGATTGGCTGTCTGACACCAGCAAACTATGTTAATTCACCATTAACTCTCCCCATTGCCTCCACAAAAAATAACGGCTTCCAGATAATATGATTAAAAAAATTGTTGTGTTGTCCCAACCCACACTAAAGTTTCCAAAGTCAGCCCAGAAGCACACGCAGAAGGATGGCAGCCCATCAGTGTTGCACTATTCAGACTATTGCATAGCAACACATCAACAACTAGTCCAGCACGCTGTCAGTTTTTGAAATAAAAGAAAAAAACATTTATTTATTTATTTAATTTTGATAACCGGGTAGAGCCACTGAGCTCTGAAGGTCCTTTTTTAAGGGGCGACCTGGAATTAGTTACACAGTAAGAAATACCTCAAAAAGGATATGAGGAGGCTGGAGTGGGTTCAGAGGAGAGTGACAAAGATGGTAAAAGGGTTGAGCCACCTATCCTATGAAGAAAGGCTGAGGAATCTGAACATGTACATTAGGAAGTATTATTTCACAGAGAGAGTGGTGGAAAAGTGGAACAGACTCCTGGAGACGGTCGTTGGAGAAGAAACAGTGGAGGGATTCAAAAGGGCATGGGACAACCACAGGGGAGTGTTAAGGGGGTGCACAGGTCCAAGCAGATAGCTGGACAAAGGGGCAGACTCGGTGGGCCCTGTCAGTCCTTTTCTGCTGTCACACTCCTATGAAGCCATGAAACATTTCATATATAGAGCATATAGGCGAGCTGACTGTTTCTCTTTACAGTCAAGTCAGTACACCACAGGATTCAAAGACACAGTACACAGCAGGATTCAGACAAACCACCAACTTTCTGTGTCTCTCTGAATCTCTGGGAATTTGTTAGCTGTTTGTGTATGGGGGGGGCAGAAGACTTGAATAAAAAACTGAAGCCTCCCACACTTGGGGGGAGCAGTAGCAACCATCAGGCTAAAGGCTGCCTGTCTAAATAACATTTAAAAATGAACCCTTGCAGGCTCTCTCCAGCAGTAACATTATGACTGACTCAGTTGTGGGGGGGGAGTAGGGGGGAATTAAAAACAAAACTGAAGACTCACATGCTCTTGAGGGGAGACATTATTCTACCTAGCAACAAGGAACTATTTTCTCCTTGCGCAACAATAAAAACGGGAAAGAAACTACTTTTCTTCAATTTGTTGTCATAAAAATAGAAGAACATTCCTTTGAGGTACTTGAAAGTTTCTATCATGTCCCCCCTCTCCCTCCTTTCCTCGAGGCTATACATATTTAGCTCCTTAAGTCTCTCTTCATATGTCTTCTGGTGCAGACCCTGCACCATTTTAGTTGCCCTCCTCTGGACAGTTTCCATCCTGTCTATGTCTTTGCGGAGATTGGGTCTCCAAAACTGCATGCAGTACTCCAGATGGGGTCTCACCAACTGTCTGTACAGAGTGAGAACAACTTCCGTTTTTCTACTGGTGATGCCTCTCCCTATGCATCCCAGTATCCCCCAAGCCCTCCTTGCTGCCCTCTCACATTGCTTGCCCACCTTTAAGTCATCTGATATGACAACCCCCAGGTCCCTTTCCATTTTTGTTGTTGTTAGTATCTCACCCCCCATTGTGTACTCTTTCCCTGGGTTTTTGTTTCCCAGGTGCATTACCTTGCACTTCTTAGCATTGAATCTAAGCTGCCATACATTTGACCATTCCTCTAACCTTGCCAAGTCCCTTCTCATCCTTTCCACCCCACCTTACGCATCAGCTGTGTTGCAGATCTTTGTGTCATCTGCAAAGAGACATACTTTTCCTTCCAGTCCCTCTGCAATGTCACTTATAAAGACATTGAAGAGGACCAGTCCTAATACTGAACCCTGCGGTACCCCACTAGCAACCCCCCTTTCTTCAGAGTGGACTCCATTTACTATTACTCTCTGTGTCCTATTCTCCAGCCAATTCTTTAGTCTTTTGTGTGGGACTCTGTCAAATGCCTTGCTAAATTGTACTCTCTCAATTGTACTCTCTCAACTCGTACCTGAAAAATAAACAGTTTTTTTGCCTAGTGTACTTACCAAAAGCTAATAAATATGCATGCGCTGTGACAAGGGCGGCATCGCTTTTCACGTGCTGAGCCTTTCTAGGAAGTTGTGAAATAAAACTGCATAGTCGAGGAGGATGCCATTCATCTACTTTACCTGCGGTCACAACTTCTGCAACACACCAGATGTGTATTCATAGAGTTTGGGACCCGAGAAACGAATCGAGTTGCTGTCCCAAGTGTGGAGTGGAGAGGAGTTTGCAACCAGAAAGCGTAAACCGGACCCTGCCAGAGAAAGCAACGGAGGGGCGATGCCCGGAACAATCCCGGTGCTGGACAGTGACCCACCTGAAGTGCCCGGTGTGGAGGACAGCGGGATCTCGCCTCTGATGACCGGGAGTATGGAGGAGCCCCCTTCCCTCCCTGGACACGGGGAACCGGCGACAGGACTGTTGGCAACATTATGTTATATGGTGATGGCATACTTCTATCTTCCTCAGGTGGCTCCAGAATTCGAAGGCCCCGTAGACTCCTTCAGAGACCCGTGCACCAACATCAAAACCACGGAGAAGCTGCCAATCTACAATGGGGTGGAGACCACAGAAGGGGGGGAGGACGTTTATACAGGATCTGATCCGGGACGCCATGCTCTGCGCTGTAGGCACTCCTTGAGGAAACTCTCCACTCCTGGAAGCTCAGAGCAGCCCCCAGCCCGAGATACTTGTGGTGACATCGATCAAACCAGAATGGGGGTGACATTTATTTGCTTTTGGTTACCGGGTGAGCGCACATGACAGGGAATGCCCGTTTTCTGGTACGAGCAGGATTATTCTGTAATGTCTCTGGCATGCTGCTAACAGACTGTTACAAATCTCAAAATGTCTCGGGAGAAGATGGTGTTGCTGTACCCTTCTTCAGTTTCAGAAACCTCTGCACCCCTAAAATCCCTGAACAGTAACTGAATTGCCAACACAAAACCGGGACTGGGACTCCCAGTAGCTGTGCTCGCTCATGTCTGGGCTGTGCTAAACAGAGGGTTGTGAATGGCGGCAGGCGAAGGTGGAATGCTGAGGGAACAGGGGAAATGGCCCCACCGGCCTCTCACCGGGAGGGCAGATTGCCGACGGCCTCCAAGAGGGTGGGGCAAGGAGGGCCACCCACCAACAAGGAGGAGGCGGCCCCCCGAGCAAAAAGCCCAATCCGGGGATATCCTCGGTGAGGGCTGGACCAGACCCTCCCTACAGGGAGGGACACAGCAAGTACATTTAAGGAGCTATCCCAGGGGATCTCGCCCTCCTAGAACAGCTCCTCAGCAAGAAATTTGTGTTTGCTTCGGGTTGCAAATTTTTTTTTTCAAAACCGGCTTTTCAGTTTGTCCTTTGTTCTACCACGTGGCTCAGCAGTTCACTTGCAAACTTTCGGTCTTTTGTGTTTTTTCCCGCTTTAGTCTTTTGCTGTGTGTTCCTGAATCCGAGGTAAGTGTTTTTCTTTTAGCTTTCTGGGAATTTTCCATTTTTGGAGTCTAAAAACCCATTTCAGTGGCTTGTAATTTCAGGGGCCAATTCTTAATATGCTTGTGTGTTCTTTTCTCTGCCTGTTAAAGCTTGGTGTAAAAAGTTGGTCTGAAATGGGGCTCTCTGTAAAACGCTGACTTTCCTTGTTTGCTTGTTAATCCCCTTAGTTAAAAAATCTCCTTTTAGTGTTGTGTGTTTTTTTTTTGGTTGGGCTGGGTTATCTCCCAGGGCTACCTTGGTCTTTTCATTTCTACTTTCTTTGGGCTGTTCTCGTGTTCCCAGCCCCCACATGGCTTTTCCTCTGTTTGTCCCAGGTGCCCTCCCCCCAATTTTCGCTTACTGGGGCATTTACTTTCTGCCTTGCCTGCCTCCTTTTGGCAGCAGTGTGTGTTGTGTTTTTTTTTTTCTTTTTCCTCTCTTCAGAGGCTGGACCTGTAATTTTGGTAGGGTAGTGCAGGCTTTTTGGTTCCCTGGTGCCTCTTGCTCCAGGCTTTCGTGGTCCCTCTGGGTCTTGGCCTTCTCAATGCGGCCATGCTTTCATTCCTCTTTGGGTTTACTCCCAGTTTCAACCTTTCCACATGGCTTTTCCTTGGTCCCTTTGGCCCAGGTCGCCCCCCTCCCAGTCCTCTTTCTCGTTCTCTGGGGGCATTTACATCCTCTCTCTCCTCTGTCAGGCAGCAACAATCTTTGTGTGTTAGAGGTTTGGCTGGTAATTTTTGGTGTATTAGTGCAGTCATTCTGTGTCTCCTGGTGCCGTCCAGGTTTCTGGCATTCGGGGTCTCTCCTGAGCTTGGCCTTCTCTAGTCTGCCATGCTTCCTTTCTCCATTGGTGTCTGGGAGCCTGTTCCTGCTGGAGGTGTTGGGGGTGGCTTTCTGCGGGCTAGCGCTGCCCCACATGGTGAGCTGCTGGGTTAGGGCTCCCCTCTTTTTTTTTCTTTCCCCAGTTCTCTCTGCACTGCCTTTCCAGTAGCATCTAGGGGTATTTTCTGAGCATCCAGGAGCTCATGGAAAATGAGCATAAATTTTTCGGGGTTAATGTAGTATTGTGCAGAGCAGTATCTGTAGCAAGACTAGTTCATTGCTGTTTGTTGGGGGGGAATTGTGGGAGTAAAAAAAATGCACTTTGGGGATCTAAACTCATTAGGGCCTACGACATGACGATTAAAATATAATGCTGTAATAGAATTTTTGGAGAGTTTGGGCTGGAAATTTTGTTGTGGCTGTGCGAGCGACCTGTGTTTGTGTGTGCCATTGGGCTAATGGAGTTTGTGGCTCACTGAGCTCGGCTTTATCAATCCTTCCATGCTTTTTTCCCCCATGTGTGTGTGCAGGGAGGCCTTGTCCTTGCTGGGGGTTGGGGGCGGCTGTTTTCAGGGCAGAGTTCAGCCCCTCCTGGCTGAATCCTTTTTTTTTTTTTCCTGTCTGTCCCTCTCTCTCTCTCTGAGCTCTGCATGAACTCATGTGGAGTAAGCAAAGCTCCTTGGGGGCAGTACAGTATTGTGCAGTCAGTATAGGGGAGTAGCTGTTGCCGGGTGAGTTATTTACTGTAATAAGAATTGTGGGAGCAACAAAATGCACTGTTGGGAATTGAAGTTTTAAGGGGATCTGCGTTCTGGCAATTTAAAGTTAAGTTGGGAGGAAAGGGGAGAAAAGAGAGGGGGAGAGAGTAGGATTAAGAGGGAGGAAGGAGAAAGAAAAAATCCTTTCTTTTCTCCTCTATCTCCAAAGGATATCTCAGTATTTGTTTTAATATGAAAAGCATTTTGCAGGGAGTACTTTAGGAGGGTAGTAGGAATTTTAAGGCATAAGCAGGAATTGGTGTGATGTGGGGTCTCAAAATTTTAAGAGGGATATAGAGAAAAGATAGTCAGACGAGTACAGTGCATACCAAAAAGGGGGGGGAGAGGATAAGAGGAAGAGGGGGAGGGGAAAGAAGAGAAAAAGGGACAACAATAATAAATGTTTTTGTCTCATAGGTATCGCCTCGCTAATCACTGCTTTGCCCCTCACGATCAATAACTAAAATGGCCGAACCTCAGAATAATCAGGTTCTGGACAGCCAGGTTCTCCAACTTTCTGAAAAGGCACAGGGTACAGGTCAAGACCTTTCTGAGCTAGGAAGCCAGACACAATATGTGGCACAGGCTATCCAGGCACAAGGGCAAGACCAAGCATTCTGCGAGGCCCTGCAATGCCTAAAGGACATTGGGGGGTCAGATTGGCTGACAACCATGTCCATATTAGAACCCGAACTGCTAGTTGCCAATCCAGGCGGGCAGCAGCAAACTGTGGCAGACCCTCCCACTCCCACCATATTAGAGTATAGGCCGCAAGAACCAGTACAGGATGAGGGTCGACAGCCCAGGCGTAGCCAGCCATCGGCCCGATTGTTGGAATCCGTGGCTCAGAAAAAATCCATTGCTAAAAAGGGGCAGGGCTAGCAGAGTAAGCGGAAGTTCCAACTAGTGACAGAGGCTGGAAAAAAAGCAGACAGAGATAAAACAGAACAGAGCAGACGAGAGCACATCCATGGCCCAACCCAGGACAGAGAACGAAGGAAGGGAGAATACCCCAGTGGTACCAGTTGCACAGCCACAGATCGGTGAGTATGAGGGAGATCAGGACAGTGATGTATCAGTAGATTTAGTGTGGTCCGATTCGGATAGTGAGCAGGACCAATCCAGTGATGGCCGCAAGACCAAAAAGGTAAGAGAACGGGAACGGAAGAGGGCAAAGCACACAGGAGATAGGATGGGGGGCCGTGGCCAAAAAACTGTCAGGAAGAAATCACAAGAGAGCCAAAGGGTAAGCAGCCATTTGGGACACCAGGGGGCTCCAGGGTTCAATCCCAGGCCGGTGATGCCAGGGCATCAAACGTGGCAGCACAACCCCTTCATGTGGCCATTTATGTATGGGGGACCGGGTAACATGCCCATCGCTTGGCCAGCAATGAATCCTTGGGCCCCCTTTGCCCCCCATTTTCCAACAACCCCACAGGGTGGAATGACCAACCCCATCATGGGGCCCTGGACAATTCCAGCCAATGAGCCTGGCGAGGGTACCTCTATGGGTATAGCAGGGGCCACTGGGTCAGGGGATAAATACGGATGCGGGGTGCACCAGGGGACTGAATCGGCACGGGCAGGGTAGGATGAATCCCTTTTAAATCACATGGGAGGCGGACAGCAGTTCGTCACAGGGGGCCAGGCTTGGTTGATCCAGCCTCCTCACTCCAGTGTCTCCCAAGGGACCTCAGTAGAAGGGGTAATGCACAAGGGGCAGCTGTTCAGGTATGGACAGGTGTAGGGCCTTCAATTCAACCCCCCCAATTAACAAGGAAAGTTTGACACCGAGACTACAAGAGCAGGAAATGGCAGCCTCTACAATGGATACCATTACCAATATGGCAACGAGGTTAAAATCAAACACAGTATCAGCATCTCCGGAGCATTGGGCATATGCCGGGGTGGAAGACCCATTGGGGGACCACTTATCTGACGCTGTCTGGGAAAAAATCTGGAAAGGGGAATTTATAGACATGTTTTCATTATTGCATAGAGAAATTCCAGAAATGAGCGATGAAAAAATGAATAAACAAGAGAGGCCATGGCGTCCGAAGGTACCTTTCACATTTGAGAATTTGGCAGCAGCCTTCGACATATTTATGTCAGTTTATGGGATGAAACACCCTGATAAACTACTTGCTCTTCTAAAATACAGGGACACCATAAAATTTGCACATCTGTCATTTGATGGATATGCATGGTTAAAATATGATGAGCAGTTTTGTCTGAAACTATCTCGGCAACCCAATCTCAAATGGGGAAACACACACATAGACCTGTGGGTCCGCTATATGATGCGGGGCCGGCCCAATGTGGTAACTTACACTGACAGTGGTCATGTTATTGCCAGACAAACAGGGGGAGAGTACAGGAAGGATCAGAGGAAGGGAGCAGGTAGGAAGGCATGCTATGATTACAATAAAGGAAAATGTTTTTGTTCCTTTTGTAAGTACGGGCACATATGCAAGTTGTGCAGAGGAGAACACAGGTTATCAGAATGCACAGGTCCCCAATGACAGTCCTCCAAAAAATCAAACATTGAGGGAGCAGGCAATGAAAAAGGAAAGGGGTCTGGGAAGTTTGGCTAACTCACCAGTACGGTTAGACCGAATGGACCCATGGCTCGACCGCTATCCGGAAAAAACAACAGCCAAATATATTCATGATGGTTTCAAGTATGGTTTTTAGGATATCATACAAGGGGCCAAGGGGAAAAAAACACAGCTTGCAATCTCAGGTCAGCAAACTTACTTCCCAACATCCTGGAAATGAAAATTGCAAAAGAAATACAGGCAGGCAGGGTGGCGGGACCATTCGACTACCCCCCTATGCATAACCGCAGGGTATCCCCATTAGGGCTGGTCCCCAAGAAGGAAGTGGGGGAATACAGGCTCATTCATCACCTGTCTTACCCGAGGGGCAATTCAGTAAATGACTTCATCAACCCAGAGGATTGCATAGTGCAATACACAACTTTCGATGTGGCACTGCACCACATACAAGAACTAGGCCGCAGGGCACGATGGCAAAAAGACATCAACCGCTGCCTGCCTGCTGCCAGTACATCCAAATGACCCCAAGATCTACTGGGCTTCAAAGTGGGAGGCCAATGGTATGTGGATAAGGCTATGCCCATGGGATGCTCCATAAGCTGCTCAGCCTTCGAAGCTTTCTCAACCTTCTTGGAGTGGGCCACCAGAGAACACACACATAACGTACATATAGTTCACTATCTTAATGATTTTCTATTTGTGGGTCCCAGGGGGGTAGCCACATGTGCTGAGACACTGCAAGGTTTCACCTCATTAATGGGGTATTTTGGTGTCCCGCTAGCACGGGAAAAAATGGAGGGCCCGGCTACCTGCCTCTCATACCTGGGCATAGAAATAGACTCCGAGGCTATGGTTTCCCAGCTACTGCAAGACAAGGTGGCACTTTTGAGCACACTGTTGGGGGAAATGGGAAGGGCAAAGAAGGTGACCCTACAACAGCTGCAATCTGTTATAGGCCACTTGAATTTTGCATGCCGGGCAATTCGCCCGGGCAGGCCATTCCTCTGGCGGATGGCGTCAGTCACTGGGGTTGGCGCCCTAAAACCATACCATCACATCAGATTAACACAAGGCATAAAAGCAGACTTACAGGTTTGGGAACTTTTCTTACAAGATTTCAATGGTATCACCATCTGGCAAACTCTGGCAGACCATTTGTTAGATTTGCACATGGTAACCGATGCTTCAGGTGGCACTGGTTTTGGGGCATTCTGGCAAGGTGCATGGTTTTCAGGACGCTGGCCACAGGAGTGGGTATCAAGGGGGCTCACAAAAAAGATCACCCTTCTTGAATTGTTCCCTATCATGTTAGCCGTAAGGGTGTGGGGGCACAAAATTCAGAATAAAAAAGTGCTTTTTCACACGGACAACAGGGCGGTAGCGGACATATTGAACTCACAGACATCTCATTCTGAAGAGGTGATGAAGGTCTTGCGGGTCTTTTTGTTATGCTGCCTACGATACAACATCTCTTTTAAGGCACGTCATTTGCCAGGAAAAGAAAATGTTATAGCAGATGCCCTGTCTCGATTTCAGCTCGAGCACTTCAGACGGTTAGCCCCGTGGGCGGACCAGTTCCCACACAAATACCAGAAGCGGTCTGGAGACTTGGGAACCAAGATTGCAGCAACTGGTACAACTCGCTGTGGCCCCCTCGACATGGAAGAAGTATGTAGGTAGCTATGGGTCTTTCCAGCAATTTTGTGGTCACGAGGTAAGCGTGGTACTGCACAATACCCAAAGACAGGTTCAAAACTACATCCTTCACTTAGAAAGCATAAGAAGATCCCCAGCAGCGTTACGCCTTCAACTAGCGGGCATCGCCTTTCTTCGTAAGTACGAGGGTTTCCCTTATCCAACCACTAGTTTTATTACAAAGAAAATGATACAGGTGATGTCTAGACTCGCAGGGAAAAGGGTGGACACGAGGAAGCCCATAGGACTACCTGAGCTGTCCAGCCTCCTGAAAGCACTGTCAGTCACTTGCAGCTCGGGCTATGAAACCAAGCTTTTCAGGGCCCTATACGTATGTGCATTTTTTGGGGCTTTCCGGGTTTCAGAGTTGGTACCACAGTCTAACTCACTGTGCAGCCAGAACACCAATCTTCAGTTTAGTGATTTCGTCATCTGGCAAGACAGACTGTGTCTTCAGCTGCGAAAATCAAAAACAAACCAGTGCGGCCCCCCTGCCATTATAACACTGTTTAGGGCTCCACCAGGGAACATTTGCCCATGGTCGGCAATGAGGGAGTATGTGGCGGGTCGTCCAATAGGACCAGGGCATTTGTTTGTGCATGGGGATGGGAAAGCGGTTACAAGGCGACAGTTCACGGCTGTCCTAAGAAAGGGTTTATGGATGGCGGGAAAAAAAACAACCTCATACAACACCCATTCATTCAGAATTGGAGTAGCCACCGAGGCAGCCAGGTGTGGGTTAAAAGAGGAGCAGATAAAAGGGGTCGGCAGGTGGGCTTCAAAAGCATACATGGGGTACATTAGGCCTCAGCAGAACCCAACAGGAAGTGATGTTGCAGAACCCAGCACAAGTGGCAATTGAAGTACAGATTGGGAGATTACTCATGTTTCTATCTTTGTATTGAGGCACGCTACAGCAACCCTCAGATATGGATTGTGGGTCATTCAGCGTAAGGGAGGCGACACGAGGGCGAGAAAATGGCCTTACACCAGACAGCTGGGCATCCTGAGAAGTCGAGCTGCGATAAAATGGGCAGGAAAAGGTGGGATGAAGTGGGGGGGCATTGTGCAGGACTATTGTTACATTGGGTCTACATAGGCAACCACCGGTAGCGCTGGTTATCCACCTGGGAGGGAACGACTTGGTCACCCTGGGGGCACCGAGATTAATTGGGGATATTAAGAGGGGTTTGTCCCACTTAAAACAGATGTTGCCTCGCACCATTCTAGCATGGACTAGAATGATACCATGCCAGCAATGGCATGGGGAGCGAAAGGCAGGGGCCAAGGACAAGGCGCGGAGGTCCATGAATAGGGAGGTGTCCCATTTCGTGGCTTCAATGGGAGTGGAGGTAATCAGGCATTTCCTGATCACAAAATCGGATAAGGGCCTATATAGCCAGGATGGGGTTCATTTATCTGATATTGGGAATGACATTTTCAACAATACGCTCAACAATTTTTGCGAAACAGTACTGTTTGGAAAGAGTAAGATCCCTTGGGCATTAGTGGGAGATACGTGTTGGCACCATATGTAAGTGGCGGTAATTCATGGCTGACCCTGGGTAAGATGGACATAAGATCTGTGATTGGGTGTCAAGGGGGACAAGCACGAGCCTAGGACGGGTATGCCCTGGAAGATCAGGAGATGAAGGCACCCAGGCTGGGGTGTGCACCGAAATGCGGGATCCAAGACTCAGAGATGGGGGGTGCGGCCCTGATGGGCATGCTTTTTGTCAAGGGTCTAGGAACCCCTAAATTCGGGTAAGGGGGGAACTGTCATGCGGAAAGGCACGGCCCTCAATGGGTCTGTTGGACTAAAGGGCCAGAGTTCCCCTCAAACAAGCAGATGAAGGAGCCGGGGTTTCAGCAATACATGAATTAGGGCTGCCCAAGGGGTCTTGCGGGATGGGATATGTAATGTACATGTGTTAAAATATATATAGATGATATTTTGTAAAGTGCATATATATGTAAATTTGTAATGTACATAGTAGGTTTATAAATGTTATGTCCCATGTAATGTATACAATTTTTTGAGCAAGTAAAAAGAGCTGCGGCCCTTTTTATACCAAAACAGTGTGGTGTGTTTTTTGGTTGAATTGGGGGTCCGCTTTGGGCAATCCACTTAAAGTGTGGCATCTAGTGGGGAGTTACTGCATGGTTGGTCGTTGTAGGCACTCGGCAACAACGGTCCCAACCATGCATTAACTCCCCATTAGATGCCACCTTCGTCCTGGATTAATGCTTACATGTATGATAGCCTTACTGTGTTCTTAATCTTTAATAATAAAAAGACAACCTGATACCTCTGTCCTGTGTTTTTATTATTGCTTGTGTTTGCTCTTAGGCTCAAGATGTTGATTGGTATGTTTTGTTTTAAGTCCCTGTAGTGAGAGCTATGGTTGCTTTTTATGGTGCGGTAGCATAGTGATACACTTAAGCATTACTACAGGACAAAGGAGGGCTCTACTAGGGAATTAATGCCTGGTTGGGGGGGCACGAGGCCGCAGGCCCAGTGTGTCCAACCACCAACCAGGCATTAATTTCCGAGTAGAGCCCGACTTTGGAGTGGTTTAATCCGCTTGTAAGATGACTAGCACAAATTTAGTAGTCTTAACACTCACAATTATTTGCTACAGAGCTGAAGTGCAAGTTACCATATAGTGCAGTACAATATTTTCTGCTGCTGAATTCTGTACTTTTTACACTGTAGCCCGCATATTCAAACTGCGCCATTCTGAGGCGCAAGCCCTTGCGCTGCTCAAAATAGTTGCACTGGGGTGTGGCCAGGGCGATATTCAAAGGAGTTGCGCTATTGAGCAACTCCTTTGAATATCACCCCCCAGCCACAGCCACTGTGCACGGTGCAGTGGAACTTGCACCACCGCAAGTTGTCAGAGTTGAGCATTACACTTGCGGTGGCGCAAGCACCATTGCGCCATGCGCAAATTTCCGATATTCAAACGGTGACATGCAAATGGGGCCATAATTCATGCAAGGTGCAGGGGGGGCCATTTGCATCTGATTATGGCCCCATATGCATGTCATTAGCACGTAGGTGCGCCCATCCCGAGGACTTGGCGCCTGGCGCGCTTGTCAGCAGCAGCAGCCGGGACTGACGACCTGCAGCCCGATCGCAGGCAGAACGTGAAAACAACCCCCGCCCAAACATCTCCCAATGCCCGATCACGGGCAGAATGTATACTGACAACCACCCCCGCCCAAACATCTCCCAATGCCCGACGCGGGCAGAATGTATACCGACAACCCTCCCCGCCCAAACATCTCAATCGCCGATCGCTGGCAGAACGTGAGATGACAATCTCTGCCCAACATCTCCCAATGCCTGATCATGGGCAGAACGATCATGACAACCTCTAGCAAGCTCGATCGCGTTAACAAAAGACCCCCAACCCGAATATTCCCTGGTGGTCCAGGTTACATGACGATCGCTGGCAGAATACGCACGACAACCCCTGAATCTCCTTGAGGCTCAGTGTCTTCACCTCACCCACGCATGCGCCACCACCACCTCCCCTCGGGAGCCGGCGATGGAAGACTCCAGCTTCCTACTGCCGCCGGCCGACTGACTGATTAGAGGTCTACCATGCGCAGAGCCAGAGCCACTGGGCGCAGTAATTATATCGAGACATGACAGTCCAGATTTCAGAAACGACATCATTCACAAATCTGGACTGTCATATCGAGGCTGTGCGCACGCCTACTGGGCTCAGCTCTGCACCACGGGCGGCAGCCCTACCAGACAGTCAGTCGGCGGGCGCGGGGCGGTAGGCGGGTGATGCTGCTGCCCGCCGCCGCCGGGGAGCGGGTGGTGGGGCTTCGTGGGTGGGTGGTGGGTGGGGACACCAGACACCAGGAGATGTTTTGGGGGTTGTCATGATACATTCTGCCCGCGATCGGCATTGGGAGATGTTTGGGGGTTGCCGTGATACATTCTGCCAGCGATCGGGCATTGGGGAGATCGTTTGGGCGGGGGTTGGTATTATACGCCTCTGCCCGCGATCGGGCATTGGGAGATGTTTGGCTGGGGGTTGTCAGGCAGACATTCTGCCCGCTGACGGGCATTATGGTCCACTGGACCACCAGGGATGTGAACAGAGGGGGCCATATTGTTGCCCACAATCGGGCTGGTGGGGGGCATAGGACTGAGTTGGGGCCAGCCACGGGTGCAGCTGCTGTGTTGCGCCCCTGCAATATAGCAGCTCACCTGTGGGTGGCCCTCAACTTGATCCTTTTTTTGGCTCAAAGTTGTGCAGGTGCAGGTTGGGGGTTGCGCCTGCATAACTCTGCAAAACCCGACTGAATATCGGGCTGTGCAGTTTATGCATGGTTCCTCCCCCTCCTGTTGAGCATGCATTCATTTGCATTGCGCTGTTGCTCAACCTGTTTTCAGTGGCGCAACTGCCTCCTGCTGAATATCGCAGAATGGCGCAATGTAGGACTTGAGCATGCACAACCCTTTTGAATATCTGGGCCTGTGAGTTCATCTTGTATGGGCCCGTGCACCTTAACAAGCCACTATCTATTTATATTTTGCTACTACTCTTTCTTGAATGACTGCAAGTGCTGCTTAAAAGCTGTAAGTGGCCACACTCACCGTCCCACGGTATCTTAATTTGCCACCTATGCTGCTGTTTTCACTCCTTGGTTTTCTTTACATTTACACTTCAATAGAGGGTTGTGGGACCATACATACGTGCGGTTTCACTTCCCAAATGCATCTCCGTATCCAAATAGTCCTTCTGTCAGCACTATGTTGTGATTATTTAACAATATACGTATCACTGTGACTCACTCCTTACAGTGATGGATTGTCCCTGTGCAACTGCATCTCCCTGCTGACATTCTATGTTCCGACAAAGTAAATAATATGCTTGCGCAGCGCAAGTTGCGCCTTTGGGGAAGTTGGGCCCTGCCGAGACCTCCCCTCCCCCTACTGCGTCCTTCTCGTTGTCTGTTCTAACATCAGGAAGTGAAGGTAAGAAAGTGCTATTCGGCGAAGAAGATGGCGTTTAATACACTAGCGTTAGATCTTGTGCAGGATCTAATCTGCCCCGTTTGTAAAGAACTGTTTCGCGATCCGGTGACCCTGGACTGTGGGCACAACTTCTGCCGGGGCTGTATTCGTACAGTTCGGGACACGGAATGCGAACCGAGCTGCTGCCCCGGGTGTGGCGACAAGATCGCAGATAGACAGTTTATCTCTAACGGCACACTGGCCGTGATGGCGGAGAGAGCAAAAGGAATGGATCCGATCGCCGGTGTGGCGGGCAAGCTCAGACCGACCCTCCCCGGTACCTGTTCTGTGGCCGGTTGTGAAGAGAAATCGGTTCAGCTGTGTCCGGATCACTGTAGGAGTCTGTGCCCCGTCTTGGGCCCGGACTTCCTCTGTAAGGGGCACGGAGAGAGACCCACAGTGGCCCATACGGGCGGGAGTGATTCGGATCGCTGCTCGGTATCCCAGTGTCCCATCAGTATTGTTGAGCCACCCGTTTCCCTCAGTAAGGAACACGGAAAGGGAGTGGAAGTGGCTGGTTCCGGGAGCAGCATGATCGGGATGGGGAACGGAAAGAGCAATTCAGAGCGTTGCTCGGTATCTCCGTATTTGCTCGCTAGTATGGATCCACATCATATTAACCTCGAAAATACCCTAAAGGTTTCCACTTCCCAGAACAGCTTGGAGAGCGAGATTTCGGAGGACAAGATCGATTCAGGGTGGTCCTCAGTATCCCGGTGGTCGCTTGCCAGTATAGAGGTACCCCTTAACCTCCGTAAGGAAAACAAATGGAGACCGAAAGTGCACGGTGCCGGGGACCATCGTATAGGGGGAAGACTGAATAGTCCAGGGCTCTCTTCGGTATCCCCGCCTTTGTGGATGCTACCTAGAACACGCTCTGCTCCTGTCTAGAATTTAAGCAGAGGGTGCCGGAGTACACACGTCCTACACTGCTCGGTAAGGGACTCGGCTGTGGCTGAGGTGGCTCCCCAAATCTGAGAGCACCGCCTTAGTAATGAGCTCACGTCAGCAGTGCAGATCCACTCCGGTGCCTCAACTGGTCTTGGACCAAACGTTTGTACTATCAAGACTGAAATGCCCTCTCCAACAAGTGCCAAGGAAGCCCCGGGCATGGAGCGCACCGGTGACTTACCATCCATTTTGGGGAAGAAATCAGGGAAACTGAACCCTTTTCGAAAACTTAAGGGTAGCCGTCCCACTACAACAATGCTGGAATAAAGTATGGTGACTAAATGCGCGGCAATCTTCAAGATGCTGTGTGAATGTTTTTAAGGACCAGTTTTAGATCCATTGGTGCCCCCACTCAGCCAGAAATACCTGTGCTGCCCACTTCAAAACTGCTGCAGCTCCCTGTTCTCCCTTCTGTGCCACTCCATATCCAACACGTTGTAAATATTCTGTGAATACAAGGGTGACAACAACAGTTTTCATTTTTATTAACACTGTTTGCATTTTAAACTGGTCTTTGCTTATATTTTTTACTTTGCTGAGCCTCTCCTGTGCTGACACACCAAACAGCTGCTTGGTTTGCTTGTGCTGAACAGTACTTCTGATTTTAACAAGATTTACCAAGAATTTCTGTATGTACTGAGGTGAGATATCCACATGCGTCTGGAGAGGAAGGGGGATTGAGGAGCGCACCACAGCAGTAGGTTACAGCAGTCAGTTACAAACTCAAAATTATAATCAACTACAAGGACACCTACTCTGATGATGATTTTGTGGAAGCCCTTGGTTTTGCCTCAGAATATACTGCTGCCCTTTCCCCAAAAATGTGTGTTTTCCATGACTGAACAATAGGGACTGTAGACACAAAATAATGCCAGGGCACCAATCATTCTGTGGCAGCCTACCAAGCTAGATTTATATTCCTGTATTTGTTTCTGTTACTAGATATATTGCATATAGAGAATAATGTATAGGGTATTGTACATGTAAGGATTAAGCCACAAGAAAGGGTGGGTCTACTGTAGAATTAATCCATGGTTGGGGGGGTTCTGCTGAGTGGGTCCAACCAACCAACCATGGATTAATTCCACTGTAGACCCATCCTTTCGAGTGGCTTAATCTGCTTGTAACATGGAAATGAGTGTATGACTCATGTTTTTTGAATAAATGAGTACAATCACACTGATTTACTTTCAGAATACTGTATGTTGAGTTGCTAAACATGATGTATATATACTTCAAAACAGTTGGAACACACCTATTGGAAATATCGTGGCTGCTATTTCACTTTTGTTAAAATAACGTTCATTGCAAGCTTTAAGCTTTCTAACATCAAAACATATTTTACTACTTTTCAAAACTTGCAATTCACTTTCTGTTCTAGGTGCTTTGATTTTTCTCTCTGTGTATTAGAAGATATGGGCTGCACTGCATGATGGGAGTGTGCTATGGTACATTTTAGTTTTCTTCCTGCAGTTCCTTTGCAGACCAATAGGTGGCTGTCACACAATCCTAGTAGCACATCTGAAAAACACTTTATTGAACAACTACTATTTTGCAGAATATTATTTTCACTTTTTTTCCCTCTAAACTATCTAACTCAGCAGGACAAAGAACAACGTAACGGTTACTGCTTTCGCCTTTCAAATATTTGTTTTGACTAGTATTGTTAGTCTGTTTCTTTGATTTCTTTTTGTTTCTCTCAATTTATTTTTCTTTTCACCCATAAAAGTATCCTCTCTCTTTGATTTTGCTTTGTTTATCTCACTGTCTGTTATTTTTGCTTTTGGTTATAGAAGCTGCATGCTCATCTTTACCACTGTGTATTCACCAAGAAAAGGCTAGAACAGATTATATTATTCAGTCATCCACAATGCATTGCACCCATAGTTGCTTAGAAAGCAGTACATCAGAAGGGATGGTGATAGTATGTAAATGTTCACTTCTAAAGAAATATTGTTGCAGCATAATTAACAGTATATGTGGAGTTCAAATGTACAATCTTTAGTAACACAGAACTATCTTGAAAATGTCAAAAATCCTGTGCCAGGAAAAACCTTAGCAAATACAAGCTGGGACAACTACAAACTGCAAACTATTTACACATTGCTTTTACTTGTGTACTGCGTCTTGCCCATAGTGGATTGCCAAAGTATTACATCACAAACCATGATCTACTATGGTATTAGACCATGGTTTCTACTGTACCACATGGTGTGTTTGCATCTATCTGAGTGCTTCATTTCATTTTTCTTTTTTATGCCATGTTACAATGTCAGTTATTTTTACACACTTGAGGTGTGTAATATCACGTGTATTAAGTATGAAGTAGGAGTGGTTTTTGATGGTGTTACACATTGAGGGTGTGTTAAACAAGAATAAATGCAGCACCCATACTTTATATAATTGCTGGTGTAAAAACCATGTGTTTAAAAAAAAAAAAAAAAGTAATTTCATCTTGTGCAGAGATGTGCAGGGAAATGGAATTTTTTTTTTCTGTTGCTCGGCTGATGGTTTGTGTGGACCGAGGAGGTAGATAAAAAGAGGCTGTACGTTAGTAGCATGAGAGGAGCATGGCATGAGGAGCGGAGGCAGCACTGATTGGTTTGGCTGCCCAGACATGCAGTGTCATTCCTGGGTTGGTGCCACTACTACAGCAGCAAGTTTTTGATGGACTGGTAGCCATGAGAAACTGGGTCTGTCCGCATCAGTTCCTCACGCTGCTCTGCTTTCGGAAAACATTTTGGAAGCGATTTGTTTTGAATTATGGTTTGGCTATATGTAGTTGTGTGAAACCTCTGTTTTCTCATGGGGGGGGGTGCTTCATCAATCACTTGTGCACTTAGCAAGCGGAGAAAAAATGTTGGCTTGTAAGAGTGAATACTCGGGGTGCCCAAGCATTCCCTTAGTAATGGGGCACCCTGAATTGGCACTTGTTTTTCAGTGGGCTCTATCAAAAAATACTCGCCCGCTAATTTCAGTCTTCTAGCCAATCCGAATACTAGGATTTTTATACCCATTTTCTAATAGGGCAACTGGCTCCCTTCCAGTTGGTCTGCCCCATATTCTACCAACCTCTTGAGTCACCTCCTCCCACAAATTCCCAAGCTCAGGGTATGACTAAAAACAGTGGATGTACATTCCAACCTCCTTCTGGCACCTCCCACAAATTGGGAAGATCCCTGGATGAAGCTTGTGTACCATGCTCGGGGGCAATAAACTCTATGAATACATTTTTTTAGTATGATTCTTGATATGTATTACAAATCACCAACCCCTTATGTAGTTTCAATAATAAGGCCCATCCTGGATCTGGGAAGACTTCCCCCAGATCCCATTCCCAAAGCTTTTTCGTTTTACTTTTGTAGTCTGGGAAGTACTGCCTACCCAGTCTTGCTGCCCTTCCAGTTAGGCCCCCTTTACCCAGTTGAGAGCTGAGGACCAGGTGTTCTACCTGTATCGGGGGAATCTGCCCCTTGACCCCTACTAAGCTTCCTGGCATAGTTCCCAGCCTGCATACTCGGAAACATACCTGAGCCTAACTTCTCTCTTAATTCCTCTCCAGATATTAACTGTGCCCCCCTCCACAAGTCCCTCTCACACCTTATACCTCTGTCATCCCACAACAGGAAACTCCTATCCACCAGTCCTACCAGGAACCCCGGATTCCCCCATCAAGGGGAGCAACAAGGTCTCCTCTTGTCCCACTCTCATACACTTTAAAATCTGTTCCCATCCATCTAGTACAAATACCACCAATAGGTTCTGATTGTCTTTTCTAGTATATGCCCTCCGTCCTCCCTTTCCTGATGAAGGCTGAAAGCCTGATTGCCCCCTCGTCCTCTTCCAGATCCAGCCATCCCGCATCTGGTGTCCTGTTAAACCAGTTCCCTATAAATCTATACTGCACGGCCATAGCATAATTTTGCAAATTGGGCAGATTTACCCTCCCCCCATGTCCAGCTGCAGCCTATGTAGGCTGGCCCTAGGCTGCTTCTCTGTCCATAAGAACCCTGTGAAGGCCTTTTCCACCCTTTTAATGTCCTTCTTCTTTAATCCCATTGGCAGCATCTGCATTAAATACAGAATCCTAGGGAGGGTGTTGATTTTTAGAAGATTGATCCATCCAAACTAGGACACCGGCAACTCTTTCCACTTGTACATGTCTTCCTCCACCCCTTTCAGCAATGGGGAGTAATTCAAGGGATACCATTGCCCTAAATCATGCCCTATCTGGATTCTCAAGTACGTAAAGGCCTTACCCACCTTCTTCAACCCCCAGGCCCTATCCCTCTACTCCCATTCTATTTCCCTCCCACAATATTACCTCTGAATTATTAACATTAATTTTGTATCCTGAGAATGTACCAAACCTTTCAATAATTTCTAATAATGGGGGCACAGATCTGGCCTGATCCCTCCCATATAAGAATATATCATCCGCATATAAAGTCACTTTGTGCGCCCTCCCTGACTTCCTCCTTATGCCCTTGATTACGTCCATGTCTCTGATCTTAACCACCAAAGGTTTTATGGCGAGGGCAAACAGTAATGGGGATAGAGGCATCCCTGTCTGGTGCCCCTGTGTAGTGTAAACCTGTGTGTGAGAACCCCACACATCAGGACTCTAGCGTTGGGAGAGCTGTACATACTCTGCATCCTCCCTATAAAGCTCTCCCCCAGCCCATATTTCCAGAGGACCACGAACAGATACTCTCACTCTATACGATTGAATGCCTTTTCGGCATCCATCATAAGGATGGCTTTATATTTCTTGCCCTGAGAGGGCCTCCACACCACATTGAGCAACTTCCTCATATTGTAATATGAGCATCTTCCAGAGACAAGACCCCATCTGGTCTGGATGGACCAACTCAGGGAGTAGCTTGTCCAGACTTCTGGCCAACACTTTAGCCAGGATCTTGGCATCACAATTCAATAAGGAAATCGGTCTGTACAAGGAACACTCCTGCCCATCCTTTCTCATGGTTTGGGAACCAGGCAAATTACTAAAAGATGCGGGGTGTCCCCCCACCCCAGGCCTCCTCAAAAACCTTCCATAGGGAATCCACTACCTGCTTCTGTATGATTCTATAAAACTTGATGGGGAAACCACCTGGGCCACTTGCCTTCCCCTGCTTAAGGCTCTGTATTGCCTGCCTGATCTCCTGCCTAGTAATCTCCCGGCCCAACTGTTCTCTCTGCTGCTCTGTAATTTCAGGGATGTTAACCCTTCCCAGGAACTGTCTCACTTCCTCTCTCTTGTACCACCACAGTCCGATTGATAGAGCTGCCTATAAAATTGTTCAAATCTTCCTTTTATTAATTCTTTGTCCTGAAGGAGTTTCCCTTGCCCGTCCTTGATTTCGGGAATGTGCGCATATACCAGGTCTGTTCCCCCACTCAAACAATTGGCTTCTGCCAAAGAACTCTGCCATTTTAGCTTCACCAAGCAAAAATGCATTAAGAGCTTCCCTCAAATTTTTAATCCGTTCCTCTGTTGACCTTTATACCAACTCCCCTTCTAAATCCTTCACTTTCGGTTCCAGGTCCAGGTGCCTGGCCTCTGTTTCTTTTTTATGTTGTGCCACATATTTAATGATAACGCCCCTGATAAATGCCTTCCCAGCATTCCAAAAAATACCCGGGCATTCCACTGACCCCTCATTTGTTTCCTTATAAAACTTCCACTGCTGCTTAATGTATTCTGGGAATTCCTCCTAATACCATAAATATCTGGGGAACCTCCACGGTGGAGGGCCTGCTCTTTCCTCAGTTAAACTACAGCCCATCTTAACCATGGCATGATCTGATAAAATAATTGGGCTGTGCTCCTCTCTCTGCATTCTCCTTAACCAGCTCTGGTGCATATAAATATAGTCTAACCTAGTCCATGTTTTATGGGGGTTGGAGTAGAACATAAATTATCTCTCCCCTGGATGCAAGGATCTCCAGATATCAATTAAATCTATGTTGAGCATCCCCTCTAGCTATTACTGTAACCCCCCACATGCCTCCCTTGCCCTGTAATGGTCTAATACCGGGTTCATAGTTGCATTAAAGTCCCCCCCCCACCTCCCACCATGATCAGGCCCTCAAATTGCTCCCTAACTAGTACGTCCAACAAGTCCTGATAGAAGTCAGGATTAAACACTACAGGGGCGTAAATACTACCAAAAGTTATTTTTTCCCCCAAAGAGAACCCCCTCCACAAACACATACCTCCTCTCAGCCCTATCCGTTGCCATTCTGGTACTTATAAAGGGTAGATGTTTACTAATCAACACTGCAGTCCCTCTGTTATGCAAATTATATGGAGAGGCATAACACTTGCCCTCCCACCCTCTCACCAGTTTTTGGTGCTCCTGCAGGTTCAGATATGTTTCCTGCAAGAGAGAGCTACCTGCGTACCCTGTCTACGCTGGTTGTAAGTTTGCTTGTCCTTTTAGCTGGCGATGAGTTCCCTCGTACATTGCATGAGGTGACCACTGATACTTTAGGTTTATTCATTTTGCAACATTAAGGTTCCCTTTACCAGCCCCCTCCATTTCCTAGTATTCTCTCTTCTTTTTCCATTCCATGTAATTCTGATTCTTGATTTATACATTTCAAAAGGCTCTCTTAACTCCTTAGAGCCTTCCCTAGATCTTCACATATAATAGCTACTGTATAACTTTAACAACCCCCCAAACAGCTTTCCTCCCCACCCCCTTTCCCACACACATTCCATACCCCAACACACAAGCCCCTTAACATATTTACAATCCCCCAAGCATACCCCTGATTTCAACTGAATACCTACCATTCAAATATTGAAATGACAAACCCACAAGCATCGCAGACATTTTGTTCCCAACCCCGAGCCTGCAGAACATAATCAATCCCAGGCATCTGACATGTAGCACCATTTCCTTAATTAAAAAACTTCTAGCTCCTCCATGTATTCCCCCCCCCACTCCCAGAACTCTCCCAGTGGTGAAACCCTTTCCCCATATATTTTACATTTGTTGTCTCCCCCTCCCCCTAATGTGGAACAGCTAAATCTTTTCCTCCATAAGTTATTTTCATCAGGCCTTCCCCCTTCCCATGTTACCCAGCTCCCTCAATACAGCAAGTAAACATAATTTCCTTCAGGTCTGCAGAGGCTGCAGGGATGCCGACACTGCCATCAACCACATGCAGTATCAGCCTTCCCTCCAGGCCCTGACTCACTCACTCTTGAGCAAGGATCCTGTGCGGTCTTCACTTAGGACTTCCCGCCATCAGCATCGCCACCAGAGGACTCCCATCTGTGGCTCCCAGTCACAGAGTATCCTCATCCAAGCACCTCCTTGGTTCAGCCCATCCTCAAGAATACCTTCACCCCATCTAGCCTGGCCACAACCTCTCCTCTCCTTGATCCATTTATTTATTTAGATTTTGTTTACCGGGTAAGCCCACTGAGACCGATGGTCCCTTTTTCAGGAGCGACCCAGAGTTAGTTACAGAAAAGGACATATTGAAAAACAGTTAAATACAGTATACAGTAGTTACATTAGTTACAATTGTTACACAGTATTACATTTGCTATATTTATACAGGGATAGTAATCTGGTTCACAGGCAGACTCACATATTACATACAGTGCACATGTATTCACACATTATGTACAAAAATGTACAATATTTACATCAGTGAACATTGGAGCAGTGTATAGGGAAGTAACCAGTTTACGTATGATTGTCCATATTAGAATTCCATGACAAATTGAAGGGATTGTTCAAAGCAGTGCAGCAGTCAAACAAAAATGGCATGGGGTGCTAGCGGTTACAGCCACAGAGACTAAGGTTGAGAAGATATAGTTTGAGTCCATTTTTGAACTGGGTAAGGGTGGTTGAGTTCATCAAGCTAGGTCCAGCCCAATCTTTTATTGTGTATAGAGACTGCACACTCAGGGTAGGTCCAGAAGGCCAATGTCTGGTCCACATCAGGAGCTTAAGAAAGGGGAGCACATTTCAACCCATTTTTGGAAGCTCTTGATTGCAGATTATATACACAACAGTCTCACTCCAGCAACTCAAACATGTAGCGCACATACTTGCTCCTCTAGGCCTTTCCCAGCCTTATTTCCCTTCAAGAGCATTCATCCCACCTTCTTTTTAAGTTCTTCTACAAAAGTGGTGGCCCCTTCAAGCTCCGAGAAGGAGTAAGTTGCTCCTTCATGTTTAACTTGCAAAGTTGCGGGCAAGACTAAAAAACAGTCCACTGTCTGAGTTGCGAAAGAATTGAATTGAAAACCCTTCATTTTTTTAAGATTCTGTTAGAATAGTCCTGAAACAGGCACAGTCGTGAGCCCTCGCATGTTAATTCCTTCAGATTTCTGTATGTCTCAGCATCTCCTCCTGGTCCTGAAAGCTGTGAAATCTAAAAATTATCTGACGGGGTGGTTGCCCAGCTGGCAGTTTTGGTGCCACAGCAATATCTAATCTCTAACTTTATTTTGCCCTTCTTCAACTTCATGCCCAAGAGGCTCGGCAGCTTTTTGGCACAGAAAGAGAGTATGTCCGGTCCCTCCTTCCCTCTGGGAGCCCCTGGAGCCACAAATTAAGCCTCCTATGCTAATTCTCTTGGTAGTCATGTTGTTCCATGAGGTCTGCTAGATCCTTCTCCAGCATGGAAATATGCGCCGCCAATGGATTCACGAAATCTTCCACCCTAGACAGCCAGTCTTCTGCCTCCGTAAGTCTGGCTGCCTGGGTAGTAACTTGTTCCACCATAGTTTGTAGGCAGTTGTCAGTTTTTTGCTCCAGTTTCCCCCATTTCACTTCCAGGGCTTCCATGACTTGTGCCAAGACTTCCCGCCCTAGCAATGCCATTTCTGCTGCAGACAATGGATTCATGGTTGGAGGAATGGTCAGAAGTATGGCAGCTAGGATTCAATGCAAAGAAGTGCAAAATAATGCACCTGGGAAACAAGAACCCAGCGGAATAATACACAATGGGTGGGGAGGTAGTAACAACAACAAAAAAGGAAAGGAACTTGGGGGTAATCATATCAGATGACCTTAAGGTTAGCAAGCAATGTGAGAAGGCAGTAGGGAGGGCTGGGGGTATACTGGGATGTATAGGGAGAGGCATCATCAGCAGAAAACAGGAAGTTGTTATCCCTCTGTACAGACAGTTGGTGAGACCCCATCTGGAGTACTGTGTCCAGTTCTGGAGACCCCATCTCTGCAAGGACATACAGAATAGAGGCAGTCCAGAGGAGGACAACTAAAATGGTGCAGGGTATGCAAGAGAAGCCGTATGAGGAGAGACTAAAGGAGCTTAACATGTATACCCTTGAGGAAAGAAGGGAGAGGGGGGACATGACAGAAACTTTTAAGTACCTCTGTGGAATCAACAAAGTCCAAGAGGGTAGCATCTTTCAGAAAGAGAGACTTGCAAGAACAAGGGGACACAATTTAAAGATAGAAGAAGGGCGATTCAGGGGCAATGTGAGGAAGTATTATTTCACCGAGAGGGTAGTGGATGCATGGAACAGCCTTCCTGAGGAGGTTGTGGGGTCTAAAACCGTGGGAGAATTCAAGAATGCACGGGACAGGCATAAGGCAATTCTTGTGGGGGGTAGGAAGAAATAGGCTGTTGGTTAACTAGGATCTGCGGCCTATCCTGTAGGTAGGGAAATGGGCAGACTAGATGGGCCTAGCGGTCCTTATCTGCCTTCAAAGTCTATGTTTCTATGTTTCTGTGCCTAATGCTTTGGGAGGTTTAGCTGCAGGCTGCTTCTTTTGTGCTTTCGTGGCTGCGTGTTCATTTTTACTCAGATTAGCCACCAGATATTCTTCCATTATGCACCTACCTTTGTTTTTTTGCAGTTTTGGCTATGATTGTACGTCGGATGCCTTTAGAGTTTATAATTTATATCTCACAGGGTCGGGAGCTGTGGGATCCTATGTCATTACAGTTGGCTGCTCATCAGTGCCCCCCCCCCCAAACATTTTTAATTTTACATATAGCATTAAAATACAATACAGTAAGTAAAAACACATATTCAAACTTTCAGTAAAACTGCAAGCATATATACAACCTAACGAGTCAAATGTGCATCCTAGTAATGCTGAAAAATTAATCTCTTGTGTATGTGGTACTTATATTCCTGCTGACATATATACAATAGAACAGTTATTAGTGTATATGTTATGGAAATGCCACCCTATTTTTGATCTATGGCAAAAAGTTAAGGAAAGGTTTTGGAAACATACCCTGGATTAACAAACTGTATTTTGCATTGTTTTGTTTTTTATGGGCAGGATTCTGTTACAGTTCTCTTCATAGAACCAATGCGTTGGTGTTTTGACTGCGACATGGTTTGTAAACAGAGCCCTATACATGGTTCTGATGGGTCACCAGCTTCTGCTTGGCATTCTGTACGCAAACCGTGAAAACTCCAAATTACTCCATAAGGAGAACTTTACAGATCATTGTTCATAAACAGAAAACAAATGAAAACACTGTTTTCCAAGTCGGTGTTTATTCAGGTGCAGTGAAATATGGATCCTTCGGAGATGTGAATTTCATCTCTGTAAATAGGAACATTATTAACCGTTGCCCAATCAGCATACATGCCTTGTCCCCTTTATTTTTTTCATAGTTGGCATGGCACAGGAGGTGGGAACTTTATAAAACTTAAAAATCCCATATCATGGGTCAGGAATGAAAGGCAATGAAAAGAAATGTGTATTTTTTTTTTTTTTTGGTGAAGTACACAATTAAGCAGGGACTTCTGTTTAGTTGCCACCCCTTTAGGAGCACTTAAAACATGCATGTTGCCAACTGTTACACTGCACGACACTGCCAGGTTATCCAGGGGTAGTCTGGGAAACCCATCAGTCTACGGCATAGCCTCATGGTGTGCTGAAGTCTCTTGTTGCTGAATAAACTCTGTGTTCTACATTTATTACAGGGGCAACAGGATGACATGTAGTATGTCTAGTTACACACATACATGATGTATTTCCACACAGAATCCCTCAGAGAACTGAATTTTGTGAGTTCATACAGCACATGTTCCTGAAATAGCAAAGTGTGGCAGACACCTGGCCGTCAATCTGACATAACAACAATATTGCTCTCACATGAACACATGTATAGAGGCAACATCAAGGACACACTACTTCTATGGCTTAAACTTTAAATTGATTTTATATCCATTAAACAATCCTGGATTTACAAAGGCAAATAACAGTGCAGAGTTTTTATGTGACAGAACGCAGCTGTGATATGGACAGGAGACTTCTCTTAAGCATTCATTCATTTATACCACCTTAGTTACCCACTGAAACACAAATGACCAACTCTTTATGACAACAGAATGATTGATTGTAACCAATCTATCTAAACACAAACCAGGTGGGTTAGTAGCACACTTGGAAAAAAGGCAATTAGCCCTACAGGTTATTCTGACTGGGAATTGCACCAGCTACTACGGGCAATTCATACATGTGATATGTCCAACTTGCTTTAGAGGGAGATTTGGGTCAAATTCATAGATTCATAGATGTGTGACAGCAGAAAAGGACCGTCAAGACCCACTGACTCGGCCGATTTGTCCAACTATCTGCTTGGACCTGCGCCCCCCACCCTTAACACACCCCTATGGTTGTCCCATGCCCTTTTGAATCCCTCCACTGTTTCTTCTCCAATGACCACCTCTGGGAGTTTGTTCGACTTTTCCACCACTCTCTCTGTGAAACAGTATTTCCTAATGTTTCCCCTGCGCTGCCCCCCCCCACTTGCAGGCCCTCTTCCTCCGATTACCCTTCATCTGGAAGATGCTTTCCACTGGCACCCTGTTTATACCCTTAAGGTACTTGAAGGCCTTGATCATGTCCCTCCTCTCCCTCTGTTCCAGGGAGTACATGTTCAGATCTCTCAACTTTTCTTCATAGGATAAGTGGCTCAACACTTTTACCATCTTCGTCGCTCTCCTCTGAACCCGCTCCAGCCTCCCCACATCCTTTTTGAGGTATGGCCTCCAGAACTGGACTCTACTCCAAATGCAGTCTAAATATTAGTCTTAGATATTAGCAGTCTCAAAACAACAGCTTGATAGTTTCAGGAAACAATAATCATGACACAGGAACTTGAATTCCAGTGTTTATTGTAAATCTGTAAAACACTGGCATTTGATCTTTAAATCTGGCAGTGGCTGCCCAACCATTCTACTGGTGCACCCCTCCCACCATATCTTAAAAACAATAAATGCAAATAGAATGTGAATGCCCAAACTGTGCTACTGGTGCTCCCCTCTCCTAATCTTAAAAATAAAACAATTTGAAATCACTGGTGGGTGCCACTGCCTAATCCTAGTACTGGTTGTCCTATCACACCAGAATTTTAATAACCATTGATGCCAGTAGCCCCTTAACCCAAGAAACCTCATAATCCTTCCCCCCATCCACTGATGAAGTTCCTCACCCTCTTTCCCCACCCATCCCATAAATAGGAAAAAACACCCTCTAGCCATACTGCTCTCCTCTCCTTCCCCAACAGCACCTACACAATGGTCCATTGTCAGTAATCTTCCATGACTGACCTTCATGGATCCACAGTGCCCCTCAGTGGACTCCTCTACCTGAAGGTAACACCCCCCCAAAAAAAATAAACAAACAGCCAAGAGCCAGTCCAGTGGCACTGAGGGTTGAGGCACTGGACCCCACACCTCGCGTCACACTGACAACCCAGGTTTGGATGTGAGCCTGGGTTGTCACGAGTTGGCAAGGGAAGGATAGGATTGAGTGTCTGGAGGACATCTTTCCTATCCTGGGGAGGGCTGTGGGATCTAACCACTCTACAGTGGCCCCTGGGGACACCCAGAGGCACTGCTGGAGATGGTGCAAAGGAGGGAGGAATGCAGCAGACATCAGCATATTAGTGCTAGACGTCATTGCACGTCTGCACTCCTGGGGCTAAAAGTGGAGGAAAAATGGCACCACAGTTCATGGCAGCTAGATGGCCACACTTCCTGAGCCCAGCAGGGCTCATGGGCACAGACTTCAGGGCTGGTATTGGATCCTGGCCTAGCTCGGGGACCGAGGGGATGGTAGCTCTCGTGGGTACAGCTACATATGCCAACTAGCCTGGGAGGATGTGCTCTTGTGGTCATTGGGGGAAGTGCAACAGCAGCTGGACTAAGGCAGGGCAGTGGCTGAAGGAGAGAAATAGAAAAAAGCTAAAATAATAACCAGCCAAGTCCTGAAATCAGGACTTGGTTTTTATTTTTTTTAATGGGGAAAAAAAGGGGTGCCTGTAACCAGACTTGGGCATATTTTGGCAAAAAATCCAATTACGTGTCCATGAGGGGTCTGGTAAGAACCCCAACCCTCAAATTTGTTTGCAAAATAACTGGAGAACAAATGGTAATTGTTACAAAAATGGAAATGTTCCTCCGCCCTTCACTACTTCGTGGCACTCAGCGCTCTCTCAGCTAACAATTTATGATAGGCTGCCCTTCCCCTCTTTGGGTATACTGACTCTTTTCCATAATAAATTTGCTTATTTTACCTCTCTCCTGTGTTCTATTCTCTCACCTCAGTTTTGCAATCCCCCTGCTTTTGTATAAGACTGTTCCACTATGTGTTGCTATGTTTTGTCTTACAAGAAAGTCAGTCTCCAAACCCTTCATATCTATATGATTTGCTCTATGTTCAAACGTTTTATGGACTGTGTTGTTCTGTTGTGTTTGTTATGCTTTGTTGTTTCTGGATTTGCTATTCAATTTATTTTGATTCTTGTGAAATGTGTTATGTGGTATTTTGTTTCTCACACCCCTCCGGTTCATAGTTACATTTCTCATCTTTTGACGTTGTATGTTCTTTTAGAAGTTATCTTATGATTGCATGTTTCTGTGTTAAAAATTCAATAAACTGTTTCATGTTAAAGAAAATTGGTAACAAAAATAACATAAAAAGTTATGAGTCTTAGAAAAAAAAATGATCTCACAGAAAAACTACATTCCAGGAAACTTGCATGTGCTCAAAGACGTTGTGCGTTTTTCCTGACTTTGTGTTTTTTTTTTGTTTTTTTTTTTATATTAGGGTCTTTTCTCCAACATTCATAACTTTGTGAGTATTAGTACCAAGTTCATACACCCCAACCCAAACTTGCAAGCCAAATAACATGGGGAGCAAACAGATGGTGCAGTAATTGAGGATGTCCCCTCATTCGGGTTTTGGTGGGACTGGTACCTTGATTTCTCAGCACATGTTGATACCATCAGCAAGAACCTGTGCCCAAAACTTGGTGCACTTTGCTGGAATAAAGGGTGTTGCCTGCTTTCTGCCTGTCAAGAGATCATCTTAAAGATGCTACTCTCCATCTTCGACCAGGGTAAAACAGTATATAGTGCTAGTCCCAAGTTCACCCTGGCCAAAGTGGATCCCCTCTTTCACTCTGTATTGTTATGTATTTTTACCTCACAGTCCCTCTTTGCACAGTTGTGATTTAAGATGCTTATTTACATATTGTTGTATAATTCTTTTTGGTGTTCCTCACTATCCTCCCTCTCCCCCTCCCCCCAGGACACATCTGGAAATGAGATGTTACCAGCTCAGCATGTCTTTCCCAGTAAAACTTTTAAATACTTACAAAAATCATAACCACATCAACAAATAAGTAGCCAGAAGTCGTGTTATATACCATTCAATAGATTAGAAGGTTCCATTATCCAACTTGCATTTATTTAAGCAACAACACAGACATACGTGTGTGTATATATATATATATATATATATATATAATAATAACTTTATTTTTCAGCACCTTTCAAATACCAAGGCATTTTACAGTGTTAAAAGAGGATTCCATAAAAACTATTGCAATTAATTAATAAAACAACACTGAAAAGCCTGACTTCACAAAAAAAGTTTTAAGTGCCTGTTTAAAACCCTCCCATGGTCACGCATTCCCAAAGCTGACGGGGCAGAGAATTCCAGGGCCCCAGAGGATTTCAAAGTAACCCTCAGAATCTCCAGCAACCCCTCATCAGCCAAGCGGAGCTGTCGCACAGGGGTGTAGGGAATCAGAAGCTCTTTCAAGTAGTCAGGACCAAGTCCATGTAGGGCTTTGTAGGTCAATAAACCTACCTTAAAGGTGATCCACCACTGAATCAGTGGCCAGTGCAGATCGCACAGCACAGGGGTGATATGTGACCTCCGAGACACCCCTGTCAACAATCGGGTAGCAGTGTTTTGCACTAGCTGCAAGCTGTGGATATCAACTCCAGGAAGCCCCAAGTAAAGGGAGTTGCAGTAGTCAAGGCATGAGGTCACAAAGGCGTGGATCAACACAGGCAGATAGTTAGACGGAACAAGGTGTTTGACCCTGGCAATGTTCCTAAGATGATAAAAGGCAGACTTAACGACTGCTGACACCAGATAACAAAGGGTCAGACCATCATCAAGCCCACTCCCAGGTCGCGCACCCATTCAGAAGCAAGGATCTGTGCACCCCCCCCAGAAATAATCCAGAGGGCTGATCAGTCCTCAACCCCTCTATCCTGTGACCTGGGTCCATGACCATAACCTTGATCTTTCCTGATTTCAACTTTAACCAACTCAAATTCATCCAGTTTTGGATTTCAGTGAGGCAGTTATTAAATACTGAGAAAGCACTAACCTGGTCGGGAGCAAAAGACAGGTAGAGCTGGGTACCATCAGCATTGCAGTCAAACCTCAGCCCATACCATCTTACAATGTCTCCGAGGGGTAGCATATACACTGCAAACAACATGGGGGACAACACTGAGCCCTGAGGGACCCCACATGACAGAGGGAATGAGTCAGAAGAAAAAATCCCCGACACAACTCTCTGTGTTCTACCGGTTAGGAAAGATGCAAACCACCTGAGGACTGTACTTGTCAGGCCACAGATGTACCTCAGGTGCTCGAGTAGCACCCCATGGTCTACAGTGTCAAAGGCTGAAGAGAGATCTAGGAGTACCAGAATGGAACGGTTTCTCTGATCTCTCAACATCAGGAGAACATTGAGCAACTGAACCAAAGCAGCCTCAGTGGTATGCCTCTTATGGAAACCAGACTGGAGAAGTTCGTAGACATTATGGATGGTCAAATGGTTCTCCAATTGAGTTGCCACTATATTCTCAATACATAGATACATAGACAGTGTCGGCAGATAAGGGCCTATGGCCTACCCAGTCTGCCCATTTGAGCTTGTAAGTTCAGCTTGCCCTCCCAGAAGTCCGCCTCCCCCACCCGTGACCTCCAGAATTCCTTTATGTCTATCCCATGCATTCTTAAATCCCATGATTATTTCAGCCCCCACCACTTCCTCTGGCAGGGTGTTCCACTTGTCCACCACCCGTTCTGAGAAGAAATTCTTTCTTATGTTTCCTCTGAATCATCCTCCCTCCAACTTCATCCCATGCCCTCTAGTCCTGGAACATCTTTTTCGCTTAAAAATAGTGTTTTCCTGCACCCTGTTTCTCCCTGTAAGATACTTGTATGTCTCTATCATATCCCCTCTCTCCCTCCTCTCCTCCAGGGAGTACATGTTCAGTTCCTTCAACCTGTCTTCATAGGACTTGTGATGCAATCCATGCACCATCTTTGTTGCCCTCCTCTGAACCTTCTCTACCCTGTCTATGTCCTTACATAGGTATGGTCTCCAGAACTGTACACTGTACTCCAAGTGGGGCCTCACTAGTGTCTTGTATAGTGGAATTATGACCTCCCTTTTCCTGCTGGTGATGCCCCTGCCTATACATACCAGCATCCTATTTGCTTTACCTAATGCCTTGTCACACTGTTTCCCTACCTTGAGGTCATCAGAGATGACAACCCCAAGATCCCTTTCCTGCTTGGTGCATGCTATATCCTCACCCCCAACTGATATATTGTGCCAGGGTTTTGTGCCCATATGCATTATCTTGCACTTCTTTGCATTGAATTTCAACTGCCAAACCCTTGATCATTCTTCAAGCTTCTGCAGGTCCCTTCTCATTCTGTCTACACCCTCTGGTGTGTCTACTCTGTTACAGAGCTTTGTGTCATCAGCTAACAGTGAAATTCTGCCTCTAGATCCTGTGCAATGTCACTGATGAAGATGTTGAATAGGACCGTCCCAGCACTGATCCCTGTGGTACCCCACTGGTCACTCTTCCTCTGTGGAGTGACAGCCATTTACCACCACCCTCTGGGTCCTGCCAACCAGCCAGTTACCTACCCACCACACTACTGTCCTGCCCACACCCATATTCCCAGTTTGTGAATAGTCTTATATGTGGCACAGTGTCAAAGGCCTTGCTGAAGTCCAGATAGGCCATGTCCACTGCCCTCCCTGATCCACCTCCTAGCCACCCAGTCAAAAATTCAATGAGGTTGGTCTGACATGACCTCTCCCTGGTGAAACCATGCTGCCTTGGGTCCTGTAGTCCATTGACAACCAGATGTTCCACCAATCTCTCCTTCAGTAGTGCTTCCATGATCTTTCCCACTACTGAGGTGAGGCTGACTGGTCTGTAGTTCCCTGCTTCCTCTTTGTTCCCACTTTTGTATAAGGGGACTACATCTGCTGTCCTCCAGTCTTTGGGTACCTCCCCTGTTTCCAGTGATTGGCTAAACAGGATAGCCAGAGGTTCAGCCACCACCTCTCTTAGTTCTTAATGGACCTGGGAGTTACCCCATCTGGCCCCATTGCTTTGTCAGCTCTATTGCTTCCAGTTCCTTCAGGACCCTTTCTCGCGTAAAGGGACTTGTGTCCATTTCTGCACCATTCTCACCCCTTGTACTCCTTCAGACCCATTACCCCTCTTCCTCAGTAAAGACTGAGCATAAATACCTGTTCAATATGTCAGCTTTACTGTTGTCATCCTCCACGCAACTCCCATCCTCCCCCTTTAGTCTCACTATCCCTTCCTTTGTCTTTCTTTTTTCACTTATGTACCTGTAAAGGTTTTGTCCCCTTTAACCACTGATTTTGCAATGTGTTCTTCTGTCTGAGCTTTGGCTTCCTTACTGACTTCCCTGCCTCCCTTTGTTTCTCCTGGTACTTCTCCCTATCCCTTCTGCCTGTGTCTTTTTGTATTGCCTGAATGCAATCTTTTGGCTTTCACTTTTTTGCTACCTCTTTGAAAACCATAATGGTCTCCTCTTCTTTCCTCTTGCTAACCTGCTTAATGATAATTCTGTTGTTCTTATAATCCCCATTTTAAATACTGCCCACTGTTCCTCAACCCTGATTCCTGTCCCATTCCCCTTAATGCCTCTTTTAAGTATCTCCCATTTTCCCAAAGTCTGCCCCTAAAATCCAGGATACGTGTTTTTGTGTGGTTTGGTTCTGCTTTTTCTGTGATTTCAAACCACAATGACTGGTGGTCACTGTTACCCAGGTGCTCCCCCACTGTTACCCCCATCACACTGTCCCTGTTTGTGAGCAGAAGGTCCAGTATTGCCTTCTGCCGAGTTGGTTCCTTGACCAGTTGCTTGAGGAAGACACCCTGAAGGGAGTCCAGGATAAATCTGCTCCTAGTTGATGCTGCTGCTGGGATGCTCCAGTCCACGTCTGGAATATTGAATATTTTGTATAAGGGGACTACATCTACCTTTCCTACATAACCTTTCCTATAAAGGGAAGGGTCAAGATAGGTCTGTAGTTTACTAGAGTGTCCGGGTCCAATGAAGCTTTCTTCAGAAGGGGTGTCACCACCACCTCCTTCATGGAGCTTGGAAACTCACCCAATTCCAAGCAGCGCCAGACAATCTGAGCCAGAACTGGGCCAATGATCTCATAACCCAAATCAGGGAAGTTAGGCCAGGATCTAAACCACAGCATGTAGGGCGCATCCCCCTGGACAATCTTCATAATAACCATGAACTCCAGCAGGTCAAAGGTACTCCAGGAAGTACAAGGTGTAGTGATCGAGCACCGACCAACAGCGTCCCCCATAGAGTGAGTCAAGAGGATCTCTGACCTGATGTTGGCCACCTTATTCACAAAGATTCAAGCAATCTCATCACACTCCTTTTGTGAAAACAACCTGTCCACAGTTCGGAAGAGTTGAGCTGGTCGGTTCTGAGCAACAGCAATCTCCCTGGACAGAAACTCTGCCTTCTTAAGGGAGATCACTGATTGGTAGGACTGGTAGTGCTCCACCAAACTAAGATAGTTGGCCACCAGGGCGGATTTCCACCAACGATGCTGTAACCTTCGTCCCAACTGCCGCAACTCTCTCAAGGACCCATCGAACCAAAGGGCTTGAGGGCGAAGTGAAAGGGGATGAACCCACACAGGAGCAATCAGGTCAAGTACCATGGAGATGTCCTTATTATACACCAGGATCAACCGTTCCAGACCTGAGCTGGCATCAGGAAGCTCTGAAAGCAGTCACCACCACCAGGTCTTCAAGGTTCACATCACGTAAGGGGCGGTAACAGACCATCTCCACAGGGGAAGACCTGCCAGCGGGGGTGCAAAAATTGAACCTCAAGATGTAATGATCAGACCAACCGACAGATTCCACCCCCAAGTCAGAGGCCTCAATCCCCAGGAGGAAAATAAAATCCAGAGATTGACCATGATTATGGGTAGCTGAGGAAACAATCTGTGTGAAGCCCAGTGATGTCATCATCTGGTGGAAGTGCTGTCCAAAAGGCAAGAGTTTGTCGTCGACCCAAGCACTGAAGTTGACCAGAACCAGACTCCAATGCCATGTCGACAGTGAAGTCCACCACTTCCTGCATGAATCATTTTTTGTCCCCAGGTGGACAGTAGATGAGAGCTATCCTGCAACCCACACCAGCTACCACAGTACATTCAAAGGATTCAGTTTCCTCTACTGGTACACCAGTGAGGCCCAACTCTGCCTTAAAACAGACCTCTACCCCCCCGTGGTCCAATCTTGGGTGGTGTATCACCAAGTACCCGACTGGAATTGTCACTTCCAAAATGGGGTCAGCATTTTTATGCAGCCACGTCTCGGTGAAACAAGCCAGATCAGTTGTTCCTACAAAATCTGCAATAATTGTGGTTTTGTTCTTAATTGATCTGGCATTGCATAACACCATTCGAGTTGGACGGGGTTCATGAGTCGTCCCAGCTACTTGCCCATCAATAAAGATGGTGCCCTTGGGTATGAGGACTAGACATGGGGTACCATGTTCCAGGCTCCATTTCATCCCAGGGCGTGTCCTAGACCTAACCAACCCTATGCGGAAGATCCACTCATTCGTCCTCCAATGTCCGTGCCCCCAACCACACCCACCATCGGGATATCCCTCCTATGTGCAATACCCAGCACATGACAGCACTAGTAGATAGAAAAAAGCAAAGGAGAGGGGGAAATGGGCGGAGAGCACAGAGAGAAGAGGATGTATAGCATAAGACTGGGGGTGGACAGGCACATTCCACAGGCTAATAACCACCAAACTAGACTAAAACTCCACAACTAGAAAATTATAATTTTCTTGTAGAATAACTACCCTAAAATAGTCACAATATACCCAATAAAACAGACCAACATAAATAAACCCCCAAACCCTAAATATTTGAAACTTAAAACAAAACACAACAAACAACAATTTATATAAATTATGTTAACTGTATAAACTCTTCCAGTCAATGAGTTTCAAATTAGTAAAAAACTAAAATAAAATTAATTTTGATGGGGGCTCTCACCACCCCCTACAATAACTTAAGCAGAAAAAATACAGCTCTCTCATAGCCACATTTATACAGAGTTATATAATGTACACATTTTTAGAAATAAAAAAGAAAAGGCTCTCTCACAGCCAATCCCAGCAATAAGCTAAAGTAAAACTCCTTGATAAGAAAAGGCAGCCCACAGCAGCATTGGACCAAACTTTCCAGGTAAGCACCAACAGCAGAGCAATGATATTATTAAGCTTATACGGTCCTTCAACACGGTTAAATTGCACAACCTATAAACCACCCCAAGGAGGACACAGAGGCACCACCAAATCACTCCACTTAAGAAGTAGGGACAATCCAACCCCCGTCAGATAGCCCACCACCTCTCCAGGAAACCCAGGAAGTACTGACCCTATGGCTAATACCCCTGATCCCTCAGAAAGACAGGCTGCCCCAATGACCACTTCAGGGTTAGATAGATTGGCTAACCCCAATATAGCTGCTATAGTGAAGTTGCCCCAGTACCTCAACAAAGTGTTCAGAGGAACCCAGATTTAACCTTGTGTCCCCCCAACACAGGCTATGAAGCAGAACAAAAAAGACTTCTGGTCACAGTCTGCAACAGATAGTCAAAAAACAGCAGCAACTGAGGGTGCTTAAAAGCAGCACACAGTGAATAAACGTATTCCCCAGAACACCAAAAGTAGGTAGTTCAAGCACTGGTTTATGCACTTTCCACACCAGCTTCTTCAAGGCACAGACTACTTGTGGCTAGTACATATCAAATAAATCAATATATTTGAAAAGATGTTTATATCAGCATGTTTTTCTCTGTCGGTGACTGTATTATTTTCAGTATGACTTTAAAATACATCTTATAATGCACATATAATACTGTGAATCATTGCAGCATACCTCACCAAAAAAATATTGAAACCACTGGACTAGCAGATACAGTTACAGTAAATAGTTATATATATATATATATACACACACACACACACACACATCTTTTATTTATTTTTACTCATTATATTTACTTATTAAGTTCTCAGATTACAATATCTTTGAACCAGAGGGTCTTTTACAAAAGTTCTACGTTAGTTCATAGACAAAACAGTTTACACATTAATTAGACAGGACACTTAAAGTGAACAGTGCATTAATAAAGGCTGAGAAAAAGTAACAATAGACACAATCACAATAGTGATTTTCAAAAAGTACAGCATACAACAGAAAATTCCTGGTTCAAAGTATAGTGATCCATTAGGATAAGGTATGCAGTCAGATAAGGCACTCTTCTACCCACGTTAAAACATACTGTAGGCTGACTAATGCATTGTGATAAGTAATGTACCCTAAATACATATAGAATTAGCAAGGCTATAAGGCAGCATAACCATGGATAATGCCAGTAATAATGAGTTTGAAAAGTCCATTTACTGCGCCAGTGCATAGAATAAAGTTACCAGTGTGACAGGAAGTCCAGTTTTAAACCTGAAAAAGAAGACAACACATTATAGCATTCTTTTTAGTGAGCATGTAAGTGGAATCCATTATTCAACCCATCACTGAGCTGAAAGGGGTAATGACATAAACGTAACCATGTTAGCAGGCCTCTAATAACAAGTTACTTAAACTGATGAAATAATAATGTGAAACATGCACCCACACCTAGCATCGACACTTTGGTGAGGGACAACTGAAACTTTTATAACACTGTTTTGTAAAGAACATTCAGAGATAAAATGTAAAACTTTCCAACAACAGATTTATTCATTCCTGATGTGCCTTATGAGGTAACTCAGTACCCCAGCCCCCCACTCCCAGTCCTTTCAGTCACTTTCGAAAGATGTTATAGTTAATTGTGGAGTTTTTCTTGGTGAGGGTTTGTGTCATTAATGAACATTTGTTTTGTAACAGGTCTGAGGGTGCTTGCTGGCATTCTCTGCCTCGACGGTAAAGTCTGGTAGTAGATGTTTTGGAGTTAGTAGGAGTTACTTCAGACTCGCTTGTCGCATTGTGATTTTGAGGCAAGGATGCTGCAGGTTACTCTCCTGCAGTCCCACAGCTCTGAGGTTGCTGCAGACAGATTTGCTGTGAGCAGATGATGTAACACAGCGAAGGATGCTATGATAATGACGGTGAGTACCTACTGTAATTGTTGAAAGGTGCTACTTACCCCCTCACATTGCTGATCTCATCAGCTGGTCATAACAACTCATCAGAAGACACCAGGAGAAAGGACTGCTGTGTGACTGGACTTCTCTGCTGGGACTAAAGAAGTAGAACTCTTGTACTTGGACCTTTAATTTAGGGTAAGAAAAACTAACAAACAAAACAAAAAAAGTGTGTGTTTGTCTGAGTTAACTGAACTGAATGGCTATCTGAACAGTTATCTAGGTGTAAATCTCAGGTGACTGAAAGGACTTGATAGCTGTGAGGTTTAAATTACTTGTAGAACAATCTAGTAAGTAGGGGGAATGGCTTAGCTAGAAGGAAGTGCAGTGGCTGTGGAGCAGAAGTCTTCTGGGAGATGTTCTGGAGGATGCAGTGTTGTCCCATCTGCAGACACCTCTCTGGGCTGAGGGAGGAGGTTGCTCATCTCCAGGCTGAGTTGAGCAGGATTTGTGGGACCTCCACTTCCATCCAGGGACCACCAGTGCCACTGCCTCAAAGGTTGCCAAGAAAGAGGAATGATTGAACCACAGTAGGATTCAATCAGTAGTTGAAAAACTGGTGTGGACCTCAGAGATTTGGCTTCATTGGGGACTGGGGGGTCCACCTGGAGTGATGCAAGCCTATACTGGTATGATGGGCTGCATCGGTCCAGGATGGGAACCAGGATCCTAGGTGATAGGTTTAAATGCTTCACTGGCAAGCATTTAAACTAGCCAAGGGGGGAGCCACTGGAAAGGAGCAGGGAAATCCTATCCCCCCAAAAAAATCATGGTAGTAAGTGCGGTAAACACCAACATAGAGGTGTCGATAGGGAGAAGGGCAGGGGTAAATGGAGAAAGTGACAAAGCCAATAAGGACAGGGAGGGGCAAAAAGGAGTAAGACCATCAGGAAATGGAGGGTAATGAGTACCAATGCCCGTAGTCTGGGCAACAAGCTCCCTGAGCTGGTGGCCTTGATGGAAGAGGGATGTCTGGATATCGTAGCAGTCAGAGAAACATGGTACACAGAGAACCATGACTGGGATGTTAACATACCAGGGTACATAACCTACAGGAGAGACAGACAGGGGAGAAGAGGGGGAGGAGTAGCTCTCTATATAAAGGAAGGGATAAAAGCAACTGAACAAAAGAGTAAACAGGGAAGAGAGGAGGCACTGTGTGTCACCTTGGAGACTAGAAAGGGCATCATAATCTGCACAGGGGTTGTGTACAGACCCCCAAGTCAGGGGGAGGGAATGGACAAGGATATGATAGAAAGCATTCTTAGAATGGCAGAGAAAGGGGAGATACTGTTGATGGGAGACCTGAATATACCAGATGTTAACTGGAGCACATTTACTGCAGCCACATCCAAGAGCAGGGCCATTCTTGATGCCCTACAGGTGGCAGGCCTCATGCAGCTAGTTTTGGAACCCACTCATGAGGGAGCAATCTTAGACCTCATACTCTCAAATGCGGGCAGTGAGAGGATCTCAGATCTAGAAGTGGGTTGCCATCTAGGAACAAGAGACCATCAAATGGTGTGGTTCATGTTAAACTCAGCTATAGAGTCAAGCCATACAACAGTGAGGGTACTGGAGTTCAGGAGGGCTGACTTTGGCAAGATGGGAGAGTTTCTCAGAAAAGCACTAGCAAACAGGCTAGAATGAAGTGTGGAGCAACAATGGGGAATCATCAAAACTGCCATCACAGAGGCAACAAGCCTTTGTGTGAAGCAAATACACAAATCAAAATGAAAGAAAAAGCCACTATGGTTCTCAAAAGAGGTGGCTGTAAAAGTCAGGAAGAAAAAGATAGCATTCTGGAAGTATAAGGAAACACAGAAGGAGTAGGACAGAGAGCTGTACCAGTTAAGGCAGAAGGAAGCAGGGAGGGAAGTCAGAATAGCAATAGCCCAAAACTGAGGAAAAGATAGCCAACTTGGTTAAGAAGGGGGATAAAACATTTTATAGGTACATCAGCAAGCGTAGAAAGACAAAGGGAAGGATAGTGAGGCTGAATAAAATGAATGGTGGGTGGGCAGAGGAGGACAGTGAAAAAGCAGGGATACTGAACGAATATTTCTGCTCAGTATTCACAAAAGAGGAGGGGGAAGTGCCTAATCCAATTAACAGAAGCACTCTTGATAGAGGATCGATCCCAGTCCTTTCACAGAAGAAAGGGTTCTGCATGAACTCCTAAAACTGAAGGTGGACAAAGCAATGGGGCCTGATGGAATTCATCCCAGAATTCTAAAAGAATTAAGGGGGAACTAGTGAAACCACTGGCTACTCTTTTTAATAAATCATAGGAGGATGGTATGGTACCTGAGGACTGGAGGAAGGCAGATGTGATTCCCCTTCACAAAAGTGGGACCAAGACAGAGGCAGGAAACTACAGACCTGTCAGTTTGACCTCTGTGGTAGGGAAAGTAATGGAGTCACTTCTGAAAGAAAGAATAGTTGAGTACCTAGAGGCCAGTGGGACACATGGCCAAAGGCAGCATGGGTTCACAGTGGGAAGGTCATGTCAGACGAATATAATAGATTTATTTGACTGGGTGATCAAAGTAGTAGACCAGGGAGGGGCTGTGGACATGGCCTACCTAGACTTTAGCAAGGCATTTGACACAGTCCCACACAAAAGATTAATAGTCAAATTAACCAGCCTGGGAGTGGATCCCAGGTGGTAGCCTGGCTAAAACATTGGTTGGACAACAGGACACAGAAAGTAATTGTAAATGGAGTCCACTCTGAAGAAAGAGGGGTTACTAGTGGGGTACCGCAGGGTTCAGTATTGGGTCCAGTCCTTTTTATTGTCTTCATAAGTGACATTGCAGAGGGACTGGAAGGAAAAGTATGCCTCTTTGCAGATGACACAAAGATCTGCAACGGGGTTGATACACAAGGAGGCGTGGAAAGGATGAGAAGGGACTTGGCAAGGTTGGAGGAATGGTCAGAAGTATGGCAGCTAGGATTCAATGCAAAGAAGTGCAAAATAATGCAGCTGGAAAACAAGAACCAAGGGGAAGAATACACAATGTCAATCAATCAATCAATCAATCAAGTCTTTATTTAACCAGGCGTTCATCATTGAGCAGAAGCTCATTTGCAAGATAGACCTGGGTGGAGCACGAACAATTGTATATACAGGTCAACACAGGTATTTACAAGGCAATACAGATAATACTCTTTACAGAGAGGAAGAAAAAGAAGTTCATATGTACATAGAATTATACAGATATTGTACAGATTACACGGTATTTACATACATAGAAGTGTCTATAGGAAGATAAAGCAGGTTATCTAAGGTTGCAGGAGGAAGTAACGGAAGAAAAATATAAAAATAAAAATATACACCAGGTAGAGGTGAAGGTAGGGGAAGAGAGGGGGAAGTAGGGGGAGAAAGGCTAGGAGGGCACGGTGCACAGAAAGGAGTTGGTAAAGCTGGATGTAGAGAAGGTGGATGGAGAAAAGGAGTATGTGTGAGCCCGGATTGAATGCTATAGTACGGGCATGATAGGATGTCACAACCCAGGGTAGTGAGCTCCTATCCGAGGTTGGGAAAGGAAGAATAAGGGGATGGATGGGCCTAGTGTTGATAAGACAGGGGATGAGAGAGAACAATTAGGCTGGTGAGGAGCAAGCTGGGGGGGTCAGTACTTAAAATTGGGTCTAGGGTGGCTATATACCAGTGCAGACACCGGTACTGGGTCTGAGTGGGTGAAGCAGTTACATACTTCTCTGATTGTACTGGAAATAAAGCATCTTGAAAGCATTTATACCGATTAGAGTGCTTAATTTGAGGGTTTTTTGTAGATCGTTCCATAAGGTAGGTAGCACGAAGCTTATGGCTGCCCTGCCGAAGCGAGATTTTGCTTTGGGTACTTTAAGTGTAATAGCTGAGTAACTTCTTAACGTATTTCCCAATTATACTCAGGGGAAGACAGAAGGAGATATAGTAAGGCAGCTTATTAGAGATGGCTCTATAGGTCCAGAGAGCGGTGTTTCTGTGGCGCCTGAACTTTAGTGATGTCCATCCCACTGCCGCATATAGGGTGCAGTGATGTGTGTCGAAGGGGAGTCCCGTTATAAACCTCAGTGCTCGATGGTAGAGTGTGTCCAGTTTAGCCATGTAAGAGCTGGGGCATTGACTGTAGAGGAAGTCAGCGTAATCAACCAATGATAGGAAAATGGATTGGACCAGTTGTTTCTTGGTATCTCTGGTAAGAAATTGGTTGATTCTAAAAAACAGTCCAAGCCTTTGCCGAAGTCGTTTTAGCAAGTCCTCGATATGTTCAATGAAGGAGAGTCTTTGGTCTATCCAAACTCCCAGATACTTGAATTTTGTAACAAATTCTAGTTTTTCACCTAGAACTGTGGTAATTTGGGAACTGTCCCACTGGACACAGGGTTAGCTGTACGGATAAAAGGAGAGAGACCATTGCTTTAGTTTTTTGGCATTAAGGAGTAGCTTTTTGGAGGAGTTGGCTTTGCAAAAGGTTGAATTCTGACTGTAGGTCATTGCAGGCAGCTTCAGGTGTTGGGCGACTCACGTAGAGAACTGTATCATCTGCAAACAGATGGATGTTGGCTTCTTTTATACAGTAGTCAATGTTACTAATGTAGATTGCAAAAAGTAAGGGCCCTAATATAGAACCTTGAGGTACCCCTCTTTGCAGAGTTTTTAAGGGGGACAGGCCTCCTTCGGCTTTAACTTGTTGAAGGCACCCTGTAAGATAGTCAGTGAACCAATGCAGAGAGGAGGGGTCCACACCTATGGTTTGAAGGGCGGAGAGGAGCAGACTATGGTCGACGGTGTTGAAAGCCTTGCTTAGATCAAGGAAAACAGCACAAATAAAGTTTTTGCTCTCAAGATTACGCTGCCAGTCGTTAGTAACTTTGGCTTAGGCTGAGATAGTGCTATGTTTAGCTCTGAACTGGACTGCATAGGATTTAGCAGTTCCCTAGACTCAAGGTGAGTCCTCAGCTGTGCATTTACAATTTTCTAGGAGCTTGGACAGGACCGAAGGAGGGAAATTGGCCTATAGTTATTGAGATCACCACGGTCACCTGATTTGAACAGTGGTATGACATGTGCTGTCTTCCATATAGGTGGTAAGGTGCCCTGAGACAGGGATAAGTTAAAAAGGTGGGTGACGGGTATTGCTAGTACATGGTAGGCAATTTTTAGGAAGTAAGGGTCAAGGGAGTCGGCCCCAGCACTTTTTCTAGTATCCAACTGAAGCAAGAGGTCCCCACCTCTTTCAGTGTGGCAGGTTGAAGTGAGAAAGGCGCTAAGCTATCGGAGTTTCAGGCAGTTGGCTGGCAGTCTGGGAGCGAAGTATGTTTGCAGGGGAGTTATCAAATGCCATGCCTGCAGTAGCAAAGTGGTTATTGAATGCATCAAGTATATCCATCTTTTCGGTTATAGTCAAGTTGCCAGAGGTAATCTTGGTCAGGAGTGAATTTCCTGGGGAGTGGCCTAGCAGATCACTGATTGTGTTCCAGAGCTTGATTGGGCTCTTTGTGGCAGAGTCGAGTTCGGATTTGAAGAAGGTGGCCTTCAATTCTCTGATTGTTTTGGTACATAAATTTCGTAGTCTCCTGAACTGGTTCCAATCCTCTGCAGTGTTCAGTCTGCATGCTTTTGTAGTAATAACAATAAAAAAGGAAAGGGACCTGGGGGTAATCATATCAGATGACCTTAAGGTTAGCAAGCAATGTGAGAAGGCAGTAGGGAGGGCTGGGGGTATACTGGGATGCATAGGGAGAAGCATCAGAAGCAGAAAACAGGAAGTTGTTATCCCTCTGTACAGACAGTTGGTGAGACCCCATCTAGAGTACTGCGTCCAGTTCTGGAGCCCCAATCTCCCCAAGGACATAGACAGGATTGAGGCAGTCCAAAGGAGGGCAACTAAAATGGTGCAGGGCCTGCAAGAGAAGCCGTACAAGGAGAGACTAAAGGAGCTTAATATGTATACCCGAGGAAAGAAGGGAGGGAGGGACATGATAGAAAATTTAAGTACCTCAGTGTAATCAACAAAGTCCAAGAGGGTAGCATCTTTCAGAAAAAGAGACGTGCAAGAACAAGAGGGCACAATTTAAAGATGGGGGGCGGTTCAGGGGTAATGTGAGGAAGCATTATTTCACAAAGAGGGTAGTGGATGCATGGAACAGCCTTCCTGAGGAGATTGTAGGGTCTAAAACTGTAAGAGAATTCAAGAATGCATGGGAACAGACATAAGACAATTCTTGTGGGAGGTAGGAAGAAATAGGCTGTTGGTTAACTAGGATCTGCGGCCTATCCTATAAGTAGGGAACTGGGCAGACTAGATGGGTCAAGTGATCCTTATCTGCCATCAAAGGCTATGTTTCTATCTCTGTTGAGAAATGGTCATAATTATAGTCAGTTCATTTTGCAGAGAAAACATTTTCCATCTCACGCCATTAGACACACAGATGGCTATGCAGAGTTTTGCTTACATGCCAGCCATAAAGTTTTGGCAAGACTGTTTGGATTGATTACATAATGCAGCATGTTAGACAGTAACAGGATTTCCGATGAGATTACGTGATTACATTTACATGAACATAATTGCCTAAGTTGTTAAGCATCACTCAGTGGCTCCTGATAAGACTAATGGGTTAGTTTAGAATATTCTATTAGGGTTTAGACTAGGGGGGACAACTAGGTTGTACAACATTCGCCAAATGTTTCAAGATGAGGGAGGGTGGGGGGACAAAGCCCCCTGATTACACCAATGTCACAGAAAATCTCAACTGCCAAATAGTGGCTGATGGTTGCCATGAACACATGCACCTCGTAAACAAAGCAAGATCAAATATCACCCGGAATCTCACCTTCCATCTTGAAACATTGGATGTGTGCTGTATACCATTGTTGTTTTGGTTATTTTTGCCAAAGTTGGCAAAATAGACTTTGAACTTTGTCCTGTTTTATTAGAACAAGAGCATCATACTTGTATAATGTAACAGGAAGCTTCAAAGTCGCACTGTGGTAACTATAAACACATCTGAGGTATTTCACATCCTGTGAATGAATGCATTTAATAAAAGAAATATAACATCTGAACACACACATTGGTTTTGTAACAAGACTGCGAGAGGGGGGGCTAATGTCTCAAAAGCTCTCATTGACCAAAATTGAAAAGATATACGAGACACCTGTTTACACATAATCAGTGTTGCTTACTGGTGTTCTTAAAACAATTTAATTTGATACTTGTCACAACATGGGTTTGAGACCTTGAATAATACTGCAGTTGTTGTAGCACTAGATAAAAACACAGTAATTTCTGCATTAAATGACAGCAGTGCTCTTATCAGAAACCAAAATAAGTTACACTAGGACATTATGTGTTTTGTAGTGAATCAGGCTTTCAATCCAGGTTTCAATCTTGACCTGAAAATTGTTACCCTATGTGGCCCGAAACATTTTAATTTCTTAATATTTTTTTGCAAGATTTGTGGGATGGGGTGCTTGGTACCCCTCTATGTAATCACCAAATATGCAAGTTTCATGTCTGCCTGACGGGCTGCACGATGAAAGCTACAGCCTGGTGCAGCCCTTCAACCAATGGGATTGGTTTTTCACACGTGGCTGAAGAGCCACTTAGGAAGCAAGCTAGAGGTTAAGAGCATTCAGCGTTACTGTGCATCTGCTCCATGGGTCAGGGCCAAAGAAATGAAAAATTAGGGTAGGAAATCTCTCGAGTATCGGCAAATCAGTGGTATGCTATTCCTCAGAGTTTCTAGCATCATGAAATGCTGCATTTGCATTACCCTAATCTCAGCACCATGTATACAACCATTGCTGTGATTCTTATTTTGTGTTACAAAACAGTGCAATATAAGGGTAATACCCACTGCTTCACATTATACCAGGATCAGCTCTGAGGGACACTTACAAATTGACTGCATAGTCCTGGGTACAGTGCCAGACCTGTGTGGCTTGCTTTGTCAGTGGCCCTGATGCACAAGCAGCTGCATAGGACCTTTTAGGTGTGGGGCAGTGAACCTCAGCATGAAAATGCTTTTAAGTATCTACTTCATGACAGTAAGGAAATTAAGATATAAAAAAACACATGTAAATGCATCTCTTGGTGTAAAAAATAATAAAAAGGACAAATTCAGGTTAAAAGACTGGAACCCTGGTAAATCAGTGGTGTGCCGTTCCTCGAGGTTTGAAGAATCATGTAATACTAGCTTGGCCGTGATACTGGCACCCTATAGGCAAGCACATGTCATTTTTTAATCATTTTATTCTTCAGAAACTAAGTAAGGCCCACTAGGCACAAGGTCCATTTGCACAGGTAAGCTGGGAGCAGTGGGGAAGTTAAGTGACTTGTTTAGGGTCATACAGTATGCAAGTGGTGGTTGTGGGAACCAATCCAGAGCTGCTGGACGTGCCAAACTCATTCACAGCCGGTTATTCTAACATCTAGGCTATACTGCCAGTTTGACAAGACAGTTCTGAAATCAGCATGATGCAAAACCCTGTATTGCAGGATGGTTGAAACTTTAAGGAACACCACACCACCAGTCTGGCAAAGTTCTACACTCTTGCCACCCTGATTTTTTATTCGCTTTTTTTTTCTTTGCACACTATCCCATTCCAGCCCTAATGGATGCATTTATAATTTTGTTTGTAATTCTTTATTTAAAGATTAGTATTCAATATAAAGAGGTATAGTATGCAGTTCTTTATTGAACACAACTGCTATTGAATGAAAAGCTGTTAATTATTAGTGAACTCTGCAGCCTGCTACTGTCAAAACATTCATGGGAGGAACATTCCACCATCTGCTGTAGGGATGTCAGGTGAAAAAAACTCCTGCTCATTTCCATGTCTGCTGTGCTTCTGAAACAAGGAGATTCTGGCAGACTTAGTTCAGGCTCATCGAGAGGAAGGATTGCAACTGTAAGTGACACACCGTGGGGAAGGGGTATGCTTTGCACCTTCCTATAAGCTATCAGAAAGCAGGCGAAGGGAGCATTTTGCTCTATATGGAACTGGGTTCAGGCATCTGTAATTTGACCTTTGTGATGGGGGAATTCTGTGGAACCTGGATGTACCCTGAACAGAAATATGTCCGGCTTTCCTATAGGAATGTCACATGACTGGCCATCCTTACCCAAGAAAATACCCACCTGACCAGCTAAAATGACCACCCCAACCTGCTGGAATGCCACCAAAACTGCAACACCAACCCTTTGGAATTCCCAAGCTCATGCACAGGAACAGCCGCATCCTTAAATATGTCCACTTGACATGAATGCATGGTGAGCACAACAAGGTATGATTTAATCATTCCAGCAGGACGGGACAGCAAGTCTGACAGGTCAGGTGAGAAATACAGCAGGTTGGGGAGGTCATCCTGGTGGACCCGGAGCCGTTCCAGCCAATGTCAGTAGGAGATTGGCAATTGTTCTGGTTCTGGGTGTATCTGATTATGCAATAACTCAAGTTTTCACCCATTCCAGCACTGTATTTTATTGATGAGAGAGGTTTTTGTCTTCTGGCTGTTTATGGGGTCTATTATCGGGGCAAAGCATTTATCTTTTACCCCACAGGTGCCAAGGCCACAGATAGTCCCTCTTTTTTGCCCCATTAACCCTTTGCTCATCCTGATAACTTCTCTGCAGCTACTCTGCGTGATCAAATGCCACCTCTCTCCAAACCACCTGCTGGGAGATCAATCCAAGCTGGTAGGATGACTGTGCTGAAAGAGTAGCTGAGGAGTGGCCACTGGAATAAGGGAAAGGTAATATGCTAATCCAAAACTAACGCTCTCACAGTTTCTCCCTCAGTCTGTGCCACACAGTGGGAATGCATGGCACGAGACTCCTGACATCAAGGCACCTCACCTTTGCCAGCCTGCCTCATGCCAAGCCCCTATATGGCACTACAGGAGGCCTGGGAGGCTGGTCATACTACCTCAGCTTGCAGAGCATCAGGATGGCATTCTTGGGCGTGGGTTCAGTTCTCAGTTATGACACTTTTTTTTCTCTACCCAAGGGTAGCAGTAAAGTTACAAAAATATTTTAGGGATGATAAACTGGGTTTATTAACATCTCCCCCCCTTGGAACTTTTTATATCCTCCAGAGCTGGACTCCCTCCCCCAATTCAGCTACTGTCAGTGACCACCCAGCTCCACACCACCAGAGAGATCCCCAATGGCTTATCCCATATTATGGAGCAGGTGGGAACTCTGCCTTCTCCAGTCAAAGCACAATCAAGTGGGGAAGTGTGGCAGGCCCAGGCTGAAGTATGCCAGTGCTATCATCCTGGTACAACTGCCACTGTCTTCCACCAACTCGCATAGCTTGTACCTTCTGCTGCTGGGTGGTGCCATCATCCTGGTACCACTGCCACTGTCTTCCATCAATCCCTCCCAAACCTGTATCTTCTGCGGCTGGGCAGTGCCATTATCCTGGCACCACTGCCACGGTCTTCCACCAACCCCACCCAACCTGTCCCTTCTGCTGCTGGGTGGTGCTATTATTCTGGAACTACTGCCACTGTCTTCCACCCCCCCCAAGCTGTACCTTCTGTGGCTGGGTGGTGCCATTATCCTGGTACCACTGCCACTATCTTCCACCAACCCACCCAAACTGTACCTTCTGCTGCTGGGTGGTGCCATCATCCTGGTACCACTGCCACTGTCTTCCATCAACCCCCCAACCTATACCTTCTGCAGCTGGGTGGTGCCATTATCCTGGTACCACTGCCACTGTCTTCCACCAACCCACCCAACCTATACCTTCTGTGGCTGGGTGGTGCCATTATCTTGGTACCACTGCCACTGTCTTCCACCAACCCACCCAACCTGTTCCTTCTGCTGCTGGGTGGTGCCGCTATCCTGGTACCACTGCCACTGTCTTCCACTAACCCCCCTCCCCAAGCTGTACCTTCTGTGGTTGGGAGGTGCCATGATCCTGGTACCACTGCCACTGTCTTCCACCAACCAAAACTGTACCTCCTGCTGCTGGGCAGTGCCATTATCCTGGTGCCACTGTCTTCCACCAACCCACCCAACCTGTCCCTTCTGTGGCTGGGCAAAGCCATTATCCAGGTACCACTGTCACTGTCTTCCACAACCCACCAACCTGTACCTTCTGCTGCTGGACGTGACAAAAATATATTTTTGGTCCATCACTGGTCTTCCGTAGTGGCACAGTGGTCCTCCACCTTACTCTGAGTCCTGTAAGACTCCGAGCTGTCCTGTGGATCCCCCTCCTTTGCTGTATCATGTGGTCCCTTGTGAATCTTGGTACCACTTTCATTTCCTCAGGATCCTGCCATACACCTGTGCTACCCCCGCTACAACTGCTCGATAACATTTTTAAGGGGGTGTGATGCTGTTGCCATTTGGGCAGTCATCTGAGCATGCTCAGTGGCTCTGTTACATGCCACCAGCCCGGACCCTTTCTGGGGCCTCCACAGTGGCCACTGCAACAGCACAAGGAACAACCTGCAGCCTCTTGGTGCATGGCACAAGGGTGTGAAATTCTGACAATGTGGCACAAAATCACAACTGTGTATGAGACACTTGGTTGCTAGAGAAGGAGGCAGTTTCCCTGGTATCGGTCATGCACAGTGGCCATTTCAAAATATTTTTCAGCAGATGTGGGACCCAGGGCTTGTGGGCAGTGCCAACTAGATGAAGCGGAGGGCTCTTGTGAAGTCAGCAGGTTCTTAACTCCTAATAACGATTTAGCAGTTCTGGCAGTACATTGCTAATTAGTTTTAAATATGAACAGTAATTTTCAGTGAATACATAGCAAAACCTTTTAATTTAAAAATACATAAATCTGGAGTGAAGTTCTGTAATATATATATATATATATATATATATATATATATACAGACACACACACACACACACATATACATATACTTATGCATCTAGCAGTCTGATGCTATGAACTGAGAAATTGGTTCACATTACCCCGATTTGTGTACCATGTTACTATGCTGTCTCAGGTATGTAATACCCTGTGGAAGGAGTGTGTGTGTGTGTGTGTGTGTGTGTGTGTTGGTGTAGAGATACAAAGTTTTAGAGCGTTGAAGGATATACACTTAAGAAGAGGTAGATGGTAAAGATACAAATGCTTAGAGCAGTAATGGGCAGAAGTACAACTTTTGGAAGGGGTGCTGTGCATGGGGTACACATTTGGGGGTATGTCCAAAACTTTAATGTCAGTGGCTCAGCAGGTAGCACACTCACCTTTGAGGCTGGAAGATTGACATGTCATGGGTTCTTCCCCTACACCAGGAACTTGGGGGTAAGATCCCAGTACTGATGCTGTAGTGCAGAATGAATGTGTGCTGCACTCCAGTGGTGTATCTTTTGGGTGAGATGTTTAACAAGGTCCCCTTTACCTACTCTGATGGTTATATAGGTGAACTTTTATTTTTTTTTAATTTGAGGTGTTCATGCACCCTTAGCCCTGGCAGCATCTTTGGCCTTCCGGAGGAGGGCCACGCTCTCGGGTCCCACCACACCACACTCGCTGACCTTGGAGATTCTCCCATGGCTTGACCCCTGTGGTGGGGCCAGGAAGGTAGCACCCCCTTCCTGGAGATCCAGTCCAGAAGCCGGGGCCAGTCACCAACACGGCAGACCATCATGGAGCCCTGCCAGGCTCCTTTTCCTCCCTCCTACTGATGTATCTACGTCGGAGCATGCCTCCCAGCCTGTATTGCCCTCCAGTCACCACCAGAGGGCAATCAGGACATGGGACCCCCGCACTCCGAGAGAGGAGAGCAGTCCTCTGGACACTTGATGCTCTCTCCTTTCAATCCCTGGCAGCCCAGGCTCATTCCCGAACCTGGGTCGCTGGTGTGGTGTGAGGTGTGGTGTCCAGGGCCTCAATCCTCAGTGCCACTGGGCCAGTATAGGTGAACTTTAAAAAGCCCTTGGCACTTCTCAAAAAGATTAGGGGATTGTCCCCGATGCCCCCACCCCCAGCTGAAGAAAATTCAGAATTGTCTAGTTAAGAAAAATAAAACGGGTCCTACCAACAATAGACTCTTATGTTACTAGAATAGAGACTGTCCTTTTTTATAGTATAACATAACTGCTGATGCAGTTAAATACCACTGAATGGAAAGGCATGCTAAGTATCATTCTTACAGGAAACATTAAATCTGCTGCATACATTTGCAATACAATTGTAAATGTGAGTATGTGTGAGGTAAGAATTGTCAGATGGAGGTGGCATCTAATGCTGGATTGATGCATGGGGGGGTGGTGGGAGCCCGAGGCTGAAGGCCGAAGGCCAAGGGCCCCCCACCCCATGCATCAATCACATTAGATGCCACCCACAAATGTGCTTGTAAAATGGGCCAGCAGGTAAGTGGAGGGATGTGGAGGGGGCCACTATGACAGGTACACAATAACAGGCGGAGGCAGTGAGAACTTTTGACAATTTTAATGGACTGTCACAGAACACTGTAACACATTAGATACATACTGATGTGGCCAACACAGAGTGTCTGTAGAGTGGCGCGGAGGGGGCCAGCCAACAGTCCCGTCCTCTTGTGGAGAGTTCCGTGTGGGTATTGTCCTTATACCCACAGTAGGAGGTCTGCCGTGCAGGGTTCCGCCACTCCGAGCAGCGCTGGACTAGCACTGTGCATCTCTGTCTCTCTCCCTTCCTGCTGCCTCCGGATAGTTGTCCCGCGGCGTCCTCCTCCAGGTGCTCTCAGGATGATGCTGCATGGGGTGCTCCAAGGGTGCCAGAAGATGATAAAAGCTGAGGGGGCTGAGAATCAAAAGGGCACTTAAAAGGGAACAAAGGGCACTTTTTCTACTAGTTTTGCCATACAGAAATAAAAAGTGGAGGGGCTACCACCCCTTCCGCCCCTCCCCCATTCCGCACCTATGGCTGGTGCTCTACGCTGTGCTGCTGTGACCAGGGGCTTCTGCTTTCCATCGCTGGCAGGACGGTCCCATAGAGAAAGTTCACTGTGCCATGGACGGTGAACGTGTGGCAATGGCATCCTGGTGGGTCGCTGCTGCCCTCCAACGATCGCTCTGATCACAGTGTGCGCCTCGGGTTCTCGCCCCCCCCACTTCCCACCTCACACCTCACATTCCTAGTAGGGTTCCAGAAGCGCCGATCATTCCTCTTCTCCTCTCACTTCCCCAGAGCACCCAGTGCTGCTAGGCTGGGGGTCTGGCTGCTGAGGGTACTGCCGAAGCGGGCACGGCATATAACTCTGTTTAATCATCCCATGCATGGTATTATATGTTTGTTTTGAAATTGTAACATTTGCAAATTTTGTATGTCATTTAGAGCCCCATATTAGTGCAACCTTTTTCCCAGGGGATGTTCATTTTTTTAAATACCTAGCAGTTCCAGAACTGAGGGACAAGGACCCATGGAATGTTGGCCCTCTGGCGCCGGGGCACGGTGCTGACCTGCGGCGCCAACGACCCGGGTTCAGGAACAGACCCAGGTTGTCCTAGGGCGGGCCTGGGGAGGATCGAGCGTCCTGCACTGCACTCCTTGGTGGGGGGGGATAGAATGTTCGGTGCACTAGGGACAGCTGGCGGATGCTGGGTGTACCACAGCACCGACATTAGCATGTCGGGGGGGGGCGGGCAGACGCTGGTCGTCATTGCACGTTCCCACCCCCGACAGGAAAGAAAAACTCGCAGATGGCTGCCTCTATGAAGCCTTCCCCCGGCTTCGAGTAGCCTCCTGGGTGGCTCTTCCTAGACAGTTACCAGGATTGTGGCACTAAAAATGGGGGCCTGGTGCCATGACCCCCACCCCCGGCGGTAAGCCGGTGTGCCGGGAGAGCGCAGGCACAATTGAAGTTGGATGTAGGGGGGTCCGTGGCCGGGGTGATGACTGGCGGCTAGAAGCAGCAAAAAAAGAAAAAGAAAAAAAAAACACATGGAATAGGCAGAAAGGTATTTTACTAGTTCGGGATGGGGGAGTCGGTGAGTGACCAAGTAGGTTCTGCGGTATTACAGTAGGTGAGAATATGGGCAGACTGGGTGGGCCCAGCGGTCCTAATCTGCTGACAATATCTATGTAATCTATAGAAACGTCAGTTAACCCGAGGACTACATGGAAGCGTATCTAGTGGCACCAACTCAATTGATATCACTGGTCCCTTCCATTGCAGTCTTCACCTCAAGGGGTGTCATCGAGTTACAGAGCAGCAAAATAGCTCCAAAATGCATATTAGGTGGGAAAAAGATTACATTAATACGGACCCTAAATACGAAAAAAAAATGTAGCGCTACTCTATTTCAAAACAAACACATAAAATAAAACCCTGATAATTAAACGGAATTTACATGAGCTCTGAAAAGCAGTGTTTATGTTCCTAGGTGTATTATGTTGTAATGCCATTGCTGGTTGGGAACAGCACTACACTTTCAGAGGCAATGTTTGGTTACCAGTGCACTCCATGAGAGCCAGTCTTAGAAGAGTTCTCCCTCACTGCCTGGTCTACAGGTTCAAGAACCAAATCATTCCCAGAGTTTTTTCATTGTGCTTCTGTACCTAAGCTAGGTGGCTTGATCCACACTGCTGGCATTAGAACTCATGGATTCGTAAGACAGATCCCACTCACAGTCCCCATTTGGAACTACACTGTCCCCAGTCCCAAACTCGGCGGCCGGTCTTTCATTTTTAAGATCGAGGACCCGCTCTATACTGCTGGCATTCGAACACCGGGATTCACTAGAGGAGAGCTCCCCCTCACTGTCCCCATGGGGAACCGCACTGTCACCAGTCTTGAACTCTGTTGGTTGTCTTTCATTCCTAAGATCGATGACCCGCTCAACGCTGCTGGCATTCGAACAACAGGAATCACAGGAGGAGAGCTCCCCCTCACTGTCCCCATCCGAACCACTGCTGTCCCTGGTATCGGGCACTTTCAGTCTCTGTTGGGAACCCTCACTGATAAAATTCATGCAATCCATACTGCTGGCATTAAAACTCAGGGATTCAAAGGAGGCGAACTCCCCCTCACTGTCCCCAACTGAACCCCTGCTGTCCCCGGTATCGGGCACTTTCAGTCTTTTCAGGGGCCTCTCACTGAAAGAGTTCGTGCAATCCACACTGCTGCCATCAGACCTTAATGATTCACAAGAGGACAGCTCCCCCTCACTGTCCCTATCTGGAACCACACCGTCGCCAGTCCTGGACAATTTCAGTCGCTGTTCTTGACCCTCAGATATCATTGCATCCATCCATTCTTTGTACAGCAGGTTCGAATCCAGTGACTTCTTCGTCACGTCAGACACGACTTGTGTCCCAGTAACACTGTGAGCCCTCGCTGGAAACTCGTCACTGTCATCCGTCTCACTTTTTCTGCCAGCGTTGCAAAGTCTGCGGCTGTAGGTGCTATGGCGCCGTTTCTTCCCTGGTTGGGTAAGTGCAGTGACCCTGAAAGTTGGGGAGTCGTCGCCACACTCGGGACACGGCTCCTTTTCTCCTCCCCACGCCCAGTCAATACAGCTCCTGCAGCAGTTGTGCCCGCACTCCAGCATCACCGAGGCAGGGGAGGGATTCTGGCAGAAGGCACAGATTAAATCCTCTACGATATCGGGAACTTGCATTTGATAACCGAGCGCCATTTTGACTTCTCCCAAGAGACACTTTCATCAAAACTTTCCCTTCCGCGCCAGTTATGCACCACCCAGCTGCACGCCCCCGCTGTCGCCTCCCCGCCTCGCAGCTTTCTGCTTTCCTTAAGTAAGCCGTCTTGCCTGTGTCAATCAACGCGCTGCAGCTGTAGAAGGGTTGGACGCAATTTTAAAGGAAAGACCATTTTTTTTTATCCGGCATTTAGTTTTCCGCTGCAATAGTTGCAAAGACGACCTACTGCCCACTGCCTCAAAGGGGTACCTGCCACCTGTTGCAGCTACAGTTTGATGAGGGCAGCGCAATGGCGAGCTGATAGAACCCATCTCTCTCAATGGGGGGGGGGGGTTGCAGATTAAATCCTTCCTAGATCAAAAGTTTGCTTCCTCTCCACCGACTTCTTCACTAACAAGTAGTTTATTCACGTTCATTTTCCTCCTAATGTAAATGTTACCAGAAGAGAAGCTAGCAGGTGTATCTTTTCCTGATCACTGGAATTGCTTATAGCAAGTGAAAGAAGGGTGGTCAAGAACACAGAGCTCACAGAGCAGCCCCATATCGTTTTACATTAAAGGGAGCACCCTTTGCATAGCTGCTGTGTGGGTTTGGAGATCCTGCAGCCAGGCTATAAATTCTGTAACCGGAGTATCCATGAAACATAGAAACAGAATTTGATGGCAGATAAGGACCGCTTGGCCCACCCAGTCTGCCCATTTCCCTACCTAATGGATAAGCTGCAGATCCTAGTTAACCAGCAGCCTACTTCTTCCTACCCCAACCCCCTAGAATTGCTTTATGACTGTCCCATGCTTGCTTGAATTCCACCACTGTTTTTGACTCCACAACCTCCTCCTGAAGGTCATTCCATGCATCCACAACCCTCTCTGTGAAAAAATACTTCCTTACATTTCCTCTGAGCCGTCTATCTTCAAATTGTGCCCCCTTGTTCTTACACACCTCCTTTTTTGAATGATGCTACCCTCTTGGACTTTGTTGGTTCCCTTGAGGTACTTGAAAGTTTCTATCATGTCCCCCCTCTCTCTCTCCTTTCCTCCAGGCTATACATATTCAGCTCCTTAAGTCTCTCTCTTCATATGTCCTCCGGTGCAGACCCTGCACCACTTTAGTTGCCGTCCTCTGGACAGCCTCCATCCTGTCTATGTTCTTGCGGAGATTGGGTCTCCAGAACTGCAGTTGAAGTTTAGGAAAGTGAACAAGACCTCTCCTGTTCCCAGTGTAAACAAGCATTATGAAATGAGTAGAAAGAATGCTGAATTCTGATTGGCCAGGGGCTGCTTTCAGCTGGGCCTTTATCCCAGCACAATGGCCCAGCTGAAAGTATTATGTATAAAACTGCATAACATTTATTAAAAATGATCCATTTCATAATGGCAATAATGCACTCCAGTGGGTGTGTTGTGGTGGGCTAATGGCCCTTCTCAGGTGGTGGAAGCCCTTGGTTTCGCCTTCTCCTTCAATCCACCCTGAGGGGGACCCTTATCCCACCATAACCACACTCCCTGTCATGCCTTATTGCCTAATTACAGGGACCACTGTGACTCACTCCTTCCAGTGATGGATTGTCACTGTACAACTCTACCCCCTTACTGACATTATATGCTCCGACAAAGTAAATAATAATATGCTTGCGCCTTTGGGGAGCATCCCTCTCAACTGTCCCTGATTTTGCCTCAAAATGTTACTCTGTCCCGCCTAAAAATTGTGTTTCCATGACCAAATAGCGGGGTTATAAGCACAAAATAATGTCAAACATTAAAGTTACAGACTTGCCCTTCCTTTGAAAATGCAGTTTACACTAAGCCCTTTATTCTACCAGCTTCTTGAGTATATATCTCCAATTTTGAAGAAGTGTCCCTGATTTATGAGGTAGGAGGTTGGGCATTGCCGAGATCTCCCCTCCCCGCAACTGCGTCTTTCTCCCTGCCTTGTCTAACTTCAGAAAGTGAACCCAAGAAAGTGCGTATTCGGCAAAGAAGATGGCGTTTAATACACTAGCGTTAGATCTTGTGCAGGATCTAATCTGCCCCGTTTGTAAGAAAAAATTACTCACCTTAGTAATTGCTTTTCTTCTCATGGAGTCTTGCTATATTAGGACTTATTGCAGTTAGCCACTGCACTTGAACTGCCCCGGAGAGGAAAGAGTTAACTCCAGAGAATCTGGAGTTCTAAAGCGCGAGGGCGCTATACCAAAGCTCTATCTGGGCAGTTTCAAATGAAACTGTCAGATCTTTACGAAGCTAACACTAAGCAACAAGTCTGTGTGGAAAGCTCTACACTAGCCAAATGGCTACCTACTAGTAGTAATAACAACAATAGAAACAACAATAACAATAATAAGAATGAATAATGGTATTATTAGTTTTCCCCCTGACAAGCACTATTAGGAACCCCTTCCCCCAAAGACTCAAGTCCAGGAAGGGGGCCAACAAATCACTCAACCAGAAAACCCTAGTTCCCTAACCCTAAATAAAAGAGGGTGAAGGGAAGAACTACAATGGCATGACACAGTGCTTGCACTAATTTGCCACCACCCCAGTAGAAGTTCTGAGAGGGCAGGTTGGAGGGTGGTTCTATAGCAAGACTCCATGAGAAGAAAAGCAATTACTAAGGTGAGTAATTTTTTCTTCAAACACCATGAAGTCTTGCTATATTAGGACTTATTGCAGATTACACAGCAGTACCTCCATGGAGGAGGGTCAGAACCTACTTAGGAAATAGGCTCTGAAGCACAGCTGTGCCAAAAACGAGCATCTCTCCTGGACAGAAATCAAGGAATAATACTTGGTAAAGTGAACTGTCTTCCAAGTAACAGCTCGACAGATTTCCAGAATGGGAATATCTCTAGCAGCCGCTAGAGATGCAGCTGTACACCTGGTGGAGTGAGCCTCAGTCCTGAGGGGCTCTCCTACCTAGTCTTTGATAACAAAATGGATACAAGAGACAATCCACCTTGCAATTGTCCTCTTAGTGGCAGGTTCCCTTTGCCAACCTCGCCATAGGTAAGGAAGAGTTGGAGGGATTCGAACCTGTGACCCTTGGTGTGTCACAAATAGTAGCATAAGGCTCTTTTGACGTCCAAGCTGTGCAGTCTCCTCTCACCTGAGGAAGAATGCTCAGTGAAAAATCCTGGGAGAGAGATGGGTTGGTTCAGGTGGAAACCTGAAACCACTTAGGACAAACCCTGTGTTAGTCCTAGGGACTGTCTTATCCCTGTGGGAGAGAAAAATCTTCTTCCACTGCCAGGGCCTGTAGTTCACTTAGCGTCTGGCAAAAGTGAACCACCAGAAAAACATTTTCCAAGTGAGAAGCTTGAGCTCTGCTGGGGACAGAGGTCCAAAGGGTTTGCATTAACTGAGCAATGCAAACATTCAGGCTCCATGCAGGAGCTGGTTCCCAAAAAGGAGGTGGTGTGAAGCAACCCCTTAAAAACTTGGAAAACACAGGTTGAGAAGAAAAGGAAGCAGGCTTCCTGCTTGCAGAAAAACAGAGACAGCTGCCAGAGGAACCCTTAAGGTAGCTGGCCCAAGACCTAAGGAATTTAAAATGGACCAAAAGTCCAGAAAATGGGCAGATAAGCAGACTGTGGTATAATCTGCTTCTCAGCGCACCAGACTGAAAACCTGTTCCGCTTAGAATTGTAAGTGGCTCCCAGTGAAAAGCTTCCTTGAAGCCTTTAAAATATTCACGACACCTTGAAAAGGTGTAAATCAGCAATTCTAACCCTCAAGAGCTGCCTTGAGAAGGAGGAATTTGAGGTTCGGATACCACACTCTCCCTTGTGCAAAGGCCAGTAAGTCGTGGACTCTGGGCAAGCTCAGGGTAGGGTGGACTGTCAAGGACAGAGACAATGGGTACCAGGGCTGTCTGGCCCAGTTTGGAACAATCAGAATCGCTTTGCAGGGCTGAGATCTGATTTTTACTCGTACCCTGAAAGAAAGGAGAAAAGGAGGAAAGGTGTACAGAAACTTCCCTTTCCAATCCAAGTGAAAAGCGTCCAGGGGGGCTGATCCCAGCACTGGAGGCCTCAACAAAACAGAGAAAGTTAGTGGTTATCTGGGGCTGCAAAAAGATCTATCTGAAAATGAGCCCCATCTGGCAAGGACTGAACCCAGCACCTGAGGATTCAGAGCCCAATCGTGATGGCCCTGAGAATCCTGCTGAGGGCATCTGCCAGGCATTGTCCTTCCTGGGAGGTGAACTACTATCAGGGAGGTGTTCAGGGAGTAAGCCAGAGACCACCACTTCATTGCTTGTGCACAAGGCTGATGACCGACTGCCCCCCTGCCTGTTGATGTACCACATTATTATGGTGTTGTCTGTCCTGACTTGAACTACCTTGTTCTGGACAGAAGCTGAAAACTCCTAAGAGCTAGAAGACAGCTCTGAGTTCCAAAAATTGATGTGGAGCAGAGATTCCTAGGGAGACCACACTCCCCTCATGGACAGGTCGCCTAAGCGAGCTCCTCACCCTAACACAGGAGCATCTGTGGTGAGGGAATGAGGAGGACCCCTAGTTTTAGATTGCTTTGATCCTGCCACCAGTGTAAGGCCAGGATCAGGGATTGGGTCACTAGAACCAATTTGGAAAGGAGATCCCTCCTTTGGGACCAATAGGCCCTCAGATGGAACTAATTGTCCCTCATCTGGAATCTTGCTCCCTGCACTACAGCTGTGGAAGCAGCCATGTGCCCTAGTAATTGTAGCAAATGCTATGCTGGTCAAGAGACTCGCAGAGTAATGGAAGATGCCAGGGCAAAGAGACTGCCTACCCTTTCAGAGGGGAGAAATGCCTTGGCTAACTTTGTGTTCAACTCTGCCCCTATGAAAGTTAGTACCTGAACTGGTTCGAGAACTGACTTTGGTAAATTCAGCAGGAATCCCAGAAAGGTGAGAAGCTGCTGGGTGACTTGCAAGTGGATTTTACTTGATCTGGAGACTGACCCACTAAGAGCCAGTCATCCAGGAAAGAAACAAAGCAATCCTTGCCTTCTTAAAAGAGCCACTACCACAGCTAGAATTTCAATACCCTTGGCGCAGAGGTAAGGCGAAGGGCATTGCCCTGAACTGGTAGTGGCCTGAGGGTAACCTGAGGTACTTTCGGTGAGAAGGCCTGATCAAAACATGAAAAAATAGGCATCCTTGAGGTCCAGGAAAGCTAGCCAGTCCCCTGGCCTCAGCCAGAGTTAACATTTTTAACTTTGTTTTCAAAAGATGCTTGTTCAGGTACCTTAAATCTGAGATGGGCCGCCAATCTCCTGCCTTCTATAGGGTAAGAAAGTATCATGAGTACAGCCCCTTGCCCCAGTGGCAAGGAGGGACCCTTCTACTGCTTTGCAGTTCAGAGGAGAAGAAACCTATGCTCCCAAAGCAAGGGATTCTGAAGGATTTGCAGGTGGACCTGTCTAGCTCTCATCTTTGGAAACTGTTTGAAGCTGAGAACCAGACCTATTACTTCCAGAACCCACTTGTCCGAGTTAGGGACAACCAATTCTGGCTGAAATAAAAACCAACCTGCCCACTGGTATAGGAGAATCGGCCCTGGGCACCCCATCAGGGTGCCTGCTTGGCAATAGTCTTAGGCTAAGGGAGGGACGGTTTACTTGTGCCCTGCCTATCTCTCCTCTGAAGAGACCCTCGCGAAAGCAGAGGAGGCCTGAGCTCTACCTGGGCACTTTGTAGGTAATCATCCCTGTTTTTATATAGCTTTCTGTTTGTTCCTCAAACAGAGAATTACCCACAACAAGAAACAAATCCATAGACTTTGACAGAGTATCTTGGGACAGATTAGTGCATCTGAGCCATGCCAACCCACGGAAAGCTACAGAAGTGGTCATGACCCTAGAGAAAACAAGATTAACACCAATAGCAGTATGAACTTGAACTTAGAGGCTTCGTGCCATTAGCAGCCACCTGTTCCAACCCACTAGCCAGCTGGCCATGGGCCTGCTTGGCTAACTGCAATACTGCGTCCCACCTAGATTTCCGAAATCTAGCCACATAAGCCATACAACTTGCCTGTCTGAGTCCCACAGAAGCTGCCATATACTGTTTTCTTGTCATGGCATCAATCCTCCTGGAATCCTATTCAGGAGGATGTGAGGCCAGGGGAACTAGCCTTGACACAGGCTGCAGCTTGTACCACACCTACATGACTACACTGCTCAGTGAGGAAGTCTGTAACAGAGCCTGACGAAATACACCTTCTGTCCATTTTTTTTTTTTTATCTTACAGGAGGGACAGAAAGAGGAATCTTATAAAATCTTTGTTGTTTACTTCCTAAATGACTTATGCAAAGGAAAGACAACCTCCTAGCCCATCATTCCTACATAATCAGGCTCCCCTTTACTCATCCATAGCCTCCTCTAAAGGAAGCTGGGGGGATTCTGCAAGCTTTTTGTAAAACATAAACTGAGAAAAGGACTCAGACAGAAAAGGAGGAGATTCTAAAAGTCTGTCTGGAGAAAATGTCCGCTTAAGTGGGCATGTCCAGACCCTACCAGCCACACATGTATTGATCAAATTTCCTCCTCCCACTCCTGTGGTTCATAACAATTCCTCAACATCATAAACCTGAACCACTGGAACTGAACGAGCCACCTTTTACCAACTGTAGATGGTTCGACAGGACCTAGAAACAGTGACTGGACAATCTGTGTGGCTTAACTACTTCTGCAGCAGTTGGAGAGACAATCTTGGACTCCAAACCTACTGATTTCTCTGTCATATTCATTTTTTTTTTTTAAACTGGTTCCTCTGAACCATCCTTTTGCCCGAGGAAGTCTAGCCCTGGTCAGAGGGCACTCCCTCTGGTCCAGTGGGTACTGGACCGGGCTGGCCATCTGGGTCAGCGGACTTTTGGCCAATAGTTCCCTGAGCCGGCCCTATCTCTTTTCAGGGTGGCTGCAGGGAAGTTTTAAACACCTGGAAGTCTGACAGGAGGTGGTCAGCCCCCAGACAATAAACACAAGTGGTGTGTGGGTCAGCCTTGGCAAAGGCTTCCCCACAGCATCACAGTGTTGAAACCCAGTGGGCCCGGTTTTTCTTTTTGGGTTTCTCAGACATAATGCCAGCCTAACCAAAAACTTGCCCTTTTTATGGCCGTGTCAGGCAAGACACCCTTATCGGTTTCTAACCGTTTCACAGGTATTTGAAAAAAAACTATTTAAAATCAAGGTTTTTTTAGAACCAATAAGAACCGGGTACCGCACTCTAAAAGCCCAAAACTTTAAAACGTTAAAATAAGCAAACCGATCGGTTCAAAACCGAACCGATAACTAAATTTCCACACAGACTTTACATTTTGTACTTACGGTTTACCAGATAGAGCTTTTAACCGAAATGCGGTAAAATAATTACTTTTGCCAGTTCAAATGAACCGAAAATACTCACTTGACCGAAATGAACCGAGCTGAAGGAGCTGATCTCCGGAGCGACTGTTCAGTGAAGCGGAGTAAAGAATCTGACAGTTTCATTTGAAACTGCCCAGATAGAGCTTTGGTATAGCGCCCTCGCGCTTTAGAACTCCAGATTCTCTGGAGTTAACTCTTTCCTCTCCGGGGCAGTTCAAGTGCAGTGGCTAACTGCAATAAGTCCTAATATAGCAAGACTTCATGGTGTTTGAAAGAACTGTTTCGCGATCCGGTGACCCTGGACTGTGGGAACAACTTCTGCCGGGGCTGTATTCATAGAGTTCGGGACATGGAAAGCGAACCGAGCTGCTGCCCCGGGTGTGGTGAGAAGATCGCAGATAGACAGTTTATTTGTAACTGTACACTGCCCGTGATGGCGGATAAAGCAAAAAAAATGGATCCGATCACCGGTGTGGCGGGCAAGCTCAGACCGACCCTCCCCGGTACCTGTTCTGTGGCCGGTTGTGAAGAGAAATCGGTTCAGCTGTGTCCTGATCACTGTAGGAGTCTGTGCCCCGTCTTGGGCCCGGACTTCCTCTGTAAGGGGCACGGAGAGAGACCACAGGCTCATACGGGCGGGAGTGATTCGGATCGCTGCTCGGTATCCCAGTGTCCCATCAGTATTGTTAATCCACCCATTTCCCTCAGTAAGGAACACGGAAAGGGAGTGGAAGTGCCTGGTTCCGGGAACAGCATGATCGGGACGGGGAATGGAGAGAGTAATTCCGAGCGCTGCTCGGTATCTCCGTATTTGATCGCTAGTATGGATCCACATCATATTAACCTCGAAAATACCCTAAAAGTTTCCACTTCCCAGAACAGCTTGGAGAGCGTGACTTCGGAGGACGAAAGCGATTCAGGGTGTTCTTCAGTATCCCGGTGGTCGCTTGCCAGTATAGAGGTTCCCCCCGTTAACCTCCGTCAGGAAAACAAATGGAGACCGAAAGTGCACGGTGCCGGGGACCATCGTATAGGGGGAAGACTGAATAGTCCAGGGCTCTCTTCAGTATCCCCGCCTTTGTGGATGCTACCTAGAACACGCTCTACTCCTGTCTAGAATTTAAGCAGAGGGTGCCGGAGTACACACGTCCTACACTGCTCGATAAGGGACTCAGCTGTGGCTGAGGTGGCTCTCCAAATCTGAGAGCACCGCCTTAGTAATGAGCTCAGGTCAGCGGTGCAGATCCACTCCGGTGCCTCAACTGGTCTTGGACCAAACGTTTGTACTATCAAGACTGAAATGCCCTCTCCAACAAGTGCCAAGGAAGCCCCGGGCATGGAGCGCACGGGTGACTTACCATCCATTTTGGGGAAGAAATCAGGGAAATTCAACCCGTTTCGAAAACCTAAGGGTAGCCCTCCGACTACAACAATGCTTGAATAAATTCTGGCGACTAAATGCGGCAATCTTCAAGATGCTGTGTGAAATTTTTTAAGGACCAGTTTTAGATCTATTGGTGCCCCCACTCAGCCAGAAATACTTGTGCTGCCCACTTCAAAACTGCTGCAGCTCCCTGTTCTCCCTTCTGTGCCACTCCATATCCAACACGTGGTAAATATTCTGTGAATGCAAGGGTGACAACAGCAGTTTTCATTTTTATATTAACACTTTTTTGCATTTGAAACTGATCTTTGCTTTATTTTTTTACTTTAGTGTGCCTCTCCTGTGCTGACACACCAAACAGCTGCTTGGTTTGCTTGTGCTGAACAGAACCTTTGATTTTAACAAGATTTACCAGGAATTACTTTTCTGTATATACTGAGCTGAAATATTCACATGCGTCTGGAGAGGAAGGGGGATTGAGGAGCGCACCACAGCAGTCGGTTACAAACTCAAAATTATAATCAACTACAAGGACACCTACTCTGATGATGATTTTTTGTGGAAGCCCTTGGTTTTGCCTCTGAATATACTGCTGCCCCTCCCCCCAAAAAAATGTGCGTTTTCCATGACTGAACAGTAGGGACTGTAAACACAAAATAATGCCAGGGCACCGATTATTCTGTGGCAGTCTACCAAGCTAGATTTATATTCTCGTATTTGTTTCTGTTACTAGATATATTGTATGTAGAGAATAATGTATATGGTATTGTACATTGTGAGTTATTTTTACACACTTGAGGTGTGTAATATCACATATATTGAGTATGAAGTAGGAGTGGTTTATGACGGTGTTACACATTGAGGATGTGTTAAACAAGAATAAATGCAGCACCCATACTTTATATAAGTGCTGGCGTAAAAAAAAAACGTGTTAAAAAATAATAAAAACATCATGAGAGGCAAGACTGTGGTACGTGGAACTGCAGGTCTGTCAGCCAGAGCCGACTGCTTTGCCATCAGCCTGGCTGACATCCACTCCCTACTAACCAAACCAGCTGGTTATTAGGAGATGGGCTCCGGTAATTGGTGTCAGTCCAGGCAATGAATGACATCATAAATAATTACTACAGCAATACCACCAGACTGGGCTGGGTTTACAAGGTAATAACCAGACCAGGGGTGATACACGTCCACGGCAGAGATGTATATTAACCGCACCCTTATTATCTAGGAAACCCAGACCACTATTGTTGTTATACTGAAAAAAAGGGAAAAGCCTGATAACTCCCTCTGTGATATTACAGCATGCGTATGAAAGTTTCACAGATGCACTGATGGGCATCTATGACTGCTGAGGTTGAAGTGGGAGTCTAGACTGTGCTTGCTGCCTGATTGGCTGATGGATGTTGTGCTTAGCCAATCAGAATGCAGAGACAATATCCCATTATAGTGTCTAGTGAGAAGTCGTTGTTCACTGAAATCTAGAGCCTCAAAATGTTCTGCTGCACTAGTGACATCCAGTGCAGCATAGCCAAAAAGTGACGACCAGAACAGCAGAACGACTGTTCCTTCTGCTGCAGTGCGGATGTCGCACATGGTGTCCTCCAGCAGCAACCTGACAGTCTTATTTTAAAAAGAAAGCTGTAGCAATTTTTTTTTTTGAGGCAACTACATTCCACTATACAGAACAGTGCTTGCCTACCATTTAAGGGCAGGGCTGTTCTTTCACCTCTTTGATACTATGGTGACTGTTTACCTCTCAAGCTGCGCTCTGGAGGTAATCTGTCCTTATAGTACCAACTCCCTGAAAGAATAGCACTGTTGTTAATTGGTACTCATGCACTATCCTATATGTTGTGTATGACTGGTCATACACAATCCTCTGTATTGTACTTAGCAAATCCGAATTCAGAGCCACTGTTCTAGTATTCAGTCATCTACATGGTTATTGCTGTAGAATGGGACAGTAACTCTGCATTCCTGATTGGCTAAGAGGGATCTTTTTCAGTGCACTATTTGAACTATACCGCACTCGGAGCTCTGGAAAGGCGCTATAACAAATAATTGTGCCCTCCTAATACATTAGAGTTACAGGCTTGTTCTTCAGAAAGTATATTTTAGACAAGCCTGTTATTCTAGTACCTCCTGAGTGGGTACCACCAGTTTGTAAAATCTATCCCTGAGTTTGGTCATTGTATCTCTACTTTATTTAAGCCTTGCCCCAGATTTATCAGGCAGGAGGTTGAGAGGTATGTTTTGGGGGTAAGTGTGCCCACTGCCCTGGGCCAGGTTAAAGGAGCAATGTTTGGTAGCGCGGCAAAACATTAGTCATCATTTTTGTGCATTACTGTCACCCCAAGGGAGACACTCACTATATTTCTTTTTTTTCTCAGATCCTGATACAAACAGGGTTTACAACTACTTTTGTAATTCATGACTCATCCGTTAAAGATGGCCACCACTCGCAGTTTTTAAAAATCTCTTCTGCTAAGGTTACCTGTTAAGTGTACATGCTATCAGGGCATTGCTGCGACGTGTTTCTGATGGTAAATGGCAGAACACCACACCAAGATACGTAAAGAGAACAGGACATTTATTTCTCATTGGCAGCTCCTTATAATGATATATTTTCAGAAATGATAGTCATACTCTAAATGATTCAAATTTAACTGTTCCTGAATAAAAAGTGATGTAACAAACTGGACTTTCTTAATCAAAAAACATTATTTTTGCATAAAATATACATCCTTCAGAACATCCATCTTAAGGTCTATATCGGCACCCTTATTCCTTTTATCTTATTGTCCTTATCTTGAGCCCATAAATGGGTGCATCATAATAGGCTATCTTATAACAGTGTGATGTAATACACAAATATACACCTTAACCTTGGTGCCCAGTCACTACACCCACAAACACACACAAGGAAAAGAATAAACAAGAAAAACAACAGTGCAGATCAGACTTCATAAAATCTCTTTTTCCACCAAGTACATAATTTGCCCTTCCATCCCTTGGAATGTTTTCCTCCCTTATCCAATAAAGTCCACTTGCCAGGACTCTTAAGGTCCTATATTTGGGACAGCTCAGCTGGTTGGACTTTCTCATCACCCCCCTCCTCAAGGGGGAAGGATGCCCTCACTATCCCTGAAGCCCCCTCCTTAAAGCTTTTGCCTCTCCAGGGGACAATGATTCCAAGAATGGTTCCCATGCGATCCAAAAATGCTCCTCCTTATTTTTGACCAGGTAAGTTAACCTCTCCATACCCAACGCTTGGAGGGCATGTTCTCCATTGCTGTACTGTAGGGGTTACATTAGATACTCAGGTGTTTAATATACAGTGCCTGGCTAGCACTATCAAAACCTTCACCCATCTGGGAAATGGTCTCCAGTCTTCCCCATCCATATCATCCACCCCAAATAGGTAAGCAATAATACCTCACAGTGGGCAGTATTGGGGAATACCAGACCGCTCAGGGGGTAATATAGCCCCTGGAAGGTCTGGTATTTCCCAATACCGCCCACCCTGGAAGGTATTATTGCACTTAGAAAATGGAACTGAGAAAAAAAAAGTCAATAACATTTTTTAATAAATTAGTAGTTTAATATACCTTTTGAAATAAAATATTTCCTCCACCTGGATCAAAATGACTACAAAGCACCCCTCTCCCAACCTGTTATCATGTAGCACCTTTGCTTTTCTATTTCATTTTTTGGTTTCACTTCTTTTTGTTCATGCCCCCCCCCCCAGTCGCCACTGGCAATAGAAGTTTTTTTTTTAAGTGGCAGCTGTTGCGGAGGATAGACAGACAGTGTCAGCAGAGATGGCAGATCACACTTTATGAGAGATCAATTTTTTTTTTTAAATGCCTTGTGGTTTAACAGTACGAGGAGGAGCTAATGCCGTTCCTTGCTGCGATGAGAAGTGCAGTGTTAAATAATGTCTGCGCGGTGGGAAGAGTGAACACTGCCAGTCACAGGTGAGACTAGGGAAGTTATTCCAATGTAAAAAAACAAAATTGAAAGTAATTTCATCTTGTGCAGAGATGTGCGAGGAAATTTGTTTTTTTTTTCTGTTGCTTGGCTGATGGTTTGTGTGAACCGAGGAGGTAGATGAAAAGGGGCTGTACATTAGTGGCATGAGAGGAGCATGGAGTGAGGAGCGGAGGCAGCACTGATTGATTTGGCTGCCCAGACATGCGGTGTCATTCCTGCGTTGGTGCCACTACTACAGCAGTAGGTTTTTGATGGACTGGTAACCATGAGGAACCGCGTCTGTCCACATCAGTTCCTCACACTGTTCTGCTTTCGGAAAACATTTTGGAAGTGATTTGTTTTGATTTATGGTTTGGCTATATGTGGTTGTGTGAAACCTCTGTTTTCTGATGGGGGGGCTTCATCATTCACTTGAGCACTTAGCAAGCGGAGAAAAAATTTTGGCTTGTGAGAGTGAATATTCGGGGTGCCCAAGCATTCCCTTAGTAATGGGGCACCCCGAATTGGCACTTGTTTTTTACTGGGCTCTATCAAAAAATACCCGCCCGCTAATTTCAGACTTCTTGCCAATCCGAATACTAGGATTTTTATAGTCATTTTCTAATAGGGCAACTCCTCCCTTCCCATTGGTCTGCCCCATATTCTACCAACCTCTTAAGTCACCCCCCTCCCACAAATTCCCAAGCTCAGGGCATAACTAAAAAACAGTGGATGTAGATTCCAACCTCCTTCTGGCACCTCCAACAAATTGGGAAGATCCCCAGATGAAGCTTGTGCACCATGCTCGGGGGCAATAAACTCTATGAATACATTTTTAATATGATTCTTGACATTTATTACAAATCACCAACCCATTATATAGTTTCAATTTGCATTACCCTAATCTCAGCACCACGTATACAACCATTGCTGCAATTCTTATTTTGTGTTACAAAACAGTGCAATATAAGGGTAATGCCCACTGCTTCGCATTATACCAGGTTCAGCTCTGAGGGACACTTACAAATTGACTGCATAGTCATGGGCACTGTGCCAGACCTGTGTGGCTTGCTTTGTCAGTGGCCCTGACGCACAAGCAGCTACATAGGACCTTTCAGGTGTGGGGCAGTGAACCTCAGCATGAAAATGCTTTTAGATATCTACTTCACGACAGTAAGGAAATTAAGATATAAAAAAACACATGTAAATGCATCTCTTGGTGTAAAAAGTAATAAAAAGGACAAATTCAGGTTAAAAGACTCTGGAACCCTAGTAAATCAGTGGTGTGCCGTTCCTCGAGGTTTGAAGAATCTTGTAATACTAGCTTGGCCGTGATACTGGTACCCTCTAGGCAAGCACATGTCATTTTTTTAATCATTTTAATCTTCAGAAACTAAGTAAGGCCACTAGGCACAAGGTCCATTTGCACAGGTAAGCTGGGAGCAGTGGGGAAGTTAAGTGACTTGTTTAGGGTCATACAGTATGCAAATGGTGGTTGTGGGAACCAACCCAGAGCTGCTGGATGTGCCAAGCTCACTCACAGCTGGTTATTCTAACATCTAGGCTCTACTTATAAAGAGGAACAGTATGCAGTTCTTTATTGAACACAACTGCTATTGAATGAAAATCTGTTAATTATTAGTGAACTCTGCAGCTTGCTACTGTCAGAACATTCATGGGAGGAACATTCTACCATCTGCTGTAGGGATGTGAAGAGAAAAAACTCCTGCTCATTTCCATGTCTGCTATGCTTCTGAAGCAAGGGGATTCCAGCCGACTTAGTACAGGCTCATTGAGAGGACTGGGATTGCAACTATAAGTGACACACCATGAGGGGGGGTACCTTTTGCACCATACTATATGCTATCAGAAAGCAGGCGAAGGGAGCATTTTGTCCTATATGGAACTGGGTTGGGGCATCTGTAATTTGACCTTTGTGAGGGGGGAATTCTGTGGAACCTGGACGTACCCAGAACAGAAATATGTCCAGCTTTCCTATAGGAATGCCACATGACTGGCCATTCTCACCCAAGAAAATACCCACCTGACCTGCTAAAATGACCACCCCAACCTGCTGGAATGCCACCAAAACTGCAACACCAACCCTTTGGAATTCCCAATCTGATGCACAGGAACAGCTACATCCTTAAATATGCCCACTTGACCTGAATGCATGGTGAGTGGAGTGCAACAAGGTACGATTTAATCATTCCGGCAGGACGGGACAGCAAGTCTGACAGGTCAGGTGAGAAATACAGCAGGTTGGGGAGGACATCCTGGTGAGCCAGGTGCCATTCCAGCCAACGTCAGTAGGAAATTGGCAATTGTTCTGGTTCTGAGCGTATCTGATTATGCAATAACTGAGGTTTTCACCCATTCCAGCACTGTATTTTATTGATGAGAGAGGTTTTTGTCTTCTGGCTCTTTATGGGGTTTATTATCAGGGCAAAGCATTTATCTTTTACCCCACAGGTACCAAGGCCCGAAGATGGTCCCTCGTTTTGTCCCATTAACCCTTTGCTCATCCTGATAACTTCTCTGCAGCTACTCTGCGCAATCAAATGCCACCTCTCTCCAAACCACCTGCTGGGAGATCAATCCAAACTGGCAGGATGACCGTGCTGAAAGAGTAGCTGAAGGAGGGGCCACTGGAATAAGGGAAAGGTAATATGCTTATCCAAAACTAATGCTCTCACAGTTTCTCCCTCAGTCTGTGCCACAGAGTGGGATTGCACGGCACGAGACTCCTGACATCATGGCACCTCACCTTTGCCATCCTGCCTCATGCCAAGCCCCTATATGGCATTATAGGAGGCCTGGGAGGCTGGTCATACTACCTCAGCTTGTTGAGCATCAGGATGGCATTCTGGGGTGTGGGTTCAGTTCTCAGTTATGACACTTGTTTTGCTCTACCCAAGGGTGATGGTAAAATTACGAAAACATTTTAGGGATGATAACTGGGTTTACTAAAGTTGCCCCCATAGAATGTTTTTATCCTTCAGGGCTGGACTCCCTCCCTCAATTCTGCTACTGTCAGTGACCACCCAGCTTCACACCACCACCAGAGAGATCTCCAATGGCTTATCCCATATTGTGGGGCAGGTGGGAACCCTGCCTTCTCCAGTCAAAGCACAATCAAGTGTTGGGACAGCATGGCAGGCCCAGGCTGAAGTATGCCAGTGCTATCATCCTGGTACAACTGCCACTGTCTTCCACCAACTTGCCCAGCTTGTACCTTCTGCTGCTGGGTGGTGCCATCATCCTGGTACCACTGCCACTGTCTTCCATCAACCCCCCCCAAACCTGTATCTTCTGCGGCTGGGCAGTGCAATTATCCTGGCACCACTGCCATGGTCTTCCACCAACTCCACCAAACCTGTCCCTTCTGTGGCTGGGTGGAGCCATTATCCTGGTACCACTGCCACTATCTTCCACCAACCCCCCACGCTGTACCTTCTGTGGCTGGGTGGTGCCATTATCCTGGCATCACTGCCACGGTCTTCCACCAACCCCACCCAACCTGTCCCTTCTGCTGCTGGGTGGTGCCATTATCCTGGAACCACTGCCACTGTCTTCCACCAACCCCCCCCAAGCTGTACCTTCTGTGGCTGGGTGGTGCCATTGTCCTGGTACCACTGCCACTATCTTCCACCAACCCACCCAAACTGTACCTTCTGCTACTGGGCGGTGCCATCATCCTGGTACCACTGCCACTGTCTTCCACCAACCCCCCCAGCTGTACCTTCTGTGGCTGGGTAGGGCCATTATCCTGGTACCACTGCCACTATCTTCCACCAACCCACCCAAACTGTACCTTCTGCTGCTGGGTGGTGCCATCACCCTGGTACAACTGCCACTGTCTTCCATCAACCTCCCCAACCTGTATCTTCTGCAGCTGGGTGGTGACATTTTCCTCGTACCACTGCCATGGTCTTCCACCAACCCACCCAACCTGTCCATTCTGCTGCTGGGTGGTGCCATTATCCTGGTACCACTGCTATGGTCTTCCACCAACCCACCCAACCTGTCCTTTCTGCTGCTGGGTGGTGCCGTTATCCTGGTACCACTGCCACTGTCTTCCACCAACTCACCCCCCCAACCTATACCTTCTGTGGCTGGGCAGTGCCATTATCCTGGTACCACTGCCATGGTCTTCCACCAACCCACCCACCCAACCTGTTCCTTCTGCTGCTGGGTGGTGCTGTTATCCTGGTACCACTGCCACTGTCTTCCACCAACCCCCCTCCCAAAGCTGTACCTTCTGTGGTTGGGAGGTGCCATGTTCCTGGTACCACTGCCACTGTCTTTCATCAACTAAAACTGTACCTCCTGCTGCGGGCAGTACCATTATCCTGGTGCCACTGTCTTCCACCAACCCACCCAACCTGTCCCTTCTGTGGCTGGGCAAAGCCATTATCCAGGTACCACTGCCACTGTCTTCCACAACCCACCAACCTGTACCTTCTGCTGCTGGACGTGACAAAATATATTTTTTGGTCCATCACTGGTCTTCTGTAGTGGCACAGTGATCCTCCACCTTACTCTGAGTCCTGTAAGACTCCGAGCTGTCCTGTGGATCCCCCTCCTTTGCTGTATAATGTGGTCCCTTGTGAATCTTGGTACCACTTTCATTTCCTCAGGATCCTGCCATACACCTGTGCTACCCCCTTACAACTGCTCTATAACATTTTTAAGAGGATGTGATGCTGTTGCCATTTGGACAGTCATCTGAGCATGCTCAGTGGCTCTGTTACATGCCACCAGCCCGGACCCTTTTCTGGGGCCTCCACAGTGGCCACTGCAACAGCACAAAGAACAACCTGCAGCCTCTTGGTGCATGGCACAAAGGTGTGAAATTCAGACTATGTGGCACAAAATAGCAGCGGTTTATGAGACACTTGGTTGCTAGAGAAGGAGGCAGTTTCCCTGGTATCGGTCATGCACAGTGGCCATTACAAAATCCTTTTCAGCAGATGTGGGACCCAGGGCTTGTGGGCAGTGCCAACTAGATGAAGCGGAGGGCTCTTTTGAAGTCAGCAGGTTCTTAACTCCTAATAACAATTTAGCAGTTCTGGCAGTACATTGCTAATTAATTTTAAATATGAACAGCAATTTTCAGTGAATACATAGCAAAACTGTTTTTCATTTAAAAATACATAAATCTGGCGTGAAGTTCTGTAATATATATATATCACACATATATATATACACATACACACACACACATATAGACATGCACACACACACACACACGTCTAGCAGTCTGATGCTATGAACCAAGAAATTGGTTCACATTACCCCGATTTGTGCACCATGTTACTATGCTGTCTCAGGTATGTAATACCCTGTGGAAGGACTGTGTGTGTGTTTGTTTGTGTGTGTGTGGTGTGTGGTAGAGATATAAAGCTTTAGAGCATTGAAGGATATACACTTAAGAAGAGGTAGATGGTAAGGCTACAAATGCTTAGAGCAGTAATGGGTAAAAGTACAACTTCTGGAAGGGGTGCTGTGCATGGGGTACACATTTGGGTGTATGTCCAAAACTTTAATGTCAGTGGCTCAGCAGGTAGCACACTCACCTTTGAGGCTGGAAGACTGACATGTTGTGGGTTCTTGCCCCACACCAGGAACTTGGGGGTAAGATCCCAGTACTGATGCGGTAGTGCAGAATGAGGGGTGTGCTGCACTCCAGTGGTGTATCTTTTGGGCAAGATGTTTAACAGGGTCCCCTTTACCTACTCTGACGGTTATATAGGTGAACATTTATTATTTTTTTTAATTTTAGGTGTTCATGCACCCTTAGCCCTGGCAGCACCTTTGGCCTTCCGGAGGAGGCCTCGCTCTCGGGTCCCACCACACCACACTCGCTGACCCTGGAGATTCTCCCATGGCTCTACCCCCATGGTGGGGCCAGGAAGGTAGCACCCCCTTCCTGGAGATCCAGTCCAGAAGCCGGGGTCAGTCACCAGCACGGCAGACTATCATGGAGCCCTGCCAGGGTCCTTTTCCTCCCTCCTACTGATGTACCTATGTCAGATCACACCTCCGACCTGTACTGCCCTCCAGTCACCACCAGAGGGCAATCAGCACATGCCTCCCCCGCGAGAGGGACGGCAGTCCTCCGGACACTTGATCCTCTCTTCCTTCAATCCCTGGCAGCCCAGGCTCGTTCCTGAACCTGGGTCGCCAGTGTGGTGCGAGGTGTGGTGTCCAGGGCCTCAATCCTCAATGCCACTGGGCCAGTATAGGTGGACTTTAAAGATCCCATGGCACTTCTCAAAAAGATATGGGAATGTCCCCGATGCCCCCGAAAAAATGCAGAATTGTCTAGTTAAGAAAAATAAAACAGGTCCTACCAACAATAGACTCTTACATTACTAGACTAGAGACTGTCCTTTTTTGTAGTATAAGGTAACAGCTGATGCAGTTAAATACCACTGAATGGAAAGGCATGCTAAGTATCATTCTTAAAGGAAACATTAAATCTGCTGCTTACATTTGTAATACAATTGTAAATGTGAGTATGTGTGAACTCTGTTTAATCATCCCATGCATGGTATTATGTGTTTGTTTTGAAATGGTACCATTTGTAAATTTTGCATGTTGTTTAGAGCCCCATGTTAGTGCAACCTTTTTCCCAGGCGATGTTCATTTTTTAAATACCTAGCAGTTCCCGAACTGAGGGACAAGGACGCATGGAATGCTGGCCCTCTGGCGCAGGAGCATGGTGCTGACCTGCGGCGCCGACAACCCAGGTTCAGGAATGGACCCGGGTTGTCGTGGGGCTGGCCAGGGGAGAATCAAGCCTACTGTGACTGCACTCGTTCTCCAGGCGGCAGGGCGAGTAGTGTGTCCCGTGCACTAGGGACACCTGGCGGATGCAGGGTGTACCACAGCACCGACGTTAGCAGTGGGCGGGGCCGGGGGGGCAGACGCTGGTCCTCATTGCACGTTCCCATCCCTGTACAGGAGAGAAAAACTCCTACATGGCTGCTTCTATGAAGCCTGCCCCCGGCTTCAATTAGCCTCCTGGCCGGCTCTTCCTAGACAGTTACCAGGACTGTGGCACTAAAAAAGGGGGCCTGGTGCCATGACCCCCACCCCCGGGTGGTGAGCCGGTGTTCCGGGAGAGCGCAGGCATAATTGGAGCTGGATGTATGGGGGTCCCTGACCGGGGTGATGACTGGCGGCCAGAAGCAGCAAAAAAATAGAAAAAAAACACATGGAATAGGCAGAAATGTATTTTACTAGTTGGGGATGGGGGGGCCAAAGGCGGTGAGTGACCAAGTAGGTTCTGCGGTATTACAGTAGGTGAGAATATGGGCAGACTGGGTGGGCCAATCGGTCCATATCTGCTGACAATGTCTATGTAATCTATATAAACGTCAGTTAACCCGAGGACTACATGGAAGGTATCTAGTGGCACCAACTCAATTGATATCACTGGGTCCTGTTCCATTGCAGTCTTCAGCTCAAGTGATGTCATTAAGTTACAGAGTAGCAAAATAGCTCCAAAATGCATATTAGGTGGGAAAAAGATTACATTAATACGGACCCTAAATACGGAAAAAAAATGTAGCGCTACTCTATTTCAAAACAAACACATAAAATAAAACCCTGGTAATTAAACAGAATTTACATGAGCTCTGAAAAACAGGGGTTATGTTCCTAGGTGTGTTATGTTGTAATGCCATTGCTGGTTGGAAACAACACTATACTTTCAGAAGCAATGTTTGGTTACCAATGCACTCCATGGCAGCCACTGTCTTAGAAGAGTTCTCCCTCACTGCCTGGTCTAGAGGTTCAAGAACCAAATCATTCCCAGAGTTTCTTCATTGGCTTCTGTACCTTGCTAAGCTAGGTGGCTTGATCCACACTGCTGGCATTAGAACTCAGGGATTCGTAAGACAGATCCCCCTCACAGTCCCCATTTGGAACTACACTGTCCCCAGTCCCGAACTGAACTGCTTGACTTTCATTTTTAAGATCGAGGACCCGCTCAACACTGCTGGCATTCGAACACCGGGATTCACTAGAGGAGAGCTCCCCCTCACTGTCCCCATTGGGAACCACACTGTCACCGGTCTTGAACTCTGTTGGTTGTCTTTCATTCCTAAGATCGATGACCCGCTCAATGCTGCTGGTATTCGAACAACAGGAATCACAGGAGGAGAGCTCCCCCTCACTGTCCCCATCCGAACCACTGCTGTCCCTGGTATTGGGCACTTTCAGTCTCTGTTGGGAACCCTCACTGATAAAATTCATGCAATCCATACTGCTGGCATTAAAACTCAGGGATTCAAAGGAGGCGAACTCCCCCTCACTGTCCCCAACTGAACCCCTGCTGTCCCCGGTATCGGGCACTTTCAGTCTTTTCAGGGGCCTCTCACTGAAAGAGTTCGTGCAATCCACACTGCTGCCATCAGACCTTAATGATTCACAAGAGGACAGCTCCCCCTCACTGTCCCTATCTGGAACCACACCATCGCCAGTCCTGGACAATTTCAGTCGCTGTCTTTGACCCTCAGATATCATTGGATCCATCCATTCTTTGTGCGGCGGGTTCGAATCCAGTGACGTCTTCGTCACGTCAGACACGACTTGCGTCCCAGTAACACTGCGACCCCTCGCTGGAAACTCGTCACTGTCATCCGTCTCACTTTTTCTGCCATTGTTGCAAAGTCTGCGGCTGTAGGTGCTATGGCGCCGTTTCTTCCCTGGTTGGGTAAGTGCAGTGACCCTGAAAGTTGGGGAGTCGTCGCCACACTCGGGACACGGCTCCTTTTCTCTTCCCCACGCCCAGTCAATACAGCTCCTGCAGCAGTTGTGCCCGCACTCCAGCATCACCGAGGCAGGGGAGGGATTCTGGCAGAAGGCACAGATTAAATCCTCTACGATATCGGGAACTTGCATTTGATAACCGAGCGCCATTTTGACTTCTCCCAAGAGACACTTTCACCAATGCTTCCGCACCACCTATGCACCACCCAGCTGCACGCCCCCGCTGTCACCTCCCCGCAGCTTTCTGCTTTCCTTAAGTACGCCGTCTTGCCCGTGTCACTCAACGCGCTGCAGACTGCAGCTGTAGAAGGGTTGGACGCAATTTTAAAGGAAAGTCCTTTTTTTAACCGGCATTTAGTTTTCCGCTGCAATAGTTGCAATGACGACCTACCGCCCTCTGCCTCAGAGGGGTACCTGCCACCTGTTGCAGCTACAGTTTGATGAGGGCAGCGCAATGGTGAGCTGATAGTTAGAACCCATCTATCTCTCCCAGGAAGGGGGGGGGGTCTGCAGGTTAAATCATTCCTAGATGAAAAGCTTGCTTCCTCTCCACCGTCTTCTTCACTAACACGCAGTTTATTCACTTTAATTTTCTTCCTGATATAAAGGTTACCAGAAAAGAAGCTAGCAGCTGTATATTTTCCTGATCACTGGAATAGCTTATGGCAAGTGAAGAAAGGCTGGTCTAGAACATAGAGCAGGCCCATGTCGTTTTACATTAAACAGAGCACCCTTTGCATAGCTGGTGTGTGGGTTTGGAGATCCTGCAGCGAGGCCATAAATTCTATAACTGGTGTATACATGAAGTTTAGGAAAGTGAAACAGACCTCTCCTGTTCCGAAGGTAAACAAGCATTAATAAGTGGGTAGAAAGAATGCTGAATTCTGATTCGCCAGGGGCTGCTTTCCTCTGGGCCTTTATCCCAGCACAGTGGCCCAGCTGAAAGTATTATGTTTAAAACTGCATAACATATATTAAAAATGATCAATTTCATAATCACAATAATGCACTGGGGGGGGGTGTTATGGTGGGCTAACGGCCCTTCTGGGGTGGTGGAAGCCCTCGGTTAAGCCTCCTCCTTCAATCCACCCTGAGGGGGGCCCTTATCACACCATAACCACACCCCCTGTCATGCCTTATTGCCTGATTACAGGGACCACTGTGACTCACTCCTTCCAGTGATGGACTGTCCCGGTACAACCCCATCCACTTACTGACATTCTATGCTCCGACAAAGTAAATAATAATAAGCTTGCTGCCTTTGGGAAGCATACCTCTCAACTGTCCCTGATTTTGCCTCAACATTTTTCTCTGTCCCTCCTAAAAATTGTGTTTCCATAACCAAATAGCGGGGTTATAAGCACAAAATAATGTCAAACATTAAAGTTACAGACTTGCCCTTCCTTTGAAAATGCAGTTTACACTAAGCTCTTTATTCTACCAGCTTCTTGAGTATATATCTCCAATTTTGAAGAAGTGTCCCTGATTTTGGCCCTTTGTCCCTAATTTGTTTAAGCCTCGTCACTGTTTTATGAGGCAGGAGGTTGAGCATTGCCGAGATCTCCCCTCCCCGCAATTGCGTCCTTCTCCCTGCCTTGTCTAACTTCAGAAAGTGAACCCAAGAAAGTGCGTATTCGGCGAAGAAGATGGCGTTTAATACACTAGCGTTAGATCTTGTGCAGGATCTAATCTGCCCCGTTTGTAAAGAACTGTTTCGCGATCCGGTGACCCTGGACTGTGGGCACAACTTCTGCCGGGGCTGTATTCGTACAGTTCGGGACACGGAATGCGAACCGAGCTGCTGCCCCGGGTGTGGCGACAAGATCGCAGATAGACAGTTTATCTCTAACGGCACACTGGCCGTGATGGCGGAGAGAGCAAAAGGAATGGATCCGATCACCGGTGTGGTGGGCAAGCTCAGACCGACCCTTCCCGGTACCTGTTCTGTGGCCGGTTGTGAAGAGAAATCGGTTCAGCTGTGTCCGGATCACTGTAGGAGTCTGTGCCCCGTCTTGGGCCCGGACTTCTCTGGCACGGAGAGACTCCAGTGGCCCATACGGGCGGGAGTGATTCGATGGCTGCTCGGTATCCCAGTGTCCCATCAGTATTGTTAATCCACCCGTTTCTCAGTAAGGAACACGGAAAGGGAGTGGAAGTGGCTGGTTCTGGGAACAGCATGATCGGGACGGGGAACGGAAAGAGCAATTCAGAGCGCTGCTCGGTATCTCCGTATTTGCTCGCTAGTATGGATCCACATCATATTAACCTCGAAAATACCCTAAAGGTTTCCACTTCCCAGAACAGCTTGGAGAGCGAGATTTCGGAGGACAAGATCGATTCAGGGTAGTCCTCAGTATCCCGGTGGTCGCTTGCCAGTATAGAGGTACCCCTTAACCTCCGTCAGGAAAACAAATGGAGACCGAAAGTGCACAGTGCCGGGGACCATCGTATAGGGGGAAGACTGAATAGTCCAGGGCTCTCTTCGGTATCCCCGCCTTTGTGGATGCTACCTAGAACACGCTCTGCTCCTGTCTAGAATTTAAGCAGAGGGTGCCGGAGTACACACGTCCTACACTGCTCGGTAAGGGACTCGGCTGTGGCTGAGGTGGCTCCCAAATCTGAGAGCACCGCCTTAGTAATGAGCTCACGTCAGCAGTGCAGATCCACTCCGGTGCCTCAACTGGTCTTGGACCAAACGTTTGTACTTATCAAGACTGAAATGCCCTCTCCAACAAGTGCCAAGGAAGCCCCGGGCATGGAGCGCACCGGTGACTTACCATCCATTTTGGGGAAGAAATCAGGGGAAATTGAACCCGTTTCGAAAACCTAAGGGTAGCCCTCCGACTACGACAATGCTTGAATAAATTCTGGCGACTAAATGCGGCAATCTTCAAGATGCGGTGTGAATGTTTTTAAGGACCAGTTTTAGATCTATTGGTGCCCCCACTCAGCCAGAAATACTTGTGCTGCCCACTTCAAAACTGCTGCAGCTCCCTGTTCTCCCTTCTGTGCCACTCCATATCCAACACGTTGTAAATATTCTGTGAATGCAAGGGTGACAACAGCAGTTTTCATTTTTATATTAACACTTTTTTGCATTTGAAACTGATCTTTGCTTTATTTTTTTTTACTTTAGTGCGCCTCTCCTGTGCTGACACACCAAACAGCTGCTTGGTTTGCTTGTGCTGAACAGAACCTTTGATTTTAACAATATTTACCAGGAATTACTTTTCTGTATACACTGAGCTGAAATATTCACATGCGTCTGGAGAGGAAGGGGGATTGAGGAGCGCACCACAGCAGTCGGTTACAAACTCAAAATTATAATCAACTACAAGGACGCCTACTCTGATGATGATTTTTTGTGGAAGCCCTTGGTTTTGCCTCTGAATATACTGCTGCCCCCCAAAAAAATGTCCGTTTTCCATGACTGAACAGTAGGGACTGTAAACACAAAATAATGCCAGGGCACCGATTATTCTGTGGCAGTCTACCAGCTAGATTTATATTCTCGTGATTTGTTTCTGTTACTAGACATATTGTATGTAGAGAATAATGTATAGGTATTGTACATTGTGAGTTATTTTTACACACTTGAGGTGTGTAATATCACATATATTGAGTATGAAGTAGGAGTGGTTTATGACGGTGTTACACGTTGAGGATGTATTAAACAAGAATAAATGCAGCACCCATACTTTATATAAGTGCTGGCGTAAAAAAAAAAAACATGTTAAAAAACAATAAAAACATCATGAGAGGCAAGACTGTGGTACGTGGAACTGCAGGTCTGTCAGCCAGAGCCGACTGCTTTGCCATCAGCCTGGCTGACATCCACTCCCTACTAACCAAACCAGCTGGTTATTAGGAGATGGGCTCCGGTAATTGGTGTCAGTCCAGGCAATGAATTACATCATAAATAATTACTACAGCAATACCACCAGACTGGGCTGGGTTTACAAGGTAATAACCAGACCAGGGGTGATACACGTCCACGGCAGAGATGTATATTAACCCCACCCTTATTATCTAGGAAACCCAGACCACTATTGTTATACTGAAAAAAAGGGAAAAGCCTGATAACTCCCTCTGTGATATTACAGCATGCCTATGAAAGTTTCACAGATGCATTGATGGGCATCTATGACTGCTGAGTGTTGAAGTGGGAGGCTAGACTGTGCTTGCTGCCTGATTGGCTGATGGATGTTGTGCTTAGCCAATCAGAATGCAGAGACATTATCCCATTATAGTGTATAGTGAGAAGTCGTTGTTCACTGAAATCTAGAGCCTCAAAATGTTCTGCTGCACTAGTGACATCCAGTGCAGCATAGCCAAAAAGTGACGACCAGGACAGCAGAACGACTGTTCCTTCTGCTGCAGTGCGGATGTCGCACATGGTGTCCTCCCGCAGCAATCTGACAGTCTTATTTTAAAAAGAAAGCTGTTGCAATTTTTTTTTTGAGGCAACTACATTCCACTATACAGAACAGTGCTTGCCTACCATTTAAGGGCAGGGCTGTTCTTTCACCTCTTTGATACTATGGTGACTGTTTACCTCTCAAACTGCGCTCTGGAGGTAATCTGTCCTTATAGTACCAACTCCCTGAAAGAATAGCACTGTTGTTAATTAGTACTCATGACTATCCTATATGTTGTGTATGACTGGTCATACACAATCCTCTGTATTGTACTTAGCAAATCCGAATTCAGAGCCACTGTTCTAGTATTCAGTCATCTACATGGTTATCGCTGTAGAATGGGACAGCAACTCTGCATTCTGGATTGGCTAAGAGGGATCTTTTTCAGTGCACTATTTGAACTGTACCGCACTCGGAGCTCTGGAAAGGCGCTATAACAAATAATTGTGCCCTCCTGATACATTAGAGTTACAGGCTTGTTCTTCAGAAAGTACATTTTAGACAAGCCTGTTATTCTAGTACCTCCTGAGTGGGTACCACCAGTTTGTAAAATCTATCCCTGAGTTTGGTCATTGTATTTCTACTTTATTTAAGCCTTGCCCCAGATTTATCAGGCAGGAGGTTGAGAGGTATGTTTTGGGGGTAAGTGTGCCCACTGCCCTGGGCCAGGTTAAAGTAGCAATGTTTGGTAGTGCGGCAAAACATTAGTCTCATTTTTGTGCATTACTGTCATCCCAAGGGAGACACTCACTATATTTCTTTTTTTTTTCTCAGATCCTGATAAAAACAGGTTTTACAACTACTTTTGTAATTAATGACTCATCAGTTAAAGATGGCCACCACTCGCAGTTTTTAAAAATCTCTTCTGCTGAGGTTACCTGTTAAATGTACATGCTATCAGGGCATTGCTGCCACGTGTTTCTGATGGTAAACAGAACAACACCACACCAAGATATTTAAAGAGAACGGGACATTTATTTCTCGTTGGCAGCTCCTTATAATTATATATTTTCAGAAATGATAGTCATACTCTAAATGATCCAAATTTAACTGTTCCTGAATAAAAAGTGATGTAACAAACTGGACTTTCTTAATCAAAAAAACATTATTTTTGCATAAAATATACATCCTTCAGAACATCCATCTTAAGGTCTATATCGTCACCCTTATTCCTTTTATCATATTGTCATTATTTTGAGCCCATAAATGGGTGTATCATAATAGGCTATCTTATAACAGTGTGATGTAACACACAAATATACACCTTAACCTTGGTGCCCAGTCACTACACCCACAAACACACACAAGGAAAGTAAACAAGAAAAACATAACAGTGCAGATCAGACTTCATAAAATCTCTTTTTCCACCAAGTACATCAGTTGCCCTTCCATCCCTTGGAATGTTTTCCTCCCTTATCCAATAAAGTATACTTGCTAGGACTCATAAGGTCCTAAATTTGGGACAGCTCAGCTGGTTGGACTTTCTCATCATCCCCCCTCCTCAAGGGGGGGGAGGATGCCCTCATTATCCCTAAAGCCCCCTCCTTAAAGCTTCTGCCTCTCCAAGGGACAATGATGCCAAGAATGGTTCCCATGCTATCCAAAAATGCTCCTCCTTATTTTTGACCAGGTAATTTAACCTCTCCATACCCAGCACTTGGAGGGTCATGTTCTCCATTGCTGTACTGTAGGGGTTACATTAGATACTCAGGTGTTTAATATACAGTGCCTGGCGAGCACTATCAAAACCTTCACCCATCTGGGAAATGGTCTCCAGTCTTCCCCATCCATATCATCCACCCCAAATAGGTAAGCAATAATACCTCACAGTGGGCAGTATTGGGGAATACCAGACCGCCCAGGGTGTAATATAGCCCCAGGAAGGTCTGGTATTTCCCAATACCGCCCACCCTGGAGGGTTTTATTGCACTTAGAAAATGGAACTGAGAAAAAAAAAAGTCAGTAGCATTTTTTAATAAATTAGTAGTTTAATATATGTTTTGAAATAAAATATTTCCTCCACCTGGATCAGAATGACTACAAAGCACCCCTCTCCCAACCTGTTATCATGTAGCGCCTTTGCTTTTCTATTTCATTTTTGGTTTCACTTCTTTTGTTCATGCCCCCCAGTCGCCACTGGCAATAGAATTTTTTTTTTTAAGTGGCAGCTGTTGCTGGAGGATAGAGAGACAGTGTCAGCAGAGATGGCAGATCACACTTTATGAGAGATCAGTTTTTTTTAAATGTCTTGTGGTTTAACAGTACGAGGAGGAGCTAATGCCCTTCCTTGCTGCGATGAGAAGTGCAGTGTTAAATAATGTCTGCGGGTGAGAAGAGTGAACACTGCCAGTCACAGGTGAGACTGGGGAAGTTATTCCTGTGTAAAAAAAAACAAAATAAAACTGGAAGTAATTTCATCTTGTGCAGAGATGTGCAGGGAAATTAGTTTTTTTTCTCTTGCTCAGCTGATGCTTTGTGTGGACCGAGGAGGTAGATGAAAAGGGGCTCTACCTTAGTGGCACGAGAGGAGCATAGAGTGAGGAGTGGAGGCAGCACTGATTGTTTTGGCTGCCCAGACATGCGGTGTCATTCCTGGGTTGGTGCCACTACTACAGCAGCAGGTTTTTGATGGACTGGTAACCATGAGGAACTGGGTCTGTCCGCATCAGTTCCTCATGCTGTTCTGCTTTCAGAAAACATTTTGGAAGTGATTTGTTTTGATTTATGGTTTGGCTATATGTGGTTGTGTGAAACCTCTGTTTTCTCATGGGGGGGGGGCTTCATCATTCACTTGTGCACTTAGCAAGCGGAGAAAAAATGTTGGCTTGTGAGAGTGAATATTCGGGATGCCCAAGCATTCCCTTAGTAATGGGGCACCTCGAATTGGCACTTGTTTTTTAGTGGGCTCTATCAAAAAAATTCCCCTAATTTCAGTCTTCTAGCCAATCCAAATACTAGGATTTTTATAGCCATTTTCTAATAGGACAACTCCTCCCTTCCCATTGGTCTGCCCCATATTCTACCAACCTCTTGAGTCACCCCCTCCCACAAATTCCCAAGCTCAGAGCATGACTAAAAACAGGGGATGTACATTCCAACCTCCTTCTGGCACCTCCCACAAATTGGGAAGATCCCCGGATGAAGCGTGTGCACCATGCTCGGGGGCAATAAAGTCTGTGAATACATTTTTAATACGATTCTTGACATTTATTACAAATCACCAACCCCTTATGTAGTTTCAACAATAAGGCCCATTCATGATCTGGGAAGACTTTCCCCAAATCCCATTCCCAAAGCTTTTTCGTTTTACTGGTGTAGTCTGGGAAGTACTGCCTATACAATCTTGCTGCCCTTCCAGTTAGTCCCTCTGTACCCAACTGACAACTGAGAACCAGGTGTTCTACCTGTATTGGGGGAATCCTCCCCTTGACCCCTACAAAGCTTCCTGGCATAGTTCCCAGCCTGCATACTCTACAACATACCTGAGCCTAACTTCTCTCTTAATTCCTCTCCGGATATTAACTGTGCCCCCCTCTACAAGTCCCTCTCACACCTTATACCTCTGTCATCCCACAACAGGAAACTCCTATCCACCAGTCCCGCCTGTGCCAACCTTACTACTGCTGCATGCATTGCTAGGTACCCAGTCTTCTAATCCAGTTCAGATCTTAGAAGATCTGGACCTGTCTTGCACCACAGCCCTGGCTGCAGGAAAAATGATTGTCTCCTGCTTTACCAGTGGCTCTTTTACTGTACTAAGACTGTGAAAGACAACAGCATGGGACATTGCTGACAGCAAAATAACTAAATTTGCATTCAGCAAAAGTACACCCCCTCGACAGCAGCTCTCACCTTGTAGCAGGGCTCATTTTCAGTTGCTCCATTTTGCCAGGCAAGCTTCCTCTACATCTCCTAGCTGCAGCTACAGATCCACTGCCTTTCCCAGTGGAGAGTGCAGCTTAAAAGGAAAAAAAATAATAATAAATCGGTCCTACTACTACTACTTGCAAGGATGCTGCCTCTCACCTGCGGCTCCACTGCAAGCAGCTGCTCTGTCCCTCTGTACCTTGGCTTCATTGCTTTCAGCTCAGCCTAGCATCCTACTGACTGCACCAAGGGACATCTGCTTCATGTCCACCCTGCTCCTAACAATGTGGCTCAACCAGCCACTTTACATGCACTGATTCAACAAACAATGGAGAAAAAAGCAAGGGCAACTGCACTGAGGACTCCACTTCTTTCTCGTGCCACAAAGCTCAGCTCCACTTTCCTCATCCACAGCTAGGCACTGCACTCTGCCATCTCAGCAGCTCCCCATGCAGCCTCTTCAGCTGCTGAATGGGGCAGCTCTACTACAAAATACAGAAAATGTACAAAATATTATATGCGCACTCTTCATCATCTGATACAGTAGCCGGCAGAGCGCATACAATACTGTACCCACACTGCCTGTCATTCCATACAGCAGCCAGTCAGAGAGGTGAGAGGATGGCTATGCAGATCATACTGGGATCTCCACCTGACACCTTCAGAGGTGCTGGAGGGAAGGGGGACTAGCTGGTGTTCTCAATGGAGGTAGTGCAGGGGGTCACTAGCCAGCAGGGACTCTGCAGTGGCACTGGATTGGGTGCCTGGCAGTTGGGGGTACCACTAAACACCAGTGACTCTATGCATATCAGGTCAGGGGATCAGAGGCTGGATGTGCCACTAGATACCAGGGACTCTATGCACATCAGGTCAGGGGATCAGAGGCTGGGTGTGCCACTAGACGCCAGGGACTCTATGCATATCAGGTCAGGGCATCAGAGGCTGGGGGTGCCACTAGACACTGGGGACTCTATGCATATCAGGTCAGGGCATCAGAGGCTGGGGGTGCCACTAGACACCGGGGACTCTATGCATATCAGGTCAGGGCATCAGAGGCTGGGGGTGCCACTAGACACCGGGGACTCTATGCATATCAGGTCAGGGCATCAGAGGCTGGGGGTGCCACTAGACACCGGGGACTCTATGCATATCAGGTCAGGGCATCAGAGGCTGGGGGTGCCACTAGACACCGGGGACTCTATGCATATCAGGTCAGGGCATCAGAGGCTGGGGGTGCCACTAGACACCGGGTGACTCTATGCATATCAGGTCAGGGCATCAGAGGCTGGGGGTGCCACTAGATACCAGGGACCATCAGGATCATTATGGTGACAGGCTATCGGAGGGTGGGGGTTCCACCAGGAAAATTACTCACAACACAGTGACAGGTCATTGGCAGGTGGGGGGTGCCACTGGACACTAGAGAAATCACTCCTGATATGGTGATGCAATCAAAGGGTGCTACTGGATGCCAGGGTGTTGAGTGGTTCATGGGGGGGACAGGCAGCTGCAGTACCGCTACTAGGGCCTTGTACCTCATTATGTAGGGCTGCTAGTATAGCCTAGAGGTTAGAGGAACGAGGTGTGAACGAGCTTGGTACATCCAGCAGACCAGACCTGAGTTTGATTCTCACAAGCTCTGCTTTATTTAGTTATTTCTAGGAAGTACCTTTGAGCCAAAGGCTCTTTTACAGAGGTTCCACATTATAGTAATAAATGGGAATAACATCATTTACAGTGGTTACAAGTACATAAGCAGATACAAGGAGGTTCCATGCCTAGGAAGACATGAATACATTGGGTTACAGAGGTTACATAGTTACAATAACAGGGAGTACATAAGTAACAATATACAAATACATAATTTATAGCAGGCTAGGTTGACAGGTTGTTAAGTGAACAACTTGAGAATCTACAGGATATAGAGCGAATCAAGTAGGGACAGGATGATATAGTCTATAAAACAATTAACTAATGCTATATGCAAGGAGGTGAGAACTTGGTGGGCAGCAGTTCTTTTGTCTTAAGTGCTAAAGAGTGTAGTCATAAAGGAGGGCTCGACTCACTGGGGAGGAAGTGCTGAGGCGGGGACCTGGAGCCTACTAGGGGAGTGTTAGTTAGCAAGAAGAGAGGAGAGGAGAGGACAGGAGAGGCAAGGGTGCAGGTTAGAATGAGGGTAGCAGGAAATAGGAGGGGAGAGTGTGGGGGAGTTTAGGTCTCACAGACACAGTTCTTGTTTGTGGCATGGGGCACTCAGAGTTTATCTTTAAAGGGGCCTATTTTGTCCTCTTTTATGATGTCTAGGTCAAGCGCATTAAGCCAAAGTGGTGCCCGATATTCATAGGTGCCGGAACCGGGGGGGTGGAAGGGGCGGTAGCCCCTCCACTTTTTATTTCTGTATGGCAAAAACTAGTAGAAAAAGTGCCCTTTGTTCCCTTATAAGTGCCCTTTTGATTCTCAGCCCCCTCAGCTTTTACCATCTTCCGGCACCCTTGCCGATATTCGTAGGACTGTTGGCTTTGTGTGGTTCTATGGATAGGGATGCAGAGAGCTGAGTTGTTTGCACCTCTAGTGCATCTGATGGAATTAGGTCAGCTAAAAAGGCTTTGCAGGCATGAGGTGGTAAGTCCTAGCATAGACTTCTTGCCGAGCATGCATACTTGATACTGGAGGCAATTGTCAAGGTTGAGCCATTTTATTTGAGTGTACAACTCGCAGGAGTGAGTGAGATGGGTTACACCCAGGACTAAACGACACACTTTATTTACTGTTGTTTTGACACATTTCAAAGCAGTTTGGGAGGCAGCCCCATATATTGCTACAGTATTTCTTAGACTTTGTCACAGTGAACCTACCCAAATCCATGGAAAAGATTTTGAGCCTCCCCCAAAAATTGAAATAATCTTGGGCTTCCACAAAGAAAAATAACGTACTGTACTTTACGCAGTACACCATGAATAAATTGAAACCCCTCTGAGTACTTGACTCACATTCATTCCTTTGTCTTATACTGACTTGGAACTTTTGAAAAAGAGCTCCTGTGCTCAAAGGTGTTATCTGAATAACAAATAAATGAAGGAAACAAATATTATTTTTCAGCTTATTGTAACCCCCCTCCCCCTCATACACACACTGGCCAACCTACTTGCTGTGCTGTTTTCATTCTTGAACCATTGTTACCCCTTGTTGCGGTACCTTCATGTGTCAGACTACTTCCTCTGTTTCCTCTCTATATGAAATAACCTTCCTGCATACTTTGTCTCTCCCCCTCCTTCTCTGCTTCTAAGCAACATCTCGGGAAATACTTTGCTCCTTCCTGCTATTGCTCTTAGCACTTCTATGCCCAACCCTTGCATTTGAGCTGTTCTGCTATAAGTTTACAGATTGATGAATTACCACCACTCATTCATTTATTGTTCATATTTATTTGCACTATTGCACACTGTATATTTCTTGATGGTTTTGCAGTTACCTTTTGAAATATATTCACTCCCTACCCTTCCCCGGGTACACCTGAAATGAGCACTGGCTCATTCACCTTCCTTTGTCACTTATTAGTAAATAAATACATTAAATTCACCTACTATTATTTCCTCTTTCAGTTTGCTTCATCTTTTCATGCAAAATATATAAAACCCAAAATTTAAATACAGTGCTGTTTCAGACTTACTTGAGCCTCGCCTGGAACAGGTTGGGGCCTCCCCAGGGAGGCTGGCCTCACCATTTGAGAACCCCTGTGCTAGACCATAGTCTTATTACTGAGAGGACTGACCTATTTACAGCAGTTTTGAGTGCCTCAGAAGTCAGGCCTTTTCTGTGTTTGTACAGTAATCCTCGTTTTGCATTTGACGATGTTTCGACTGTGTCTATGTGTTGGTTAAATGAGAGGGTGTGGTCCAGTGTAAATCCTAAGTATTTAAAAGTTTGAACCATCTCCAGGGAAGTATTCTGATTGTTATGAATGCAAAGTTGGTGAGTGCGGTGTTTGTTATGTGATGATGCGAATAACATAGTCTTATTTTTTTTTTCATAATTGAGGAGCAGTTTTGCTTGGAGGAACCAGTGCTCAGCCACAGTGAAATTAGCCTGCATTTGCTTTTCCAGTATGTAGGGGTCAGAATTACATTCATATAGGACCGCATCGTCTGCATACAGTAGTAGCTGGTCATTTACCGATTGACGGAGGTTGTTTAAGAACAGGCTGTACAGCAGAGGGCCAAGGATAGAGCCTTGAGGGATGCCTGTGCTAACACTAAGGTTGTCAGAGAAGGTGTCCAGGATTTTTCCTTTTTGGACCCCCCCCCAGAGAGATAGCTTCTGAACCATGCTACTCTTGCAGGGGAGAGGCCAGTATTGGAGAGCTGATCCAGGAGCAGATTGTGATTGATGGTGTCAAAGGCCTTGGTGAGATCAATATATGTTGCCACCACCACCAACAGCCCTCTGTCTAAAGCTGGTAAACTCCACTAAAGCAGTTGTGGTACTGTGTTTTCAAAATCCATGTTGTTGCTGACATTGTAAATGATACTTAACTAGGTATTCCCTCAGTTGGTCGCTTATGATTCACTCCAGGACCTTGGAGAGTGGAGAAAGGATAGAGATTGGGCGGTAATTTGGAGAGTTGACCCTGCCACCACTTTTGTAAACAGGGGTAACCACCGCCACCCTCCAGATCTGTGGGAATTCACCTGATACCAAGGAGAGATTTAAGATTTTGGTGAGGGTTTGAGAGTTATGCCCAGGGTGAGCCTAACTAGTTTTAGGTCAAGTTGATCAGAGCTAGTTCTGGAATTACCTAGCGCTTTTAGGATGTACTTTTTTGCTTCCGTAAAGGTGATCACTCTAAAGTAGAGAGGTGAGTGGGAGTTTGATTGGGTCCCCGGGTTTTGTTCGGTGCAAGTATTTGGTTGGTGTCGAAGGAAGCTAGGGGGCAACACTCCACTGAGGTCAGTAAAAGCTTTCTTGAAAATATTTGCTATGTGACTGTGATCCTGCGTAGGCTGGCCCTCAATGTTCAGGAAGGTGGGGGGGGGGAGTTTTATTAGGTTTACCAGTTAGGGACTTGATGTTCTCCCAGAACTGTCTACCGTCACCCCATGAGTTTGTCAGCTTATTTTTAAATTGAGTATTTTTGGCCTTGCAAATAGCCCAGGTACATTTATTCCATGCAGCTGTATAGTTCTGGTAGTCTGTCTGGGTACTGGAGTTTCTTGCTTTGTACCACAAGTCATCTCTATTTTTCATGAGGGCTAGTACCTGTGCCGTGATCCAAGGGCTGTCATAGTCATGGATCCTTCTTCTGGTGTAGGGGGCATAGACATTGCACACTTCATTGAATTTGCTTATAAAGCATTCTAGGGCAGTATTGACATCTGTTTTGTGGTCAATAGAGCTCCAATCTTGGAGGCTGAGATGTGCTCCTAGAGCTCCCAACTTGCCTTTCTTCAGAAGTCTAGTGGTAATAATTCTGGCAGGTGCCTTTGGGACCTTTTTTGACCATTTACAGATTACTGGGGAGTGGTCACTGAGGTAGTCGAGGAGAACCATGATGGAGGATATTCTTTCTGGCTGATTTGTGACCACCCAGTCGATTACTGACCCCATGCCTGTTCTGCTGTTATACCGAGTGGGGGAGTCTACCAATTGCATAAGGTTGAGAGTGGCTAATGAGTCCTTGTAGTGTACAGCTTCAGTGAAGGACCAGTTGACATTAAAGGCTCCAGCCATTATCAGCTCTGTGTTTGGTCCCCCTTCAGAGAGGTAGATGATGACAGAATTGAAACCATTCACTTGTTCCTTGGGAGGGATATAGACCAAGACTATCATTAGGGTTTTCACATTCTTGCCAAGTATTACTTTTATGGCCATCTGTTGAGCCCCACTTTTGGTGTCACATGGGTTAAGCATTTGGCCCTTAATGTGGTCTTTAACATATATAATACAACCACCTCCCCTTTTACTGAGTCTGTCTAGTCTGAATGCAGCATACCCAGTGAGTTGTATAGCAGAGTCTGGCACCCCAGGTGATAGCCAGGTCTCTACTATCGCAAGAATGACGGGCTGGTGCTGCTGGACCCAGACTTGGAGAGTGTCCATTTTTGCTAGCAGGCTGCAGATATTCATTGATGCTATTGTTAGTCCATTCTGTTTCTTATGACCTGTTGCGGTGCATGTTATCGAGCCTGGGTTGGGATAAATATTACCTGAGATCAGTAGGAGCAGCCACGTGACCCTTATAGCTTGCCATTTTAGATATGTTAGGGCCTGCGATTGTGTAATGTGACGTGATTTTTTGGCATGGTACATGAGTAGGTTAGGGGTACTTCACTACCAGGTGGAGGGAGGGGATAGCCAGCCTGTTCACTGCTCATATAGACCCATGTAGTAGGGGGTATGATTTGCCTTGCTACTGATAGCTGTGCATTTGTGGTTTTTATGAGGGTCATAAAACTAGCACAAAGCTAGCAGGCTAATTTGGGAAAAACTCCTAATACTAGTCAGAGGGAAGGAAGCACTAGAACTTCACATACAAATTAAAACACTCTGCACAACATATATTTTTTCAAGTTTTTGGGTGTAGTTTTCCTTTAAATCCTTTCTTTTACCACTGGACACAAGGTTCTGCCCCCCCCCCGAGATTGTTTGTCTAGGCGAGGATGTTATTTAACATTATAGCAAACTTTTCTCCCTGGACTGTACCCCTTTGTAAGGCCTTTAGAAAGGGTAGTGGTCTCCAACTGACCTCAGTGGTTTAGCTTTTAACCGCAGTGCTGCTTACCATGACAGATGGACTGAGGTGGCCAGGCAGTCAGATGCTCTTTAAAATTAAAGCATTTCATTTTAAAGTGGATATTGGCTTGATTAGCAACATAACCTTTTGGGGAATGAAATATCACATTTCTTTGGGGGAAGGGGCAAAAGAATGAGACTTTGGTTCAAGCTTTTCCTACCCAGACTTCATGATACAGACTTCCCAGATGCAATCTGACCCTCCCCCACAACTTCCCCTTCACCGTGGGATGCAAACCCGCCTGAGGGGATGCAGAAACAAGACTGTTGAAATAGTTTTGATTAGTTTTATTTTCACAAGTGCAACTAACATTGCAGCCATTTTCCAGTGTCCTACTTTCAGCCATTTCAAGCAGTTCTCTTGTTTCAGTTTCAGAGTGAGACAGCAGCCAGAATTTAACCTAAGACAGCAAACAGCGATGGTACTGTGATCAGTGTGGAAACAGTTAGGAGAGGGAAGTAGTCATTCACACTTGGGCAAGCAACGGCAGCAGGTCCTGTGAGAAACACATTCAAGTCTTTATTATCTAGTTCCTTGGTACCCCAGTTATCCCAGGCTACAAAGTTCTCACCCTTAAGTGCAGTTATTGGTCCATCACCTCCTCATCCAAAAGGTATCACGAGAACATTGGGTATTTATATGCTGCAGTTCTTTATTACAGAAGAAAAAATTACTCACCTTAGTAATTGCTTTTCTTCTCATGGAGTCTTGCTATATTAGGACCTTTGGAGTATGCCCCTGGCTTTTGACTGCCCCGGAGATGAAATAGTTAACTCCAGAGAAATCTGGAGTTCCACAGCGCCGAGAGCGCTTATTGCAGCTCTATCTGGGTTGTTTGAACCCAAACTGTCAGGTTCTTTACGAGGCTAAACTAACATAGCAAGTCTGTGTGGAAAAGCCTTACACTAGCCATTGGCTACCTACTAACAGTAGAACCACAAAACACAACAATAAAGAAAACAGTATCAATGACATTGTTAGGATAACCCTTGACAATCACACTAAGGCCCCTCTGCCCAAAGACTCAAGTCCAGAGAGGGGCCCAGCTACCAATTAACAAAAAACAGAAACTATCTAGTTCCTAACCCAAGAAAGAAAAGAAGGGGGGGAACTAGAAGCTAAACAGGCATGACACAGAGATTGCACCAATTTGCCAACCCCATACCCAAGTAGGGATTCTGAGAGGGTAGAGGGAGGGTTGTCCTATTATAGCAAGACTCCATGAGAAGAAAAGCAATTACTAAGGTGAGTAATTTTTCTTCAAACACCATGAAGTCTTGCTTATATTAGGACCTTGCAGAGTACATAGCAGTACCCCATGGAGGAGTGGTCAGAAACCTACTTAGGAAATAGGCTCTGCAGGACAGTTGTGCTAAAGCGAGATCTCTCCTGGACTGGACGCCCAGGGAATAATGCTTAGTGAAAGTGTGGACTGTCTTCCAGGTAACAGCTTGACAGATTTCCAAAATGGGAATATCTCTAGCAGCCACTAGAGATGCAGCTGTACCCCTGGTGGAATGAGCCCTCAGGCCTGAGGGCGGCTCCTTGCCCAGTTTTTGATAACAGAACTGGATACAAGAGACAATCCACCTAGCAATCGACCTCCTAGTAGCAGGCCTCCCCTTACCCACATCTCCATAGGCAAGGAAGAGCTGGAGGGATTCGAACCTGTGACCCTTGGTACGATCCAAATAATAGCTAAGGGCTCTTTTACGTCCAAACTGTGCAAGCTTCTCTCACCAGAAGAGGAGCCAGTAAAAAATACTGAAGAGAGATGGATTGGTTAAGATGAAAATCTGAAACCACCTTAGGTAAAAACTTTCTGTTGGTCCTGAGGATCACTTTATCTCTGTGGAAAGAAATGAAATCCTCTTCCACTGACAAGGCTTGCAATTCACTTATACGCTTAGCAGAAGTGATAGCCACTAGAAAACAGTTTTCCAAGTTAAGAACTTGAGATCTGCCGATTCAGAGGCTCAAAGGAGGTTGCATTAGCTGGGCAATGCAAATATTCAAGTCCCATGCAGGGGTTGGTTCCTAAAGGAGGATTAGTATGAAGTAACCCTTTGAAAAATTTTGCAAACACAGGGTGAGAAGAAAGAGAAACTGGTTTTCCTGCAGAAATAAAACCAAACAGCTGCCAAATGAACCTTTAAGGTAGCTGGTTTGAGGCCTATGAATTTAAGTGGACCAGGTAGTCCAACAAAATAGGCAGGTCAGCTGATTCTGGGGTGATTTGCCTCTCAGAACACCAAAATGAGAATCTCTTCCATTTAGAATTATAAGTGGCTCTAGTGGAAGGCTTTCTGGAGGCCTTCAAATATCCAAGACACCTTGAGAAAGGTGTAAATGAGCAACTCTAACTCCTCAAGAACCAAGCCTTGAGGTGGAGGGAGTTGAGATCCGGATAATCACACTCTCCCCTGTGCACAGGTCAGCAAGTCGGAGCCCTGGGCAAGGTCAGGAGGGTGGAAATGATAGGGACAGAAGAAGAGGGTACCAAGGCTGCCTGGCCCAGTTCAGCAATCAGAATCACCCTGCAAGGCTGAGTTCTGATTTTTATTAAAACCCTGAAGAGGAGAGGAACGGAGGGAAAGCATAGAGGAACTTTCCTCCCAATCCAGCTGAAAGGCATCCAGGGGACTGACCCCAGAACTGGGGCCTGCAGCAAAACAGGGAAGTTTGTGGTTGTCTGGGGCTGCAAAAGATCTATCTGAGGAGTGCCCCAGCTGGCAAAGATTGGACCCCAGCACTTGAGGGTTCAGAGCCCATCTGGTGGTGGCCCTGAGAAATCCTGCTGAGGGCGTCCGCTAGGACATTGTCCTTCCCTGGGAGGTGAACCTATCAGAGAGGTATTCAGGAATAGGCCAGAGACCACAACTTCATTGCTCTGCTGCACAAGGCTGAAGAGCAGTGCCCCTTGCTTGTTGATGTACCACATTGTTGTGGTATTGTCTGTCCTGACTTGAACAACTTTGTTCTGGACAGTTTCTGAAAAAAACCTGGAGAGCTAGGAAGACAGCTCTGAGCTCCAGCAGATTGATGTGAAGCAGAGATTCCTGAGGGGACCAAACTCCCTGAGTTGAAAGGTCGCCCAGGTGAGCCCCCAACCCAACAGGGACGCATCCGTGGTGAGGACGAGGGAGTGAGGGACAGGAAGGAATGGGACCCCTGAGGACAGGTTGCTCCGATCCAGCCACCGAAGGATATTGCCCTGAACTGGTAGTGGCCCGAGGGCAGTTCGAACCTGAGGTACTTGCGGTGAGAGGCCCTGATTAGAATATGGAAGTAGGCGTCCTTGAGGTCCAGGGAAGCTAGCCAGTCCCCTGGCCTCAAGGATGGCAAAATCATTGCTAAAGTCAGCATTTTGAACTTTGGTTTTACAAGATGCTTGTTCAGAAATCTTAAATCCAAGATGGGCCGCCAGTCTCCTGTCTTTTTTGGGGTCAGGAAGTACCTTGAGTAAAGACCCTTGCTCTGGTGGCAAGGGGGGACCCTTTCCACTGCTTTGCAGTCCAAAAGAGAGGAAACCTCCGCTTCTAGTGTGAGGGTTTCTAAAAGACTTGAGGGGGGAAAGTGCCTGGCTCTCATCTTGGGAAACTGTTTGAAACTGAGAACCAAGCCTTGGCTTACCACCTCCAGAACCCATTTGTCCGAGGTTAGGGACAACCAGTTCTGGCAGAAATAAGCCAGTCTGCCCCCACCGGTACAGGAGAGTCGGCCCCAGACACCTGGCCAGGGTGCCTGCTTGGCAGGAGCAGCTTAGGTTGGGGAGAGGGCCCTGCCTGTGCCTGCCTTCCTCTCTGAAAAATCTTCTCTCAGAAAAGCAGAAGAAGCCTGGAATTGGTAAAAGGCCTATTGTAAGGCCTGCCCTACTTCTGGGGGCATGCCTATGTTGGAGATGCCTGCTCCTTAGCTTGGGCACTTTTGTAAGTACTTCTGTATTCATCCATCTTTTCATGTAATTTTCTGTTTGTTCTCCAAACAGAGAATTTCCTATAACAGGAAAATCTATAGCCTTTGACTGGGTATCTTGGGACAGATTAGTGCATCTGAGCCATGCCAACCTACGGAGAGCTACAGAAGTGGCCATGACCCTAGAGAAAACATCATTAACATCAACAGCAGCATGAAATTGAACTTAGAGGCTTCAATGCCATCAGCAGCCACCTGTTCCAACTCACTAGCCAGCTGGCCATGGGCCTGCTTGGCCAACTGCAATATAGTGTCCCATCTAGATTTCTGATATCTAGCCACATAAGCCATATAATTAGCCTGTCTGAGCCCCAAAGAAGCTGCCACATACTGTTTTTTCGCCATGGCATCAATCTTCCTGGAACTTATCAGGAGGATGTAGCCAGGGAATATTAGCCTTGTCACAGGCTGCAGCTTGCACCACACCTACATGACTACACTGTTCAGTAAGGAAGTCTGTATTAGGGCCTGACAACGTATACCTTCTGTCCATTTTTTATCTACAGGAGGGACAGAAAAGGATTTTTAAAATCTTAGTGGTTTGCCTCTAAAATGACTTATGTAAAGGAATAGAAAACCTTCTAGCCTCTGGAATATCCATCATTTCCACATAGTCAGGCTCCTCTTGCTCATCCACAGCCTCTTCTAAGGGCAGCTGGAGAGTTTCTGCTACTTTCTTATAAAATCTGAAATGAGATGGGGACTCAGACAATAAAGGGAGATCAAAGGGTCTGTCTGGAGAAATGTCCAGTTCTATTGGCACTTCCAGACCTTCCCAATCACAATTACAATCATCAAAATCTTCCTCCCTCCTGTGGTTCATAAAATCCCCAACATAATCCTGAACCACTGGACCTGAACGAGACCCCTTTTTCCAACCAGAGAGGGATCAACAAGTCCCTGAGACAAAGACTGGACAATCTGTATGGCTTTAGCTATTTCTACAGCAGAAGGAGAGACAAAACTGACTCCACACTAGCTGATTTCTTTGTCCTTTTGCTTTGACTGGTTCCTCAGGACCAGCTTTCTTTTGCCCAAGGAAGTATCGCCTGGTCAGAGGGCACTCCTCTGGTCCAGCCATAGCTGGGCCGGCTGGCCATCTGGGTCAGCGGACTTTTGGTTCTCGCCCCTGAGCCTGCCCAATCTCTTTCCAGGGTGGCTGCAGGGAAATTTCACATATCTGGCAGTCTGACAGGAGGTGGTCAGCCCCAGACAATAGACAGTGGTGTGTGGTCAGCCTTGGCAAAGGCTTCCCACAGACATCACAGTGTTGAAACCCAGTGGGCCCGGTTTTTCTTTGGTTCTCAGACATAGTGCCAGCCTAACCAAACTTGTCCTTTGTTTCAGGCCTTGCTAGGACAAGACACCCTTATCGGTCCCTAACCGTGTCACGGTATTTGAAAAAACACTTTAATTGCAGGTTTTTAGGACCGATAAGAACCGGTACCTCACTCTAAATGCAAAGAAAACAATTTTAAAAGAAACTGATCGTTCAGAGCGAACCGATAATGAGTTTCCACACAGACTAAAATTATTTTACTTACGGTTACCAGATAGAGCTTTAAACCGAAAACCGGGTAATTTTAAACACTTTCTCGGTTAAATGAACTTATAAAATACTTTAAACCGCAAAACGAACTGAAATGAAGGAGCTGGTCTCCGAAGCGTCTGTTCAGTGAAAGCGGAGTAAAGAATCTGACAGTTTGGGTTCAAACAACCCAGATAGAGCTTTCAATAGCGCTCTCGCGCTGTGGAACTCCAGATTTCTCTGGAGTTAACTATTTCATCTCCGGGGCAGTCAAAAGCCAGGGGCATACTGCAAAGGTCCTAATATAAGCAAGACTTCATGGTGTTTGAAATTATATTTCTACCCACCAAATGATCATTAACTGCAGTAAAAAAACTGATGTGAGAAAAGTTTGTACTTTCCCTTTTTGGACAAGAGTCTATTCAGTTCTGTTCATGGAACCAGAAACTTGGGAGTAGCTGTAGAGAACTGTACTGAACCTGAAAGTATTTTCGCCAGTAGCTTATTTTTTTTTTTCCGTTTTTCAGTACTGGTTCAAATTATTGTTAGATCTATACAGGTCCTGGTACTTACTATCTGTTTGTAAATAAGAAAAAGAAGGATAACAAAACAGCCTGTAGGGCTGCAGAATTTGAACTATCAAAATAATCTTCTGCAAGGAATAATGACTTTCAGTGCAGTTCTCATTTAAAGAGCAGGTTGTTACTATAAGATGTCAGCCCACCCCCACCCCCTGCACATATGGCAGCTTACCTTTCCCTAAACTCAGTGTGGCACATAGTTTTATTTATTTCCATTGGTATTTTCTTAAACAAAATTCCTAATTTTCCTCCCAGAGACCAGCAGCCAAAACGCCATGACTTCCTGAGTCGGAGACACGCCGCTGTGCTAGCATGTTTTGTGACGTCAGTAAAGGATGATCATGGGGGTGCGATCCGTAGACTATAATGGGGCAGTTTTTTTTGTTTTTTTTAACTTACAGCAGCATCAGCCAGGATGCAGTGCAGTAGCTGCAGTATATCACAGAATGATGCAGGGAACAGTGTAATTCACTGGCAATTAAGCCCTTTTTTACTGCGGTATTTTGTGACATGTCATTTACTGTAAGTTACCGCACTGCAGCATGGCTGCCTCCACTGTATGCATGCACACTGCAGAAAGTGCCTCACTACATAGCATGATCCATTAGTGCATGCTATTCTATACGCATCTGCATAACTGAAGAACTGCCACCCCCTTGAACTATTTCTAGATCCACTGCTGAAACCATTATACCCACATTGTGACAGTACTTCTGTCTGCATACCTGCATGCATCATAGGAGCCTGTCCTTCTAAAGCCAGAAGTCAGTGTGTGTATATCTTATGTCTGTGGCTGAATGGGTGTAGGCCCCTTAGCGCTTCTGCAGACAGAAGTGGTGTTGAAATTGTTGCATCACAGATTTTGTGGTGCCTGTGCTTCTGCAGCCAGAGGTTGGTGTATATGTTTACACCTGTGGGTGCACAAGTGCAGGCCCATCAAGTGTGGGTATATTTTACATTGTCTGTGAGTGCCTGAGGCTACAGAAGTGCTGGACCCATTCCTGTAGAAAAAAAAATCAAAAAACTCTTGTAAGTTGGGTATCTGTGGCTGTAGGAGTCTGAGCTTCTGCACACAGAAACAGTGCTGTGATTGCACTATCGCAGATTTTTATCTGTGGCAACAAGTGAGAGTGTATACATCTTGTGGTGTGCTCACTGCAGATACAGATCCACGAAGGTAGCGCATGAGAGCTACTACATATGTGTCGTCTGTAAAACAGTTGAATGTTGTTTGTCTTACCTGGTGATGGCTGTCTGTGGGTGCCTGTGTGGTACTGTCTGTCCTTTTGCTGCTTTGTGGGGATGGGTGGAGAGTTAGGGTTAGAAACCCTAATGCCACATTTCTCTACTTCTGTGGTGTTGAGGTGAACCCCAAGTACTGCATTAATGCAGTTTTTTTTGCAAAGAATTTCCTTTGTTTTTGAGATAGAGGAATTATATCCTCACTCATCAAGTCTCATTCGAATCTACATAAACAGATGCAGAAAAACAGGTCCTCTGGGCCCAGCAGCAAGGGAAGACCCTGTCTGCCTAAGGAAGTGCAGCAACGGATGTCAAGAATTCATAGGACTGTCTGGTGGACTACGAAAGTGCAGGGCCCTCTGTGGTAGCAACACAGATGAACAGCACAAAGAACCCATCTGTCAGCCAAAGTTCAGGGCCCTCTGACATGCATGGGTGCAGAGGCCCACAGCACTATGTCAAGAGAAGATTTTTCTTTACAAAATGGCACTTGGGCCTGTGCAGGCAACCTTAGACCTACCCATCCCAGGCCTGGGGGGGTGGTATTGCTGCATGACTGCGCCATGCCCCCAGCCAGTTTGGAACTTGTTCTGGTTTACTACATAATGGGGAAACATTTTAAATCAGTCATACCTCGTACATGGTTGGGAGCCAGGTGATGGTGGTGGGAAAATAGCTGCAAATTTACATTACAGATGGGTTATTGCAGGGTATGGATATGAATTATGTGATGAGTTCTGCGGCGGCAGTACTAGTTCTAACTGTGCAGTTGTGGATAGTGTCTTCACACCTATCTAGGGCTGCCACCTTTTAAGAAGCCCAAAGTGGGACATTTCTTACTGAAGCATGAGTTTTTTGCAGGACAGTACGTAACCTTGATCAATGCAACATACTTGTTTTCTGTATATAATCAGAATTAAGGCTAACTATTGTAATTTCTTAGTTGCTTCTATTGTTTCTTATCATTTTAATGTATTTTAGTTAGGGTATTATAGTTTTCTGCAACATTTAGTGGAAAGTTAGAAAACATTTTTTTCTACTATAAAGTCAGGACATGCAGTATTTTTCATGTTTTTTTGCAGGACACAGCTTTCCAAATCAGGATAGGTGGTAACCCTACACCTATCAGACAAACACATTTCTCATCCATGTTATTGCTGGTATGCTCTGAGTAACATGGCCAACATCCAGTCTCAGCCACGTGCAGCTGATAACCGGTTGAAGGTGGTGGTTGGGAATCTGGCAAACACACACAGTCAATATGACTCCCTGCAAAGTTTTCAAAATGCAAGGTTAATTCTTTGCAAGTTGGATGCTATGACATAGGTTGCACCTTCTTTTAAAATCCTGTAACTCCAACATACGAACATATGAAATGTGCCAGTAGAAATAGGCCTCACGGTCTATCAAGTCTGCTCATATGCACAGCTAGCCATCTGTATTGCAGCTGCCCTTCCCCCAACCCCCAGGACACTTTCTGGAACTGCCCAGTGTCTTTCACCCAGCCCCCTCCACCCTGTCCCATGCCTCTTTGAAGCCCCCCACTGTCCTGCAAGCCACCACCTCTTCTGGCAGAGCATTCTACCTTGACACCACCCTTTCAGTGAAATAATGCCTCCTCATCTGTCTTCTGAATCTGCCCCCTTCCAATCTTAACCTGTGCCCCCTGGTGTCCATTCTCTTTCTCTGCCTAAATAACCCCACTGTGCCAGATTTGTTGATCCCCCTCAAATATTTGAAAGTTTCAATCATGTCCCTCCTATCCCATCTCTCCTCCAGGGTGAACAAACTGAAGAGACTCAGCCTATCTTCTTAGGGTCTGCTTTTCATCTGTTGGATCATTTTCATCACCCTGTGCTTTACTGCCTCAAGCAGCTTGATCTCCTTCCTGAGGCATGGACACCAATGTGGCACGCAGTATTCCAACTGCAGCCTGACCAAGGACCTGTACAGGGGCAGGATCACCTCATTGTGTCTGGTTGAGAATTTCTGTGCAGAGCATCCCAGTAGCCTGTTGTCTCTAGCCACGACCCTCCTGCATTGGGCAGAATTGTTCATTCTCCTAGTTATTATGACCCCCAGGTCCTTCTCCTGCTCTGTGGTGCCTAACCGCTGCCCACCCAACCAATATTCCCTCCTCTAGTTTCTCACCCTGAAGTGCGTAACTTTGCACCTCTTTGCATTAAATTCCAGTTGCCACCTTGCTGACCATTCCTCTAGTCTGGCTAGGTCCCTCTTTAGCCTCTGCCACCCCTCTGTGTCATCCACTATAGCTACCATCTTGGTGTCATCCGCTAATCCATTGGTCTGGCAAGATCTCCACAAGACGAACCCATGTTTCCATTCATCCTGTAGATCATTTACCTCCAGAAAAGTTACCAGTCTCTCTTTCAAGATTGTCTCCATGAGTTTTCCCACTATGGAAGTGAGACTGACAGCTCTGTCATTACCCAGCTCAGCCTTTGGACCGCTCTCATGGATAGGCACCACGTAAGCCATCCTCCAGTCCTGTGGCACGCACCCCATGTCCAGGGAGGTGTTGAACAGGTCGGTCAGTGGCCCGGCCAATACCTCTGCCATTTCCCTCAATACTCTTAGGCGAATGCCATCAGGACCCCGTGCCTTATCCACCCTAAGTGCCCGTAGATGTTCCAATACCCTGCTTTCTTGAATCACTGTGTCAGTCACCTCTCCCCCCCTCGGCCCCACCCTTCCAATCCATGGGGTAGTGGACCTCCCACCTCCCTCATGAACACAGAGCAGAAATACTCATTCAGTACCTCTGCCGGTTCCTCTTCCCTCTCCACCCACCCCCACCCTTTCTAATCCTGACTATCCAGTCCTTACAGTTTCTCTTTTCACTCATATGGTATATCATTATTAGCAGCTGTGTTTCCGCCTCTGGAAATACATGAGTGAGTTCAGAAAGTTTTTGAGCTGCGAGGTTTGGAGCACATTCAATTGTTGGCTTGAGTCAATTTACATCATTATGAACTAGAGTGTGCAAAATAAATAAATAAATAAAGTGAAAGCAACATTTAAAACAGAGGGTAATAGAGCCGAGGCAGAGAGTAGTACAATTCAGCTTACTTAGCGCTCCTTTCCTTCCCCCTTTGTTTTAAATATTGCTTCCCCTTTATTATTTATTACATGGTATTTTGTGTTGACAGTATGTAAGTGTCTCTGATGGGATTCGAACCATCACACCATATCACCCCACCTCTGGACAACTCTACACATCTGATAAAATAACAAGCTGAGCTCCAATCTTTAAGTGAATAATTCCCAGGAATAAAATCAATATGAATTTTTAATTTCTTAAAATATTAAATGAAGTATAAAAAAAAAAATCCAGACGAGTGCATGTATGTCACTGCTGCCTGCAGAACCTTCTGAGCTTGTGCGTTTTCTTCTGCTTTTTTATTCTAAGTAATGATTGAGTATCTAGTATGCACTCGTATCAGTGATGAAAGCAACATTTCCCAAGGGATACTGTTTGGCTGGACTAGTGTAGAAAATCAGTAAAAAGGCAGAGGTCTTCCTTTGATTGACCTTGCCCCTAGTACAATACTGTTTTAAAGAAGATATTCCACAGACTCATACAATTTGCTGTATTGTGTGTGCTATGGACAATCTGGCCTACCTAGGAGAAAAAAAAGTCTTGTTTTTTACAGCATGCACTCATGTTTCATTATATAAGTAACCAAACTGGAAGCTGATTTCTCCTGCAAAGTCCTGCTTCTAGAAATAAAACATCTGCACTAAATATTAAGCAGTGTAAAAGTTTATAATTTATCAGTTTCTCATATTCTTATGAAGTATGCCTGTTTTGCATCGAGGTGTGAGTTTCTTAAATTTTCTGTGCCATTTCCACAAACATGATATATTCCAGTCTGCAAACTTTATAAGCAAAGGTTTAAGACTGGGGGTGGGTAGGGGTAAGTACATTTAATAAGTGAAGTAGAGGAGAAAGTTTTGTGCGAGCTATATAATGAGAGGGAGACAGAGCTGTCTGACCCTATCTCTTTCCCTCTGAATCTCTCTGTATGTGAGACAGGTATAAAGCTTAGAGCCTCAGCCCTCAGGTTCTATTATTGCAAAATCAGTGAGCAGTCTGAGACAGGGTGGCAATGGCAATCATTCTCTTAAGGCTCATTCACACAGCGGCCAATTTACATCAGCAGCATGTAATTAGTTCTAGCCATTCCTGCTGAAATTCTGTGAAGCAGTGTTCAGACAGCATGGCCTTGGAGTGCTGGAGTGTACTCCTGAAGTCCTGGCGCTAAGGGGAGAGTTCCAAAGTGGAAGGGGCAGTCAAGTTTGGACGACAGCATCACATGATCACGTATGGGATTTCTGGCCCAAGTTCAGCTAAACTTTGTTTCTATTAGTGCAAATATAGTGGAACTCAGAGAAGTGGTTCTTTTTGAAAACTGAGGGCTATAAAGGGGAACAATACGGTCTCAGAGTTGAGCTGGCACTGGACATGTGCTTATGCATATGTATACACGCATGCCAAGTGTTCATGGCTCGACTCAGAGACCGTGTTTTTTTCACCAATTTGTAGCCCTCCATTTTCAAAAATCATTACTTCCCCAAGTTCAGCTGTGTTTATACTATTGGTAATATTTAGTTGAACTCGGGTCAAAAAAATGGTGTGCCCACTTTAGAAACAGACGTTCAGGCTGGGAAGAGCCTGTCACAACGCTGTGTGTGGTGCGGGCATTCACATAACCAGGTACAATGGCACAAAATGCCCACACCACAATCCAATCCTAAGGAAACGGGGATCGGGAACGCAATGAAATGCAATCCCCAAAGTGCAAACCTGTGGCATTCAGACATGCACAGCTGCAACAGTCTTGCTGCCGCACCAGCAACACCGCCACAGATTTGCCCGTGTGAATGAGCCTGAAGAAAGCTATAGCCACATAACATTGTGTACTCTTCCCCTGGGTTTTTGTTTCCCAGGTGCATTTCTTTCCACTTTTTAGCATTGAATATAAGCTGCCATATTTTTGATCATTCCTCCAACCTTGCCAAATCTCTTTTCATTAAATTGTCTGCACAACAGGACACAGAGGGTAACAGTAAATGTAGTGCACTCCAAAGAATGGGTGCTTACTAGTGGGGTACCACAGGGTTGTGGAACAACAGATGGACCAGACACTAAACTTCAGGTTCAACACACAATCTCTGTGTGATGTTTATTCAAAATACAAGAGATAACCTTCAGTTTGCAGCAACAGACTATTCATGTTCTTCCTCTGCACTTGTCAGCACCTACTGACTCATTGATCTCTGATCTAACATAACAATTGAGATTCAGCCTCCACTATGTGGGCCTTGTTTGCTTGGGTGGTGGGGCGCAAAAATGTCAAAAAAAAAAAAGCTGCAGACAAAAAATGTCAGTGCAGAAGCACTTAAATAAGGGTTACCAGAAAGGGTGTTGACAATAAGCCAAGTTTCAAAGAAACACAACAACACACACACGTCCATAATGCAAAGCATCATGGAATATATGCAAATCACCATGAAATTTCAGACTTGTGCAGTTTACAGCAATGTACATGCATTTTAATTAGCACAACTCACTTAATTTTTATCATACAGTCCCCTAGTAACTTTTTACCTTTATCAAAAACACCTAGTGCAGTGGTATTTCCAACATTTAAAGGTTTCATTCACATAAGGTGTATACATTAAAGTATTTCATGACATAGTGTCATTGCATAGACATGGAAACAGAGACTTTGATGGCAGATAAGGACTGCTTGGCCCACCTAGTCTGCCCATTTCCCTACCTAACGGATAAGCTGCAGATCCTAGTTAACCAACAGCCTACTTCCTCCTACCCCCCAACAAGAATTGTTTTGTGTCTGTCCCATGCATTCTTAAATTCTCCCACTGTTTTTGACCCCACAACCTCCTCAGGAAGGCTGTTCCATGCATCCACTACCCTCTCTGTGAAAAATGCTTCCTTTCATTGCCCCAAGACGTCACCCTTCTATCTTCAAGTTGTGCCCCCTTGTTCTTGCAAGTCTCTTTTTCTGAAAGATGCTACCCTCTTGGACTTTATTTATTCCCCTGAGGTACTGACATGTTGCTATCATACCCCCCTTTCCTAGAGGGCATACATATTAAGCTCATTTAGTCTCTCTTTATTGGCTTCTGGTGCAGAGCCTGCACCTAGTTGCCCTCCTCTGGACTGATTCCATCCTGTCTAAGTCCTTGCAGAGATGAGGTCTCCAGAATTGTAGGCAGTATTCCAGATGGGGTCTCACCAACTGTCTGTACAAAGGGATAACAACTTCTTGTTTTCTACTAGTGATACCTCTCCCTATGCATTCCAGTACCCCCCAGCCCTCCTTGCACCTTCTCACATTGCTTGCCAGGGAGGCACTTTCCAACCCATGGGGTGACAGTAAACATTTCTGGAGCAACATAAAGGAAGTCACTGGCAAAGACCTCAAGAGAGCACCCATCATGCTTAACACTGATGGAAACCTGACTCTTGACCCAATGGCCATAGCCAATGTTTTTAACAATGCCTTTACAGACCTCAGCAGTGTCCTCCCCCCTGATTTTTTCCATGGTCTATGCCCTTGCCCCTCCCCCCCAGTCTGTGATGCTCGGCAGCAGACCCCCCCCTTTTTACTCCAAAGAGGTTACTAAGGATGAGGCTAGAAAGTACATATGGAAATGATAGAAGGCTTTCTTAGAATGGCAGAGGAAATGATAGAAGGCTTTCTTAGAATGGCAGAGGAAATGATAGAAGGCTTTCTTAGAATGGCAGAAAAAGGGGAGATATTGTTGATGGGGGACCTGAATATGCCAGATGTTAACTGGAGCACCTTTGCTGCAGGCACATCCAAGAGCAGGGTCATTCTTGATGCCCTACAGGGGGCATGCCTCAGACAGCTAGTATTGGAACCCACTCGGGAGGGAGCAATCTTAGACCTGGTACTTTCAAATGGGGATGGAGAAAGAATCTCAGATTTAGAAGTGGTAGCCATCTGGGGAACAAGTGACCACCAAACAGTGTGGTTCACGATAAACACAGCCATACAATCAAGCCATACAAAAGCAAGAGTACTAGACTTTAGGAGGGCTGACTTTGGGAAAATGGGAGAGTGCCTCAGAAAACCACTAGCAAACAAGCAAGAAGGAGGGGTGGAGGAACAATGGGGAGTGATCAAAACAGCCATCACAGAGGCAACAAGCCTCTGCATAAAAAAAATCAATAAAACACAATGAAGGAAAAAAATGCTATGGTTCACAAAAGAGGTAGCAGGGAAGGTTAAAGAGAAAAGGGCAGCATTCAGGAAATATAAGGAAACACAGAAGGAGCAGGACAGAGAACTTTATCAGTTAAAGCAGAAGAGCTGGGAAGGTAGTCAGAATAGCAAAGGCCCAAACCGAAGAAAGGATAGCCAATTCTGTTAAGAAGGGGATAAGACCTTTATAGGTAAATTAGGAGCAAAGAAAGACCAAAGGAGGGATACTGAAGCTTAATAAAGGGAGGGAATCTGGGTAGAGGGTGACAGTGAAAAGCAGGGTTACTGAACGAATATTTCTGCTCAGTATTCACAAAGGAAGAGGAGGGGAGTTACCTAAACCAAACAAGAGAAACACTCTGAAGACGGGGTCAATACCAGTCCATTTACAGAAGAAAGGGTCTGAAAGAACTAATAAAATTGAAAGTGGACAAAGCAATGGGGCCTGATGGGATTCACCCAAGAATTCTAAAAGAACTAGGTAGAACTAGTGACATCGCTGACTACCTCTTTAACAAATCATGGGAGGATGGGTGGTACCCAAGGACTGGAGGAGGGCAGATGTAATTCCTCTTCACAAAGTGGGAGCAGGACAGAGGCAGGAAACTACAGACCAGTTAGTTTGACCTCAGTGGTAGGGAAAATGATGGAATCACTTCTGAAGGAAAGAATTGTTGAGTACCTAGAGGCCATTGGGGCACAGGACCCAAGGCAACATGGAGTCACAATGGAAAGGTCATGTCAGATGAATCTAATAGATTTCTTTGACTGGGTGACCAAAGTAGTAGATCAGGGAGGGCTGTGGACATGGCTCCTCTAGATTTTAGCAAGGCATTTGATACAGTCCCCCACAAAGATTAATACAGTGATAGCCAGCCTTGAATGGGTCCCAAGGTGGTAGCCTGATAAAAATTGGCTAGACAACAGGACACAAAGGGTAGTAGTAAATGGAGTACACAGTGAAGAAAGGAGAGTTACTAGTGGGTACCACAGGGTTCAGTACTGGGACCGTCCTTTTAATGTCTTTATAAGTGACATTGCAGAGGAACTGGAAGGAAAGTATGTTCTTTGCAGATGACACAAAGATCTGCAACAGGGTTGATACACAGGATGGAGTGGAAAGGATGAGAAGGGACTTGGCAAGGTTGGAGGAATGGTCTATGTATGGCAGCTCAGATTTAATGCAAAGAAGTGCAAGATAATGCACATGGGAAACAAAAACCCAGGGGAAGCGTACACAATGGGGGGTGAGATACTGACAACAGTAAAAATAGAAAGGGACCTGGGGGTAATTATATCAGATGACCTAAAGGTGGGCAAGCAATGTGAGAAGGCAGTAAGGAAGGCTGGAGGGATACTGGGATGCATGGGAAGAGGCATCAATAGTAGAAAACAGGAAGTTGTTATCCCTCTGTACAGACAGTTGGTGAGACCCCATCTGGAGTACTGTGTGCAGTTCTGGAGACCCCATCTCTGCAAAGACATAGACAGAGTGGAGGCTGTCCAGAGGAGGGCAACCAAAATGGTGCAGGGTCTGCACCAGAAGACATACGAAGAAAGACTAAAGGAGCTTAATATGTATACTCTTGAGGAAAGAAGGGAGAGGGGACATGATAGAAACTTTCAAGTACCTCAAGGGAATTAACAAAGTCCAAGAAGGTAGCATCTTCCAGAAAAAGAGATGTGCAAGAACAAGGGGGCACAATTTGAAGATAGAGGGGGGACGGCTCAGGGTTAATGTGGAAGTATTTTTCACTGAGAGGGTTGTGGATGCATGGAACAGCCTCCCTGAGGAGGTCGTGGAGTCAAGAACAGTGGGGACTTCAAGAATGCATGGGACAGGCATAAGGCAGTCCTAGGGGTGGGTAAGAGGAAGTAAGCTGTTGATTAACTAGGATCTGCAGCTTATCTGTTAGGTAGGAAAATGGGCAGACTAGGTGGGCCAAGCGGTCCTTATCTGCCATCAAATTCTATGTTTCTATGTTTCTATGTTGAAAAGTACTCAGTAAAGCAAGATTCAGTGGGGACAATCTACATCTCAAGTGTCTTGCCCTCACCCTCGAGGAAACTCTTACACCTCTTACCAAGATTCTGAACCTTTCTCTAAGGCTTGAGCAAGTCCCCTTAAAATGGAAACAGGCCCTAGTAACCCTGGTGTACAAAGGTGGAGATAGGGCACAGCACAGGCCAATCTCCATTCTACCTCGTCTAGCAAAAGCACTAGAGCGTATAATTGCAGATCAGCTTGTGGAATACCTGGACAAATACAATATCCAATGTCCCCAGCAGCATGGCTTTCATAAAGGTCATAGTACTACCACTGCACTGTTAGAATTCACTGGTTTCTTACATAATGCACTCATTCAAGACCATCTGGTAGGGGCTGCCTTTATCGACCTGATGAAGGCATTTGATACTGTGAACCACTCACTGTTACTTCAGCAATTATCGCTCACAGGGGTGTCGAATGAAGCTGTCAGCTGGTTCAAAAGTCACTTAGAAAACCATTCATAGTGAGTCAAGATAACCAATGTCCTCTCCAAAAGGAAGCCAGTCTATTCTGGAGTGTCTCAGGAATCTATACATGAGTCCCTTCTCTTCAGTATCTACTTGAATAACCTCCCATGAGCCTGTCATGGACAGATTCTGCTTTACGCGGATGATGCCATGATCTAATCTAGTAACCCTGACCCTAAGATCCTCCAGGATAACCTTCAACACAGTTTTTTTAAGAAGTGGAAAAGTGGTTCAGCACTCAAAAACTGGTGCTAAACTAAAAAGACCAAAGTGATGCTTTTCAACAATGCCCATAAGAAATGCAAGTCCAAACCCTTGTTCATCACAAACTGCATTGGCACTCCACTTGAACAGATCCACTCCTTCAAATATTTAGGGGTCACTATTGATAGCTCACGCACCTACTCGCAACATATTGATAATGTAGCTCGAGCTGTCAACATAAGGATTGGCCTACCCCACAGGCACAAGCATAGCCTCACTCCCGAGGCACTCAGAATGGCTATTTTCAGCTCTGTCATTACCATCATTGATTGTGGGCTGGTTGTTTATGGCTCTGCCTCTGCTACATCCCGTCACAGGATCACTGTTGCTCTTAACAAAGCAAGCAGACTCCTTACTGGGGCTGCCTGTCTTACATACACGTGTGACCTATATGCTTAGACTGGATGGCTTCAGTTATTCAGCCGGATCCAATATCAAACCTGCTTACTTGCCAAGAAGGCACACCTTAGTTTGTTACCCCCTGGGGTCCAACAGCTGCTTAGCCCTTGTCACAGTACCCAACATACTCGCAGCTTGGCAACTCAGGTCTTCACTGTTTCCAGATGCCGCACCACCTTAGGTCAGAGGTCTTTTGTTTACAAAGCCCCCTCTGGCTCAACTCCCTGGGTAGGGACATCTCTGCTGAGTCAAATCTCAACCCTTTCAAACACGAACTCTGACAACATCTATTAGCAAACAGTATATGTGACTGCCGCCCTTAGCAGCCTTCTGCTTATTTTATCATTGTACTTATACCTCCCTGCACTTTTAACTCTTGGCACTTCATTTCGATCCTACCCTTGAGCCTTTTCCCCTCCAGTCCTCACCCCTGCTTCTTTTCTGCTCACGCATCTTCAAATTCTTCCCTTGCTCCTCCTCACCTTCGCTCTTCAATCCTCCGCCTGTTCTCTTATCTCATGCCACCTCTTTTGCAACTTCTTCCCCTCCTTCTCCCTATGCTTCTCTCTCTTACCTCTCTCTCACCCATATTATTCTCTCTCTCTCTCTCTCGGGTTTTCTACAAGGCCTGCTAGGCTGCCCTCTCTCCTGACTAAACACCACCTCTTCTTCTTATACTATTAACTTGTCTTCCTCCCCCTCACCAGCACTCCTCTTTCTCTCTGCACTCACCCCATTTCCCTCCTTCCACCTCCCCATCCTCGCCTCTCTCTATCCCCATTACCTCTTTTGCAACTCCACTCCTTTCCTCTCCACCTCCTGTGCAACTCATCTCCTTCTCCCTCTTGTTTCTGCCATCCCCCACCTTACACCCCATTACTTTCTGTCCTAGAGTCTGACAAGGCCTCCCAGGCTGCCCTCTCTTCTAACCCACTCTACTCTTATATTGAGCAACATTCAGTGCTATTTTGATTGCTTTTGATATATTAATTTTCTTTAAGTATATTTTTGATATCTGCTATTTACCTATCTATTGTTTACCTTGTTTTGTTTTTGTACTACTGATGTGGAACCTTTACAAATGAGTTGTATTGCTCAAAGGTGTTGTAATCCAAGACTCAATAAATAAATAAATGAAAGATATGAGTACCCCAGGTCACTTTCCATTTTTGTTGTTGTTAGTATCTCCACCCACATTGAGCACTCTTCCCCTAGGTTTTTGGGTAGCCCGTGATGAGGGTGCTGGGGAAAGGGCACCAACAAAAATGTTAACCCACTCCCCAGCAGATTGCAGGAACAGCTGCAATAGGATATGGTGGCCGGATGGGTGACTACAGCGATAGGATGTTGCTATATGTACGTGGGTATTGGGTGGGGTGGGAGCGGGCATGCACAGCGAGGGATGTGGGGGGTGGTGCCATAATCGGTTGTCATGCCAACCCCATGGTGTGGTGAGTGGGTTGCCGGCATCGGTCGGCAGGGTACTGGGTTTGGGTCCAGGCGCTGGTGCATTTTTTTGTGCCCGGCTTGTGGGAGGCTCAACCCCCGACACACAGAAAACATTAAAAACGAAGTCCCTGGCACCCTTTTACTATGCGCTGGGGTGTCAGAATGCCAAAATAAATTTCAGAACTCTTGACTTCTTGACAACGGCGATCACCTTTAGGCTTTTGCTGTCATCACATGGAACTGTTTTTTGTTTCCTAGATGCATTACTCTGCATTTCTTTGCATTACATCTCAGCTACCATACATCTGACCATTCCTCCAACCTTGCCAAGTCCCTTCTCATCCTTTCCACTCCATCTTGTGTATCAACCCTGTTGCAGATCTTTATGTCGTCTGCAAAGAGGCATACTTTCCCTTCCAGTCCCTCTGTAATGTCACCTATAAAGACATTAAAGAGGACAGGTCCTAGTACTGAACCCTGTGGTACTCCACTAGTAACCCCTCTTTCTTCAGAGTGGACTCCGTTCACTATTACCCTCTGTATCCTATTGTCCAGCCAGTGTTTTACCCAGGCTACAACCTTGGGACCCACTCCAAGGCTGGCTGACTTGTTTATTAATCTTTTGTGTGGGACTGCATCAAATGCCTTGCTAAAGTCTAGGAAGGCCATGTCAACAGCCCCTCCCTGGTCAGTATGCCATGACTTTGGTGACCACAGTTGGGTGCCTAGCGAAAGAGTGACTCAATCACGGTCCCTGTCATTGGGTCAACCACAGAAGATGGGTGACCAGATGTGGGTGTGTGCAAAAATAGTGACAGCCTATCGCTACATGCCTGTGTGAGTGGGGGGAGCAAGCACACAGAGCATGGGGTGGGAGGGGACAGAGGGATTGTAGGGGGTGGTGCCGCAGTGAGCTGCCATGCTGCTCTCACAGCATGGTGGGTGAGTTCAGGGACAGGGTGGGAATAGTGCTGGGTTCGGTTCCAGGTGCAGGTAAGTTTTGTTGTGCCTGGCCCAAATTTTATTTTCCCTGTTTTTTGCACCCCCCCGAGTTGAAAATTGTTAAGTAAGAGGGTGAAGCCCCCCTGTGGGGGTGGGGTGGGGGGCACAGACACCCTCATAAAGTGGAAAATCCAATGTCCCCAGTGCCATTTTGCTGTACACTGGGGGGTACATCACCAAAACATATTTTTGGCAATGTGCCATCACCCTAATGGTGATCGCCCATCACATAAATCCTCCCTGGTCTACTACTTCAGTCACCTAGTCAAAGAAACTGATTAGATTCATCTGACATGACCTTTCTGCTGTGAATCCATGCTGCCTTGGGACCTGTGCCCTACTGACCTCTAGGTACTCAACAATTCTTTCCTTCAGAAGTGATTCCATCATTTTTCTTACCACAGAGGTCAAACTGACAGGTTTGTAGTTTCCTGCCTCTGCCCTGTTCCCACTTTTGTGAAGGGGAATCGCATCTGCCCTCTTCCAGTCCTCAGGTACCACTCCATCCTCCCATGATCTGTTAAAAAGGGTAGTCAGTGGTGTCACTAGTTCTCACCTTAGTTCTTTTAGAATTCTGGGGTGAATCCCATCAGGCCCCATTGCTTTGTCCATCTTCAGTTTTAGGAGTTCTTTCAGGACCCTTTCTTCTGTGAATGGACTGTATCGATCCCCCTATCCAGAGTCCTTCTATTCTTTAGTTTAGGTACCTTCCCCTCCTCTTCTTTTATGAATACGGAGCAGAAGTATTCATTCAATGTCCCTGCTTTTCACTGTCACCCTCTGCTCACCCCCTTTCCCTTTATTAAGCCTCGCTATCCCTCCCTCCTCTCTTGGTCTTTCTTTGCTCCCTAATATACCTATAAATGGTTTTATCCCCCTTCTTAACTGATTTGGCTATTTTTTTCTGAGTTTGGGCCTTTGCTATTCTGACTGCCTTCCCCGCTTCCTTCTGCTTTAACTGGTACAGTTCTCTGTCCTGCTCCTTTTGTGTTTCCTTATACCTCCTGAATGCTACCCTTTTCTCCCTAACCTTCCCCGCCACCTCTTTTGAGAACCATAGTGATATTAATTCCAACAATGAGGAACACAGACTGTTATTTTATATCCTCTCAGAGGTCACCACAGTAGCCTCCCTATACAAGGACCTGAGAGGAAAAAGGAAAATTTAAAGAGGACACTATAGCATAGTCGAGAAAGGAAAGGGGGTGCCCATAGGTGGCCAACCTTATGGACTAGAAATTGTAAAGAATAGATTAGGCTAAGAAATGCAAGAATTGTTGCAACAGATTTAAGAAAAGTTCAGTCCTCAAGAGTGGCAGAAGCACCCTGTCACAAGGGTTTAGTACTAGAATCAGTTCCCTTTAATGTCTTTATAGGAGACATTGGGGAGGGGTTGGAAGAAAAAGTATGCCTCTTTGCAGATGACACAAAGATCTCCAACAGAGTTGATATATGGGAAGGGGTGAAAAGGATGAGAAGGGACTTGGCAAGGTTGTAGGAATGGTCAGTAGAATGGCAGCTTAGATTCAATGCAAAGAAGTGCAAAGTAATGCACCTGGGAAACAAAAACCCAGAGGAAGAGCACACAATGGGGGGAGGGGGTACTAAGAACAACAAAAATGGAAAGAGACCTGTGGTAATCATATCAGATGACCATAAGGTAGACAAGGAATGTAAGAAGGTGGTAAGGAGGGCTGAGGGATACTGGGATGCATACAGAGAGGCATCACCAGTAGAAAATAGGAAGTTATACCCCTTTGTACAGAGAGTTGGTGAGACCCCATCTGGAATAGTGCATGAAGTTCTGGAGACCCCATCTTCATGAGGAGATAGACAGGATGGAGGCTGTCCAGAGGAGGACAACTAAAATGGTGCAGGGTCTGCAGCAGAAGCCACATGAAGAGAGGCTAAAAGAGCTTAATATGTATACCCTCGAGGAAAGGAGAAAGGGGGGGACATGATAGAAACTTTCAAGTACCTCAAGAAAATAAGCAAAGTCCAAGAGGGGAGTATCTTTCAGAAAAAGAGATGTGCAAGAACAAGAGGGCACAATTTGAAGATAGAGTGGGGATGGCTCAGGAGCAACGTGAGGAAGTATTTTTTCATGGAGATGGTGGTGAACACATGGAATCGCTTTTCTGAGGAGGTTGTGGGCTCAAAAAACAGTGGGGGAAATCAAGAATGCATGGGACAGACATAAGGCAATTGTATTGGGGGGTAGGCGAAAGTAGGCTGTTGGTTAACTAGAATCTGCAGCATATCCAATAGGTAGGGAAATGAGCAGTCTAGGTGGGCCAAGCGGTCTGTATCTGCCATCAAAATCTATGTTTCTAGGTATGCCTCAGTTTTGTCACTGAAAAGGGATTGTTTTTACATGGAAAATACATAGCCTTTAGTTGGGTGTCTGATGAAAGACTGGTTACTCTTAGCCAAGCAAACCTACTTAATGAAACTGGCAAGGTCAACATTTTGGATGCAGTGTCATTTTCATCCACTGCCATGTGAAATTGGTACTTTGTGGCATCCAGAGCCTTCCTGGCAATGTCTGCCATATTGGGTGCCAGCACTCCCAAAAACTTATCAATTAAAGCCGTAATGGAGGACCATAGTACTTTATGATATAAGAACATAAGAAAAGCATCAGCAGATGGGTGTAACCAGGACCTGGGTGATGTTATTTTATTTAGTGCCATGGTGCCTCCATTTTATAACCCATTACCTGGGGAGCCTGGAGTTCAGGGAGAAAACATTCACTCAGCATCAGGGCTAGGTTTGTACCTCTGGACAGGGGCACCCAAGTAACTCCGGACACAGGAAGCAAGAACTGTGAATGTCCAAACCAGGAGTGGGATTCTAAAGTGGGGCTTTTATTCACCCACACACAGGAATACAAAGCAGGATGGACCCCCACGGGGCTACACTCACTGGTTGTACAGAACTACTGAGGTCAGAACACATCTTCTTCATCATCATCACAACTTCTACCCTCCGGTTCTGAACACACTTGGCTCTCAGCCCAAACTAGTACTATCTCTCTCTCTCCCTCTATCTCTCTTGGATTCTCTGGCGTGGCACTCCGGCCAGCACGTGGACATTTTTCCATATAGCATGGATATTTCTCTGGTGGCTCCCTCTACCACCCATGAGCACTTCCTAGCTCCATAAGGGAAATCTTTATCATCAATCCCACCTCTGTGTACTTTCTGTGAACACTGGCCAAGTGCCCGGAAGAAAGCTATAGATGTCCAACATAAATCCATAGAGGTAAATCTGGATTCTCCAGGTGGGGGGGCTCCCACCTTTTGTCCCCAAATTCATACCCGGCCATTTATTTGGAATCAACACCTTTCCTTGTGAACCTCTTGGTTTGTAGAATGATATCTAGAAATGTATGTAACATTTAGCAATCTACTGTCTCTGGTAAATAGTGTCCTGACTTGTAACTTTCTTTAAGTGGCTATGTCTATCCCTGTAGACCCCCACCATTTAGATTAATTTCAAGCCATACACAACTTAAGTACTGTACTTGGCACCCTTTCCTGACCCACAGTAGCAGATACTTAACACAACAGTCTTGGTGAAACATGGGCTCTCTAGCAGAACAGACTCACCCTGGTTTGCAGGTACCCACAAGCTTCTCTCTGGAAAACACAAATAAATTTCTGGGTGCCTCAGCACAGATCTTCTAGGCAACTTCTTTTCCTTCAGCAGGGCCAGGGGAATTGCCTCTGAAGAGCTGATCTTGTTCCTCCTACCCCTCTCAGGGATGGGGCACTGAAACAACTGGGAGACGGTCTCAACCACTTCAAGCAGGTATCTTCTGTGTCCTTCTCCTGGGTGAGAACACACACCCACTACAAAGGTAGCTCTATTACAGAGTTGAGGGCTCTGAGGGACTGCCAACTGCAGTGCACCTCCTCCCTCCACTGAGTCTTCCTCTAGACTGACTTTGAAAACCCCAACATTCTAACCTAACTCCCAGCTGCAACATTCCAATGTGGCTTGTGCTGCTGCGAGAATTCTATATGATGTCATCCCTCCAGCTCCAGAGGACAGAGTGAGACAGTGTGAACCCCATTTAACTGGTGTTTCACAAGCTGCCTTCCCTGCCTGCCACTAGATCTAAGTAGGATTCTTGTAACCCTGGGTGACAGGGGGGTTACATGGGGACTGTGTGATCCAGCTTGTCTGCTCTAGAAATGACCCCCTCCCTATGCAGCCTTTGTCCTAACTTACAGTTAATGTCTGCCCCATGTGAGCTTGAACTCCCTGATTGTCTTTGATGCCACCACCTCCTGGGGCAGACTGTTCTATGGGTCTATCACTCTGTGTGTGAAGAAGTACTTCCTGAGGTTGCTTTTGAACCTTCCTCATACCAGTCTCATATAATGTCCTCTTATGCATGCTGCAATGTTCTGTTGAAACAGATTGCCTGTCTGGGCTGTGTTAAATCCCCTAATGTACTTAAATGTTTTAATCATGTCTCCTCTGTTTCTTCCATGCTCAAGGGAGTATAGGTTCAGCTCCCCAAGTCTTGCTTCATATAACCTGTGATGCAGTCCATACACCATCTTAGTAGCCCTTCTCTGCACCATTTCCAAATGGTCAATGTCCATCTTGAGGTGAGGTCTCCAGAACTGAACACAATACTCCAAGTGTGGCCTCACCAAGGACCTGTAGAAGAGCATGATAACCTCCCTCTTTCTACTAGAAATACCTCTACTCATACATCTGAGGATGCCACCTGCTTTGTGTGCTGCTTTCTCATGTTTTCCTACCTTTAATTTGTGAGTGATGATTGTGAAGGGATTTCACTCTGTTTGTGCCTCCTCAAGTTGATGTCCTCCCAGTGTGTACTTTTTTCCAGGGTTCCTCTTTCTCAAATGCATAACCTTACACCTTTTGGCATTAATTTGTAACTACCAGTTCCTGGACCAATCCTCTAGCCTTCCAAGGTCAGCTTCCATGTTGTCTGCTCCTTCTCTTGTGTCCACTCTGTTGCAGAGTTTTGTATCATCTGTGAACAGGCAAACTTTCCCTGTTAGTCCATTCACTATGTCTGCTATAAATATGTTAAATAGGATTGGTCCCAGTACTGATCCCTGTGGGATGGCACTGGTCACCCTACCCTCCCTTTACAATGATTAATTGACTAGCACTGTCTGGGTCCTATCATTTAACCAGTTACTGATCCAGCTGACCATCTTCTGGCCAACTTCTGTGTGTTCCAGCATGTTGGTTAGCCTTCTATGAGGGACAGTGTCAAATGCCTTGCTGAAATCTAAGTATACAACATCCAACACCCTTCCCTGATCCAGTCGAAGAAGTCAATCAAGTTGGTTTGACAAGAGCACCCTGCTGTGAAGCCATGTTGCTTTGCGTCCATTTTTCCAGTACCTGTTAGGTACACCACTGTCCTCTCCTTTAGTAATGACTCCATAATTTTCCCCACAACTGAGGTCACACTGACAGGGTGGTAGTTTCCTGCCTTATCCTTGTTTCTGCTCTTGTGTAAGGGCACAGCGGTTGCCTATTTCTAGTCCTGAGATACTTTCCCGCTGTCTAGAGACTTGTTGAAGAGCTCAGCCAGTGGCGCAGCCAGTTCCTCTCAGAGCTCCTTCAGTATCCGAGGGTGTATGTTGTTTGATCCCATGGCTTTTTCCACTTTCAGTTTATGAAGTCCTTTTAGAACCCTCTCCCTTGTGAATGGACTAGTATCTGCTCCCTGGGTATCTTCCTTTGTCCTGCTCCATGTAGGACCTTGGCCACTGTCTTCTATGGTGAAGACAGAGCAAAAGAACTCATTTAGCACTTCTGCCTTGTCCTCGTCACACTCTGCCATCTTACCTTCCTTGATCAGACTATTTCTCCCTTTGCTTTTTTTTCTCTTATGTATCTATAGAAGATTTTGTCTCCCTCCTTTATAATCTGAGTTATTTTCTCTTCCTTCTGTGCTTTTGCCCTTCTAGCAGCTTCCCTCACCTCTTTTAATTTGTTCTTGTATTCTTCCATGTCTGCTTTGTTTTGTTTGCTTGAATTGTGTAAAAGCCTTTTTTCTCTTTCATTTTGGATGCTACTTCATGAGAGAACCAGAGAGGTATTTTCCTTCTTTTGGACTTGCTCATCTACTTAGTGTTTTTGGTTAACGGAGCCCAGAATTGTGCACAATAATCAAACTGAGGTCTACTTCATGCACGATAAAGTGGTAGTATCATCCTTCTATCTCTGCTGGTTATATGTTTCTTAGTACAACCCAAGTACCCTGTAGGCTTTCCTTATGACCTGGTCACAGTGGACGAGGACCACTCAGTTGATGTTATTTATCTGGAATTTTTTTTCAACTTTATTTCCCTCCCATCACCACTGACTGAGGCCCCTTCAGTCGTCCTACCTTATCCCCTCCTGCCTGAGATCCTCTCGGCTGATCCCCAGTTCTTGGCACTCCTATGACATGCTACATGGAGCAATCCCTCTGGAATACACCCTCTGGAGTGGGGTCACCTTCTGCTCCTCAGTGCTTTCTTCCTGTGCTTCCATGAGTGGAGGTGATGCTGAGACCAGGTTACAGTGGGCAGGATCTGGCTCTTGAGGCAGGGGCAGGTGACGTCTGCCCCCCAGCCAACAGGTGTTTTTCCCTGTTCTGTGAGCTCCCCCCAGGGGCCCAGATGTGCAATGGTGTCCAGTGCAGCTGGGCGCACTCCCGCACCAAGCCCACGGATGTCTGCCGTGGCTCCTCCCCATGTGTTAGCATGATCCCCAGACTGCAGCACTCTCAGTCTCTACTGGGAGCCACCCTTGCTGGGGAAACATCTACCCACCATCCCCAGGAGAGGACAGCATTCCTCCAGACACTCAATCCTCTCCTACCCCACCAAACCCCAGCAACTAGAGCTTGCTCCCTAACCCAGGTCACTGGTGTGGCACAAGGCGTGTCGTCCAGTGCCTCAACCCTCAGTGCCACTCGGCCGGCTATTTATCTGGATCATAATAAGGCATTTGACACAGTACCTCATCACATGCTAATTAATAAAATAGCGGAAACATTTTCCTAACATCCCTCCACCAATAACAAATTAGACAAATAATCGGCTGACAGATACTTCTGGGGAGGGGAGATTACAATTCCTGCAGGGTTTAGTGCTGGGACCAGTGCAGTTCAGCCTATTTATATTGACTGTACAGCCTATATAAATAGTCCATATATATATATATATATATATATATATATATACACACAGTATATACACACACACGCACAAATATATAGGAGTGGAGATAAGAAATTGGCATAACAAATTCACAGATTACACTAAACTAGGAGGAAGGCTAAACAATGCTGAAGATTGTAAAAAAAAAATGTAGGAGGACCTGGACAGCATGGTGAGGTGGGACACATGTGGTATGAAATTTAATGAAAGTAAGTGCACTGTGACGCACTTAGAGAAAACAATAAACATAACAGCTCTTTCATCAAAGGGTCAAACTAAAACAGTTTAATGTTAGTGATGAATAAGTAAGATATATTACTGTTTTAGATATTTTATAGTATTTTATGTATTGATATGTTTTTATGTAAAGCACTTTAATTCACCAGAGAATTGCGCTATATAAATAAAGGCTTGATTGATTGATTGATTGATTGGTGCGTACAGTTGTTACTGTATGCACAGCAACCTTTGGAGTATTCCAGTAGTCATCTACATCTCCTGTGATTCCTCCTTCTAGCATGGATGTGATCATAGAGCCCAATTCTAGAAGCTTGATGCAAGTCGCCGCCAAAGGCGACTTGCGCCAAACACCATTGCAACTTGGACTCTGCACCCTATTCTAGAAGGGGCAGGGTCTCCGCGGCTAAGTCCCATGACTTGCAACATGTGGACAGGTATGCCAACCTAAGGGCGTACCTGAGGGGCATGTCACAAGTCGCAGCCCCCCCAGCAAGCGTACATGCCCCCAGTGCCCCACAGGGCAGCTGTGTCCCCCCCATCCATTCCCTGACCCAATTGTTTACCGCAAATGTGTAAGAATTAAACCCCCTGAGATCCCTGGTAGTCTAGTTGATCCCCACTTGTGCCACCCAGCAGTTCCAGTCCTCTCCCACCATTTCCCAGCCTGCGACTGGCACAGCCCACCTCTCACCTCCACAGCCAGCCACCAACTGAGCTCTGCATGAGTGCTTACTGTATAGATGCACTCATAAATGAATGAGTATTCATTTTTTATCTAACTGTGAAATCTGTGGTGCTTTTTGTACTAAAACTATCAGGAAAAGAGCCAAATAATTGGAGCAGATGGCTTTTATCTCATCCTCAGTGTCACAAAAATAAAGAGGGTCTTTATTCATCTCACCCAAAGACAAAGGAAAGATCCTCTAAGGACGTCTTAGACCCCCAAAATTAATGAAAAGTGGATTGAGCTTAGAGAATTAAAAAATACAAGTGAGCAGGTGCCTAAGATTGTGCCTGCTAAAAAGAAATGTAAAGAAAAATATGCTGTTGTGCCTCCTGCTGCAAAAGCAGAGGAGCTCCCAACAGACAAAAATAAGACTTCCTCTGTGGAGGATATTGCCAGAGCCCTGCAAATTATACAGGCTCTACATGATGCAGATACCATACTGGGTTCACAGGTTCAAATCCCACCACCGGTTCCAGGGGAACAAGTGCTCCAGGTGTGCATTGAGGAGGATGAGGAGGAACCAGATCTAGAGGAACCTATTAAAGCAGATGTACCCCCAGACCTGGAGTTTGCACCCACCCCATTGGCAGGATGATTTTTCATCTCTCTTTTCCTTTGCCAGACAAATAGCGGACAACCTGGGCCACTCCTCACAAGAATCCATGGATGATGATGAAGAGGCAGACTTTTTTTATATGATGGGTATTGCTTCCTCAAGAAACGTAGTCCTCCCCAACCATCATTCACTAAGGAAGGCTACTTTTAAGATACTACAGACACCTTTCTCTGTCCCCAGAGTGGACAGGAAGGTGGAAAAGAAATACCATCTGGATAGAGTTTCTGCTGATTATCTGTACAACCATTCAGAGAATGAGGGTGTTACTCAGGCCGCTGCCTGTGATAGAACAAAAGTTCCTCTGGCATCTCACCCTCCGGACAAAGATTCCAGAAAAATTGAAACAATGGGGAAGAAAGATTATTTGGGATCTTCCCTACTCCTCTGGCAAGCAGCTTACATGGCTTATGCTCCCAGAAGCAGAGATGGGAGCCAATCAAGGGACCAGTGATCACAGTTCAATCTGGTTTACTATGAACAGTATGGAAGAAAACAGTCACACCAAAATCAAGGTACTAGATTTCAGAAAAGCCAACTTCTCCAAAATAAGAACTATGGGCCTTATTCTAAAATAGATACACATGGTGTAACAGCACTTACACCAAGTAGAATGGTGCAAGTAGCAATTTACGCCAGGATTCTACAATGTGGTCTGCAACATGTCACAGGCCACCTGCACCAAAGAGCAGTTACGCCAGCAGTTGTGCCGTAAACCCCCTGTGACATGGTGCTAGGGGGTTTACAGCAGCAGTTATGCCCTAGTCTAGTAGGGCAGCAACAAAGTCAACAATGTTGGGATTCTACAAGAACCCCCGGACGAGAACTGACAATGTAAGTTACACCAGCATTTAGCTGGTGTAACTGTATATACACCTTCCAGGGGTTCCATAGACCCATTGCATCCACTTCAGGATGTGCCCCCCATGCCCAGAACACCCCCATCGGTGCCCCACAGGGCAGCCCACAACCCCCCCCAGCCCCCGATCCCATAGCAGCCATGCCCAGCTGGGCATCTTGCACCCCCAGAACCCCCAACCCTAAATGCCCTGCAGGGGCAGCCCACACACATCTAGTTCTTAACCCCACACCACTTGTAGTCCCGCAGTGCAGCTGTGTCCCCCCCCATTCAGTCCCGACTCGATATTTTGCTGCAATTGTTCCAAACAGACAGAAAAATGTAATCTGATAATTAGGCAGTAAGAGGCAGCAGTGCTTGAATTTGGCATTCTAAATTTTAATTTGCATAAACTTCCAAATGAAAGTTCCAGGGACAGTCAGCAGATCTTGACTGCATGCAAGTATGTCTAATACTTCTAGGAGATTCCTGGGTTTTGAATTCTTCATTGCACCCCATACTTCCCATCAGAAACAGCACAGATAGGAGATTTGGTATCCAGCTGTCAGGGAGGGGTTGGAAACCTCTACAAATGCATCAAATTAGAGGAGGCATTACAACTTCACTGATGTTTACTGAGTTCAGACTAATGAGAACTCTTCACCACCATACCTTTGATCCAGAAACATCTGCCCCCCCCCCAAAAAAAACCTGGTCAGCCAGATGTCAATTAAATCCTTTACCATTGGATTTAGGGTTGTGCCGGCCCCTGTAGAACTGGATGCAAGGTTGCCCCCGAGGATTACCTGTCTAGGCAGTGATGTGTGTTTAAACAGCAACTCTGCACTTCAGCACGTGCCTTCACAAATAAGACATTTCAGCTGTTACAGTTTACTAGAGGATACCTTTTTTTATTTCCAAAGTTCCTTTTCAAGATTTACAGCACTTCTTGATAGTCCATCTAAATGTCTGTATAGAAAACACTTGAAAACAATTGCCTCTCCCTTTTTAACCTCACAGTGCCTTTGTTTATGGCATCGCAGTGCTTACCATAACAACAGGCTATGATGTCACAAACAGCAACTGTGTGGTAAGCAGGGCAGAGTCAGATACATGTTGAAAGACTCAGTGAAATAACTGCTGTATTAGTTACAGTATTTAGTAGACCAAAGGCTATTTAGTAGACCCCAATAGCAGGAAAAAGTAAAAAAAAAATCCAAGAACTAGAAAACAATAACATTAAAACATAATTGATGTAACTCTAGCGTTTTTAAGCTTTTTATTATAACAGAGTTGCTCTTTAACATTATAACAAACTTCTCCCCCTGGAGATGCCCCACCTTAAAGCTTTTATAAGGAGTGGTATTCTCCAACTCACCTCTGTGGTTTATCTTTAACAACAGTGTTTACCATGACAGACTGGGGTTGCTTGGGCAATCAGATGTTCTTTCTAATTAAGCCTCTCATTTAAAGTACGTATCGGCTCCAGTTGCAGCAAAACTTTTTGTGGACTAAAACTTCACATTTTGGAGGGGTGGGGGCAAAGGAAGGAGACCTTGGTCCAGTTATCCCCAGAACATAATTCATTATACAGACTTCTAAATGCAATTTGACCCAACTCCCCACCCCATGAGATACAAACACGAGAATGCCGAAAGAGGACTATCAAAATAGTTTTGATAATTTTTATTTCATAAATTTATATTTCATAAATACAACTAAAATCTCTGCCATTTTCCAGTGTCCGTACTTTCAGCCATTTCAAGCATTTTTCATTTCAGTTTTAGAATGAGGCAGCTGCAATGTAACCTAAGACAACAAACGCTGACGCTGCTATGATCATTTCAGAAGCAGTCTGGAGACTAAAGTTGACATTCTGTCTTAGATAATTAATAGCTTCCTCTCCTGTGGGAAACAAATAAAATAGTTTATTATTAACTTCCTTCATACCCCAGTCATCCCAGGCAACAAAGTGATTGCCCTTAATTGCAATTACTGGTCTGTGATCTGCTCAGCCAACAGGCACCCCAAGGACTTTGGGTATTTGTCTGCTTCTGTTGTAATCTTCAAAAATTATATTCATACCTTCAAATGATCCATGTGAACTGCAGTCACACAACCTGGTGCAAAAATGTTTTGTACATTTCTCTTTATGGAAAAGATTCTACACAGTTCTCAATCTCTACATGGAACCAGTAACTTGGGAGGAAACCCAGAGAACTGTGCGGATCCTGAAAGCATTTTCCCCCACGGCTTTTTTCCTCCTCTTTTGAAACTGGTTCAAATTAATTATTGTTCCATCTGTACAAGCCCTGATACTTACTATCTGCTTGTTAATCAGAAAAATATGGGTAACAAAATATCCTGAAGAGATTAAATAATAACATCATTGAATTATTAATAATAACCTTCTATAGGGAATAACGACTTTTAGCGTAGTTCTCTGAGCCACAGTCTGTGTACAGAAAGAAAAAATTATTCACCTTAGTAATATTGTTTTTCCATTGTATTGTCCCATATTCATGCCTCTTTGTAGTCTGCCTGCTCAGTAGAACTGCCCAGAGCAAATGGAACTATATCTGAATGAGGGAATCACTGGCTTGTGACACACGTTCAAACTGCTGCCCTCATTTGCTGCATGTTCTATCAACGTCTCGGATTTCTTACTTCGCCTGACAAATCAAGACACCCAGGAGACTTCCCTTAGGTTGTTCATCGGCTATTTGTACAGTATACATTTTTATACTTATATATTCTTACCGATGCCTTCATTTATTATATTTTTCCTTCATACATTTAATTTAGTTTAGTTATTTGAGTTTATAGAATTATTTTCTCAGTTCCTCATGGTTCAGAATAACCACTGAGGAACTGGGTAGTTTTCTCTTAGTTGCGGAACTTTTCCGCTGTTTTAATATATAATTCAAGTTTTTAAAACTGTTTAAATTTGTGTGTTTTGAAATCACTGACCTGGTTTCTGTCAACCGCTAACCTGGTTGCTGTGAACTGCTAACCCAGTTCTGAGTTTAAAACTCTCAGTTCATTTTGTGAGCCTGATCGGTTCCTGAACCGACCACAAAAAAAAGTTTTTCTGTTCCCGGTTGTTTTTTTTTTTGTTGTTGTTGTTTTTTCCCTGGAAATGGAGCTGTCAGAAAAACCTAAGAAAAAGACTGGTTCCCCAGGCTTTAAAAACTGTATTAAATATGGGGACATGTTTGCTAGAGCAGACAAGCATGAACGCTGCGTGGTCCTCTGTCTTGGAACCAAATATTTGTCTTCAAATTATGAAATTTGCAAGTCTTTTCCACAAAAGACAGTGGAAAACAGACTAGAAAGGTTGCAAAAGAGACTGAATAAAGGTGCTTCAGGCTCTGACCAGCCAACACCTTCCAAATCTGTGGGTGAAACCACTGTCTCTTCTCTACACTCCCCTGAAAATGGTGATTCAGGCACCTTAAAAAGGATGAATGGACCGGCTGAATCTCTGGTCCCCTCCAAAAAAACCAAAAAGACTAAGCATGTTGAACCCCAGGTGAAACCTAAAGGGGATTTTCTGCACCTCACAGCCTGACAACTGCTGAGAAGATTGCCCAGGCCATGAAGGTCATTCCAGCAACATAGGGTTTTATACCTACTCCTACCATCCTCCTCCAAGGGTTCAGGAGCATACTCCTTCCTCTAAATTTCCCCTCTCAGGATAGGGACTATTTATTTATTTTATTTATTTAGTTTTGGTTGACCAGGTAAGTGTACTAGACAAATCCTGCCTATTTTCAGACACGACCCGGGGGAGGAGGATACAGATGAATGCCAACTGACCTTGAACCAGATTAAGCTGTTGGTGGTATTTTTAGTGAATGAGGGAAATTTGGCCAGGACACCGGGGAAATTCCCCTACTCTTTTTGATAAGTGCCATGGGATCTTTAACATCCACCTGAACTACCACCAGAACAGGCAGATGGGACCTCGGTTTAACATCTCATCTGAAAGACGGCACCTCAGAAATGCAGCACCCGTCTCATGCTGCACTACAGTGTCAGCACTGGGATATTAACGCAGGTGGCAGATGTGGGAACTGAATCCTCAGCCCTCTGATCTCCCAGCCTCAGAGGCGAGTGTGCTACCTACTGAGCCACTGACACTGACTATGGGGATTATGATGTACCAGAGGCAGATGATGGTGAGCCCATTGAACTGGAGAGCCCAACAGAGCAGGAATTTGGCTCTCCTCCTAGAGCAGAGGATTTTTCCTCACATTTTTCCTTGCTAAGGAAAATAGTGGGGGTTCTTGATCGGGCTACCACTGAGGTTATAGAAGGTCAAGAGGAGGCTGAGTACGCGGAGATGATGGGGTTAACACCCACTGAGAAAATTCTTCTCCCTATAAATAATTTTTTTTTAAAGATTTATGTACTATCCTGCAGAACCCAAATGTTGTCCTGCCTCTAGACAAGAAGGTGGACAAGAAGTATCAGCTAGACAGGCAAGGAGCTGAATTCCTCATCTCTCACCCTGACCATCAGGGCATGGTCCAGCAGGAAGCCTGTGGCAAGGTAAGGGTTCCTCTACCCTCTCATCCTCCTGAGAAGGATTCCAGGAAGATAGACTGTATGTCTAAAAAAGGTTATTTAGCTGCCTCCCTGGGGGCCAGACAAGCTAATTACCAGGCCTAGGATTCACGATACCAGAAAACACAGTGGCAGTCAGTCTTGGCAAGGTCAGAGAAGGTTCCCTCCCCTCTCTCTGGGGCCCTAGCAGAAGCAGCAAGGTGTGGGCTGGAAGCATCCAAATACCAGTTCCAAATGGCAGCAGATGCCAGTGATAATACTGCTAGGTGGATGGCTCTGACCATAGCCCTGAGAAAGTTGGCATGGCTAAGGGCTACTAATTTGACACAAGACACCAAGACTAAGGTCATGGATTTTCCTGTACAAGACCACTCTCTCTTTGGTAAGCATACTGAAGAGTACTATATATGAAAAAAGTGGATGAGTACAAAGCCACCTCTAAGAGAAACTCCTCCAAAGAAAGGCCTCCCACCTCATACAGGCCTCATGGAAGGCAAGGCAGAGGACTGTCCTCATATGGCAGGCCCTTCTATCAGGCTCAAGCTGTTCCACAGTTGCAGCCCTACCCACAGCAGACTGGGAATTACAGGACTAGAGGTAGGAGGGGTTCCAGGAGAGGTTCCCACTCCACCCAGGCTCAGGCACAGCCAAAACAAAATCCCTGACTTCATTGTCAAGGCTGCCTCCTTAGTACCAGTTGGGGGCAGACTGACTCACTTTTTCCAGGCCTGGTAGACCATTACCACAGACAAGTGGGTTTTGGAACTAGTGAGTCAGGGACTGTCCCTGAGCTTCAAGTCTCTTTCTCCTCTAAAATCAAGGCCATTCAAACCAGCCTTTCTTCAGGAGAGACATATTTTGGAAAAAGAGGTTCAAACCTTGCTCCACATAAAAGCAGTGGAACCTGTACCAAAGCTTCAGAGAGGAAGAGGTTTTTATTCTCGGTACTTCCTCACCAAAAAGAAGAATGGGGAGTGGTGGCCTATTCTAGACCTCAGACACCTGACCAAATATCTTGTAAAACTAAGATTCAAAATGGTTAAATTGTCTCTGATGTTGGCAGTCATTCAAAAAGGAGATTGGCTGGCATCTCTGGATTTAAAGGATGCCTATTTCCACATCCCTATAAGGGAGTCTCACAGAAAGTATCTCAGGTTCAGACTCCTTTCAGGTCACTACTAGTTTTCAGCTCTGCCCTTCGGTCTCACATCAGCACCCAGGGTGTTTACAAAATGTCTGCCAGTGCTAGTGGCATACCTAAGAAGGTTGGGAATTTCAGTTTTTCCCTGTCTCGATGACTAGCTAGTTGTGGGAAAGTCATCACAACAGGTGGAAGATCACCTGGCAATAACAACAAACCTGTTACAGTCTCTAGGATTCCTGTTAGATCAGGAAAAATCCATTCTCAAACCGGTACAAGTCCTTCACTTCACTGGGGCAGAACTAGATACTTTAAAGGGAAGAGCCTTTCTTCCAAAAGACAGGGTTCTGAGTATCCTGCAAGTGATTACCTCATTCAAGTTGGGCAAGCCATGTCCAGCAAGGATATACTTGCAGATACTGGGGCACATGGCTGTAGCAATAGGAGTTGTCTTGGGAGCAAGATTTCGAATGAGGGATATTCAGTTTAATCTCAGAGCACACTGGTGCCAAAGAAAAGACAAAATGTCAAAACTGATTCCAGTAACAAAATCTGTGCTCCAGTCTACAGTGGTGGACAGATGCACACAATCTAAGGGCAGGAGTTCCCTTTCAGAGGGAAAATCCATCAGTCATCCTTACAACAGATGCTTCTCTGTTAGGATGGGGTGCTCACTTAGGACAGCACACTACCGATGGCACATGATCAAGTGTGGAGTCACTCCTTTATATAAATCTGTTGGAGTTCCAAGCAGTATTTCTGGCTTTAAAAAGTTTTTCTCACCTGACACAGGGCAAAGTGATGCAGGTCAGAACAGACAACACCACTACAATGTATTAATAAACAAGCAAGTGGGAACAAGGTCAGATCCCTTGTGCACAGAGACCATGAAAATATGGGAACTGGCCTACTCACTAAAGGTTTCCCTATAGGCCATTCATGTCCCAGGCAAGGACAATATCCTGGCAGATGCTTTAAGCAGAATCAGCCAGACACATCACGAATGATCTCTAAACAGGCAGGTACTGTACTCTGTGTTTAGAAGATGGGGCAATCCAGAGGTAGGTCTCTTTTCCTCTCGCAAGAATCACCTATGGCCCCAATTTTATTGCAGACCACCAGCCAAGGGTACAATTCCACTGGATGCCCTGGCTTTGGATTGGTCAGGAAGACATCTATATGCCTTCCCTCCTTTCTCTCTCATCTTCAGAGTACTGATCAAACTCAGGTCACAACCTAAGTCCATGATTCTGATAGCACCAAACTGGGTCAGACAGCCTTGGTACTCCCTGCTGCTGTCTGTGTCAGTGTCCAAACCAATACATCTCCCCAGGAGGCACAATTTCCTAACCTCCTGTCAAGGGAAAATCTTGTATCTGAACCTCAAGTCTCTCAGGCTCAAGGTTTGGTTCTTGAGGACTTAGAATTTTCAAATCTGAATCTTTCTCAGGCTGTTTTTGATATCCTGAAAGGTTACAGTAAACCATCCACCAAGAAAACCTACATTGCAAAATATAAAAGGTTTTCAATTTGGTGTGATGCCAAGCAGAGTTCTCCTTCTCTGGCAGAAATCCCAGTCTTATTGGAGTACCTCACTTATTTGCATTCTCAAGGATTAAAATATACATCTCTAAAAGTGCATCTGGCATCAATCTCAACTTTTATTTTTGCTGGAAAAAATGTTTCCATTGCAGCTAATCCCATTTTTAACAAGTTCTTCAAAGGTTTGTGTCACTTGCATCCCCTGTTAAAGAACCAGTCCCGGTGTGGGATATGAACATTTGCATTGCTCATTTTATGAAACCTCCCTTTGAGCCCATGTCTTCTGCTCACTTGCAATATGTCACATGGAAAGCTATGTTTTTGATTGCACTAACTTCTGCAAGAAGCATAAGTGAATTGCAAGCAGTGTGTGTAGAGAAAGATAATCTATCCTTCCATAATGACAAGGTAGTGATTCAGACAAATAGGAGGTTTCTTCCTAAGGTGGGTTCTGATTTCCATTTAAAACAGTCCATAACACTGTCAGTTTTCTTTACAGAACATGCCAGTTCAGGGGAGTGCAGACTCCATAGATTTGATGTAAAAAGGGCACTGAGCTACTATTTGACCCACACTAAGAATCATAGAGGTGACAAACAACAAATTTTTCTCACTCATGGGGTTGTGGGAAAAGGCACTCCAGCTCCCAAGAGATCAGTCTCTCACTGGATAGTTCAATGCATTCAGTTTTGCTATTCAAAATCTTGAAACCAGGCCTCAGCAGGCCTTAGGGCCCATTCAACTAGGGGCACAGCTGCTTCTATAGAAGCCTCAATGGATATTGCCTTAGTGGAAATCTGTAAAGCAGCTACCTGGAGAATAGTACACACCTTTACCAAACATTATAGCTTGGCTACCCCCTTTCACCCTACTTATTCAATCTCTTTTTGGAACCCCTTATAAGGAAGTTAAACTCCTCCCCGCTTGTCTCTGGCATTAAAATAGGAAACTCAGAATGCAAACTTTCTGCATATGCAGATGACATACTACTGCACATTTCTTCCCCCTCTCAATCTCTCCCTGCAGCGCTAACAATAATTACCCAATTTAGCAAGTTCTCTAATTACAAGCTAAATCTTGGTAAAACAGATGTATTCCCCCTTAATAATTATTTCCAGAAATTAGAAATAGTTAACATGGGTCTACAGTGGTGACCAGACAAAATCAAATATTTGGGTGTATTCCTCCATCCCTCTCCCAAGACAATGAAAACCCTTAACGTTGAAGCTATCGTAAATACCATAAAGGATGATATCAGACATTGGTCCCTGTTACCCCTTTCCCTGTGGGGTCGTATGAGTATAATAAAGATGAATATTTTATCCCATATACTATATCCATTGCAAATGTACAATTGGGCCCTACCAAACTCTTGGGTTTGCTCAAGTTCACAAAATCCTTACATCCTTTCTGTGGGCTGGGGAAAAAACAAGAAGTTATTGTAAGCTCACCTGCCAGAAAATTGATGGCGGCCTACAAGCTCCCGATTTTTATTTATACTACCTGGCCATACATCTAACCAGGATGAGATATTGGATAATCCCCTCAAACTACTCCTCTGATTCTTTTTATTCTCCTCTCTGTCTGGAAATTGAAAGATCTTTATGCCTTACACATGACTTAGACCTGAGAGCTCTTCCCTTTCTATGTAGAAAGAAACTTTCCACGAGGCTAAAGGATTCTCCACTAGGCTCTCTTTTGTCAACACAATACCAATTTAACACTTTCTTTAAGGTCCCTCGGTGCAGAGATATAACACAACCCCTCTTCAATAACCCTAACTTTTTAATCTCGGGTAAATCAATCGAACCCAACCCTTTTTGGCCTAATATGGGAATTGAAAGAGTGGTTGAGTTAGTCCATAACTACAAACTGATGCATTTCCAGGAAGCCCATCTCCTGTACAACTGGTCTCCTCTCAATATTTTTAAATATCTACAGATTTCCCTTATGCTACTGCACCACTTTGGCACTGAACTGTGGACTAAGACCTTATCAGCCACCTTGACCCCATATCTTACCTCCCTTCTGTCCTCTCACCTGATATCCCATGCCTATAAATTTCTACAATCCAGAATTGCCAGACAAGAAGGGCAAAGAAGCTATTGGTGGGACCAATCCCTGTCGACTGCTATTTCTCCCAGAAACTGGTTGAGAATCTGGAAACACACCTACAGATACATTAAATGGGATGGATATAAATACATGCAGTTTCAGGTTAATCACAACCTGTACTACACACCGGTTATGTTATGCAGGATGGGGCTTCTACCCTCCAATCTTTGTGCCAACTGTTTGAAGTTTCAAGGGGACCTGTTACACATGTTATGGTCATGTGACAAAGTCTCTACATTCTGGAACTGCATCAAAATGCATCTGGACCCACTATTAGCCCTCTCAGATAAGTTTACCCCTGAAATTTGTATTTTGGGGGATAACATTAATCTTCAGGGTCATATTCAGAGAGCATACATGGCTTTAATCTCGGCCTGTGCCAAAAAAGTAATGCTCAGACATTGGCTTGATGCATTGACACCATCCTACACCAAGTAGTTCAAGGAAATCTTGTTTGCCCTTCAGGCAGAAAGGGTTATTGCCGGGTGGACCAATAGACTGGAGCAATATAGAAAAGTCTGGGATTCATTCTTTAGCCTGTTGACAATCCAATCCTCTTTACCTCCTTCTGATATAAATGCCCCTGCATAATGTACTTTTCTATTTTCCTAAGATAAAACCTAGTCTATGCCCAGAATGTATCTTAGACTTGACCCTTGTGGCACGTGGCTGGGTAAAGGGGTGGGGGTTGGGTGGGAGACAGGGAGGAGGGATTGAGAGGGGCGGGGCGACAGGCATTGATTCATTACCTTGTCTGGCAAGTGATCTATATTGTCTCTAGTTAATGCACATTTAACAATCTATGTATGACTTACTCCATGGATGCCTGTGTAATGGAATAGAAACTTAAAATATATTTAATGAAAAAAAGTGTTAGCAATAAGTTTGAGGTCGAGTGAGGGTACACCATCAACGTTAAGCATGGTACAGGCAGATCTGAGGTCTCTCCCAGTGACCTCTATAAGGTTAGTCCAAATTTTCTGCCATCCTTGCAGGTCCGAGAGAGCACTTCCTTATAATATTGATTTTTAGCTGCACGAATAGCCCTCATGGAGTTGTTTCTAGCCGCTTTGTACCTCTGGATGTTGGCCTAGTTACACAGGGACCTGTGCAATAGATGGTCCCTGGCATTCAGAAGCTCAAGGAGGTCTAGAGAAAACCAGGGATTACAGCTGCCTTTGATTTTACCCTTTTTATGGGGAGCATGCCTCCTGTCTCACCTCAGTTCCGTACTGGGGTGCAGTTCCTTGGAAACCATTATTCTTGGCAACCTGAACTACGATTGGCAATCAAGTGCATCAGCTCCCTTGAAATCCTTTTGTGACACTCTAGGGCTGGTGCAACTCATTGGCGAACCTACTCGCCCAAATAAAAAGAACCTTAACAACAGCTCCCTCTTAGATGTCATTTTGGTTAGCAAGCCACATCTGTTCTCTCATGTCGGAACATTTTTCTCAGACATTAGCGATCATTGTATAATCACCACCATTAGATCCGTGCACAACCCACAGTTTGTGGCAAAGTTCTCTATCAGAGGTGCAAATGCAACTTCGATTTGTTTGCATATGTCCACGACTTGAAACATTCACCGCGATGGCAGGAATTCTTCCTAGCCAAAACGGTTAACAGGGCATATACTATTTGTTACAATATTTTAAGTGAGGCTTTAAATAAGCATGCGCCCTTGGTTAAGGTGCGGGTCAGGAGCAACACCTGCCGTTGGTTCTCACCTGAGCTCAACGCTTCCCTGTTAGAAAGGGATACTTTATGGAAAAAAGCCAGAAGAAGCAAGAACGACTCGGATTGGTGTCTATTAAGAGAGAACATAACAAGTGCACCAAGTTGGTCAGAGCAGCCAAGGCTACCTACTATCGTTCAGAGCTAGCCTCTGCCTCAAGAAATCCTTCAAAGTCCTTGAAAACATTAAAAGACATGTCTGGACACACACCAGGTAATTCCATTCCAGCAAAAATTAAGTCCGGTAGCAGTGTTATCTCTAACTGATCGGAGATATTGGAAGCCCTCAATAATCATTTTGCAATGGCAGGGCTAGCATTTGATACTTCCCCTGCCAGAGGCCTCCACACAGCTCAGGGCCCACCAACCCATGAGTCCCCCTCTACCGAGGAGGCCTTCTCCCTCTGGCCTGTCTCTCTAAAACAGGTGGAAGACCTACTGCTGCAACTGGACAACAGGAAGGGAGCAGACTCCGACTTCATAGAGCCATACTATCTGAAATGTGCCTACCATGTGCTTGCGGTGCCAATCACCCACCTATTCAACATGTCACTCTCCCAGGGCAGCCTACCCCTCAATGGAAAATAGCCCATGTCATCCCTCTATTAAAAGCAGGTGACCCCTACGATCTAAATAATTACAGACCAATCTCCCTCCTCCCCATCCTGTCTAAATTACTAGAGAAAATAGTGTGTGGCCAGCTAGGGGTATACTTAGAATCCAGAAGTCTATTAAACCTGGTTCAGTCTAGATTCAGAGCAAAGCACAGCACCATAACAGCACTAGCTAAGGTGACCAATGATTGGCTCCTAGACCCTGACAACAAGAAGCATGTCTGTGTTGTTTTCTTGGATCTTAGTAAGGCATTCAACACAGTCAATCACAGCCTGCTTCTTTCCTCCCTAAGCACCTTAGGCCTGGGCCATAAATCTATGTGCTGGTTTTCAGACTACCTCAGAGAACAGAAACAGCAGGTTAAAGCTGAAGGTGATCTTTCTCCATTAAAACCTATGCTGAGGGGTGTGCCCCAGGGAACTATCCTTGGTCCCCTCCTCTTTGCAGTCTACATTAACAACATCAATGACCCCATCAAAAGAGCCAACATCCACTTATTCGCGGATGACACTGTACTGTATTTGAGTCGTCCCACACCGGAAGCAGCCTGTGAAGACCTCCAAACTGAATTTAACCTTCAACAATACCAGCTCATAAACAAAAAGCTTTTGCTCAATGCAAAAAAGACAAAAGCCATGCTCTTCTCACCCTCCTTGCATGCAGCAATTACTGCTGGGGGGGGCTATCCCACAAATTACCACTGTTCTTGGAGAAACACTAGAGTATGTAGCTAAATTAAAATATCTAGGAGTTTGGCTCGATCATAAACTTTGCTTCACCGACCATCTCGAAGAACTACAGAAGAAACTAAGGCAAAGATTAGGACTATTCTACAGCATTAACCACCTGCCCACAAAGGAGGCCAAGATTCAACTGGTTCAAGCTACCTTCCTAGCTTTAATAGATTATGCAGACCTGCTGTACAGCCACTGCATTGCCTCTGCACTGGCTAAGTTGGACACCCTGTACCACAGAGCTATCAGGTTCATTACTGGCCTTCCACTTTCCACACACCACTGCTCCCTGTACCCATCGTTAGGCTGGACTTCCCTTCACTATAGAAGGAACAGAAACGCTGCCCTATGAGCCTTCAGAGCGGTGACCAACAAGCTCCCCTCATATGTCTCAGATTGTATTCCCCGAAGTGCGTTAGGCACCTACGCTCTAAGGAGCTATTCCCTAATTGCCCTCCAAGTTCCAAGGGTCAACACTCATTTCGGCAAAGCTGCTCTAAACTTCTCTTTATCTACACTGTGGAATGGTTTACAAAGGAACTTGAAGCTGAGCTGCCCTGTTACCCTGAATATCTTCAAGGTGCTCTACGATCGCTACATGAAAGCACCTTGCAAATGTTTTCCTCACCGCTAGCCCACTAATTTCACAGCTCCCCCTTTCCATCCTGACACTCGCCATGTTTCTACCCCTGGCTCTCACTCTTTCCCTATTAACTCTTCCTGCTGCACCCACCCTTCCCTGTCCACTCCAGCCTGGCTAAAGTCCCACCCCATCCATAGCAGTGTCCCAATTATCTACCCCTCCTCCGTCATTATCATAATAAACAAGTACACGACAGCCATCATTATTTTCTGTGGTTTTAGCCCAATTTTTCCCCCAGTCGTTGGTAATATATCCCTCGTCTTCTTTGCCTCTCTAACCTGCCACTACATACATGGCCTCTTTCCCCTGTATGTGTAGTTGCTGGCTGCCTCACTCAAAAGATCTCTCCTTATAGCCCCTGTATGCCTATGGTTGACTGTACATCTGCTGACTTCTTCAGTTGTAAAATAAAGCTGTTGTTTTTTTCATTTATTTCAACCTTGTACTGTACTGTATACACTGTATATACTTTTTCTTCCTTGTATATTATTGCTTTTTGTATACCTGCTTCTGTACTGTACTTTGATGTATTTATGACCAGGTCCACCTTGCAAATGAGCCTTGCTCAATGGTGCCCGCCTGGATTAATAAAGATTTTGATTGATTGATGCCTATCTCATATAGCATTGAACTGAAGAATGAATTGGTCGAGGGAAATGTCAGTGTTGTTAGTTGTGTAAACCATTGACCAGTCCTGATTACGCAGGTCAGCTTTTAGTGATTCAAGATGCCCACGGATGAGTACCCTGGTGATAATTGTTTTAGCGAGTGGTATAGAGAATTTGTTCGCCCAATAAAACACGACTGGGGAGTGGTCACTGAAGGCATCTGGGAGTACAGTTGTGTCCGATATATGATTCGGGTGGTTAAAGAGCACCCAGTCCAGTAAGGTACCTGTCCCAGTTTTATAGCTGATTCTAGTGGGGGACTTGACTAGCTGGGTGAATTGCTGAAACTGCATCTTTGAAAGGGCTTGTGTCAGGAGAGAACCAATTGATAACTGAAATCTCCTAATGTGATCATTTCTGAATTAAGACTCAGAGAGCCAAAACACTCCAGGAGTGAATCAAAGCAGGAGGCCATCTGTCTGAGAGGAATATCGATTAATGTACTTTCATAAAAAGTACAAGGGCAGCAGCGAGCCCAGTTTAAACCCAGGGATTGTAACTAGAGCAGGTCAATTACTAATGGTAACTAATCAGTATAAATATTTGAGGGTAATTATAGATAGTTCATTTAAATTTCATGAACACGTAGACTACATACCAAGAAAAATTAATTCAAGGATTGGCACTTTGAGAAGATCTTAAACAATAGTGCCCTATCAAATAAGGAAACAAATCGCAGAACAACTGATACATCTGGTATTAGAATATGGTAATTTGGTTTATGATTTTGCAGAACAAAAATCCTTAGAAAAAATAAATGAATCTTATAATTTTCTGGCAAGATTTGTTCTCAAATATCCATTTGGGACACACCATTGCCAGATGTACAAAATTTTGCACTGGAATAGTATAGACATCAGACTAAGGAAGCAATATCAAACAAAAGGGTTTGATAACAAGTAATCTCACTCTACAGCAAAATAGTAGAATGCAACATTATGAAATGAGGGACATAGTCTATAGGGGCATTAAAATTCCCAAAATAAATAAATACTCAGTATGGTTGTATGACTTTTCAGTATCAAGGGGCTAAAATTTGGAATGTAATCACCATTAATTAGGAATTCAACAAATGTATCCATGTTTAAATTTCAGTTAAATAGGAGTATAACTCAAGAATGTAACTGTTATTATTAGTGCTGCTAAACCTTTTGACTTTCAACATTGTCCACTGATTATTGATTGTTTTATACTTATGAAGTACATATATGTACACTTTATGTATTTATGTGAGTCTTTGTATTTTGTTTTTGATTATATCTATATATATATATATCTATATCTACACACACACACATATATATATTAATATATATATATATATATATATATATATATAACAATTTTCTAAACAGGATCCTTTCTGGACCTAAAATTTCATCCTGTATAAAAATAAATTTTAACTGCCTGAACTGAACTGATAGTGGGAAAGCTCATGGAGCCAATACTAAAGGACAGGTTGGTGGCATTTCTGGAGGGCAACAACCTGCAGGATGGGAGCAGCACAGGTTCATTTCAGGGAGATCCTGCCAGACCAATCTTATACAGTACTATGACTGGGTGACGAGGGAGTTGGATGAGAGACCAGTCTTATACAGTACTATGACTGGGTGACGAGGGAGTTGGATGAGAGACCAGTCTTATACAGTACTATGACTGGGTGACGAGGGAGTTGGATGAGGGACCAGTCTTATACAGAACTATGACTGGGTGATGAGGGAGTTGGATGAGAGACCAGTCTTATACAGTACTATGACTGGGTGACGAGGGAGTTGGATGAGAGACCAGTCTTATACAGTACTATGACTGGGTGACGAGGGAGTTGGATGAGAGACCAGTCTTATACAGTACTATGACTGGGTGATGAGGGAGTTGGATGAGAGACCAGTCTTATACAGTACTATGACTGGGTGACGAGGGAGTTGGATGAGGACCAGTCTTATACAGTACTATGACTGGGTGGCGAGGGAGTTGGATGAGGGACCAGTCTTATACAGTACTGAACTGGGTGACGAGGGAGTTGGATGGGGACCGATCTTATACAGTACTATGACTGAGTGGCGAGGGAGTTGGATGGGAGACCAGTCTTATACAGTACTATGACTGAGTGACGAGGGAGTTGGGTGGGAGACCGATCTTATACAGTACTATGACTGGGTGACGAGAGAGTTGGATGAGAGACCAGTCTTATACAGTACTATGACTGGGTGATGAGAGAGTTGGATGGGAGACCGATCTTATACAGTACTATGACTGGGTGATGAGAGAGTTGGATGAGAGACCAGTCTTATACAGTACTATGACTGGGTGACGAGGGAGTTGGATGAGAGACCAGTCTTATACAGTACTATGACTGGGTGACGAGGGAGTTGGATGAGACCAGTCTTATACAGTACTATGACTGGGTGACGAGGAGTTGGATGGAGACCAGTCTTATACAGTACTATGACTGGGTAGCGAGGGAGTTGGATGGGGACCGATCTTATACAGTACTATGACTGGGTGACGAGGGAGTTGGATGAGAGACCAGTCTTATACAGTACTATGACTGGGTGACGAGGGAGTTGGATGGGACCAGTCTTATACAGTACTATGACTGGGTGACGAGGGAGTTGGATGGGAGACCAGTCTTATACAGTACTATGACTGAGTGACGAGGGAGTTGGATGGGAGACCAGTCTTATACAGTACTATGACTGGGTGACGAGGGAGTTGGATGAGAGACCAGTCTTATACAGTACTATGACTGGGTGACGAGGGAGTTGGATGAGAGACCAGTCTTATACAGTACTATGACTGGGTGATGAGGGAGTTGGATGAGAGACCAGTCTTATACAGTACTATGACTGGGTGATGAGAGTTGGATGGAGACCAGTCTTATACAGTACTATGACTGGGTGATGAGGGAGTTGGATGGGAGACCAGTCTTATACAGTACTATGACTGGGTGTGAGGAGTTGGATGAGGGACCAGTCTTATACAGTACTATGACTGGGTGACGAGGGAGTTGGATGAGGGACCAGTCTTGTACAGAACTATGACTGGGTGACGAGGGAGTTGGATGAGAGACCAGTCTTATACAGTACTATGACTGGGTGATGAGAGAGTTGGATGGGAGACCAATCTTATACAGTACTATGACTGGGTGATGAGAGAGTTGGATGGGAGACCAGTCTTATACAGTACTATGACTGGGTGATGAGAGAGTTGGATGGGAGACCAGTCTTATACAGTACTATGACTGGGTGACGAGGGAGTTGGATGGGAGACCGATCTTATACAGTACTATGACTGGGTGACGAGGGAGTTGGATGGGAGACCGATCTTATACAGTACTATGACTGGGTGACGAGGGAGTTGGATGAGAGACCAGTCTTATACAGTACTATGACTGGGTGACGAGGGAGTTGGATGAGAGACCAGTCTTATACAGTACTATGACTGAGTGATGAGAGAGTTGGATGAGAGACCAGTCTTATACAGTACTATGACTGGGTGACGAGGGAGTTGGATGAGAGACCAGTCTTATACAGTACTATGACTGGGTGATGAGGGAGTTGGATGAGAGACCAGTCTTATACAGTACTATGACTGGGTGATGAGAGAGTTGGATGGGAGACCGATCTTATACAGTACTATGACTGGGTGATGAGAGAGTTGGGTGAGAGACCAGTCTTATACAGTACTATGACTGGGTGACGAGGGAGTTGGATGAGAGACCAGTCTTATACAGTACTATGACTGGGTGACGAGGGAGTTGGGTGGGAGACCAATCTTATACAGTACTATGACTGGGTGATGAGAGAGTTGGGTGAGAGACCAGTCTTATACAGTACTATGACTGGGTGACGAGGGAGTTGGGTGGGAGACCGATCTTATACAGTACTATGACTGGGTGACGAGGGAGTTGGGTGGGAGACCGATCTTATACAGTACTATGACTGGGTGACGAGGGAGTTGGATGAGAGACCAGTCTTATACAGTACTATGACTGGGTGATGAGGGAGTTGGATGGGGGCCATGCTGTGGATGTGCTGTACTTGGATTTCAGCAAGGCCTTTAGTTCAGTGCCACCTGGGAGACTAGCTGCACATTCAAGCAGACTTTGATAGATCGCTAGGTTTGTTCTGCTGGCACCTTCGTATGTTCGATTTCATGATGGGCTGGAAGGGGGATACAGCCATGGTGTCTGTACAGAGCACCTAGTTTGGGATTCAACTTTTTATGTATAGCATTCACATGCCCAGCAACGTCAAGGTTCCTGTCAAGTCCAAGCCTGAGTTATTTGAAGGAGGATGCATCCTCTAATAAGGGTCCCTTGAGGGTATGGTAGGAATGGGTGGGAGTTAGCCTTGTGAGCATTTGCCTAGTGTCAGATATCATAGAAACTGTCTTATTGGCACTGAGTGATAGCTGATTAGAGTGAAACCAGCGCTGGACATTATTGAAATTTAGCTGTGGGAGGTGCCAGAGACAAACAAAACAGTATAATTTGCATAAATGTGGATGTTAACAAAGGTGCAGACAGTATCAGTCTGAGAACCAACCCTTGAGTTACTCTGGTGTTGATGAGGGGGGGAGGGAGTTCCCTATCCTAACTGATTGGGTTCTTCCCATACGATAGGAATGAAATCAACTTGTAGCTCAACTTGTAGCTGTCTGGGAGAGACCAGCTGCTGCAAGTTTGTTGAGGGCTGAAGAGAAGCCTTAGGGTGTGGGCTACAGTGTCAAAGGCTTTGGCCAAGTCAACAAAGATGGCAGAGGTGATACAACCCTGATCCATGCCGGAGTGAATGGAGTCAGTCAGCTGGAGAAGGGAGGTTGTGGTGGAATGGGCCTTGTAAAAACCAGACTGGAAAGGGGTGAAAAAGGAAGAGGCATCCTGAAAAGGAGAAAGCTGAGACAGTACAAGGTGCTCTTGGAGTTTGGTAAAGATTGGGAGTAGAGACACTGAATGGAGATTACCCAGATTTGAGGAATCACCACCCTTAGGAAGGGGGACAACTATAGCAAGCTTCCAGGCATCAGGGCCAGTGGCCAGTAAGAAGAGATTAACAAGGGAGGTGAGTGGAATGGCAATAGATACAAGCAGTATTCTGCATTACTCTTTTCCTCCCAGTTCTGGCTACCCTGAGAACCAGCCCTTTGGGTCTCTTTCTGTGTTTCTTATTATGGAGAGAACAGGGACGCTTGGTACTGGAAGCAAATACTGGGATACAGAGCAGTGCCCTGAATCTCTCCCTCCTGAATCCTGGTGTCCTGGAAACTAGCCCCTTTCAGTCTTGTACTGTACTGTGCTCCTTATTATGGAGATAACAGGGTTGCTCCATACTGGAGGATGAACCCTGGGATACAGAGGAGTACCTTGAATTACCCTTCCCTTCCAAATCCAGTTATCCCTGGAACTGGGCATCTTTAGTCCCTGTCTGTGCTCTATACTGGGGTTGAATGGTTGCTTCACACTGGCGCCTGACCCCCGGGACACAGAGGAGAGCTCTGAATCACTGGCTCCCTCCCAACTGCAGTTCTCTGTGGAACTGGGCAGTTTCAGCCACGTTCTGTGTGCCTTACTGAAATGAAGAGGTGACTCCACACCGGCAATCGAGCACAGGGAAACAGAAGAGTGTTCTGAATCACTCCTTGCCACCCCAATCCAGCTGTACCGGGAACCAGGTCCTTTCAGTCTTGAACTGTGTGTTCTGCACCAAGTCTAGTAATGGACCAAGTCTAGTAATTTGTGATAATAAGGTATCTCTGCTTGCAAAGAGTCTATCTATGCACTCACAGGCTTTATCTTTGTATAATTACTGGTGACCATAAGTATCAACTGTATAATTGTTTTGTTAAAAATGCATATCAACCAGATTTCAAGTTGTTATGCTTCAAAGGCAATAATAACCTGATATCAGGTTGATATGGCACTTCATTATAACCCAGAATCCATTTGCTATGACATTCCCCAAAGAAACTGTTGCATTCCATTGTTTCACAAAAAAAGTGTTTCAACTGCATTTTTTTCAGCTGTGTTTTATTCATGTACAGTTAAATTTCTTCAAAAATAAAACTGCACTTTAGTTAAACCTCTTTTTCTTTCAAGCTGCTAGAAATACAATCTAAACCTCCAGACCAGCAATTATAAAAAATAAAGGTTAGGTACGTTTGATGTTATGGATTTTTTCACACATCCTCAGTGTATAATAACCACATAAACCTCTCCAGCTTCCCTCTCGAGGTTTATGGGTCATCATCACACACCTCTGATGTGGGAAAAAAAACATAACACACACTTACCAATCCATTATTCTCTATTTATCTGCGTATATATGAAATGTTTTGACATTATTGTCCAAATCAAGTTTTACTAATGTTTCCCTGTATATATTTTTATGTTCCTATATGTGGGCATGTAGCTATTATTTTTGACTGTTTGAAAACTGGACCTTTGTGAAAACTAGCAGTTTTACTGACATACTTTCCTAGTTTAAAATAAATAATCTTAAACTTAAACAATCAGTCTCTTTGTACGACTCTTATTAAGGAGGTAAAATGGTCTCTTACTGTGTTTCTTATTATGGCGGTAAAAGAGTGACCTCATACTGGAGGGCGACCACTGGGATACGGTAAAGGGACATTCACTCTCACTGTCTCCATTGGAATCATAGCCCTCGCCTCTACTGGCCACTCTGAGGCTCTCTTTGGGTTCCTTGCTGAGGTTAAGGGGTCGCCCCATCCTGGTGCTCATGCCCTGGGATACAGAGGGGCGTTCTGAATCACGTGATCCCTCTCGGATTCTGCTGCCCCTGGAACCAACCCCCTTCACGCTTTGTCTGTTGTTCTCATACTGAAAGCCACAGGGTCGCCCAGTACTGGAGATCGAACACCGGCATACGCAGGAGCGCCCCGGCTCATCCTCCAGAGTCTCACAGGCCCCTGCGGAACCAATGATTTTATCAATAAAGTTGTTATTAAGGGCTTCTATGAAGTTAACACATTTCTCATCACTGACGATCAGCTCGATTGTATAGGAGCATTCACTGTCTCCATCCGAATCACGGCCGTCACCGTTACCCCTCACACTCGGTCTCTTCTTGCCCCCTACACTGGGTATTGGCTCCATTTTTTGTGTTCTCCCCGCCAGCTTGGTCGGTGTTCGGTTAACAATTCGCTTGCTATCTACGATTTGCACTCTGAACAGCAGAAGCACGGTTCGTTTTCGGTTCCCAGGCTCGAAGTCCAGCAATGCAGGCAAATGTTGTGTCTGCAGTAAAGCCCTCCCGGATCCTGAACCGGCGGTACTGTAGTGCCCCCCAAACACACACACACACACACACACTATTGTTTATGCTGAAAGATTTTGTATTGTGACGGCACTATATGTGTCAGGCACGTCAGCTTGCTGTTTTTTCATCAAGATCATTTAAGTTGGGTGTGCCCCCCACACACACACACACACACAATGGGGCTCTCTTCCCCAGACTCAAATGCACAGCCATACCAAGGGTCCAGAGTACTGCAGTATCGCCCACGAAACCAGCGCATTACAGACAGTGCAGATTCAATCCTGTCCTCCCAAGATCGAAAGCTTGATTCCTCTTCTCCCTTTCCTTCACCACCAAGGAGTTCATTCACTTTAATTTTCTTCCTGACAAAAGGTTTACCGGGAGAGAAGCAAACAGCTGAGCTCTGTGTAGTTTCTTGCTCACGGGATGTTTATATCCACTGTGGGAATGCTAGTCCTGAACAGAGAGACCCCAAAACAGCCCCTTGTCGTCATACATTGAACAGGCAACGCACCGTTTACAAAGCCGGTGTCCTGGATAGCAGATCCTGCAGTGTGGCCACCGATTCTGCGACTGCAAGCGGTGTACCGCTACAGTTCAGGAAACTCAAACGGACCTCTCCTGTTCTGAGTGTAAAAAAAAGAATCCTTTACCAACGAGTTCCAGATGGTGAAGGGCGCGGGGAGATGGGGGCACTCCTCAGAAGGGTCAGACACAGCCTGAAATCAACGCCCTGCTGAAAGTCTGACGCAGTAGTTGGAATCGATCTCAAGGGCGAGAAAGATAAGTAATGCCCCCATGATGAGGCTGAGTTACTTGGAACCAACTCTAGAAGTAAGGTCCAGCCCAGGTAGAGCTTAGGGGGCACTGCTGGGCCTATCAGAAAAGTCCAGCTACAGGCTCGAACCCGAGTCCCCAGCTTGAACATGTAAATATGTATCCTGCTCAGGAGTTGGTTGAGAAACCAACACTGTTCGGTACAGAGGATGAGGAGCAGTCTAGTTTGGGGACAGTGATGAGGAGTAGCAGTCCTCCTGCCCCAGAAACAGAGGAAAGGACCTCAGTAATTAGTACTGGCAAGGGAAAAGCTTTCCCGGGGAAACTCCCTGCTGTAGGATTTAACATTCCTGCAGGGGTCCGGGGACACAGTCACTTATTTCTGTGTCTTAGGTTTTACACTAATGCCTTCTGGGGGCTACATCTTAGACATTGCCGTTGTCTGCCCACATCCTGCGGAGGATCACTAGCTCTAGCTGTAGGGATCGCGGGATCCACCTCAGTGTGGGATACACCCCGAGACCATCCGGTTACCGGTACCAGGGACAGCGGAGCCTTGGACTGGGGCAGTGAGGGATATCTCATCTCCTGGATCACTAAGTTGGATCCCCCAGCTGTAGGAAGAAAAAATTACTCACCTTAGTAATTGCTTTTCTTCTCATGGAGTCTTGCTGTATTAGGACTTAATGCAGTTAGCCACTGCACTCGAACTGCCCCGGAGAGGATAGGGTTAACTCCAGAGCAGTCTGGAGTTCCACAGCGCGAGGGCGCTGTGCAAAGCTCTATCTGGCTAGTTTCAAATGAAACTGCCTGGTTCTTTACGAAGCTAAACTAATATAGCAAGTCTGTGTGAAAAGCTCTACACTAGCCATTGGCTACCTACCAGTAGTAGGACAACAAAACACAACAACAATCATAGAATAATAACAAAATCACCTGTTATTTGTTAGAATCACCCATGACAAGCACTAATAGGCCCCCTCTCCCCAAAAGACTCAAGTCCAGAGAGGGAGCCACCTATCACTTAACAAAAAACAGAATCACCTAGTTCCTAACCCAAATGAACAAAACTAGAGAGAAATTGAAATGGCATGACAGTGCTTGCACCAATTTGACAACCCCATACTCAAGTAGGAGTTCTGAGCGGGGTAGGAGGGAGGGTTGTCCTAATACAGCAAGACTCCATGAGAAGAAAAGCAACTACTAAGGTGAGTAATTTTTTCTTCAAACACCATGAAGTCTTGCTGCTATTAGGACTTAATGCAGATTATACAGCAGTACCTCTATGGAGGAGGGTCAGAACCTACTTGGGGAATAGGCTGTGAAGCACAGCTGTGCCAAACCGAGCATCTCTTCTGGACTGGACATCCAGGGAATAATGCTTGGTAAAGGTGTGGACTGATTTCCAGGTAGCAGCTTGGCAAATTTCCAAAATGGGAATATCTCTAGCAGCCGCTAGAGATGCAGCTAACTACCCTGGTGGAATGAGCCCTCAGTCCTGAGGAGGAGTTCTCTACCTAGTTTTGGTAACAGAACTGGATACAAGAGACAATCCACCTGAATTGTCCTCTTGGTGGCAGGTCTCCTTTGCCAACTTTCCATAGGTAAGGAAGAGTTGGAGGGATTCAACCTGTGACCCTGGGTGCATTCCAAATAGCAGCTTAGGGCTCTTTTGACGTCCAGACTGTGCAATCTCCTCTCCCCTGAGGAGGAATGCTCAGTGAAAAATACTGGAAGACAGATGGATTGGTTGAGATGAAAATCTGAAACCACTTTAGGTAAAAACTTTCTGTTAGTCCTAAGGACTATCTTATCTCTGTGAAAAGAAGTAAAATCATCTTCTACTGACAAGGCCTGTAATTCACTTATACATCTAGCAGAAGTGATAGCCACTAGAAAAACAGTCTTCCAAGTCAAAAACTTGAGGTCTGCCGAGGACAGAGGCTCAAAGGGGGGTTGCATTAGCTGAGCAATGCAAACATTCAGGTCCCATGCAGGAGCTGGTTCCTGAAAGGGAGGGTTAGTGTGAAGTAACCCCTTAAAAACTTGGAAAATACAGGGTGAGAAGAAAGGAAGCAGGCTTCCTGACACAAAAAGCAGAGACAGCTGCCAGATGAACCTTTAAGGTAGCTGGCCTAAGGCCTAAGGAATTTAAATGGACCAAATAGTCCAGTAAAATGGGCAGATTAGCAGATTCTGGGATAATCTGCTTCTCAGAACACCAAATGGGAAACCTCTTCCACTTAGAATTGTAAGTGGCTCTAGTGGAAGGTTTCCTAGAAGTCTTTAAAATATCCAGGACACCTTGAGAAAGGTGTAAATCAACAAATTCTAGCTCCTCAAGAACCAGGCCTTGAGGTGGAGGAATTGAGGTTCGGATACCACACTCTCCCCTGTGCACAGGTCAACAGGTCATGGGTCCTGGGCAAGCTCAGGGAAGGGTGGAATGTCAGGGACAGGAGGAGAGGGTACCAGGGCTGTCTGGCCCAGTCTGGAGCAATCAGAATCACTCTGCAGGGCTGAGTTCTGATTTTTACTAGTACCCTGAAGAGGAGAGGGAAGGGGGGAAAAGCATACAAGAACTTCCCTTTCCAATCCAACTGAAAGGCGTCCAGTGGGACTGATCCCAGAACTGGAGGCCTGCAACAAAACAGGGGAAGTTGGTGGTTGTCTGGGGCTGTGAAAAGATCTATCTGAGGGGTGCCCCATCTGGCAAAGACTGACCCCAGCACCAGAGAATTCAGAGCCCATTCGTGATGGCCATGAGAAATTCTGCTGAGGGCATCTGCCAGGACATTGTCCTTCCCTGGAAGATGAACTGCTATCAGGGAGGTGTTCAGGGAGTAAGCCAGAGACCACAACTTCATTGCTTCGGTGCACAAGGCTGATGACCGAGTGCCCCCTTGCTTGTTGATGTACCACATTGTTGTGGTGTTGTCTGTCCTGACTTGGACTACCTTGTTCTGGACAGTAGTCGAAAAAACCTGGAGAGCTAAGAGAACAGCTCTGAGTTCCAAAAGGTTGATGTGGAGCAGAGATTCCTGAGGGGACCACACTCCCTGAGTGGAAAGGTCGCCCAAATGTGCCCCCCACCCTAACAGGGAGGCATCCGTGGTGAGGGTGAGGGAATGAAGAACGGGTAAGAAGGGGACCCCCTGAGTTAAATTGCTTCGATCCTGCCACCACTGAAGGGCTAGGATCAGGGTTTTGGTCACTGGGATTAACTTGGATAGGGGGTCCTTCCTTTGAGACCAGTAGGACCTCAAGTGGAACTGGATGTCTCTCATCTGAAATCTTGCTCCCTGCACGACAGCTGTGGAAGCAGCCATGTGTCCTAGGAGTTGCAAAAAGTGCCTTGCTGGTCGAGAGACCCACAGGGTAAAGGAGGATGCCAGGGCAATGAGTCTGTCCACTCTTTCGGAGGAAGAAATGCCCTGGCTGACTTTGTGTTCAATTCTGCACCTATGAAAGTTAGTACCTGAACTGGTTCCAGAACTGACTTTGGAAAATTCAACAGGAATCCCAGAGAAGTGAGAAGTTGCTGGGAGACTTGCAAGTGGGATTTTACCTGATCTGGAGACTGGCCCACTATGAGCCAGTCGTCCACGTGGGAAACACAGCAACCCTTGCCTTCTTAAATGAGCCACTACTACAGCTAAACATTTTGTGAAAACCCTTGGAGCAGAGGTAAGGCCGAAGGGCATTGCTCTGAACTGGTAGTGGCCAGAGGGTAGTTCGAACCTGAGGTACTTTCGGTGAGAAGGCCTGATCAAGATATGAAAATAAGCGTCCTAGAGGTCCAGGGAAGCTAGCCAGTCCCCTGGCCTTAGGGAAGGCAGAATCATTGCCAGAGTTAACATTTTGAACTTTGGTTTCAAAAGATGCTTGTTCAGGAACCTTAAATCTAAGATGGGATGCCACTCTCCTGTCTTTTTTTGGGGTAAGAAAATACCTCGAGTACAGACCCTTGCCCTGATGGCAAGGAGGAACTCTTTCCACTGCCTTGCAGCCCAGCAGAGAAGAAACCTCTGCTTCCAAAGCAAGGGCTTCTGAAGATTTGCAGGTGGAAAATGTCTGGCTCTCATCTTTGGGAACTGTTTGAAACTGAGACAGACCTTGGCTTACCACCTCCAGAACCCACCTGTCCAAGTTAGGGACAACCAGTTCTGGCTGAAATAAGCCAACCTGCCCCCACAGTACAGGAGAATCGGCCCTGGGCACCCATCAGGGTGCCTGCTTACAACAGCTTTAGGCTGAGGAGAGGAGATGGTCTGCCTCTGCCCCGTCTACCCCTGCCTCTGAAAAAAACCCTCTGTGCAAAGGCTGAAGAGGCCTGAACTTGATAAAAGGGCCTGTGGTAAGGCCTGCCCCATACCCCTGGGGGCATGCCTTTGTGGAGTGGCATGCCTCTCCTTAGCTTGGGCACTTTTGTAGGTAGTTCTGTATTCATCCATTTTCTTCATGTAATTTTCTGTTTGATCCCCAAACAGAGAGTTTCCTACTACAGGAAAATCTATAGCCTTTGCCTGAGTATCTTGGGACAGATTAGTGCATCTAAGCCATGCCAACCTACGGAGAGCTACAGAAGTGGCCATGACCCTAGAGGAAACATCATTAACATCAACGGCAGTATGAAATTGAACTTTAGAGGCTTCAATGCCATCAGCAGCCACTTGTTCCAACTCACTAGCCAGCTGGCCCTGGGCCTGCTTGGCTAACTGCAATATAGTGTCCCATCTAGATTTCTGATATCTAGCCACATAAGCCATATAATTAGCCTGCCTGAGTCCCAATGAAGCTGCCATATATTGCTTTTGCCATGGCATCAATCTTCCTGGAATCCTTATCAGGAGGATGTGATGCCAGGGAATATTACCTTGTCACAGGCTGCAGCTTGAACAACACCTACATGACTACACTGCTCGGTGAGGAAGTCTGTATCAGGGCCTGATAAAGTATACCTTCTGTCCATTTTCTTATCTACAGGAGGAGCGGAATAAGGATTTTTAAAATCTTTGTTGTTTGCTTCCTAAATGACTTATGCAAAGGAATAGACAACCTTCTAGACTCTGGAATATCCATCATTTCTACATAATCAGGCTCCTCTTGCTCATCCACAGCCTCCTCTAAAGGGAGCTGGAGAGTTTCTACCACCTTTTATAAAACATAAAATGAAGGGGACTCAGACAGCAAAGGGGAGATTCTAAGGGTCTATCTGGAGAAATGCCCGTTCAATGGGCACGTCCAGACCTTCCCAGTCACAAATACACTGATCAAATTCTCCTCCCCTCCTGTGGTTCATAAAACTCCTCAACATCATAATCCTGAACCACTGGACCTGGACGAGCCACCCTTTTCCCAATTGTAGGGGCTCGACAAGTCCCAGACAAAGACTGAACAATCTGAATGGCTTTGCTATTTCTGCAGCAGTTGGAGAGACAATTTTGGACTCCAGACCTGCTGATTTCTTCTTTGTCTTTGCTGGAGCTGGTTTCTCTGAACCAGCTTTTCTTTGGCCCGAGGAAGTCTCGCCCTGGTCAGAGGGCACTCCCTCTGGTCCAGTGGGTACTGGACCGGGCTGGCCATCTGGGTCAGCGGACTTTTTGGCCTCTCGTTCCCTGAGCCGGCCCAATCTCTTTCCCAGGGTGGCTGCAGGGAAATTTTTACACACCTGGCAGTCTGACAGGAGGTGGTCAGCCCCCAGACAATAGACACAAGTGGTGTGTGGATCAGCTTTGGCAAAGGCTTCCCCACAGACATCACAGTGTTGAAACCCAGTGGGCCGGGTTTTTCTTTTGGGTTTCTCAGACATAATGCCAGCCTAACCAACAAACTTGCCCTTTAAACGGCCATGCCAGGCAAGACACCCTTATCGGTTCCTAACTGTGTCACGGGTATTGGAAAAAAAAACAAATAAAATTAAGGTTTTTTTAGAACCGATAAGAACCGGCTACCGCACTTCTAAAGCCCAAAAATCGTAAAATAAGCCAACCGATCGGTTCAGACTGAACCGATAATGTATTTCCACACAGACTTTATTTTTAGTACTTACGGTTACCAGATAGAGCTTTTGCCGAAAACGCGGTAATTTTTAAACACTTACCGGTTCAAATGAACCGAGTAAACTCGCTTGAACTGCGAAATGAACCGAGCTGAAGGAGCTGATCTCCGGAGCGACTGTTCAGTGAAAGCGGAGTAAAGAATCTGGCAGTTTCATTTGAAACTAGCCAGATAGAGCTTTGAACAGCGCCCTTGTGCTGTGGAACTCCAGACTGCTCTGGAGTTAACCCTATCCTCTCCGGGGCAGTTCGAGTGCAGTGGCTAACTGCATTAAGTCCTAATAGCAGCAATAGCACTCTGGCAATGATTCTGCCTTCCCTAAGGCCAGGGGACTGGCTAGCTTCCCTGGACCTCAAGGACGCTTATTTTCATATTTTGATCAGGCCTTCTCACCGAAAGTACCTCAGGTTCGAACTACCCTCTGGCCACTACCAGTTCAGAGCAATGCCCTTCAGCCTTACCTCTGCTCAAGGGTTTTCACAAAATGTTTAGCTGTAGTAGTGGCTCATTTAAGAAGGTAAAGAGTTGCTGTGTTTCCCTACCTGGACGACTGGCTCATAGTGGGCCAGTCTCCAGATCAGGTAAATCCCACTTGCAAGTCTCCCAGCAACTTCTCACTTCTCTGGGATTCTTGTTGAATTTTCCAAAGTCAGTTCTGGAACCAGTTCAGGTACTAACTTTCATAGGTGCAGAATTGAACACAAAGTCAGCCAGGCATTTCTTCCCTCCAAAGAGTGGACAGACTCATTGCCCTGGTGTCCTCCTTTACCCCATGGGTCTCTCGACCAGCAAGGCACTTTTGCAACTCCTAGGACACATGGCTGCTTCCACAGCTGTCGTGCAGGGGCAAGATTTCAGATGAGAGACATCCAGTTCCACTTGAGGTCCTACTGGTCTCAAAGGAAGGACCCCCTATCCAAGTTAATCCCAGTGACCAAAACCCTGATTCTAGCCCTTCAGTGGTGGCAGGATCGAAGCAATTTAACTCAGGGGGTCCCCTTCTTACCCGTTCTTCATTCCCTCACCCTCACCACGGATGCCTCCCTATTAGGGTGGGGGGCACATTTGGGCGACCTTTCCACTCAGGGAGTGTGGTCCCCTCAGGAATCTCTGCTCCACATCAACCTTTTGGAACTCAGAGCTGTTCTCTTAGCTCTCCAGGTTTTTTCGACTACTGTCCAGAACAAGGTAGTCAAGTCAGGACAGACAACACCACAACAATGTGGTACATCACAACAAACAAGGGGGCACTCGGTCATCAGCCTTGTGCACCCGAAGCAATGAAGTTGTGGTCTCTGGCTTACTCCCTGAACACCTCCCTGATAGCAGTTCACCTTCCAGGGAAGGACAATGTCCTGGCGGATGCCTCAGCAGAATTTCTCATGGCCATCACGAATGGGCTCTGAATTCTCTGGTGCTGGGGTCAGTCTTTGCCAGATGGGGCACCCTCAGATAGATCTTTCGCAGCCCCAGACAACCACCAACTTCCCTGTTTTGTTGCAGGCCTCCAGTTCTGGGATCAGTCCCACTGGACGCCTTTCAGTTGGATTGGAAAGGGAAGTTCTTGTATGCTTTTCCCCCCTTCCCTCTCCTCTTCAGGGTACTAGTAAAAATCAGAACTCAGCTCTGCAGAGTGATTCTGATTGCTCCAGACTGGGCCAGACAGCCCTGGTACCCTCTCCTCCTGTCCCTGACATTCCACCCTCCCCTGAGCTTGCCCAGGACCCATGACCTGTTGACCTGTGCACAGGGAGAGTGTGGTATCCGAACCTCAATTCCTCCACCTCAAGGCCTGGTTCTTGAGGAGCTAGAATTCTGATTTACACCTTTCTCAAGGTGTCCTGGATATTTAAAGGCTTCTAGGAACCTTCCACCAGAGCCACTTACAATTCTAAGTGGAAGAGGTTTTCCATTTGATGTTCTGAGAAGCAGATTATCCCAGAATCTGCTAATCTGCCCATTTTACTGGACTATTTGGTCCATTTAAATTCCTTAGGCCTTAGGCCAGCTACCTTAAAGGTTCATCTGGCAGCTGTCTCTGCTTTTGTGTCAGTGGGAAGCCTGCTTCCCTTTCTTCTCACCCTGTATTTTCCAAGTTTTTTAAGGGGTTACTTCACACTAACCCCCCCCCCTTTGGGAACCAGCTCCTGCATGGGACCTGAATGTTTGCATTGCTCAGCTAATGCAACCCCCCTTTGAGCTTCTGTCCTCGGCAGACCTCAAGTTTTTGACTTGGAAGACTGTTTTTCTAGTGGCTATCACTTCTGCTAGACGTATAAGTGAATTACAGGCCTTGTCAGTAGAAGAAGATTTTATTTCTTTTCACAGAGGTAAGGTAGTCCTTAGGACTAACAGAAAGTTTTACCTAAAGTGGTTTCAGATTTTCATCTCAACCAATCCATCTCTCTTCCAGTATTTTTACCGAGCATTCTCCTCAGGGAGAGGAGATTGCACAGTCTGACGCCAAAAGAGCCCTAAGCTGCTATTTGGAATGCACCCAGGGTCACAGGTTCAATCCTCCAACTCTTCCTTACCTATGGAGAGTTGGAAGGAGACCTGCCACTAAGAGGACAATTGCGAGGTGGATTGTCTCTTGTATCCAGTTCTGTTACCAAAAACTAGGTAGAGAACCTCCCTCAGGACTGAGGGCTCATTCCACCAGGTACAGCTGCATCTCTAGCGGCTGCTGAGAGATATTCCCATTTTGGAAATTTGCCAAGCTGCTACCTGGAAATCAGTCCACACCTTTACCAAGCATTATTCCCTGGATGTCCAGTCCAGGAGAGATGCTCGGTTTGGCACAGCTGTGCTTCACAGCCTATTCCCCAAGTAGGTTCTGACCCTCCTCCATGGAGGTACTGCTGTATAATCTGCATTAAGTCCTAATAGTAGCAAGACTTCATGGTGTTTGAAGAAAAATTACTCACCTTAGTAATTGCTTTTCTTCTCATGGAGTCTTGCTGTATTAGGACAACCCTCCCTCTACCCGCTCAGAACTCCTACTTGATGCAGGGTTGTCAAATTGGTGCAAGCACTGTCATGCCATTTCATTTCTCTCTAGTTCCCCTTTTGTTCATTTGGGTTAGGAACTAGGTGATTCTTTTTTGTTAAGTGATAGGTGGCTCACCTCTGGACTTGAGTCTTTTGGGGAGAGGGGGCCTATTAGTGCTTGTCATGGGTGATTCTAACAATAACAGGTGATTTTGTTATTATTCTATGATTGTTGTTGTGTTATTGTTGTCCTACTACTGGTAGGTAGCCAATGGCTAGTGTAGAGCTTTTCCACACAGACTTGCTATATTAGTTTAGCTACGTAAAGAACCTGGCAGTTTCATTTGAAACTAGCCAGATAGAACTATGAACAGCGCCCTCGCGCTGTGGAACTCCAGACTGCTCTGGAGTTAACCCTATCCTCTCCGGGGCAGTTTGAGTGCAGTGGCTAACTGCATTAAGTCCTAATACAGCAAGACTCCATGAGAAGAAAAACAATTACTAAGGTGAGTAATTTTTTCCTCTGTGACACGGGCAATGAGGGAGATTTATTGTCCAGTTCATCACTGGGTTCTATCCGTAGCGGTATGGGACGAACTACTTCAGTGTGGAGGTAATGCTGGATACGGATCAATCTGATACCGGGGACAAATGGGTTTGGGTGCAGACAGTGAAGGATCGGTCCCCTCTTGAACAACCTGGAGTTCTTCAGCCCCTGCTTGCAAAGAAGAATGTTTTGATTTTGTAACCCTCATTTAGAACTGCAAACGAGTTTCCAGATGTGGAAGGCACTGAGTAACAATGGTCAACTTGGTAAAGAAAGTCGCTGTACTGTAGGTTTGAATCCGGCTTTGGGGGCCTGACAGTGCTTGAATTTTGTATCTCCCCTAGAAGCACGCTGTTAGATTGAAATTGTTTGGCACCCACAAGGACAGTGATTTGGACACTGCATGAGATATGACTTTTTTTCTTTCAGAAAACAGAAACCCACTGATTGACACTAGGAACTGATTGATACAGATATGGGGTGAGGAGACGAAATTTGATCTCCTTCATAATTCGGAGAAGAAAACATAGAACTCAGAAATATAGAGGTTGACGGGAGATAAGGACCGCAATGCCCATCCAGTCTGCCCATTTCTTTTTCTACCTTATGAATGTGCCATCAGCCTTTGATCTGTCAATGGCCTATCTATTCATACTCATCTGTATTGCTCCCTTATGCCTATCCCATGCCTGTTTGAAGCCCTGCACTGTATTCATAGCCACCACTTCCTGAGGTAGGCTGTTCCATGCATCCACTACCCTTTCTGTGAAAAATAACTTCCTCACATTACCCCTTAATCGGCCTCCCTCTAATCTCATGCTGTGTCCTCTTATTTTTCTTATATTTAAACATGTTACTGGTCACCTTGGTTGCCAGACAGTTAAAGCAGAGACATTCAATTAGGGACGTACAAAGCCAGTTAGCATGCATTATTAGTACAGTGTAGGGGGTGCGGTTTTATTTTTTTATTTTTTCAGTTTATCTTTTCATTGGAATTTTTCAAGAAAAGATTAGTCAATACAGTTGTGAAAGCAACTTCCATATGAGGTATACATTCTGCTTTGTACACATAATTATATAAACTTGTAGAAAATGAACTCGAGGCAATGACTGAGCACACTCTAAGATTACAAGTGTTAAAACCAGTAAGATAATATAATTGTGTAATTATTAGCAAGAACTCGCTTTCAGTTTGCCGCCTCAAGACCTACAGGATCTTCATTATATACTTAAGCAAAAAGGCACAAGGTGTGTGTTATCCTGTAATAAGGTCACTCCTAGGGTGGGTTGAAGCACCAGGCAAAGCCTTGCTTCCACCACCCCAGGAGTGACATTATTACACAATAACACATACATTGGAGTGCCATATTGCAATTATACAATGGCTCAATGATATACAAAATAAAAACATATTTAAAAATGGTTTTAGTAGATTTTTAGTGTGGCAATATATCTCTGTTTCTTAAGAGCAGCTCCAAGCAATCATCCTACAAACCAATACAGTGTGTTATTGTGTAATAATATCACTGTCTCAGGCACACACTGACCAATCAGAGCCCTGGAGATTTTCTTGCCATTGTATCATTAAGCAATAAGGCACGACAGGGTGTGGTATATCATGGGATATCATCACGCCTTGGGTGGTTGGGCATGAGGCCACAGGCCAAGTGCGTCCAACCACCCGAGAAGTGATGATATCCCATGATATACCACACCCTGGAGTGACGTATTGCTATCATGAACTGAGTTTGAATTTTCATAAATAAAAAAATAAAACAAACAGGTTTTTAAACGTTTATGAACAGGTTTTTGGGTGATGTAGGAGTACATTTTGAAAAAAATAGTTCTCAGAACAGAGCAAGGAGGCTGGTGGCGTTGGAACTTTTTTGAAGCCGTGATGATGTAGCCTGATATCATCATGGCTTCAAAGAGCTCTCTGCCAATCAGATTCCTCCATTTATGCTCCTCGGTTCATAATTGATGTTTTATTACAACTGCAGAGCCGTAATGTCCTTCAGAGCCATCATCATCAGGAGATGCCAAGAGTTTGTACCGGCATTGTAAATGTGGCAACATGGCTGTGTATAATTAACATATTCTTTTTAGTCACAAAGATCTTATAATTCCAGTGTAACATGGAGCGAGACAGACAGACAGACAGTTATTAAAAACATGTTTTGTATTGTTTTTCTTTTAATGCACAGCAGTGTATAGTTGTCTCCAGTTATTTGCACTCTTCCCCCCCATGTTGCGGGTTGGGTGCCAAATTTTAAACACAAACTGCTGACCTGTCAGAGCCCTACTCAGAGTTCTGTACACAAACAGTGAGGCAGTCAAAGCTTCAGATTTCTGGTTACAGGAAGAGAACTGTGCAGAATGTTGCAGATAAAAAGGGAACCATGCAATACAGGAATACCTTCTGTCAGGAATATAAGGGCACCTGTAGCCAGTTAGAAATCTTGCTCTGTCCTCTTCAAACATATTCTAACAGTTTTTTTTAATAATAATTTAATTACAGCCACAGTTTGTGTTAGTTATCATATCAGTTGTATATAAAAATGTATTTCTGGCAGAAACATCAATATATCAATCAACCCATGTTTCATTTTTTTATGGATGGGGGCTACAGGATTTCAATTGTTTTAAAGGTTCCAGCTCCCTCCTGATAGCCACCATGAACAATATGCATTTTGATGTGGCCTGGTGCCATTTACCATCAGAACCACATTCCTGCACCATTGCAATACAGTCACATTATAAATCCAGGACTTACAGTCCAATGCACGTTCAGTGGAAGAGAGTGTTAATCACTAAAGAGCTAGTGTACTGCCTAAAACTAATATTAGATTTTAAAAGCAACCAGCCATTACCTTCTATATCTGAGGTACTTCTCCTTTTCCCTTTGTTTAATTAAAATATTCTTTACCTGATGGCTGACATATCTAGCTCTACTGCCCCCCCCACTACATCATCAGCATTGTTACCTTGCTGACTGCGACGTCAGTGTTGCTCAGGAACAGCCATTCAGTGACTCCCAGGTCATTCACTTGTGATGTCACTTTTAGTGAGATCACCAGGGGGATGATATTGTGTGTGTGTGTGTGGGGGGGTGATACAGATAGATAAGTCAGCTGACAGGCTAAGAGCTGTTCCACATATCCTGCATACTATCTCTGCGCCCCTTCCCTTGCAACTCTCTCACCTCCCAAATGGTCTCCACCACTACCCCTTGTATACACCCTTCTCCTACCCCACCTGTTCTCTCTCTCCACCTGCACCCCTACTTATCTCCTCTTCCCTTCACTCCCCTTTATTCTGACTTCCTGCTGCGCAAGCTACTTCTCATTCTACTATATTACTCCAATCATGCTTCTTCTTTCTCCTCCTCTCTTTCTCTTTTCCTCTCCTGAATTATTGTGCCCAGGTTGAATATATGCACATGCTCCTTTTTTTTGCACTACTGCCTCGAATTGCTTCAGGCTTGTATGTTCTATTGTTTCTTGTTGACCTGTTTTCAATATATATCTATATTCAATTGCACTACTTTGTATTGTTATGTTTATTATGTCAGGGGTGTAGCCAAGCATTTCAGATTTGTACACCAACCTGCCACACTGCTACCCCGCCACTGTTGTTCATGCCTGCCCCCCCCACATGACTCAAATTCAAAGTTCCTGGCTCCAGTCAGATGATTGCCTCACTAGACCTGCTGTCTGTCTGCACTGCTAGTGTGGTGCTCGCTGCCCGCTGGTAAATGTCACTGACTGCACCACAAGTCCAAGACCATGGCAGAAATTTCTCTCCCCCGGTAGGCAGATTCACTCCATTTGCCACTCCACATGAAGTCTTCATTCTTTTAGCTGGCTCAGAGTCTGTTCTTCCGTCTGCTGCTCCTCAGTTCTTCTACTGCTTCTCTCGCTCCCAGTACAGTTGAACTAATAGTATGGCTTCTAACTTTGCTGGGGCATTTAAACTCACTGCCAAAGACTTACCACACTCTACCAGATGCCACAGCCAATAACTATGCAGGCGGACCATGCAGACCTAATTGAGACTTTCAGCTTCAGCATCTGCAGTCCACCCTGCCAACCCTCCCCCCCCAAAACAAAGCTGAAAGAGAAAGGAAAAAGCCTGCGAAGCCAAACAGAGGAATTTAAATGTGATGGACTAGAGAGGGCAGAGCAATGCTGGCCAACTTGTTTGCTAACCTCTGCTACTAGACTTGGTATGCCATGGCTTACTTGGCGTATCAGTAGCTACACCCTTGCATTATGTTCCGCCCAGGTCCATGTTGCAAGTGAGCATTGCTCGATGATGTCCACCTGGATAAATAAAGATTTTGATTGATTGATTATCACACAGAAGACTTTTGAATGGGCAAAAAAAAAAAAAAAAATGCTTCAGAAATGAAAAGTTACAACTGACCACTTCTTAGAAGTTGTATCCTTTTCCTGTCTGTCTGATATGGCTCTACTAGCTCTTTAAGAAAGTGGGACATCTTTCATAACTGGAGTCATTATTTGAAAAATAGTTACAAAACTGATTTGTTTATTATCAGAAGGAATTAAAATTGATTGTGAATAGAAGGATGTCAGAAGTACAAGTTTGATTAAAAAAAAGTATGATATACCTTTTTGCAGACTAACAAATACTGATGTTTTAAGTATCTATGTGAAATGTAATGTGTGAGATAACTTACAGGTATACATTTAACCTGTTACCAGTAGTTGAACTTAACTTCAGCTCTCTGCACTTTAAACAGCAGGTACCTACTGTCAGGCACCCAGCTCCCCTCAAACATATATAATAGTATATCTGTTCTACTGTTGAGGGGCATTAAAAATTCTATGCGCGTCCTTCTGGTTAAAAAGTTATAGCACCCTAAAGTTGCAACCCCATAAAAACAAAGCCTTGTCTGACACGCCTCCTTTTGTGATGTCAGAAAATGAAGGCTGCTTGTGTGTGCTCCATAGATCTATATTGGTGACATTTGTCTATGCCATTTAGTGCTATTTAGTGTTGTCACTTGGAACAATGAAAGTGACCATTCTAGTAAACAGGGACTATTACTCCAGGGCTGTTTTGATATATATATATATATATATATATATATTGTTTTTATTTAGTTGTTTAACCAGGTATATATTACCAGGTATACCATATATATTGCTACATGGCACCTCTAAACAGTACTAAACACCATAGACATATTGCAAATATACAGGGTAATGACATGCACCCTCAGTACTCATCTTCTGACATCACAAAAGGAGACAATCTATTTTGACAGACAGAACCAACACAGCGGGGCAACAGGAACCAACAGTCAACCAACCAACCCTGCCTATTGCTGTATCAATATCTTATCCCCTCCCACCAGCACAGTAAGACACTGTGGAGCCCACTCCCAGTGCCCCAGATAAAGCACCCCTTCCCCACTGTGTGACACTGGGGAACCCACTTCCAGTGTCATGAAATATGTATGTAATGGTTTTGCCAACAGCGGGGTGCCCAGTCCCCATGTCAGCACTACACTCACCCCCACCAGCAGTGTGCAACTCTAGGGAACCCACTCCCAGTGTTTACAGTGTATCCCATTATGCTGTACCCCAGAGCAGTGTGGGACACTGGGGGATGCACCCCCAGTACCCTGAGAAATGGTTCTACTGTTCCTGTGAAAAAAGAAAACAGTTCACATCTTTTTTAAACTCCTGTAAAAAAAGGTCTCTAATAATTTCCCCATCCCCCTCTCACATCCTGAACCTCCCAATGAGCAACCATCCACCCTACACCCCCTTGTCCTATACTTACCAACCGAGGTTGGCGGCTGTCATCTTCTGTGGACCAGGGCATGTCTGCAGTCTTCAAAGTTGAACAGTGTACTGAAGAATAAAGGTAAGTGCCATAGAGAGGCAGTCAATGGCATTTTGAACATGCTGTATGTTAATATCTCAGCCATTTGTAGGTATTTTACATAGATACATAGACACTGTTGGCAGATAAGGGTCTAATGCTCACCTAGTCTGCCCAGTTCAGCTTGTAAGTTCACTATATGTTTTTCTAGAAATTTGCTGCCCCTTACCACTGACCTCCAGAATTCCCATATGTCTATCCCATGCATTCTTAAAGCAGTATACAATATAATATAAAGAAATATTGCACATGCGAGAAAGTGGGATGCTTCCACGCATGCGCAGGATGTGTGCTTCATCTCGCTTTCATGCATGCATGAGATTTCGGCGACTGCTTCTAAGTGCTTTTTTTACTTTCCCAGTTCTCAGTTTCAGTTAAAAACAGGCAGGTGTGGTATATCAGTAGAAGATACATGCTGTATTTGGCTTGTCGTCATGGGCATGTGTACAATCAGGGTACATGTCGGCGCTCAGTGTCAGACATGCTCTCTTGGCTACCTTATGCTTCCAGGGGATGGGGTACTTACAGGTGGACCAACGGAAAGTGGAAATTCTTGTAAATAAATACCGTTAAGAGTACTGCTGTAAAGCATATCTATGGATATTCTGTGCATCATATGCGATCAGTGTGTGTGCATAGAGGCACACTGATGTAATTCTGCAAGAAAACGAGGGTCAAGGCTGACAGTGCCCCTTTAAGGCATTAAGCAGCTGGAGCTTTGTTATACCCTACACAATCAGGAGGATTAAAAGTGATCACTTTAAGATGCTAAGGAATTTACCTGGCTTCCTTAGTTTGCTCAGCACTAGCTGGCACTCTGCTTTTCATTTGCTGACTGTTCAGAATGGACAGACTTTTCTCCAAATGGATGTCAAGTGCTCGGCTAGGGATACTGTGTGGTTGGAACTGAGAGGATGACAAGAGTCGACATTTCTGTGTTTCTATGTGCTTTGTTCTGTTTCTTTATGTTTTTATTTATTTATTTTTATTTATTATACATATCAGAATTACAACCCTTTGAGTCAAGGATTCGTTTCCAAAGGCTCCACGTCAGTTCCAGTGGATTCAACACATAGACAGCAACACAAATGCAATATGACAGACAGGAGGTTACAGACGTTTTTCGTTACGTACCAAACATCGAATAGCAAACAGTATTCATATATTTGCAGGTGTCAGAACGAACAACATAGAATCCTGAGCGATCCAGTGCCCAGATAAGAGTTACAGTTTACAAAAGCAGTACAGAGGTCTATACAGTGCGAAAGCTAGGCTCCAAGGACAAATACAGTAAATTCAGAAGTGCAGCCTGAGATAAGGCGATTGCTGTCAAGAGTCTAGGAAAGGGGCCAGGGAGGGCGCGGGGCACCTATGGGCTAGGATCCCGCCTGTGGAGCGCATTCGCAGCTGTGGGTGGAGAAAATGAGGCTCTTGAGAGCTGCTTTAAAAGGACCTATTTTAGTGAGTCTGGTGATCGAGGAGGGAAGGGCGTTGAACCAGTGGGGTGCCCTGTAACAAAAGGATCTCTGGGTGAGTCATGTCCGCACCCTCGGAACTCTGAGAGCGGCCTTAGTGGAGCCATGGGTAGAGGTAGAGGGAGGAAAGCAGGGTGGAGGGAGGCGGACACCCCTGGGGCAGAGAGACCAAGAAGTATTTTTTTTAACCAGGAAGCAGGTCTGATATTGTAACTACTCTTCTAGGTTGAGTATGTTGGCCAGCGAGTATAGAGTGCATGCATGACTCCATTTGTCTTCACCAGTGAGGAGTCTACAGGTCTTATTTAGGGATAGTTGGATTCTCCTGAGGGCAGTGGCATCAGCAGCAGTGTAGACAGGGAGACCGTAGTCTGCAAGAGACAGAACAGAGGAGGAGACAGCCAATTTGAGGGCATCCAGTGGGAGGCAGTCCTTATGACGGTAGAGAAGGCCTATGTGCATGTTAATTGCTGAGGTGAGCAGGTCGATATGTGAGTGAAAGGAGAGGGCAGAGCTGAAAGTAATGCCCAGGTATTTGTAGCTGCTAACTTGTTCTAGTGGGTGGAGTGAGCTGGATAGTATATGGAGGGGTGATTTTTTTGCCTTATTTTGATGACGGGCAAACAACAAGGCTTTTGTTTTTTTAATGTTAATGACTAGCCTGCAGTCATTGAACCAGTTTCCAATTTGACTGAATGAGTGCTGGAGGGAGGCCTGAAGAGAGGAGGGGTCAGGGTGGGAGGAGAGGAGAACCGCATCATCTGCATACAGCAGGACCTTGCTGGAGAAGAAGAAGTTGGGTAGGGCATTTACATAGAGACTAAAAAGAAGAGTGCCAAGGATGGAGCCCTGTGGGACCCTGGAGCGGATAGGGTGGGTGCTGGAGAGGGTGCTGTTTATTTTGACACACTGGGACCTTGAAGAGAGATAGTTAGAGAACCAGTCCAGTGGGCCTTGGGAAAAGCTTAGTTGAAGAAGAGTGTCCAGTAGGAGTGGGTGACAGACCATATCAAAGGCCTTGGAAAGGTCGATGTAGACAGCCCCTGCAAGGTGGCCTTTGTCAAGGGGTTCGTGAAGGAAGTTTGAGAACTCCATGAGAGCAGTGGTCATACTATGACCTGGACAGAAGCCATGCTGCTCTCTGCATAAGAGATTGTGGGAGGCAAGATATTCAGATAATTGGTCTGCCACTCTTTTTTCCAGGGCTTTAGAGAGAGGAGGAAGAATAGAGATCAGCCAGTAGTTTCCAGGAGAGGAGGTGTCACCACTTTTGAAGATGGGGGTGATCACAGCCTTTTTCCAAGCTAAAGGGAACTGGCCCAGGCAGAGGGAGCGGTTGAGTAAATCAGTCAGGGGGTTAAGTACTACGTCAAGGACCTGCCGTAGAATCCTAGTATCCAGGAGTTCAGAGGAAAGGCTGGTAACACTGAGGGCTTTTGTTAGATAGTGACAAGAGTTTTGTGGTGACATGGTCCTCAGGTAGAAAGGTGGGTGAGGGAGGGGCTATGGCTGGGGAGGGAAGTAGGGTCGAAGAAGTTACTAGGGAGAACTGCGCTGAGATCTGAGAAGGTGGTGTTTAGGCAGTCTGCAATATTAGCGGGGTCAGTAATAGCAGTTCCTTTAAGGTTGAGTACAGATTGGGGGCAGGGAGTGAGACTTGTTTTGTGTATAGGTAGTCCTTAAAAAGAAACATAAGGCATAGGTAGCCATTATGTTATTTTTAGAGCATAGCAGGCATTGGCACAATAGGCATGAGACAGTTTCACAGAGTAGACTTTTTAAGTACGTCAAACGCTCAAGCGCAAACCGCAAACAAGCTTGTTGATACAAGAGTTGATAAACAGGGGTGGGAGGGTGTAAGCCCAATGACCAGTGATGCTGCAGGGGCCGGTCTGTGGCCAGCAAATCAGCAGGCAGTGTCCTGATGATACTGTTTTGCTGAGGGGGGCTGGTCTGGCAAACATTTCAAAGGACAGAGCCAATGCTGCACATGGCTCTGTCCTTTGAAATGTGAGCCCATCTGATGCAGGTCAGTGTGTCTCTCAGTCTCTCTGGTTTAAACAATTTTCCTTGTCCCTGCAGCTGAGACATTCAGCTGTAGCTCAGTGTGTTTCTCAGTCTCTCCTGGTTAAATAATTTCCCCCATTCCTACAGCTCAGTGTGTGTCTCTATCTCTCCTGGTTAAACAATTTCCCTTATCCCCACAGGTCAGTGTGTCTCCCTGCTGGTTAAACAATTTCCCCTGTCCCTGCAGGTAAGCATGCTGCTATCCTGGTTAAACAGTTTCCCCCATCCCCGCCGGTCAGCGTGTCTCTCCTGGTTCAACAATTTCCCCATTCATGGTTCTCTGCAGCCCCGTAAACATGGCTCTTGTCCACACTGGCAACATTCTCAAGAGTTTTAGCACAGTTTCAAACATGGTTTGAATACAAGTATGCTTATCTCGTCAGCATGGACTGGCAATAGAACCGTGTTGCCACTGTAGTCCTCCATTCATCCACTGTTCCTTCAACCCTCCCACTACTGCCGATCACTCTTCTCCTGTCCTTTCATCATTCACAGCACCCTTACCGGTACCATCCTAAACTCAGTAACTGGAAAGGCATAATTGGTGGATCTCCGGATAGGTTGCCTTTCCCTGGGGTGGCAGCAATGAATTTCTGCTCTCTGCTGGGCCGGGTAGTGCCTCCTCTCAACCCTGACTTTCTGGTGCAGTTCCTTCCCTGCTGCTGCCGTCTGCATTTTAGGGCATTAAAATTATCCTTAGACTTTTTTTTATCAAGTCTCATTCCCTAGCATGTGGTCAGGTCTGTACTTTGCTCCCAATATTCAGACTCTTCTCTCCCAGTCTTCAGATCCACAAATGCACTCCACTATGTGCCAGTGTTCCTGTCAATAGCCCTCTGACCTGAAACCGTGTTTGTCTGCCATGCTATTATCTTCCAGTGTGGACATGATTCATCACCATGTCCAGACACGGCAAGATAAGTGAGGACATACAGGCACGGCATGTTGTAAAATGTTTTAAAAAAATGTTACTAGTGAGTCATACTCATTGTGGACAGGGCCTAATGTCTTTAAAAAATATCCCTGTAAAATTACAAAAAAGTCCACCCAAAGTCTTTTTATTTTATTATACCTGTAAAGAAAATCTTCCAGCACTGTCTTCCAGTTCCCTCCCCACCTAACCCTCACTCTGTGACTACCTCTCCCGCACCCCCCACCAATACTTACCCTTTGAAGGTCAGGAGCGGTGATCTTCACTGGCTGAGGATTGTCTGCACTCTTCAAAGCCAAACTCGGAACTGAGAATCGGGTAAGTCTGTATAATGGGACTGAATGGGGGTTCAAATTAGGCTGATATCTCAGCCGTTTTTTAGGAATTCTGGCCCCAAATTTTCAACTTGGGGTTCTTGGGATCCCATCTTGTGAACATATCAGTGTCATTTCATTTCTCAGTCCCGAAAGGTCATTTCATGGTCACTGCACGAAATCACCTTTCAGGACTGATTACCAAAGCTACAGTGTCACTGATCATGAGGTGGGGTCCCAAAAAGCCCATGTTGAAAATTTGGTGGAAAAGTTAAAAAAGATGCCTGCATTACCAGTGTGCGTTGCACAGTTTCTATGCACCATCATACCTTTGCTATTTTTTTATATTTTCACTCCAGATTTTCAACTTTGCCATGTTTTCACATCTCCTTATAAAAAGTACAGCTGTCATTTTTCACATCCTGCCCAAAATGTGTTTTCGCACCTGTGGCTCAGAATGGCATAGTCGGTCTGTGAAATCAACTTTTGGGATGGATTAACAAAATCACAGTGCTACTGTTCATGGGGGGTCCTAAAAAGGCCATGTTTAAAATTTGGTGAAAGAATTCCAAAAAATGCCTGCATTATGAGTGCGAGTTGCGCAGTTTCTATGCATGCTTGTATTTTCACACCAGATTTTCAACATTGCCATTTTTTCACACTTCTTGTGAATAGTACAGCTGTAATTTTTCTGCATCCTGCCTGAAATGTGTTTTTGCACCTGTGGCGTAGAATGGCCCAGTCGTGCTGCAAAATCACCTTTCAGCCTGAGTGAACAAAATAACAGTGGTGCTGTTCATGAGGTGGGGTACCAAAAAGGCCATGTTGAAAATTTGGTGACACAGCCCCAAAAAATGACCAGGTTACACCAGGTCATTCACAATTTCCTACGCACTCGTGTAACTTTGGTCATTTTCAATATTTTCACTGCAAACTTTCAATATAACCTTTTTATCACACTATCTCATGGACAGTACAGCAGTCATACAACATTCTGTTGCTCATTATCAACAAAACTTCCTGCACTACTATACTCTCACCTCACACACTTTCTTATCTCTATACATGACAAACGCTCGGCAATGACAAATGGTTTTGTTCAGCTTCAGTACATGGGCTTTCTTAGAGTGTCACTCTACATATTTACAAGGGAGAGAGCCTGGTTCATGTTTAAAAATTGTTTTTAAGGTGCAGCACTAAATAGCAATGCTAGCCTTCTGGAGAATGTATATTGGCAATATCGCTACAGGAGAAGGCTATTTCCTTTAACTGACATTGTGTATTTTGTACTATAAGAAAGACTCACAAAATGGCAGAAATTCCCTAATCCCCAGTAAAGCACTGAACAATATCAAACTTCAGTGGCACATATCCAGTTGTGGCACTTCTCCTGGTCAGCTATGTCCTCAGACCCCTCCCCCCCACGCACACATATACATTCGACTGGTGCTGTCTGTCTGACCAAGACAACACCACTGTTCAAATAACCCCAGTAATGCTTTTTGTCCCCATTTCCTCCTGCTGGCCATACATCTTAGCACCACCATCCAACCCCAACAACAATTAAAGAAAGGACCCTAATACCCCCACTCTCTGCTAGACTGTCTCCTCAACACCCCCTCAAAAGCTCCCCATATATTATACTTTTCCTTCCCCTTCTCTCTGCTCTCCTAGCTTCATTTGAATGAACCTGTCTCCACCCCCCAAAAAGTTCTTCCCCTTCCCTCTGCTGCCTCATCCTATTCCTCCCAGCTCCCCCAAACTGACCCACAACACCAGGGGTACAGAAAAGTGGAAGTCCCTAATTTAAACTTCTTGTTTATGGTGCATTCAAGGGACATTTGACAACTGACTTGGGTGGGTCTCAACAGCTGCAAGAGCCCTAAATTGAAATTTCTTACCTGTGTGGAGTCTGTGGTGGCCCACAGTGGGCTGTCCATTACTGAGAGCGCCAATGCCTTTTCTGCTGCTGCCTATACTATCCAGGTGCTCTGAACTGCAATCACCCTATTCATGGAATGTGCCATTCATTCATTTAATTAATTAGTTAATTCATTCATTCACGCATTTATTCATTGATTCAAAGTGCATTGTCTAAGGGGTTTGACTGGTCCCGAAGTCTCATTTAAAATTTTCCAGTTTCATGTATGGAAGTGGACCGGGAGGCTGTCTGTGAGCAAGCACCCAGACATTTAAACCCACTGAAGTGCCTGCGAAGGAAGCCCCAGCTGTACCCATACCACTCATGCCAGGTTTGAACTGGGTACCTGGGTGTGCTGCACAGAACAGGGAGCCCCAAATCAGCTCTCTGTCTCACTATGTGTGCACTGTAATGACCAGTAATCTGCTCAGGAATTGGGAAGGCATCAGACTGTAAGAAAAGACCCCAAGACTGTAGAAATAGTTCTGTATATGAAAAGGCAGGTGATATAACATTATTTGGGCAGTATGGGTACTCTATACGTATTTCTTCAGTATCTTTATGTGGACTGGGAGTGTGTTAAACATTTCTGTAATTCTGTACTGCAAACAACCTGTGGTTGTATGATCTGCAATATTACCTGAAAAAAAATCTGGTCATTACACAGCTTCTTTTCTTGTAGTTTAGCTCAAGTCCGCAGTTGATGGGAAAGGGTTATAACTAAATCACAGAATCATAGAAATGTGATGACAGCAGAAAAGGGACTGCCTGGCCCACCTAGTCTGCCCACTTGCCTAGTTATTTACTAGGACACACCTCTTCCTCTGTCCTCCTCAACAATCCATTGTGTCTGTCCAATGTGCTTTTGAATCCTTCCACTGTTGCTTCTCCAACGAGCTCCTCAGGGAGCCTATTACACTTATCCACCACCCTCTCTGTGAAATAATACTTCCTAATGTTACCCTTGAACTGTCCCCCCACAATCTGCAACCCTTGGCCCTTAGTCCTCATTATTACCTTTCAGTTGGAAGATGCTTTCCACTGGCACTTGGTTTATATCTTTTAGGTACTTAAAGGTCTCAATCATGTCCCCTCTTTCTGTCCTCTGCTCCAGGGAGTACATATTTAATTCCCCTAACCTTTTCTGGTATTACAGGTGGCTGAGCCCCTTTACTATTTTCGTTGCCTCCTCTGAACTCGCTCCAGCCTCCCTGCATCCTTTCTGAGAAATGGCCTCCAGAATGGGACCCCATATTCCAGATGTGGCCTAACCAGATGGGTGTATAAGGGTACTATATCCTCCTTCCTCTTAGCGGTAATCCTCCTCCCGATGCAGCCATGCATTCTGCTGCCTCTAGACACTGCCCTCTCACAGTGCTTTGCCACCTTCAGGTCACTCAACATAGTGATGCCTAGGTCTCTTTCCTGTTCTGTTACTGCCAGGCCACGGCCACCCATACAGTAGCCCACACTTTGGTTTCTGTAGCCAAGATGCATGATCTTACACTTGTCCATGTTAATTGAAAGTTGCTGCTCCTTTGACCATGCCTCAAGCCTCCCTAGATCCCCCTGCATCCTTTCCACCCCTTGCTGAGTGTACACCCTATTGCAGACCTTATTATCATCTGCAAACACACACACCCTTCAAGGCCCTCTGCAATGTCTCCTATGAATAGATTGAACAGCAGTGGCCCTAATACAGACCCTTGAGAAACCCCACTGGTGACCATACCCTCTCCTGATGCCATCCCATCTACAATGACTAGCTGGCTCCTGACCCCCAGCCAGTTCCCCACTCATGGAACCACTGGCTGCCCCAGACCCAGACATGTCAGCTGTACAGGACTCTCCTATGTGGCGTGGAGTCAAATGCCTTCATGAAATCCAGATATGTGACATCAACGGCACTCCCCTGATCCAGATTCTTGATGACCCAGTCAGAGAACTCAATCAAGTTCATTTGACAGGATCTATCCCTGGTAAAGCCATGTTGCCTTTGATTCATCAGGCCACCTGCCTCCAGGTAACTGGCAATCCTGATTTTCAGTAGCTTCTCCATCAGCTGTTCAGTCTATTCATAGGGGGCATTTGGTTCTCCCTTGAATTAGGGGGTGGGGTAAAACACACAAAAACAACAGTGGTTGATTTTAGAGGGGCGGACTTTGGGGGGATGGAGCAGATCCTTAGGGGCTACCTAGATGTGATCAGGCTAAGCATGGGCACGGAGGCCCAGTGAGAAATCATTAAAAAAGGCTCGTGGAGGCTACCAAGGCCTGCACAAGGGAGAGATGCAAGTGGGGCAAAGCTAAGTGGCCGAGCTGGTGGACAAGAGAGATCCAGGTTGTGGTGGGGGGGAAAATGGCTGCTTATAGCTGATACAAGCATTTTCAAGGGGCTATATCCATGAGGGAGTATGATAAGGTAGCCAGGAGGGTCACCAGGGTGGTGAGGTTGGCCAAGACGGGGGCAGAGCTGAGACTTGCACAGGGGATTTAAAGGGGGAAAAGGGTTCTTCAGGTATTTCAGGGAAAGAAGAAAAGGGAAGGGGCAGATCAGTAGGCTGAAGATGGGGAGTGGGTGGGTGGAGGAGGAGGTGGAGGTGGAGGTACTAAATTACTTTTTTGCCTCGGTCTTTGCCAAGGAGGACGGGGATGGTGGTACAGCAAGGGGAGGAGGGGACTGGCAGATGACGTGGGGGAAATGGATGTTGAAATCCCTAGTGGGAGGATGTGGGAAGCCCTCAAGGCCTTAAGATGGTATAAAGCACTGTGCCCAGACAGGATCCATCTAGGGTGCTTAAGGATCTGGCTTATACTCTGGCCGCATCCCTGGTGGACCTTTTTTAACTCCTCTCTGCAATTAGAGTGGGTTCCTCATGACTGCAGGATGGCCCATATCATGCCTATACATAACAGTGGCTCACAAGAGGAGCTGGAAAACTATAGGCCAGTTAGCCTGACATGAATAATGGGCAAAGTGATGGAGGTCATCCTGAAGGAGAGGGTGAGAAGGTTCTGAAGGCACGGGGTCACCTAGATGATAACCACCATGGCTTTGTTAAGGGAAGATTGTGTCAGACCAACCTGGTGGAGTTCTATGAAGGGGTGATGAGTGCACTGGATCAGGGCAGGCCAGTGGGTGTCCTCTTTCTGGACTTCAGCAGGGTTTTTGACTTGGTGCCACATCATGGGCTACTGGAGAAGCTGGAGGATATGGGGGTGGGAGAGGAGATGGTCAGGTGGATACCAAACTGGCAAATGGGGCATGTACAGAAGGTGAGGGTGAGGGTGAGGAGGGAAGTCTCATCCTCCAGGAGAGCCATTAGTGGGGTCCCACAGGGGTTGGTACTGGGCCCACTCCTGCTTAATGCCTATATCTCAGACATCAGAAGCAGTATTATGAGTGGGAAGGGCCTCTTTGCCAATGACTCAAAGCTGTGGGTGGTGGTGGTGGAAGGGAAGGAAGGGAAGCTGGCTCTTAAGGAGGAACTGGAGATGCAGGGGAGGTGGTGACAACCCTGGAAGTTAAAGTTTATTGCTGGAAAATGCAGAGTTCTGCACCTGGGGGCCAAAAACCTGGCTCATGTATACTCCTTGTGGGGGTCACTGCAGGTTTCTGGGGGGAGAGAAAGACCATAGGTGGTGGTGGATGCCAAAATGAGTAACTCAGAGCAGTGTAGAAGGGCTATGGCCAAAGCAAATAAAATGCTGGGGTGCATAGCCAAGGGGATAACCTCAAGGAGTCAAGGGGTGCTCCCTCCACTGAACAATTGCTTGGTTAGATCACACCTTGAATACTGTGTGCACTTTTGGCACCCCTACTTAAAGAGGGACCTTGCTCTTCTGGGAAGGTTTCAGAGGAGGTGACCAGGATGATACTAGGACTACGGGAATAGCCTCATGAGGAGAGACTGAAGGAGCGCAACCTGTACTTGCTGGAGGATAGAAGGAAGAGGGGGGATATGATAGAATTCTTCAAATACCTCAAAGGATTGAATAGGGTAAGCCTTGAGGGGGTGCTTCAGCTGAGGTAGGCAGAGGCCAGCAGGGGACACTCAATGAAGCTTGATGGGGGGAGACTGAGGTGGGAAACAAGGAGACACTACTTTACTGAGGGGGTGGTCGAGCCCTGGAATGCACTGTCTGGGGAGATGGTGGCTGCTACAACTGTGGAGGGGTTCAAGAAAGGTTGGGATAAGTACTGAGGGCGGGTGCACCCCAGAGCCCCACTGGGGTTGGGGGACCTTGCAGAGACCAGGAGGGGGGCTAAAAAATGTGCCCTGGAAAGGCAGTGATCATTGAGGAGACTCAATAGACAATAGGGCCTAATCTGCTGGCTTCTTAGTATGTTAGCTTTCCCACATCAGATGTCAAGCTCATGGGCCTGTAGTTCCTCCCCTTGTGCAGGAGGACCACATTTGCCTGTTTCTAGTTATCCGGTACCACTCCAGACTCCAGGGACCTGTTGAAGAGTTCAGTCAAGGGTGCTGCCAGTATATCCTTTAGTACTTTCAACACCCTGGGGTGCACCCCATCTGGCCCTATTGCCATGTTCACCTTCAGGCAGCATAGTTCTCTTAGAGTCTCCTCCACCTGGAATAGACTTGTATCTCCTCCCACCTCCACTGCCTGGATTCTGCTACCCACCCCTTCATTTCCCTAGTGAAAACAGAGCACAAATAGTTGTTCAGTAGTTCTGCCTTCTCCCTGTCCCCTTGTATCAGTTCACCATCACTTACTCTTAATTGGAGTATTCCCTGCCTAGTTTTCCTCCTATCACTGACATACCTAAAACAAATTTTGTCCCCCTTTTTTGAACGCACTTGCTATGTTCTTCTCTGTCTGTGCCTTTGCTCTCCTTACTTCTACCCCTGCTTCTTTCTGACTTACCCAGTACCTTTCCCAGTCCTCCTCCATTTGTGTGGTCCTGAACTTCTGAGAAACCCCTTCTCTTTACATTGACCTTTTCTGCCACAGCACCATTAAACCACAGGGGTCTCCTCCTCTTATTTTTACTTAACTTCTTGGTGCATAGGTCCCCAATAGCCTAATTTATTGTCTCCCACATGTCCTTGACCTCTGTTAAATCCTCCACCCCCACAAGAGCCCTTCCCACATACTCCCCTATTTTCTTGAAATCTGTTCTCTTAAAATCAAGCACCCTTACCTTGGTCCAGTGAACATCAGCAGTGTTCCGTATTGTATACTAAATGATGTTGTGGTCACTGGTACCAAATTGTTCCCCCACAGACACATCTCCTACCCTATCCTCATTTGTCAGGACCAGACCGAGAACTGCTCCCTCCCTGGTTGGTTTCCTGACCAGTTGCCTTGCTGTTAGCAAGGAGTCTACTATTTCTTTGCTACTGACAGGTGATGCTGTTAGAGTGTCCCAGTCTAGGTCTGGTAGTTTCAGGTCTCCCATCAGTATCACCTCACCTTTAGCAGCCATTCTCAAGATTTCATCTGTCATGTACCAATCCCAGATTCCTGTTGTGCTTGGGAGGGCTATAAATCACTCTGGTATTGCCACCTCTCCTTTCCCTGCAGCCAGTGAGACCTGTAGGCATTCAGCCTCCCCCCACTTGCCCTGTAATTCTGTCACCCTGATACTAATGCAAGTAAATGTTTGTTTTCTGTGTTTCTGGCATTTTTTTATGGAACACGTGCTACCACAAAATGCCTGAGCCCTTTGGAAACAGAGTGCATAAATGTCTCGGTCAGCAATTACTAAGGTCCTGACTGGAGACCCTCCAGCTGGAAATGAATGTTTTGACTCTGCTAACTTCAAGACACAATTTAAAAAGCTAAAAAAACGAAGAATTTGTGACAGAACAACAAACACAATTGTGGATAATTGTTTATTTACCTCTGAACAAATACTGGAAACTATGCCACAACTCACTCACTGTATGTGGAAATTGTAATACACTCTCATCTCTCTGTATCGAAGTCCTTCTTTCTCTGGCTAATCTGCGTGGGCTTTCTTTCACTGAGAATCTCAGAAAATTAACGAAACTAGATCTGGGTTTAGAAATGGGATGGGGTTTGGGAAGGAGTGATGGGTGAGCCCCTACTATTTCCAGAGGTCACTATCCCATCTGCTGCTGAAAAAGTTCAGTGAAAAATTGTTGTAGAACCCCCCACCATATCCCTTTCCTTCAGTATCCTCGGTAATGTCCACCATTTCGCTGTCGTTTCCCGACGGCGATTTTCTAAATTGTCCAGTTTATCCTGAATGTAATGCACTCGACTAGAAAGCAAAGCCTTTAAACTCCCCAGATCCCAGATGTCGTCACTGGCTGTTATGCGGCTCTTATTGCGGGGCATTATCTCATCGATCAGTTCAATGTATGCTTTAGTTTGAGCGATGAAACGCTTAAGATCGCTCATTTCAGCAGTGAGATTAGTTAACTCGCCTTTGATGACTTTTATCAATTCCATGTATGTTTTATTTTGAGAGATGGCGAGTTGAAGCTCGCTTATTTCAGCAGTAAGACTGGCTATCTTGACTTCGATTATATTTACATCAGACCTGTTATTGCCTGGCGGGTTGCCACCTTGAGTTGTGGCTATCTGAGCCGTGTCCGTGGCTTGTTCTGTGTTTGAGGCCATCATGTAGACTTTCAAAGAAAAAGAAGAAATCCGTTCTGTGCGCTGAACTGACGACGGATTTCGTTTTGTTCGCTGGAGTTCTAACGAAAAATGTTATACTTCTGTTACCCCTGATGAATTAGCCAGATTTACAGAGGAAATTAAAGAAAGAGTTTAATCCTGTCCCTTAGTCAGGCCGCTGTCCTCTCAGTGCCGCTTCACAATTCAGCTGGGCTGCCCATGCAGTTGTAATGGGTGTCCCCGTTTGTTTTCCACAAGTTATGATTATTTTTTCATTTGTGTATTATTACATTTTGCTACGTTTACTGGCATCTGAGTGATGCACAATCATGACAACATCGTCCTCCTGACTTATTTTAAAGTTACACACACTGTAAATGGGGTGGGGGATGTTACATACAAGATGCTTTGTTTGAGCAGTTAGCCTTCTATAATTTCACGTTCTGTCCAAAACTCTTACTATTTCCTATCAAAATACATAAAACAATAAAGAAAGCAAGATCATTAAGGATTTCACATGGATTTATTATTGTGTAGAGCCACATCAATTACATTACCCAGGGAACGCTGACAATTGTGATACAAGAAAGATGTGTGTGCGTGTGAGTGTGTCACAACTGCGCTCTTGCCTTCATTGCTAACTGAACTTTTCTTCAAGCCTTTTATCAGGAAGTGGAGAGCAATGAAACTGCGCGTTCAGTGAAGAAGATGGCACACAGTAAACAGGTTCTTAATCTCTGGGAGCATACCTCTCAACTGTCCCTGATTTTCAGGGAGGTCCCTGATTTTGCATCAATATTTTACTCTGTCCCTTTTAAAAAAATGTGTTTCTATGACCAAACAGTGGGGGTTGTAAGCACAAAATAATGTAAAACATTGAAGTGACAGACTTGTTCTTCTGTGGAAAATGCATTTTACACTAAGCCCCTTATTCTACCAACTTCATGAATGGATACCACCAATTTTGAAAACGTGTCCCTGAGTTTGGTCCTTTGTCCCTGATTTATGAGGCAGGAGGTTGAGAGGTATGTTTGGGAGGATTTAATCTGCCTCCTTTGTAAGGAACTGTCCCGGGATCCTGTGACTGGCGTGCCCAACTTCTGCCGAGACTGCATTCAGGGTCATAGAAGTGTGACGGCAGAAAAGGACCGACAGGCCTGGCCCACATAGTCTGCCCATTTGTAGTACCCCACGCATTCAGTGAAAAAGATGACACGCATTTATAGAGTCTGGGGACCCGAACCACGTTACTATCCCTAGTGTGGAGAGGAGATCGCGTAGAGGAAATGCATTTCGAACCTGACACTGGCCAAGATGTCAAAGAAAGCTAAAGGAATGAATCCAGTAACCGATGTGGGGATCAGCAAAAGACCGACGGTGCCCGGTACCTGTTGTGTGCCCACTTGTGACAAGAAGGCCATGCAGGTCACAGTGCAAATACGTCTTCACCACTGCAGCACGTTCACCGACAATATGGGTCAGCAGTTCTACTCCGGTGAGGGGGACGGAGAGAGACCTACAGTACCCACCTGTTGTGTGCCAAATTGTGATGAGAAGCCATTCAGATCCAGAAATGTCTTCATCACTGGGGTTAATCTGCCAGCAATTTGGATCGGCCATTTGGTCCAGGCAACATCAAGGGAGAGAGACTAATGGTGCACAGTACTTGCTGGAGTGATTCAGGGTACTCCTCGGTATCCAGGTGTTCGATCCCCACTGTGGATGGACCCTTTGACCTTAGTAAGGAGCACAGAACCAGGCCAGAAGTGCCAGATACCAGGATAGCTGAGGTTGGGCTGCAGACAGACAGTGAACTATCCTCCGTATCCCGGGTTCCAATCGCCAGTATGGAGAAATCCATTCTCCTCAGTAAGGAGTACAGAAAGCGGCCCAAATCGTTAATTTCCAGGGACAGCGGGATTTGTGAGTGGGGAAGTGATTCAGGAAGCTCCTCGGTATACCAGTGTTCGCTCGGCAGTATGAATCGACCCTTTAACCTCCGCAGTGAACACAGAAACAGATTGAAAGTGATACGGGCGACAGCTGTGGTTGGTTCGAATACAGCCACGGAGCACTTCTCAGTATTCTGGGGTTTGATCGCCAGTATGGAGCGGCACATTCACATCCATACTACACAGCCAGTTATTGAATCGTACCAGAGCCAAGGGGAACTCAGTTCCACCACCAGTTACACAACTATAGATGGGTCCCTGTGTGTTTATTTTTCTTTATCGAATACCAAGGGGGCGTTCCACCAGGAAGAAATGACATGAAGCGTGAATCGCTGTCCCATTCCCTGTGCAACCCACTCTCACCACTCCACAGATGCAGCTCCCCTGCCGCCTCCCTAGCGCAACAGCTTACTGATAAACCAGACCCTCTGGTGATTCCCTCACCTCAGCGGGTTCTCCCACTTGTGATACATACTCGTAAAAGGCCCTCCGCCGCCTCCCCGCCTCTACAGGTTACTGAGGTCCCCCGCTGGTCTCCCCACCTCAACGGCTTACTGCTACAGCCCCCCCCCCCCACCTCAATGGCTTACTGATACATTTACCCCAGAAATCAGAGCCAAGTAGTGGTGACAGCTGGAGTGAAGCATGGGACTCCTCTTTATCTTCGTCTTCCAGCCCAGGTGTGGAGGAGCGTCCCATTTGCATCAGTAAGCAGAGTCCGGGACCCTCCCTGCCCGGTACCGACCACGGCTGTGGTTTAGATGGACATGGCAACTCGACTGAAGAATGCCAGGAAAACCTGCCGCATCCAAAGACGTGGAAAGGAATGATGGTGACTATGAAAGCTCACAGTTCCTGTCCGGGTATCGCAGATTGTTTCCGGACGTAAGGGAAACCTACTGCTATGGGCATTGCAGGATGGAATGGTGACTATGTATGGGAAAAGTGTTTAGCTCCTTTATGAATATAGGAAAACTAGTTCGGAGAACCCACAGAAAACCTACTGGCTTCGAAACACTGGGGGACATAAGGGGACCACTTGGGAAACATTGCAGATGGACTAGAGCGCAAGGCTTGTCTGTTTGCAGATGACACCAAGATCTTCAACACAGTAGATGATCCAGATGGGGTGGGCAGAATGAGAAGAGATCTGGATAAACTAGCAAAATGGTCGGAAGAGTGGCAACTGGGGTTTAACTCAAAGAAGTGCAAGATCAGGCACATAGTGAAGAGAAACCCTGAAGCCACCTGTAGGCTGGGAGGGGAGTTGCTGGCAGTGACAAGGGAAGAAAGAGACTTGGGCATCATCATCATGGATGACCTGAAATCATCCAAGCAGACCACTAAAGCAGTAGGTAAAGATAGGGGGATGTTAGGGTGTATTAGTAGGGGTATCACAAGTCATAAGAGGGAGGTAATAATCCCTCTTTACAAGACACTGGTTAGGCCCCTTCTGGAGTACTGTATGCAGTACTGGAGGCCACACCTTCACAAGGACTTTAACCAAATTGAGGCAGTCCAGAGAAGGGCAACCAAAATGGTGCAGGGACTGCATCAGAAGACATATGAGAACAGATAAATGGAGCTCAATATGTATGCCCTAGAGCAAAGGAGGGAGAGAGGTGATATGATCGAAATATTCAAACACCTTAAGGGCAATAACAAGGTGAAAGAGTCTAACATGTTTCAATATAAGAAAAATAGCAGGACAAGAGGACACAGCATGAGATTAGAGGGAGGCCAATTAAGGGGTAATGTGAGGAAGTTCTTTTTCACAGAAAGGGTGGTGGATGCATGGAACGGCCTACCTCAGGAAGTGGTGGCTATGAATACAGTGCAGGGCTTCAAACAGGCATGGGATAGGCATAAGAGAGCAATACAGATGAGTATGAATAGATAGGCCATTGATAGCAAAGGATGATGGTACAGTTATAAGGTAGAAAAATAAATGGGCAGACTGGATGGGACTTGCGGTCCTTATCTGCCATTAACTTCTGTGTTTCTATGTTTCAATGATATGGGATGGTATTGAAAACAGGGGACTTTCTACAGTGCTGGAAGAAAGCATGGCAATTATAGCAACCATCCAAGTCCAAGCAGTGGGATTTGTTAGTGGCCATATCCTTGTTTGTTTGTTTGTTTTTAGGAATAATGTTTCTTTGGTAAATATATAAAAATACCCGTTGTTCGTTTTGTCTTCTTTTTTTCTTGAACCAAGATAGGGAGTTTTGATGTTTTTATAAGTTCCCACTCCAAAGCTATGTTCGTCATAAAAATATAAATATCTTGCAGAACTGATGTGCTATTCCCATGATGTAATGCCATCATCATACCTGCACATAGTTAATCTATTGCATAATTTCAATAGGTAATCCCCCCCACAGAAAATCATTTTAAAAACTGTGCATGGTGGCCATCTGTAATGAGTCATTAATTACAAAATCAGCTAAGGAAGCGTTTTTAACACCATCTGAGAAAACTAAGCATTTACTGAGCATGAATCTAATGACGTCAGAAATATTGTATGCCAAGGACAGGCTTCATCTTACCCCGTAAGGGAAGGAAATCCTTAAGCAGGGGGTGGCAGACTTCATTCAAGAAAGGTGGGGTTTAAACTTGTGAGGGAGGGAGGGGCTGGCCTGAAGCCCTCTCCTCCAGATGAGGAGAGTAACCTTCAAACCCAAGGGTAGGAGGAGGGAAACAGACTGGGTGAGGAGGTTCCAGGAGGAGCAGAGGGTGACTGGAGGCACAAGGAACCCGGGTGGGGTTCAACAAAGAAGATCAGGGATAAGGGGTGGGGGTGGTAGTCGTAAATGTCAGGTGCTTGGAAAACAAGCTATCAGAGTTCCAGGCCATGCTGTTCGGTGGAGGAGGAGTGGATGTGGCAGCAGTCACGGAAATGTGGGCCAACATAAACCATAGCTGGGACCTAAACATGAGGGGGTACATTATGCTTAGGAAGGATAGAAAGGAGGGCAGAGGGGGAAGAGTGGCTATGTACATTAGAGAGGGCATAGAAATTGCTAGGGTAAAAGAAACAGAGGGAAATGTGGAAGCCTTATGGGTCACCTTACGAACCCCTGGAAGGGGGTAAGGTCAAGCTGAGTGTAGTATATAGGCCCCCTGGGATGGGTGATGTTCTGGAGGATGGTTTGCTGGACAACATTATTGCCCAGTGCAGACCAAAATGGGAGAGAGTGGTGTTGATGGGGGACCTTAATATGCCAGGTACAAACTTTGGAACCATGTCCTCCAAGGTGGCCAAGGAGCAGAGGCTGCTGAATGGCTTCTAGGATGTGTTCTTAACACAGCATGTGATGGAGCCCACGAGGGAGGGATGTGTCCTGGATGTGGTTCTGGCAAATGGGGATCTGGTAAGGGACCTGGTTGTAGAGGATACCCTGACTGGGAGCGGCCACGATACTGTCTAGTTTCAAATTAGCATGGTGGGGGATCAGGACACTGGCTGTGGACTTCAGGGGAGCAGACTTTATGGGCATGGGAAATATTCTCAAGGATAACTTGAAGGGGATTACAACAATGACAGATGTGGAAAAGAGATGGGAGATCATAAAATGGGGACTTCGTGAGGCAGTCAGGACATGCACTAAGGTGAAGCATAAGGGAGCAAGGTCACATAAACCATGTTGGTTGACCAGTGAAGTTCAGGTAGCGGTCAGGGAGAAGAAGGCTGTCTACAAAAAATACAAATCAATAGAAGGGGAATGGGAATTGGAAATGTACCATCTTGCAGCTAGAAAAGTCACCTGGATGGTGCAGGAGGCAAAGTCCAGTAAAGAGCAGTGGCTGGCACAGGGGATATGGGGAGGGGGAAAGGGGGCTTTCTGGTACATCGGGGAGTGGAGAAAAACTAAGGGCCAGCTTAGCAGATTGAGATCAAATGATGGTTGGGTGGAAGAGGTGAGGGACCAGGCGGAGGTATTAAATGAGTATATCGCCTCGGTATTCACTAGGGAGGGGGATGGGATATTTACAAAGCAAGGCACGAGGGGGATAGAAGTGGTAGTGTGTGGGATCAGGGGAGCAACAAAAATGGAGCACAAGGGAGGGAGGGAGAAGCACCCCTGGGGTTTCACACCAAGACAGGGATAGAAAGGCCAGCAAGGTGGGGGGGGTGAATGATGCTATCTCCACCGAATGGGTGTGGCAAGCTCTTAAGGCTCTGAAGAAAGATAAATCTCCTAGGCTGGATGGCATTCATCTGAGAGTACTATGGGAGTTGGAAGATGTATTGGCCACACCCCTGGTGGAGCTCTTCAACAGGTCGCTTGAGACAGGGAGGGTAGCTAGGGATTGGTGTGAGGCACATTGGGGTGCCAATCCATAAAGGAGGGTTGAGGGAAGTGCCAGGTAACTATAGACCCATCAGTCTGACCTCAGTTGTGAGAAAATTAATGGAGAGCATACTGATGGAATGATTGGAGGTGTTTTGGAGGAGGAGGGAGGGCTGGATAGTCGAGAACATGGGTTTGTGCCAGGTAGATCATGTCAAATGAACCTTGTGGAGTTCTACGATTGGGTAACATTGGAACTGGACAGAAGGAAGCCTGTGAGTGTACTATTCTTGGACTTTAGCAATGCATTTGATTTGGTCCCCCACAAAGGACTGGTGGAGAAACTGACGGGGTTGAGAGTGGGCCCACTGATGGTAGAGAGATAGGAAACTGGCTAGCTGAATGCACACAGAGAGTAGTGGTCAGTGTGGAGCCCTCAAACCCTAGAGAGGTCAGTAGTGGGGTACCGCAGGGCTCAGTCCTGGGTCCGATCCTGTTTAATGCATACATATCTGACATCAGGGTGGGTACAGAGAGTGAGATTAGTCTCTTCGCTGACAACTCCAAGATGGGAGCAGTAGTTGAGGGGGAAAAGTGCACTGCAAGAGGACCTGAATACCCTGGAAAGGAGGTCTTATACATAGAAATTCAATTTCAATGCCACCAAGAGCAAGGTGTTACATCTTGGGCAGGGAAACCCTAAGCACAGGTACACCCTGGGAGAAGAGGCGCTGGAGGCATTGTCTGGGGAAAAAGACCTAGAGGTCAAGGTGGATGCATGTATGAATAACTCTGAGCAGTGCAGGAGAGTGGCTAGCAAAGTAAACAGGATGTTGGGATGCATTGTAAGGGGGATCACCTCTAGGAGCAGGGATGTGATTCTGCTGCTGTACAATGGACTGGTTAGACCACACCTCGAGTACTGTGTACAAATCTGGAGACCGCACTTGAGTAGGGACATACAGCTCCTGAAGAGGGTACAGAGAAGGGCTACTAGGATGACTTGAGGACTGGGGGAGTTGACGTATGAGGACAGACTTGAGGAGCTCGGCCTGTTTTCATTGGAGAAGAGGAGAGATGGGAGAGGACATGATCGAGGTCTTCAAGTACCTCAAGGGAATAAATAGGGTAAACACAGAGAGGATCTTTAGACTAAAGGAGGGCAGTATTGCCAGAGGGCATGGTTTGAAGTTGGAAGGTGGAAGGATGGGAGGGGGTAGGAGGATTTTTTTCACTGAGAGGGTGGTGGGTCCTTGGAACATGCTACCTGGCGAGCTGGTCCAGATTTCCATGGTGAAGGGCTTCAAGAGAGGGTGGGACAGATGCAGAAAGGGGATGTATCAGAACACAAGGGGGGAGGGCCTCGGTTCCCAACAAGGGATCTGAGGTTCAAGCAGACTCAGACCATAAGGCCTAATCTGCTGGCAATTAGTATGTTAGATTTTTTCCAAAATAACTATATCAGGATTTTTTTTCATAATAAATACTGCTGCTTTCATATGTTTATTTACTGAATAATGCATGGAGAACCCTTATTATTAACTGAAATCAAGCAGATTACAACCTTATAATGTTTGGTAGAATGCTGTTAACCTTAGGAAATCATCATTTCCTACGGTTGTTAACCAATTGTCCATTCGTTCCAATGTTGTTAACCTATCGATGCTATGGCACATCAATAGGTTAACAATGGGGATCACTATGCGCATGTGCACTACACGACCCTACAGCCTTCCAGAAACGGCCGTGGTGGTGAAGGCATGACCTGGAACAGCTGCGTCGGTGACTAACATTTCAACAGTAAGAATCCTGCTTAATTTTTTAACCTAGAAATGCATGAGAATACACTATAAAACATAATTTATGGTCATACATCGGCAAGCAGTTTGAATAACCGGCTCGAGGTTGCCATGGCAAAATAAACCTCTTGAGCTTTGCTCTCAAAGTTTACATGGTCGCCATGGCAACATCAGTTAGCAAACCGGTTACGGATGCATGCCCATACATTATCCTCTATATAATTACTGGCCACAATTTTTTAACATGGGCACAGCGAGTTATAATTTGCCGTTATAACTACCTCGGCTAGTTATAACGGCAAACACGCGCTACTCTGCTCTAGAGCACAGCGTGAGACATAAGGAAGTAAACGACTTGCGGTCTCGCAGCTCGCCGTGCCCTGTCAGATCTACCATTCTGAAACAAAACAAACACGGACCACTTTAAAAAAAAACGGATGTAAATAGCGACAGCAACAGCACAAGATTCTTAAGAAATGGAGACAAGATTTTAAATCGAGACTCCCTATAACAGAACAATTTACAGTAGAGCAGCATAATCTAAATACCAAAGAAAAACAGACAGTGACCTCCGTCTCAATTTTTTAGCAATAATCTATTGAATTTGCAAATAAATGAATAAGGCAGTTGAAGAAACACGTTTTTAAAATAATTAAAAACTGCAATGTTGTACAACCACCACAAATAAATTGTCATTATACCACAACTGCTTATTCATTTATTTGCAAATTCAATGATGATATAAAATATGAATAACAATTATAAAAAATATAAAGTAATAAGTAGGTGGTTATTTATGAGAATTTTACACACACCTCGGTGTGGGATGCCTATAAACCCCTAGGAAGCCGCCCTCGGGAGTTTTATAGGAGCATCCACACCCTCGAATGTGTAAGAAATCCTCTTTCCTCTGCCCAGTATTCTCTATGTTATGCCATCATTATGGCACGCTCTGTTGTTAACCCTTCTTGAGTATGTCATTTCAATGTTCTAACAAAACTGAATGCTCACAACAACCAATGTTCTAACAAAATGAAATGCTCACAACAAGCAAGGTTCCCTAAAGTAATTCAGTAAAGAAATTCAATTATTCATTATTACATAATCTTGGTAGTCCATACACTATAAAATAAAATGTATGGTCTTTGGTTAACAACCCCGCTGGAAACTGTTCTCCAGGTTGCCATGACATTTGTAAACTCAAGCTGTGCTCTCCAGGTTTACAATGATGTCATGGCAACCTCTCATACAGTGGTAATTATTAGCCAAAGACCATACATTAGCCTCTATTTTATTTCACAAGTTTTGCCAGGAAATACGTACAGCGATAAAATACCAGATATGTCCTGGGGAAGGGGACATTATGATTCACAAATTAAAGGTTTAACTATCAGGTGTGACAGCTTCTGTACTAATGGAGTTCTGTTCTGGCATGCCTCTTCTCACTGCCCGTGGGTTTTAGGGAGCTCTCTGATTTTGCCTCAGAACTTACCCCTGTTCCTCCTGAAATGTGTATTTTCCCTGACTGAACAATAGGGATTGTAAGCATAAAATAATGTCAGACATCGGTGTTACAGGCTTGTTCTTCAGAAAATTTTAAACCAAGCCTGTTACACTGACTACCTGTGCGGATACCATTATGACGTCTCTCTGATTTTGATCACTCACCCCTGCTGACTTTAATCCTTGTCCCTGAATTACGAGGCTAGAGGTTGAGACGTATGACTTTGGATAAGTACATCCAGGGCCAGGTAGAAGTGTTCAGGTCAGGGGATTTGATTTTTAGCTAAAGAAACAAAAAAATGGCAGCTATCTGGCCAGTAACTGATTCAACATTTCTGGCCCATAGAAAATGATAATGGTAACCCACTGGGAAATAATGTATTATGTATGCAAAAAAGACACACCATGATATTGTTATGGGTCAGTAATTACACTTTGATTTTGTTTTTAGGCATGAGACACTTAACATCAAGTATCTTTAAACACACTGGAAAAATAACCTTTATTTTTGTTTGTTAGTGATTTGTTTAGCAGGGTTTTAAATAATTGACTAGCAGTTTTTTTCTTGGAACAATACTAACTGTACAGAAAGTATTTATATAGGTTTTCTAGAAGTGTTGTGTTTTTTAAACACAGTGAGGCAAGTGCTATGCATTTTCACAATGTTTTAGCACTTTTATGAGCAAAACGCTAAGCAATTTTTAGAGTTAAATGAAACCCTGTTTAGGGAATATTGTTTTTATGTATGAAATTTGCACAGTATAATAAAACTTGTTGCAGGGTATTGCTACTACATCCAAACTTCCTGCCTGGGCTATACAAGTACAGGAGTGTAATTATGGGCAGATAATTACACTCGTGTACTCATCCTTTAGCCAATCAAGTGGCTAGAATGTTCTTATCGAATCTGTATGAAATATGAGCCTAAGACAAACACATAGTTCCTGCTGCAGGGTATTGATATTATATCCAAACCTCCTGCCTGGGCTATACAAGTGCAGGAGTGTAATTATGGCCAGATAATCACACCCTTGTGCTCATCCTTTAGCCAATCACGTGGCTAGAATGTTCTTATAGAATCTGTATGAAATATGAGCCTAAGACAAAAACATAACTCCAGCTGCAACGTAGTGATGTTATAGCTGAACCTTGTGCATGGACTATACAAGTACAGGAGTGTAATTAAGGCCAGATAATTACATGCTTGTACTAACCTTTCAGCCAGTCCTATGGCTAAAATGTTTTTACCTATGTTGAAAATCTAGCATATTGCCTAACGCTAATATTACCTTTTAAAAGCTGTGAACTGTTAGCTTTTATCTGATGTAATTTTTATGTTCCTGTTGGTTATTCAGATTTTTTTTATCTGATATTAGATTTATAAACATAGTAATATACTATGAAGCCAGCAGATTAGGCTGTATGGTCTATTGAGCCTGCTTAATGGTCAGTGCCTTCCCAGGGCACTGTTAGTAGCCCCCCTCCCTCCCTACAAGGTCCCCCATTTTCCTTCGGGATTCCAGGATGTACACTCCCTCTATACCTATCCCAGCCTTTCTTGAACCCCTCCACAGTAGTAGCAGCCACCAGCTCCCTGGGCAATACATTCCAGGGCTCTACCACCCTCTCAGTGAAGTAGCACCTCCTTGTTTCCCCCCATCAGCCTCCCCCATCCAGCTTCATTGAGTGTCCCCTGGTGGCCCCCCTCCCTCAGCTGAAAGACCCCCTCAAGGCTTACCTATTCATTCCCTTGAGATACTTGAAGACCTTCTCTCCTCCAATGAGTACAGGCTGAGCTCCCCCAGTCTCTCCTCATAGGGCCCTTCCCCTAGCCCCAGTACCACCCTGGTCACTGATGTGTGGAACAGAACTCTGCCTGGCAGTTGGCATATCTAGCCCTGTCTCTCCCATTGGATCAGCATTGTTATGACTTCACTGACTATGACATCACAACTGTTCAGGAAGAGCCACTGAGTAGCTGTCAGGTCACTCACCTGCAATGTCATAATCAGTGAGGTCACAATATGTATAAATGATACTATCACACAGAGAACTTTCCAGTGAACAAAAGACGAAAAATCTTTTAGAAATAAAGAGCTACAACTGAATGCTTTTTAAAATGTTTAATATATTTTCTGTCTGCTATTTTTGGTTCTACCAGCCTTTTAAAATAATAAAGTGGTGACATCTGTAGCAGTGTGTGATGATACTGGTGCCTCACCCACATCAAGTGACGAGCTATGATGAATGAAGAGCGGTTCAGAAGCCGATCCAGCACCTTGCCTTGCTGAGATACCATTGGGATGAAGGGAGCATTGTTCCAGCGTGGCATGCTGGCAGAACCGCTGGGATGGAGGGAGCGTTGTTCCAGCTTGGCATGCTGGCAGTACCGCTGGGATGGAAGGAGCGTTGTTCCAGCGTGGCATGCTGGCAGTACCGCTGGGATGGAGGGAGCGTTGTTCCAGCATGGCATGCTGGCAGTACCGCTGGGATGTAGGGAGCATTGTTCCAGCGTAGCATGCTGGCAGTACCGCTGGGATGGAGGGAGCGTTGTTCCAGCGTGGCATGCTGGCAGTACCATTGGGATGGAGGGAGCGTTGTTCCAGCGTGGCATGCTGGCAGTACCATTGGGATGGAGGGAGCGTTGTTCCAGCATGGCATGCTAGCAGTACCATGGGATGGAGGGAGCATTGTTCCAGCGCGGCATGCTGGCAGTACCATTGGGATGGAGGAAGCGTTGTTCCAGCGCGGCATGCTGGCAGTACCACTGGGATGGAGGGAGCGTTGTTCCAGCGCAGCATGCTGGCAGTACCACTGGGATGGAGGGAGCGCTGTTCCAGCGCGGCATGCTGGCAGTACCACTGGGATGGAGGGAGCGTTGTTCCAGTGTGGCATGCTGGCATCTTTGACACACTCCATTCATAGATGGCAGCATGCATGAAAAGATGGGGGAGGGGGTGTAGATCACTGAAAAGTCAAAGATTTATTTTAATACAAATATATTAACTGTATGGGATATGTTTTTCAAGGGTCAGAGGGGACACCTTCTCCACATGCAGCTGGCTGATAGTAGTGTCCATTGCATCGTTTTAATTGCAAAGCTGTTGCAGCTGTGCTCTACTCATCTTGCACAGGCTCCCACATATTCCAATTATGTCCAGTTATGCATGTATTCTTTACCATGTAGTATGGCTCAATGTGCCTTCTACACCCCCTTGTACTACACGGTACTCTTCCATTTCTGGGCTTTATTTATCTAACTGTATACCAAATGACATTTCATTTTGCTTTTTGCATGGATTGGTCTTTGGCCAGTCATTGTACTGATTATCATTTACCTCTATCACTACCGCCCCTGCTGTCTCTGCTCTCTGATTTTAAGTCCTATTCAGACCTTAGTATGAACCAAGGGGGGAACAGAGGTCCTGCCCTTGAACCTCCATTGCATTCCCTCAGACCTGACTTGCTTTGGCATCTGAATAACCCCTAGCATAGCCAAAATATGGGAAATAAACCTGAAACCCCTGTTGGCTGACATTAAAGAAGAGCTAGAAAGATGGAAATCCCTACACCTCACACTCGCAAGCAAAACTTCAGCAATTAAAATGATCTCTGCCCCCAAACTAATGTGCATTCTTTCCTACATACCCCTGCCCCCCACCAAGTGGTTTGCGGCAATAGACAGACTATATGGCAACCTCCTAAGGGAAACTAAAAAAGCCAAGATACAGTCAGAATAAACTCTGTGCACATTGGAAGGAGGGCAGATGGTGTCTTGCATATTAGAAACATAGACTTTGACGGCAGATAAGGACCGCTAGGCCCATCTAGTCTGCCCATTTCCATAGGAAGGATATAAATGGGCTTTTACAACTACACAGACACTTAAATAGTTTCTTCCTGCTACCCCACCCTCCCCACAATGACTCTATATAGGAAACAAAATTATGCTAGAACACACCATCTGACCCTCCTCCTCTACAACTGCCCTTCCCAAGCCACCATGAACCACTCTACTATAGACCCTTCAATAAGATACTGGGCCAAGTTGCACCAGAAGCTCAAAATCATACCCCTTCCAGTATCCCTGACCCCCATATGGGACAACATGGAAGTACAAATTGACCATAACCCAATCTTTTGGTCCCACTGGGAAGCCAAAGGGATCATGTAGTTGAAGGATATACTGACTGAGCACTCAAGTGTCATGGCGACATTCCAGACTCTAAAACAGGATAAAGAGATCCCACAAACTGACTTCTGGAAGTATCTTCAGCTGCGTAGTGTAGTACAGGCATACACAAGAAAGCACACACACACATACCCATTGGTTAGGATATACTCCCCAGATGGCTTTCTCTTAGCAAAGGCCTCACCAGCCAAATAAATTTTGCTCTTAGGAAAACAATCCCCTTTCAATCTAAGAACTCCAAAACTCAATAAGAATGAGCACTAAATATTATAATCTCTAACAGTTGTGAGCCTGTTGGACACAGGGTCACTTTACATACCCTGACGTCAAAAGAGGACTTGTTCAAAACAAAATTCTCCATCACTGGCATAGGACCCCAGTGGTCCTATATATGGCTAAATTGATAGGCAACAATACGTGCTGGAGATGCAAGGCTCAGGCAGGAGATCTACAGCACATTCTCTGGGATTGCGCCCTAATACAACCCCTGTGGAAAAAGACAAGGGAACTTGCTACTGAAATTACGGGTACATCCATCCAACCAGACTCTGCACTTTGGATACCAGGCATTCCCCCAGCGACCCCAGTGATCCCCGAAAAAATCACTATCTCTTTTGGGCATCCAGGTTAACTCATTCTATCTGGTGCCACCATTTTGAGTCAGGTTAAGCAATGTATGGTTCTGACACCATATGGCACTAATGGTTAGATTGGGTTACTCATTCTCTGTAATTGGAGAACAACTGAGATCCCGTCTATGTCTGAGTCATTGAACTTCCTATCCCAAGTAGCTTCGATGTGCCATTTGTTGCATGTTGTAACAAACACCCTGGAATCTTACTATTCTTGCTGGAGACCCTTCCTAACCTATCTCAAACCAAGCACAGGCATTAGCTAAATGGCTACTTCTGAGACCTCCAGCCCCCATAGGTACAGACATCATCTCTCCTAACTTCCAGACTCCACTGAAGACTAGAGCACTGCTCCTCATCTGCTAGAATAGTTGTATTGATGTAGTCACCTGAAGTCACACTTCTCTATCGCTGTCCTTGTACTGGTTCTTTGTGGTATTATTCTTTCTTTTCTGCAGGGAGTGAGAAGTCACCTCCACTAGGACTGCGAAGCCAGACTCTGCTTGTACCTCCGTTAGAAGGAATCTCAGCTTGTTCCTGGTAGGGGTATATCTTTTCACGTTTGCACTTATACTTCACAACTGTAAGTATGATTAGTTGAGATACTTATGCCTCTAGGCAGTTAACATTCCACAAGTACCAACAAATATTGTATGTTCAACAAGCTTATTTCTTGTTTTAAATTATGTTTTGGAAAAAAATAAAAAGTATTAATCACAAAAAGAGCGCCTCTTTATTGAAAGCCTGGATAGTTGTCTTTTGCCCATCCTGTGAGACTATAACTTTTTGGTCTTTCACATTATTATACATTACTAATAATGTGACCATATTCTGTACTGTGGTTGTGTCTTTTTATGCTACATAAATCTCTTCACAGCCCTCACTCTCTCTGTCTTTTTTTGTGTAACCTTATACCTTCTTTTTAGTATTTCTTACCATCTCCCTCCCCTCCTTTTTTCCTTCACTATTTCCTTATCCTCTTTCTTTCTCTCTCTCTCTCTCCCCTTCCCCTCATCTAGTTGTCAGAATTTCCAGACCCCGGTTCCTCTTTTAGGACCGTGCTATGCCATGCTTACTGTACAGCTTGCTACAATGTCCATTACTTCTTGTACTTGTACTCAACATGACCATTTAGCCATCCACAATACTTTTCTTGTTGACTCTGACCTTTGACCTACCTGCTCAGATCTTTGCTTCTTTTATAATTTTCTATTATATACTTCACATTTTCAAATGTTAATGCCTAGTAAATATTAGGTTAATACTGTGACACATTTTTGTATACCTACTATGGCAGAAGTACTTCAGATGTATATAGTCTAACAATAAAGTGTACTATACCTTTAAACAGCTAGTAGAATGAAAAACAACAGACATGAAAATGTTACAAATTTTAAAGTAATAATCAGTTGCAACTTTTTATTTCCGAAGTACTTTCTTTTTCTGCAGATCATTATAAAGTTTTATTTATAAAAATATTTTTATTGAGATTTCAATATCACATGAAAAAAGTACACACATATATATATATAGAGAGAGAGAGAGAGAGAGAGGAGAAAGTTACATTTGGGTTTACATTGTTAATGCATGACATTGAGAACGATAAGTATACCTAATAATTTTTAAGTACACAAAATCATTTTTGGCCAAATTGGAAATGTCTAGGCCTGTATAACTATATCACGTATTGGCACCTACGCCTATTATAGCCGGGTATATGTAAAGTCACCTTTGTGTCATAGTGCTTCTGACCTAAGAATGAGCTGTCTCTGTGATCAAAGGTTCATTCTTATCTGAGTTTGTGCCAGTTTTAAACTAACCCTTCTGTTGTTAACTTGGTCTCTCACCTTATAGGCAGCATGTTCAGAGGAGTGGCTGTGTGGTTCCCTTTCCAATGCCTGTTGCTCATATTTAAGCTAAGGAGTTTACAGAGTTTATAAAGAACTTTCATTTGGATGTGGGGGTCCTGGAGGGTCCTACAGCATACACATTACGCCAAGGTAGGATGGGAGGAGGGGTCCTGTTAAGTGCTAATATAAATGGCAGTTAAAGGTTAAGTGGTGACCTTTTGGTCCTTCATTGGGCAGGCAAGGCTGCCAAAAGAAAGCTTTCCCTGTGTGACAGTATTATACTGGATGTGTGGAATAACACTCTGCCTGGCAGCTGACATACCTAGTTCTATTCCCCCCACTACATCATCAGCACTGTGACCTCACTGACTGTGACATCAGAGGTGATTGATTTGGCAGCTACTGAGTGGCACTTCCTGAGTAGCTGTGATGTCACAGTGAGGTCACAATGCTGATAATGTAGTGAAAGGAATAGGCGCTAAATTTGTTAGCTGCCAGGCAGAGTACTATTCCACAGATCACACTTACTAATGTCAGGTAAAAAAAAAATCATCTAATCTCCCAAAGGGAAAAGAAAAGGCACCTCAGATATAAGATGTAATAGCATCCACCTTACCTCACACCAGGTTGGCCACCCAGGTTCGGGAGTGGACCTGGGGACTGGGGGGTCAGTAGGGGGTGGAGAGGATTGAGCATCTGGAGGACCACTCTCTTCTCCTGGGTAGGGTGTGCCTGGGATCTCCACCTTGTAGCAACTTCCAGTTGAGACTGGGAGAACTACACCAGCGGGGATGTGTTTTCAGCGGAGGTGACATTGGAAGCCTGTGGATGGGTGTGGGAGTGTGTTCACTGCACTGACATCATTGCAGGTCCACACCTCAGGAGGGGAGAACAAGGAAAATCCCTGGACACTGGAAGGACTAGGACAGACCCAAGAGCAGGTACCCACCATCATCAACAGATCCTGCCTGCACCAGTACCCCAATTCTTCCTCCATTACCTGACATCTACTAGATTCTGAAAAAGGGCACTGAAGAGGAGTGGGGATCCCACCATGGGTGTATACAAGCCATGGGGTCGGTAAGTCAGAGTGGTGGGGAGCTCTGGGGGGGCAGATGTGGGAGGATCTTGGTAGGGCAGGAAAAAAGCCCTGTTTACACTGCCAGCTTTGTAGCACATCAACCCATGCGTACAGGTTGATGCACTTCAAAGTCAGCAATGTAAGCATTGTGGGGAGTGCAACTGCTTGTTGGATCATTTTTTTGATCCAACTCTGTTGTGGGACCAGTAGCGGAGTGAGCGCATTACAAGGCAGCGTGAATGGTTTGCTACACTCGCTCCACTACAATGCAATTTGCCATCAGTCACCAACTGAAGTCACAGCCCCTCCTCAGAGTGACCTGAAGTGCTGTGAGGGTGGGCTATGTAAAGGGAATTTCCCCCAAATTGAGCAGGCGCATTAGGAAGGGAGTGGTGCATATGCCACAGCGCTGCCACTGGGTAAACATGGCTAAAAGATTGACTCCTCTGGGTTACGTTTGGCAGGGTTCCTTGCAACTGGTGGCCAGAGCAAAACCAAACTGGAAAAAAAGCCTTTGTTGTAGCTCCTTCCTAGCTGAGTGTAACAGCTAGAGATGTTCCAATTTACAACGGCAGAGATTCTCTTGAGAACAGTAATTATTGTCCCATAGCTTTACTTTTCCTTATTTCCTAAAGTGTTGGAGAAGGAAGCTGTCAAGCAATTGTTGAGTATGTGACACTTGATGGTCTGTTCTTCCCTCAATAGTCTGGTTTCACATTGCTCCAGTCCATTAAAACAGCTTTGTTGGATTTCACAGACATGGTCTCCATGTAAGAAGAAAGAAGGTGCATGGGGATGGTGTTCATGGATCTAACAAAAGCTTTTGATATAGTAGATCACAAACAGTTGATACAAAATATAGCCATTAAACAGGTGGAGCAAGGCGTGTTGGAATGAGTTGGATTCTATTTGAGAGGTATGTCACAGACTGTATTTACAGATGGTGTATGGTCTGGCGTGAGGGCACTGGAGAAGGGGGGTCCCACGGGGACTGATACTGTGCCTTTCATTATTTGTTCTTTTTATAGATGGTCTGTCAGGGTTATTTTCAAAAAGTTACATCAAAATGTAGGCTGATGACCCAGTCTTTCCTTTCCCACATTGCAAACAAAATAACATGCAGAAAGTTTTGCAACTGGAGTTTAGTAAACTAGAAAAAAACTACTCTGATAGTATCAAAGTTACTAGTGGTGTTCCCCAAGGTTCTGTTTTACTGTTTGCTATGTATATATATCAGATTTACATAATGGAATCAGGGGCACCTAAACAAATTTGCCGACAATACAAAAATCTGTGGGATACTTGTGACAAAATAAACCAGCCGAGCCAAGATACTGTATACATTTATTGGAAGGATGGGCCTATAGAAATGGCATGATATTTAATGAAAATAAGTGCGTGATTATGCACTTGGGACCAAAAAACCCTCACACTTTGTGATATATAAATGGTACCAGATTAATGAGTGTAAAAACTGAAAAAGATCTTGGGATTTTAATTAATAACCAATTGGCTGCAGGAGATCACTGCCGAAAAGTGACAACAGCAAACAGGATCATAGGGGCAATAAAAAAGAGCCTTTGTCTCCAAACATGAAACCAGTGTATTACCTTTATATAATCTATATATTGGACCACGTCTGGACTATGCCGCATCCTTTTGGGTTCCACGTTTGTACAAGGATATAAGAATGCTATACAGTGTCCGGACAAGAGTATCTAAGATTATTCCGCAAATGACCACCCTAACATTCCAAGAAAGGAAGAAAGAATTGAACCTTTACAAGTTATCTCAAAGCTGAATAAGAGGGGATCTACTTTTGTCATACTATTTCCTAAATGTCACTGATTTGATGAAGGAATGCAACATTATATACGCTCAATAAACCTAAGAGTCTGAGATGTCACACTAAACAGTTAATTATCCCTAAGGCAAGTACAAAATGGTAGAAGAACATTCACTGTCAGGGCCTGTAAAGCCTGGAATAGGCTCCCCCAGTACATTGTGGACTCTGGTAACCTAAATAGTTTTAAATCAAACTTGGATAAACACTTGCTGGGACTCAAATCAACATGATTTTCCCACATGTTGTGGGAAGGTATTCTCGATGGGCTTCGGCCTCCTACTACCTTACAAACTGAGTAATACTGAGTAAAAAAATTGGTTGTTATAAAATAAGTTAATTTTAAATAGTAAATAAACAACGTGATGCTGTATAAGCCAAGGGATGAGAAAAGACTGAGCATGTCAAGTGAGCAAAATATTTGTTTCCTCTGGATGATGTTAAAATCGATCAAGCTGAATTCTTAAAAGTACCTGGGTCCTTGGTTCACTGGTGAAGGAAAGTTTGTGATTATGTAGGTAAATTGTATATTGAAATGTCACAGACATCTGGGTGGCTTAAGAAGACATATATATTATATAAGCTATATGAAACCAGAGAAAAATGTGTCTCAGCGGTTACGTTGCCTATGCTGGATTATCATAGTGCAGTCTGTGGAATGACAGGCAAGGGATACCTGCAAAAGCTGAATAGACTACACTACCATTTTGCTACATTTATTTCAGTTAAATTTCCCCACCTATAATGATACATTATTGTATGTTGTGTATGAATGTTAATTGGACATCACTAAAATCAGGAGAGAAAGGCAGTTATTAGACTTTCTTTATAAATGTATGGCAGGTCAGGGTCCATTTTATATGTTGAATAAATAAACCCCAATTACTTCAAAACATTCCCTTTGAGAAGTGACTGGATAGAGACTTGTAGTTCCAAAAACAAGATCAAGATATGATGTAATGTCTTTTAACGTCACAGCTACCGCAGCATGGAATGCATTACCTCCAAAGATTCAAAGTCTTCCTACTTATACCAGTTTTAGAGTAACACCTGCCAATCGGTCTGTGTTTGTAAGTGCCTGTACTTGAACACCAGTGTAACCATGTGATTGCATTATACTACGTAATCTCTGTTATAACCTTGTACGCCCAAACACATGACAGTCCTGAAAACTAGCTTCTGCCTAGTAACCAATCCTGTTAAAATCATAAATAAACTTTAGCTTTATACTTTTCTTTATTTATGGTATTTTGTCAAGTGCACCCCAACCTATTTCACTTCCTTGTTGAGTTTTCACGCCCAGTGAGTAACTTGTGGTATTCTAATAACTTGTCCCATTTTCTGTCCCTAAAGATATATTTGTTTGGGAACTGTTCTGATTTTCTAAACAGCAGCATCGCCCTTTTTTAAAAGTCATCTCTGATTTGTTCTATTATTGAAGCGACAATGCGTTTCAGGATGGAGGGATCTGAAGGATTATGACCCCCCCACACACACACACACCTATAAACGGGGTTCCCTCTGTTCCTGACCACGTTTAATTAGGCCAGCGGAAGATTTAGAATGCATTGGTTTTTAGGACAATATATTATGTCGGTGGCAGCCAAAGGGAGCCCTGTGTTCGTACACCACTCACATTAGATACTGCTCCTCATACCTCTCAAGTAGGGACATCCCTCATTTTGCCCCTTAAAATTGCTCTGTCCCTCATCCGTCCCTCATTGAAAAGGTGCTGCCCACACAGAAAATGTGCTGTGATTTCAGACTTTAAAAAAGAAACTCTTACTATTCTACAATACTAAATCCAAAATAAACTTTGTACAAGTAAACTCTATGGTTTTTATAGCGTTCTGAGTTTGTATCTCCATGTTTGAGTATGTGTCCCTCATTCTGAAGGTCTGTGTCCCTCATTTTGAGTGTCCAAAAATGTCCATGTCCCTCATGTCAGTGACAAAAGGTTGAGAGGTATGCTGCTCCTGGTAGTGTCATTCCCGAGTATGTCGCCAAAACTGTTCTGCGCTGGAGGCTGCTCTGCTGTTTGGGGGGGCTTCTGAAGGAGTCTACAGCCCCTCCCTCCTAAGGAGGGCCTCCTTAGGTACAAAGTGGTCAGGGTCATTTCTGATGATTAAAGTCTTATGCCTGCAGACGATTGACATAATGACATTAGATACTGTGTGACCCTGAGCAAGTCACTTCCCTTCCTCCTGCTCCCAGATCGCACCTGGAAACACACATTGGCTTAGTGCAGAACAGTTTCCCCTTTCCTATACTGCTCAGTATGGTAGTCTCCTTGTTTCCTGTAGCCAAAACCGTTCTTTGTTCCGGGCGCATTCAGGAGTAGTCGGGCTCCTGTCCAGTTTAACCCCTGTGTGTTCCTCACTGCAGTAAAGTCTAGGACTGGAGTAAAGCTGTCACTCCATGCTGGCGATCGAAATCCAGGATACACAGGAGCGTTCTGAGTCACCCCCCATCACCACCACCACCCCTTCCAAATCCCGCTGCCCATGGCATACTACAATACTCATGGGTTATCACTTTCAGTACACTATGACAGATATATAGATATACTGAAGATGTGTGCCTGCTTGCTTACGTCACGACCCCTTTAATTCGGGCCATAGTTTAATTATTTCTACAGGAACTTTGTTTTAAAATCCTGGATTTGACTTTGTTTTTGGTTTCTTTCTACGTTCCTTACGGGGAGTGGGGATGGATGGTCCGTGCGTGGATACCGAGGAAAGTTCCGAATCACTGTCTTCCTCATAAATGGCACTGTCCCCGGAAGCGGGCACTTGCTCTCCCTTTCTGTGTTCCTTACTGAGGTTGAATGGTGGCTCCATACTGGAGATCGAATACCGGGATATACAGGAGCCCCCTGAATCACTCTCTTCCTCCCAAATTGTGCTGTCCCCAGAACCAGGCAATTTCAGTCTCTTTTCGTGTTCCTTACCGAGGTTAAGGGTTTGCTCCATACCGGCGATCAGCAACGGGTATACAGAGGCGGGCCCATCACCTGCCTCCGATTCACGGCCATCGCCAGTACCGCGCACTGTCAGTCTCTCTCCCGCCCCCTTCCCGAGGTACAAGTGCGAGGTACCGGGGCCGGCCACAGTCGATGTGAGACTGACTCCCACACCGGTTACTGGATGCATGCCCTTTGCTCTCTCCACCATCTTGGCCAGTGTCCGGTTAGCAATACACTTTCTCTCCGCGATCTCCTGTCCGCACTCGGGACAGCGGCCCGGTTCGGTTTCCGTGGCCCAAACTCCATCAGTGCAGCCCCGGCAGAAGTTGTGCCCGCAGTCCAGGGTCACCGGATCACAGAACAGTTTCCTACAGACAGGGCAGATTAAATCCTGCACAAGATCAACCACCTGGTTACTATGCGCCATGTTCTTACTTTGCCGAACACCTGATCTATTACTTGCAAACAATTTCCTAAGAGAACAGGTGCACGGAGATTGGCTGTTGCACACCTATCGTGGCAACGCCCCGAGATTTACCTGCATCACTTCCCGGCAGCACCGAGGTGCGCGGCTGTCAGCATAGAACTAGAAAGGATGAGTTCTGTGCGGACTGTCAGCAAAATGCAGAGTCATAATGAAAACTCCGATATGGCGTCCCATTGATTCACCAAGGCATAATCAGACTTGTGTCTGTACTTGCCTGATATCTGCACACTGCTTCCTATGGGAATTCTACGGGGTACTTAGAATCTATGCAGCGAACCTTGCATCTTTTGCAAATAAGTCTCACTTTTGCCATGCATAACCATTTACATGTCTTTCAATGTCTTTCACGGAGGGGGATTATTTGTATCCGGAGTAATATCAAACCATGCTATCCTCTGGACTTTCTGCCCAGTAGCATAAACAGTACAATGATCTAAGTCACTGGCATTTGTTCTACATTTTGAAGTGTAAACTGCTTTCATTTTCATTTGGTGGTGGGGTAGCAAACTGGATCTTCTTCAAAATTCGGGAAAGAAAACAATCAGGGTAAAAGAACACAACGCCGTTTGCACCCATTGTTAGTACAGTGAATGTGGTAATTGGGCTTTTAGAAGTGGTTTACATTTACCTAGCCAATATTTACTCTTGGGACATTGATTGTATGTGTGATGTTTTATTACACTTCCACCTGTTTTGTAAACAGAGGTAAAACACAGATGTGTATAATGTATCCCTTTTAGTCACAAAGGTGTTATAATTCCAGAGTCCAGGCATACCTGTACTGTTGTCTGATTGTCAGTAATATTAGATATCCTTAACCTGCGCTGTTGTTCACAATGGTATTAAAGAGACAGCCAGGTACGTGTGACTGTTTTTCTGCACAGGGTTTTGAGTGAGCTAATTTGCAGACTGATGTAAGATACACATTTGGTTATGGAGGGGAGAAGCTCCTTATGTTCTCATCACTTGAAATATATCATAATAATAATACATTTTGCCTGGAGTATGGCACAACTCACACTATCCTGACTTTATTTGTTTACCCATGGATTGATTTAGTCATTCATTCATATGAACCTATTTTCGCAGGTAAGCAAGCAGAGGAACTCTGGAAGACTGGTTTCAGGGAGGGGAGGTACCGAGACAGTTACAGAACATGCAATAAGGACAATGCAGTCTTTCTACCGAAGGCATTTTGGCCTTTTGAGTGGACAGGATAACACTGTATTGACAGTACTGCATTTTAAATTGACAATGAGTACACATTGCTCCAAACACAGATCATATTGTTTAGGTTACTGGAACTGTTGAAGGCAATCCACGTGTAGGCTAATGCTTCGATATGGGCGCATCCCTCATTGGCTGGGATCAAACAATATAGAGACAGTTATTCAGTCAGTATCTTTGGGGCACATTAAAGTCACGTTACCAGCAGGAAAAGGGAGGTCATAATTCCGCTATACAAGACACTAGTGAGGCCCCACCTGGAGTACAGTGTACAGTTCTGCAGACCATACCTACATAAGGACAAAGACAGTGTAGAGAAGGTTCAGAGGAGGGCAACAAAGATGGTGCATGCATTGCATCACAAGTCCTATGAAGACAGGTTGAAGGAACTGAACATGTACTCCCTGGAGGAGAGGAGGGAGAGAGGGGATATGATAGAGACATACAAGTATCTTACAGGGAGGAACAGGGTGCAGGAAAACACTATTTTTAAGCGAAAAAAGATGTTCCAGGACTAGAGGGCATGGGATGAAGTTGGAGGGAGGACGATTCAGAGGAAACATGAGGAAGAATTTCTTCACAGAACGGGTGGTGGACAAGTGGAACACCCTGCCAGAGGTAGTGGTGGGGGCTGAAACAATCACAGGATTTAAGAATGCATGGGATAGACATAAAGGAATTCTGGAGGTCAGGGGTAAGGGGCAACAGACTTCTAGGAAAACATAAAGTGAACTTACAAGCTCAAATGGGCAGACTGGGTGGGCCATAGGCCCTTATCTGCCGACACTGTCTATGTATCTATGTATGCATCTATGTAATGGGTAAAGCGGGGCCAAGGTTCAATCGGCATGTGTGTGTGTGTGTGTGGGGGGGGTAAACAGGGTTATGATATACAAGGATGTTTAAAAAGAATGCCTCTTTCGGAGCCCACATACCCACATCATGCTTTTAAATGTAAGTGGATAATACCCCAATTTCAACTCTTGGGCAGCGCGCTCCAGACAGGGTTGTTTCCAATTCTGTGAAGTAAACTCAGCCTTTATACCACTCTTTATTACAAGATACAGAAGTGGCTTCACATTGTGAACTCTTATTCAGACATGTTGGTTTTGGTTTGGGGAGCTTGCCCTGCCACTTCTTTGTTGTAATATAATTCAAATGTTAATGTGTCTGTGGAGTCTCCGATCCATAGCTGCAAACGAATAAAATGTCGAGAGACCAATAAATGCCACAGCTTCAATCCATTATTCCTTAATGTTACATCCACTCTGCGGTGATATTGCCTGTGTGCAGTTAGAGGGATTACTGCTAACTTGTTAAAAATAAAAACTTTGCTTTTGTGGAAGGAGAGAAATTTTTTTTTAATCGATAACATTTTATTGAAATAGAGTACATTAACAAATCATCATCACATACAGCAATAAACACACACTCTTAAAGCTAAACCAAACATAAATAAATAACCCCCCACCAAAAAAAAAATCCTACCCTGAATACAAAAGAGAATCTTTTTACCGGGTAAAGATAAATATTATACCTCTATTAGGCTAACAAAAAGTTCAAGATACAAGGTTCTGAGGCCTGAATGCCTCTTCTTCAGGTATATTAAAAATGCACCCTGAAGTTGCTTGTCCCTTGTAGAATGTGTTCTTTTCTCTTGCAATGTTTATCAAAATCCAGCTTCTACATAGAACAGGCAATTTAAGCCTACTTTTTATCATACCTGACAGAGAAGCATTCGGGTATGGAAAGCTCCTATCTTTATCCTTTCATTAGTCTAAAGGAGCTATCTTTAACAAGTGAAAAGATTCTCTTTTTATTACATTGGCTGCGCTTGCGCAAAGGAACATATTATGGCAATATGGGATTTTTTTTTGGGGGGGTCATTGCCAAGCCCATTGCAGTTCACAGAGCCAGGGGCTCAGCAGTCTACCCCAATGCCTACTAGGTGTGGTTCTGGCCCAACTCTCTGCTGTGTGGGCTGAAGGGTCATGCACTTCAAAGGACCTAAGCTGTTTTAATCAGAAAGAGTTTCATCCCTTTGATGTGCATGACCATTCAGCCCACCCGGGGTGCCAAATCCCCACGTCAGCAATCCCACATCCCCTGTAGTGTCCAACACTGGGGTGTCCAATCCCTGTGTCAGCGATTCCCCAGTACTGTCTGACATTGGGGTGCCCAATCCCTGTGTCAGCAATCTCCCAGTACTGTCTGACATTGGGGTGCACAATCCCTGTGTCAGCAATCTCCCAGTACTGTCTGACATTGGGGTGCACAATCCCTGTGTCCACAATCCCCCCCTGTACTATGGGACACTGGGGGAGCTCACCCTCAGTGCACCTAGTTATGTTACTCCCACCACCAGCACTCTGGAAAACTGAGGAGCCCACCCCTAGTGTCCCCAAACATTTTCTATCCCTAAAAAAAAAAATAGTCCCCAATGTCTTTTTTTATTAAACCTCCATAGAAGAAGATGGTTCCTCATCATCTCCCCCATCACCCTCCCCATCCTGACCCTCCCTTTGTGCACCCACCTCCCCACATCCCCTTACCCCATACTTACCTCCAGAGGTTGGCAACACATTGTGGTAATATGGGAATTTGAGGGTGTCACTGCTGAGCTCATTGCAGTTCACAGAACCAGGGGCTCGGCAGTCTACCTCTATGACCACTAGATGTGGTCCTGACATAACTCTCTGCTGGGTGGGCTGAATGGTCATGCACTTCAAAGGATTTCCAATCCCCATGTCAGTGATCCCCCTCCCGATAGTGTCTGACATTGGGTTGCCCAATCCCCGTGTCAGTAATCCCCCAGTACTATCCAACATCAGGGTGCCCAATCCCCATGTTGGCAATGCTCCCAGCACTGTCCAACATCAGGGTGCCCAATCCTCGTGTCTGAGATCCCCCTTGTACTATGGGACACTGGGGAACCCATCCCCAGTGTCCCCAGTTATGTAACTTGCCCACCACCACCATTCTGGAACACTGGAGATTTCACCCCCAGTGACCCCAAACATTCTTTTTCCCTAAAAAAAAAAGAAAACGGTCCCCAAAGTTGTTCTTTTTAATTAAAACTGTAAAGAAGAAAATGGTCCCTCATCATCTCCCCATCTCCCTCCTCCATTCCAACCCTCCTTCTGTGCACCCACCTCCTTACACTCCCCATTACCTCATATGTACCTCTGGAAGTTGGTGGCTGGCATCTTTTGTGGATCAGGACATATCTGCACTTTTCAAAGCCGAACCCTGAACTGAAGATTTAAGGTAAGCCCCATATAATGGCAGTCAATGATGTTTTGAACTTATAGTGATACCACGGCCATTTTTAGGTCTTTTTGCACCAGTTTATCAATGTGGGCTTTTTGGGATCTTGCCACATGAACACTAGTATTGTTGTTTTGTTACTTGGTCCAGAAAGATGATTTTGTGGTCCCTGTGCAGAATCACCTTTCAAGACCAAGTAACAAAACAACAGTGCCACTGTTCATGAGGTGGGGTCCCAAAAAGCTCACATTGAAAATCTAGTGAAAACATTCCCAAAAATGGCTGTGTTAGGAGTGCGTGTTGCACAGTTTCAATGCAGGCACATAGCTTTGTAAATGTTTAATATTTTCATGCCAAATTGTCGACGTACAGATTTTTTCACACCACCACATGAATAGTGCAGCTGTCATCTCTCATATCCTGCCTGAAATGTGTTTGCGTACCTGTGGCATGGAATGGCACTATCCTTGCACAAAATCACCTTTTGGGGCTGATTAACAACATGGCAGTGCCACTTTTCATGAGGTAGGATCCCAAAAAGGCCATGTTGAAAATTTGGAGCAAAAATTCTAAAAAAATGCCTGAGTTATGTGCGCCCATTGCCATTTTCCTATGCATGCGTGAAACTTTGCCAATTTCTCATATTTTCACACACAGTTTTCATCATAGTCATTTTGTAACATTTCCTCATGAACACTACAGCTGTTATTTCGCACATTCTGCCCCAAATGACTTTCCACATCTGTGGCGTGGAATGACGGTTTGCCATGGATTAAGACATTGTCACCTTTGGAGTTTATGAGGTAAGGTAATAAGAAGACTATGCTGAACATTTGGGTCAAAATATGAAAAAATTACAAAGTTATCATGGCAACATGCAAGCATCTGCTTGCTGTGCCTACATCCCAGGTTTGGAGAGGGACTCGGGAGTTGGAGGGCTGGCTGGGGGCAGTAGGATTGAGTGTCCCAGGGACTGCAGTCCTTCTCTGGAGGAGGGGAAAGAGTGTCCTGCACATTGCGCACCCCGGGTGGAGACTGGGGGGTACCACAGGTGCTGGCACATCACGCAAGCGGGGGGGGGGCAGATGAAAAAATTACTCACCTTAGTAATTGCTTTTCTTCTCATGGAGTCTTGCTATATTATGACTATATGCAGTCAGCCACTGCAGCTGAACTGCCCCGGAGAGGAAAGAGTTAACTCCAGAGAGTCTGGAGTTCCACAGCGCGAGGGCGCTATACCAAAGCTCTATCTGGCCAGTTTCAAATGAAACTGTCAGATCTTTACGAAGCTAACACTAAGCAACAAGTCTGTGTGGAAAGCTCTACACTAGCCAAGTGGCTACCTACTAATAGGAATAACAACAATATAAACAACAATATAAACAGCAATAATAATAATAACAATGAATAATAGTATTATTAGTTTCTCCCTAACAAGCACTATTAGACCCCCCTTCCCCAAAGACTCAAGTCCAGGAAGGGGCCAACATATATTACTTAAAACAGAAATACCTAATTCCCTAACCCTAAATAAAGGGGTGAAGGAAGAACTAAAATGGCATGACACAGTGCTTGCACTAATTTGCCACCCTACCCAAGTAGAAGTTCTGAGAGGGGCAGGAGGGAGGTGGTTAGAATATAGCAAGACTCCATGAGAAGAAAAGCAATTACTAAGGTGAGTAATTTTTCTTCAAACACCATGAAGTCTTGCTATATTATGACTATATGCAGATTACACAGCAGTACCTCCATGGAGGAGGGTCAGAACCTACTTAGGAAATAGGCTCTGAAGCACAGCTGTGCCAAAACGAGCATCTCTCCTGGACTGAATATCCAGGGAATAATGCTTGGTAAAAGTGTGAACTGTTTTCCAAGTAGCAGCTTGACAGATTTCCAGAATGGGAATATCTCTAGCAGCTGCTAGAGATGCAGCTGTACCCCTGGTGGAGTGAGCCCTCAGTCCTGAGGGGGGTTCTCTACCTAGTTTTCGATAACAAAATTGGATACAAGAGACAATTCACCTTGCAATTGTCCTCTTAGTGGCAGGTTTCCCTTTGCCAACCTCGCCATAGGTAAGGAAGAGTTGGAGGGATTCGAACCTGTGACCCTTGGTGCGTTCCAAATAGTAGCTTAAGGCTCTTTTGATGTCCAAGCTGTGCAGACTCCTCTCACCTGAGGAAGAATGCTCAGTGAAAATACTGAAGAGAGATGGATTGGTTCAGGTGGAAATCTGAAACCACTTTAGGCAAAACTTTCTGTTAGTCCTGAGGACTACCTTATCTCTGTGGAAAGAGATAAAATCTCCTTCCACTGACAGGGCCTGTAGTTCACTTATGCATCTGGCAGAAGTGATAGCCACTAGGAAAACAGTTTTCCAAGTCAGAAACTTGAGCTCCGCTGAGGACAGAGGCTCAAAGGGGGGTGGCATTAACTGAGCAATGCAAACATTCAGGTCCCAGGCAGGAGCTGGTTCTCGAAAAGGAGAGTTGGTGTGAAGTAACCCTTTAAAAAACTTGGAAAGCACAGGGTGAGAAGAAAAGGAAGCAGGCTTCCCTGCTGACAGAAAAGCAGAGACAGCTGCCAGATGAACCTTTAAGGTAGCTGGCCTAAGGCCTAAGGAATTAAATGGACCAAATAGTCCAGTAAAATGGGCAGATCAGCAGATTCTGGGATAATCTGCTTCTCAGAGCACCAGATGGAAAACCTTTTCCACTTAGAATTGTAAGTGGCTTCTAGTGGAAGGCTTCCTTGAAGCCTTTAAATATCAAAACACCTGAGAAAGGTGTAAGTCAGCAAATTCTAACTCCTCAAGAGCCATGCCTTGAGATGGAGGGATTTGAGGTCCGGATACCACACCTCCCTGTGACAGGCCAGTAAGTCGTGGACTCTGGCAAGCTCAGGGCAGGGTGGACTGTCAAGGACAGAAGCAGTGGGTACCAGGGCTGTCTGGCCCAATCTGGAGCAATCAGAATCACCTTGCAGGGCTGAGATCTGATTTTTACTAGTACCCTGAAAAGAAGGGGAAAGGGGGGAAAGACATACAGGAACTTCCCTTTCCAATCCAACTGAAAGGCGTCCAGGGGGACTGATCCCAGCACTGGAGGCCTGCAACCAAACAGAGGAAGTTGGTGGTTGTCTGGGGCTGCGAAAGGATCTATCTGAGGGTGCCCCATCTGGCAAAGACTGACCCCAGCACCTGAGGATTCAGAGCCCATTCGTGATGGCCCTGAGAAATCCCGCTGAGGGCATCTGCCAGGACATTGTCCTTCCCTGGAAGGTGAACTGCTATCAGGGAGGTGTTCAGGGAGTAAGCCAGAGACCACAACTTCATTGATTCGGTGCACAAGGCTGATGACCAAGTGCCCCCTTGCTTGTTGATGTACCACATTGTTGTGGTGTTGTCTGTCCTGCCTTGAACTACTTTGTTCTGGACAGAAGCTGAAAACACCTGAAGAGCTAAAAAGACAGCTCTGAGTTCCAAAAGATTGATGTGGAGCAGAGATTCCTGGGGAGACCACACTCCCTGAGTGGACAGGTCGCTCAGTGAGCTCCCACCCCAACAGGGAAGCATCTGTGGTGAGGGTGAGGAGTGGGAAACGGAATGAAAGGAGCCCCTTGTTTTAGATTGCTTTGATCCTGCTGCCACCAGTGTAAGGCCAGGATCAGGGTTTGGGTCACTGGAACCAATTTGGAAAGGGGTCCCTCCTTTGAGACCAATAGGCCCTCAAATGGAACTGAATGTCCCTCATCTGGAATCTTGCTCCTTGCACTACAGCTGTGGAAGCAGCCATGTGCCCTAGGGTTGCAGAAAATGCCTTGCTGGTCGAGAGACCCGGAGGGTAAAGGAGGATGCCAGCACAGTGAGTCTGTCTACCCTTTCCGAGGGAGAACCCTGGCTAACTTTGTGTTCAATTCCTGCAACGCGAAAGTTAGTACCTGAACTGGTTCGAGAACTGACTTTGGTAAATTCAGCAGGAATCCCAGGGAAGTGAGAAGCTGCTGGGTGACTTGCAAGTGGGATTTTACGGATCTGGGGACTGACCCACTATGAGCCAGTCGTCCAGGAGAAACACAGCAATCCCCTTGCCTCTTAAATGAGCCACTACCACAGCTAGACATTTCGCGGAACACCCCTTGGCGCAGAGGTAAGACCGAAGGGCATTGCCCTGAACTGGTAGTGGCCTGAGGGTAGTTCGAACCTGAGGTACTTTCGTGAGAAGGCCTGATCAGAACATGAAAATAGGCATCCTTGAGGTCCAGGGAAGCTAACCAGTCCCCTGGCCTCAGGGAGGGCAAAATCATTGTCAGAGTTAACATTTTGAACTTTGGTTTCAAAAGATGCTTGTTCAGGTACCTTAAATCTAAAATGGGCCGCCATTCTCCTGTCTTTTGGGGTATGAAGATATCTTGAGTACAGCCCCTTGCCCTGATGGCAAGGAGGGACCCTTTCTACTGCTTTGCAGTCCAAAGAGAAGAAACCTCTGCTTCTTAAGCAAGGGCTTCTGAAGGATTTGCAGGTGGAAAATGTCTGGCTCTCATCTTCGGAAACTGTTTGAAGTTGAGAACCAGACCCTGCCTATTACCTCCAGAACCCACCTGTCCGGAGTTAGGGACACCCAGTTCTGGCTGAAATAAACCAACCTGCCCCCACTGGTACAGGAGAATCGGCCCTGGGCACCCCATCAGGGTGCCTGCTTGCAGTAGCCTTAGGCTGAGGGGAGGGGATGGTTTACTTGTGCCCTGGCCTACCTCTGCCTCTAAAGAAACCCTCTGTGCAAAATGCAGAGGAGGCCTGAAATTGGTAAAAGGCCTGTGGAAAGGCCTGCCCCTACCTCTGGGAGCGTGCCTCTGTGGAGTGGCATGCCTCTCCTTAGCCTGGCACTTTTGTAGGTAGTTCTGTATTCATCCATCTTTTCATATAGTTTTCTGTTTGTTCCCAAACAGAGAATTACCCACAACAGGAAAATCCATAGCCTTTGACTGAGTATCTTGGGACAGATTAGTGCATCTGAGCCATGCCAACCCACGGAAAGCTACAGAAGTGGCCATGACCCTAGAGGAAACATCATTAACATCAACAGCAGTATGAAATTGAACTTTAGAGGCTTCAATGCCATCAGCAGCACCTGTTCCAACTCACTAGCCAGCTGGCCATGGGCCTGCTTGGCTAACTGCAATACTGTGTCCCACCTAGATTTTTGATATCTAGCCACATAAGCCATATAATTTGCCTGCCTGAGTCCCAAAGAAGCTGCCATATACTGTTTTTTTCGCCATGGCATCAATCTTCCTGGAATCCTTATCAGGAGGATGTGAGGCCAGGGAATATTAGCCTTGTCACAGGCTGCAGCTTGTACCACACCTACATGACTACACTGCTCAGTGAGGAAGTCTGTATCAGAGCCTGACAAGGTATATCTTCTGTCCATTTTTTTATCTACAGGAGGGACAGAATGAGGATTTTTTAAAATCTTTGTTGTTTGCTTCCTAAATGACTTATGCAAAGGAATAGACAACCTCCTAGACTCTGGTATATCCATCATTTCTACATAATCAGGATCCTCTTGCTCATCCACAGCTCTGCAACCTTTTTGTAAAACATAAAATGAGAAGGGGACTCAGACAGAATAGGAGGAGATTCTAAAGGTCTGTCTGGAGAAATGTCCAGTTCAATGGGCACGTCCAGACCCTCCCAGCCACACATGTAATGATCAAATTCCTCCTCCCCCTCCTGTGGTTCATAAAATTCCTCAACATCATACTCCTGAACCACTGGCACTGAACGAACCAGCCTTTTACCAACTGTGGGTGGTTCGGCAGGACCCTGAGACAGTGACTGGACAATCTGTATGGCTTTAGCTATTTCTGCAGCAGTTGGAGAGACAATTTTGGACTCCAAACCTACTGATTTCTTTGTCTTTTTCCCCTGAACCAGCCTTCCTTTTGCCTGAGGAAGTCTTGCCCTGGTCAGAGGGCACTCCCTCTGGTCCAGTGGGTACTGGACTGGGCTGGCCATCCAGGTCAGCGGACTTCTTGGCCTCTCGTTCCCTGAGCCGGCCCAATCTCTTTTCCAGGGTGGCTGAGGAAATTTTACACACCTGGCAGTCTGACAGGAGGTGGTCAGCCCCAGACAATAAACACAGTGGTGTGTGGGTCAGCCTTGGCAAAGGCTTCCCCACAGACATCACAGTGTTGAAACCCAGTGGGCCCGGTTTTTCTTTTGGGTTTCTAGACATAATGCCAGCTTAACCAAAAACTGTCTTTTTGATGACAGTGCAGGTAAGACACTTTTATCGGTTCTTAACCGTTCATGGGGTATTTGAAAAACCTATTTTAAAAGCAAGGTTTTTAGAACCAATAAGAACGGGAACCGCACTCTAAAAGCCCAACCAACACTTTAAAACGTTAAATTAAGCAAACCGATCGGTTCAAAACCGAACCGATAATTGAATTTCCACACAGACTTTAAATTTTCTACTTACGGTTTACCAGATAGAGCTTTTAACCGAAATGTGGTAAAATAAATACTTTTTGCTGGTTCAAATGAACTGAAAATACTCGCTTGAACTGAGAAATGAACCGATGTGAAGGAGCTGATCTCCGGAGCGACTGTTCAGTGAAGCGGAGTAAAGAATCTGACAGTTTCATTTGAAACTGGCCAGATAGAGCTTTGGTATAGCGCCCTCACGTTGTGGAACTCCAGACTCTCTGGAGTTAACTCTTTCCTCTCCGGGGCAGTTCAGCTGCAGTGGCTGACTGCATATAGTCATAATATAGCAAGACTTCATGGTGTTTGAAGCTGGCATCATTGCATTAGCATGCAAAAACTCTGCCCCGTTCCTAATGCCCCCACCTCTGCCACCACTCCTACAGCAACTAATACAAGAGAGAGAGACTATTGGGGGCCAAAAATAAATGTTATAGTCACAGAAATGACAGATAAAATGTATTCTTGGCCCCAGTGTGGCTGTGTGTGAACACAGGGTAAGAACAGGCTGGCAAAATAAGCTGTTGACTTGTGCCATCATCTAGAGGAGAAAGAGAGAGAGGGAGACTATTGGGGACAAAGAGAAATGTTATAGCCACAGAACTCACATATTGATTTTATTCTTGGCCCCCCAGTGTGGCTGTATGTGCACAGGGCAAGAGCAGGCTGGCAAAATAAATCACAGACTTATGAGCCTGTATTGAAATTTGTGAATGCAGGCTCGTAGCTTTGGCAATTTTCAATATTTTGACCCCAAATTTTCAACAAAGCCATTTCTTCCACAGCACCTCATGAATGTGACAGCTGTTGTTTTTCAGATCCAGGCCAAACATTTTTTTGCATCCTGAAGGGTGATTTTGCAGTTACGTGAAATCACCTTGCAGGCAGGAGTTGACATGTTTCTGTGCACCTGTTCATGAGGTGGGGTCATAAGAAGGGTGTGTTGTAAATGTGGAACAAAAATATTCACAAACAACAAAGTTATCATCCTGCATTGAAATTTATGAATGCTTCTCATAACTTCAGCGATTTTCAATATTTTGACTCCAGATGTTCAGCATAGCCATTTCTTCATAACACCTTACGAATGTGACAGCTGTAGTTTTTGGTATGCCACCTGAGCAGTGACATTTGTACAGCGACATGTGCCAATATCGACAACAGTGCCATGCTGCTGTAGAAGTGCTGCTGGAACTGGGCAACCACTTCCCCCAACCTGCAACCCTTCCCCGAACTAACTCTGACCTGGAGTTAGAATCTAATAGTTCAGGAGGTGCAGGGGCAAAGCCCCCTACATGGGAGGTTCAGGAGAGAAGCCCCCTGATGTAAAAATGGACACCAAAGTGTGCCACTCGATGCCATCTGCAGCTCACAGTCAACTTGGAGCTCGGCACTGTAATGCCAGTTGACATGTTTCATGTCGAGCCAGCGTGGTAGAGCCATAATTTTTTTAGATCACAACCAAAAAATGTTTTGCATCCTAAATGGTGATTTTGCAGTTGCTGTGTGAAATCACCTTTCAGGCAGGTATTGAAATTTTTTCTCTGCACTTGTTTATGAGGTGGCACCATAAGAAGGGTACATTGAAAATTTGGGATAAAAATATTCACAAACAACAAAGTTATCAGCCTGCATTGAAATTTGTGAATGCAGGCTTATACCGTCAGCAGTTTTCAGTATTTTGACCCCAAATTTTCAACAAAGTCATTTCTTCACAGCACCTCATGAATTTCACAGCTGTCATTTTTCAGATCCTTGCCAACATTTTTTTTTCATCCTAAAAACGTGATTTTGCAGTCACAGCATTAAATCACCTTTTGGACAGAAGCTGAAATCTTCAAAATTTGGGCTCAGAATTGCAAAAACAAATGTTTAACAGCCACACTTTGTGTGGAAACAAAGTTCTACCTGGAAGTATTTACAAAAGGATGTTAGGTACCTAGACTTATAAAGTAGACTTTTCAGGTCAAGTGAATGCAGAGGTGATGAGTGCCATACTCCATACTGTTTTAAAAATACAGTAAGGTTAATAACCATATTCATCTGTGAAGAGAAACAACACACAACCATTCTTAACCCACTGTCTTATTTATTTGCATGACTTAGTTCATATTTACTGTTATTATTTATCATGGAATGATGAACCATAATGCCATGTTTTTGCCAGGTATAAAAATATTAATTGACAAAAAACTCTGTTAATGCATCAGTTAGGGTTAATAGTACAGCAACAGAAATCTGGAAATTTAGTTTTAGGGTTACCAACCTTACCACCCACCCCCATACCTCCACCCTCCACCCTCCACACACCAACAGGTGTCGGGTGTGCCTTGGGGGTCATCAGGCCTCTCACCTCATTCCATGTGTAAACAAGCTGAGATGGTACAGTATATGAGCATGGGGTGAGAATTAAGCCTAATGACCACAAGGCACACCCCAATGCCTGTTGGTGAGTGGAGGGTGTGAGTGGGTTGGGGTGGTAGGGTTGATAACCCCTATCACAGAATTTCTAGACTTTTGTTGTTGTACTGTCAACTCTGACTGATGCATTAACTGAGTTTTTTGCAATTAATTTTCTTTTTTTTTTTTGGAGATAGTATAATGTATCCTTATTTTACTGTGGGGGCACAGGGCCCTTTGGACCTTACACTCTAGTCCCTCCATAGATGTGCATGTGTATGTAGATATGCAAGTGCAAAGCAAAGCTCTCTGGACCCTGCAATTCAATGTGTCAAATAACAGTGACAAAATTGTCAGCATAGCCATCTTATTACCCCACCTCATGTACCCTGGTACAGAGAAATTGTGAACTGCAAGGCAAAATGTAATTATGCATAACTGCAATGCCATTCTGCACCAGAGGTGCAAAAACACATTTTGGGCAGGATATGAAAACTGACAGCTGTACTGTTCATGAGGTGGTGTGAAAAAAATTGCAGTGTTAAAAATTTGGTGGCAAAATATGGAAAAGTACCAAAGTTACATGTGTGCATAGACCTAATTCAACAAATGCCCATAACTCGGGCAGTTTTAGGAATTTTGTCACCAAATTTTCAACATGTCCTTTTGGGGACCCCATCTAATATACTGTCACTGTTATCGCATTAATCATTCCTGAAAGGTGGATACGTGCATCAAAAATGTCATTCTGCGTCACAGTAGTGAGAACACACTTGGAGCAGGATGTGAAAAATGACAGCTGTACTGTTCATGAAGTGGTGTGCAAAAATGGCAATGTTAAAAACTTGGAGTGAAAATATTAAAAATTAGTGCAGTTACAAGTGCATACCAGGCATTTTGTGGTATTTTTGCACCAAATTTTCAACATGAGCTTTTTGGGATACAATCTCTTGAACACTGGGACTGACATTTTGTTAACTGCTCCAGAAAGGTGATTCCATACAGTGACCACGAAATCATCTTTCAGGTCCAACTAACAAAATTACAGTGACAGTGTTCATGAGGTGGGGTCCCAAAAAGCCCATGTTGAAAAATTGGTGTTAAAATTCCAAAAAAGGATCATGATATCAGCATAAATTAAAAATGCCATAGACAGCCATTATTATTATTTTATTATTTCATTTTTGCGTTGACTGGGTAAGAGCACTAGGCAAAGTCTGCCATTTTCAGGCACAACCCAGGGGAGGAGGATACAGATTAATGCCAAATGACCTGGAACCAGATTAAGCTGTTGGTGATATTTTTAGTGAATGGGGGAAATTTGGCCAAGGAACCAGGGAAATTCCCCTGCTCTTTTCAAGAAGTGCAATGGGATCTTTAATATCCACCTGAACTACAGAATGATTTAGGGTGAATGCTTTTAACATTCCATTAGCTTCTCTTTTACATGTACTATTTAAAAAGATCCCCTTACTTTAAGGGACTCCCTGATTGGATAGTCAATGTAAGCGCACCGTCAGATGTGCCACTTTTTTGGCTTAAAATATTATTTCGACTTGGATCAGCCGCTCTTCAACAATCCCAATCTACTAATTGACAACATGGTGATCATGCAGAGACTTTGGCAAACACAAAAGGTCTATTCTTTATCTGATCTTTTTATGCAGGGCACATTTGTAACTGTAGCAGAATTTGGAAGACTGCCTCAGCTCCCGAGTGCCTCTGTGTTCCAATATAATCAGATTTTAAACACTCTGTGCTGACATTTCTGGGAAAGCCTCTTTGGTCAAATGAGGCTGAATGTTTTATTAAACAAATGTCAGACACTTTACAACACAGTAAACCTATTTCAAGACTTCATAAAGCATTAGGAGCTACAATCTGGGACAAATGCTCTCCAGTAGCAAATTGTTGGTAACAGGCAGCTAAGGTAACCTATGATTCTAATATTTGGAAAAAAAAATCTGAGGATAATTTATACCATTTTATTAAACAGGACAGGTTAAGGTTAGTACAATATAATATTCTCCATAATCTTTACTATATGTTGTTTAAGCTTTTTAGGATGGGCAAGGTGGCAGAAATTCAATGTTTTTGGTGTTTTCAAAATGAGGGCTCCTTGATACAAATGATCTGGTCTTGTCCTAAGGTACAAGCATTCTGGCAAGACATTAAGTGGAAATGTTCATATTTTTTGACTCTAGGGTTTCTTTTTCAATAGGTGTATGTATCATTGGTAACTTCCAATCGATACAGCTTTCCAGAGACAAGGCTTACATGGCAGTCATTACTTTAGTGACTAAATTGATTATTATGAGATGCTGTTTGAATGACAGCCTTCCCACTTTGAGGGAATGGAAGCAGGAGCTGATGACAGCCATAACTGCCAAACGGGTTACAGCACTACAGAATCATAGATTAGTTTATTTTGGAGAGCTTTGGGATCCACTGCTAAGTTACTTAGACAGGGGGTGAGTCAGTTTTTGTTCGGGACTTGTAGTCTCTCCTTCTGCTCCTCAGGGAGACAGTATCTTATGATAAAACCTTCTTTTGGTATACACATGTGTAACAAAGTTTGTGAAGCTATGCTGGATGACTAGAAAGCTAATTCTTGATGAGGGAGGGGAGTAGGGGTGGGGAGGGGGTCAGTGGGGGTTTATGGGTTTGAGTTTTGGGGATTTCTGTATTGTATAAGGAATGGGTTGTCTTAATTTTTAGTCCTACTAGGGTGTGGTGAGATGGGATGGGGTCCAGTGTTACATGGACTATATTTTGGTAAATGTTTGTGTTCTGTGTATTGGTAATTCTAATAAAACATTTTTAATTAAAAAAAATCCACCTGAACAGGCAGATGGGCTCTCAGTTTAATGTCTCATCTGAAAGACGGCACCTCAGGAGTGCAGCACCCTCTTCATGTTGCACTACAGTGTCGGTATTGGGATTTAACCAAAGTGCCTGTTGTGGGGATAGAACCCACAGCCTTCTGATCTCCCAGCTTCAGAGGCAAGTGTGCTACCTGCTGAGTCACTGACACTAACACACTTACTTTGATTCTTCAGTTTGCAGTTCAGCTTTGAAGAGTGCAGACATGTCCCAGTCCACAGAAGATTGCAGCCAACGGTCTCCAGTGGAAAGTACTGTGACATGGACAGCCAGTTCTGAGTGCTGTATCATTTTTTTTAACATAAAATGTATTACTGACTGTCTCTGCTGAAAAATCTAGTGCTCTTAGATGACCTTACTAACCCCCCCAGTTTCAGCTGAAAGATGAAAACCATGAGAAAATGCTAAAAACAGCATGTAAGATCACACACACAGTTTTAGATACTAGGTGTTACATGGAAGGCCTTAATCAAGGATCTCCTGCTTATCTGAGTTAATTACAGTGGTAGTTGCTAAAACATATCCATTTTATGACATTGGAGGGAAAACCCAGGTTATTATATAGAAGTGCGAAATCATAAAGATGTTTTCATGTCCGGGAAGGAGGAAGCTTATTATGAGATCAAAGTGCTGTCATTTGAAAGACATAAATTATGCTGAAGTTGCAGAATGTAATACTTTGAAAAGACATCCTGTTTTTGTATAAGATACATATTTTTTATATATAATTTGACAGAGGAGGAGCTAAATGACCTCACACAAAAAGGAGTTGGCAAATACAGTTTGCTTAAGGAATATTCTGTTTTACTTCAGACACTTTTTATCTAGACTCTGACAATGAAACATCTGTGAGCACTTGAAACAGGTATTTAGAAAGAGAGATAAATCTAAATATTGTTGTAGGAATTTGCACTGTTTAAACCTTGTTATTTTAAAAGATTTGTATGTCTTGTGATATAACAGTTCTGTATTTTGTGTTTTGCATATTTTTATCTATTTTAGTAAAATTCTTTTTAGAGCATAATAACATACTAATTGCCAGCAGATTAGGCCTTACGGTCTATCGAATCTGCTCGAACCTCAGATCCCTAGTTGGGTGTCGAGGCCCTCCCCCCTTGTGTTCCAGAAACCCCTATCATCCATCCCCACAATCCCCCTGGGCCAGGCCATCATCTGGTACATCCACTTTCTGTGTCTGTCCCACCCTCTCTTGAAGCCCTCCACTGTGGATCTCTGAACCAGCTCGCCACCCTCTCAGTGAAAAACCTCCTCCTCTTTTCCCCCTCACCCTTCCACCTTCCAACTTCAAACCATGCCCTCTGGTGATACCTCCCTGCTTTAGTCTAAAGATCCCCTCCATATTTACCCTATTTATTCCCTTGAGGTACTTGAAGACCTCACTCATGTCCCCCCTGTCTCTCCTTTCCTCCAAGGCAGAGCTCCTCAAGTCTGTCCTCATACGTCAAATCCCCTAGTCCTTGTATCATCTTAGTTGCCCTCCTCTCCAGGAGCTGTATGTCCCTCTTCAAGTGTGGTCTCCAGTACTGTACACAGTATTCAAGGTGCGGTCTAACCAGTCCATTGTACAGCGGCAGAATCACTTCCCTGCTCTTAGAGGTGATCCCCCTTACGATGCATCCCAACATCCTGTTTGCCTTGCTAGCCGCTCTCCTGTCTTTGAATTTTCTTCCATTTGTAAGAAAAATATATGTGGTTATAGCAGACAATAGACATAAGCTTAAATGGTGGTACCAAACTGGAAAGAGAAGCGTTTTAAATCTGAGGTCTTTATTAAAGTTTTTAAGGGTTCATCTCTGTGTACCTGGTTAGGTGCCCATAGGCAAAGATATCTGGCCCCCAAAGACAGAAATATCTGAGCCTGTAATTGGGCACACTAGCAAGAAGTTCATAGTTTGAATACCTGCAAGACTTACCTGAACTCACAAAACAGACAAGAGGGTTACCTTGTTCTGTTAAACTGTTCGCAAGACAGCGCTCAGAGGTTGGCACTTTGGGAGTAGAGGGCCTGACCAACTGAGTGGGTTTGTGACAAGTGTAAATCGGGGGTGTGAGGTGGTGGGTTGCTTAGTGGGAGGGTCAGGATGGGGGAGACGATGAGGGAACTTTTTTACAGAGTAAAAAAAAAACATCGGGGGATGGTTTTCTTTTTTGATAGATTTCAAAATAAACATAATTTCAGGACACTGGGAGTGGGATTCCCCAGTGTCCCTGAATACTGGGGGGGGGAGTATTTAACAATGCTGACATGGGGATTGGGCACCTCAATGTTGGCAAAGGAATATTTATTTATTATAACAATGGGTTTGAAGGGGCATCCCACACCGGGTGTGGGCATCCCAGTGTCAGAATATACAATTATGGACATGGGGGGGGCAAAATGCTGACACAGGGATTGGGCATTCCAATGTCAGCAGTTAATTAAAAAACAATGGCTTTTTGATTGATGGGCATCCAACACTGGGGAAGGTTACTTGCTGACACAGGGATTGGATACCCCATTGGCAAAATCATTTTTATGAAATAAAACAATCCTCAGCCCCTAAGAAGTAGTAAAAGGAGAGAAAACTCCTTTTATTAGGTAAACACCAACAGGCATTTACCTAAATGAGGGCCGAGGAACATGATTCTAACATTATTTGGCCCAAAAAGTGGCTAGAAAAGTTTTAGGGGGTTTCAACTGGTACCAGTGTTTTTTTTCCCCATTAAGGTAGTGCCATAGATTGCAGCAATTTTTACGAAACCGTGCCACAATCTGTGGCAGTTTTCACTCAATTGCACCTTTATTTATGCGAAAATTGCTGCAGTTTGCAGCACTTTCATAAAAGAAGTGCTACAAATTGTGACACTGCCAACAGCCAAAACCCTGAAAACATATTTCTGGCCAGTATGTCAAAACAACAATGCCAGGATTGTGTTCCTTTTGACCCCAATTAGGTAAACACAACTGTTGGTGTTTACTAAGGGGCAGTATTTTTTGAATTGCAGCATTTTTTTTGTCGTTGCTAACTGAAAACAAGACGGTGACAGCATGACACTACAGAACCCATTTACAAAAGTCAAAAGTGCTTTCACGCCGGACATATATTTTCCCATAGGCTAGAATGGGAAACTTTAAATTTTAATAACTTTTGAACAGATTAAAACATTTTTCCCAAAATCTTCAAAAGGCACACCAGTGACCCAGACCACATATACCCTGAAAATGTCAGACCACACCCCCCAAACCATTTGGGCCATAGCCCCAAGCAAATAATTTGCCAAAAAGTGAGGATTTTTCACATTTTGTGGCACTTCACAGCTCCACTACCACACTTCCAAATGGAACAAAATGTGCCAGATCCAGAGATCTGTGATACCAGACCACACATGCAAAATTTCGGAAAATTCCAACCAACAGTTGCGAAGTTATTATAGTGGAAACATTTGGGTTAAGCATAGAAGTGGCCGTGCAACCTAACCCTCTGTGGTAGTGGGACTGTACAAGCAACAGACAGTAATTTTCTCCAGGAAGAACCTGCCTCCTGCATAGCCTGCTGCACAGGTTTTAATCCTGACATAAAACCCATCACATGTCATGTATCTTTTTGGAGTTTCATATAGTAGGCAGACTGGATGGATTGCATTTTTGGTTCAGAGAACCCTCACTGCACCAGTCCTAATTCAGAGAGATTTAAAAGGAGTGGTCCAGCCATGGCCCTGACTGTTCAGTTACCAAAACCTGCATTGTGCTGATCTTTACAAAGTTTAAATGTTTTTGTTTTTTTCTGGACAGTGCAATGTTTCCATAAAACCTAAAAGGAAAAAAATGCCCAGCAACATCCCTTTAGTAGATGCAGTTTAAAAAAAATAACAGATGGTGGGAAGGGGAGAGCTGTCAGAGCATTTCAACTGGGACCTGGACAGTTGCTGGTATGTCGGTAGAAGTAGTTCCCACTTCACAGTGCAAAGTGTGGGAAAACAAAAAACTGGTACAGAAGACTGAGTGGTCTGGTTTTCAAATTCAGAACAAGTAATGAAACAATTGTGAGTATATGTTTTCTGTGAGGATAGACAATTCATGGGGATACTGTATCTGTACAGGGACAAGCAGTGCAAAGTGGGACATGGGGAATAGGTAATGCAAAGGGAGCAACAGAAGGGCTCGAGAGCCTGTTGCAAGGAGTGGTGTGGTTGGGAGCCTTCTGCCAGGGCAGGGGGAGGGGCCATAGAAACATGCAGCCAGGACTCAGGGAATAATGAGCCTCCCATCAGGGTTGAGAAAGAGTGCACGGGAGCCTGCTGATAGGATAGTGGGGGTTGGAAACTGCCACCAGGACTTGAGGGGCTCAGCCTGAGGATGTGGCAACCGGTGCTCAGAAACCAGTGCTCAGCGCTGGGAGACCTCTGTACCCTGCCATCAGGGCTGGTGGAGGAGAAGTAGGTGTTAGGAGCTAGAGGCCAGGAATGGTGAGAGAGCTTGGTGCATACCTCCATGGCTGGGAAGGGGGCTCTCAGGAGGCTGAGGCCAGTGAGGGAGGTGTTCAGAAACTATAGACCAGGACTGGGAGGGGCCAGAAGCATGAATGCAGGCCTATGGGTGGGGGGGACAGCATGCCACCAGAGATGGGGGGTCAGGAGCCTGCCACCAGATGTTGGGTGTGGGGCTTGAGACTGCCACCAGGGCTGGTGAGTGGGTGGGCTAGGTAGCATGCTGCCAGGGTTGTGGATGGACTCAGGTATGCAGGTTGCCCAAGGCCAGGGTTGATGGGTTTGGGGCTCGGAAGCTAGAGAAGAGGAATGGTAGCTGGACTCAGGAGCAGGCCCCTTGGCTGGGGATAGGGCTAGGAGCCTGGAAAAAATAGAAACAAATATTTCTTCAGCAGAAGAGGACCTTTAGGCCCATCCAGTCTGCCCCTTGTACCTGCTTATTTCATATTCGCTGAACCTAGTTGGTCATAGGTGTCACTCTGCCCTCCCGTTCCTTTACTTATTTTGCCCCAGCACCTGCCTCATGCATGTTGGAAGCATCCAACAGTCTTGGCCCCGCTACTTCCGCTGGCATGCTGTTCCAATCATCCACTACCCTTTCTAGGAAGAGGTATTTCTACACATCTCTCTTAAGCTTCCCCCCTTTTAGCTTCATTGCATGCCCCCTTGTTCTCATAGGACCATAGATGGAGGGGCTCAGAAACTAGAGGCCAAGCTGGGGGTGGGTGCAGTTCAGAGTTTAAATATAGTGTAGTGAAATTTCAAATACCGATCATTACACGTTCAAGCCCAACACTCAAGTAATGGATTACTGTGTGACAGTACCATCCCTAGCTGTACTTTATCCCTCAAATGTTTGAAATTCTATAAAGGTGACCTGCAAAATTATACTTAACAGCAATGCCCCTGTAATGTAACACACTTTGCTTGATGATGGATCAAATGTCATTTCCCCTAATTTTAAGCGCTGTCTTTAGTAAGTTATTGTATTCGATAGTGTTTTGACAAACTCAGAAATGGCGAAGAGCCCGACTGAGCAGCACACAAATATTCTAGATAAACTCCCAGTTGTAGTGATGTGGATCTCGTTATGCTAACAGTGTATAATGCGGGAAGCAAATGTTTTTATTGCAATGGCAGGGAGTTTTGTGTTGAAAAATATATTGACAGTCTGGGTCTACAGGTAAGTCTCAGTGAAGTATCTTTAGCACCAAACTCCTCACCATTGCAATAAAAACATTAAAGAAATACCCACTTCATACATTAAGAGCATTGCAGGATCACGTCACTACAACTTGGAGCTTACCCAGAATACTCATGGAAATGCATCTGGTCGTACCTTACCACCTCTCCTACCCAAGGGTCAGGGTACATGAGCAGTCTTTGCAGGTTTTGTGTGACTGCCCTGATGGCTGCCTGTGGTCCTTGGGGTCCAAATCTCCTCCATTCCACTCTGAGGGGGCCAGACTGGGTTCTTTCTTGAGCAGGACAATAACAGGATAGTATAACAACAATTTGGTGCCTCCACCCGGGGAAATAGTGTACCAGACTGCACCCCCCCACAAAAAATCAACTCCTCCCCTCCTGCATACCTGTAGAGAACCCTCAAACAGTGTCAGTAGCAATACCCAGCACACCAAAAGTAAAATGCCTAAAACAAACATTTATTTAAAAATGGAGCGGTAAGAAATTAAGGAGACAGGAAGAAAACATGGGAACAGTGAGGAATTCTGCAGCTCTGTGTAATGCAAATGGTTACTTGTCCCCTGATAGTCCCAGTCCCACAAATGTGTGTGTACCCGGCTTGTGCCACTCAGAGGTTTTGTCAAGACCTCTCATGTTGTGGTGGGTACCTCACCGGGTTGCTGGTAGCTATCCATGGTAGTGCAGGATTGGCACACTTGTAGAACATGTTTAGAACCAAAACATGTAGATGAGCTAATAAAGGGACCCCATCTCCAGTCCACCATAACGGTTGGGCTGCATGACTTTGCAGGTCTTCTGCCTGGGCGTATCTAGTAGATTTCATAGTCTTGCCCAGGACTTCAACTTCTGTTCCTAACTAGCTATATGTCCCTGAGTAAAATCTCAGGAGCTGCAGTTCTGAGGTACTCACAGTTCTGATGTCTTGTCATAGATGTTTCCCATAGTTTACTGCTTAGCAGTGAAGAACTGGATTCTGGGTGACACTTTCACTAGAACAGGTAATGCTGGCTGGATAGTCACCCTGCAAGGCCCAGTCACAGGAACTGATGGTGATCCTTCACCCCAAGGGCCTTTCATCAACTCTGTTCCTCAGGCGTTTCATTGCACCCTTTGGTGAGTGACTGCCACAGCACACAGAAATGGTGCTCCAAACCCCTCCTTTCAAAGGGATTGGGCACCCCCCCCCCGGCAGTAGAGGATGGATAGCAACCACCCCTGTGTCTCTCTCTCTGAGCAGGTTCTCATTCAGGCTAGTGGTTCCACTGCCTGTAGTTTTCTTCCTGCTGGTTCTTTTGGAACCACAGTCTGTGTGGGTCGTTTCAGGACCACTGCCTGAACGGTCAGTCTGATCTCTGCTGGGAGCACTGTGGGTAATTTGCTCTTTTCCAGTTGCTATTTCCTCTGTCCTACTGGTGTTTCACCCACCCACCCATGGTCAGGCTCTTCAGACACAGTGCAGTCTTGACTTACCAGACTCCTCTTAGCCTGACAGCTGAGTTGTCAAAGGGGGCTACCAGCTCCACAGCCAACCTCCAAACTCTGTTCTGGAGTCTTTTAGAACAGACCAAGAGTGACATTTTCCCTCTCCTTTCAGTGCTAAAACTCAGTGTCTCGTTGCCTGTTCAATAGCTGCTTTTGGTGTGTGATTGACTGGAGTCCTCAGTCAGTCATAGAGTCTCTGGTCCCTTCCTATGAGTCATGGGAGCCACCGTATTTGTTTACATTGTTTAAAAGTCAATATATGTTTTTTTGCTAGTTGGTTTGGTGATGGATGGAAAAGTATAATACTTTGGATTTAATGTAAATAGGGGAATAAAACTTTTTCAGATATTTGAGGGGGAGGAGGAGGGCAAGGCAGGGGATTGCTAGGCTGAGGAGGGGTGAGGGAAAAAATTGGAATGGGACTGTGAAAAAGCAGAGGTATTAAATGAGTACTTTTGCTTGGTATTCATGGAGAAGAAGGAGGAGGAGGACGATAGCAGACCTGAGAAAGTTGAAGAGGAAGGAGTGGAAATGAGTGGATCAGAGCCCATTTCACTGTGGATAGGGTTAGGACAGAGCTAGATAGATTTACAGTGGACAAGGCAATGAGACCAGATGGGTTACATCCCAGAGTAACCAGGGAACTGAAGGAGGAGTTGGCTGCACCCTTGACAAGGCTCTTCAACTTGTCTCTGGATACAAAGAGAGTGCTGGAGGACTGGAAGAGTTCAGAAATGGTGCCTTCACACAAGGGAGGTAGTAAGGAGGTGAAGGAGAGCTACTGGCCTGTCAGCCCCACATCAGTGGCGGGGAAGGTAATTGAGGTATTAATCAAGGAGAGGGTGGTGGAATACCTGGAGGAGAGTGGCTTGCAGGACAGCAGACAGCATGGCTTCATGAAGGGGAAGTTATGTCACACAAACCTAATTAAGTTCTTTGATTGGGTGACTCAGGTGATTAACCAGGGAGGGGTAGTGGATGTGGTCGATCTGAACTTCAGGAAGGCCTTCAACACCTTCCCCCATAGGAGGCTGGTGAGCAAGATGGAAAGCCTGGGGTTAGGTGGGAAAATAACAAGCTGAGTGGAGGCCTGACTTGCAGGAAGAACTCAGAGGGTGCACTAAACCTAAGTGCATTCCAGGATGGTGAGGGTGAACAGTGGAGTGTCACAGGATCAGTCTTAGGTCCGCTTCTCTTCAACATCTACATCAGCGATATTGCAGGGTTTGAGGGGGAGGGTGTGGCTATTTGCTGGTGATACAAAAATCTGCAATAGGGTGGACACCCCAGGGGGCTGGATGACACGAGGGAGCACCTAAAGATGATTGAGGTGTGGTCCGAGATGTGGCAGCTGAAATTTAATGCCAAAAAGTGCACTGTGATGCACTTGGGGAGTACAAACACATGAGTAGGATACATCCTAGGTGGGGAGAAAATCAAAGAAACAGAAGAGGAGAGGGATCTGGGGATCATAGTCTCCTCAGACCCTAAGGTAGGAATCTAGTGTAGCAGGGCAGTGGGAAAGGCCAGTGGAATATTGGCATGCATAGGCAGAGGCATTACTACCAGAAGGAGGAAGGTAATAATGCCCCTTTACAAAGCCATGATGAGGCCGCAAATGGAATACAGGGTTCACTCCGTGAGACGACATCACCACAAGGGTATAGATGCATTTAAGAGGGTTCAGAGATGGTGCAGGGTATGCAGGGGAAGACATAGGAGCATAGGTGTAAGGAGCTGAATCTGTACACATTGGAGACAAGAAGGGAAAGGGGAGACATGATTGAAACTTTTAAATATGTAAAGGGGCTCAATAAAGTAGGAGAAGGGAATTTACTTAAGAGGAATGAGGGAGCCAGACCTAGAGGGCACAGCCTCAGACTGCAAGGAAAAAGATACAGGGGCAATGTGAGAGGGCATTTCTTCACAGAGAGGGTTGTAGAGCCCTAGAATAGACTACCAGATGGAGTGGTGGGGGTTAAATCAGTGGAAGAACTCAAGAGGGCTTGGGGCAGGCATATGGGGCTGAGTATTGGGGGAGGGTGGGGGCTGGCAGGAGGGAGGTATAGGGGGGAAATGGGACAGACTAGATGGGCTAGTGTGGTCCTTTTCTGCAGTCAAACTTCTATCATTCTATGAAGTATCTATATGTTCATTTACAGGGTCACTGTGGGCCCTGAGGTAGTGGCCCTAGGACCACAAAAATTTGACTGGCTCTTGTTTGCTAGGTGGCATATGATTGTACCTCTAAAATACAGAATATTTATGCAGAAAGTTTTTAAAGAGTCAGAATATTCCTCAACCTCTCCTATTTATTGCCAGTTGTCAGTAAGCTTTCTATTTCTTCTGCCCACTTCCTTACTCATGGCATAGGTACCAATATGAAAGGTTATTGAGATGATTTACATAACATAGAAGAAAGCCATAAACAAATGGAAAAAATGCATAAAGCTAACCCAAAACTGCATTTTAGGATTGTATTTTCATTCAGTAAAGGGAAATTGATACAGACAGCTAAAGACCCTTCATTAAAAACGACATGTAATTTGAGTTAGCATACAATAGAAATATAAAAAGACAGACAATGACTGTTAAAAAAGACCAGTGATCCAGCTAGTCAGTCTGTAGCTGCTTTAAAAAAATATTTTTTACAATGTTTGGTCAGGAAAGACACACTAAGCTGAAGCGTGTTTTCGGCTACTTCCTGGGAGCACAGGGAAGTTAAGTGACTTGCTCATGGTCACAGAGTATGTAAGTGTAGGATTCAGATGCAGTTCTTCAGGTTTGCAGCTCATTGTTCAAAACCACTCTGCTATACTGTCTCCCTAATCATACCCTGGGATCTACTGTTCATACCGGGTACTAGCCCTTGCTTTCCACCCGCCTTACTACTACTGCCCAGAGTAATAACTATGTCCTTCACTCTAATCCTGTGTGTGCTGGAAACCATCTTTTTCCTTTTTTTGTATCGCTTATTTATGCTCCTCCTAGGCCGGGCATCCTTCTGAGGTGCACACACAGCAAGGACCTCTACTTCCTGCCTGAACCCTGTAGTTCTGACTGGGACTCCCCGCCAACAACTGGGAAACCATAGCGTGCCAGTTCACTCACCAGGCTGGGCCCACTCACCCTCAGCGGCCTATCTGTAATTAGAGAGGCCTTACTGTAGTTGCCGGGTTGGTCAGAAGTCCATCGGAGATATGTGCCCTACCTCTGACGCTCCCATCACCTCCACAGTCCCGAGGGTTTTCCCCCCTGTTGTGTTCCCCCGGGACTGCGACGTGCAATGACTTCTGTGCAAGCTTCCCTGCTAATGTCTGCCGCACTCCCATCACCTCTCATTCTGGCTTGTGTACCTGCACTGCCCCCAATCTCCATCTGGGGTCGCTAGGACGCCGAGCAGCCCCAGAACCCTCCCCAGAGAGAGGACAGCAGTCCTCCGCATACTCAATCCTCTCCCTCCCATGCCGACCCCTGGCAGCCCGGGCTCATTCCCGAACCCAGGTCGCCGGTGTGGTGCAAGGTGTAGCGTCCAGTGCCTCAACCCTCAGCACCACCGGACCGGCCTCTGGAAACCATCTTGGCAGGCATTGTTTCATGGCTCCTCTGTCCTTGCTGTAAAATAATATGTTCTTGTATCTCTCTTGAACCTCCCAACTGTCAGCTTCCCCCCCTGCCCCGTGTCCTTGAACTGTTACTCATGCTGAATATGTCCTTGCACTTCATCTTGTTTATTCCTTTCAGGAACTCAAATGTCTCTGCCATGTCACCCCTCTCCCATTAAGTCTCTAGTGAGCACCTGTTCAGTGCCTCGAACTGGTCCTGCATCATCTTGGTCACCCTTCATTGCACTGACTCTAGCCCGTCCTTAACTTTCTGTGGTGAGTACTCCAGAACTGGGCACAGTGTTCCAGGTACAGCCTCATCGATGATCTATAAAGTGGTAGTAACAGCTCTTTTCTTTTGCTGTCAATACATCCCAGTACTTCCTGGCATCCTGTCTGCGTTATTAGAGGCCTTGTTGCACTGGCTTGTGGAGTTACTAATGATAGTAAATGTCAAAAAAATATTTGACTTCTGAGTGATCCAGGCGCCACCCCACCTTTTTACACATGCTGCCATCTATGAACGGGGTGTACCGAAGGTGCCAGTATGCGGTACTGAAAAGAAAAACATGCCTCCCACCCCACTGACATCTCTGCAAAGTGGCATGCTGGATTGGGCTCCAAGCCCCTTTCTGTTCATAGCTAGTCACTTGACATGGGTGAGGGTAGTGTGTCTCACACTACCACAGATGTTACTGTTTTATATATTATTTTACAGAGCAAATAGAACCAAAACTCGGAGAAAGGAAAATGTTAAAACATTTTAAAAAAGTAGTAAGTTGAAGCTTTTTGTTTCCTAAGTGTTATTCTTTTTTCTTTTGCTCATCAGTACGTTTTCTATGTGACTGTATTATGCTGATGTGTAGCATAGCATTCTGCCTGGCCGCTGACATACCTAGTTCTGTCCCCCCCCCCCCACTACATCATCAGCACTGTGACTTCACTGGCAGTGACATCACAGGTGACTGACCTGGCAGCTACTGACTGGGTCTTCCTGAGCAGCTGTGATGTCAATCAGTGAAATCCCAATGCTGATGATGTAATGAGAGGAACAGAGCCAGACGTGGCAGCTGCCAGGCAGAGTGCTGTTCCAAGCATCATACCTGCTAATATCAGGTAAAAAAATCTAATTAACCAACACGAAAAGAAAATGTGTCTCAGATATAAAAGGTAATCGCTCATTGCTTTTAAAAACTAATATTAGTTTAGTACACTACCACTTTAACACGAGTACGAACATTCTCGTCACCTGACTGGCTAAAAGACATGTACAAGTGAGCAATTATCTGTCCATTTTACATATCATTTTCACACTATCAATGTCAGTGGCTTAGTAGGTAGCACATTTGCCTCTAGGCCCACAAGAACAGAAGGTCATGGGGTCTAGCCCTGCACTAGATACTTGGAGTAATACCCATAATTGACGCTGCGGTGCAGTCCGAGAGGGAAGCTGTACTGGTGAGGTGCTGTCTTTTGGCGGCATCAATAAACCAAGGTCCCTTTTGCCCACCACTGGTCATTGCCCAGCTAGAAGTAAAAGATCCCATGGCACTTATTGATAAGGGCAGGGGAGTTTCCCCAGTATCATGGCCAACTTTTCTCCTGTCTGTAAAGCAGGTCATGTTACCCACCTCCCAAGACGCACCTGGAAACAGCTTTTACAGATCAGTGTGCCTTTTTAGGTCAAAATGTACAAAACAGAATAAAAACAAAAACACCCCTGTACTTGTATAACACCTGCACCAGGTTTGACTACAGTATCAATAAACTGCAACTGGAACCATGTTTAAGTCTTCTGACTTTGTCACCTGCAGCTGGAGCAGAGTGCAGCTACAGGCTGCTGAGTGGCCTTGCAAAGTCATGCCATGTTGACCCACCACTTCGTGATCTACCCTGGCTGCTAGTTAAGTGGCATGTCTCCTTTAAAGTGGGCTTGCTCACATACAAGGTTGTAAATGGGTTGGGCCTGGGCTATCCGGCAGACCTCCAGCAACCTTATATGTCTTTGCACCCCCTTCGCTCAAGTCAGGAGGGCCTCCTCGTCATACTCAGGGTGAGAATAAAACCCTGAGGTGACAGGCCCGGCCATATGGGACGCTCTCCCAGAGAACTGAGGGAGGCCCCATCAGTGGAGGCCTTTAAAAGAGGCCTGAAGACATACTGTACCTGTTCATGCAGGCTTTTGGGGATTAATTCCCCTCTACCTTCTGGAGTCCCAGTCTTCTATTCATATAAATACATTTAAATATTTATAAGAACTATATTTAAATCTGCTAACTTCTTATTATATTTTATACTGAGACAGGCTCTATTGATGTTATTTTTTTTTATTTTGATTGCGATATTTCCTACCTTGTTTTTGCTTTATTTATTTTTTGTTACTTGCTATTTTAACCCCCGGAGCCCGACTCACCAGCCGCTGACCTGATCCAACCTGCGAGCCACCATTCGGACCCCCATGCAGCCTTAGTTATGCCCCCTGGTGGGGTTGGGGTGGCATCCCCGGTCTTCCCTGGTTGTGTCAGGTCCCCATTGTGGCCTCACAGGCTGATCAGCGAGGGGCACCTTCCACTGCCAACAGTGGTGCTTGTTGAGCTCCTGATTTTCACCCACAATAGCCCCGGAGTCATGGCCACGCCATAACATCTAGGCTTGCACCGACATCTTGCCATGCTCCTCCTCACTATGTGGCACTAGACTGCTGTACCTGTGGCCTCCACCAGATGTCAGCACAGCACTGGGCCTTCTCCCCCCTCTCCCCCAAGGGAAGCAAACCGTCCATCACACGTTCAAGCTTCCCCTCCACAACAGGCCCTCTAGCTCCTGATCTTGTTCTTGAATCCGGGTCACTGGCATGGCAAGTGGTAGCGCTATCGGTGCACCCTATTGTAATGGCACCCAGGGCCATCGAAGAAGGGTGACAAAAAATATAAGTAAATTCTACCACTTCAACTCATATTTCATACAGGAAACCTGGTAACAGAATTATCTGGTAATGAAGGCTGGATAACAACCTACATTCTACATGTGCCCTGTCAGTCAGTCAGTCAGTCCTCTTCTCCCATAATGCTGCCCTCATAAAAACGTTGTGCTGCTGTTAGCTGGGGAATCCCTTCAGTTGCTAGGTAAGAGGTTATTGTGTAAGTTGGCCCAACAGGTAAACATAGTCACTAATTACAATTTCAACTGGTGTAAGTACCTTGTGCCTAAAACACACTCCAGGTGTAATTATTGCCCCATAATAACACACCCTGGTGTGTCTTATTTGCAGACATAAACATCCCACAGCTTCCACTTACATACTATGTGACCCTGAGCAAGTCACTTAACTTCCCTGTGCTCCCAGGTTGCTCCTGTAAACAAGCTTTCAGCTTAGTGTGCAACTCCTGGTTAAACAACTAAAAAAAAAAAATTTCCCAGTAGGTCATCAATATTTTCTGTGGGTCAGAGATGTTGATTCAGTACTAGCCCAATGGCTGACAAATTTTTTTTTTTTTTTTTTTGGTTCCAGCTAAAAATCAAATTCCCTGGCCTGGAAGCTTTAACCTGTCCCAGGACACACTTATCCCCAACTGATACCTCTCAACCTCCTGCCCAGGGTCAGAGTGGGGTACAGGGGACCCAACTGGAAAGTTGATACAGGTCCCCACCTGGAAAATCAGTAGGGAAGGGGCCCAGGGTGACACACTCATATCAGTATTCAACTTACATTTAATACACTAATCTGTATTGGTGTCTTACAATGACATGCTGTACCCCAAATACCCATTTAATTAGAAACAGATGATTTTCAGAGTTTTGAAGGTGGCCAGGCACCAGGCAGAGGAGGGCCCACTTGGAAATGTCCAGGTATCCAAGTGGGCTAGTCCAACTCTGCTCCTGCCTCATAACTCGGGGACAAGGCTTAAAAAAAGCAGGGACAAAGGACCGAAATCAGGGTCACATCTTCATAATTGGTGGTTTCCACTCTGGAGGCTAGTACAGCAACAGGCTTAGTCTAAAATATATTTTCTGATGAACAAGCATGTAACTGTGACATTATTTTGTGCTTACAATCCCTACAGTTCAGTCCTGGAAAACACAAACATTAGGAAGGACAGAGGTAAATTCTGAATCCAAATCAGGGACCTCCCACCAATCAGAAGCATTAGACATTACTTTGTATTTACAATCATTAAAGTTCAGTCATGGAAGCACAGATATCAGCAGGGACAGGTGTAAATTCTGAGGCAAAATCATGGACCTCCCTAAAAATCAGGGACAGCTGAGAAAGCCATGCCAACACTTCCTTGCACAGTTGAACAGTAAGGTATCAGTGCCACTAACTGGGCCAAAAAATGACCCCAACATTTTCCCTGTATAAGATTCCAGGCTTTATTTGGTGGTAACATTGTCTAGTTTCATCAAACTCTGAGTATTTTATTAATGTTTTAATTTTTTTTTTCTCAAGAAAAAAAGGGATGGTTGTGCCACTTTATCTTACAAATAACAGTGTAGACCCGGAAAGGATTAGACTTCCAACAATTAACACACCAAACCAAACCAAATAAAAACACAGTGCACAGCATAGGAGGTACCTAGAAAAGTAAACTCAAATCATCGTACTAATATTCTTTATAAATGAAATCGTTTAAGCAGCAGTGCAAAGAAAAAAAGTGATTCCAAAAACATTGGCAGAGCTGTTGATTTTGCTTTGCTTCCCACGATATGTACTGTACTTTTACATTTTTGTCGGGATTCTTACCCCAATCAGGTCCTCAGTATTATTTCTATGGAGAAATGAGGCTGCCTCTTTTATTTCTTGATAAATAATGATTTTAAAACGTTCATAAAATTATTAAATGATAACAGAAACCAAAAATGTTACCACAGAAATAACCCAGACGAGGTATGGCATTGCTTAGGAAGAATCTTCAAGTTTTAGTTAATTTTCGTTGCGCTGGTAGTACTGGCCGTCAGCTATAAAACAGCCATCACTTCTTGCTGTGTTTTGGCAGACAGTAGGTTGTTCCTAGATTTCCCAAAGGATATCAGTCCCTTTGCTTTCCTTTCCTTGGTCAGTGGTAAGTCACCGGTGCGCTCCATTCCTGACATCTTGATTGCACTTGGAGGAAACAGCCTTTCATTCTGGTCAGTGCTGCGGGTCAGTCCCTCTGTTTGGGTAAATCCCTACCCCCACTCTATGGTGGTGGTGGTGGGGGGGGGGGCTCTTTCACACTTGCAGGAGTCTTCCATTCTCATTGGTTCACCCGTGGCACTGTCACTGAGAAAGGTGAGTCCTGGATCGGCGCTGCTGACACACCGACAAGGGCACTGACAGACGATGCGCTCGGACTTGCAGTGTCTCTGTCTGAACCGCATGGCAGCCGGCACCGGGCACTGCTGGACTCACCACGCTGAGTACATGGCTGGCTCCGTACTGACCATCAAACAGCGGGATGCAGAGAAGTGCTGGATCTCACGGTCTCCATCTGAAGCACGGCTGGTACCGGGCACTGTGGGACCCTTTGTGTGCTCCCAGTTCTTAGACTGTGATTGTAAGGCGAGGAGAGCGGGAACTGCACCCTCTCCGGGGGACAGTATGAAACTGTAATCTTTCGACAGTGGAGGGTGCAGCCCAGGTAGGGAATATGATGTATAGCTTTGGTGGAATGCCCCGGGTAGATAATTCAATACATAAGGAGGCACTTTCAGTTTCTCGTCGGGCTCTGCGCCGAAGTAAAGGGCTAACTTTGTCCCGAGGATCGCTCTGAACCACTCTCACCAAATCAACTTCCAGAGTTCCTGGAACCAGGAACCTGAAGTCCCTTATGGTGATCCTCTTTGAGGTAAATGGTTCGCTCCGTGCTGGCGATCCAGCCCCGAGGAGCGCTTTGAGTCACTCTGTTCCTCCCCCGTCCCGCCGTCCCCGGAACCGGCCACTTTCAGTCTCTTTTTGCGTTCCTCCATGGTGGTGATCGAACTCCGTGATACCGAGCTGGGCCCTGAGTCACTCCCTCCCTGCTCAATATCGCTGCTGTCGCCGGGACCAGGCACTTTCCGTTTATTGCCCTGTGTCTTTCGGAGGTCAAGAGGTTTCTCCATACTGGGGATCGAGCGCCGGGGTACCGAGCAAGGCTCTGCAATGCTCCCGCCGTTGCCGGTACCGGGCACTGGCGGTCTCTCCCCGCCCCCCTTGCTGGGGTAGAAGTGTGGCTCCATAGCGCTGGCGAACGAACTCCAGTGACGAGGACACATCTGGATCTGGACCTGAATGGGTTGCTCCTCACAGCTTGAAACACAACAGGTGCCGGGTACAGTCGGTCTCCCGCTGCCCCACACACCGGCGATCGAATCCATTCCTTTTGCTTTCTCCGCCATCTTACCCAGGGTCCTGTTAGCAATGCATTTTCTATTTGCAATCGCCTCTCCACACTCGGGACAGTAGCAGCAGGGTTCGTTTCCTTTGCTCCAAACTCCATCAATGCAGCCCCAGCAGAAGTTGTGCCCGCAGTCCAAAATCACCGGATTCCAAAACAGTTCCTTACAAAGAGGGCAGATTAAATCCTTCCAACGATCAGCGGCCTGCTTAACGAGTGCCATCTTCACATAACTCACAGTTTATTCACTTCCTGATGAAGCCAGTTTATTTTCTCTGCATGCACTGCTGACTCTGAACTGTGTGTGTGTGTATAAAACCACACCATTACTGCACAGGCAAGCCCCCTACTGTTCAGCAGGGTACAAACACCGAAGTTGAGCTTCTTAGGAGGTTGTGCCTCCAGACATTTAAAACTGATGCAGCTAAAATACAGTTCCAAGGTAGTGCAGCCCAGCCAAAGAGTGTGTCTGAGGCTCTGCTGTTATTCTATGATGGGATGTATAGGCAGGGGCATCACCAGCAAGAAAAGGGAGGTCATAATTCCGCTATACAAGACACTAGTGAGGCCCCACCTGGAGTACAGTGTACAGTTCTGGAGACCATACCTTCATAAGGACATAGACAGGGTAGAGAAGGTTCAGAGGAGGGCAACAAAGATGGTGCATGGATTGTATCACAAGTCCTACGAAGACAGGTTGAAGGAACTGAACATGTACTCCCTGGAGGAGAGGAGGGATATGATAGAGACAGAGCGGGCTGAAACAATCACGGGATTTAAGAATGCATGGGATAGACATAAAGGAATTCTGGAGGTCAGGGGTAAGGGGCAACAGACTTCTAGAAAAACAAACTGAACTTACAAGCTCAAATGGGCAGACTGGGTGGGCCATAGGCCCTTATCTGCCGACACTGTCTATGTATCTAATGTGAAGCATAAGCTTCAGAGTTGTATCTATTACAGGCTATATACTAAGATACTATGAAGCCAGCAGAATGGGCCCTAAGGTCTGTAGAGTCTGCTCAATGGTCAGTGCCTATGCAGAGCACCAATTTTAGCCCCTCCTCCCAAGAAGGACCCCTATTTTCCAGTGAGGGTTCCTGGATGTACCCTGCCCCTACACTTATCCCAGCCCTTTTTGAACTCCTCCACAGTAGTAGCAGCAACCAATTCCCTGGGCAGTGCATTCCAGGGCTCCACCATTCTCTCAGTGAAGTAGTGCTTCTTTGTTTCCCCCCTCAGCCTCCCCACATCCAGCTTCATAGGGTGGCTCCTGGCTCCCTCAGCTGAAGGACCCCCTCAAGGCTTACCCTATTAATTCCCTTGGGATACTTGAAGACCTCCATCATATCCTCCATCTCTTCTCTTTTCTCCTCTCCTCTAATTAGTATAGGTTGAGACCCCCCTCCCCCAAAAGACACTCCTCATAGGGCCTTTCCCCTAGCCCCAGTACCATCCTGGTCACTCTTCTCTGCACCCCCTCCAGTAATGCAATGTCCTTCTTTAAGTAGGGATGCCAAAGCTACATGCAGTATTCAAGGTGTGGTCTAACCAGGCTATTGTAGAATGTAAGGAGTGCCTCACTACTCCTTGAGGTTATCCCCCTGACTGTGCACCCAGCATTTTATTTGCTAGTGTTGCCGCCCTTCTACACTGCTCCGAGTTGTTCATTTTGACATCCAACATCACCCCAAGGTCTTTCTCCCTCCTCAAAACCTGCAGTGTCTCCTCCACCCAAAATGTATTTCTGGGTTAGGTTTTGGCCCCCCCCCCCCCAAGTGCAGAACCCTGCATTTTGCAGCATTAAACTTTAGTTTCCAGACCCATGACCATCTCCAGGTCCTCCTGGAGATCCAACTTTCCCTCCTCCCCATCCACTATTGCCCACAGCTTAGAGTCATCCACAACAAGGCTCATCCCACTCCTGATACCACTTCTCATGTCAGTGACATAGGCATTAAATATGAGTGGGCGTGGGACCCCCACTTGTGACTAACATTAAGGATGGGACCTCACCCTCTGTACACATAATGCCAGTCAGTTTCTTAACCACTTGCCCATCTTCCCTCCCACCCCATACTCTCCAGCTTCTTCAGAAGCCCATGATGTGGCATGGAGTCAAAAGCCCTGCTGAAGTCCAGAAATAGGACATCCACTGGCCTACCCTGATCCAGCACCCTCATCACCCCTTCATAGAACTCTACCAGATTTGTCTGGTATGATCTGCCATTAACAAAGCCATGCTGGTGAACGTCTATGTGACCCTGTGCCCTCAGAACCCCCTCCAGCCTCTCCTTCAGGATGACCTCCATTGTTTTGCCCAGTACTGACATCAGGCTAACTGACCTATAGTTACCCAGCTCCTCTCATGGATAAAACCATGCTACAAATCATGTTTAAAGACCATGCTAAAACCCTGATCAGAGCAGGGTTTTAGCACAGTTTCAGATCGACATGGTTGCTGGTTGGGAACCCAAGGGGGCAAGCAAGGTGTCAGAGCAGTGTGGATGCTCCGACAACTGTGCTCAAACATGGAAAAATCAAAACATTTTGAATATACAGGTCAGGTTGGTCCAGTTATGTGGCATGCAGGAGCTGGAATTAAGTGGAGATAGATCTTAGTATTTCATGTCTCCAGCTGAGAGACTGGAGAGAGCATCTGTTTGCTTGTTCTACAGAGGCAGGTCATTATTTTGTGTGTTTTCAGTAAGCAGCAAGTCAGCTTTTACTGTACGATGGTCACAGTGAAAGCAGACTCCTGCCCAAGACAGTCATGTGCTTATGCTCTTCAGTTTGCATGATAATATTGTCATACAGAGCTCTGAATGATAATATTACAGCTCAGCGTCGAGGTTATCATCAGCTCTGAGGAGTAGTATTACCAGAATTTTTTTGTATGCTTTAGTAGCAGATTAAAATGACAAAGCAAACAACAAGAGAAGTCAGAGGTTTATTTATTTAATCAGAAATACACCTCTGAGTTCCAATAGTCCATTTACAAAGATTCCTCATCCAGAATGTAATTACACACCTATGAACAGGTAGCGTACAAAGAGCAGCACAATGGAACCTTGTCACAGTGAATTACAGGGAATTTAAGAGTTAAAATATCCTGAGGCATAGTTACATCAGTATTAGATAATGCTTAAAAAGATTATATGTAATTGTAGTGAGCAGGCATTCTGTTATGTGTGAGAGCAGTCACATCTGGAGTCTGATGAGAGAACCTATCTTGAACTGTGTTATGCTTTGGGGTTCATCAGTGCTGCAGGCAGATTGTATAATCAGAAGGAGCATTGGGCTTGGCTAGGTTTACGGAAATGTACAGCGAGTGTATTCCTAGTTTTACCCCTTGTTGTGTACTGATTTTTGATGGGGCACAGGAAACTTTGGATAGTGGGGGTTGGGGGGGGAGAGGTCCATGAGACCCTTCATCACTAGCAGGCATACCTGGCACTTGAGTCTATCTTGCAGTGGGAGCCAGTCAGTTTGGGAGTACGGGTGCAGGTATGTGTGAGCCAATCAGCTACTACAGTGAACTGACAGGCCTTGTTTACCACCAGTCCAACCCTACTGAGGGCCATGTCTGTAGCCACACCATAGACTGCCAGGCTATAGCCCAGCACTGGGAGGATAGAGCTGGATACAAAAATTCACTTAGCAGCAGGCATGAGGTAATGGCTACAGTATATCTATATAGCGTCCTTAGTTTTATGCCTTACTATGGAGTCAAGGAAAGTGGATTGGGTCCAAAAGACCCTTTTTCAGCCACAACGGGGGGAAAGGCATTACAAAGAATACGACCATAACTAACAATAATATAAACTTACATTCATAAAATAATAAAAATCATACAATAACACACTTCAGCAATGTCACCCTGAATGTACACTACATCATGTAATTCACAGCTGAAGACACCATCCAGATATTACATGGGAGGCAAATGTGAGTATCTCATCCCAGGTTACCCCAATGTACTTATATGAGGTAACTTGCTCTAGTGTGTTGCCTTTTTCCATTCATGATGGTGAGAGGAAGGGCTTTTCTCCTTGCCTGGGGACCAGCAAAAAGCATGGTCTTGGTTTTCTCACAGTTCAGTATAAATTTATTCTAACAGAACCATTCATCTAGGGTATCGAAGCTTTGTTGGCATTCTAGTGTAAGTGTCATGTGGTTTGGGCTGCTAGCATAGATGACCGAATTGTCTGCATAGCGGAGAACCTTTGAGGAACAGGCTGCAGACAGGCCAGATAATAGGGGACCCAGTATCAATCCTTGTGGTATGCCAATGGCAACATTTCTGATGTCAGATAGTGTTCCATTGACACTTACCCTTTGGGATCGGTTGGCAAGGCAGCTATGAAACCAGGACATGGTGTCCATAGAGAGGCCAAGGGTGCAAAAACATAATTTGAAATCCTCTGTGAAGCTAAGTTCTAACCTTTCATTCTGTTCTTGAGGGTGCAGTCATGTAATTATTCTAAAGATTTTTTCTTTATCATAGGGGTCACATACAATAATTAATAGAAACATAGAATTTGACGGCAGATAAGGACCACTTGGCCCACCTTAGTCTGCCCATTTCCCTACCTAATGGATAAGCTGCAGATCCCTTCCCTTCCTTTAGATTGAGCAGCTTCTCAATGCTGGGTTACTTTGGTGACATCAGGGGCACAAGAGAGAAGCTTGAATGCCTTCCTGATGTCACCGAACTAACAAGGTGTTGAGACTCTGTCGAGTTCTCAATGAAGGGGAGTTTATGTTATTTTGTACAATACAATTTTAGCCTGTTTTTCAACTTCAGCTGCTGTAACAGCTCAGCTCGTGCTTCTAGAGCACTGCTTGAGATCGTGGCTGCAACTGGTCTACGGAGAAACACTGCTCTTCACGTTCTGAAATGTTGAGAACTGCAAGCAAACTCTACGTTCTGAAACATGAAGAACAAGGTTTTGAAAATACCAGAAAAATAGGCTCAAAGTGTATTATAATGTACAGGGGTGAGATGTTCCACTAATTGGCTTCCAGAGAGCTGAGACCGGCACAGAGGATCAAGGATGAGGAAAAGGACTTCTTCAGATACATTGGTGAGAGAAGGAGAGAAAAAAAGACCAGATTATGAGGAGTAAGAAGGACGTGGGGGTGGAGAAGTGGGAGGACAAGGCAGAGGCAGTGAATGAGCACTTCTGCTCTGTGTTCATGGAGGAAGAAAAAGGGGGGGCAGATACCTCATGGGAGGGGTGGCGTGGATAGGGGAGGAAGTGGGTAACTGATATCAGGATTACAGAAGGCAGGATTCTTTGGGGACAAAGGGCACTGATAGTGGATAAGGCACAAGGACCAGACAGCATTCACCCTAGAGTGCTTGGGAAGCTAGCAGAGATACTGGCTGACCTGTTCAGTACATCACAAGATATAAGATACATGCCACAGGACTGGAGGATGGCCCATGTGGGGCCCATTCACAAAAGTGGCCCGAAGGATGAACAAGGCAACTTCAGACTGGTGAGCTTCACTTCAATCATGGGGAAGTTCATGGAGACAATCCTAAAAGTGAGGCTGGTGACCATTTTGGAGGACAATGGTCTCCAAGGTGGTCAGCAACACAGGTTTGTGTTGGGCAGATCCTGCCAGACAAACTTGGTTAGGTACTATGACTGGGTAACCAGAGAACTGGACAAGGGCCATGCAGTGGACATCCTGTACGTAGATTTCAGCAAGGCCTTTGATTCTGTACCACATGTGAGGATGGGGAGAAAGCTGGACTATATAAGGGAAGGAACAGAGATGGTCAATTGGTTCACCAACTGGCTGAGGGGTAGGCTGCAAAGGGTGGTGTTGGTGGTGAGACTCTAAGCACTGAGTGATGTAAAGAGTGGGGTACCACAGGGATTGGTACTGGGACTAGTGCTGTTTGGGAAATTCATAGCCAATATCTTACGTGGGATTCGGAGTAAGATCAGTCTGTTCACAGGTGATACTAAGACAGGTGCTATGGTAGATGACATAGTGAGGTGGAGGGGGCTGCAGGAGGATCCGACTAAACTACAGAAGTGGTTGCAAACATGGCAGTTGGGTTCAATGCCAAGAAGTGCAAGGTCCTGCACTTCAGAGCTAGGAACCAAAGGAGGAAATATCAGCTGGGAGTGGTACAGTTGGAAAGCACCGTGGAGGAAAAGTATCTAGGGGTGCTTAGAAGAGGGGTATGAAACATTCAGCTCAATGCAGGAAGGCAGCTGCAAAGGCCAACAAGATGCTGTAATATATAGCAAGAGGACTGTCCTCCAGGAACAGGGAGGTGATCCTCTCCCTGTACAGGACACTGGTCAGGCCGCACCAGGAATGCTGCATGCAGTACTGGTGTTCATTCCTGAAGAAATACATCAGATTGCTGGAGGGGGTGCAGCGTAGGGCAACGAAGATGATCCAGAGACTGGAGGGAAAATCCTATGAGGCTAGGCTGGGACAGCTGAACAGGTATTCCCTGGAGGGATGGGTGGGTATGACTGAAACCTTTAAATACTTAAATGGAATAAACAAAACTAACACAGAAGGGATTTCTCAGATCAGAAAGGGGTGGGACATGAGAGGGCATTGGCTGAGATTGCGGGGGGATTCAGGAGCAAAATTGGGAGACACTTTTTCACAGAGAGGGTGGAAGACAAGTGGAATACTCTACCTGAGGTAGTGGTATCCTGTAGAATGGTGGGTGGAGTTAAGAGGGGGTAGGACAGGGTGAGGGTGGGGTTGTTATGAAGAGGGGAGGGTGGGGCAGCTTCAGGTTGAGGGGCTAGCTGCACAATCGAGCAGACTTGATAGGCCAGGAGGCCCGTTTCTGCTGGCATTTTTGTATGTCCGTATGTTTGTAAAAAAGACAAAAAGGGACCAGGTTTTCTTGAACCTCCCAGCCCGATGCGAGGACCCCCTCCCATGCGTTAGTGAATTTTGATTGCTATTTGTTCTGGTCATTCAGATTTGGATCTTCTGTCTGATGCTGTCACTTGCAATTCACAGGTGCAATAAGAAATTTAAAGAATTATCAGGGAAATGAAAGAGTAAATGATACAGGACCAAACATTCATGATGAAGTGACATGCACGACAAAGCATCAAAGCAATCTGTGCCTATCCTAAGAATCCAATAACTCTGTACGTGAATCAGATTAGAGAGTAGCTATTTTTGCAATTGTTTGGTGGGTATTTTAAGAAATCATCAAATAACAACTCTCCCAGAATCCTTAAACCTTGCCCCCAGAGGACCCAATTGATCAATCTAAATCTTTATTTTGCCAGGTGGAACATCGAGACAAGCTCAGTTACAAGATGGACCTGGGGCTAAACAATTGCCAACAGGGTTAAAACGTCACAGGTTGAGTGAACGTACATAACAATTACATAGTAATAACAACAACATAATAGTATATAGTAGAGTGTTGTTCTGTATAGAATTCATCCCTTTCAAAATGCTGTTGTATCACAGTTGCAAAGGTCATGGAATGTGATTCTACCTTACTATGGTAGAACAGCATTCTTGACCCTCTAGAAACTGCATGAGTCAGTTTCATTTTGAAAACAAAAGAACTCATGCGCACATATATTTTACACAGTACTATACACTACAAAAAATATAGGATGAGCAACTTTATGCACAACCAGTGTGTTCTACCACCTCAGGGTTCTGATTCCCATGGACCTCTCGAGCTTCGCTCTCGCAGTCAGAGGGAATCAGAATCCTTCTGTGTCAGAACACACTGGTTATGCATAGTTGCCCATCTAGTATTCTCTATATAACGTATAACCATCACATGTGACAAGATACTTGCACCTGAACATAGCAATAGGTTCAACAGGAGGTAGTTCCATTTAAATACAATTGCACATGGCTACAGATATATAGACGTAAGGTAATGAGCTAAAGTTTATACAGTAAACATCACTGGAGGAGTCATAGTGAGTAGGAGTGGCAGTTCCTCTAGCGACAAAGTGCGAAGAAGATTGAGATACGAGTCCTTTGATAAGTACTGTAGGCATGGTCTGGCCAGTGGGGTGGGAAGGGGAGGGGTGGAACATGATCACCTAGGGAGGAAGGACTGTTTGAAGGGAGAACACAATAGATGCCACAGGCAATGGTTGGGGTTTAACTCCAATATTTAAAGCAAAGACAGATTGTGATGTTGGGACCTTGATTTGGACGATGGCAGAAGGGAGAAATCAAATGACACCTCAGGCAATGGGTTGAGGTTTGTGATGAATACAAGTCATTTTGGACCTTTCTTAGCTATCACAATGTATCCCACATAATGGATTGCATTATTGGAATTATGCATTGTAACAGTTGAGAAAAAATGTAATATTTATATATATATTTTTAACAGGTTTTATTGTGGTGTTTATGCACTTGTTTAAAAAGCACCATTATTTATGCTTTGGCCAGCAGGAGGTGCTAGTCTTATGACAATGTGATTTGCTCTGTGTAGTGAGTGAGTGAGAACATGTTAACCAATGTAAAGACTACACTTTTGGCACAGACCAGTTAGTTTTAATTGTGCAGTGTAGGCTAACACCACCAAAGTTAAAGAATGTCCTGAACAAATCAGGTTTGCATATTCTTAAGTTCCATTACTTGGATTGGATCGTGGGGTGGGGGGTTGCAGTCTGTTTCAAGACCAAATTGGACCTAACTGGTGTACTGGTTGAGGAGGCCAGGTCATGTCATGTGAGTGTACGGTGGTAGCTGGTGTAGGGTGTGGGATTACCCTCGTCTACTGTCCACCAGGTGATAAGAAGCTTTTCCTGCAGGAAATAGATTTCCCTGCCGACATGGCCTTGGAGTCACCCAGACTGATGGTTCTAGGCGACTTCAATGCGTGGGTTGATTACGAATCTTGGCTTTTTGGACATTTCCTCCAGGTGATGACATCTCTGGGCTTTACACAGGTTGTTTCCTCAGTTACACATAAGGGAGGTCACTCTCTTGACCTGATCTTCCTCCTGGGGATCGAGGCCTCTGATCTGGTGTCAGATCCAGTCGGTTGGTCTGATCACTACTCTGTTGGGTTCAGTTCTGAGGTCCCCCTGGGTAGGTCAGCACCTGTGGAGTTGGTCATGGTCTCTGATGGCGGTTACTGACCTCTCGTTGTTGGATGAGTTTTGCATTGATCCTGAGCAGATGGTGGCCTATAATGGGGCCATAATGACAGCCCTCGATCAGATTGCACCTGTCTGCGTTCGCCCTCTTCCGCGTTGCTCTGGAGCCCCATGGTTTGATGGGGCCCTAATAGAGTAGCGGAGGTTGGGGCGTAGGTTAGAGCGTCGTTGGGAGGTCTGCCACCGATGCCGACCACCGTATTTTGCTAGAGCATTATGAAATCTACCGAACAGCAATTTCTCATAAGAAGGCAGTATTCCTGTCCAGGGAAATTTCTGTCACACAGAACCGACCATCTCAGCTCTTCAGAACTGTTGACAGACTGTGCAACCCAGTCTGTCAACAGCTCCGTCAAGTTTTTACACAAACTGATTGTGATGAGATCACTCACTTCTTTGTGAATAAGGCTGAAGACATCAGGAGGGAATGCCAACTTCACTCTAAGGGAGTTGCCATTGCTCAGTGCCCTGTCGCAGAACCCAGAGCTTCTTGGAGTACCTCTGGACTGCCAGATTTCGTAGACACTATAAGGATTGTCCAAGAGATGCATCCCACGTGCTGTAGTTTAGACCCAGGCCCTACTTCCCAGATTTTGGGTTGTAGTGAGATCATTGGCCCGCTCTTAGCTCAGACTGTCTGGTGCTCTTTAGATACAGGAGTATTTCCTAGCTCCTTGAAGGAGGGGGTGGTGACCCCCTTCTGAAAAAAAAGTTTCTTTAGACTCAGAGAAACTAGCAAACTACAGACATATCTCTAACCTCCCTTTTGTGGGGAAGGTTATTGAGAAAGTTATGGCTGCTCAATTGGATAACCATTTAACCATCCATAGTTTATACAAACCTCTCCAATCTGGTTTTCGTAAGAGGCATAGTACAGAGACTGCTCTGGTTCAGGTGCTCAATGATCTCCTGATGGCGAGAGTTCAGAGACACCGCTCCATCTTGGTTCTCCTAAATCCATCATCAGTTTTTGATACTGTGGATCATGGGGTTCTGCTCGAATGCCTGAGGCCCATCTGCGGACTGTCTGGTACAGTCCTCAGATGGTTTTCATCTTTCCTAGCAGGGAGAATGCAGAGTGGTCTCGAGTTTGTTTTCTTCTGGGACCTTCTCTCTGCCATGCAGGGTACCTCAGGGCTTAGTGCTGTCCCCCATGTTATTCACAGTATATATGCTACCCCTCGGAGACATTGTTTGACGGTATGAGATGAGGTTTCAGTGCTATGCTGATGATACCCAGCTGTACCTGTCTTTTGCACCTGACCAGGTTGATGCTATCTCAGTTCTGAACAACCACCTCGCAGAAATCCAAGATCGGATGAATTCCAGTGGTCTAAAGTTGAACCCAGGTAAGACCGAGGTTTTGGTTGTGAACTCAGGTCATAGGGTAGAGGGATTGAGAACTGGGGTTCCTTCCAGTTTAGTCCTGGGGTAGGATCAGATTCTCTCCTCTGAATGGGCGTGTAACCTGGGAGTGGAGCTTGACGTCGGCCTGACTCTTTGACATCAGGTATCTGCAGTTGTCAAGCTGGCCTTCTTCCATCTTAGGAACATTGCCAGCATTAGACACCTTGTTCCACCCAGTGATCTGCCTGTTCTAGTCCATGCCTTTGTGACATCACGCCTCGATTACTGTGACTCCCTTTACCTAGGGCTTCCTGGGGTTGATATCCATCGCTTGCAGGTAGTGCAGAACATGGCAGCACATTTCTTGACTGGGGCATCAAGAAGATCCCACATTACCTCGGTGCTGCCTGCTCTGCACTGGCTGCCAATACAGTGGCAGATCACCTTTAAGGTAGGCCTTTTGATCTACAAAACCCTACACGGTCTGGGTCCCTGACTACTTGAAAGAGCTCCTGGGACCTTACACCCCTCAGCGACAGCTCCGTTCAGCTGACGAGGGGTTGCTGGAGATTCCTAAGATAAATTTGAAGTCATCCGGTGCTCATACTTTTAGAATCCGGTGCTCAAACTTTTAGATTTGTGGCACCTACCCTCTGGAATTCTCTGCCCCACCAGCTCCGGGAGTGGAGGATGGTGGGGTGTTTTAAGCAGGTACTAAAGACTTTCTTATGGGCAAAGGCATTTCCTGTTTTATCTTGATTTTATATTTTATGTATTTGAATATATGTTTGTTTTGTATTCTTGCTGTATAGTGCTTTGAAATTATGAAAGGTGGTTTATTAAATAAATTGTATTATTATTACTTACAGGATATAAATTATAAGTTCCCACACTCTCAGATCTAGACATATTTTAAGAAGAATTACCACACCCATCTGTTTCGACTTGGTGCAGAAGTACTGGAGATCACTGGATCCAAGATGGGTGTTCTGCAGCAGTGCCAAATCAGTATTAATCTTTTTTACGTGTTTCAAAACCTGGAACCTTTAATGTTATGCTCTGCTGTCCCCTAACCCTAACAAAAACTGAGGTTATATATATATATATATTAAATAAGAATAAATCATTCTCTCTCATTACACCTTCCAGCCTTTACCTGCCTCCGGATGACTCCATCCTCTCTGCCATGGACAATGGCCTAACCATAGTTGCCATTTTCATAGACCCGGCTAAAGCCTTCAACTCTGTCTCCCACCCGCTGCTACTCTGCACACTTAATTCTTTTGACTTAGCCCAACCTACCGTCACCTGGTTCCACTCATACCTCCATGACAGACAACAATCTTTTCAAATAGGCAACACTCTCTCTACCCCTCTCCCTATCCTGACATCCCTCAAGGCTCTATACTCTGCCCCATCCTCTTCTTCCTCTTCATAGATGACCTTTCATCCACCTGCCTCTTCTCCAATGTGCATCTATATGCAGATGATACTATCGTCATTGCCTCAGGCCCCTCCTATGACAGTGTCCTCTCCAACCTCCAAAATGATTTCAACAAAGTCCAGCCCTGGCTCTTTGAGAACCTGCTTACCCTCAGTGATAAAAAACTGTCAACATGGTCTTTGGTACCAGGCAGAAGCTTGCTACCCTCCCAGCCCCCCCACTGATCATCACCCTGGCTGGCTTGCCTCTGGAGCTAGTCCCTGCTATCAAGTACTTAGGATTATGGCTGGACAGCCACCTCAACTACTCCTCACATGTCGAGGCCATCTGCACTAAACTTCGGCCCAAACACGCCATCCTCTATTGACACAGGGCCAGCTTACCCATCCCCACCCGTTGCGAGGTCGTACACAGAACTATCTTGCCCATTACAGACTATGCTGACATAATTTATGGTACCACCCCAACCTCCTCGCTCTCCAGACTAGACACCCATCCGAACTCTTTCTGACGCTTCACCACTGCCTCCTCCCACTTACTCACTCTACGCTACACTCTCCATTGCCCCGCTCTCCCACAGAAAAACTATCCACAGCGCTTCCTTCATAGCAAAACAATGGCTTGACTCATTACCCCTCTACCTCACCTCCCGCCTTTCCCCGCCACCTCTCTAAATTACCCTCTTTGCCACAGGGACCCACACACCATCATCTGCCCCGCCCTCACACTCTTACCAGCCAAGCTGCCTTTTCCTACCGTCTTCCCCTCCTCTGGAACAATCTTCTCTCCAAACCTTTGCCTGTCCCCTTCTTGTTCTGCCTAGATGCAACTCCACAGGCTCCTCCCAACCCCAAATGCTCCAATGGTCACGGCACACAGCAGAAACCCCTCACATTCTCTACCAACATACCCTAGTCCGGGATTGCACTCCAGCCCCATTTATTTACTATGCACATTAACTCATATTTTATTGTAAAGTATTACATTCTTTGTATAAGTCTGTATATACTGTATGTACTCTCCACCTTTGGTACTCTCTGTTTTCTCTGTACACTCTGTACCCGGGTCGCACCTGGAAGCGAGCCTCGGCTCAGTGTGTTTTTCCCGGTCACCAAATTTTAAATAAATAAACAGTGCAGCAAGCTGACAGATGCATTCCTTCCCCCTTCTCCCCAAAATTCACACACACATAAACCAAGTTAAACTAACAGGTGAAATATATACTGTACCTGTAAATAACTCAACACGTCACATTTCACATAAAAATGTAAAATGCAACTTTTTGCAGACTAACAAATCCATGTATCAAATATTTAATAGAACTATGTCTGACACCCTTCTGTTCATAATCAATTTAGTTTTAATTCTGATAATAAAAAAAAAAAAAATCAGTTTTGTTACTATTTTTGAAATAATGGCTCGATTTATGAATGATGGTCCCTTTGGTGCAGGCACATAATTCTGATGATAAACAGCACTATGCTGTATCATAGTATAAACCACAGAATAGGCCCCATGGTATATGGTCCACGGTCTGTCATGTCTGCTCGGATATCAATAGGTGTATTGTTCATGGAGGGTGTTACAAGGGAACTGGAACCTTTAAAAATGGAAATCCCTTAGCTCAGTCCACAATAAAAGAAAATGAAAAAAGGGTTGATTGATATGCTGATGTTTTTGCCAGAAATACATTTTTATGTAAAAATGAAATAACTAACATTCTGTAGGTATAATTAAATTATGATGAAGCACATTGTTAGCGTATGCTTGAAGAGAACAGTGTAAGATTTTTGAATGGCTGCAGCTGTCCTTAAGTTCCTGATATACAAGATATTCATACCCCAATAATCGTCCTTTAACTGTATGTGATCACAATTTGATATGGAAAATGTATTTTGTATTCTTTGTTTTTTTATCTGCAACATTCTGCACAGTTCTCTTCCTGGAACCAGATATCTAAAGTTTTGACTATGTCAGGGTTTGTGTACGGAACTCTGAGTACTGCTTTAACAGGTCAACAGTTCATGTTCAAAATCTGGTATCCAACCCACAATATGTGGGACTCCAAATTACTAGTTCCATGAAGAGAATGCTATATACTGCTATGCATTACAAGAAAACAATATAAAACACATTTTTTTATATCTGCCTATCTATCAACCAATATGTATCTCTGTATTGGTTCCACATCACTGAATTGACAGAAAAATTGTTGACTGCCAGAACAGATGGCTGTTATGCCAACAGTCATCATGGAAAAGTCTTTTTTGTGGGGGCTTCACCCGTCACAACTCCCCATACTTATTATAATCAACTCGAGGGGGTTCATGTCCATAAAAAAGCATTGCTATTGTCCTGCAGGTACATTACAGTCACATCGTCCACTTGTCACTGTAATGTACCCTTGGCAAGATTTGCTGTAATGACAGTATAACCTCTGTATCTGGCTGTATATCTAGGGACAGTATCTCTCTCTCTGTCTCTCAATGTCTGTCTAACTTGTCCATCATCTATCTGCCTGTAACAGTACAGTCACCTACACATTCTAGAATTAAGAATTTTGTGACTAAAAAGGATACATTATACACAGCCATGTCGCCCTATTTAAAAAAAAAAAAAAAACTCTTGGGATCTCATGAGGATGAAAGCTTGGAAGGACATTCTGGCTCCACAGCTGTAATAAAACAAATATGTAATCAGGGTCCCATAAGTAAGCCTTGGTGAGATAACATGAAAATCAAGACCCTTACTGTGAAAGCACTAATCCAAGGGTTACCTTCAGGGTACTCAGGATTTTAAAATGAAAATGAGTTTTAACATCCATGGGCCCCCTACACTGTACTAACAATGCATGCTAACTGGCTTCGTGCCCCACTAACTGAAGTTCTATGCTTTAAGCAGCCAGGTCAGTCGGTGTTCTTTCCTGAATTTTGAACAGCGTCCAGTTTCATACCCCACCACCAGTGTCAAGCTAGTTCCTGGTGTCAGGCAGCAGGTTTCTACTTTCTGAAAAAAAAAAAAAAAGGCCCATCTCATGCATATCCAAATCGCTGTCTGGTCGGTACCAGACAGTTTCAAACTGACAGCAGGCTTCTTGGGGAGGTGCAAGATTCAAGCCAAGTCCCCAAAGCCAGGTTCAAACTGAGTGGCTTTTTTCACCAATGTTGACCATTGTTACCCAAAGCATCCCTCATTTGGAAAATTGTTTGCACATCTAAATGAGGGTTAAATGCCTCACAGGTCATCCTTGCTGACAAACAATCAGTACATTCTCTTTGCAAGTGAGTCAATGAAGAACTCAAGGGTGTCCAAGAGGAGAGCTCTGCTTCAGTGTCTGCACCAAAACCCATTCGTCACCAATAGCTGACTGTTCCAAATTGGGAGGAAGAGAGTGATTCTGAATGTCCCTTTGTATCCCAGTGTTTGAACGAGCCACCCCTTAACTTCAGTAAGGAACCCAAAACGAGGCACACAGTTCCTGATACAGGTGAGGGCTGTGGTTTGGATGGAGACTGTGAGACTCTGTACCAGAGTCCAGTTGCCAGTATGAAGCCACCCTTTAACCTCAGTGAGGAACCCAAAGAGAGGCCCACAGTGTCCAATACCAGTGAGGGCTGTGGTTTGGATGGAGACCATGAGAGTGAATGCACCTCTACTACATCCCCATATTCAATCTCCTGTATGAGGCAACTTTTTTACCTCAATAATAAGAAACACAGAGAGAGACTGAAAGGACCTGGTTCCAGGGACAGCTGGACTGGGAAGGGAGACAGTGATTCAGGATACTCCATTGTATCCCTTTGCTCGATCACCAGTATGGAGCAATGCCTCTACCTCAAGTAAGGAACCAAAGAGAGTCCCACTGTGCCTGGCATTGGTGAGGACTGTGGTTTGGATGGAGCATGAGAGAGTAAATGCCCTTCCACAGCCCAATTGAGCACTATGATGCAACCACTTTATCTCTATAAGGAGCACAGAAAGTGTCTGAAACTGCCTGCGTCCAGGGAGAGCTGCGCATGGAAGACAGTGATTCAGAGCTCTCCACTGTATCCCAGGGTTTGAGTGCCAGTGTAGAGTTACCCCTTCACCTCAGTAAGGAGCACAGAAAGGCACTAAAGGTGCCTGGTCCCAGAAACAACTGGATTTGGGAGGAAGACAGTAATTCAGAGCTCACCTCTGTATTCTGGGGTTCAAGCACCAGTGTGGCACCAGCCCTTAACCTTAGTGTGGAACATGGACAGGGACTGGAAGTGCCCCATTCCGTGATGTTGAGAAGGGAGAGAGTGATTCAGGGTGCTTCTCTGTATCCCAGGATTCGATCACCTGTGTGGAGCTGCCACTTTGCTTCAGTAAGGAACATGGAAAGACACTGAAGGCACAGGGGACAGCTGGATTGGGGAGAGGGGCAGTGACTCAGCATTCCTCTGCCCAAAGGGCTCCCCTTTACCATAATAACAACACACCACACCATTTTGTTTTGGGTACAGAAAGGTCCCAGCTTTTACTTAAATTCAAACTTCACCAAACATATTTGCAAGTATCAATGTCCTTGCAGAGATCAATGTATGCACATCATATACAAATATATACATATTTAAGGAATATTCCATGACTGGGTGTGCGTTGGGCTGGGATTTACCCACCGCTGGCCTGGTTGGATCAGGAGGGCACAGTCCATGTGACCAATCACATCAGTCCTTGATAAATCCCAGCCCAAACCAACACCCTATGGTGGATTATTCTGATTATCAAATTAGGAAATATAACAACAAAAAAAGTGAAGGAAAATATTTTTTGTATTATTATTATTGTATATAATGCCGATTTTAATAAAATGTCCTGCCCCCTGCACAAAATAGTTAATTGATGCTGGTGAGACGCCCTCTCATGCCCCTGAAGCCAGCTGGCAGTATGGTGAATGAGCTGAGCCTCCTGAGACAGGGATTAACTGAAAATATGCCTGTTAAATGAACTCTCGGTTGTCTCCCACTTCATAAACTGCAGGTCAGATCTGACATTTTATATTGTTTTCACTAACCACTTTTTATGTTGTAGAAAGGGGCTTTGGAACAGTGTATTGAAACTTGGCGTTCTGCATGGAATGATTTTATTCCCCACCCCCCAATATATGTTTTTTTTAATTTTCTTGTTTTACTCCCTACACCCGGGGCCATGGTGTACACATGCATGTACACACATGGAGGTGCATGCACGTGCCAGGATCCGGTGGCCCCTTCTGCCCCTCCCCTGACTCCTCTCACCACCTGTACCACCTATATTCCCACCAGACCTCCACCCAGTGGGAACAGGACTATGGATGGGCAAGCATCCACCCATTTGGAGGTGAGAGCCATGGCTAAATCCCACTGCAGCTCCTCCCTGAGCCAGCACCCTGAGGTCATTCCTGAACCCAGGTCACTGGCATAGCGCAAGGTAAGGCTCCAGTGCCTCAGCCCCTCTACGCTACCGGGCCGGTGATTTTACTTTTTTTTTTTTTTAAAGGTGTGGTGGGCTGGTAATTTATGTGGCAGTTATGCCAAAATTACCCAACAGCATAAAGTGTCAGTCGGCCAATCAAAATGCTTACATTTCAGACCCCATTGTATAAATAAGGGATAAGTGATGGGGAGCTGTGTGATACATGACGTATTGCCACAAAAGCAGTTTGACCTAGGTTAACCTCAGGATCCTTAACCACAAGTATGTATCACACAAGCTGCCCATCGCTTCGATTATTTATGCAATAGGGAATGAGCTTCCATTGTTGTTAACGTGCCATCTTACTTTTATATCGTAACTTTTTTTTTTCCCCATTTTTGTGTTGTTGTTTTTTTGTTACACTGTGCCTTTAGGACAGTCATTGTTATGGTCATTGCTATGACCATAACCTCTGAAAATTGGGCCATCCTGGTAACACTACTCCTGATGGGTTGAGCAGCCTGAGCGCCTGAAAAAGAAAATGGCTTCAAGATGGCGGTGGGCTTTAGTGAATGGGTCAGAACCACCATTACACACCACACCATCTGGATAGAGTTTCTGCTGATTATCTGTACAACTGTCCAGATCGTGAGGATGTTATTCAGGCCACTGCCTGTGATAAAACAAGTGTCCTCTGGCACCTCACCCTCAGGACAAAGATTCCAGAAAAGTTGATACAATGAAGAAGAAAGCTTGTTTCGGATCTTCCTTACTCCTTAGACCAGGAGCTCCCACGGCGTATGCTGCACAATATCATAAAGCCTTATGGACCTCCATGGTGGCTTTAATGGATACGGTTTCAGGGGACGTGGCACAAGATATGGCAGACACTGCCAAGGATGGCTGTGGATGCCACAAAGTACCAATTTCATGTGGCACTATGCAAATGACATTGCATCCAAAATGTTGACCTTGTCAGTTTCATTAAGAAGGTTTGCTTGGCTCAGAGCAGGGCCCCTGGTGTTCTGCAGCAGAATTTTCCGATTTCAGCGGCAGGGTTCCTTGACTTCTGTGGCAGCATTTTCTGATTTCTGCGGCTTGATTTATTCATTTCTCTGGCAGAATGCAGTCCTGTCATTGGCTAAATATGATGACATCATATGCTGAGCATAGAGGAGGGGCTTCAGGATAAACAAGGCGGGAACTGACACTATGGAAAAACAGTATATTTATATAAAATTCACCAAAAACACTGAATTCTGTGGCACTATATATATATATTCTGCTGCAAATTCCGCAACCACAGAATTCCAGGGGCCTTGGCTCAGAGTAACCAATCTTACACCCAAGGCTCTAGACAAGGGTAGTACTGACCTGTTTTACTCACCTCATCTTAGGAAATACTCTTCAGAATTTTTTTTTTTTTTTTGAGTACCAATATTCTGCCAACATTTGTAAATGTTGGCACACTTCATAGAATAGGGCTTCATAACATAACTGGTGATTCAAAAGGAGCATTTTTCCAGATTTACAGCACTCACACATTCCAGTTTTAGTTTACTCACTATATTTTAAACTGGTGACTAAATGACTCAAACATGCCAACATTATCAGGAGCACTGCTGACACCTGATAGTTTATCTAGAAAAAAACTACACAGTTCTAAAAATGTACTCCACACTCCACTCCGTCCAGGCATTTGTACGCATCTGAATTAGTTTTTACTCACCTCACCTTCAAAATGAGGAGTAAAGTACTCATCTAAAAAAATATTATCTGGAGCCTTGCTTACACCAGACACTCAACTAAAAAGCTATATGGATTTTCCATGCAAAAACAATTCCCTTTTTGGTGACAAGGCTGGGGTATACATGAAAAAGGTAGAGGAGTACAAAACCATCTACAGGAGTAACTCCTCTAGAGAAGGTCCTCCACTTCTTACAGATTCACAGGAAGGGGAGGTAGGGGTATGGGATACTACCCCAGGTCATTCACCCAATACCCTATGCCTGTAGAGTACACATAGGCTAGAGGGTATTGTAGGCGCAGCGGCAGAAGGTCTGCTAGGCATGCTAGCCCAGCTTCAGACCCCAGAACACAATCCAGACAGAATCCTTGACTACATAGATCAAGCTGCCCCTTCCCCCAGTAGGGGGCAGGTTGTCACTCTTTTTCAAACATTGGGAAAAAGATTACCACAGACAGCTGGGTGCTGGAGGAAGTGAGTCACTGTCTTTGCAGTTCAAACAATTTCCAACACGACAGGGACACAGGGTTTTTAGCTTGCGAGGCCATCAGAGACCATTCTGCTGGAGCTCAAAGTAAAAAAGCTCCTGCAAGCCAGGGCAATAGAGCCAGTTCCCCATGCCCAGAATGGAAGGGGTCTGTACTCAAGATATTTTCTGACCAAATAGAAAAACAGGGATTAGCATCCAGTCTTGGATCTCGGATACCTAAACAGACACCTGGCAAAGTCCAGGTTCAAAATGGTGACACTGGTAGTAAGAACTTGTCACAGAAAATGCCTAATGTTCTCTCTCCCCTCAGGTCATTACCAATTGTCAGAACTTCCCTTCAGCTCATTTCTTCCCCGTGGGTATTCAAAAAGTGCCCATCAGTGGTGGCAACTTATCTCAGAAGACAAGGAATCAGTCTATTCCCATACCTGAACAACTGACTAGTCCCAAGAAAGTCATACCATCAGGCACAGGACTCCATCAGGGAAACCCAAAGTACCCTGGAGTCACAGAGTTTCCTTATGAATGCCCAAACATCTAAGGCCTAGTTCAGTCACTGGAATTCATTGAAGCAGAACTGGACACTGACAAGGGAAAAGGCTTTTCTCCCTCAGTAAAGCATAGCAAACTCCTTTGTTTCAGGCCAACACAGAACTGCAAGATAGTTCCTAGAATTGCTAGAACACATGGCCTTGACTACAGCAGTAGTGTCAGGCTCAAGGATTCAAATGAGGGACATACAGTATCTCCTCAGTTCACACTGGCCCCAAAGAAGGAACCCCATCTCGATGTAGGTGCCAGTAACACAAACTCTGTTACTGGCTCTGCAATTGTGGAAAGAAAAGGAGAACCTTCTACAGAGCATCCCTTTTCAGCAGAAGCACCACACTGTGGTCTCAACAGCAGATGCCTCCCTCATAGGGTGGGGGGCACATAAAGGTCATGTCAAAAATCAGCAGAGTTTGGTCACCTCAGGAATCCAAACTGTACATCAACCTTCTGGAGTTGAGAGCAGTTCTTCTTGCAATAAAGGCCTTTGCCACCCAATTGAGGGGTCAGTCCGTCCAAGTCAGGACAGACAACACAGCCACCATCAATAAGCAGGGGCGTACCAACTGTTCAAAATTGTGCACAGAGGCTATAAAGATTTGGTCCCTAGTTTACTCCCTGGTGGTGCATCTGGTGTGCCAGAAATCAGTAGGCCTGTCTTTTTAAATGAGAATCCAGCTCGTCTTTCTCTTTTTGTTTTAATTGTAACACACACACACACACACACACACACACACACACACTCTCTTATCTATACAGTATCTTTCAAAATTACCTCCACAATGTTTTCACCGTGTTGAAATCGGTTTCAGGGCTGGAACTGGGTGGGGGGCCATGGAATATAGGCACTCATGCAAAAACACACTTCTTGGGGTTCCCATGTACATGCAGACTTTCTCGTGAATCACACACACCCCCATGCGCGCACGCACACACACACACACACACACACACACACACACACACACACACACTTCAACCTGTGGTTATTTAGGATTGTTTGCTGCTACTTAACTTTTTTGTTGTATTTTAGCCCCCCGTTTTTAACATATCTTGGAATGGATTTTCCAACCATAGCTCAGCCAAGCTGCAGCATTTTGTTTTTGTAAACTGGGGTCTTACTTTCATACCAAGGTTGCTGCAGCTGAGCGGGACTGGCATTGGGCAAAAGGGAGGGTCGAATGACTTGTGGAGGACCACAGATACAGTATATAGTGGGATTCGAACCTGAAACATCCTGTTCCATTGTTGTGTTTTCTGGCCCTAGACTAGAATGACCTCTTTTTGGTTCCAGAATGGAAACAAACTAGTACCCCTAATCTAATTACTGTTCAGTTCTTTTTTAATCAAATACTCATAACTGAAATCCTCAGAGCGTGGCAGCTACCTGCAGACTACCAGTTATACAATTAAGTTAGGTCTGGTTTGGCTGAGCTAAAACACAAGCCAAGCTGAGGGACCATCACCTGACAACAACATGCATGTCCTTCACCTCCTACAGATACCAAATGAGATGAAACTAAATAATGTTATGTTCTATTCTACTGTTTTACAATCCCTGCACTAAGAGTACCTCACTCACTGCTTCCTAAAGCATGTTTGGATAATATGTATGGAAGGTGCTATGTAAATCCAAATTCTGTTCTATTCTACAGTCCTTACACTACCAGTATCTGACGTGTTGCTTTGTAAAGCACACTGGGATACTTTGAGTTTGAAATGGATATGTAATGAATCTAAATCCCACTGTAGTACACAGTCCCTGTGCTACTCATGTGTAACTCATTACTTTGTGAAGGACTTTGGGATACAATGTGCATGAGAAGAGAGAAGAAATTAATTGTAAGGGTTCAGAGAAAGGCTATAACGAAAACTTATATTCAAAACTAAGACTGCGCTACAAGGTTAAAGACACTGGGCTTATGCAGTATAGGAGATTACAAGGTGATCTTTGTCTTGCCTATACTGCCCTGCCTAATGAGACCATCTTAGAAACAACTGGATTAGTCAAATACAAATCTAATCATATTACCAGAGCTCATAATTTCAAACTGTAGGGAGACCATTATAAAGCCATTAAACGTAGCCAGTGGTTCTCCCAAAGAATAGTAACACACTGGAATACTTTACCTGAAAGTGTTGCATAAAGTGATACCATGACTATTCTATATTCAAGAAAAGAACATAAGATGTTGAAAAATTTTTTTATATTGCAATTGATTTATTAACAAAAGATTTAAAAATATGCACACAGTACAAAACACAAAGGCATTGTTGGCCCTCAACCAATTCTTATCTAGAAAAAAAAAACGACTGTTTTAAAAAAAATGTACACATTTGTACACATCTGGATTTGATTTTACACACCTCACTTTCAAAATTAGTACAAGTACTCATCCCAAAAAAATATATATTATCTAGAGCCCTGCTTATCAAGAAATCCCATCTCTCTCAACTGCCTGCCTTATAACTGGTAGACAAAGTGACCAAATCAGGGACGCATCCCAATGGGATTGACTCAAGAAGCCAGTAGAACAGACAGCTTGGTTTATAGTACATTTTCTGAAGAGCACGTCTGTAACTGTAATGTCTAACATTTTTTGTGCATTTAATCCCTACTGTTCAGTCCTAACACACACATTTCATGAACAGTGGTAAATTCGGAGACAAAATCTTTCAAATCCTAGTGCTATACTCTGGATTCCCCTTCACAGGATGCATCTAGACACTAGCTATGGTAGACCATTTCCTGGGAAAGTGTGTGAACCAATTCAACATATAAAAGCAGCAGTATATGTAACGGGGGGGGGCATCATATCGTTTTGGGGAAAGGAAAACTGACACCTACAGCCATGCTCAATATATTTAGTTCTCTCACTGTTAAAACAGCTTTTATGACATCAACTTATAAAATAAAAAAGTCAAAGTCCTTGTTTGATTCAAGAATAAACGAAACCTTTAAAGTGGAATGGGTATCTGGGATATATTAACTTAGAGGCAAAAAATCACACCTCCAAGCAACATTTGGGCGCGGATGAGAAGAGGACTCCATCAGCAGAGGTGCCATAATAATAAAACTACATGGTGACTAACGGAAGCTGTTTTTCACTGAATGTCCCGATGGCTGGTAATTCATTCCAGTGTCCAAGAAGGGGGCGAGTTTCCTGCAGCGCCCCGTCTCTCCCCACCGATTCCCAGCGCTTCAGAAGGGAGTAGGGTTTCCATGGGCGCACCGAACCAGTTCTCCCACACTCACTCCGGAACCGAGCACTTTTCTCGTATCGCTGGACCAGTTCCTTCTGCAGTTCCGACAGCCGCTGGCGTGCCTTGTATTCCCCAAACTCTTGCTGATACCCGGACAAGGGTGTACCATTTCCCGGTACGTAGCCACCATCACTTTCCGCGTCTCCAGAGGCGGCAGGTTTTCCAGGCGTTGCCCAACCGGGTTCAGTCCCGCTGCTCGCCTTTGCTCAGTCACTACACAGTGCCGATCTAACCCACAACCGGTACCGGGCACCGAGGGACTCGCTTTTCCAGTTTTTTCCGTGTCCTTCATGGAGGTACATGGTGGATCCACGCTGCTGGCGATCAAACTCCGGGAGACAGAGGAGAGCGCAGTGTCGCCGTCGCCCTCCAGTCCGCTGTGCTCCCCGGAACCGAACGCTTTCAGTTTCTGTGCGTCTCCTTCGGAGAGGTCCATGAACCAATCCAACATTTTGGCGATCAAAACCTGGGATACGGGGGCGCACACTGTCGCCGTCCTCAGGCCCGCTGTGCTCCCAGAAACCGAACGCTTTCAGTTTGTGTCCGTGTCCCACCGAGAGGTCAATGAACCGATCCAGACTCTTGGCGGGCGAAACCTGGGGTGCAGGGGAGTGTTCACTGCCGCCGTCTTCAGCGGGGCCTGCAAGGATCGAGATATCTGGCAATTTCGGTCGCTTGGCCGCCTGAGGTATCAGTTGCTTTCGTTTGCGTTTCGCCGCCATCTTGGTTAATGTTCGTTATTTTACCTACGATCTCCACTCCACGGCAGCGCGGTGTTTCCGTGCCCGAAACACCAGTACAAGTTGTGCCCGCAGCCCAGCGACACCGGATCCAGAACAGTTTTTCACACACGGGACAAATTAAATCCTCTGCGATCGAGGCCGAGCTCATTCACCTTCCACCATTTTCTTCACTGAACACGCAGTTTTATTACTGTCACTTCCGGATTACAACCCGAGAGCGCGAATATAGCTGTGGGCGCGTATGACACGGTTGACACCCACCTCAGAACTAGGAAAAACAAGTATTTCTAACCCCATGTAGTTTTCTCATATCCATAACTCTCTGCAGTTAGCTTGCTCAGTAGTTCTGAATATGGAAGAAACAAGATTACTAAAGTGAGTAATTTGTTCTTGTCCATGCCGGAGTCCGTCGTTGGGATTGCTGTTAGTACGCACCAATTGACAGCAGGACTACAGTTCCCAGCAGAAATACCAAGTACACATTACTGTTGAAATACAGTGAAGTGTATGCCAGTTTTCTTCAATTCGTGATCTGCCTTTAAAGAGTGATGACGTTTCTGCGACTCAGAGAAGATGAGGGTACTGGAGCCCCACCATGTGAACTTGCTATTTCTGCTGTGAACTGCAGTCCTGCCAACCGCTACAACGCTGACCAGGGAGCGGTATCGTTAGTGTCGGGGGGAAGCGTGGAGCGGAGACCTCCCGGCAGCTCATGCTTGAGTTGCCAGGGCTACAGGAATAGCCCACCGGCCTCTCACGGGGGCAATTTGCTTACGGCACCCAAGAGGGTGTGGGCTAGGAGGGCCGCCCACCGCCTGGAGGAGGCGGCCCCCCCGAGCAGGTGGCCCAATACGAGGAGCCCCTCGGATAGGGCTGGCTACGACCCTCCCCATAGGGAGGGTCAGGTGAAGTGAATAAAAGGAGCTGTCCCAGGGGATCTCGCCCTCCTGGAACAGCTCCGCCACTGAAGTTTTTTCACAGCTTGCCTCTTGCTTGCCGGGGGCTTCTTCGCTTGGGTTTCCAGTTGCCCTTTGTTTGGTCGCTCCGTTGTCGCCGTTCTGGGCGTTTTCGGCGCCGTTTTATTTTCGGATTTCCCACCGATTAATTTTCGTTGCGCTCCCGTTCCAGTTTGCTTCCACGGGTCCTGAGGTAAGTGTTTTCGAATTTAATTTTATCTTCGCCATGGTGCTGGCCGGGCTATGGTGGGTTATGTTGGGCCTCTGCCCTCGTGGTTGCTGGCGTTCCCCCCATGCTCCCCGGAACATGTTTTCTCTATGGGGTTTTCCTTGGCTGGTTTCAGTTCCCCTTCGTGCCTCTCTGCGGCAGCTTTAGCCTTGCATTTTTGTTTCATTTGGTTTCCTTTTGGGTGTCTCTCGTCCCTGCTGGTTTTCCAGGAGTTTTGGGCCTTTGTTCCCCTCCCCCCTGTCTCACCTCATGTCTCGCCCCCCCCTTCTTCCCCTAGGAGCAAATTCAAGTCCAACCGTAACACAGCGTCGCTTGAAACCTACCTTCGCCTCCCAGCCTTCTCAACAATCTCCGAATGGAAACCTAGAGTAGCGGAAATCCCCCACCTTTTCTCGCTGCAAAAATGGTTAAACTCCCCCGCAGTTTCCTCCTGGATTTGCTAATGGAGTCCCTCTTTTTTTTTTTTTTTTTTTCTGCCAGACGATAACGTCACTCTTTAACTCATCCTGACTTTCCCTCAGCGCCCTGTATCAGTCCTTTATCCTACAGCACTTTCTCTTCTCACTCTCACCCCTTGAGCTTAGCAACTTGCTGGTTTACAATTTCATGGGGCACTTTGGTGATACAGTATCTGCCTACCACCCGGCTGAAAGCGCATCAGTGTGGGGGGACTAAAATATTTGGAAGAGTTTGATTCACAATGTGGTAATTTGTGTGTAACAATAAAGCATTCAGCGGCAACAGCTCCCCTTTATGGGAATACTTAGCGCAGTGGTAGAATCCAACATCCGGGACCCGGGAATTCTTGCAGGGCTAGACTGTGCAACTGGTGAAGTGTCCTGTTAGATCTTTATTTCTTAAAGTGTACCACCTCCTTGTCTGTGCGGCGTATTCCCTGGTTTGTCTGTAGAGCTCCTTTTTGTGTCGGTGCGAGCTTGCCCCAGGGGCTTGGGTAGGAGAAAGGTAGTGATTTAGGCGGGGTGGACGCAGCTCCCCAGGTTGCACACCTTCCCCTTAGGCTGGAAGATTAGGGGGTTTTGGGGTGCCCCCCTCCAGGCCCTTGGAGCAATATCCCTTTGCTGGGGGGTTGGTTAGGGGGATGCGGCGCTCCTGTGGAGCCTCTAGTGTTTTTTGTTTTTCTCCAGTGGCCCTCGCTGATTTCCTCTGGGCATTAATTTTATGAGAAATTTTTCGGTCAGTTCTAATCGGGTAAAGGTTCGGCAGCTTATGGGAGTCAAAAGGGAAGGGGAGGAGTATAAGGGCAGGGGAAGGGGGAAAAAAAGATGAAACGGGCTAGGTAGGGGCATTTTTTGTTATAGTTAAGATTTAAGGGCTGAACGTATCGTTTAACGGGCAGGATGGAATTGTATTAATTAAGGTTTTGTCTTATAGGTATTGCAGCAAGTACACTGCCTTGCCCCTTAATAGCAATATCTAAATGTCTGAAATGCAGAATAACCTATCTCTGGACATTCAGCCCACTAAAACCCCACCGCAGGCGCAGGGCACTGGTCAAGACCCTATGGTACCGGGAAGCCAGCCACAAGTGGTGGCACAGGCTATACAAGTGTAAGGGCACGACCAAGCCTTCCGCGTGGCTCTACAACGCCTGAAGGACATTGGCGGATCTGACTGGCTGTCAACCATGTCCCGGTTAGAACCGGAAATACTAGTAGCACAGCAAAACGGGCAACAAAAACCAGTTTCAGAACCCCTTAACATGCCAGAACACAGGCCACAAGAACCAGTGGATGATGTGGGACGGCAGCCTAGGCGCAGCCAGCCATCGGCCTGATTGTTAGAATCCATGGCGCAGGAAAAGTCTGTTGCAAAAAAGGGGCAGGGCAGGCAGACCAAGCAAAAGTCTTCACCAATGGCAGAGACAGGGAAAAGACGGGCGGGGAAAAAACAGAACAGAGAAGAGGGGAACGCTCCCAAGGTGCAACCAGAAGAAGGGAATGACGACGTGGACCGAGTAACGGTGGCCCAGCCACAGAGGGGTGAGTATGAAGATGATCAGACCAGCGATGTATCAGTAGTGTGGTCTGAATCTGATAGTGAGGGAACGCATTATAGGGACAGCACAAAAGGGCTGCCTGTTGAACCTGCTGAGGAAGCAGGGCATAAGAAAGAAAAAAACCTGGAGGACAGGGTAAAAGCCAAAAGAATAAGGGAGCGGAAACGGAGGAGGGCGGGGCACAAGGTGGACGGGAGTGGAAGACGTGCCCAAAACACGGCCAGTAAAGAACCCCTAGAAAGAAAAGGGAAAAAAGGTAAGCAACTGGTCAAATCTACAGGGGACTCCAGGGTACAATCCCGGGCTAGTGGGAGCAGGGCAACAACATTGGCAACAGAATCCCTTTTTGTGGCCCTTTTCGTATGGGTCACCGGGAAATATGCCCTTCGCTGGGCCAGCACTGACCCCTTGGGGTCCATTACCTCATGGTGTCGCAACAAACCCACAGGTTGAAATGCCACCCACCATTAGGGTGTCCCTGGTATATCCAACTAATGAACCTGGTCAGGGAACCTCACTGGGCACGGCCGGGGCTGCTGGGACAGGAGAGTGGGGGTAGCTAAGGGACACACCAGTTGGGCGGATCGGCAGTAACAGGAACCGATCCAGGTCAGATAAGTCAAAAAGGAAGCGTACAACAGAACACCAGCGTGCTAGATCCTCGCTCGAGTCAGCCTCACTCATGTTCTCACAAAGTCATAGGAAGGGAGAATGCAAGAGCAGCGGTTCACGTATGGACAGGCGCTGGGCTTCCTGCATTGCAACCCCTCCCAACTAACGATGAGAATAGGACATCAGGCTCACAGGGGCAGGATAAGGTAGCCACGGGGGTGGATAACACTCAGAATACTGCAATAAGAGATATGTCAACAGGCCTAGTGTCCAGACCCCCGTAGCGCTGGGCTTATGCTGGGGTAGAAGACCCATTAGGGGATCACTTATCGGACACAGTCCGGGAGAAAATATGGAAAGGGGAATTCATAGACATGTTCTCCTTACTGCATAGGAAAATCCCTGAGGTGAATGACGAAAAAGGGTATAGACAGGAGAGGCCACGACAACCAAAGGTACCATTCACATTTGAGAATTGGGCAGCCGCTTTTGACATATTTATGTCGGTCTATGGGATGAAGCACCCTGATAAACTAATTGCACTGTTAAAATACAGGGACACCATAACATTTGCACACCTCTCATTTGATGGATATGCATGGTTGAAATACGATGAGCAATTTCGTCTAAAGCTATCCAGGCAACCCAATCTCAAATGGGAAAATACGCACATAGACCTGTGGGTTCGCTATATGATGCGGGGTCGGCCTAATGTAGTGACATACATGGATAGTGACCATGTTATTGCACAGCAATTGAGTGGAGAAGCATGGGAAAGAGCAGAAAAAAGGGCAGGGAGGAAGGCCTGATTACGATTACAATAGAGGAAATGTTTTGTTCCTTTTTGTAAGTCACGGGCACATCTGCAAGTCCTGCGGAGGGGAGCACAGGTTCTCTGAATGTAACGGCAACCCTCCAGAGCATCAAGCAACGAGGGAGCAAGTAGCGTAAAAGGAAAGGGTCTGGGAAGTTTGGCTAACTCACCAGCACGATTACATAGGATGGCCCCTGGCCTCGACCGCTACCCCAAAAATCGGCTGCAAAATATATACACGCGATGGTTTCAGGTATGGGTTTAGGATACCATACAAGGGCCCCAGGATAGAAACCACAGCGCGCAATCTGAAGTCTGCAATCTTGCTTCCCAACATCCTGGGGGAAAAAATTGCTAAGGAGGTGGAAGCAGGCAGGGTGGCGGGACCATTTGACCATCCCCCAGTGCGCAACCTCAGAGTATCCCCATTGGGCCTGGTTCCCAAAAAGGAAGCAGGGGAGTATAGGCTCATACATCACCTGTCTTACCCAAAAGGTAAATCAGTAAATGACTTCATTAACCCGGAGGATTGCACAGTGCAGTATACAACGCTTGATGAGGCTCGCGCCACGACAACAGTTGGGCCAAGGTGCAATGATGGCAAAGAGCGACATCAAATCCGCTTTCCGTCTGTTACCTGTACATCCAAGTGATCAGGATTTACTGGGTTTCAAAGTGGGAGGTCGTTGGTATGTGGACAAGGCTATGCCCATGGGATGCTCAGTCAGCTGTTCAGCCTTTGAAACATTTTCAACCTTTTTGGAGTGGGCCACCAAAGAACACACAGGAAACATACATGTAGTCCATTATCTGGATGGTTTCCTATTTATGGGGCCAAAGGGGGAACCATATGTGGGGAGACGCTACAGGGCTTCACCTCACTGATGGGTTATTATGGTGTCCCTCTCGCTATGGAAAAAAACAGAGGGCCCGGTGACTTGTCTCTCATACCTGGGCCTAGAAATAGACTCCAAGGCCATGGTTTCCCGGCTACCACAAGACAAGGTGGCACTGTTGTGCAAAATATTGGGTGAAATGGGGAAAGCAAAGAAGGTGACATTACTACAGTTGCAATCTGTGATTGGCCACTTGAATTTTGCATGCCGTACAGTTCGCCCAGGCAGGCCGTTCCTGAGGCGGATGGCATCTGCCACGGGTGGTGCTCTAAAACCATATCACCATATCACCACATCAGATTGACACGGGGTATAAAAGCAGACCTACAGGTCTGGGAACTTTTCCTGAAAGATTTCAATGGTAGCACCATCTGGCAAACACCAGCAGACCAATTTTTTGACCTACACATGGTAACCGATGCTTCAGGGGGCACTGGTTTTGGGGCATTCTGGCAGGGAGCATGGTTTGCGGGACATTGGCCACAGGAGGGTGTCATGGACTCACAAAGAATATTACCCTTTGGAACTGTTTCTCATCATGGTAGCGCAAGGGTGTGGGACACAAATGGCAAAATAGAAAAGTGCTGTTTTACACAGACAACAGAGGCGGTAGTGGACATATTGAACTCGCAGACATCTCACTCTGAGGATGTGATGAAGGTTCTTGGGTCTTTGTGTTATGCTGCTTACGTTATAACATCTCTTTTAAGGCGACATCTGCCAGGGAAAGAAAATGTTGTCGCTGATGCCCTGTCTCGATTTCAGCTCGAACATTTCAGGCAGTTAACGCCGTGGGTGGACCAGTTCCCGACAGAAATACCGGAAGCAGTCTGGAGACTAGGGAACCAAGATTGCAGCAACTGGTACAGCTCGCTGTGGGCCCCCCCCCCGACCTGGAGGAAGTATGTAGGTAGCTATGAAGCTTTCAAGGAATTTTGTGGTCACGAGGTAAGCGTGGAACTACACAAAGCTCAGAGGCAGGTTCAAAGCTACATCCTACACTTGGAAGGCCTGGGAAAATCCCCGGCAGCTATACGCCTCCAACTAGCAGGCATTGCCTTTCTTCGCAAATATGAGGGTTTTCCCGACCCATCCAACAATTTCATTGCAAGGAAAATGGTGCAGGGCATGTCTAGACTTGGTGGGAGAAAAAAGGGGGACACAAGGAAGCCCATAGGACTACCAGAATTGTCCAACCTTTTGACAGCACTGGGGGTCACGTGCAGCTCTGGCTATGAAACCAAGCTGTTCAGGGCCCTATACACATGTGCATTTTTTGGGGCCTTCCAGGTGTCTGAGTTGGTACCGCAGTCCAACTCTCCGAGCCAAAACAACAATCTCCAATTGAGCGATTCTGTCATCTGGCAAGACAGACTGTGTCTTCAGCTCCGGAGATCAAAAACTAACCAGTGCCGCCCCCCCCGGCTAAGATCACACTGTTTAAGGCCCCTCCCGGGAATATCTGCCCATGGATGGCAATGAGGGAGTATCTGGCGGGTCGTCCTACGGGAGCAGGTCATTTGTTTGTGCATGGGGATGGGAAAAGCGTTCCTGAAAGCGGCAGTTCTCTGCGGTCCCTCACGGAAGGAGCTTATGGATGGCGGGAAAAAACCGACCGCATATAACACCCATTCATTCCGATCGGGCAGCCACTGAAGTGGCCAGGTGCGGTTTAAATGAGGAACAGATAAAAGGGGTTGGCAGATGGGCTTCAAAGGCGTACAAGGGTTACATAAGGCCCCAGCAAAAAACAGCAGCAAGTGATGTTGGGGAATCCAGCACAAGTTCTGATTGTTAGTTCAAACCCGTGAACACTCACATGTTTCTACTTTTGTTTTACAAGCATGTCAGCAACAACCACCCAGATATGGATCGTGGGTCATTCGCACGTGAGGGAGGCGTACAGGAGGGTGAAAACACGCCCGTATACAACTCAGCTACTCATTCCAAGAAGTAGTATCCTCATTGGGCCTGGTTCCCAAAAAGGAAGCAGGGGAGTATAGGCTCATACATCACCTGTCTTACCCAAAAGGTAAATCAGTAAATGACTTCATTAACCCGGAGGATGAAATGGGCAGGAAAAGGGATGAGATGGGGGACTTTGTGTAACACAATCATGGCATTGGGTCTAACTAGCCGACCACCGCTCGCGCTGGTGATCCACCTGGGAGGGAATGACTTGGTCACCTTAGGGGCAAAGAGATTGATTGGGGATATGAAGAGGGACTTGTCCCACTTAAACAGTTATTGCCTCACACCATTCTGGCATGGTCCTGATGTTACCTCGCCAGCATTGGCGTGAGCGAAGGCAGGGGCTATTGATAAAGCGCGGAGGTCCATGAATAGGGAGGTGTCCCATTTTGCGGCCTCACTAGACGTGGAAGTAATCAGACATTTTACGATCACAAAATCAGATTTGGAATATTATAGCCAGGATGGGGTTCATTTGTCAGGGATGGGAAACGATATACTCAACAATACATTTAATGATTTTTTCGAGACAGTGCTGTTCGGGAAAAGTAAGATCCCTTGGGCATTAGTGGGAGATACTGGTTGCCCAGTATGAAGTGGCAGTAAATTCATGGCTGATCCTGGGTAAGAGGCTCCCAACATAAGAAGAGCCGTGATTGGTGTCACTGAGAGGCACGACCCTAGGACGGTATGCCTCTGGGGATCGGGAGAGAAGACACCCAGGCTGGGGCATGCACAGAAACGCTGGGATCCAAGACTCTAAGAGGAGGATTGCAGCCCTCGACGGGCATGCTCCTCGTCAAGGGGGGCGAGAGCCCCAAAATTCTGGGGACTGTCTTGTGGAAAGGCACGGCCTCAACGGGTCTGTTGGACTAAAGGGCCAAAAAGTTCCTCAAACAAGCGGATGAAGGAGCTGGGGTTTCAGCAGGACATGAATTATGGCTGCCTAAGGGTCTCATAGGATGGGACATGTAATGTACATATGTTACAATTTTCTGTATAGCGTGTGTGTATGTATAGATATAATGTATGTAAAGTGCATATCTGTAAAAAGTGTGATGTACCGATTAGGCTCGTAGAAGCCAAGTGTCCCATGTAATGTATGCAATTTGTTTAAGTAAAAGAGCTGCTGCCCTTTTATCCAAAAAGCAGTGTGGTGTCTTGATTGAATTGGGGGCCGCAGGCGTAGCCCCTGCCTCTCACCGGGGGCAGTTGCTCCACGGCACCCAAGAGGTGTGGGCTAGGAGGGCCGCCCACCGCCTGGAGGAGGCGGCCCCGAGCAGGTGGGCTCAATACCAGGAGCCCCTCGGATAGGAGCACGCACCTCCCCATAGGGAGGGTCAGGTGAAGTGAATAAAAGGAGCTGTCCCAGGATCTCGGCCCCTCCTGGAACAGCGCCCTCCGCCACCGGTTTTGCATTCCTCCAAGAAACTTCGGGCCGTAGCAAGGATCCGGCTGCTTTTGAATCTAATAAAGGGCAGTAAGGCAGTAAATTCATGGCTGATCCTGGGTAGAGGCTCCCGACATAATAAGAGCTGCGATTGGGTGTCACCTCGGAGAAGCCACGACCCTAGGGCGGGTATGCCTCTGGGGAAAGGAGAGAAGACACCCAGTCTGGGCGTGCAAGAACAGCTGGGATACAAGACTCCAAGAGGAGGAGTGCGGCCTCGATGGGCATGCTCTCATCAAGGGGCGAGGAGCCCCAAAATTCGGGGAGGGAACTGTCTTGCGGAAGGGCACGGCCCTCAACGGGTCTGTTGGACTAAAGGGCCAAAAAGTTCCCCTCAAACAAGCGGATGAAGGAGCCGGGGGTTTCAGCAGGACATGAATTATGGCTGCCCAAGGGGTCTTAGAGGATGGGACATGTAATGTACATATGTTACAATTTTCTGTATAGCTCGGTGTGTGTATATATAATGTATGTAAAGTGCATATCTGTAAAAAGTGTGATGTACCGATTAGGCTCGTAGAAGCCAAGTGTCCCATGTAATGTATGCAATTTTGTTTAAGTAAAAAGAGCTGCGGCCCCTTTTTATCCAAAAAGCAGTGTGGTGTCTTGATTGAATTGGGGGCCACCTTGGGCAAAGAGCGCTACGGGAGGAAGAGGAGCAGAAGCAAGGCGAGCGGGCATTCCTGGTTTCTGCAGTCGGTGGCGGACCAGGTTAAAGGAGAGGAGAGCGGCCCATCACAAGAGAGGGCGCAAAGTTTGAAACCGCGGCAGTGGATAAAAAGGAAGGCCCAGCCGGCTCAACACAAGGACGCTGACAAAGGAGCTGGGGCATATATTAACTTTAGGGGACACACCTTGGAAGTGAGTGCGCTGAGAGAGAAATACGGCCACCTGCGCTTTGCAGTCACTGATGTATCACGCCCCCACAGAACAAACGTAAGGCTATGGCAAAGTACTGTAGCCGAAACTACGGAATGTGTAATAATTACAATAGTTGTCAAAACAACATATTCGGGGGGGGAGAGTGCCCCCACAGAACAAACAAACATAAGGCTATCGGAACAAACATGGATACATAGACAGTGTCGGCAGATAAGGGCCTATGGCCCACCCAGTCTGCCCATTTGAGCTTGTAAGTTCAGTTTATGTTTTCCTAGAAGTCTGTTGCCTCTAACCCCTGACCTCCAGAATTCCTTTATAGTGTATGGTGGAACGTCGTTCTCCACTGAAATCCATCGTTATCGAAACCTTGTAGTCACACACCAGTGACGTTCGCAGTGCAGCAGAATGTTTTTTTTTTTTTTTTCTGCACTACGAACGTCACACTGTGTCCTCGAGCAGCATTTGACAGGGCTCACTCCATAGACAGGACACATAGCAAAAGCAGAAATTTCGGTGGCAGTACTAAGGTTTAGCGTTAAAACATTCAAAATGTAAAGTTCTTTTTTTCCTTCTAGTGACCCAAAATGTTTTGAAACAGAAACATGCTGTACTGATTTCCCCACCCACCCACCCAAAAAACGACTTTCCACCGTACACTATAAAGAAAAGTGCAGGGGAATAGTTGACAACAGGGCATCTTTCACCTCATTGGCACTATGACAAGGGATTACCTCTCGAGCTGCGCTATCGAGGTAATCTTAGTCATAGTGCCAACTCGGTGAAAGAATAGCCCTGTCGTCAACTGTTCCCCATGCACTATCCTATATATTCTTAAATCCCGTGATTGTTTCAGCCCCCACCACTTCCTCTGGCAAGGTGTTCCACTTGTCCACCACCTGTTCTGTGAAGAAATTCTTCCTAGTTTCCTCTGAATCGTCCTCCCTCCAACTTCATCCCATGCCCTCTAGTCCTGGAACATCTTTTTCGCTTAAAAATAGTGTATTCCTGCACCCTGTTCCTCCCTGTGAGATACTTGTATGTCTCTATCATATCCCCTCTCGCCTCCTCTCCTCCAGGAGTACATGTTCAGTTCCTTCAACCTGTCTTCATAGGACTTGTGATGCAATCCATGCACCATCTTTGTTGCCCTCCTCTGAACCTTCTCTACCCTGTCTATGTCCTTACGTAGGTATGGTATCCAGAACTGTACACTGTACTCCAGGTGGGGGCCCTCGCTAGTGTCCTGTATAGCTGGAATTATGACCTCCCTTTCCTGCTGGTGATGCCCTGCCTATACATCCCAGCATCCTATTTGCTTTATCTGCTGCCTTGTCACACTGTTTCCTACCTTGAGGTCATCAGAGATGATAACCCCAAGATCCCTTTCCTGCTTGGTGCATGCTATATCCTCACCCCCAACTGATATATTGTGCCAGGGTTTTTGTGCCCCATATGCATTGTCTTGCACTTCTTTGCATTGAATTTCAACTGCCAAACCCCTGACCATTCTTCAAGTTTCTGCAGGTCCCTTCTCATTCTGTCTACACCCTCTGGTGTGTCTACTCTGTTACAGAGCTTTGTGTCATCAGTGAACAGTGAAATTCTGCCTTCTAGGTCCTGTGCAGTGTCACTGATGAAGATGTTGAATAGGACCGGTCTCGGCACTCATCCCTGTGGTACCCCACTGGTCACTCTTCCCTCTGTGGAGTGACAGCCATTTACCACCACCCTCTGTGTCCTGCCACCCAGCCAGTTACCTACCCACCACACTACTGTCCTGCCCACACCCATATTCCCCAGTTTGTGTAATAGTCTTCTATGTGGCACAGTGTCAAAGGCCGTCTTGAAGTCCAGATAGGCCATGTCCACTGCCCTCCCCTGATCCACCTCCCTAGTCACCCAGTCAAAAATTCAACAGGCTGGACTGACATGACCTCCCCTGGTGAAACCATGCTGCCTTGGGTCCTGTAGTCCATTGAAAACCAGATGTTCCACCAATCTCTCCTTCAGTAGTGCTTCCATGATCTTCCCCACTACCGAGGCGAGGCTGACTGGTCTGTAGTTCCCTGCTTCCTCTTTGTTCCCGCTTTTGTATAAGGGGACTACATCTGCTGTCCTCCAGTCTTTGGGTACCTCCCCTGTTTCCAGTGATCGGCAAAACAGGATAGCTAGAGGTTCAGCCACCACCTCTCTTAGTTCTTTAAGGACCCTGGGTGCACCCCATTTGGCCCCATTGCTTTATCAACTCTTATTACTTCCAGCTCCTTCAGGACCCTTTCTCATGTAAAGGGACTTGTATCCATTTCTGCACCATTCTCACCCCTTGTACTTCCTTCAGACCCATTACCCTCCTCTTCCTCAGTAAAGACTGAGCAGAAATACCTGTTCAATATGTCAGCTTTACTGTTGTCATCCTCCACGTGGCCCCCATCCTCCCCCTACAGTCTCACTATCCCTCCCTTTGTCTTTCTTTTTTCACAAACAAATGGCTATTGCAAAGTGCTAGAAACTACTGAATGTGTAATTATTACAATATTTATCAAAATTACATATTCCTGGACCCGGGGGGCATGGGGGGCGGAGCGCCCCCACAGAACAAACGTAAGGCTATCGCAAAGTACTAAAGCCGAAACTACTATTTCATAAAGCCGGTGCCTCCGTTGTTCCTGCTAGCAAATAATGTTCAGAAGTCCAGTATAAGTATAAGAATAAGTGAGTTTCATGTTGTGGGCATTGCAATATTTTTAACTGTGTGATTTCGACGGAGAGAACATCATAATGATTTTACCTATTTGTTGGGATGGGGGTACCAGTGCAGTTCAGTAACGCTTATAACCATATAAATTAAATAAATACAGGTAATGGGCGTGGAGATATCAGATGTGGCTGCTTTCAAGAGGTGTGTTTGGGGGCGGGGAGAACTGACATTGAAAGGGGGCATAGGTAACTGTCGCCGTTGGGAGGAACAAGTACAGTAATCTGCAGAATTACAGAACCAGGGCACTATGTGTCCCCTAATATAAATAATCGCCGGAGCTGTATATTCTTCCCCCACCCCCACCTCGACCTCTATTAAATTGGAGGTGGAGCCTAGGAGGGGGAGTGACCTGACTTTAGTGGCTTTAAAGAACATGGAGAGGTGTTTTTGAACTAACTTTAAAGAGTACCCGATTTGGGTTTATTAGACCTGACTTTAATGGATTTTATTTATTTTTTGTGGTTATCAGTTAAGGCTAGGGGAACGGGAACTACCTTTTGTAGGTGCAAAAGTGCTAGTACAGTATTATAAAAGGGGAGAGTGACTAATGACGAAAGACAGAATGGGAATGCAGCCTCAAGTTGCTAGAGCTGGCACCTGTGGGAGGGTGGTTGGATGCACGGAGTGTGGAGCAGCCATGATACTAGACTGGGCTTGGAAATCTGGAGGTTGCCCAGTATGCAGCCAGCTGGCAAAGCTCAGGGAGGAAGTGGAAGGAGTTCAGAGACAGCTAATAGAGTGGAAAAGGAAGGGGCATGGGGTGGCTGGCAAGCATATACAGGGGGTTGAAACCTCAAGCACAAGGAGAGGAATGGGTGGTGGGCTTGGGGAGCAGGGGCAGCCTGGCAGAAGGAGCCCATGATGTGGGAGTGCCGTAACACCAAGCGGGGGGGGGGTGACAGGAGAGAGAGGGGTAGTATGTGAGGAGGGCAGAGGGGAGTGAGGACCCAGGATCAGCAGCAAGGGGAGTGGGGAGCATGAACAGATAAAGGGAAAGGACAAAGTGGGGTGGAATAAAACCAGGCAGGAAGCGGAAAAGGGTTCAGCAGGAAGAGAAGTGGAGCAGTGCCTGGCAATAGAGGTCAGGGTACAAGGAAAAGAGAGGAAAAGCATGGGGGGAGATCAAAAGGAGCAATGCACAAGGAAGGGTAGTACAATAGAAGTGCCAGAAAACCAAGATTTGGGTGAGGGAGAAGAGTAAGTTGGAGAACAAGAGGTTCAGAGGAGGGTATGGGCAGCACGGAGAAACCAGAAATCCAGGAAGGGGCACAGGGAAGTGTACAGATGGAGGATGAGGGGAGAAAGGCTCAGGTAGTTTCAGGGGGGAGGGAAGCAAGGGGCTGGAGGAAAAGAAATTTGAAAAAAGGAAGAGAATGGCGGCAGGGAGGGGTGTCCAGGAGGAAAAAGGGGAGAGAGTCTTAATAGTGGGGGACTCTATTATAAAAGGAGTTACAAGGGGGAAAAAGGAAGAGAGAGGGGAAAAAATATGGGAGGAGTGCCTGCCAGGTATGACGGCTGCCAAAGTTATCCAGTGGATCCCCTCAAGGGGGAGGGAAATGGATAAGAAAACGCATCTCATCTTCCACCTAGGCACAAATGACCTAGCAAAGAGCGGCGTGATGGAGCTGCAGGCCAGATTTATGGCGCTGGCCAGGTTCTGCAGCACTTCGGACTTCAAATCCTTGTTCTTCTCAGAGGTGCTACCTGTACCAAGGGCCAGCATGGAGGCAAGACAAAATATTGTGGAATTCATACTAACATACTAACATACTATTTGCCAGCAGATTAGGCCTTATGGTCTATCAAGTCTGCTCGAACCTAGATCCTTAGTTGGGTGCCGAGACCCTCCCATCCCTTGTGCTCCAGAAACCCCTATCATCCATCCCCACCCCCGGACAGGCCATCATCTGATACATCCACTTTCTGTGTCTGTCCCACCCTTTCTTAAAGCTTCCACTGTGGATCTCTGAACCAGCTCACCAGGCAGAGCATTCCAGGGTCCACCACCCTCTCAGTGAAAAACCTCCTCCTCTTTCTCCCCTCACCTTCCACCTTCCAACTTCAAACCATGCCTCTGGTGATGCCTCCTCTTTTAGTCTAAAGATCCCTCCATGTTTACCCTATTTATTCCCTTGAGGTACTTGAAGACCCCAATCATGTCCCCTGTCTCTCTCTCCTCCAATGAAAACAGGCAGAGCTCCTCAAGTCTGTCTCGTAAGTCAAATCCCCTAGCCCTCGTATCATCTTTGTTGCCCTCCTCTGTACCCTCTCCAGGAGCTGTATGTCCCTCTTCAAGTGTGGTCTCCAGTACTGTACACAGTACTCAAGGTGTGGTCTAACCAGTCCATTGTACAGTGGCAGAATCACTTCCTTGCTCTAGAGGTGATCCCCCTTGCATGCATCCCAACATCCTGTTGCCTTGCTAGCTGCTCTCCTGCACTGCTCAGTGTTATTCATACATGTATCCACCATGACCCCTAGGTCTTTTCCCCTGTTGAGGCTTCCAGCACCTCCCTTCCCAGGGTGTGCCTGTGTTTAGGTTTCCCGACCAAGATGCAACACCTTGCACTTGGTGATATTGAAATTTAATTTCCATGTGTGAGCCCAGCTTTCCAGGGTGTCCAGGTCCCTTGCAGGGGCCAACCTCCCTCTTTCTCCCTCAACTACTGCTCCCATCTTGAGTCATCCGCGAAGAGACCATTTCACACCCTATACCATCCCTGATGTCTGATATGTATGCATTAAACAGGATTGGACCCAGGACCGAGCCCTGTGGTACCCCACTACCAACCTCTGTAGGGTTGAGAGCTCCCCACAGACCACTACTCTCTGAGTCGTCCAGCTATCCAGTTTTCAATCCATCTGACCATCAAAGGGCCTACTCCTAACCCCATCAGTTTCTCCACCAGACCATTGTAGGGACAGAGTCAGCACGCTTGCTGAAGTCCAAGAATAATACATCCACAGGCTTACCCCTATCCAGTTCTGATGTTACCCATTCATAGAACTCTAAGGTTGGTTTGACATGATCTACCTGGCACAAACCCATGCTGCCGACTATCCAGACCTCCACCTCCTCAAGTAAACCCCCAATCGTTCCTTTAGTATACTCTCCATTAATTTTCCCACCACCGAGGTTAAACTGATGGGTCTATAGTTTCCTGGTACTTCCTTGACCCCCTTTATGGATTGGTACCACATGTGCCTCTCGCCAATCCCTAGGTACCCTCCCTGTCTCAAGTGACCTGTTGAAAAGCTCCATGAGGTGCAGCCAGTATGTCCGCCAATTCCCATAGTACTCTGGATGAATGCCATCCAGCCCAGGAGATTTGTCTTTCTTTAGGGCCTTGAGGGCAAACCACACCCTTTTGGTGGGATGGCATCATCCGTCCCTCCACCTTACTGGTCTTTTATCCTTATCCAGATCGACACCCTGGGGTACCTTTCCCTCCCTTTTGCTCCATTTCTGCTGCTCCCCTGATCCCACTCCCTGCCGCTTCTATCCCCTTTGTGCCTTGCTTTGTAGATATCCCATCCCCCTCCCTAGTGAACACAGAGGCAAAGTACTCGTTAAATACCTCTGCCTGGTCCCTCGCCTCTTCCACCCACCCTCCTTCTGATCTCAATCTGCTGAGATGGCCCTTAGTTTTTCTCCGCTCCCCAATGTACCGGAAGAACCCCTTTTCCCCTCCATGTATCCCCTGTGCCAGCCGATGCTCTTTACTGGACTTTGCTCCCCTCACCATACGGGTGACTTTTCTAGATGCAAGCTGGTACATTTCCTTATCCCTATCCCTCTTGTTGTTTTATATTTTTGTAAGCCGCCTTCTTTTCTCTGACTGCTACCTGGACCTCACTGGACCACCAGCATGGTTTATGTGACCTTGCTCCCTCGTTTCAACTTAAGCGCAGATCCTGACTGCCTCATGAAGTCCCGTTTATGACCTCCCATCTCCTTTCCACACTTGTTGTTGAGGTAATCCTTCAAGTGATCCTTGAGAATATTTCCCATGCCCATAAAGTCTGCCCCCTGAAGTCCACTGCCAGTGTCCTAGATCTCACCCCACTCCCCCAATGCTTATTTGAAACCAGACAGTATTGTGGTCACTCCCAGTCAGGGGGTCCTGTACAACCATGTCCCTTACCAGATCCCCATCTGCCAGAACCACATCCAGGACATGCCCCTCCCTTGTGGGCTCCATCACATGCTGTGTTAAGAACACATCCTGGAAGCCATCCAGCAGCCTCTGCTCCTTGGCCACCTTAGAGGACATGGTTCCCCAGTTAGTACCTGGCATATTAAGGTCCCCCATCAACACCACTCCTTCCCCTTTTGGACCACACTGGGCAATGATGTTGTCCAGCAAACCATCCTCTAGAACATCACTCATCCCGGGGGGCCTATATGCTACACCCAGCTTGACCTTATCTCCTGCTGGGGATCGTAAGGTGACCCATAAGGCCTCCACGTTTCCCTCTGCCTCTTCTACCATAGCAATTTCTATGTCATCTCTAATGAACATAGCCACTCCACCCCCTCTGCCCTCCTTTCTATCCTTCCTAAGCATAGTGTACCCCCGTACATTTAGGTCCCAGTCATGGTTTTTGTTGGCCCACGTTTCCGTGACTGCCGCCACATCCACCCCCCCCCTCGAACAGCATGGCCTGGAACTCTGGCAACTTGTTTCCCAAACTCCTGGCATTTACTAACACTAACCCCCACCCCTTATCCCTGATCCTTTTTGTCGAACCCCACCCAGATTCCTTATACTTCCATCCTCCCCCTGCTCCTCCTGAAACCTCCACCTCCAGTCTGTTTCCCCCCTCCCCCCCTTGGGCTTGAAGGCTACTCCCTCATCTGGAGGGAGGGCTTCGTCAGCCCTCCCTATCCCTCCCCCCCTTACAAGTTTAAACCCCACCTTTCTTGTATGTAGTCAGCCATCCCCTGTTTAAGGACTTCCTTCCCTAATGGGGCAAAATTCAATGATTGGTTTGTAGGTTGGTGTGCCCAGAAGGGGCATGGTGTGATAGGAGATTGGGGGAAACATGGAGTGATACAAGCCTGTATGTCCCAGATAGGCTGCACCTAAATGGGGAGGGGAAAGCAGTGCTCAAATGTAAACTGGATGATTATGTGGACAGAAACTACAATTTAAACTAAACGGGGGGGGTCCAGCCTTTGAGGCAGGGGGCCAAAAAGCCCTACACACTCAGCAAAAGGGTAAAGGAGACAAACATATAAGGAAGGAGGAAAGAGGGGCATAGAGGGTTATGTGTACGAATGCCAGAAGTTTGGGTAGAAAAATCCCTGATCTAACGGCAATAATGGCAGAGGAGGGCCTTGACATAGTGGGGGTAACAGAAACGTGGTGCCACCAGGAGCAGAGATGGGAAATGGAGATACCAGGGTACAAACTGTTCAGGAAGGATAGGGAGGGAAAGGGGGGTTGTGCTGTATGTAAAGGAGGGTATCAGGGCAGCAGAATTGCAGGGTAAGTGGGGAGAAGCAGATGGACTCTGGGTCTCGGCAGTGGGGAAGGGGGAATCGGTGCATATGGGGTGGTGTATAGACCCCCCAGCACAGCACAAATCTGTGGATAGCAGTATGGCTGACGAGTTCGAGAGAATGGCGGCAAGAGGGGAGGTGGTGTTGATGGGGAACTTAAAATCTACTGGACGTAGACAGACTGGAATACCCTTTCGGCTGCTTCAACCAGCAGCAGGGAAATATTGAACTCCCTGCAGTTGACCCTCCTAAATCAACTGGTCAGGAAGCCAACCAGGGAAGGAGCTACGTGTGATCTTGTCCTGACGAATGGGGGGAGGTTGGAAGAGGTATTGGTGGGGGAACATCTCAGTACTAGTGACCACAACACGGTCAGGTTTAGAATAAGGAACACTGCAGAGGTTCACCAGTCTAGGTTAAGGGTCCTGGATTTCAGGAGGACGGACTTCAGGTGAATGGGGAAATAGTGGAGAGGGCATTGCAGGGGTTGGGGGAGGCAAAGTGGGGGAAGATCAAGGAAGCTATTGGGGTCACTGACATGTGCCAAGAGAGACAAAAATAGGAGGAGAAAACCTCTGTGGTATACAAGGGTAGTTGCAAAACAGGCAAGGACAAAAAGGAAAGCCTTTAGGAGGTTCAAGACAACTCAGACAGAAGCAAACTGGGCAAAATACCAGGTGTGCCAGAGAGAGGCAGGAGTAGAGGTAAGGAGGGCAAAGGCACAGACTGAGGAGAGAATAGCAAGAGGGGTCAAAAAAGGGGATAAAACTTTCGATATGTAAATGAAAAAAGGAAGACTAGGCACAGGATTTTCCAGTTAAGAACAAAATAAAGGGTGGTGCTACAAGGAGATAGAGAAAAGGCAGATCTGCTAAACACCTACTTTTCTGAAGACCCTTCTCCAATACCTACTTTCTTCCCCCTCATAGTAGCCCGTTCCCTCCTTTCAGCTCCATGACTGTTGCCACGTCTCCTCCTACACTCATAAGTCCCTTTCTCCTCCTTCCAGTTGTCTTTTTTCCCTTGACCTGGTTTCCCCTGACACCATTCTTCTAGGCCTGGGGCACCCTGTCTCTGTTTCCCTTCTTCTGACATTCTCCTCTGTTGGCCCAAATTGCCCTCCCTTCAGTGCTGGGCTATAACCTCCACAGTCTGCACTGCCTGTCTTAGTTCCTCCTGCAGACCCTTTAACTCCTTTCCAAGTTTCTCTGGTTGCACACTAAACATCCCCCAACCCTCCACACAATTTTTAGAAAGATTGGCACGCCACAGTTATTGCAGCCTATCACCCTATCTATTGCTCTTGTTGCCCACCAGTGACCCCCCACCCTTCCAGATGAAGGATACCCAATGCTTCCCCAAGTCTCCAGTCTCCCCCCATCATTGCAAAACATTCTTCTTTTCTCAATTTCCCTTACCCTCTTTGTCATACACTTTAGATAGATTGAGACAAGTAACGCATTCAGTAACCTTCTCGGAGGTGCTGCCTGTCTATGGCAAGGGTAATGCTAGGGTACTCCTCACCAGGGAATTCAATGAATGGTTGAAAAACTGGTGTGGAACTCAGGGTTTTAGTTTCACTGGGGACTGGGGAGCCACCTGGAGGGATGCAGACCTATACTGGTGCGATGGTCTGCATCTGTCTGGAGGGGGGGACCAGGATCCTAGGCGAGAGATTTAAATGCTTCATTGGCAAGCATTTAAACTAGCCAAGGGGGGAGGCACTGAAAAGGAGCATGGAAATCCCAGCCTCCCACCACAAAACACGGTAATTAGTGAGGTACACACCAAAGTAGAGAAGTCATTAGGGAGCAGGACAGAGGTAAATGTAAAAAAAAGGCAAATGCAGTAAGGACAGGAATGGGGCTAAAAGGAGTAAGGCCATCAAAAAGTGGAGGGTGATAAATACCAATGCCCGTAGTCTGCGTAACAAGTTCCCTGAACTAGTGGCCTTGATGGAAGAGGGTTGCCTGGATATTGTGGCAGTCACAGAAACATGGTACACAGAGAACCATGACTGGGATGTCAACATACCAGGATACACAATCTACAGGAGGGACAGGGAGGGTAAAAGAGGAGGAGGAGTAGCTCTGTATGTAAAGGAAGGGATCAAAGCAACAGAACTAAAGAGTAAACGGGGAGCAGGTGAGGCACTCTGGGTCACCCTTGGAGACAGGAAATGGCACCACAATCCACATGGGGGGTTGTATACAGACCCCCATCTCGGGGAGAGAATGGACAAGGAAATGATAGAAGGCTTCCTTAGAATGGCAGAAAAAGGGGAGATATTGTTGATTGGGGACCTGAATATGCCAGATGTTAACTGGAGCACCTTTTGCTGCAGGCACATCCAAGAGCAGGGTCATTCTTGATGTCCTACATGGGGCATGCCTCAGACAGCTAGTATTGGAACCCACTCTGGAGGGAGCAATCTTAGACCTGGTACTCTCAAATGGGGACAGAAAAAGAATCTCAGATTTAGAAATGGGTAGCCATCTGGGAACAAGCGATCACCAAACAGTATGGTTCACAATAAACACAGCCATACAATCAAGCCATACAAAAGCAAGAGTACTGGACTTTAGGAGGGCTGACTGGGAAAATGAGAGAGTGCCTCAGAAAAGCACTAGCAAACAGGCAAGAAGGAGGGGTGGAGGAACAATGGGGAGTAATCAAAACAGCCATCACAGAGGCAACAAGTCTTTGTGTAAAGCAAATCAACAAAACACAACGAAGGAAAAAAACGCAATGGTTCTCAAAAGAGGTGGCAGTGAAGGTTAAGGAGAAAAGGATAGCATTCAGGAAATATAAGGAAACACAGGGGGAACAGGACAGAGAAATTTACCAGTTAAAGCAGAAAGAGGCTGGGAAGGCAGTCAGAATAGCAAAGGCCCAAACCGAGGAAAGGATAGCCAACTCTTAAGAAGGGGGATAAGACCTTTTATAGGTACATTAAGGAGTGAAAAAAGACCAAAGGAGGGATACTGAGGCTTAATAAAGGGGAGGGAATGTGGGTAGAGGGTGACAGTGAAAAAGCAGGGATACTGAACGAATATTTCTGCTCAGTATTCGCAAAGGAAGAGGAGGGGGGGTACCTAAACCAAACAAGAGAAGCACTTTGAAGATGGGGGTCGATATCAGTCCATTTACAGAAGAAAGGGTTCTGAAAGAACTAATAAAATTGAAGGTGGACAAACCAATGGGGCCTGATGGGATTCACCCAAGAATTCTAAAAGAACTAAGGGTAGAACTAGTGACACCGCTGACTATTCTCTTTAACAAATCATGGGAGGATGGGGTGGTACCTGAGGACTGGAGGAGGGCGGATGTGATTCCTATTCACAACAGTGGGAGCAGGACAGAGGCAGGAAACTACAGACCAGTTAGTTTGACCTCAGTGGTAGGGAAAATGATGGAATCACTTCTGAAGGAAAGAATTGTTGAGCACCTAGAGGCCAGTGGGGCACAGGACCCAAGGCAGCATGGATTCACGTTGGGAAGATCATGTCAGACGAATCTAATAGATTTCTTTGACTGGGTGACCAAAGTAGTAGACCAGGAAGGGGCTGTGGACATGGCTTACCTAGATTTTAGCAAGGCATTTGATACAGTCCCACACAAAAGATTAATACACAAGTTAGCTAGCCTTGGAGTGGATCCCAAGGTGGTAGCCTGGATAAAAAATTGGCTAGACAACAGGACGCAAAGGGCAGTAGTAAATGGAGTCCACAGTGAAGAAAGGAGTGTTACTAGCAGGGTACCACAGGATTCAGTACTGGGACCGGTCCTTTTTAATGTCTTTATAAGTGACATTGCAGAGGAACTGGAAGGAAAAGTATGTCTCTTTGCAGACGACACAAAGATCTGCAACAGGGTTGATACACCAGATGGAGTGGAAAGGATGAGAAGAGACTTGGCAAGGTTGAAGGGATGGTCACATGTATGGCAGCTCAGATTCAATGCAAAGAAGTGCAGGGTAATGCACCTGGGAAACAAAAACCCAGGGGAAGAGTACACAGTGGGTGGTGAAATACTGACAACAGTAAAAATGGAAAGGGACCTGGGAGTAATTATATGAGATGACCTAAGGGTGGGCAAGCAATGTGAGAAGGCAGTAAGGAAGGCTGGGGTGATAGTGGGATACATAGAGAGAGGCATCAATAGTAGAAAACAGGAAGTTATTATCCCTCTGTACAGACAGTTGGCGAGACTTCATCTGGAGTACTGTGTGCATTTCTGGAGACCCCATCTCCACAAAGACATAGACAGAGTGGAGGCTGTCCAGAGGAGGCAACCAAAATGATGCAGGGTCTGCACCAGAAGACATACGAAGAAAGACTAAAGGAGCTTAATATGTATACCCTTGAGGAGAGAGGGGACATGATAGAAACTTTCAAGTACCTCTAGGGAATCAACAAAGTCCAAGAGGGTGGCATCTTTCAGAAAAAGAGATGTGTAAGAACAAGGGGGCACAATTTGAAGATAGAGGGGGGCAGCTCAGAGGTAATGTGAGGAAGTATTTTTTCACAGAGAGGGTTGTGGATGCATGGAACAGCCTCCCTGAGGAGGTTGTGGAGTCAAGAACAGTGTGGGAATTCAAGAATGCATATGACATACATAAGGCAGTCCTAGTGGGGGGTAGGAGGAAGTAAGCTGTTGGTTAAGTAGGATCAGCAGCTTATCTGTTAGGTAGGAATATGGGACGACTAGGTGGGCCAATAGGTCCTTATCTGCCATCAAATTCTTTTGTTTCTATCTCGGTGTAGGTGCCAGTAACACAAACTATGTTACTGGCTCTGCAATTTTGGAAAGAAAAGGGGAACCTTCTACAGAGCATCCCTTTTCAGCAGAAGCACCATACAGTGGTCTCAACAACAGATGCCTCCCTCCTAGGGCGGGGGGCACACAAAGGTCATCTCAAAATCAGCAGAGTTTGGTCAGCTCAGGAATCCAAACTGTACATCAGCCTTCTGGAGTTGAGAGCAGCTCTTCTAGCCATAAAGGCCTTTGCCACTCAATTGAGGGGAGTACCAACTGTTCAAAGCTGTGCACAGAGGCTATAAAGATTTGGTCCCTAGCTTATTCCCTGGTGGTGCATCTGGTGTGCCAGAAATCAGTTCGCTTGTCTTTTTAAACTAGAATCCAGCTTGTCTTTCTCTTTTTGTTTTAATTTTAACACACGCACACACACACACACACACACTCACACTCTTATCTATACAGTATCTTTCAAATTACCACCCCAAAGGTTTTCCAACCATAGCTCAGCCAAGTTGCAGCATTTCGTTTTTGTAAACTGGGGGTCTTACTTTCATACCAAGGTTGCTGCAGCTGAACAGGACTGGGCAAAAGGGAGGGTCGAATGACTTGCGAAGGACCACAGATACAGTATATGGAGGGATTCGAACCTGAAACATCCTATTCCATTGTTGTGTTTTCTGGCCCTAGACTAGAACAACCTTTTTTTGGTTCCAGAATGGAAACAAACTAGTACCCCTAATCTAATTACTGTTCAGTTCTTTTTTAATCAAATACTCATAACTGAAATCCTCACAGCGTGGCAGGTACCTGCAGACTACCAGTTATACAATTAAGTTAGGTCTGGTTTAGTTGAGCTAAAACACAAGCTAAGCTGAGGAACCATCACCTGACAACAACATATATGTCCTTCACCTCCTACGGATACCAAATGAGATGAAACTAAATAATGTTATGTTCTATTCTACTGTTTTACAATCCCTGCACTAAGAGTACCTAACTCATTGCTTCCTAAAGCACGTTTGGATAATATGTATGGAAGGTGCTATGTAAATCCAAATTCTGTTCTATTCTACAGTCCTTACACTACCAGTATCTGACTTATTGCTTTGTAAAGCACACTGGGATACTTTGGGTTTGAAAGTCCCTGTGCTACTTATGTGAAGGAGTTTGGGATACAATGTGCATGAGAAGAGAGAAGAAATTAATTGTAAGGGTTCAGAGAAAGGCTACAAGGAAAACTTATAATCTTCAAAACTTAGCCTATGCTACAAGGTTAAAGACACTGAGCTTATGCAGTATAGGAGATTACAGGGTGATCTATGTCTTGCCTATACTGCCCTGCCTAATGAGACCATCTTAGAAACAATTGGATTAGACAAATCTAATCATATTACCAGAGCTCATAATTTCAAACTGATGGGAGACCATTATAAAGACGTTAAATTTAGCCAGTGGTTCTCCCAAAGAATAGTAACAGGCTGGAACACTCTACCTGAAAGTGTTGCAGAAAGTGATACCATGACTATTCTATACTCAACAAAAGACCAAAAACAAAAAAAAAAACATAAGACGCTGAAATAAATATTTATATTGCAACTGATTTATTAACAAAAGATTTAAAAAACATGCATGCAGTACAAAACAAAGGCATTGTTGGCACTCGATCAATTCTTATCTAGGAAAAAAAAACGACTTTAAAAAAAAATGTACACATTTGTACGCATCTGAATTTGATTTTACTCACCTCACTTTCAAAATGAGTACAAGCACTCATCCAAAAAAATCTTATCTAGATCCCTGCTTATCAACAAATCCTATCTCTCAACTGCCTGCCTTGTCACTCATAGGCAAGTGACCAAATCAGGGACGCATCCCAATGGGACCCACTCAAGAAGCCAGTAGAATAAACAGGCTTGGTTTTTAGTACATTTTCTGAAGAGCACGCCTGTAACTCTAAAGTCTGACATTTTTTGTGCATTTAATCCCTACTGTTCAGTCCTGTAAAAACACACATTCCATGAAGAAAAGTGGTAAATTCAGAGACAAAAATCTTTCAGATCCTGCTGCTATACTCTCAATTCCCCTTCTCAGGATGCATCTGGATACTAGCTATGGTAGACCATTTCCTGGGAAAGTTTGTGAACAAATTCAACATATAAAAAAGCAGCAGTATATGTAATGGGGGGAAAAATCATCATATCGTTTTGGGAAAAGAAAATTGACACCTAGAGTCATGCTGAATTATGGCATCAACGTATAAAATAAAAAAAGTCCAAATCCTTGTTTGATTCAAGGATAAACGAACCCTTTAAAGTGGAATGGGTATCTCGGATATTTTGCCACATAAACATTGAGTGGGAAACAAAGTACATGGTGACTAGGGTGTGCCGCTGCTGCTTTGCCCGGCAGGTTCCGATGCCTGGCACAGCATCTTCCAGTGTCGCAGGAGGTGGCGGGTTCTCTCCAACTCCTCGGTCTCCCTGCACAGTTCCCAGATCCCCTCCCACTGTTTTAGGAGGAGATAGGTTTTCACCGGCTTCCCCGAACCCCGTCTCCTGTATTCATAGACGAAGTCAACGCTTTTCCCGTATAGAATCATCCTCAGTCTCTGCGTTTTCGATAGCAGCCGGTTTGGCGTGTGTTCTCCAAACAATTCTAGATACTCGGACAATAATCGTATTAATCCCGGTATGTAGCCTTCGGAATTTCTTCCCTCTGTCTTCAAAGGCGGCATTTTCCGTATTTCCCAAACAACTTCGGTCCCGCTGCTCAGTTTCTCTCCATCCAGCTGCAGGGTCCTTCTAAGCTACCACCCCCTGGAAGGAATAGGTCGTGCATCCAAACTTGGTCTTGAACAGGGAGCTTCAGAGGTGCTGCTCCCGGACTCACTGCAGCCGCGGGCAGTACCGGGCACTAAGGGATAGTCCTTACTGGGGGCGGTAATCAGGTAACTGATCGACACATAGCTCCTGACTCATGCATTCAGCAAGGCTCTGGCCGCCATCACTAACATGACTTGCCTTGCTGTCGCCTCCCTGGTTTGTGTACAGAGCTTGGGGCCCCTCTGCAAGATTGTAACTGGTGGTGGGACTGACGTCCGGTGCGTTCCCATCCAGTTTAGCCCCTGCCTGTTCTTCATGGGGTAGATCGACACGGCAACATCCAGATACAGGAGAGTGCGCTGCCTCACTCACTCCCTCCTCGATCCTGCTCTCCTCGGAACCAGCCACTTCCATGCGCTGTCCTTGGGGTAGCGCCATACTGCATCCAGTACATCGTGAACAGTCGGGGTCAGCGAAAACTATGCCGTCCTTGCCAGGCACAATCCGTGACTTGTTGCCAACCCCACTGAATGTTTCCTGCATGCCGTTTGCAATTCCCACCATCTTGGCCAGTGACAGGTTACCAATGCTATTTCTCTCCACAATCTACCTGCTGCACTGGGGACAATAGCACGATTCAGATTCCAAAACACTTTCCAACAGACTGTGCACTTTCAAATTCCTCGCAGCAATGACACGACCACCAAACTCGATCAGCATTTTAACCTTCACGTGCACCCCCCCCTGTAATCCTCTTAGCCACGCCTCCCATTATTTCCCATTGTCTGCTTTCCAATGCCTCTGGCAGCATTTCAATTTGCTGTTTCTCCGATGTCTGTGTCCTATAATTCTATTGCACAACATTTGTGACCACTCATGATTGGTCAGTTTTATTCTCAGCAAAACACAAAAACCTACTATCTTTCCCTCTTTTTGTTCTGCTCCCTTCTTAGTCTTCAGATTTGTCTTGTGAGTTTTCTTGAGAGTCACAGTGTTAAACATTTGCCTTCTAATCTGCCCTGTGATTTGATAAGTACATGCTGAACTGTTTTAGCCTTCACCGTGAGACGCACAAAAAACACTGAAGGATCCTAAGCCTAATTTTGCTTGGTATTTCACCTACTCTTCACTGTACCCCCAAGAAAAAGCCACATTAAATTCTCCTTTGCCCATTTTTTACTGTATTTCATGTGACTACCATTGGCCAGTGGCAACTATATTGATCAAATGTTCCTCTCCATGAGATGTATATTACTCTGCTGTTGGTTTCCTCCGTGTAAAACAACATCAGGATAAAATAAAGTATTTCCCTGGTGTCTTTTGGTCCAGGAAAAACAGATGAATACCAATGAAGGCATTAACAATAGGGGGTTTAAATCAGTCACTTGCCATAGCGCAAAGTACAATAATATCTAATGTTAATGCCTAATCTTAGTTTCATTTACTCTTCACAGTAACACCCCCACCATACTCACGGATACCAGCTTGTTTTTTATTTGATGTGAAAACCAAGGACTTCAATAGAACTTGGGGACTTAAATCATTTGTAACACAAAACCCCAGTCAGGTATTAATCTCCCTGATATTCATGTCCTTGCTTTATCAAATATTAGAAACGAACATACGAAGAAGCCAGCAAAGGAAGAAGGCCATTTGGTCTACCAAGTCTGCTCGTATTGCAGCTTAAGCTACTATCTCTGCCCTCCCTCCCCACTCCTCCCATCCCCCTACTCATGATCCTTACCTTCCCCCTATGCCTATCCCAGCCTCTCTTAAAGCTGCCCACTGTCTTCAACAAGATGACCTCTTCCGGCAGCGCATTCCAAGTGTCCACCACCCTCTCTGTGAAGCTTTGTTCCTTTAAAACAAAATCCTCCTAAAACAAAGTCTCAAGCCCCCACCCTCCAATAAAAATACCCTGGAGGCACCAATTTGTTTTTGTACTTTATGTGAATGCCAACGACTGCAATAAGACCCTGGGAGTTAAATCATTATTGATGTAAAATAAAACCATGAACGTCAAAGTCTGCCCCCTCCCCCCAAAGCCTATACCTAGGTTATGTTTGTATTCCATGTGAATCCTAATGACTGCAATAGAATGAAATGTGGGATTTAAAAGGTCTGTAACTCAAAAATGCAATCCACTGTTAGTCTCACTGATATTCCACCCCTTGCTTCATCAAATATTAACCACCCCTTTTAAGAGAAGGGAAAGGAAACATTGTTTAACCAGGAGTAGCACACTAAGCGGAAGCTTGTTTCCAGATGCAACCTGGGAGCACAACAAAGTTAAGTGACTTGCTCAGGATCACACAGGCAGCTGTGGAATTTAAACCCAGGTTTCCAAATGTGCCGCTGAGAGCCTTAACCCACTGTGCTTGACTGCCTCCTTGTAAAACAAAATCAGGGTACAACAGAGTAATGTCCTGCCCCCCCTCTCAAAAAACAACAACGCTGTAGGAGCCTATGTCCAACTGTTTTTTGTATTTAATGTAATTTTCACTCTTACACAGGCAGCAAGTAATCCGGAGAGCTCAGAAGAGTAGGCAGCTGGCAAGACAACAGAGGGCAAAGAGAGCCCTGCAGCTGAAGCAACAATCTATGGACCATATCGCTGCCATGCACAACCTCATTGCCAGTCGGTATGCATGTGAGGCAGTGGATCGGGGCATGTGGTGCCACCCCACATCAACCAGCTGGTGGAATAGCATAGTCCTGTGTGCATGGTCTGAAGACCAATGGTTGGAAAACTTCAGGATGTCAAGACTGACCTTTCAGGCTCTCTGTGGTGAGCTGCAACCATACATATACCGAAGAGACATCAGGTTACACAAGGCAGTAACTGTCCATAAAAGGGTTGCTATCATCCTGTGGTACCTTGCCACGAATGTTGAGTAACGGATCCTGGGCCACCTCTTTGGGGTGGAAAGATCAACTGTTGGGAAAATGGTGGTGGAGGTGTGCCATGCTGTTGTGCCCATGCTGCTACCAAGGGTCAACAGTCAAGATGGGGAGGGGGACAAGACAATGGGGGAGTATGACAGGCAGGGGTAGGAGAGGGGGATGGGAACAGGGCAGATTCAGCAGTGAGGGGGAGCAGGCCAAAGGGGACAAAAAGGTACTTAGTGAGGCAGGGGGTCATAAATGGTACATTGATCAGTAGGAGAGGGGTGGCATATATAGCAGGAAAAGCATTCTGGTGGGAAACAGAGGGGGGATGAGAAGGAGGGGCGAGTCTAGGCACTGGAGGACAGGGCAGGGTGGATGTTCATGGAGGGGATGGGGGCAGCAGGAACATGAAGGCAATTGGTGGGGGAGGAGGGGGGCAGAATTGTAGTTATAGGGGACTCTATCCTGAAGGGGATCAGAGGGGGAGGGAGGTGAGGGCAACACATTCAGATCCGGATGGAATCTGTACCAGGCTTGACAGTGGGTAAGGCGGGACAGGCTTTGCTCAGCTGTATTAAGGGGTAAGGGTGAAATCTCATGTGGTGGTGCTCATAAGGACTAATGACAGTGGAGTTTGTTAGGGAAAGGTTTGAGAAGCTGGGGATGTGTATGGAGGTAAGTAGCTCAGTGGCCTTCTTGAAGGTGCTACCAGTACCCAGGGCAAGCAGGGTGAGGAAGGATAGGATAGTGGAGTACAACTCTTGGCTAGGCGGGTGGTGTCTTACTCATAGGTATGGGCTGGTGGGAGACTGAGGGAACACATGGGACAATAACAACCTGTATGTAAAGGACAGATTACACTCGAATAGGGCAGGGTAGGGATTGTTGAAGCATAAACTGGAGGAATATATAGCATCCAGGAGGATTTTAAACTAGGAAGGGGGGAAAGGTGAGTGTGCAGCAAGTAAGCAGGGTTGCCAGGTAGGGGACTCAAACAAGCTGACCCCCCAGGGCAACAGTATTTGATATGGGGGAGTGCTGCAGAGGAAGAGTCAGGTTGAGGTCGAAAGGGGTAGAGAAAGGAATGGAACTGGGTGGAGAGTGGTCTTCCTGATTTCAAGGAGCCTGGGTAACAAAACAGCTGAGCTACAGGCTCTCTTAGCTGAAGGGATGGTGGACGTTGCAGCTATCACAGAGACTTGGGCCACCCAACACCAGGACTGGGATCTTGTGATCCCAGGATACAGAACATGTATAGGAAAGAGAGAGAGAGGGGTGGAAGAGGGGAAGGGGCGGTAATCTATGTAAGGGATGGGATTAGATGTACAAGGGATGGGGGGACGATGGAGGGACAGAGTCACTATGGATGCAGTTCCTGGATTCTAGAGGTAGAAAACTGAGGCTGGGGGTGGTGTATAGGACACCTGCTCAAACCAAGGATTTGGATAGGGAGTTAGCAGAACAGATCCATCAGCTACTGTATGTAGAAAAGAGAATGTGGTGATTGTGGGGGAATTCAATCTACCTAAGGTGGATTGGGGAAGCTCTGCCACCCTTAGTGCCAGGGAGCATGTACTACTGGATGTGTTCCTGGATAGTCTTATGGAACAGATGGTCAGTGAGCCAGCTTGGCTAGGTAATACACTGAATCTGGTACTAACGAAGGGTAAGGCAGTGAGGGAACAAAGGGTGGAGAACCCACTAGCTGGGACTGACCAGCATTCGATGCGGTTCATGTTCAGTTTGAGCAGGGAGTCTGGAGGATCAGCAACAAGGGTGGCAGACTTCAGAAAGGCAGATTTTGGGAAGATATGGGAGATCCTGAAGGGGTACCTAGAGGGGATTAGGCCAGCGATAGATGCACAACAGAAGTGGGATATCATCAAACTTGGTCTGAGGGAGGCTACTGAAACATGTACCAGGACTCTGAGGAAGAGGAGCAGGGCTAAGAAGCTATGTTGGCAGAATAAGAAGGTGTTGGAGGGGGTGAGGGCAAAGAAAGCAGCTTTTCGGAGGTTCAAGAGGACTGGGAGAAAGGAGGACAGGGAGGTGTTTGCAAGAAGGTCCAATGAGGTAACCAAGCTGCTAAGGGAGGCCAAGGCCTCCAGAGAGCTGAGGCTGACTTAGGGCACCAGGGGAGGGGAGAAGGACTTTTTTAGATACATCAGGGAAAAAAAGGAGTTGCAGGGACCAGATAGTGAGGATCAAGAAGGACAGTGGGTGGGTGGGTGGAGAAGGGGAAGGGACAGGTAGAGGTACTAAATGCACCCAAGTACATCTTACCTCTCCCTCAGCTGTTCCTGCTTTAACCCTCCTTAATACCTAGCCCCAGTTTCCACCTTCCTATCCTGCCTCCCCAGCAGGGTTCTCAACATCCTGAAGGGGGAATCAGGAAATGGCTACCCCTTCTCCTTATATTCAGTTCTTGCCTCTCTCCCTCTCTTCTCCACCTGCCCTTCTGGGTCAACTGTGTGCACAACCTACCCCATTCTTTTTACTCCAACAGCTCTTGTGTACTACCTCGGGCCTGCTCCTGGTACACTCATGCACTGTAAATGGTTCTGTTGCATTATTACTGTTTTGTACGATTATATGTTCTTTTTGTACGATTTTGGGCATGTATTGTAATTTACCCAATGTGTCACTACTGTTTATTGTACAATACCTTGTGTTCCTACCAGTGCACAATCTTACATTGTTATATTGTTTGTACTACTCACATACTATTGTAACTGATCATCCTTCACAACCCTATGTAACCCCCGCCCCAGGTCACACTGTGAGATGAGCAACTTGTTGTTCAGTGTGCTTTCCTGGTGAAACATTTCAATAAATAAATAAACTTCTGCTCTGTGTTCACAAAGGAGAAGGGCAGTCAGCTACCTCCATGGACTGGGAGGATGGGGGAGGGGGAGAGATAACTGATGGGATGATTATGAACAGCAGGGTACTGGAGGGTCTGAGGGCACTAAGGGTGGATAAGGCACTAGGTCCTGATGGCATTCACCCCAAGGTGTTGAGAGAGAGATGGCAGAGGTGTTGGCTGAGCCATTGGTAGTCCTCTTCAATATCTCCTTGGACATAGGATGCGTACCTTAGGATTGCAGGATGGCTCATGTGATTCCTATCCAAAATAGCAGCCCAAAGGATGAATCAGGCAGTTACAGACCTGTCAGTGTCACTTCCATAGTAGGTGAACTGATGGAAACAATCCTGAAGGAGAGACAGGTGATCTTTCTGGAGGTTATTGGGCTCCAGGATGAGCAACAGCATGAGTTCATCTTGGTGTGATCCTGTCGGACCAACCTAATAGAGTACTGTAACTGGGTAACAAGGGAGCTGGATAGGGATGTCCTGTATTTGGAGTTCAGCAAGGACTTTGATTTAGTGCCTCACAGGTGGCTGGGGGGAAGCTGTAATACATGGGGGTGGGGGCCATGATGGGTAACTGGATCATGAACTGGCTGAAAGGGAGGCAGCAACGAGTGGTGGTAGTGGTGGGGGACTCTCATCCCCTAGGGCAGTGATGAGTGGTGTGCCACAGGGCTCTGTTCTGGGTCTGGTGCTGTTTGGGCTATTAATATCGGATATCTCACTCAGAGTTAGGAGCAGGACCAGTCTGTTCGCAGAGGATACCAAGATGGGGCAGTAGAGGATGATACAGAGGGGTGGCAGGGGTTACAGGGGGACCTGGACAAAGTGGAGGAGTGTTCAGTGAAAGTGGCACTTGGGCTTCAATGCAAAGAGATGAAAGGTTATGCACCTCGAGGTCAAGAGCCCAAGGAGGGAATATCGGTTGGGTGGGGTTTGGCTGGGTGTCACCGAGGAGGAAAGACCTAGGGGTGATAGTAATGGAGAGAGCATGGACAACTCTGCTCAGTGCAGAAAGGCAGCAGCTAAGGCTAACAAGATGCTGGGGTGTATTGCAAGAGGATTCTGATCCAGACATAATGATGCGATCCTGCCCCTGTACAGGTCCTTAGTCAGGCCACATTTGGAGTACTGCGTGCAGTATTGGCATCCGTATCTTAAGAGGGATATCAGGCTGTTAGAGGGGGTGCAATGTAGGGTGGTGAAAATGATGTAGAGGATGGAAGACAAAACCTACGAGGACAGACTAAGAGACTTGAGGTTGTACACCCTGGAGGAGAGAAGGGAGCGGGGGGATATGATTGAAGCTTTCAGATATTTGAAGAGGATCAACAAATCTGGCACAGAGGGGTTATTCAGGCAGAGGAAGAGAAGGAACACAAGAAGGCATGTGCCAAGATTGTAGGGGGGATAGATATGTGAGAGAGATGAGGCCATTACTCTCTAGTAATGCCACCAGCCTCTCCTTCAGTATCACCTCCATAAGCTTACCCACTATGGACGTGAGATTGACTGGCTGATAATTTCCTGGCTCCTCCCTAGGCCCGCTCTTGTGTATGGGCACCATATGGGCCACCCTCCAGTCCTGGGGCACACACACAACATTTCCAAGGAAACATAGAAACATAGACTTTGATGGCAGATAAGGACCGCTTGGCCCATCTAGTCTGCCCATTTCCCTACCTACAGGATAGGCCGCAGATCCTAGTTAACCAACAGGCTATTTCTTCCTACCCCTCACAAGAATTGCCTTATGTCTGTCCCATGCATTCTTGAATTCTCCCACAGTTTTAGACCCCACAACCTCCTCAGGAAGGCTGTTCCATGCATCCACTACCCTCTCTGTGAAATAATACTTCCTCACATTGCCCCTGAACCACCTTCCTTCTATCTTTAAATTGTGTCCCCTTGTTCTTGCCTGTCTCTTTTTTTGAAAGATGCTACCTTCTTGGACTTTGTTGATTCCACTGGGGTACTTAAACGTTTCTATCATGTCCCCCCTCTCCCTTCTTTCCTCAAGGGTATACATATTAAGCTCCTTTAGTCTCTCCTCATACGGCTTCTCTTGCAGACCCTGCACCATATTAGTTGCCCTCCTGGACTGCCTCTATCCTGTCTATGTCCTTGTGGAGATGGGGTCTCCAGAACTGGACACAGTACTCCAGATGGGATCTCACCAACTGTCTGTACAGAGGGATAACAACTTCCTGTTTTCTGCTGCTGATGCCTCTCCCTATACATCCCAGTATACCCCCAGCCCTCCCTACTGTCTTCTCATATTGCCCTTAAGGTCATCTGATATGATTACCCCCAGGTCCCTTTCCTTTTTTGTTGTTGTTACTACTACCTCCCCACCCATTGTGTATTCTTGCCCTGGGTTCTTGTTTCCCAGGTACATTATTTTGCACTTCAGGTGTTGAACAGATCTGCTAGCAGCTCAGCCAACAGCTTCGCCATCTCCCTCAGCACCCTGGGGTGGATTCCATCAGGACCTGGTGCCTTGTTTACCCTTGCTGCACTCAGCCCCTCTAGCACCCTACTCCCTGTGATCACTTTGTCCATCACCTCCTCCCCTCTTTCCCCACCCCCCAGCCCATGCTGGCAGTGGACCATCCCTCTCCTTAGTGACAACAGAGCAGAAGTACTCATTTAGAATTTCTGCTTGCTCCTCCCCCTTTTCTGCCCAATCCCCTCCCCACTTTATCCTCACAATATGTTCCTTGCACTTCCTCTTTTCTCTGACGTACTTAAAAAAAAGTATTTTCCCCTCCCTTTATGCCCAGTGTCAACCTTAATTCCCTGGAGGCCTTAGTGTTTTTCACCCTCCTGGCCACCTCCCTTGACCAACTCCCGAAAGCCTCCTTTTCCTCTCCTTTCCCTGTTCTCCTGTACTTCCAGTATGCAGCCCTCTATGCCCTCACCCCTTGCAGTACTTCCTTGTTCAGCCAGCATGGTTTCTTGGCTCTGCTCTTCTTACTTCTGGCCCTAGTGCAGGCTACTGTGGCCTCTGTTAGCCCAGTCTTTATGATCCCCACTTTTGTTCTACATCCGTCTGTGGCCTTATATCCTGGACTCACCCTTGCAGTATTGCTCCCATCCTCCCAAAGTCCACCCCCTTAGTGCCCATGCCTCCTGTCTCCCCAACCAGTGTGAGAATGAGGCATGCTGTTTGGTGGTCGCTACCCGCTAATGGGTCCTCCACCCTAACCTCCCTCACCACCTCCCCATTTGCCCAGCATGGTTTCTTGGCTCTGCTCTTCTTACTTCTGGCCCTAGTGCAGGCTACTGTGGCCTCTGTTAGCCCAGTCTTTATGATCCCCACTTTTGTTCTACATCCATCTGTGGCCTTATATCCTGGACTCACCCTTGCAGTATTGCTCCCATCCTCCCAAAGTCCACCCTACTAAAGTCCACCACCTTAGTGCCCATGCCTCCTGTCTCCCCAACCAGTGTGAGAATGAGGCATGAGGCATGCTGTTTGGTGGTCGCTACCCGCTAATGGGTCCTCCACCCTAACCTCCCTCACCACCTCCCCATTTGCCAGTAGTAGGTCCAGAGTGCTACCAAGCCTTGTAGGCTCACTTACCAATTGTGTCAGAAGGCCATCCTGGAATGCATCAAGGAGCACCTGCTCCCTGGTAGTGCTAGTGATGGGGTGCTCCAGTCAACCCCTGGTAAGTTAAAATCCCCCACTATCACCACACTCCCCCCTTCTACACACCCTCATCTGTTCTGTGAACTCCCCATCCAGTTCTCCAGATTGGGCTGGTGGTCTGTACACCACTCCCAGACTCAGCTTCCTGCCCTTGGAGTCCAGGAGCTGCACCCAATGCACCTCTGTCCTCTACTCTTAGGGGTCTCAACCGCAACCCCTGGCTACCCCTAAATGATGCCCCTGGGTGGGCTGAGGTGTTAAGTGCAAGTGTGCTTTCCCATTACACCTACTCTTGAGTGCCATGGAGGGGGGTGTTAATTGAAAAAGTCAAGTACGGGCTTTGGGTTGTAATCAATCCTAACCAGTCATTACAACAACATATTTTAATTTATTGTTTCTGTCCCCTTGTATTGATCCCCATCCCAGAGGTCAGTCAACCCCACCCCTTTTATTTTCCTAGCCCAACTTACAATCCCCACAGGCTTGCCCCCCGCCTCCATCCCCATCCTGTGATCCAGCTCAGTTGGAGCGAACCTCCAGGCTTGTCCTGGACATGGAAGCAGGAGTTTCACTTTCTTGGGTTGCAGACGCACGGTAATAGTCGGGACCTAAGAATGCCCATGCTTATCCTGATCCTGGTAGGTTATTGCCTCTTTTTTCATTTCAGTCCAGGCTGGCACACACTGAGTATGCCTCATGCAGACCGCAACTGTTGTCCCCCTCCCACATGTGCTGCTGAGCGTGGTCACCTAGATGGCAGTGTACCCACTGCTGCCTCATTAGCTGCACTGTCTTTTGTTTACAGCCATTTATAATATACAGGATAAGGGTATGGGCCACAGTGCAGAACAATGCTGTGTTTGCTCCAAGAGGTTGTCATGACAACCATTAGACTGTAGGCCCTGAGGGAAAAGTTCAAGATATCTTTGATTGTCATGACAACCCAGAGAAGTAACCTCAAAGTTGTTGTGTTCTGAGGCTTATACATTGTCCTTAAGAGTATATGGACCACTTTGCACAGCAGTCTACAGTGTTTCACAATAGTTTAAATATGTCTCTTTTATTAAACCTTACTAGGCTTTTTACTGTGTCATGTACTCCCCCTCTCCATAACATAACCGGAGCCTGCCCCACCAGATAAACCTCAGGTCCCAAGATGAACCTGAGGTACTCTTGGTCATTCTAGAACCGGTCTCATGCTCAGCCCTCAGACTAGAAGTGATAGACAGGCCTCCTCACAAGGGGCAGAAGGAGACAAAGCAATGCTTGAGGACATACTAAAGATGGCCAAAAAGGAGAAGTAGTACTGATGGAGGACTTCTGCCTTCCGGATATGGACTGGAACTCCTGCACAGCATCCATAACTAGGAGCAGAAATTTCCTAAATGCCTTGGGAGGGCTGGACTTAATCAGCCTGTCATGGTCCCCACTACAGAAAATGCAGTCCTGGACCTGGTGCTCACAAACAGCGGCAAGGTCCAGGAGGTGGAGGTGGGGCACCATCTGGGACCAAGTGGCCACAAATCTGTCTGGTTCAAGGTCAAAAAGGCCAAAGAAACAAGCCACACTAAAACTCGGGTCATAGACTTCAGAAGAACAGACTTGGATCAGATGAGAATATGCTTTAGGGATATCCTCAAGAGGAAGGCACAAGAAGGGGTAGAGGAATGTTGGATAAACATAAGAGAAGCACTAGCGGATGTTACTACAAAACACTCCAGGCTAGTCAGTAAGATGAAAAAAAAAAAAGAAATCTGCTGTGGTTCACAAATGAGGTGGCAGTTGCAGTGAGGGAAAAGAGACGCATTCCAAAGATATAAGGGCTCAAATAGCGAAATAGATAGGGAGGCATACAAGTGCAGCTTGAAGGAGGCAAGAAGGGTGATCAGAAAATCAAAGGCACAGATTGAGAAAGACATAGCATGGGGATTGAAGGATGCATTAAGACCTTCCTTAGGTACATAAGCGACAAAAGAAAAAACAAAGAAGGCATTGTCAGGCTTATAAGCAGGAAGGGGAGGAGGGTAGAAGAGGACAGTGAAAAGGCAGAAGTCTTAAATGAGTACTTCTGCTCAGTCTTTACTAAGGAGGCACCTAGTAACAGACCCACCCCAAAGGGGAAATGGTCACAAGCCCATTCACAACATAGAGGGTAAGGATAAAATTACAAAAACTACAGGTAGATAAAGCCATGGAGCTGGACGGAGTCCACCCACGCATATTGAGGAAACTTAGTGATGAATTGGCAACACCACTAGCAGATCTTTTTAGCAGATCCTTGAAAGAAGGGATAGTTACCCAGGACTGGAAAAGAGCAATAGTTGTCCCCATACACAAGAGTAGCAGTAGCAAGGAGACAGGAAACTACTGCTCGTTCAGCCTTACCTTGGTGGTGGGTAAGATGATGGGGTCCCTGCTCAAAGAAAGAATACTAGCATTCTTGGAGGAATCTGGACAACTGGATAACAAGCAGCATGGTTTCACATTGGGAAGACCTGCCAGACTAACCTGATTGAGTTCTTTGACTCAATTACTAGGGCAGTGGACCAGGGGGTAGTCGTTGATGTTCTCTAACTTGACTTTAGCAAGACTTTTGACTCTGTACCACACAGAAGGCTTCTAAAAAAACTCGACCACAGAGGAGTGGGGCAGGAAGTGGTAGCATGGGTGAGTAGCTGGCTTGAACAGAGAACTCAGTCCATGACAGTAAATGAGGTAGCATCAGGGGATGGGTAGGGTAGCAAGCGGAGTGCCACAGGGGTCCGTCCCCGGGCCATTACCCTTTAATATCTTCAGCAAAGATATCACAGAGGAGTTGAGTGGGAAGGTGTGCCTGTTTGCAGATGACACAAGGCTTTGCACAGGGGGTAGAGCAAATACAATGTAACCTACTCAGGCTGGAAATTTGGTCCAACTTGTGGCAGTTAAAATTCAGCGTGAAAAAGTGCAACGTTATGCATCTGGGCTGAAGCAACAAAGAGACAGACTACTACCTGGGAGGGAAGAAACTAGCAACTACCCATTAGGAGAGGGATGTAGGGGTTATCATATCAGACAGTTTGAAGGTACGTGGACAATGCAAAAAGGCAGCAAAGAAGACCAGCAGGATACTGGTATGCATAGAAAGGGGCACCACATGCAGAAGAAGGGAGGTGATCCTGCCATAGAAACCTAGAAATTTAGAATTTGACAGCAGATAAGGACAGCTTGGCCCACCTAGTCTACCCATTTCTTTACCTATTGGATAAGCTGCAAATCCTAGTTAACCAACAGCCTACTTCTTCCTAACCCCCACCAGACTTGCCTTATGTCTGTCCCATTCATTCTTGAATTCCCCCACTATTTTTGACCCCACAATCTCCTCAGAAAGGTGGTTACATGCATCCTGCACCCTCTCCATGAAAAAATGCTTCCTCAAGTTGCCCCTGAGGAGTCCCCCCTCTATCTTCAAATTGTGCCCCCTTGTTCTTGTACAACTCTTTTTCTGGAAGATGTTCCCATCTTGGACTTTGTTGATTCCCTTGAGGTCTCGAAAGTTTCTATCATGTCCCCCCCTCCCTCCTTTCCTCAAGGGTATACATATTAAGCACTTTCAGTCCATCTTCAAATGACTTCTGTTGCAGACTCTGCACCATTTTAGTCACCCTCCTCTGGACTGTCTCCATCCTATGTCCCTGCAGAAATGGGTCTCCAGAACTGCACGCAGTACTCCAGATGGGGTCTCAGCAACTGTCTGTACAGAGGGATAACAACATCATGTTTTCTACTTGTAAATCTGAGTAATAATGGAGTCCAGCAACAAGGTCAGGATGTAAGGAAGTAATCCAAAATGTATTCATATAGCAGGATAAAAATAAAAATAAATGGACTGTAGATGGCAAATAAATAAACTTTAACCAAAGCAAAATAAACACACTCATATTCCACAGTTAGCAACAGTAGAGGAATGAGGATTCGCCTAGAAGCAGGCTAAGTGACTGGTAGGTTCAGCACCCTACCATCAACTGCTTTCAGAGTAAATTTATAACTCTTAGAGGTCACATGTTATGATAAGCTCCACTATTTCTGTAGTTTCTTAAAACAAACTAAGGAAGCTTTAATATTCATCAAATGAAATTCAAACATAAACCATGGTGTTAGCATAATGTACTCATATTATTAGACCACATTAATCTCATTAAATACAAGACTTTTCAAGGTTGATCAGGGAAACAGACTCCTCCCATCAACTTCTGTCATAAATAAGGCATTGGAAGGGCCGTCCATCTCTATATGGAGAGAGTATGCTAACGGAAAGGTCCTGTGCCCAAACCTAGCTGCAGGCAGACTGCAATTCCCAGGTACGTCCGACTTTCCTTAGTCTTCAAAATAGCTTTGTGTTCCTTCATCTTTATTATTGCATGTAAATATCTGTTCACAGTTGTGCAAAATGTGAACAAGTACTTAGACTGGGATTAAAGCTAATGGCGAGCTGTGCCGCAGCCGAAACCGGGAATGGCAGCAATATACAAAAGCCTGCAAGTCTTGCCTTGGACCTTTGCTATGGAAGGTTGCAGACATTGTTTTAAAAAACCTTCCTGACCAAAAAAAAACAAACCCACTCATTATAGTCTGTTTGGAGGCATGGGTATGCATCAGGAAAAGAAGGGGGGCTATACATGAACATACAATTCTGATTCCCGTAGCAGACAACTCAGGTTTCCTACCAGGAATGGGGGACGAAGGATTTAAAACATGGCAGGACAAAGGCATTAGGTGTATAGGGGACTTGACCACCAGAGCGGGGATGCAGTCCTTTCAGGACCTGCAGCTGGGGTTGGGAATACCATCTTCGCACCTCTTCAGATTCTTCCAGGTAAAGAAATACTGGCAGAGTCTTAACAGGAATGCTAATGTAGAATCTGCCTTAGCTAAGGTGGAAAGAGAGATTCAGGGGGCACAGATGCAGGAGAAGGGATTGATTGGAAGGGCAGTCAAACTAGACAGTGTATTTCAAAGGGGATACTCGGAAGGTGAAACAGAAATGGAAAAAAGACCTCAGCATAATAATTGAGGATAATAACTGGGAATTATTACTGACTTACCATATGGGTTTATTAATGTGCAACAGATATAAAGAGCTGCAATACAAGTTTCTGCACAGACTATATTATCCCCCATCCAATGTCCATCAGTTTTATCTGGAAGTGTCATCCATGTATGGGAAATATGGAGGGGCCAGAGGTACTTGGCTACACTACTACTGGGAATGCCCGGGAATACAAACATACTGGAGAGGAGTGGTTAAAGAACTGGATAGGATAGCAGGATACCCTCTGGAGGTGTCACCAGGATCACTTCTGCTGGGTGTTGCTGGACAGGACAACAGTGAATGGGAACTACATCCCAGACAGCTTAGGATCCTTGTGGTGGTGGCTAGGCAGGCAATACAAAACCTACAGATGACTAAGAATGTCTCCACAGTGGAACAATGGAAAATGCTGGCTCTATGAGCACTCTCAGTGGACAGGCTAACATACTGTATGTACTAAGAGGGCACTAAGAGAGATTCCTGAATGTTTGGGCAATGCTCTTGATCACATTAACTCCAGGGGAAGCCACCCTCTTACGAGAGGGATGGACATCTTAAAAGTGTCCGCCTGATCTTGATAAACAAAATAAAAAAAACAGATTACAAACAATATAAACTAGTTATAGCAAAAATGTGAAATCTATATGCTGCACGGTAACAAAATGATATACTGGTTACAAATGGACTTCTGAATGTATTTAGAAGGAAGGCAAAGCACTTCTCCTCTTTCTTTTTTATACAGTTTATACTGACTGTTATAGTTAGATGTACTAGCTAGTTCTTCATCTTCCTTAGAAGATATAGTCTGTGTTTTTTTTTTCTTATCCTCTTTTTTAATATTAATGTGCTAGAGATATATTAATTAAGCACTGGCACTTATGACTGTGTTTGTAAATCAGTTCACAAAGCCCCATACTGAAAGGGGGAAGACTGTAAACTACCATTGCTGTCCTACTTTATATGTATGTACTTGTATGACACATGAAAATCATAATAAAAATACAATACAAAACCAAAAAAAAAAACCACCTCCTCAGCGTTTGTGCCTCAGACATGCCTAAATTTATCTATGCCCCAACTCTTGGCTGTTTAGAAATAAAATATGCAGGAGTGGAGAAAAAGAGCCACTCGGCTCGTTTGCAACAAAACAGCCGCACTATCGCAGCGCCCCTCGTGCATGTTCGTGCAGCTCAAACGTGCACATCTACGAGAGGAGGTCTGCTTGAAAATTCCTACAATGAACAGGCTTGGTGTGTAAGCAGAGGACTGAGGAGAGAGAGAGTGAAATTAGCATTCCAGGGATACAAAGGATACCCACAGGTGGCCTTCCTGAAAGTAGGGAAAAAGAAAGCAGCAAATAACTAGAACAGAAAAAACAAGAAAAGGATAGCTTACTGTTGCAGAAGATTTTTACTAAAGGAGAAAACCTCCCTCTCAGCCAAAGGGTACACACATAGCCCCTTTCATACTACTGGTGATGCCTCTCCCTGTACATCCTAATATGCCCCCAGCCCTCCTTACTGCCATCTCACATTGCTTATCTACCTTAAGGTCATCTGATATGGCTACCCCCAGGTCTCTTTCCATTTGTGTTGTTGTTAGTGCCCCCCCCCCACACACACACACACACATTGTGTACAGTTCCCCTGAGTTTTTATTTTCCAGGTGCATTACTTTGCACTTTTTTGCATTGAATCTAAGCTGCCATATTTTTGACCATTCCTCCAATCTTTCCAAGTCCGTTCTCATCCTTTGCACACACTCCTTGTGTATTAACCCTGTTGCAGATCTTTGTGTCATCTGCAAAGAGGCATACTTTTCTTTCCAAACCCTCTGCAATGTCTCCTATATAGACATTAAAGAGGACCGATCCCAATAATAAACTCTGTGGTACCCCACTAGTAACCCCCTTTCTTCAGAGTGTACTCCTTTTACTATTACCCTCTGGGTCCTGTTGTCCAGCCAGCTTGTTACCCAGGCTACTACCCTGGGACCCACTCCCAGCCTGGCTAACTTGTTTATTAATCTTCTGTGTGGGACTATGTCAAATACGAGCATACGAAATTTGCCAGCAGATAAAGGCCTAGAGGTCTATCAAGTCTGCTCGAATGTGCAACTAGCACCCTTATTCTGCAGCTGCCCTCCCTTCCACCCTTCCCCTTCATTAACCCTCCCCCTTGTCCTGTCCCATCCCCTTTTGAAGCAGTCCACTGTTCTACTGGATACCACTTCTGCAGGTAATACATTCCACCCAGCCACCACCCTCTTTGTAAAAAAGTGTCTCCTTATCTCCCTCCTGAACCTTCCTCCCTCCAGTCTCATATCATGGCCCCTGGTGTCCCTCCCCTCCCTTACTTTGAACAGCCCCTCTGTACCTGTCTTGTTTATTCATTTCATCTATTTAAAGGTTTCAATCATGTCACCCCTGTCCCTCCTCTCCTCCAGTGAGTACATGTTCAACTCCCTCAACCTCCTGTCGTATGATAAGTCCCCCAGCCCCTTGATCATCTTTGTGGCCCTGTGCTGCACCCCCTCCAGTAACTTAATGTCCCTCTTCAGATACGGGCACCAGTATTGCACGCAGTACTTCAGGTGCGGTCTAATGACCTATACAGTGGCAGAATCACCTCCTCCCTCCTCGAGGATATACCCCTTGCAATACAACCCAGCATTTTGTTGGCCTTTGCAGCTGCCTTCCCACATTATGCCGAGTTGTTCATTGACCCTGTAATGAGCACCCCCAGATCCTTCTCCTCCTCTGTCTGGGCTAGCTGCACTCCCCCCAGCTGGTAACTCCTCCTTGGGTTCTTCATCTCAAAATGCAGCACCTTGCAATTTTTGGCATTAAACCCCAGTTGCCAGGTGTCTGACCAGGTTTCAAGCTTTGCCAGATCATCCTGCAGCCCCTGCCATCCCCCTAGGTCATCCACCACTGCTCCTACCTTGGTATCTTCAGCAAACAGACTGATCTTGCTCTTGATGTCCCATGATATGTCTGCAATGAATATCCCAAACAACATTGGTCCCAACACCGAGCCCTGTGGAACACCACTTGTCACAACCCTTAGGTGTGAGAGCTCCCCACCCACCAGCTGCCTTGCTAAAGTCTACTGTAGGTAGATCACATCCACAGCCCCTCCCTGATCTACTATTTCAGTTACCCAGACAAAGAAATCTATTAGATTCATCTGACATGATCTTCCTGCTATGAATCCATGCTGCCTTGTGTCCTGTGGCCCCCTGGCCTCCAGGTACTCAACAGTTCTTTCTTTCAAAAGTGATTCCATCATTTTCCCTACCACTGAGGTCAAGCTAACAGGTCTGTACTTTCCTGTCTCTGCCTTGCTCCCACTTTTGTGGGTGAAGAGGAATCACATCCACCCTCCTCCAGTCCAGAGGTACCACACCATCCTCCCATGATTTATTAAAAAGGGTAGTCAGTGGTGTCACTAGGTCTCTCCTTAGTTCTTTTAGAATTCTGGGGTGAATCCCATCAGGCCCCATTGCTTTGTCCACTTTGAGTTTTAGGAGTTCTTTCAGGACCCCTTCTGTTGTGAATGGACTGGTATCGACCCCCCTCCCGGTCCAGAGTGCATTTATTGTTTGGTTTAGGTACCTCCCACTCTTCTGCTTTTGTGTATATGGAGCAAACATATTCATTAAGTATCTTCGTCTTTTCACAGTCACCCTCTGCCCACCCCCTTCCCTTTATTACACCTTACTATCCCTTCCTTGGTCTTCCTTAGCTCCCTGATGTACCTATAAAAGGTTTTATTCCCCTTCTTAACTGAGTTGGCTACCTTTTTCTCAGTTTGGGCCTTCGCTATTCTGACTGCCTTCCCTGCTTTCTTCTGCTTTAACTGAGAGTTCTCTGTCCTGCTCCTTCTGTGATTCCTTGTACTTCCTGAATGCTATATTTTTCTCCCTAACCTTCCCTGTCGCCTCTTTTGAGAACCACAGTGTTTTCTTACTCCATTTTGTTTTGTTTATTTGCTTTAAACAAAGGCTTGTTGCCTCTGTGATGGCAGTTTTGATTTTTCCTCATTGTTCTTCCACCCCTCCTTCCTGCCCATTTGCTAGTGTATTCCTTATGCACGCACTCATTTTGGCAAAGTCAGCCCTCCTAAAATTCAAGACATTTGCCACAGTACAAGTCCCTAGTGAGATCCCACCTTGTGTACTGTGTCTAGTTCTGGAGACCTTATCTCAGGAAGGACATAGATAGATTGGAGACAGTACAGAGAAGTGCAACAAAAATTACACACAGTCTCCAAAAGTTACCATATGAAAGCAGGTTACAGGAACTCAACATGTACTCCCTGGAACAGCACAGAGATAGCAGGGACATGACTGAGACATTCAAGTTTCTGAAGGGTATAAACAAAGTCTCCACCCAGGAGATCTTTTCGGTCAATAGCACCAGTAGGACAAGATTACATGAGATGGAATTGAGGCTAGGAAGATTCAGGAACAACATGCAAATATTTTTCTTCACAAAGTGGCTGGTTGACCCATGGAATGGTTTACTGGCTAGCTAGAGTCATTGACTCCAATACAGTAGGGGATTTCAAAGGAGCTTGGGACAGGCACAAGGGGATTGTCTCACAGAAATCCTAAAGAAGGAGCTAGTGCTCAGGGCAGACTAGATGGATCTTTGGTCCCCATCTGCCATCAATTTCTATGTTTCTATGCAACATACATAAGAACATATGAAGAAGCCAGCAGAAGATTATTTGGTCTATCTAGTCTGCTTGTATTGCAGGGTCCACAGCTTGAGCTACTCTCCCTGCCCTCCCTCCCCACTCCTCCTATCTTCCCTACCTATGCTCCTTACCATCCTCTATGCCTATTCCAGTCTCTCTTAAAGCTGCCCAATGTCTTCAATGAGACCTCCTCATCCAGCAGTGCATTCCAAGTGTTCACCTCCCTCTCCATGAAGAAATGCTTCCTGACTCCCCTCCTAACCCCCCTCCAGTTTAAGACTGTGTCCCCTCCTGTTATGGTTGTCACTTAGCTTAAAATGACCCCAGGTCTCAGTCATGTCCCCCCCTCTCTCCTATCATCCACTAAGTACATGTTCAGTGTCCTCGACCTGTTCTCATATATCATGCTGACCCACTATCATCTGTGTAGCCCTCCTCTGAACCAACTCCAGCAGGTTAATGTCCTTTTTGAAGTGTGGTAACCAGTACTGAACTCAATACTCTAGAAATATTCAGAGACCAACATCTCTCTTGGTGTCAAAAACACTGCTGAAGCCATCACCGATCACTTGTTCTCATCTTTACCGCTGACAAATGAAACTGACATAAAAAAGACGAGTGATCAGTGATTCTGAAAAGGAAATAGTGTGTGGGTGTTCCTTCTTGTTGTTCCCTAGTAGTCAGATACCCAAGATGATACAATAGTTTGACCTCACTAGGGTACAACACTCTGTGAACTCACTGAATTCCATACATAATAGCCCTTACCAATATACTATTACGGTATGTTGCTTACTTTCTGCACATTACAACTGCAGTCCTTCAAGTATAAGGCTGCCTTTCACTCCTGTATATCACTGTATTGCCACTGTACCTTCTCTCCCACTTTGTACAGTACCTCCTCCAACCCAGTTACACCTGAAAATCGAGACTTGGCTCAGTTTGCCTCTCTCAGTCACCAATTTATAAATAAACTCCTTCCTACATATTGCTGATGAAAATGGACCTCAGTTATATATGATGAAAGAAACCCACTATCATTTTATTTATTTATTTCAGTTCTAGGATTACAATTACCTTTGAGCCCAGGACTCTTTTACAAAGAATCCACGTCAAGACAAAGGTATCACATGACAATAGACAAAATTGTTACAGAAATAAGGGTACAGGATATCAAATTAATTTCGAACAGACAGGGAGAGGGTAAAGTGGAAAGGAAGAGGACAACAGGGAAGGGGTGGTAGAAAGAAATGGGAGGGGCAAGGTGGGAGGTAAGAAAATGAGAAGAGAGGAGAGGTGGGGGTAGGTAAGGATAAGGAGGGGGGGTGGGGTGAAGCAGCCAGGAAGGTGGCATTGTCAGGTGCTGTACAGCGTATGGGGCAGAGGCCAAACTAGGGCAAGTGCATTATGTGAGGAGCTAGATATAGGAAGAGCAGTAGCAGAGTGGAGTTGCATAGACATTATCTATGACAGTCGCAGATGCTGTAAGTGATCAGGGTGTTTTGGAGCCTGGATTTGAAGGCCCCTAGCCCAGTGGTATTGATAGTATAATTGGCAAGACCATTAAACTAAGTGGGTGCCCTGTAAGTGAATGAACATTGGCCAATGGCTGTGCGGTAGCGAGGGATATGGAAAAGTTGTGGCTTTGATCCCCTGGTAATTCTGGAGCTGGTTTTCATTTGAAGGAGTGAACAGACCCCAGGAGGGGCAGTTCCCAACTGTATTTTCTTAGCAACCACACAGGTTTGGTACTGAATTCTATTACCAAGTTGAAGCCAGTAGCTTGTGAGTAGAGGTCACAGATGTGTGTGAGCCATTCAGCCCCAGTGATGAGTCAACAGGCCTTGTTTAGGGTGGTAGTAATCCTTCGGAGTGCAGTGGTAGTGGCAGTGCCATAGATGACAAGACCATAGTCAATGTGGGAGATGATGGAGCTTTGAACTGCGGCAAAGAGAGCCTCTTTAGTCAGCTGCCGACGAAGCCGTTAGAGTAAGCCCAGTCTAGTATTCACAGTTTTAGCGTCATTGGTTATATGGGTTCCAAAGGACAGGTGTGGGTCTAAGGTGATTCCTAGGTATCTGAAGGAGTCAACTTGCTCCAGGGAGTCCCTGAGGCAGGTGTTTAAGGAGAGTTGGTGGTGTTTGTGCTTGTTTTGGTGCCTGGTGAAAATCATGGTCTTCATTTTTTTCTGGTTATGGATTAACTTATGTTCTTTGAACCAGCTTTCAACAGAGGTGAAGCCGCGTTGAAGGGTTTGTTGCAGGTGGCTTGGGTCATGATGAGAAGCAAGAATCAGTGCGTCATCTGCATAGAGTATGACTTGCTGAGAGGTGGAGTTGGAGAGGGAGTTGAGGAACAGGTTGAACAGCAGTGGGCCCTGGATGGAGCCTTGGGGGACACCGGAGTGAACCTGTTTAATGTCGGAGACCATGCCTGATATTTTTACACATTGGGACCTGTTGTCAAGATAGCTATTGAACCATTTCACTGATTCCATGGAGAGGCCAATGTTCAGTAGCTGATGAAGCAGGAGGCGGTGGTGGACAGTGTCAAAAGCCTTTGACAGGTCGATGAATGTAGCTCCGGTTAGGCGACCCTGAATCAAGGGAGTTGTGTATGGCTCCCGTAAACTCAAGAAGTGCTGTGGCAGTGCTGTGATCTTTTCTAAATCCATGTTGCTGTCAGCAAAGGATGTTGTACTTGTCCAGATGATCAGTGTGCTGGTCTGCTACTATCCGTTCCAGGGCCTTAGAGAGGGGTGGCGGGATAGAGATAGGTCGGTAGTTCACATGGGAGGTTCGGTCACCACCTTTATGGATAGGCATGACAGTTGCTGCCTTCCATTTGTCAGGGAATAGGCTGAGAGAGAGGGAGAGATTAAAGATCCTGGTGAGAGGCCCCAGAACCTCGTCTAGAGTGAGAGACAGAAGTTTGAGGTCCAGTGTGTCAGCATTTGCTCTAGAGTTTTTGATGGCTTTGGAAATGTATTTCCTGATGGTATATTTGCTTAGTGCTCTGAAGTAGAAAGGGGGACAATTTTTTGGTGATGACTGATGGGTGGGAAGAGGGGGGTCGCTGTCATTGAAAATGTCAGGAGGGAGGATGCTGCTGTGGTCAGTGAAGGCATCATTAAAGGTGTTGGCTATGACTTTTAGGTCCAGGATAGTATTCCCGTTTATTATGATTGCAGTAGGGGGTGAGTTGGACTCCTTCCCGGTAACATCTTTAATAGTATTCCAGAATGCTATTGCATTTCCCCAGGTGTCAGCCAGTGCAGTCTTGTAGTATTCAGATTTCTGCTGGCGTATGGATTTGGTGCAATCATTTCTAGCTCTTTTGAAATTTTGGATGTCCGCCTGTTTTCCTGTTTCTCTGGCTAGTTCCCAGAGGTGGTCCCTGTGTTTCAGCTTCTTTAAGAGGGAACCCGTGAGCCAAGGATTACAGAGGGGTTTAATTTTTTGCTTTTTTGGCGGGGCAAAGATATTACAAGCTTCATAGAAAATGCATATGAATTGATCAAGGACTGTATTCGCATCAGGTGCCAGGTTGATGGGGGACCAATCTTGATTTAGTAGGTGTGATTTTAGGTGGGCTAGCTTCCCACGGGGTAGGACTCTGCTCAGGATGACCTTTGGTGGAGAGTTCCAGAATTTGTTTGACCAGGTGCAGCTGACGGGGGAGTGGTCGCTGAGAGAGTCAGGCAGTACGCCGAAGCTAGTGATCTGGGAGGGGTGAGTAGTCAGGATCCAGTCCAGTAAAGTGCTGGTGCTGATTTTGTAGTTCATTCTAGTTGTGGAGTCCAATATCTGTGTGAGGTTTGCTGATGTGACCATGTCCCTCGTGTTGCCAGCATCAGGTCCCAACCAGTTTGTGTCATGGAACTGATTCACTTCTATAGTGAGGTTAACCCGGATTTAACTTCAGTGCAGTAATCCTGGTTTCCCATATTTACATGTACAGTGCACTTAAACCAGATTTAACTTCAGTGCAGTAGTCCTGGTTTCCCATATTTACATGCACAGTGCACTTAAACCAGATTTAACTTTGGTGCAGTGGTCCTGGTTTTCACATTCCTCGATTACTGAGTGAGACCCTAGTAATCAAGTTACACACTGCATGTAAATGGGGCAATCTGTACTCTCTCGGTATGCCTCCTGGAGATGCAGTATTTGGCTCAGCCACATCAGGTTATTTTGATCTGGGTACCATAAAAGAGTTTCTTCTCTTTACTCAGGGAAGTCATGCTAGGAGAATTACCGGGGGTGGGGTGGAGGAGGGGGTATATAAAATTAAAGATTAATTGATCAAGATGGGACTTGATGAAAAACTGACCACCAGAACCAAACTGGCAAAAGATGGACCAGGCACAAGTTGCGCAAATTATACTGGTCCAGCAAGTCTGGCTGCACAAGTCAGTCTGACTTTTATTGATCTGGTCTAGGTCTGATGGTCCAGTTTTTACCCATTTCCACAACTTGGTGAACACCAGACAGAAGTAGATCAGCAAAAGCCAGACAAACAAATTTCAGGCAGCTTGCACCTGATCTGATTTTTACCTATCTGGTCTGGTTGCAGCTGTCTGGCTTGCACTGATAACATTCCAGTAGTCCCTATGTCTGAAAAGAACTAAAACACTGCAGAACAGAAGGTGGTCATTTGCTCTTTTAGGAACAAGCACTTTTGTTTTTGGTTGGATTGTTTAATGACAGAAAAAGAAAGAACACTTTGTAGAAAAGAATGTGGTGCGTAGCTCTCATTGAAATAAGTAGCTTCATCTGTACTCAAGACCTAATCCTCAAAGTGACCTGAGGTACGCATAATCTGAATATATCCCAGCTGCATACCTCTGCACCCCCACTCCTGTCCACACCACACAGGATCTACAGCCCCCTGCCCACCACTCTCCATAAGTGTGGAGTATCACAGAGGGCAGCAGTGGGTGGAGCTGTGCTGGACACCATTCATCCTGTCAGATACCTAGGCCAGCTCTGTAGAGGCACTGGGGCCTGACCTCTGCACACAGCAATGGCTGGTGGGATACAGTAGTCCTCAAAGGTTTTCTAGATCCCTGTCAGGACCACATTTCCATCACCTGTTGTACTGGCCACTGTCAGAATGTCCCCCAGCCCTCCCTACTTCTACGGAAGGATGAAGGCAGGTGGGGGGGATCTGGCGCCATAAAGAGTACTGTGGTCAGGCAGTGGGGAAGGCTTGTGGGCACTATGGTAACACTTCAGGGCCAGTGGCATGTTCCCCCTCCTCACTGTGGAGACTGCAGTGGATTGGGTACACGCATACCCCCACCTGCTTCTCACCTGGCCAGTTGTGTAGCCCCATGTGCAGCAAAGGATTAGTTGTGGTGGGGATGTATATAGCCAAGACTAGGGATTCACAGAGTTCTCAGCATGTATGGAGTGGGACATCTGCACACTAATCCATGTATGCTTATCATTATGTGGCTAAAGACAATATCAGGAAAGAACTAGGAGGCCACTGAATCCTTTTGGTTCAATAGGAACTTTATTATTTGTGGGGCGAAATCCAGACTGCTGGACCCAGACTGGTCCTAACCCACACTGGCTGTTCCGACTGGACCAGTGTTTTTGGTTTTTACCATTTTAATCTGCCAGCTCCAGCTGGTCTGAATTCCAGGTGAGGTGCAGGTACAGTAAAGCTTAGACTGCTGGACTTGGACCAGACCAAAATGGTAAAAGTTCCAGTCCAGGTCTGGCAGTCTGGATATCAGCCATACCATTTTCTAGATTAAAACTTCAACTGCCAGAATGGGCAGACTAAAGTGCTGAAAATCAGATCAACTGGTCCATCCGAACAGCTAGATTGGGCAATGTGCCTGGCTTACCACTAAACCTCCTGCTGCATAAACCAGGGACAAAAGACCAAAATCAGGGATACACCCTAAAAGGTGATGCTGTACACTCAGTAAGCTGACAGAAAAGTGGGCTTAGCGTGAAATGCATTCTCTAAGGAAGAACATGTCTGTAACATTAATGTTTGATATTATTTTATGTTTACAAGTCCCACTGTTTAGTCAGAGAAACACACATTTTAGGAGGGACAGAGGCAAATTTTGAGGCAAAATCAGGAACATTTCTGAAAACTTGGGGACAGTTGAGAGTTGACTTGAGAGGTATGGTGTCAGGTTCAATGGGCAGGGCTGGCTGGTCTGGATGTTACCATGTCCCTTCTTTGTGCACATCTGGCTACTTTCTATAAGAGGAAGGGGCCAAACAAACTGATGTCCTTTACAATTAAGTGAACTAAGCCAAACCATCATAGCTCTATGGATAGTGAGAAAACATACCATGATATGCATGAAGGCTTTTTATTTAATTACTTGTTTTGTTTCTTGGTTGTTTATGCTGGGGTGGCATGCTCAAACTGAGCTGTCCTGGAAGGTGGCAGATGTTGTATTGCTTCATAAGGAGCAAATAGGGAGCTATAGGCCTGTCAGTCTAACCTCTATCTATAGTAGGGAAGCTGATGGAGTCACTGACCAAAGAGGACCTCATAGACTACCTGGAGAGCAACAGGCTCCAGGATAGTAAACAGCATGGTTTCATGGCATAAAGATCTTGTCAGACTAACCTGATAGTTTTCTGTGACTGGGTGACAAAGGAATTAGACAAGGGCCATGCTGTGGATCTGCTCTACTCTGACTTCAGCAAGGCTTTTGACTCTGTACCTCACAAACGATTGCTCAAGAAGATGGAAGACCTGGGTGCAGCTAAACCCATAGTGAACTGGGTGGGTAACTGGCTAGAGGGGAGGCAGCAGAGGGAAGTAGTCATTGTGTTTAAATCAGAGGAGAGGGGGGTTATGAGCAGGGTTCCAAAGGGATCTGTCCTGGGTCTGATTCTCTTCAACATGTTCATTGGTGACATTCGAGGAGGAATCCAGCAGGGCAGGTTGTGTCTTTTCGCATACGATACAAAACTATGCAGAAGGGTGGATAGTGACGAGAGAATAAGGAAAATGCAGAAAGACCTACAAAAGCTAGAAGGGTGGTCAAACATCTGGTAGTTAAAATTCAATACTAGAAAGTGCAAAGTAATGCACCTAGGGGAAAATGAACTCCAAGACAGAGTACTAGATTGGAGGAGAGAGACTTAGCACTACAGCTGAGGAACTGGATCTGGGAGTAATCATTAGCAAATCATTTAAGCAATTGAGTCATTGCAACAAGGCCAACAGCAAGGTTAACAGGATGCTGGAACGTATCGGTAGGGAGTATTGACAGGGCCCCGTGTTTTCTGCGATTCTGCGGTTGCAGCAGTGGCCACAGAAATCAGGGCTGACCACAGAAATCAGTGCTCACTGCAGAAATCAGGAAAACCAGTCACACAGCCACAGAAATGCTAGCTATGCTATGCATTCACACAAGGCAAGGTCATAGCTATTGAGATGTTAATTATGACATGGCATACATGCTCATTAGAAGGGGCAGCAAACTGATGCCATCTGCTGCAAAGCCAAAAAGCTAGTGGCCGCGTGGCATCTTGATTCCTGCTGGCTCTTGTTACATAACTCCATCTAGCCAGTATTGTGGGGGTTGGGAGGTGGTGGGACTGACGCAAACTTGGCAAAGCTTGATTAGGTCCATGGCAGTTATGATTTGTTGCTGTGTAGGTGTGGGTAGCTTGGTCATGTTAATTTTTGATTGTGAGGCTGCTTATGGCGCATGCTAAATCCTTGGAAGATGAATTTGGAAGGAAGGACTGGAAGGCGAGCTGTAGTCAAGAAGTGAGAAGATTCAGTGGTGCCCATGGAGATGCAGTCTATCTCGGTGTGGTTACAGGTATCAGAGGAGAAGCTGATTACAGAAACACGGGGCTGGCACCAGACTGAGAACTTCAACTATATCGTGCTTCAAAACTTCCTTACGTACCCACCTTATTAACACCCGATGCTGTAACTGCCGCGAGTCAAAGCCATACTCAATACTTATGACAAAGCGTATTACTAAGCTGCTAAGGACAACATAACTCTGGTATTGTTTGCATCCATCCTACCTGTACCAGCTTGTTTGTATCTATGTCTTAATTTACTGTTATACTTATGTGTTGTACTGCTATACTGTGTATTTTGGTTTGTCTTACTGTGACAAGGTACCTTTGTAAATGAGCCTATGGCTCAAAGGTTTTCCAAACTGCTGTTTAAATAAAATAAAAAATAAAATAAACTTGGTCCACACTGGTGGACATCGAGCACAGTTTTCATTTGTGGGCTGCAGTTCTGTACCTGCAAGTGTGAGAGTAATTTCTTGGCAGATTTGAACCTGCTGCCTAAGTGGTGGCATCAAGCTCAGTTCTTAAGGAGGGTCAAGTTGCCCAGCTGCAGCAGAGTTGGGGACCAGTATACTAGAACTGGAGCAAGCTGGTATGGAAAAAAATCGGAATGGAGAGTTTGACTGCTGCTACACGTAAGTGAAATGAGGGTCACTGACTGAAGAACACCACAGCCTCCTGAGTGGCGATACGAGAACATGCTAACCAAGGTTACTCCAGCTTAATAAGAATGACTTGCTTGCATTTTTTAGTGTGTCCCCCAAAAGAAAAATTAGGAGTCAACAAATCCTACAGATGCTGCAAGTTATACCCTCCTTCACTGCTATAGAAAGACACCCCCCCCCCCCAACACACAGATTTGCACAATGCACTCAACATATTTGCTGCACTACAGTTGGGGTATTCCTAGTTTAAAAAGATAATAATGTAAAAGGACATTGATCAAAATCAGAAGAAAAATGTCTTTCAAGTTGGGGTCTGTCTTTATATCTGCTAACTGTAAATATAAACTAGAAGAAATCCAAGCAGGTTTTGCCTTTTGTGTAGTTTTAGCTAAGTGTGTATGCTCTCCTCTGATTATTATCTAGGAGAACAGCAAAGGCCACCAAAGAACAGATAAGCCGTCAAATTTGGGGTGGGAGGGAAAATTAATTAAAAGAGAACACCGATGCCCATGGCTGTGCCAGGTTTGGGTTACTGCAATTAAATAGTTGTGATGAGAAGACTACACACTGTTAAATGGTTTGCTGTTCCACTTTCAGTGTAGTGGGGTGGTTGCACGAAGGCAGTCAAAGGGTCAACTAAGACTTAATCCCTTTGAAGGTATGCTGTTTAGCCACAATTTATCTGCCACAGATTGGCCGCAGAATCAGAAGTTGTTCTGCCACAGAAAGTTTGAGGTCCTGCTGCAGAATGTAGGCCCACTTTGCCACAGTAAACACGGGGCCCTGAGTATTGCTAGCAGACGAAAGGAGGTAGTACTTCCCCTATACAGATCCCTGGTGAGACCTCAACCTAGAGTACTGCACCCAGTTCTGGAGTCCTCAGCTCAGAAAGAATAAGGATAGGTTGGAGACAGTGCAGCGCAGAGTAACACAAATGACTCATTGTCACCAGGGCAGATCCCAGAAGAGTGCCTCAAGGCATTAAATATGTACTCACTGGAGACCAGATGGGAGAAGGGAGATATGATAGAGACCTTCAAGTTCCTTAAAGGAATTATCAAAGGAACTGTGCAGAACTATTTAGCCTGAATACCAATTTGTGGTCACCTGGAAACAAATAGAAATTAACAGGAGGTAGGTTCAGGAGAGATGGGAGGAAGTACTACTTCCGGGAAAGGGTGGTGGAACCTCTGAACAGTCTGTCGGCTGAGGTGGTAGGTCCAAAAACAATCAGAGGATTCAAGCAGGGCTGGGATATAATGAAGAGAATACGAATTACTGGGGGAACAGTGCCAAGGAAAAGGAGACTAGAGAGAGAGGATGGGGAGGGTTAGTACCATGGAAGAACTGTAAGTTCCATGGATATAGGGAACTTGGGCACACTGTTGGACCTCTGGGGCAGGATTCACAAAGAAAGCCGAAAATCCTGCAGCGGCGGGAAAAAGGCTTGCAGCAGTGTGGAAATGCAGTTGCGCTGTATTCTTAAAGAAAACCAGCGCAGCTGCAGATTTCTGCAAAAAGTGCTGCAGTGCTGCAGGTGCAGCAATTTAGCAGCTGCAGGAATTGCGCAAGTGCTGCGAATCAGCAACTGCAGATCCGCAGCTGCGGAAATGAATGAGAAGGCACAGCAATAGTAAAACTCAGTAGCTCAAGCAGCAGACATTAACATTGCTGCCATAATATGAAGCTGACAGCACACACACAGACCTGCAACCGGTCCCTCAGCTGGGACCACTGTAGCGCCACAGGTACCAGCAATACCATGGCACCACAGTGGCCGAATGTCACTGCAGGTCGTCTCTCCCAGGGGTGTTCCTGTTGCCTGCAGGGGTAACACTCGCTGCTGGCTGGTCAGGCTGTACTGCCTGTGGGGCTCTGTCATGGGCTGCACTGGGTCTAGTGGTTGTTGCCTTTTGCCATATCATGGCGATGTGTACTTATGTTGCTGTGACATCAGCTACTGCTATACTATCTGGGATGCTATTATCTGTGCCTCACCCTAACTGATTCCAACTGTTGGGGCACTACTGCAGTTTGCTGAGGGAGAGTTACACCTCATTCCACTGTGTGTAACATTATTTCCACAACTGCGGAATACAGCTGGCTGAGCATAGCCTTTCAGGGACTTGCCTTACTTATGTCACATCTTTTATTCCTCAATGACTTCTGCAGCTGCACTTTTCTCCACAGTCTGTAGAGTTTTGTTCCGCAGGTGCGGAGGCTTTTGTGAATAGCATTTAGTGCAATCTCACTTTTTTCCCCCGTAGCTGAGGCAGTTTGTGGGACTTAGGGAAGGTTTTGCACCTTCTGAAAGCTGGGAGAATCCTGCCCATACCTCTGAGCAGTCCCTGATTTTCAGGGAAGTCCCTGATTTTGCCTCAAAATGTTCCTGTGACCCTCAGTAAAATTTTGTTTTTTTGTGACTGAACAGTGGGGATTGTTAGCACAAAATAACCTTGGGTATTACAGTTACAAACTTGTTCTTCTGAAAATGCATCTTACACTAATCCCCGTATTGTGCCAGCTTTCTGAGTTTTATATTAACAAATTTTAAGATGTGTCCCTGATTATTTGAAGCCTGGTCCCTGAATTATGAGGCAAGAGGTATGATCCCGCCCTTGGTCTTTTTCTGCCGTCATTGTATTTATGCCCTAATACTGCTCTACTGCACCTACGTTGCTGAAACAGGCATTCACCAAGGGTGTGTGCTAAGGGGAGTGGCGACTGTTCTTCCTGAAAGGCTAAGGTCAGCTGCGTGTTCCGGCAACATGGAGACCTATAAACGGGCTCTCATTGACCTTGTACAGGATTTACTCTGCGCCCTCTGTAAGGGGCTGTTTCGGGATCCGGTGACCCTGCACTGCGGGCACAACTTCTGCCGGGGCTGCATTGAGAGAGTTTGGGCCCCGGAAAATGAACCGTGCCGCTGTCCCGAGTGCGGAGAGGAACTCGGAACCAGAAAAGGTGTTGTTAACCGGTCCCTGGCTCAAATGGCAGAGAAAGTAAAGAAACTGAATCAAACAACCCCTGTGGTGGACAAGCAACCCGAAGTGCCCAGTATCGAGGACCGCGGGGTTTGCGACGGAGACAGCGAGTCAGTGCGCTCCTTCGAGACCCGCTGTTCCATCGCCACCAGTATGGATCATCGGGTCATCAACTTCGGTGACGCGAGTGGGTCGGAACTAGAATCGCTTTGTAACAACAAGAGTGACCAGCCCCAGGGCACTGACCAGTCTTCGGGCATGGAGCCCGCTGGTGACTTGACACAGACTGACAGAAAGACGCTGCAAGATTCGAACCCAGCTTGGAAATCTTGGAATAGTATACGACTTTTGGAAACGCAGGACTCGAACCTGGATTGGAAAGCTGAAAGCAAGGATCGAGTTGTGAATCTATTTATCTTTGAGAGACCTGTTGCAAGCAGCAGCCTGCTCTGTGCCGAGGGCGGAGGGGCGGTGGCAGACTCCTCCACCCCTGAAACTTGCGCTGAGCAGCTCCCAGCACTGTCCTTGTGCGCAGTTGGTAACAGAGAAGGGCCATGTCGGTAGAGAGCATTGTTGTTGGTTCAGCATTACAAAAAATCGGGGATGACCTTGAAAAAATACTCTCTGATGGCGGAGCGGCTTTAGAAGACTTCAGAAAGGCTGAGCGGCTCCCACCTGAGAACAGCTCTGGCAGCACACAGTGGGAAGTAGAATACCAAATGATACTCAGTGGGATATTAAAACTTTTACCTGGTATTGCTAGTCGCCTCGAGTTTTAAGAAATGTTTATTAGTGTGAACTGTTTACCCCTTTATCCCTCTGATTATTAGTGGTGTCACTGTGGCTTCTTAGTGCTGGTCTGCCACTAGGATATGCCTTTGGAACATTTGGGTTTTACTTTCCCTGTTGGGAAACTTGATTTTTGTGCTCATGACTCTTGCACAGTAACTACAAAAAAATAATAAAACACAAGTCGCTGTGTGCTTATGAAGTTTGTTTTACACACCCTTGGTCCTCTGATGACAACATAAGCCTCGTGAGATAAATCTCTCCAGCTTTACTCGAGGTCAGGACACACCTTTGGTGTGTTAAAAAACGACTTCATAACACACAGTCGCCTATGCATTATTCTCTGTCTCTCAGTTCCACAAAGTTGTTAAAGGGGACATGAAACGTGTGCTAACTAGTCATAGCAAGCAGTTGTTAATGTTCCTATTTACAGAAATGAAATTTTAGATACATACAAATGATCCACATTTAACCACACCTGAATAAAACCTGATGTGTAAAACTGTGTTGTAAATTGTTATCTCTTATGGATAACATTCTGTACAGTTCTCTTGCTAGAACCAGTAATTTGGAGGTGTTTTTCCTGTGTCATGATTTGTGTATAGACTGCTAAGTATCATAGTATGTTATGAGATGTTAGCCATCAGGCCATATACTCTCGTTCAAGTATGAGCTGTTCCAAATCACACTTAGAGTTCTGTACATGAACCATGACATAGTTAGAACTCCAGATCACTGGTTCCATGATTTTTGAACTGTAACGGAATGCACCTGTAACAAAATGCTGCCCATAAAAGCAAAACAAAGTATTTGACAGTCTCAGTCAATTCTTCCCCCATCTGTCCTCAAGAGAGTACACGTTGAACCACCAGAGCCTCACATCGTAGGTTTTGCCTTGTTGACCGTGGATCTTCTTGGGACCATTCCTAACAAGCTGATATCCTTAAGATAAGGGCACCAATACTCACACTGTACTCTAGGTGCGATCTCACTAAAGACCAGTACAGTGGCAAAATGACCTGTCTTCCTGCTAGTGATTCCCCTGGTTATGCAGCCCAGCATCTGATTTGCCATGACCGTGGCTCACAGCCTTCCTTCCTTCTTTCATTTTGCCAAGTGTTTCAGGTCACTCTTGATAATTACACCCAGATCCTGTTCCTGCTATCTCTTCCTTACCTGCACAGTCATACAACCCAACCAGCATTTGCTCTCTGGGCTCTCTTTGCTACATAGTGCAGAACGTTACACTTTTTAGTGCTGAACCCAAGTTCCCAAATGCCTGACCACTTTTCTAGCCTAGCAAGGTCTTCACTGAATTCCTGTCTCCACTCCCCCATGTCCACCCTCACACACAGCTTTGTATCATCTGCGAACAGTCATATCTTACCATTGATCACATCCATGATGTCACTTACGAATATGTTAAACAACACCGAACTGAGCACAGAGCCCTGTGGAACCCCGTCTCCAACCCCACCCCCATTCCTGTGTGGCACTGGTCCCTCCTTCTGTCTAGTGAAGACTGAATAGAAGTATTTATTAAGTACCTCTGCTTTCTCTTCACTACCCTCTACCCCTTATCCAGATTGCGCTCCGACACTGTGCTTGCTCGAGTGAGTTCCCAGGCATGACTGTGGCAGTACCACAAAGGCTTTCTGGATTCACAAAGAATGCTGGGATACTCACTACTAGGTAGAGTAACCAATTCCAGGAGGAAAGGCTGACTGCAACTCATGAACTTATTCTGAGTTCCAGAATGTCAGTATATCATGTTTTTTCTCTTTATGCCCTACCCCCCCCAAAAAAAAAACCAGAAGAAAGCATTAACATGGCACAGAGATTGTATGCATACTGCAGTTAACATGGTTAAGGCAACAGTGTTGGGTTAAAACCATCCTAAAGCCTTGCTCCGAGCAGGCTTTTAAAATGGTTTTGTATCCTGGTTTCTGGTACTGTTTAACCATGCTGCAGTGTGGACACATACCTTTGAAACCATTTTAACTGTGTTAAAATGTGTTAAATGTCCAAGTGTGGATAAGGTTTAAGTTGTACATGATCAGGAAAAATCATAGGAATTTTATCAGGTCTGGGCCTATTTATTGGCACAGTGGGGGTGGGGACGGGCTACAAAATTGTTACAATATGCTTCTTTTTGTAAAACAGTGCCGCGTCACTCAGTGAAACCTATGTGCACTGGCACTTCACCAGCAACTTTACTGGTGCCAGTAGTCTGTGTTGAGTGACCTAGGCATTTTGCTACATGTGATAAATTAGGCAAAGTCACACTTTGTACTCTGCAAAGTTGAGAAATGTCATGCAGTATTTCATAAAGTGAAGTTTCTTAAATTCACACACTTAATGAGTCAAGACTTCCTTATATTTATATAGATGAAACTATATATTAAATGAGTCAACAAATTTGCTTTCCAAGCCTAAATATTGTAGAAAAAAAATATTAAATCTTATAGTTTACTGAGTTGCCTGTCTGAGGTTTATCTGAGGTCCTTTGAGGAGATCGAACATTTAATTAAGGAAAGGATAAGAGAAATCCAGATCCAAAATTAACTAGGATTATGTAAAAGATTTACAGTTAGTAAGTGGCTGTCAGAAAACAAGACAGTTTGGTTTTGAACCTTATCTGAACCTGGTTAGGAACCCCAAAAGAAGGAAAGTCTTAACCAGGTTCAGATTTGAGTATAATGATAGCCCGCGATTTAGAACTTTCTGTAATAGTAACAATGAAAAGGAACATAGCTCGCATCTTGGAGAGGACAACATCGCTCATCTACGAATTCTATACCCGTTGTACAATTACAAAAGGAAATATTTTTAAGGGGAAATTTTGTCCTCTATGGGCATGTAACCTAAATATATAGCTACATGCCTACTGAAATCATGTAATCCAGGAATCTTGGAGAGAGTATTATCCTTTTGTAAGTTTATAGATTGTAAAAAGTGCATATTAACACACATTGAGCACACTGTGTCTTTAAATGCTAGCATCTGTTGCACTTTATAGTAATGATAGTGTCTAGAGATAAGTAAGGCCATAGAAGATGTGCAATATATAAGTATAGACTTGGGTATTCAGTTCAAGAAAATATTATATGTAAAGTGCGATAATGTATGTAACGACAAAATATAACTAATAATGATTGTTTTTTAATATGTATGTTAGTATGATTTTTCTTTTCTTATATATACTTTGTCTTTTTACTGGTTGCAATGACAATGCCATTTGTCAATCAATAAAATTAACTAATTGACTGAATTCATATCCTTCTGGTGGTAACCATGGGTACTGGGGAGAAGGGGATTGAGAGTGTGGGGGTTCATCTGGGTGATGGGAGGTGGGCTGTGAGAGAAGGAAAAAGGATTGTCAGCTGTCCGTCCCTGGTGCCAGCAGACACAGTATTGCATGTATGACCCTCCCATGTTGTGCCTCCTCTAAACATGCAAAGTAAAGCCTCAGCTGAAGCGAGCAGGAATAACAGAGTGTGTACATCTGTAAGGGTAAGATAAATTACAGGTAGTGGCCTATGCCCCACCCAGCCAGAGAAACACAGATCAGGATCACCTGTGGTCCCCCCAAATGTTTCCCTTTTTAATCACTTCAGAACTGCCACAGGATTACTAAAGGGTCACCCAGTGGCACAGCACTTTGGACTGCCAGCTGGTTACCAGGATGTGCTTGCGATCGCAGGAATCTCATGCTGGGACTGGCTGGGGGTCAGGAGTACCACAGAAGCACCATGTGTGACTCCTGGTGACAGAGGATGTGGCCACCCTCTCAGCCAATGAAGGAGTGGCACGGACAGCGAAAGCAGGCACACGCCCAGCATTCTGGCTTCTGGGACCTGTAGCCAATCCTCTCCCTCCTTGATCAGCTGGTGGGAGTAGAACTCTGTGACCTTGCTGCCACCTGGATCCACCTCTGTCTAGCAGGTCCCAATCAGTTAGCATTGGAGTACACCCCCCACCCAATAGTTTCTGAGACCCATGGGCTCCGTTTTGGGTTCTATATTTTTCATAATGTTCCTTCATGACCCCCCCCAATTCTGTTCTCACACATTCCTATGTACAATGACAGTAATATTTTTCCCCTGAACAGGGAAAAACTGTCATTAATGACATTCCAGAATTAATATTCTGGGCTTTCACACCACTAGTTTTTTTTATATAAATTTATTCATCTGGCAATTACAAGAAAAAGGTGTTGCAGGTGATACTTTTTATTAGACTAACAAAATTATAATTTTTTTCTTATTCTGCTTCTTGCCTGCCCCGTTCAGTCCTCTTTCAGGAGGGTGCCCCAGTCCCATCCCCTAATGTCCACCAGGACCTGCCAGCCCTTTTCCCCCATGGCTTGCCCCCTGGTGGGGTCAGTGGAGGAGAGGGGGGCCAGGCCCCTGTCGAGGCATGAATCCAGTTCAGATGGGGAGTGGGACCTGCAAGTGCTCACTATCATCCAGCCACCGGTGTTGTTTTCTCCTCCTTTTTTCTTTTCCCCCCACAGAGGAATGGCGTGCAGTAACACCAGTGGTGATGCTGTGTGCTTTTCCGCGCATGGCACACTGGGCATTTCTCTTACTTCTGCCAATACTCTGTGGCATTGGTGTGCCAACCCCCAGCCTTTGCTATGGACCAGGCTAGCACTGGTCGCTGAGACCCTTCCCTCCCCTGAAGAGGAGAGCAGTCTTGGGACACTAGATCCTCCTCTCCCTGGCCAACCCCCAGTAGCCCAAGTTTGCTCCTGACCCCGGAATGCAGGTGTGGCAGCAGGTGAAGCTAGTGCCTCAGCCCTCTGTGCTGCCGGGTCAGCCCTATTTGATTAACAAAATTGTTTGAAAGATTAGCTTTCAAGAGTTCTAATCCCTTCACAAGTAAGAGGAAGGAGAGCTGAATGTCATACCAGATTTACAGGTTGCATGTGAATTCATATTAGAGTCAAATTATGATTTCTTCCCAAGATCATAGCTTACAGACAAGTCACGATTGTGTGAAACACACAGAGGGGAAGGGTTACACAGCTTAAGTCTCTTTACAGCAACATTTACAAAGTAAAACAAGCACCGTCACTACTATCCCATCACCACACAGTCCCACAGTGCTTTGCAGTGGCCTATAACAGCCATGAGAACAATAGAGCGGAGTCTGTGGCAGCAAATTTTTTTTTTTTTTCGCTGTAATCGCTAGAGCAGCACTGGGTTAGCTGCTGAAGCTGCAACTGTGACTCAGGTTGGCACACTGCAAGGAAGGAATGGCTGGTGTTTTGCTTTGCAGATCTCCAGTAAAAACTTGCACTTCATGCTGAGAATGTTGTGTAGTCAGCTGCAGCAGTGCAGCGTACCATACTCAGTTTCTGTGGTTTTGAAATGTGGAGCACGGACACTCCAGGTGTAGCACACCTCATCGAACAGAGTCACAAGCCATGAAGGACAGTATTACCTGTAAAATAGTGCTTAGTTACTTGTGTAAAGTTTACTTTCTGGCAAAATCCAGTAATATTTATTTTTGACATTAAAGTCCAGTGGTGGCGTGTGTTTGTGTGGGGTTGGGGGGGGGCTGAAAGTCTGGCTTAGTAATTCTAAGAGAAAAGTGGAGAAATATTGCTGCTGTGTCAAAGGTTACCCCTAAATGTTAGTGTGGGTAAAAGCAAAAATCAGCCCAGAGACGCAATGTGCCCAGATGTAAAACAGTTCCACTTTTCCTGTTCCCACCTGCTGGAATGCCCCCCCCCCCAAAAAAATAGAATGGGCACCACAACCCACCAAAATGCACGCTTCACCAGAATTGTCAAGCTGCTGAAATGCCTGCCCAACCTGCCAGACTCCCTGCTGGAATGCTGTGACCTGTTGAAATGCCAACCCAGTCTGCCAGAGCAGGCACCTCAGTGCACATGCCACCTTCTGGACTGCTCACTCAACCCAATGAAATGTCTGCTATGACCGGCAAAAGGTTCAAATAATATCTCAGAATGCCTTCACTCTAGCAGAGTGGGTATTATCAAGGGTTTGCAGCAATTCTGTCACACAGGAAAAATGCTCTAGTTGATGGGGTGAGCATTTTGGTGGTAATTGGGTGGGCTTTTTTGGGGGGTACACATAGTGATCAGTCATGGCATTATTGTACTCTGACCAGTCATGGCATTATTGCATTGTGATCATTCATGGCATTATTGCACTCTGATCCATTATGGCCCTATCAGTATTCACCTATGTCTATATGCAGCACCTGCCACAGTGGATCCAAGCTCGGGGGTGCTATTTACAAATATATTACTTGGTGCAGTGGATCAGAGTGGCTCTATGATGCCAGTTTGACAACTAAGTTGTCAACCACCATCAAAGCAACAGATTTCTGTTGACCGCAACTTGCGGTTGACGTTATTCTGTCTTGAGACCCCAGCCATTTATTCTTCAGGGGGGCATCACCCCCAACCCCCCTAATCTCTAGGATCCTAACTCCTGAGTTAGAGTTGAATCATGGAGAGGGGCAAGACTGGGGGAGAGAGGGTGCCAGGGTCTTGGGTGGTCTCTTACAGTGAAAACATCAGTGTTGTTGGAATCCGTGTTGTTGCTGTAATAGTGTCACCATCATGAGCACATACCGATCAGAGCTGGGTGGGAAGCAAAGATTTTTAGCTTGATCAGTGTGGGGGAACTAAAATTTGGGTTGTAACTCTCTTGGGGGGTCATAATATCAGTACTTCTATGCCATGTGTCAGTTATAATAAAAAGCTGTGAATCAGGCTGTAAAGCACTGTATTTTAGCCCTGTATCCACTAAAGTGCATACCTGTGATCAGAATAGAACAGGAAATACAGGGCTGCAGATTACCCAAAAGCTGTCATAAAAATAGTTTTGTTTTAGACATTTGCAGAGATCCTAGAGATAGCAGATCCTTATAAAATAGCATGGAAATTCTGAAACCTCATTGGCTGAGAGACATCACTTGAGCATGCATTTAAAAATCCAAGCTGCAAGCTGATCATTTTACCAACCCCAAGGAATTCTGAAGCAGGTTAATTCCCTCCTAAAGGGACATAGCTCAGAAACCCCTAACTCCATTGAAGTCCCAGGCACTGTGCTCAACAACCCCTCTTCAATTGCAGACGGCTTTAACAAATTGTTTACTGATCTGCATAAATCTATGTAGCTCTTTCCCAACACTCCTTCTCTCTGTCCTGACCCCCCGTCCATTGATTCCTTAGACCGCCCTTCCTCTCATCAGAAACTGGCTACTCTTAGTAAGGTGTGTCAGCTTCTCAAAAACCTGAAGGCTGATAGTTCATCTGATCACGAAACACTCAAGCTGAAATTCCTCAAACTGGGGACTGATGCCCTAGCTCGCCCCATCAGTGACCTTCTAAATCATTCATTCCTATCTGGTACTGTCCCTGAGAAATGGAAGATAGCAGTGGTTGTACCTGTACATAAGGGTGGTTTCAATTCAGCAGCTGAAAATGATTGTCCAATCTCGATTTTCTGTTCCTTAGCCAAAATCCAAGAGCGTATACTTTATGACCATCTGCAGGATTACCTAGAACTCCACCATCTCCTCTAAAATTCCCAGCATGGATTCAGGAAAAACTATAGCACACTCACAGCGCTGATAAGTTACATCAGACATATTCCAAGGCATGAACCATGGTAAATCCACTGGAGCAATCTTTGTGGACCTGACTAAGGCCTTTGACCTGGTCAGTCATGGTCTTCTGCTACAGCAGCTGTGCCTCATTGGCCTTGATGCTGGTGCTCTTAGTTCGGCTCAATTCTATCTTCAAGGCTGTACCCAGTGTGTAAAGGGGGCAGGTTCACTATCTGACCCTCGAGCCATTACCCACGGTGTCACACAGGGATCTATTCTGGGACTGTTACTTTTTTTTTTTACTCTTTATCACTGACCTCCCGTACAACTGTGGAGGAGCAACTGTTCATTTGCATGCAGATGATGCTATCCTCTACCATTCTTCAAATGACCTAGGATGGATCAGTTCAATGCTAATCTCTGACTTCCACAAGCACAAAGACTGGTTTCTGCAAAAACAGCTCATACTTACTACTAAAAGACGAAGTGTATGGCATTTTCTAAGCCTACCTCAAGCCCTCTCCCTCCTCTGGTTGTTCCCTCTCAAACTGAGGTTGTTCTTGAAACAGTTAAGTTCTTTAAATATTTGGGTGTCACCCTAGATTCTTCTCTTTCTCTTGACACACATATATCAGTTCTCACCAAAACCCTAAACCAAAAGCTTGGCGTGTTATATCGTATTAGTCCCTTCCCCACTCTGTCCTCCTGTCGCAAAATAGCATCCCCCGCCCTCCTCCCTCTCTTAACTTATGCTACTCCTTATTTCTCTGTTCTTCCTCCACCATCATGTGTCACCTTACTCAGGTCTACCATAGAGTAGGTAGGATTGCTTTAGGGGTCAATGCTCGACATCACCACTGTGATGTATTATCTTCCCTAGGATGGCTACCATATGAGTCAAAACTATGGTATTCTACCCTATGTTTCACTCTTAAGTTGGTACACCGCCATACCCCACCCTCTCTTGCTGACTAAGTACAACGTAAGTGCCCAAGGCGCTCTCTCAGGTCTGCCTCACTGCCCCTACTCCTCTTGCCTAACACTCAGCTAGCCATGGCCTGGAGGTCTTTTGCCTTCTCAGCTGTATCCTACTGGAACTTGCTTCCCCCATCTATTCTGGTTATCACCTCTCTTCCTCTTTGTCAGGTGCCTCTGCTACCACTCCTTGCTGCCACACAATGTAACTGTTTTCATTGACTCATGGACCCTATTATCTCCCTCCTGCCATCCTGTATTTCTTCACTAATTTTGCTCTACCTATCTAATGCCTGGTTACCTATCCTGCCAGTTATTTTTGCCAATTGTGTTTAGTGTATGATATGTAGCAAAAGTCTGACTTAACCCGAGATTTGTGCACAAGGTATCAGAGTTCTCTAACTACTACTTGTTTTTTGAATGTGCTATCACTGTATTTGCTCTAATTTATTGCTTTATTTGTTCTGAATACGTATATCCTGCATCTGTATTATTTGTCCATTAACTTGTGCTGTTTTAATGAGGTGTTTCAGTGAATATATTTGTTCTCAACGTAAGGCACTGTCAATGTACTGCACTTCCTGGGTCTTGTCTCAATGGGCAAACCTGGTTACCAAAATTCAATAAATAAATAAAAAACTTTAAAATCTAGCAATGAAAAGCTGGATGTCTTCACGCGACGGATGACTACAGTTCAGCATTGGCAACATGCCATGGTGGAACAGCAAATGTAACAGAGGTGACACCAGGGAAGGCCACAGCAGCAATAGCCATGACAGTCAAAGAGCAGACAGCACTGAAATGCTGCCTTGAGCAGCTAGAAGACACTGGGCGGGCTGCCAATATACAGATCCTCGATCTCCCAGAGGGAATCGAGGGGGAATATTTGCAACAATTTATGCATCCCTGGTTCACAGAAGTCATTGGATGCACAGGCTCATGGCCAGGGCCACTGGGAAATTACGGAATATTTTAGCAGATTTTGTGGGGAATTTACAGAACATTTTTCTCCCAAATTTTGTGGGACTTTGCCTGTATTTTGAGGGTATTCTGTGGGCTACTGGGCATACATTTTCCACTGTGAGGTACAAGAATAGGGTTTCAATTTCAATTGCTTTGTGATGCATATTAAAAACAAAACAGACGCACACAAAAGGTATACTTTTTATTAAAACATGCACACACACACACACGACTGATCAAAAAACATGCATTATAATAATAGCATCATTGTCAAATCAGTAGTACCACCACCACCAGTTCATTAAATCAGAAGTCTCATAATCCAAACAATAAACATTATTAGTATTCTACAATAAAATTATAGTACCACCACCTCGCCAGATTATCAAAAAAGGATTTTTACAGCATAGAATGAGCAGCGACTGTTATCCAATTAAGATCTTTAGAATTTGTCATTGTACTTCAACATAAGAAGTAGTCCAGTGTTGCCATCTGTCAAACTTCGCCGATTGTCTTTTAAAAGGTCTGTGTACAGCGAAAAAGTCTGTTCAACTTCTGCTGTGCTTACAGGAAGCCAGATATACCTTTTTGCAACAGCAGCAAGATGTGGAAGTGTATCCCTTTGTGCTTCCCACCACTCAGCAATAATAAAATCGACAATGAGTACTGACTGGGCAAAAGTTCTGTGACCATGCCATTCAAAGTTTGAAACACCATCCAGAGACGGTAGCTCCTGGGTGTGTTTTGCATTTTCCTTTTCCAGTGTTGGCAGCTGCTTTGGATCAAACATTCAGCCAGCTTTGAATGTGCTGACTGAGGGATGAGATTTAAACATTTTGTCCAGTTTCTGACTGCTGTCCAACATAACTTTCTGAAAATGGTTCACACAGTTTGATTTTCATGTAACTGACAGCAGGGCAACATTTCTACTATATTTGTTCTGTATTCAGTTTCCCCTGCAGTAGCACAGAAGTCCAAAAACATGTGCACATTTTGCACCCTTCCAAATATGGAGTGTTTACAATGGAAAGGTACCATTGCACCTGGGACTAGGGCTGTGCCTCGGGTCAGTAAAGTACATGTGCAAGTCTGAGGCTTAAAAGGTTTCGGGGACCCGGTGTAGTATCAGAATCTGCTACCCGTCAGAATTTGCTACCCTCGTGATCTGCGCATGCATATTATGAATACGCATGTGCAGTTGCGAGCTGAGAGGGTAGAAAAATTTTACAGCTTCTCGCTCGTTGAGTTTACATTGGTCTCCAAGTGTCAGGCTCTCTAATCAGTCACCAGGTGTGGGTATCTGAGTCTCTTATTAATGGGGCTTATTTAATTTATCTACCAACCACAAACGTGTAATGGAAATAGAATAGTTGCAGTCCTGTGTGTTTACGTTGGAATTGACCCACAGTATTCTGAGAGTGGAGTCTCTGGCTGATAGGATTAATTTGTTTTTTTTGGGGGGGGGGCTGAATTTATTCACTGACCAAGCAAACTAAATCAGAACTTTAAAAAAATGATCATGTTTAAGAAGGAGTGGACCCTTGTCCTTGCCTCATAGCCTGTCTTTGTCACTGTTATGACCTGAGGGACAGGAACAGATGCACTCCAAATGAGGGACAAAGTGGGACACTGAACTTCAAAATGAGGGACACGTCGTCAAACTTGAAGATATAAAGTCAAACCACCATGGAGACTCTTGGTTTCATTTGATCAAGGTTTAATTTGTCTGTAGCATCAGAAAAATATTATGAAATTTTGTTTTACTACAGTTGTCTGAGTTTACAGTATCTCCTCTGTGTGGGCAACACCTTCCAGATGTAGGGGATTGTGTGAGACAGAGCACTTCCATGGGGTGAAAAAAGGGATGCCTCCCATAATGAGGGACAGTTAAGAGGTATGCCTTTGTTATTCTGAACACAGTCTCTGGCTCTGGTTAGTTACTGACCCCAAGACATCACCAAAAAGGATTAGTTAAGAATCATGACCCATGGTTACGGGAGTGGATCCTCATCATTCTGAGAAAGGCTGTATGAGTGCGCCTCTTTTAGGATGACACTATTGTGTGTAGGTCTTTTGTTTCGAACACTGATTTTCTTGTCTATGCATATTTATTTATTTCAGGCACAATGACCATCTGACAGCTGAAACTGATCGTGTTACTTTCAGCAGTCGGCCAGTATTGCTAACCCCATACATTTCACTGGCACTAAGTAGAATACCTGTGTGAATCTGACCTTTCTGTGGAGTGGGGCTGCAGGCATACTGGGGAAGCGATGGGGAGTTGGGGATGTGATTTAGGCTGTTAGCTACTCCCAATTTTTTCAGTCTCTTTTACATATTGCTTGTATAGGGACCTTGTCTGGATTTTTTACACCAGCTGATAGTTTAAGCTTTTGAGTGCAGGGTTTTATTTAACTCTAAAAAAAGATTAGTGTTTTGCTCATAAAAGTGCTAAAACATTGTGAAAATGCATAGCACTTTACTCACTGTGTTTAACAAATGTAACACTTCTAGAAAACCTATATAAATACTTTCTGTACTGTTAGTGTTGTCCCAAGGAAAAAAAAAACTGCTAATCAATTATTTAAAACCCTGGATTGCATACAAAGTTTTATTTTTCAGTATCTGGGTCTGAGTTCATTGAGTAACCTTTTTGGTACTGATCTCATGTTTTTGGGTTTAGCTGACCTAACTCATTGAATGAACCCTTGAGTGGCTTCTCTATATTTCATTGGAAGTGTGGGATTGTGCAGGCATACTGAGGAAGCGATCAGGGAGGTGGGTGGAATATATGGTAAGTGTTGGACTGAGCTGACACAGCAAACACAACAGATTGTGGAGGTCAGTGATATGATATGGGTGAGGTTGTGCTAGCACACCAGAGAAGCGATGTGGTAGGTGGGTAAGATGATGGCACACTGTGGAAGCAAATGGGGAGATAGGGGGTGTGTCGCAGGGATGGGACTCTTTACACCATTACAGCAACTGAGGAAGTGGGAGGGATATTCAACAGGAGTGAAACTTTGCTGGCACACCACTGAAATGGTCGGGAAGGTGAGTGGGATATATAGCTGAGGTGACAGTGTGCTGGCAGAGCAGGAGAGGTTGGGCAGGATGTACAGCAGGGATGAAGCTATGCAGCCCAGTGTTGAACCAGTTAGGGAGGTGTATAGAATGAATATATGGCAGGGGTGGGACAGTGGGGGTACATCAGAGAAGAGATCAGAGAGGTGTGGGATATATGGCAGGGGTCAGACTGAGCCGGAACTGCAGGGATGTGATTGGGGAAGAGGGTGGGATATATTGCATGGTCTGAATTGTGTGGACAGACTGGGGAAGTGATTACGGAGATGAGCAAGATATATGGCAGGGTGGAAACTTGACTGGCATACCAAAAAAGCAATCGGGGAGAGGGAGGATATATGATAGAGATGGGACTATGCAGGCACACCAAGGAACTGTTCTAAAAGGAGGGTAGGAGACAGAGCAGGGATAGGACAATGCAGGCAGACTGAGGAAGTGATGAGATTGTGGGGGAATATATCACAAGGCTGGCACTGTGTTGGCACACTGATGAACTGACTGGAGAGGTGGATGGGAGAAATGGAATGGGTGAGACTATGTAGGCACATCCAGGTGGACCAGAAAAGGGGTTGGGGAGGAAGGCAAGAACCATTGTTGGGGTGGGACTGTGCAGACACACCAGAGAAGTTATAGGAGCGATGGGTGGAATATATGGTGGGGGTGATTCTGCAGGCAGATTGGGAAAGCAATTGTGAGGTTGGCAAGATATATAGCAGGGGTGGAACAGTGCTGGCACACCATGGAAGCAGTCAGGGAGAGGGGTGGAATATATGGCAGGAGTGGTCCGGGACTCTGCAGGCACAGCAGAGGATCAGTTGAGGAAGTGCTGGGGTATATGGCAGGGGTGGGACTGTGCAGGCAAAGCAGGGAAGCGATTGGGAAGATGAGCAGACTATATGGAAGGGGTGAGACTGTACAGCAGATGGGAAGTAATTGGGGAGGTGGGTGGAATATACAGTATGGCAGGGACAGGATTGTGTGGGCAGACCAGGGAGGGGAGTTGGATATCTGGTAGGGGTGGAACTGTGCTGACCACCAGGGAAGTGATTTTCTGAGTTTGGCGGTGTATGTGGCAGGGTGGCACTGTGCTGGCACACTAGGTAAGTGATCAGGGAGCTGGGTGGGATTTTGCGGGTGCACTGCGGAAGCAAACAGGAAGGTGGGGTATTTATGATAGGGTTATGACTGTGCACACCGTTAAAGTGATTGGTAAAATGGATGGGATATTCAGTGGGGGTGGGACTTTGCAGGCACACCTTCGAAGCAGTTGCCAAGATAGGTGGGATATATGGCAGGGGTAGGAGAGTGTGGGCAGATGGAGGAGGTAGGTGTCATGTATGGCAGGGGTAGGACAGTGTAGGCGGATGGAGGAGGTGGGTGTCATGTATGGCAGGGATGGAGCAGTGCAGACACAACGCTGAAGTGATCAAGGAAGTGGATGGGATGGATGTCTGACAGGGGTGGGACAGTGTGGGCATGCTGTAGAAGTGATCAGGGAGGTGAGGGAATGGATGTGTGACGGGTGGGACAGTGTGGGCTCACTGTAGAAGTGATCAGGGAGGCGGGGGAATGGATGTGTGATGCGTGGGACAGTGTGGGCACACTGTAGAAGTGATCAGGGAGGTGGGGGAATGGATGTGTGACGGGTGGGACAGTGTGGGCACACTGTAGAAGTGATCAGGGAGGTGAGGGAATGGATGTGTGACGGGTGGGACAGTGTGGGCACGCTGTAGAAGTGATCAGGGAGGTGGGGGAATGGATGTGTGATGGGTGGGACAGTGTGGGCACGCTGTAGAAGTGATCAGGGAGGTGGGGGAATGGATGTGTGACGGGTGGGAAAGTGTGGGCACACTGTAGAAGTGATCAGGGAGGTGGGGGAATGGATGTGTGACAGGCGGAACAGTGTGGGCACACTGTAGAAGTGATCAGGGAGGTGGGGGAATGGATGTGTGACAGGAGGGACAGTGTGGGATCACTGTAGAAGTGATCAGGGAGGTGGGGGAATGGATGTGTGTCGGGTGGGACAGCGTGGGCACATTGTAGAAGTGATCAGGGAGGTGGGGAATGGATGTGTGGTGGTGGGACAGTGTGGGCACACTGTAGAAGTGATCAGGGAGGTGGGGGAATGGATGTGTGACGGGTGGGACACTGTGGGCACACTGTAGAAGTGATCAGGGAGGTGGGGGAATGGATGTGTGACTGGTGGGACAGTGTGGGCACACTGTTGAAGTGATCAGGGAGGTGGGGGAATGGATGTGTGACGGGTGGGACAGTGTGGGCACACTGTAGAAGTGATCAGGGAGGTGGGGAATGGATGTGTGATGGGTGGGACAGTGTGGGCACACTGTAGAAGTGATCAGGGAGGTGGGGAATGGATGTGTGACGGGTGGGACAGTGTGGGCACACTGTAGAAGTGATCAGGGAGGTGGGGGAATGGATGTGTGACGGGTGGGACAGTGTGGGCACACTGTAGAAGTGATCAGGGAGGTGAGGGAATGGATGTGTGACGGGTGGGACAGTGTGGGCACACTGTAGAAGTGATCAGGGAGGTGGGGGAATGGATGTGTGACGGGTGGGACAGTGTGGGCACACTGTAGAAGTGATCATGGAGGTGGGGGAATGGATGTGTGACGGGTGGGACAGTGTGGGCACACTGTAGAAGTGATCAGGGAGGTGGGGGAATGGATGTGTGACGGGTGGGACAGTGTGGGCACACTGTAGAAGTGATCAGGGAGGTGGGGGAATGGATGTGTGACGGGTGGGACAGTGTGGGCATGCTGTAGAAGTGATCAGGGAGGTGGGGGATATACGGCAGGGTAGGACTGTGTGGGAACAGTAGAGAAGTGATTTTGGAGGATGCAGGATATGTGGCAGGGTGAATTTTTTTGGACAAATCAGGGAAGTGATCAGGAATCTGGGTAAAAAAGTAATGTAGTAAGTTATGTTCATTTAATTAGGCACTCAATCCCAGAGACTCTGAGCACTGTACAGTTAAAACCTATTTATACAGGGTTATTAAAACATTTCATTGTAAATATTCTGCAACAATATAAAACATGGGTTGGATATTCAAAAGGGTTGCGCAATGTGCAATAGGGTTGCACCAGCGCAAATCAGAAAATGCGCCATTCTGCAATATTCAGCAGGAGGCAGTTGCGCCACTGAAAACATGCTGAGCAACAGCGCAATGATAATGAAGGCATGTGCAACTGAAGGGGGTGGAACCATGCATAAAGTGCGCAGTGCGATGTTCAAAGACTTGTGCAATGCGCAACAGTGGAGCAGGCAGAAGTTGCGCCATAGCGGAAATGAGCCAAAATAAAAAGGAGCAAGGAAGAGGCACAAGAACGCTACAGGGAAGCCACATGTGTCGGAGACAGGCACAGAGAAATAGGGAGAAAGAGGGCAGGCCAGGGAAACCACAACACAGAAGAGGAGCAAGGGAAGGTGTGTGGGGCCACAGAGTGCAGAGGCCAGTAGGTGTACCCTGTGTAAGGGAGGTAGCAGTCAGGACAGTGGGGGGAACAAAGCAACATCAGCTGGGGGGAACACAAGCCAGGGAGATGGACAGTGCCAGCTTCCACATGGAAGCTGTAATGAGGGGGTTGAGAAGGCATGCTGCAGGGGGAAGTGGCCATGGAAGGGCCCATCGGCGGAATGCCCCCAACAGGCAGTACCGAGCCCACACCAGCTTTGAGCTGTACACAGATGTCAAGATTGTGGGCTGGTACCCCCTGAACAGGGCACTACTGAGGCGGCTCTGTGAGCTGTCCAGTGATGTGATGCAGGCACCCACACGACGGAGTCATGCTCTGTCAGTGGAGACAAAGGTAACAGCCTGCATGTGCTTGCTCGCCACAGGTACCTTCCAGAGGCCAACAGGGGACACCACAGGCATAACACAGTTGGCCACATCATGCATCCTCACCCAATTCCTCAGCGCACTGCTGCCACATGCTGTGGAGTACATCCATTTCCCCAGCACCGCAGCGGAGCGCACAGCAAACATACAGGAGTTCCACAGGGTAGCACATATGCCTGCCATGCTAGGGGCGATAGACTGCACCCATGTGGCCATCCGCACACCACCTGGCCCCGATGGGGCTGCTTACATGAATTGGAAGGGATATGCCAGTGTCAACTGCCAGGTGGTGTGTGATGCCAGTGGGTGCATCATCAATGTCTGTGCCATGCACCCTGGGGGAGCACATGATTCCTTCATCTGGCACCAGTCGGTACTGTGCCATCGATTTGAGAGTGGGGACATCCCCACAGGTCATCTAGTGGGTGAGTATGTATGTAGAACTGACAAATCGTGGGCAAGGGGGGGTAAGCCAGAGGTGCCATGGGTGTGGCCTACAGGGTTTGGGGCAGTCTAAGCCTGAACAAGACACTAACCTCCGCTATCTCCCCACAGGTGACAGTGGATACCCACTCCATCCCTGGCTGCTCACACCCTACCAGCAGCCCACAACCCCATCGCAGCAATGCTTCAATGAGGCACATGCCACCACATGCAACGTCATCGAGCGGGTGTTTGGGATGCTGAATGCGTGTTTCCGTTGCCTGGACACCTCCGGCGGTGCCCTACAGTATAGCCCCTCAAAGGCCTGTGGGATATTCCTGGCCTGTTGTATCCTGCACAACATGGCCAAAGACTGTGGGATAGCCGTACAGGTCGAAGAGGGGGACAGCGATGGGGACGATGGTGATGATGGGGATGGGCAGCCCCCCCCTTGGACGACAGGACCCCCGACTGATCCGGCTGGCACAGCTGCACCAGGACACCATCACAGAGGAGCACTTCAGCCAACACAGGTACGTCATGGGGCCATGTACAACCACCAGTGGCTAGGGCACAACCCACATACACGCATGGAAACACACCAGGGGTGCATGCTGGCAAGGGATGTGGCAGGGCACAGAAGCACACACATACAACCAGGGAGGGGTGAACAGTAACACACCACATGGACGGACACACACACATGCACACACAGTAGGCACAAAGTGCACAGGGGTCAGATGCAAAACAGCTGGAACACATACACTAGCAACACACATGTCCACAGGCCACCACGTCCACTGACTGTCTATGTGCGTGTGTCAGATGCTGGGCACCGTCGCACTTTGGTGTACAGTGCAATGCAGGCATTATCATGCACATGTACCTGTGGACAGCAGTCGGGAGGGTGTGCAGGTTGACCATGTGTTTGCATGCAGGGCCAGGCACCTACCAGTACACTGCCCACCAAAACACACAATGCACACAGGGCAGCACCAGACAGTGCCCACGTTGGGAGACAGGTCTATCTTGTGGCACAGTGCCACGTCCACCTCGGATGCATGGGCGGCCCCACCGAGACCCAGCAGCACTGGCAGGCAGACCACGGGCCTCATGGGGTGGCACCGATGGTCCACCAGGGGTTCCACTGCGCGAACGCTACTGTGCCCGCACAGGGGTCTGCAGCATACTGAACATACCTGCACCAGGAGTGCTCGGGATGCCCACAGCTGAACCTGGCGTCGACAGGGTGGGTGTCGCATGACACCGGGAAGTGGATAGCGAATTGCGTGGTGTGAGTGACACATGGGCACCTGTCTGTGTGCCCATTGTGGCCATGACAGTGACCAACGCCTGTGTTTGCCTGTCAATGGCGGCGGTCACATCCTCCCGCAACTGGACAATCTGTGACAGGATCCTATCGGTGTCCCTGCTGTGTCGCTCCTCAACCTGCTCCAGAGCCACACACAGTGCCTCCACGGATGTTGCAAGCCCCATCTGCTGCTGTACTGATGCCTGCAGTAGGTGGGTGTGCTAGTCAAAGAGGTTGTCTGCCACCTCGGCATCCCGTCCCTCAGGGTATGGAAGGGCCTGATGTTCAGAATCCCTTGAGGGTGGGCGCTGCTCACCAGGGCCAGGTATGGGCAAGTCCACAGGTGTTGCACAGATGCCACCACTGAACCCTGAGCCCCTAGTCCCAGTGGGTGACTGCTGCTGCTGCCCTTCCCCCTGCTGTGCCCAAGGGATCAGTTGTTCCGCCGCTGTGGCCGCAACAGTGCCACTGTCCTGACCATCCACCGATGCTGCCCCTCTGGTGCTGACAGGCACAGCCTGGGACTGTGCTGACACGCTGGCACACACATTGGAACCAGCCAGGTCCATGGGCGTGAGCTGGTCTGCTGTGTATCCATTCCATGACACACACGTCACTGCCCATAATGGTCATGTCATCATCATTGGTGCAGGTCTGTGCCACAGCCACAGCCACAGCATGCTGGCATCCATAGATGCCAGAACACTGAGACACAGGAAGGGCCTCCCCCCACACCTGTCTCAATGACATCAGTGTTGACAGCCAGGCGGACCCACTGTTGCAATGCTTGCTGGCTACCTGCGGAGGTGGATGGTCCCTCCACCAACTCCAGATGACTGTCCTCAGTGGACAGGCACTCCACCGCTGATGCCTGCAGACATGCAGGATCTGTAACAGAAAGTAAGGTCACGTTACTGCATGTGATCCACCCTCCCCCCCGACAGACCATGACGTACCATGCAGTGTTGGGCTACCACCTGTCTGGAAGCCACCTCCTGGAACGCCCTCAATGGCACTGCGCTGCATGCTTGTGGTGAGCCTGTCCTCTGCCGGTGTCAGCTGCACCACCTCTGGCTGGCCCCTGCCTGTTGCAGCACGTGCTGCCCTGATGGCAGCCACCTTCTCCTTCATGCTCCTCCTATCAGTACCCATCTTCTTCTTACATTCCTGCACGGAGCACTGGTGGCTGCCGTGTAGGTTGACGGCACATACCACCCCCTCCCATGCAGCAGCACGGGCCTGAGGGGTGCCCTGCCATCCACTGAGCAGTGGCTCCTGATCCAGGTAGGCCTCGAAGAGTGCCTCCGTTTCGGCCTTGGTGAAATTGGGCCTCCTTTTCCACCCACCATCATTGTCCTCTCACCCAGACCTCGCTTGGTCATTATTCAGCCTGTATGGATGACAGTGGTTACCTGTGACTGTGCAGTACAAAGCAAGTCCCTGATACCACAGTCCAGAACACCACACAGCATGCAACTCACCAATAAATTGCAGTAACCGAATATGACCACTGCAGAACAGTGTCGCAGGTTTATAGCACAATCCATGTGAATTAGTTGAGGAGCAACTTTAATGAGATGCAAATCGCGCTGCTGTGCAATTGCATGGCTGATCGGATGATTTGCATATGACGGCTGAATATCGCACTTTTGCGCTTTGCTCAATTGTGTTGAACGTGCTAAGCCAATGGCGCAGTTCTGCGGCATGTGTAGTACACCGCACTGTGCATGCCCAGGTAGCTTACGCAGGCACCTGCCGTGCTGATGATGTGCTGTGTGCGGTAGGCAATTCAGGGCATGGCCACCATTGTGCCAGTGGGGCTATGGCGAGGGTCACTACATGGCGCTGTGGCACAACTGCGCAATAGTTCACTGTGGTGATGGCACACAGGCAACCAATCACGCTAGATGCATAGATGTCTGATGGCGCTGTGCATGGCCTTGTGCCAGAGACCCATGACCCTGTGCCTGACCTTTGCCCCCTTGGCACTATACGTCTAGCATGGCTGGACCTCTATCATGCTGTTCGGTGACAGCGTGATAGGGAATAGCGGCACTGTACCACGTAGTACTTCCATGTGGGGTGCCACGCTGCAGAGTGCCATATTGCCTACTATAGCATTAGAGATGGCATGCAGGAGAGCCCCTCAGTGGAGTGCCCTTGAGCTGGCCAACCTTATGGCCATTGTGGAGCCACACTATGGCCCACTCTTTGGTGAGGAGGCACTGGATAGGGCCAGGACCCAGGTCTGGCAAGAGGTGGCCACTAACCTGGAGGTGGCCACTGGCCACAGGAGAATGGTGGAACAGTGCAGGCACCGGTATGAGGACCTTAGAAGGAGGGAGCCAGAGCAACTTGCACATCTGCGGTCGCATGCCAGGAGGGGCGTGTTGCCTCATCCAGGTGGGTGATACGTCTACACACTTGTATGGTCCATATGGGTAACACTGTCTTATGTGTCCAGCACATAGGGGAGTGATAGTCTAGGGTTGGCTGTGGTGGTGGTGTTTACAGGGTATGGGGTGGGTGGGTCTGGCTGGGTGGGTGGGCACACACATTGGGGCAGGGGGAATTTGCTTTGGGTTTGTACTGATGTGTTTCTCTCCTTTTGTCTCCCACAGACGTGGCTGAGCGGAGGCGGTTGGTGGAGCGGTGGCAGAGGGAGGAGGATGCTGCACAGGGGCATGTTGGGGACCAACCCCAATGCCATCAACATCCCGATGAGGGTGAGTGCCATGACGCCATGATTGCTATTGCATGCTGTGTGACAGGGTGAGAAGCAGGGCATGGCCACCATCCATGGATGCCACTGCCATGCACGCGACATGTGACAGTCAGCACTGTCCAGTGGCACTGCATGTCTGGGAGTGTGTCAATGGCAGTCCATGCATGCACTGGGCACATGGCTGTGCCACTGCCTGCACACCGCATAGCCACGTTACTGTACAGCCTTGGTTGTGCTGTGCTGGACATGGGTGGTGGGTGTGTGCAGTGGTACACATGGTTGTTGCTGCCTGGTTGGGCATGTCTTGTGGACACGGTCACTGTGAGTGGGCGCACACCATCACAGGAGTGTGGCACATGGCTGTATACCATGCATAATGGGTGGGCTGCAGGGGGATGGACAGTCACACCTATTGACTCTGATCCCTTGTCCTAGGCGTGTGGATACTCCTGCAGATCCAGTAGGCCATCCAGGAGCTTCTGCAGGTGGCACAAGAGTCCCTCTCCATATTGAGGGACTTACAGCAGCATCGGGTGAGGAGGAGGAGGTGGTCCAGGCAACAGCCCCAGGCAGCGGAGGACCAGGCTGGACACTGACATCTGCACGAGCAGCCTGTGACTACCCCTCTTTGTTCAACCCTCACACCCCACCTACCCTCTCCCATATGTTCACCCCTGCCCCTTACCCACCCCCACCTTGTTCCTGTCCCCCACCCCATGTTTGTACATAGTTGTATATAGTTGATATGTTTTTGAATACAGATATTTTGATATGAATACTGTGGTGGTCTCTGATTTGCAGCTGGCTATAGGTGCTCAGCTGCAGTGGTGTGCATGGCATCTGGGGTGGTTCAGTCATGGGTATGTGTGTGTGCATGGGGAAGTGTCTCTGGGTGTAGGAGTGGCTATCAATCAGTATCTGTGGTGTGTGTGCTGTTCCCTGTGCATTGCATTACTGTGTGCAGTGGTCCATGGTGCCTGCTCTGTGTCCATTCTGCCCCTGTCAACCCATCCTTGGCCTGTGCAGCTGACACCCTTGCATGTCTGTGGCCTGCGAGGTCTGCTGCCTTGTCAGTGGTGGCTGTCCCTGCAGGTCATCCACTGTGACCGTACAATGCTGGGTTGCCTCCTGTCAATGGTGTGGTGCATGTTTGCCTCGGGTGACACTGTGGCCTCCGCAGTTGCTGTCCCACCTCCATGCTGTGGCTTGTGTGTGTTGCAGGGGCTGTGCACCACTGTCTGTGACTTGTGCTCCAGGCATATGCTGGTGGCGTACAGGGCCACAGTTCATGCACAGGGTGGGTGTCACCCCTGTGCCATGGAGGACTGCAGGCTGTGTGTGCACAGTTTTCATGGGCCCACACTTGGGGCTTGGTTGCCACACTACTGCATCCCTGTGTTAGTGTCCTCGTGGGTATGGGTGTGTGTTTGCCCCTGCACTGTGTTGCATCCGGTGTGCTGCATGCTTCCACGCACCACTGTGGGTGTCTGCTGGCTGCTGTGGCTCATGGTGGGTTGGGCTGTGACACTTGTCTACTGTGCAGGGTGCTGTATCAATGGTGGTGGTGTCAGGGGCACGCCCTTTCCAGTGTGGGGTACCTCTTGTGCCGACACATGTTTGGTCTCTCAGATGTGCCTCAGGGGGATTGTGCGTGTTGGCACTGTGTCTGCCACTGTTGCATTGCCGTGTGCTGCCACCCACTGCTGGGTGCTCATGGCGGGTCTGGCTTGTATGGTTCTGTGGTACATGAGGTTGCAGTGTGACAGTGGGGGTGGCAATATGTAGGGGTGCCATGATAATGAAATTGTGACGGTACGATAACCTTGAATAAATTATCGCGAATTTCCCAACTTTTGTAACAAAGTTAGAAATATTATTTAAATTCACTTTTATGCACATAATTTACTTTTTTTGCTTATTCCATTGTATGTTATACATTTATCTGCATTATATAAAGTCTGCAAGGTGAAATAATACAAGGAGAGTGCAACTTTTATAGTTAAATATTTTGTTTATTTAGTTAAAATTCTGCTATTTATAAAATTGCTTTTTCCTTTATTTAAAAATGTTTCAGTGCTGTGCACATTGCACAATTGCATTACAAAGACATACAGTACATGTGTTATACACTTTGGGCCAGATATTCAAACTGCGCTATTTTGTGGCGCAAGCCCTTGTGCTGCACAAAATAGTTAGTAGGGTGTGGTTGGAGCTATATCAAAGGAGTTACCCTGAGCAACTCCTTTGAATACTACCCCCAGCCACAGCTGATTGTGCATGGCGCAGTTGAACTTGCGCCACCACAAGTGGTCAGAGTGGTGCATTCAACTTGCGTGGCGCAAGTACCATTGCACCATGCGCAAATTTCTGATATTCAAAAGGTGACATGCAAATGGGGCCATAATTCATGCAAGGTGTAGGGGGGGCCATTTGCATCTGATTATGGCCCCATTTGCATGCCATTAGCATGCAGGTGCACTGATCCTCGAGGACTTGCGCCTGGCACCCTGCCAGGCAGCAGCCGTCAGGGACCGACACCCCCTGCAGCCCGATCGTGGGCAAAAGAGTGAAAATCCCCCACCACTCCCCACTGGCCTGATCATGGGCAACAGCGGAAAATGCCCCTCCCCGACTGACCCGATCGCGGGCATGGCGAAATCTCCCCCCACCAGCCCAGCGGGTAGCAAAGGTTCTGAGACATATCCCTGGTGGTCCAGTGGACCAATAAGCCCGATCGCGGGCTGGAGATATGTAAAACACCCCCCCTGAACATATCCCTGGTGGTCCAGTGGACCGATAAGCCTGATCGCAGGCTGGAAAGGTCTAAACCCCCCAAGAACACATCCCTGGTGACCTAGTGTCCCCCACCCACGAAGCCCCACCACCCCGCTCCCTCCCCTCCGCAGCCAGCGGATGGCAGCATCCCACCCGTCCCACCGCCCGCTGACTGACTGCCCGGTAGGGCTGCATACCCATTGGTGCAGAGCAAGAGCCAATGGGTGTGCATGCTCTAAGACAGTCCAGATTTGTGGAATGAATGAATTCATTCACAAATCTGACTGTCTTGTATGGTATGGGCTGCACGCCTATTGGCTCTTGCTCTGCACCAAAGGGCGGCAGCCCTACCGCAGTCAATCAGCGGGCAGCAGGGCAGCAGGTAGGTGGATGCTGCCACCCGCTGGCTGCGGGGAGTGGGGTGGGGGCCATGGGGGTGGGGTGGGGACACTAGGTCACCAGGGATGTGTTCTTGGGGGTTTAGACATTTCCAGCCCGTGATTGGGCTTATTGGTCCACTAGACCACCAAGGATATGTTCGGGGGGGTGTTTTACATATCTCCAGCCCGCGATTGGGCTTATCAGACCACCAGGGTTATGTTCGGGGGGGTGTTTTACATATCTCCAGCCCACGATGGGGCTTATCGGACCACCAGGGATATGTTCAGGGGGTGTTTTACATATCTCCAGCCCACGATCAGGCTTATCGGTCCACTAGACCACCAGGGATCTGTTCGGGGGGGACACTTTGCTGCCCGCGATCGGGCTGGTGGGGGATTTCAGCTATGCCCGCAATCGGCTGCAGGGGGGCACAGGGAGTGGGTTGAGGGCCAGCCACAGGTGGCAGTTGCTGTGTTGCACCCTGCAATGCGGCAGCTCACCTGTGGGTGACCCTTGACTTGATCTTTTTTTTTTTGGCTCAAAGTTGTGCAGGCGCAGGTTGGGGGTTGCGCCTCCACAACTCTGCACAGCCTGGCTGAATATCGGGCTGTGCAGTTTATGCATGGTTCCTCCCCCTCCAGTTCAGTATGCGTTCATTTGCATTGTGCTGTTGCTCAGCATGTTTTCAGTGGCACAACTGCCTCCTGCTGAATATCACAGAATTTAGCAATTTTGGACTTGCGCAGGCGCAACCCTATTGCTCATGGCACAACCCTTTTGAATATCTGGCCCTTTAAGTTTTACAAACTAAAAAAGTCATTGTAACATTCATTTTTAAAATGTGAAATATCACATTATAATTAATGGTGACCCTATTTATCAGCTTGAGTAGGAGTGTCTTCAAAGTAACACCATAATAACCCGTAATCCGGCTATTGCAGCATTCCAAACTACTTTCACTTTCCTGCACTTTTCCCGCTGACTGTAGTGTGAGGTGACCAAGTGGTGTTTGGTCTTTTAAACAGTATTGTACAAATTGTAGAGAAAGAGCACTGTTCAGTTCAGTATAAAAAACATGTCAGCTTTGTTCTTTCAGCTTACTTTTTCAGTTTCCTGGGAAAGAAGCCACGATGTGTAGCGTAGTGTGATGAGGAGAGAGAGAGTGGCTTGGGGGCTTCAGAACACTCTGACGCAAAGCGTTAGCGAGTGTTGCTATGAGCAGCCTCGCTTCTCTGCACTGTTCAGCTTTTTTCCCAGGAAGCAAAAAATGTAAGCTGAAAGAACAAAGCTGACGTTTTTTATACTGAGCTGTGCACTTTTTCTACAACTTGTACAATATTGTTTAGAAGACTGAACACTGCTCAGTCACATCACTCAGCAGGGAAACTGCAGAAAACTGAAACTTATGGAAAGCTACACACTAGCAATTATAAAAGATAAAGAATAGGCAAGTGTATATTGATGGATTTTATTTTTTTCCACACACCTTTGGCGTGTGGTGTGATGACCACATAAATCTCTTGAGGTTTATGGGTCATCATCATTACACCCACCCGGGCCCACACACACCTCCACACCACTCTCAACTTTACTGGTTCTCCATGGGCTGTGGTCTGGTCCCCCAGGCTAATGTGGCATTTCATGATGGCCACCTGTATTAAGTTAATGGCTGGCCTTCATCATTACACACACCTCAGGTGTGCAAAAAAAAAAAGAAAAAACTATTTACACTTGCCTATCCATTATTTTCTATTTAATGGCTTGTTTACAACAAGTTCACAGTAATCTCAGATACTGCTTGGTTGTCCTGTCCTCCTGCAATAAATACAGGGCACAACCCTAGAATGTAACTGTGCAGTGGTGATGATGACATCATTTATGAAGGAAATGGATTGCAATGTACTGTTTAGGCACTAGCTGGCTGTGTATTATCCCTTTCAACTTCATGAAAGGCTATTCTGCTACCACCACACTGAGGCATTTTTGTGACATCCGTACTGTTGTATTAGGGAAAGTACAGTGTGGGGCCGAGGCCACCATGTATTCTGTTGCATGGGAGAGCATCATCTGAAAATGTATTTTCCCAGTATCAAACTGTGTATTGTATTTTGAACAGACAGACCACTGATGCTGTGACTAATTTATGATGGACTGTTGACTGTGGAGGGAGGTAAGGGTGGACAGTGAGTGAGTAGACTTCTTGAACAGTGCATTTGAGACAGAGGCAGAAAAACAAATACTGGATGAAGGACGAATGTAAACATAAGACAGGTGGCTAATTGGCCATCATAAAAAGCAAAACTCACTAGGCAAACTGTTGTCTGAGGAGAGAGAACCATGACATATCATGTGATGTGTCGTTGGCATGGTCAGGGTCAGGGAAGGCATACAATGGACATGACTTGAGTGCATTTTGGAGGTGGAAAACAGTACAGGATGAAGGGAGGCCAGTCATAAGCTTAAGACAGGTGGCCATCATTAAAAGCCAAATAAGCCTTGTAGGTGGTTTTCTGTGGAGAACCATTGCCAGCTATAAGATGGGGTGCACTGTGGGCAGAGAGAGAGAGAGGACACGTGACACTTGACAGTGGAATTGAGAGAGGTGAAAAACACAATATTGGAGACGTGGCCAATGGCCATCATGAAATGCTAAATCACAGTGTTGACTTGTCTGTGGAGTGAATCATGACAGATAAAATGATAGGACGTTGGTGGTCAGGGCAGAGAAACAGTTAATTTTGTAGGTGGAAATCACACCATATGGGATGGCCAGCCATAAGCTTAAGACAGGTGGCCATCATAAAAAGCCAAATTAGCAGGGTAGAAAGTTGTCTCTGGGAAGTCATGAGAAATATATGAACCAGTCTCCCTCTCCCCCCACCAAGAGTCCACAAGATGTAATTAAACATCCACATGTGATGACACTGGGAGTGGGAGATTAGTGGGCTATGAGCCTATGATGACTAAATAAGTGAAATAGTAAGTTATGGCTAGGTTATCACTGGCTGATTATAAGCAATTCCCTTCTAAAAGCTGCAAAGGTTGAATACATATGACTACAGAAACAAACTCACATGTATGTCATGTTACGTTGTACCATTTTTTTACGGAACTGGTATGGTAGCATTAAAGTGAAACTGGCTATTAAGTAACTAGTCTGTGTGCCTTTGGTGCTGATAGTCCTCCTGATGCCCCCTACTACTGGAATCTTTAGCTGATAGTAAGTTATAAACAGTAAAGTCACAGACTCACACAGTAAGCTGGAGGTTTACACAGAATTTGTACGCTAGTAGCCAAGGCACACATGACCTGAAGCAAGGTGTTTAACTCGAATGCAATATGTACGAACTCTAAGAACTGAATGGCAAAATCAGTGTCCACTCCAAAAGGAAGGACAATTAGGAATTGAAACATTGAACAATGAGAATAAGAGTTATTACATTACATCATGCAAACAATGTGCAAGGCTGAACTGACTTGACTACATTAATTTACAAATACAGGCATGTTACAGAAGTTACACAACACAGCCTAAAGTTACTCAAGTTGTCAACATAAACAGCCTCTGAACTGTATGTTCAAGGGACACATTCATGTGGCACTAGGCAGACACAGTTAGATAGCCCATGGAAATCTTATTTAATTGAGGTATTGTGTGTATACTCAACCTGTGCTGCATGAAGTTCAGAGATATAGATGAGTCTGTTGTGCAACATAACAACTACTTTGGAGCCATTCTTAGACCCTTGTGATGTCAGTGACGATCAAGTAGTGCCTAAGTACACTGAGTTAAGCACTACTTGATTATAGTGTATGGTGGAACGCTGTTCCGCATGGAAATCCATGCCTGCAACAGCGTTGCTGTCCTGCACTCCGTGCATCATGATATTGTTGTGCTGCACCGAATACGTCACTGGTGCAGCACAACAAGATCAAACACATTCGCGCATGCGCAATTGAACTGACACGAACAGCGGAAGCAAACAGCGGCAGACACAGAGTAGCCTTTTTTGCCATATACTTGTTCTGGTGTTCACGGAGTACTGCTTATGGTTGCCCATACACTATAAAAGATTGTGTATGAGCAACCATACACAAACAAGGCAGTTGTGAGATCTTGAGGTTTCTGTGGTAATGGACCTATCGAGCTATGCTCTCGAGGTCTCTGGTTACCACGGAAACCTCTCGATCACAACTGCCTTGTTGTGTATGCTTGCTCATACACAATCCTCTATGTCACTGACATCACAGGTTCTAAGAAATTAAATGGCTCCCAATGTAGTATTTATGTTGCACAGAGTCTGTCATCTATACCTCTGAACTTCATGCAGCACAGGTTGAGTATACACACAATACCTCAATTAAATAACCTTTTTATGGTCTTATCTGTGTCAGCCAGTGCCACTGTACATGAATGTGTCCCTTTAAACTGGATCAGGGATAGTGACACAGGTGTAACAGGCAGCATATAATGAGACAGTGTTTCTTCCCTAGTTTTCTTAGAGCAGCACACATTTACTTTGGAGCCTATTATCAACTGAATTTATTGCTGTATTCCTTCCAGAATTAACACTGATATGGTGCCACTTACTGAAGGGACTTGAATTAAGCTTATCAGATGAGTTTTTAATAGATTCAAGACAGCAGGAAGAATAAAGAGTTAAATAAACAGTTCAAAGAAGTAATGGCTGGGGTAGACAGAGGACTACACACACAAAAATGAATGAAAGGAATCATCAGTGTCACACTATCTTGGAGCCACATCTACTCCTCTGAACCGAGTGGCTGACACTCTATAATCAGTTCAAAATAGAGACATTAAGAAATAGTTTCATGTTCCTTCCCGCAGAGAGATGGATGTGCCAACTCGCTGTGAGCAAGTAGTCTTCTCTGTGTTTTGTGACTGTAGTTAAGGAACGTATACTGCTGCTAGCATCTCAAGAGTAAAAATAAGACTCTAGCATCAATATATCTACCAGTCATGTTGAATGTGAACTGTATTTTAGTGTTACAACTTGTAGTCAATGCATAAGTATTTCAAAATGCAATAAAGGTGTTATTTTTTCTATCAAGTGTTGTGTGATGCGTTTGTTATTAAGTTCAGATTGCGATGATCTGTGTGCACTAAGTAATATGAAGTACGAGTGAAGCCCTCCTTCTCCTCCTCAAGTTATTCTTCCTGATAGTAGTCCACTATGATGTAATCTGAAAGTGAGTGAACAAGATGACTCCATCTACACCCTTTGCCCCCCTCCACTGGTGGTATTTTTTTGAAGGTGGTGCACCTTGCATGAAGTGCCTTGGCATCTTTAAAAAAAGAAAAAAAAAAAGTCACTGTAAAATTTTGTTCAGAAACACAAGCATGTTTACATGCTCTGGTGTTAGTCTAGACCTCATTGGCGTTAGGACCAGACCACTAGCGCTAAATACTCTTTCTGATGGCACACTTGTTGCTGGAATGCATAACATTTTGCGAGCAACATTTGCTAAAAAATGGTAGTTCAGCTTCATGGCCTTTCCACCCCAGAAGAGGATCCAAATCTGTATTCAGATATGGCAGGGCCAGGTAATGAGTTGTCTCATTTCTCACTTTGCTGTCTAGTGGAATTTCTTCTTCTCTTGGTCCTTCAACCTGAATTCTTCATATTTCAGTGATGCGTTTTAATAACGCGGAAATCCCAGGGCATGAAGAACTTTCTGACAATCTGTGCTGTGCTGATGAATGATACACATTGTTTGTGATACCACGTGAGAAGGGGGACAAAGAGTCTTCAGTCACATGTTCAATGTCATTTGACAACATATGGTCATCGTCATCATCCATGGAAGCAGACGTTGCAGGCAACGTAGTAGCAGCAGTAGTATTTGGTAGTGTGGTACCTCTACACTCAGGCAGCAGCAGACTGTGTGTTTGTGTTGGTTCTGGTGCAATACCAAGGCTGATGGCTTCTTGTATTACCATGGATATAGCCAAATTGGTATCTTCTGTAAAATTAGCTTTGAATTGTGGATCAATAAAGCATGCAATTTCGAGTGTGCATTCAATTTGATCCAATTCCTGATACCTTATGAACAGGTCATCATATATACAGTAACTTCTCTCATTTGCTTACCCAGTTGTCCATCTGTTGTCTTTGGGCTTAGGGCTTCTGATTTTAGGTAATGTAGAAACGGTTTCAGTGCTGACATTGTTACATATTGCTCTGCTGCTAAAGAGTCAGTGAATGTATTCAAAGGGCCCAATATTTGATTGATGTCCTCAAGCACACCTACATCTGAGTCCTTTGGCATCAAATGCCATGTATTTCAGTCTGAAACCAACACTGCACACACAGTCTGCTGCTGCTCTATAAACCTGGCCACCATGGCATATGTGGAACCCCATCTTGTAACCACATCATGAACAAGAGAATGTTCTGACACATTTAGTTCTGCTTGTTTTTTCTTTAACTCTGTCTTTTACTTCCAGCTGTGAGTGAACCCTTGCACCAGATGCTGACATGCTCTAAGTGAACTCTCAACTTTATTGATCTTTAATGCTTTTCCAATTGCCAAATTGAGATTGTGGCCAAAGCAATGCAACCAGTTGACTTTCATCACATCTCTGAATGCCTTTTTAACATTGTTTCCATTGTCGGTGGTAATTGCAGACATATTTTCAATCCTTAGTGCCCATTCCTCAAGAAGCTCCTGAAAGGATTCTGCAATATTCTCTGCTGTGTGGTCATCTGGAAGAAAGAGTGTCTCTAGGCAGTTTATCTTTAGCTCCCATTCGCTTGTTATGTAATGTACTGTTAGACTCATGTAAGGCTCACCACTTCCTCCACTGCTGGTCCACAAATCAGTTGTAGCAGCAAACCACCATGCCCCTGCCACTGAAGCCTCCACCTGTTTTCTCACCAGATTGTACATTCTCAGGATTTCTTTAGCAGAGAAATAGGACCTACCAGGCATTGAATATCTAGGATTTAGTTTCTCTACTAGATTGTGGAAAGCAGGCCTATCTACAGTTTGGAATGGTTGCATGTCCTTTGCAATAAAAGATGCTACAGCTGAGTAGGAAGAGGAGGAGTTACCTAAACCAAACAGTAGAAGCACTCTGGATAGTGGGGTTGATACCAGTCCATTTAAAGAAGAAAGAGTACTGAAAGAACTTCTAAAACTCAAGGTGGACAAAGCAATGGGGCCTGACAGGTTTCACCCTAGAATCCTAAAAGAGCTAAGGGAGGACCTAGTGACACCACTAACCACACTTTTTTAACAAATCATGGGAAGATGGGGTGGTACCTGAGGACTGGAGGAGGGCAGATGTGATTCCCCTTCACAAAAGTGGGAGCAAGGCAGAAGCAGGAAACTACAGACCTGTTAGTTTGACCTCACTGGTGGGGAAAATGATGGAATCACCTCTGAAAGAAAGAATTGTTGAGTACCTAGAGGCCAGCGGGGGCACTGAACCCAAAGCAGCATGAATTCACAGCAGGAAGGTCATGTCAGACAAATCTAATTGATTTCTTTGACTGGGTGACCAAAGTAATAGACCAGAGAGGGGCTGTGGATATGGCCTACCTAGACTTTAGCAAGGCATTTGACACAGTCTTGCACCAAAGATTAATAATCAAGTTAGCCAGCCTGGGAGTGGGTCCCAGGGTGGTAGCATCGGTAGAAAACTGGCTGTACAACAGGACACAGAAGGTAATAGTGAATGGAACACATTCTGAAGAAAGGGGGGTTACTAGTGGAGTACCTCAGGGCTCAGTACTGGGTCCAGTGCTCTTTAACGTCATTATAGGTGACATTGCAGAGGGTCTGGAAGGAAAGGTATGCCTCTTTGCAGATGACACAAAGATCTGTAACAGAGTTGATACACAAGGGGGGGTAGAAAGGATGAGAAGGGACTTGGCAAGGTTGGAGGAATGGTCAGATATATGGCAACTTAGATTCAATGCAAAGAAGTGCAAAGTAATGTACCTGGGAAATAAAAATCCAGGAGAAGAGTACACAATAGCAGGGGAGGTACTAACAACAATAATGATGGAAAGGGATCTGGGTGTAGTCATATCAGATGACCTAAAGGTGGGTATGCAATGTGAGAAGGTAGTAGGGAAAGCCAGGGGGATAGTGGGATGCATAGGAAGGGGCATCACAAGTAGAAAAAGGGAAGTGGTTATCCTTCTATACAGACAGTTGGTGAGACCACATCTGGAGTACTGCGTGCAGTTTTGGAGACCTCATCTACGCAAGGACGTAGACAGGATGGAAGCAGTCCAGAGGAGGGCAACTAAAATGGTGCAGGGTCTACATCAGAAACCATATGAAGAGAGACTGAGAGAGCTTAATATGTATTCCCTTGATGAAAGGAGAGACAGGGGGGACATGATAGAAACTTTTAAGTACCTCAAGGGAATCAACAAAGTCCAGGAGGGTAGCATCTTTCAGAAAAAGAGATGTGTAAGAACAAGGGGGCACAATTTAAAGTTAGAGGGGACGGCTCAGGGTAATGTGAGGAAATTATTTTTCATGGAGAGAGTGGTGGGCCTATGGAACCACCTTCCTGGAGAGGTTGTGGGGTCTAAAACAGTGGAGGAATTCAAATATGCATGGGACAGACATAAGGCAATTATAGTGGGGGGTTGCAGGAAATAGGCTGTTGGTTAACTAGAATCTGCAGCTTATCCAGTAGGTAGGGAAATGGGCAGACTGGGTGGGCCAAGTGGTCCTTATCTGCTGTCAAAGTCTATGTTTCTATGTGCCTGTTGTCAAGCTGGTTCAAATTTCCTCCCCCTTTCTAATGTCATCACAATTGATGGCTGAGTGCTACACTTTTTTCTTTCTTGATCTGGTGAGCTCATTACGGATAATGATGATGATGCCTTGCCTTTACTGCCTTTCTCACACTGACTCTGAGTCTGAAATGAATTAATTACAATTAAATGTAACATTAACCTATAACATAATCTAAATTAAATTGCAATAGTCACATTAAAAAAAACTGTCACTCACTTCATCTTTGACTGTGTACTAGTTTTTTTTTCCTTTTTAATTAAGGCATCATCTTTCTTACATAGATACATAGACAGTGTCGGCAGATAAGGGCCTATGGCCCACCCAGTCTGCCCATTTAAGTTTGTAAGTTCAGTTTATGTTTTCCAGGAAGTCTGTTTCCCCTTACCCCTGACCTCCAGAATTCCTTTATGTCTATCCCATGCATTCTTAAATCCCGTGATTGTTTCAGCCCCCACCACTTCCTCTGGCAGGGTGTTCCACTTGTCCACCACCCGTTCTGTGAAGAAATTCTTCCTCACGTTTCCTCTGAATCGTCCTCCCTCAACTTCATCCCATGCCCTCTAGTCCTGGAACATCTTTTTCACTTAAAAATAGTGCATTCCTGCACCCTGTTCCTCCTGTAAGATACTTGTATGTCTCTATCATATCCCCTCTCTCCCTCCTCTCCTCCAGGGAGTACATGTTCAGTGCCTTCAACCTGTCCTCATAGGACTTGTGATGCAATCCATGCACCATCTTTGTTGCCCTCCTCTGAACCTTCTCTCATCCTGTCTATGTCCTTACGTAGGTAAGGTCTCCAGAACTGCACAGTGTACTCCAGGTGCGGCCTCACTAGTGTCTTGTATAGTGGAATTATGACCTCCTTTTCCTGCTGGTGATGCCCCTGCCTATGCATCCCAGCATCCTATTTGCTTTACCTGCTGCCTTGTCACACTGTTTCCTGCCTTGAGGTCATCAGAGATGATAACTCCAAGATCCCTTTCCTGCTTGGTGCATGCTATATCTTCACCCCCCAACTGATATATTGTGCCAGGGTTTTTGTGCCCCATATGCATTATCTTGCACTTCCTTGCATTGAATTTCAACTGCCAAACCCCTGACCGTTCTTCAAGTTTCTGCAGGTCCCTTCTCATTTTGTCTACACCCTCTGGTGTGTCTACTCTGTTACAGAGCTTTGTGTCATCAGCGAACAGTGAAATTCTGCCTTCTAGGTCCTGTGCAATGTCACTGATGAAGATATTGAATAGTACCGGTCCCAGCACTGATCCCTGTGGTACCCCACTGGTCACTCTTCCCTCTGTGGAGTGACAGCCATTTACCACCACCCTCTGTGTCCTGCTGCCCAGCCAGTTACCTACCCACATTCATGTGTACATTCATGTTTCAAGCTGTGCTTTGTGCTGCAGTCCCTATGGTGACTTATGTTGCTATGTTCAGACCACACACCACCGCACACCATCACACACATTTGTACTTTTTGACTTAACATAGGGGAGGGTCGAGTGACAGTCACTCGAGTGAGTAAATGCTAAACCAAATAGCGCTCCCTGTCCTCTTTACAAGGATGGATCCAGGATAGGAGAAGTAAACCCCAAAGGTTTCCAGCTGTACCAAACACCTTGAGAAATATGATACAGTGGCATAGGACTAGGGAACAATGCCACTGGGAGCCAAAACACAGTATTTGATGAAGGCCATCCCTAAACTTAAGACAGGTGGCCAACACCAAATGCCAAATTAGTCTGAGGGACCATAGCCGTGTGGGAAGACCAAATATAAGGTGGTGTGTGTGGTGGGCAGGCCGGGCGCAGAGCGTATCGTTCGGACTGGAGCAGCTGTCAGAAACACAGTATTTGATGAATGCAGGCCATAATGACTTGACTTACATAACATCCAAAACACCTGAAGAGAGTAGCACTCCAGTCCAGAAGTGTGGAGGACCACAGAAGGTGAAGATTCCAATAACACAGTTTGTAGAATAATGGAACCTGACTGCAGCATTAAAATGTAAGCCCAACACATATCCACTGTTAGAGTGTTAACAAAAGCTAGGTATGGCAGTTAACTAGCACCAGCAGCATCTGCGCTTAGCTTATATGAGGTTTGTCAGTAGGAGGCTCTGATGAACCTTATATGAGCTAAGCAGATACTGCAGGTGCTAAGTAACGGCCATACCTAGCTTTTGTTAAGGCTCTAACAGTGGATCTGTGTTGGGCTTACATTTTGGTGCTGCAGTCAGGTTCCAGTATTACACAAACTGTGTTATTGGAGTCTTCACCTTCTGTGGGCCTCCACACACTTCTGAACTGGACTGCTACTCTACTAGAGGTGTTTTTGACATTTTAAGCTGAGCGTGCCAATGCTCAACTTATTCACCATGCCTGATCCACTGAGAGCCAAGCCTGTGAGTTCTTTGTTTCTTTGACTGACTGACATTGTACTCTGACTTTCTTTCTTCACTATTATTATAGTTTTTCAGTTAATGTTGGTAACCTGGTGGTTTGCTGCTAGAACAGAATTGTTGCCTGTATGTTTGAGGGAGTACATTTGTTTGCCACCAAATAGTGGACAGAAAAAAAAATGTCCCACAAGCATACACTCATAACTGGACTCTGGAGAGGCAGGCTGAGGCTACCAACCCAGTTACACAGAGGAAGAGCTGAGGAATGCAAACTAGAATGAAAATATGTATGCACTGCCGTCTGCCATGGTGCCAAGTTTTGTATGGACTTGTGCGCCGCCGCCACATCCACTACTGCTGCTGCTGAGCCTGTACATGTTGTATGGGGGACGGGTGCCAGTGAGCATCACGAAGGCTTAGTGCCAATGCCAATAACAGTTCCCTCCATCCTTACCTCCACAGTCAACCTCAAGTGATATGTCATGATAGCATGCATCATATTTTTCTTTTTTCTCTATATAAACCTTGATGAAACGCCCTAAAAATACCAGCCAGTGGTGCATGCACACACATTCTTTAAATTACTCATGCAAGATTACTCCCATGCGTTATGACATCCTGCAAGGGAGAACACAGGGGCTGTTCCCATTGAAGTGAATATAGCCAGATTTTGTGTGGTATGTAATGCAACATACAATGGCCAGTCTAAAATTAATGAAGGGGTTCACTCCAATAATAAGGGCCTAGTTAGTGAAGCAATGCCCTTCATGAATCTCAGAGACTAGTCAGACTGTCCATTACATGTTGTATCATGCAACATCAAGCAAGCCTCATTTACTTCAGTGACAATACACCCCAATACTCTCCCTTGCATGATGTCATGGCACGGGGGCGTATTCAATACTTGCATGAGAAGAAAGTACATGAATGTACTGGGCTGCTGTTTTGGGGTAGAAAATACCATATCAGATATTCCAATGGCTAATTATTTAGGGACTGCAGTACTGACCAATAGTAACACAATGTCTTACTCTCAATCTAAGATAACCCCCCCCATCACACACACAGTGACACACTGCCTATTAGACATTGTGCCATACCAGGACATTTTTTTAAAGTGATTCTGTCACATTCTGTCTAATAGAAAAAAATGTGATCTTGTGACAAAAGCACTTTAAAGTAAACCCTAGCACAACTAAGATAAATACAGCATGACATATAAGTGTCAGTGCACTATTGAGTCTTTCCAGTTCCATCCCTGCCGTCTTATTTTTCAAGCTGGCCTCAGAATGTAAAGTGGGATGATGATGATCCCTGAGGTGAGTAAACATATTGGATGTATTACCACCCTTTCCAGAAATGTAGACTCTGCAAGTTCTACAAATGGGTCTCCCATCTTCCTGGACTGTCCCATCTTTTTTGGCATACCCAAAATACACCCAAATGGATGATTTTACCTTCTTCATTGGTGGGTATGGTGGAGTGATCATGTCATTCTGATTATCACTTTGTGAATGTGATGTGCCACTGGCACTACTGCATACAACAAATGGACCTTCATTAGAAATTGCACGCGTCGCCAATTTATCTTTAGCTTGTTGATGGCTGTGATGTTTTCTTTTTAAATTGGAATCTGAATGAGATTGAGGTTGACTGTTGAGGTGCTTAGGAGGTGTTAAGTCTGTTGATTTGTCTGCTTCCATCACTTCTTCCAAATACAACACTACTTCATCATTTTTTACTTCTAAGGACTCTTTCTCTTCAATAGATGTCGCCATTTTTGTACCTGACTCACAGGCTGACAGACCACCAGATCTGTACGGACTACGGAGTAAAACTGCTCCCAGTTAGATTGGTTCGATTTTTGTTGAAGACACAACTATGAAACGATCTTCAATCACAAAGTGATTAAGATGTCACACAGTGCATGGAATGGTCAGGAGGATTCACAGTCGAGGTTTCAAATATATACAGAGGAGGAGACAAAGAGGAGGAGGACTACCTCAATGTCTGACCTACCCTATTAGGCTTAAGAAGTACATCAGTTGTACAATAAAGAGATGTACTTAACAGGAAAGTGTGATGATTTGTGTCCTGGGATTAATTTTGCAACTGCCACTCTGCCTATCAAAATAAAATGTTTGAATTCGCCGCTACTATAGTAAAGCAAGTAGAAATTTCACAACGGTGCAAGTGCACCACCATGCAAGAGAGGGTAAGAGAAGACTAGTTAAGCAAAGCAACAGCAAAAAAAGACAGAATTCAAATCTGACAGTACAACTCTGAGTTCAACTTACTGTCTACTACAAGTGTGAGCTGTGTTTGTGTAAGTAACAGAATAGTTTTGGTAGATGTAAGAATACATGACATCAAACATGAGGTTCCGCTTGAGTTAACACTGAGAGGTTTGTTTCTAGTCAGGCTGACTGATCTGATATTCAATGAAAATCACAAGTACACTTAGCCATATTTTGCTTGCTTGGTAACTGTAAAACCTCAACCTCACAAAATGAACTAGAATCCTTCCTAAAATTCCTAGTCTATCAAAGTTATTCCCAAAGTTTGAACTGAAAAAAAAACCAACTAACTAATCTATACAGTACATAGAAAGGGATGTCAAAGTCTGGCATGCATTCACTGTATTTTTCATGAACATATCGGTGGTAAATAGAATGACTTTGCAGTTCACTATTAACAATCCCCATGTACAAAACAAATGAACATGGATCTGTTTTTCTTGTAAAATCATCAGTCACTTGGCGGAACGCAGCAACCAGTTCAAGTGTCATCTACTTCTTCAGCTTAATTGCTTGAGTCTTGATGGCCTTCACGACGTCTGTAAGTAGCTTTATGAATCTCCGGCTACCCTGAACAAGTTAAATAGGTGTTTTTCATTTCTTTAATTGCAACTGTTGCGGTCTTGTTTTCTTCCTAAATACATTTTACAAAAATACTTTTCATTTGCTTGCAATTGCAAAATTAAGAAACTAACCTAACACACTGCACTGGGCCATATTTTTGCCTACCCTCCCACCATAGACCATCGTACTGGCCAGCCAGCCAGCATCTCAACTTCATCCTCCTCCAACAGTGGATATGTTGTGCTTGACATGTCCATGACCCCCCACACACACAAATACATACTTGATGTGCACCTGTCTGCCAGTGCACATGACATACAGTCTAGAAGCACCCCCCCAGCACCAGCCCCACAAACATGGATCCCAACCTGCCTTCTAAGTTCACTCCTGTCCTTATCCTGGACTAATTGCTACCACAGCTTGACGCCCTTACCCCCACACCCCACATCTGTCTGAGTCTGACTATAATTGTTTTCATCATGGATTATTCTTTTTTTTCCATCCCCATTTTCATCTCATCTGATGTCTGGGATGGTGGAATGGACCTCCTTCTGAAGGTCCTCTAACTGGTCAAGACATCCAGGCATCAAGCCAACACCACGTGATGATGAATGATGTAAATCACAATCCCAATACACTAGCATTTGCTCTACGATCTTCCAAGTTCTGAATAATGTTTTTGAAGGAAGGCACAGCTTTTCTTGAAATGCTTTTCTTATTTTAACTCTGTTTTCTCCCCATTTTCCTACTGCCAGCCACAGCTGCCAGGTTGAACCTCCTTTTGCCTCCCCTTCCCATGCCCAACACCAGGCTTTGCTCAACAATTCCAAGTACCCCAAGTTCCAACTCTGTAACCTCATGGTTACCCACGATGGCTTATATATATCATTATCAACCATGAGCAGGAGGACACCTCACCTCAAGTCACCTGGTGCCCCTCAAACAGGGAGAAACATACTGTACTTGACACTCAGACTCAGTTGGAATCGGAACCCTTGGGGAGGACACAGCAAGGTGTCACTGTCAGATCCTTGGAGGATGGAGTCAGTCAAGGAGACCCTCCTGTGACAGATGGGGTGGGTATGGATGGGAGGGGAGGGAGGCTTCACCTGCCCACCACCTACTCTGCAGTGGATTTTTATTGCCTTTTTATATCCATTCCCCAATCCAAGCCATCACCCAAGAGTATGGTCCTCAGCGAGGTGACCTTGGCTTGCTGATGCCTATCGGGTCCGTCGGCAAAAGGGAGGATGAGCCCCAAGTCGACCCCGACCCACCTTCAGTGCTCCCATAATGGCACCCTTATAACCAAGTCAAGTGATGCCTCCATGGCAGCAACTGCCGACAGTAACGGGTGGGGTATAATGAATGTGCATGCCAGCCAGGTGCCAGTACTGCACACTAAGGGGCCACTTATTCTTTCCCACACAACCCCCCTACCCCCGGTGTCAACACTCCAGCAGGGTGTTTTTACAAAAGAAGTCCAGCACTCAAACTTCAAAATTTCAGTGAGAGATCTTTTTATAAAATAGTAAAAAAATGTTTTCATCTTATTACTTACACTTTCTGCATGGAAAAATATATATAAAATGCACACTGATCTCAAGCAAACTTGCCTCAGTCTGCGCTTTGGGGCAAAGCTACCCCCTTCCTGACTGAGGAGGCCTGGCCTAAAGCAGGCCGGTAAAACATTACATAATGACAATGCATTGCAATTAAACACCATAAACCAAATGCTACTCTAGTCCAAAAACCATCGATCCAGTTCTCATTAGTGATGGGAACTTCAAGTCACTTTCTGGGGTTAACCGAAATGAATTCCCCTACATTTTAGGTTCAGATCCCACCACTGCTGAAAGACTGGATGGACTAGAGAAAGCCTGTTTTATGAAAATCCTTTTTATAATTAACAACAAAACAGAAACATAAAAACACCCATATGCAGCAGGGTGTGGTGTGATGATGCTGCTCTGGGAGTGGGACCGTGGAGGGAGATGCCCACCAGCTGCACCTGCCCACTCATTCACCAGTTCACCACTGCCCTACTACCTAACTTCACAGAGGTGGGAGACATCCAGTGGCACCAAGCGGAAGAACCACCAGACATGTGCCTGGTTGGTGACAGTCTGACTGTCTGGACTCCTGATGTCGTCAGATGAAATTCGTACATTGCAAACAAAGTACACAACAATGCTACGCCCAAACATAAGTTGAGCAATAAAACAACAAATAACTTACTACTCGACTCGAAGAGAGATGATGGTCAAGTTGGTCAAGTTGGTCAAACCTCTCAGGCTGGTATTGTTGGTGGTGCGATGGTATGGATAATGGTGGGGTAGTGGGTAATAATGTCTTCCTACTATTTGTCTACAAAATTGAAAGCGCAGAGAGATATTTCAGTTTCATCATGACTGAGGAGAGGGATTCTTTTAATTCAATTTAAAGGAAGGGCCCCAGACATGTCTACAGGAATTTAAGGACTGACTACCCCCCGTCGCAGTGCCACCTCAAAGCTACAGCAAAATCATATTTATTTTACAAGGAACACAACATACACATACACCACACCCACCCAGTGACTCAGAGTCAGTAACCCCACACAACCCCCCAAAAGGCACTGCAGTTTGTCCTGCTTGGTACATGACAGTGGCACAATAATAACCTTACCGCCACACAAAACATTTACATACAATTACAATTTACAAATTATAAGTTGTTGAGAGTGACAGGCTCAGCCCAGGAGGACACAGACTGCCTCATCAAACTACTACCAGTGCCACTTGCTTTCACAGTACACACTACTGCCACAGAGTCCAAGTAAACCATCCTGCCTGCAGTTCACTCCAGTCCAAACCAGACCAGGCCACTCCAAATATTCCAGACCACCCATCCCCTGGCACAAACATTAAACCACAGGGTCACCTCCTCACCACCACCAGCACACCACACTCTTCTTGCCATGATCTACTGGCTAGCTCGCGCTGGCTATCATCAGATGTCATGTCTCACACACAGACAGGCTGCTGCTGCTAACTCTAGTAAACTCACCCCCACAGTTTCCCTTGGCTACCCATTTATTGATAATCTGAAGGTTGCCTCAGAAAACCCTCCCTCAGGCTCTGAACAGTCCCCTCCCCACAGACAGTTCCTCTGGCTCCTACCAGCAGAACCTATGGGCTCCCCTCCAACCCAGTCACTCCTAACCTAAGTTACCCAGAAACAGTAACCTCCCAGAGTCAGACAGGCTCACACTCGCACTGTATATATATTGCATAAGCATTTGCTGGCACTGCTTGTGGCAACCTGCTACTTTTTTCACAGTATTTAGAAGATTACACTCACCGCTAGCAACAGATGACTGATGCCTCCTGGAGTCCATGGGTCATCGAGCTTGAACTTGGGAAGGGTGCAATCTGTTCTTTCTCCATTCAGACAGGAGTCGACATCAACAGGACAACCGAGTATGTCACACTCACATCACATGACGACTACACTACTTCACCACCGGACAGAGGGAAGGGGAGGCTGAAATTGTACTGGACCGTCCGAGTTGGCTGCAGTCTCAGGCAGAACAGAAGACAGTAGCACTAGTACTGCTACCCACAGACTGGGTAGTGATCAAGTCGACTCATCAGAGTAGCGGCCTCTACACTAGCATGACAATTAAACAACTCCCCTCCCGATTTAGCCTGTCAGACTTCGGATTCAGTGTGGTAAGCTTACTGTTAGCCTGTTGGGTGGTTTAACCACACCTAAAAAAAGTCAATCTCTGAGCTGTTCGGGCAGTCAGGTGTCTCAGGACCAGAAAACATGCTCCTAGTCTCTCCACAAGTAGCAGTTACTTGAATGCTCAGCAAGCTACTGAAAAAAAAGGGCGTTTCTTAGATGCCAACCCCTATTTAACTGCTTGCTGGAGGACAGGCAACTACAAACGGGATTGGTCACAACAACTTTGACAGACAGTCATTTCGGTTAGCTGGGCTGCTCCACAGCAGGAAAACTAATGTTACTATGTGCTGTATGCAGAACACGTCATGGAATCCTTCTACAGCACTTAGCCACACTTTAATATGATAAGTGGAAAATATCAGAAAAATCACGGTATACCGGATGATGCGGTTATCGCGGTTGACATAAAAGGGCATGATACTGTTATCGTGAACTAAAATACCGCGATACACTTTTATACCAGTTAACCGCGGCATCCCTAGTGATATGCATGGGGATTCCTGCAGTGGTGGTCACTGCTCACGGGGGGTGTCTTGGGGTCATGGTGCAGGGTGTGCTGTGCACAGGGGGGGCTGCTGTGCCATGGGGTGGTCCACCCTCCTTGTGTGGCAGTCTCAGCTTGCCGGTGGGTGTGATGGGGCACCATGGCCCAGCTGTGCTTTGTTTGCTTGTCCCCATGGGCCGGTGGATATTCCAGCCCTCCCCCAGTTGTGCTGTGCTTGGGGTGTGGGGGTGCATTGTCAGTTCTGCAGTGTGTTCCTGTGCCCATCTGTGGCATGGGTGATGGGCCCCTACCTACCTCCCTGGTTGTGCAGTTACATTGCTCTGCTGCTGGGGGCTCCCTGCTTGCACTATGGCGCCTCTGGGCTGCTCAGCTGGGCAGCCCTTGTTGCACCATAGCGCATCGTATCTGCTCAGCTTCCTCTTCCTAGTTGCGCTATGGTGCAAGTTGTGCGATATTCAGACATTGGCTGTTGGCGCAATTTAGCTTGCTCCTTTTTTGAATATCGCGTCTATTGCACATGGGCGCAATGGACTTGTGCTTGCTCCTGCTATTGCGCACTTTTTGGGCGCAGTTTGAATATCCAGCCCAATAAGTGTAGTTGTTTGGTTTTTGTTAAGCAGGTAAGTGCACTAGACAAGTTAAACCTTTGAGAACTGAATATGTTTGAACATATATAGATTCTGGATGTATATGTGTGTGTGTGTATATATATATATATATATATAGATAGATAGATAGACAGACAAAGAACCTCTGTGCGCAAACACTGAGGCAAGGGTTACCCCAAAGGGCATTTGGCTGGGAAGCCAAGTTTCAAGAAAATACAAAATCACACATGCCCACACAATGCAAAGCATCATGGGCTGCATATGCAAATATATATATATATATATATATATATATATATATATACACACACACACACACACACACACACACACACACACACACACGCTACAGTCTTCTATACCTATTTTCTGGCATGGCCTGGGATTTATATTCAGTTTGGATTTAGCAATTCTCTGCTTGTCTGTAGGCTAAGTAGAAATGTTGTTAGGCAAGTACTAACTTCAGTTTCACTGACCTAACAAATGAGATTGCTGCTGCTAATTCACCATGGGGCCTATGCACGACTGGATGGGAATTACACGCTGAAGGCACGTATCCCGCCATAAAGCTCTGCATCTGCGGACAGGTGCGCACCGGCAGGTAGTCACCAATGACTGCCACTTGTCCATGGGCCCACTCCCCCGGCATGCAGGACTGTGCAGGGCAGCTGGGAGCAGAGTCATGGACCAAGCCAGGCATGCTGGGTCCCACAGTGGATCACTTGCATGGGGAAGCATGGGTCCAAGTGTGGGGATAGCCCCTGCAGGCACCCAGATCCGCACAACCATGTACAGTCCCCGAGCTGAGCGTCACATGCACCGTGGCCCCTGCCATCGATCCAACCCCCAGCACATGGCTGGCTAGTCTCCATATGGCCAAGGGCACCCCCAACCCCAACACAGTGCTGTCCCATCACCGATCCTGCCAATCACCCCAACTCCATCACAATGCTGGTCAGCCCCAACCCCAGTTCTACACTGCCATCCCTCCCCTACCCTGACATGTCAGGGCCTGTGCAGTGCAATACTCCTTCCCCTTGCATCTCTCTATCATGATCTGCAGTGAAGCCCCCCCACACAGCCATACAGCCATGCCTGGGCAGTGCCCAGTACTGCACAACCCCCTGGAATGGTCCCAAAGACCCCACCTCATCATTGGTGGTCATTGATCTCCCCATACCCAGTGGCACAGACCCCCGTACCCGCCTGTCAGTGCCACTGCCCCAGCTGGCCAGAGGCATGGCCCTCCACACACCACTTTGACCGATGGTTGTCCAAATGCTGCTGGGAGCTTGCCCCTATAAATAGGCAGTGCACTCCCACCAGCAGTCAGACACAGGGTGGGACAAACAGGGTTGCCAGGTAGCCAGATGCAACCTGGCTTGTAATTCTGGCCACCTATTTTGGTTTAAAACTCACCATTCTGGTGAGTAGTACAGCCTCGGTCGGCATGAATGTGTGGTAGTTCAGCACCCTGTTACATTCATTTGTTTGCTGAGCTGCCGTTATCGTGCATGTGCTGTATCCATTTTTTTTTTCAGCTTCAAGCATATGTGTGCATTGGCGGCAAGTCCGGGAACAGAGACACAAGGAGCGTGGAGACAGAGACACATAGCTGGCAAATGCCATGCCAGAAATCCAGCATGAACCCACATCTGGAGTCTGGAGTCATCTCAGAGTATGTGCACAGTAAAGGCAAGAATGAGCAAACCATGAGGTAAGCATTTGCGCACACGCATGATCGGTCAGTGCTGCTTTATAAGTGCACAGTAGTCAGTAGCCCGCCATTTCCACTGTCGGATGCATTAGCGAGCATACCTTTGCTCTCTGTCTGTAGTCTGTCAGTACCTTATGAACTTGCACCAAAAGCCCTTTTAAGGGCTCTGAAAAAGACACATTTTACAATTTCCTCATAATTGACCAGAAATACTGATAAAATATTTATTGTTGCTGTAAACTTGAATATTGACAACAGAGCCGTGCTGACTGAATATGGGAGGGAGGAGGGGAGTTTAATTGGTGTTCGGGGGGTGTCATGGGTGTAGTAGTTGTCTTGTACTGCTGTCTAAGGGACAGAAAAAAAATATATAACATTTTCAGTGAATTTGTCACTTTTCTGACTCATGGGGGCTTAACAAAAATCAGTGTGAGAGCAGCTACTACTGCAAGAAGGATACCTCGCAGTTCAACTGACTCACATAGCTTGTATGTGAGACTACTGTTTTTTTACATTCGCTTGTGTGCATGCTCAAGGAACATCTTGCAACAGTGTGAGTTTTGCAGGTGTGTGACCCTCCTCACCAATGCATTACTCAGTGTAGCAGGTGCGACCCTAGGGGACCAATACATGCCGAGCTGTGTATGACAGCAGTTTGGCTGTGTTGGTCTTCACATCAAAGAAAAGGTCCACTGCAATCAGCAGTGGTAGCATGTATGCAATTAGCATACATAGCCGAACTGCTGTCATGCACAGCTCAGCAATCCCTCCCACTTCCTCCCTCTGCTAACATCCTCCCCCACCCTCCTTTTGTCCCCGGGCCCCACCTTGTGTGCCGAGGGGGGTGACCAATCCCCCTCAGCTCATGAACCCCCCAGCACACTGTGTGGCTGACAGAGGTGCCCAATCCCCCATCGGCTGCAGTCCCCCCCAAAAAAAACAACCAATTGGCATGCTGGAGCCCACCCCATGCGCTCATGCTCCCCATAGCACATACACTGTATGGCGGCAGGGGTGCCAACTCTGCCAGCTCCACTCCCCCAACAAACAGGTAGGTGGCAAGCTGGGAGCCCACCCAGCATGCCAAAAGTGTCCATTTAAGTCTTTTTTAAATATAATTCCTGTTAAACAAGAAAACAGTCCCTCGGTGAGTCCTTGGCCCCCCGCCAGCCCGTGCCCACCCTCTGTGCACCCACCTCCCCACCCCCCACCCCATACTTACCTTCAGAGGCTGGCACAAGATCTTCGGTGGACCGAGAACACATCTGCACTCTTCAAAGCCGACCACGAACTGAGGAAATGCCAGCAAGCTGTATAATAGCATAAATAAGGTTTTTCTAACTTAGGAGGATATCGCTGCCATTTTTTCTATCTTTGGCACCAAATTTTCAACATAGGGTTCTTGACACCCCTTCTCATGAATTCAGTCACTGTCAGGGCATTATTCGGTCCCGAAAGGTGATTTCGCAGTCACTGCACGGAATCACCTTTCAGGACCAGTTAACAAAATTACAGTGATGGTGTTCATTAGATGGGCTCTCAAAAAGCCTATGTTGCAAATTTGGTGAAAAAATTAAAAATGACTGTTTTACGAAAGTGTGTACTGTAGGTTTCCACGCACAATTCTTGTAAATTCGTGAATTTGTATTTTCTTCACTCCAGATTTTCAACATAGACATATTTCCATATCTCCTTATGAACAGTACAGCTGTCATTTTTCATATCCTGGCCAAAATGTGTTTTCACGCTTCCAGCGCAAAATATCACGGTAGCTGTTGGAAATCAATTTTTGCTACAGAGTAAAATAATCACAGTGACACTGTTCATGAGCAGAGGTCCTAAAATGCCTATGTCAAAAATTTGGTGGCAAAAGTCCATAAAATGGCTGTTACGCGCGGGTGTTGCGCAGTTTCTACGCACACTCATAAGTTCATGAATTTGTAATACTTCCACTCCAGATTTTCAACATTGCCATTTTCCCACATCTCCTTATGACTACTACAGCTGTCATTTTTCACATCCCGCCTAAAATGTGTTTTCGCACTTCCAGTGTACAATAGTGCAGCCACTGTGGGAAATCATGTTCGATACAGAGTAAGAAAATCACAGTGACACTGTTCATGAGCAGACATCCTAAAATGCCTATGTTGAAAATTTGGTGCAAAAATTTCAAACAATGACTGTTTTACCAGTGTGTGTTGCGCAGTTTCCAGGCGCACTCATAACTTCGCAAATTTGTCATATTTTCACTCCAGATTTCCAACATTTGCATTTTCCCACACCTCTTTATGAGCAATTCAGCTGTCATTTTTCACATCCTGGCTGAAATGTGTTTTCACACTTCCGACGCAGAATATCGCAGTCGCTGTGGGAAATCAGTGTTCGGTGCACAGCAAGAAAATCATAGTGACAGTGTTCATGACCAGAGGTGACAAAATGCTTATGTTGAAAATTTTGTGAAATAATTCCACTGAATGACTGTGATACAAGTGCGGGTTGCACAGTTTCCACACAGGCTCGTACCCTTGAGCACGCCCAGGGCGTTAGGATTCCTAAGACAGACACTTAAGAAGTATGAGGGTGAAATGTTGATCAGATGCAAGACGAGTTGCAGAGAGGTACTCTGTTGGGATATGGATGCTAAAGGGACATGGATACAACGGGGGGGGGCCTGCATAAATGCCAAACGTCAATGCAAATACTTGCAAGCAAATGTTCAACATTAACAAATGCTTGTTTACCTATATGACTTACAAGGACTGAAAGGCAGAGGAAGCAGAACTGCATTTTTCCTAGAGGGGGCTGATTTAGCGTTAACAGCGATTTGCATTGAAAGTTAATAGACGACCTGTTGCCAGAAATTGGGAAGGGGAGCTTGCTTGGTGACATGGGGTGGGAGCTGTTCTGTTTCTTACTTTCAAGTTCCAACTGTGAGAAAAATACAACAACACATAAAATATAAATATAAAAATGTATATTTCTGTTGGCGTGTAAGCTAAAGAAAATCTGTGTGTGGATCGAGCACTTGAGCTGCAGCCTAGTCAGTCTGTATCTGTATCTTATACTAGATTGGTTTAGTATGGGCTGCTTTTACCCCCTTAAAAAAGCTGCATTAAGTACCTGATCCCTGATAAGCCTGCCTGACAAAGGTCTGACAATGTTTGGGCAAAAAAAAAAAAAACCCAAAACAGGTCTTTCTGTGTGTGCCTATTACCAGGTGACATCACAGCATCTTGTGTCCAGCTCTCTCCATCAATGCCCCTCCGTATTGTAGGTTGCTATAGACCCCCTTCGGCCGGGCTTTCGGTACTGACCCATCTAAGCACTGCTCTTATTACCCTGCCCTCGGAGGTCATTATTATGGGGGATGTCAATCTAGACTGGTTCTCTACTAGCTCTTAATCCTTAAAGGCCTTTTGCGATACCTTTGGGCTGTCACAGCTCATTATGGAAGCCACCTGCCCAACAAGAAAAATCTCTCAAACAGTAGTTTGATCTTATACAGGTCAATAAACCGCATCTCTTCACACACACACACACACACACAGAGGTGTATTCATTAATGACCTCAGTGACCACTGTGCCATCGCTTGTGTCAGCTCTGTGCCTCAAATGGCCTCCACCTTTAGGTTTCTCGTCAAGAGATCCCAGTGAAACTTTAATTCTTATGCCTTCTTCTTAGAACTTCAACACTTGCTCTGGCAAGATTTTTACCTTGCCCCCACTGTGGAGGAGGCCTTCCTGTTATTCCAGGACCTTGTCCTGTGTGTTAGTAATCGTCATGCACCCTTTGTAAATGTTTGCATGAAGAGGAAGTCTAACCCTTGGTTTACAACTAGCCTGAAAGCAGCATTGCTTAATAGGGACTTTCTGTGGAAAAAAGCCAGGAAGTCCAAACTTTGATACTGATTGGACTGCTTTCAGGGTTGCAGGAAGCTGCTGTACAAAGCTTATCAGATCTGAAAAAGCTAAATACATCTGCAATGAACTGGACCTTTCCATAAAGTGTTCAGCCAAGTTTTGGAAAACCTTAAGAGAGGTCGACGGTCATGCCCCTTCAAACCTCCTTCCCGCCAAGATCTCTCTCGGTGACTCTATCACTACGGATAAGCAGATGATCCTTGACCTCCTCAACAACCATTTTGTTTTAGCTGGGTTGACTTTTGACTCCTCACCTGCCAACACCCTTAGGGCCCAGCTTTGTCCCCAGGCTTCGGGAGACACCCCCATTAACACTCCTGCACATGATATTGTCTTTTCCTTCTCTCCCATTGCCCTGAAACATGTGGAAGACTTACTGCTTGACCTTGACACCAGAAAGAGTGCAGGTGCTGATCTAATTGAGCCATACTTCTTAAAATTTGGCTCTTATGTCTTGTCTGTCCTGATCACTAACCTTTTTAACTTGTCTTTGGCCCAGGGCTTCATCCCTTCAGTCTGGAAAACTGCCCACGTTATACCCCTGTTCAAGTCTGGTGACCCCAGAGACATAAACAATTACACGCTTATATCTCTGCTTCCTACCCTCTCCAAGCTGCTTGAGAAGTTGGTTGACATCCAGCTTAGGATTCACGTAAGAGTCTTTTAACCTTTTAAACCCAGTGCAGTCAAGCTTCTGTCCATGCTACAGTACTATATCTGTACTTGCTAAGGTCACTAATGATTGGCAGAAGGCCCTATACTCCAAGAACTACATTTGTGCCATATTTCTTGACCTGAGTAAGGCATTTGATACTGTTGACCATGAGCTTCTCTTGGTCACTCTTAAAAACATTGGCCTGGACCCTATGGCCTTAAAGTGGTTTACCAGCGATCTTACTGGTAGGCACCAACAGGTTAAAGCAGATGGAGATCTCTCACTGATGAAAGCCCTGTTGAGGGGTGTACCACAAGGGTCCATCCTGGGACCCCTGCTCTTCGCTATTTATATCAACAATATAAATGTCAGTGTCACTCTATCCAGTGTCCATCTCTTTGCTGATGACATGGTTCTTTATATTGACAGGCCTACCCCTGAGGTAGCCTACAAGGACCTTCAGTCTGACTTCAGTTGCTTGCAGCTAAATCTTCTGCACCAAAAGATACTGCTTAATGCCAAAAAGACCAAAGCCATTCTCCTTCCCCAGTTGTTAACGCTCCCAATCCCTGCCTCCTAGGCCTTGTTCCTCAAATTACTACAATCTTAGGTGATCCCATGGACTTTGTGGAAAAATTCAAATATTTGGGGGTCTGGATTGACCATATATTATCCTTTGTTAATGAGCTTGTGAAAAAACTTAAACAGAGACGAGGCTTGTTCTTCCAGCTAAGGCACCTACTCACCCTGGATGCCAGAACTAGGCTTGACCAAACTACTTTCATTCCCTTATTGGACTACGGCAACTTTTTTTATGGCCAAGGCCCTAGTTCAGTTCTTTCTAAACTAGACACCCTCTATCACAGGGTGATAACATTAATTACTGGCGTGCCTTATCTCACCCACTATTGCACTCTTTAATCCATGGTTGGTTGGACATCCCTAAAATTTAGGAGGCAAAAAAATGCTGCCCTTTGGATGTTCAAAGCACTCTCCAGGACACTATCCCCATACATTTCCACTTGCCTGCCCACCTGTGCTACAAGCAATTACACCCTTAGAAGCCACGCATATACCACACTTAGTATCCCCAAAGTTTCCATAAGTCATGCACTTCCGCTGCTGTGGAATACATTACAAAACACGTTGAAAATTATGCTCCCCATAAATCAGTCCACCTTCAAATTACTATTCCCACACTCCTTTAATTAATCCTGTGAATACTTCCCTAGCTAACCACTAACTGGAGGGGAGTGTCATCCCCCTTCCTTTCCTCCTCACCCTGACCTTCAACCCTTGGAACCCACTACTACCAATTGTCCCTGTAAATACTGAGCATTCTTTTTATTGAACGTTTATTGTTGATTGCATTGGATGTATATTTTTCTATTTTACATTTATATTATGTTGTGCTTCTCTTCATCTTTGTACCTTTACCAGCACTTTGTTATGTATTATGCCCAGGCCCACCTTGCAAATGAGTTTTTCTCAATGGTGTTTCGCCTGGTAAAATAAAGAATTGATTGATTAATTGATTGTTTGATTGACTGTGTAAGTCTGTCCTTATACAGTGAGTTGTCTTCCTGCGTGACTGTGTTTGTGTCTGTCATTGTGTCTGCCTTGTTTATTGGAGAAAACAACTTCTAGTTGGTGTAATTAATTGAAACAAGTTGCAAGACTACCTTTGTGCTGCTGCTTACTAGTTTTGACAGTCTGCCCGTATTGTTCAAGTTTGGTTGTCCTCCTGTGATTGTATGTCACTCTTGTTTGTTGGAGTAAATACATATAAAAGCTTGCTTTATTTTTTTCCAACTCTGTTTCTCACCTGGCAATCCGGGGCATCTCTTGGGCTGACTTGCTCAGCTTCCACCTCCTAACCGCCCACCTGAACCACTCCTCTGACTGAATCTTCGGTCTCAGGATCCCCTCCTCTCATGCCGGCCCATACAGGAGGAAGCCGAAGATCCCCAGGGGTAAGGTTGGGTTCTTGGCTGGCACTGAGCGTGTGGGGTTTCTGCCCCATGAGACATGCCGTCGCCTCACCCAGCTGCCAAGGGATTGTCTCGGTTTTCCTGGTTCCCCCCCCAAAATGCAGCATGCAATGATGCCTGCGCACAGCTTCCCTACTAGCGCCTGCCACTTTCCATCCCTTACATTGGCTGGTGTACCTGCAGTACCCCGAATCTCCATCAGGGGTCATCAGGACACCGAGCATCCCTGTATCCCTCCCCAGGGAGAGGAGAGCTGTCCTCTGGATGCTCCATCCACCCTCCCCCCCGCCGACCCCCGGCTACCCGAGTCTGTCACCAATCCCGAGTCGCTGGTGTGGTGTCCAGCACCTCGACCCTCAGCGCCACCGGGCCGGCCCCATATAAAAGCTTGCTAAAAGTAAAAGTCCACAGTACTACATGGGTGCCTATTAGTGACAGTGTCTTGTTGTTACAAACTTTATAGTCCATTTGGGCATCTTATCCTCCTGTGGTTGTGTCGGTCTTTTTTGGTGGGCCTCACTAAACGAGGAAAAAAAAATTAAAGCTTGCTAAAATAATTAAAAGTCCATAGCACTACCCCTACCTGTGTGTATATTATTGGTAACGTCTCTTGTCTTTTGACAGTTCTTCTGTCTCATCCAGTGTGGTTATTTAAAACTGTCTCATGCTTTTTTTGTGTGGGGGGAACCAGAAAAAAAAATAAAGCCTGCTGCAGTTAATTAAAAATCCATATAAGAGTATCTCTGAGCATATTAGTGCTGTCGTCTCTGGCTGTGTGATGGTCCATCAGTCTTGTCCAGTCCAACTTATGTCAGGACAGGTTTTCTTTGTGAGGAACAAATATAAAAAAAAAATTCAAGCCTGCTGTAGTTAATTAAAAGTTCATATAAGACTACCTGTGAGCATATTAGTACTGTTGTTTCTGGTTGTGTGACAGTCCATCAGTCTCATCCAGTCCAACCTGTGTCCGGTTTTCTAATTCTGGGGGAACAACAACAAAAAAAATTTAAACCTGTTGCAGCTAATTAAAAGTCCATATAAGACTACCTGTGAGCATCACAAAGGCTATGGAAATATGTAGCCTGGCCTACTCTCTAGGAGTTTTCCTTCAGGCCATCCATCTGCCAGGAAAAGACAACACCCTAGCAGATGCACTGAGTCGAATCAACCAGACCCATCATGAATAGGCCCTCAACAGACAGTTGTTGGAAGTAGTTTTCAGAGGGTGGGGTACCCGAGAGATAGGTCTCTTTACATCCTATGAGAACCACCACCTGCCACAGTACTGTTGCAGACCACCAGCCCCAGGGAACAGTCATCCCAGGGAATCAGCCCTGGATATGCTGGCCTTGGATTGGTCAGGGAAGCACCTGTATGCTTTCTCTCCTTTCCCTTTGGTGGTTAGAGTGGGTGTACGACATTTCGCTCCCGCTACTTTCACTCCCGCATCATTTCAACCCCATGCACACTCACTCCCAGGCATTTCACTCCCACACCAAAAATCATGAGCTAGCGTCTAAAGTGCTTGGTGCTACGAACAAGACAATATGGATGGAGCTGTATATAAGATTCCCTTTTTGAGGTTTGCTTTTTTCCCCTTTCCCATGTCAGACATGGAGCAATGGAATAATGGAACAGGGACTTGCCGTTCCCCCGACACCATTATTTTTGTTTCAGGATTGTACATACAAAAAATGCCTTAAGTGCCTTAATTCATTTTTATTTTGTTAAAAGAAAATACATGATAGCTTAAAAATCACGAGCCCTTACAATCTGTCAATGGGCTGCAGCACAGAGAGGCTCGGATATTTCATTCTGCTACTGAAAGCTGCGCCATGCCTGGAAATTCCCTGCCCGGAGTATGCCTCCGATCACAAAAATATAGCCGACATCTTAAAAGGAGTGGGGAAATGTGTTAGTTTGGAATATTTTTGGTGCTGCACGAAACCGGGTTGTACGTAGTCAGCTGTATAAGAATTATTGACAGCCCAGTCTGTAGCGTCAAAATCTTGCCGGTTAGATTCAAATTCTTTCTGGGGAAAGAAAAATGGCATTTCTGACTGTATTAAGACTTACTTTTTTTTTTTTTATATAGGACAGCAGCGTTGGCTATATGCACTCTCTCCTCAGTGGCATTCACCAGTCCCTCTTTAGCTCATTTCACCTGTATTCCATTTTGTTTCTGCACCCCCCCCAATTCCCAGCCATTTATGTACCAAGCACACCAATGATTTGTATCCATCAGTTGCCTGCTTCTGTCGTGGGGGGGAGGGCATGAGAGGTAGAGAAAGAGAGTTGTGGAGTTTACAAGAAGCAGCTCCCAAAGTATAAACACTCGTGAGGTAGAGTCGGGAGGTTGCCACTTCTGTAGCGCCCTCTAGTGAAAGATTTCAGTGGAAAATGGTCTTCATAGCTGAGGCGGCCAGCTTCGGGAGTGTAATGATAGGGAGCGATTTTGTTAGGGAGTGAAATTGAGCAGGTAGCATGAAGGAATGTCAAAAGGGGCCATCGGGACCCCACTGGTATTAAAGGGGAAGTGCCTTAATATGCCTTTAAGGGAAGGGGTCACTGTTTAGAGGTCTTGGATGAGAAAGAAGCTTATATTGTCCAGTGATTTCTCTCAAGGGTAGCAGCTGCCTGAATCCCTGAAATGATGTTTTAAACATCAGCCTAGGCAAAATGCATTTAATTGCCTCAGTAATTTTCACTATTTGAAACCACTTTTATCTGCAAAAATATTTTATTTTTCTGCTTCACAAAATGTATTTCATCCATGGAACCATTTTTGCACTTTGAGAAAATGTATTCAATTCCCAGAATGGTTTTAGTCTTGACACCAGTTATTACGTATCCTGGGAATTATAGACCCCGTGCCCAAACCTTAAAGCTGCCAAGCACAAACAGTACGCTTTTCACATGCTTCTATTCTGGAACAGAATGGGCTCTAAGAATTGCCAGGTCACCCATGTCAAAGCCAGCCCAAGTCAGCCAGGCCCCTGCTGTGGGTGGTCCTCCCTATTCCTAACTCATCCTCTGAATGAACTGAAGTGACTCCAGTCCTAACCCCCCCGCCCCTCTGCCAACCTGCATAATGAAGTGCGCAGAGGAGAAAGAGGCTTTAGCTTAAGTATATATCTACTTAAATTGAGATTAGTAGTACATTGGCAGTATTAAAGGGAAGGGCTCATCACGTTTTTATTACAATAACATGACTGTCTACAGCTGCAGTTTGATTAGCTTGAAGTAAATCTCATCATTAAAGGTAGATTTATCCATTCCTTATTTTTACTCCATTTTCACCATGTGGAGTAAAATGTTTAGGGTAATGCTGTACTCATGATGCATGGTACTGTGAGATAAACTGACTGACACCAAGCAGACTCCTGCACTGGCTACAACTTGTCTTAGTAAGTGATGTTTAAATGAAAACACTGCTTACCTTCCGAATCTCTCAATCAGTGCATATGCCAATACTCCTGATTAGCAGTTCTGAGTAAAAATAATAATGTTCTAACTGCATTTTTGTGTTAAAAGTTACATTTTAAAAGTGCTGTTAAACTTCCATTCTGCAAGGCTGCTGGAAGGAATCTCAGACGAGTCGCTTGCTGCATCACCCAGGATATGCTAATGTCACTCAGCACGCAGGCTGGCCAGGGTACATTGGCATGTCCCAGGTGAGGGAGCAAGTGGCCCCCACACTATTGCTGCTGCCAGCCCTGCAAGATGGAAGTTTAAGGGCTTCTTTTAAAATGTAACTTTGAATAATGCAGTTAGAAAAATTATTTGTTTACTTAAAATCCCGAATCGAGGCATATGTACTGGCAAGAGAGAACATTTGTCCAAATCATCGTTACTTTCATAGCAGTTGGGAGGTTATATCCTGAACAGCTCATTATGTATGACTGATCCCCCTTCATCTCCTAAAATCTTGCCCTGTAGTGTGTGCCTGGGTGGTTGGTGCTGCTGCTCCACATGTGGTTCAGGAAAAATGGGACTTGTATCCCCAAATGTGATTGCAAGCCCTCCGCTCATGGTTAAGAACTGACTTGTGACTGCATTGGGAGCTGCCTTGTGACTGCTGCATGGGAAAGGGGTCAGGGGTTGCCATACAACTACTCCCCAAGGATGACCACAGAGTATAGCATTCCTCACAAAGTGCAGTTACATCCTCAGTAATTCTAAAGGGTGCCATTAAAGAGTGCCTGATAGTGCCGGGGGGGGGACTGTGATTAGAAGCATAGCACAGGTGGTCACATTGAGGAATAGGGCTAGAAAGGAATAGGATATATATAGGATAGTGCATGGGGAACAGCTGACAACAGGCTATTCTTTTACTGAGTTGGCACTATGACAACAGATTACCTCAAGAGTGCAGCTCGAGAGGTAATCCATCGTCATAGTGCCAACAAGGTAAAAGATTAGCCCTGTTGTCAACTGTTCCCCATGCCCTTTTCTTTATAGTGTGTAGGTGGAACATCATTTTTTGGGGGGAAAAAAATCACTACAGCATGTTTCTGCTTCAAAACATTTTTACTGAGGTACTAGAAGGAAAAAAGAACTTTACATTTTGAACGTTTTCACGCTTGACATTTTAACTGTTGAAGAACTTTAAATTTTGAATGTTTTAACGCTAAACATTTAAACTGTTTTAAAACTCACATACAGCAGCACCCAGGACAGCAATTCACAATCTGCAGGGAAGAGCAGAGAAAAGGGGTCGGTAGTGAGGATCACATTTCATCACTCAGGAAACTATGTAACTGCTGCATGTCATTTCTCAATTTTTTTTTTTTTTGCCTTTTTTTTCCCCCTGATCAAGGATGAATCTATCCCATTCCAATATTGGCTTTGACAGTACTGATGCCGACATTGCTGCTTTTGCTATGTGTCCTGTCTATGGAGTGAGCCCTAACTACTTGCCTCTGAGGCCTGGAGATCAGAGGGCTGTGAGTTCAGTCCCCACATCTGGCACTTGGGTTAATATCCCAGTACTGACACTGTAGTGCAGCATGAGAGGGGTGCTGCACTTCTGAGGTGCCGTCTTTCGGATGAGACGTTAAACCAAGGTCCCATCTGCCTGGATTGGTGGTAGTTCAGGTGGATAGAAACATAGAAACATAGAATTTGATGGCAGATAAGGACCGCTTGGCTCACCTAGTCTGCCCATATTCCTACCTAACAGATAAGCTGCAGATCCTAGTTAACCAACAGCTTACTTCCTCCTATGCTCCACTAGGACTGCCTTATGCCTGTCCCATGCATTCTTGAAGTCCCCCGCTGTTCTTGACTCCACGACCTCCTCAGGGAGGCTGTTCCATGCATCCACAACCCTCTCAGTGAAAAAATACTTCCTCACATTACCTCTGAGCTGTCCCCCCTCTATCTTCAAATTGTGCCCCCTTGTTCTTGCACATCTCTTTTTCTGGAAGATGCTATCCTCTTGGACTTTGTTAATTCCCTTGAGGTACTTGGAAGTTTCTATCATGTTCCCTCTCTCCCTTCTTTCCTCAAGGGTATACATATTAAGCTCCTTTAGTTTTTCTTCGTATGTCTTCTGGTGCAGACCCTGCACCATTTTGGTTGTCCTCCTCTGGACAGCCTCCACTCTGTCTATGTCTCTGCGGAGATGGGATCTCCAGAACTGCACACAGTACTCCAGATGGGGTCTCACCAACTGTCTGTACAGAGGGATAACAACTTCCTGTTTTCTACTATTGATGCCTCTTCCTATGCATCCCAGTATCCCCCCAGCTTTCCTTACTGCCTTCTCACATTGCTTGCCCACCTTTAGGTCATCTGATATAATTACCCCCAGGTCCCTTTCTATTTTTACTGTTGTCAGTATCTCACCCCCTATTGTGTATGCTTCCCCTGGGTTTTTGTTTCCCATGTGCATTACCTTGCACTACTTTGCATTGAATCTAAGCTGCCATACATTTGACCATTCCTCCAACCTTGCCAAGTCCCTTCTCATCCTTTCCACTCCATCTTGTGTATCAACCCTGTTGCAGATCTTTGTGTCATCTGCAAAGAGACACACTTTTCCTTCCAGTTCCTCTGCAATGTCACTTACAAAGACATTAAAAGGACCGGTCCCAGTACTGAACCCTGTGGTACCCCACTAGTAACCCTCCTTTCTTCACTGTGTGCTCCATTTACTACTACCCTTTGCGTCCTGTTGTCTACCCAATTTTTTATCCAGGCTACCACCTTGGGACCCACTCCAAGGCTGGCTATCTTGTATATTAATCTTTTGTGTGGGACTGTATCAAATGCCTTGCTAAAATCAAGGTAGGCCATGTCCACAGCCCCTTCCTGGTCTACTACTTTTGTCACCCAGTCAAAGAAATCTATTAGATTCGTCTGACATGACCTTCCCATCGTGAATCCACGCTGCCTTGGGTCCTGTGCCCCACTGGCCTCTAGGTACTCAACAATTCTTTCCTTCAGAAGTGATTCCATCATTTTCCCTACCACTGAGGTCAAACTAACTGGTCTATAGTTTCCTGCCTCTGTCCTGCTCCCACTTTTGTGAAGAGGAATCACATCTGCCCTCCTCAGTCCTTGGGTACCACCCATCCTCCCATGATTTGTTTAAAGAGTAGTCAGCAGTGTCACTAGTTCTACCCTTAGTTCTTTTAGAATCCTTGGGTGAATCCTATCAGGCCCATTGCTTTGTCCACCTTCAATTTTATTAGTTCTTTTCAGAACCTTTCTTCTGTAAATGGACTGGTATCGACCCCGCCTTCAGAGTGTTTCTCTTGTTTGGTTTAGGTAACTCCCCCTCCTCTTCCTTTGTGAATACTGAGCAGAAATATTTGTTCAGTATCCCTGCTTTTTCCCTGTCACCCTCTACCCACATTCCCTCCCCTTTATTAAGCTTCAGTATCCCTCCTTTGATCTGTCTTCGCTCCCTAATGTACCTATAAAAGGTCTTATCCCCCTTCTGAACAGAATTGGCTATCCTTTCCTCGGTTTGGGCCTTTGCTATTCTGACTGCCTTCCCAGCCTCTTTCTGCTTTAACTGATAAAGTTCTCTGTTCTGCTGCTTCTGTGTTTTCTTATATTTCCTGAATGCTGTCCTTTTCTCCTTAACCTCCCTGCCACCTCTTTTGAGAACCATAGGGGTTTTATCTTTCATTGTGTTTTATTGATTTGCTTTACACAAAGGCTTGTTGCCTCTGTGATGGCTGTTTTGATCACTCCCCATTGTTTCTCCACCCCTCCTTCTTGCCCATTTGCTAGTGTTTTTCTGAGGCACTCTCTCATTTTCCCAAAGTCAGCCCTCCTAAAGTCCAGTACATTTGCTTTTGTATGGCTTGATTGTATGGCTGTGTTTATCGTGAACCACACTGTTTGGTGGTTGCTTGTTCCCAGATGGCTACCCACTTCTAAATCTGAGATTCTTTCTCCTACCCCATTTGAGAGTACCAGATCTAAGATTGCTCCCTCCTGAGTGGGTTCCAATACTAGCTGTCTGAGGCATGCCCCCTGTAGGGCATCAAGAATGACCCTGCTCTTGGATGTGCCTGCAGCAAAGGAGCTCCAGTTAACATCTGGCATACTCAGGTCCCGCATCAACAATATCTCCCCTTTTTCTGCCATTCTAAGAAAGCCTTCTATCATTTACTTGTCCATTCCCTCCCCCTGAGATGGGGGTCTGTATACAACCCCTATGCGGATTGTGGTGCCATTTCCTGTCTCCAGGGTGACCCAAAGTGTCTCATCTGTTCCCTGTTTACTCTTTAGTTCTGTTGCTTTGATCCTTCCTTTACATAGAGAGCTAATCCTCCTCTCTTTACCTCCCTGTCCCTCCTGTAGATTGTGTATCCTGCTATGTTGACATCCCAGTCATGGTTCTCTGTGTACCATGTTTCTGTGACTACAATATCCAGACAACCCTCTTCCATCAAGGCCACTAGTTCAGGAAGCTTGTTACACAGACTACAGGCATTGGTACTCATCACCTCCACTTTTGATAGCCTTACCCTTTTAGTCCCATTTCTGTCCTTACTGCCTTTGCCTTTTTTTACATTTAAATCTGTTCTACTCCCTAATAACTTCTGTACCATGGTGTTTACCTCACTAATCACCATGTTTTGTGGGGGGAGGCTTGGATTTCCCTGCTCCTTTTCAGTGCCTCCCCCCTTGGCTAGTTTAAATGCTTGCCAATGAAGCATTTAAACCTCTCACCTAGATCCTGGTTCCCCCCCTGGACAGATGCAGACCAACGCACCAGTATAGGTCTGCATCCCTCCAGGTGGCTCCCCAGTCCCCAATGAAGTCAAAACCCTGAGCTCCACACCAGTTTTTTAACCACTCATTGAATTCCCTGGTGAGAAGTGCCCTAGCATCTCCCTTGCCATAGACAGGCAGCACCTCCGAGAAGGTTACCGTATGTGCTACTTGTCTAAGGCCCCTTCCCAACTCTACAAACTCCTCTTGCACTGCTCTGATCCCATTCCTGGCTAGGTCATCTGTCCCTAGGTGGACAATGACATCCAGCTCCCTCCCTAATGCAGCTCCTCCCACGGTCCTGAGGATTCGCTTCCTGTCCCTCCAAGCCGTGGCGTCAGGAAGGCACCTAACCTCTCTCTCCCCTTCCTCCACCATTTCTACCCCCCTAATAATTGAGTCCCCCACCAGGAGTTGTTTCCTTCCCCTGTGGGGTCCCATGCCACCCTCCTGTGGGTCTCCTTTGTGAAGGTTCCCGGCATCCTCCTTGGTCTCCACTGCAGGTGCCTCCATAGAGGAACCACTATCCACCAGAAGAGCGAATGAATTGTGGAGAGGTACAGCTGGAGGGATGCAACTCTGTTCCACCACCATCTCCCTCCTTGAGCCCACCCTGGTCCAGCTTCTCCTCTTTCTTGGCAACCTCTGAGGTAGTGGCATTGGCCCTGGTGGTCCCTGGGTGGGAGAGGAGGTTTCACGAATCCAAGCCAGGTCAGCCTGGAGATGGGCAACCTTTTCTCTCAGACCAGAGATGTGTCTGCAAATAGGACAGCATCGCAGCCTCCAGAATGTCTGGGATGTTAAAGATCCCATGGCACTAATCAAAAAAAGTAGGGGAAGGTTTTTATTAATAAACAGAACAATAAATCAGAAAAATAGTAATACAATTCATGGAAAATAAGAAAAAATCATAAAGAGAATATCAGCAATACTCAATTCTCTGACAGCATAATGATTCAACCTATTTTGTCTTTCAAAAAAGGAACCTCTTTCCACCTCATAAGCCATACATTTTTGGACAAACAGTTGAGTTCAGAATCACATTGTAACAACAAATCATGTTCAACATGTTGAAGAACTTCAAGTGGTGAGTGGTATAACTGTTGTAGAGTAAGGTGACATCTGGCATGCCATAAATGAAACTTGAACATAGCAAACAGCAGCCGAACTACACCTGCATCCAACAAAGTAGAATGTAGCAAAAACACTCCCACAACTTCCAGATATGTAACAGCCCGCCAGAAAGGTTGGCTCCAACGGGCAGAAAGGGTCATCCAGAATTCTTGCACAAAGGGGCAGGAAACAAAAAAATGGGACATTGTTTCCTCCTGATTAATGCAAGTATCCCTCAGACAAGTACATTCAGTAACCATTTTATGCTTTAAATTCCCCCTAACATTGAGACGCCCATGACAACTAAGCCATAAAACATCCCATAATCTAGGTGGAATACGTTTATCTACCAAACTTTTAAGGAGATTATAAACATGACCATCCAATACATCCTTAAAAATGGGGACTATGGAATGTGCTTTAGATTGTAGGACATCATAAATATATTTGCGCGATTTGCAATACACATGGGCCGGAAGTAACTTCCATCTATTAAGTTTCAATATCACAGGTCTAACATAAATCGGGTAACTAGAAGTGTGTACATTTTTCTGGCTCAAACCTGGCCACTCTGAGGACAATTTAGGTAAACAACCATACACATAAATCACCAATAACACAGAGTGTGGATGACTAAAGTCTAGTAAATTCCAATAAAAAAAATACTATAGTAAAAAGTAATTGGATTCACACAATTCAAACCACCCTGTGCAATAGGAAGATACAACACATCTCTTTTAATGGGATTTAGGCAACTCCCCCAAATAATTTGAAAAAAAGACCCAATAAAGTGGCTTCCAAACCAGAAGGAATGGGGTATACCACACTAAGGTATAAAAATTGAGGGAAAAGTAAAGATTTAGTAATGATAACCTTTTTCTGTTTAGTTTGTTGCCAAGACTTCCATGATCTGATTCCGGACTGAACTGCCTGAATTTTAGCTGACCAAGTAAGTAACGCATTATCACCTTTACCAAAATCAATACCTAAAATTTGGACCGGGCCAAGTACAACAGGAACGCCTTGCAGCTCCGTAACCTCAGGATTGGCAGTATGCAGAGGATAAAAAAACTCTTAGATTTATTAAGGGAGGAACCTGCAACATTTGAAAAATTAGAAAAATTATGTAACACCTTATCTCCAGAGGTCAAATCAGCAACAAAGACACAGACATCATCAGCATAAGCTGAAATTTTGGCCTCAAGGGTATATAAAGGAGAAGCAATACCAGAATCCGCACATCTTGGGCAATTGTGCGTGAACGGTTCCAAACTAAAAACATAAAGCAATGGACTCAGAGGGCAGTCTTGTCTCACCCCCGCCAAACGAATAGGGATATAGGAACCCAAGTACCAATTTACCAAGTGCATAGCATAAGCATGACTATAAAACAAAGCAATCCAGGTTATAAAGTGATCAGGAACTCCATAGGTTTGTAAAACCTGAAACAAATAACTATGCAGGACCTGATCAAAGGCCCTTTGTTGATCCATGGACATAAGAAAACCCTTTATAACATCAACTTTACCAAGCTCTATTAGTTCCCGAAGCAAAAGGAGATTATTATAGATAGATCTGCCCAGTACTGAACAGGATTGGTGTAGGGAAATCAAGTGTGGAGCTATGGACAACAATCTGGTATTCAATATTTTCATTAAAATTTTAAAATCCGTATTAAGGAGACTTAAAGGCCTCCAATTGGAAAGTAGAGTTCTATCACCTTTCTTATATAACAAAATCTGAATTGAAGTACAAAAATGGAAATCAAGAGTATGATGTTGCAAAACCCAATTAAAACACTACTGTGAGCACATCACAAACCAAAGGACTACAGGTTTGATAAAATTCTGCAGGCAAGCCATCAATACTATGTGCCGTGTTATTCCATAAACGGGAAATTTCCCTTTTAACCTCATTAACACTAATCGGTGCAACTAAAGCCCATAATAGTACATCAGAACAACGGGCAATATGGAGAGAGGAAAGGAATTGTTCTACACCAGCGCTATCCACTGGAGATGCAGCATATAAGTCTGAAAAATGCAAAGAGACTGCTCGCAAGATATCTGGAAATGCAGTGTAACTAGTACTAGCAGTATACACAACTTCAGTCAGAAGGCGATCCGGAGAACACCTATGACTGCAATCCAAAACATCCCCCAAAGCAGATTTATTAGCAGAACAAACCCAATGTTCATGTAACAGGGAAGTAGCTCTAGTATACAGTAGTGCAGCCATTTTGTTTTTTACATTCTGTACCTGTGCAGTCAAAGATAAGCCTTGTGAGTGTATAGCTGAATATAATGTTTCCAACTGCATACGATAAGACAAATATCTCTTATATTTAGTCACTGCAGCATATTTAGATGTCCTCCTAGCCAAAGTAGAGATTTCAGATTTAGTGAGTAGCCACCAATCTAACAAATCTTCGGAAAGTCCAGATAGTGACATAGGAGCTTTCAACAAATCATGAACTTGGGCCAAAAACCTGTCATCAAGCAGCAGTAAACAATTCAGTTTCCAATATCCCTGCCCCAGCTTAGCTTGAGGGCCTACCCCTAACATGGCAGTTACCACATTATGGTCTGAAATCTCAACTGAAATGGTTTGAGCTTTAATCACCCTCAAAGCAGCAGAGACAAAAAGAAAATCAATCCTAGTGGATAAGGCACCCTTAAAAAAAGTACGTCCACCAGTAGGATGACAAACCCTATAAATATCCTGTAAACGACCCTGGACAATAATGTGATTGAGACAATGTGTATCACAGAAATCCTTATCAGTCCGGGCCCTCGATCTGATTTATGCACTACACAATTAAAGTCACCACCCCATATGAGAAAGCGTGACGTGAACAAAAAAGGCTGTACCTCACGAAAGAGATCCGCTTGACCTTTCTTTGTAACTGGTGCATAAATAACAATTAATCTCCACGTGTACTGTAAATAAGTAAAATCCAGTATTAAGGCCCGTCCCATAAGCAGTTCAACCAACTTGGTAATATGAAATCCATCACCCCTAAACAACACCCCAACACCACCACATGTGTCTAATCCTAAAGAAAAAAAAAGAAGGACCCCATCGCCAAAGCTTTTTGGCCATATTAACCAAAGGAAGGGTATTGAGACAGGTATCCTGAATAAGGCAAATATCACACGCCAAATCATTCAAAAGTTGAAAAGCAATCAGGTGCCTACAAGCATTTTTCACACTGTTCACATTGAGGGTGGCTACAGTGAGATGAAATGCCATGGCCATAAAAGAGAATCAGATAAAGGGTTGAAATAAAAATAAGTCAACATCAAGTAACCCTTCCCTGTCTAATACTTCTTCGGGGTCTCACCCCCGACCGTGAGGGTCGAGTATTCATAGGTAACTCCTTTGATTTATCATTCTCAAAATCAGAGAATACCATAGGTTGTGAGGAGGTGTCAGAATCAGCTTCCACATCAGAAGACTGAGTGTGACGGGACAGGGCCTCAAATTTATTACTTAAGGGAACAGAGCCACCAGGAGAAGATGCTTTAGCCAATTTGACCCTACCTGTAGTCTGTTTTTGAGCCCGTTTCTTTGTCTGAACACTAGGCTCAGGAGGGTGCATAATAATAATATCCAGAGGTTTGTCAGGGACAGGCACAGGTTCAGCAGGAACCGGAGAAACAACAGAAAGGGGGGAGGGGCAGACGTAGAGGAAGGGTCCTGTACAACCGGTTATGGAATTTCCTGTAAAGGAGGCTCAGAGGAAGGTTCAGATACAGAAACCACTGACTGGGAGCAGGCACCATAATATCAGGGCATAAAGGGGACCAGTGACTACCTTAACATGCGAAGAAAGGGACTTTGCCGTAGCAATATCCTTTTTCTGGGCATTAAGAAGGATCACATCCTGATCCGGGCTATCTTCCCTGTTATGGGAAGCCCAAGGACAGGATCTAAAACCATGACCTAGTTCTTCACACAGGTTACACTTTAGTTCAGAATTAGAATCTGCACTAGTATGGCCAAAAGATAAAGGGAACATCGTAGTCTGTCACAGGCTGCCCTGAGATGGGAAGGGGAGCCACATTTAAAACAGGTACGAAGCTGCCCCACATAGAAGCAATGCCCTCGTTCCCTACCTAAAAACAAACTATTAGGTAAGCGTATGGGACCCACATTCGTATTTCTAAGTCACACCCTATAACGCCAACCACCAGTCCACAAGTGTTCAGAGTCAAATATAGGCTGTGGCAACCCCAAGACATCACAGCGTTTAGCTAACCAGTGCGTAATATCACTAGCTGCTACATTCTTATTTCGAAACAAAATGGTGACAGTTTTAATAGAAGGTCTAGTAAGTGAGATAGCCCGAAATGGTAGCCACAACTCAGTGTATTTAAGAGTATCATACTTTGTCCAGAATCGATCTAATCCTCTAGGGCTTTGAAAACTAATGTCATATAAGGAAGAACCTGATACATGAATCAATGCAAATATTGAGTTTGTAAAAAAACCCAAAGATCCTTTCAAAAGTGACTTTCCCACATAGAGATTGTCTGCAGCTACATCAAGACTTCCAATATACTGAGGGCGAACCCCATTCCTTCGTTGAAGAGAAGGGGGAGTTCTGAAATGTATCCCTTCTATGAAATTCTTCCCAAGTAGATTTAGCCTTGTCCCCAGGGTCAGGAGAAGGGCCTGGACGGGGGTCAGGGAGCGGGACATCCATGTCCATTCTATCACCCCACGCTGGTCCCCTAGTGCTAGGGACTTCATCACCAGAAGAGGAGAGAGGCAAAGAAGGAACTTTAGCCAGCAGAGTAGTATCCAATGCAGGATGCTGAACATCCTCATCACGTAAATCCAAATCCGGGCTACCAGGCAAAGGTGGAGGCATATCTATCAAGGGGGGCTGTTGCCTTCCACAACCAGGTATCGGGCTATGGGCAGGGTCAGGTATCCAGTGCCCTGAACCGCCTGATTTCCAATCTAAACTCCGCAGGGAGGCCTCTAAAGAGACAGGTAGTGGGCTAGAACAAGGCAACAGAGCAGAAGGAGGCAAAACAGGTGAGACAGTCTACGCATAAAGAGGTGAAACACACGGTCTAGGATGCATAGTACTCACAAGTTCACCAGGCAAAGTCACCGCCGAGTTCAAAGGCGGAGAAGATACTGCTCGATCCAGATTTGTAGGAACCGAAAATTCCAACGGAGCATGGTGCAACACTGGTAGAACCGGTGCTACAGAAGATTGTTGCCGACTCTGCACCTCCAAAGAGCCCGAAGGTTCTGCATCTGTAATGAAAGCAGGAAGATCCTCCACAGCCCCTAGTTCTGGTGACAGAGTCCGTGTCCCAGGAGAGGCCAACTCAAAAGGGCTAATGGCAAAAAACAATGCCGAGTACCTGGTCCCGATGTGCAGCAAGGAGGGACTTCAACCAAAGTTCATCTGCAGGCAAAAAATCTGACAATGCAGAGGCAGATTGAGCAGGTAAAGATTCATCTGGTACAGCAAGATCCACAAGCATATCAACAAAATGGTCGGATGTCCTCAGTACTTCAGGCTCCAAAGCTGGACCTGCAGGAGCGCAGCTCTGCTCTCCTGCAGGTACACCAGCAGACTGACTGGGTCCCACGAACAAATCCATGGTCCAACAGCACCCCCACACAGAGTAGGGGGCAATTTTATTGAAATAAACACATAAAAATATACATATGAATAACAGAGAAAAAACAATAAAGGTCAAAACAAGCTATTATCCTCTAATTAATACAGTAGAGAACTCAAACACCAAAACCAAAAACCAAATCATACAACCCATCGTCCCCTTATGCTATCCCCAAAATGAAGACTATGCGATGCTATAATATAATAACTAGTCTTAAATTAAATGTCCACAGTTACATATTGTTTTCCTATTCAATTATTAACTGAAAAAGGTCAATAAATCAAACAACTCTATTATTTGTATTTGATAATATGCGAAAAACCTTTCCACCAAATTCTAACTTTCTTCCCATTATACAACTGCGAATCTGAAATAAACACCTTATTCAATACATTAGTTACATACTCTCTAAAACCCTGAACCGAGGGTTTCTTTTGATGTAAAACCCATTGGCATCTTGTTTGCCATAAGCAGTATCTTAAACTAGCAAAGAAAACACGCAAAGTCCCTTTTTCGTACCTTTGTAAAATGGAGAAAGGATCAATTACCAAGATATAAGTAATTAAGATTGGCCAACCAAGGAAAATCCCATACTTTAGCCAAATAGTCCCATAATTTAGATGACACTGAGCACTGTAGAAAGAAATGTTCCATTGTTTCCTCCTGATTAATACATTCTGAATAAGGACATATCCTCTCTTTAGCTTTATATTTTGCCGTGCCCCTAACGTTTAATTTTCCATATAATGTAAGCCATTGAGTTTCGCACATGTAATCTGGTAACCTTGGGTTATTCAACTGTTCCAAAATGTCCGCATTCGATCTATAGGACAGTTTTAAAACAAGGTGCTGCAGAGTAGTTCAAGTCATTAATTCTTTATATAATGTCCTCGAAGAACTCCTTATAATTTGATTTTAGTCACCTTCCACTTATATAATTTCTGTGCGGCGCTTGAAGTAATCTGGCAGAGATAAATGCCAGGATAGTTTTGGAGCACAATGCAACCAGGCTGTATAATAACGTCTCATTAATCTGTTAAAGGGGACCTCCTGACTCCCTGTCCCACCAAATCATTTTTAAAGAGCAAGAAAAAAATCGAGAACAAAAAAAACTGGATCTACCATTCCCAATCCGCCTCGTTTCTTTCCTAAGTAAGTAAAACTCCTTTTAACGGGTTCAATCTATTCCCCAAAGTAACTGAAAGCAAATACTATAAAGCCTGGGCTCCAATTTTACTGGTAATGGGTAAACTGCATAATATACTGTAAACTTGGCATGATAAATTGTTTCAAAACCTGAATTCTTTTTATTTTGGTAAATTTAAACCTTTTCCATCTGCTGACTTTCCATCAATTTTATCCAAAACTAGTCTCTAATTATCATCTGGACAATTCTGAGGACTAAACTTTACCCCAGGATTGTCAAAGGCTCTGAAGTAATTTTAATAGAATTCCAAACAATCGGTCTTGATGTAACATCCTAATAATAAACCTTTAGTTTTGTTTAAGTTAATCTTTGCATTGGCTAAAAGGCATATTCCTCGAATTTTGCAAAAAATTTTGAGTTGTGAGATTTTGAAAGAAGAGGCATACATCATCTGCATAAGCCTGGATAGTAATGAAGAGTTAGTCCCGGAATACTTACCCATGCCACAGAGGGACTAAACTTACTGCTCTTAATAATGGTTCCAATGAAAATTATACAAAGAGGGCTTAAGGGCAACCCTGTCTGACCCCACAATTTACCTTGAAACCCCTCCCACTTCTCCTTTAATATATGGAAACACTTGACCTAAGCTGTATAAACTTTTATTAAATTTAATAAGCTCAACGGGACCTTAAAGAAATCTAAGGTAGAAAACAAAAATACATGACTAACTCTGTCAAAGGCTTTTCTAAATCCAATGTTAGTAAAAACCTTTCTCCCCTAATTCATTAATTTTCTCAATTATGTCTCTAATTAAACACAGGACCGACTGGATACTCCGATTAGGAATGCGCATGATGTTGCACTTACGTAAAACTATTCTTTGCTAAATCTCTCAGTCTGTTATTAATCAGAGTCATAAGGATTTTATAGTCAGAGTTGAGTAACGTAATTGGTCTCAATTTTGAAAACACCTTTATCCCCTGACTTAAATATATAAATTTGTAGCCCGTCCGAAAAGGAATCTATGCTCACTCCTAGTTTCAGAAAGTAATTAAAAACTAATGCTAAACAATTTATAATTTCTAACTGAAATGTTTTATAAAAAAGGTTGGAAAGGCCATCTGGGCCTGGGGCCACATTAGGTTTCAGTGAATTCAGAACTCCTTTAATTTCCTCATGAGTGAATGGTTGTTTCAGTTTCTTAAGGGTCTCTGGCTCCAGGGCATTCTTTATAGGAGGGCCTAAAAAGTTTTTAATCTGGATTAAAGAGGGAATCTCTCGTGCTTCTAAATTCCTAAAATGCTTATGAATTATTTCCCCTATATCCTGTACTGAAAAAACTTTCTCAGTTCCCTGATATAAAAAATTCAGAGACACATGCTCTGTGACCACTTTACATAACTCAAAAGGGTCACCGAACATGATTCCTCATATGATTAGACATAATGGCTTGTAAAGTTTTGCTCTGTCATATTGTAAAACTTTCATTTTGTTTTAATTTCTACTATTTGGGATGAAAAATCATCCCTTGAGGTATTAGCCCTCGTAAGCAAAACTGTAACTGGTTTCTTAACTTTAAATAATTAAAAACCTATTTTTCTGACAAACCTTCCCATATTTTTTCAACCACAGAATACAGTCTTCTTTGGTTTCCTGCCACCATGTCCCTAAATCCTGATACAGGAAACTCACTGATAACCTTGCTTGTAATATTAGCTGTATAGAATTCTGGACCAAATTATCCTGTAGAATAGTGGTGTTCAGTTTCCACCTAGATCTCTGTCTCCCCCTACCCTCTGTGAAGCCTATGTTGATTTTTAACAAAGCGTGATCTGAAAATTCGACCGGGATTATTTGAGGACTGTTAGACGAAACATTTTTTGAAATAAAAAGATAATCAATAGTATATCCTTTCCCTTGTTTAAAAAATGTACCCTTTGGCCCAGTCGACCTTTATCCATACAAGACAATAAACCTGCAGTTTTATAATATCTTTTAAACATGATGTATCACAGTATATTTTTTCTTTCCTTTCTTGGACCCTTTACTTGCGTCTCCATACTACAATTAAAATCCCTCCCAGAGGATGGGGATAGTTGTCACTAAAAGGTTGTATGTCTTTCATGCATATTACCGTCCTGCCTTGGTTTGAGGGTTATAAATGTTAATTAGACGAAGGGTTTGAGGTACCAATTTCCCTCTACAATTAACGTTCTCCCTGGACACAAGTCTATTAATTTATGCAGGACAAAATTATCACGAATTAAAAGAATACCACTCCGTCTGCTCTCTCCTCCCGAAAGACCAAAGGAAGGCCCCATGGCCAATCTTTAGAAAAGGTAATACCCTGATTCTTAGTAAACATCCATGTTTCCTGTAAAAAATCACTGAAATTTTTAAATCATGAAGTAAATGAAACACTGCCTGTCTCTTCTGAGCCTTTAATAGACTATGAGTGTTAAATCGCCCATGAAAAATCATTTCCATGCTTCAATTTTACTAGCACTAATGTTCATTATTTTTCTTCTTTTCTTTTTTTTCCTTTATAATCCTCTCTAGGGGCGCTAGGCCCTCTTGAACTGAAACCTCAGTCCGTATCTCCCATATCTACTTCTGAATCTCCCCAAAATAAGGTCTCGTAGAATTTTTGATTCAATAACTTCTGGTTCTGGGGTAACTGTGGTTTAATGGTCCTACTGGATCTTCTAGGGGCCAATGGGGTTTCAAAGGTGGGTCTGGCCTGCTTGTCGATTCCCATTTGATACTGAATAACAAACTGGCTGCAATAGCTCAGGAATTTTTTTCCAATTCCTTTCCCTTTAAATTAGCTGGTCCCTTTTCCTTACCCTTCGTTTCTGCCATGCCGGGGGATCTACAGTGCTCTGTAGTACCAAAAGGATTTTGCCAGCGTTTTCCTGTCTCCTGACTTTCTCTAGCATCCTGTGCTTTTGGATGATCAACTCTAAATTACCACAAGCGTTCTTATTCTGTGCAGCCCATGGGCAATCCGAAGAGCATGATTGTGTTCCTACATAAATCGCATTTAATGGCATTTGTACAGAACATGGTCACATGCCCCACTTCTCCGCAGTTATCACATTTAGGCTGATCACATGAGCTAGATAAATGTGTTCTTCTCCACACCTATAACACGCCCTAGGCTGTCCACTATAAAACACCACACCCTATCCCTCCCTAATAAAAAGAGTTGGAATGTGCTCAATTCCATTGCTGTCTGGCGTAATTTTACTTTAAATTTCACCCTCCGTCCAGAACTGTTCTGAATCTAGAATTGGTTCTGGGTCACTCTATACCTCACACTTCTGGGACAACCAAAATACAATATCTTCAACTATGACCCCTTCATTTCTGAACATTACCGTTACATATTTCATTAAAGGTTTGGATAGAGGATGACAAAAAAGGGGTCCATAATGGGAGAACTTAACTTGATTGTATCTTTCCCAAAAGTTCCAACAATGCAGGAGAGCGAAAACTTATCAAAATTATCCTCCCTGAGATGTTAATGAAGGCAAAAACATCCGAGGTGAAAATTTTAAAGATTCTTTTAATAATGTTTTACCTACAAAATATCTATCAGGTCTTTCCTTTAAACCCCCTTGTATCTATCTGGACAGCATTCCTCAAGGTGCCGCTTCTCTTTACTGTGGGAAAATAAACTGGACATAAGGGGTTTCACAGGCCTTCCCCCACCTTCGTTGCACTCCTCACTTGCCCTTTGAGATACAGTGCTATCTTCCTGCATGAGTTTCTTATCCCCTATTTCCCCACTCAAATCCGCAGGTATGACAGAAGACTTTACAGATTTAATATTAGACTGTTTACCCCACGGTTGCCACTCTGGCCCAGATGTATTTAAATCTAACGTTTTATCCCAAGCAGAGTCCGGTGACCAGATCCCCTGGCCTAATTTTTTCCACCCTGCGGCTATTAAAGCTGCTTGTGGGGACCAGTTCACATCATGTTCTAAACGTTGAGGATTTGAAGAAACCATGTCTTTTTCAGCCCTCTGTCCATCAACACACTCAGTCCCCAATGTCTCTTTGAGTTTATGTTGTTCCCTGTTGTTTGTAAAAAAAGTCTGTCACCCCTCTTGTGAGCCAGTCCTAGTTTGAAAACTACAGGGCTTTAGGTTCCACTGCCACATACTCCAAGATTGGAAGGTTTAAATACAAACCCGAATCTTTGTTCAAGTGAAATGTGTGGGAAGGGTAATATAGTGTTCCCAGTACTTACAGCCCCTTTATGCGACTCACTGTTCGGCCTCGAGCATGTTCGCTCATTTAAATTCAGCGTTCTCAAGCCACATTTTCCGGCGACTCTTTGCCCAGTTCTGTAATATATCTGCCAACTCCAACAATTCTTTCCTCCTCAGACCCCAGCTGCCTCTACCGACACCAAGCCAACTCCACATTCGCGCCACCGTCTTCCGGGTTCCCGGTTCTTCCGCCTTCCCATATGCCAGTTCCTCTCACTGGCCAGAATTAAAAGCGAAGATACCGTTGCACCGACCTTGGGATTCTCCGCTATGATAGCTCTTCGAGAACTCCCGACCTCACTCTCCGGACTGTCTCTCCGCGCTTGACCCGCTGTTGTAGCTGCACAGTAAACTGCATCCAAATCCATACTTGAAACAGTCTCCGACTCCACATACTGCTGTCGACCGTTCACAGAGGCATCAGCCAACACCACCTCCACCTTCCCCTCCATTGCTGAAGTGGCCATGTCTGACCTACACACACCCCTACTGGCCGCGAAGCGCCAGCAGAGTAGGGGAATTTCCCGGTCTGGCCAAATTTCCCTCATTCACTAAAAATACCACCAACAGCTGAATCTGGTTCAAGGTCAGTCGGCATTCATCTGTATCCCCCTCCCCCAGGTCGTGCCTGAAAATAGGCAAGATTTGTCTAGTGCACTTACCCAGTCAACAAAAACTAAATAAAATAAAATAAATGCTGGTCGAGGACACAGTGTGTGAGGTGCGCAGTGCAGCAGAACAAAAAATGATTCTGCTGCACTGTGAACGTCACTAGTGCAGGTGAACAACATTTCGACAGTGATGGAGAAGGAGGTTCCACCATACACTATAAACACATACTGTCTGCAAATGATTTATTGTGTATGTTTTCCTTTCCTAACATTAAGAAATGTATTTATGTGGATGTAGCATACATTACAGTGAGATAGTCAGAGAAGACCAATGAGTTGACTTTAAAAAGGATAGAGCTTGGAATATTTTGATTGCCAAAATTTGTCTACTGGAATTATTTTGACTTCCGAACAGTTGACAGCTGGAGTATTTTGACTCCAGTAAAACTGAAATTTCTTCAAAATTTCAACCCATGAAAGGATTTGACTTCCACCCAAAAAAAAATAAATATCTGAAGCCCTGGAGGTACTCTGTTGTGATATGGGTGCTGATGGGACATAGATACAACAGGGGGGAGGGGCTGCACAAATGTCAAACACCAATGCAAATACCAGCAAGCCAACGGCATTGACAAATGCTTGTTTTTGTTTTCTTGTACCCATGAAGAGCGGGACAGTTATACTATCGCTTATCTAAGCACACTGAATGCTTGTTATGCTCCGCAGTCGCACTGTAACGATTCTTTATTATTTTATACTTGAGAGCTGGCTCAGGCGGCGAAGTCACCGCAAGTAAGGCACTGGGCTAAGAGGCTCACCAGCCAACATGTGTCTATGCGTGCGGGTACGGTAAGCAGCTGCGCCCTAAGTTATGTTCTTAACAGGAAGTGAAAGCAGTATAAAGTACGTGTTCAGTGAAGATGGCGCTCAGTAACAAACTCATGATCTCAATGATGGTTTAATCTCCCCCCTGTAAGAACTGTTTTGTGATCCGGTGTCCTTGGACTGCGGGCACAGCTTCTGTGGGGGCTGCATTGGTGCAGTCTGGGGTGCGGAAAACGAACACTGTTGCTGTCCCCCGTGTGGAAAGGAGATCGCAGAGAGGAACGCTGCAACTCTGGCCATGCTGGTTAGGAAAGCAAAGCACCTAACATTTTGTGCGGTGGACAGCAAGCGACTAAAATTTCCCGGTACCGAGGACTGCATCATGGTTCGGGAAGGAGACAGCGAGTGCTCCTCTGTGTTCCAGCAGTCGATCGCCAGCAGTATGGATCGATCCATTTACCTTCGGAAGGGACACAAGAAGAGACTGGAAGTGCCCGGTTCAGGCGACAGCGGCATCGGGGTGGGACCGAGTGACTTGGAGTGCTCCTCTGTATCCCGGCAGTCGATCGCCAGCAGTATGGATCGATCCATTTACCTTCGGAAGGGACACAAGAAGAGACTGGAAGTGCCCGGTTCAGGCGACAGCGGGGTGGGACCGAGTGACTTGGAGTGCTCCTCTGTATCCCGGCAGTCGATCGCCAGCAGTATGGATCGATCCATTTACCTTCGGAAGGGACACAAGAAGAGACTGGAAGTGCCCGGTTCAGGCGACAGCGGGGTGGGACCGAGTGACTTGGAGTGCTCCTCTGTATCCCGGCAGTCGATCGCCAACAGTATGGATCGATCCATTTACCTTCGGAAGGGACACAAGAAGAGACTGGAAGTGCCCGGTTCAGGCGACAGCGGCATCGGGGTGGGACCGAGTGACTTGGAGTGCTCCTCTGTATCCCGGCAGTCGATCGCCAGCAGTATGGATCGATCCATTTACCTTCGGAAGGGACACAAGAAGAGACTGGAAGTGCCCGGTTCAGGCGACAGCGGGGTGGGACCGAGTGACTTGGCGTGCTCCTCTGTATCCCGGCAGTCGATCGCCAACAGTATGGATCGATCCATTTACCTTCGGAAGGGACACAAGAAGAGATTGGAAGTGCCCGGTTCCGGGGAGAGCGGGATCGGAATGAAGGATTCGGATATCATGAAGCGATCCCTGTGTCTTGGTAAGGAAAACTCAGGGGTTAAATTGTACCATAACCTACAGAAACTCGGTTCCACCACAGGTTACAATGTTGTAGACGGGTCCCCACCTCTTGATACTATGGGAAGGTTCCACTACCAAGAAATGACAGATTCCCGTTCTCCCCATGTGAATTGCTTTCCCGTTCCCCACGCAACTCTGGCACACTCCACTGATACAGCCCCCCTGTCGCTTCCCCCACTCGAACAGTTCATATTAAACCAGGGAGACCGGAGTAGAGACAGTCCCGCCGCGCCAGGTACTGGCTACGGTCGGAGTGCAGCAAGGAATTGTTATGAATCCATGTGTTGGAGCCCAGGTTTGGAGGAGCGGCCCCTTTACCCCAGTAAGGAAATTCCCACAGTGTCCACTAGGGGGGGCGACTCTAGTAAATCAGGTCGCTCTTCTGAAACTTCGCCTTCGAGCCCCCGCAGTTCCAGAGAGTGCAGTAGCGCCGACAACTGGAGGGATTCAGTGAACCAGCTTGGGGCCCAGGACAACATGCTCGCTGGTTTCTCCACTAATGCGGCCCTGCGCGATCTTGCGCTCAGGAAACCGCAAGCAGCAGGACCGAACCCGTTGGAGGAATGCTGGAAAGAACTGCCCCAGCTGCAACTGCAGAACGAAATTATGGCGGCTACTTACCACGAAATGTTACGGTTATTGGCTGGGTATCGGAAAGTGTGTGGGGAACATAAGACAAACCGGCTACTCTCGAAATCGGAGAAAGAAGAAATGGCAAAATGCCAGACTGTATATGTGAAAACCCTTGACTTCATGTGTGAGTACAGGAAGAGTGGTTCGGTGAACCCAAGGAAAATCTACCGCCTTCTAAATCACTGGGGAAGGGTGTGGAAAGTAAACGGGAGACTTGAAGATCTAAGGACAACACGGGACCTTCTAGAAGGCTGGAAGTTATTAATTTACTGCCAAAGGACCCCCACCTAGTATAGTACTCTCCCAGCAGACAGCTAGCCAAATGGGCGGTCTAAGTGGGACTATCCCTCCTTTTCTGCCTTCTATGAGTCTTTTTATCTATTTATTTATTTATTTTTTATATATTGTTTTTTTTTTTTGACCGGGTAAGTGCACTAGATAAATCCTGCCTATTTTCAGGCACGACCCGGGGGAGGGGGATACAGATGAACGCCAACTGACCTTGAACTAGATTAAGCTGTGGTCTAAGTCTATAGTGGAATGTAGTTAAGCACTGAGATCTATCCTTCTCAAAATGTTGTGCTGCACAAATAGCCTGACCTCTGCAGTGCAGCAGAACGATTTTTATGTTTGCTTGCAGGCATGTGCAAGAAGAAAAAATTACTCACCTTAGTAATTGTTTTTCTTCTCATGGAGTCTTGCTATATTAGGACCTTTGCAGTATGCCCCTGGCCTTGACTGCCCGGAGATGAAATGGTGCTTTCAGAGAAATCTGGAGTTCCACATGGCAGGCGCTTGTTAAAAGCTCTATCTGGGTTGTTTGAACCCAAACTGTCAGGTTCTTTACGAGGCTAAACTAACATAGCAAGTCTGTGTGGAAAAGCCTTACACTAGCCATTGGCTACCTACTAACAGTAGAACCACAAAAACACAACAACAATAAGAAAAACAGTATCACGTATTATTGTTAGGATAACCCTTGACAATCACTACTAAGGCCCCCTCTGCCCAAAGACTCAAGTCCAGAGAGGGGCCCAGCTACCAATTAACAAAAAACAGAAACTATCTAGTTCCTAACCCAAGAAAGAAAAGAAGGGGGGGGGGGACTAGTAGCTAAACAGGCATGACACAGTGATTGCACCAATTTGCCAACCCCATACCCAAGTAGGGATTCTGAGAGGGGTAGGAGGGAGGGTTGTCCTAATATAGCAAGACTCCATGAGAAGAAAAGCAATTACTAAGGTAAGTAATTTTTTCTTCAAACACCATGAAGTCTTGCTTATATTAGGACCCTTGCAGAGTACACAGCAGTACCCCCATGGAGGAGGGTCAGAACCTACTTAGGAAATAGGCTCTGCAGGACAGCTGTGCCAAAGTGAGCATCTCTCCTGGACTGGACGTCAGGAATAATGTTAGTGAAAGTGTGGACTGTCTTCCAGGTAGCAGCTTGACAGATTTCCAAAATGGGAATATCTCTAGCAGCAGCTAGAGATGCAGCTGTACCCTGGTGGAATGAGCCCTCAGGCCTGAGGGGCTCCTTGCCAGTTTTTGATAACAGAACTGGATACAGAGACAATCCACCTAGCAATCGACCTCCTAGTAGCAGGCCTCCCTACCCACATCTCCATAGGTAAGGAAGAGCTGGAGGATTGAACCTGTGACCCTTAGTGCAGATCAAATAATAGCTAAGGGCTCTTTTACATCCAAACTGTGCAAGCTTCTCTCACCAGAAGAGGAGTGCTCAGTAAAAAATACTGGAAGAGAGATGGATTGGTTAAGATGAAAATCTGAAACCACCTTAGGTAAAAACTTTCTGTTAGTCCTGAGGATCACTTTATCTCTTGTGGAAAGAAATGAAATCCTCTTCCACTGACAAGGCTTGCAATTCACTTATATGCCTAGCAGAAGTGATAGCCACTAGAAAAACAGTTTTCCAAGTTAAGAACTTGAGATCTGCCGAATCCAGAGGCTCAAAGGGAGGTTGCATTAGCTGGGCAATGCAAATATTCAAATCCCATGCAGGGGTTGGTTCCCAAAAGGGAGGATTAGTATGAAGTAACCCTTTGAAAAATTTGGCAAACACAGGGTGAGAAGAAAGAGAAACTGGTTTTCCTGCAGAAATAAAAACTGAAACAGCTGCCAAATGAACCTTTAAGGTAGCTGGTTTGAGGCCTAAGGAATTTAAGTGGACCAGGTAGTCCAACAAAATAGGCAGGTCAGCTGATTCTGGGGTAATTTGCCTCTCAGAACACCAAAATGAGAATCTCTTCCATTTAGAATTATAAGTGGCTCTAGTGGAAGGCTTTCTGGAGGCCTTCAAAATATCCAAGACACCTTGAGAAAGGTGTAAATGAGCAAACTCTAACTCCTCAAGAACCAAGCCTTGAGGTGGAGGGAGTTGAGATCCGGATACCACACTCTCCTCTGTGCACAGGTCAGCAGGTCGTGAGCCCTGGGCAAGGTCAGGGAGGGTGGAATGATGAGGACAGAAGAAGAGGTACCAAGGCTGCCTGGCCCAGTCTGGAGCAATCAGAATCACCCTGCAAGGCTGAGTTCTGATTTTACTAAAACCCTGAAGAGGAGAGGAGCGAGAGAAAGCATGAGAGACTTTCCTCCCAATCCAGCTGAAAGGCATCCAGGGGACTGACCCCAGAACTGGGGCCTCATGCAAAACAGGGGAAGTTTGTGGTTGTCTGGGGCTGCAAAAGATCTATCTGAGGTGCCCCAGCTGGCAAAGATTGACCCCAGCACTTGAGGGTTCAGAGCCCATTCGTGATGGCCCTGAGAAATCCTGCTGAGGCGTCCGCTGGGACATTGTCCTTCCTGGGAGGTGAACCGCTATCAGAGAGGTGTTCAGGGAATAGGCCAGAGACCACAACTTCATTGCTCGGTGCATAGGGCTGAAGAGCGAGTGCCCTGCTTGTTGATGTACCACATTGTTGTGGTATTGTCTGTCCTGACTTGAACAACTTTGTTCTGGACAGTTTCTGAAAAAACCTGGAGAGCTAGGAAGACAGCTCTGAGCTCCAGCAGATTGATGTGAAGCAGAGATTCCTGAGGGACCAAACTCCCTGAGTTGAAAGGTTGCCCAGGTGAGCCCCCAACCCAACAGGGGACGCATCCGTGGTGAGGATGAGGGAGTGAGGGACAGGAAGGAATGGGACCCCTGAGGACAGTTGCTCGATCCAGCCACCACTGGAGAGCTAGGATCAGAGTCTTGGTCACTGGGACCAATTTGGTAAGGGGTCCCTCCTTTGAGACCAATAGGACCTCAAGTGGAACTGAATGTCCCTCATCTGAAATCTTGCCCCAGGCACAACAGCTGTAGAGGCAGCCATGTGCCCCAGGAGTTGCAGAAAGTGCCTTGCTGGTTGAGAGACCTGCATGGAGAAAAGAAGATGCCAGGGCAATGAGTTTGTCCACTCTTTGGAGAGGAGGAATGCCCTGGCTAACTTTGTTTCAGCTCTGCACCTATAAAAGTTAGTACCTGAACTGGTTCGAGAACTGATTTTGGAACATTCAGCAGGAACCCCAGAAGGTGAGAGTTCCTGGGTGATTTGCAAGTGGGATTTTACCTGCTCTGATGACTGACCCACAATAAGCCAGTCATCCAAGTGAGAAACACAGCTATCCTTGTCTTCTTAAGTGGGCCACTACTACAGCTAGACATTTTGTGAAAACTCTTGGAGCAGAAGTGAGTCGAAGGGCATTGCCCTGAACTGGTAGTGTGCCGAGGGCAGTTCGAACCTGAGGTACTTTCGGTGAGAGGCCCTGATTAGAATATGGAAGTAAGCGTCCTTGAGGTCCAGGAAGCTAGCCAGTCCCCTGGCCTCAAGGATGGCAAAATCATTAGCTAAAGTCAGCATTTTGAACTTTGGTTTTACAAGATGCTTGTTCAGAAATCTTAAATCCAAGATGGGCCATGAGTCTCCTGTCTTTTTGGGTCAGGAAGTACCTTGAGTAAGACCCTTGCTCTGGTGGCAGGGGACCCTTCCACTGCTTTGCAGTCCAAAGAGAGGAAACCTCGCTTCTAGTGCGAGGGTTTCTAAAAGACTTGAGGGAAAGTGCCTGGCTCTCATCTTGGGAAACTGTTTGAAACTGAGAACCAAGCCTTGGCTTACCACCTCAGAACCCATTTGTCCGAGGTTAGGGACAACCAGTTCTGGCAGAAATAAGCCAGTCTGCCCCCCACCGGTACAGGAGAGTCAGCCCCAGACACCCCGTCAGGGTGCCTGCTTGGCAGGAGCAGCTTTAGGTTGGGGAGAGGGCCTGCCTGTGCCCGTCTGCCTCTGCCTCTGAAAAATCCTCTCTGTGCAAAAGCAGAAGAAGCCTGGAATTGGTAAAAGGCCTATTGTAAGGCCTGCCCTACCCCTACCCCTGGGGCATGCCTGTTGAGTGGCATGTCTCTCCTTAGCTTGGGCACTTTGTAAGTAGTTCTGTATTCATCCATCTTTTTCATGTAATTTTCTGTTTGTTCTCCAAACAGAGAATTTCCCTATAACAGGAAAATCTATAGCCTTTGACTGGGTATCTTGGGACAGATTAGTGCATCTGAGCCATGCCAACCCTCTGGAGAGCTACAGAAGTGGCCATGACCTAGAGGAAACATCATTAACATCAACAGCAGCATGAAATTGAACTTTAGAGGCTTCAATGCCATCAGCAGCCACCTGTTCCAACTCACTAGCCAGCTGGCCATGGGCCTGCTTGGCCAACTGCAATATAGTGTCCCATCTAGATTTCTGATATCTAGCCACATAAGCCATATAATTAGCCTGTCTGAGTCCCAAAGAAGCTGCCACATACTGTTTTTTCGCCATGGCATCAATCTTCCTGGAATCCTTATCAGGAGGATGTGAAGCCAGGGGAATATTAGCCTTGTCACAGGCTGCAGCTTGCACCACACCTACATGACTACACTGTTCAGTAAGGAAGTCTGTATTAGGGCCTGACAACGATACCTTCTGTCCATTTTTTATCTACAGGAGGGACAGAAAAAGGATTTTTAAAATCTTAGTGGTTTGTCTCTAAATGACTTATGTAAAGGAATAGACAACCTTCTAGCCTCTGGAATATCCATCATTTCCACATAGTCAGGCTCCTCTTGCTCATCCACAGCCTCTTCAAGGGAGCTGGAGAGTTTCTGCTACTTTCAGTATAAAATCTGAAATGAGATGGGGACTCAGACAATAAAGAGGGAGACTCAAAGGGTCTGTCTGGAGAAATGTCCAGTTCTATTGGCACTTCCAGACCTTCCCAATCACAATTACAATTATCAAAATCTTCCTCCCCCTCCTGTGGTTTATAAAAATCCCCAACATCATAATCCTGAACCACTGGACCTGAACGAGACCCCCTTTTTCCAACCAGAGAGGGTTCAACAAGTCCCTGAGACAAAGACTGGACAATCTGTATGGCTTTAGCTATTTCTACAGCAGAAGGAGACAAAACTGGACTCCACACTAGCTGATTTCTTTGTCCTTTTTGCTTTGACTGGTTCCTCAGGACCAGCCTTTCTTTGGCCCGAGGAAGTAGCCCTGGTCAGAGGGCACTCCCTCTGGTCCAGCCGTAGCTGGGCCGGGCTGGCCATCCGGGTCAGCGGACTTTTTGGCCTCTCGTTCCCTGAGCCTGCCCAATCTCTTTTCCAGGGTGGCTGCAGGGAAATTCTTACATATCTGGCAGTCTGACAGGAGGTGGTCAGCCCCCAGACAATAGACACAAGTGGTGTGTGGGTCAGCCTTGGCAAAGGCTTCCCCACAGACATCACAGTGTTGAAACCCAGTGGGCCCGGTTTTTCTTTTGGGTTTCTCAGACATAGTGCCAGCCTAACCAAACTTGTCCTTTGTTTCAGGCCTTGCCAGGACAAGACACCCTTATCGGTCCCTAACCGTGTCACGGGTATTCAAAAAAAACACTTTTAATTGCAGGTTTTTTTAGGACCGATAAGAACCAGGTACCTCACTCTAAATGCAAAGAAAACAATTTTTAAAGCAAACTGATCGGTTCAGAGCGAACCGATACTGAGTTTCCACACAGACTAAAATTATTTTACTTACGGTTACCAGATAGAGCTTTAAACCGAAAACCGCGGTAATTTTAAACACTTTCTCGGTTAAATGAACTGATAAAAATACTTTAAACCGCAAAACGAACCGAAATGAAGGAGCTGGTCTCCGGAGCGTCTGTTCAGTGAAAGCGGAGTAAAGAATCTGACAGTTTGGGTTCAAACAACCCAGATAGAGCTTTCAATAAGCACCCTCGCGCTGTGGAACTCCAGATTTCTCTGGAGTTAACTATTTCATCTCTGGGGCAGTCAAAAGCCAGGGGCATACTGCAAGGGTCCTAATATAAGCAAGACTTCATGGTGTTTGAAACATAGTGCCACCATGGGAGAATTCGTAGGTGTGCCTCCCCCACTTCCAGTGCCCTGGTCCCTTTTTGCAGGCACAGCCCCACCACGCCAATGACTTTCCGAGCTGTCTGACAGTGTTCAGATGCAGTGGCATACAGTTCAGAGGAAAATACCACCAGTCAGCGGTGGTAACGTAGGCAATTTGCATACTGCTGTGGGCAATATGCAAATTGCCTACATGTCACCACTGCATCAGAACTGCTGTCATAGGCAGCTGGTTTTCACTGTTGACCACCTCTCACCTCTCAGGCATAACTCTGACCCCTGCTTCCTGGGTCATTGTTGTTGGTCCTCAGTTGGTTGCTGTAACTTTTAGTAGGTTACCATGTCAACATTTGTAACAATGTTTACATAGAGTGCACAGTCCGTTTCAATAAGAACAATACCTCTATGCAGTCTGCACCCCTTGTGTTTCACACACGATCAGCTTTTGATATAGCAGAGTACATTGCGAGGAGGAGCCGTCACTCCTTCTGAAGGCTGATCCCTGTCAGTCTTGGGGCAAATCATGAATAATAAAAACAGACTGAGACTCTTCTCTCAGCAGTCACTGAAGGCACAGTACTTTTCAGAAAATAAAAAAATATCTTCACTACCTTATGCCTCCTGCCTTCCCACGATAACAAAAAAAAAGTATAAATAAAACAATAAAGGTAATGCTGTACTGGGGAGTCCCGGGATAAAGTCTGCATAGTCACTCCAGAGCATTTTTTTTCACAGTGTACATGTTATGTGAACTATTTTCTGGACATGTTACAGATCACTTGCTGTTGTATTACACTAGACATTTTGTTATTAAGGGGAAAGTGTTTTTTTTCTGATAGTGCCAATAAAAGTGGGGGTGGTATTTGTTGATTGTGCAGAATGGGGTCAAAAATGGCAGAAAAATGTTTGCTTCCTGTCCGAGAAGTGAGCTGGAACTTGCGCTGAACCTCTGCTCTGCCAAATCTCCTGAGAGAAACTTGCTGTCCCCATAATAATAATAATAAGACAAATGGAAAAATAAATGATATGCAACATGTTCTGAAACTATTTATTTTACATAACAATTAAAAAAGGCGCTCAAGTGATTAATGCTGCAGACTCTAACCCGGCACTCCGCCAAGCACTTTACTATTAAACTTTGCTTTTCCTTTCAGCTCTACTTGACTTCATTGTCCTAAATTTTACCATTCGCTATTAAACATCGTTTTAACAATTTTTACCTCCATGTACTGGTGCTAATTATTTGAATATTCTGATGCTCAGAATAAGGTCATAGACAATTACTTTCATGGTTGTGAATCAAAATAAGCATGGTTGCCACATAGGTACATTATTATACTCATGAGGTTGGTTGCAAATGTTTGTGTCACTGATTAATTACCTGATAAAAGTTGCCGAACATGGCAAAGTAAGTCTGGTGCTAAATGAACATATTAACATCCTAGTTGCTGGTAATTTAAAACTTGCTTCCAGGTTGGACCCAGGCACTGACTACCACTCCCCACAGCCCCACCCCCCCAATAAAATCCCACCTCAGTGCCAAAACCTTGTTTGCTTTTGCTCATCCTCAGGGTCAGTATTAGCATCTGGGCTGGGTGGGCTTCCATGCAGCAAGTATGAAGCGGGAGTGATAATGTTAGCATAGCAATAGCCAAACGCAAGTTATTATTAGATGTACACCATGCAATTATTGCTTACCTTCTGTTTAGAAAGATCATTGATAGATTTATTTATTCCTGATGCAGACTGGAGCTTTGAGATCAAGATCAGCGGTGCCTTAGATGCTGTTTCTGAAACAGCAAGATTTCTATGTTTCTTTTGATCTTTTTGCTTGTTTACCCCCCCAAACCTGCATGTTTAAAGCCTCCTTCTAGAGTCAGTAAAGTTTATGAGCCCCACACATCCCAAGGAAAAAGGATGGGTAAGCTAACAAAAAGATCAAAAGAGATATTAGAAGTTGACGTGAGTGATTTGTAATTGCTTAATAAGGTCTCATTGGCATCTGCTAACTTCTCTGTGTATCTTGTCACAGCATCCGCCCACAAGCCCCCCTTAGACAGATTGACAACATAATGTATTGCTTTGCTTAACAGTCACAGACTGTTGGTACTACACTAATTCTTAGCAGGGTGCTATGTATGCTACTCTGGGCAGTAATTCAACTCTGCTATAAAAAATAAAATAAAAAAAAACAAGCAAAAAAGCTCCATAAATCACTAATCATCTGGTCTACTGTTGAAAGGGATAGGTGTAGTGTGCTGGGCAGGGTTCTGTGCTATGTACTTTCATTTCATAACTCAGGTGGATGTTTGTTTCCTTAATAACTTGCTATATTGGCACACTGGAATGAAACCTGTTGGGCAAGTTTTATCATATCGGTTTCTGACATCTACATGGTAACACACACATCTCTGCCTGCTAGAGCACATACGAACATAGGAATGTGCCAGCAGAAACTGACTTCCTGGTCTATCTATGTCTGCTCAAGTGTGCAGCGAGGCTCCAGTGCTACTTCACTGTTTGGGGTTGCTTTCAGTTTGCAGTCAAAAGATGCATCTCCTCTAGGTATGGAATTTGTTCTTTTTCTTTTCTGAGCATAGCCCAGAAGACCCTAGTCCTCTTTTATTTATTTATTTTTATTAACCGCGGTGACACAGGTCACCTCTGCCTCTCTCCACCTTCCCTCACATTTATTTATTTATTTGCAAAAGTTACTGCAGCCTCCGTCCACCCTCTCACTATTTTCTTCTCACAGAGGTCTGTGCTCACGGTCATAAATGTGGTCGACAAACAGCAATATTTGAAAGTGACAATGAAATAAACATTGCTAGTATCCATAAGCAAAAAGGATGCAGATAAATGAAAATCTGAGTCAGCTATGTACAGTATATCAAGTATTCATATATTTACTGATTCAGAAAACAAACATTGTGTATGTTCAGCAGTGACATTTAATTTTGCATATTTTATATGGGATCCAAAAGACAAGCTTAATTAGATTGTACAGCGGGGACTGTTTTATTATGAGGGAGGCTGCAAAGCACATACTCCTTCATATTTGTGTCTTTTAATATTTTGGAATCGGTACTCATGTCCCGAATACAGCACTAGTGAACTCGGGACAAGAATGAAATACCCTGCGGAGTACAAGAGGAACAGCTCCATGTTTGATTTTCCACACTGGAGTTGAGACAGCTATAACAAAATACACTACGTGTTCTGTTTTTTTCATGTTTCAAAATTACCACGACGTTTTGCCTGTATAAGATATGACTTTTAAACTTCCTTTACCATGCAGATAAGAGACCTATCTGCATTATACTCACGTTTTGCATTTAGCAAGTATCTGTGCGTTTAGTTTGCAGAGTCATAAAATATTGTGGTCAAACAGCAGTATTTGAAAAGTGTAAATGAAATGAAGTAAAAACTGTCAGTAACCATGTGCAAAAAAGATGCAGATAAGTGAAAATCTGATGTCACCTGTGTAAATAAAGCATTCCAGCCATAACTAAATACTTGTTATTTTCTTTCCTGTTTAAAAATGACTAAGGGCTTTGCCTGTACAACAGCTGACTGAGTCGGGGGGCCATCAGGGGACACTCAATAAAGCTGGATGGGGAGGGGGGGACAAGGAGGTGCTACTTCCAGGACTGGGGAACATGCCATCCTTTTACTTTTTTCCAGCCACCCTCAACTTTGATTCAGGAAACAGTCTTGGGCACCCTCACCCACAGTCAGCCACCAGCCAGTGTAAATCTGCTGTGCCCCCTCTCCTAGACACACACACACACACACACACACACGCACACTGAACTGAGCCAAGTTCATCTACAGCAAGGTAATAGAATACAAATATCACTACTGTAAATATCTGTGTCCATTTGGAGTGTATTTACTTCACATGTTTTATATACTGTTTCTTATTTTCCTGACCTTCATTTCCCCCTCCTGGTTGCAGCACTTATTTCAGACTGGGGGTCTGTGGTTTGCAGTGCAGCTAGATCATAGAGTGCACTCAGTTTTTATTTATTTTACTTTATTTTTTGGCAGTTCTGGCATGAACAGTTTAATTACAAACACACGCCTTGAGAATGCCGACAATCAACCGGGAGTAGTTGAGACATGCTAATTTTAAGTGTACTGCCTACATGAGGAGACAGAGAGTAGTTTAATTTATTTCTAAATAAGCATGCCAGGTTACCAAATCCTGATTCCTGTACTTGTATACTGGGAGAAGTACACACCTGAAAATTCAAAAAGGGTGCTGTGTGATTGCTTGTAATCTGTCATTGTTTGCAACGGCACAGTCACTAAAAGCTGCCCACAGCCTAATACCACAGGTCAGCAAATGATACGGTAACAACCCCATGCAATATATAAACACCCTGCTTCACCTAAATCAGGGAAAATTATTAGGAAGTTAATTCAGAGATGTTGAGAGGTTAAATTATATTAGCCCTTTTTGTAATATAGCACACTTGAAATTATTGCATCTCAACTGCTCCCAGCTTATTGTGAACATTGGCTTGCATTTGTGATCAGACTGTTCCTGCAAGAACTGCAATAAAAACAAGCATTTGTCAATGCCGAATGTTGCTTGCTTCTATGTGCTGTTTAGGTATTTGGAAGTCATTGGAGTGCAAATATTGAAAATTTGCAAACTTACCAGCCTGCGTAGGAACTGAGCAACGCACGCTCGTAAAACAGTCATTTTTAGGAAATTTTTCACCAAATTTTCAACATAGCCATTTTAAGATCTCTGCTCATGAATAGTGACACTGTGATTTTCTTAATGTGTCCCATACACTGAGTTCGCACACCGACTGCGCCATTGTGTGCTACATGGGCGGAAACATGTTTTGGGCAGGTTGTGAAAAATGACAGCTGTAGTGCTCATGAGGCGGTGTGGTAAAATGGCAATGTTGAAAATCTGGAGTGAAAATATTGAAAATTTGCAAACTTACGAGCGTGCCTAGGAACTGTGCAATGCACACTGGTAAAACAGTCATTTTAAGGAATTTTTTCACCAAATTTTCAACACAGGCATTTAAGACCTCTGCTCATGAGCGGTGTCACTGTCATATCGGTATTCAGGCCCAAAGGGTGATTTCACAGTCACTGCGCCAAAATCACCCTTCGGACCTGAATAGCATCATGACAGTGACATCACTCATGAGAAGGGTCCCAAAACACCATGTTGAAAATTTGGTGCAAAATTCCCAAAATACCTGAGATATGCAACAAAGTTGAAACCCCCATGTAACCCATTATACAGCTTACGGCATTTCCTCAGTTTGCGGTCAGCTTTGAAGAGTGCAGGCGTGTTCCGGTCCACCGAAGATCATCACACTGGAGTCAGAGGTAAGTATGGGGTGAGGGCGTGGGAAGCTGGGTGCGCAGTGGGTGGAGTGCGGGTTGTGGGGGTCGGGAGATGCTCAGCGGGACCATTTTTTTCAGGTTAAAAAATAGATGACGTGGGATGTTTGCCAGCTGAGGGTGAGCTCCCAGCATGGCACAAGGACTTAGGGGCCGTTCAGCTGACAGGGATTGGGTACCCCGGTGGCCTGAGAATACTTTGCCACACTGGGGTGGGCTCCCAGCGTGGCACTCACTACCGGGGGGACGGCGCTGGCCGATGGGGGATTGGGCACCCCCGCCGACTGTATGATTAGTTCCCACGCTGGGGTGGGCACCCAGCATGGCATTTTGAAAACTTTTGGGGAGACCGAGGAGCGCAGCACAGCTGGCAGGGATTGGCCACCCCATCGGCTATACAGTGTGTGCGGGAGCGCGCATGCCTTTATGTGGGAGGGGGAGCTGCGCGTGAGCAGCCGATATCTTATCACTGCTCACTCAAGCGTAGCTCCCCTTTCAACGGTCCCGTCTCTCTTCCAATGTGTACATATTTAGCTCTTCAAGCATCTCCTCATAGGTCCTGTCCCCCAAGCCCCAAATCATTTTGGTTGCCCTCCTCTGGACCCTCTCCAGGAGTTTAATGTCCCTCTTTAAGTGTGGCCTCCAAAACTGCACATAGTACTCCAGGTGCGGCCTCACCAAGCAGTTATACAGAGGGAGTATCACTTCCCTCCTTCTGGAGGCGATCCCCCTAGCGATGCATCCCAGCATCCTGTTGGCCTTGGCTGCTGCCCTCCTACAAGTCTCTGAGTTGTTCATCTTGACATCCACCACCACCCCAAGTCCCTCTCAGCCATAGAGACTTGTAGCATTTCCCCAGGGTTATTCGCTTACCCTGGGTTTTCTGACTGGGTGCAGTACCTTGCATTTCCCTGCACTGAACTTCAGCTTCCACTTTCTAGACCATCTTTTCAGAGCCTCCAGGTCCCCCTGTGAGGCCACCTCCCTCCTCCCCATCCACCTCCCCAGTTTTGAGTCATCCACAAAGAGACTCATCTCACTCCTGATACCCGTCCTTATGTCAGAGACATAGGCATTGAACAGGAGGGGCCCAAGGACTGATCCCTGTGGGACCCTACTAATGACCCTCCTTGGAGATGAGACTATCCCACCAACTATGACCCTCTGGGTCCGGTCCTGGAGCCAAGTGCCTATCCATCTGATCATCTGGTTCCCCACCCCCATTTCTCCCAGCTTATCCAACAGGCCCATGCGAGGAATAGAGTCAAATGCCTTGCTGAAGTCTGGAAAGAGGACATCCACTGGTCTACCCAGGTCCAAGGCACTCATCACCCAGTCATAGAACTCCACAAGATTTGTCTGACATGATTTCCCCGGGATGAATCCATGCTGTCTATCGTCCAGGCACCTAGACTTTTCCAGGTCCCCAGCCTCTCCTTGACAATGCCCTCCATCACCTTGCCCACCACCGATGTCAGGCTGACAGGCCTGTGGTTCCCGCCACCTCCTTGATCCTCCCTTGTGGATGGGCACTATATGCCACCTTCCAGTCCTGAGGCACCCACCTGTCCTCAGAGAGATGGTGAGCTCTGCCAGGGGTTTGTGGGACATCCATAGAGTTCCTTCAGCACTCTGGGATGTAATTTATCCGGCCCAGTGCTTTCTCCGTCTTAAGGGACCTGAGGTTTCCCTCCTCTCTCTGCTGTGATTTCCACTTTGCCACCTCTTCTCCCTGCTTAGCCTTCCCCCTCCGTGAGTGATGCCTCCCCTGTCCTGAGACCGCCCGATCGGTAGGTCCCCCTCCTCAGTATCACTGTCTCCTCCCATGTGATGCAGCACCCCCATTTTCCTTGGTGAAAACTGAGGTGAAGTACTCATTTAGTACCTTAGCCTGCTCCCCGGGTCTTGTGTCCATCTCTCCTGATTTAATCCTGCTAATCTGCCCTTCACCTTCATTTTCCCCAGTGTATCTAAAGAACCCCTTGTTCCCTCTCCTAATTTCCTAGCCAGGTTCTGCTCCTTCCTTGCCTTAGCCGCCCTCACCCACCCTAGTGGCCCTTCTAGCCATCAGCTCGTACTCCCCTCAATCCCTTTCACTCCTTGAGCACCTGAATTGCCAAGGCTGCCTTCTTTCCCCACACACCTCCTGGACCTCCTGGTCCACCAGCAGGTTCGGGCCCTACCGCATTTTCGTCTTACTCTTGCACAGGTGCTGGTAGCATCCTGCACCCCTCTCCTGATGATTTCCACCTACTATCAGCGTCCATGTCTGCCCAATCTCATCCAAATGCTCCTTAAGGATCCTTCCCGTTTCCTTAAAATCCCCCCCTGAAGTAGGTTACTTCCGTCTTTGTGCAGCCTTCTTCCCTCCTAGGTCCAGGCAGAACCAGACCATGGCATGGTCACTCCCGCTAATGGGTCCCCTTACCTCCAGGCCCCAATCTGGTCACTGTCTGCCAGGACCCATCCAGTACCCGCGCCTCCCTGGTTGGTTCCCCCACCTGCTGAGTTAGGAACGCATCTTGAAAGACACCCAACAACCTCTGTTCCCTGGTGACTGAGGATGTCATAGTCTCCCAGTCTGTTCTTGGCATGTTTAAGTCCCCCAACACCACCACCGTTCCTCTGCCCAGTCTGCAGTGTCTCCCAATATCTGCCACCAGACTGTCCTCTGGCTCCTCCGCCAGTGCAGGGGGTGTATACACCACTCCTATTTTTACTCTCTTGCCCCCCCTTGTTATCAAGGTGACCCAAATTGCCTCCACGGTTCCCTCTGCCTCCTCTACTCCCCCTCTGTCAATGCAGTTTTTGACTATCATTGCTACCCCTCCTCCCCTCCCCTTCCCTCCCCCCTGTCCTTCCTGAACATGAGTGTAACCCTCCAGGTTCAGGTGCCAGTGGTGTCTCGCGGTGGCCCAGGTCTCAGTGACCACTGCCACATCCACCGCTCCCTCAGTTAGCATCACCTGGAGCTCAGGATTTTATTGCCCAAGCTCCTGGCATTTAACAGGACTACCTTCCACCCTTTCCTATACTTCCATTTCCCCTGCTCATGTTCCCATGGGATTCTGTTTTCCCCTGGTCTGCACTTTACCAGTCGGCCTTTTCCCATTCCTCCAGCTCCCGGGGAGTGGAGACAAGTCCCTCCTTTATTGGCACCCCTCACAGCCTTTTCTCCCATCCTCCCCTTCACAAGTTTAAACCCACTTTTCACCAATGAACCCCTCTATTTTCAACTAGGATTCCCTTCCCCTCAAATTGAGATGGAGTCTATCTCTAGCATACAGCTCCTTATCCTCCCAGGTCTCCCCCAATCCCCCATCAACCCAGACCCTCTGGCCCCACACCACTCCCTGAGCCACTGGTTTATCTCCCTAATCTTCCTTTTGTGCTCCCCACTAGCCCTTGGCACCGGCAGGATTTCTGAGAAGGAAACTGTGCATCCTATGTTATGACAGACCCTGGCAAGCTCCCTGAACCTTGCCTGTATCTCTAGCTCACTATTTCCCTCAAAGTCATTTGTACCCAGGTGGACTAGTATGTCCGAGGAACCCCCACAATCCTTTGCCAGCTGATATACCTTGTGCTTGGCCCTGTGCACCGTTAGTCAAGGGAAGCATTTTGTTCTAACTGGCCAGGCTTCTCCCTCCCTATCCCATTTGATACCCCTGATCATAGAATCCCCCAACAGGAGCACTCTGGCTGCTTCTTCTTCTCATTTCCCCCCTTTCCATGTCCCTCATCCTTTCTACCAGCCCCTCCACCCAGCCAGCTCCTTGTTCCTCCCCCTATCTGGGTGCCACATGCCACCCCCTCCTTATTTACCCTGGTCACCCCCTCCCCTCCAATCCTATGCCTCTCCTCCTCCTGAGTATCCTTCAGTACCTTACTAACTCCCCCCTCACTGCCCGCAACTGGTCCTTCTCCCCCATCCGCTAAACTAGCCTGGCTCGTCCTCCCTCCCTTCCTTCTTGTCTCCGTTTAGTCCCTTGCCTGTTGTGCTCCCCTGGCCTAAACCCTCAGCTCCCTTTACTGTATCCTCCTTGTACTCCTGGTCCTTCTCCTTGCCCTTTCCTCCCAACTGGTCCTTCTCCTTGTGCTTTCCTCCCTCTTCCCCCTGCCCCTCCTGCTCTGATTCACTGCTCCCCATTTCCTGCATTCCAGGTTCCCCTTGTCCCTCCTGTTATCCACCCCGCCTCCTGCCCCCACTCCTTTCCATCTCTCTAACCACCCTGTCATGGCTACATCACCCCCATCCTCAAGCATAAGAACAGAATTAGGCGGTTACTGAGCATAAGGTCTGAACCACCTCCCCGCCTTGCTTCCTTCTGTCCCACCCCGGCCATCTGCCTACTTCCCTGAGAATGTTGTCCCTCTGGCCCCCCTTTGTGAGGGTCCCCAGTTACCTGCCTGCTTCCTTGGTAGTGTCCTCCTTTTGGGCCCCCTCTGCCAAGGTCCCTATGTGACCCCAAGTATTCTCCTGCACTCCTTTCCTATGCCCCCACCCCTAGTGCTTGGTGCAACCCGTGGAGATCCCTGCCCCTTCCCCAACCATACCTCCCCTTCCCTAGCTGTCTCCTAATCCTGCAACCTCCTCCCTAAGCTGTGCCAGCTGGTAGCACACTGGGCAACCACCAAACTTCCAAGCCCAGTCCAGTATCATGGCTGCTCCACATCCTGTGCACCCCACCACCCTCCCAAAGATGCCAGCCCTAATGATGTGTGGTCTCATCCCCCTCCAAGTAGGTTTCCTTGGGTGAGCCAGCAGGTTCCCCACTAGTCCAAGATACACCCCTACAGCCTAATCAGGTCTTCCACTAGTCCTAGATACAGTCCCACAGTAAACCGGTAACCCTGTTACTAGGTGCACTACAACACAGTAAACTTATAAGGGAAGTGAACAACTCCCTAAGCTCCTCTCCCCCAGCCTTTAAATCCAACCCCCAGTAGCTAGAACTACATGAGCTGCACCTGCTGCCTTTTCCTCCAATTGCAGGGCAGGTGTTCCCCTATAAATTAGCAGAGCTCTGGGGAGGAAGGGGTGGGGGAGGATGGAGTTGGGCCTACACCCGACTCTTGAGAGAGTGCATCAGCCCTGTGTCTGCCCCTCAAAGTCCTGCAGACAAAGAATCAGCCCCAAGCAAATCCCACCAAATAGGTTTTAAATCAGAAGAACTAGGCCTCCACCAGCACAGCCTGTTACACAGTGAAACATCCAACAAATGAGCCCACTTAGAGCCACCAAACCAGTTTTCAAACTTCCAACAGCCCCCAAAACAATACCATGCTAGCTCGTTAGAAGTAAGAAAGAAAATAAATAACCTTCTAACAAGTAAAATCCACAAGAAACCCTGTAAAAACAACAAGTAGCAGCTACTGTCCTGGAACACAACTGATTCTGTCCCCTTCCAGCAACACCAGGCTTGCTATAGAAGATCTGGTACACCCTGCAGTTTTTAGCAGCTCAGAATGCAAAAACTAACTGCAGTTGACAGTAATGAAATACAGTTCCAGAATTAATGCAAAAAGGGGTAATGTATGCATAAGAGTCAATAGGACTGGTGAAGGTCCTCTTTAAGGAGGGGCCAGTAAACCATGTTGACCCATGTACATTATATTTGAATACCATGGTCTCATAGAAACATTCAGACATAGACTTTGATGGCAGATAAGGACCACTTGGCCCACCTAGTCTGTCCATTTCCCTAACTAATGGATAAGCTGCAGATCCTAGTTAACCAACAGCCTATTTCTTCCTACCCCCACAAGAATTGCCTTATGTCTGTCCCATGCATTCTTGAAGTCTCCCGCAGTTGTAGACCCCACAACCTCCTCTGGAAGGTGGTTCCATCGTCCATCACCCTCTCTATGAAAAATACTTGCTCACAATGCCCCGAGCCATCCCCCTCTGTCTTCAAATTGTGTCCCCTTTTCTTGCACACCTCTTTTCTGAAACATGCTATCCTCTTGGACTTTGTTGATTCCACTGAGGTACTTAAACATTTCTATCATGCCCCCCTCCCTCCTTTCCTCAAGGTTATACATATTAAGCTCCTTTAGTCTCTCCTCATATGGCTTCTCTTGCAGATGCTGCACCATTTTTTGTTGCCCTCCTCTGGACTGCCTCCATCCTGTCTATGTCCTTGCAAAGATGGGGTCTCCAGAACTGGATGCAGTACTCCAGATGGGGCCTGAATCCAGTTCTAGAGACCCCAGCTCTACAAGTACTGAACTTAATAAGTTGCATTAAGCAGATATTGATGTGTGGGGAGATGCAAGTTTAAATCTGGGTGGAAGGCATTTCTACCCTGTTAGGGAATTCCAGGTGGGGTGGGTTAGGGAGGGTGCAAGGGCTACACCTAGGCGATGGTGAACTGCATGAGGTATGGGACTTTTCTAACAAGCAATGATGGTTCTGTGCAGACCTCCACCATACTCATCAACGTAAAGGCAGTCAGAGGAGAGTCTTACCAAGTTAAATGGGATGGAATGACATCAGCAGCACAGTGTACATCAAGTGTGGTCCCAAACTACCAAGGAGGTCAAAGTCTACAAAAAGCAAGCAGATCTTACTCCGAGGCAAACTACCTGTGTCTAACAGTTGTTTAATCTTCCGTATCTCTGGCAAGTGAGCATGTTTGGCCTTGCAAGCCATCTAACTACTGTCACAAATGCACTCTGCAGGGCAGGCACTCTGCTCCCACAGTGCCAACCTTCAAGCACAATAGTGTGAACAGGTAACAAACAGGTAACCATCCTATCTGATTTTAGGTCCAAATCAGCTTTAGTCTCAAGTTCTGGGGGGATTCAAACTGTGAACCTTATGCTAGCATATCCAAATGTACAGGCTCAGATAATATTCTCTTCGGGGGGAGATGCAGTATATCTTTCACCTAAGGGCACCTAACCAGGTATCCAAAGTGAACCCTTTAAACTCTATAAGAGACCTTAGGTATATTCTTACCTTTTCCCAGTTTAGTAACACCAACAAGCCCTTCAAACAGCGGTCAGACTTAACCACGTATACATCACATGCAAAAAGAACTTGGAAGACACACCCAGGTAGTATCTTAAGAAAATGTACTTTACTAAAAGATGATAAAAATGTGAAAAATGTAAGCACAGAACAATGTATCAAAGAGCTCACAATCACATAAAAGAACAAGGGAAGATTACAAAGCAAATCTCCTACCACAATACATTTAGATTTTTGCTGTCTAAGCTACTACCTCTGGAAGTGCATTTTAAATTAGATCAGAGAGCTGCGTCTCTTTAGAGTCCCAAGATAATATGACAAATATTTCATACACGAGTACCAGTTTAAACTCTGTCTCTACACCCCTTCTGTGAGTCATCTGGCTCCTCCTTTTAGAACATAAAATTACAAAAGATGATTTCTTATCAGGAGGTATTTTAAATAAGGTGCCATCAGAAGAAAAAACACATTTCCTATATATAAGTCCTTAATTACACGTTTCCTTTGAATTTAGCAATCCTACACTGGCACCAATGTGTTAAAAAAAACAAAACAACAGGCACCAGCCTAATGATGTCCTGTTTCTGAAGTCATAAAGTCACATTTCGTCCCCACTTCATAGAGCCTAGGCATGTCATAAAAAGTTTATAAAATACCATTCTGAAGTAAGTCAGTTAATTAAATGGTTCCTGGTCAGCAGTTTACAAATCCTGTAGCTTCACTGAAACCTGGGGGGGGGGCACCCATGGAAGCACAGGATGCCTTATATGAGACAATCACGTACTATATTTTTATTTTACAAATATTATACCTCTTGTTGTATCTCTCCACAATCCATACACCATTCTGGCAAAGTGTGGTTCCTCTATGGAGGCACCCACAGTGGAGACCAAGGAGGATGCTGGGAACCTTCACAAAGGAGACCCACAGGAGGATGGCAGGGGACTCCACAAGGGAAGAAAACAACTCCTGGTGGGGGACTCCATTGTTAGGAAGGTAGAACTGGAGGAGGAAGGGGAGAGAAAGGTAAGGTGCCTGCCTGGCGCCATGACTTGGAGGGACAGGGAGCGACTCCTCAGGATTGCTGGAGCAGCTGCACTGGGGAGGGAGCTGGCTGTCATTGTCCACCTAGGGACAAATGACCTGGCTAAGAAAGGGATTAGAGGAGTGCAGGAAGAGTTTGTGGAATTGGGGAGGGGCCTTAGACAAGTAACATGCACGGCAACCTTCTCGGAGGTGCAGCCCATCAATGGCGTAGGAGAGGCTAGGGTGTTCTGCACCATAGAATTCAATCAGTGGTTGAAAAACTGGTGTGGAGCTCAGGGATTTGGCTTCATTGGGGGCTGGGGGTCCACCTGGAGTGATGCAAGCCTATACTGGCATGATGGGCTGCATCTGTCCGGGAGGGGAACCAGGATCCTAGGTGATAGGTTTAAATGCTTCATTGGCAAGGATTTAAGCTAGCCAAGCAGGGAGGCACTGGAAAGGAGCAGGAAATCTAGCCGCCCCCAAAATCATGGTAGTAAGTCGGCAAACATCAACATAGGGGTGGCGATAGGGAAGGGCAGGGGTAAATGGAGAAAGTGACAAAGGCAAGAAGGACAGGGATGGGGAAAAAGGAGTAAGGCCATCGGAAATGGAGGGTAATGAGTACCAATGCCCGTAGTCTGGGCAACAAGCTCCCTGAGCTGGTGGCCTTGATGGAAGAGGATGCCTGGATATTGTAGCAGTCACAGAAACATGGTACACAGAGAACCATGGCTGGGATGTTAACATACCAGGGTACATAACCTACAGGAGAGACAGGCAGGGAGAAGGGGAGGTAGCTCTCTATGTAAGGGAAGGGATAAAAGCAACTGAACAAAAGAGTAAACAGGGAGGAGAGGAGGCACTGTGGGTCACCTTGGAGACTGGAAAGAGCACCACAATCTGCACAGGGGTTGTGTACAGACCCCCATGTCAGGAGGAGGGAATGGACAAGGATATGATAGAAAGCATTCTTAGGATGGCAGAGAAAGGGGAGATACTGTTGATGGGGGACCTGAATATGCCAGATGTTAACTGGAGCACTTTTGCTGCAGCCACATCCAAAAGCAGGGCCATTCTCAATGCCCTACAGGTGGCAGGCCTCAGACAGCTAGTTTCAGAACCCACTCATGAGACAGCAATCTTAGACCTCATACTCTCAAATGGGGTAGTGAGAGGATCTCAGATCTAGAAGTGGGTTGCCATCTGGGAACAAGTGACAATCAAACAGTGTGTTTCACATTAAACTCAGCTACAGAGTCAAGCCATACAAAAGTGAGGGTGCTGAACTTCAGGAGGGCTGACTTTGGCAAGATGGGAGAGTGCCTCAGAAAAGCACTAGCAAACAGGCTAGAAGGATAGAAGGAGGGGTGGATCAACAATGGGGAATCATCAAAACTGCCATCACAGAGGCAACAAGCCTTTGTGTGAAGCAAATAAACAAATCAAAATGAAAGAAAATACCATTAAGGTTCTCAAAAGAGATGGCTGGGAAAGCCAGGGAGAAAAAGATAGCATTCCGGAAGTATAAGAAAACACAAAAGGAGCAGGACAGAGAGCTGTACCAGTTAAGTCAGAAGGAAGCAGGGAGGAAAGTCAGAATAGCAAAGGCCCAAACTGAGGAAAAGATAGCCAACTCAGTTAAGCCGGGAGATAAAACCTTTTATAGGTACATCAGCGAGTGTAGAAAGACAAACAGAGGGATAGTGAGGCTGAATAGAATGAACGGTGGGTGGGCAGAAAGGGACAGTGAAAAAGCAGGGATAATGAATGAATATTTCTGCTCAGTATTCACAGAAGAGGAGGGGGAAGTGCCTAATCCAATTAACAGAAGCACTCTTGATGGGGGGGTCGATCCCAGTCCTTTCATAGAAGAAAGGGTTCTGCAAGAACTCCTAATACTGAAGGTGGACAAAGCAATGGGGCCTGATGGAATTCACCCCAGAATTCTAAAAGAATTAAGGGGGAACTAGTGAAATCACTGCTACTCTTTTTAATAAATCATGGGAGGATGGCGTGGTACCCAAGGACTGGAGGAAGGCAGATATGATTCCCATTCACAAAAGTGGGACCAAGACAGAGGCAGGAAACTACAGACCTGTCAGTTTAACCTCTGTGGCAGGGAAAGTGATGGAGTCACTTCTGAAGGAAAGAATTGCTGAGTACCTACAAGCCAGTGGGGCGCAGGACCCAAGGAAGCATGGGTTCACAGCAGGAAAGCCATGTCAGAGGAATCTAATAGATTTCTTTGACTGGGTAACCAAAGTAGTAGACCAGGGAGGGGCTGTGGACATGGCCTACCTAGACTTTAGCAAGGCATTTGACACAGCCCCATGCAAAAGACTAATAGTCAAATTAACCAGCCTGGGAGTGGGTCCCAGGGTGGTAGCCTGGGTAAAACATTGGCTGGGCAACAGGACACAGAAGGTAATTGTAAATGGAGTCCACTCTGAAGAAAGAGGGGTTACTAGTGGGGTACCGAAGGGTTCAGTACTGGGTCCAGTCCTTTTTAATGTCCTTATAAGTGACATTGCAGAGGGACTGGAAGGAAAAGTATGCCTCTTTGAAGATGACACAAAGATCTGCAACAGGGTTGACACACAAGGAGGTGTGGAAAGGATGAGAAGGACTTGGCAAGGTTGGAGGAATGGTCAAGTATGGCAGCTGGGATTCAATGCAAAAAGGTGCAAAATAATACACCTGAAACAAGAACCCAGGGGAAGAATACACAATGGGGTGGGAAGTAGTAACAACAACAAAAAGAAAGGGACCTGGGGGTAATCGTATCAGATGACCTTAAGGTTAGCAAGCAATGTGAGAAGGCAGTAGGGAGGGCTGGGGTATACTGGGATGTATAGGAGAGGCATCATCAGCAGAAAAAGGAAGTTGTTATCCCTCTGTAAAGACAGTTGGTGAGACCCCATCTGGAGTACTGCATCCAGTTCTGGAGACCCCATCTCCACAAGGACATAGACAGGATAGAGGCAGTCAAGAGGAGGGCAACTAAAATGGTGCAGGGTCTGCAAGAGAAGCCATATGAGGAGAGACTAAAGGAGCTTAATATGTATACCCTTGAGGAAAGAAGGGAGAGGGGGATATGATAGAAAGTTTTAAGTACCTCAGTGGAATCAAAGTCCAAGAGGGTAACTTCTTTCAGAAAGAGATGTGCAAGAACAAGGGGACACAATTTAAAGATAGAGCGGGGAGCAGTTCTGGGGCAATGTGAGGAAGTATTTTTTCACAGAGAGTAGTGGATGCATGGAACAGCCTTCCTGAGGAGGTTGTGGGGTCTAAAACTGTGGGAGAATTCAAGAATGCATGGGACAGACATAAGGCAAGTCTTGTGGGGGGTAGGAAGAAATAGGCTGTTGGTTAACTAGGATCTGCAGTCTATCCTGTAGGTAGGGAAATGGGCAGACTAGATTGGCCAAGTGGTCCTTTCTACCGTCAAAGTCTATGTTATGAATAGCCATCAGAATTTGCTACCTGCGAGTGTTCTGAGGGATGGGGTGCCCAATACACAGCAAAACTGATAATCAATGGAAAGTTGAAATGAACCCTGGACATTGATATATGGACTTCTCCTTTGTCATTTTGGTGTCCAGGGTTTTATTTAGACTGAGGGTAGCAAAATCTGACAGGTGCAAATAGCCATCAGAATTGTTTCCTGGGGGTATTTTGAGAGATGGGGTGCCCAATACACAGTCAAACTGAAAATAAATCAGATAATAGTTGAAATACAGCTTGGGCACTGATATTTGGACTTTTCCTCTGCCATTCTGGTGTCCAGGGTTTATTTAGACTGACAGTAGCAAAATCTGACAGTTGCGAATAGCAGTCAGAATTTGCTGCCTGGGGGTATTTTGAGGAATGGGGTGCCCAATACACAGCAAAACTAAACATTAATCAAAGGAAAGTTGAAATACAGCTTGTGCATTAATATATGGACTCCTCCTCCTTTGTCATTCCGGGGTGCAGGGTTTTATTTAGACTAAGGGTAGCAAATTCTGACAGGTACGAATAGTCATCAGAATGTGCTACCTGGGGGTGTTTTCAGGGATGGGGTGCCCAATACACAGTCAAACTGAAAATTAATCAAAGAAAAGTTGAAATACAGCTTGGGCATTGATATATGGACTCCTCTTCCTTTGTCATTCTGGTGTCCAGGGTTTATTTAGACTGAGGGTAGCAAAATCTGACAGGTTTGAATAACCGTCAGAATTTGCTACCTGGTGGAATTTTGAGAGATGGGGTGCCAATACACAGTCAAACTGAAAATAAATGAAATGAAAGATGAAATACACCTTGGGCATTGATACATGGCCTCCTCCTTTGTCATTCTGGGGTCCAAGGTTTTATTTAGACTGACGATAGTAAATTCTGACAGGTACGAATAGCCGTCAAAATTGTCTACCTTGGGATATTCTGAGTGATGGGGTGCCCTGTACACAGTCAAACTAAAAATTGAGCTAAAGAAAGCTGAAATACAGCTCTGGAGCTGATATATGGACTCTTCCTCCTTTGTCATTCTGGTGCCCAGGGTTTACTTAGACTGAGTGTAGCAAAATCTGACATGTTCGAATAGCCATCAGAATTTTCTACCTGGTGGTATTTTGAGGAATGGGTTGCCCAATGCACAGTCAAACCGAAAATTAATCAAAATAAAGTTGAAATACAGCTTGGGCATTGATATATGGACTCCTCCTTTGTTATTCTGGTGTCCAGGGTTTATTTAGACTGAGGGTAGAAAAATCTGACAGGTGCGAATAGCCGTCAGAATTTGCTACCTGGGAGTATTTTGAGGAATGGGGTGCCCAATACACAGTCAAACTGAAAATTAATCAAATGAAAGTTGAAATACAGCTTGGCCATTGATATATGGACTCCTCCTTTGTCATTCTGGTGTCAGGGTTTATTTAGACTGAGGGTAGCAAAATTTGACAGATTCGAATAGCCGTCAGAATTTGCTACCTGGGGGAGTTTGGAGGGATGGGGTGTCCAATACAGCAAAACTGAAAATTAATCAAATGAAAGTTGAAATACAGCTTGGGCATTGATATATGGACTTCTACTTTGTCATTCTGGTGTCTTGGATTTGTCTAGACTGAGGCTAGCAAACTCTGACAGGTGCGAATAGCAGTCAGTATTTGCTATCTGGGAAATATTTTGAGGGATGGAGTATACAATACACAGCAAAACTGAACATTAATCAAAGGAAAGTTGAAATACAGCTTGTGCATTGATAGATGGACTCCTCCTTGGACATTCTGGTGTCCAGGGTTTATTCAGACTGAGGGTAGCAAAATCTGACAGGTTCGAATAGCCATCAGAATTTGCTACCTGGGGGTATTTTGAGAGATGGCTTTCCCAATACACAGTCAACTGAAAATTAATCAAATGAAAGTTGAAATACAGCTTGGGCATTGATAGATGGACTCCTCCTTGAACATTCTGGTGTCCAGGGTTTATTCAGACTGAGGGTAGCAAAATCTGACAGGTGCGAATACCCGTCAGAATTTGCTACCTGGGGGAGTTTTGAAGGAGGGGGTGCCCAATACACAGTAAAACCGATAATTAAAGGAAAGTTGAAATACACCTTGGGCATTGATATATGGTCTCCTCCTTTGTCATTCTGGTGTCCAGGGTTTATTTTGACTGAGGGTAGAAAAATCTGACAGGTTCGAATAGCCGTCAGAATTTGCTACCTGGGGGTATTTTGAGAGATGGAGTGCCCAATACGCAGTCAAACTAAAAATAAATCAAACAAAAGTTTAAATACAGCTTGGGCATTTATATAAGGACTCCTCCTCCTTTGTCATTGTGGTGTCCAGGGTTTATTTAGACTGAGGGTAGCAAAATCTGACAGGTTAGAATAGCCATCAGAATTTGCTACCAGGGGGGTATTTTGAGGGATGGGGTGCCCAATACACAGTCAAACTGAAATTTAATAAAATGAAAGTTGAAATACAGCTTTGGCATTGATATTTGGACTTCTTTGTTATTCTGGTGTCCAGGGTTTTTTTATACTGAGGGTAGCAAAATCTGACAGGTTCGAATAGCCGTCAGAATTTGCTGCCTGGGGTTGTTTTGAGCTATGGGGTGCTCAATACACAGCAAGACTGATAATTAATCAAAGGAAAGTTGAAATGAACCTTGGACATTGATATATCAACTTCTCCTTTGTCATTCTGGTGTCCAGGGTTTTATTTAGACTGAGGGCAGCAAAATCTGACAGGTTCAAATAGCCATCAGAATTTGCTACCTGGGGGTATTTTGAGAGATAGGGTGCAAATACACAGTCAACTGAAAATTAATCAAATGAAAGTTGAAATACAGCTTGAGCATTGATATATGGTCTCCTCCTTTGTTATTCTGATGTCCAGGGTTTTATTTAGACTGAGGGTAGCAAAATCTGACAGGTTTGATTAGCCATCAGAATTTGTTACCTGTGGGGTATTTTGAGGGATGGGGTGCCCAATACACAGTCAAACTGAAATTTAATAAAATGAAAGCTGAAAAACTGCTTTGGCATTGATATTTGGAGTTCTCCTTTGTCATCCTGGTGTCCAGGGTTTTTTTATACTGAGGGTAGCAAAATCTGACAGGTTCGAATAGCCATCAGAATTCTCTGCCTGGAGTTGTTTTGAGGTATGGGGTGCCCAATAGACAGCAAGACTGAAAATTAATCAAAGGAAAGTTGAAATGAACCTTGGACATTGATATATCAGCTTCTCCTTTGTCATTCTGGTGTCCAGGGTTTTATTTAGAATGAGGGTAGCAAAATCTGACATGTTCGAATAGCCATCAGAATTTGCTACCTGGGGGTATTTTGAGAGATGGGGTGCCCAATACACAGTCAACTGAAAATTAATCAAATGAAAGTTGAAATACAGCTTGGGCATTTATATATGGTCTCCTCCTTTGATATTCTGGTGTCCAAGATTTTATTTAGACCGAGGGTGGCAAAATCTGACAGGTTCAATTAGCTGTCAGAATTTGTTACCTGTGGGGTATTTTGAGGGATGGGGTGCCCAATACACAGTCAAACTGAAATTTAATAAAATTAATGTTGAAATACAGCTTGAGCATTGATATTTGGACTTCTCCTTTGTCATTCTGGTGTCCAGGGTTTTATTTAGAATGAGGGTAGCAAAATCTGACAGGTGCAAATAGCCGTCAGAATTTGCTACCTGGGGGAGTTTTGAGGGATCGGGTGTCCAATACACAGTCAAACTGATAATTAATCAAAGGAAAGTTGAAATACAGCTTGTGCATTGATATATGGTCTCCTCCTTTGTCATTCTGGTGTCCAGGGTTTATTTAGACTGAGGGTAGCAAAATCTGACAGGTGCGAATAGCCGTCAGAATTTGCTACCTAGGGGTATTTTGAGGGATGGGGTGCCCAATACGGAGTCAAACTGAAATTTAATAAAATGGAAGTTGAAACACAGATTTGGCATATATATATATATATATATATATATATATATATATATATGTGTGTGTGTGTGTGTGTGTGTGTGTGATATATATATATATATATATATATGTATGTATATATATTTATTTATATATGGACTTCTCCTTTGTTATTTTGGTGTCCTGGATTTATTTAAAGTGAGGGGAGCAAAATCTGACAGGTACGAATAGCCATCAGAATTTGCTACCTGGGAGTATTTTGAGGAATGGGGTGCCCAATACACAGTCAAACTGAAAATTTATCAAAGGAAACTTGAAATACAGTTTGGGCATTGATATATGGACTTCTCCTTTGTCATTCTGGGGTCCAGGGTTTATTTAGACTGAGGGTAGCAAAATCTGACAGGTGTAAATAGCCGTCAGAATTTGCTACCTAGGGGTATTTTGAGGGATGGGGTGCCCAATACGCAGTCAAACTGAAATTTAATAAAACTAAAGTTGACATACAGCTTGGGCAGTGATAAATGGACTTCTCCTTTGTCGTTCTGGTGTCCATGGTTTATTTATATGTGGTTCAGAGCTCAGTACTTGTGTTACACACTGCATCATATAATGTAGATTTCAGTTTGGATACAGAGGCCAGACCAGTAGGTAGAATGATGCTTCCAAGGTATAGTTATATGAATGAATAGTGCTTAAATACTTGGATATAGACACGGATAAGTCAGGGATTATAGTTCATGATGAACTTGACAGTATGATAGTGCTGATACTGGAACAATTGAGTGGATCAGTATAAGTTGATGGTGTGGCCTTTACTCTGTATCCCACCGTAGGAAAAAAGGTTACTTGTTTTGGATGTGAACCCCACCCCCTGGGTGGAATAAGAGTGCCGGAGAAGGAGGAGGTGCAAGGGGAGGATGGAGGGCGAGTGTGCCTCGCTCTAAGCAGAGCAGCAGATTTCTGCTGCTTAAGTAGGATATGAGGGAGCAGCTCTTTCCCCGTATAACTACAGGCAGAGCCTTTCAATTATATGTGGTTCAGAGCCCAGTGCTTGTGTTTCGTACTGCATCTTATAATGCAGGTTTGAGTTTGGACACAGAGGCCAGACCAGTAGGTAGAATGATGCTTCCAAGGTACAGTTATATAAATGGATAGTGCTTAAGTACCTGGACATAGACATGGATAAGTCAGTGATTATAGTTCATGATGAACTCAACAGTAAGATAGTGCTGATACTGGAACAATTGAGTTGATCGGTATAAGTTGATGGTGTGGCCTTTACTCTGTATCCCACCGTAGGAAGGGAAGTTAGTTGTTTTGGATGTGAAACCCCCCACAAAGGAAATGTGATATCCACGATCATCTCCTCTAACTCTAGAGAGTATGGCCAGCAGCACGCAGGAGAGGAAAACCCCCCTTGGGGGAAACCTCTGAGGACCCATGGCTACCGACCCGCCCGTCCTTCTGGGCATACTAAAGAAGCATAACCCTACATTAATTAATTGTTGGCTAGTCCAGGTTTGCAGATTATGTATGCTGTGGAACAGGTCATAGCCAAGAGGAAAGATCAAGAACAGGCTTCCGAGTCTTGCATGACCGAAGCAGGTAGCTGTATGAACGCGTGCGGCATCCAGGTAGATGAGCAGCAGCGAGCATCGTAGAACATGTCCTATAAGTTCAGGATAGAATTGGAAGTGGAGAGCTCCTGAGGCCAGCAAATGATAGATAGGTGGATGGAGTAATTGTATCCAAGCTTTGATGCAGGCGAGGCAGGATGAAAAGAGAAGTAGCACGTCTTCCAGGTTTCTGCTAAAAGAGGGCTTATATAATACATGGAATGGCAGAAGGCTTGCAACGAGACTAGTGACCGACGAATCCAATTCTGGTAAAGTACGATAGCAGCAGAATATATACCTAGGTCATGATACAGAAGGCAATGACTGTAGAGCTGAGCTGGAATCTTGGCAGGCTTTAAAGGTAATAAATCTGAAGCACTGGTGCAAGGTTAGGAAGCATTCAATAAGTATAACAGGGTGAGCCCAATAGGGAAGTATATACAGGTGGACCGCGTAAGATAGGAAATGAGGTAGGAAGTAGCAAGTAAATGCACCAAGTTGGTCTGCTAATAAGTAATAGAACATGGCAGCTAGTCCCTCAGTGAGATGTGCAGCTTATCCATCAGCTGGTGTGGTAAGTAGAGAGGCGACTAGCTCCAGGTAACATGAAGGCGCAGCCAGACCTTCGCAGGTCTGCTGGTAAGCAAATAGAGTGGCAAGGTAATAAGTAGTAGAATTGGCAGCAAGTCCCATGGGTAGGGTGCACGGCTAGACCTTCGTAGGTCAGCAGGTATAGAAAGTAGAGCAGCAACTAACTCCATGTGGTCATGTAAGTGCAGCCAGACCCTTATAGTCTGCTGGTAAGTCAGTAGAGTGTCAGTTAGCCCTCATATGCTAATGTGCGCAGATAGTCCCCGCATAGGGTCGCTGATTAGCATGAATGACTTGAGAGTATAGAGCTTATCCGGGGTGATTACTATGGGAAATAGTGAGATCCACGGGCAAGCATATGCAATCCAGTTAGATGAAGTTGTACTTATCGAGTCATTTTAGCAGATGAGGAAATCTTATGAGGAGAAGAGCTTGAAAGAATAACTGAAATCCAATGGAATAATATAATCTTGATATCAATGCCACGTGAGGTAGAAGCCAGGTAGGAGTTAGGGGTATACGAATCTCCAGCCCAGACTGGGTGCAGCAAGCTGAGTAATATATGAATAGGGGTGAGCCCAATAGGTAAGTATGTGCAGATGGACCACGTAAGTTACGATGAGGTAGTAAGTAGCAAGTAACTGGACCAGGTTGGTCAATTGATAAGTAATAGTACATGGCAGCTAGTCCCTCGGCTCAGATGCACAGCTTAACAGACAGCTGGTGAGGTCAGGTAGAGAGGCACCTAGCTCCAGCTGTCGTGAAGCACAGCCAGACCTTCGCAGGTCTGCTGGTAAGTAAGTAAAGTGACAAGTTAGCCTTCGTAGGTTAGTGCGCAGTTGGTCCCCATATAGATAGGCTGAAGAGTAATAACAAGTTGCTGATACCAGCGATTATGCCCCAAAATGCTAGCATTAGCAGTGGAACCCACGTAGGTCAGCTGGAATTAACATGAATGAGTTGTGAGGATACAGAATGTATCCAGGGCAACCACTACGAGAAACAGTTAGGTCCACAGGCAATCGATACACAATCACTCAGGTCGAGTTGTACTGGTCGAGCAATTATAGCAGGTGAGTAATTTCCAAGGAGGAGGAGAGGCGCTTGAATGAATGATTGAATTCTAGCAGGAGAATATGGTCTTGAAGTCCATGCCAAGCTGGGTTAGAAGTCGGGTATGAGGTAAAGGTATACAACCCTCCAGGCCCACACTGAGTGTGGCAGACTGACAGATGAATGAACCTCCAGGCCAGATGTGGTGCAGGCAGGCATAATGTATGGAAGGCTGAACCGGCAGGCTCTGAAGGCGAAGCAGGTATGAGGTAAGCATAGGAACTTCCAGTCCCAGACTGGGCATGGCGAAGCGGGGTTAGTGTATGAATAGTCGAACCTCCAGGCCACAATGCGGTGAGGCAGGTGGGGTGAGAACAACCTTGGAAGCTGCCAAATAAGCACTGAGAGTTGATCTGAAGAGGCGTTTGAGAGTTAGGACCTTGCAAGTTCGTATATACAGTATATAGATATATATATTGGTGGCAGAATTCCAGGCAGATTGATGAGCAGGAGGCAGAATTGCGTTACATAGTGTGAGCTACATGTAATAAGTTGAAGCAAGGGGGCCTGCACTAGGTCAGTAATAGGGAGACAAAGCTGCATGGAATGCAGAAGAGGCATGAACCAATGGGTGGCGTAAGCGAGCAGCAACGATTGTGCAAGCGAGGATCGCTAGAATGGCAGATGGTGTGAGGCATAAATGTATCATCATGAGCTCAAAATGAATAGGATAGTCAGATGTGGTACTGATTTGAGGATAGGTCTAGCCCTGTGGTGTATGGTTGATGTACCTAGGCTTTGGTTCGAAGCTGAATGAATTCTCGATGGTTAGTTGGTCTGGTCCTAAATATATTCTTCAGTAGCAATGGATAGAGCAAAAAACTTATATTCATAGAAAGTATCATTGGTTTGTTTCTGCATAAGTGCTGCAGAATGCCCCATGAGTTCACGGCTCCACGATGTGCTAAAGTAATGCCCAAGTAGTGGGTATGGAAAAAACTAGGTGTCCTTTAGTCAGACTGGGTGGGCCAAGTGGTCCTTATCTGCTGTCAAATTCTATGATGCCTATGCAGCAGGTTCTGGCAGGCAGCGCTGAGGTAAGCATGAAGAGTACAGGAGGCAGATTAAACATTGAGGCGATTCAAATTGGCAAACAGGGACCCATGAGTAGGTCAGTAAACAGAGGAGTATTTGGGGATAGGTACAAAGGACAGCATCCCAGTATATAGACCACCTATGACAGTGGAGCAGCCAGATCGGAAGGGAGTAAATGTCATAGGGCAAGGAGGCACAGTGTGTGCAGCTAGATTACAGCATGGCAGTCTCTTCCCATAAAACGAGTGTGAGGAGCCAATAAGTGCATTAAGATGTAGCTAGCTAGAGGCAACCATAGGGATCCAGTGTGGAAGGTTCCAAGTCAAGTAAAGCACTGCATTCCATAGGTGGTAGGATCAGCAGAGCAAACAGAAATTGTATACTGCTAGCCCAAACGTCTTCAAAAAGTGGCAAAACAGCATGTAAATGGTAGAAGCCCCCCCCCAAAAAAAAGAAAACACAACCAGCCACATGGAAAAAGGCCTTCAAAGGGGAAGAGGGGCCCCAGAGAGCAGTCTGCAGTCCAGCAAATGAGGCAGCGAGTCCCCCGTGCACCTGGAAGGTGAGCAACAGCATCCAAGGGCCGAGACAGGCAGTGAGCAGCACAGGAAACCAGTGTGTGCAACCCAGTGAGGAGACAGCGCCAAAAGTCCAGGAGGTGCGGAGCAAACAGAACGAGGGAGGAGGTGAGGAGCGAAGCTCCAAAATGAAATGTGAGGCGGCATGGCGGGGCTGCAGGGGAGGGGGGGCCACCACGACTGCAAAGGAGAGCTGTCAGCAAGAAGCGAGTGGCAACAGGAGGAGAGAACAACGCAGCATGAGCAGACGGGCAAGGGAGAAGAGCAGCAGGGCAGCAGGAAAGGCCAGGAGAACCTACAAGAACAAAAGGACAACAATGGAGAGAGCTAGGGGAGGCACAAGGGAAAGAAACACAGAGGGGGCGGGAGAACCAAAAAGCAGCCACAGACCAGCAACAACACACAGCGAGTGCCAAGTGGGTCTCGCTCTAAGCAGAACAGCGGGTTTCTGCTGCTTAAGTAGGATATGGGGGAGGAGCTCTTCCCCCATATAACTGCAGGCAGAGCCTTTCAATTAGACTGAGGGTAGCAAAATCTGACAGGTCCAAACAGCTGTCAGAATTTGCTACCTAGGGGTATTTTGAGAGATGGGCTGCCCAATACACAGTCAAACTGAAAATTAAGCTAAAGAAAGTTGAAATACAGCTTGGGCACTGATATATGGATGTCCCCTTTGTCATTCTTATGTCCAAGGTTTGTTTAGACTGAGGGTAGCAAAACCTGACAGGTACGAATAACTGTCCTGTGGGGTACTTTGAGGGAATGGGGTGCCCAATACACAGCAAAACTGAAACTTAATCAAAGGAAAGTTGAAATACAGATTGGGCATTGCAGGTATAAAAGAGTTTTGTTTTTTTTATGTTATTTGTCATTTGCAGTCCCACTGTGACAGCATTTATTCTTTATATGTTGCTCATTTGCATATCTTTTGTATATTATTCACTTTGAAAGAATGCATTAGATTGTTCAATGTGTGCTATAAGCAGTTTAGAGTTCAGAATCCATGACTACAACAACTGACAGTGTGTTTTACACCATTGTACTCATTTATTATCTGGGTAGCAACATTTTACAGGGAAGCATAATCTGATATTACCCTGCTATCAGATTATGCTATCGGGAAGCAAATTCTGACAGTGAAGCAGATTTTGATATTATAACGGCAGAAAAGGACCGACATGCCCACCCTGTCTGCCCACTTGTCTGGCTATACAGTTTTCTTTATAATAAGTAAGTGTGACATATACTGGTCATTTGCTTTGAGTTGTAATGGCCAGTACTATGAATCTGAATGCTGAGAAATTGAGAATTGGGCTGCTAGGTGCCCCTATAGTCTTTGCATCTGTGCTTTCTGCCTCTGAGAATTAGCCGCACCTTCCCCTCTCCAGACTCGCTTCACACCTGTTCAGTTCTTGAGGGGAAGTGAAAGTAATAAAATAATCTACCCATCTGGTGAAGAAGTTGGCGCACAGAAAGCAGGCTCTTGATGTTTGGGAAGATTTAATCTGCCCCCTCTGTAAGGAACTGTTTCGGGATCCAGTGACTCTGGAGTGCGGGCACAACTACTGCCGCGGCTGTATTACTAAAGTTTGGCACAAGAAAAGCAAATTGCCGCGGTGTCCCAAGTGTCGTGCGTTGATTCTAACCAGAAAGTGTATCGCTAATCGGGTACTGGGCAGGATGGTACAGAAAACAAAAGGAATGGATCCCGTGACCATGGTGGGGGACAGCAAGACACCGACTTTACCCGGTACCGGTACCTGCTGTGCGCCCAGGTGTGAGGAGAAATCCATTCAGCTCCCGGTATGTCTTCATCACTTGGTTTCCTTTGCCAGCAGTACGGATCCGCGCTTTTACCCCGGTAAAGGGGACGGAGAGAGACCGACAATGCCCGAGAGTAATCCAGAACGCTCCTTGGTACCGGAGTCCTCGATCTCCAGTGTGGAGCCACCCCCTAATGTCAACAGGGAACACGGACAGAAACTGAACGCAGCTGCTTCCAGGGATAGCAGAGTTTCAAAGGGAAAAATTGATTCGGTATCCCGGTGTTCGATCTCCATTATGAATCCACCTTTTAACCTCAAAAAGGATCAAGAACAGAGACTGAAAGTGCCTGGCTCCAGAACCACCAGAAATCGGGAGGAAGAACGTAATTTCGAACGCCCCTCGGTATCCCGGTGTTCGATCTCCAGTATGAATCCACCTTTTAACCTCAAAAAGGATCAGGAACAGAGACTGAAATAGCCCCACCGGCCTCTCACCGGGGGGGCAGTTTGCTCACGGCACCCAAGAGGGTGTGGGCTAGGAGGGCCGCCCACCGCCTGGAGGAGGCGGCCCCCCAAGCAGGTAGCCCAATACGAGCAGCCCCTCGGATAGGGTTGCTTACCCTCCCTAGGGAGGGTCAAGTGAAGGAAATAAAGGAGCTGTCCCAGGGGATCTCGCCCTCCTGGAACAGCTCCGCCACAAGTTTTTTTTTTTTTTTTTTTCACAGCTTGCCTCTTGCTCGCTGGTGCTTCTCGCTTGGGTTTCCAGTTGCCCTTTGTTTGGTCGCTCCATTGTCGCCATTCCGGGCGTTTTCGGTGCCGTTTTATTTTCGTTTTTTCCCGCCGTTTATTTTCGTGCGCTCCCGTTCCAGTTTGCTTCCATGGGTCCTGAGGTAAGTGTTTTTTCTTTTCTTTTATTTTCGCCATGGTGCTGGCCGGGCTATGGGGGGGTTATGTTGGGCCTCTGCCCTCGTGGTTGCTGGTGTTCCCCTCCCCCGATTGCTCCCTGAACATGTTTAGCTGTGGGGTTTTCCTTGGCTGGCGGCATTTCCCCTTCGCGTCTCTCCATGGCAGCTTTAGCCCTGCATTTTGTTTCCTTTTGGGTGTCTCTCCTCCCTGCCGGTTTGTATGCTTCTCGATTGCCCCCTTGAGTTCCCTCAGCCAGCCTTCCTTTGTGCTGCCTCGTGGCCAGTATTTCCCCGCTTGGTGTGTTCGCGGGCCGCCTGGTCCCCTTCCCCCCTCTTGCGCTCTGGGTCCGGTCATCTTTCCTGCCATCGTGGCCTGGCATCCCCCTCCCCTCCCCTCCGGCTAATGGTTTCCAGGCTTCTTTGGGGGTTGCTCTGTCTTTTAGCGGCAGTCCTCCTGGGAGAGCATTAGGGAACAAGCGGATCTTTTACACAGCCCCTCGTCCCAGGACTGTTACCATATTCAGTGTACCACACAGGCAAGTTCTAGGCCAGTCTGCACAGCTATAGCCACATGTGTTTCTCTGCAATCTTTAGCAAATCAGGACAAGCTAGAAGAACAGGGAGATATTTTAAAGCTTTAATGTTGCATTGGCAAGTCATGCTCTTTTCAGCAGATTAGCGAGCTGGCCCATCTCTTTCTCTTATTTCAGCTTCTTTTGTAAATTGGCCATAAATTGCTCCACAATGTTAGCTCCCATTAGGAGTACATCGCCCCCTCATGTTGGATCTCCAGTATTGCTGGATAAGCATTCAATTTCTTAGGTGAATAGCCCCACTCCCCCTCCCCCCTCCTTTCTTGCCCAGTGGTTTCTCTCCCCCCTTGGTGCCGTGTTCCTTTTTTTTTTTCTTCAGCTGGGTTCCGGGGAGGAAGAAAAGGTGGTAGTTTAGGCTTGTTGGCATTTGTCCTCAGGTTGCTCCCCCTACCCTTGGCAGGAGGATTTGTAAGTTTTTGGGGTCCCCCCCTCTTTTGGCCCTCGTTAATTTTCCCAAATCCTGTGGGTTCGTGTAGGGGAGGTGGCACTTCGGTGGTCCGGCAACTATGAGTTTTTAACAGGGAATGCTAAGAGTAAGGGAAGGGAGGAGCATAAGGGGCAGGGGAAAGAAAAAGAAGGGAAGGGGGAAGATAAGACACGGGGGATAAGGAACGGGGAAAAACAGGCTAGGTAGGGCATTTTCTGTTATAGTTCTAGATTTATGGTCGGAACATATTGTATCAAGGGCAGGATGGAATTATAGTAACTAATGTTTTGTTTTATAGGTATTGCATCGAGTACACTGCCTTGCCCCTTAATAGCAATAACTAAATGGCTGAAATGCAGAATAACCTATCTCTGGACAATCAGCCCACTCAAACCCCCCCCCGCAGGCGCAGAGAGCAATGGTCAAGACCCTATCATACCGGGAAGCCAGCCACAAGTGGTGGCACAGGCTGTACCAGTGCGAGGGCACGACTAAGCCTCACAGGCTCTCATAACGCCTAAAAGACATTGGCGGATCTGATTGGTTGTCAACCATGTCCCGGTTAGAACCGGAAATACTAGTAGCCCAGCAAAACGGGCAACTGAAGCCAGTTTCAGAACCCATTAACATGCCAGATCACAGGCCACAAGAACCATTGGAGGAGGTGGGACGACAGCCTAGGCGCAGCCAACCATCTGCCCGATTGTTAGAATCCATGGCGCAGAAAAAGTCGGTTGCAAAAAAGGGGCAGGGCAGGCAGAACAAGCGAAAGTCTTCACCAATGGCAGAGACGGGGAAAAGACGGGCAGGAAAAAAAAAAAAAAACAGAACAAAGAAGAGGGGAACGCTCCCAAGGTGCAACCAGAAGAAGTGAATGACGACGTGGACCAAGTAACGGTGGCCCAGCCACAGAGGGGTGAGTATGAAGACGATCAGACCAGCGATGTATCGATAGTGTGGTCTGAATCAGATAGTGAGGGAACGCAGAATAGCGACAGCACAAAAGGGCTGCCGGTTGAACCTGCGGAGGAAGCAGGGCATAAGAAAGAAAAGAACCTGGAGGACATATTAAAAGCCAAAAAATTAAGGGAGCGAAAACGGAGGAGGGCAGGGCACAAGGTGGACGGGAGTGGAAGACGTGCCCAAAAAACGGTCAATAAGGAACCCTTAGAAAGAAAAAGGAAAAAAAAGGTAAGCAACCGGTCAAACGTACAGGGGACCCCAGGGTGCAATCCCGGCCTAGTGGGAGCAGGGCAACAACACTGACAACAGAATCCCTTTATGTGTCCCTTTTCGTATGGGTCACCGGGAAATATGCCATTCACTTGGCCTGCACTGACCCCTTGGGGCCCCTTACCGCATGGTGTCGCAACAAACCCACAGGTTGGAATGCCACCCACCATTGGGGGGGCCCTGGTATATCCAACTAATGAACCTGGTCAAGGAACTTCACTGGGCACGGTCGGAGCTGCTGGGACAAGAGAAGGGGGTACTTTAGGGACACACCATTTGGGCATATCTGCAGTAGCACTTACCGATGCAGGTCAGGTAAGTCAAAAAGAAAGTGTACAACAGAATACCAGAGTGCTAGATCCTCGCTCGAGTCAGCCTCACTCCATTTTCTCACAAAGTCATAGGGGGGAAGGGGAGAATGCACAAAGAGCAGCGGTTCACGTATGGACAGGTGCTGGGCTTCCTGCATTGCATCCCCTCCCAACTAACGATGAGAATAGGGCATCAGGCTCACAGGGGCATGTGATGGTAGCCACGGGGGTGGATAACACTCAGAATACTGCAATAATGACCAGACCCCAAGAGCGCTGGGCTTATGCTGGGGTAGAAGACCCATTAGGGGATCACTTATCTGACACAGTTCGAGAGAAAATATGGAAAGGGGAATTCATAGACATGTTCTCCTTACTGCATAGGGAAATCCCTGAGGTGAGCGACGAAAAAGGGTATAAAACAGGAGAGGCCACGACGACCAAAGGTACCATTCACATTCGAGAATTGGGCAGCCGCTTTTGACATATTTATGTCGGTCTATGGGATGAAGCACCCTGATAAACTAATTGCACTGTTAAAATACAGGGACACCATAAAATTTGCACACCTCTCATTTGATGGATATGCATGGTTGAAATACGATGAGCAATTTCAGCTAAAGCTTTCCAGGCAACCCAATCTCAAATGGGAAAACACGCACATAGACCTGTGGGTTCGCTATATGATGCGTGGCCGGCCCAATGTAGTGACATACACAGATAGTGGCCATGTTATTGCACAGCAATTGAGTGGAGAACGCAGGAAAGAGCAGAAAAAAGAGGCAGGGAGGAAGGCCTGTTACGATTACAATAGAGGAAAATGTTTTCGTTCCTTTTGTAAGTACGGGCACATCTGCAAGTCCTATGGAGGGGAAAACAGGTTCTCCGAATGTACACGGCAACCCCCCAGAGCATCAAGCAATGGGGGAGCAAGTACCGAAAAGGAAAAGGGGTCTGGGAAGTTTGGCTAACTCACCGGTACGACTACATAGGATGACCCCCTGGCTCGACCGCTACCCCAATAAATTGGCTGCAAGATATATACGCGATGGTTTCAGGTATGGGTTTAGGATACCATACAAGGGCCCCAGGATAGAAACCACAGCACGCAACCTGAGGTGTGCAATCTTGCTTCCCAACATCCTTGGGGATAAAATTGCTAAGGAGGTTGAAGCAGGCAGGGTGGCAGGACCATTTGACCATCCCCCAGTGCACAACCTCAGAGTATCCCCACTGGGCCTGGTTCCCAAAAAGGAAGCAGGGAGTACAGGCTCATACATCACCTGTCTTACCCAAAGGAAAATCAGTAACGACTTCATTAACCCGGAGGATTGCACAGTGCAGTATACAACGTTTGATGAGGCTCGCCACATACAACAGTTGGGCCAAGGTGCAATGATGGCAAAGCGACATCAAATCCGCCTTCCGTCTGTTACCTGTACATCCAGTGATCAGGGATTTACTGGGTTTCAAAGTGGGAGGTCGTTGGTATGTGGACAAAGCTATGCCCATGGGATGTTCAGTCAGCTGCTCAGCCTTTGAAACATTTTCAACCTTTTGAGTGGGCCACCAAAGAGCACAGGAAACATACATGTAGTCCATTATCTGGATGATTTCCTATTTATGGGCCAAAGGGGAACCATATGTGGGGAGACGCTACAGGGCTTCACCTCACTGATGGGTTATTATGGTGTCCCTCTCGCCGTGGAAAAAACAGAGGGTCTGGTGACTTGTCTCTCATACCTGGGCATAGAAATAGACTCCAAGGCCATGGTTTCCCGGCTACCTCAAGACAAGGTGGCACTGTTGTGCAACATATTGGGTGAAATGGGGAAAGCAAAGAAGGTGACCCTACAACAGCTGCAATCTGTGATAGGCCACTTGAATTTTGCATGCCGTGCGATCCGCCCAGGCAGGCCATTCCTGAGGCGGATGGCATCTGCCACGGGTGGTGCCTTAAAACCATATCACCACATCAGATTGACACGGGGTATAAAAGCAGACCTACAGGTCTGGGAACTTTCCTGAAAGATTTCAATGGTATCACCATCTGGCAAACACCAGTGGACCAATTTTTGACCTACACATGGTAACCGATGCTTCAGGGGCATTGGTTTGTGGGCATTCTGGCAGGGAGCATGGTTTGGGGATATTGGCCACAGGAGTGGGTGTCGATGGGACTCACAAAGAATATTACACTGTTGGAACTGTTTCCCATCATGGTAGCCGTAAGGGTGGGGACAAAATGGCAAAATAAAAAAGTGCTGTTTTACACAGACAACAGGGCGGTAGTGGACATATTGAACTCTCAGACATCTCACTCCGAGGATGTGATGAAGGTTCTGCGGGTCTTTGTGTTATGTTGCTTACATTATAACATCTCTTTTAAGGCACGACATTTGCCAGGGAAAGAAAATTTTATCGCTGATGCCCTGTCTCGATTTCAGCTCGAACACTTCAGGCAGTTGGCGCCGTGGGCGGACCAGTTCCTGACAGAAATACTGGAAGCAGTCTGGAGACTAGGGAACCAAGATTGCAGCAACTGGTACAGCTCGCTGTGGCCCCCCCCAACCTGGAGGAAGTATGTAGGTAGCTATGAAGCTTTCCAGCAATTTTGTGGTCACGAGTTAAGCGTGGAACTACACAAGGCTCAGAGGCAGGTTCAAAGCTACATCCTACACTTGGAAGGCCTGGGAAAATCCCCGGCAGCTATACGCCTCCAACTAGCAGGCATTGCATTTCTTCGCAAGTATGAGGGTTTCCCCGACCCAACCATCAATTTCGTTGCAAAGAAAATGGTGCAGGGCATGTCTAGACTTGGGGGGAGGAAAAAGGGGGACACAAGGAAGCCAATAGGACTACCAGAATTGTCCAACCTTTTACCAGCACTGGGGGTCACGTGCAGCTCTGGCTATGAAACCAAGCTGTTCAGGGCCCTATACACATGTGCATTTTTTGGGGCCTTCCGGGTGTCTGAGTTGGTACCGCAGTCCAACTCTCCGAGCCAGAGCAACAATCTCCAATTGAGCGATTCTGTCATCTGGCAAGACAGGCTGTGTCTTCAGCTCCGGAAATCAAAAACTAACCAGTGCGGCCCCCTGGCTAAGATTATACTGTTTAAGGCCCCTCCCGGGAATATCTGCCCGTGGATCGCGATGAGGGAGTATCTGGCAGGTCGTCCTACGGGAGCAGGTCATTTGTTTGTGCACGGGGATGGGAAAGCAGTTACAAGACGGCAGTTCTCTGCGGTCCTACGGAAGGGCTTATGGATGGCGGGAAAAAACCCGACTGCGTATAACACCCATTCATTCCGAATTGGAGCAGCCACTGAAGCGGCCAGGTGTGGTTTAAATGAGGAGCAGATAAAAGGGGTTGGCAGATGGGCTTCAAAGGCATACAAGGGTTACATAAGGCCTCAGCAAAAAACAGCAGCAAGTGACGTTGGGGAACCCAGCACAAGTTCTGATTGTTAGTTCAAACCCGTGAACACTCACATTTTTCTACTTTTGTTTTACAGGCATGTCAGCAACAACCCCCCAGATATGGATCGTGGGTCATTCGCACATGAGGGAGGCGTACAGGAGGGCGAAAGCACGCCATTATACAATGCAGCTACTCATTCCAAGAAGTAGAGCGGTGATAAAATAGGCAGGAAAAGGGGGGATGAGGTGGGGGGCTTTGTGTAACACAATCATGGCATTGGGTCTAACTAGCCGACCACCGCTCGTGCTGGTGATCCACCTGGGAGGGAATGACTTGGTCACCCTAGGGGCAAAGAGATTGATTGGGGATATGAAGAGGGACTTGTCCCACTTGAAACAGTTGTTGCCTCACACCATTCTGGCATGGTCCCGAATGTTACCTCGCCAGCATTGGCGTGGTGAGTGGAAGGCAAGCGCTATGGATAAAGCGCGGAGGTCCGTGAATAGGGAGGTGTCCCATTTTGCGGCCTCACTGGGCGTGGAAGTAATCAGACATTTTACGATTGCAAAATCAGATTTGGAATATTATAGCCGGGATGGGGTTCATTTGTCAGGGATGGGAAATGATATACTCAACAATACATTTAATGATTTTTGCGAGACAGGGTTGTTTGGGAAAAGTAAGACCCTTGGACATTAGTGGGAGATACTGGTTGCCCAGTATGAAGTGGCAGTAAATTCATGGCTGATCCTGGGTAAGATGCTCCTGACATAAGAAGAGCTGCGATTGGGTGTCACACACGGAGGCCGACCCTAGGGCGGGTATGCCTCTGGGGGATCTGAGAAGAAGACACCCAGGCTGGGGCATGCTGCGGAATGCTGGGATCCAAGACTCCAAGAGGAGGAGTGTGGCCTCGACCGGCATGCTCCGCGCCAAGGGGCGAGGAGCCCCAAAATTGGGACCGACTTATGGAAGGCACGGCCCTCAACGGGTCTGTCGGACTAAAGGGCCAAAAGTTCCCCTCAAACAAGCGGATGAAGGAGCTGGGGGTTTCAGCAGGACATGAATTATGGCTGCCCAAGGGGTCTTACAGGTTGGGACATGTAATGTACATATGTTACAATTTTCTGTATAGCTTGGTGTGTGTATATATATATATATATATAATGTATGTAAAGTGCATATCTGTAAAAAGTGTGATGTACTGATTAGGCTCGTAGAAGCCAAGTGTCCCATGTAATGTATGCAATTTTGTTTAAGTAAAAAGAGCTGCGGCCCCTTTTTATCCAAAAAGCAGTGTGGTGTCTTGATTGAATTGGGTTCCGCCTTGGGCAAGTGCCTGGCTCCGGAACCACCAGAAATCGGGAAGAAGAAAGTGATTCTGAACGCTCCTCAGACTGTATCCCGGGGTTCGATCTCCAGTATGACTCCACCTGCTAACCTCAATAAGGATCTCGAACAGACTGAACGTGCTTGGCTCCGGAACCATCAGCATTTGGGAGGAAGAAAGTGATTCCGGGTTCTCCTCACTACCCCAGTGTTCGATCTCCAGTATGGATCCACCTGTTAACCACAATAAAGAGCTGGAACAGACTCAGAGACTGTGAGTTCCCGGTTCCGGGGACCTTGGGATTTGGGACGGAGAGACTGATTCAGTGCGCCCCTCCCGGTCCCGGGGTCCAAACGCTAAGACTGATATGACCCCTTACACCAGTTTGGAAAAGAAACAGGGACAGAGACGGGAAGTGGCTGGTTCCAGGGACTGTGCGATTTCAAAGGGAGAGAGCTGTTTAGGGCACTCTCCCTTGTCCCAGGATTCGAGCCACAACGGGGAACCATCCATTTCCCGCGATAAGGAACAGGGAATGAAACTGAACTTGACCGAGTCCAACGAGTTACGGGGGAGAGAGTAGTTCAGATTCCAGCAGTATGGAGCAACCCATTACCGGCGCTGAACAACACGGAAAGGGAGTGACTGGTGCCGTGGGGGACAGCGGGGTTTCGAGGAGAGAGTGGTTCAAGGCTTGCACTGCCACAACTGTTTCTGGAGCTAGCCTGGGATTCTGCTGTCAGTATCGAGCAACCAATTACCGGTACTGAGGAACACAGAGAGGGAGTGAAGACTACTGGTTCTAGAGGGGCAGCGGGATTTGGGGCAAGGAGTGCTTCAACCTTCTTCTTGCCCGCGTTATCCCTGGGGCTATCCTGGAATTCTACCGCCAGTATAGAACGACACATTACCGGTGCTGAGAAACACAGAAAGGGAGGGAAGGTGTCTGGTTCCAAGGGGACAGCTGGGATCTGGGGTCGTTTCTGGCGGTTCCGACATCCCAGAACCAGTACCGAGGGACTAGATTCCAGCGCTGAGGAACACGACAGTGAGTGAAGGTGATTGGTTCTGATGGGACAGCGGGATTTGGGGGGGGGAGTGGTTCCTAGTCCAGCAGTATGTAGCACCCCATTACCGGGGCTGTGCAACACAGAAAGGGAATTAAAGGGAGACTGTCAACCCCCTTTGGCCTCAAAGTGTCCCTTGTTTTAAAAAAAAAAAAAAAATTTCATGATTGCTAATATTCTGAAAAGATTGTTGATATAGCTTGTAGTTTGATTCTTATTCGTTTTTTTTTTTTCTTTTCAAAAAGTGAAAAACAGACTTCTCACCATACTGGTGTTACCACACAAACATCAGTTTGTTACATTCCTTGATCAACTCCCACTGCATCTTTCTTGGACTTGGGAACATCCACAACACAGTCTAGCCACCTACACTCTCACTGCATCCTGAGTGACTGCACTGTTTGGGGGAGCTTAATTTGTTCAGGAAGTATTCAAGAAGAATAGATTCAGGATGTAAACAAAACAAAGTTGTTTACAAAATATAGAATAGTGTATGGGTGACCATACACAACAAGGCTATGTTTCCATCGAGGGGATGTGATGATGTCATACAGACCTCAAGAGCGAAGCTCGAGAGGTCTGTTGACATCACACATCCAGATAAGCTGCTTTTACTGATCTGATCACCATACTCTATTTTATATAATATATAGTTCCCAGAAATGTATACAGTTTAATTTAAATACAAGGTTTCATACCTTGTGTTCACACACTGGCTTGCTCCTTGTCATAGCTACAGTCCCGGTCTGCCTCCGATCCTCACTACGGTTCTGCTCACCACCCAATATTTCAAAGCGCCAGTTATTTAAAAAAAGAAAAAAGCCAAACTGATAGTTTAGATACACAGAGCCGACAATGGCAGTTTGTGTCCAAACTATCTTAGCGAAACGCTTGCCCCTCTGCTAGCTAAGCGGTGCCGCCATTTTATCCCGTTTGTTTTTTGAACACTGAACTGCTTTAGCCAGTCAGGTAACAGCTCAAGGGGGAGAAGTTGTTGTAGTATCGTTGTGATGTCAGAACGATACTACAACAACTGTTCTCGACCTTTGAAATGTCCTACAACAGCTTTAGGAAAGCCATTGCTTTTTATCCACAATAAGCCCTAACCATATACTATACTACACTACATTAGCATGCATTTCAGTTCCACTAAACAAGGAGACAGACAAAACAAACAGCAACATTAATGCATTTTAGAGAAGGTAAGCCATCATAAAATTTGGGGTTTAAACTAGAAATAATATGCTGAAAAACAGGTTGACAGTGTCCCTTTAAGGTGACGAGTTCTATGGGGACAGTGGGACCTAGAAGACCGAGACATTCAGGGCGCTTCTGGTCCTTGTCGTCATCCCAGGGGTAATGCTGGGATCCTAGAACCAGCATGGAGCAACTCATTATGGGCACTAAGGAACAGGGACAGAGAGTGAATGTGATTGGTTCTGAGAGGACAGCAGGATCTGTGGCAGAGAGTCGTTTAAGTCCTTCCTTGCCCTCGCTATCCCTGTGGCTGTAGTGGGATTCTAGTTCCAGTATGGAGCATACCTCTCAAACTCTTACCTCAAATCAGGGACAAGGCTTAAAAAATCAGGGACAAAGACCCAAAATCAGGGACACATCTTAAACATTGGTACTATTCACTCAGTGAGCTGATAGAATAAGGGGATTTGTGTTAAGATGCGTTTTCTGAATAACAACAAGTCTGTAACTTTAATGTCTGACAATATTTTGTGATTTTAATCCATACTGTTATGTCACAAAAATACAAATTGTACGAGAGACTGAGGAAAATTTTGAGGCCAAATCAGGGACAGTTGAGAGGTATGGTGTGGAGCCATCTATTACCAATGGGAAGGAACATGGAAGGGAGGTGCATGTGACTGATTTCATGGAGGCAGCAGGGTTTGGGGAGAGGGTCACTCACATTCCAGCAGTATCTGGAGCAAGTGCAACCCATTACCATCTCTGAGGAACCCAAAAAGGGACCAGACATGACAGATTCCATGGGACAACTGGATTTAGGAGACATAGTTGTTCATGTCTCCCCTTGCCCCCACACTCCCTTGGGTTATCCTGGGATGCTGAGAGCAGTCTGGAGTCATCCATCACCGGAGCTGGGGAACACAGAAAGGGAGTAAAGGTGACTTGTTCCGAGGGCACAGCAGGATTTGGCGGAGAGAGTCATTTAATGCACTCCTTCTTGCTATTCAGATGTACCAGGGTCAGTGTAAAGTGATCCCTTCACCTCAGTAAGTTATACCCAGGGGGTGGTCTATTGCTAAGCATATCCTACAGAAAGTCAGTTTCATCGCTATTGTAAATCGGCATATGTCGTGCTTTTATCACCCAGCTAGAAATGTAAGGCAGAAATCACCCCACTCCACCAGTACTGAGTGCTTGTGTACACAAGAATTACCTGGCCCGGTCCCACCTGATTAGTTCCAGTTTCATTGCTGGGATGGGGAACACAGAAATAGTCCTACAGTTCCCAGTACTGGCCCCAGCTGTGTTTTAGATGAACACTGTACGTTAAAGAGCTGCCCTTGTGTATCCCCGTTTTAGCTCCTTAGCATCACAAATTCACTCAGCTACCTCAGAGTACATGTGGGCTTGGACCAAAAAAAGTTTATACCAACCGAGAATGAAATGCCCTCTCTGTACTCCAGATGTGAACCAAGTCCCAGACATGGAGATCCCTGATGATGTAGCAGACTGAGAAAAAGAAAGCAGAGGAACTTTCACCTACCAATGAGAATTAAATGCCCTAGGACTCCAAATGTGAACCAGGTTCATGTACGGAGTCGTGCACAGAGGGACTGAACTGCAACACTAACCAGAATGGCAAACCCTCTCATCTGGGTGTGAAGGGGGTCTCTCTGAAGGACAGAAAGTAGAGGAACTACATACTGGGTCATAATGTTGCACGCTTAATAGCGTACGGCATTATGGCGAAACCCAAATCTGTGCGCTCCCCAAGTTGGACCCCCTAGAGTTGAGAATCATTAGTGGGGGGTCCAGGGGTGCAATCCCCCTTAGCAGGGATGTGGGGTGGAGCCCCACAGAACAAAGACATGATGCTTCATGGCATAAATCGCGCAGCGCGATAGTGCCATGCAGCATTATGTCTTACAACATAATGACCCCATACCGAGGAACTGTACTTGTTTGGAAAACTAACTGAAACCTACCTCCTTCAAAAATGCAGGGAAACATTAGGGTGACTAAATACCTAGAAAGCTTGTTCACTGTCTGATTTAATTGTGCAGGTAGGGAGAGATGGGCAGACTGGATGGGTCAAGTGGTGCTTATCTGCCTCAAATTCTATATATGTATGTATGTATGTGTATGTATATGCGTGAGAACTGGTTTGGGGAACCTAGGGAAAACATACTGCCATAAAAAATGTTGGATGAAACTTATGGCAGGGCAGGAAAATTTACAGTTCTTGGATGAGCTGGTAGAAATGATGCCCTGTATACACTACAGAACCCTAAACAGCAGGGTTTTTAAGACTTACTAGTCTAATAAATTATTCATGAGCCCATCAATGCTCCTCATTGGCTACTGGATTGGTGATCAGCATCTTAGACATGACTGATCCAGCTGCCAACAGATATTGTGTGGCATGCAGGGCTCCCACCACAGAGCTAAAACCTAATGCAAGTAAAACTAAAAAAAAAAAACTAAAATTGAAACAAAAGTTATTGTGATTAGACTTATAATTACAGTAACAATGTAGAAGACTGTCATTTCCTTGCATTAATGATGGGCTGGCCAGAAGTGGCCATTGGCTGAGCCTCCCCACCACCCATCCCCCCAGCTGGTCATTAATCTCTAGGAAATAACTGGTCCAGTCCTTATTGCTTAATTAAGACTTACCCTGGTGCAGGGCTGCACTACCAGGAGCATGTTTATGTCAGCTATTTTATTTTAAACTGATCATATCGTCTTCCCTAGTGGGAAAACCTGACTAATCTCAGTAACAGTTTAAAATCTCTGCTAAAGCCTAGCTCTCTGCATGGCTTCAGCACAAGATTTATGTCCAGACAAAATCATCCTTGTTTTGCAGACAAAGCATTTTACAGACCTTTAAGATCCCATCCAGACAAAAGGGCTGAAAATGGTTTAAGTTGCTTAAACCATTTTAAATCTGTCTAACAGGGATTGCATCTGCACTACCAGTGGCTTTAAGCATGGGTTCAAAAAACATATTACAGGAGAAATTAGCTAAATCTACGAGTCATTTTCTGCAGTAGAAGCTGTTTTTTTTTTTTTGTTTGTTTTAAATACTGGTTCAAACTGTTATTGCTTTAGCTATCCAGACTTTTTAGCTATACTGGTGTTTCTAGATAACATGTTGCTGATAAGGACCATTTTAGAACTGTGTGGTGTAGTTTATTTAATTTATTTAGATTTTGTTAACCGGGTAGGTACACTAGACAGCATAGCTGCCTATTTTCAGATATGACCCGGGAGATTACAACAAAGAGTACGTAGACAATAGTAGATACAAGAAAACATCATGGGACAAGTAGAAGTCAGAGATAGTACACTTATACAAATTAATAATGTCCCTTGTTCATTTGTGTGCCGAGGGAGGTGCCCAATCCCCCTTGGCATCATGCTCCCAAACACAGACATTCTTTCTTTGCTGATGGGCTGCCCAGTCCCCAATGGCTTCAGTCCCCCTCCCAAAAAAACACAGGTGGCAAACTGGGAGCCCACCCCAGTGTGCCCAAAGCAAATGTGAAAAGAAAAAAAATCTTCCCGCATTGTCTTTTTTTTTTTCCTCCCTGTAAAAGAAAAATGGTCCCTTATGGTCATGATGCCCTCTCCCCCAACTTGCACCCACCATCTGCATACCCTACCTCCCCAAACCACCCTCTCACCACATACTTACCTCTGGAGCCCAGCGTGACAGTCTTCGGTGGAGCAGGAACACATCTGCACCTTCAAACCCGACCGCGAGCTGAAGAAATTCCAGCAAGCTGTATAATGGCATCAATGGGAAGGGGGGGTCAACTTAGGTGTATATCTCAGCTATTTCTGTGATTTTTGGCACCAGATTTTCAACATGGGGTTCTTGTCACCTCACTTCATGAACTCAGTCACTGTCATGTTGTTATTCGGTCCCGAAAGGTGATTTCACAATCACTGAATGGAATCATCTTTCGGGACCGATTAATAAAATGACAGCAGCACTGTTCATGAGGTGGGCTCCTAAAAAGCCTATGTTGCAAATTTGGTGAAAAAATTCCAAAAAATAACTGTGTTACGAGCGGATGTTGCGCAGTTCCCACACATGTTAGTAACTTTGAGCATTCTTAATGTTTTCACTCCAGATTTTCCACACCTCCTTATGAACACTACTACTGTCATTTTTCACATCCTGCCCAAAATGTGTTTTCACATATCTGGTGCACAATGGCGTGGTCGCTGTGCAAATCAATGTTCGGGACAGAGCAAGAAAATCACAATGACAGTGTTCATAAGGAGAGGTCCCAAAAAGCCCATATTGCAAATCTGGTGAAACAATTCCAAAAAATTACTGTGTTACCAGCGTGCATTGTGCAGTTTCTATGCAAGCTTGTAACTTTGCCAATTTTTTATATTTTTACTCCAGATTTTCAACATTGGCATTTTTGCACACCGCCTTGTGAACAGTACAGCTTTCATTTTTCACATCCTGCCTGAAGCATGGTTTCACACTTGTTGCACACAATGGGAGGGGTCACTGTGTGAAATCAACGTTTAGGACAGATTAGGAAAATCACAGTGCCACTGTTGATGAACAGAGTTCCCAAAATGCCTATATTAAAAATCCCACAAATAATTGTATTACAGAGGTGTGTTGCACGGTTTCTAAGCTTGCTCTTGAACTCACCCATTTTTTCATATTTTCACTCCAGATTTTCAAAATTACCATTTTTTTTTTTACACCTCCTTATGAACAGTACTGCTGTCATTTTACGCATCCTGTTTCAAATGTGTTTTTGCACCTGTGGTGCCAAATGGCGCAGTCACTGTGCAAAATCATCTTTTGGCTAATGAACTGATAGTGTCACTGTTTATGCAGTGGGGCCACAAAAAGCCCATGTTGAAAACTTGCAGTGAAAATAACAAGAAATGCCCAGGGCATCAGGGTTTCCAACCATAATGCCCTACCCTGTAGGGACTGACAGGAGTCAGGGGTGTGACCTGGGATTGTCGGCAGTAATTCTCAAGCCATTCCACCCCCACCCTGCAGCCAGTGACAGGCATTGAGATGTGCCTTGGACTCTTTGTCCCCAAAGTTTACCCCATTCTTCTACTTCCTCTGATAATGCGTTCCACCCTGTCACCACCCTCTCTGTAAAAAAGTGTCTCCTAATTTCCCTCTTGAACCTCCCCCCTCCGATCTCAGATTATGCCTTTGTGTGTCCCTCTCTTTCCTTAACTGGAAAAGCCCATCTGTGTCCATCCTATTCATTCCCTTCATGTACTTGAAGGTTTCAATCATGCCTCCATCCCTCCTCTCATTCAGGGAGTACATGTTAAACTCCCTCAATCTACTCTCATAGGGAAAGTCCCCTAGCCCCTGGATCATTTTTGTTGCCCTGCGTTGCACTGCCTCCAGTAACCTAATGTCCTTTTTCAGGTATAGCCACCAGAACTGTATGCAGTACTCCAGGTGTGGTCTAACCAGTGACATATACAGTGGCAGGATCACCTCCCCCCTGGAGGATATGCCTCTGGCAACACAACCCAGCATCCTGTTAGTTTTTGCAGCTGCCCTTCGCCCCTGAAAACAGGCATCTGTGCCTAGTTTTATTTTTTATTTATTGATTTGAAAAGGTTTCACCAGGAAAGACAACCACGAGCTGTAAACAGCTTGTTTCCAGGAGCATCCTGGGTGGGTGGGGGTTGCAAAACTAGGAGAGTGGGCAAAAACACAATCATATAAAATACATACAGTGCCGTTCAAATACGTGAAGTGTAGAACAAATACAGTACATTTCGATTCAAAACAACAGACAGTATCGAATAAAAAGTGTGGTAGCTAACTAAGCTAAAGTCAGAGACATAGGAAGAGACATACTGGGGCCCATAAGCAAAACTATATGTAGATAAGACATATATAGTGATAAACCAAGAACAGGCAACCCGGTAAAGGTATATGAAGAAGGTGGAGAACAACTAGAAGTGCTAGAAGCAGCATTAGGTCTAAAAGAAAGGCAGTTATAACACAAGTGGTAGTGATGGGAATGACAGGATGGGGGGAGGGAGGGAGGCAAGCCAGGAACTATACCCCTTTAGGATGCTGTGAACCCTGCAAGAGGACAGGACCCAGCAGATAGGAGGCGAGAGAAGATGGGAATCATAGAGGAGGTGGGGGAGGGCAGGAGGGAGGTAGAGTGACAGTGGGATGGAGATACCTGCTAGAGGTAGCCTAGAGATGGAGATGGAAGGTGTAGGGGGGGAAAAAAGAGGGTAGCAATGGGAAATTATTAGGCGTAGGAGGGTATTAGGTGCAGTTACAGCAATGAACAGCGTGCTTACTGAGTAGGAGTGAAAGTGAGTGGCAGGATTGTGTAGAGCAAATTTCTACCAGGAAGGAGTTCCAGATATTGGGGAACTTATATCAGAAGGCAGCATAGCAAGAAGAGGTATGCTGTGGTGGGAGGGCAAGAGTGCTATGTGTGGAGTTGCAGAGGGTGTAGCAGGAGGGGGAGGGATCATTCAGAGGAAGGACAAATAGGGCAGCAGAGAACCATGCCAGAACTTCCCAACTGAATTAGCGATGTGTGACAGGCACCTGAAACATAGAAACATAGAAATTATTGGCAGATAAGGACCGCTAGACCCATCCAGTCTGCCCGTAGGCCCTATACATGTATGCATCCACTCACCCTAAGTGATCAATGACTTTTCATCACTCCCTTCCTGCCCAAAGTTTCCCTGTGCTTGTCCCAGGCATGTTTAAACCCCTCCACTATGCTTGCTCCTACCACCTCTTGTGGCAGACTGTTCCAAATATTCACCACCCTCTCCATGTAGAAAAACTTCCCCACATTACTTCTTAATCCCCCCCCCCAATTTCATATCGTGCCCCCTTGTTCTGGTATCTTTTCTACATCGGAAAAGATCTCTCAACTGCACCTTGTTTATGCCCTTGAGGTACTTAACACTTTCTATCATGTCACCCTTTTCTCTCCTCTCCTCCAGTGAGTACATATTGAGATCTTAGTCTCTTCTCATGTGTTTTGTGGTGCAAACCATGCACCATCTTTGTTCCCGTTCTCTGGATAGCCTCCACCATGTTTATGTCCTTATGCATGTGTGGTCTTCAGTACTGCACACAGTACTCCAGGGGAGGCCTTACTAGTGTTTTATACAATGTCATCACCACTTCCTGCCTCCTACTAGTAATACCTCTGCTTATCCACCCCAGCATGCCACTGGCCTTCCCTGCAGCCTTTGCACACTGCTTTGATACATTCAGGTCATCAGCTATGATAACCCCTAGGTCCTGCTCCTCTTTGGTGATGGTCAGCATCTCTCCCCCTATCCAGTAGGTCTCCCCAGAGGTCCCCCTACCCAGGTGCATTATCTTGCACTTTTTTTTGCATTGGACCTCAGTTGCCACACCTCTGACCATCTTTCAAGCATCTCCAGGTCCCTCTTTATTATCTGCACCCCTTCTGTAGTATCCACCCTATTGCAGATCTTGGTGTCGTCTGCAAATTGGCAGACCTTTCCTTCAGCCCCTCTATAATGTCACCAATGAGAAACTTGAACAGGACTGGTCCCAGTACTGACCTTTGTAGCACACCGTTGGTCACCCTTCTCTCCCCAGATTGGATCCCATTTACCACCACCCTCTGCCTTCTGTCTGTCAGCCAGTTTCTAATCCACTGTATCACCTTATGCCCCATGCCCAGACTACTCATCTTGTTAACCAGCCTCCTGTGTGGGACACTATTGAAGGCTTTGCTGAAATGCAGGTAGGCAATGTCTACGACCCCTCCCTGATTCACTTCCCTAGTCACCCAATCAAAAATATCTATCAGATTCATTTGACAAGACCTGCCTGATATGAGTCCATGCTGCCTCAGATCATGGATGCCAATGGATTCAAGGTGCACCACTATCCTTTCTTTCAGCAGTGTCTCCATGATCTTCACCATCACTGAGGTGAGGCTGACTGGCCTGTAGTTCCCCACTTCCACCCTACTGCCACTTTTGTGCAGTGGGACTACATGTGCCCTCCTCCAGTTCTCTGGAACCATGCCTATGTTGACTGATTCTGTGAACGGTGGCCAGAGGGTGCTGCTAGTTCCCTCCACAGCTCCCTTAATATCCTTGGATGTATGTCATCTTGCCCCCTTGGCTTTATCCACCTTCAGCTTTGTGCATTCCTCCAGAACTTTCTCCACTGTGAATGGACTGGTGTCCATTTCTCCCCCAATTGCCTCTGCTCCACAACTGTGGTTCTTGACCCTCTCCCTCCTCAGTGAATACTGAACAGAATTATTTGCTCAGTATTTCTGCCTTGTCTAGACCGCCCTCCTTACACTCTCCCTCCTCCCCTTTGAGCCTCACAGTCCCCCCACCCCAGTTTTTCCTTCTATCGCTGATGTACCTATAGAATGTCTTGTTCCCCTTTTTTCATAGACTGTGCTAAACCTTCCTCTGTCTGCCTTGGCTTTCCTAATAGCCTTCCCTGCCTCTCTGAGACATTCAAGGTACACCTCCCTGTCTTCCTCCCTTTGGGTCCCCTTATACTTCCTGAAACTTGCTCTTTTAGCCCTTACTTTGTCTTCCACTTCTTTAGAAAACCATTGTGGTTTCTTTCTTCTTTTCCCTTTGGCCACTCTCCTAATGCATTGGTTAGTTAGCTCCAGAATGGCTCCTTTTAGTCTCCTCCACTGTTCCTCCACCCCCCTCAATTATCTCTACCTTCTCCAGGGCTGCTTTTAAGCATCTACCCATTTCATTGAAATCTGGCCTCCTGAAATCTAATACTTTTGCCTTTGTGTGGCTTAATTGAGTCCCTATTTCCATATCAAACCACACTATGTGGTGGTCGCTGGATCCCAGCTGCCCTTCCACCTGGATTCTTTTGACTCTGTTCCTATTGGTCCATACCAGGTCTAGAATCGATTTGTCCCTGGTTAGCTCATGCACCAGCTGTCTAGGTCCAGCTTCCTGCTGGGATTCTAGGATGGCTGTGCTTCTGTCTGAAGCAGCTGCCTGGGTGGTCCAATCCACGTTCGGCATATTGAAATCTCCCATCAACAGGATTTTTCCTTTAGCTGCCATGTCATGAATTTCCTCCACTAGTACCATGTCCACTTCTCCCTCTGTGCCAGAGGTTTGTAGTTCAACCCTGTACATATTGCTGTGCCATTTACTGGTTCAAGGATGACCCACATTGCCTCAGCCTCGCCCTGCCTTCCATGAACTTCTGTAGCCTTTATGCCTTCTCTGACGAACAGGGCCATCCCCCACCCTTTTTACCTTTCCTGTCCCTTATTAATAGTTATTAGATAGGTACATTGACGACCCAGCTGTGAGTAGCAGAATACCATGTCTCTGTTGTTGATGCTATGTCAAGGTCTGCATCTGCCAACAAGGCCTCCAGGTCTGGAACCTTATTTCCCAAACTGCAAGCATTTGTGAACATGGTCTTCCATGTTTTACTCCCTGCCTTCCCTCTATTCCTATTTTCTCTACTTTGCCTCTTCCTCCAGCCCCGGTAGTCATGCTGTTGTGCTCTTGCCCCCCCCATCCCCGCCTTATAAAAGTTTCCCCTGCCTGCCCCTCACTGCTCGTTTGTGTTGTTCATGTTATCAATTTGTACGTTTGCATGTTCTTGGGGGGTTCCTAAGCCATCTGGCTCTCTTAGGTCTTCCCCCTTGGCCAGTTTAAATGCTCTTTGCTGAAGCATTCCAACTTCTCACTAAGGACTGAGGTCCTCTTTCCAGACAGATGCAGGTCATCCTCCTGATACAAGCTTGCATGAGTCCAGGCTGGGCCCCAGTCCTCTATGAAGCCAAATCCTTGCATTCCACACCAATCCTCCAACAGGAGTTAAAGGTTTAGATGTAGAGTGCCATGGCCTCCTTCATGCCTTGAACAGGTAGCACCTCAAAGAATGACACAGAATGTGCTACCTATTTCAGGGCCTCTCCCAGCTTACTGAAATCCTCCTGGACTCTGGCTAGCTCTACCCTTCTCCTCGCCAAGCCATTGGTCCCCAGGTGGACAATGACACATCCAGCTCCTCGCATGGAGAGAGGGGAAGGAGAGAGAGGAATAAAGGTCACAGTGATGAGTACATGGGGGCAGCCAAATATGTAGTGGCAGAAGGAATTGAAGAGAGTGTCTAGTCTGGATAGGGTGGTTTTGGGGGCAGAGCTGTAGACAATGTCCCCGAAGTCAAGGACAGGGAGAATCATCTTTTGGACAATTTCTCTTCTGGCTTGCTGTAGCAGGCAGCTGCAGTGTCTGTACAGAGCATCGAGCCTAGGGAGTAATTGTTTATGGATGGTATCAGTGTGTACCCCAAAGGCCTAGTGGGCCTTACCTGCTTACCAAAAGAATAATAAAAAAAAAAAATACGTGTAAGTATGACAGCTACACCAGGTATATTTCTAACACTTCTGCCATGCTCAAATGGGTTTACTCTGGTATACCTGTTTTCATCTGCCTCTGATTTGTAGAGCGGTCCTTGATTTGGGCTCTTCTGTCCCTCCTGAAATGTATATTTTCACTGTCTGAACAGTAAAATAATATAAACAAACATTAGCGTTACAGGCTTGTTCTTCTTCAGAAAATGTATTCCAGACCAAGCCTGTTACTCTACTAGCCTCCTCAGTGCATACCATGACATTTTATGATGAGTCCCTGCTGTCTTTAAGCCTTGTCCCTAAATTATGAGGCAGGAGGTTGAGAGGTATGATTGGTGGATGAGTGTGCCCATGGCTAGGTTAAGGCTTCCAGGTCAGGGAATTTATATTCAGCTAAAAAAAAAAAAACTGTCAGCCATTGAACCAGTAACTAAATCAACATTTCTGGCTCACAGGAAATTATGGAGACCCACTGGGAAATGTATTATGTATACACACCAGGGGTGTTGTTATGTGTCAGTAATCACACCTCAAGTGTGTTTATTGGTACAAGATGCTTACACCAAGGAGCGTCTTTAAACACACCAGATGGAAGTGCTATTATTGACTGTAATTACATATCTCTGAAGAGTCTTAACATATTGCACCACTGTTAAAAGTGGCCAGTGGCCAAAGTTTCAGTGACCAGTGACCAAAGTTTTATATGAATTTATTATCAACAACACTTTTGGTCGAGAACATAGAACAGGTGTAAAAGGGCTTGCAAAGGGCTGCAAGTGGCTAGTAAAAGGTGAAAGTGGCTAGCAGATAACTACATAACACCACCACATGCATATGGGTGCCCAGGTTCAAAAGATGTAAAGGGCCTTTAAATAATTGTAGAGAAATAGGTGAAGAGCATACATAGTGTTTTAAAACTGATGTCTTAAAAGCAAAATTACTTTGCTCTACTCAAACAGAGATATGTTATACAAAAACATGTTTTTCTATAAACCCACGGTCACAGCCAAGATAAGGTCCAGTTGCCTCAATTGACTGCAGTCTAGCTTTAGTTAACACAGCTCCTCATTTTATAATTTCTTGTGGTTTAAAAAAATGTGTAACAGAGTTGATAAGGAACAATTATATCCTTGTTTTTGCCACTGTCCAGTATAAGGCTACTTTTTGCATTTGTAAACAACTTATTTTTAAGTCCCCTCATTTGTTTTCTGTCTCCTAAGTAAGTTATTTTTGATAAATATAAACCCCCGACCACTGGTTTTCCCTCCAAGGATGAGGGCATGTCTCAGAAGAATGTCAAATACATCTTATGACCAGGGTATCTCATGGCCACTCTATTTTTCAAACTCAAATCTCAGGATGTATCAGATGACCTTGTGTCTAGGCTAAAATGTGCTGTAGCAGTTTGGACATTTCCACTATGCATTTTTGATGTAAACAATTTGGGTATAAATACAGGACCTAAGTGTCATGTCCTGTGTGTTCCAGAGGAATAGCTATGGCTGCTATGGATGCTGGACACCCAGAAAAGGGAGCAACGTGCTCCACTCTTTCTGAAGCCTGTAGCCCTGGTGGTAAAAAGCCACCAGCTGTTGAGAATTAATCATGTTAGAGGTAAAATTGTTAGGGTTTATTTGGGTATTAATAAATTGCAACTGATTTTAGACAACATCTGGTGTCAGGTGGCTTTATTGGATTACCAGGGACCACTAACTACGAACCTTGTGCTTTTGTTACCTCACTGTCATCAGTGTGGTATAGTTTTCTTTACTTACAAATATAATATGGATTAAGAAAAATACGATTTAAGAAATATTTTTTTACATGAAATGTGAACAGAAGACACAAACATAGTTCCTCTTGTATGATATTGATATTACATCTGAACCTCATGCAGGGGCTATGAGATAGCCAGAATGTAGATGGTTTTAAAAATTGTCTGAATACACGCTTGTTTAACCAGGCCTTTTCAGGGATATTTTAAGTTCAAATTATATGGTTGTTTTAGTATGTTTTACATGTTTTATGATGTATGATGATTTTAATGTTAGAAGTATAAAGGCGCCCTGAGTTTTGGAAGGGCACCTTATATAAATAAAAACGTGCTTGCTTGCTATCCAAGTACAGGAGTGTAATTATGGTCAGATAATGACACTCTTTTACTACTCTTTCAGCTATTCCAGTGGCTAGAATGGTCTTACCCATGTTAAAGAGCTAGTGTACTGCCTAAAACTAATATTAGTTTTTAAAAGCAGTGAACTATTACCTTATATATCACAAGTACTTTTGATTTTCCTGTTGAGTAATTAGAAGATTTTTTTAAATGTGATATTAGTCGCTGTGATATGTGGAATAGCACTCTGCCTCACAGCTGACATATCTAGCACTGTTGCTCCCATTACATCATCAGCATTGTGAGTGCACTGGTTGTGACATCACAGCTGCTCAGGAAGAGTCATTCAGTAGCTGTCATGTCAGTCACCTGTGATGTCAGCATCAGTGAGGTCACAGTGCTGATGATGTGGTGGAAGAAAGAGAACTAGATATGTCAGCTGCAGAGTCAAACAGTCCCACCAGGATACCAGGAACATTTCCAGGTGGCCCATCTGTTGGGTAACTGGCCATCTTCTGAACTCATTGAATCGTTGGTGTTATTTTTTATCTTTTAATTGAATGGACCCTGAAAAAAATATGTAGGATGCAAACACAGAGTTAGTGAGCCATATTGATGTGGAATTCTGATATGAGTGTGTCCAATTGGTTTTCCAGGTGGGCTCTTGTGTCAACTTTCCAGATGTGTGGCCGGTCCACTAGCACAGTGGTAGTGTTACTGCTTGTGATGCTGACAGCATGGGGTTCAGAAGGAAATCCAAAGCTGTTGGAGTGTTGACCAGGAGGAGGAGGATCAAGCATCTGTAAGACTGCCGTAGTCCTGGGGCGTGCAGAGCTGAAGCTTGCCTGACCCCTGGCAGAAGCTGAGTAGAAGGCAACGTAGGCTAAAAATGTCAGGAGATGTGGCAGACATCAGTTCATGTCACATGGGAGTGCGTGGTAAGCACCATGACGACACTGCTTGTCATGCCTTCCAGGGGGAATCAGAGGAAAATGCTAGAGGCAGGATGACAAGGAGTGCCCACAGGCCCTGTACCCAACCAGCTGGCATGCCAACCAGAACCGGACCCATTCGGTAGTAGGATGTGGGGAACCCCACTGGAGGGGGCAAGCCTGTGGGGAAGACGGCCAGCATACGAGTCCCAACAGATGTAGGAGTGATAGGTCTGGGTTTCTCTATGGAAGGAGGGCAAACCAGGAGAAAGAGGAAAACATATTTCTGGGTGTGCCCCTTTTATGTCTGTCCAACCCTGGTCACCTGCCAGACAGAGTGCTATTCCACAAATCCAGCCTAATACTGTTGATTTTATTGTTGATTTTAAGGTTTTTAATGATGTTTTAATATGATGTTATTTTATTGTAATGCGCCTTGATTTCAGAAAGGTGCAATAGAAATAAAGATTATTATTATTATTATTATAATAATAATATTATTGCATAGAAAACTTTTCAGGTGGCCCCACTTTACTCCAGTCTGACTCTGGTACAGAGCTCATTAGGGGCCCCTATGCAGCCCAGGACCCTCACCCAAGTATGTTAAACGGTCACTGAGGGCCGAATTGCAATGAATTGTACCCTCTGATGGAGGCTTGACTAAAAATGACTAAACATACCACCTCAACTTCTGCATACAGTGGCGTGAAAAAGTATTTGCCCCCTTCCTGATTTTCTCTATTATTGCATATTTGTCACACTGGATGTTTTCAGGTCTTTAGAGAAAATGTAATATTAGATAAAGGGAACCTGAGTGAACAAATAACACTTGTTTTTTTTTTTAATTTCACTTATTTAATGAAAAAAAGTTAACCAACACCAACTGGCACTGTGTGAAAAGTAATTGCCCCTTACACTTAATAACTGGTTATGCCACATTTAGCTGCAATGACTGCAACCAAACACTTCCTATAATTCAATATCAGTCTTTCACATCGCTGTGAAGGAATTTTAACCCACTCTTCCTCATAGAACTGCTTTAATTCAGTAACATTTGGTAGGTTTTCGAGCATGAACTGCTGTTTCAGGTCCTGCCACAGCATCTCTATTAGGTTTCAGTCTGGACTTTGACTAGACCACTCCAAAACTTTAATTTTACTTCTTTTAGCCATTCTGATGTGGACTTGCTTTTGTGTTTTGGATCATTGTCTTGCTGCATGACCCAACTACGCTTCAGCTTCAGCTGATGGAAGGATGACTGGACATTCTCCTTAAGAATTTTCTGGTACAGAGCAGAATTCATGGTTCCTTTAATTATGGCAAGTCATCAGGTCCTTAGGCAGCAAAGCATCCCACACCAACACTACCACCACCATGTTTGACTGTTGGTATGGTGTTCTTACTGTGGAATGCTGTGTTTGCTTTCTGGCAGACATTATGGGATCCATGTTGTCCAAAAGTTCCACTTTGGACTCATCTGTCCATAGAACATTTTCCCAAAAGGCTTGTGGATCATCCAGGTGCTTCTTGGCAAATGAGAGACGAGCATTTATGTTCTTCTTAGTTTGATGGTTTCTGCCTTGCTACTCTCACATGAAGCCCATTTTGCCCAGTCTCTTTCTGATTGTGGAGTCATGAACACTGACCTTAGCTGAGGCAAGAGTAGCCTGCAGTTCTTTGGATGTTGTTTTAGGATCCTTTGAGACTTCTTGGATGATTTTACACTGTGCCCTTGGAGTAATTTTGGCAGGCCGCCTCCTGGGAAGGTTCACTACTGTTCCAAGTGTTCTCCATTTGGAGATTATGGCTCTCACTGTGGTTCGATGGAGTCCCAGAGCCTTAGAAATATCTTTGTAACCCTTTCCAGACTGATAGAGGGCAACAAATTTTCTGATCTTTTCAGAACTTCCTTTGATCATGGCATAATGTGCTTGTTGAATCTTTGTGCTGGCAGCGTGACTCTGATGGTAGGGCCAAAATAAGTGAGGTTTATATTTAGCAGGGCTGGCTGTAATCAAGCCTGGCTGTGTTCAATCAGCTGACTCTAATTATCCCTTTAATTGGGTTGATTTAACTAGGGGGCAATTACTTTTTCACACAGTACCAGTTGGTGTTGGTTAACTTTTTTCATTAAATAAATGAAATAAGTAAAAAAAAAGTGTTATTTGTTCACTCAGGTTCCCTTTATCTAATATTATATTTTGTCTAAAGACCTGAAAACATCCAGTGTGACAAATATGCAATAATAGAGAAAATCAGGAAGGGGGCAAATACTTTTTCACGCCACTGTATATGGAGTCTGTATATACCACAGCAAAGTTGAGTGATGCATGTATGTTCTTACAAGAACGCTTGGAATGTATATCGTGCACCTACCACTTTTCTGTAAATTTGTTTGTAACTCTTTGCACATGTTGTACTTTGTATTCTCAATCTATGTATGTATAACTGTCTTGGACAACAGCAGGTCCATCTTGTAAAATTTGCTTGCTCAATGATGATTGCCTGGATAAATAAAGATTTGATTTGATCTGATCAGCTGACAGACAGTGTTATTCCAAACATCCAACATAATATTATTACATAGAAAACTTTCCAGGTGGGCCCCATTTATGCCAGTCCAACCCTGGTCAGCTGCTAGACAGAGTACTATTCCACACATCCAGCATAATATTATTGAATAGAAAACTTTCCAGGTGGGCCCCCGTTACCCTAGTCTGACCCTGGTCTGCTGCCTGACAGAGTGCTACTCCACATATCCAGCATAATGGGCCCCATGCATGAAGGTGTGGAGTGGCTACATGCCCACTGCACCCCCCCCCGCTTAGCATGCATGAAGTGGGGGTGCACAGACCCACCAGACCCAATTCCCCATGTCTGCAGACAGCTCCACATTGGGGGTTTCCAGGGGGGCATGCCAGCACTACATGGTATTCACTAACCTGCACAGTGCTGGCTGCATGGGTGCAGTTGGTGGCACGGGCTACACCAGGAAGACCCTGCCATAACCCTCTGTGCATCCTCACGGGCACAGGCATGAAGTCACTGGGGGACTGAGACATGGCACACCATGCTGTCCATGACCACTGGGCAGCAGCAGGGACAGCTGAAAGGGTGAGCACCCAGCAATTTTGGGAGTGACACCAATGGGGCAGTATGGTACTGCACAGGTCCAGGTGCATGCACTCAACATGCACAGGCCCGGATTCGCGCCACTCTTTTCATGGGACTCACTATGAATCCCAGAGGGGCATCCCATTGGATGCCCACCTGGGATGGAGGTAACCTCTGGCTACCTGGCAGAGTCCTTTGTATCTTGGGGAGGAGCCACAGACAGGTGGCTGGCATTGGTGAATGCCGGTATGGGCGCACCTTTCCACGGGGTGCAGGGTCGCGGGTGAGGTACATGCATTGTGCCATACCTATGGCCCATTTGTGCATAGGGGCCATTATTACTACATAGAAAACTTTTCATTGAAGCCAACCCTGGTCAGCTGTCAGACAGTCTGTTATCCCACACATCCAGCATATTATTATTCATTGTATAGAAAACTTTCCAGGTGGGCCCCCTTTACCCCAGTCCTATCCTGGTCAGCTGTCAGACACAGTGCTGTTCCTCACATCCAGTATAACACAATAGCACAGAAAACATTCCAGGTGGGCCCCCTTTACCCCATTCTGAACCTGGTTAGCTGGCAGACCGAATGCTATTCCACACATCCAGCACAATATCACTGCATAGAAACTTTCCAGGAGGGTCTTCTGAACCCCATTCCAAACCTAGTCAGCTGTCAGCCAGAGTGCTATTCCACACATCCAGTATAATATTATTGCATAGAAGACTTTCCAGGTGGGTCCTCTTTACTTCAGTCTGAACCTGGTCAGCTGTCAGTCAGAGTGCTATCCCACACATCCAGTATAATATCACTGCATATAGAAAAACCTTCTATGCGGGCCCCTAGTTTGACCCAGGTCAGCTACCAGCCAGAGTGCTATTCCACACATCCTGCATAATATTATTGCATAGAAAACTTTCCAGGTGGGCCCCATTACCCCAGTCTGACCCTGGTCTGCTGCCAGACAGAGTGCTTTGTTTTTTTTACCAGGAGAGACACACAAAGCTGAAAGCTTGTTTCCATGTGTGACCTGGGAGCACAAGGAAGTTAAGTGACTTGCTCAGGGTTACACAGAATGCAAGTGTAACCCCTAGGTGACGCTATCCTAAGGGCTACAACCCCTGCCTGTATGGCTAGTGACAGTTTAAGGGGCCTAGGTCCAATGGCGGGTGCCTCCACCCAGAGGTCAGGGTTGGTAGTAGTTAAACTAGCTCAGGTACAGCCCTCTGGGACACTGTGACCCTCCTTTGTTCCCACTAGTGGCCCACACAATACATAGGAATTACCTTCCCAATACCCCACATATGCACACTTCTTACACATACAGTAACCACTTACCCTCAGGACTGATTCTTGCCGCATGTCTCCAAGGACCCCCTGTAAAACAAGGTTAGATAACACACACAGCCAAAATGCAATGCCTATTTTACATGTACTGACACCACAGACAGAATATAGTTCAATAACAACAAATCTGATTTATTAGAGGGAGCAGTAACGAGGTGGGGTCAATCAGGTTGACTTGGTTTGGAAATATTCGAATCACAGTAATGTGCATGCATATAGGGTCCAAAATGTCACACTGTGGGTACCCAGGATGGGGGGGGGCTAGCCAGGTCCACTGCTCAGGGTTGGCCTGCTGGTGCAGCTGGATGTGGCCCTGTAGGAGGAAAATATATGCACAACACACAATTGTAATCTGGAGCCGGATGGCTCAGTCCACAGAAAGAAAGCACACAGAAATCAGTTGACACACTTTGATTAAATGAAAGGTGCAGGGAGTTTCCCTGTTTGTACTCACGATACCCCAAGCAGAGAACCTGATAGAAATGGTTGTTCTGGATTGCCAGAAAACAGGGCATGGAGATGAGGCACTCGTGACAGGGCCCACTGCTTTGGATAGCAGGCAGATTCAGTCCAATTAAATTGAGTTCAGTTTCCAGCTTCAGCTCACAACTCACAGTAACAGGGAAATGGAATTGCCATCCCCCACAAGCACTAGACACATTCATATGTAAAGGAAATTACTATACCAGGCAGCTGCTTCTTGATCCCGATCGCAAATACTGCAAATTACCCAGGTGCACACACAGTATCAGCAGTCCCTGACAGGCCAATCGCACTTCAGCAAATTTTCGGTCTTTTACGGGCAAGCCTGGTTCTGCACACTTCTTCTTTCTCTTCCGAAATTGGGTTCAGCTTGACTCACTCACTCTAATGGCGGCAGGTCGACTTCAGGGCCTCTCATGCGCTTCCCGCACGAACTATACACCGCAGCAAACAGAGCTCCTTCTCCTTACACAGTCAACTTGCATCTGATCTCCCAGTATTAGTTCAAGGCTTTTCCTTTGGCTTCATACCAGTTCTGTTGGTGGATTCAGCTGTCAATCACAGCAGGACTCCCTCTGTTGGTGCAAAAAGGCGCCAAGGTCCAAACTACAATTCCCAGAGGCACTGGCCATATATTCCCCTTTTGTAGTAGGATCCAGGTGAGAGTCCAAGTTCTGGTTGGCTCTGAGCATTCTCCATTTTAGGGCTCCCCTAACCCAATTGGCCCAGCTCAGCAGTTCAGGGCCAAAATGGAGGGGCAGAACACAGAGTCCCAGCTGCAAGGAAGGTAGGTTAGACAAGCTGCATTTTCATTAACACTCCAACTGATTTCTGGCAAACAGTTACATCTTTCAATTACGCTACCCCTGCTCTCTTAGCTACTGCAGAAACAGAGCGATTAGACAACAGCTTGGGCGGGAGTTGAGCATTAAACACACAGTCCCCCCATTCAAACTAAATTAGCCTGCGAGCAGGCAGCTCTTAAAGAGACAGTACCAGAGGCTCTAAAAGCACTCATAGTTAAGCAGCTTAGACGCCGAACACCATTCAGGCTGGGAGCATTTAGTCAGCTCCTAGAAGACTTTTGGGAACCCCCATTTGCAGGGGGGTTACACAAGTGGGGGTTATGGGATTCAAACCCAGGTTTCCAGGTTTGCAGCTCAGAGCCTTAAACCACTACACTATACTGCCTACCAAAAATCTCTATTATGACCCTGGTCAGCTGTCAGTCAGAGTGCTATTGCTGTCAGATAAAGTGTTATTGCATACATTCAGCATAATATTATTGCACAGAAAATGTTCTATTTAGCAAAAACCAAAAAAGTACTTTAGAAATAAAAAGCTACAAGTGACTACCTTTTATATTGTTAGTATTCTTCTGTCTGCTATATTAGGATCTGCTAGCTCTTCAAAAGAAATGTCCAACTTTTGTCTATCTGCTATGGGCTTTAGTGTCTGTTACCTTGTGGCAGTGATAGCCATTTCCCACATAAACTTTAATTTTTTTCTCTGTCTTTTAAGGGAAGGAAGGGATCATTCATCTTGCTGAAGATAGCCACCTGATCCCTGTCACTTCCTTGTCCACTGGCCCCACGATCAGGTGCTTTATGATGTCTAACCATGGACAGCATGGGGAGACACCCCATTATAGTCTAAAGGGGCATTTTGAAAACATTATATTAAATGTTACAGCAATGTTTTATATAAATGAAAGTTACTGCTCAACTGATATTAAATGGTGACTTCCATTTATGTCAAACATTGCTTTAACATAAAATGTTTCTAAAATGACCCCCATAGACTACAATGGGACGTGTCTCTGCGCTGTTCCTGGTTAGCTGTCATAACAGGTCTGAGTATTGGGCTGGAGAACAGGTAAGTGGAAGGTACTGGGTGGCCACCATTTAGGAAAATATATGATCCCTTCCCTTCCTAAACTGACTGAGAAAAAATTAGTTTATGGAGGAATGACTGTTGCAGCTATGAGCTAATAGGTAGATCTTAAACTGTTAAATGATATATAAAATAGAAACAGTTGTAGCAGTGTGTGAAACAGTAAGTTCCCCATGTCAGGTGACTAACTATGAATGGGGTGGGGTTCAAAGCTCTGTCTGGCAGGTTGTTTTGCAGAGATGTCAGTGAGGTGAGGGAGAGATGTTTGGTTTCAGTGTAGCATGCTGGAATGTTCAGCACACCCCGTTTATAGATGGCAGCATGTGTGAAAAGGTGGAATCATGCTTGGCTTACCCAGAAGTTAAAGATTTAGTTTAATAAAATAAACTGTGCATGTTTTCAAGTGTCAGAGGGGCTGATGGTGGTGGCATCTATTACTTTTTAATATACATTTTTTATTAGAAGTAATTGCATTATAGTGATGCACACACAATCACAATTATAACAAACTCAGGTTAAAAAAGAAATTAATAAAGGAAGAAATTGTACTACAGCACTAATTAAGCAATAAGGCATGACCAGGGGTTAGATTAACAGTCTGCTAATCACCCCCTAGGGGTTTAATGTGGCACAAGGCACAGTTAAGTGCCATATTGCCCTTAGGGGGTGATTAACTGTTAATCTAACTCCTGGGAGGATATTATTGCTATTATAAAAAATTATTCCAAAAGAAAAGTGTTAAAGTGTACTTTTTGAACGTTTTCTTCATTTAGAGTTTTTTTTTTTTTTTTATAAAATAGTTCTTCCACCAACAGTTTAAGAATGCTGGTTCAAAATCAGAATGCAGCATTCCAGTCATTCAGCAGTGCTAGAGGATGGAATGCTGACAGGAAGAATCCATGTTACATAGTGATCAGGCTGTGCATAACAGTGTAACATGGATTAATGTAAGGCTGTTGGAATCCTAACAGACAATCAGATTGCAGCATTTCTGAGACCCTTTTTATAATAGTAATTAATACTTATAAAATATTTTTAAATAAAGTCATGCTCAATCACATTATAAAGAGGCCCCCAGATTGCCCCCAATTTTGTGTTTCACTGTTACATAACAATTTCTTTCCAGTCTCATACAGTTCAAACATTACGTGTTTTGATACATGGTGGGATGGGGTCTTTCCACAACTAGGCAGTTCATATCCCAGCTATGTTTGAAATGTTTGGATGTTTCAGGGTTATACTTACATTTCAAGATAATGTCTGTAGATTGGAAAATCTTGTGACAGAAAGTTTGCAGTTTTAGCTGACATGAAACATTTTCCTAGTTTCCAGTTTATAAGGATTACATAAATTAGAGATATTTGGGTTGAATTTGTTCATCAAATGTGGTGTATAGTATATTTTGTGAATTATGAAGAACTGAATTGGTTCAGTCGATTACAGATACATTTGCCAAGAGCCACAAATATATTCCCACTGGGCATCGGATACACTGCATTTGCATTCCTTCTGCCAATGTTTTCTTAATTTCTGTAAATCTGGAATATTAAGTGCTAGCAAATAATTATGAACTTTGGGTATATGTTTTTGCCTATTTAGAGCGTATAGGTCATCAAATAATGAATGATCTTTTCCACTGTATAATGGACTGGAGTTATTTTCCCGAAAGTGTCCCTAATTTGAAGATATCTGAAAAATGTTTTCTCTTAAGGTAAAAATGAGTCTGAAACTGTTAAAAAGACTTTAGGGTTAGATAAGATTCCATTTTCTAAACAATCCTTAAGGACATTCTTGTTAAAAAGTTGGTTTAATGAGTTATTTTTTTTTTTTTTTTGCATTTCTTATTTGTAATATGCCATCTATGTAAGGTGGCAGAAAGAAATCAATTCTGTTTACCTATAAAAGCTGTAGCCTTTACATTTTCAAAATTGGCTTTATCTGGTTCGATTTCAGTTGCTTTGCACATGTACATCCCCCCTCACCTCACGAGGCTGAAGAGAGTAAACGTTGTCTAGCCTAACATTCCTAGGCAGCAAAACTAAACAAATAAACGGAAATCAGTCCTATCCAAAGGCATCATATTAGGACAGATTTCCACTAAGTAGTCCATATAGTTAAAGTTGAATGCTTATTTACAGTGGCCCTGAAGTGCAAAACACAATTGAAAAAAGTAAAATGCAATCGAACAAGTAAGACAACAACTAAAAACATAAAATGCAAACAAAAACAGTAAAGCAACAAAAAACAAACAGCACAGCACAGCTAAAAAAGTGAATGTAAACAAAAAAAGCACAGCACAACACAACAAAAAAAGTGAACACAAACCAAAAAAGTAGAGCACAACCAAAAAAGTAAATGCAATCCAAAAAAAGGCACAACACAGCAAAAAGTGAATGCAATCCAAAAAGGCACAGCAAAAAAGTGAATACAATCCAAAAAAGCACATCACAGCACAAAAGTGAGTGCAAACAAAAAAAGCACAACACAACAAAAAAGCAAATGCAAACAGAAAAGCACAACACAACCAAAAAGTCAATGCAAACAAAAAAGCACAGCACAACAAAAAAGTGAGTGCAAACAAAAAAGCACAACACAACAAAAAAGTGCCTCACTGGGTCATCTCTTTTCTTATGTGTTACTTCTCACCTTCTTCATTCTATACATTAGTATAGCCCTGTGAATTTATATTTGTATACACCACAGTGGAGGGGGGGGGGATATTTAAATTGTTTAATTTATTTTTCTTGAGATTTATATTTTATTGGACTGTTGGTCTTTCTGCTTTTATTTCTTCCTCTTTTATTATTAGCTGCTGTGTTAGCTCGTTATGTTGCTAATTCTCTGTTTGGCTATACTGTATTGTGGCTTTTTAAAACAATAAAATATGTTAAATTAAAAAAGTGAATGCAAACAAAAAAGCACAACACAAAAAAGTGAATGCAAATAAAAAGCACAACACAGCAACAAAATTAGTGCAAACAGAAAAGCACAACACAACAAAAAAGTGAATGCAAACCAAAAAGCACAACACAATAAGTATCAGGCCACTCGTAACAAGTGTACCCACCTCACTAGACAGGCAAAAGCCAAAAAGGCACATCACAGCACAAAAGTGAGCGCAAACACAAAAGCACAACACAACAAAAAAGTGAATGCAAACAGAAAAGCATAACACTACCAAAAAGTGAATGCAAACAAAAAAGCATAACACAACAGCAAAGTGAGAGCAAACAGAAAAGCACAACACAACAAAAAAGTGAATGCAAACAAAATAGCACAACACAACAAAAAAGTGAGTGCAAACAGAAAAGCACAACACAACAAAAAAACTGAATGCAAACTGAAAAGCACAACACAACAAAAAAGTGAATGCAAACAAAAAAAGCACAACACAACAAGTGTACCAACCTCACTAGAAAGGCAAAATCAAAATACTACAAGGAACGACTGGACAGTAGCTGGGATAATGGTATAAGGTTCTGGGAGAATATCAAGGAACTGCTTGGTAAAAAGGATAAGAAGCACCCTACCGTGCTAATGATCAATGGTACCCCGACCCTTGACCCATATACCATTGCTGAATCCTTTAATTCGGCCTTCTCTGATCTCAGCATTTTCCTCCCACCTGACTATCTCAACCACCCTGCCTCAGCTGAGCAGAACAGTAGTGGAAGCCAGCCTGAGATACCCTCACCAAACACTAGTGTAAGTCAGCCTGAAATACCCTCACCAAACACTAGTGTAAGCCTAAACCACCCTAATTTTTACTTTGGAAGCAATACGTCTAAGGATGACAGAACCTACATACTCAAAGTGTTAGGTAAGACAAGGCTTGGCAGTGATAACCTGGATATGAAGCTGGTGGCAATTGCACTGAAAGAGCTCTTGGTACCTATCACCAAACTGTTTAACAAATCACTCTCCCAAACTAAGTTCCCAGCCAATTGGAAGCTTCCAATGGTCACTCCTGTGCTAAAAAGTGGAGAGCGGACCAGTACAGCCAATTACAGACTGATACCCATCCTCTCTCCTTATCAAAAGCCCTTGAGAGGATAGTGGTCAATCAGATATCCAAGTGTAACCCCCACTCCCTTATTAACAGAGAAGGGGGCCACTACCCCTGCCTGTATGGCTAGTAACAGGTTGAGGGGCCTAGGTTCTTTGACGTGGTGCCTCCATTTTTGTAAACTAGGGCTGTGGGAGAAATGCATCTCTTGGTGCATGGGCTAGGTTTGGCTACTCTGCTACAGGGGTACCCAAGTAATCCAGAGACTAGAAGCAATAACTGAATGTCCAGTACCAGAAGATGGGATTCTAAAGTGTGGCTTTAGTCAACAAAACTCTGAATAAAAAGCTTAGACGGATCCCCATGGGCTACACTCCTAGTAATGCAGATAAGGTGATGACACAGACACATATCCATTCACCCTGAGCCAGGAAAATGACTGTCCGCAGTCATTAACACCCGGCTTGGGCCATCCTACCCTCTGTGCTACCTGCGGAGAGGGGTGATCAGGCCCTCCCATACCATGTGCCAAGCACAGGCAAGTAACACTAAGGGCCCAAAGGCCATCAGCCGACACACCAGCCTCTACTGTAAGATCTCACTAAGGAAATCCAGTGGTCCTGGGAGAATTGTCCATGGCATAGCCCTAATAGGTCAAACTGTGGCCCCACCGGCCAGTCAGGACCACCGCCTGCCTATCCCCCCTAGCCCTCTAGGGAAATTCTACCTGCCTCTTACCTAAACAAAAACACTCAAGGGGACCTTCCCCAACCCTGGACACCTGCAACCACATACCTGTGGAAGAAAACAAGTTAAAAGCACAGTTAACTTCTTCCAACAGTACTTTAATTACTACAAACTAAAGCAAAACTGAACTCTGAAGAGTTCCAATCCACTTCTCTTCTTGTCTTCTTTGCTTCTCCAGGAACACCTGCAAGACAAAAAGAAAACATCCTCCCTAATCTACAATTACAATCCTGTCTAACTAAGACATCATGAAAGGATTCTTATCCTTTGCCATCCACGATCTGAACAGTGTCAATAAACAGAGTCCTGCCCACTTTCCATTGCTTGAACTTTTCTTGCAACACCCGATCTCTTATAAATTTACTTGCCCCAGAATGCACGTTTCATAACCTCTTCCATAATCCAGGATTTCCTGCACCTCTCGATTTCTTCCCAGACATTTCTAGGAAAGGTAGGAAACGAAATTCCAAAGAGCTCATTCGCTTTCCTGCAAACCAGTCTTTCCTCTTTGCTAGATTTAGTCAAGTTGAGACCTCTGGCCTGGCTTGGGGGTGGCCAGTCCTGGTTCTGCCAGCTTTGCATGCATAATGACACACAAAACGGATTCCTGGTTCCTTCTTGCTCAGCCATGTCTGTGGAAGCACCACTCTCTTCCATGCGTTCCTCTAAACCAGGAACTTGAGGCTGTGAACCCACGCCTTCTTCAGGCCAAATGGGCTCCCCCCTCATCATCTTCACTGAGAATCTGTGCTGAGGAGTGAGCAGTCATCCTCACTCCTGAGACTGTCCACTCCTCACTAGGTGCGGAGGCCGAGACCTCCCACTCAAAGGCCTCTCTCAGTTTGTCCTCTCCCATGAGACTTGGATTACGCCCCTGTATCCACGGGTCAGCTGATGCTCCCTCTCCACTGTCTCTTAGCGGCACAGATGCGGAGTCATCAGTTGTCTGTGCTGCCTGTATATCTGCACCCTCTAGCTTTTAGCCACACTCCTCTGAACCTCCCATTTCCGGCTCTCCCTGGTGCTGCGTGCTGCCAACTGCAGGTTCTTGTAATTTTGTCCATGTAGGAGCCAAACGAATCTTGGGGGGCTGCTGTCAATCCATACTTTCCCAGGCACCCAGAGCAGTGAGGAACTGCAAAGACATCTCTTCCAGCCTTGTCCCAGGCATGTTTAAACCCCTCCACTGTGCTTGCTCCTACCACCTCTAGTGGCAGACTGTTCCAAGCATTCACCACCCTCTCCATGTAGAAAAACTTCCTCACGTTACCTCTTAAACCCCCCCAATTTCATATCGTGCCCCCTTGTTCTGGTATCTTTTCTACATTGGAAAAGATCTATCAACTGCACCTTGTTTATGCCCTTGAGGTACTTGACACTTTCTATCATGTCACCCCTTTCTCTCCTCTCCTCCAGTGAGTACATATTGAGGTCTTAGTCTCTTCTCATATGTTTTGTGGTGCAAACCATGCACCATCTTTGTTCCCGTTCTCTGGACAGTCTCCACCATGTTTATGTCCTTATGCATGTGTGGTCTCCAGTACTGCACACAGTACTCCAGGTGAGGCCATACTAGTGTTTTATACAATGTCATCACCACTTCCTGCCTCCTACTAGTAATACCTCTGCTTATCCACCCCAGCATGCCACTGGCCCTCCCTGCAGCCTTTGCACACTGCTTTGATACATTCAGGTCATCAGCTATGATAACCCCTAGGTCCCGCTCCTCTTTGGTGATCTTGGTGTCATCTTCAAATTGGCAGACCTTTCCTTCCAGCCCCTCTACAATGTCACCAATGAGGACATTGAACAGGTCTGGTCCCAGTACTGACCTTTGTGGCACACCGTTGGTCACCCTTCTCTCCCCAGATTGGATCCCATTTACCACCACCCTCTGCCTTCTGTCAGCCAGTTTCTAATCCACTGTATCACCTTATGCCCCATGCCCAGACTACTCATTTTGTTAACCAGCCTCCTGTGTGGGACACTATTGAAGGCTTTGCTGAAATGCAGGTAGGCAATGTCTATGACCCTTCCCTGATTCACTTTCCTAGTCACCCAATCAAACATATCTATCAGATTCATTTGGCAAGACCTCCCTGATGTGAGTCCATGCTGCCTGGTTTGGTGTAGCAAAAAGGGCCAAGAGCCTAGTTACCATCGTCGGGAACAAGACTGGATCTCTTGCCCTAACAGGGAGGGATTCAAAGTAGTGTCTGAGTTGTAAATGCAGTGGTGTATATTGGGCAGTTGGAATCTATCTTGGATGTCCCCAAAGGACCATAATTGCCCCTGAGTGGTGATTTGGGCAATGTACTCCAGCCCATATCTGTTCCATTGTCGAAAGGCCAGGTCCATTTCACCAGGGGTGGGAAGTTAGGAAGTGTGGCAATAGGGCTTAGCTGGAGACCAGTCTGAAATTTTCCAAAATCTCTAACTTTTGGGAGTGAAATCTCCAGGTTCCGGAGGTATAGGAGAACATCGTCCGCATATAGTGCGATCCGGTGTTCTGCCTCCCCCTCGCATTGACCCCATAAATGGAGTCCAAGCTTTGGATGAGTTGTGCCAGGGGTTCCATGAAAAGGGCGAATAGCAGCGGTGACAAGGGGCACCCTTGCCAGGTTCCTCTGTGCCGAGGGAAGCATTGTGTATGATGCCCCGAGACCTTAACCCAGGCCCTGGAGGCAGCGTATATATTCTTAATCACTTGTATCAGTGGTCGCGGGATCCCAACTTTTCCCAACACTGAATATAAATATGGCCACAGCACCCTATCAAAGGCCTTCTCTGCATCTAGACTGACCAGGACAGCTGGAAGGGCTTTAGTGTTCCTATCGTGTATTAGGTGAAATGTCCGTCTGATGTTGTCCGTGGTTGTCCTGCTGCCAACAAAGCCGGTTTGATCTTTGTGTACTGCTTGGGGGAGGATGGGGTCAAGTCTCTGTGCTAAAATGCTCATAAAGAGCTTATAATCCGTGTTTAACACTGATATAGGCCGGTAAGACTCACAAAGCTGGGGGTTCTTGCCCTGTTTAGGAATAACTGAGATGGTGGCATACAACCAGGTGAGTGGGGAGGGATCTCCCTCTAGCACAGAGTTAAAGGTTTTAAGAAGGATTTGGGTAGTTTCCCCTTTTGTAATTTTATAGAATTCAGCCCCATACCCATCTGGGCCAGGTGCCTTCATGGATTTAGCTTTCGCAACTGCAATGCTAAGCTCTAACTGTGTGATAGGCTGAGTCAACCGAGTTCCCTGGTCCTCATTTATCTTGGGGAGATCCAACGACTGCAGAAAGTGATCAATGTCCTGCATAGGGACCGAACACTCCAGGGTATACAGGGTCGCATAGTATGTGGATAGGGCATCCGCGACATCCACCAGCTTATGGAGAGGCCTACCATCTATGGGATGACAAATTGTGGAAATCGTGGCCAACTTCTTCTGCTTCCATATTTGATACGCCAGGAGCCTAGTGGCTTGAGGGCCCACCTCATAGTACTGTTGGTGGAGGAACATTAAAGCAATTTCAGTCTGTTGTAAGGCTAGTTTATCTAAATCCTGCTTAATTTATTTCAGTTGGGGAGGACAGAATTGTCCCCTTGTTTATGCGCAGTTTGCAGGAAATGAAGTGTTTCCTCTAATCTAGTTTTGTGCTTCCGTCGGAGCTTAGTCTGGGAAGAGGTATATTTTATAAGATATCCACGTAGCACTGTCTTAAGGGTATCTCAAAGGATGGATGGGGAAAGTCCCAGCTGGGCGTTATCCCCAAGTATCTCAGCGATCTTTTCTGTTAGGAAACTTTGGAATTGCTTTGATTTGAGATAGCAAGTGTTTAGGCTCCACAGAGTGTTCTTCCGTTGCACCCCCAGCTTCCAGGTTGTTACTGTGGGTGCATGGTCTGAGAGCAATATGTCTTCTATTTGGGAGGTGTCCAGAGAGTTCACATTCTCTGCCTGTGTGTAGCAGTGGTCAGTTCATGAGTATGTATGGTGGACAGCGGAGTAATACGTGTAATTTCTGGATTGGGGATGCAGAAGTCTCCAGGTGTCCTTCCAACCAACCTTGGCGAGGAACCTGGTGAAGAACTTTTGTGCAGGTGTTTTCTTAGGGACATTTGGACTTGAGGAGTCCAACTCTGGGTTCGGCAAGAGATTAAAGTCCCCTGCTAGTAGTAGCACACCTTTGGGGTGTTGCACTATTTTATCCAGCAGGTGGCATATATCTTTCACTGTAGAGTCAGGCGGGAGATATATATATGAGCTAGGGTGACTGCAGTGTCCCCGACCAAGCCCTGCAAGACCACCAACCTACCATCCAGGTCGGTCCAGCTGGTCTGGACTTGCAGTGAGGTGTGATTTGGGACCAAAATTGCACCCCCCCCCCGTCTCCTACCCCTCCTATATGTGGAACTATAAACCTTGCCCCTGATTAGCTTCCCCAGCTTGGAGTGCTCCTCCTTACTTAAATGTGTTTCTTGCAGATAGACTAAATCTGCCTCACTCTTCCTAGCATAAGCCAGGACCCTCGATCTTTTGATAGGAGAGGTGAGCCCATTGACATTTAGTGACAGCACCTTCAATGGTGTCTCATCCATCTTAAGTTTAGGGTTTGGGGAATAACAGGGAAATTCTGCAGTGGTCTTCCAGGAATGTTCCTCCTAGCAGGACTTGCCTGTTCTGCATAATTGCTGTGTACATAACACAGTCGACTGCCCTGGTGTTCTAGTTGGCTGTTTTCATTAATCATGTCTATATTATTACATTTGAGCAGTAAAACTTAGGTTATCAACTTGATGCCTAACCATTGACAAACCATTTCTACTTCTATAAAAAAACATAAACTGCACTCAAAGTACTCTAAACTCAACAATGTGCATATTGGGGCCAACTCGCCAACAGGGTGCTAACAGGATGGGCCATTTTCTGGATACTTCCACTGTAGGGATCCACATGGAGTCCCTTGTGTGAGGATTCCTCACTTGGGGCTAACTCTCAATGTTGAGAGTCCCCTTGGCATGATCAGTGCCTAGAGTTGGTATGGGAAAATGGGATTGGTGCATCACACTCCAATCACTCTGCCAGTTTGCCTATAGAGGAGGTGTAGTCGAGGGGGAAATCTCTACATGCCGGTGTCTTAACGAGTGGCTGGCAGGACTCCCAAAGCAGCAGAACCCCTCCGTCTGCAGCCACCCAAGAATTAAACTTTTGCAGCCTCCAGTCTCCCCAGCTATATTTATTCACTGAAGCCCAGGTAGAGGTGTGATAGAGAGCCTCAAAAGGGGAGGAGACCAGATGCACCATCCTCCAGGCCCAGCCAGTCCCACCCCACCACCAATCGTCCTCCCCCCAAACCACCCCCAAGCCTGAGGAGAGCAGCCCCCCCAGATCACAGATAGGCCTCTTCTGGGGGCTTTATGGGTTCATGTACCTCCCTCCATTCATTATCCCAGGCAGTGTCAAACCTCATGCAGACTAGTGATAGTTACCCGCTGGAGTTTCAAAAGCTAGCAGCATCTGAGGTGCTGGGTCCGGGCAGCCAGAAATCCCTATCTACCCATGGCCCGCTGAATCCAGGCAACATCTAGATAATCATAACAACTGTGTTAACATTAATATCAGCGGTGTTAACTGCTTAAGTGAATCAGAGAGAGCTGTTAGCAGGTATGGGAGTGGTGGCCTTACCGCATTCTCTGCCAAGCCTCCGCCATCATGCCTGAGTTAGTGGGTTACCTGAAACACAGAGACAAAGAAAGACAGGGGGTAGTCCCCTCTCAGTCCAAGGTAGACACCATGTTAGTGTTATTTTAAGTTTACATAACCGGGGGAGGGGACAAGGCGATAACAACACACATGGGATTAGTTACTCCATTAAGTGGGTCAGTAACTAGTATGTATGCCAGTATACACAGGGGCCCAGATTTTCAAACTGCAGCATTCTGGCACTTAAGCCCTCGCAGCTGCTCCAAAATAGTTTTTGCGGGGGTGTGGCAGGAGTGATATTCAAGGAGTTCGCTGTTGAGCAACTCTCTGAATATCACCCTTCCCAAGCACTTCGAGAGGCGCGGTGGAACTTGCGCCACGCGAGTTGCCAGAGTTGAGCATTAAACTTGCGGTGATGCAAGTACCATTACGCCATGCTCAAATTTCCGATATACAAAAGGTGACATGCAAATGGGGCCATAATTTATGCAAGGTGCAGGGGGGCCATTTGCATCTATTACTCAACCCCATTGCATGCCATTTGCATGTGGGTGCGCCCGATCCGAGGACTTGCTCCTGGCCACCCTGCTAGGCAGCAGCCGTGGGACCGACGCCAATGCAGCTCGATCACGGGCAGTACAGGTACATGAAACCCCTCCACACAATCCCACAGCCCGATCGCGGGCAGTACAAATACATGAACCCCCACACATATCCCACAGCCCGATCGCCCAGGCAGTACAAGTACATGAAACCCCCCACACATATCCCACAGCCCGATCGCGGGCGGTACAGAATATGAACCCCACATCTCCCACAGCCCGATCGCGGGCAGTACAGGACATGAATCCCCCCACACATATCCCACAGCGATCGCGGGCGGTACAGGTACATGAACTCCCCACACACACATCTCCACAGCCCGATCGCGGGCAGAGCGTGTATGAACCCCCAGTGCCCGATCGGCGGGCAGAATGTAACCCTCCCCCAACCTGAATATCTCCCTGGTGGTCCAGTGGACGTAAAGCCCGATCGCGGGCAGAATGTCACATCACAACCCCCAAACATCTCCCTGGTGTCTAGTGTCCCCCCACCCACCCACGAAGCCCCTCACCCGCTCCCCTTCCCGCAGCCAGCGACAGCATCCACCCACCTGCCGCCGCCGCCCGCCCGACTGACTGTCCGGTAGGGCTGCGCCCGACTAGACACCAGGAGATGTTTGGGGTTGTGATGTGACATTCTGCCCACGATCGGCTTTACGGTCCACTGACCACCAGAGATATTCGCTAGGGGAGGGTTACTTTCTTTCCGCGATCAAATGAGGGGTCTATATACTGCCTGCCCGCGATCGGGCTGTGGGAGATGTGTGGGGGGTTTCAGAACTGTGATGCCCGCGATCGGGCTGTGGGAGATGTGGGGGTTTCTGTAACTGTGATGCTCATGATCGGCTGTGGGAGATGTGTGGGCTGGGGTTCATGTTACTCCATACCTCTCAACCTCTTGTGTCATGCATCAGGGACAAGGCTTGAAAAATCAGGGACAAAGATGCCAAATCAGGGACACATCTTAACAATTGGTAATATTCACTCAGAAATCTGATAGAATAAGGGATTTGTATAAGATGCATTTCTGAAGAAGAACTAGTCTGTATTTTTAATGTTTGATATTATTTTATGCTTACAGTCCCACTGTTCTGTCACAGAAACCACGAATTTTCACGGAACAAGAGAAAATTCTGTCGCAAAATCAGGGACATCCCTGAAAATCAGGGACAGTTGAGAGGTATGTGCTACTCATGCCCGCGATCGGGCTGGTGGGAGGCACAGGGACTGAGTTGGGGGGCCAGCCAGGGTGGCAGCTGCTGTGTTGCGCCTGCAATACAGCAGCTCACCTGTGGGTGGCCTCAACTTGATCCTTTTTTTGGCTCAAGGTTGTGCAGGCAAGAGGTTGGGGTTGGCGATGCTAACTCTGCACAACCAGACTGAATATCGGGTTGCGTAGGTTATGCTGGTTCCTCCCCCTCCTGTTGAGCATGCATTCATTTGCATTGCTCTTTTGCGCAACCTGTTGCCAGTGGAACAACTGCCTCCTGCTGAATATCGCAGAATGGCGCAATGTAGGACTTGCGCATGCGCAACCCTGTTGCTCATGGAGCAACCCTTTTGAATATCTGGGCCAGGGTGTTAAAATAGAGGAATAGAAAGGAAATTAAGACTTATCTGGCTGTTAGTTATGATGTTGGTACAATTGTATTATTTCTCCAGGACATGTTATTAGGAGTCCACAGAAAGTCCCAACAGAATGTCACAGGCGCCTCCATCTGGTTGTGCCAGTTCTTCCTCTGTATTTTTGCGTTTAAGATGGCAAAAAAAGGGGTGGGGGCAGAAATCCGCCGAGCTGTCCCTGGTCTTCATCAGTGCTGTGGTTCCCCAAAGAGATGGGTCCGTGCGATGGGTGTGCTGTTTTGATCCTGGAGTGCCTCTGCTATTTTTTGTATGGCTTCCGCTCCCTGAAATCACGCTGACCTTGGTGTCATACCTGACTAGAGAGCTTTGCTAATAAGGTGATCCTAGAGGACCTTGGTGGACCCCTCTGCACCTCGATACCCTGGGCCTGTAAATCTTCTGATGCTTCATCTGCAGAGCTGTAGGTGCACTGTCCATCTGTATAGAAAACCGTGAGGTGGCCGGATATGGTGTTCGAAAGCACAAACCCGTTGTTTTCAGTGTCCTCAGGATGGGGATCTAGGCCTTCCTCCGGGTCATCACTTCAGGTGCATAATCGTTTTCCAGGTACAGCTGGTGGGATTTGTAGAGCACTTTCCCTTGCTTCCAGGCTGTATGCAGAACCAACTACTTCTCCTGAAAGTGCAGCAAGCACGCCAGTATAGTCTGGGGTCTGGACTCAGATGGAGGGCGTGGGCCTAATGTACGATGCACTCTCCCTAACTCAAGCATTGTCTCCGTTGGAAGGGTGATAGCTTCTTGAAGCATGCAATGAAAAAACTGAATAATATCTGCCCCCTCCTCCCCCTCAGGCACCCCCGAGATCCTGATGTTATTTCTTCTATTCCTGCTTTCTGCATCCTCGGCCCTCTCCTGATGTTGCTGAATTCCCTGGTGCAGCTGGAGTATGGCACACTCCGAGTGGTCGACCCTTTTATCAGTTTCTGTAGCTTGGGTCTCCAGGGCTTCTTGTTGGCACTCTAGCTTGCCAATATCCATACGGAGGGCCACAGTGGTAGAGCGGAACTCTTTCTGAAAGTCCCGAAGCTCCACCAGCATAATTGTCACCTGTCATTGGAGCGTCGCTATCGGGGGTTGGTGGGGCCCGGCGCGCTGTGCCACTAGGATGTGGAGGCCTGTGAGCTGTTGCTGCCTAAGTCGGAGCATCCTCATCATCCGCTGCACTGGGTTGCTTTGAGGTCACTTTGTCCCAGCGCTTGGGCATATTCTATCCTCTGGCGTGGTACTGATGTGGTTTGCTCTGTTTTAAAATGCTGGAATAAGGAGGATAGTGTAGGTAATGTTGGGATCCTCTGCAGCTAGGCAGCCATCGGGTTCGTGACATCACCAGAAGTCCCCCCCTCCACTTTTTCAAAGTCCCCCTCCAGTTTTATTCCTCCCTCACCCTTCATCTCACTATTCCCTGCCGTGCCTTCCTTTTATCTTCCACGTACCTAAAAAGGTTTTATCTCCCCTTTTGGTCTGCTTTGCTATATTCTCCTCAGTGACCTTATGTCAAGGATAAGTTTACAGTCTCTGACTATGCTCCTGCCAGTACACCAAAGAGGTTCGAAACTCTGACATTAAACCTTTTTCTATCACCCACTGAAACCTTGACAATAATAAGCCACTACAGGCCACCCTCTGTGGGTCTTCAGCTACTAAGTTACTTACAAGATGTTGCCGACAAAAGGCAGAATGAGATTATCATATTTGGTGATTTAAATCTCGACTGGCAGAAAACTTGCAACAAAAGCTCTCAACTTAAAGAATTCTGTGACAATGCCAGCTTCACTCAACTGGTAACTGATATCACTCAACCACTTCATAAATGGTTCCCTAATGGGTCATTGATTGATCTAATCCTAACTAACAGACCCTATAAAATCACTCACACTGCTGTTCTTCACAACGACGCTAGCAATCATTGCGCCATGGCCTGTGTTAGAGGATGACCCACACTCAAGTCAGCCAGTAGGTTTTCTTGGAGAAGGAGTCTTCGGAAGTTCAATCTCTCTAACTACCTGTCAGACTTCAGGTTCATTAATTGGACTGATTTCTACCTGGCTTCCAACTTCAATGATGCGGTTTCATTCTTCACCAACATCCTAACCACCATCATCAACAGACATGCCCCATGGTAAAACAGAGTATGAAAGTTCTCCTGCCCCTGGTTCACAGTCAAGCTAAGGGCCTTGCTAAATGGGAGGGATCACCTCTGAGCTGCAGCCAGGTGGACCAACCTCCCTTCTGACTGGGCAGTTTTTAGAGCCTGTCTTAACCATTGCACCAAAAGAATAAGGGACACAAAGGCAAATTTTTACTTGTCAACCTTTGGTGCTGCTAAGGGTAACTCCAGTATGTTCTGGCATATCATTAAGTCTGTTGAAGACAATAAACAGTCCTACTCATTACCCGGGATGATCTTCTACAAGGACACTACTATCTCTGATAAGTTGGATATTCTACTCTACTTTAATGAGCACTTCTCTACCGCGGGTCTCATGTCCGACTCCTCCAAAGCTGCCTCCCTTGTCCCCAGTGCTCCCACACATTCCCCAACACCTCCCAGCTCAGTCTTAGCCTTCTCCCCATTCCAGTACAAAGAGGTGGAAGACCTGCTTCTCCACCTAAAGGTTAACAAAGGTGTCGGTTCTGATGGTTTACAACCATACTTCTTCAAACTTGGCTTTCAGTAAATCACGGCCCCCATCTTACACTTATTTAACCTCTCCATTAACTCCAGCACTGTCCCTGGGGCTTGGAAAATAGCTCAGGTACTTCCACTATTTAAGTCAGGCGACCCTACTGACCAAAATAACTACCAACCTATTTCTATTCTGCCTCTGCTCTCTAAGCTCCTTGAGAAGTTGGTAAATGCACAAATTAGAAACTACTTCAAGAAAGCAAACCTTATAGACCCAACCCAATCAGGATTTCATCCTTCCCACTGCACCACTTCACCTCTAGCCTCAGTTACAAATGACTGGCTCCTTGCAATGGACAGGAAACAAGTCAAAGGGGCAGTCTTCCTGGACCTCAGCAAAGCATTCGACATAGTCGATCATGCTCTACTCCTCGATTCATTGAACTGGCATGGAATCTCTGGCTCTGCGCTGTCATGGTTCAACAGTTACTTGTCAGGTAGATCTCAACAGGTGAAGGCTGATGGCTCCCTATCCCTGCTTCTCCTGCTCAGAAGAGGGGTACCCTAAGGTTCAATCCTTGGACCATGTTTATTTATCATGTACATTTACTTAATCGGAAATGGCATCAGCAAAGCAAAACGACACCTGTTCGCAGATGATACAGTAATATACATATCCAGTCCCGCGGTAGATGAAGCCCGCGCAGAATTACAGGCAGAATTCTATCTTCTCCAGAACAGTCTCATATGTCCCAAATTACTGTTAAATGCTAAAAAGACAAAAGTGATGTTCTTCTATTCCAATCACTTGCCCTCCGTCCCTATCTCGCTTGCTTTCTTACCCCCATCAAGACTCTCCATGGCGATGATCTCCATTAGACCAAAATTTTAAATACCTAGGCTGTGAAACAGATCGATACCCAACTTTTTCAGCTCACATCAACTCCCTTGCAAAGAAATTATGTCAAAGAATTGGCTTCTTTTATAGGAATAAATCTCTATTTAATTCTGACTCCATACTGCGCCTGGTCGAAACAACCTTTATACCACTTATGGACTATGTCGATATTGTATATGGCAGATGTTCTGATGCCCTGCTACGTCAAATGGGCACTCTCTATCACAAAGCGATATGCATTGTTTTCAACACTCACCGTCAGACTCATCGTTGTAACCTGCATGCCTTCCTCGGGTGGACCTCCGTAGCAACCAGACGTTTCTTCCATTCTGTTACCTGGCTCTACAAAGCCCTGCTGGCAAAACTACTCCCCTATATTTCCAACCTCTTTCAATGAATTACCTTCCCTTACCCCCTACGCAGTAACTCTTTCATTATGCTAGATGTTCCAACTTCCTGTTCCCGATTTGGAAACATGGCTATAAGCCGTGCTCTCCTGACTGCCTGGAATAAAGCCCAATCCAGCCTCAATCTGCAAAGCCTGATCCCCCTGAATAGTTTCAAAAGACTTGTTTATGACAACCTATGGGACTTCGGTGACTGCAGTTGATAAAGCGCCTTCTCCCTGCCTGGTCTATTGCAGTGACTGCTCTATCCTCTTGTCCATCCCCTCCCTCACCCCTAAGTGACTTTCTATTATACTTCCATTCACCCTTCCTCCTCTCCCCCTTCCTCTCTCCATGTTACACTACCATCACAACACAATCTACCCCCAGTCTGTATCCCACACTACCGTCAGTCAACAGTCCCTGCCCTTATCTACAGCTGTCCTTTCTGTACCTTCTATCTCCACCTCTTCTCCCCACCACCTTCATAGTGCCCTTGCACCAGCCAACATAGCCACTCTGTTATATTCATTTTTCCCACCCCTCCACCTTGTTGTCTGCCCCATCCTACCTCTGTCTTACCATCCTCTGTCCCTTCTTCCCTCTGACCTTATCCCACCCCACCTGTGCCACTATCTTTACTTTCCTTGCTGGCCTTGTAGTTTCTGCTTCCCTCACGAGGTACTATCTTGTTACCCAGAACTAATGTGTAATGTCCCTTTTGCTAATCAGGACCTCGTTATAAATTAACCTGCTCAATAGAGTTTTTTCCTGCCAACAACTTGAACTTGACCTCTTTAGCTCTCCTTATATTCTACCCTGCCACCCTCCTTTTCTCTCTATATGCCTCCCTAGCCTCTTCCGCTCAGCCCTACACCTCCTGAGTGCCATTTACCTCTCCTCGCACTGCCTCTGCCACCTCCCTTTTAAACCATAGATGTCTCCTCCTCCTTCTTCTCTTCTTCCTAACCTTTTTGATGCAAATTTCAGTGGCTTTGAGTGTCCCTCCTTTAATAGCTGCCCATAATTCCTCCACATCCTTTATATTCCCATCCCTGACATTTCTCCCCAAGTATCCTCTTCATTCTGTTAAAGTCTGCTTTCTTGAAGTCCAGCTCTCTAGTTCTTGTCCTGTTTACTTCCCTCCCTGTTTTTACCCTGAACCTTACAGCCCAGTGGTCACAACGGAAAAAACAAGGGGACCACTATTGTCTGAAATGCAAATTGCTTTCCTTTCTGAGGGGGTTGGCTATTATTAAACACATGGGTGGGAGGGAGGACTGTCATAGGACAGATATGGACAGATTTGAGGAGACAATTGACAGGGTATAAAGGTATTTGATTTTGTTAGCTTTGGGGGGTATTTTTAAAGATGGTGCTGGGAAAGTAAGCTGCTTGCTTTAACTCATTACTTCCAACAACTTTGTATGAAGTCCGAACCATCAGTTGCGTAATTTGATGAAAAAAATTGCCACCCAGGTTAATCCAAAATCAGAACCCTAATGGGAATGATTTGAAAATAAAAAAAGAGAACTTCCCCAGTTTTGCCCACCTCTACAAGTTGAACAAAAAAGGTATGTATAATTCTTTCTGTTTATACATACCAGAGCAAAGATTCCCTTTATCATACAGTATGTGGTTAGTTTATCAGTATTTTACACAGCGTGATTAGATATTAGCAATGCTGTTCAGCAGCCTGGTGTTTAGAATCCAGAGAGTTTAACTGGAGGTTTAGAGTTACAGAAACATGGAAAACAGGTTTGTTTTGTTCCCTCAGATGTCTTGTAGTTTCAGTCCCTGCTCTTTCATTTGGATCAATGACGTACAGAAGTACAAAATATCCACATTTCTGAGCTGCCTTTACTAATCAACTTCTGCTTTCTCTTTTGATATTTAGAAGGTCTCTATCACAGCATAGGGGCTATGTTCGTGCTGACTCTTTTTCCCAAAGAGCAAACATGCTGTTATCAAGATCTGCCCTCGGCCTTGAAGGCTGAAAACAAGTTCCTGCAGCAGGTTCTCTCCTAGAATTTCTGGGAGGGTAATTGCCAAGTAAACCATGAGCCAATCCCTTGTCACCACCTTCCTAGGTCCAAGGAGAAGGAGGTGACTAATGGCCTCTGCCCTGAGGTAAAAGGCTTGGAGTGGCCTGGAGCTGGGAAGGGCCAAGGATTATAGGGTCTTCCTCTTTCCTTCCAGACTCCAGGGAGAACACAGAAAGACAAAGGCATCTGCAGATTAATCCAGGTAAGGCTTGATGGGCCTGAGACCTAGGGGTCAGCCTGACCCGGGGGGGGAGGGAGAGGATGTGTCAGTAGACCGGGGTTCTATTCCCAGTCCTGGTTTTCTTGCAGTGCTTTAGCCATAATCATGTATCCCCCTTTAAGCAGCTGATTCAAAAGACAGGCTACTCATGCGTGGATTGGGGGGAGCAGCGGACACGATCCTGGTGTTTAGATGGTCGGGCAGTTCCTGGCACCACACAGGTTTTCCTGTGATTTCTTGTGGTCCGGTGCAGCAGTTTTGGGTAGTGGAGCCTTGTAAGCTCTGATGGCGACTGGCAGCAGGAGCTGTCCTGCAGTGGAATTCCTGTCACAATGCTCCCTCTGGGCACACCCTCAGTGTGGCCCCTGCCTCCTCTGGTATCTGCAGTCCATGGTTCCACATTGGGAGAGTCTTTGCAGTTCCCACTTAAGGGAGATCACAGCACAGGGTGACAATGTGAAAAAATAAACAAACAAAAAAACAAAACTCATGAATGCAGGAAGCAAAGCGCACAGTGGCAGCTTAAGGCATTTTCCCCCTTCAGTTTGTCCCCTCTCCATCTCCTCATGGCAGCTTAGATTCAATGCTAAGAAGTGCAAGGTAATGCACCTGGGAAACAAAAACCCAGGGGAAGAGTACACAATGGGGGGTGAGATACTAACAACAACAAAAATGGAAAGGGACCTGGGGGTAGTCATATCAGATGACCTAAAGGTGGGCAAGCAATGTGAGAAGGCAGCAAGGAGGGCTGGGGGGATACTGAGATGCATAGGGAGAGGCATCACCAGTAGAAAACAGGAAGTTATTATCCCTCTGTACAGACAGCTGGTGAGACCCCATCTGGAGTACTGTGTGCAGTTCTGGAGACCCAATCTCCGAAGACATAGACAGGATGGAAGCTGTCAGAGGAGGGCAACTAAAATGGTGCAGGGTCTCACTGGAGACATATGAAGAGAGACTAAGGAGCTTAATATGTATAGCCTCGAGGAAAGGAGGGAGAGGGGGACATGATAGAAACTTTCAAGTACCTCAAGGGAATCAACAAGTCCAAGAGGGTAGCATCTTTCAAAAAAGAGGTGTGCAAGAACAAGAGGGCACAATTTGAAGATAGAGGGGGCGGCTCAGAGGTAATTTAAGGAAGTATTTTTTCACAGAGAGGGTTGTGGATGCATGGAATGGCCTTCCGGAGGAGGAGGTTGTGGAGTCAAAATCAGTGGTGGAATTCAAGCATGCATGGGATAGTCATAAGGCAATTCTGGGGGGTGGGGGTAGAAAGAAGTAGGCTGCTGGTTAACTAGGATCTGCAGCTTATCCAGTAGGTAGGGAAATGGGCAGACTGGGTGGGCCAAGCGGTCCTTATCTGCCATCAAATTCTATGTTTCTATGTTTCTATGTTTCCTCAGTCAGTCTTCCTTGCCAAGCCACCTACCACCTCTCACTTAACCTGCTGGGCCCTGTGAGCTGCCAGCCCTTGCTTACCTGGTGGAAACTCATTGGGGTCCTGGAGTTTTTCTCACTTCGGTGAAGCTGGGTGGCAGGTCATGGTAGGCTTATCCTTCTCAGGAAAGGCATATGGTTCAATGGTTCCTTGCTACCTGAGTCATCTGTTTCCATACAGGGCTCCATCAATCGCCTGAGCTGCTGGTAGTGTGAACGGTGGGCTGACAGCCGTAACTTGGCAGCCACACAATGCAGCATCCCTTAGTGGCCCAGACAGGCTTTCCCAACATGGCATATGACCACTACTCAACGGAGGCCGTGGCTTTTGCCAGGGAGCACACATGCGAGGAGAGGTATGGTGGCCATCTTGTGGATGGCAGTTTATTCCCACTCCACCCACAGCCTCCAGGAACCTCTGTAAGGAATTTGGAGGCCTCACCCCTCAATTTCATATGGCAGGACAGGCAAGGACACCTCCAATGTCAATTTTTATTATGTACCAGTTGCATAAGCCATGGTTGTAAACATATTGGTTACTTTCCATTACATTCGAGAGGGAAAGGAAAAGTGTGTGGGGGGGGACTGGAGTACACAGAATGGGGTTTGGCCACAGCTTGGGGGGTGCCTGTAGCGGCTACAGGGCACACTGTGGGAGGGGACAGGAGAAATTAGTACTGCTCCCCCCCAAGACAATACACTATTACAAAAGCCATGAAAGGAGCAAAAAAAAAAAAAGAAAGAAAAGGAAAAACTTTTATTATAGGAACCAGGACTGGCTCAGTCAACAGTCTATGGAAGTGATTCAAAAGGGGGACCCTGGAATAGGGTCATAGCATGAGGCCATTTTCACTAAACCACTAATGAGACAGTTTTGTTTCCATCACAGGTTCTCACTCAGGTAGCAACAGCAGGTGAACATGAGTACCCTGGGAGAGGCAGCAAGGCAGGGAGGTGGGGGTGGCCCAGGCCTCTATGTCACTAAGCCTGCTGGACCCACCTTCTCAAGAGTTCATGGACACCCTGCAGTGGCTGACGACATTGGGCAGTCCCAATTGGCTCCAGACAGCCATGCAAAGCATGCCAACACAACAGCATGGGGCACCCAATGCCAAATGAGCATCCAAGCAGATGAAGAAGCCCTCCAGGAAGATGCAAGAGGATGAAAATGCAGGAGATGGAGCCAGCGGAGTGCCTTTGTTGGCATTGCCAAGTGGTGAGTCGGGTACAGGGTGGGAGACAGCAAACGCCCATGGGAATATGCTGGGCTCGGGGCGGGTCAGACCCAGGAAAGGCTCTTTCACCCGGGCCAAAGGCAGGCAGAGGGAGAAGGTGACTGCTATGGTGGGAAGATGTTTGCTAGGAAAAGCCTTAGATAGGGTGCTCAGCATGGGCAGGGGTAAGTCACCTCAGGGTGGCACCGGGGGTGATAGGCTACACAGGGCCAACCCAGCACAGGGTTCCTCGGCGGCAGCCTCTTGGCCTGCAGCCTCTGGCTAACAGAGTTGGTGGACTTGGCCACTGCCGTGGTTTCCTCTGTATCTCCCAAGCACATTTCCACATGAGGTGGGGCAGGCTACCCCAGCCTTCGGGGTTTTAGGGGCCCCCAAACTCCCACAACAGCATTCCAGTGGCATCCATGGGGCCCTTGAGGGTGGCAATTCTTTGGGAACTGTAACTTGGGCAATCATGTTACTATATCCCAAGTGCCCACACTGTTGGCAGTCCAAGCACTGGTACAGGGGATGGCTGGGGGAAATCTCTCGATGACAGGTAATAATAAATAATAATATAACTTTATTTGTTATGTGCCTTTCAGGCACCAAGGCGCAGTACAGAAAAAATAAAATCCAACAGATTCAGCCACAAAATAAATACAGTTCAATAAATAGTACATCCATGAGCTTTTTCCCAAAGGAAAGATTTAAGAGCTTGTTTAAAACTCCCCACGGTCGTGCACTCCCTGATCCGACGGGGTAGAGAATTCCAAAGGAAAGGGGCACCCTTGGAATCTCTAGCAACCCCTCGTCGGCAGAGTGGAGTGGTCTCATAGGGGGGTAAGGAGTCAGGTGTTCTTTCAGGTAGTCAGGACACAGATCATACAGGGCTTTAAAAGTCAGGAAACCGACTTTGATGGTGATCCGCCACTGAACTGGCAGCCAGCGCAGTTCCCGCAGCACCAGTGTGATGTGGGAAGATCTAGAAATTCCACCAACAACCACGCTGTGGAATTCTGCACCAGCTGCAAGCAGCAGATATCAACCCCGAAGCCCAAGGTAAAGCGAGTTGCAGTAGCCAAGGCACGAAGTCACAAAGGCGTGGATTAAAGTTGGCAGATCACCGGACGGAACAAGATGCTTGATCCTGGCGATGTTTCTTAGGTGGTAGAAAGATGTCTTAACCACAGCTGACACCTGAGACCAAAGTGTCAGCCCAGCATCCAATATCACCCCCAGGTCACGCACCTGTTCAGAGACCTGTAACTTGGCTACCCAAGACACAATCCAGATGGGGAGCCGGCCACTGGACCCCCATCCGGTGATCCGGATCCAAAACCAACACCTCAGTTTTCCCTGAATTCAACTTCAACCAACTGGACCTCATCCAATCCTGGATTTCATTGAGGCAGCTATTAAATACCGAGATGGCTCCTTCCTGGTTGGGGGCAAAAGACAGGTATAGTTGGGTATCATCTGCATAGCAATGAAACCTCAGACCATACCATCTCACAATGTCTCCGAGGGGAAGCACATACACTGCAAACAACATGGGGGACAAAATAGAGCCCTGAGGAACCTCACAATGCAGAGAGGTGGTATCGGAAGAAAAACAAAATGAAACCACCCTCTGAATTCTTCCAGTGAGGTATGAGGTGAACCATCTGAGGGCCACCCCAGAAAGCCCACAAATACATCTCAAGCACTCAAGAAGGACCCCATGGTTGATGGTGTCAAATGCTGGGGACAGATCTAACAGTATCAAAATGGACTATTTGGGTAGTGTGCCTCCAAGGGCCAGTGCAGCAGTGTTGCAGGTCACAGTGGATAACACCATCAGGCAATTCTGGGGGATGGGGACTGCTTTAACAGGAGCAGCAATGGGGGGCACTGAGCACCAGCAAGTGGATGAGGACACGTCAGCCCCCTCACCCGTGGTTCAACAGTAGACCAATGTGTCCACACCTGCTATGGTGGGGCAGGACCACTGAGCCTACCTAGGGGTGGATGACCCAATGGACACCCACCTGTCCCCCACCATGAGGGAAAAGATATGGAAAGGGGAGTACATAGAGATCTTTGATTTATTACACAGGGAATTGCCAGTCATGGGGGCAAAGCTAGACTCAAGCAGGAAAGGTTGCATCAGCCAAAGATGCCACACACATTCGAGAACTGAGCGGTGGCCTTCGATATCTTTGTCTCCATATACTGTGCCATGTTCCCACAGAAGATAGGGCAGCTGCTCAAGTGTAGTGATAACACTAAAACAGCTCACGTGGCCTCCGAAGGGAACTTATGGCTGAGGTATGATGAGCTGTTCTACATAAGAGTACCTGGATTGGCGGAGATGCACTGGGTCAGAATTGACCATGACTGGTGGTGCAGACACGTGACATGGGCCAGGACCACTAACGTGGACTAAATGGCCAGCAGGCACATCGTCAACAAGACAGCATGATCTGGGCAAAAAGGGGTGGGAACCTACAGACAGTACAACACAGGAAAATGCTTTAGAGAATTTTGTAAATTCCAGCATGAGTGCAGCAGCTGTGGAGGTAAGCAAAAAGCTAGCACTTGCCAAGGGGGTGGGAGCTATAAAAAGGATAAGAGCCAATTGGCTAACAATAAACAAGGGGATAGGCACACAAAGAGGCCTGGCGAGGTCCCCAATAAGAACTGAGTGCATGGCAGTATGGCTTGACCGCTACCCTTGCAGGAAAGATGCCAAGTACTTGTTAGATGGTTTCTCTTCCAGTTTCCTCATTACTTACCAGGGACCCTGAGTAGCCACCATGGCAAACAATCTCAGGTTGGCCCGGACTTTAAAGTTCATGGTGGCCAAACAAGTTCACAGGGAGATGGTTGCTGGTAGGGTGGCGGGACCATTCACTATTCCTCCATTGAGCCCCTTGCAAATCTTTCCATTGGGAGTGGTTCCCAAGAATACCCCAGGGAAATTTAGGTTGATACACCCACCACCTTTCGTATTCGAAAGGGGCCTCAGTGAACGATTTTATTAGCACAGAGGACAGTGTGGTGTGCTATGCGTCTTTTGATGCAGCAGTCAAGCTCATCCAGAAGGTAGGCAAGGGTGCTCAGCAGGCCAAGAGCGACATTAAGTCGGCTTTTCTACCGCTGCCTGCCAGTCCACAAAATTTTGACTTATTAGGTTTTTCATTCAAGGGGGAGTTTTACTATGACATGTCTATGCCAATGAGTTGCTTCATCTCCTGTGCAGCTTTTGAGACATTCAGCTGCTCCTTGGAATGGGCTACTTGGTTACACAACGGCAACCAGTTAATCGCACACTACTTAGATGATTTTTTGTGCATAGGAGCCCTGAACATGGCAGAGTGCAAAGCCATGCTGGCTTCCTTTGCCCAGCTCATGGATTGGTTTGGGGTGCCTCTGGCACATAAAAAAACAGAAGGGCCGGTCACCTACCTAGGCATAGAGCTGGACACAGTCTGCATGGTGTCCTGATTGCCACAAGATAAAGTGGCTTGCCTGGGGAAGCTAGTGGCAGATGTTCAGGCAGCCAACAAAATAACTCTCAGGATGTTACAGTCGCTGATCGGGCATCTGAACTTTGCGTGCAAAGCTGTGTTGCCTGGTAGACCTTTCATGAGGCATTTGTCCTGGGCCATGAATGGCCTGTTACAACCCCACCATCACATCAGGGTGTCGGCTGAGATGAGAGCAGATGTAGTAGTATGGGACACCTTTCTCCAGCATTTTAATGGGGTACCCGTATAGCAGCCCAGCTTGTAGTTCAGCCCAGATTGCCAAATGGTTATGGATGCAGCTGGTGGCAGGGCTTATGGTGGATACTTTCAGGGTTCCTGGTTTGAGGGTCCATGAGACAGCACCTGGGTGGAAGCAGGTCTCATCAAGAATTTGACCCTGCTGGAGTTTTTTCCCATTCTGGTAGTGGTTTTCATTTGGGGGGACAAGCTCAGACACAAAAACGTTTGCTTTCAGTCAGACAGTGTGGCAGTAGTGTCCATCTTGAACACACAAACATCCAATTCAAAAGAGGTGATGCGGCTACTGAGGATGTTTGTCCTGTGGTGTCTGCAGCTCAATGAATCCTTCAGAGCAGGTCATGTGCCAGGGGTTGTAAATGTAATTGTGGATGCACTGTCTGGCAGATGGCTCCAGCAGGAGAGAAACACCCTGTCAGAGTGACGGCTTTTCTGTGACAAGCAGCGATCCTAGAATGACCAACTTGGTATGACACACTCTGGCCCCGGGACATGGTGTAAATATAGGGCACACTTAAAGTCCTTCTGGGATTTCTGTGGGGATAGGCACCAAAGCTATGAGATGTTGCAGTGGACTCAGCTGTTACAGCAATTTGTGCATCATTTGATCGAGGAGGACAGGGCCCCATCTTACAATGACAATCATTTGGCAGGCATTGCCTTCATGGCAAAGATGTACAGGTTCCAGGATGTGACAGGATCCTTCACTATACAGAAAATGATAGACAGGTGGCATAGAATTAGGGGAATCAGGAAGAACAGGAGGCATCCATTGGCTAGTCAACTGCTAATGGATATACTGGGCCAGTTGGTGGGGATATGCTCATCTGCAGACGAAGCAAGACTTTTCAAAGGGCTATTCACCTCTGCCTTCTTTGGTGATTTCAGGGTATCTGAATTAGAGGAGGATCCTACCATGCAGGCAAGATACAGCCTACAATGGCGGGATGTCAGGTTAACAAGTGAGACACTGCAGCTGTTGCTGCACCACTCTAAGATGACACAGGTCAGTTCCAAAAGGTTAATCACCTTCTGTCAGACTCAAGGGAGTATCCTCTGCCCTTGGGCCCTCATCAAAGACTACATGAAGCACAGAGAGGTAGCCAGGGCAACTTTTTCACCTATGTGGATGTAAAACCTGTAACCAGGTGCCAATTCAGGGTGGTCTTTAGGAAAGGTGTTAGGGCAGCAGGGTGACCCCCAATACTTTACTATGCACTCATTCAGGATTGAGGTGGCCACTGAGGCAGTGAGACTGGGTTGTCAGGAAGGTGAGATAAAAAGATTGGTTGCTAGCAGTCAAAGGCCTATAAAATTACACATCAGGCCTGGAATGGGGGATTTGTAGGGGCACACCACGGTGACAGCGTTTCAATAATTACTTGATTTGTCTTATAGGTGCACCTCCTGAAATCAAAAAATATAACATGGTTGTGATTCTTTATTTGGAGAGCGTGCTCATGGGCATCCCAGCAGGGTCGAGGAGATCAACTGGGGACCCCAGTGGAGAAAGCTAATGTTTACTGGTGTGGAGTCCCTGGCATGAGGTGGGATAACCTCACATCGGCATTAAAAAACTGGGGTTAATTACAGGTACCCCACAGGGTTTGGTAATACACTTGAGGGAAATTACCTGGGGAGCCTGTCATCAATAGATGTGATGAGGGGGATAATGTTGGATCTGGGTTGGCTTAAGAGGCAGATGCTGGGCACTAGGATAGCCTGGTCAAGGACTGTACATTGGCAAAAATGGAAAAAGGGGTAGGCAGCCAGGCCTCTTTGGAAGGTGAACAGGGAGGTAAACAGGGTGGTGTCACATTTCTGCCATCCAAGGGATATACAAGTCATCTGCCACTGGGATATAGCACTAGGAAAGGGGAATTATTTTGATTCAGATGGGGTGCACCTGCTGGACATAGGGCAGGGATTTTTTAACCTGAGCATTCAAAATGTGATGGAGTCTTGGGTATAGTATTCTCCTGGTGAATTCTGGGGAGATTCATAAATGAATTTATGGATCTTGTAGTAGACGAAGGGGGGTGGCACGGTGAGGGCACATTCCAGAAGAGATGTTGCACAGCATTCGGCGGAGCCTGCTGTTGTGGGGGGTGATGGTCGGGCAGTTGAGGTCCGGTGAGGGCACAACTGCACAGCTATGGCCTAGTGGTAAGGGTCCATTGGAGCAGCCTTGTCAGGGAAGCTGGAGGTTTGTCTGGGGCTTTCCTTGGCTGAGGGTTAGCTTAATTTCTGGATGTTTATTCATAGCCGATGTCGTCTGCTGCCCCAGGGGAATACTGTACAATATTTTGCATGTGGAATGTTTTTGTGATGATTGTCATTGTGATATTTCCAGTCTGTATGCTGTAACCACTTTTTGATGCATGTATCTGAAAGAGCTTCTGGTTCCCTACCAGCCTGGGTGATCGCTCCACTCAGCTGGTGAGGGATTGCTAGAGATTCCAAGAGTGTGCTTGAAATGTTCTGGGGCCCGGGCATTTATGCATGTGGCCCCTTCTCTCTGGAATTCTCTACCCCACCAGTTACGTGAGCGAGCGACTGTGGAGGGATTTAAACGAGCTCTAAAAACTAATCTTTGGCACCAAGCATTTGGAGACTGAGTGGTTGTTTTGACTTTAATTTTATAATTTTTCTGCCAAAATCTATGTGAGTGGTCATGTGTGTTCCTTCTGGGATTTGGGTATGGTTTTATCTGGGCATGCAGTTTCTTACAAAAAATTCAAGAGCTGTTGTGAAGGAGAAGGTTCCCAATTCATTTCAGTGCAGTGCAGAAACTGCTCATTACTGTTATTCTTTTAAATTTAGATTTGTGGGCTTTCCGTGGTACTGTTATTTCTTTGCTGTCTTTACTTAGAATTGTTTTTGTAGTGCTGAAAATTTAAAACCTAGTTTGGTGTGCTTGTGGTGGTGCTGGTTAACTTTGCTGTCTTTACTTACTTCACCCTCCCTGGCCCCCCACTCTTAATCATATGCCCTGTTAAATCTGATTGTCAGGAGCTAAGCACAGGGAATAGCAGGGGCTGTGGAGTAGGGGGGCATAAGGGGGAGGAAGCCCGCCCTCGACACAATAAATGTTTTGACTCTTTTTGTTTGTCTTTGTTTTCCTTCTTTAAAAAAAAAAAGTATCTGAGGATCCATGGCAGGATTTTCAGGACAGTAAATTAATAAAGAGGGAACTACAAGAAGAGCTTCAGTAACAGACAAGTACTGGAATAGCAGTATAAGTGCAGTATAATGTGGGGAGTGGTGCAATACAGTGGATGCAGGGCAGCCCATAGTCAGGCAGGCATGGGGTCATTATGTCGCAAGACATAATGCCGCATGGCACTATCATGCTACGATTAATGCCATGAGGCATCATGTCTTTGTTCTGTGGGAGCTCCACTCCACCCCCCTATGGGGGATGCACCCCAGACCCTCCTATTAAGGATTCTCAACTCTGGGGAGTCCAACTTGGGGAGCGCCAAGAGGTGGTCTCACCATACTCACACGCTATTAAGCATGCAACATTATGACCCGGGTATGATTCAGGCAGACCTTCTGATGCTGAGGTGCTGCTGTATCTTTAGGCATCTCTCTACACTGTGGGATGAGGTATCCAGACTCAGAGCAGAAGTAAACTAGGTCAGGAGTACCTTCGCCCCATCCAGAAACAACCCAGTCCAACGTCACAGCCTCAAAGGATGCCAAGAACGAGGAACACCTGTATGACAGTTGGCTCTGGGAGGGTTAGGGTGGTCAGCAGAGACACATCCCAAATCTTATTCCGCTACAGAACTCATATGCTGCACTGACAAATGGGGTCAACCAAACAGAAGTACCCAGAGAAGTGGAAGGAATGGATGTGGAGGTCAACCAAGGAGGTGACCTTAGTGGGGAGAGCAGTGGACCCCAGAGGAGGAGGAGGAGGAGGAGGAAGCAAATCCTGGTGGAGGACTCTATCATAAAAGGGATGCAGCTAGGATCACAGGAGGGGGAGGAAAGTGAGGTGAGGTGCCTACCAGATGCCATGGCATGGAGGGATGGGAGGAAGATCCTGGGAACCACTTGGAAGGCAAGACGGAAGGGTGAGCTGGATGTCATTATCCATCTAGGTACTAATGACCTGGCAAATGGGGAGCCTAAGGAAGTTCAAGAAGAGTTTAGGAAATTGGGTAGGGGTCTCAAGCAAGTAGCTACTTCTGTCACCTTCTTGGAAGTACTACCTGTGAGAAGCATGGGAGAGCTTAGGGGAGCACGCACCAGGAACTTTAACTCATGGTTGAAGAACTGGTGCTGTGAGGAAGGGTGGCTGGTGACCCACCTGCAGGGATGAAGGATTGTTCAAGCCTGATGGCCCACATCCATCCTGGGGCGGGGGGGATCCAAGCACTCAATGGTAAGTTTAAATGCTACATGGATAATTATTTAAACTAGCTGGGGGGGAGGCAGGCCAGCAAGGAGGGTACCTAATTGCCAACACCCACAGCTAGCAGTGGAATCAGTGAACAGCAGGAGTGGATATCTCTACAAAGAAGTGTGCAAAAGATGGAGATAAGCACCCAAGAGGTGGATAGGCAGAAAGGTGGCAAGATTCAACAGAAGGGCAGACAGCAGGGAGAACCAGGGATAAAGGACAGCCAGGGAGGGGGCTTGAGTAGAACAGCTAAACTGCCCAGGGAGTTCACATCATGGAAAGTCACGTGTGCCAATGCCAGGAGCCTTAGAAAAGGATGGATAATCTAAAGGCTGCCATGGTGCAGTCAGGCCTGGACATTGTAGTAATCTCAGAGACCTGGTGTAATGATAACCATGACTGGGAGATGGCCATACCCAGCTACGACATGTTCAGAAGAGACAGGGCAGGAAGGGAGTAGGAGGAGTGGCACTTTATATGAGGGATGGCATAAAGACCACAGAGACCCAGGAAGAACAAAATGAGAGAGAGATACTGTGGGGGTAAGCTGGAAAGGAAAATGGGGTCAGCCATCTGCACTGGGGTGGTCTACAGACCACCAGCCCAGGAGGAAGAAACAGATAGGGAGCTGATGCTAGTCATCCAAAGGATGGCAGACAAGGGTGAGGTGGTACTGGTTGGAGACTTCAATATTCCAGATGTGGACTGGATTCTCCCAGCAGCAGCAACTAGGAGCAGATTTATCCTGGAATCCCTTCAAGGTGCCTTCCTCAAGCAATTGATCATGGAACCAACATGGCGGAAGGCAATGCTGGACCTTATGTTCATAAACAGGAACAGTGTGATGGGGTAACAGTGGAGGAGCACCTGGGGAACAGTTTGAAATCACAGGAGCAGAACCAAACCACACAAAAACACTTATCCTGGATTTTAGGGGGGCTGACTTTTTTTTTTTTTTAGTTTTTGGTAACCAGGTAAGGCCCACTAGGCACAAGTGCCTGTTTTCAGGGGCTATCTGTAAGCACTGAGCAGTTAAGTGACTTGCTCAGAGTCACACAGTATGCATGTGGAGGTTGTGAGAATCAAACCCAGGTCTTGTCTGCTGGATGTACTAAGCTCATTCACAGCTCATTACTCTAATCTGCCAGCCCATTGGGAAAATGGGGAGATGCTTGAAAGATGCATTAATGGGAATGGGGCAGGAATCAGGGGTTGAGGAACAGTGGGCAATATTTAAATTGGGGAATACAAGAGCAACAGAATTATGCATTCCCTTACCAAAATATCCGTGGAAAACCGGAGCATTACCATTTGTCCACCATTTCTATACCATTGTAAATTCCATTGCAGTACCATTGTATCCCTGTAGTCTGACGTGGTGCCTTTGAAAATGAGTCCCTGACTCAAAGGGTTGTAACTCCAATGTGAATATGAATAAATAAATAAATAAATCCCTTTGACTGGTAACTCACTGGATTTGTTTCAATTCCATTGTGAGGCCATTGTTGCCATTGTGGTACCACAGGGACAGTGGTATCACAATGAAAATGTGTGCATGGATGGTACCACAATGGCTCATCAAACACACACCACTGTATTCCCACTGCTGTTGGTAACACAGTGGATTTGTTTCAATTCCAGTGTATTACCACTGCTGCCACCATGGTACCATGTACCTCAGTGGTAACACAGGGGTGATTTCCATGTACAATGGTAACACAATGAGCTGTCATTACAACACCACTGAAATTGGTCTCACAATGGATTTGTTTCAGTTCCATTGCCATACCATTGTGGACACTGTGGTACCATCTGTGTCCAATGGTAGTGCCATGGTGCACTGACAGGATGCCAGTAGCTCAATGATGAGATTGCACTACCACTGCTATTGGTAATCCCTCGGGGGGTAGCACATGTTAGTACAGTGGTTCTCATATGGTATGACACTGACCACTCCAGGTTATTTTGCTAGTCCTCCCCCCCATCCATGATATCAGACTGACATCAGATCCCCCCCAGTTCCCCCCCACATGCTTCTCACACCCTCCACATTGGCTCCCCATGCCTGTCTCCCCCCTCACCAGCTCTCACGAAACTTAGGTCTGCAGCTGCACAGTAAGGACCACACATGCAACAGTTTTGCTCTGTCATAAAAACTTTTAATCAATATTTTTGGTGATGCTAAATCATTATCTATTATTCTCAATCAATACCTGAAGCTGCCATAAACCATAAGTTTTCTCTTACTGCTGAAGGCGTTTTCTTTTTTTCATCATCATCATGATTAATTAAGCAATAATGCATGAGAGGGTGTGGGTTGTGTGGACTGGCAACAGTCTATTCCATTGGTGTGCTCATGAAAAACTTACTGCTGAGGAAACAGCACAAAAACAGTGGATACAGCCTACAGTGCCAGGATACACTGTGGCGAAATCAGTGATATTTAACAGATGCTTCTTGAAAGACCTTGGAAAGGTGACAACATTTTGTCACACTGGTGGTCTTGAGGTGTTCCACTGGCTACTACTAAAATACTGTCCAAAGAGACAACACTTCACCTATGATGGAATGGTTGTGAGGCAGCAGCATGCTGTCATGGACCACAATTGGAAAGGCTTTGCCTGGAATTCAGTGGCCAAGCAGCGAGCCACTTCCACTTCCTGAGCTATATAAGCAGTCCCTCTCAGCCTCTTTGTGAAGCATTTTTTCTTTGCAGCCAAAGGCTCTTTCGGTTTGTCCTCTGAGCTGGTTGGGCCTCCCTGGCTGGCTGAGGCCTGCCCCCCCCCGCTGCTCCTGCTTGTCTCTGCTGGGCTTCTGTGTTTATTTTCCTGCTTATGGTTTGTATTTTGCCTTCGGCTATGTGTGCTTCCTTCCTTTTTTTTGGGGGGGGGACTTTTCTAAGCTTCTAGCATACTACTATTTCAGAGCTCATACTGCTTGCTTTCAGTTACTCACAACTCTCAAATTACTTGCACTGCAACTGCAAATCTGATCTGTGTTTCAGCTCAGTTATAGCTGTTCCATGTGGCATGCTCTATTACTTTCCTCTGGAGCATTGTGCCTCCTTTTATGTATTGCAGTTACAACTCAGTGTTGTTTTTACTACTGCTGCACAGGCCTACTTGCTTCCTGCTACTGCTTTGTTTACTCACATTGCTATTGTACATTGTTACTCTGAGGTTAGCTAAAGCTCCTGCTGAGGCTATTAAATTAGCTTTTATATCTGCATGTGGTTCTCGGCCCTTCCATCACTTCCTTGCTTGTCCTATGGTGGGGACTGGGAGGTGTTTTGGGGGTTGTGGCCTATGTGGCTAATTAATTCTGTTCTGAATCCTGTCTTTGCCACTGAAAATCCTCAGAGTTTGTCACCTTGATTTGGCTTTGAACTGCCTGGCTGGCTTGCCCCACTATTCAGTGCTGTTTTCCCTACGCTAAGCAGACCTTGTGCAGGTCCAATTATTACTACTGTATACTGACCTACGTGCAGGTCTACACTTGCTTATGCAACCACTGCTCCTTGCTTACGCAAACCGTCACTTCATGCCTACTGCCATCCCTTGGCTTTGGCCTCTTGGATTCTGCTGCACTCAATCTGCATTCAACCTTGCAAGGTCTCAGCACTGACTGCTCATTACGATCTCAGCATGCCATGCTCATTTAGCTCACCAGCTTTTCAGCTCTCAATCAATTTCTGGGGCATGCCAGCCATTCTATTCTGGTACAGGTTCCTGCAGCCGACGGTCTTGCTCTGCATTTAGTCCACATCTCGAGCATGTCCAGCTTGGGGCGGAATCCTTCTTACCTGGCCCATAGCTGGGAATGTTCTTGCCCTGAGGTTGGCTTTAGCTATGCGACACCTGCTCCTGGTGTAGAATTTAAGACTAGTGGTGAAAGGTGGAAAAAGTTACCTCCTTTGGCTCTAGTGTTCCACTATAACGGTTAGCGATTGACTTTAGTGGTTTCCCTAGTGAGGCATCTTCACCGCATTCTCTCTACGACAGCCTCTGGTTCACCTGGTTTGATTTAGGTTGGGTAGGCCAGGTGAGTGCCTCAGCAGTTGTTGTTCTCCTCCTGTGCCTTGGATGCACGTACTGTTACAGAGTTTTCTCGCAACCTTTCACGGCATTCCCGCTAGATGATTTGAGTGAGAGCCTTCCTCCAAATTGGAATATCTTCCACCTCCCTTTATTTGGGTTTTCCAAATTGCAGCTGCAGAGCCGTCACTAAATAAACTATCCCAAGCCTGGAGGGAAGGCGACCTAAGCCTTGGATCCCCATAGGGTTTTTTTTCTTGAACTCCTCATAGAGTTTTTTTTTCTCTCCTCCGTTGCCTCAGGTCATAACACTTAGTTAGCATAGTTGTTCCCCTAGTTTCTTTAGGTAGGTTCTATTGTTGGATGGAGGTGGAGGATGTCCTGTCATTCCCTCTCTCCTTAGGGGATCCCCTAATCTCAAGGCAAACCATCAGTGTCATGCTAAGCAAACCTGGACAGTCATTACGTTATCCAGCTGAGCATCTCATTGCATTATCAACAGCCTATGCTTTTCTACTACTACGTTTCAGTTGCTGCTCCTATGTCACAGTTACTGCTTGCTCTTATGCTTCCTGTTGCCTCCTTTTTGGGGATGATACTACATTTCCTTTAGGGGTTTTAGTACCACGAGGAAACATCCCGTGGCACCTCTAGGGGTGGAACCCTCACCCAGGATTCCTTGCCTCCATTCCCTAGGGTGGTAATTCCTCTGGAATAGAGAGTGCGAATGGCCAAAACCAAACTAACACAGTTGCACAAGCATAACACTATACTGGCGCGTGGGTCAGTGAATGAGAATGTTGGAAGGCGGAAGCTGTGACCGCCGTGGGTCATATGAGATTCGTATTGTTTACCCAAAGATGAAGAAGCAGGGTGGTGAAACCAGTGAGAACAAAGAAAATGCATGCAACAACAAAGAGAATGATAAAAGCTCTGCTGGACAGCAAAAAAAAAAATCGACAAACACCAACAGCACTGGCAGAGCGGAGCCTTCCACCGAATGTCGCGTGGACTGAGAGACCACTGCAGGATCAAGTTGTTGAAATGCACTGCTCACATTTCAAGAGATAAGTACCACTCCCACACAGTATCACATACAACCACACACAACCACATGAAACATAGAAGTTGAAGAGATAAGTACCACTCCCACACAGTATCACATACAACCACACACAACCACATGAAACATAGAAACATAGAAGTTGACAGCAGGTAAGGACCGCAAGGCCCATCCAGTCTGCCCATTTTTCTACCTTATAAATGTGCCATAGGCCTGTACTCTGTCAATGGCCTATCTATTCATATTCATCTGTATTGCTCCCTTATGCCTATCCTATGCCTGTTTGAAGCCCTGCACTGTATTAATATCCACCACTTCCTGAAGTAGGCCATTCCATGCATCCTCCACCCTTTCTATTAAAAAGAACTTTCTTGCATTCCCCCTTAATCAGCCTCCCTCTAATCTCATGCTGTGTCCTCTTGTTCTGCTATTTTTCTTATATTGAAAGATGTTTGACTCTTTCACCTTGTTAATGCCCTTACGATTAGTCCTTAAGAGGGAGGCAGTATAGCACAGTGGTTTAAAGCTCTGAGCTGCAAATCTGGAGATCTGGGTTTGAATCCCACAGCCTCCACTTGCATACTGGGTGACCCTGAGCAAGTCACTTAACTTCCATGTATTCCCAGGTTACCCCTGTAAACAAGCTTTCAGCTTAGTATGCCACTCCTGGTCAAACAATTGAAAGGTGTTTGAATGTTTCAATCATATCACCTCTCGCCCACCTTTGCTCTAGGGTATACATATTGAGCTCCGTTAATCTGTCCTCATATACGAACTTATGAAATTTGCCAGCAGATAAAGGCCTAGAGATCTATCAAGTCTGCTTGAATGTGCAGCTAGCACCCCTTATTCTGCAGTTGCCCCTCCCTCCCACCCTTCCCTTCACTGACTCTCCCCTTACCCTGTCTCAGCCCCTTTTGAAGCAGTCCACTGTTCTACTGGATACCACTTCTGCCGGTAATGCATTCCACCCAGCTACCACCCTCTCTGTAAAAAAGTGTCTCCTCATCTCCCTCCTGAACCTTCCTCCCTCCAGTCTCATATCATGGCCTTGGATGTCCCTCCCCTCCCTTACTTTGAACAGCCCCTCTGTACCTGTCTTGTTTATTCTGTTCATGCACTTAAAGGTTTCAATCATGTCCCCCTGTTCCTCCTCTCCTCCAGCGAGTACATGTTCGGCTCCCTCAGCCTCCTCTCATATGATAAGTCCCCCAGCCCCATAATCATCTTTGTCACCCTGTGCTGCACCCCCTCCAGTAACTTAATGTCCCTATTCTGATACGGGCACCAGTACTGCATGCAGTACCCCAGATGCGGTCTAACTAATGACCTATACAGTGACAGAATCACCTCCTCAAGGATATACCCCTTGAATGCAACCCAACATTTTGTTGGCCTTTGCCGCTGCCTTCCTACATTGTGCCAAGTTGTTCATTGATCCTGTAATGAGCACCCCAGATCTTTCTCCTTCTCTGTCTTGGCTAGCTGCACTCCCCCAGCTGGTAACCCCTCCTTGGGTTCTTCATCTCAAAATGCAGCACCTTGCACTTTTTGGCATTAAACCCCAGTTGCTAAGTGTCTGATCAGGTTTCCAGCTTTTCATATCATCCTGCAACCCCTGTCACCCCCCTAGGCCATCCACCACTGCTCCCATCTTGGTGTCATCAGCAAACAGATTGATCTTGTGCTTGATGTCCAATGATATGTCTGCAATGAATGTCCCAAACAACACTGGTCCCAACACTGAGCCCTGTGGAAAACCGCTCATCACTACCCTTGGGGATGAGAGTGCCCCACCCACCACTGTGACACTTGGCCAGCTAGTTATGATTGTTCTATGATATTTGAAATATAGAAAGTGGTATGTGAGTGTCTCACATGAGACAGCCTGTGGGATGGGTGTCCCCCCACCGAAGGTTTCAGCGACAAGATGTATTAACCTGAAATCAGGAGGTAATTAAAGGACAAGAGAGACTTAATTAGAACTGACCCAGCTACCAGGATATAGGACTCGTAAACTTTTATGACGCCTTAGAGGAAAAACATTTTATAACAACATGGTGTGAAAAGTCATGAAATCCTTTTATGTGCCCTGGTAACAGAAACTGTTCGAGATCAAAGAGGGAATGTTAATTAAGGATTCATATTGGGAAATGAGTTTTTGCTGATGTTAACTTATTTGAAATATCTTCCGATAGGAAGATCATTGTTTGTATAATTTTCATATTCTAAAAGGAGGAGCTAGATGACATTATCAGAAGAGGTGTGTGAGAGAGACACTAGGACTTGTATCCGATCTAGTGACATATCTTTTTGGTCTCTTAAGAAACAAGATCTGACTATAAGCACTATACAGATAATACATTAGATAGTCTAATTGTATTATGGTAGGAGTTTATGTGTTGTACTTTAACCTGGTTCTTTTAAGTGATTGTATGCTTTTTGATACAGTGTTCTGTGTTTACATTTTACATATTTTTATCCATTTTAGTAAAAATATTATTTTGAAAGACTTCCTGGGTGTGTCTTCGAAGTTCTTTTTGAATGTGATGTATAGAGGGTTAAGACTGACTAATAACTGTTCAGATGCTTGATGGTGTTACTAAACTGGGAAAAGGTAAGAATATACCCAAGGTCTTTTATAGAGTTTTGAGGGTTCATTTTGGATACCTAGTTAGGTGCCCTTAGGTGAAAGATATCTGGCATCCCCCCAAAGAGCAGATTATCTGAGCCTGTACATTTGGGTATGCTAGCATAAGGTTCACAGTTTGAATCCCCCCAGAACTTGAGACTAAAGGTGATTTGGACCCACAAGCAGACAGGAGGGTTACCCTTTCTGTTACCCGTTCACAATACTGTGTTTGGGGGTTGGCACTGTGGGAACAGAGGGCCTGACCTGCTGAGTGCATTTTGTGACAGATTTCACCCTCTGTTGCCTTCCCTGAAGCCAGCTCCCTACCCATCTCACCAGCTTTGTACCTGCCCCTGTGCTTTCTAACTTACTTCCCAGCCTCCCATGTGGCACTGAGTTGAATGCCTTACAGAAGTCCACATACAGGACATCCACTGGATGGCCTCTGTCCAATTGCCTAGTTAACCAGTCATAGAACTCCACCAGGTTGGTTTTGCAGGATCTGCCATGGATGAAGCCATGCTGTCTGCTGTCCTGTAGTCCTTTGGCCTCCAGCAGGGCCACCAACCTCTCCTTCAGGATAGTCTCCATCAGCTTACCCATGATAGATGTGAGGCTCACCGGTCTATAGTTCCCCAGTTCATCATTGGGGCCACTCTTGTGGAGGGGCACCACATGAGCCATCTTCCAATCCTGAGGTACACACCGTGAGTGTAGTGAGGCATTAAAGAGGTCAGCCAAAGGTCTTGTAAGGACCTCTACCAGCTCCTTCAGTACCCTGAGGTGGATGCCATCTGGGCTTGGCACCTTGTCCACCCTCAGTGCCCGCAAACCCTCCAGAACTCTTCCCTCCATGATTTCCTATCTGTCACCCCTCCCTCCGGTTTCTGCCATTCCTCCCCCTTGGGTATCACTCCCTCTTCTCCTTAGTAAATACCTGGCAAGTAATGATTTAGAGCTTCTGCCTTATTTGCCCCTGCTTCCACCCAACCCCACTTCCTAATCCTTACTATGTGGTCCTTACAGTTCCTTTTCTCCCTGATGTACCTAAAGAAGTCCTTCTCACCCTTTTTATGTCTTGTGCCAGCTGGAGCTCCGTAGATGCCTTGGCTCTCCTTACTGCCCGTGTCACCTCCTTCGATTCCTTCAGGTATTCCTACCTGTCCTCACCCCTCCCTGTTTTCTTGTACCTCCTAAAGGCAGCTCTTTTCCTACTTACTTTTTCCACAACCTTCTTGCTCACCCAGCTCAGTTTCTTAGCCCTAGCCTTCTTGCTCTGGGCCTTGCTGCAGGTTCTGGTTGCCTCCGCTATCCCCAGCTTTATGAGCTCCCAATTTGGTTAGTACCTATGCTAGGTTGAATTCTGGCCAGGTACCCTTTTGCCACTTCCCCCATCCTCCCTGCAACATTTTGGTTGCCTTTCTCTGGATTGCCTTTAGTTTGTTAATGTTCCTGTGCAGGTGTGGCCTTCAGCACTGCACACAGTACTCAAGATGGGACCTAACCAGTGTCTTATAAAGTGGGATTATTATCTTCCTCTTACGACTTGTGATGCCCCTACTAATACACCCCAACATCCCTCTAGCCTTACCTACTGCTTCAGCGGTCTGCTTGGATGATTTCAGGTCATATGTGATGATGATGATCAAGTTTCTTTCTTCCCTTCTGATTGCCAGCAACTCCCCTTCCAACCTGCAGGTGGCTTCAGGGTTTCTCTTCCCTATGTGCATGATCTTGCACTTCTTTGCGTTAAACCCCATTTGCCATTCTTCTGACCATTTTGCTAGTTTATCCAGATCTCTTCTCATTCTGCCCACCCCATCTGGATCATCTACTCTGTTGCAGATCTTGGTGTCATCTGCAAACAGACAAGCCTTACCCTCCAGTCCCTCTGCAATGTCACTGATGATTGAAGAGGACTGGCTCCAGGACTGATCCCTGCAGTACCTCACTTGTGACTTGCATCTCTTCTGACTGTATACTGTTTACCACTACTCTCTGTTTTCTGCCCGTCAACTAGTTTGCCACCCAGTTGACCAACTTCTGACCCACCCTGAGTTAACACAGCTTATTAATCAATCTTCTATGTGGAACAGTATTGAAAGCTTTGCTGAAGTCAAGGTAGGTGACATCAACTGCTCCCCTTTGATCCACCACTCTGGTTATCCAGTCAAAGAAATCTATGAGATTAGTTAGACAGGGCCTTCCTGTTGTAAACCCATGCTGTCTTGGATCCTGTGCTCCTACGGATTCCAGGTGTTGCACTATCCTTTCCTAATGGAGTGCCTCCATAATCTTGCCCATTAATGTGGTAAGACTAACTGGTCTATAGTTCCCTGCATCTTCCCTGCTACCACTCTTGTGGAGCGGAATCACATGACCCCTTCTCCAGTCTTCTGGGACCTCTCCTGTGCTCAGAGAGTTACTAAACAGTTCCGATGATGGCTCTGCTAGTTTCAGCCTTAGCTCCTTTTGTACCCTGGGATGTATGCCATCAGGTCTCATTACCTTGTCCACCCTGAGCTTAGCAAGCCATACCATGTGATGGTCATTGGCCCCCAGATGACCTACCTGGAGATCTGTGATGCTTTTCCCGTTAGTCAGTACTAGATCTAGGATAGCCCTGTCTCTTGTGGGTTGTTCTACCAGTTGTGTGAGGCCCTCCTCCTGCAGGGAATTCACTATGTGTCTAGTTCTGGCAGATGTTCCTGCTGGTATTGACCAATCTGTGTCTGGCATGTTGAAGGCTCCCATTATCAGAACCTACCCTTTAGCTGTCATGTTTTGTATATCTTCTAACAGTAGTGTGTCTGTGTCCTCCCCCAGGTCTGGAGGCCTGTAGACAACCCCAGTTCATATGGCTGTCCCATTTCCTGTTTCCAGGGTGACCCACAGTTCTTCTGGCTCCCTATGTGTATTCTGAATTTCTGTAGCTTTGATATTTTCATTAACATAAAGGGCCACTCCACCGCCCCCTTTTTGCACCTCGGTCTCTTCTGAACAGTATGTAGCTGGGTACTGAAGTCTCCCAAGTGTGGTTACTGGTGAACCATGTCTCGCTAATGGCTACTATGTCCAGTTTAGCCTCTGTCATTGTTGCCTGCAGGTTTGGGATCTTGTTTCCCAGACTGCGAGCATTTGTGTACATGATTTTCCATTAGCCATATTTTGGTGTGTTAGTTGTTGGGCGAGGTCTGGCTATCCCCCTGTGCATCTTATGGGAAGCTGGACCTTTTCCTTACTTGGTGATGCAAATGAACTACAAACATGCTAAACTCCTGTTTGATCACTAGCTGAGGGGGGAGGGGTGTTCTTCCCTTCCGATGTATCAGGTGCTGCACCCATCTCCCCATTGGCTAGTTTAAATATTCTGCAAAGATGTCAAACTTCTGCCCCAATACACTGAATCCCTCCTTAGTCAGATGCAGTCCATCGATTTTAAAGAACTGTCTCTCCCAAAACTGTTGCCAGTTATGTACAAATTTGTGTTCTTTTTCCTGGCACCAGCCCTTGAGCCACAGTGTCTCTCCACACTGATGTACCTTGGAGACATCTGACCATTACCCCTGTCTGGAGATAGGTATCAACTCGCTGAATCATGGAGTCTCCTATGATCAGAAGTGTTCTGGATTTTCTTTTTCCTTTTTTTGTTTTGGTTCCTGTTTTAGGTGAGTTTTGTTGTGCTAGCTCCTGTGCTGCAGTGCCCTGCACTACAGTGTCCTCTGCCCCTTTGCTTTATTTTGGAGATAGAGGCAGATACCTGTTTGTAGTTTTTATACACTTTGCGGAAGTAATATGTTGGAGAGCACCGAGTGATGGGGCACCTGATTTGCCCCTCCTAACCACCTCCTGGACCAACTACCCTCTGTGGTCGAGGTGCTTCTGTTGTATGTTGGAGAAATGGTGGGCAGTTCTTATATTTCCTCCTGAATATGCGATTTGAGATGTGCAATCTCTGCCCATGCTGCCTCAAGCTGAGCCCTTAGATCTCCAATGGTCCAACGTATAGGACAGCATCCTAAATCCCATAAAACTGCCCTTTTGAAAAGTGTCCGCAGTTAATATCCATTCCAGATGAGTTGCTGGGTTTATAACCTGGTCAGAGTAATTAGAAGGAGGAAAATGAAAGTAAAAGTTTGATTTTGAGTTTTGTTTGTTTTTGTATAACTTGTTAAAGCAAGTTAAATTGCTTGTGGCCCTGTAAATGAGGTCACTTTGTGGATACCTCTCTGATCCTCCCCTTCCTGCTTTGCTACAGGAAATGTCACGACTGTGCTAAACTGTAAAAGGAGTGGCATGGGGTGATTGGGGATGGGGTGGGTTGCTGGCCCTTTTCCCTGCTGAAAAGAGCCACGGACAAAAGAAACAAGGAGGTAAGAGCAGAAACAATTAACCAACAACAAATGCAGTAGCCTTGAAAGCTTATGAGTAAACACATACACACACACAGAGTTACATGTGCAGATACATACATGCGTGGACACACATACGGGCACCAAGAGCAACACAAAGTGGCAGTGAAAAAGGGCATCAGCTGCTCCTACTTGGCACAACACAGCATGACCTTGCAAAGGCACAAGTACACAGCAAACAACCATCAAATAATGGACTGTGTGTCAGGATGCAATCTCTAGCACAGATGCCATGGTGGGAGGGGCATGTGATGTGGCCATTGTGGGTTTATAATGATGTCACGCATATCATATCGATATTTGTGCCTTGTACTACAGCTGGTGCACAATGTCGGTGATGTGACAGTAAGCTCTCCCAGTAATAGATGAAACAAAGAATATATAACAGGCATATATCCTGGCATGTAATTCTGTTCATACTAAAATGTCTTAATACCATGTTATTTTTCTTTTTACCAGGTATTTACATCTATGACTAGCTGCACATGGTAGTTGTGATATCGAGTTTGCCTTTAAAAAGGGTCAACAGCAGCAAACATGGCCAGATGTCATGTTCTGCATAATTCTAGGGCCCCTACCTCTCAACTTCTTTCCTCATAAGTCAAGGACATGTGCGAAACTCAGACATCTGCACCCACAATAACCCTCAGCTGTTCCAGTGATGACACGTCCCGCTGTGAGCATCTTGGGCCCAGTCATAACACTGTTATTGGATGGCAATTTCACAGTGCTCAGTGTACGTCACTCGTTGTCTCCATGACGTACCAATAACTGGGTGTCTGGCAGTCCATGACTGGCCTCACAATCGCACGGAGACACATGAGCTGCACAGCAGAGCTATTTTAAGGTACAACAGTAATATTGATCAGTATTGTGGCACCTTCAAATAGCTATGCTATGGAGCCTGTGTGTGTCTGTGCTATTCCAGGCATCATCTGACAGGCACACTGGCAGTATCTGCCTGGTATTAGCATCTCACGCACATACCAAGTATTTAAAAAAAGTCACAATAGTAATCTTATCTACAAAGCATCAACACAATTTAAAAAATAGTGATGATTGTGACGTGGACAGCCAGTTCTGAGTACTCTATGATTTTTAAATATAAAAATGTGTTATTGACTGTCTCTCATGAGAGATGCTGAAACAGCATGAGGGATAACACGCACACAGGTTTTAGATACAAGGTATTACCTGGAAGGCCAAGATTTAATTATAGACTAGAACAGGCCTTAATCAAGAATCTCCTGTTTATCTAAGTTAAAAATAGCTTTACCTGCTAAGAGGGAAATCAGTATCCATTTTATGACATTAGAGGAGGAAACCAGGTTACGGCACACAGGTGCAAAATCATAAATGCTTTGATGTCTGTGTGTGAGAGAGGATGCAGCTAAGGAGGAACTTGGAAATTTACAACCTTGCTTGGGAAGTCACATGTGGAAAGTAGTTTCTGCTGACATAATCTTAATTAATTTTACCTTCTAAAAGGATAAGATATCCTGGGTGTATGATTTTTAATAAACAGAGGAGGAGCTAGGTGACCTCATGAAAAAGGGGTTGGCAAAAGCCAGTTTTTAAACAGTATTCTGTTTTCCATTGACTGTCAAATGTTTGGACTCTGGAAAAGCAACAACAGGCACTGTTAGGAGATAAGTATACTGTGATAGGAGATTTTGTCTGCACTGTTATTTATTTATTACTTTGATAACCAGGTGAGTGCACTGATCCCAGGGACCATTTTCAGGCACGACCCAGACCATAACACATGGCACAGGGTGACAGTGGAGTACAAGGTAACAGTAATACACATGAAACAGATTTGATACAAGCAACAAAAGTAAGCACAATATACAGGTTTGATGCATAGGTCCATTTGAGAACAGTGAATACAAGGTTTCAGTATCTGACATGAGGAGATTTGGTACAAACAAACAAATCGTAGGCACAGTGTACAATGTGCGACTGCATCATCCAGTGAGCAAGTAATACACAGAATACTCAGTAAAAAATATATATACAATGGGCTGGATATTCAAAAGGGTTGCGCATGCGCAAGTCCGAAATTGCGCCATTCTTCGATATTCAGCAGGAGGCAGTTACGCCACTGAAAACAGGCTGAGCAACAGCAAATGCAAATGAATGCATGCTGAACTGGAGGGGGAGGAACCATGCATAAACTGCACAGCCCGATATTCAGCCGGGCTGTGCAGAGTTGTGCAGGCGCAACCCCCAACCTGCACCTGCACAACTTTGAGCCAAAAAAAAGGCTTACGTTAGGGCCACCCACAGGTGAGCTGCTGCATTGCAGGGTGCAACACAGCAGCTGCCACCTGTGGCTGGCCCAACCTCCCTGTGCCCCCTGCAGCCCGATCGTGGGCAAAACAGTGTAGAATCCCCCACCACCACCCCACTGGCCGATCGCGGGCATGGTTTAATCCCCCCACCAGCCCGATCGCGGGCAGCAATGTAGCACCCTGAATGTTTCCTGGTGGTCAGTGGACCGTAAATCCGATCACGGGATGGTAGTAAGAAAGCCCCCCAACACATCCCTGGTGGTCCAGTGGACCGTAAATCCCTATCAAGGGATGGTAGTAAAAACCCCCAAACATCCCTGGTGCCTAGTGTCCCCACCCCCCACCCACGAAGCCTCACCGCCCGCTCCCCGGCGGCTGGTGGGCGGCAGCATCCCACCCGCCTGCCGCCCCCACGCCAACTGGGTGCCGGTGAACTACCGCCCCGATGGTGCAGGCAAGAGCCCAATGGGCGTGCAGCCATACTAATACAAGACAGTCCAGTTTTGCGAATGAATACATTCATTCACGAAACTGGACACATCTTCTCTGATATGGGCTGCCGCCCGGTATTTCCGCTGCACCAGCTTCCCCAGTGCCTCAACTCGACTTTGAAATAACGAAGATGGCACAGGCGGGTGGGATGCTGCTACCCACAACTGCCGGGAGGCGGGGTGGTGAGCTTTCGTGGAGTGGGTGGTGGGGGTGTGACAAAGTGCCAGGGATGTGTGGGTGGGTTTCTTACTACCATCCCACCATCAGGATTTACGGTCCACTGGACAACCAAGGAGGTGTTCGGGGTTTTACTACCATCCCGCGATCGGGATTTACGTCCACTGGACCACCAGGGAAACATCTGGGGGGTGCCACATTGCTGCCCATGATCGGGCCAGTGGGGGGGTGGTGGGGGGATTCTACACTGTTTTGCCTGTGATCAGGCTGCAGGGGGCATCGGTCCCTGATGGCTGCTGCCTGGCAGGGTGCCAGGCACAAGTCCTCGGGGATCGGCGCACCTGCATGCTAATGGCATGCAAATGGGGCCATAATCAGATGCTAATGGCTCCCCCTGCACCTTGCATGAATTATGGCCCCATTTGCATATCACCTTTTGAATATTGGGATTTTCTTGCATGGCGCAATGGTACTTGGCGCCAATCGAGGTTGAATGCTCACTCTGACAACGCGGTGGCGCTAAGTTCCACTCCGCTCATACGCACAGTGGCTGTGGCGGGAGGTGATATTCAAGGGGTTGCTCAATAGCGCAACTCCTTTGAATATTGCCCCGGCCACACCCCTGCGCAACTATTTTGTGCAGCGCAAGGGCTTGCGCCTAAGAATAGCGCAGTTTGAATATCCAGCCCAATATGTACAGACAAGAAAGTCAAATATTACTGTGCAAAATATGATATAACAGTTGTAGGCAGGAGAGTTGACTAGTGTGGGTAGGTGAGTAACCCCTGGGCTGGGGAGTTGACTAGTGTGGGTTGGTGTCAGACCCCGGGGATCAGCAAACAAACAAATCATAGGCACAGTGTACAATGTGAGACTGCATCATCCAGTGAGCAAGTAATACACAGAATACTCAGTAAAAAATATATATACAATGGGCCGGATATTCAAAAGGGTTGCGCATGCGCAAGTCAAAAATTGCGCCATTCTTCGATATTCAGCAGGAGGCAGTTGCGCCACTGAAAACAGGCTGAGCAACAGCAAATGCAAATGAATGCATGCTGAACTGGAGGGGGAGGAACCATGCATAAACTGCACAGCCCGATATTCAGCCGGGCTGTGCAGAGTTGTGCAGGCACAACCCCCAACCTGCGCCTGTACAACTTTGAGCCAAAAAAAAAAAAAGGCTTAAGTCGAGGGCCACCCACAGGTGAGCTGCTGCATTGCAGGGCGCAACACAGCAGCTGCCACCTGTGGCTGGCCCCCAACCCACCCCCGTGCCCCCTGCATCCCGATCGTGGACAAAACAGTGTAGAATCCCCCACCACCCCCACTGGCCGATCGCGGACATAGTTTAATTCCCCCACCAGCCCGATCGCGGGCAGCAATGTAGCACCCCTGAATGTTTCCCTGGTGGTCCAGTGGACCGTAAATCCAGATCATGGGATGGTAGTAAGAAAGCCCCAACACATCCCTGGTGGTCCAGTGGACCATAAATCCCTATCGCGGGATGGTAGTACATTCATTCACAAAACTGGACTGTCTTGTACGGTATGGGCTGCTGCCCATTGGCTCTTGCTCTGCACCAATGGGCATGCAGCCTCGACACTCATTAGCGAGGCGGCGGGATGGCAGGCGGGTGGGATGCTGCACCCGCCAGCTGCGGGGGAGGTGGTGAGGCTTAGGCCGGGTGAGTGGGGTGGGGGACACTAGGCGCCAGGATGTGTTGCATGTCACCTTTTGAATATTGGGATTTTGCGCATGGCGCAATGGTACTTACGCCACTGCAAGTTGAATGCTCCACTCTGACAACTTGCGGTGGTGCAAGTTCCACTGCACCATGCACAGTGGCTGTGGCCAGGGAGGGGTGATATTCAAAGGAGTTGCTCAATAGCACAACTCCTTTGAATATTGCCCCGGCCACACCCCTGCACAACTATTTTTTGCAGCGCAAGGGCTTGCTCCTAAGAATAGCGCAGTTTGAATATCCAGCCCAATATGTACAGACAAGAAAGTCAAATATTACTGTGCAAAATGATATAACAGTTGTAGGCAGGAGAGTTGACTAGTGTGGGTTGGTGTCAGACCCCAGGGATCAGCGGCAGGATGAGTTTGCCAGCAACCAGACTTTAAGGCAGGACTTGAAACTGGAGTGTGTGTCGATGGAACACAGTTCAGCCAGTAGTCTGTTCCACTGCAAAGGGGCAGCTGCAGACCAAGCTCTGCTACCCATGTTGGTGGATACCCTAGGAACAGCTAGAGGGGGAATACCATTACAGCAGAGGTTGCTGAGGAGCATTCTGGTTTTCAGAAGGACAGTTAGGGGGGGATTCTGGAGCCGTGCAGATGACATTGTCTACTATGCAGCAGAGGGCTAGGTCAAAGTGACCTTGTAGCGGTAGCCATCCAAGGATATTATAGAGGGTACAGTGGTGGGTGGAGAACGGGGCCAATAAAGCAAAGTGACAGGCACTGTTGTAGGCAGAGTAGAGTTTAGCCATGGCAGTAGCTGAGGTCCTGGCATAAATAGGGGAGCAGTAGTCAAGAATAGGGAGAAGGTTACCCTGGACAATGGCTAGTCTAGCTTCAGGGGTAAGGTATTGCCTGAATCTATAGGCAGCACCTAACTTTTGATGGAACCTTCTGACAAGGGAATTTGCATGCTCACTGAAAGTAAGGGAGGGGTTGAGCAGTATTCGTAAGTATTTGTAGGTGTTGACATCCTCCAGGGCTGGGCCGTCTGGGGTGAGAATGCATAAGGGGGCATGGTTTTTAGTTTTGGCCAGAAAGGGCTTAGATCTGAACAGCATGGATTTAGTATTTTTAGCATTTACTGAGAGAAGGTTTTCTGAGAACCAGCTGTGGGCTGCAGCATAGTTGTGCAAGAGAACTGAGGAGATTGTGGCCATGGATTTTTCACTGTGGAAGAGGACAAGGTCATCGGCATAAAGGAGAGAGTGACAGTTGAAGGGAAGTGCATTAACGAATAAGGAGAAAAGAAAGGGACCCAGGATTAAGCCTTGACAGACCCCCACAGAGACAGGTAGGATGGGGGAGCAGGTTTGACCAATACACACGAATTGTGAGTGATCGGTAAGGTAGTTAGTGAACCAGCTAGTGACTTTCTGAGAACAGTCAAGGAGGCTAAGCTTGGAGGTAAGGAGAGCATGGTTAACCATGTCAAAAGCCTTTGAGAGGTCGACGAAGACAGCCCTGGTATCTTTACCATTATCCATGTTAGAGAGAATGTGGTCAGTCAGAAGGGCGAGGGCAGTGGCAGTGGAATTATTCTTGTGGAAGCCATGCTGTTGGTTGCATAGAATGTATTTGCCTATGTACTCAGTGAGCTGATTGTGGACTGCTCTCTCGAGTAGCTTACTGAGATGAGGGAGGATGGATGTCGGACAGTAATTGTCGGAGGATTTGGGGTCCCCAGATTTAAGAATGGGGATAACCTTAGCTATCTTCCATGGCTCAGGCATGGAGGAGGTGGAAAGGGCAGTTAAAGACGAAGGTGAGTGGCCTGGCAATCGCTGGAGAGATCAGCTTAAGGAAGACTGAGATAGCCCACCAGATCCGGAGGAGCTGTGGTTAGGTAGACTTTTAAGTAGCTTCACTGCGTCATATATGGAGAGGGCTTTAAAATAGAATGGGGGTATTTACGGGTGAGTGGCAGAGCTGGAGGAGGATGGCAGTGTATCAGGTATTAGGGCTGAGCTTTGAGGCTGGGCAGTTGGCAGTTTATTTAGGTACATAGATAAGTTGGTGAACTTACAGTTGAAGACACTGGCCACATTGTGAGGGTTGGTCAGAAGCCCAGCCTGGGAGTTGAGATGTGGTGCAGCGTAGCTGGGGTGGGGGTTTAGGAGGGAGCTGATTGAGTCCCAAAATTTTCTAGGGTCTCCAAGGTTGTCCTTTTGCAGATTGCGGAAGTGGGTCTGTTTCAAACATTTGGCCTGTTGTTTACATTTGTTCCTCATGCGCCTGTAAGCATCCCAGAGGGCAGGAGAGGGGGTTGCTTTGAAAGTGGACCAGACACAGTCTCTGGTCTTCATAAGGGTTAGGAAGTCTTTAGAGACCCAGCGCGAGCACCCGCCTCTGACCCATCTGGTGGTGACAGGGAAAAAGCAGTCCTGGAGTGTTAGTAGAGTCTGGGTAAATGTGGAAACTGCCATGGCTGCATTGAAAAGGGAAAAATGAATGGACCAGTCCAAGGACTGGGCTTCCTCGAGGAGATCTGTGGAGACTGGGCAGCTGAAATTTCTGAGAGATAGGTATTTGGGTGGGGGGTGCTTTAGTTTGGAAGACCAGAGGAGATAGGTTGGTGAGTGATCGCTTATACAGTCAGCCATGGTGCCAGTGTGTAATGCTTGGTCCTCCCTATTTATGAGGATCAAGTCTAGTAGAGTCTGGGTGGCCGAGCGTGGATTATGTCTGGTGGGGAGAGTGATCACCTGCACCAGGTTGTGCTGCTTTAACAGGGATACATAGTCAGGCTGGTAGCAGCTCAGCCAGTTTAGATTAAAGTCGGCAAGAAGGATAGATTCCCTATGGGGAGTTAGAGAGCTCAGGCCTTGGAGGAGGCTGGTGAGTCCAATCATTCCGGTCACGGGGGGTGGGGGGGTTATAGCAGCAGCCAACAAAGAGTTTCTTGCAGGATCCCAGGGTCAATTCAGAGAGTAGCCGTTCACTAGGTGAGGAAGGGTCACAGTGTAGGATAATGCTAGCTGAGAGGGGTTCCCTTAGGAGCAGGGCTACACCGCCACCTTTTTTCCTGCCTGGCCTGTAGAGGCATAGGTAGGAGTAGCCAGTTATTCTGAAGGTGTTCTCAATGTGGTGTGGCTTTAGCCATGTTTCAGTGAGTCCCAGAATATGCAGACATTGATACGTGTGACTTTTAAACCGGTTTTGTATAAATGATTTGTATGTTTGTGATATATGGTTCTGTATTTACGTTTTTTTACATATTTTTTATCTATTTTAGTAAAAACTTTATTTTTAGAGCCTACTTGGTCTGTCTTTGAATTTCTTTTCTTTAACAAGTGAAGCATATATGGTTAAAGCAGACACTGTGCATAAGCTTGAATGGTGATACCAAACTGGAAAAAGGTAAGAATTTTTTCTGAGGTCTTCATTAGAGTTTATAAGGGTTCATTTCTGTACACCTGGTTAGATGTCCATAGGCAAAGATATCTGGCCCCCCGAAGACAGAATTATCTGAGCTTGTATATTGGGTATGCTAGCAAGAGGTGCACAGTTTGAATCCCTCCAAAACTGAGACCAAAGGTTGATTCGAACCCACAAAATAGACAGGAGGGTTACCCTGTTTCTGTTAACTGTTCACAAGACTGTGCTCAGAGGTTGTCACTTTAGGAGTAGAGCACTGACCTGCTGAGTGGGTTTGTGACAATGATCACACAGAAAGCTGATATGATAAGGGTGTCACAAACCCACTCAGCAGGTCATCTCTCTACTCCCAAAGTGCCAACCTCTGAGCATGGTCTTGTGAACAGTGAACAGAACAAGGTAGCCCTCTTGTCTGTTTTGTGGATTCGAGTCACCTTAGTCCCAAGTTCTGGAGGGATTCAAACTTGTTAACCTCTTGTTAGCATACCCAATTGTCAAGCTCAGATAATTCTGTCTTCGAGGGGGGCAGATATCTTTGCCTACGGGCACCTAACCAGGTATTACAAAATAAACCCTTTCTGAACTCTATGCAAGACCCAGAGAAACTCTTAAACTGTTTCCCAGTTTGGTACATCCATAAACTCATGCACCGTGTCAGTTTTAAAAGCATCTAACTTCACTTAAAACCAAAGAAATGTTTCAAGGTACACTAGGCAGTTTCTGTTTTTAAAAATGTCTTTACTAAACAAAAGGTAAAATAGTAAACAATAATATACCCAGAACTCTCATCACAAAAAACATACAGGTCATTAAACAAAAAGGTGTAAAAGTGCAACTATATTTCCTGTCCACAAAATACTTATCGTCTAAAGGCTTGATGTTGCTGCCTCAAAGTCAGGTAAAGAAGACAGTCTATCAAACCAGAATCATAGTTTTTAAAAGCTGCTTTCTCCAGCCCCCTGGATGAGGTCACTGTACTTCCTCCCTATCAGGACATTGTTATTAAAAATATATCTCTACAGGAAACAAGATCCTTATAAGGCAGTAAGATCCTGTTTCTCTCAGCCTAACATCAATTCTCAAATGACACCTCTTTGATGAAAAAGGGTCTTCCTGATCTTCACAGATATCAAAGCCTTTTTAATTTCACAGAGAAGTGTCATACCCTGCTTTCCTTTCCTGTAAACGTTATAAAATGGACCTGTTCTTTCCTGCCAACTCGGCTACTGATAATAGAACTAGCTAAACAGGATGTCCCTGATTTTAGGTACCTTTTAGCCCTGCAATTATCTTGGCCTTGCAGGTGTTAAATTTTTTTATCTAAGTTCCTGTGTGTTTGGTCATCTCACATACTGAGATCGGGTGTGTGTGTGTGTGTGTGTGTGTGTGTGTGTGTGAGAGAGGGAGGTCACTCCAAGTGCACTGGCATTTCCACAGACAAATTCAATACCACGTTTCTGTTATTTTTAAGAAATAAAAAAATGATATAGCACTCAGAGCTGGCTGTCTAAGTCACAAAGGGTAGTATTGTAAGATGCATTTTGTCACCCCTGAAAAAGGGACCTCCGGGGCTCAGTGGGTTTACCCGGTCACCAAAATTCAATAAATTAATAAATAAGTAATGAACAACAAGTCTGAAACTGTAATGTTTGGCATTAGTTGGTGTTGTCAAGCTCCAATGTGCAGATATATAAATGCACATTTCTCAGGGACCAAGTAAGAGTCATGATAATCAGGTCTAGTCAAGAGGCATGCTAAGGGCAGTGGTTGTTGATGCTAATGGTGGTTGGATAACAAAGTACTGACATACATCATTAAATAATGACTTTTTTTCTCCGCAGGTGTGGTCTTATCCATGAGTTGTTCCCCTGGGTCATGAAATGTAGAGCGTTACTGTGACAATTCCACTCTGTCCAGCTATGGGCATATACATGTATTATGGTAGCGATGGTGCCACAGTCATTAGGGCATACGGTATGTGCCTAGGGTACTATGGCTTGCTGGAAATACTAAAATGCTAAGGATAGTGCACTGTAGAAAGATACTCATTTATGCTAAATGATGACCTCCTGGCACACCGTACCTTCCCGTTTCACTACCCATTGTACAGTATACACATCCTACTTTTCCAGCAGTATGTTTCCTCCACACCCACACCAGAACTGCTTCTTGTTGGTTGCATACCTAAAGTCCATTCCATGTGCGCAATCCACTCTGCGTGAAACAATACTTCCTCACATTGCCCCAAACACATTACCCCTCTACCAGAACATTTCACCACTTTTATTCCTTCGTATGTCTTTTGCATACAGAAGGAATGCTATTGGACTTTGTATAATCAATTGAAGTACATGATACTTTCTGTCATGTCACACCTCTAACTAGTTTCTTCGATGATATACAGATTAGGATCATCCCAATGTACCCTTATTACCATTGCTTTGATCCCTTCCCTTACGTGCAGATCTTTTCATTAGCCTCTTACACTCCATGACCCTCTATCAAGAGATGGCGAATGCCGGCATGCTGAGATCGCAGTAATGCTTCCTTGTTTTGCATGTTAGTGGGTTTTTGTGCCCCATATGCATTATCTTGCACTTCTGAGCATTGAATTTCAACTGCCAAACTGTTGACCATTCATCAATCTTTTGCAGGTCCCTCCTCATTCTGTCGACACTCTCTGACATGTCCACTGTCTCACATAGCTTTGTGACATCATCAAACAGTGAAAGTCTTCCTTCTAGGTCATGCGCAATGTCGCTGATCCAGCACCAATCCTCGTGGTGCCCCACTGGTCAATCTTCCCTTTGTGGAGTGACAGCCATTTGCCACCAGCCTCTGTGTCCTTACGCACTGTCATTTACCAACCCCCGCACTATTGTTCTGCACACTGCCATATTCCCCATTTTGTTTAATAGCCATCTATGAGGCACAGTGTCAAAGGACTTGCTGAAGTACAGATAGGTCATGTCCAATTCCCTCCCCTGATCCACCTCTCTTGTCACCCAGTCAAAAATCTCAATGTGGTTGGTGTGGCATGACCTCCCCCCCACTGAAACCATGTTTCCTTGGGTGCCGCAGTCCATTGGAAACCAGATGTTCCCCCAGTCTCTCCTTGTGTAGTGCTGCCATGATCTTCCCCACTACCGAATTCTGGCTGATTGGTCTGTATTTCCCCGCTTCCTTTTTGTTCCCACTTTTGTACAAGGGGACTACATCTGCTGTCCTTCAGTCTTTGGGTACCTCCCTTGTTTCCAGTGATTGGCTACACAGGATTGCCTGAGGTTCAGCCACCACCTCACTTAGTTCATTCTTTGTAGGTTGGTGGCACGTGTGTAGGTGGCATGTTTGCACAGTAGAAAAGCATGGTTGTCGGATCATGGATGTGGTGTTGGTAGGAACATTATGGACATTGTTTGGGCTCATCATTTGAAGACAGGTAAGAACCCGCATCACAGCCACAGACCCGCCTATTGTAGCAAAAGTGTGTGAAAATAATTATGTCAGGTTCTCGCTGTCCAAGAAGTGAATAACCATTCATGGTAGAGAAGGAATTTTCCTTGTTTTTTTTTACCAAAGGGTTTTACAGGTTTTTTTTCTTCTCCAGTGAGACCATGACAGGGAAATAATAAGTTGGGCAGTGTCTTGCTGTCCAAATAGTGGATATCGGCTCAAGGTAGAGAAAGAATCTTCCTGTTTTTTTTCCCCAATAAAGGTTTTCCCAGGTTTTTTGTCTTCACCAGCAAGACCATGATAGGGAATTGCAAAGTTGCAGTACAATCATGCAATCTGCTGAGACGAGGGACGTAGCTGTCAAGAGCTGTGATGGGATGGCTTGTGTGACAGTGTATAGTGGCAGTAGCTAATGCAGGGTCTTATTTAACTCTAAAAATTGATTAGCGTTTTGCTTATGAAAGTTCTAAAACATTGTGAAAATGCATAGCATTTGCCTCACTGTGTTTAACAAACATAACACTTCTAGAAAACCTATATAAATGCTTTCTGTACAGTTAGCATTGTCCCAAGAAAAAAACTGCTAATCAATTATTTAAAACCCTGTAATGAGACCCTTTGCTATGTTCCATCAAGATCACCATGAGGAGCACATCTGTGTCTACACAGAGCAAATTGCAGTCCATTCACACAGGGGACACCATGCAACCGGACCACAAGGCACCCATGTGAAACCTACTGCAGGATCACTGTATTAGAGCAAGTGACCCAACAGCTGCTTTCCAATGTGCACCTCTTGATTACCTGAAATGGTGTCTACTGTGTCAATGGTCAGAGATGCTCTATGTGGAAACATTACTATGTGCCTTGTGGGGAATCCAGAACTACACAAAAGTCAACATACCCAGTGGCACCCAACACATCAATGTCTATTCACACAGTGCTCACAATGGAAGATCATCAAGTTTTGCCCACGAGCTTTCAAGTGTGTGCTTCTCGATTGCCTGCAAAGGTGTTGGCTGTTTCAATGGACTCCTGTTTTCCATGTGCCTACCATACAATGTGCCTTTCAATGACTCTGGTGCCACACAAGTCAACGTGCATATTAGCAACCAGCACATCCGTGTCCAGTAACACAGCAGAGGCCATAACCATGAGTCAGTCTTTGGCCACAGCAAGTGCCAAGGTGTGTTTGTTAGTGACGTTCACAGTTTGGCATGATGTGCTGGCTGCCACTATGCCAATGGACACATCTTATGGGTGCCAATGTGCATGTGTTCATGGCAGTTTGTGTGGTGAACCAGCTCCAGAACACATTAGCAACCACCAGACCCCATATACAGGAATCGAGATCGCCTCACTTGTCAACCACAGTCCACCTCAAAGCACCAAACAAAAAAACACTTGCAATGCTTGAGATGTTAGTCAATAAATACATAGCTCTGTCCATTTAAACTACAGCAATTGTTGTGTGTCTCAGTGTATTGTACTATAACCATGGTCAATGTAACCCATGATGAAAATGAGATACAACACACTGCTTTCTAAGTAATGTTTTATTATGTAATCAAGATACTGCCTGCTATCAATAGATGTACACAGGTGTGCACATAAACAAAAGCAGGCAGAGTTGCTCAGCTCTGCATTACAATGTTCATAAAGAGTGCCAGGTGGTCATGTTGTGGGACATCTCATATGCACAGTCACCCAAATGATGTCCTGTGCAGTGAGCAGCAACGCACGTTCAGTCACTATACCTGGCTGCCTCATATTGTAATAGCTGCTTTTGGGCAAATATATGTGGCAATGTGACTACCAGGTGCAATGACTGGCAGAAAGAATGGCCACCTATGAGTGGCCCTTGAATCAAACAGATAAACTCATACTCTTAACTGCCCATGTTCTCAGTAGGTGTCGGAAAGCAGCAGGCAATGCGCCCAGCCATTGTGGAACAGCAGATGGAATGAGCCATTGTGAACGGCATGTTTTGTTTATTATTGTACATGTGAGATACGGTAGCAGTGCTTACACAGCTCAAATTAAATGACAGCTTTTGACTAAAAACTCATTAAGTCCCCAGGGTTAAACACGAGGATAAACACAAGGTTAAACACAGTTAATAAAAACAATGAAACTGGCCGGCCCATCGGTGCAGCTGTTGGACTTCCACTTGCGACACTGGTGACACGGGTTTGGGAATGGACCCAGGACATCAGAGGGCCAGCTGGGGAGAGAGGGATTGAGCATCCTATGACTGCTCTCCCTCTCTGTGGGGAAGGTGGGTAATGTGTCCAATAAAGTGAGCACCCCTGGTGGTGGCTGAATATCCCGAACTGAGCACCCCTGGGAAAAATCATAAAAATAAAAATCACTGGCCACCAAATGACAGTCCTGACCCTTCTGCTCCACATGTGACTGTTACTCTGCCGGGGGGAGTCCCGCTTCCATGACCCTGCCCTGGGGGGCAAGCCAGGGCACAAGACCTGAGTTTCCTGGAAGGGGGTCACCCATCCAACAGCCCTGTCCAGGGAGATACAGGAGTCACTGGTGGGTCAGGGACCAAAAGTACTCGGCCGCACAAAACAAAAAAAACAATGAAACTGTTTACAAAAACAAAAAGCAAAGCATGTTTCACAACCCTGTGTCACAACAGTATATATGGTAACCTTGCAAAACCATATTCAGATGCCTCTGTTCAGCATAAGCCTCCAGCCCAAGACCAACTTCTTTTGTGGCACGCCACAAAACGATGCAACTGTTGTACACAGGATAACGGTTTGACTGTTCACGATCAAATAATCGGTCTCATTCCTACAATGTGTGAAGTCAAACAAATTGGCCATGAATGAATATTAGAAAGGTAGTCTATTGGTATCAATGTCTAGAAAGCCTACATATTGTCCTGACTCTTCTGGATACTAGTGTCGTATGGTCCACACGACACAAGATGGTATCACATGCCAAACACATTCACCAAGCTTCTGGTAGATCCAGTACATGATCTGTGTATAGGCCGCCCATCTATAGGATCTGCAAAGCATAATAAAAATAAGCAGTCACTGTGGTGTCTAAAGTAAGTGGTCAACATGTCAGACTTCGACTTGTATTCTGGATCCAAATCGTAGAGGCTGCTGTTGCCATAAGATGGGCACCAGCCAACCTGTTCAATACCTTCTTGGACATGGGATGGAGGATGACACATTTGGCATATTCCACATATGCGTCCCAAAGGATGAACCAGGCAAATACAGGTACTATGATATTCAAGAAAGAAAGGGCCAAGAGGAAGGGGGGGCGTCAAGCAGTCTATGGGTGGGGGGAGGATAAGGTGTATAATGGTGGAGCAGTCAACACGAGCAGTGATGAGTGGGTTACAACAGGGATCTGTGCTGCTACTGGTGCTGTTTGGAACAGTTATACCAGACATCTGTCACACAGAATCCATGTTAAGCTCAGTTTGTTCGCAGACGATTACAAGATGGGAGCTGTGGTAGATGACATTGATGGGTAGAAGGTGCTGCAGTGGGAGATGATCAGCCTGTATGAATGGGCGGAAACATGGTTTTACCACAGTGCTTTGACAGTACTAGCACCGACATCCCCTACAGGGACAGCTACCATGCCGACTGTGGGCATTGTAGCCTTGGGGATGTCAGTGCATACAATCGTGGGGCTATGCCCCTGAACCCCTCCCTGGTGGAGGGCTCTGCCACCCACACCCCCAGACTCTAGGATTCCTACTCCAAGTCAGAGCTGGACGGGGAGGGGGGAACACCCAGCGAGGCTGTCCCAGTCACTGCACAGACCATCACATTGACATGCAGATTTTGCCCGATTCCTGTCACTGTGATGGTCTTCATAGTGATGACAAACCCAGAAACATGGCCACTGGGGTTCAACGTCAAGAAGTGCAAGGTGCTGCACTTTGGAGCAAGGAACCAGGGGAAGGGTAATCACTCGGGTGTGATACAGTACAGTAGTATGGCAGTAACATTGAGGCGATCAAGCAAGGTGTAGTAATAACAGGGAACATGAACAACTCTGCTCTCCTCAGTGCAGGAAGGCAGCAGCAAAAATCATTAAAATGCTGGAGTATACAGCAATGGGAATCTCCTACAGAAGTAGGGAAATTATTAAGCCCAGTCCAGATCGTTGACTAGGCACAAACAACCAGGAGTACTGTGTACAGTACTGGCACCTGTGGTTGAAGACAGGATAAATTTCAGAAGGCAAATACAGAGACATTGTTCCATGGAAAGGGTAGTGAACAAGTGGAACAGTTGACCAGAAAGGGTAGTGTCATGCAAGAGAGTGGGTAGTTTTAAGAGGTGATGGGATAGGGAGAGGGGGGTGGAAACTGTGCTGAGTGTAGGTGCCAGAGTGACAGCTGCAAGCTGATGGAAGAACTGCACATCTGAGCAGACTCTATAGACAATGAGGCTTGTTTCTACTGGCATGTTTGTATGTTTGTAATTGTATGCATCGTACAATGGCAAGAGGTGTGCCATGAGATACAGTAGAGGACCAACTCTATCGTCATCCCTAATCGGAAAATGTAGAGTGGTCAATAATTAGCCACAAAATCCATGTTTTGGGATAGTTTTATGCTTAAGGTGCTTCACTACAGCCTCCTTCAAGGCCCCACAGAAGAACACCTCTTAAAGTGCACACCACACTATCACTGAGAAAACTGACCAATTGGTTGCTACCAAATACACTATGAAACATATTTTGCTAGGGTCCTCTTCACTGTAAGTTGTCAACAACTTCCAGATGACCTGAATCACCACCACAGCCAACAGAGTCAGCAGAAGGTACACTCAGATAGTTGTAGTGCATCTGTTTACACAACGACAATCAATGGGTGACTTATCTTGTCACACTTGGGTGACCCCAGCATGAATGTAGGAGACTCTGTCTGAGAAAAACATAGCAAACTCCATGCATGACAAGACTGTTAATGATTTTTCTGGCTGCAGACAGACTGGACTTAACAATCCATCTATGGCACAAAATATGTGCCTTGCTGTGTCCTCCACCATCAGCGCTCCAGCTGCAACCCACCTAGTATTCATCCCCTTGACAGCTGCATCACTATGGGGGTTGCATGTGTGCAGAATGGTGACCCCAAATAATACATATGTGCTATGTGTTATGTTGAGCAACAGTCAATATTGGACAAACCTGTTTGCAACACGGTCTTCAAATACATCATGGCGTACATCGTGGAGCCGTATGAGTCACCCATAGGGCATCTTGCAAAAGGCATACATTTCCAAAGCATTCCATATGTGTCATACAGTTCAAATCTGCAGAATAAGTGCAATGCAGTAACAATGCTGTACCATTAATAAAGAGGTGAAAATTTGACTGATGCATGCATTAGTAAGTTCATAGACAAACGTTAAAGTGAATCATGCAAATTGGTTGTATGAAACCATCACACATAAACAAAAGGAGTGCTTCAACCACCAACAGCTCCACAGATGATTACATTGTAACCAACACTTGAGCAGATGACTATGACGGAGAGGGTACCACACTGATTTAGATTAGTGATGCACAGATGGTGCTTAATGGGGGCATGGATTCTGCAGTGCCTACATGTCCTACATGTTAACATGAGTGGCTCAACCAATGTGGGGGGGTGGCAAGTAAACAGCTGGTAGGCAGGGTACATGGAGAGGTGAGCACTGGAAGAGGGTGAATGCGATTCCCCTTCACAAAAGTGGGAGTAAGACAAAGACAGGAAACTACAGGCCTGTCAGTTTGACCTCTGTGGTAGGGAAAATGGTGGAATCACTTCTGAAGGAAAGAACTGTTGAGTACCTAGAGGCCAGCAGGGCACAGGAGCCAAGACTGCATGGATTCACAGCGGAAAGGTCATGTCAGATGAATCTAATCAATTTCTTTGACTGGGTGACCAAAGTAGTACACCGGGAGCTGTGGACATGGCTATCTAGACTTTAGCAAGGCATTTGACACAGTCCCACAGAAAAGATTAATAAGCAAATTAGCCAGACAGAGTGGGTGCCAGGGTGGTAGCCTGGGTAAAACATTGACTGGACAACAGGACACAGAAGGTAATAGTAAACAGAGTCCACAGTAAAGAAAGGGGGATTACTAGTGGGGTACCCCAGGGTTCAGTAATGGGGCTGGTCCTTTTTAATGTCTTTATAAGTGACATTGCAGAGGGACCGGAAGGAAAAGTATGCCTCTTTGTAGATGACACAAAGATCTGCAGGGTCTGCAACAGAAGCCATATGAGGAGAGACTAAAGGAGTTTAATATGTATACCTTTGAGGAAAGGAGGGTGGGGGGGGCATGATAGAAACTTTTAAGTATCTCGATGGAATCAACGAAGTCCAAGAAGGTAACATCTTTCAGAAAAAGAGATGTGCAAGAACAAGCAATTTAAAGCCAGAGGGGGGACGGCTAAGGGGCAATGTGAGGAAGTATTTTTTTTCACAATGAGGGTGGTGGATGCATGGAACCACCTTTCTGATGAGGTTGTGGGGTCTAAAACTGTGGAAGAATTCAAGAATGCATGGGACAAACATAAGTCAATTCTTGTGGGGAGGGGGCTGAAAGAAATAGGCTGTTGGTTTACTAAGATCTGCAGCTTATCCAGTAGGCAGGTAAAATGGGCAGACTAGATGGGCCAAGTGGTCCTTATCTGCCATCAAAGTCTATGTTTCTATGTTGACAAGATTACCCACCAAGACAACAGGGGAGGAGGCAGGGTAGAGGCACAGAAGGATGGGAGATGGGGGAATCCCAGGGTAAGGCAAAGAAGGATACAGGCTGGATGGTGGTCACTCTGAGTGCTGGGAGCCTAGGAAATAAGTCAGCTGAGGTATAGGCTCTCCTGGCAGTGAGGAGGGTGGACATTGCAGACATCACCAAAATGCAGGCAGCCCAGTTCCGGGACTGGGATGATGGTGATGATCCCAGGGTACAAAATATTCAGGAAAAATAGGGCTAAAGGGAAGGAGGATGTGGCTTGGCAATCTGTGTACAACCACCCCAGGGTGCTCAGGGGGCTGGCGGAGATCATGGTGGGGCCACTGACTGGCCTGTTCAATAACTCCCTGGACACAGGATGCATGCCACAGAACTGGAGGAAGGCCTATGTGGTGCCCATTCACAAATGTGGCCCCAGGCATGCACGTGGCAACTAAAGGCAAATGAGTCTCACATTGATTTTGGGGTGAAGCTCATGGAGACAATCATAAAGGAGCGGTTGGTGACCTTCTTGGAGGACAATGATCTACAGGACAGTTATCAACACAGGTTTGTCTCCAGTAAATCCTGCCAGACAAATCTAATTCAGTATTATGACTGGGAGAGGGGGGGAAGAGACTCATTACCAAGAGAAGTGACAAACGGGGTGCCACAGGGATCAGTGCTGGGACCAGTGTTTGGAATATTCACAAGTGATATCTCACATGAGGTCTGGAGTAGGATCAGTCTGTTCGTGCAAGATACGAAGATCGGAGCTGTTTTAGATTATATTGAAGGCTGTAAGTGGCTGCAGGAGGATATGATCTGAACAAACTACTAGAGTGGTCAGTAACATGGCAGCTGGGTTCAGTGCCAAGAAGTGCCAGGTACTGCACTTCAGAGTTAGGAACCGGGGCGGAGCTATCAGCTGGTAGTGGTCTGGCTTAAAAGTAATAAGGAAGAAAGGATATGGAGGTAATTGTAACGGGCAGCATGAACAACTCGGCTCAGTGCAGGAAGGTGGCAGGAAAAGGACAATAGGATGCTATGGTGTCTAGGGAGAGGAATCTCATCCAGGAAAAGGGATGTGATCCTACGCCTGTACAGCACTCTGGTCAGGTATCACCTGGAGTATTGCGTGCAGTACTGGCACCTGTTCCTGAAGACGAACACCAAGTTGCTGGAGCAGAATAGAGAGACAAAGCCAATCCAGGAATTTGAGGAGAGGTCCTATGAAGAGAAATTGGCAGAGGTGAGCATGTATTGCCCGGAGAAGAGGAGGGATAAGGGGAAATGATTGACACATTTAAATCCCTCAACAGGATAGATAAGGTTAATACAGAAGTGATTTTTCAATTTGGAAGAGGGAGGGAGACGAGAGGGCACCAGTTGAGGTTGAGGGGGGATTCAGAATGTAAATCAGGAGGCATTTTTTCATAGAAAGGGTGGTGGACAGGTGGAATGTTCTGCTCAAGGGAGTGGTGTCCTGTGGAAAGGTGGGTGGCTTTAAGAGGGTTGGGTTAGGGTGAGGGGTTATGATGAAGAGGGTGGGAGGGAGGGCAACTGAAAGTTGAGGGGCTAGCTGCACAATAGAGCAGCGTGATAGACTGTATAGCTCGCTTCTGCTGATCTTTTTATTTATTCATAATACAGATGGTCACCCAATGCCATTACTAGACATTTTGAACAGATCCAGAAGCAAATGATTTGATAACTTTTAACTGACCAAAATAGATATAACAACAAGAACAGAGTGCTCTAGCTTTCGGACCAACAAGTCCTTCGTCAGAAATGTAATGACAGTTATTCAGAAGAAAACAATACTTTTAACAACTAGATCATGCAGAAAAAAAACAGAAAAAATCTCCACTGGTTTAAAATACTCATTAAAAGAAACCACAAGATGATGTCAGAGAAGTGTAACAGTGCCATGTTACCTTAAGCTGGGAGGGTCCCAGGGTCAAAGGTGCTTGATGCAAAACACATACAAAGAATTCTACTGCATATAAATTCAACTGACATGAGATAACACTACTTGAGTAGATGTCTCTTAAATCAAGCTATGAGTGTCACAATGTGTATATAAGAATGCAATTACTGAAAAACAACCCTCACCCAGATTAAAGACATACTAAGATTGTCTTAAGACTGCAAGAAATTTCAATGTATGTATTACAGACAAGAAATTACCAGTAAAGCTGTCTTAAAATAATCAGTACACATTGTATGATGTGTAAAACTTAGCTGGACCCATTACCCAGCTGTACTCTCCAGCTAGATATTATGCCTCATAAACTTCAAAAGCCTCTTGTGTAGTAACAGGACTTTATAAATGATGATATAACTATAAATTGACAGTATTAGTGTGAAACAAAAAATTCTTGTCAAGGATCACCAAGGAATTAAGACCATGCAGCCTGATATGTACTGTTGTCAATAAATTCTTAGGCCTGGATATTCAAAGCGGTTGCACATGGCGCATCAGGGTCGCGCATGTACAACTGCGGAGATGCGCCATAGAGAGATATTCAGTGGGAGCAACTGTGCAGCGCAAGTGGCAGTGCACCAGTGAGTAACAGAAATGTATGCATGCACAAGGGCAGGGGACAGACTCATGAATATGTGGCACAGAGCGATATTCATCTACTGAGCAATGGCGCAAGCGAGGAGCAACTGCCAGTTGCGCGGAGCAGACTTGAGCCTATAAAAACAGGTAGCAAGTAGGAGGAGAGAACTTGCGCCAGAGGGAAGCAGGACAGTGGGAGACAGACAAGCCATTTGAGAGAGGAAGAGGGAGACAGGGAGAGGAGGAGAAGGACAAAGAGAAAGAGTGTCTGAGAGAGAGAGTGTGTGAGAGTGCCACACAAGGTGGCCCACTGAGGAAGGGGGAGAGAGAGTGGGTGCCCAACTGAGCCACAGGGGTGGACAACAGAGCCAGCAGGCAGAACCCAGCGAGGGGCAGGGTATGCAGGGGGGGGCCCTGCCGAGCGACCAGCATTGCCCCACAGAGCCGGGAGAGGTGCCAATGGAGCCAGATGCCCAGGGGGTGACAGGACAACAGGGGTCATGGCCAGTGTGGCATTCCAGGTGGAGGCCGTAATGAGGGGTGTGAGGAGGCAGGAGGCAGAGCAATGTGGCTGTGGAAGGGCCCGTCGGCAGTACGCCCTGAACAGGCGGTACTAGCCCCACATCAGCTTCGAGAGTCATGCTGACACAGAGATCATGGGTTGGTATCACCTGAACCAGGCAATTCTGAGGCAGCTCTGTGAGCTGTGCAGTGATGAGATGCAGGCACCCACTAGACAAAGCAACGCCCTGACAGTGGAGATGAAGGTAACAGCTGTCATGTGCCTGCTTGCCACAGGCACCTTCCAGAGACCAACAGAGAACACAACAGGCATAACCCAGTTGGCCATGTCACGGCTCCTCACACAATTCCTCAATGCCCTGCTGCCACATGCTGTGGAACACATCCATGTCCCCAGCACACAGGTGGAGCATACAGCAACCATGCAGGAGTTCTGCAGGGTAGCACGTATGCCTGGCATGCTAGTTGCCATCAACTGCACCCATGTGGGCATCCACATGCCACTTGGCATAAAGGGGGTAGCCTACATCAACAGAAAGGGCTACACCAGCATCAACTGCTAGGTGGTGTACGATGCCAAGGGGCGCATAACCAATGTCTGTGTCACACACCCTGGGGGAGCACATGACACCTACACCTGGCACAGTGCCACAGGTTCAAGAGTGGGGTCATCCCCACAGGACACCTAGTGGGTGAGTATGGCAAGACCATGGGCAGCTGGGTACAGTAGGGCATGGAAGGGGGACGGCCAGGGCAGGGGGTCTGCTGTGTGCATCTGGGAGGGGCATGGGGCACAGTAACAGGAGACACAAGGCTAACCCTCTCTTTCTCCCCCCACACAGGTGACAGTGGCTACCCACTCAGGCCCTGGTTGCTCACCCCCTACTGGCACCCATCATCCCCAGCGGAAAAACAGTACAGTGAGGCAAACGCCAGCATGCAAAACATCATTAAGCGTATGTTCGGGATGCTGAAGGCACGATTCCATTGCCTGGACAGGTCTGGTGGTGCCCTACAATACAGCCCCTTGAAGGCCTGCGGCCTATTCCTGGCCTGCTGCATGCTGCACAACATGGCCAGTGAGCGTGGGATAGCTGTCGAGGCTGATGAGGGGAACAGCAGTGGGGACAACGTAGGCTTTGGGCCAGAGGGATCCCTGGCTCAAGCAGCTGGCACACCACTGGCGATACACAATAGCACAGGAGCACTATGGTGCACGAGGGAAGGTGGACAAACACCCATGTACAGAACTGACACAGTGGCAGGGCACACGGCTATGTATGGGCATGGCCAAGGCCATGCACACACAGGCACGGGGTAGTGGCGGGGCAGTGCCACACGCAACACCACACCACACAGCACTGCACAGCATCACACACACACACACACAGTGGCACCCACAGGCATGCAACCGGGTGCTAGCGCGTGGCATGGATCAGATGCAGGGCACCGGTGCACATGCTCAAACAGTGTTGAGAAGGCATCATCATGCACACGCCACATGGGCCAGCGGCTAGGCAGGTGTGCACATGGGCAGCATGTTGTGCACCACACGGCTGCCATGACTGTGCCATGCACACACACACACACACACACACACACACACACACACACACACACACACACACACACTGCCCATGTGCACACTGGGCGGTGGCTGCAGATAGCAGACAGGGAGGCGTGCACATCAGTTCCGCTGCGCAGACACACAGCCACCACAGCCACGGGGACGACTGCACCGTGGCCACCCAGCAGATACAGGCTGTGCGATGGCCATGGGGGGGGTCTGCCACCGCTCCAGGGGTGGGAATGTGGGACCACAACCTGGTCCTTGCAGGGGTCTACAGGCTCCCAAACAGGCTCACACCAGGTGTGCCTGGGATGCCCACAGTGGAGCCTAGCATCGACATGGTTGGGGTCACCTGACACAGGGGCCATGGAGTGGACATTGCACTCTGCGGTGTCTGTGGCAGTCAGCCATGCCCTGTGGCAGCCAGTGGGGCAAGGCTGACCGAGATTGCACTGGCAATGCAGTCCAGGGCTGCGGTCATATACTCCTGCAGGTGTTGAATGGCCTCCAGGACCTGCGCAGTGCCCCTCTCATGCTGCTCGGCTGCCTGGCGCACCACTGCACGGAGTGCCCGCACCCCAGCCATGAGCAGCACCTGTTGCTCCACGGAAGCCCACAGCAATTGGGTGTGCTCGGCCAAGGGTTCGATGCCCTGGGGTGCATGGGCAAGGTGCCGACCCACTGTTGTACAACCAAGCTGCATGGCCCCCCACTCAGGTGGGTGCTGCACAGCGTGGTACCCATGGGGATGAGCAATGACAGGCACTCCGGCGGCGGATGCAGTGCCCGGTCTCCCAATGTCTCCAGCCATCTGCTGCTGCCGCCCCTCCGGCCCCTGTGCTCTGGCCAACGCCTGTGCGGGTGCCCTGTCACCCTGTGCAACTGTGCCTGCGCACACAGTGGTACTGGGGGCAGTGGAGAGCATTTGTTCCACCGTCAACTGGCCACTGGCCGAGCTGCCAGTGCTGGTGTTTGGTATGAGTGTCTCTCCTCTGACAAGACCCGTGCCATCCAGGACTATGGTCAATTCGTCATCAGTGTCAGACCCTGCCCCAATCTGTGTCTCTGCACAGAGCACATCATGGCTGGCGTCTCACTGGAACACAGCCAGAGCCTCATCCGCCACCATGCCCGGGACATCCGGCAGGACGGCGGTGGCATTCTGCAGCCTATCGGGCCTCCGGATGCCCATGGAGGTGGATGGCTGGTCCTCTGGTGCTGGGCAGGCTCCCACAACAGCCGCTGGCATCCCTGCCACCACATGCTGGCAAGTTGGTGCTGTAAGGGAACACAGATGCATTTGAGCTGCTTACTCAATAGGCCCCAGGCCCTTCCCCCCGCCCACCAGCCATACCTATCATGCAGTGATGGGCTCCCTACAGTCTGAAAGCCACCACCTGGCACACCCTCCACTGCACTACACTGCATGGTGGCTGCCACCATCTCCTCCTGTGGTGTGAGCTGTGTCACGGTGGTCTGGCCCCTACCTGTGGCTGACCTGGAGACCCGAATGGTCAGCACCTTCTCCTTTATCTGGCGCTTGTCAGTGCCCACCTTTTTCTTGCACTCCTGTGCAGACCGCTGGTGGCAGCTCTGCTGGTTCACGGCCTCCGCCACCTCCTCCCAGGCCATGTCCCAGGCCTGGGGTGTGCCAGTGGTTCCACTCAGCAAAGGCTCCCTGTCGAGGTACACCTCAAACAGGGCATCTGCCTCTGCTCTTGTAAAGTTGGGCCTGCACTTCCAGGCAGGCCCACACTCCTCACCCTCCTCATGCTCGGACATGATGCTACCTGTGGACATGGACATGTGGTTAGTGGCTGCAGCAGCCCACCCCAGCCATACAGCACCCTGCGCTGGTCATCCCCTCAGCAGGCGCAACCTACATATGATGGTTGCAATACCAATCCATGACCTGTGTTGCTGTGCGGCACCTTTATAGTGCATTGCATGCAAATGAGCCGATGCGCAACTGTAATGACATGCAAATGTCCTCATTGTGCCGTGGATATGCTGATGAGCTCAACTGCATGTGACAGCTGAATATCGCACTGTTGTGCATTGCACAATGGACTTACTCCGGCGCATGTTGTTGTGTAATGCCATGACATGCGCAGTGCGTGCTGACCAATGTGCATGTGCCACGGCACATACTACGCCTATTATTGCAGCATCGCTGGAGTACGCCATAGGGGCCATCGTGCCCTATGCGGCATGGACCTTATGGTGCTGGGGCGCTATAGGGCGTGTGGCACTCAGGTGCTATAGGGCTATGGCACTCAGTCGCTATAGGGCCTATGGCACTTGTGCGCTATAGGACCTATGGTGCTCAGGCTCTATTGGGCCCATGGGGCGTGATGAATTCATGGCCCTATTGTGCAACATGCATCATGGGCCCAATAGCGCTCATGTGCACATTGTGCATGCTGAGCCCTGACCCCCACCCTGCGCTATGCCCCCAGGGGCCTCTGCCCCATGTGCATGTGTGGCCATGCCCATGCCACGCATCCCCGGAGATGTGCGATTGCCATGGACAGCGCATGTTTATTCGAGGCACACATCCCATGCACGTTGTGCACGTGCGCTACTGGGCACCATCTTGGCCTGCTACATTGCTGTAGAACCATGCCGCATTGTGCAGTGCCCCGTTACTGTAACTGGAGCCAGGTCAAGCTAGTGAACCTGGTTGCCAGGTGGAGCCCCATGCTGCCAGCCTGTTTTGCCAGCAGCCCCCTCAACAGTCCCAGGACCGAGGTGTGGCAGAACATCACCAATGGGCTTGTCCAGGCCACCGGTGTGCTGTGCACCAGGGAGCAGTGTCGCCTCCAGTATGGGGACCTAGCACAGAGGAACCTGGAGAGGCTGAGGGCACTGCAGGGCCACGTCCGGAGAGGGGCCGTGCCACAGCCAGGTAAGTGGGCTCCGACAGTGTCTGTTCACGCCCACTATTCCATGGGGCTGGCAGGGCTGCATGCCATGTGGGGGGCCTGTCACTGCGTGCCTTGTGGCATGGCATTGCCAGTCACTGGGTGCACTGCACCACTGTCCTGCGGCCTTGCCAGGCCGGGGTGCACTCTGTGCCTGGTTGGTGGGGGAAGTGGACCCATGCTGTGGCTGTGTTCTGATGTGTGCCTCTCTGTGTTCCCGTCCTAGGACCTGAAGACCGGAGAAGAGCCAGGGGAGCAGGTAGGCACTGTGCATTCCCACATTGTTGTGCAGGGTGGGTGGCATGGGTGGGTGTATGACCTTGGTCCCCTGTGCCTTGTGTTGTGGCAGCTGTGTTCAGCACATGATGCAGTGTGCGTGGCACTGCTGGGTGGCCATTGCACATGTGTGGCAGCTGTTGGTGGGCAGGGTGTGCATCCAGCCACCACTTGTGCCACTGCAGTTCCACTGCAGCACCATACCACCTGCCTGCCGCTGTGCTGTTGGGTGGCCCTTGGGCAGTGGATTCCAGCACTGTGTACTGACATGGCATGCCGGATTGGTGGCAGGTGTAGGCCCGCCCACTGTGGGTGGCTGGGGGTGCCACTCCAGGGGCGTGTGTTCCCACTGTCTGCTGTGCACAGGGGGCCAAGGTGCTTTGGACATGCACTGTTCACCTGTCCATTCCTCTCCCATAGGTATCCAGAGGGGTTCCATGCTCCCGTTATACTGCCATTTGCTGCAACAGATTATCCTGATAATGTCGCACACGATAGAGATTACCGCCCAGACCAGGTGGATCCTGCTTCAGGACCAGCGCAGGGGGAGGCACCAGGCACCGGCAGGTCATGGCCGGCCATGATGCACCCCAGCCCCCTTCCCACCTCTGTTCTCCCTTCTCTTACCTTTCCCCATCCACCTGTATAGGCCCTGTCCCCTGACCCCTTCCCACCTACACCTACCCTCCCCCTTTGTTTCCTGTATTCTGTACAGCTGTGTTACTTTTCTACTATTACATTTGTTACCTGTTTACTCTTCTGTGTCCATGTCTGCTTTGCAGCTGGCAAGTGGGTCCATGCTGCAGTCATGTGGTGGGTGGCCATGTGGTGCATCTGTGTCATTGGGTGGTGCATGCATGGTGTTGGTATGCCCCTCGGTCAGTGGCTGTGCCATGGAGTGGCCCTGGGCTGGCAGTTCAGGCTGTATGGTGTGTGTGTGTGTGTGTGTGTGTGTGTGTGTGTGTGTGTGTGGTAGGTGCCATGTGTCAAGGTGTGGCTTGTCGTTGGCCAGGTGGCTGTGTGCCCTTCAGTGTGTGGTGGACTAGGGTGCCCGCCCCTGGACATCAGTGCCTCCTGTGCCCTGCGTCCTCCACTGGGGGGGTCACCGGCTGCATACCTGCACTCCATGTGCAGTGGTAACCTGTGTGCTGGCTGTGTCCCTGCCAGTGTTCCTGGCCTGGTGCCTCCACCTCCCTGCACTTCCCCCTTCCCTGGCTCCCTGCTATGCTTGTGACTGTTCCTGCTGTGCCTTGGCACATCTTCCTCTGCCCCTTGCGCATCCCTGGTTGTGCTATGGCACATTTATGATTGCTCCCTGGTGCACCTCTCACTGTGCCAAGGCATCGTGCCTCCGATATTGAGCCGTGTTGCACTGGCGCATGTTGCAATGTGTAACCATTGAATGTCGCAGTCACTGCACCATTGCACAGTTGACTTGTGCTGCGCTGGGGTTGCGCATGCAACTTGCATCAACAATGCGATCCTGAGAGAGAAAGACAGAGAGAACATCGGAGCCACCAGAAGATCGACTTTTGCTGTGCTTTGCTGTCCTGTCCTGTCAGCGAGTGAAGCTGCGGTTTTGTGACCAAGGTTGTGGAAGTCCAGTCGGGAGCAAAGGAAGATGCAGAGGGTGCCCTTTAACATTCACTTATCAAGCCAGGAGATGCAGTATTGGGAGTGAGAAAAGAGAGAGAGTCAGTCTTGGGTTCTGTCTTTCCCCTTGTCAAACTGGTGAAGCTGCCATGGGAGATTTCAAGCCATGGTTAGAGTTAAGGGAGACAGCCACCGACTGACCCAGGCACCCGGCATTCCAGCAGAATTCTGAACCACGGCAGTGAGCCAACAGTCATGGAGCGCAGCACTATTCCAATCGGGATCTCCACCAAATCTCCACCAGCTGATTTCTGTAGCTCTACTAAAGGTATGTGTGCACTGTTAAATAAAATGACTGATACTTGGTGGCTGTACAGACTGCGAGATTGACATGAGATGCAGTCAGAGTGTGCCCCAGAGCCCTGATAGCTAAGGTTTGACACCTACTGTTGTGGCAGGGAGGGGAGCAGTTGGTTAGATCATGTCTTCTGCATTATTAGGAGCAACCGAAAAAAAAAACTGCTCAGCTGTTAACTGTCTGCAGGGAGGGAGCAGTTCAAAAGCAGACTACCATGAGTCTGAATTGCAGGGGGGTTGGCTGTTTAAAAAAAAATATAACAAATTGCTGCCTGATGAGTAAGTGCTGCTTCTAATCTAGTCTGTGATGTTATTCAGCTAGAACACTCATTCAGCTGTGTTCTGCCAATGAATGGTGCATGCACTGCTGTGCTGGGGAATATACTGTTTCTTTTGGCCCTGCCCTGCACCCTCTGTTATATATATATTAATGTCTCTGCTGAATGGGGGGGACTGGTCTATGGTTGTCTCCTAGCCCTGCTCTGTGTAGCCTTTCCAGTCTGTGTTGTCCATGATTATTTTATGAATGCCTCTGCTGAATGGAAGTGCGGTGCATACCGTATCAACTGTCGCTGTGATTTTCAGGGATGTTCCTGATCTTCCCTCAACATTGTCTCAATTTTCCTCTGTCCCTTGTGTGATTTGTGTGTTTTTGTGACTGAACACAGTGGAGACTATTTTATTTAAGCACAAGTTAATGGCAAACATTAAGCTGCAGACTTTTCAGAAAATGCATCTTACACTAATGCCCTTGTTAAAGCTTTCTGGATGAATAGTATCGATTTTTAAGACATGTCTCTGATTTGGGGTCTTTGTCCCCGATTTTTTATTTTAAGCACTGTCTTATGAAGCAAGAAGTTGTGAGGTATACTGGGGGGAATTGGTGGGTTGTTCCAGTGACTCTCCTCGGACACTCCCCATGCTGCTGAAAAATCATTATTATGTCTCTGTAGATTATTTTACATTTAGATTGTGCTGTATTGGACAGTATTGTGTTGCCCTTGGCTAGTTCATGCATGATTGGTGCTCTGCTAAAAGTCTAACTGCAATAAAATTTTTTTTTTAAACCCGAGTTTGTGTGTGTGTGTTTTTTTTTCTTGGTGCCGGGCTAGTGAAAATCATGGCGGGCCAGTGGATTTTTCCAGCCACTAGCCCTGTGGGCTGGTGGCTGAAAAGTTAGTTCAACTCTCATATCTCACCACATCCCCATAATGCGGGGGTACTGGTTTAAGGATACTCACACACACACACACACACACACACACACACACTCCTAATGCACCTTCATTCACATCAGTCACTGCAATTGTTCCCCAAAGGATTTCAACTTGTCATGAAATCCCAAATAAAAGAGATCATGTATTCTAATCTCTACAGAGCAAAAAAGTGACACTATTTAACCTTACTCCTATCTGCGTAGTGACATCTCCAAGGATTCTGGATAGAACCACAATGAAATAAAACTGACACCCTCCCCTTGGTAAGGTAACTAGAAGTAAACATAAAGTATGTGTGTAAGACAAGAGTCCTAACATACCTACATTTCCACAAATCACTACAATATTAGCCTAATGTAAATAGATCTGTCAAGGACCCCCATGCAAATGAGCTCTTGCACACCAATATGTTCAGATATTAAAAAACAAATGTGACAGTCTACAATAACACTACTGTATGTACAGTAACAGGCTAGGGAATCTGAATATAGCACAATGAAATCAACCCCACTCCCGGGTGAATAGTAAGGAGGAATACATAGTGTTTGGGAGAATGCTCTTCTAACTGGAAATTCTGCCATACTGAAATGCTGTTTAGTCACACGCTCAACAATGAATGGAATGCTGTACTAACTGTACGTGCAGAACAGCATTCCATTCGTTCAGAGTGAAAAGCTCAAGCCCTGTGTGAAAGCCACCATAAAAAAAACGCTGCGCATTAACAGCAGTGTAATCTGCTTCAAACATGGAAGCTGTGCACAGCTTTTTTTTAAAAACACTCAGCGCTCAGAAGTATTTTTTTTCTTCATGATGAGAACCAGCATAAAAGAAGAAGTTTCTGCCTCCAGTTTGTGGACAAGCTCGCTAAGCGAGACATCTGCTCGCCATGTGTTTTTCTTTGAAAACCCGCCCACACTACAGCGGCAACCAATTCGAGTGTGCGCTAAGCTAACATAGGGATGCCTAGTCCAACAACCACACACAACTTGACAAGAACAAGCTGTGGAAGCCGAAATACAAAATGGGAGACTACCGTTTATTTTTCAATGAAAACATTTAGTTAGAAAACCTAAAATAGGATACCAGAGGCACCATGCACTATACAAAATACAGGATGGGCAACCCAATGCAGAACCAGAGTGTTCCACCACCTCGGGGTTTGATTCCTTGGACACAGGGAATCAGACCTCTCTGTGGCAGAACACACTGGTTCTGCATGGTTGCCCATCCAGTATTCTCTATATATTCATTATGTGTGTGAAACAAAAGTAATAACGCACTCTAACTCCGTGTATCTAAATAGAGGCCTACCTCAATGTCACAGCAAGCCCCACACTTGCTATATTCACATACCTCACAACACATACACACACACACGTGCACACACACACACACACACACACACACACACACACACACACACACCACACATGCTGAAGTCCTATAATATGCCAGTCTGAAGATGAAGAGGTCTGTGGATGTTAAATTCTGTAATGTCCCATGAAACCCAGATCTATGTTCATCTTATCTGCTACCATACTGAGATGTAAAATAAGTTTAATCTCAAAAGCTCATCTTTGTTGTGTGTTTTTGAGATTTCATTTTAAGACCATTACTGACATATTCGAAATTGAGTGGTCAGGCTGAGAAAAGTGTTTTCCCACTGGTTTTTCAGTCTTCTTTGTTTTAATAGTATGTCTGTGCGAGTTCATCCTAGTGCAGAGTTGTTGGCTTGTCTCTCCAACATAACCTGTTTGTGGACATCTCTTGCACTGAATGAAAAACAACATGATGTGATGTACATGTACCTTAAATTGTCTGTTTTGTAATGTAACCACACAGTCTGAGGTGAAAATGAGCTCACAAGTCTTACAGGTGTCATGGTATTCTGTTCAAACAACATGAAGTCTTGCTATATTATGACAAATGCAGTTTGTCCCACCATTAGAACTGCTCCGGAGGTGAAAGAGTTAACTTCCATGCAGTGCATGGAACTTAGAGCGCGAGCTCGGTTAGAGAAGCTCTGTTAGGGTGGTTTCAAACCGAAACCGTCAGATTCTTTACTCCGCCTCACTGAACAGTCGCTCCGGAGATTCCTCCTGCTGCTCGGTTCATTTTCTCGGTTTAAAGTGTTTTTTCTCGGTTAAATTCAATCGCGATATTCTTTATTTTAACCGCAAACCGATCTCTGTCTATGGTATTGTAAGTAATGGATAGGTTTTCTGTGTGGAACTTGTAAATGTTTATCGGTTTGGTTTGAACCGATCAAATTGTATTTAAACTTTATTCTGAAGCCTTTTAAGGCTTGTTAGGGTGCGGTTCCCGGTTCTTATCGGTTCTAAAAAAACTGGATTTCATTACGTTTTTTTCCACGACCCGTGACACGGTCGGGAACCGATAAGGGTGTCTTGCCTGGCACTGCCATCAAAAGGGCAAGTTTTGGTTAGGCTGGCATTATGTCCGAGAAACCCAAAAGAAAAACCGGGCCCACTGGGTTTCAACACTGTAGTGTCTGTGGGGAAGCCTTTGCCAAGGCTGACCCACACACCACATGTGTTTATTGTCTGGGGTTTGACCACCTCAATGCAGACTGCCAGATTTGCAAGAATTTCCCTGCAGCTACCCTAGATAAGAGAGTTGGTAGGCTCAGGGAATGAGGAACCAAAAAGTCCGCTGACCCGGATGGCCAGCCCGGTTCGGTGCCAACCGAACCGGAGGGAGTGCCCTCTGACCAGGGCCAGACTTCCTCGGCCAAACGTAAAGCTGACTCTGAGGAGCCAGTTCCAGCAAAGAGAACTAGAAAGTCAGCAGGTGTGGAGTCCAAAATCCCTTCTCCAACTGCTGCAGAGATAGCCAGGGCAATACAGATTGTCCAGTCACTTTCCCCGGTTCCCTCCGAACCGCCACTATCTGGCAAAAGGTCGGTTCGGTCGGTTCCACCGGTTCAAGAATATGATATAGAAGAGTTTTATGAACCAGAGGAGGGGGAGGATGATTATGAACAGTGTGAATGTGACTTTGAAAGTCTGGATGTGCCCATTGAACCAGGCATCTCCCCAGACAGACCTTTAGGTGAATCTCCCCCTAGGCTTTCTGAGTCCCCTTCTCATTTTTTGTTTTATAAAAAAGTTGCTGAAACCCTCCAGCTTCCTTTAGAGGAGGCTTTGGATGAGCAAGACTTTGTAGAGATGATGGATATCCCAGAGTCCAGGAGATTGTCTATCCCTTTACATAAATCTTTTAGGAAACAAACAATAACAATTTTAAAAGCTCCTAATTCTGTGCCTCCTGTGGATAAAAAGATGGACAGGAGGTACACTTTGTCAGGTCCTGATACAGAATTTCTTTCACAGCAATGCAGTCATGTTGGGGTAGTTCAGGCTGCGGCCTGTGATAAAGCTAATATTCCCTGGCTTCACATCCTCCTGACAAGGACTCCAGGAAGATTGATGCCATGGCCAAAAAACAATACATGGCAGCATCTTTGGGACTCAGACAAGCAAACTATATGGCTTATGTTACGAGATACCAAAAATCTAGATGGGATACTGTCATGGCCTTAGCCAAACAGGCCCCTTGCCAGCTTGCAAAGGAGCTGGAGCAGGTAGCTGTTGATGGTATTGAGGCATCTAAGGTGCAATTCCATGCTGCATTGGATTCTAATGATGTATCCTCTAGAGTCATGGCTACATCTGTGGCTTTTCATAGATTGGCCGGGCTCAGGTGTACTACTTTGTCACAGGATACCCAGTCTAAGGCTATGGATTTTCCTGTGGTGGGAAATTCTCTGTTTGGGGAGCAGACAGAGAATTATATGAAGAAAATGGATGAATATAGAAACACTTATAGGAGTGCACAAGCCAAGGAACGGCAGGCCACTCCTCAGAGGCAGCCCCCCAGGGGTAGGGGCAGGCCTTTTTACCAGACCCAGGCCTCCTCTTCAGCCTATGTTCAGAGGGGGTTCTTCAGAGGGAGAGGCAGACGGGGTATGAGCAGGCCTGCTCCCACCCCTTAGCCTAAAGCCCCTGCCAAACAGGCACCCTGATGGGATGCCCAGGGTTGGCTCTCCATTACCTGTAGGGGGCAGGCTGGCTCACTTCGTCCAGGACTGGGAGTCTTTAACATCAGACAGGTGGGTCCTGGAAGTAGTGAGCCAGGGTCTGGTTCTCAGCTTCAAAAAATTTCCAAAGATGAGAGCCAGATCTTTTCCACCTGCAAACCCTTCAGAGTCTCTTGCTTTGGAAACAGAAGTCTCAACCCTCCTGGCTCTCAGAGCTGTAGAAAGGGTTTCTCCCCTACACCAGGGCAAGGGTCTGTACTCCAGGTACTTCCTTACCCCAAAAAAGACAGGAGAGTGACGGCCCATCCTGGACCTAAGATATCTGAACAAGCACCTTTTAAAACCAAAATTCAAAATGGTGACTCTGGGAATGATTTTACCCTCCCTAAGGCCAGGGGACTGGCTAGCTTCCCTGGACCTCAAGGATGCCTACTTCCATGTTCTTATCAGAAGCTCCCATCGAAAGTACCTCAGATTCGAACTGCCCTCAGGCCATTATCAGTTCAGAGCTATGCCCTTCGGTCTTACCTCTGCCCCAAGGGTATTCACAAAATGTCTGGCAGTAGCAGTTGCTCATCTAAGAAGGCAAAAGTTTGCCATCTTTCCCTACCTGGACGACTGGCTCATTGTGGGTCAGTCTCCAGACCAGGTCAAATCACACCTGCTAGTTACCCAGCAGCTGCTTACCTCTCTGGGCTTTCTTCTCAATCTTCCAAAGTCAGTTCTGGAACCTATCCAGGTACTCACCTTTATAGGCGCAGAACTGGACACAAAGCAGGCCAGAGCCTTCCTTCCCTAGAAAGGGTAAGGACCTTGGTGGCCCTGGCCTCGCCTTCACTCTGCAGGTCTCTCAACCAGCAAGGCATTTCCTGCAGCTCCTAGGACACATGGCTGCTTCCACAGCTGTAGTGCAAGGAGCAAGATTTCAGATGAGGACATTCAGTTCCATTTGAGAGCCTTCTGGTCTCAAAGAAGAGATCCCCTATCCAAGTTAATCCCAGTGACTCGAACCCTGATCCAAGCCCTTCAGTGGTGGCAGGATCAGAGCAATCTGAGACAAGGGTGCCTTTCATCCCTCTGTCCCACTCCTTGACCCTTACTACAGATGCATCCCTCTTGGGATAGGGAGCTCACATGGCGACCTCTCACCCAGGGGTTATGGTCCCTCAGGAATCTCTGCTCCACATCAATCTGTTGGAACTCAGAGCTGTTTTTCTAGCACTTCAGGTTTTTTCTGCATCTGTTCAGAACAAGGTGGTACAGGTCAGAACAGACAACACCACTACATTGTGGTACATCAACAAACAAGGGGGCGCTCGGTCTTCGGCCTTGTGCACCGAGGCGATGAAGTTGTGGTCTCTGGCTTATTCCCCGAACATGTCCCTCATAGCAGTTCACCTCCCAGGCAAGGACAATGTCCTGGCAGATGCTCTCAGCAGGATTTCCCAGGGCCATCACGAATGGTCACTGGATCCTCTAGTACTGGGGATAGTTTTTGCCAGACGGGGCACTCCTCAGATAGATCTTTTTGCAGCCCCAGACAATCATCAACTTCCACTTTTTTGTTGCAGGCCCCCAGTGTTGGGCTCAGTCCCCTGGATGCCTTTCTCCTCGACTGGGAAGGGAAGTTTCTCTATGCCTTCCCCTTCCCTCTCCTGTTCAAGGTGCTAGTCAAAATCAGGTCTCAGCCCTGCAAGATGATCCTGATTGCTCCAGACTGGGCCAGGCAGCCCTGGTACCCACTCCTTCTGTCCTTAGCAGTCCATCTTCCCCTGTGTCTCCCCAGGAACCACAATCTGTTAACCTGTGCTCAGGGGAGAGTCTGGTATCCGAATCTCAAATCCCTCAACCTCAAGGCCTGGCTCTTGAGGAGTTAGAGTTTGCTGATCTACAACTTTCTCAGGGTATTCTCGAAATCTTGAAAGTTTCTAGGAAGCCTTCCACCAGGGCTACCTATAACTCCAAGTGGAAAAGGTTTTCCATATGGTGTTCTGGGAAGCATATTTCCCCGGAATCTGCTGATTTACCCACTGTATTGGATTATATGGTCCATCTTAATTCTTTGGGACTGAGACCAGCTACCCTGAAAGTGCACTGGCAGCTGTCTCTGCTTTCATTTCAGCAGGGAAGCCCTCTTCTCTTTCTGCTCACCCTGTATTTTCCTAGTTTTTTTAAGGGATTGCTGCATACCAATCCTCCATTCAGGGAACCTGCCCCTGCTTGGGATCTTAATGCTTGCATTGCTCAGCTGATGCAACTCCCCTTTGAGCCTCTGTCTTTGGCAGAGCTTAAGTATTTGACTTGGAAAACTGTATTTCTAGTAGCTATCACTTCTGCCAGGCACATAAGTGAGTTACAGGCTTTATCAGTGGAGACTGACTTTATTTCCTTTCACAGGGATAAGGTAGTCCTCAGGACTAACAGGAAGTTTTTGCCTAAGGTGGTTTCGGATTTCCACCTTAACCAATCTATTTCACTTCCAGTGTTCTTCACTGACCATTCCTCCTCTGGTGAGAGGAGGCTGTACAGCTTAGATGTTAAGAGGGCCCTAAGTTTCTACATGGAGCGTACCAAGGGTCACAGGTTTGACTCCCTCCAACTATTTCTCACTTATGGTGAGGTTGGGAAAGGGAGACCTGCCACTAAGAGATCCATTGCCAGGTGGATTGTCTCTTGTATCCAATTTTGCTATCAAAAACTGGGTAAGGTTCCCCCTCAGGCCTGAGGGCTCACTCTACCAGAGGTACAGCTGCATCTCTAGCTGCTGCCAGAGACATCCCTATCTTGGAGATATGTCAAGCAGCTACTTGGAAAACAGTACACACTTTCACCAAGCATTACTCCCTGGATATCCAGGCCAGGAGGGATGCTCGGTTTGGCACAGCCATGCTTCAGAGCCTATTCCCTAAGTAGGTTCTGTCCCTCCTCCATGGAGGTACTGCTGTGTAGTCTGCATCTGTCATAATATAGCAAGACTTCATGTTGTTTGAAGAAAAAATTACTCACCTTAGTAATGTTGTTTCTTCTAATGGAGTCTTGCTATATTATGACCTCCCCCCCAGCCTGCCCCTCTCAGAACTTCTACTTCGGGTATGGGGTGGGCAGTCCACTGTTAGCACTTATTGATGCCCCTTTTATGTTTGGGTGTTGTGTTTTATTTATTTATTTTATCTTATTGTTTCTGGTCCCCTGACTTGAGTCTTGGTGTTGGGACCAGGAGAATGTGTGAATATTTAGTAGCCAGTTGGCTAGTGTAGGTTACAGCTTCCACACAGAGCCTTAGTGAGTTTTGCTCGTAAAGATCTGATGGTTTCAGTTTGAAACCACCCTAACAGAGCTTCTCTAACCAAGCTTGTGCTCTAAGTTCCATGCACTGCATGGAAGTTAACTCTTTCACCTCCGGAGCAGTTCTAATGGTGGGACAAACTGCATCTGTCATAATATAGCAAGACTCCATTAGAAGAAACATTACTAAGGTGAGTAATTTTTTCTTCTGGTGAAAGCTTAGAGTGTGAGTGTGTGTGTGTGTGTGTGTGTGTGTGTGTGTGTGTGTGTGTGTGTGTGTGTCTCCTTAAAACTAGTCATCCCCCCCCCCATATTATGGGGATGTGTGATGCGGTAGAATGTGTTGTGTGTGTAGATAGGAGGAGAGAATTTAATCGTTGTCTCTTATTCAGATTCCTTAGACACTTTTGGTACATCAAGTTGTTATACACTAAGAATTTATTGACAACAGTACATATCAGGCTGCATGGTCTTAATTCATTGGTAGTCCTTGACAAGAGTTTTTTGTGTAACACTAATACTGTCAATTTATAGTTAAATTATCATTTATAAAATCTTGTTACTACACAAGAGGCTTTTGAAATTTATGGGGCATAATATCTAGCTGGAGAGTATAGTTGGGTAATGGGTCCTGCTAACTTTTACACATCATACAGTGTATACTAATCTTTTAAAGACAGCTTTAGTGGCAATTTCTTTTCTGTAATACATACATTGAAACTTCTTGTAGTCCTAAAACAATCTTAGTATGTCTTTAGTCCGGGTGCGGGTTGTTTTTCAGCAATTGCATTCTTATATACACATTGTGACACTCATAGCTTGATTTAAGCGCCATCTGCTCAAGTAGTGTTATCTCATGTCAGTTGAATTTATATGCAGTAGAATTCTTTGTATGTGTTTTGCATCAAGCACCTTTGACCCTGGGACCCTCCCAGCTTAAGGTAACCCGGTACTGTTACACTTCTCTGACATCATCATTTCGGTTTTTTTTTTTATGAGTATTTTACACCAATGGGGATTTTTTCTGGGGTTTTTTCTGCATGATCTAGTTGTTAAAAGTATTGTTTTTTTCTGAATAACTGTCATTACGCTTCTGATGAAGGACTTGTTGGTCTGAAAGCTAGAGCACTCTGTTCTTGTTGGTACATCTATGTTGGTCCATTAAAAGGTATCAAATCACTTGATTCTGGATCTGTTCTCACAAGAACCAATACGGCAAACACCAAATCTAGATTTAGACATTTTGAATGCAGACTAATGCTTCGTCCAGATCCAAACTCAACCCATCCAGCAATAACAAAGCCAGGATTGCACAAAAGAAACTGCTTGATGTGCAACACAGGTAGAACAACTTACTCATCCACATCACAGGCCACGGCCATCTGCAAAACTAGCCCCTGGGTCTAATTCACAGCAGTGCACAAATAGCCTGCCTGGTGTAGATAAGGGTTGCTCACCCAATGACACACCACATGGACACCAAACCCCATGCTATACAGGCTACAATGATTCCAGAACAGCACCAGGCCAACATGGGTGGGCTGGGTTAGAGAATTGGATCAGGATACAGCTATCACCACCTGTTGCAGATGCTAGCTAACCACCAGAGTGCAAATCATATCTAGTGGTGGTACGGTGGGCAGCACAGGTGGGTTTGTGGAGGCAAAGCATCTACACACTTGTCCACATGACAGGGGCGGGTTCTGGGAAAAAATGTGGAGAAAGCTAACGAAATCTTATGTAAGGAAAAAAAGAGGCAATTTACAATTTGATAATGAGTGGTAATTGGGTGGTGCACCAAGTAATACTCCACAATGCTACATGCATGTCCATGCCACACAGTGTAATAACACCAAACATCATGCTGTGTGTCTCGATCACTGGTTGGCAACACTTCAAATGAAGTCATCTAGCTACAAAAAAGGCACTGCAATAAGGGACGCTACACACAAGAATGAAACAGAATAGGATTGACAATCATGGTACATGTAGAGCGCTTGTGATTAGGCAATGGGTACCAGTTGTGGCTAAACAAGAATTGCTTGCTCCAAGGATAGGTGGTGGTTGGGAACTACAGCCGCAGGTTGGAGGGTCAACAAGTTTGCTGGTGCATTCAATGAAATGCGACTTACCTCCATGCTTGTTAGAGACAACCACCATCTCATGGCAGCCAATACTCTGTCAGAGGGCATTGGTTCACATTGTCCATGGCAGCACCAGTACATAGCTCCTGCATGAATATCCACTCACTCATCCTCTGAATCAGAGGATGATGTGCGTCCACAGTACTATTTGCCATTGTAGGCTGCCACAGCTCGCTGTGGTTCAGACATGTAAGGTTGAATCCCACCCGTTGATGACATGTCTGGAAAGTACTCATCATAATCCGATTTGGAAGACATCTGCCCAGTAAACAGAATAATGGAAACAGTTTATGAAAAGTTTAATCTGTTGTTATGACCAATTTAATCTGTGGTGTGAGCAGTGATGCAAGTAGTAGTGTTTTCGGGTCAGTAATCAAAAGCACTTGCAAGAAAGCTGTTTCCAAGTATTTCTTTGCTGCTGTGTGATTTGAAACTGGTTAGCTAGTCTGACAGTGGTGCACTCCCTAGATCCAGTACAGTGCTGTGACATATGGGCAAATAAGGTGAACATAACTACACTACTATTGTTCTGCTGTGACAGACTAGTATCGCTGCTGGAGAGCCACAGTGCATCATGCTACTTCTACCCACAATCTGCAGGTGGTAGTATGTTTCACAGTTGATTTGCATGAGCGGAGATAGTGCTATATGGGGTGGTTATGGACATGGGGGAGGCACATTACAGATACCATCTCATACAGGTCTGGCAGCCATGCACAATGAGTCCCTCAACAAAGGGAATGGTCACAGAGTACTGGAAGAGGGAACATCTCTTGGTAGCAGAGAGGAGGCAGGGAACTGTTGGTTGGTTATACTTTTTTTCAGTAGTGTGTGAAGTTCATGTCACAACCAGAATCCAGAGGTGCCCAGTATGCATGACAGCATGGCTTGACAGTGGAACACATGTGTTTCTGACTAATCAGGTCAATTTTCAGCAACTGGGTAATGAGGTAAGTAAATCAGTGAGCGGCGTGGGTTGCGTGTAGTTCATAGCTCAGTACTTATGCTACGTACTGTAGCTGAATGATGTAGGTAACTTGGATACAGAGGCCAGACCAGTAAGTGGGGCAATGCTTACAAGGTATTAGTCTTATGAAATGATTAGTGCCTAGAAACTTCAGCATGGACAAGAGCAAGCCAGTGGTTATAGTACATGTGAACTGGATGGTAGGTACAAGGTGCTTAGATGCTTAGACTGGTGGGTAACTTGTTATGACTTGATGTTTTGGCCCTTCTCTGTATCCCACCACAGGAAGAAGGCTTAGTTGAGTAGGATGAGACCCCCTCCAAAAGAATTAATAATATCATACGATTATCTCCTCCAGCTCCAGAGAGTGTGACCAGTAGCACACAGGAGATGAAAACCCCCCTTGGGGGGGGGGAACCTCTAAGGACCCATGGCTACTGACCTGTCCGTCCTTCTGGGTATACTAAAGGAGAGTAATCCTAAGTAACAATTTTAAGTTATCGGCTAATTCGAATTCCAGAGTTGTAGATCCTGATCCAGTGAAGCGGGAAACTGAATAAATTACTGAATATTGAAGTGTCGGGTGAACATAGCAGCATCCTTCTAGTAACTCCTAGTCCAAGAATCTATGTCCAGGGCAGAATAATAGTAGATTGGAATCCATGGTCGATGATAATTTGAAGCATCGAATTTGCATAGGTGAAGTGCTCCAGCAGGCAAGAAAGTCTTCTCCGAGGAGAACTAGTAACCAAAAGGCTATATGTCCAAGTCCAGAGTAGGAGGACAGGTGGTTCGTGTTCCACTTGGCAAGCTTTGCAAATCAAGACCTTGGTGATGAAGCATAGGAGTTTGACACAGGTTGCACAATCTGGCAAGGTCGAAGCAGTAGGAACTTCCGGTCCAGAGTGGGTGACAAAGTAAGTGAATAGGAATAAATCTTGGTGTGAATAGGTAGACGTAAATTAGATGGACCTCCAGGTCCTGAGGGACGAAGCAGATCATAGAAAAGGTGAGACGGTCTTTGATGAACCTCTAGGCCCTGGAAGGGCAAAGCAGGTAGTATTAGCAGATAGCGTAAATAAGTGGAACTATACATAGGTCAACAGTAGTAGTAGTAGTAGTAGTAGTGATATCGAACCTGTAAAATGCAGAGGAGGAGTAGTATTGAGTAGATTATGTATGGTATACAGCGGAGAGCACTGAGGGAATTTAAATAGCATGTAAGTCAAAGAGCTTTCTTCTGGTGATCAAAATAGTAGTACAGAGCACTGTAGATATACACATTTTGTGACACCAGAATGGTACAGCAGCTGGAATTAAACTTGTGAAAATAGTCTGACAAATCATGAATTGATGTGCTTCTAAAGACATGGATGGTAATAACTGATGAAGGCTGAATCAGATGAAGTAGTGTCGTAACAGGATCCAAAAGCCTTAGAGCAATGGAGTACAGTAATGTCGAGGTGTAACCCATGAGATTGAAAGTCTTCTGGATGGCTCAACTCAGGTCCTGTTAGAAGTGTAATAGTAAATACTAGGAACTGAAGTGGCAAGGCAGAAGCATTCAAAGGAATAGATGACGTACGGCTAAACAAATCCAGAGGTGAGTCCATAGTAGAAAGGAGCTCCTAAGGCTGGCAGACAGGGCGGCAGGCAGTCGTACAGTAGAATATGCAAACCTCCAGGCCCCGAAGCTGGATGAGGCAGGCATAGAGTAGAAGTAGTTGACCCCCCAGGCCTGATGGGTGAGGCAGGTCATAGAAGCAGGTGAATTTGGTGTAGTAATGTAAGTTCAAGGGACCTCCGAGCCAGTAGGGACGCAGATGTTTCGAAGTGCGATGCGGTGAACCTCTGGCCCCGCGGGGTGAGGCAGGTTGTAAAGCAGTGGTAGATAGTGTAGTAGTCATGTTGAACTGCATGCAATGCAGAAATAGTAGCGAAGCAGTAAGGAATAGATTGTAAATGGTAGCATAATCCTGAGCCAATTCCATGCAGCGTAGAAATATATTCTGAGGTATACTTATGAGAGCAGTAAAAGGGTGCTGTAGACTGTCATTTCCTGATGCTCGAGGATAGTAAAGTATGCAATGAAGAGACCTGTGTGGATGAGTTGGCAACTCGACCAGAGGTAATAAGCATCCTGATACTGTAGTAGATCTATGTCTTAAGCTTAAAGCTATGATAAGGAAGGCATTATGAAACAGTAGTAGTAACTCCAAAGGAGTTGAAGCAGTATGGCAAGAAGCATCCTAGGGAATTGAGGTGAATATCCAATGTAATCCAGAATTAAATCCAATGGAAGGAAGAAGCATATCCTTGACAAATGGAAGTCAGTGTGAGCAGCAAGGTGAGGGCTGCAAGGTCCAGAATCCGAGTAGAATGACTGAAGGCGAGGAATAACTGGCGGTGCATCCAATCATGAGAAATAAAGTGAATGAAGAGTGGCAGCTAAGCCCCACGAAGGATAGCATGGCCTCTGGACCACACATAAGGCAGCCAGTAAGGGGAGTAGAGAGTGTCAGCTAAAGTTACGAAGGCTAGCAAGTGCGGCTGGACCACATGTAGGCCAGCCGGTACAGTGAGTAGAGAGTGGCAGCTAAACCCCACGAAGGCTAGCAGGCCGCAAAACCCTCACATAGGGCAATAAGGGAGCAGGAAGCATGCCAGGTGAGGCCCCCGCATGGCCGGCGGTATGGCCAGACCCCACATAGGTAGGCGGAGGAGAGCCAGTCAAGCTAGACCCCACGTAGGCTAGCATGACGAGGTGCTGCCACAGGGAGCTGCCTGGCTGGGCTGATATCCCAGGGCTGAAGCTGAGTGGAAGTTAGTTGAGTTTGTAGAGTAAATAGCTAGTAAATGAACCCTCCTGTGCCACTGAGCGATAGTCCTGTGCAGAAAAAGTACCGAATCCGGAATAGCCGTCAGTGTGCAGCAGACAGAACAATAGGGCCTGACTTCAGTCACTGAACGGTTAGCAAGCAGGGTGTCCATCCAAACTGAATAGCAGTCAATTGGTTTAGGTTCATGAACATAGTCTGTGTGCCCCCATATCTCAACAAAGTCACTGAGCTTAAATGTGGAATCCAAAAGTAGAGACTAGAAAGTTGTCAGACGATGCTTATTGCTCCATAACTGTGGCAGTGCAAATGTAGTTTAGAATATAGTGGAGAATGCACTAAGGCCTCCAATGGCAACAAAACTAGGAAAGTACCAAGAACAGATGACAACCGAAACATCTGGTCAAGGGCCTCTGGCTGAATAGCAGACTAAAGTCAGAGAACATGAAAGACGTCCATATCCGCTGGAATGCAGGGAAGTTGTACATTGGTGAGAGGCATGCAGTACCGCTGCCGGAAAGTTAACATGTCCGTCTACTGTACCATGAATGCCGAAGTCCCAGGTAGTTTTAGCGTCCCACTGAGCCTTGTGGAACAATGGGCAGGCCAATAAATAAAGGTGTAGTAGGGGCATGGTTCCAAATGACAATGTAGAGAAGCCCACTGTGGCGTCAGAGGCAATACAGCATAGTGCAGGCAGTGGCAGAAACGCCAAGGAGAACTGGCAGTGATTTAGGCCTCCTTAGTCCCCAGTAACATAAATAGGGCTGAGGTCACACATAGCATCTGACAGTGTTAAGGCATGTGCTATTCTTATCTGGAGCTAAAATCCAGTTGATAAGCGATTCTGTCCCACTTTTGTAATTTCAAAGTGCAGTATGTGAAAGTACACTGATATAAGTTATTACCTATCAAGACATCTTTGAAGTTAGAGTTGGCCGTCCCAACTGAAGAGAGGAGAGCAGGTAATGCACGTGGAAGCAGCGTTCAGGCTGCAATGGCAGGGGCTCTGGCGCCCAAGCAATTTGGTCCAGAAGAAGCCTTGAGTGTAGGACCGAACGAGCAGGAGGAGCATATGGCTACAGGGTTGAGGAGTGCTGGAGGCAGGACTGAGGAGAACCTAGAGGAGCAGAAAGGAACCGGCGGCCAAACACAGGGAAGCTGCAGCGCTGGAGCAGGTAGGAAGAACTCCCCCCCCAAAAGAAAGAAAACACCACCAAACACGAGGGAGGGTGGGAGGGGAGAGAGAAACAGAAGGTAAAAAAGAAAAAAACAAGCAGAAGGCACAGGAGCACAGGGAAGGGGGGCACAGAACAGAGGAGGAAACCAGCCCCAGCACGCAGCACAAAGCGAGCACAGAGAGTGCGACTCGCTCTAAGCAGAGCAGCTGTAGTCACATAGTTTAAGTAGGTTGTGAGGGAGGAGCTCTTCCCCCACATAACTACAGGCATACGCCTCTCCAATGTCTCCTACCTCGAGTAGGGCAAGGCTTCAACACCGTCCCACATAACAGTGTGGTTAACAAGAGAAGGGATAGTCGGGCCAGTGGCGCGGAGGACTGAGGCGCAGGATGCCACACCTTGTGCCATGCTGGTGGCCCAGGTTCAGGAATGAGCCCAGGCACTTGGGAGTCAGAAGGGGAGGGAAGGGGTTGAGCATATGGTGGACAGCTCTCCCTTTACCGGGGGGGGCGGTCATGGGGAAGTTCCACTCTTTGGTGGCCCCAAGCACTGGGCTGGGGTAGTGCCAGAAGACGGTAGCACTCTCGCAGTGTGGGCAGCACAAAAAATGGAGGAGGGACATGAAAAAATGAGTAAAAATAGAAACTATCAGGTAATCGAGTTATTTGTCTATGTACCTCATTGTGAGTGAACTAGCGCGGCACCACTCCTAGCGCTTCTGCTATTGGCAGCATGTGGACGTTTTCCTTTAAGAAAGGGTGGAGTGGGTGAAGGATAATGGGGCTAAAGCAGAGATAATAAATGAATACTTCTGTTCTGTATTCACCAGGGAGAAGGATGGACCAGTGCCTTCAGGAGGGAAAAGAGGAGCGGGGGGAGGGGAACACAGATGTAGTGACTGAAGAGGATAGAGTTGGAGGGGTTGCTGGGATTGAAGGTGGACAAATCACCAGGCCCAGACAGAGTACATCCAAGGGTACTAAAGGAACTGGCTGAGGAGCAGGCAGGACCACTGGCAAACCTATTTAATAGTTCACTAGAATCAGGTGTGGTACCACAGGACTGGAGAACAGCACATGTAGTACCTCTCCACAAAAACAGTCCGAAGGATGACCCAGGGAATTACAGACCAGTCAGTCTGACCTCCATTGTGGGCAAGCTCATGGAGACCATACTAAAGGAGAGGTTGGTGGAATATCTAGAGGAGTATGGTCTCCAGGATGCAAGGCAGCATAGGTTCATGGGCGGGGGGGGGGAATCGTGTCAAACAAATTTGATTGACTTCTTTGACTGTGTCACTAAGACTGTAGACAGTTGCCAAGTGGTAGACATCCTCTATCTTCATTTCAGCAAGGCCTTTCACTCTGTGCCCCATAAAAAGTTGATCAGGAAATTGGTGGATCTTGGGGTTGGGGAAAAGATGGCAAGATGAGTAGAAAACTGGCTGAGGAACAGAACCCAGAGGATGGTTATGTGTGGGAAGGGGGAGTTACCTGGCACCAGAGAGGTAGCCAGTGGTGTCCCGCTGGGCACGGTGCTGGGGCCCATATTGTTCAATGTCTTCATGAATGACATGGGGATAGCATTAAGGGCAAAATGTGTCTATTCGTGAATGACACCAAGCTCTGTGGGAGAGTGGACACAGCTGAAGGGATACAGTACCTAAAGGAAGATCTGGAAAAGATGGGGAGGTGGTTCAGGAGCTGGCAGCTTGGTTTCAATGACAAGAAATGCAAAGTTATACATATTGGAGCCAAGAATCCCAGGACAGAGTACCTGGGTGGAGTCGGAGTATCTGCATCAGAGGAAGAGAAGGACCTGGGAATTATGATCACTAGTGACCTAAAGCACTCCACACAGTGCAAGAAAGCAGCAGCAAAGGCAAACAAGATGCTGGGATGTATATCTAGGGGGATCAGTAGTAGGAGGGAGGAGGTTATACTGCCCTTATATAGGTCACTGGTAAGGCCACATCTAGAGTAAGAAGCTCAGTACTGGTGCCCACACCTCAAAAAGGACATTAACCTGCTAGGTCCAAAGGAGGGCTACAAAGATGATAACCGGTCAGCAGGGTAAGGCATACAAGGAGAGGTTGAGGGTACTGAACATGTACTCCCTGGAAGACAGGAGAAAGAGAGAGAGAGGGAGGGGACATGATTGGGACCGTCAAGTACTTGAAAGGGGTAAATAAGGTTGATAAGGAGAGTCTCTTTAAGCTGAGTGGCAACCATAAGATGAGGGGGCACAGTCTTAAGCTGGAGGGTGGGAGGTTTAGGAAGGAGTTCAGAAAGCACTTCTTCACAGAGGGGGTGGTGGACAATTGGAATGCACTGCTGGAAGAGGTCATCTCATTGAAGACAGTGAGCAGCTTCAGGAGAGGCTGGGATAGACATGGAGGAAGGTAAAGATCATGGGTAGGGAGGATGGGCGGAGTGGGGAGGGAGGGAAGGACATTAGCTCAAGCTGTGGACCCAACAATACGAGCAGACTTGATGAACCAAATGGCCTTCTTCTGCTGGCTTCTACATATGTTCACATAGTTCACCCAGGCCCTCCTGTAAAACCTGGAAGAAGGGACAAAGGACTGGACAGCCCCACATGACATGGCCATGATGTGCCCTCTGCTCCCCACATCCCTTTGATCAAGATATGTCCTTTGTAGGTAGATATTTACCAGTGATTACTGGGGTCAGAAAGTATTGGATTAATTGTTTCCAAGCATATTCTGTCCACCGACAGTAGCTTGTCACTCTGGATGCCTTCTGACAGGCTTTTTGCCAACACTCCTCTGATATCTGCATGTTTAACTCAACTGTCAATGCATCCACGTCTTGGATCGAGTCTCTGCTGGAGTTTACCAGAGCTCTGTATAAGTAGAAAATCATATGAAAATCATATGCTCAGAGAAAGCTATACAAATGAGGGTAATGAATGAAGTGATGAGTTTGGTGTTGGTATCCGGGGCATGTGCCCTGATTGGGAGGTACTGGTAGAAATATTGTAGTTGAGAGACATCTAAAAAAGTCTGACTGTTGAAGACCATGTTCAGCCAGGATCTCTGGGCTGGCTTTAAAGGTGTTTCCTGATGTGATATGGTAGAGATATTGGAGAGAGCACCATTCCAATTCCCTATAGACTGGGTCTCCAGTGGCTGGAAGAAAGCCATCCAGGTAGGGGATGGGACATAATAAAGATAACATGGACAAGAAGTGTAGTACTTTATAAAGACAGTGCCAGATTTGTACTTGAAATTTAAGCTAAGGGTTGACTATTGGCAAAGTTCTAACCTGTGGTTAGAAGTAGCAGAGAACTTTGCTGAAGCTAGCAAGAGGGAGCAGCATCTCCTCTATCTCTCACCATTGTGACCAGTGGGATGTTCATTTGTCTCAGCACAACATGGCAGAGTTGTGCCACCCAGTAGTAAAGCTGCAGATTCAGCAATGAAAATCCCCCTTTACACTTAGGTAGACTTAAGATTCGTAGTCAGATCCAAGGCCATTGTCCTACCCAGAGGAACCGAGTTCTCTCTGTTCCATTTACAGAAAGCTGTAATAAGGAAAGGAATCAGTATATTCTGGAATAAACATAACAGATCGGGTAGTGCGACCATACAGATAATGTAACCACCTACAGAGGGATAGCGGTAGCGTATTCCTGTGTGCAAGGTCTTGTGTCCGTTGCATGGTGAAGGGGAGGTAATCACCACGGTAAGAACGAGACAGGTGTTGGAAAGGTGTATTCATAACTGCTTTATTTTGTCATTATCCCATCAGAATGGAGTTGCCTCCTAATCTCCGGGGATAGGTTGTAATAATTGTGAGTGTTTCTGTTTCAGTTGAGTTGAGGTTTTTTTGTTTGTTTTTTTATTTAGTTGTTTAACCAGGTATAGCACACTAAGCTGAAAGCTTTTTTACAGGAGCGATCTGGGAGCACAAGGAGGTTAAGTGACTTGCTCAGGGTCACACAGTATGCAAGTGGAAGCTATGGGATTCAAACCCAGGTCTGGTCTGCTGGATGTCACCAGATTTGCAGCTCAGAGCCTTAGACCACTGCGCTATACTGCCTCCTGAAGTTTGTTTCCAGAAACCCTCCCAAACGTATATAAGATGGGGGCCAGAGTCGGGAGTGAGTACAATAGGACATCATAGGCATATAATGCCACACAACGTTCCTCTCCTCCCATCCTCACCCCCTTAATCACCTCTGATTCCTGAATCACGGGTGCCAATGGTTCAATGTATATGGCAAAAAAAGGGGGGAAAGGAGGCAGCCCTGTCGGAATCCCCTATGGAGGGAAAAATAGAGTGATGGCCCCCCACCCTGATGCATGCTTTTGGGGATTCATAGATATTCTGTAATACTTGGGTTAAGGTGGCCAGGACCTGTAACCTCCTCCATCACCTGGTACAGAAATGGCTAGCAGACCTAGTCAAATGCCATTTCAGCATCGAAGCTGGCCAGGCCTGATTCTTGGTTACCATTCTGCATCTCAGGCATAAGGTGCCGGGTCCGCCTTGTGTTATCCACAGTAGTTCAGGTGCGTAGAAACCCAGTTCGGTCAAGACCAATCAAGGATGGGAGAACCTGTTCCAGTCCATGTGCTAGAATTCTCATAAAATGCTTCCAGTCAATGTTGCTTACTAAAATTGGTCTATACGAGGTACAGATTTGGAGAATTTTGTCCAGTTTTGGAATTGTCGATATAATGATATACAGCGAGGGGGAGGTGGCTCCCTTTGCAGTATTTCATTAAACATTCAGAGCATGGGCAGGATAAGGTGTTCTCAGGTAACTTTGTAAAATTCCATTCCAAAACCATCAGGTCCTGAAGCCCTCTGCGTCTTTGAATGGCTAATGGCATTTTCTATCGTTTCACTGGTTATTGGTATTGTTAGGGAAGTGCCTTGATCCTCGGTAAAGCATGGGAGAGAAAGTATGTCTAAAAAGGCTAGTATGAATGTTTAAAAGGAAACCTGTTCCATGAAGTAGAGGACTTGATAGCACATGCAAAATGCATCTGTTACCTCATATTTTGGAGAGTCTTGCTCCTGAGGTTGGGTAAATAATCACAGGGATTGTTCACATATTTCCTTTGCCTGTAGATCCGGTAGGCTGATAGGCATGTAGCTTGGTAACCCACATCGTAGTATCTCTGCGTGAGGAACATAAGAGCATTTTCTATTTGTTGCAAACATTGAGCATCAAGGTCGTACTCATTTCAGCTGTGATAAGACAGAGGGAGCCCCTTGTCTGTGGGCTATCAGAAGGAAATGAAGGGTATCCTCCAGGAGCTGATTGCTCTCCTTTCGTTTTTTAATCTGGCCTATAGATTTGTTCACAAAGTACTGTTTTACGTGTATCCCACAGAATAGCCAGTGAAATTTCCTCTAAGATAGATAAATTGAAACTTTATATAGCACCCTTCCTGGAAGCTCTGGACGCTCAACAATATTTAAAAAAGGTCCATACATAACTCGTGGCATACTTCAGAGCTAATGTAAAAATCAATACAAAAGTGCTGTCATTTATTAAAACATAATAAAACAGCAGTAAGTTCATTTCTAGACCTTCAGCTTAAAACAAATACATGATTAAATAATAGCATTGTTAATCCTTTTTTAAAGTTTTTCACTGAGGGTGCCTCTGTTAGGTGTCTTGGCAAGGAGTTCCACAGGGTCAGTGCGGCAACCGGCAACATACAGTCCCCAGAATGACATAGCCTGACCCTTCAAACCACAAGGAGGAAACCCTTGAAGGAACAAGAGCCTGAGATGGACAATGAGGAAACAGGAGATCGTGAAGGTAGGCTGCCCCCTCACCCCTGTGCAGGGATTTATAGGTCAGTAATCAGACCTTGAAGGCAATCCTCCCCTCTACTGGCAGCCAGTGCAGTTCACAGAGGACTGGTGTGACATGGTCAAATCTCAAAACATCAGTCAACAACTTAGCCACTGCATTCTGCACCAGCTGCAGGTGGCAGATGTTGCCCCCAGATAGCCCAGGTTTAGGGCATTGAATTATTAGTCCAGCCTAGATGTGACAAAGACATGCACTACAGTGGTCAGCTTCTCAGTTGCCATTAGGTTTCAGACCCAGGCAATGTTCTTCAGATGGTAGAAACCACTTTTGATGATGCCCGATGCATGTGCATCAAGTGACAAGCCGTTGTTAAGAACCATGTCCAGATCTTTAACCTGAACAGAGGGGGTTAGGGGAAAGCCCCTTAGTACCAGCCTGGGGGAACCTCCAAATCCTCCTCATCGTGATGACGGTTAGGATCCACCACCAGTGCTTCCATCTTGTCTGGCTTGAGTCATATCCAGTTGTAAGTCAACCAGTTCTGGATCTCCTCCAGGTAGGTGTTAAACATCAAGGCCGCCATCTGGTTTCCAGGGGGTGCAGGACAAGTACAGCTGGGTATCATCAGTGTAACAATGAAAACCCAGCCTATACCACCTGATAATGTCTCCCAATGGCAGCATATACACCGTGAACAACAAGGGCGACAGGACCGACACCTGCAGAACTCCACAGCATAGAGGCATCTAGCTATATGAGGCTAACCCCATCATCATCATCCTCTGCACTCTATCCATGAGGAAGAACCTAAACCAGTTGATGACAGTTCTAGTTAGTCCACACCAGTTCCACAGTCAGTCCAGCAGCACCTCATAGTCCACAGTGTCAAATGTCACCAAGAGATTGAGGAGGATTAAGATGGCTAGGAAAGGGGACAGAAAACAGGGCGGGTGAAGATGTGGTTGATATATATGAGACTGGAAGACGAAAATTGGGAAATCAAAGGGGGATAGGAAAGGGGACAGAAAACTCAACCGTTCAATATAGCGGGGGAAGAGGCAAATTAATGGTCAAGCAGGGAGGGGTGGGAATTCAGATAGCAGCCATGGGAACTGAGGGCATGATCAGAAGGGAAAAGTGGAGAAATAGATGCAAAGAGGGGGCACCCTTTAAAGGGATGGGTCCATACCAGAGACGAGCCTCAAAGCAAGGGGGACCTATAGGGGAGCACGGTTGGAGGAAATGAGATTGAGGAGAAGGCTGGGGGAACAAATGAGAATCTGTTCATGGGCATTGCAGTAGGCGTAGATGGGGTAGGAAGCAAGGAGGAGCGTATACAGGAGGACCTGCAAGGGAGCACGGAGGGACAAAATGAGCTTGAGGAGAAGTCTGGGGGGACAAATGAGGATATGTTCATGGACATTGCAGTAGGTGTAGGTGTGGAAGGAAGCAAGGAGGAGCCTATATAGGGGGATCTGAGGAACTTGAGTATAAAAGGAGAAGCAAGAAGGGGAGGGGCAAAAGGGGTTCCCTCAGGGGGACACTGGAAGACACCCAGGGGAAGGATAAAGAGAGAATGAGAATGAGCAAGTGAGTTGCCAGAATGAAGGTTCCAAGGTCTCTAAAAGTGCACTACAAGGGAGGAGAGGATGTAGGGGGCCAGACAGGAATTGGCCGCCCGGTAGGGAAGGTGGAGGACAAGGTCATGATCGTTGGTGATTCGATGGTTAGGGGTATAAGCTGGGGAAGTAAGGCCAGAGAAGGTAGCAAGGTTTGAGTCAGCTGCCTGCCAGGAATGACAGCTGCAGAGGTCATTCACTACATCCCAGCTTGGGGGAAGCAGCAGGATATAGGAATGCACCTAGTGTTCCATTTGGGAACAAATGACCTTGCTGGTCATGGTCTGAAGGAATTTAAGCAAGGTTTGAGGCCCTAGCGTGCTTCTGTAACAACCTGAGCTTCCATTCTGTGGCCTTCTCTGAGGTGGTTCCAGTCTCAAGGGCTAGTATGGATAGGAAGCAGAGGACAGCGGAGTTCAACAGCTGGCTCTCTAAATGGTGTGCCCAGAAGGGCTATGAGTTGGTGGGCCAGTGGGGGCACCATCTGGCAAAATGACAGTCTCTTTGCCCCGATAGGTTTCACCTACGTATAGATGGCAAGAAAACGTTGAAGTGGAAGCTAGAGGAATTCTGTAAAACACACCTTAACTTAAACTAAATGGGGGGAGGGCTGCCAGTGACATCGGACAGTGCTCTGGATAAGGGGACAGTTGTCCCTCCCACAGAAAACGTACCAGACAGTGGAGGCTGGAAATGTCACAACTAGTAAGGCAAGGTTAAACAGGGTGGGGGGGGGCAGGGAAACCACATACTGGAAGATCATATGTACAAACACCAGGAGCCTGGGTAACAAGGTCCCAGACCTGATGGCAGTCATGGCAAAGGAGGACCTAGACCTAGTTGGAATCATGGAAACATGGTTTCACGATGGTCAGGACTGGGACATAAACATTCCAGGGTATATGCTATTCATGAAAGTGAGGGTGGACAAGAGAGGAGGGGGTGTAGCACTGTATGTGAGGGAAGGGATCCCTGCATTGGTAACGCAGGGCAGGTGGGGCGTAGCCAAAGCACTTTGGGTAGCACTGACCACAGAAAAGGGAGAGGTGGTGTGCACTGGAATGGTATACAGACCACCAGGGCAATCAGAATGGGTAGGAGTTGCTTCAGATGGCAACCAAGGGGGAGGTGCTGTAGATGGGAGACCTCAACTTGCCAGATGTGGAGTGGGTGACTATGACTGCAGCCTCATCCAGAAGCAGAGCAATCATAGACTCTCTCCAGATGGCCCATCTCAGGCAGTTGGTCGAAGAGCAAACCAGGGAAGGCATGATGTTAGACCTGGTGCTTTCAAACGGAGACAGGGTGGGGAAGGTATCAGTGGGACAACACCTAGGTTCTAGTGACCATGGCACAGTGTGGTTCACGGTGCGCACCTCGGCTTCACACCACCAGACAAAGGTGAAGGCTCTTAATTTCAGGATGCAAATTTCAACCAAATGAGGGATCATGCTCACCAGGAAATTGATGGGATGAGGAACGCAGGGGAGTGGAGAACTTATGGGTCGCGATAAAGGGAGCCATAGTGGGGGCCACTGACCACTGCTCAAAGAAGGTAAGCAAAAGCAGAAAGAAAAGGAAGCCACTGTGGTTCAGCAGGGAAGTGAAGACCAGTATCAGAGCCAAGAGGAGAGCCTTCAAACTACTCAAAGCAACCCAGAGTGAAACAGACCAGGTGGAATACCAGGGGAAACTGAGGGAGGCGGGGAGAGTGGTCAGACGGGCAAAGGCTAGGATGGTAGAGAAGATTGCCAAGACAGCTAAAAAGAGGGACAAGACCTTCTTCAGGTATATTAGTGAATGGAGAAGAGAGGAAAGGGGGATACCAAGCCTGCTAGCAGAGTCTGGGGAGAGGGTAGATGGGGGGGGATTGGGAGATGGCTGAAATGCTAAACAGCCACTTCAGCTCAGTATTCACGAGGGAGGAAGTATGGGATGGGTGAAGTAACGGGCCAGATGAAAAAGATAGGGAAGGGTGTGGACATGACCCCCTTCTGGGAAGAAGAGATCTTAAGGGAGCTCAAGGGACTAAAGGTGGACAAGGCCATGGGGCAGGATGGGGTTCACCCAAGAGTGTTCAGGAAGTTGAGAGAGGGGCTAGTGGCCCCCTTGACCACCCTGTTCAATGAATCCTTACACTTGGGGGAAATCCCGATGGACTGGAAGAGCTCAGATGTACTGCCCCTGCACAAGGGACGGGGGAGGCATGACCTGAGCAATTACAGGCCAATAAGTCTGACTTCTGTGGTTAGCAAGCTCATGGAAAGACTGCTCAAGGGCAAAATCACCAGCTTCCCAAAGGCAAATGGCCTCCTTGACCCCAGGCAGCATGGCTTTACAAAGGGCAGGTCTTGCCAGATGAATCTGGTTAGGTTTTTTGACTGGGTCACTAGGGTAGTGTATTGGGGGATTCAGTGGATGTGCCTTATCTTTACTTCAGGAAGGTGTCTGACACACTGCTGCACTTAAGGCTGTTGTACAAACTGGAGCACCTAGGTCTGTGGGGAGTTACAAGGTGGATATGGAATTGGTTGGAGGGCAGGAGGCAGAGGGTGCTAGTCAACGGGGTGCCATCGGGAGTATCAGCGACCACTAGCAGTGTTCCACAGGGGTCAGTGCTGGGACCCCTGCTATTCGACATCTACACAGGGAACCTAGCGGAGGGGCTGGTGGGTAGCGTGAGCATGTTTGCAGATGATGTCAAGATCTGCAATAGAGTGGACATACTGGAGGGGGAATGAGCCTCCAAGTGGGGGTTATCACTCAACATGGCTAAATGCAAAATCATGCACCTAGGCAACAAAAAAAAAAGACAGCATGGAATACAGTCTGGGGGCAAGACCACTGGTAGTGTCCATGGATGAGAGGGACCTGGGCATCAACATCTCACAGGATTTGAAGGTGGCTGGGCAGTGAGAGAGAGCAGTGGCAACAGCCAGCAGACTGTTGGGTTGTATAGGGAGGGGATCACCAGCAGGAGGAGGGAGGTCCTGATGCCATTGTACATCCAGCTGGTCAGGCTTCATCTGGAATATAGGGTTCAGTTCTGGAGGCCTTACTTAAAAAGGATGTGGAAAGGATGGAGAGGGTACAGAGGAGGGCAGCTAAAATGGTGTGGTGGCCTCGACCACTTGCAGTATGAGGAGAGACTGGCAGCCCTTGACATTTATTTATTGAAATATTTCACCAGGAAGGCACACTGAGCAACAAGTCACTCATCTCACGGTGTGTCCTGGGGGAGAAGGGATACATTAGGAATGAGACATTAAACATTCAAGTTATAAGTTCAACATTAACATACAAATTGTAAGGTAGATGTTACAAATAGTGTTACAGCAGTGTTGCACATGATAGGTAAAAACAGTGGACAATAATAAGTGCTGGGTTAATAAGTAACAAGTGCTTATGTGAAAGAAAAGGGGGAAAAGAGAGACAGTGAGGAGGGGGAAGAGTCGTGTCCCTGGAGACCACTTGAGGATGTGAGGACCCTGCACTGCACTGATCAGAGAGAAGGAGATAAGGAAGTGCCCCAGAGAGACCCCTTCAGGATGGTGGGGGAAGGAGTAGATGAGAGATACAAGCCCCTTGAAGGTATAGTAGTAGAGGGACCTATGGAGACTATTCGGGCCCCTTATATTCTGTGAGAGGTCAAGGGAGGCCAGTAAGGGGGAGCAATCTGAGGGACAGGGAGGACAGCTAGGAATTTGGGTGGGTGTGCACAGAGTAAAATGAAGGTGACAGTAGAGGGGTAAGGGTGACATGTACTCCCTGGAGCAGAGGAGGGAGCGGGAAGACATGAGAGAGACTTTTAAGTAACTAAAGGAATAAACCAAGTACTTACTGAGAACCTATTCCAACTTAAGGAGTGCCCCAGAAAGAGGGGCCACAATCTCCAGCTGGGGGGGCATCAAGAAATACTTCTTTACCAAGAGGGTGGTGGATTCCTGGAATAGGCTACCAAGAGAAGTGGTGGACGAGACCACAGTGGGGGGGTTCAAAAGGGCTTGGGACAGGCATAAAGGATTGTTGAAGGGAGGGGGGCAGGGATACCACAGCAAACCTAGAGGCTGCTGGACAAATGGGCAGACTAGATGGGCCTGGCGGTCCCCTTCTGCAATCACTTCCTATGTTCCTATGGTACGCACTCCCCCATTGCTCTCCATTGAGAGATAATTACCTTCACCAGGGCGGTCTTCGTGCTATGCCTGGAACTAAACCCAGACTGGAAACACTCATCAGTGGCAGAAGAAGCAAGACGCATCTCAAGCTGGAGGGCCACCACTTTCTCTATAACTTTCCTTAAAAGCGGGAGGTTACAGACTGGTCCGTAATTACTGAGACACTCTGAATCCAGTGAGGATTTGTTCAATAGGGGTCTAACCAAGTCCTGTTTCAGTGCCATAGGAAAGACCCCAGTCTCAAGGGAACACTGGGTAATCCCAGCAATCACAGATCCTACCAGGTCCACACATCCAACCAAAAGTCTGGTTGGGTCTGGGTCAAGATTGCAATATGTTGGTTGCAGCCTTGAGACTATGTCAGCCACCTCCTACCCTCCAACTGGATTGAACTCAGGTCGTGCATGAGGGATGCCCTGGCATGCCTCAGGTCAAACCCACAATCCCTTTGAGTGACAGTGGAAGAGATCTTGGTCCTGATAGAGGACACTTTGTCGGCAAAGACCAGAGCAAACTCTTTGCACCTTGTGCTAGAACCTGCTCCTTCCACCGGGAGACAGGCTGGATGTAATAGCCCATCCACCATGTGGAAGATCTGAGCTGGTCTGTTCTTTGCTGCAGTAATCTCCCTTGGCAAAACATCTGCTGCCTTTTGGGAGACTGCCCGTTGATAGTTGCCATAATGTGACTTCAGACCAATTTTCATCAGTCCTGATCTCCTACAGTGCATCTCCAACCTCCGACTCTATCTTTAACTCTCTAAGCTCCCCATCAAACAAAGTGGGCCTCTGGTGAGTAGACAAAGGTCAGACATGGATGAATGCAGCCAAGTCGGAGGCTACACCAACAGCCCTATTATAGAACACACATGCAGTCTTCACACTCGCTAGGTCCAGCACCACCAGGAAAATCCCTGTATAGGGTGGTATCAGACCATCTCCATGGAAAATAGACCGTCAGGAGGGCCCCAAACGTGAACCCCACAGGGCTATGGTCCGACCAAATGACTGGATTAATCTTGAGGTCGACAGCCTAAACACCCAGCATGAACATCAGGTCCTATGTGTGACCGTGCAAGTGGGTCACCAAGGTAACAACTTGTGACAAACATAGAATTTGATGGCAGATAAGGACCGCTTGGCCCACCCAGTCCGCCCATTTCCCTACCTAATGAATAAGCTGCAGATCCTAGTTAACCAGTAGCCTACTTCTTTCTACCCCAACCCCTTAGAATTGCCTTATGGCTGTCCAATGAAGGCTTGAATTCAACCACTGTTTGACTCCACAACCTCCTCCAGAAGGCCGTGCCATGCATCCACAACCCTATGTGAAAAAATACTTCCTTACATTACCTCTGAGCCCCCCCCATCTTCAAATTGTGCCCCCTTGTTCTTGCACACCTCTTTTTTGAAAGATGCTACCCTCTTGGACTTTGTTGATTCCCTTGAGGTACTTGAAAGTTTCTATCATGCCCCCCTCCCTCGAGGCTATACATATTAAGCTCCTTAAGTCTCTCTTCATATGTCTTCCGTGCAGACCCTGCACCATTTTAGTTGCCCTCCTCTGGACAGCTTCCATCTTGTCTATGTCCTTGCGGAGATTGGGTCTCCAGAACTGCACACAGTACTCCAGATGGGGTCTCACCAGCTGTCTGTACAGAGGGATAACAACTTCCTGTTTTCTACTGGTGATGCCTCTTCCTATGCATCCCAGTATCCCCCAAGCCCTCCTTACTGCCTTCTCACATTGCTTGCCCACCTTCAAGTCATCTGATAGGACTACCCCCAGGTCCCTTTCCATTTTTGTTGTTTGTTAGTATCTCACCCCCCATTGTGTACTCTTCCCCTGTGTTTTTGTTTCCCAGGTGCATTACCTTGCACTTCTTAGCATTATATCTAAGCTGCCATACATCTGACCATTCCTCTAACCTTTCCAAGTCCCTTCTCATCCTTTCCACCCCACTTTGTGCATCAACTCTGTTGCAGATCTTTGTGTCATCTGCAAAGAGACATATTTTTCCTTACAGTCCCTCTGCAATGTCGCTTACAAAGACACTGAAGAAGACCGGTCCTAATACTGAATTCTGCAGCACCCTACTAGTAACCCCCCTTTCTTCAGATTAGACTCCATTTACTATTACTCTGTGTCCTATTCTCCAGCCAATTCTTTACCCAGGCTATCATCTTGGGACCCACTCCCAGGCTGACAAGTCCAGCGTACAGGCATGTCCGGAGCTGGGGGGTGGCAGAGATGAAGCAACGTTGGAGGACAGAAAAAGTATTAAAAACACCATTCCTAGCCATGCCTTGTTTATACTCTAGTTATGCTGCAATTGTACTTATTTAGCTGGTTGTTCTTCAGATGCTCTGCCTAGCTTAACATGTTATTTCTTGTTGCTACTTAATTCAGGGACCAAAATAAGATAGGTGGGCTGAGTGTTAATCTGCACCTATATTCCATATGTAAAGCAGTAGTGGAACCAAAACAGGCAGACAGGAAAGTGTTACAAATTTTAAGAAAAAATTACTCACCTTAGTAATGTTGTTTCTTCTAACGGAGTCTTGCTGTATTCTGACACATGCAGAGATATCCAACCTCCGAACTGTCCCAGAGAGGAAAAAATCAACTCTCCATGCAAGGCATGGAATGCCTGAGGTATTGTTTCTGAGGATCTCATCATTATTGTCTTCCTTGAACACCTGAGTTCTCAGGTAGTATGGGTAGAGTCTACTGAGGGTGTTGCATCTCTCCACAGCCAAGTCCTATCTACTGAACACTGGAGTGTGGTCTGAAAGTGAGATATCACCCAGCTTATACTCCCCCAATAATTTCTAGATTCTAGAATAAGAACTTGTGGACAACAGACTAGTATGAGTGGTTTCTAGTGTGGGGATGCAGAAAATGCCAGGTGTCTGCCCAGCAACCGCTTGTATAAAGCATTTGAAGTTCTTGTGGGCCGGTGGATGTTTGTGTGGGGTAGGGTGAGAAGAGTTCCAGCTGGGGTTGGGAGTGATGTTCAAGTCACCTGTCAGGGGGATGTCCTTTGTCTGGTGAGCTATTTTAATAAGGAGTTCATGAATCGCTGGTGTGTTGGTCCCTGGAGGGAGGTAGAGATTTTCAAATATTACATCATTATTTTTAGATGTCCTCGTACTATGACTAGTTCCCCCTCCCCAGGGTTCTCCCAGTTATGGGTAGTTAGAAAAGGGGTATAGTGTGGAATTAGGATGGCTGAGCCCAATTTCCACCCCTCCCCAAAATGAGAAAGAGAACCCTGACACATAGCCTGATTTGGCAAACACTGAGTGCTCTTGTTGCGGCAGGTGTGTGTCTTGTAAATACTGTAGAACTGATAGTATTCACGGGTGCCAGTTTTTGCTGTTTGAACAGCTTAAGTGTAATCGCGTCACATAGAATTAGTGCAGTAGCGGTGCTCAATAATACGGTGATAGGATTCACTGTTTACTGCACTAATGTTCAGGTACTGTAATTGAAAGAGCAGGATGGCAGGCTACAATTAATTAACTGTACTTGACTTACTGACTGACACTCCCTGTTGTTACCATATAGTCAATCAGTATCTGTTATTTGCACTTTTGTTTCTTGCTCACCATGTCCCTCCTGAAATGGCTGAAACTCTCATAGCGAAAGCGCAAATACCCCATGGACTCTACCAACCTTGACTCAGATGAGCTGGCTGGCATCTCTGGTGTTGATCCTCATGTGGCGACCTCTGTTGGTGAAATGGCAGCAGCACCACGCTGGCAAAATGCAGCAGACTGACCACATACGGCAACTATGACACAGGTCTCTTCCTCTGTTTGTTATGTCTTACAGGCAAAAGAGAAAAGAAAGAGTTGCTGTAGTGCAGACAGCCTCACAGAACAGGACACAAAGAACATGCAGAACAGTATGCACTTTGTCTTCTTTAGCTTTTTTTTTTTTTTTTATGTATTGGAATAAAAGTTTCATTACAATGTCTGCTTGGATTAAAGTAAGACATAAAGACCACTTCCGTGTGAGGTAGCATTTTTTCAGTTAGTTTGATCAGTGCAATAAATTGATAATTGTGATAATGACAGATAATGGGTGCTAACAGCAATAACAATGTAAATCCGTGTTACCATGTTAATGCAAGCATCACAATATTATAGCGCTCCATTTATTTTCACTATTTTTTCATGATAGCGAATATAGCGAAAATAAACAAAGTACGATTATAAGCAGTTTTACAGTATATAAGGTCTGATTTTTGTTTTTAAGGTAGGACATTACCTGGGCAAACACAGAAACATAGATTCTGATGGCAGATGAGGACCGCTCAGCCCACCCAGTCTGCCCATTTCCCTACCTAATGGATAAGCTGCAGATCCTAGTTAACCAACAGCCTATTTCTTCCTACCCCCACTAGAATTGCCTTATGTCTGTCCTATGCATTCTTGAATTCCCCCACTGTTTTTGACTCCACGACCTCCTTAGGAAGACTGTTCCATGTATCCACAGCCCTCTCCATGAAAAAATACTTCCTCACATTGCCTCTGAGTCATCCCCCCTCTATCTTCAAATTGTGCCTCCTTGTTCTTGCACATCTCTTTTCCTAAAAGATGCTACCCTCTTGGACTTTGTTGATTCCCTTGAGATACTTGAAAGTTTCTATCATGTCCCCCCTCTCCCTCCTCTCCTCAAGGGTATACATAGAAACAGACTCTGGATAATTTTCCTTGGGGAGGAAAGTCCATTCACATTCAAGGAGATTAATTGAACACTTGTGCGAGCTATTACAGTGCAACAGGACTGTACCTGCCCCCCAAACCTAGCCTCTCCAGCCCTCCCCTGCCTCAGCACACACCGGTAAACAGTGGGAGTCATGCTGACCTATTAATAGAACAAAATGGTAATATTAAATGCACACTGAAAACAGAGTTAACAATTGAAGTTTTGACCTTAGTTCTTCTTCAGGAAATATATAAAAGAGAAAAAAAACTTCTTTTAGATATTTCCTGAAGAAGACCTAAGGTCGAAACGTTGATTTTTAACTCTAATTCCATTGCGCATTTATTATTACCATTTTGTTTTCCTTTCAGATCACATGCTGACGTAGCGCCTTGTTTTTGTTTCTAGTAATAGAACAACTATTAAGTAACTGTTTTCTAATCCCAGAAGGTATGGACTTGTCCTCTCCTTGTACATAGAACAAACATTAATTAAATTTCACTAAACAAACCTTTGTGCATTCCAACTGGGTGTCCCATGTTCAATGGGTAATTGAACTGTGGCTTCCAAGGAATGGGTCCAGGTGGAGACCAAAGCAGTTGGGCAAAGGCCTAGCCTGGAGGAAATCCTTGGTGAGGGTCTCTGGATGTTCAGAAAAGATTGATGAGAATGAAGTCACGATGCCCACTGAGGCCTAGAATGCTGACCAAGGTTATTCCCAAATGGGGTTTAAGGCAGTTCTGTGGCCTATCCTGTGGCAGATGGCTGATATTTCTAGAAACATAGACCATGATGGCAAGAAAAGACCATAGGTCCACCCAGTCTGCCCATATTCCCTATAATCCCTGGAATTTTCCCAGGAACCTGCTGTTCCTCCAGGGTACTAACCCTTTCTTTCCTACCCCCATCCTCCTCCCTGGCTTTTTCACCCCGAGTGACCACTTTTCCCTTCATTCTATCCCATGCCTGCTTGAATCCCCTGACTGTGTTTGCACCCACCACCTCGGCTGACAGACTGTTCCAAGGTCCTGTCACCCTTTCTGTGAAGATGTACTTACATCCCTCCTGAATTTCCGCCTTTTAATTTCCACTCGTGACCATGTGACCTTGAGTTGGTTTTCAGGTTAAATAATTCCCCAGTTTACCTTGTTAATTCCTTTAAGGAACTTGAAGGTCTCGGTCATATCTCCCCTCTCCCTTCTGGTTTCCAGTGAGTAGATATTTAGTACCTCGAGGCGCTCCTCATAGGATCTACCCTGCTGTCCCTGAATCATTTTTGTTACTCTGTGCTGCATTGTTTCCAAACTATCCCTGTCCTTTTTGAGGTGGAAGCCTATAGATCACCCCTATGCATACTTTCCTGCCTGAGGCTCCCGTGAGTTGCATCTGTACTGACTCAGCATCCCCACTGCTACCCCTAATACTTCCATCTTCAGTCACTTCAGTACTCTCTTTGACAAAAGGGGCAACTCCTCCCCCCCACCAGTTCTTCTATCCCTCATATAGTGGGGGATGGGTGGGGATATAGGAACTCTTGTCAGTGCTTATCAGTATTCCCATTCCATGAATCTGGTCATGTGGAACGCAAGAGAGGGGCTGGGAGCAGTGCCACAGCTCACCTCTGACTGCCTTTATGTTGATGAGTATGGGAGAGGTCTGCACAGAACCATCATTGCTTGTTAGAAATGTCCCATACCCCATGCAGCTCACCATCACCTAGGTGTAGCCCTTACATCCTCCCTAACCCACCCCACCTGGAATTCCCTACCAGGGTAGAAATACCTTTCACCCAGATTCAAACTTACATCTCCCCACACATCAACATCTGCTTAATGCAACTTATTAAGTTCAGTACTGTGCTAGTCTAATACTTTGATCAAATAGCCAACAATGCTAGACCAATGCTATGGCATTCCACTCTCTGGCATATAGTATAGTTATCATTAAAGAGGAACTTTCATGATGGTCCAGAAAGTTACAGCTTAAGGTCATTATATGAAGTACTAGACCTGAAAAGGTGTGTGGTATTTGTTTTTTTTTGGCCAAGATTTACTCTGCCTTCCATAATTGGGTTTTTTTTTTTTTTAAGCCCTGCTGCACTTGCCTTTTGCTGTTCAGCTGCTGGGCTGCTAGCTCCTGATGACATCACTATAGGGTAGATGAATGACTCATCCTGTACAGTACCATGCAGTTGCAACAATGTTGCAAGGGAATCCTACTAGTGCTCAGTGTACATACTGTGTTCCTCCTTCCCCAAGACACTATGTTAGCAATGCATCATGCCAAAATCCAAATGCCTTGTCAGTATGTTTTTTTTTTGTGTGTGTTTGAAATTGACTCTGCCCTACAGTGATGTCAACAGTACAACCATGGGCCCACAGCATCACCAGGCTTGCAATAGAAGCTCTGCTACACCCTGCAGTTTTTAGCAGCTCAGAATGCAAAAACTAACTACCGTTGACAGTAATGAAATACAATTCCAGAATTAATGCAAAAAGGGGTAATGTATGCCTGAAAGTCAATAGGACTGGTGAAGGTCCTCTTTAAGGAAGGCCAGTAAATCATGTTGTCCCATGTACATTATATTTGAATACCATGGTCTCATAGAAACATTCAAACATAGACTTTGACGGCAGATAAGGACCGCTTGGCCCACCTAGTCTGCCCATTTTCCTACCTAATGGATAAGCTGCAGATCCTAGTTAACCAACAGCCTATTTCTTCCTACCCCCCACAAGAATTGCCTTATGTCTGTCCCATGCATTCTTGAATTCTTCCACAGTTGTAGACCCCACAACCTCCTCAGGAAGGCAGTACCATGGGTCCATCACCCTCTCTGTGAAAAAATACTTGCTCACATTGCCCCAGGCCGTCCCCCATCTTCAAATTGTGTCCCCTTGTTCTTGCACATCTCTTTTCTGAAAAATGCTACCTCTTGGACTTTGTTGATTCCACTGAGGTACTTAAAAGTTTCTATCATGCCCCCTCCCTCCTTTCCTCAGGGTATACATATTAAGCTCCTTTAGTCTCTCCTCATATGGCTTCTCTTGCAGATGCTGCACCATTTTTCGTTGCCCTCCTCTCGACTGCCTCCATCCTGTCTATGTCCTTGCAGAGATGGAGTCTCCAGAACTGGATGCAGTACTCCAGATGGGGCCTGCATCCAGTTCTAGAGACCCCATCTCCTCAAGTACTGAACTTAGTAAATTGCATTAAGCAGATATTGATGTGTGGGGAGATGTAAGTTTGAATCTGGGTGGAAGGCATTTCTACCCTGTTAGGGAATTCCAGGTGGGGTGGGTTAGGGAGGATGTAAGGGCTACACCTAGGTGATGGTGAGCTGCATGGGGTATGGGACATTTCTAACAAGCAATGATGGTTATGTGCAGACCTCCACCATACTCATCAACATAAAGGCAGTCAGAGGTGAGTCTTACCGAGTTAAATGGGATGGAATGGCATCATCAGCACAGTCTACATCAAGTGTGGTCCCAAACTACCAAGGAGGTCAAAGTCTACAAAAAGCAAGCAGATCTTACTCCGAGGCAAACTACCTGTGTGTAACAGTTGTTTAATCTTCCATATCTCTGGCAAGTGAGCATATTAGGCCTTGTAAGCCATCTAAATACTGTCACAAACGCATTCAGCAGGGCAGGCACTCTGCTCCCACAGTGCCAACCTTCAAGCACAATAGTGTGAATAGGTAACAATCCTATCTGATTTTAGGTCCAAATCACCTTTAGTCTCAAGTTCTGGGGGGATTCAAACTGTGAACCTTATGCTAGCATACCCAAATGTACAGGTTCAGATAATATTCTCTTCAGGGGGATGCAGTATATCTTTTGCCTAAGGGCACCTAACCAGGTATCCAAAGTGAACCCTTTAAACTCTATAAGAGACCTTAGATATATTCTTACCTTTTCCCAGTTTAGTAACACCATCAAGCCTTTCAAACAGCTGTCAGACTTAACTACATATACATCACATGCAAAAAGAACTTGGAAGACACACCCAGGCAGTATCTTAAGAAAATGTACTTTACTAAAAGATGATAAAAATATGAAAAATGTAAACACAGAATGATATATCAAAGAGCTCACAATCACATAAAAGAACAAGGGAAGATTACAAAGCAAATCTACCACAATACATTTAGATTTTTGCTGTCTAAGGTATTACCTCTGGAAGTGCGTTTTAAGTTAGATCAGAGAGCTGCATCTCTTTAGAGTCCCAAGATAATATGACAAATATTTCAGACACAAGTATCAGTTTAAACTCTGTCTCCACACCCCTTCTGTGAGTCATCCGGCTCCTCCTTTTAGAACATAAAATTACAAAAAATGATTTATCAGGAGGTATTTTAAATAAGGTGCCATCTGAAGAAAAAAGACATTTCCTATATATAACTCCTTAATTGCACACGTTTCCTTTGAATTTAGCAATCCTACACTGGCACCAATGTGTTAAAAAAAAACAACAGGAATCAGCCTAATGATGTCCTGTTTCTGAAATCATAAAGTCACATTTTGTTCCCACTTCAAAGAGCCTAGGCATGTTATAAAAAGGTAATAAAATACCATTCTGAAGTAAGTTAGTTAATTAAATGGTTCCTGGTCAGTTTACATATCCTGTAGCTTCACTGAAACTGGGGGGGGGGGGGCACCCATGTAAGCACAGGCTGTTTTATTTTACAAATATTATACCTCTTGTTGTACCTCTCCACAATTCCTATGCCATTCTGGCAAAGTGTGGTTCCTCTACGGAGGCACCCGCAGTGGAGACCAAGGAGGATGCTGGGAACCTTCACAAAGGAGACCCACAGGAGGGTGGCAGGGGACCTCACAGGGGAAGGAAACAACTCCTGGTGGGGGACTCCATTGTTAGGAAGGTAGAACTGGGGGAGGAAGGGGAGAGGGAGGTAAGGTGCCTGCCTGGCACCATGGCTTGGAGGGACAAGGAGCGAATCCTCAGGACTGCTGGAGCAGCTGCACAGGGGAGGGAGCTGGATGTCATTGTCCACCTAGGGACAAATGACCTGGCTAAGAAAGGGATTAGAGAAGTGCAGGAAGAGTTTGTGGAATTGGGGAGGGGCCTTAGACAAGTAGCACGCACGGTAACCTTCTTGGAGGTGCTGCCCATCTACAGCATAGGAGAGGCTAGGGTGTTCCACACCATGGGACTCAATCAGTGATTGAAAAACTGGTGTGCAGCTCAGGGATTTGGCTTCATTGGGAACTGGGGGGTCCACCTAGAGTGATGCAAGCCTATACTGGCATGATGGGCTGCATCTGTCCAGGAAGGGAACCAAGATCCTAGGTGATAGGTTTAAATGCTTCATTGGCAAGGATTTAAACTAGCCAAGGGGGAAGGCACTGGAAAGGAGCAGGGAAATCCTAGCTCCCCCCCAAAAAATCACAGTAGTAAGTGCGGTAAACAGCAACATAGAGGTGTTGATAGGGAGAAGGGCAAAGGTAAATGGGGAAAGTGACAAAGGCAAGGAGGACAGGGATGGGGCAAAAAGGAGTAAGGCCATCAGGAAATGGAGGGTAATGAGTACCAATGCCCATAGTCTGGGCAACAAGCTCCCTGAGCTGGTGGCCTTGATGGAAGAGGGATGCCTGGATATCGCAGCAGTCACATAAACATGGGACACAGAGAACCATGACTGGGATGTTAACATACCAGGGTACATAACCTACAGGAGAGACAGGCAGGGGAGAAGAAGGGGAGGAGTAGCTCTCTATGTAAAGGAAAGGATAAAAGCAACTGAACAAAAGAGTAAACAGGGAGGAGAAGAGGCACTGTGGGTCACTTTGGAGACTGGAAAGGGCACCACATCCACACAGGGGTTGTGTACAGACCCCCATGTCAGGGGGGAGGGAATTGACAAGGATATGATAGAAGGCATTCTTAGGATGGCAGAGAAAGGGGAGATACTGCTGATGGGGGACCTGAATATGCCGCATGTTAACTGAAGCAAATTTGCTGCAGCCACATCCAAGAGTAGGGCCATTCTCGATGCCCTACAAGTGGCAGGCCTCAGACAGCTAGTTTCGGAACCCACTCATGAGAGAGCTATCTTAGACCTCATATTCTCAAATGGGGGTAGTGAGAGGATCTCAGATCTAGAAGTGGGTTGCCATCTGGGAACAAGTGACCATCAAACAGTGTGGTTCATGTTAAACTAGCTACAGAGTCAAGCCATACAAAAGTGAGGGTAGTGGACTTCAGGAGGGCTGACTTTGGCAAGATGGGAGAGTGCCTCAGAAAACCACTAGCAAACAGGCTAGAAGGAGGTGGAGCAACAATGGGGATTCATCAAAACTGCCATCACAGAGGCAACAAGCTCTAGTGAAGCAAATAAACAAATCAAATGAAAGAAAAGCCACTATGGTTCTCAAAAGAGGTGGCTGGGAAAGTCAGGGAGAAAAAGATAGCATTCCGGAAGTATAAGAAAACACAGAAGGAGCAGGACAGACAGCTGTAGCAGTTAAGGCAGAAGGAAGCAGGGAGGGAAGTCAGAATAGCAAAGACCCAAACTGAGGAAAAGATAGCCAACTCGGCTAAGAAGGGGGATAAAACCTTTTATAGGTACATCAGTAAGCATAGAAAGACAAAGGGAGGGATAGTGAGGCTGAATAGAATGAATGGTGGGTGGGCAGAGGGTGACAGTGAAAAAGCAGGGATACTGAATGAATATTTCTGCTCAGTATTCACAAAAGAGGAGGGGAAGTGCCTAATCCAATTAACAGAAGCACTCTTAATAGGGGGGGTCGATCCCAGTCCTTTCACAGTAGAAAGGGTTCTGAAAGAACTCCTAAAACTGAAGGTGGACAAAGCAATGGGTCCTGATGGAATTCACCACAGAATTCTAAAAGAATTAAGGGGAACTAGTGAAACCACTGGCTACTCTTTTTAATAAATCATGGGAGGATGGTGTGGTACCCGAGGACTGGAGGAAGGCGGATGTGATTCCCATTCACAAAAGTGGGACCAAGACAGAGGCAGGAAACTACAGACCCTGTCAGTTTGACCTCTGTGATAGGGAAAGTGATGGAGTCACTTCTGAAGGAAAGAATTGTTGAGTACCTACAGGCCAGTGGGGCACAGGACTCAAGGCAGCATGGGTTCACAGCTGGAAGGTCATGTCAGATGAATCTAATAGATTTATTTGACTGGGTGACCAAAGTAGAGGACCAGGGAGGGGCTGTGGACATGGCCTACCTAGACTTTAGCAAGGCATTTGACACAGTCCCACACAAAAGATTAATAGTCAAATTAACCAGCCTGGGAGTGGGTCTCAGGGTGGTAGCCTGGGTAAAACATTGGCTGGACAACAGGACAGAAGGTAATTGTAAATGGAGTCCACTCTGAAGAAAGAGGGGTTACTAGTGGGCACCGTGAGGGTTCAAGACTGGGTCCAGTCCTTTTAATGTCTCTTATAAGGACATTGCAGAGGGACTGGAAGGAAAAAGGCCTCTTTGCAGATGACATAAAGATCTGCAACAGGGTTGATACACAAGGAGGCGTGGAAAGGATGAGAAGGACTTGGCAAGGTTGGGGAATGGTCAGAAGTATGGCAGCTGGGATTCAATGCAAAGAAGTGCAAAATAATGCACCTGGGAAACAAGAACCTAGGGGAAGATTACACAATGGGGGGAAGGTAGTAACAACAATAAAAAAGGAAAGGGACCTGGGGGTAATCATATCAGATGACCTTAAGGTTAACAAACAATGTGAGAAGGCAGTAGGGAGGGCTGGGGGTATACTGGGATGTATAGGGAGAGGCATCAGCAGCAGAAAACAGGAAGTTGTTATCCCTCTGTACAGACAGTTGGTGAGACCCCATCTTGAGTACTGCAACCAGTTCTGGAGACCCCATCTCTACAAGGACATAGACAGGAGAGAGGCAGTCCAGAGGAGGGCAACTAAAATGGTGCAGGGTCTGCAAGAGAAGCCGTATGAGGAGAGACCAAAGGAGCTTAACATGTATACCCTTGAGGAAAGAAAGGAGAGGGGGAACATGATAGAAACTTTTAAGTACCTCAGTGGAATCAACAAAGTCCAAGAGGGTAACATCTTTCAGAGAAAGAGATGTGCAAGAACAAGGGACACAATTTAAAGATGGGGGCGGTCAGAGGCAATGTGAGGAAGTATTTTTCACAGAGAGAGTAGTGGATGCATGGAACAGCCTTCTGAGGAGGTTGTGGGGTCTAAAACTGTGGGAGAATTCAAGAATGCATGGGACAGACATAAGGCAATTCTTGTGGGGGGTAGGAAGAAATAGGCTGCTGGTTAACTAGGATCTGCAGCCTATCCTGTAGGTAGGGAAATGGGCAGACTAGATGGGCCAAGTGGTCCTTATCTGCCGTCAAAGTCTATGTTACGAATAGCCATCAGAATTTGCTACCTGCGAGTGTTTTGAGGGATGGGGTGCCCAATACACAGCAAAACTGATAATTAATCAAAGGAAAGTTGAAATACAGCTTGTGCATTGATATATGGACATCTCCTTTGTCATTCTGGGGTCCAGGGTTTATTTAGACTGAGTGTAGCACAATCTGACAGGTTCGAATAGCCGTCAGAATTTTCTACCTGGGGGTGTTTTGCAGGATGGGGTGCCCAATACACAGCAAAACTGAATTAATCAAGGGAAAGTTGAAATACAGCTTGGGCATTGATATATGGTCTCCTCCTTTGTCATTCTGGTGTCCAGGGTTTATTTAGATTGAGGGAAGTAAAATCCGACGGTGCGAATAGCATCAGAATTTGCTACATGGGGGTGTTTTGAGGGACAGGGTGCCCAATACACAGTCAAACTGAAAATTAATCAAATGAAAGTTGAAATACAGCTTGGGCATTGATATATGGACTCCTCTTCCTTTGTCATTCTGGTGTCAGGGTTTATATAGACTGAGGGTAGCAAAATCTAACAGGTTCGAATAACCATCAGAATTTGATACCTGGGGTATTTTTTGGGAATGGAGTGCCCACTACACAGCAAAACTGAACATTTATCAAAGGAAGTTTGAAATATAGCTTGTGCATTGATATATGGACTTCTCCTTTGTCATTCTGGTGTCTTGGATTTGTTTAGACTAAGGGTAGCAAACTCGGACAGGTACGAATAGCTGTCAGTATTTCCTACCTGGGAAGTATTTTGAGGGATAGGGAGCCCAATACACAGCAAAACTGAACATTAATCAAAGGAAAGTTGAAATACAGCTTGTGCATTGATATATGGACTCCTTCTTTGTCATTCTGGTGTCCAGGGTTTATTCAGACTGAGGGAAGCAAAATCTGACAGGTGTGAATAACCGTCAGAATTTGCTGCCTGGGGGTGTTTTGAGGGATCGGGTGCCCAATACACAGCAAAACTGATAATTAATCAAAGAAAAGTTGAAATACAGCTTGTGCATTGATATATGGACTCCTCCTTTGTCATTCTGGTGTCCATGGTGTATTTAGACTGAGGGTAGCAAAATCTGACACGTTCGAATAGCCATCAGAATTTGCTACCTGGGGGTATTTTGAGAGATGGGGTGCCCAATACATAGTCAAACTAAAAATAAATCAAATGAAAGTTGAAATACAGCTTGGGCATTTATATAAGGACTCCTCCTCCTCCTTTGTCATTGTGGTGTCCAGGGTTTTATTTAGACTGAGGGTAACAAAATTTGACAGGTGTGAATAGCCATCAGAATTTGCTACCTGGTGGTGTTTTGAGGGATGGGGTGCACAATACACAGCAAAACTGAAAATTAATCAAAGGAAAGTTGAAATATAGCTTGGGCATTGATATTTGGACTTCTCCTTTGTCATTCTCGTGTCCAGGTTTTTTTTAGACTGAGGGTAGCAAAGTCTGACAGGTTCAAATAGCCATCAGAATTTGCTACCTGGGGGTGTTTTGAGGTATGGGGTGCCCAATACACAGTCAAACTGAAATTTAATAAAATGAAAGTTGAAATACAGCTTGGGCATAGATATATGGACTTCTCCTTTGTCACTTTGGTGTCCTGGATTTATTTAGACTGAGAGTAGCAAACTCTGACAGGTACGGATAGCTGTGAGAATTTTCAGCCTGGCGATGTTTTGAGGAATGGGGTGCCCAATACACAGTCAAACTGAAAATTAATCAAATGAAAGTTGAAATACAGCTTGGGCATTCATATATGGACTCCTCCTCCTTTGTCATTCTGGTGTCCAGGGTTTTATTTAGAGTGAGGGTAGCAAAATCTGACAGGTGCAAATAGCCGTCAGAATTTGCTACCTGGGGGTATTTTGAGAGATGGGGTTCCCAATACAAAGTCAAACTGAAAATTAATCAAATGAAAGTTGAAATACAGCTTGGGTATTGATATATGGTCTCCTCTATCATTCTGGGGACCAGGGTTTTATTTAGACTGAAGGTAGCAAAATCTGACCGGTGTGAATAGTCATCAGAATTTGCTACCTGTGGGTATTTTGAGAGATGTGGTGCCCAATACACAGCACAACTGATAATTAATCAAAGGAAAGTTGAAATACAGCTTGGGCATTGATATTTGGTCTCCTCCTTTGTCATTCTGATGTCCAGGGTTTATTTAGACTGAGGGTAGCAAAATCTGACAGGTGCGAATAGCTGTCACAATTTGCTACCTGGGGGTATTTTGAGGAATGGGGTGCCCAATACACAGCAAAACTGAAAAATAATCAAAGGAAAGTTGAAATGAACCTTGCACATTGATATATGGACTTCTCCTTTGTCATTCTGGTGTCCAGGGTTTCATTTAGACTGAGGGTAGCAAAATCTGACAGGTTCGAATAGCCATCAGAATTTGCTGCCTGGGGATATTTTGAGAGATGGGGTGCCCAATACAGAGTCAAACTGAAAATGAATCAAATGAAAGGTGAAATGAACCTTGCACATTGATATATGGACTTCTTCTTTGTCATTCTGGGGACCAGGGTTTTATTTAGACTGAAGGTAGTAAAATCTGACCTGTGCGAATAGTCATCAGAATTTGCTACCTGTGGGTATTTTGAGAGATGTGGTGCCCAATACACAGCACAACTGATAATTTTTTTTTTTTTTATTTAGTTGTTTAACCAGGTATAGCACACTAAGCCGAAAGCTCTTTTACAGGAGCGACCTGGGAGCACAAGGAGGTTAAGTGACTTGCTCAGGGTCACACAGTATGCAAGTAGAAGCTGTGGGATTCAAACCCAGGTCTGGCCTGCTGGATGTCACCAAATTTGCAGCTCAGAGCCTTAGACCACTGCGCTATACTGCCTCCTTAAATTAATCAAAGGAAAGTTGAAATACAGCTTGGGCATTGATATATGGTCTCCTCCTTTGTCATTCTGGTGTCCAGGGTTTTATTTAGACTGAGGGTAGCAAATTCTGACAGGTTAGAATAGCCATCAGAATTTGCTACCTTGGGGTATTTTGAGAGATGGGGTGCCCAATACACAGTCAAACTGAAAATGAGTCAAATGAAAGTTGAAATACAGCTTGGGCATTGCAGGTATAAAAGACAGGTTGTTTTTTATGTTATTTGTCATTTGCAGTCCCACTGTGACAACATTTATTCTTTATATGTCGCTCATTTACATATCTTCTGTATATTATTCACTTTGAAATTATGCATTAGATTGTTCAATGTGTGCTATAGCAGTTTACAGTTCAAAATCCATGACTGCAACAACTGACAGTGTGTTTTACACCATTGTACTTATTTTATTATCTGGGTAGCAAAATTTTAGGGGGAAGCATAATCTGATATTTCCCTGCTATCAGATTATGCTACCGGGAAGCAAATTCTGACAGTGAAGCAGATTTTGATATTATAACTGCAGAAAAGGACCGACAGGCGCACCCAGTCTGCCCACTTGTCCAGCTATAGATACAGTTTTCTTTACAATAAGAAATTGCGACACATACTGGTGATTTGCTTTGAGTTGTAATGGCCAGTACTATGAATCTGAATGCTGAGAAATAGAGAATTATGCTGCTAGGTGCCCCTATAGTCTTTGCCTCTGTGCTTTCTACCTCTGAGAATTAGCCGCACCCTCCCCTCCCTCTCCAGGCTCGCTTCACACCTGTTCAGTTCTTGAGGGGAAGTGACAGTGATAAAATAACCTACCCATTTGGTGAAGAAGATGGCGCACAGAAAGCAGGCTCTTGATGTTTGGGAAGATTTAATCTGCCGCCTCTGTAAGGAACTGTTTCATGAGCCGGTGACTTTGGAGTGCGGGCACAACTACTGCCGCGGCTGTATTAATAAAGCTTGGAACAAGAAAAGCAAATTGCCTCGGTGTCCAGAGTGTCGTGAGGTGATCCTAACCAGAAGGTGTATCGCTAATCGGACACTGGCCAGGATGGTACAGAAAGCAAAAAGAATGGATCCCGTGACCATGGTGGGGGACAGCGAGACACCAACTTTACCCGGTACCTGTTGTGTGCCCAGGTGTGAGGAGAAATCCATTCAGCTCCCGGTATGTCTTCATCACTTTGTTTCCTTTGCCAGCAGTACGGATCCGCGCTTTTACCCCGGTAAAGGGGACGGAGAGAGACCGACAATGCCCGGTACCCGCGGGAGTAATTCAGAACGCTCCCCGGTACCGGAGTCCTTGATCTCCAGTATAGATCCACCCCCTAACTTCAGCAAGGAACACGGACAGAAATTGAACGCAGCTGCTTCCAGGGATAGCAGAGTATCGGAGGGCGAAAGTGATTCCGGGCTCTCCTCGGTATCCCGGTGTTCGATCTCCAGTAGGTATCCACCTGTTAACCTCAATGAAGAGCACAAACAGAGACTGAACGTGCTTGGCTCCCGAACCACCAGAATTCGGGAGGAGGAAAGTGATTCCGGGCTCTCCTCAGTATCCCGGTGTTCGATCTCCAGTATGGATCCACCTGCTAACCTCAATAAAGAGCGCGAACAGAGACTGAGAGTTCCCGGTTCCAGGGACCGGGGGATTTGGGACGGAGAGATTGATTTAATGCGCCCTTCCCGGTCCCGGGGTCCAAGCGCTAAAACTGATATGACCCCTTACACCAGTATGGAAAAGAAACGGGGACAGAGACGGGAAGTGGCTGGTTCCCGGGACCGTGCGATTTCGGAGGGAGAGAGTTGTTTAGGGCGCTCTCCCGTGTCCCAGGATTTGAGCCACAACAGGGAACCACCCATTTCCCGCGGTAAGGAACAGGGAATGAAACTGAACGTGACAGAGTCCACGGGGACAACAGGATCTGGGGGAGAGAGTAGTTCAGATTCCAGCAGTATGGAGCAACCCATTACCTGCGCTGAACAACACAGAAAGGGAACGAAGGTGACACGTTCCATGGGGACGGCGGGATTTGAGAGAGGGAGTTGTTTAAGGAGTACCTGGCCGTCGCCCTCCTGCGATTCTAGCGCCAGTATAGACCAACCCATTACCGGCGCAGAGCAACACGGAAACGGGGTGACTGGTGCCATGGGGACAGCGGGGTTTCGGAGAGGGAGTGGTTCAAGGCTTTCACTGCCACCGCTGCGCCTGGAGCTAGCCTGGGATCCTGCCGCCAGTATCCAGCAACCAATTACCGGCACTGAGGAACACGGAGAGGGAGTGAAGGCGACTGGTTCCAGAGGGGCAGCGGGATTTGGGGGAAAGAGTACTTCAACCCTCTCCTTGCCTGCGTTATCCCTGGGGCTATCCTGGAGTTCTACCGCCAGTATAGACCGACCCATTACCGGTGCTGAGAAACACGGAAAGGGAGGGAAGGTGTCTGGTTCCAAGGGGAGAGCGGGATCTGGGGCTTGGGATCGTTTCAGGCGAGCCTTGCCCTTACTGTTCCAACGTCCCAGAACCAGTACCGAGGGACTAGATTCCAGCGCTAAGGAACACGACGGTGAGTGAAGGTGATTGGTTCCGATGGGACAGAGGGATGGGTGGGGGTGGTTCATATTCCAGCAGTATGGAGCGACCCATTACCCGCGCTGCGCCATACAAAAAGGGGATTAAAGGGACACTGTCAACCCCCTTTGGCCTCAAAGTGTCCCTTGTTTAAAAAAAAATCATGATTGCTAATATTGTGAAAAAATTGCTGATATAGTTTGTAGTTTGATTCTTATTTTTTTTTTCTTTTCAAAAAGTGAAAAACAAACTTCTCATCATACTGGTGTTACCACACAAACACAGGTTTGTTTACATTCCTTGATCAACTCCCACTGCATCTTTCTTGGACTTGGGAACACCCACAACACAGTCTAGCCACCTACATTCCCACTGCATCGTGAGTGACTGCACTGTTTGGGGTGCTTAATTTGTTCAGGAAGCATTCAAGAAGAATAGATTCAGGATGTAAACAAAACAAAGTTGTTTACAAATGCACATTAGCATGTATTTCAGTTCTACTAAACAAGAGACAGACAAAACAAACAGCAACATTAATGCATTTTAGAGAAGGTAAGCCTTGTGATAAAATGTGGGGTTTAAACTAGAAATAATATGCTGAAAAACAGGTTTGGGTTCTATGGGGACAGTGGGACCTCCTGATCCTTGTCACCATCCCAGGAGTAATGCTGGGATCCTAGAACCAGCATGAAGCTACTCATTATGGGCACTAAGGAACAGGGACAGAGAGTGAATGGGACTGGTTCTGAGAGGACAGCAGGATCTGTGGCAGAGAGTCGTTTAAGTCCCTCCTTGCCCTAGCTATCCCCGTGGCTGTAGTGGGATTCTAGTTCCAGTATGGAGCATACCTCTCAAACTCTTACCTCGAATCAGGGACAAAGACCAAAAATCAGGGACACATCTTAAACATTGGTACTATTCACTCAGTGAGCTGATAGAATAACACAAATCCCCTTAAGATGCGTTTTCTGAAGAAGAACAAGTCTGTGACTTTAATGTTTGACAATGTTTTGAGATTTTAATCCACACTGTTCTGTCACAAAAACACAAATTGTAGAGAGACAGAGGAAAATTTTGAGGCCAAAATCAGGGACAGTTGAGAAGTATGGTATGGAGCCATCTATTACCAATGGGAAGGAACATGGAAAGCAGGTGCATGTGACTGCTTTCATGGAGGTAGCAGGGTTTGGGGAGAGGGTCACTCACATTCCAGCAGTATCTGGAGCAAGTGCAACCCATTACCGTCTCTGAGGAACCCAGAAAAGGGAGTAGACATGACAGATTCCATGGGACAGCTGGATTTGGGAGACATAGTTGTTCATGTCTCCCCTTGCCCCTGCTATCCTTTGGGTTATCCTGGGATGCTGAGAGCAGTCTGGAGTCATCCATCACCGGAGCTGGGGAACACAGAAAGGGAGTAAAGCTGACTTGTTCTGAGGGCACAGCAGGATTTGGCGGATAGAGTCATTTAATGCACTCCTTCTTGCTATTCGGATGTGCCAGGGCCAGTGTAAAGCGATCCCTTCACCTCAGTAAGTAATAGCCAGGGGGTGGTGTATTGCTAAGCATATCCTACAGAAAGTCAGTTTCATCTCTATTGCAAATCGGCATACGTCGTGCTTTTATCACCCAGCTAGAAATGTAAGGCAGAAATCACCCCACTCCACCAGTACTGAGTGCTTGTGTACACAAGAATTACCTGGCCCGGTCCCACCTGATTAGTTCCAGCTTAATCGCTGGGACTTTGAACCCAAAAATAGTCCTACAGTTCCCAGTACTGGCCCCAGCTGTGTTTTAGATGAACACTGTACGTTAAAGAGCTGCACTTGTGTATCCCCGTTTTAGCTCCTTGGCATCACAAATTCACTCAGCTACCTCAGAGTACATGTGGGCTTGGACCAAAAAAAGTTTATACCAACCGAGAATGAATTGCCCTCTCTGTGCTCCGGCTGCAAACCAAGTCCCAGACATGGAGATTACTGGTGATGTAGCAGACTGAGAAAAAGAAAGCAGAGGAACTTTCACCTACCAGTGAGAATTAAATGCCCTAGGACTCCAAACGTGAACCAGATTCCATGTACCGAGCCGCGCGCAGAGGAACTGAACCACGGCGCTAACCAGAAGGGCAAGCTCTCTCATCCAGGTGCAAAGGGGGTCTCTCTGAAGGACAGAAAGTAGAGGAACTGCATACCGGGTCATAATGTTGCACGCTTAACAGCGTACGGCATTATGATGAAACCCAAACCTGTGCGCTCCCGAGTTGGACCCCCGAGTTGGGGAATCATTGGTGGGGGGGTCCAGAAGTACAGCCCCCATTAACGGGGATGTGGGGGCGGAGTCCCCCACAGAACAAAGACATTGTGCTTCATGGCATAAATCACACAGAGTGATAGTGCCATGCGGCATTATGTCTTACAACATAATGACCCCATACCGAGGAACTGTACTTGTTTGGAAAACTAGCCAAAACCTACCTCCTTCAAAAATGCAGGGAAACATTAGGGTGACTAAATACCTAGAAAGCTTGTTCACTGTCTGATTTAATTGTGCAGGTAGGTAGAAATGGGCAGACTGGATGGACCAAGTGGTGCTTATCTGCCTCAAATTCTATATGTGTATGTATGAGAACTGGTTTGGGGAACCTAGGGAAAACATACTGACTTAAAAAATGTCGGATGAAATGTATGGCAGGGCAGGAAAATTTACACTTCTTGGATGAGGTGGTAGAAATGAAGCCCTGTATACACTACAGAACCCTAAACAGCTGGGTTAAGACTTATTAGTCCAATAAATTATTCATGAGCCCATCAAGGCTCCTCATTAGCTACTGGATTGGTCATCAACATCTTAGACATGACTGATCCAGCTGCCAACAGATATTGTTGCTCCCACCACAGAGCTAAAACCTAATATAAGTAAAACTTAAAAATAAAAAATTAAAACAAAAGTTATTGTGATTAGACTTATAATTACAGTAACAATGTAGAAGACAGTCATTTCCTTGCATTAGTGATGGGCTGGTGAGAAGTGGCCATTGGCTGAGCTTCCCACCACCCATCCCCCAGCTGGTCATTAATTTCTAGGAAATAACTGGTCCAGTCCTTATTGCTTAATTAAGACTTACCCTGGTGCAGGGTTGCACTACCAGGAGCATGTTTATGTCATCTATTTTATTTTAAACTGATCAGATCGTCCTCCCTAGTGGGAAAACCCGACTAATCTCAGTAACAGTTTAAAAGCTCTGCTAAAGCCTAGCTCTCTGCATGGTTTCAGCACAAGTGTTATGTCCAGTCAAAATCATCCTTGTTTTGCAGACAAAGCATGTTACAGACCTTTAAGATCCCATCCAGATGAAAGGGATGAAAATGGTTTAAGTTACTTAAACCATTTTAAATCTGTCTAACAGAGATTGCATCTGCACGACCAGTGGCTTTAAGCATGGGTTCAAAAACCATATTACAGGAGAACTGAGCTAAATCTATGAGTCATTTTCTGCAGTAGAAGCTGTTTTTTTTTTTTTGGTTTTTTTTTTTTTAAATACTGGTTCAAACTGTGTTATTGCTTTAGCTATCCAGACTTTTTAGCTATACTGTTGAATCTAGATAATATGTTGCTGATAAGAACCATTTTAGAACTGTGTGGTGTAGTTTATTTATTTAGATTTTGTTAACTAGGTAGGTACACTAGACAGCATAGCTGCCTATTTTCAGGTATGACCTGGGAGATTACAACAAAGAGTACGCAGACAATAGTAGATACAAGAAAACATAATGGAACAGGTAGAAGTCAGACATAGTACACTTATACAAATTAATAATGTCCCTTGTTCATTTGTGTGCCAAGGGGGGGTGCCCAATCCTCCTTGGCATCATGCCCCCAAACACAGGCATTCTTTCTTTGCTGATGGGCTGCCCAGTCCCCATTGGCTTCAGTCCCCCTCCCCAAAAAACACAAGTGGCAAACTGTGAGCCCACCCCAGTGTGCCCAAAGCAAATCTGAAAAGAAAAAAAATCTTCCCACATTGTCTTTTTTTTTTTCCTCCCTGTAAAAGAAAAATGGTCCCTCATGCTCATGACGCCCCTTCCCCCAACTTGCACCTACCATCTGCATACCCTACCTCCCCAAACCACTCCCTCACCCCATACTTACCTCTGGAGCCCAGCGTGACAGTCTTTGTTGGAGCGGGAACACATCTGCACCTTCAAACCCAACCGCGAACTGAAGAAATGCCAGCAAGCTGTATAATGGCATCAATGAGGGTGGGGTCAACTTAGGTGTATATCTCAGCTATTTCTGTGACTTTTGGCACTGGATTTTCAACATAGGGTTCTTGGCACCTCACTTCATGAACTCAGTCACTGTCATGTTGTTATTCGGTCCCGAAAGGTGATTTCACAATCACTGAATGGAATCATCTTTTGGGACCGATTAACAAAATGAGAGCAGCACTGTTCATGAGGTGGGCTCCTAAAAAGCCTATGTTGCAAATTTGGTGAAAAAATTCCAAAAAATGACTGACTGTGTTACGAGTGTATGTTGCGCAGTTCTCACACATGTTAGTAACTTTGAGCATTCTAAATGTTTTCATTCCAGATTTTCCACATTGCCATTTTTCCACACCTCCTTATGAACAGTACAACTGTCATTTTTCACATCCTGCCCAAAATGTGTTTTCACATATCTGGTGCACAATGGCGTAGTCGCTGTGCAAATCAATGTTCGGGACAGAGCAAGAAAATCACAATGACAGTGTTCATAAGGAGAGGTCCCAAAAAGCCCATATTGCAAACCTGGTGAAACAGTTCCAAAAAATTACTGTGTTACCAGCGTGCATTGCGCAGTTTCTATGCAAGCTTGTAACTTTGTCAATTTTTTATATTTTTACTCCAGATTTTCAACATTGTCATTTTGGCACACCGCCTTGTGAACAGTGCAGCTGTCATTTTTCACATCCTGGCTGAAGCATGTTTTCACACTTGTTGCACACAATGGGAGTGATCACTGTGCGAAATCAACGTTTAGGACAGATTAGGAAAATCACAGTGCCACTGTTGATGAACAGAGGTCTCAAGATGCCTATATAAAAAATCCCACAAATAATTGTATTACAGAGGTGTGTTGCACGGTTTCTAAGCATGCTCTTGAACTCACCCATTTTTTCATATTTTCACTCCAGATTTTCAACATTACCATTTTTTTTTTTACACCTCCTTATGAACAGTACTGCTGTCATTTTTTCACATCCTGTTTCAAATGTGTTTTTGCACCTGTGGTGCCAAATGGCGCAGTCACTGTGCAAAATCACCTTTTGGCTAACAAACTGATAGTGCCACTGTTCATGAGGTGGGGTCACAAAAAGCCCATGTTGAAAACTTGGAGTGAAAACACCAAGAAATGCCCAGGGCATTAGGGTTTCCGACCATAATGCCCTACCCTGTAGGGACTGACAGGCATCAGGGGTGTGACCTGGGATTCTCAGCAGTAATTCCCAAGCCATTCCACCCCCACCCTGCAGCCAGTGACAGGCATTGAGGTGTGCCTTGGACTCTTTGGCCCTAAAGTTCACCCTGTTCTCCTATACTGCACCCATTTTAGTGTATTTCCTTATGAAATGGGTGAGTGTAAAGCCTGAACACCCCAAGGCACACCTTGACACTTATCAGTGTCTGCAGGATAGGGTGAGGTGAAATGGCATGAGCATTACAGGCAGTGACCCAAAGGCACACCCCAGTGCCTGTCTGTCTCTGCAGGGTAGGGGTGGGGTTGGTGTCAGTTCAATACTTCACTGCCATTCCTATTCTGCATCTAACTTCTGCATTTCCAATGCTAATGCCAGCAAGCAAACATTTGGCATTGACAAATGCTTGTTTTAAACTAGGGATACTCTGAGACCTAAGGGGGTTGACAGTATCCCTTTAACCTGCACCAGTGCTCCTGGGTCATACGAACATACAACGTGCCAACAGATAAAGGCCTTTCAGTCTATCAAGTGTGCTCGATTGTGCAGCTAGCATCCCCTATACTGCAGCTGCCCCTTCTTCCCTTCCCCCTACAGTGACCCTCCCCCTTACCTTGTCCCATCCCTTTTTGAAGCAGCCCACTGTATTACAGGATACCACTTCCTCTGGTAATGTGTTTCACCCTGTCACCACCCTCTCTGTAAACAAGTGTCTCCTAATTTCCCTCTTGAACCTCCCCCCTCCGATCTCAGATTATGCCTTCGTGTGTCCCTCTCTTTCCTTAACTGGAAAAGCCCATCCGTGTCCATCCTATTCATTCCCTTCATGTACTTGGAGGTTTCAATCATGCCTCCATCCCTCCTCTCATTCAGGGAGTACATGTTAAACTCCCTCAATCTACTCTCATAGGGAAAGTCCCCTAGCCCCTGAATCATTTTTGTTGCCCTGCGTTGCACTGCCTCCAGTAACCTAATGTCCTTTTTCAGGTATAGCCACCAGAACTGTATGCAGTACTCCAGGTGTGGTCTAACCAGTGACATATACAGTGGCAGGATCACCTCCCCCCAGGAGGATATGCCTCTGGCAACACAACCCAGCATCCTGTTAGTTTTTGCAGCTGCCCATCGCCCCTGAAAACAGGCATCTGTGCCTAGGTTTATTTTCTATTTATTTATTTGAAAAGGTTTCGCCAGGAAAGACAACATGAGCTGTAAACAGCTTGTTTCCAGAAGCATCCTGGGTGGGAGGGAGGATTGCAAAACTAGGAAGAGCAGGCAAAAACAATCATATAAAATACATACAGTGCCATTCAAATACGTGAAGTGTAGAACAAATACAGTACATTTTGATTCAAAACAACAGACAGTATCGAATAAAAAGTGTAGTAGCTAACTAAGCTAAAGTCAGAGACATAGGAAGAGACATACTGGGGCCCATAAGCAAAACTATATGTAGATAAGACATATATAGTGATAAACCAAGAACAGGCAACCCAGTAAAGGTATATGAAGAAGGTGGAGAACACCTAGAAGTGCTAGAAGCAGCATTAGGTCTAAAAGAAAGGCAGTTATAACACAAGTGGTGGTGATGGGAATGACAGGATGGGGGAGGGAGGGAGGCAAGCCAGGAACTATACCCCTTTAGGATGCTGCGAACCCTGCAAGGGGACAGGACCCAGCAGATAGGAGGTGAGAGAAGATGGGAATCATAGAGGAGGAGTGGGGGGAGGGGCAGGAGGGAAGGTAGAGTGACAGTGGGATGGAGATACCTGCTAGAGGTAGCCTAGAGATGGAGATGGAAGGTGTAGGGGGGAAAAGAGGGTAGCAATGGGAAATTATTAGGCGTAGGAGGGCATTAGGTGCAGTTACAGCAATGAACAGCATGCTTACTGAGTAGGAGTGAAAGTGAGTGGCAGGATTGTGTAGAGCAAATTTCTATCAGGAAGGAGTTCCAGATATTGGGGAACTTATATCAGAAGGCAGCGCAGCAAGAAGAGGTATGCTGTGGTGGGAGGGCAAGAGTGCTATGTGTGGAGTTGCAGAGGGTGTAGCAGGAGGGGGAGGGGTCATTCAGAGGAAGGACAAATAGGGCAGCAGAGAACCATGCCAGAACTTCCCAACTGAATTAGCGATGTGTGACAGGCACCTGAAACAGAAACATAGAAATTAGTGGCAGATAAGGACCGCTAGACCCATCCAGTCTGCCCGTAGGCCCTATACATGTATGCACCCACTCACCCTAAGTGATCAATGACTTTTCATCACTCCCTCCCTGCCTAAGGTTTCCCTGTGCTTGTCCCAGGCATGTTTAAACCCCTCCACTGTGCTTGCTCCTACCACCTCTAGTGGCAGACTGTTCCAAGCATTCACCACCCTCTCCATATAGAAAAACTTCCCCATGTTACTTCTTAACCCCCCCTCAATTTCATATCGTGCCCCCTTGTTCTGGTATCTTTTCTACATTGGAAAAGATCTCTCAACTGCACATTGTTTATGCCCTTGAGGTACTTAACACTTTCTATCATGTCACCCCTTTCTCTCCTCTCCTCCAGTGAGTACATTTTGAGGTCTTAGTCTCTTCTCATGTGTTTTGTGGTGCAAACCATGCACCATCTTTGTTCTCGTTCTCTGGACAGCCTCCACCATGTTTATGTCCTTATGCATGTGTGGTCTTCAGTACTGCACACAGTACTCCAGGGGAGGCCTTACTAGTGTTTTATACAATGTCATCACCACTTCCTGCCTCCTACTAGTAATACCTCTGCTTATCCACTCCAGCATGCCACTGGCTCTCCCTGCAGCCTTTGCACACTGCTTTGATACATTCAGGTAATCAGCTATGATAACCCCTAGGTCCTGCTCCTCTAAGGTGATGGTCAGCATCTCTTCCCCTATCCAGTAGGTCTCCCCAGAGGTCCCCCTACCCAGGTGCATTATCTTGCACTTTTTTGCATTGGACCTCTGTTGCCACACCTCTGACCATCTTTCAAGCTTCTCCAGGTCCCTCTTTATTATCTGCACCCCTTCTGTAGTATCCACCCTATTGCAGATCTTGGTGTCATCTGCAAATTGGCAGACCTTTCCTTCCAGCCCCTCTATAATGTCACCAATGAGGACATTGAACAGGACTGGTCCCAGTACTGACCTTTGTGGCACACCGTTGGTCACCCTTCTCTCCCCAGATTGGATCCCATTTACCACCACCCTCTGCCTTCTGTCTGTCAGCCAGTTTCTAATCCACTGTATCACCTTATGCCCCATGCCCAGACTACTCATCTTGTTAACCAGCCTCCTGTGTGGGACACTATTGAAGGCTTTGCTGAAATGCAGGTAGGCAATGTCTACGACCCCTCCCTGATTCACTTCCCTAGTCACCCAATCAAAAATATCTATCAGATTCATTTGACAAGACCTGCCTGATATGAGTCCATGCTGCCTCAGATCATGGATGCCAATGGATTCAAGGTGCACCACTATCCTTTCTTTCAGCAGTGTCTCCATGATCTTCACCATTACTGAGGTGAGGCTGACTGGCCTGTAGTTCCCCACTTCCACCCTACTGCCACTTTTGTGCAGTGGGACTACATGTGCCCTCCTCCAGTTCTCTGGAACCATGCCTGTGTTGACTGACTGTGAACGGTGGCCAGAGGGTGCTGATAGTTCCCTCCGCAGCTCCCTTAATATCCTTGGATGTATGTCATCTTGCCCCCTTGGCTTTATCCACCTTCAGCTTTGTGCGTTCCTCCAGAACTTTCTCCACTGTGAATGGACTGGTGTCCATTTCTCCCCCAATTGCCTCTGCTCCACAACTGTGGTTCTTGACCCTCTCCCTCCTCAGTGAATACTGAACAGAATTATTTGTTCAGTATTTCTGCCTTGTCTAGATCCCCCTCCTTACACTCTCCCTCCCCCCCTTTGAGCCTCACAGTCCCCCACCCAAGTTTTTCCTTCTATCGCTGATGTACCTATAGAATGTCTTGTTCCCCTTTTTTCATAGACTGTGCTAAACCTTCCTCTGTCTGTGCCTTGGCTTTCCTAATAGCCTTCCCTGCCTCTCTGAGACATTCAAGGTACACCTCCCTGTCTTCCTCCCTTTGGGTCCCCTTATACTTCCTGAAACTTGCTCTTTTAGCCCTTACTTTGTCTTCCACTTCTTTAAAAAACCATAGTGGTTTCTTTCTTCTTTTCCCTTTGGTCACTCTCCTAATGCATTGGTTAGTTCCCTCCAGAATGGCTCCTTTTAGTCTCCCCCATTGTTCCTCCAACCCCCTCAATTACCTTTACCTTCTCCAGGGCTGCTTTTAAGCATCTACCCATTTCATTGAAATCTGGCTCCTGAAATCTAATACTTTTGCCTTTGTGTGGCTTAATTGAGTCCCTATTTCCATATCAAACCACACTATGTGGTGGTCGCTGGATCCCAGCTGCCCTTCCACCTGGATTCTTTCGACTCTGTTCCCATTGGTCCATACCAGGTCTAGACTCGATTTGTCCCTGGTTAGCTCATGATGCACCAGCTGTCTAAGTCCAGCTTCCTGCTGGGATTCTAGGATGGCCGTGCGTCTGTCAGAAGCAGCTGCTTGGGTGGTCTAATCCACGTCCGGCATATTGAAATATCGCATCAACAGGATTTTGCCTTTAGCTGCCATGTCATGAATTTCCTCCAATAATACCATGTCCACTTCCTCCCTCTGTGCCAGAGGTTTGTAGTTCAACCCTGTACATATTGCTGTGCCATTTACTGGTTCAAGGGTGACCCACATTGCCTCAGCCTTGCCCTGCCTTAGATGAACTTCTGTAGCCTTTATGCCTTCTCTGATGAACAGGGCCATCCCCATCCCTTTTTACCTTTCCTGTCCCTTATTAATAGTTTATAGCCTGGTACATTGACAACCCAGCTGTGAGTAGCAGAATACCATGTCTCTGTTGTTGCTGCTATGTCAAGGTCTGCATCTGCCAACAAGGCCTCCAGGTCTGGAACCTTATTTCCCAAACTGCGGGCATTTGTGAACATGGTCCTCCATATTTTACTCCCTGCCTTCCCTCTATTCCTGTTTTCTCTACTTTGCCTCTTCCTCCAGCCCCAGTAGTCATGCTGTTGTGCTCTTATCCCCCCCTTATAAAAGTTTCCCCTGCCTGCCCCTCACTGCTCGTTTGTGTTGTTCATGTTGTCAATTTGTACATTTGCATGTTCTTGTGGGGGGGGGGTTCCTAAGCCATCTGGCTCTCCTAGGTCTTCCCCCTTGGCCAGTTTAAATGCTCTTTGCTGAAGCATTCCAACTTCTCACTAAGGACTGAGGACCTCTTTCCAGACAGATGCAGGTCATCCTCCTGATACAAGCTTGCATGAGCCCAGGTTGGGCTCCAGTCCTCTATGAAGCCAAATCCTTCCATTCCACACCAATCCTCCAACAGGAGATAAAGGTTTAGATGTAGACATGGGCCTGTTGGATAAGCTGGGAGAAATGGGGTTGGGGAACCAGATAATCAGATGGATAGGCAATTGGCTCCAGGACCGGACCCAGAGGGTCATAGTTGGCAGGATAGTCTCATCCTCAAGGAGGGTAATTAGTGGGATCCCACAGGGATCAGTCCTTGGGCCCCTCCTCTTCAACGCCTATGTCTCTGACATAAGGACAGGAATCAGGAGTGAGACGAGTCTCTTTGCGGATGACTCAAACTGGGGGCGGTGGTGGATGGGGAGGAGGGGAGGGTGACCCTACAGGGGGACCTGGAGTCTCTGGAAAGATGGTCTAGAAAGTGGAATCTGAGGTTCAATGCAGGGAATTGCAAGGTACTCCACCTGGGGGCCGGAAACTCAGGCCAAGTGTACACCCGGGGGGGGAATGCTACAAGTCTCGATGGCTGAGAAGGACCTGGGGGTGGTGGTAGATGTCAAGATGAACAACTCAGAGACTTGTAGGAGGGCAGCAGCTAAGGCCAACATGATGCTGGGATGCATCGCTAGGGGGATCACCTCCAGAAGGAGGGAAGTGATACTCCCTCTGTATAACTGCTTGGTGAGGCCGCACCTTGAGTACTGCGTGCAGTTTTGGAGGCCACACTTAAAGAGGGACATTACCCTCCTGGAGAGGGTCCAGAGGAGGGCAACCAAAATTATTTGGGGCTTGGGGGATAGGACCTAGGAGGAGAGGCTCGAATAGCTAAATATGTACACATTGGAAGAGAAAAGGGGAACATGATAGAGGTCTTCAGGTACATGAAGAGGGTAAATAGGGGAGGAACAGTCAGGGTGCTTTGAAGGAAGGAGGAGGCCACTAGAGGGCATGGGTGGAAGCTGGAGGGGGGAAGATTCAGGGGAGAAAGGAGGAGGTGCTACTTCACTGAGAGGGGGTGGAGCCATGGAATGCGCTGCCTAGGGGGCTGGTGGAGGCAGAGACAGTGGAGGGGTTCAAGAAGGGGTGGGACAGGTACAGGGGAAGGGTTCTGGAAGCAAAAGCCAATGCAGCAAGAATGTCCGGAACTGGGAAGGGAGAAGCCAGAGGAGGCGAGGGGGGCAGCAATATCAGCACCCAGGGTGGAGGCTGACCAAACGAGCAGACACGAAAGACCGTTAGGCCTATTCTGCTGGCATTTTAGTATGTTAGAGTGCCCTGGTCTCCCTCATGCCTTGAACAGGCAGCACCTCAAGGAATGACACAGAATGTGCTAACTGTTTCAGGTCCTCTCCCAGCTTACTGAAATCCTCCTGGACTCTGGCTAGCTCTACCCTTCTCCTCGCCAACTCATTGGTCCCCAGGTGGACAATGACATCCAGCTCCTGGCATGGAGAGAGAGGAATAAAGGTCACAGTGATGAGTACGTGGGGGGCAGCCAAATATGTAGTGGCAGAAGGAATTGAAGAGAGTTGTTAGTCTGGATAGGGGGGTTTTGGGGGCAGAGCTGTAGACAATGTCTCCGAAGTTGAGGACAGGGAGAATCATATTTTGGACGATTTCTCTTCTGGCTTGCTGTAGCAGGCAGCTTCAGTGTCTGTACAGAGCATCGAGTCTAGGGAGTAATTGCTTGTGGATGACATCAGTGTGTACCCTAAAGGCCTAGTGGGCCTTACCTGCTTACCAAAAGAATTAAAAAAAAAAAAAGTGTAAGTATAATAGCTACACCAGTTATACTTCTAACACTTCTGCCATGCTCAAATGGGTTTACTCTGGTATACCCGTTTTCATCTGCCTCTGATTTGTAGAGCGGTCCTCGATTTGGGCTCTTCTGTCCTTCCTGAAATGTATGTTTTCACTGAACAGTAAAATAATATCAAAACATTAGCGTTATAGGCTTGTTCTTCTTCAGAAAATGTATTTCAGGCCAAGCCTATTACTCTACTAGCCTCCTGAGTGCATACCATGACATTTTATGATGAGTCCCTGCTGTCTTTAAGCCTTGTCCCTAAATTATGAGGCAGGATGTTGAGAGATTGAGAGATATGATTGGTGGATGAGTGTGCCCAGGGCTAGGTTAAGGCTTCCAGGTCAGGGAATTTATATTTAGCTAAAAAAAAAAATGTCAGCCATTGAGCCAGTGACTAAATCAACATTTCTGGCTCACAGGAAATTATGAAGACCCACTGGGAAATGTATTATGTATACACACCAGGGGTGTTGTTATGTGTCAGTAGTCACACCTCAAGTGTGTTTATAGGTACGAGATGCTTACACCAAGGAGTGCCTTTAAACACACCAGATGGAAGTGCTATTATTGACTGTAATTACATATCTCTGAACAGTCTAACATATTGCATCAGTGTTAAAAGTGGCCAGTGGCCAAAGTTTTATATCAATTTATTATCCACAACACTTTTGGTTGAGAACATAGAACAGGTGTAAAAAGGCTTGCAAAGGGCTGCAAGTGACTAGCAGATAACGACATAATACCACCACATGTATATGCGTGCCCAGGTTCAAAATAAGTTAAGGTCCTTTAAATAATTGTAGAGAAATAAGTGAAGACCATACGTAGTGTTTAAAAACTGAGGTTTTAAAACCAAAATTAGTTTGCTCTACTCAAACAGAGATATTTTATACAAAAACATGTTTTTCTATAAACCCAAGGTCATAGCCAAGATAAGGTCCAGCTGCCTCAATTAACTGCAGTCTAGCTTTAGTTAACACAGTTCCTCATTTTATGATTTCTTGTGTTTAAAAAAAAATGTGCAACAGAGAGTTGATAAGGAACAATTATATCCTTGTTTTCGCCACTGTCCAGTATAAGGCTACTTTTAAATTTGTAAGCGACTTATTTTTAAGTCCCCTCATTTGTTTTCTGTCTCCTAAGTAAGTTATTTTTGATAAATATAAAAACCCCTGTCCACTGGTTTTCCTTCCAAGGATGAGGGCATGTCTCAGCAGAATGTCAAATACATCTTATGACCAGGGTATCTCATGGCCACTCTATTTTTCAAACCCAAATCTCAGGATGTATCAGATGACCTAATGTCTAGGCTCAAATGTGCTGTAGCAGTTTGGACATTTCCACCATGCATTTTTGATGTAAACAATTTGGGTATAAATACAGGACCTAAGTGTCATGTCCAGTGTGTTCCAGAGGAATAGCTACGGCTGCTATGGATGCTGGACACCCAGAAAAGCGAGCAATGTGCTCCACTCTTTCTGTAGCCTGTAGCCATGGTGGTAAAAAGCCATCAGCTGTTTAGAATTAATCATGTCAGAGGTAAAATTGTTAGGGCTTATTTGGGTATTAATAAATTGCAACTGATTTTAGACAACATCTGGTGTCAGGTGGCTTTACTGGATTACCAGGGACCACTAACCACAAACCTTGTGCTTTTGTTACCTCACTGTCATCAGTGTGGTATAGTTTTCTTTATTTACAAATATAATATGAATTAAGAAAAATCAGATTTAAGAAATATTTTTTTTTTTACATGAAATGTGAGCAGAAGACACAAACATAGTTCCTCTTGTACGATATTGATATTACATCTAAACCTCATGCAGGGGCTATGAGATAGCCAGATTGTAGATGGTTTTAAAAATTGTCTGAAGACATACTTGTTTAACCAGACCTTTTCAGGGATATTTTGAGTTCAAACGGTATGGTTGTTTTAGTATGTTTTACATGTTTTATTTATTTATTTATTTAGATTTTGTTAACCGGGTGAGCCCACTGAGACCGAGGGTCCCTTTTTCAGGAGCGACCTGGAGTTAGTTACAGAAAAGGATATATTGAAAAACAGTTAAATACAGTATACAGTAGTTACATTAGTTACAATTGTTTCACAGTATTACATTTGCTATATTTATACAGGGGTAGTAATTAGGTTCACAGGCAGACTCACATTTCATACAGTGCTCATGTATTCACACATTATGTCCAAAAAAAAAAAGTACAAATATTTACATTAATGAACATTGATGTATGATGATTTTAATGTTATAAGTGTAAAGGCGCCCTGAGCTTTGGAAGGGCACCTTATATAAATAGAAACTTGCTTGCTTGCTATCCAAGTACAGGAGTGTAATTATGGTCAGATAATGCCACTTTTACTACTCTTTCAGCCATTCGGGTGGCTAGAATGGTCTTACCCATGTTAAAGAGCTAGTGTACTGCCTAAAAGTAATATTAGTTTTTAAAAGCAGTGAATTATTACCTTATAATAACTGGTGATCCTTGTTATCAACCCGTTTGAGTACTGTAAAAAAGTCGTATCAACCCGCGGGTTGATACAAATTTTACAGTCTCGCATCAAGAAGCCTGCAGCACTCACATTCCAGAGCAAACAGATTCAAATCATATCATAACTTACAGATCCAAATGAGAAAGCGTAATAATTTTAAATTGATTCTTTAGCTTACCCTACGGTTTAGAGATATGTGTGCAGCATGTATTTATTTAATTTATTTATATCGTAAAACCAACACGGAGACCCGCAGACAAAATGCTTGTACTTCCTTACTAGGAGGCACGCCCCCACGCTCGCACGTTATGCGATGTCAGTCCTTGAATAGCATGGGGCGTGCCTACTAGTAAGGAAGTATGAGCGTTTTCGCCTCGCTTCTCATAGTGTTAATTCTTTTATTGAATTTTTTTCAGTGCCAGTTATTATAAAAAATTAAACATATGTAGGGGTGGAAATTGCTTTGCTCTCGAGGTTTGCATATTATCACACAACTTGGGTGTGTAAAAAAAAAACTCCATATCAACTCCCTACATTTGCATTATTCTCTATTTATATCACAAGTACTTTTGATTTTCCTGTTGGGTAATTAGAAGATTTTTCAAATGTGATATTAGTCGCTGTGATATGTGGAATAGCACTCTGCCTCACAGCTGGCATATCTAGCACTGTTGCTCCCATTACATCATCGACGTTGTGATCGCACTGGTTGTGATATCACAGCTGCTCAGGAAGAGTCATTCAGTAGCTGTCATGTCAGTCACCTGTGATGTCAGCATCAGTGAGGTCACAGTGCTGATGATGTGATGGGAGGAAGAAAACTAGAGATGTCAGCTGCAGAGTCAAACAGTCCCACCAGGATACTGGGAACATTTCCAGGTGGCCCATCTGTTGGGTAACTGTCCATCTTCTAAACTCATAGAATCATTGGTATTATTTATCTTCTAATTGAATGGACCCTAAAAAATATATGTGCGTTGCAAACACAGAGTTAGTGTGCCATATTGATGTAAAATACTGATATGAGTGTGTCCAACTGGTTTTCCAGGTGGGCGCCTGTGTCAACTTTCCAGGTGTGTAGCCGGTCCACTAGCACAGTGGTAGTGTTACTGCTTGTGATGCTGACAGCGTGGGGTTCAGAAGGAAATCCAAGCTGTTGGAGTGTTGACCAGGAGGAGGAGGATCAAGCATCTGTAAGACTGCCGTAGTCCTGGGATGGGGCGTGCAGAGCCGAAAGCTTGCCTGATCCCTGGCAGAAGCTGAGTGGAAGGCAACTTAGGCTAAAAATGTCAGGAGATATGGCAAACATCAATGCACGTCATGTGGGAGCGCGTGGTAAGCACCATGACGACACTGCTCGTCATGCCTTCCGGGGGGAATTAGAGGAAAAATTCTAGAGGCAGGATGACAGGGAGTGCCCACAGGCCCTGTACCCAGCTAGCTGGCATGCCAACCAGAACCAGACCCGTACTGCAGTAGGATGTGGGGAACCCCACTGGGGGGGCAAGCCTGTGGGGAAGATGGCCAGCATACAAGTCCCAACAGATGTAGGAGTGATAGGTCTGGGTTTCTTTATGGAAGGAGGGCAAACCAGGAGAAAGAGGAAAACATCTTTCCGGGTGTGCCCCCTTTATGCCTGTCCAACCCTGGTCACCTGCCAGACAGAGTCTATTCCACAAATACAGCATAATACTGTTGATTTTATTGTTGATTTTAAGGTTTTTATGATGTTTTAATGTGATGTTATTTTATTGTAATGTGCCTTGATTTCAGAAAGGCGCAATAGAAATAAAGATTATTATTATATTATTGCATAGAAAACTTTTCAGGTGGCCCCACTTTACTCCAGTCTGACTCTGATACAGACCTCATTAGAACCCCCTATGCAGCCCAGGACCCTCGCCCAAGTATGGTAAACGGTCACTGAGGGCTGAAATGCAAAGAACTGTACCCTCTGATGGAGGCTTGACTAAGAATGACTAAACATACCACCTCAGCTTCTGCATACATGGAGTCTGTATATACCACAGCAAAGTTGAGTGATGCATGTGTGTTCCTACAAGAATGCTTGGAATGTATATAGTGCACCTACCACTTTTCTGTAAATTTGTAACTCTTTGCACATGTTGTACTTTGTATTCTCAATCTTTGCATGTATAACTGTCTTGGACAACAGCAGGTCCATCATGTAAATCTGCTTGCTCAATGATGATCGCCTGGATAAATAAAGATTTGATTTGATCTGATCTGCTGACAGAGTGTTATTCCAAACATCCATCATAATATTATTACATAGAAAACTTTCCAGGTGGGCCCCATTTATGCCAGTCCAACCCTGGTCATCTGCTAGACAGAGTGCTATTCCACACATCCAGCATAATATTATTGAATAGAAAACTTTCCAGGTGGGCCCCCGTTACCCCAGTCTGACCCTGGTCTGCTGCCTGACAGAGTGCTACTCCACATATCCAGCATAATGGGCCCCATGCATGAAGGTGTGGAGTGGCTACATACCCATTGCACCCCCCCCCCGCTCAGCATGCATGAAGTGGGGGGTGCACAGACCCACCAGACCCGATTCCCCATGTCTGCAGACAGCTCCACGTTGGGGGTTTCAAGGGAGACATGCCAGCACTATGTGGTATTCACTGACCTGCATAGTGCTGGCTGCATGGGTGCAGTTGGTGGCACAGGGTACACCAGGAAGACCCTGCCATAACCTTCTGTGCATCTTCACGGGCACAGGCATGAAGTCGCTGGAGGACTGAGACGTGGCACACCATGCTGTCCATGACCACTGGGCAGCAGCAGGGACAGCTGAAAGGGTGAGCACCCAGCAATTTTGGGAGTGACACCAATGGGGCAGGATGGTGCTGCACAGATCGGGGTGCAGGCACTCAACATGCACGGCCCCGGATTCATGCCACCCTTTTCATTTGACTCACTATGGATCCCAGAGGGGCATCCCATTGGATGCCCACCTGGGATGGAGGTAACCTCCAGCCACCTGGCAGAGTCCTTTGTACCTTGGGGAGGAGCCACAGACAAGTGGCAGGCATTGGTGAATGCCGATATGGGCGCACCTATCCACGGTGTGCAGGGTGGCAGGTGGGGTACATGCACTGCGCCACACCTATGGCCCATTTGTGCATAGGGGCCATTACTATTGCATAGAAAACTTTCCATTGAAGCCAACCCTGGTCAGCTGTCAGACAGTCTGTTAACCCACTCATCCAGCGTATTATTATTCATTGTATAGAAAACTTTCCAGGTGGGCCCCCTTTACCCCAGTCCTATCCTGGTCAGCTGTCAGACAGTGCTGTTCCTCACATCCAGCATAACATAATAGCACAGAAAATGTTCCAGGTGGGCCCCCTTTACCCCAGTCTGAACCTGGTTAGCTGGCAGACCGAGTGCTGTTCCACACATCCAGCATAATATCACTGTATAGAAGCTTTCCAGGAGGGTCTTCTGAACCCCATTCCAAACCTAGTCAGCTGTCAGCCAGGGTGCTATCCCACACATCCAGTATAATATCACTGCATATAGAAAAACCTTCTAGGTGGGCCCCTAATTTGACCCAGGTCAGCTACCAGCCAGAGTGCTATTCCACACATCCTGCATAATATTATTGCATAGAAAACTTTCCAGGTGGGCCCCCTTTACTCCAGTATGACCCTGGTCTGCTGCCAGACAGAGTGCTTCATTTTGGTTTTTTTTTACCAGGAGAGATGCACAAAGCTGAAAGCTTGTTTCCATGTGTGACCTGGGAGCACAAGAAAGTTAAGTGACTTGCTCAGGGTCACACAGAATGCAAGTGTAATCCCTAGGCGGTGCTATCCCAAGGGCTACAACCCCTGCCTGTATGGCTAGTGACAGGTTAAGGGGCCTAGGTCCAATGGCGGGTGTCTTCACCCAGAGGTCAGGGTTGGTAGTAGTTAAACTAGCTCAGGTACAGCCCTCTGGGACACTGTGACCCCCCTTTGTTCCCACTAGTGGCCCACACAATACATGGGAATTACCTTCCCAATACCCCACATAAGCACACTTCTTACACATACAGTAACCACTTACCCTCAGGATTGATTCTTGCCGCATGTCTCCGAGGACCCCCTGTAAAACAAGGTTAGATAATACACACAGCCAAAATACAATGCTTATTTTACCTGTACTGACACCACAGACAGAATATAGTTCAATAACTACAAATCTGATTTATTAGAGGGGGCAGTAACAAGGAGGGGGCAATCAGGTTGATTTGGTTTGGAAAAATTCAAATCACAGTACTGTGCATGCATATACGGTCCAAAATGTCACACTGTGGGTACCCAGGATGGGGGGAGGGGGGGTAGCCAGGTCCGTTTCCTGGGGTTGGCCGGCTGGTGCAGCTGGATGGGGCCCTGTAGGAGGAAAATATATGCACAACACACAATTGTAATCTGGAGCTGGATGGCTCAGTCCACAGAAAGAAAGCACACAGAAATCAGTTGACACACTTTGATTAAATGAAAGGTGCAGGGAGTTTCCCTGTTTGTACTCACAATACCCCAAGCAGAGAACCTGATAGAAATGGTTGTTCTGGATTGCCAGAAAACAGGGCATGGAGATGAGGCACTCGTGACAGGGCCCACTGCTTTGGATAGCAGGCAGATTCAGTCCGATTAAATAGAGTTCAGCTTCCAGCTTCAGCTCACAACTCACAGCAACGGGGAAATGGAATCGCGATCCCCCACAAGCACTAGACACATTCATATGTAAAGGAAATTACTATACCAGGCAGCTGCTTCTCGATCCTGATCGCAAACACTGCAAATTACCCGGGAGCACGCACAGCATCAGCAGTCCCCGACAGGCCAATCGCACTTCAGCAAATTTTCTGTCTTTTACAGTACAAGCCTGGTTCTGCACACTTCTTCCTCTTCTGAAATTGGGTTCAGCCCGACTCACTCACTCTAATGGCTACAGGTCAACTTCAGGGCCTCCCACGCGCTTCCCACATGAACTATACGCCACAGCAAACACAGCTCCTTCTCCTTACACAGTCAACTTGCATCTGATCTCCCAGTAGTAGTTCAAGGCTTTTCCTTTGGCTTCATACCAGTTCTGTTGGTGGATTTGGTTGTCAATCACAGCAGGACTCCCTCTGTTGGTGCAAAAAGGTGCTAAGGTCCAAACTACAATTCCCAGAGGCACCGGCCATATAGTCCCCTTTTGTAGTAGGCTCCAGGTGAGAGTCCAAGTTCTGGTTGGCTCCAAGCAGTCTCCATTTTAGAGCTCCCCTAACCCAATTGGCCCAGCTCAGCAGTTCAGGGCCAAAATGGAGGGGCAGAACACACAGAGTCCCAGCTGCAAGAAAGGCAGGTTAGACAAGCTGCATTTTCATTAACACTCCAACTCATTTCTGGCAAACAGTTACATCTTTCAATTAGGCTCCCTCTGCTCTCATAGTGACTGCAGAAATGGAGCGATTAGACAGCTCGGGCTGGAGTCGAGCATTAAACACACAGTCCCCCCATTCAAACTAAATTAGCCAGCAAGCAGGCAGCTCTTAAAGAGACAGTACCAGAGGCTCTAAAAGCACTCACAATTAAGCAGCTTAGACGTCGAACACCATTCAGGCTGGGAGCACTTAGCCAGCTCCTAGAAGACTTTTGGGAACCCCCATTTGCAGGGGGGAGTTACACAAGTGGGGGGGTTATGGGATTCAAACCCAGGTTTCCAGGTTTGCAGCTCAGAGCCTTAAACCACTACACTATACTGCCTACCAAAAATCTCTATTCTGACCCTGGTCAGCTGTCAGTCAGAGTGCTATTGCTGTCAGACAAAGTGTTACTGCACATATTCAGCATAACATTATTACATAGAAAATGTTCTATTGAGCAAAAAATAACTTTAGAAATACAAAGCTACAAGGGACTACCTTATACATTGTTACTATTCTTCTGTCTGCTATATTAGGATCTGCTAGCTCTACAAAAGAAATGTCCAACTTTTGTCTATCTGCTATGGGCTTTAGTGCCTGTTACCTTGTGGCAGTGATAGCCATTTCCCACATAAACTTTAATTTTTTTTTTCTCTGTCAGTTTTTGCTGAAGATGGCCACCTGATCCCTGTCACTTCCCTGTCTACTGGACCCACGATCAGGTGCTTTATGATGTCTAACCATGGACAGCGTGGGGAGACACCCCATTATAGTCTAAAGGGGCATTTTGAAAACATTGTATTAAATGTTACAGCAATGTTTTATATAAATGAAAGTTACTGCTCAACTGATATTAAATGGTGACTTCCATTTATGTCAAACATTGCTTTAACATAAAATGTTTCTAAAATGTCCCCCATAGACTACAATGGGACGTGTCTCTGCGCTGTTCCTGGTTAGCTGTCATAACAGGTCTGAGTATTGGGCTGGAGAACAGGTAAGTGGAAGGTACTGGGTGGCCACCATTTAGGGAAAATATATGATCCCTTCCCTTCCTAAACTGACTGAGAAAAAAATTAGTTTATGCGAGGAATGACTGTTGCAGCTATGAGCTAATAGGTAGATCTTAAACTGTTAAATGATATATAAAATGGAAACAGTTGTAGCAGTGTGTGAAACAGTAAGTTCCCCATGTCAGGTGACTAACTATGAATGGGGTGGGGTTCGAAGCTCTGTCTGGCAGGTTGTTTTGCAAAGATGTCAGTGAGGTGAGGGGAAGGTGTTTGGTTTCAGTGTAGCATGCTGGAATGTTCAGCACACCCCGTTTATAGATGGCAGCATGTGTGAAAAGGTGGAATCATGCTTGGCTTACCCAGAAGTTAAAGATTTAGTTTAATAAAATAAACTGTACATGTTTTCAAGTGTCAGAGGGGCTGATGGTAGTGGCATCTACTACCTTTTTCATATACATTTTTTATTAGAAGTAATTGCATTATAGTAATGCACACATAATCACAATTATAACAAACTCAGGTTAAAAAAGAAATTAAATAAATAAAGGAAGAAACTGTACTACAGCACTAATTAAGCAATAAGGCATGACCAGGGGTTAGATTAACAGTCTGTTAATCACCCGCTAGGGGTTTAATGTGGCACAAGGCACAGTTAAGTGCCATATTGCCCTTAGGGGGTGATTAACTGTTAATCTAACTCCTGGGAGGGCATTATTGTTATTATAAAAAATTATTTCCAAAAGAAAAGTGTTAAAGTGTACTTTTTGAATGTTTTCTTCATTTAGAGTTTTTTTTTTTAATAAAATAGTTCTTCCACCAACAGTTTAAGAATGCTGGTTCAAAATCAGAATGCAGTATTCCAGTCATTCAGCAGTGCTAGAGGATGGAATGCTGACAGGAAGAATCCATGTCCCATGGTGATCAGGCTGTACACAACATTGTAACATGGATTAATGGAAGGCTGTTGGAATCCTAACAGCCAATCAGATTGCAGCATTTCTGAGACCCTTTTTATAATAGTAGTTAATACTTATGAAATATTTTTTAATAAGGTCATGCTCAATCACATTATAAAAAGGCCCCCAGATTGCTCTCAATTTTTGTTTCACTGTTAGATAACAATTTCTTTCCAGTCTCATACATTTCAAACATTACGTTTTTTAATACATGGTGGGATGGGGTCTTCCACAACTAGGCAGTTCATATCCCAGCTATGTTTGAAATGTTTGGATGTTTCAGGGTTATACTTACTTTTCAAGATAATGTCTGTAGATTGGAAAATCTTGTGACAGAAAGTTTGCAATTTCAGCTGACATGAAACATTTTCCCAGCTTCCAGCTTATAAGGATTACATAAATTAGAGATATTTGGGTTGAATTTGTTCATCAAATAGGGTGTGTAGTATATTTTGTGAATTATGAAGAACTGAATTGTCTCAGTCGATTACAGATACAATGGCCAAGAGCCACAAATATATATATATATATATATATATATATATATATATATATATATATATTTTAATTTTTTTATTTAGTTGTTTAACCAGGTATAGCACATTAAGCTGAAAGCTTTTTTACAGGAGCGACCTGGGAGCACAAATATATTCCCACTGAGCATCGGATACACTGCATTTGCATTCTTTCTGCCAATGTTCTCTTAATTTCTGTAAATCTGGAATATTAAATGCTAACAGATAATTATGAACTTTGGGTATGTATTTTTGCCTATTTAGAGCGTATAGGTAATCAAATAATGAATGATCTTTTCCACTGTATAATGGACTGGAGTTATTTTCCCGAGAGTGTCCCTAATTTGAAGATATCTGAAAAATGTTTTCTCTAAGGTAAAAATGAGTCTGATACTGTTGAAAAGACTTTAGGGTTAGATAAGATTCCATTTTCTAAACAATCCTTAAGGACATTCTTGTTAAAAAGTTGGTTTAATGAGTTAATTTTTTTTTTGCATTTCTTATTTGTAATATGCCATCTATGTAAGGTGGCAGAAAGAAATCAATTCTGTTTACCAATAAAAGCTGTAGCCTGTACATTTTCAAAATTGGCTTTATCTGGTTCAATTTCAGTTGCTTTGCACATGTACACCCCCTCACCTCACAAGGCTGGAAAAAAGTAAGTGCTGTCTAGCCTAACATTCCTAGGCAGCAAAACTAAACAAATAAATGGAAATCAGTCCTATCCAAAGGCACCATATTAGGATAAATTTCCACTAAGTAGTCCATATAGTTAAAGTTGAATGCTTATTTACAGTGGCCCTGAAGTGCAAAACACAATTGAAAAAAGTAAAATGCAATCGAACAAGTAAGAAAACAACTAAAAACATAAAATGCAAACAAAAACAGTAAAGCAACAAAAAACAAACAACACAGCACAGCCAAAAAAGTGAATGTAAACAAAAAAAGCACAGCACAGCACAACACAAAGAAAGTGAACACAAACCAAAAAAGCAGAGCACAACCAAAAAAGTAAACGCAATCCAAAAAAAAGGCACAACACAGCAAAAAGTGAATGCAATCCAAAAAGACACAGCAAAAAAGTGAATACAATCCAAAAAAAACAACACATGACAGCACAAAAGTGAGTGCAAACAAAAAAGCACAACGCAACAAAAAAAAGCAAATGTAAACAGAAAAGCACAACACAACCCAAAAAAATCAATGCAAACAAAAAAGCACAACACAACAGAAAAGTGAATGCAAACCAAAAAGCACAACACAATAAATATCAGGCCACTCTTAAAAAGTGTACCCACCTCACTAGACAGGCAAAAGCCAAAGAGGCACATCACAGCACAAAAGTGAGCACAAACACAAAAGCACAACACAACAAAAAAGTGAATGCAAACAAAAAAAGCATAACACAACAACAAAGTGAGAGCAAACAGAAAAGCACAACACAACAAAAAGTGAGTGCAAACAAAAACACAACACAAAAAATGAATGTAAACAAAACACAACACAACAGCAAAGTAAGTGCAAACAGAAAAGCACAACACAACAAAAAAGTGAATGCAAACAAAAAAAAAAGCACAGCACAACAAGTACCAGGCCACTTGTAACAAGTGTACCAACCACACTAGACAGGCAAAAGCAAAATACTACAAGGAACAACTGGACAGTAGCTGAGGTAATGATAAAAGGTTCTGGGAGAATATCAAGGAACTGCTTGGCAAAAAGGAAAAGAAGCACCCTACCGTACTAATGATCAATGGTACCCTGACCCTTGACCCACATACCATTTCTGAATCCTTTAATTCAGCCTTCTCTGATCCCAGTGCTGTCCTCCCACCTGGCTATCTCAACCACCCTAGCTCAGCTGAGCAGAACAGTAGTGGAAGCCAGCCTGAGATACCCTCACCAAACACTAGTGAAAGTCAGTCTGAGATACCCTCACCAAACACTAGTGTAAGCCAGCTTGAGATACCCTCACCAAACACTAGTGTAAGCCAGCCTGAAATACCCTCACCAAACACTAGTGTAAGCCTAAACCACCCTAATTTTTACTTTAGAAGCAACACGCCTAAGGATGCCAGAACCTACATATTCAAAGTGTTAGGGAAGACAAGGCGTGGCAGTGATAACCTGGATATGAAGCTGGTGGCAATTGCACTGAAAGAGCTCTTAGTACCTATCACCAAACTGTTTAACAAATCACTCTCCCTAGCTAAGTTCCCAGCCAATTGGAAGCTTCCAATGGTCACTCCTGTGCTAAAAAGTGGACAGCGGACCAGTACAGCCAATTACAGACTGATACCCATCCTCTCTCCTTATCAAAAGCCCTTGAGAGGATAGTGGTCAATCAGATATCCAAGTGTAACCCCCACTCCCTATTAACACAGAAGGGGGCCACTACCCCTGCCTGTATGGCTAGTAACAGGTTGAGGGGCCTAGGTTCTTTGACGTGGTGCCTCCATTTTTGTAAGCTAGGGCTGTGGGAGAAATGCATCTCTCGGCACATGGGCTAGGTTTGGCTACTCTGCTACAGGGGTACCCAAGTAATCCAGAGACTAGAAGCAACAACTGAATGTCCAGTACCAGGAGATGGGATTCTAAAGTGTGGCTTTATTCAACAAAACTCTGAATAAAAAGCTTAGACGGACCCCCATGGGGCTACACTCTTAGTAATGTAGATAAGGTGAGGACAGACATATCCATTCTTGGATCCTAAATTTCCATACATCATGGATTCTTTAACTAGTGGCACACTACCACCCTCCACTCCATCCCAATGTCTGGGCACCCTCTTCACGCACTGGCCAATACCTGAGAGAAGGTATCTGGTGTCTCAAAGTGAATCCATAGAGGTGAGCCCTGTTACGCCAGATGGGGGTCTCCCACCTCTTGTTCCATAGACCCATACCCGGCCATTCCTTTGTTTACACACACATTCTTGGCTACTATAGTGCAGACTGTACGTGGCTTTGTAATGCAGAAACTGCCTTTCTCCTAAAGACCCCCCCCATACAACACTCATTACATCTCACTGTTCCATAAGCCATGGACTTGGCATCCTGACTGACCCACAGCCCCAGAGACTTATTTACTCACTGTTTTGGTGAATGACACTGGCCTTTTGTCAAAGCTTCATCACCCTCCACGATGCAGGTGTCCAAAACTCTACAGGAATCTCTATTCCTCAAAAACTGTAGTGCCCCAGCACTCTCCATCAGGCAGCTTCTTCCCTTTCCCAGGCCAGAGGATTGCCCCTGGGAGTTGGTTCTTTGTGCCTCTCTTATGGTGGAAGCACACACCCTAAGGTAGCTCTGTGTCAGAGCTCAGGGCAGGGGGGCCTGCCCCTGCAGGGCACCCCCTCCCTCCACTACACTGCAGGATCTACATCCTTCTCTCTCTCGAGCCTACTTCAGACTGACTTCAAAAAACCCCAACTTTCTACCCAACTCCCTGCTGCCACATTCCTTTGTGGCTTATGCTGCTGCGATAATTCTAAATGAGGTCATAGCCCCAGCTCAGCAGAGACTGAAAACAGAGCGTAATCCCGGGTAACAAGGGGGTTACACAAGTACCACAGCAGCATGGATTTCGTTAGTGCCACATTACGACCACGACATTAGTGGAATTCTCCGACTTTGTACACAAGGCTCTGGATGGTAGTAAACTATTGGGATCTATCTTCACAGATCTCACTAAATCCTTTGACACTGTCAACCACCCCATCCTGCTACAGGAACTGATGAACTTGGGGATCTCCTCAGATGCAGTCCACTGGTTCAAGGACTAACTTTCCCACACATCCTAGTGTATAAAAATTGGAACTACAACCTCCTCCCCTAGGGAAATTGCATTTGGGGTTCCTGAAGGGTCTATCCTGGGCCCCCCTTCTTTTCAGTTTGTTTTTAAACAAATTAACAGAGGCATGCAGAACTAAAACTATCCTGTATGCATATGACGTGGTCATCATGAGCGGCAGTGCCCAGCTGAATCACTTGCAGTTTGAGCTGCAATCCACTTTCTCCCTCATGGAAAACTGGTTCAGTACGCAGAAACTTCTCAACTATAAGAAGACTAAAACAATGCTGTTCTCCAGCACCCACCACAAGAAATCATCCCTGGTCTTGTCCATCAGGAACAACATGGACGTACCCCTTTAACAGGTACAGTCTTTCAAGTACCTTGTGGTCATTATTGATGACACACTCTCGTTTGTACCCCCACACTGATCAAGTCGTAAAAGTGGTGAACTCTAAACTTGGTGTACTTCATAGACACAGACAATATATTTTTCCTGCTGCTCTGCGCTTGTCTGTTTCCTTCTCCACCTTATCAGTCATTAAATATGGCTTGGTAGTGTATGGGGTGGCAACTGACACTGCACTCAAGTGGGTATCAATGGTCCTAAATAAGGCCTGCAGACTTACCCTTGGAGCTGGCAACCTAACTCACTCCTGCCCACTCTACAAGCAAACTGGATGGCTCAGCCTCAGAAATAGAATAAAATATCAACCGTGCCTCTTGGGTAAGAAAGCTATACTAGGAAAATCCACTCCTAGCCTCAAGGAGATGCTCACAGAATTTTGCTCTAGCCACCAGACCAGAGGGAAGGGAAGGTGCTGGTTGGATGTCCCATTCATGAAGATGATGATAGGTCAGCACTGCTTTGTATACAGAGCTCCCCTCTAGCTAAATCAAATCCCTTTGCATATATTCCACGATTATTCCCTACCATCCTTCAAGGCTGAGCTGAAGATATATCTCTAAGGCAGGTTCCTGTAATTGTAGATAGTTTGCAGAGTTGAATTTTGATCCTCCTGCCCCCAACTCATTCTTTGCTCTTACACTGTTGTTCCTGTTGACTAGTGCCATCAGTACTGCACTTGCATCTCCCTTGCACCTTTCCACTCCCCATATCTTGTGGTCCCCCTCGTATCAAGCATTCATCCCCTCCCCCCAGGACCAGCTCCCTTGACCCATGCCCTTCCCTCCACTGGCATGGTCATGACCTCATTCCCCCGTCTAGGACCTTTGACTAAACATGACCTCCAGGCTGCTGTCCCTTTTTCTGCACTGTGCTCCCTTAACGCTCATCTTCTGATAGATGTCAGTAACTGGTTGTTTTTGGTTTTTTTCTTCTACTCGGAGAATGTATTTTCACCTTTATTTAATTCGATATTGTAATTACCAGGCATTTTAGAAATATTTATACGAGTCATGCAATAAAGGAATAATGCACGACAGGGTGTGTGTCATGCTGGGATAACATCACGCCGGGGGGGTTGGGCACGAGGCCGCAGGCAGAGTGCATCCAATGCCCCAGGCATGGCGTTATCCCAAATGACACACACCCTGGAGTGCATTATTCCTATTATACAATGGCTTATTGTCATATATAAAATAAAAAAATAATTTTAAAGAATGATTTTATTAGTGTGGAAAAATACTTTTTCTTCTTAAGAGGACATGCAAAAAAAAGAGCAACAAACAAACATCCAATAAATCCTCAATTGGTTCACAGTGCTGAGACTAGACCTGTGGCATCGTGCTGGGATAACGGCATGGGTCCAGCCCCAAACTGACCAGTCACAGTCCAAGATTCTTTCTTGCCATTGTATAATTTTAGTTAATCACTTTTTGATTGCAAATATGCAATAGGAGGCAGTATAGCGCAGTGGTCTAAGGCTCTGAGCTGCAAATCTGGTGACATCCAGCAGACCAGACCTGGGTTTGAATCCCACAGCTTCCACTTGCATACTGTGTGACCCTGAGCAAGTCACTTAACCTTGTGCTCCCAGGTCGCTCCTGTAAAAAAGCTTCCAGCTTAGTGTGCTATACCTGGTTAAACAACTAAATAAAAAAATATGCTTTCTTTTGTTGCCATTCACTGTTTAATTGTGCTATGCTTTTTGCTTGCTTTCACTTTTCAGTTGCTTTGTGCTTACTTGTTTGCATTTACTTTTTTATTGTGTTGTGCTTTTTTGTTTGCACTCACTTTTTATGTGTTGTGCTTTTCTGTTTGCATTCACTTTTTTGTTGTTTATTTACTTATTATTTATTTAAATAGTTTGGAAAACACCTTTGAGCAAATTCTATTTTACAAAGGTTCCATGTCTGTACAACAATATACAATCATGTTTCAGAAATAGACAGAAAATACAACAAATGCTATATAATTAGTACAAAGACAAATTATATACAATGGCAAGAAAAAATCCTGGACTCTGATTGGTCAGTCTTGGGCTGGACCAGTGATGTTATCCCAGCACAATATCACGGGTCTAGTCTCAGCCTCACTGTGAACCTGTAGATGAGCATTTGCTAGATTATGTGCTGCCTGATGTGCTTGATGATGTGCTTCATTGTTTCATCGTCTTTTAAAAAACAAAAATATTTTTCCACACAAAAACATCTTTAAAATTATTTTTTTTATTCTCTATAACAATGAGCCATTGTATAATTGCAATAATGCCCTCCAGGGTGTGTGTCGTTTGGGATAACGGCACACCTCGGTTATTGGACGCACTCGGCCTGCGGCCTTGTGCCCAACCACCTGAGGCGTGACGTTATCCCAGCACAACACACACCCTGGCAGGTATTATTGCTTAAATCTAAGAGCCAGCTAGCTTCTCAAATAGCTCTGAAATACTGTACTAACTGCAAATGAATATATCCTATGCCACGTTTTCCTTAGTGTCCAGTGCCATCCTCCTCCCTTATAGCATCCCTTGCTAAGTACTTCCTACCCATCACATTCCTTGCTAAGTACTTCCTTCCCATCACATCCCTTGCTAAGTACTTCCTACCCATCGCATCCCTTGCTAAGTACTTCCTACCCATCACATTCCTTGCTAAGTACTTCCTACCCATCGCATTCCTTGTTAAGTACTTCCTACCTACCGCATCCCTTGGTAAGTATTCCCTACTTTCCAATGGCTCCCTAGCATCCATATGTTCCTTTCCAAATCTGATTATTTCCTGATGTCCAGTGGCACCTCTTCATTAACCTAACTCCGTGCAATTCCATGTGCCTGGGGCATCCTCCTATACAACAACTCAATCTTGCTTCAATTAGTCCATGGTTTCCAGTAGCACTACCGTCCTCTTTGTATTCTCTGCCAACCACTCATTGGTGTTCAAGGGCTCCTCCCCAACACTGTTCCATGCCAAGCACATCATGATATATTGAGGGAGCCCTCTCCTTCATCCCATCCTGAGTGAAGTGTCTCAGTGGCACTGCTTTTGTTAATCTTTTACCATGCTGAACCTTCCATGGTTTCCAATGGCATCTCCTCCCTCACCCCATCCTACACCAAGTGTTCCCCTTTGCCATCTTGCCCCATGCCATGGACACTCTGGACCTGGTGGCACCCCCTGATTCATCCTCCTCTGGTGTTAAGCACCCCCCGGTATCCAGTGGCATGCCCTCTTATAACTAAAACTCCCTGGTATCCAGTGACATCCCCACTCATGACAAATACCAGGGCTCTCAGGGACACAGGTACCAATGCCCTTTACACTCTGTGAGAAGTTCAGAATGGATGTTTGTGCCTAATGTGCATCCTCGACAAGCAGGGGTCATTGAACAGGACTCCCACACTACCAGCGTTCTCACTCAGCCCTTAATTACTAATTTTAAGATCCCCTTCTTAATGTTTTATATATAGCTTAATGTTCCATACGGTGTACTGGTTCTCAGCTTTCTTTTCTGACCACCAAGCCCAAATGCTGGTAATTTCGCCTGCCCCATCAGACACAATATGATAGGGGCAAGACACTCAATGACTGACCAGCTCTCTCACTCAGTCACTGACCAACCCAATAACTCACTGACTGAAGCACTCACTAACTCAGTCAGAAACTGACCCACTAAGACACTCACTCACTGACCTCCCTACTTTCAGTAATAAAATAAAATCAAGTCACTATAGCTAACCCTAATGGACTTGTACAAATCCTATGGTCCTGTGAATAGCACAGCCAACAATTTAACCATAGAGCCACATTTAACCATGGTTGGTTACCATTGGAGTAAATTGTTGCCAGCCTAGCTTGGTCAGAGCATGAACCAGAATGGTCATCATATAATTATATTTAATAGTGCCGTTTGGAATATGGAATTCTGCTGGGGAACTTAGCATGGAATGACCATTCTGTCAGCAGAAATTTCTGCGGGAATTCACTGGTTCTTCTGCAGAATTGTGCCTGCTGTGATCCACTGAATAATGTTACGTGGAGCTCCATTTTTCATGGAAGATCATTCCACAGCAATTTCAGTGGAAAATATTGAGATCTGAGGAATAAAATGCAGCAGAAATGTTGCAGAAAAATTCGTTCCATGTTATTCTGCAGCAGAAATCTGCCACTCTGTTTCCACCAAAATTCAAAGGAATTTCAGTGGGATTTAAAAAAAATCCCATGATATCGAATTCCGCCAGCATCCGAAAATTCTGTTCATGCACTAGAATTTAACCATGATTGGCAGTTAAAAATGCAGCAAATAAGCAGCTGCAAATGCAGGAGATGAATCAAATTCTTTGCCTGCATCAAGGGTCAGTACATTCAAGTGCATTTCAAGTGAGTTCTACATTTTGATGGAGAAAGGTTTAAAGGTATGCTCCACATAGCTTAAATATGCTTCATTTTTTACCCCATTTTAAGGGATCCACCCATCCCCCATTTTAAATCTTCTGGTCTCCCATTTTAAATATACTGCACACCACCCCACTTCCTCCACTACATTTTAAAGAGGGACCCTTGTACTTAAATGATAAAGAAATGGACTTACTTACCTACCACACACAGAGATATTAACTAGTAGATCCGTAATAAAATCACAAGTGTTAACAATGTTGTGTTGCAGTTTTTAAGTTATTTTCCAGCCACATTGCTCTTCCCAGTAGTAACCACTCTGCTTCTGCTTCTGCTGACCCACCAAAAGTGACGTCAGCTCCAGAATTCCCCACTCACAGCCCTCTGTAGGAAATTTAAGTGCGGCATACATTGTAGTATTCAATGTCCTTGGTGTCTAGTGCCTCCCTGTCCTCCAATCACTGTCCCCATAATAAAATAGTTATTCCCTGGTGTCTAGTGGCACCCCCCACCCTCTGATTGCTCACTGTGTCAAACTCCCTGGTGTCTAGTGGCATCTCCCCATCCTCCAATCACTGTTCCCTTAATGAAATACTTCTTCCCTGGTGTCTAGTGTCCCCTCCCATCCTTTGGTCATTTTTCCAGTAATGAAGTACTCTGCCCCACATCCTCTGATCACTGTTCCCACAATGAAGTAATTCTGGTGTTTAATGTCCCCCCATCCTCTGATCATGGTTCCTAAAATGAAGTAATTATATTCTAGTTTCTAGTGCTATTCCCCACCCCCACCCTCTAATCACTTGCTACTATTGCCTAACAGAAGTCCCTAGTGTTAAGTGGAACTCCCCGCCCCATGCCCCTTTCCTCAAGAGCTGACATTCCCTGGCATCTAGGGGTCCATCTTGCACTGGGTATAACTCACAGCTACCCCCTCACCTTAGTTGCTGGTGCCATGGGGTGATGATACAGTGACCAGTACAGTCTTCTCGCCACCTCAGCTGGCTGCTATATGTAAGGACAGAGAATGTGTGTACTAGTAAGCTCACTCCCTGTCCTTGCATAAAGCAGCTGGCCAAGGTGGTGAGAGAGGGACTGTGCTTGTCACTATATCCTCACCCCGTGGCACTGACGACAAAGCTGGGGGGTGGCACTGAGGTATACTTGGTGCTGATAGGGCTGCTAGACACCAGGGAATGCCAGTTCTGTTGTGGAATGGTTGCTCATGAATGGGGAGTTCCACTTGACACTAGGGACTTCTCTTAGGCAACAGAGGCAAGCAGTCAGAAGGTAGGCATAGGGAGGCTGCCACTAGACACCTGGGAAGAATTATTTCATTACAGGAACAGTGACCAGAGGATGGGGGGATGCAACTAGAAATCAGGGAAGGATTCGTTCATTATGGGAACAGTGATTTGAGGACAGGGGGTACCACCAGACATAAAGGAAGAAGTACTTTATTATGGGAACAGTGATCAGAGGACAGGTGGAGCACTGGACACCAGGGAGTTTGACATGGCAAGCAATCACAGGGTGGAGTGTGACACTAGGCACCATGGAATGATCACTTCACTATGAAGGTGGTGATCAGAGGATGGAGTGGCCACTAGACACCAGGGATTTTGACATCAGTGAGTGATCAAAGGGTTGGGAGTGCCACTGGACACCAGGGAATAAGTATTTTATAACAGGGACAGTGAATACAGGATGGTGAGGCCACTAGTCAACAGGGAATAATTCATTCAGTGGGGAACTGATTTTGTGCATAGCAGGACATTACAACACAGGATCAGGAGCCTACATCACATCTCGCACTGTGCAGTCACTGACCTTATTGACTCACTGCACAGTTACAGTACTTCCTGGTTTGCTGGCTGTTTAAATTAAATCTATTTATTTAATGGTGGATTTTAAAAAATGCAAAACCTATGTCTTTTGGCTAATGCGGGTATCGTCGACCAAAGAGACATACAAATATGTTGTCCGGAGTCCCATATGGTTCTCTCCACTCTTTTTTGTTTGCTTGCCATGAACAAGTCAAAATACTTTGCAGTCTGTACAGAGGCACTGCAATAGTGAACAACATTAAAAAGCATCAAGTCCACAGTGTCACAGCCCCACTCAGCAGGTCAGCCCTCTGCTCCCAAAGTACCAATATCTGAGCGAAGTATTATGAACAGTTAACAGAACAGGATAACCTTCCTGTCTGTTTTGTGGGTTCAAGTCACTTTTTGTCCCAAGTTCTGGAGGGATTCAAACCGTTAACCTCTTGCGTACCCAATGTCAGGCTCAGATAGTCTGCTCTTTGGGAAAATGCCAGATATATTTTGCCATGGGCACCCAACCAGGTATTACAAAATGAACCCTTAGAACTCTATGCAAGACCTTAGAGAAACTCTTACTGGTTTCCCAATTTGGTATCACAATAAGCTTAAGCACAGAGTCAACTTTAACCATCTAAGCTTCACGTTCAAAAAAAAAAAAAAGTTTCAAGGCACAACAGGCAGCTTCTGTGTTTAAAATATATATCTTTACTTTAAAATATATAAAAATAGGTAAACAGTAAATATGGAACAAAATATCCCAACGCATACAATTTTAAAAACAGAACACATTTAAAAGTGCAAAATTCCTACCAAACATTAGACTTATTTCTGTAAGGTATTTCTTATAATCTTTCAGTGTTCTTAGATGTTCCTTCTCTCAGTCCAAGTATATGAATGTATCTAACTGGAAAACAGAATCCAGTTTAAAACTCACTTTGCCAACCTCCTTGCATGAGGTCACCTAGCTCCTCCCTGTCAGAATATAAAAAAATGATACACTCAGAATGTCTTATCAGTCAGGATGTTATCCCACATGCTGTCTCAGCATCTTTCATGAGGGACAGTCTATAACACGTTTTTATATTACAAAAATCATACAGTCAAATCAATCAAATCAATATTTATTTATATAGGCGCTTTTCAAAATGCCAAAGTGCAAATACATAACAAATATAACAAACACACATCAATAATACATACATTTTAAAACAATTAAAAGGCAACAGAATAAACAAATGTTATCAGCAAAAAGCTAATTCAAATAAATAACTTTTTAATGAGACATTAAAAGACTCAGTGGACATGCACTCTCTGATCCACCGAGGTAGAGAATTCCACAGGGTTGGGGCCACAAAAGAAAAACCTCTGGCCCTAAATGACTGAAGATGAACCCTGGGAATCTCCAGCAATCCCTCATCAGTGAAGAGGAGTGGGCGGTAGTGATCAGAACCAGCTGTCCAAGTGTCACAATTCCTCCCCACCTTGACTGAATTTGGGGGCTCTATCCCCTGCATGGGATGAGCTTCCCAAATCAGTTCACTCCTCATGGACATGAGGCAACCCACCTGAGTTCTGATTTTTTGGGCTCCAGCCATATGTAGAATTGTCATGTTATACCCTTGTAAAGAAAGACTCCATCTTAGCAATCTACCATTGTTCGTTCCCATCTGCATCAGCCAAACCAGAGGGTTGTGGTCAATCTGTACCACAAAATGCTGCCCATACAACTATGGCTCCAACTTCTTTAGGGCCCACACTATGGCAAGACACTCCTTTTCCATAGTGGAGTATGCCTGCTCCCTGGAAAGTAACTTCTTACTCAGATGTGCTACTGGGTGATCTTTCCCTTGGCTGGATGTCTGACTCAGTACTGCCCCAATACCCAAGTCCGAGGCATCAGTCTGAACTATAAAGGGTCTGCTATAGTCAGGACTTGTCAAAACAGGAGCACTGCACAGTGCCTCCTTCAATCTGGTAAAAGCTTCTTCACAGGCTGGTCCCCACATAAGTTTCTTTGGCATTCTTTTCTTTACCAGGCCAGATAGGGTAATAGCCAGGGCCCTGTAATTGGGTACAAATTTCCTATAGTACCCTGCTGTCCATAGAAAACTCCTGACCTGCTTCTGAGTTTCTGGTCTGGGCCATGCCTGGATTACCTCTATCTTTATTTGGTATGGGCAGAGCTGTCCCCAGCCTACCACATGCCCGAGGTATGCCACTTCTCCCATGGCCACCTGGCACTTCTCTGCTTTGACAGTGAGCCCAGCCCTCTGTATCCTTCCCAGCGCTTCCCTAAGGTGAGATAGGTGTTCCTCCCAGCTGGTACTAAAGATGGCAATGTCATCCAAGTATGCCACGGCATACTCCTCAGCACCATTTAACACCTGGTTCACCAACCTTTGGAAAGTGGCCGGGGCATTCTTCATTCCAAAAGGCATTACTTTAAACTCAATAAGCCTATTGGAGTGATGAAGGCAGACCTCTCCCTTGCTCTGTCTGTCAACTCTACCTGCCAATACCCCCATGTCAGGTCAATAGTCATAAGGTAGGTCGCCTCCCCCAACTTGTCCAGGAGTTCATCTGTCCGGGGCATCAGGTGGGTGTCTGACTTCATGGCTGCATTCAGTCCATGATAGTCCACACAGAAATGAGTAGAGCCATCTGGCTTGGGTACAAGGACTACGGGTGAGGCCCAGGGGCTGTGGGATCTCTGGATTACCCCTAAATCCAGCATCTTCTCCACTTTCCTCCTAATGTCCTTTTGGACAGCCACTGACACCCAATATGCTGTCCGCCATATGAGCACCTGTGTTCCTGTCTCCACATCATGTCGCAAAGGGGGTTAGTCCAGGCTTGGCACTAAACAAGGGGACAAAGTCTGCTAGAACCTCCCTTACTTCCTGGATCTTGTCCAGGGCCAGTTGGGGAGACATTTTTACTGCCTCCACAAAGGACTCCCACTTGCTTTCTTCCAGCAAGTCTAGAAGGGTGTCTCCTTCATCAGTCCCCTCCCCATGACTACACACTAGAAACACCATGTCAGCACTATTAGCTTATGGCTTCATCATGTTGACATGGTACATCCTTTCTGTCAGTCTTCGGCCAGGTGACTCTACAATGTAATTTATGTCATTTACCTTCCCAACTACTTTGAACGGTCCTGCCCACTTAGCCTGCAGCTTGTCTTTCCAGACCAGAATAAGGACCATGACTTCTTGACCCACCATGTACAAGCAAGCTCTGGCTCTGTGGTCATACCACACTTTTTGTCTCTGTTGGACAACTGCTAGGTTGCTCTGGGCTGCCCCTATAAGCTCCTTCAGCCTTTCCGTAAACCTAAGGACATAATCCACTATGGGAATTCCCTGGGTGGCGTGCTTGCCTTCCCAGTCCTAGGGGCCCATGTATCTGGCATCCATACAAGAGTTCAAAGGGGGAAAATCCTGTCAACTTTTGGGGCACCTCCTTGTATGCAAACAGGTGGGGAAGGTATTTCTCCCAGTCCCTCTCATGCTGTTCAGCAAACGCCCAGAGCATTGACTTCAGGGTGCCATTGAATGTCTCCACAAGTCCATTGGCTTGTGGGCGATACAGTGTCGTGCATCTCTGCACCACCCCACACTTCTCCACAAACATTTTATCAAGTCCAAAATGAAGGAACTGCCTCAATCAATGATAACCTCCTGTGGAAACCCAACATGGGAGAAAATCTCAAGTAAGTCATCTGCCACTTTGTCTGTCCTGAGTGAGGATAGGGTGACTATCTATGGGTACCTGGTGGCATAATCCACCACAGTCAGGATGAATCTCTTCCCTGAGGAGCTGGGGTTATTTAAAAGCCCCACAATATCCATTCCCACTTTCTGGAATGGCCCCTCCACTATGGGCAATGCAATCAGGGCAGCTTGGGTTTTCTTGCCCACCTTCCCTATTTATATTGGCACCAGTCACAAGACCTGCAATACTCCTTCACCTGCTGGGTGAAGTTAGGCCAATAAAAATTCTGGGCCAACTGCTGCGTAGTGCGCGCAATTCCCAGATGACCAGACAAGGGAATATCGTGTGCAGTCTTGAGCAAACTGCTTACGATACCCCTGGGGAATGACAAGCTGCCTGCCTAGCATCCCTCCCTCTGTCTGCACAGCCTTAGTATACATAAGTCCATTTTCCCAATCAACCTTATGTCTGCCATCACCTCCCTGTGCCCTGTTAGAATCTGCCCAAGCCCTCAGCTGCTCTAGACTAGGGTCACTTCTCTGAGCAGCTGCAAACCCCTCACAAATTCCCAAGGCATGGGACAGGACCCTTCAGTTGCTAAACTAGGGTGCCTAGCACTAGTGTCAGGGAATGCAGGATCACTGTCAATCCCAACCCTCTGACAACGAGTCACCCCTCCCTCCGCAGAGTAACCCTCTGTAGCCGTGTGGTTACTTGCTACTGGGAAAATTGTTATCCCTTCTTCATTAGTCCCCATCTCAGGAGACACAGGCTTGGGAACCAGTCTCCCAGTTGTCTTTACAATTGTTCCCATGGGCTTCAGGGAACTACCATTTTCCCTTGCTGCTTAGCTATGGGTAACTGAACATACCATCCCCTGTTTGAGGTTATTACCCAGGATCACATCCACTGCTAAGTTTTGGGCTAAAGCCACATGTTGCACAGTTCCCCCGTTTCACCCCAGTCAAGGAGAACACTAGCGAGGGGCAATGTTTCCTCCCCACCAGCAAAGTCTTGTACAGTGACATTTATTGGGTAGCTGACCAGGCTGTACCAGATCCCCTTTTACTAATGTCAGGGATGCCCCTGTGTCCCTTAACCCTTGCGTCTGTACTCCATTCACCATGGCTGGGTGCATGTGTTCCCTCATGTTCACAGACATGCTTCCAGGGACACACAAATAACCCACTTCTTTTCTAGTACCATTCTGTGTATTATTGCTCATTCTTTTGGGACACTGTCTAGCAATATGCCTAGTTTCTTTACATAACCAACATTTACTTCTCTTCAGAGAAATCTTTTCTCTGAAACCAGGGGCTAACTGGTTTCAGTGGAGGCAGTGAGGGTTTTAGCTGCCCTGAAGGCATGCATTTCCCTTTCTGTGCTGCCACACCCACCCCATTTGCTCTCAGAGCAAGTCTGCTCTTGGTATAGAGGTCCAAGAGTTCAGCAGCCTCTTGCACTGTTTTGGGATCTCAGTCCTCCATCCAGGTTTTCAGCTCTGCTGGACATGCCCAATAAAACTGTTCTAACAAAATCACATTTTCAGTTTTATCAACAGAGTTTGCCTCAATTCCTTCCCATTTTAAAAACTGACATTTCGTGGCTAGCTCCTCAAAGTTCATGTCAGGTTTTCTCCTGAGCTTACAGAATTTAGCTCTGTATGATTTAGCAGTTAATTCAAATGTTTTTAATAGTGCAGCTTTAAGTTTGCTGTAATCATCACTGTCCCCATTGTCCATTTGGCCTAATGCATCCCGAGCTTTCCTGGTAAGTAACAGGGATAGCTGGAAGATCCAGGACTCTCTAGGAATTTTAGTTTGAATACAAACTTTTTCAAAAGAATTTAAAAAGGCATCCATATCCTCCCCCTCTTTAAATTTGGCTATCAATTTGGAATTCAATTTGTAACCCAGTCCTGTAGTCCCAGTTAAACCCAAGCTACTTACCTGCTCTGGTGCTGCTGGTCAGAGTCGTAGCTTCTCCAGTTCATGTTGCCTCTGGCGCTCATACTCCTCATGGTCAGCATCTCTCTGTCCTCACTCTGCCTCTCGGTATTCTCCCTCTACCTTACGACCCACCTCTCATTGTTCACGGTCCACTTCTCGTTGTTCATTGTCCGCCTTTCTCTCCCTCTCCCTCTGGAATTCCAGCTCCATCCTGCGCAACTCAATTTGCAGCCTGAGTACTTCTGGATCCAGGATACTGGTGACCTTTCCCTGCTGCTGTGCTCCTTCACTGGCACTGGCCCTGTTGTCCTCCTCATCAGATCTGGACCCTGCACTGGCTGCTAGCCCTTCCACAGTCAAGGTCTGGTCCCTTACAGTCACTGTCTGTGACTCTATGCTCTGGGTATCTCCTACCATCATTGCATCCATGAGGTTCTGCTTTGTGGCTTTCACCTCGAACGGGACTCCTCTGTCCCCACACAACTGCTCTAAGTAGTCTACAGTGTGCCTGCTGTAGTTGGAAGCCATCTTCCCTAACTACTGCTACTCTGACTGGCACTTTAGGAAAAAAAATAAAATGGGTAGGAACTTGACTGTAAGCCAAGGGATATAGTTCTGTTTCCTTTTAAAATAAAACACTGCCTTTCTGTTTTTCCAAGTGAGCTGAACAGTCTCAAGCTGACACACTGAACAATAAAGCTTATAATACCAAAATTATCTTGCTGCTGCCAACCAATCTGTCACAACCCCACTCTGCAGGTCAGCCCTCTACTCCCAAAGTGCCATCCTCTGAGTGTAGTAGTGTGAACAGTTAACAGAACAGGGTAACCCTCCTGTCTGTTTTGTGGGATTGAGTCAACTTTTGTCCCAAGTTCTGGAGGGATTCAAACTGTTAACCTCTTTCTAGCATTCCCAATGTTAGGCTCAGATAATCTGCTCTTGGGGAAATGTCAGATATCTTTTGCCATGAGCACCCAACCAGGTATTACAAAATGAACCCTTAGAACTCTATGCAAGACCTTAGAGAAACTCTTACTTGTTTCCCATTTTGGTATCACAATAAGCTTAAGCACAGTGTCAGCTTTAACCATCTAAGCTTCACTTATAATAACAAGAAGTTTCAAGGCACACCAGGCAGTTTGTGTTTAAAATATATATCTTTACTTTAAAATAGATAAAAATAGGTAAACAGCAACTACAGAACAAAATATCCCACTGCATACAATCTTAAAAACAAAACAGGTTTAAAGGTGCACAATTCCTACCAACCATTACTTATTTCTCTAAGGTATTTCTTATAATCTTTCAGTGTTCTTAGATGTTCCTTCTCTCAGTCCAAGTATATGAATGTATCTAAGTGGAAAACAGAATACTGTTTAAACCTGGCTTTGCCAACCTCCTTGCATGAGATCACCTAGCTCCTCCCTGTCAGAATATAAAAAATTATACACTCAGGATGTCTTGTCAGTCTGGATATAAATGAACTAAGTGACATTTCAGCAAAAACTTATTTCACAAATTATGGCACTCTTTCAATAACATCCCCTCTTTGATCTCAAGTAGCTCTCCTTCCCAGAACACATCAAAGAATCTTTTATGACTTCGCACTAAAGTGTCATAACCTGTTCTCTTCCTCTAAATGTTATAAAATGGATATTTGCTATCTTGTCAGCTGGCAAGCTAAAATAAAGTCATATAAACAGGAAATCCTTAATTAAGGCTTGTTCTGGTCTGCAATTAAATCATCTCCTGGCCTTCTAGGTAACACCTAGTATCTAAAACCTGTATGTGTGTTATCCCACATGCTGTCTCAGCATCTCTCATGAGGGACAGTCTGTAACACATTTTTATATTACAAAAATCATACAGTGATCAGAACCAGCTGTCCAAGTGTCATGCACAGTATTTATTAGGGCATACTATAGTTGCATGTAACTGTGCCACTCAGGGACTGGAAGTGCTGCTGGATGTTCTCACGGAGCCATTCTCCTGAGGACTGCTTCTGGGCTACTGTTCAAATTTTTTTTTTTTCTGGTGGCCCCATGACCTTCCTAGGCACAGTAGCCTATTTCCTCCCACTCCCCATTTCCTAAATACCACATGACATCCAGTGAACATCAGATTTTTATCCCCAGGACCCTTGCTGTGTATTCTGCCAATTGTATGGAGCAGTTTTCTTCATCCCTTGCTAGTTTCCACTGAGCAGTTTGCAGCTGTGGGACCATATCACTTGCCAACATGTTTTGTGGGTTTAAACCTGTAGTGTATGCCTGTTTTATGGGTTGATTTTAACTTTTGCAGCACCTGCAACCAGTAGGGCAAGAAAGTGGAAAATCCTCTAGCCCTGTGAACATTCCACTTGCTCTCACTGATGTAGCTATTCAGATATTACTGCCTCCAACACATGCCAGCAGGGATAATGAAAAGATGTTTTTACAAAACTGCCAGCATTTGGCTAGTGGGGTCAGTGCCAGCTTGTGCCAGTTTGATGAATATTACCTCACTGGCCCTGCTCCATCTACCCATGACTGCCACTCCTTACCTGCAGAACTCCTTCCAGCTCTACAGCTTACAATCTCCATGCTCCTCCTAATGGTTGTGCTTGAAGGTTGAATGTAGGCAGCAGCAGGTTATTCAGGGCCAGTGTGTTGGCAATATCCTGCACACTAGGCTTTTTCCCCACTTTCTCTTTTCTTGCCCCAAGTACACTGGCAACTAGGGCACATAGCAACATGCCAGCAAGCAGTGTTACCTGAAGTATTCCCTCCTCAGCCTCTCTTGTTTGCACCACTAACTGCTTTCAACAATGTATTTACAGCTGAGATGGATGTCTTGAAGGACTGCCATATCCCAGAGTTCTATGTTCACAGGGTCATCGGGCTCTATGAGCTTGCACAACTATTCCTGTCAAATGTTTTCAACTGTATTGTAATTGTATGTATATATGTCAGGAGCTGGACTACCCTTATCCTCTTCCACACTATACCCATCCCCCCAGGTTGCACCAGGAAATGAGCAGTTCTTGCTCAGTGTGCTTTTCCTGGTGAAACAATTTCAATAAATAAACAAACATTAGGACTGCCATATCCCACAGTTCAATGTTCACAGGGTCATCGGGCTCTATGAGCAGGGTTTAGGATTGCCGTATCCCACAGGTCTATGTTCACAGGGTCATCGGGCTTTATGAGCATGGTTTAGGATTGACATATCCCACAGTTCTATGTTCATAGGGTCCTTGGGCTCTATGAGCATGGTTTAGGATTGACATATCCCACAGGTCTATGTACACATGGTCATTGGGCTCTATGAGCATGATTTAGGATTAACTGAAGAGCGAGTTATATGTGATGCTTGCGCAACTCTGTACTGTGGCTTATGCTGTCTCTGTCCCTGTTACAGGGATTACCACCCTGTTGTGGTGTCATAAGAACACAGGAAACCTTGTTGACAGGGATCCAGCCCTTCAGTGTCACAGGGATGAGGTCCCGAAGACTAAAGGCATCTTAGGGATGAAGGCTCTAAAGCACAACCTAGAGAGGCACATTCTTTCTAAGAAAAAAAGAGGCATAGCCAAGCTACAACCCCGAGTAGTGAGAAACCCCCATCCATCTGATCCCGATATCAAAAGGATGCCAAAGCATAACAGAAAGGGTACAGCGTAAGGTAACTAAAAGGATTCAAAATAAGTCTAACAAAGATTATGAGGCCAGACTCAAATCACTTCAGTTATTTTCATTGGAATAGAGTCCAAAGGGGTGACCTGATTTACACCTTTAAGGCCCTTCAAAATGAATACATGCTAAACACAATTGGTCTGGAAAGAACATCTAACAAATAACACCACAAGACCCCAAGATTTTAAGTTTAAAATGTTTCTACGTAAAACTACTAAGCGTACCCGATTTTTTACTCCCATGTGGAAAACACTCCCTGCAGACATTGTAAAAAGTGAAAATGTGGAACAATTCAAGAAAAGACTAGACTTCTATATGGGTGACAGGAAATGTACTTTCCACTGCTGAAATGCTGGTGGCGAGTTCTCTACGGGCTAACGCCTTTTGAACTTGTATCTATCTAAGAATCTATGAATCTCCACTTCCTGTGGAAACAAACTAATATTATGAACTTTGACATGGAGGAGAGAAAAAAATACCTTTCAGGAGGAACCTCAAGGGACCCAAGGCCTAGGACACAATCCATCCATGCTGTGGATAGTAGCAGTGATGATGGGACCGCTACTGCAAAGTAGAGACCCAGTTCAGGGAAACAGTTTTAGAGGAAGGGCTCTCCCTATATCCCTCTATCAGGAACACAGGGAGGGTGCCGCTAGCTGATCATTCCAGCTAAAAAGGAGCTCTCCTGTGAAGGGACCCACCACAGCCCAAGGTGGAAAAAGGAGAGCAACAGCCAATAAAAAGCACTCACCTGGCCTCTGAACGGAGGAGACGCAAAACAGGAAGTAAAGTGCAATGTGTTATGTCCCTATGGCTAAAAGGTAAGCAAGACATTCCAGGGTGGGTAGACTTAGAATGGGTTTTATTAAAAAGGGCAACACCCAAGAACAGTTCTCTTTTCAGCTCCTACCAAATCCTTCAATGCAAATCCAGCACTTTGTCAGGTTAATAAGTCTTGGAAGGAGGTTGCTACTGCATTAGACTGGGATCCTAATGTTTCACCCCACTGTCCACTATGGGGGAGTCATATGGTGAGGCATTAAGAAAATGTACTGGATGAGGCTTTATGGAAATCCAGAGGTATACATTTTCTGGATGACATCATTGACCTGTATTCTACTTCACTGATGTCATTTTCCCAAATATCTAGTAAATATTCATTGCCTAGGACTGTATTTCATAACTACTTACAATTAAGAGATACACTTTGATGCACAATCAATCAGGATGTCAGCTTCCCCTCTGTGTGTGTTTTGGATCAGATATGTACCTCAAATCAAGGCCACAAAGTTTTGTATAAACTAATACTAGACTCAGGCCCAGATCTCACAAACTCCTTATTAATAAATGACAAGAGGAACTTCAGATAAGCATTACACTGGCAGGGTGGCCTCAGATTTGGGCTATGGCCCCGAAAGCATGTAAGGAAGCTAAAGGTAGGCTGTTACAGTATAAAATAGTCCATAGATTCTATCATACTCCCTGCAAACTGGTAGCCATGGGTCTTTCCTCAAGTGACTCATGCTGGAGATACTTAGGAGAAAAAGGTTTGCTTTCTCATTCTCTGGTTCTGTCCCTGCTTAGGCTCTTTTTGGGCTAGTATTAAGGCTTTATGCGACAATGTACTGAGAAGGCAGATTGATCTATCCGCACAATTGTTTATCTTGGGAATTAGCTCCGGCATCCAACATTGCTCGGTTCCCCAAAAACTGTGGATACTGGTTGCCTTGATTACTGCCAAAAATGCTACAATAAGACATTGGAAGAGTACAGATGTGCCTAGTCTGAAAGAATGGTTACAGGTCCTTAAGACAAGAGCTTGTTATGAAAGAATAGCTTACCTTAGCATAAACAGAACAGATACATTTTATGATATCTGGGAACCGCTTTTACTTTATTTATAAAAGTGACCCTCATTCACTACTAGACAGCGTTTTTTTTCCCTTTCCTTTTTTCTCTTTGCAAATTAATGTACAAGTTATGTTTTCTGTATGGTTTAAGTCTTTACAAATAGTTTGAATTAGCTATACATTGTTATGTATATGAGGGTCCGAAATTGTGGAACTCATTGCCAGGACATCTGAGGTTATGTACAAATAAAACATCTTGGAATGTAATAAGATCATGGTTTGTAAAGGAAGCAATGTCCTTAAAAACTTGTTGTACTTTAGATATTTGCATATATGGTATATTGTTGTAACTTATTTTTTTCCTTGTCCATGTATGTATTGTGCTGCATGTTTGTATGCATAATGTATGTATTGTATTTTCTTAAAATGAAACTGATATTTTTGTACAGTTGGACCCCATTGTAAATTAGCTGATGCTAAATTGGGTTTTTATCCTGTTTCTGATATCAGAAATAAACTTTTTATTACTACTTACTACTACATCTAAGTTGACAAAGTCCATTTTCTGTCATTATTTACATTTGTTTTAGGACTAGTACTTCCTGCAATCAACTTACATACAGTATGTGTATTATGACATTTACTTTTCTGTATTATGTACTTTTGTTCTGTTTACTGCATATTGTTATGTCATTTTTAATAAAGTTTTGATTATAAAAAAAATAAATAAGAAGTAAAGTGCTTGAGGGGCAAGGAATCAGAGTTGAGCCCATGAAGCAGAGCATTTGAGTTGTTGTATGATCATCACCTTTGAGGGGCAGAGGAAGAGAAGTCTGAAGTGATGAGGTGAAGCTTAGGTGGTCATGTGGAGAACAACTTTCCAAGATGCTGCCAAAATGGTCTGCATAGTAGGAGCCCCCAAGGACTTAGAGGCTCCATTCTCCAATATCAGAAGTCTTAACTGTAACATCAAGAGGTACTGCTGAGTTGATTTGCGTGGCTGAAGTTTATCCCGGAATATAGGACATTCTTGCCCAATGGGCAGAAAGCAAAGCACCCCACTGAGCTGAGGTACCCGCTCTCAAGATGTGAACATAAAGGGGGCAGAGCAAGACTGTTGGCTTACATAGCAGGTGAAACCTAGAAGCTATGAATATAGTCATAGTTAGCATGCATCCAAGAGCTAGTACAAGTGCATGACTGTTGCAGGTGACTTAGATAGAAGCATAGAATTTGATGGCAGATAAGGCTGCTTGGCCCACCTAGTCTGCCCATTTCCTTACCTAATAGATAAGCTGCAGATCCTACTTAACCAGCAACCTACTTCTTCCTATACCCCCTAAAATTGCCTTATGTCTGTCCCATGCATTCTTGAATTTCCCACTGCAGGCACCTCTCTGGGCTGAGGAGGTACTGGCAGAGATGGAGTGATGAGGTTTGTGACTGAGACTTACTGTATGTAACGGTATCATTTTCAGTTGGACACTATAACACGAGTCCTACTGCCAGACAATGGCACGGACTCATCCTTTCTCAGCTCCGGCCTTCTTTCCTACTTACCCCATGACCAGCCAGCTAAATGCTCCATCTCCTGCTTGTCCCCATGTAATGGGGTTTCTGATGAGTAGCTAACAGGACTGGGGGATGTGCCGCATAAAACCTGCTGCCCCTATTGATCAGCTCTTTGAGTTTTTAAATATGTTTCCCACGACTTGGACAGTATTGCAGGGAACAGGAGTGAAAGGATGATTAGGATGGGGGTTCATTTATAAAGGCCAAAAGGGTATTATTTTTATCATTTATTTGCCCCAGACAGCTCTGCTTTTGTTTTCAGTGGGGTCCTGCTTTTATCCTTAATTACAGCTGGGACATTTGAAGCATTGTCATAAAGATTTGCTCAGGTTCACACAGTAAGGGGCTCAGGCAAGACTGAAACCTGGGTCTCCAAGTTCACAAACCTGTGATCTGACCAGTGCCACATTTTAAACAAAGTTGTTTAAGGGGACATTGGGAGCACAATATCCCAACTGAAGGGCGTGTAGGCTTTCCGTGGTGCCATATCCACAGCCAGAGAACTGCCAGTTAGCTGGCAGTATAGTGCAGTGGTTTAAGGCTTTGATCTGAAAATCTGGGTTTGAATCCCACAGCCTCCACTTGCATATTGTGTGACCCTGAGCAAGTCACTTAACTTCCCCGTGCTCCCAGGTCACACCTGTAAACAAGATTTCAGCTTAGTGTGTCTCTCCTGATTAAAAAAAAAACAAAAAAAAAAACAACAACCCCTTCCTAGACTGTAGCTTAATTCTTTGACTGAGAAAGGCTTCCAATAGCACCCTCAGATTGCTGAACTATTCTGCAGTTGCCTACCCTGGCAAAAGATGGTCCTATTTATAATTTCTAGTGAGAGCCTGCCAATGGGTTCTAGAAATGCTGATCTGCTTCTTACATTAAACAGATGTAATGTGTGCCCTTGTCCAGTACAAGCAACACTTGACCCCTCTCCAATTTCCAAGGAGGCCTGCCAAATGACATTATGCTCCCCACCTCAAACTATTATTTGGCCAGCCACCTTGGAATTTGTTGGGGTGTGTGTGTGTGTGTGTGTGTGTGTGTGTGTGTGTGTGTGTGTGTGTGTGTGTGTATGTATGTGCATGCGTGCATGCGCGTGTGTGTGTCCCTGCATGTATGCAGCAAGCATTTAAGGGTGTTCATTTGTGTAGTGTAATAGAACTGACTTACAGTAGATACACAGTTAATACTTCTGTGAGATGTAATTCTAAATCTGCTTATATTCTGCAACTCTGTGCCGACTCAGTAGGTTACAGTGGCAGAATATGGATCATAAAATGGAAAGAATAATCCTGGCCTCTGATTGGTCATTAGTAAATGACCTTTAACAGTGATGTTATCCTAGCAGAATATCATTGTTTGAAGGTCAGCCATAAGTGGGAGACACACAAATTATGCTACCTTTGGCAAGCTGATCTTTGTCTTACTTGTAATAGGCACCGTAAATTCTGCCAGGACTACACAACAACAACAAGCATTTGTCAATGCTGAATGTTTGCTTGCTGATATTAGCATTGGACATGCAGGAGTTGGACAGATGCAGAACAGGAATGGCAGTGAAGTACTGAACTTCACACCAACCTCACCTCCACCCTGTAGAGATGGACAGACATTGGGGTGTGCCTTTGGGTCGTCACCCATAACGCTCATGACAGTTCACCTCACCCTGTCCTGCAGACAGCGACAAATGTTGAGGTGTGCCTTGGGGTGTTCAGCTTCACAGTCACCCCATTTGATAAGGACATATGCTGAAATGGGTGCAATATAGAAGAATGGGGTGAACTCTGGGGCCAAAGTGCCAAGGCACACCTCAATGCCTGTCACTGGCTTCAGGGTGGGGCAGGAGTGGAATGGCATGAGCATTACAGCTGAAAATCCAAAAGCACACCCCTGATGCCTGTCAATCTATAAAGGGTGGCACGTTATGGTTAGAAACCCTCATGCCCCGGGCATTTGTTGATATTTGCACTACAAATTTTCAACATGGCATTTTTTTGAGCCCTACCTCATGAAAGCATTTGGGACCTCTGCTGATGAACAGTGGCACTCTGATTTTGTTAATCTGTCCCAAACGTGGATTTCTCACAGCGACCGCACCATTCTGTGCCAGATATGAGATATCCAAAAATACAGTTTGGGCAGAATGTGGAAAATGACAGCTGTACTATTCATAGGGACGTGTGAAGAGATGGAAGTGTTAAAAATCTTGAGTGAAAATATTAAAAATGCTTGAACTTAGAGAGTACGTGGCAACTGCGCAACGCACACTTGTAACAGTCATTTAGTGGAAATGTTCACCAAATTTTCAACATAGACATTTTGTGACCTGTGCTCATGAACTCTGTCACTATGAGTTTCTTAATCTGTCCTTAATGTTTCTTTCCCACAGCGACAGTGCCATTGTGTGCCAGATGTGCAAAAATACATTTTGGGCAGGATGTGAAAAATGACAGCTGTACTGTTTATAATGAGGTGTGGAAAATTGACAATGTTGAAAATGTTACAAATTCTCAAAGCTACAAGTGTGAGTAGAAACTGCACAACGCACTCCCGTAACACAGCAATTTTATGAACTTCTGTCACCACGTTTACAACATAGGCATTTTTGGACCTCTGCTCATGAACAGTGTCACTGTGATTTTCTTAATCTGTCTCGAACACTGATTTCCCACAGCAACCGTGCTATTCTGTGCCGGAAGTGCAAAAACACATTTTGGCCTGGATGTGAAAAGTGACAGTTGTACTGTTCATAAGGATGTGTTAAAAATACCAGTGTTGAAAATCTGGACTGAAAATATTAAAAATTTGTGAAGTTATGAGTGTGTGTGGAAACTGCGCAATGCATGCTGTGACACAGTAATTTTTTGGAATTTTTTCAGCAAATTTGCAATATAGGTGTTTTGGGAGCCCACCTCATGAAGAGTGACACTGTCATTTGTTAATCAGTCCCAAAAGATAATTCCATGCAGTGACCACAAAATCACCTTTCAGGACCGATTAACCAGATGACAGTCACTGAATTCATGAGATGGAGTCCCAAGAACCCAACATGTTGAAAATTTGGAGCCAAAATTCACAAAAATGGCCAAGATAGCCACACAAGTTGGAAAACCCTATTTATGCCATTATGCAGCTTACCGGCATTCCTTTAGTTTTCGGTCAGCTTTGAAGAGCGAGGCGTGTTCCCGGTCCAGCGAAGATCATCACGCCAGGCTCTGGAGGTAAGTATGGGGTGAGGGGGTGTGGTGCGCAGAGGGTGGGTGCATGCTGGGGGAGGGGGTGCACTGGAGACAGCGAGGTTTTTTTTCTTTACAGGGAGCAAAAAAAAAAAGACACGGGAATTTTTTTTTTTTTTTTTTTTTTTTTAATACAGGTGGTTTGGTACACTGGAGTGGGCTCCCAGTGTACCACCTGAGTGTTTCTTGGGGCGGAGGTCTGTAGCCAATGGGGATTGGGCATCCCATCGGCACATACAGAGTGTTGGGGGTGCATATGAGCTGAGGGAGATTGGACACCCCCCTCAGCATACAACAAATGGGGGGAGCATTATGCTGATGGGGAGTGGGCTCCCCTGTCAGCAGATGACCTTGGAAGGGCCATGCCAATAGGGGGAATTGGGCACCCCCACTGGCTTTCATGGGGACAGTGAGAGGCGGCAGCTGTCCGTCAGCTTCCATGGGGACTGTGAGAGCTGGACAGTGATAGCCACCGCCATGATTACTGAAATGGAACACCACACAAGGCAAGCTATAATTCACTGCTGTAATCGGGGACCACCCCAGCAGCAAAAACAGCTGATTGCTAATGACGGGGTGCTCCCTGATTGCAGTGGTGAGTTTCTTTCAAGTTGGTGGCACACTGCAATACTGCTGTCATGGACAGCGTGCTCCTCTATTGGTGCCACAGAGACCAGCCCCAGAATGGAGAGCTGGCATCCGGCACAACACTGCTGCACCTCCACAACTCGCTACTACAGCAAGCTGCCTCAATATGTTTCTTGCACATACACGCAAGTAATCATAAAAAGTGTATCCAACTGATTTTAAAACAGTTGCTACACATGCTGTATATTTATTTTGGAGACATTTTCCAACAGATCTGTTCCCATAATGAATTGTTTGATGTGATGTGGTGAATTCCTTAGGGAATATTAGAGAACATTTGGAGAAAGGTTATGACAAGTATTTATTCTTATTTCTTTGCTTAATTTATTAGAAGAAATTGTGTACCTAAATTTCCTTGGGGTACTTTTGTCTGTCTGTTCTCATGTTTTGTTCCAATAAAACATTTCCCTACTCTAGACGCATGAGAAACTGCAAGCTGAAAATAGTAAACATAAAGGTGTGTAGGAACACTACTGTACACGAGATCGTTGTATTCAAATTTTGGAAACCCAGGAACATCTGTTCATATTGAGCCCTTATATTCAAGAATTTTAGGAAATGGCAAGTGTCCTTTGGAAGGAACAACTATACCAGCCCCTAGGGTATGATGAGTTAGTTTGTGGCTGCTGTTGGAGTGGTGGAAAGAGGTATGATCAGAGTACACTAGCAGTTTGGTTTGCTATAATTATGTTTTTTCATTTGGCAAGCTAGGTGTCAATTTGTCTTCTTTCAAAAGCAGTTGCAAGCTGATGATATTGAAAGACTAGTTCAAGGAGCACTTCTGGGGTCATACAATCAAGAATGAATTCAGGCAGAGGCTGCCCCAGTAACTAGGAGGGCTGAAGCACTGGGTGCCTCATCTCCTGTCATGCAGACGATCCAGGTTTGGAAATGGATGCAAGTTTCTTGGGGTCTGGGTGGGCGAGAGAGGTTGGAGAATCCACAGGACTGCATTCCTCCTGGGGGGGGGGGGGAGGATTGCCAGCCATGACTTGCTGTTGATTGCCACCTGGGGATATCTTAGTCGCAGCTCAAGTGAGTCACACAGCAGGAAGTGATCCTGCATCCAGAGTGCTGGGGGGTGTCTCTGTGGAGGTGGAGCTTGCACATTGTGCTCCTTGTGCATCCCGGGGTCCCAGGGAAGAAAAAGTGGAAAGGATGGAGGCCTGGGCTCCATGAGGCCCTGCCTATGTCCTGCTGCTCCGGCCCCAAGGCTGAACAGGATTTGTCTACTTGTGGAGACAATGGCTCTCCCCCTCCTGCCTGGCTGCTACAAGGAGAAATCTGGAGTGGGGGGGGAACCTGTTTCTGTACTCAGAGGGAGGTAAAAGGATGATTATTGGGCACGAGGACAGAGCAGATAAGCTGCTCAGTTGGCTAACAAGGATAAAATACCTTTGTAAAAAACAAAAAAATGAACTTGGACAACTTGATATATGTGATTGCGATACTGGAAGAATTTGTCCGAGATCTTCCTACGGTAACAGTCTGAATTAAATAGCTGTATAATGCGTTCACTTGTTTATATGTGTGTATAAAAGGGAATGTTGTGCCTTGGGTATTTTTAGAGGATTTTTTTGGTGCTTTTTCTGAGTTCCTTAGTTTTACCTTTTTATGTATTCACTAGTTTTTTTTTTTGCCTGATGGAAAGTGTATCTTTTAAATGTGTAAACATGCAAGTATGTATGTTTCTTTGATAGTTACAATAAAAACTCTCATTCTGTTTTTGAAAAATGCCATGGGATCTTTAATGTTCACCTGAACCACCACCAAAAACAGACAGATGGGATCACAGAGTGCAACCCCCAAATACTGCACCACTGTGTCAATATTGGGATCTAACCCAAATTAATGCTGTGGGGCTAGAACCCACAACATTGTGATCTTCTTGCCTAAGAGGTGAGTGTGCAGATTACCAAGCCACTGACAATGCATAGACTCTGGGTCCTGCAAAAAAAAAAAAAAAACAGCTTTTTATAATAGCAAAGTTTATGCAATAGGAAAAACAAAGCCAAACAAACCTCTGCAACCCCAGTGAAATCCCTGAAATAGCCAGAATTTTACCAGCAAACAGAAGCCTCTACTCCCGCCCAAGCAAAATGGCTAAGTCAACTGAATTCCAGTTAGCAAACACACAGCAATTTAACAAAAAAACAAAATAAGTCCTTGAAACCTGATGCCCGATGTTGCTTGAGGTACAGACTCACCAATATTAGAAACAGCCAGAAACTTACCCTAGGGTTGCCACCTATCCGGTTTTTGACCAGATAATCCGGTTTTTAGGGTCATTCTACTGTCATCCAGTTTTGAGTAAATGTAATCCAGTTTTGGGGCCATTTTGAGTGCTCATATACTCTCAAAACTGATGTTTCAAATCATTCACTGTTTTGGCTGCACTGCATGTCCAGGTTACAAAGAAGTTCTGGTGTCACAGTCATTCAGACCTGCCATTGTTTGTAAAACCAGTCTGTCTGTGAGGTGTGAAGTATGGCCATTAAGATCATTAGCAGTAAATTAACCTAATCTTTTCCACTCTGAATTTTAAGTATGGTGTTTTACTGCTATGACAGGAAACAGCTTTTACACCCTTATGTGCTCTCATGTGTTTCTTTGTCCTATATTCTGGTATGTTTTAGACCCATATTTGTTAAATTAATAATCTAGCTTTTATTGTCTTTATCATTACATTTGCTCTCATTTTTTGTTTTACTTGAACATTCCATGATATTAGCTACACGTTTACAGGCCATTCAGATAAACGGCATGGAATGGTGTGTCTGAAATTGTGGAATGTCTTAGAAATCTGAAAAAAAAAAAAAAAACAGCAGTAGCTGCTGAGGTAAAGGGTAACAGAGTGCAGTATTAAGAGTACCACAACAAGCACTAATAATTAAGTTATCAAACATTGATCAAAGCATATCAGAATACATGACTGACGTGGAAAGGAAAATGAGGTAGTGTTTAATAGGGGGTTGAGCAACAAGCCGTGAATGAGCTTGGCACATCCGGCAGTCCAGAGTTTGATTCCTACAGCCTCCACTTGCATACTGTTTGACCCCAAGCAAGTCACTTAACCTTCCTGTACTCCAGGGTCACTGCTGTAAAATGGGATATGGAGCTTATCGGAGTTAACCTGGTTATCAAAGAATAAAAATAAATAAATAAAATAAATAGTATAAAAATGATTTCATGTCACTAGTAATGTCTATCATGACATTACAAATGACTTTAGAGAACGAGCGATACACTCGCCAGTCATAAAAAGGGGGTGGAGCCAGAGGTGGAGTTTGGGGTGTGATTTAGCATCCGGTTTTTACCCAATCCAAAGGTGGTGACACTATTACTAGCAAACAGAAGCCCAACTCTTGTCCAAACAAAATGGCTAAGGCAACTGAATTCCAGGTGCCAGATCTGGTCAGTTCAGTTCTGGTGCAGGGTCCAGTCAGTTCAGATCTGGTGCAGGGCCTGATCAGTTCAAATCCAGCTAGTCAGTTCAGATCTGGTGCAAGATCTGGACAGTTCAAATTTTGAGCAGAAACTGGTCAGTTCAGATCCGGTGCAGGGTCTGGTCAGTTCAGATCCGGTGCAGGGTCTGGTCAGATCTCAAACCTTACTAGACCCAAATACTCACCGAATGATTATGAGCAAGCCATGCAACTTCCCAGTGCTCCATTCCACCATGTGTGGCAATGGGTAGAAGCAGGTCCCACTGAATACAAACTTTTATGTCTCAGCTGAGCTATCCAGGGTAAATACAAACTATAGGAAGAATCGCGGACCCTTGTAGTTCATAGATGGGGGGGGCATGCTGTGACTTTTGCTGTTCAAGTTCATCTGTACTCTGTCACAAATGTAATATGAATAGGGAAAAGACCTACAAATCATTTTGTGAGAATGATAGGATATCATTTCAAAAGGAGAAGCCACTTAAAGTAAGGCCAGGATGCTCCCTTCCCCCACCAGGTTTCATGCTGCATCAGTGTCGTTCGGACACCCTCAATGCTGCAGCTGTGTAGAGTATCTTTGTGCTATTGATTACATGTTCTGTTTCAAAAAGGAGAAAACCCTTTTCACTGAGAAGGAATTAAATAATTATTATATTTGTTTTACTGTGCGCTGAAAGTAAGTAAGTAAGTACATTTTAATTTTTGAAGCACTTTTCAAATACCAAAGTGCTGTACAAATAAAACATTTAAAAACAACAAGCATTAAAAACAGTAATAAAATCATTCTCCATAAGCTTTTAAAAACAGAAAAGTTTTGAGCTCCGATTTAAAGCTCTCGATGGTCAAGTAGCCTCATATCCGACAAGGTAGAGAATTCCACAGGGCAGGGGCAGTGTTGAAGAATGCATGTGCCCCAGATATCTTCAAACGAAACCTGGGGATCTCTAGCAATCCCTTGTCAGCGGATCGGAGTGAATGAGAGGGATAGTAGGGAATAAGGAGATCTTGTAGATACCATGATCCCCATTCATGTAGGGCTTTATAGGTCAGTAATCCAACCTTGAAGGTGATCCGCCACTGAACCGGCAGCCAGTGCAGCCTGTGCAGCACAGACATAATGACTACTTCTAGATGTCCCAGTCAAAAGCCTGGCCACTGCATTCTGCAAGTGGCAGATCTCAACCCCCAGTAGCCCAAGGTACAGGGCACTGCAGTAATCAAGGCTGATGGTCACGAAGGCGTGGACCAAGGTAGGAAGATCAGCCAGAGGAACCAGGTGTTTCACCCGAGCAATATTCCTAAGATGATAAAAGGAGGACTTGACAACGGCAGACACCTGAGATTTCAGGGTCAGACCATCATCAATGATAATGCCCAGATTACGTACCTGGTCTGAGGTCGAGAGCTGGACACCATCAAGCCATAGGCCTGATGGAACCCCAGCACTACGACCCACCTCAAGGTGACCCGGGTCCACGACTAACACTTCGGTCTTATTCGGGTTTAACCTCAGCCAGCTGGCACTCATCCAGTCTTTGATTTCAGAGAGACGGCTGTTAAGCATGGAGACTGCATCATCCAGTCTGGGAATAAAGGACAGACACAGCTGGGTATCATCTGCATAGCAGTGAAAACCCAGACTGTATCGCCTAATGATGTCTCCTAATGGCAGCATGTAGACTGTGAACAACATGGGCGCCAAAATGGAGCCTTGCAGCACCCCACAGGACAGATTGATGGCATCAGAGGAATAAATTCCAGTGACAACCCTCTGTATCTGGCCTGTGAGGAAAGATCGAAACCAATGTAGAACTGTACCAGACAGTCCACAAAAAAGCCGCAAGCACTCCAACAGCACACCATGGTCCACAGTATCAAATGCCACAGAGAGATCAAGGAGGACTGGCATAGTACGAGCCTTTCAATCTCTCACAATTAGCAGGCGAACGGCATAACCAATGTGCAAGTGGGGGATCTTTTCCAATGTAGAAGAGATCAGAACGAGACCAGGTCATCTGCATAAAGAGTTTTTGTTTCCCAGGTGCATTACCTTGCACTTCTTAGCATTGAATCTAAGCTGCCATACATTTGACCATTCCTCTAACCTTGCCAAGTCCCTTCTCATCCTTTCCACCCCACCTTGTGTATCAACTCTGTTGCAGATCTTTGTGTCATCTGTAAAGAGACATACTTTTCCTTCTAGTCCCTCTGCAATGTCGCTTATAAAGACATTGAAGAGGACCAGTCCCAATACTGAACCCTGCGGTACCCCACTAGTAACCCCCCTTTCTTCAGAGTGGACTCCATTTACTATTACTCTCTGTGTTCTATTCTCCAGCCAATTTTTAACCCAGGCTGTCATCTTGGGACCCACTCCCAGGCTGGCTAACTTGTATATTAATCTTTTGTGTGGGACTGTGTCAAATGCCTTGCTAAAGTCTAGGTAGGCCATGTCCACAGACACACAATGCTGAGGGTCCTCGTTTGCTTGTGGGCAAGCACTTGTTGTCCCATGATAATAACAAAGTGTGGTTCATTATGAGAACTATGACACAGACAAGCCACAAAGGTGAGGGTCCCGGTTGACTGGAGGGCAGGAACCCAGGGTCCAGTGATCATCACCCAGTGTGGCTCAATATAAGCACTATGACACAGACAAGCCACACAAAGCTGAGGGTCCTGGCTTGCTGGAGAGCAGGCACCTGGTTTCCAGTGACCATCACACAGCGTGGTTCAATTTGAGCACTATGACATAGACAAGCCACACAAAGGTGAGGGTTCTGGCTTGCTTGTGGGCTGGCACCTGTGGTCCCATGATCTTCACACAGTGTGGTTCAATATGAGCACTATGACACATACAAGTCACACAAAGCTGAGGGTCCTGCTTTGCTAGAGGACAGGCACATGGGGTCCTGTGATCATCACACAGTGTGGTTCAATATGAGCACAACGATACAGGGAGGCCACACAAAGGTGAGGGTCCTGTCTTGCTAGAGAGCAGGCTCCTGGGGTCCAGTGATCATCACATAGTGTGGTTCAATAGGAGAACTATGACACAGACAAGCCACAAAGGTGAGGTTCCCGGATGACAGGACTGCAGGCACCCAGGGTCCAGTGATCACACAGTGTGGTTCAATATGAACACTGACACTGACAAGTAACAAACAAAAGGTGAGGGTTCTGGTAGGCTAGTGGCAGGCACCTGGGATCCAGTGATCATCACACAGTGTGGTTCAATATGAGCACTATGACACAGACAAGCCACACAAAGGTGAGGGTCCTGGCTTGCTGGAGAGCAGGCACCTGGTTTCCAGTGACCATCACACAGCATGGTTCAATATGAGCACTATGACATAGACAAGCTACACAAAGGTGAGGGTTCTGGTTTGCTTGTGGGCTGGCACCTGTGGTCCCATGATCAGCACACAGTGTGGTTCAATATGAGCACTATGACACATACAAATCACACAAAGCTGAGGGTCCTGCTTTGCTAGAAGGCAGGCACCTGGGGTCCAGTGTTCATCATAGAGAGTAGTTCAATATGAGCACTTCGACAGAGACAAGCCACACAATGGTGAAGGCTCTGCATTGCTGGAGGGCCGGCATCTGGGGTCCAGTGATCATCACGCAGAGTGGTTCAATATGAGCACTATGACACAGACAAGACACACAAAGAGAGGGTACCGGGTTGCTGGAGGGCAAGTCCCTGGCGTCCAGTGATCATCACACAGAGTGGTTCAATATGAGCACTATGACCTTGGCAAGCCACACTAAGCTGAGGGTTCTGGCTTTCTGGAGGGCAGGAACCTGGGGTTCAGTGATCATCACACAGTGTGATTCATTATGAGCACTACGACACAGACAAGCCACACAAAGCTGAGGTTCCTGGCTTGCTGGACGGCAGGCACCAGGGGCCCAGTGATCATCACGCTGTGTGGTTCAATATGAGCACTACGACACAGACAAGACACAGAAAAGTGAGGGTTCTTGCGTGCTGGTGGGCAGTCACCTGGGTTCCAGTGATGATCACACAGTGTGGTTCAATATGAGTACTATGACAGAGACAAGCCACACAAAGGTGATTGTCCTGGGTTGCTGGATGGCAGGCACCTGGGGTCTGGTGTCCATCACACAGTGTGGCTCAATATGAGCACTATGACACAGACAAGCCACCCAAAGGTGAGGGTCCTGTCTTGCAGGAGGGCAGGCGCCTGGGGTCAAATAATCATCACACAGTGTAGTTCAATATGAGCACTATGACACAGAGAAGCCATCATCACATTCATCATCAGCATCTACACCACCATCACTTGATATTTTTTCACCACACTGTGAATCACTGCATGGAAAATGCATGACGTTAAGTGCCACAGTGGATGGAATATCACATTGTATGCTATCGTTGACATGATCAGAATCTTCAGATTCAGTTACAGGGATGTTACTGGGAAGTATGACATCATCCACGCTGCCAGTCAGTTGCACTGCTTCAGACTCAGTACGTTTGGATACGGTACACTGGTTGGAATTAGAACTTGACAACAATACTAATACTACCTCCACCACCACTAACACCAGTAACACTAACACCACCGGCTGGGAAAACATCATCTCCTCCAACTATGAGTGAAGCTACTGATTGGGCTATAAAAAACATTGCAGGAGAAACACCTTTCCTCACATCAGCAATGCACTTCTGTGTCTGCGTACTACTACCACGCCCACAGAACATCTTACTGCCAACATTGCCATGGCGAGAAACAGCTTTGCTTGCACGTCTCTTTGCAGGCATTTTGGGGGATCAACCACAAATATTATTACCAAATTCAGATTTTGATACATTCACTTTCTGATTGGAGGGATGCTGGCTGGATGTAAGGCCAAATAAACAACTGTGGCTTCAGCAACATAAGAGACTACTCTGAGACTGTCCCGGAATTAAAAGAACTTCAGTAACCAGTGGTGCTAATGAGGTCACAAAAACAATACAGTCTGGTAAAAAATGCCTTTTGAATATGGGGTTGGGGGGAGCACTGAATAAAGACAGTGCTGATTTTTATGGCACTACAAGCAGCAACACTAAGAACAGAGAACACGATCGCAGTACAAAAATCAGGCAGCCGCAGTGGATAGCAGGTTCACACTGCTGCGCTTAGTTGCAATTACACTAGTCTGTGTCACAATAAAAGGTGTATTATTTGATGCACGCAACACTGCACACACACTCACACAACACAGAACAGTATGTGTACAATGCTGAACGAGGAATGTAACGCAAATGCAAAAGTTCAGTGTACTATGCCACGTTAATGTAAATTTGTAATTTAAACAACCTGACCTTATGAAATGCTGCACCACATCCACACAAACAGCAAGACAATTTGTATTATTACTGACAAAATTACATTGTGTACATTATCACAGTTATATAACAAAAATATAACCAAAAAACAAAGAAATTGCTATTTCTCCAACTTAAATCTACCTACACCACAGATACGCCCCTCTTCTACAGCATACTTTCACTGTCTTTCACCACACACTCAATGTTATAAATTAACCTTCAAAATCCACAAACAAAAACGCTCAATGATATGAGCACAGGAGGGTTTCCTACAAAATCGACGAACTAAAGTTGGATTCCCCCCAAAAAAACAAAAATGTTTTTTGAACAACTTTTACACAATTCCTATTACAGACAGCTATCAGAGCACACTGTCTCCTACTCATACTACCCCGAACTGAGGCTGTGCAGATCAATAGAGCCCATGTGACCTGAAATCCCATGAATCACTGCAAAATTTGCCTTTGGAGCTCAAAAACAAGGCAAAGTGAGTCAAAGTGAACTGCCATCAATGCACTTTGCCTTAAAATTATAAGAGTAGTGGCCCGAGAAGGCAGAGTAACAAAGTCAGCATTTGTAATGGACTTTGCGTTCCTCATTATAATGCAAAGTACTCTGCTTTGTGCTGTGGAGCACTCTGCGAATCCGCCTTTGCTCAACAGCAACTGCTCCCCCTTGGTCCACCACTCTGGTCACCCAGTCAAAGAAACCTATGAGATTAGTTTGACAGGACCTTCCTTTAGTAAAGCCATGCTGTCTTGGATCCTGTGCTCCTATGGATTCCAGGTGTTGCACTATCCTTTCTTTAAGGAGTGCCTCCATAATCTTACCCACTACTGAGGTAAGACTGACTGGTCTGTAGTTCCCTGCTTCCGCCCTGCTACCACTCTTCTGGAGCAGGATCACATGAGCCTTTCTCCAGTCTTTTGGGACCTCTCCTGTGCTCAGAGACTCACTAAACAGTTCTGATTATGGCTCTGCTAGTTCCACCCTTAGCTCCTTTAGTACCCTGGGATGCATGCCATCAGGTTCCATTGCCTTGTCCACCCAGAGCTTAGGACTCTTTCTTTTGTGAAGGGACTAGTACACACCTCCCTCCCCCTGTGTCCATGGTGCTGAGCTGTGAGCCCTGCCCTACCTTCTCTTCAGTAAATACTGAGCAGAACCATCTATTTAGGATAGATGCTTTTACATGGTCCTCCTCCTCACACGCCCCCTTATCCCCTATGATCTTAGCAATACCCACTCTGGACTTTCTTCCTTCACTTATGTATCTATAGAAAGTCTTGTCACCTTCTTTTACTGTTTGTTCTAGTGTTTCCATGGTTTGGGCATTTGCAAGCCTTCTTTGCTTCCCTTAGGGAAGTTTGGTATGCCTCCCTATCTTCATCCTGCTGCACGTTCCCTTACATTTCCTGAAGGCCAGCCTTTTGGCTCTGACCTTTTCTGCTACTGTTTTTGAGAACCAAAGTGGTTTCCTTCTTCTTTTGAACTTCCTTTTCTCTAAGACAATGGGATGCTGCTTCAAGTATTGCATCCTTAATGCTTGCCCAATTTGCCTATACCCCCTCACCTGTATTTCTTTTTGCCAGGGCTAGCTTAACTCTGTTGGCGATCTTATCAAAGTCAGCTCCTCTGAAGTCCCATATTTTTGCTTTGGAATGGGACGATTTGGTTATAGTGGCCAAATTGAACCATACCATGTGATGGTCACTGGCCCCCAGGTGACCTTCTACCTGGAGATCTGTGATCCTTTCCCTGTTAGTACTAGATCTAGGATAGCCCTGTCTCTTGTGGGTTGCTGTACCAGTTGTTTGAGGCCCTCCCCCTGCAGGGAATTCACCAAGTGTCTAGGTCTGGCAGATGTTCCTGCTGGTATTGACCAATCTGTATCTGGCATGTTGAAGTCTCCCATTATCAGAACCTCCCATTTAGCTGTCATGTTTTGTATATCTTCTAATGGTAATGTGTCTATGTCCTCCCTCTGGTCTGGAGGCCTGTACACAACCCCAGTTCATATGGCTGTGACATTTCCTGTTCCTAGGGTGACCCACAGTTCTTCTGGCTCCTTACGTGTATTATGAATTTCTGTAGCTTTGATATTTTCATTGACATAAAGGGCCACTCCACTCCCCGGTTTTGCACCTTGATCTCTTCTGAACAGTACATAGCCAGGTACTGAAGTCTCCAAAGTGTGGTTACTTGTAAACCATGTCTCGCTAATGGCTACTTTGTCCAGTTTAGCCTCTGTCATTATTGCCTGCAGGTCTGGGATCTTGTTTCCCAGACTGCGAGCATTAGTGTACATGACTTTCCATTGGCCAGATTTCAATGTGTTAGTTGTTGGGCGAGGTCTGGCATTTCCCTTGTGCGTCGTATGGGGAGCTGGACCTTTTTCCTTACCTGGTGATGCAGATGAACTACAAACATGCTGAACTCCTGTTTGACCACTAGCTGAGGGGGGAGGGGTGTTCTTCCTATTCAACGTATGGGGTGCTGCACCCCCTCCCCATTTGCTAGTTTAAATATTCTGCAAAGACATCAAACTTCTGCCCCAATGCACTGACTCCCTCCTCCCTCCCTCCCTCCGTAGTCAGCTCTTGAGCCACATGTTTAGCTCCCCTATCTCCCCTTCTCCGACCTTCTGTCCATCTTCCCCTCTCCCAGACTGGCAGGATCTCAGAGAGGAGATGCCAGAACGAAATGGATGATAGTTTGTCACCCAGCCTGGTCAGATGTTCCTTGGGCTCCACAACTGACCGGCTGGCGAGATCATTAGTCCCTATGTCTACCAGTACGTCAATGTTTTCTCCTGCTTCCTGAACAATTTTAGCAATGTGGTCAGTGTCTCTCCACACTGATGTACCTGGGAGACATCTGACCATTACCCCTGGCTGGAGATAGGTATCAACTCCCCAAATCATGGAGTCTCCTATGATTAGAAGTTTTCTGGATTTCCTTTTTGCTTTTTTTGTTTTGGTTCCTGTTTTGGGCGATTTTTGTTGTGCTAGCTCCTGTGCTGCAGTGCCCTGCTCTGCAGTGTCCTCTGCCGCTTTGTTTGATTTCAGAGATAGAGACAGATACAGTACCTGTTTGTAGTTTTTATATGGTTTGTGAAGGTGATATGTTGGAGCACCGAGTGATGGGGCACCCGATTTGCCCTTCCTAACCACTTGCCAACCTGCCGGACCAACTACCCTCTGCAGTCGAGGTGCTTCTGTTGGATGTTGAGGAAATGGTGGGTGGTTCTTATAATATACAGTATTTCCTCTTGAATATGCAATTTGAGGTGCTCAATCTCTGCCCATGTTGCCTGGAGCTGAGCCCTTAAATCTCTAATGGCCCAATATATAGGACAGTGTCCTAAATCTTGTAAAACTGCCCTTCTGAATAGTGTTCCGCAGCACCTGCAGTTCATGATATCCATTCCAGATAAGTTGCTGGGTTTGCAACCTGGTTAGAGTAATTAGAAGGAAGAAAATGAAAGCAAAAGTTTGATTTTGTTTTTGTTTGTTCTTGTATAACTTGTTATAACAAGTTAAATTACTAGTGCCCTGTAAATGAGGTCATTGTGTTGATACCTCCGATCCGCCCCTTCCTGCTTTGCTAAAGGAAATGTCATGACTGTGCTACCCTATAAAAGGAGTGTAGTGTGGGGTGGTTGGGGATGGGGGTGGGTGGCTGGGCCCTTCCCCTGCCAAAAAAGAAGAACCATGGACAAAAGAAACAAGGAGGTAAGAGCAGAAACAATCAGCCAGCAACAAATGCAGTAGCCTTGAAAGCTTATCCTAATGATAGACTTTGCTGTTGTCTACATATTTGCTAATCCAGACAATGCTACTTGCTTGCATGGTTAAAGTGAGTATATTGAAAAAGTACTGGACCCAGGACTGAGCCCTGGGCACCCCGCTGGAAACCTGCATCCATTCCAATTCATGCCCTCTAATAATCAGTCTTTGCTGTTTGTCTTTTAGCCATGAATCAACCAATTGTATTATTTTAGCATCAAGATTTATTTTGAGTAATTGTTCCATTAAAACTCTATGGGATACTATGTCGAATGCCTTGGCATAATCTAAGAATACCACATCAACTGGCAGTCCCTGTTCTAATGCTTCACTAACTGGATCAAATAAATTTATTAAATTCGTTAGGCATGACTGACCTGGTGTAAATCTGTGTTGTGCTATATCAAGACTATCACTGTTATTAATATGCTCAATTATTTCATTTTGTACAAGTCGCTCAAGAAGTTTACTGATTGATGTAAGGCTGATTGGTCTATAACTACCTACATTTTATTTATTTCCTCCTTTAAAAATAGGAGTAATATTAGCTTTCCCCCATGATTCCAGGGTTTTACCTTCTTGAATGGATATATTGAATAAAAGAGTTAGTGGGCCTAGAAGTTCATTGCTCACTTTTTTAATAAAATGTGGGCTTATACCATTCAGTCCTGGGGACGATCCAATTTTTAACTTCTCAATAGCATCCAAAACCTGTTGTTCGGTGAAGGTAATGGGGGGTCACTTGTATTCAACGTGTCTAACTCAACTCTGCCATCTGTTTTTAAGACACTTGCAAAATATGTGTTTAATATCTCAGCCATGTCGGCCTCATTATTCCATATTTCATTTAAAGGGAAAATAGTTCAGTAGTATGTTCGGGGATGATGAGTCTGCTGGCCCTCATCTTGGGACATTATTTACCACTATAAACAGATTTATTAGAGTAAGATAGAAACATAGAATTTGACGGCAGATAAGGACCACTTGGCCCACCTAGTCTGCCAGTTTCCCTACCTGATGGATAAGCTGCAGATCCTAGTTAACTAACAGCCTACTTCCTTCTACCCCCCCAATAGAATTGCCTTATGTCTGTCCCATGGATTCTTGAATTCCCCCACTGCTTTTGACTCCACAGCCTCCTCAGGAAGGCTGTTCCATGCATCCACAACCCTCTCTGAGAAAAAATACTTCTTCACATTATCTCTGAGCTGTTCCCCCTCTAGCTTCAAATTGTGCCCCCTTGTTCTTGCACATCTTTTTCTGAAAGATGCTACCCTCTTGGACTTTGTTGATTCCCTTGAGGTTCTTGAAAGTTTACATAGAAACATAGAAGTTGATGGCAGATAAGGACCTCAAGGCCCATCCAGTCTGCCCATTTCTTTTTCTACCTTATAAATGTGCCATCGGCCTTTGCTCTGTCAGTGACCTATCTATTCATAGTCATTTGTATTGCTCCCTTATGCCTATCCCATGCCTGTTTGAAGCCCTGCACTGTATTCATAGCCACCACTTCTTGAGGTAGGCCATTCCATGCATCCACCACCCTTTCTGTGAAAAGAATTCCTCACATTCCCCCTTAATCGCCCCCTCTAATCTCATGTTGTGTCCTCTTGTCCTGCTATTTTCTTATATTTAAACATGTTAGACTCTTTCACCTCGTTAATGTCCTTAAGGTGTTTGAATGCCTCGATCCATATCACCTCTCTCCTCCTTTGCTCAGGGTATACATAGTGAGCTCTGTTAATCTGTCCTCATATGTCTTCTGATGCAGTCCCTGCACCATTTTGGTTGCCCTTCTCTGGACTGCCTCAATTTGGTTAATGTCCTTGTGAAGGTGTGGCCTCCAATACTGCATGCAGTACTCCAGATGGGGCCTAACCAGTGTCTTGTAAAGAGGGATTATTACCTCCCTCTTACGACTTGTGATACCCCTACTAATACACCCTGACACCCCCCTAGCCTTACCTACTGCTTTAGAGGTCTGCTTGGATGATTTCAGGTCATCAGTGATGATGATGCCCAAGTCTCTTTCTTCCTTTGTGACTGCTAGCAACTCCCCTCCCAGCCTATAGGTGGCTTCAGGGTTTCTCTTCTATCATGTCCCCCTCTCCCACCTTTCCTCGAGGGTATACATATTAAGCTCCTTTAGTCTCTCTTCATATGTCTTTTGGTACAGACCCTGCACCATTTTGGTTGCCCTCCTCTGGACAGCCTCCACCCTGTCCGTCTTTGTGGGGATGAGGCCTCCAGAACTGTATGCAGTACTCCAGATGGGGTCTCACCAACTGTCTGTACAAAGAGATAACAACTTCCTGTTTTCTACTGGTGATGCCTCTCCCTGTGCATCCCAGTATCCCCCAGCTGTCCTTATTGCCTTCTCACATTGCTTGCCCACCTTTAGGTCATCTGATATAACTACCCCCAGGTCCCTTTCCATTTTGTTGTCAGTATCTCCCCCCCCATTGTGTACTCTTCCCTGGGTTTTGTTTCCCAGGTGCATTACTTCACACTTCTTTGCATTAAATCTAAGCTGCCATATGTTTGACCATTCCTGCAACCTTGCCAAGTCCCTTTTCATCCTTTCACCCACCCCACCCCCACCCCCGATTGTATCAACCCCTGTTGCAGTTATTTGTGTCTTCTGCAAGGAGACGCACTCTTCAGTCCTTCTGCAATGTCACTTATAAAGACGTTAAAAAGGACTGAACCCTGCAGTACCCCACTAATAATGCCCCTTTCTTCACTGTGGACTCAGTTTACTATTACCCTCTGTGATCTGTTCAGCCAATGTTTTACCCAGGCTACCACCTTGGGACCCACTCTCTGGCTGGCTAATTTGTTTATTAATCTTTTGTGTGGGACTGTGTCAAATGCCTTGCTAAAGTCTAGGTAGACCATGTCCACAGCCCCTCCCCGGTCTATTACTTTAGTCACCCAGTCAAAGAAATTGATAAGCTTCATCTGACATGACCTTCCCACTGTGAATCCATGCTGCCTTGGGTCGTGTGCCCCACTGGCCTCTAGGTACTCAACAATTCTTTCCTACAGAAGTGATTCCATCATTTTCCCTACCACTGAGGTCAAACTGATAGGTGTGTAGTTTCCTGCCTCTGTCTTGCTCCCACTTTTGTGAAGGGGAATCACATCCACCCTCCTCCAGTCCTCAGGTACCACACCAGCCTCCCATGATTTGTTAAAAAGGGTAGTCAATGGTATTACTAGTTCACCCCTTAGTTCTTTTAGAATTCTGGGGTGAATCCCATCAGGCCTCTTTGCTTTGTCCACCTTCAGTTTTAGGAGTTCTTTCAGAACCCTTTCTTTTATGAAAGGACTGATATCAACCCCCCCTATCCAGAGTGCTTCTATTGACTGGATTAGGTACCTCCCCCTCCTCTTCTTTTGTGAATACTGAGCAGAAGTATTCATTCAGTGTCCCTGCCTTTTCACTGTGTCTCTGTGCCCGCATCCACCCTCCTCTTTATTCAGCCCCGTAATCCCTCCCTTTGTCTTTCTTCACTCCCTAATGTACCTATAAAAGGTTTTATCCCCCTTCTTAACCGAGTTGGCTATCTTTTCCTTGGTTTGGGCCTTTGCTATTCTGACTGCCTTCCCTGCTTTCTTCTGCTTTAACTAATAGAGTACTCTGTCCTCCTTCTGTGTTTTCTTATACTGCCTGAATGCTATCTTTTTCTCCCTAACCTTCCCCGCCACCTCTTTTGAGAACCATAGTGGTTGTTTTGAGTGTCTAGCAAAACCTGGATATTGGTGACTGAACATGGTAGCAGTTCCTGCAAGTATTCCATTTGTCCCGATACAACAGAAAAAAGAAAGGGTTAATGACAGTGATTAAATCTTCTCACCAGCTTCAGAAAAACACCAATGCTTACTGAGTTTACTATGACATGAAAAAGTTACCGAGGGAGACAAATTGAGGGAGTACTCTATGGTCCTACACAGCAGGAAACCAGACCCAGGAATCACCACTCATTTTTAAAGGTTCCCCTATATTTTAATGTTTAATCAGTTATGCCAACCCATATCGGGTAACATTTTCAAATAAAGCATGTCCACAGAACAACCAAAGGCAGAAGTCACACCATCTGTAACCATCTCAGGTGACCTCGATTAAACTCCGCATTCCAGAGCCTGCAGAGATGCACCCAGTAGGTGGTGAGTCAAGTTCATAATAGAACCTGAGACACATTCATGTGTGTTTGGAGGTGATCCAATGAGTTAGATCTGTGTGGAGCAGGATAAGGGAGTCCATCCTTGTTTTGCTAGGTTGTCTTCCTCCCAGAGCCACCGACCACGGTAGCTCCTCAACTTCCTGCTTAGCCTTATCTTCCTTCAGATCTGGTAGGGATATCCCAGTTGTTTCAAGAAACTGTTTTGCAGCAAATACATTATCAAACAGTTTCACTTCTTCTTTATCTTCCACCCACAGCCGTGCATGATACCTCAGCTGAGCTTTCATCCCCTTCTCCCACAGTTGTTTTACTACATAGAGCATCTTTTTCCTTTTGGCCAGCATAAAAGGGGGGTAGTCTTGGTTGACGTATACTTTGGTGCCATCTATGTTTAAGTCTTTCTTCCTCCAAGCCATTCATATAATTTTGTCTTTAATTAGGTACTTTAAGAATTTTATTAGAATCGACCTCAGGGTAGCACCCACCTTGGGTCTTGGCACTACTGCCCGGTGTGCTCGCTCAATGTCCAGAGTGAAATCTTCCCCTAAATCAAGCTCCTTCCGCAGTCAACAGCCCATAAATCCAGCCACATCCTCCTGCTCTGTCCCTTCTGGGCCTCCAAAGATTCTAATATTGTTTCTGCAGGCCCTGGCTTCAGCATCTTCGGCCTGCAAAGTGCTTGTTCCCTTTTGTGCAAGTAGGCAAGGGATCTCCTGTACACCATGTGCTCACTCTGGACTGTTTCCACGTGGTTCTCTATGGTTGCAGTATGTGCCTCTAATTTTTTAAACTCCCTTTGGATTCCAGAGACTTTGCCATCCATTTTCTTTAATAGTCTGAGAATTGTTTGACTGTCTGCCCTAGTTATGGTAGATCCAGTATCTGAACCTGAGCCTGAGCCATCTCCATCATCAGCCAAGCCCGTTAACTTGGAGGATCTAGATGGAGTAGGGCTTGGATTTGTAGGCCGCTTAGACATTGCACCCCCAGAGCGTGCTTGCTTGGCCACTGGTGCTGATTTTTTTTGCGCGCCCCATTAGCAGAGGTTCCCAGCGGAAAGGATGCTCTAAAATATGCAGTGAAAGTACAGGTTTTGGTGATCGATTACTGTCGATTGTGCTCCTGGGTATACGTACTACAAATTAGGCTGCCATTCCGTTCACTGACACCCCCAAAAATCCTCTTAAGTGTGTCTACTTGCCAATCACAGCTGTAGAATTTAAAATTACTAATATCCCATCACTCCCCACTCCCACAGTGCTTTGCAGAAGGCCGGTAAGAGCCGCAAGAACACCAGACAGTTCCTTTTTGATTGCCACTAACCACAGAGTTCGTGCATGGCAGCAAGTTTTTTGTTTCTTTACTTTTTTGCTGTACGTGCCGAACAGCATGGAGACACCTGCCAAAGCCACAACTGTGACTCAAGTTGACAGAATGCAATGGTAAATGAGCTGTACCCTTTGTGGCTTTCTCCCAGGAGGGACCTCTGTTGTTTCATTTTACAGCAGCCTCCTGTAACAGTCTGCATGTTGTGTTAAAAATTTAATGCAGTCAGAGATAGAAGCATACTGTGCCCTGCCTCTGTCATTCTGCTGTGGAGCACTGAATGACGCTCCAGATACAGGGCACTGCATCAAATGGAGAAACAAGCCATGATAAATATCAGTACATTGAAATAATGGTTATTTGTGTAACCAGGGTGGCATTGGGTTGATGTTATTTTTTGTTTTATTAGCGCTGTGCAGTGCCTCCATATTGTAACCCACTGCCTGGCTGCCGGGTTCTGGGAGAAAACTGTTGCTCAGCATTTTGGCTAGGTTTGAAACCTCTGCACAGGGCCACCCAAGTAATCCGGACACAGGAAGCAACAACTGAAATGCCCAAACCAGGAATGGGATTCTAGAGTGTGGCTTTTATCAACAAAAACAACAACAACAACAACAACAACAACAACAACAACAACAACAACAACAACAACAACAACAACAACAACAACAACAACAACAACAACAACAACAACAACAACAACAACAACATAAAGCATAGATGGACCCCCACTGGGCTACACTCCCTGGTAATGCAGAAGAACGGAGACTAAAACATATCTTCTTTACACACTGTAACCCTCAGGTTCTGAAACACACTGGGCTCTCAGCCCGAACTTGTACTCTTCTCTGGATTTCCCTGGCGTGGCACATCCGGCCAGTACTTGGACTACTTTCCATATGGCATGGAATATTTATTGGTGGCTCTCTCTACCACCCGTGAGCACATCCTGGCTCCATAAAGGGAAAATCTTCATCCTAATCCCACGTCTGGGTTCTTTCTGCGAACACTGGCCAAGTGCCCAGGAGAAAGCTATAGGTGCCCAAACTGAACCCATAGAGGTAAATCTGGTTACTCCAGATGGGGGGGGTCTCCCACCTCTTGCTCCCAAATCTATACTCAGCCATTCATTTGGAATCAACACCTTTCCATTTGAACCTCTCTGGTTGTAGATTGCTATCTCAAAATGTATATCACATTTAACAATCTACTGTCTCTGGTAAATAGTGTCCTGACTTGTAATGTTCTTTAAGTGGCTATGTCCATCCCTGTAGACCCCCACTGATTAGAGGCATTTCAAGCCATATACAACTTAAGTACTGTACTTGGCTGTCCTTTTCTGACCCACAGTAGCAGATACTTGACACAACAGTCTTGGTGAAACATAGGCTTTCTGGCAGAGCTGACTCACCCTGGTTTGCAGGTGCCCACAGGCTTCTCTCACAGGAAACAAAACATACTTGTAGGTGCCTCAGCACAAATCTTCTCAGGCAGCTTCTCTTCTTCCAGCAGGGCCAGGGGATTCCCCGTGAAGAGTTGGTCTGGTCCTCCCCCCCATCCCTCTCAGGAATGGGGCCCTGAAACAACTGGGGGACGGTCTCAACCACTTCACAAGTACTCTTCTGTGTCCTTCTCTAGGGCAAGAACACACACCCACTACAACAGGTAGCTCTGATCAGAGCTGAGGGCTCTGAGGGACTGCACACTGCAGTGCACCTCCTCCCTCCACCAAGTTTCCCACTAGACTGACTTTGAAAACCCCAATGTTCTAACCCGACTCCTTGCTGCAATATTCCATTGTGGCTTATGCTGCTGCGAAAATTCTATATGATGTCATCCCTCCAGCTCAGCTGAGACTGAGGACAGAGTGAGACAGTGTGAAACCCATTTAACTGGAGTCACACAAGCTGCCTTTCCCTGCCTGCCACTAGATCTAAGTGGGATTCTTGTAACCCCGAGTAACGGGGGGGGGTTACATTTGTACAAAGTTTCATTTCTGGCAGTATAGAATATTATTTAATTTTGACTAGAGTCTGGTGGTAGTGGAGGGATTGAAAGTCTGAATTAGCAATTCTAAGAGAAAAGTGGAGGGAGCTTACTGCTGTGCAAAAGGTAGCAAGCCCCTCATCTGAATGATGTCTGATGTAAGTCTCAGCCTCAGCTTCTGGTTCATCTTGTTCTCTCTGTTTAGGGAGCCCTACCACAGGGGGTAAACCACGGGCCTCCCAGACTGGGTAGCCTGGGGGGATGCTGAGGCAGGGTTCTGTGAGGCAACCAAGTAAGCTGACAAAGGGATACATCCTTGCATGCACCAGAGAGCAAAAAAAGAGTTTGGGAAGCAGTATAGCACAGTGGTTTAAGGCTCTGAGCTGCAACTTGGAGACCAGAGTTTGAATCCCACAGCCCCCCCCGGCATACTGTGTGACCCTGGGCAAGTCACTTAACTTCCTTGTGCTCCCAGGTCACACTTGTAAACAAGCTTCAGCTTAGTGTGTGTCTCCTGGTTAAAAAAACAAAAACAAGCTGGCCCGGTGGTGCTGAGGGTTGAGGCACTGGACACCACACCTTGCACCACACTGGTGACACAGGTTCAGAAACGCGCTCAGGTCATTGGGGGTCAGCAGGGGAGGGATATGATCGAGCATCCAGAGGACTGCTCTCCTATCCCAGGGAGGGCTGAGGTCTTCCAGTGCTCTGCAGCGGCCCCTGGTGATGACCCGGGGGTACTATAGGGCTGGTGCAACAAGGGGTGAAGTGTGGCAGACGTCGGCACATCGTGCCTCAAGACGTCATTGCACGTCCACACTCCAGGGGCTCTAAGAGAGGAAAATGGCTGGGCACGACCGTGCAGCTTGATGGCCACGCTCTGTCCTGCCCGGAGGACTGTCATGGAATCACGCTGGGAGGGGGTCCGGGGCCGGCCCTGTTCGGAGTGGCATTGGAGGCCCTTCAGTGGGTCGGCAGACTGCCGCACTGGATCTCCCATCATGTGAGTGAGCCTGCTGCTCTCCGGGCAGGCAGAGCTGACAGCTGGATGCCCCTGCCGGTAACTCCGCAGCAGGCAATAAATAGAAATATGATAAAAAAATTAAAAAAATCAAAGAGTTAACCAAAAAGGAAAAAAGGCCTGGAAGCAACCCACTGACATCCACATTGCATTGATGGAGCGCTTATTCTCTGTGGTATTGCCAGCTTTTTTCTGCCTACATGGCCTACATCAGTGATTTTAATGTCATACAGAAAATGGATGGGGGTTATGATGTATAACTCCCACCCCATTGCCCACCTGAGGAAGAGTCAGCTACCAGCAGGTGCCAACGATCCACCCAAGAGACACTGCATTCCCTGGGTTGCACGTTTGCTCTGCTAGCCCATATGGGCCCCTAAGCACAGAATGCAAACTGAGGTTGCTGATGTTACAAGAGGATATACTTCACCCACACCCTTGTGCCTGCTCTGAAACATAGAAACATAGAATTTGATGGCAGATAAGGACCGCTTGGCCCACCCAGTCTCCCCAACGTGGATGTCACTATCACATGCAAGACAGCCAAACAAGTTGAGAACTGATTTGTTTTGCACCCTAACTGTAAGTGGGCATATTTGGACAAGGAAGAAAACTAAAATAACATGACCTCGCTCTAAAGAGAAACCTGAATGGCATGTTAATTATCTTGACTTTGGCATTCAGATAAAACCTGATCTTCAAGCTCTCATTTCTGACAGCTCACTGCCATTGTGGTATGCTCAAAGCTTCCTTTTAGACATTCACTTGCTAGTGCCACACTGACAGCCTTCTTTTAGTTCTGTGGTTAGTATTCCCCCAACCAAACCCAGTAAAGCAAAGGATTGAGCTTTGTCTTGAAACAGAGGGTCTTTTAACCTCTTTATGCAAGTCTTTTCCTGCTGATTGCGGAGCATTTCAGTTACCCTCCTCTGCACTAAGTCCACTGTGACCCTGTCATTCTGCAAGTGCTACAGCCTTCAGAACTGCACACAGTAAGCCAGGCCGGTAGCACAGCGATAGCCCTACTGCTTGCTATGCTGGTGACCTGTGTTTGGGAACCAGCAATGATTGTCAGGGACTGGCTGGGCTAGGAAGGAATGGGCTTTCCCAAGGACTGCTCTCCTTCCTTGGAGAGGGGAGGAGGATGCACCAGCCTGGAACACCAGCGGGAAGGGGTTGCCACCAGACATATGTCATATATGATCACTACTGCACACACGTGCATCCACATCCATACCCCATTGGTAAAAATCAGGAGGAGGAGGAGGAAAGAAAAAAATTACCATAGTGATCTTGTTTCTTCCAAGGTATTCTTTGGTATGATTAACTCTAGCCTCCTGTGTTGAACTTTTATGGAGAAAAATGGAACATCTATTGGTTCATGCCACCATTCAAACTACTGCGTTCTATAATGCTTAGATTTATTGAAGCCTGCTGGGTAAGACCCCTTAACTAAGGTATCCTAACTATAGTAACACAATTTCAATAACAAATCCCCCTTTTAACCTGTTCCCTGGTAATGCCAGACAGCACCAACAAGAGGAAAAAACAGTAGTTATGTTTTTTTAAGAACGTATCATAACCAGTTTATGACTATCCTAACAATGAGAGACACCAGCTGTGATGCAGAGGCTAACTGGTTCTGGAAGGGGAGATCAATTGGGCGAGTTAATCATAGTGAAGAATACCTTGGACGAAACAAGATTATTATGGTGAATAATTTTTCTTCTAACCCCAGGAATTCTTCAATATGTAACTCTAGCAGACTAACAAGCAGTACCTTCGGAGGTGGTCACAAAACCTTATTTAGGAAACAAGCTCTGCAGCACTGCTGTGCCAAACCTAGCATCACTTCTGGATGGTGTGTCCAGACTGTAATGCTTTGTAAAGGTATGTACTGTTCTCTATGTAGCTGCTTTGCAGATCTCCAATAGGAGAATATCCCTGGCAGCTGCTATTGCAGCATCTGTACTCCTTGTGAAGTGTGCCCTCAGGCCTACTGGGGGCTCCTTACCAGCTTTATTGTAGCAGAATTGGATACATGCCACTATCCAGCATGCAGTTGTCCTTTTTGAAGCTGACTTTCCCTTTTCCACATCCCCATAGGTTAGGAACAGCTGCAGTCTATCTTGCCTGTGGGCCTTGGTGTGATCAAGATAAGTAACTAAGAGCTCTCGTGTCATCCAGGCTATGCAGCCTGCATTCACCTGAACTAGAGTGTTCAGTAAAGAAGACTAGCAAAGTGATTGACTGGTTCAGGTGGAAGTCAAAGACTACCTTTGGAAGGATTTTTCCGTTAGTCCTAAGCACCACTTTGTCCCTAAGGAAGGAAATGTAATTTTGCTCTATGCATAGGGCTTGCAACTCACTTATCCTTCTGGCTGAGATAATAGCCACTAGAAAAATGGCTTTCCAAGTAAAAAACTTCAAATGTGTTGTAGCCATGGGCTCAGATGGAGGTTTCTTGAGCTTGGCAATGCAGACCTTGAGGTCACAAGAGGGCATCAATCCCTGTGAGGAGGGTTATAGGTGAGCTAACCCTTTATAGAACTTTTTGAAAATGGGGTTAGCAGCCAGAGAGACACCCTTGCCCACCAAAAGATAGGTTGAGACTGATGCCATATGGACTTTAAAGGAGTGGACTGAAGGCCCAGTGAATGTAGGTGGGTGAGATGGTCCAATAGGACTGGTAACCCTGCCTGAGAAGGTACTCTGTTGTTAGTATTACACCAGATAGAAAACCTCTTCCATTTGGAGGCAAAGGTTTTCTTGGTAGAGGGCTTCTGAAATATCTAAGAACCCTAAGTACACCCTCAGAGAGGTGTAGACCAGCATATTCTAGATCTTCAAGAGCCATGCTCTGAGTCTGAGAGACCTGAGACACAGGTACATGATCCTCCCCTGTGAGGAGGTCAGAAGACCGTGCCTCTGAGGGAGGTGTATGGGATGAGACACCGACAGGGACAGCAGCAGTGAATACCACAGCTGTCTGGCTCAGTCTGAAGCTATCAGAATCATGGAAGCTGGTTGGGACCCGAGTTTGATTAGGACCCTGAGTAACAAACTAAATGGAGGAAATGAATACAGGGCTTCTCCCTGAGCAATCTAGTGTCAGGGCATCCATGGGAACTGTGCCCTTTGCTGGTGGCCTGCAGCGGAATTTGGGCAACTGGTGGTTCTCCTTTGAAGTAAAACACCTCTTCCAACATCAGTTTATTGAGAAACCACTCATGGTGGTTTTAGTTGATTCTGCTGAGTGCATATGCCAGGGTATTGTCCTTCCCTGGAAGGTGGATGGCTACTAGGGATACTTATAAGGAGTATGCCAGGCTCCATATTTTCATTGCCTCTACACAGCAGGTAGGACCTTATCCCTCCTTATTTGTTAATGTAGTACATTGTGGTGGTATTGTCTGTCCTAACCTGTAGCACCTTGTCCCTTACCAGGGATGCGAAAGACTCCAAGGCCAGAAAAACTGCCCTGCGCTCAAACAGGTTTATGTGCAAGAGTGATTCTACAGGAGTCCAAGTACATGCACTGTATGTTCTTCCAGATGATCCCTCTCACCCTAGGAAGGAGGCATCTGCTGTGAGTACCAGTGTGGGGGATTCCTTCTTGAAAGGCCCTCCCCAAGGTTGTATCTGTCTTGCCACCATTACAGGGCCTGCAACAGTGTCCCTGACAGTGGCACCAGCTCTGTGAGAGAATCCCTCTTTTGGCACCAATGTGCTCTGAGGTGAAACTGAATGTCTCTCATCTGAAATATGCAACCTTACACAGTTCCTGTTGCTGCCGCCATGTGTCCCAGCAACTGTAGGAAGTCCCTTGCTGGACTTGGCTTGTTGAGCCTGAATGATCCTAGAATCTGCATGATATTGTCTACTCTGTCCTGAGGCAGGAAAGCCCTCCTTTGCAGGGTATCCTGCTCTGCTCCAGTTAAATTTAGTACCTGAACAGGTTGAAGTATAGCCTAGAGGTTAGAGTAACGAGCTGTGAATGAGTTTGGTACATCCAGCAGACCAGACCTGGGTTTGATTCTCGCACCCTCCACTTGCATACTGTGTGACTCTGAGCAAGTCACTTAACCATTCAGTGCTCCCAGGTCACCTCTGAAAACAGCACTTATGCCTAGTGGGCCTTACCCAAAGACTAAAATAAGTACAGACTGTTGGACACTGATGAGGAACACTAGTAACTAGTGTATCCTGAGTGAGCTTGAGTGCCTCTTTTACCTGTTGTGGAGACTGGCCCATGACTAGCCAGTCGTCCAGGTAGGGAAACACTGTGACGCCCTGCCATCTTAGGTGTGCCATCACCACTGCAAAGCACTTCGTGAATGCCCTGGGAGCTGAGGTGAGACCGAATGACAGGGCTGTGAACTGGAAATATCCATAAGGTAGTCTGAACCTGAGGTATTTTCTGTGGTATTCCCTGATGGGAATGTGGAAGTAGGCATCTTTCACGTCCAGTGATGCCAGCCAGTCTCCTTGCTGAAGAGTGGGAAGGATCATTGACAAGGTCACCATTCTGAACTTTTGCTTTGTTAAGTGCTTGTTCAGAGCTCTTAGATCTAAAATGGGTTGCCACTCCCTGTTTTTCTTTAAGGTTAGGAAGTATCTTGAGTAGAACCCTTTCCCCCTTTGGAAGAGGGGAACTGGTTACACTGCTTTTGCTACCAGTAGACAAACACCTCTTGGGGAGAGATTTGAAGCTGAGGGCTAGGCCCCAACTCACTACCTTCAGAACCCACTTCTCTGTGGTGTTGGTTTTCCAAATCTGGAAATAAGGAGTCAGCTTTCCCCCTACTAGTAATGGGGAGGTGACCCTGACTAACACATCAGGGAGTCTGCTTTGCTTGGGCTATAGCCTGTGGAGTCTGGTCCCCTTGTCTAGAGACCCTTCTACCCTTGCCCCTGAAGTGGCCTCTTTGTTGCTGATAGACAAGGATAACTTGGGCCTGGAAGAAAGCTCAGCCATTGTCCCTACCTCCACCTCCCCTTCCCTGTGACCTATAGGAGGTTAAGGCCTTTTTCTTTGCAGTATTGCTCTTATATATGTATGCCTCTGTTTTGTCCCCAAACAAAATTATTTTCCACCGGAAAGTCTGTGGCCTTAGCCTGTGCATCTTGAGTCAGGTTTGTGGATCTAAGCCAGGCAAATCTTCTCAGGGCCATCCATCTGGCTGCAGTGTCATTGGCATCTACTGCCATATGAACTTGGTATTTTTTGGCTTCAGTGAGATCAGCAGCGAACTCAGGTGGTGCCTTGTCTGCCATGGCCATAACAGAATTCCAGAGGGTTTTCTTGTACTGGGCAGCATATGCCATGTAATTGGCCTGTCTAATAGCCAGAGATGCAGCTAGATAGCCTTTCTTGGCCATACTGTCTGTCCTGCTGGAATCCTCTTCTGGTGGGTGAGATGCCAGAGGCACCCTGGCTCTATCACAAGCTGCTGCTTTCACTACTCCCTCATGATCAGGGAGAGGAAAAAAGGAACTCCGTACATGATCTGTCAAGCTGGCATTCTTTATCAGCCTTTTTATCTACTGGGGTACTGAGTTTGGTGTCTCCAGGACTTTCAATACATGTTTCTTCAAGAACACATTGATGGGGAACAAAAGCCTCTTAGTAGGAGCTAACCTCATCATATCCAGGAACTCTGCCTCCTCCTCATGCTGCACAGTCTCGTTTGTGGTGAGGTCAAGGGTTTCCACCATATGTTTGACAAAGGTGTAATGAGAGGAGTAGTCCTCAGGAAGTCTAGGAGGTGATTCAAACTCCAGATCAGGAGAAACCTCCAGTTTTATTGGTTCCTCTTCATCATCTTCCTCTTTGTATTCCTCATATGAGGGGTACTGTGTCATTGGAACAGAGCACTGAACTGCATATGTAGCCGTGGACGGAACCGTTGATGGAACTGGTGATACCGGTTGTGCTGGAACCAGTAGCAAATCTTGGTTAGCTGCAGTCTGCAGGGCTTGTAAAACTTATAAAGCCTGTGCCACTACTTCTGCTATCAGTACAGCTGACTTGGGAGCTGAGGGCTCCATCGAAACTGCCATCACAGAGGCAACAAGCCTTTGTGTGAAGCAAATAAATCAAAATGAAGAAAAAAAAAACACTATGGTTCTCAAAAGAGGTGGTGGGGAAGGTTAGGGAGATAAAGACAGCATTTAGGAAGTATAAGGAAACACAGAAGGAGCAGGACAGAGAACTGTACCAGTTAAGGCAGAAGGAAGCAGGGAGGGAAGTCAGAAAAGCAAAGGCCCAAACTGAGCAAAAGATAGGCAGCTCAGTTAAGAAGAGGGATAAAATCTTTTATAGGTACATCAGGGAGTGTAGAAAGACAAAGGGAGGGATAGTGAGGCTGAATAGAAAGGACGATGGGTGGGCAGAGAGGAACAGTGAAAAAGCAGGGATACTGAATGAATATTTCTGCTCAGTATTCACAAAAGAGGAGGAGGTGGAGGTGCCTAATCCAATTAACAGAAGCACTCTGGATAGGGGGGTTGGTCCCAGTCCTTTCACAGAAGAAAGGATTCTGAAAGAACTCCTAAAACTGAAGGTGGATAAAGCAATGGGGCCTGTTGGAATTCACCCCAGAATTCTAAAATAATTAAGGGGAGAACTAGTGACACCACTGACTACCCTTTTTAACAAATCTTGGGAGGATGGTGTGGTACCCGAGGACTGGAGGAAGGCAGATGTGATTTCCCTTCACAAAAGTGGGAGCAAGACGGAGGCAGGAAACTACAGACCTGTCAGTTTGTCCTCTGTGGTAGGGAAAGTGATGGAATCACTTCTGAAGGAAAGAATTGTTGAGTACCTAGAGGTCAGTGGGGCACAGGACCCAAAGCAGCATGGATTCACAGTGGGAAGTTAAAGTCAGACGAATCTAATTGATTTCTTTGACTGGGTGACCAAAGTAGTAGACCAGGGAGGGGCTGTGGACATGGCATACCTAGATTTTAGCAAGGCATTTGACACAGTCCCACACAAAAGATTCATAGTCAAATTAACCGGCCTGGGAGTGGGTCCCAGGGTGGTAGCCTGGGTAAAACATTGGCTGGACAACAAGACACAGAAGGTAATTGTAAATGGAGTCCACTCTGAAGAAAGAGGGGTTACTAGTGGGGTACCACAGGGTTCAGTACTGGGTCCAGTCATTTTTAATGTCTTTATAAGTGACAATGCAGAGGGACTGGTAGGAAAAGTATGCCTCTTTGCAGATGATACAAACATCTGCAACAGGGTTGATACACAAGGAGGCATGGAAAGGATGAGAAGGGACTTGGCAAGGTTGGAGGAATGGTCAGAAGTATGGCAGCTTGGATTCAATGCAAATAAGTGCAAAATAATGCACCTGGGAAACAAGAACCCAGGGGAAGAGTATATAATGGGGGGGAGGTAGTAACAACAACAAAAATGGAAAGGAACCTGGGGGTAATCATATCAGATGACCTTAAGGTTAGCAAGTGTAACCCCTAGGTGGCACTATCCCAAGGGCTACTACCCCTGTCTGTTTGACTACGGACAGGTTGAGGGGCCGAGATTCTAAGACTGGTGCCTCCACCCAGAGGTCAGGGTTTATACTGGTTGGTTGAGTTTGGTCACAGCCCTCTGGGACACTGAGACCCCCTTTTGTTCCCTCTAATGGCCCACACAATATACAAAGATGGCAATACTAATATTCCAAATGTGCACTATATCCAATCATAAGGTACCACTTACCCTCGAGACCAATTCTGCAATTCATCTTGGAGGACCCCCTGTGAAATAAGGTTGGTCAGTTCACACAAAATAATGCAATACCTACTATATAGGTACTGACACTCTAAACAGGTTAAAGTCAATAACATCCAATCCGGTTTATTTAGTGGAGTGAAACACGGGGGGGGGGTGGAATCAAGCTGATTGGCAGAGATAAATCCCAATACTGTGCACTCATACAAAGTCATAAAAGTCACACTCTGGGTACCCAGGTTGAGGGTCTAGCCAGGTCCATTGCTCGGGGTTGGCCGGCAGGTGCAGATGGAAAGAGCCCTGTAAGAGACATGTGCACAGTGCCCAATTGTAATCCGGGGCCAGATGGCTCAGTCCTTGAGAAAATGAAAGAAAGAAAATCAGATGAAACACTGGTGATTGTTAACAGGTCGCAGGGGATACCCTGATTTGTACTCACGCTACCCCACGCTGATGAAACCTGGAGCAGTTGGTGGTTCTGGATTGCCAGACACACAAGCAGGTAGACGAGATTCTACCGCCCAGGCCACACTACCTTGATCAGCAGACGGATTCAGTCTGAACACATTCAGCTCAACATTCAGCTTACACTGCATGGTGACAAGAGAACTGGAATAGCTGTTCTTCACGAGCATTCGACACAATTATATGTAAAGGAAATTACTATACCAGGCAGCTGCTTTCAGGTCCCAACGCACTTACTGCAAATACCAGTGAGTTCACACGGCAGCTTCAATTCCTGACAGACAGAGTGCAATTCAGCAATTTCTCCAGTCTTCTACATGGTGAGCCTGGTTTCCACTCTTTCAGCCTTCTTTCCCTTTGGTACTCTTGGATTCAGTCCGATTCGAGTGGGCAACGGCCCGACTTTTAGGCCTCTCACACGCTTCCCGCCCGAAACTACAAACGCAGAAGCACAGAACTCCTTCTCTCTTCACAGTCACAATTGATATGACTCCCCAGTCGCAAGGCAGAGCATTGTCTTTGGGTGCCACCCAGTCCAGTTGGTGGACTCAGCTGTCAATCACTCAGAAACTCTCTCTGTTGGTGCAAATAGGCACCAAGGTCCAGAACTTCACTTCCCAGAATTACTAGCTGTATCTCCTCATTGTAAGCCGGCTCCCAGGAGAGTCCGAATTCTGGTTGGTCTAAACAGACTCCATTTTAAAGGACCCTCACACTGATTGGACCCATTCGGCAGTTCAGATCCAAAATGGAGGGGCAAAACACACAGAGTCCCAGCTGCAAGAAAGGCAGGTTAGACAAATTGCATTTTTACCAACACTCTAACTGGTTTCAGGCAAACAGTTACTTATTTCATTTAGTCTCCCTCTGCGCTCTTAGCGACTGCAGAAATGGAACGATTTCCTCACAATTCAGGCGGGATTCGAGCAGAGAAACACCAGCCTCCTCTAGAAAACAGTAATATTGTCTGCAAGCAGACAGCTCTTAAAGGGACAGTATGAGAAGGTTCTACCAGCACTCACAGTGCCATTCTTAACTGCTTAATCGTCGAACGCCAGCAGGCAGGGAAACACCTAGGCAAGCTCTATGGAGGATTTTTAGGAACCCCCATTTGTAGGGGGGGTTACACAAGCAATGTGAGAAGGCAGTAGGGAGGGCTAGGGGATGCTGGGATGTATAGGGAGAGGCATCACCAGCAGAAAACAGGAAGTTGTTATCCCTCTGTACAGACAGTTGATGAGACCCCATCAGGAGTACTGCATCCAGTTCTGGAGACCCCATCTCTGTAAGGACATAGACAGGATGGAGGCAGTCCAGAGGAGGGCAACTTTTTTTTTCCAATTGTTTAACCAGGTGAGACACACTAAGTTGAAAGCTTGTTTACAGGTGCAACCTGGGAGCACAGAGAAGTTAAGTGACTTGCTCAGGGTCACACAGTATGCAAGTGGGGGCTGTGGGATTCAAACCCAAGTCTCCAGATTTTCATCTCAGAGCCTTAAACCAGTGCGCTATACTGCCTCCCTAAATAAAATGGTGCAGGATCTGCAAGAGAAGACATATGAGGAGAGACTAAAAGAGCTTAATATGTATAGCCTTGTGGAAAGGGGGGGGACATGATAGAAACTTTTAAGCACCTCAGTGGAATCAACAAAGTCCAAGAGGGTAGCATCTTTCAGAAAAAGATGTGCAAGAACAAGGGGACACAATTTGAAGATAGAGGGGAGACGGCTCAGGGGCAATGTGAGGAAGTATTTTTTTCATGGAGATGGTGGTGGATGCATAGAACTGCCTTCCTGAGGAGGTTGTGGGGTCTAAAACTGTGGGAGAATTCAAGAATGCATGGGACAGACATAAGGCAATTGTTGCACGGGGGTAGGAAGAAATAGACTGTTGGTTAACTAGGATCTGCAGCTTATCCTGTTGGCAGGGAAATGGGCAGACTAGGTGGGCCAAGCGGTCCTTATCTGCCATTGAAGTCTATATTTCTATGCTTTTCTAGCTGGAGGTTCAGTGTGCTTGGTTTTATGGTTTTTTTGGGTTTTTTTTTTTTTTTTTAGCTGGAATCTGATCTTTCACAGGTTCCCCAGGCTTTTAGGCTTAGACCATTCACCTTTGTCAGAGGTGGTCAGTTCAGTGTCTTTAGTCTTCTTTAGGCTGATCCACAGTAGGATCACTCTGATCCGATGAGGAGGCCATCCTCTCTTTAAAAAGCTGTAAACATTTTTCCATAATTTTAACTGGGAAAGTTTTACAGATTTTGCAATCGGTATACAAATGAGAAAAGCCTAAGCAAAACAAACACAAATCGCATTTATCAGCTCTTGCAAAAATCTTCCCACACTTAGTACAATTCTTAAAACCAGTAAGCCCTGTTTTCTTCTTAGGCTTATCGGACATAACCACAGTCAAATGTTAAGAAAATAAAGAAAATTAAAAAACTTAAACTCAAACTCAATTTCCCAACTAAAGTATACGGTAATAGCAAGGCAAAAGTGGTTCTCAGAGAGCAGTGGTCAGTTCCTGAACCAGGAAGAAATTGCTAACCTATTTAAAATTCAACTGAAGCCCAAAATAAACTAAGGAAGGTACTGACTTAAGTTCTATATAGGATTTTTAAACAAAAATAAAAGTAGTAAACAAAGATAGCCAGTTTCTCGGGGGTTGCAAGGAACCGATGAGGAACCGCTAACTGAGGTAAAAGAACCATAAAATCTAGCACAACCTATAAAAATTAAGTAAAGGGAGCAGAATAATAAAGAAATAAAAATGTTTTACTTACTTTTGGTGAACATAAATGTAACTCAGTCACACTGAGACGCAGACTCCAAGGTGTCTTGCTAGGCAAGTGGAGAATGAAATCTGGGTTTTTATAGAATGCAGCAGCTGGTAAAGGCAGCAGTCTGAATGGTGGCATGAGCCAATACATGTTCCATTATACAGATTACCGGCATTTCTTCAGTTCATGGTCGGCTTTGAAGACTGCAGATGTCTTCCTGCTCCAGCGAAGATCATGGCACTGGACCTCCAGAGGTAAGTATGGGGTGTGGGGTGTAGGTAGATGGTGTGCACAGAGGGTGGAGTACAGGTTGGGAGAGGGGTGTTCCAGACTCAAAGAGGGACCGTTTTCTTTTTTTCAAGAACAGACATCGTGGGAAGGTTTTCTTTGTTTAGAGGTGAAATAAAAGAACTGTTGGGCACACTGGGGTGGGCTCCCAGTGTGCCCCATGACATCTGGGGGGTTGTGTTGGCCACATTGGGTTGGGCTCCCAGTGTGGCATACAGTGGGGTTGGGCAGGGGCAGGAACATGCCGACGTGGTCATCTTCAGAACACACAAAGCACACTGGGTTGGGCTCTCAGTGTGCCACACAATCTCGAGGGGGGTTATAAACATGCTGACAAGGGAATTGGGCACTCCTGTAGTCAGTTTTCTAAGGATTGTGAGAGGTGGACGGCGACAGCAGCAACCATGTTTATTGAAATGTTTCAGCAAGCAAGGCACCCCCTGCAATGACGGGGCACTCCCTCATTGCAGCAGCAAATTTCTTTCCATTTGGTGGCACGCTTCTCAACTGCTGTCATAGACAGCGTGCTCGTTCATTGGTGCCACAGAGACCAGCCCAAAAAAGCAGTGGCGCCATTGGCCACAACACTGCCACACCTCCACAACTTGCTACTCTAGTAAGCTGTCACAAAATGTTGCTTGCACTGCATGTGCAAGAAAACATTAAACGGTACACATCATCTCCGAATGCTGCCCCAGTACAAACAAATCAGATTTTTGTCAGATGGCTCCTCTAATCTCTAAACAGGTTGTACATATATCTATCTATAAACAAGCCTATACTAACTCAAATACACACATTAGAAGGATAATTTTAACAAAAATGCAGATGGCTGGGACAGGCACTCAACAAAACTGTACACAAATGTGTGTCGTGAGTATGCCTGCCTACACCCTTGCCCCTGTACTGCTTTACCTCTGTGTAATTGTTGAGCATTTTACTTGGCCCCAGCTGTATTTGAAACCATTAATTGTTTGTGTACCTGCCACCACTGCCGGTAGACTGCTCAGCCACTCTCTCTGAAAATAAAAATTTTCTCAGATCCTTCTTCCTAAATATCTCCCCCCACCTTCCCCGCCACCAGCTTCCACTCATGCCCATGTTCTTGACTTGTGAGTCCATCTGAATATTTCAACACAGTCTACCTTGTTCATTCCTTTCAGGAACCTGAATGCCTTATCATATCACTCCTCTCCCTCCTGGTCGGCAGTGAGCATATGTTCAGGGCAGGGTTGTAAGAACTAGTTCATCAAAAATTTGATCCCTCCTCGAACCTTGGTGTTCATGTTCTAATTTAGAACTCAAAACACTAGAGGGTTTGCAAAAGGGTTTGATTAGTTGTTTTTTTTTTTTTTTTTTTATACATACTTAATATGGTGCCACTACCTATCATTTCCTTTGCTTGTGCTCGCTCTTAATGGTTGGAGAGTCTGGTCTTGGGGTGTGCTCCAACTGCAGTCCACACATGGGGAGGACAGAGACACTGGGAGAGAGGCAAGGACTCATGAAGGACTGTTAGTGCACTGTTACTGTACACCTGCCCAGGCAGCATGGTGTGTACAGTTGAGTCATTTGACACAAAATTGGTTCTTAGTTGTACAGCAGAAAATCAGAAGGGCAGATGGAGCTGGAGTGAGTAGTAGAGCAGACGTGTGTTCTGCTCTGCTCGGCAACATTTGGTGCCTTTGTTACTGTAACATTAAGGAGTGGAGGCAGGCAGCCACTGGCAGCAGTGGAAGGCATTTTTTGTGTGTGGCAGAAATTACAGAAAGGAAAAGGGTGATTGAAAGCAGAAGCCAGGCAGGTAGTGGCATTAAATGGCAACTTAGGTGGTTTGTTAGGAAGGGAGTAGGCAGGCAGGGACTGTGGACTCAACTGACTGAGAGCCTTTGGGGATCTCTGCACAGTACAGGTCATCATCCTGCTGTGTGCACTTTGCTGCACTGTACTCAGTGTGTGACTCCTTCTACATGGTGTACTGGCCAGCCCATCATCCTGCTGCGTGTCCTATGACTGCACTGTACCCACTGTGTGACTCCTTCTACATGGTGTACTGGCCAGCCCATCATCCTGCTGTGTGTCCTATGACTGCACTGTACCCACTGTGTGACTCCTTCTACATGGTGTACTGGCCAGCCCATCATCCTGCTGTGTGTCCTATGACTGCACTGTACCCACTGTGTGACTCCTTCACATGGTGTACTGGCCAGCCCATCATCCTGCTGTGTGCCTATGACTGCACTGTACCCACTGTGTGACTCCTTCTACATGGTGTACTGGCCAGCCCATCATCCTGCTGTGTGTCCTATGACTGCACTGTACCCACTGTGTGACCATGGGCACTGCAATACAGCACTTGTGGTATTTTTAAATGCATGCCAAAAATATTTCCCTGTTGGGATGAGAGACAGAAAAACCCTTACTCATTACAATGAAATATCCGTCACTATGTTGTTTGACTCCAGCTCCTACATCATGTGCGGCCAGCCCATCATCCTGCTGTGTCCCTTTGACTGCACTGTGCCCTACCCAACGTATGTGTGTGTGATTGTGTGCAGCCCAGTTGTGTGGTATCCTTACATACACGCCAGAAAAATTTTTTTCTGTTGGGAGCAGAGAGAGAGAGAGAGAGAAAAATCTCTGTGTGTGTTGCATGACTGTCTCTTATGTGATATACAGGCCAGCCCATCATCCTGCTGTGTGCCCTTTGATTTGACTGCACCTACCCTACCCAGTGTGTGTGACCATGTGCAGTCCAGCAGCCAGTTGTGTGGTATATTTAAATACACACCAGAAATATTTTCTCAGGGAACTTGGAGGGAGAGAAAAAATCCTTCACTCAAATCAGTGTGTTGCGCCTTTTGTGTCTGTATCTCCTACGTGGCCTATTGGCCATCATCCTGCTATGTTCCCTTTGACTGCTGCACTGTACCCAGTGTGTGTGTATGACTCATATGTCGCATACTGGCCATCATCCTCCAGTGTGCCCTTTGACTGCAGTACTGTACCCAGTGTGTGTGTGTGTGTGTGTGTGTGTGTGTGTGTGTGTGTCTCCTATGAGGTGCAATGGCCACCATCCTGCTATGTGTCCTTTGACTGCTGTACTGTGCCCAGTGTGTGTGCGTGACTCCTACTTGGAGTACTGGCCATCATTTTTCTGTGTGCATTTGATTGCTGCACTGTACCCAGTGTCTGTGTGACTCCTGCATGGCATACTGGCCATCATCCTGTTGTGTGCCCTTTGACTGCACTTTACACAGTGTGTGTGTGTGTGTGTGTGTGTGTGTGTGTGTCACTCCTATGTGCAGTGCTGGCCATCATTCATGCAGTGTCAGTGGCTCAGCAGGTTGCACACTCGCCTCTGAGACTAGAAGTTCAGAAGGCTGTGGGTTCTATCTCCACATCAGGCACTCAGGTTAAATACCAATACTGACACTATAGTGCAGCATGAGTGAGGTGTTGCACTCCTAAGGTTCCTTCTTTTGGATGAGACGTTAAACCGAGGGTCCTGTCTGCCTGTTCTGGTGGTTGTTCAGGTGAACGTTAAAGATTCCATGGCACTTCTCAAAAAGAGTAGGGGAGTTTTCATTCAAAAAACACAACAAAACATATTCACATGTAACCCCCCTACAAATGGGGGTTCCCAAAAGTCCCCTAGTAGTTTGCCTAAAGGCCCCAGCCTGGATTGTGTTCGGCAGTTAAGCCGCCTATTTGTGAGTGCTACTAGAGCCTCTGGTACTGCCTCTTTAAGAGCCATCTGCTTGCAGACCAGTCTGAAACTGGAGAGGGGAGCTGTGTGGTTTCCTGCTAGAGTCCCGCTCGAGCTGCTGACAAGGTGCTCCAATTCTGCCGTTGCTAGGTGGGCAAAGTGAGCACTCCCACAGGGAGGTAACTGTTTGCTAGTGATCTGTTTGAATGGTAGTAAAAATATGATTTGTCTAACCTGCCTTTCTTGCAGCTGGATCTTTGTGTGCTTTGCCCCTCCATTTTGGATCGGAACTGCAAACTGGATCCAATCAGGAGGGAGGGGCACTTAAAATGGAGTATTGAGCAACCAACCAGGATTAGGACTCTCTTGGGAGCTGGCTACCAATAGGGGATATAGCCAGTAATTCTGGGAAGTGAAGTTCTGGACTGTGGCGCCTTTTCGCATCAATAGGGGAAGTTGTGAGTGACTGGCATTTGAAACCCACCAATTGGGTCGGGTGGCGCCCGATTGTATTTCCCTGCCCATTGGCTGAGAGAGAGCAGATCTGTTGTGGCTGTGACTGAGGAAGGAGCTCCGGGCTTCTGCGCTGCAGATTGTTCCAAAACGAAAGAAAAAGCCACTATGGTTCTCAAGAGAGGTGGCTGTGAAAGTCAGGAAGAAAAAGATAGCATTTCGGAAGTATAAGGAAACACAGAAGAAGCAGGACAGAGAGCTGTACCAGTTAAGGCAGAAAGAAGCAGGGAGGGAAGTCAGAATAGCAAAGGCCCAAACTGAGGAAAAGATAGCCAACCCAGTTAAGAAGGGGATAAAACCTTTTATAAGTACATCGGTAGGCGTAGAAAAGACAAAGGAGGGATAGTGAGGCTGAATAGAATGAACGGTGGGTGGGCAGAGGGGGACAGTGAAAAAGCAGGAATACTGAACGAATATTTCTGCTCAGTATTCACAAAAGAGGAGGGGGAAGTGCCTAATCCAATTAACAGAAGCACTCTTGATATGGGGGGTCGATCCCAGTCCTTTCACAGAAGAAAGGGTTCTGCAAGAACTCCTAAAACTGAAGGTGGACAAAGCAATGGGTCCTGATGGAATTCACCCCAGAATTCTAAAAGAATTAAGGAAGGAACTAGTGAAACCACTGGCTACTCTTTTTAATAAATCATGGGAGGATGGTGTGGTACCCGAGGACTGGAGGAAGGCAGATGTGATTCCCTTCACAAAAGTGGGACCAAGACAGAGGCAGGAAACTACAGACCTGTCAGTCTGACCTCTGTGGTAGGGAAAGTGATGAAGTCACTTCTGAAGGAAAGAATAGTTGAGTACCTAGAGGTCAGTGGAGCACAGGATCCAAGGCAGTATGGGTTCTGGCCGGAAGGTCATGTCAGGCAGATCTAATAGATTTCTTTGACTGGGTGACCAAAGTAGTAGACCAGGGAGGGGCTGTGGACATGGCCTACCTAGACTTTAGCAAGGCATTTGACACAGTCCCACACAAAGATTATTAGTCAAATTAACCAGCCTGGGAGTGGGTCCCAGGGTGGTAGCCTAGTAAAACATTGGCTGGACAACAGGACACAGAAGGTAATTGTAAATGGAGTCCACTCTGAAGAAAGGGTGGTTACTAGTGGGTACCTTGGGGGTTCGGTATTGGGTCCAGTCCTTTTTAATGTCTTCATCAGTGACATTGCAGAGGGACTGGAAGGAAAAGTATGCCTTTTGCAGATGAACAAGATCTGCAACAGGGTTGATACACAAGGAGGCGTGGAAAGGATGAAAAGGGACTTGGCAAGGTTGGAGGAATGGTCAGACGTATGGCAGCTAAGTTCAATGCAAAAAGTGCAAATAATGCACCTGAGACAAGAACCCAGGAAAGAATACACAATGGGTGGGAGGTAGTAACAACAACAAAACAGGAAAGGGACCTGGGGTAATCATATCAGATGACCTTAAGGTTAGCAAGTAATGTGAGAAGGCAGTAGGGAGGGCGGGGTATACTGGGATGTATAGGGAGAGGCATCAGCAGCAGAAAACAGGAAGTTGTTATCCCTCTGTACAGACAGTTGGTGAGACCCCATCTGGAATACTGTGTCCAGTTCTGGAAACCCCATCTCCACAAGGACATAGACAGGATAGAGGCAGTCAGAGGAGGGCAACTAAAATGGTGCAGGGTCTGCAAGAGAAGCCGATGAGGAGAGACTAAAGGAGCTTAATATGTATACCCTTGAGGAAAGAAGGGAGAGGGGGACATGATAGAAACTTTCAAGTACCTCAAGGAATCAACAAAGTCCAAGAGGGTAGCATCTTTCAGAAAAGAGACTTGCAAGAACAAGGGGACACAATTTAAAGATAGAAGGAGGGCAGTTCAGGAGCAATGTGAGAAGTATTATATCACAGAGAGGGAGTGGATGCATGGAACAGCCTTCCTGAGGAAGTTGTAGGGTCTAAAACTGTGGGAGAATTCAAGAATGCATGGGACAGACATAAGGCAATTCTTGTGAGGGGCAGGAAGATATAGGCGGTTGGTTAACTAGGATCTGCAGCCTATCCTGTAGGTAGGGAAATGGGCAGACTAGATGGGCCTAGCGGTCCTTATCTGCTGTCAAAGTCTGTTTCTATGTTCGCGCGGGAAGCGCATGTGGAGGCCAAAAGTTGGGCGGCGCGTTTGCCGTGATGATTCGGACTGAATCCACTGTGTTTGGAGGAAAAGGAGAGGCTGTGAGGCCAGGAACCAGGCTACCCTGTAGAGGACTGGAGAAACTGCTTCATCGCGCGCGGTCTGTCAGGAGAGTGAAGCTGCATCACAAATTCCCAGTTGGGCCGTAAATGCGAACGGGACATGAGGGCAGCTGCCTGGTATGGTAACCTTCTTTTACATATAAATATGTGGGGTGTGTACAGTTCACAGACTCTTGTTTCCCCGCTGTGTGAAAGGCGTTCAGCCAAAAGTAGTGAGTGAACATCAGGGTAGCTCCCTGCCAGCTGTACTGTTGAATTGCAAGGGTTTCATCTGATTTTCTTTCTTGGTACATGAACTGAGCCAACCGGCTCTGGATTACAACTTAGATATTATGCAAGTAATTTCCATCCTCAGGGCCCCAACCAGCTGCACTGATCCTGGCTAGCCCCCCCCCCCCCCATCCTGGGTACCCAGTGACAGTGACAAATAGGGACTCTAACAATGTGCACAGTGCTCTGAAAATTAGTGTGATTGCCTCAATTAACCTGATTTCCCCGTCCTTGTTGCTATCTCCTAATGAATCAGATTTGATTGTTACAGCAAAGTCACACTGCCTAAGGTATGTGTTTGTGTTGAAATATCGTACAGTGGCTACTGTATTTCACCATCTTGCTGTACAGGGGGTCCACAGAACCAAGCTGATTGTACCAATCCTGGGGGTAAGTGCATACCGTGAAGGTACTTCTGATATATTGTGTGGGCCACTAGAGGGAAGAAAGGGGGGTTGCAGTGTCCCAGAGGGCTGTGACCAAGTCATAGCAGACAGTATTAACCCTGACCTCTGGGTGGAGGCACCCGCCATTAGACCTAGGCCTCTCAACCTGTTAGTAGTTAAGCAGGCAGGGGTAGTAGCCCTTGGGATAGCGCCACCTAGGGGTTACACACAAATATGCATTACTTTTACATTTCCTTTTATATGCAATTATTACATTCCTAACTCCCAGCCCCACTCACAAATAAACTAAAAGGCAGAAAAACATAAAGGATGGGAGACTCTCCTACCCCATCCACCTATTCTTTATTTACAGTTCACTATATTTATATCGTTCTGGAAAACTTTAATTTACACAGACCATGTTCTGTCACGCTACTTCTCCTTTCATTCTTAAACTGCTCTTTTTTTCCTTTCCCCCATTTTAGATATACTCTTTTTAAACAGCACTATCCCCCTTTCCTTTTGCGCTTATGCATATTTTTAAAGTAAGAAAAGCCTCTCCACCACATCATCACGTTACGTCTTGGGAGGATACAATTATCCTTTTTATACACCCCCACCATTGTTTGCTCACATCGAATGCTCAACCCTTCCCTCATGCTTCATCTCTTGTTGTTGCAGCAACAACTGGCAACGACTCTGCCACAGATTTTTATTTATTTAACCAGGTGAGACACACTAAGCTGAAAGCTTTTTTACAGGTGCAACCTGGGAGCACAGGGAAGTTAAGTGACTTGCTCAGGGTCACACAGTATGCAAGTGGAAGCTGTGGGATTTAAACCCAGGTATGGTCTGCTGGATGTCACCAGATTTGCAGCTCAGAGCCTTAAACCACTGCATCATACTGCCTCCTTATACAGATATTTTAAGAATGCAAAAACACATGCAACGTGCTGTTGTGAAACTGACCTAACAGTGCGGGCAACATTCCTAACATGATGTTTTTATAACTAAAATTGACTAGCCAAGGCATCTTCCACTTATCAACCAAAAATACCCACAGTGTTCTTGAGTCTCCACAGCTTCTTCACATCCTGGATACAGAGTTCCTCTCTTTTACAGCCTTATGCTTATGGTTACCCCACATACCTATCCTTCCGTGTGCCATCAGCCATTGCATGTCCCACATTTTTTTGAACTCTCGGGTTATTTAGCATTTTGTATATGAATTTGTTTTCATTTGGTGTCCCTCCTATAAAATCTGGTTCTCTCATTCCTGTTTCCCTAAATTTTACTATCGGCCAAGATATTCAAAGGGTTTGCATCTGGCGCAACTGAGTTATTTCCAACTGTTGAGAAATTCACTGGTAATATTCAAAGAGGTAATTGTGCAGCGCAATTCCCAATGTGCCAGAGCACAAAGCTAATGTATCGCGACACATTCAGGGGTGTGTCCATGCATATATGGAACATCCTGATATTCAGCCCGGGATGTGCGGTGCATCTGCCGGCACATCCCAGAGATGTGCCGCATACATTGGCACAAAGTTGAGCTTGTAGAAAATGGCTCAACTGCTAGACACCCACAGGTGTGCTGCAGTATTGCAATGTGCAATAGAGCAGCCACCAGCCGTGGGTGGCAACCCCCAGAACACCATTCACAAGCACCCACAAAGTTCCCTGATAGTCCAGTGGTTCTCCCCTTCCTTGCCCATATCCCTGATTGCCATAAAAATAGCACTTTCCCATCCCTGGTGGTCCAGTGGTTCCCCCCTCCCTACCCATATCACCGATTACGTACTAATATTTTTGTATGATCCCTCGTAGTCTAGTGAAATCTCCTCTCTACCTGTAACTCTGATCACCCCATAAAGTAAAATAAAGCATTTCCCTGGAACTCTGGTGGCACCCCCCACCCACCCACACAGGACCCCCAGCCCACCCAGCTCCCCATCATGAAGAGCAGCAAATCCACCTGCATACCTCGTGACTGCCCTTGAATTACAGCTTACAATATCAACTACAAGCCCATTGGTCCACACTGTGGACCAATGGGCTTGCAGTACATACTGTAATAGTCATTCACAACTTTGTGAATGGTAATTCATTCACAAAGTTGTGAATGACTATTACAGTATGCACTGCAAGCCCGTTGGTCCATGGTGCCAACCAATGAGCCTGCAGCTGATACTGTAAGCTATCATTCGGCAGGCAGACGCTGAGGTATATGGGTGGGTTTGCTGCCCACCGATGACGGGGGAGCTGGGTGGGCTGGGGATCCTGTGTGGGTGGGGAGTGCCACTAGACTACCAGGAAAATGTTTTATTTTAGTTTACAGGCAACCTGGGTTACCGGCAGGGAGGGGGTACCACTAGACTACCAGAGATCATACTAAAATATTGGTATGGTGATCGGTGGCAGTGGCAGGAAGGGAGGAACCACTGGACCACCAGAGTAGTTTGTATTATTCAAAATGGGTGATTGGTGCTACAGGATGGGGTGGTGGTACTACTGCAGTCCCTGGTACAGGGACCGCATGCTGTGCAGGGTGCCAGGTGCATTTTGCTGGCCAGCCCTACACGACACATACAAATGGTGCCATTATGATGTGCAAATTGCCTCATTTTCACCTTGCATGCATAGTGCCCATTTGCATATCCAGGTCTGAATATCTGGAAATTGCACCTGGCGCAGCTCCAGTTGCGCTGGCACAGTCCCATTCCAGGTATGCAGGCCTGTCTGAGGGATGCGTTAACGCATCGCGTTTGCACCGTGTGCATTCTTTGATATATTCAGCAGCTTTTGAATATATCCTTTGTTGTTTCAGCACAACTCAGTTGCACTTCGCGACCACTTATGCCATTGTCAGGTGCAATTCTGAATACTGGGCTCTACATTTCTTTCTTATTTGACTGTAGCAACTGAGTTCTTGTAGTGTTCCATTTTTGTAGTTTTATTACTGTCTCTTTATAATACTCTGAGACCTCTTAATTTCCTAAACCCTTTTGGAACTTCTTCACTCTAATTCTCAAAAAATGTCCCCATCACGTTCCAACCCCATTTACCCCTGATGGTTCCCTGTGGCCCTAACACTACACTTGTATTTGTGTACCAAAATAGAGTGTGAAAAAACACCACTGAGTTTATCATCCCCAGCCCTCCTTTTTTAACCACCAAAGAAGTAACCTCTCTTTTTATGGGGTTCGGCCAGCTACCCCAGATCATTTAGAAAAACATTCCCAATATTCTTGTCCCAAATTAATGGGTACAGGAAATACAACAGCAATAAACAAAAACGTGTCAGGAGAAACTGTTTAAACACAAACACTCTTTTCAGTTTGGCCATTTTCCATCCTTTCCACCGTGCCATGTTCCTTTCAGGAGGCAGTACAACACAATGGGTTAAGGCTCTGAGCTACAGATCTAGAGACCTGGGTTTGAATCCCACAGAGGCCTAGATGCATACTGTGTGATCCTGAGCAAGTCACTTAACTTCCTTGTGCTTCCAGGTCGCATCTGGAAACAAGCTTCAGCTTAGTGTGCTACTCCTCGTTAAACAGTGTTCCCTTTCTTCTCCCACCATTGCTATTTCCCAGTGTGTCCTACCCATTTCTCCTTTCCCAAACAAGATACCCAAAAGTTGAATAGGTTCTTCTGAAACTTTAATTACTTGTATATTATTGTCTTCTTCTGGACTACCTAACCACATTCCCCTACTTTTTTCAATATTTAGCTTTGACCCTGTGTGACAAGCTGGCCTATGATAGATTGAGAGGCAACACACTGGGTTTAAAGTTCACAGAAAAAAATGTACTTTTATTGCTCCAAATGTAAGTTATTGCTCTAGAAAAGCATAATCAGTCAGTTCAATTTCTCCAGCCTGGTCAGGTAACATAAAGGTTAACACAAAACAGTTCTTTCAGGCTTACTTGACAAAAGGAATCTTTGAACCACCTATGTGGGCCAGCAGTTTTTTCAACATACAGTCTCAAAACAAACGGTTTGTGGGCCAGCAGTTTTTGAATGCACGGTCTCAAAACACAAACAGTTTTCCCTTTAGCTTTATTTGCAGGCTGTTATTAGCAGTACATTCTACTCACTGTTTTGGCCCAGCTGGCTAGGCTGATCCTTTCCCTCAGGACTCTCTGCTCTAGAAATGGTCTCTTTCTCAGCAGCAGACTTCAACTTCTCCCCAAAGGCTCTTTCCAACAATTAGCCATTCACCTTGGCTTTCTGCTCTGGTTCATATCTTACATTCCACCCTTCATCTTGCAGAGTTCTCTGCCTAGGAGTATCTCCTCCCTGCAGCAGTTTCCAGCTTCTAACTGACTCCTTGCTGGATTCTCTCTGCCTTTTAGCAATCCCTCTAATCAGCAACACCTGGGGAGGCATCCCCCCTTGCCTGTTCATATTGCATTCCCTGCATTTCCTCATCCTCAGCCAAGGTGTTAACCTCTTGTTTCCCATGGTAGTGTTTACATTGTCACACCCAGATATTCTGGAAAACTTGTCCAGCACATCCACCAAACAACGAATTTCACTTGATGATGACAAAAAAATACATACGTCATCTGCATATGCTGATATTTTTATTTCATCCCCTTCCTGATCACCCCAATTCCCCTTATGCCCCTTGTTTGGCTAATAAGGCTAATGAGACTGTCTATGTTAAAACACACAATAAAGGGCCCAGGGGGCAGCCCTGCCTCACCCCTGTTCTAATTAAAACAGGCATTCACCCCCCCCCCTTTTCCCACCTCCAGAATACTTTGAGCATGTTCATACAGTTTGTTATCCATCCGATTAATTCCTCAGGCATTCCATAATGTTTTAATGCCTGGAATAGATATTTATGGTTTACCTGATCAAAGGCTTTACTTTGATCCAGGGAAATCAAAACTCCTTTTAATATACCTATGTCCATTTTCTCTATTTTTTTTTTGCAGAACGATGACCAACCCCCTTGTTATTTGAGGAGATATAGAATCAGACGTACATAAAAAAATTAAACACTGTAACGAAAAAAAGCTGCATAACCCCCTGGAAATGTCTTATATAGCTCATTTGGAAAACCATCCACCCCCAGGACTACTCCTTATTTCAGTTATTTTACGACTTCCCAAACTTCTTCCAACGTAATTTCTTTTTGCAGCTCTGTGCTTGTTATTTTTTGAGGTTTTGGGATCTCTAGTTCTCTCAAGATTCCTTCTGTATCTTTTCCTTGAATGTCTGTCCCTTGCATGACTTCCTGTATAGGTTATTCTATTATTTTTCTTAGCCCCTCTGTATCACTGATTTCCTCCCCTTTCTTGTTTTTGAGCCTTGTGATACTTGATCTATTTTTCTTTTCTTTACACACCTCACATGGGTCTGAAAATGGTGTTCTATGTGTGTCCTAAAACTTAATTCAGACATAAGAGATGCTGCTGTGTCATACTGCACTTTTTGCATTATGGAGTTTATATTCTCGATTTGTGTAGTTAAATCTTGTTTCCTGCATATGACACCTCCAGTAATCTCTACAACTGGTTTCCTAACCCCAAATACGGCAAAAACTTTTCCTTGCCTTTAACTTTCCTTCACCCTGCAACCATTTACACATTTCTTTTTTTTGTATCCAGCCACCACTGACACAAATCATCATATAACCCTATTACCGAAGCCCTAGCCACAAATAAGGATGTTAAACCCAACTTAACTTCTGCCTCCCTTAAACAAGAAGTATTCGTCTTCCATCTTGTGCTAGACTGTTCCCTTCCTGTCTCTGTACTCACCACTGTTTTTATCATTAAGTGGTCTGAAAATCCCAGGGGTACAACCCCTACTTTCACTATGTCAGTTCTTTTGGATATAAACACATATTCTACTTTTTAAAATTATCTCCCTTTAGCACATATAAATTTTACTGGTGGGTCAGCTTTGGTTAGGCAATCAGTTAATTCTTTTTTTTTTTTAATTCAAGTTTATTAAGATTACAGGCATACATACAAATGTCATTTTCTCAGGTAACTTCAAGTCACAGGCTTTTATCATTTAATACATAGCAGTCTCATTAGTCTTCAGTTTGGTTTGTCAATTTACAGGTCAACCGTTCGATGAGGAAAATCTTTGGGTGCAATCCCACTGCTTCCCTCCACATTTCATTTGGGTGTAAAACAGTGGTCTGAGTTCTTAATACTGTACTAAGAGATGCTCCTAAGTCAGGCTGTCCCTATCCTTTCTTCCTCTGGAGGGTTCTTTCCTTCCTGTATCCTTTTCCTGTCCTCCTGCCACAGTATCCATCTAGTCCACCTATTTATGAAAAGTAAGGGCCTAAAATGTATTTTGTGGGTCAGTTCCTCCATGTCCTGGATCTCACTGACCACATCATTCCAGTGCTCTAGTAGAGGCGGGGCTGGCAATAGCCACCTTGTTGTAACAGCTTTATGGGCAGCACTCACCAGGACGTTCCACAAGTAGGTTTTATCTTTATCTTTCACCCCATTAGGGACCAGCCTCAGTACCAGGTGCTTAGGAGTAAGGGGCTCTTCTATGAAGAATATGTGTTCTAAGGCCCTCACTACTCCCTGCCAAAACTGGGTCAGCTTTGGGCAGAGTCCCAGAATGTGCAAGTGACCGCCCGTTCCTCTGCACAGTCTCTCCAGCAAGCTGGGCTGTGCCCCTTATCCCATTTATTTTTCACCACCGGAGTGATGAAAAGGCGTGATCTTACTTTCCACTCAAACTCTTTCCATCTGTGAGAGTATGTGGTTCAGTGGGCCTCAGTGAAGATGATTTCCCAGTCTTTCTCCGTTAGTTGCTCCCCTAGTTACCTCTCCCACCTACTCTTAAGGGAGGCTAAGTTTTCCTTTCTTTTCCTTTATCTCTGAGGGCCCCGTAGAGGGTAGAGATATGACCTTTACTTCGTTGTGAACCCATGATAACCTGCAGCCCTGATTGTTCTGCTATAGGACCATGTTTCTTTTGAAGGTTCTGGATATGGGTCCTAAGTTGAAGATATCTGAAGTGATCTGAATTCCTCAGTTGGAACTACATTTTAATATCTGCAGATTCCCTAATTATGCTTCCATTCATTAATTGCCCCAGGGAGTTCAGGCCCAATTTGTTCCATCTCCTAAAGGTAAGGTCCTGTCTCGCTGGTTCAAAATCTCCATCCTCTGCAAACCTTCTCAATAATATTTCCCCAAGGCATTTTTGTTTTACCCAAAGTCTGTGTACTGCAGCTAGGGTGTTCCTGACTGAGTATAGTGAAGGGGCTGTGCCCTGGATCAACAATTTGGGGGTGAATATTCTCACTTCTAGGGGGAGTACCCTCCATGACTTCCCTTTCAATAATTTTCCAAAGTGCCTGGTAGTCAGGTATCGACCGTAAAAGGGTGAACCAGAGGTGGGAGGCTAAGTAGTAATCTTCTAGGTTGGGTATTGCCCTTCCCCCATCTTTCTTATTAGACTGGAGTATTAGAGTTTTGATTCTTGTTTTTTTGCTGGCCCAGATAAATGCCATAATTGTTCTTTGCCAGTTCTTGAATTGTTCTGGGAAGATGTTGTTGGGGAGACACTTAAAAAGGTACAAGAACCTAGGCAGAATGTTCATAGATATTGTTTCAATTCGAGAGTATAGGGGAAGATTTAAAAGTTCCCATTTTTAATGTCTTGTTTAATTTGTGTGAAGAAGAGGTCAAAGTTACTCATGTATAATTGACTTAGATTCTTGGGGCTGTAAGCTCCTAGATATTTAATTTTGGAAGTTTTCCATCACAGGAGGAGGAGTTGGTTTATTTTAGTGGAAGGGGTAGGGCAGAACCTGAAAATCTTCCAGACTTTTTTAAAAGATCCCAGATCTTAGGCAGGGACTCTTCTGGATTTGTTATATAAAGCAGAACATCATCCACGTATAATGAGATTTTCTGCTCTGTATCCCCCACAAGAAAACCCTTTACAGCCAGATGTTCCCTGATTGCCTGTGCCAGGGGTTCAATATAAATGGCAAACAATAATGGGGACATCAGGCATCCCTGTCGGGTGCCTCTCCCAAGTGTAAATCATTGCGATATGCCCACACAGGCCTGAGGGGTGGTGTAGAGGGATTTAACTCTGGCAAAGAAGGGCCTAGGGAAACCCAACCTCTCAAGGACTGCAAAGAAGAAGTGTCAGTTGACCCTGTCGAATGCCTTCTCAGCATCTAGTCCGAGGAGGCAGGCAGGACTGCGGTGTTTGTTTACCAAATCTATGATATTGATTGTTCTCCTGACCCCCTCATGGGCCTGTCTCCCTTCAATAAATCTTGTCTGATCTAGTTTTTATTATTTGTGTCAAAAGTGGGTTTATTCTGGTTACCAAAATAGCTATAAACATTTTATAGTCTACATTTAGTATGGGGATAGGACTGTAGGAACTACATTCTTTAGGATCCTTTCCCTCCTTGGGTATTACTGTAATAGTGGTATAGTTCCAGGATGGGGGAACTGGTTCTCCTTCCAACCAGATCAGGTTATAAACCCCCTTTAATAGGGATGTTATCTCAGGGGCAAAAGTTTTGTAAAACTCGCTGCTGTAGCCATCGGGGCCTGGGCATTTGCCTGGTTTGTTTTTTAATTGTGGCAGTAATGTCAGCTGAGGGTATTGGGGCCAGCAAGGTCTGAGCCTGGGTTTCACTCAGTTTGGGTAGTCCTAGGTCTCATAGGAATTTGGTTGTGTCTTCTACTGGTGTCTCCCGTTCAGCCCTATACAGGGTCTGATAATATGATACAAATGAGTCTGTTATCTGCTCCCATTTGTGCTTAAGTGTTCCTGAGATTGGGTCTCTCATTCCAGTAATGGTAGCCTCAGCTGCCCTCTGGCATAGGCGGTAGGCTAGTTGTTTTGCTGCCTTGACCCACCCTCCTTCATAATATGTCTGCTTTAAGTAGTGTAAAGCCCTTTCTGTTTCTAGATTGTTTAACATCTGGATTTTACTTTCAGTTGCTTTAATTTCAGTTTTCCTTTCTCTATTTCGGTGTTGTTTCTGTTGTGTTTCTAGGGACCTCAGCTGTGCAGTAGGACTCTGCATTTGTTTTAGCCTTTCTTTTTTCTTGTAGGAGGCAAAGGAAATTAGCTTCCCTCTAACCATGGTCTTAATTGTATCCCATAAGATTTGAGATGTAGTGCCTGGCTTATCATTGATTTCTACTGTCTATGTGATTACTTTTCATATCTTCCTTTTAATGTCCTCATCCCTCAGTAAGTTATATTTAATCTCCAGTGCGTAGGTTTTTTTAGGGAGCTGCAGGTCCATCTTGAGGAAGATAGGCTGATGGTCTGACAGTGTGGCTGTGCCCACCCACATAGCCTGGCAAATGGAAATGTCTTTACTATAAACAAAAAAACAGATCTAGTCTGCAGCATATCTTGTGCCTGGGTGAATAGTAGGTATAATCATTTGCAATGGGTATAGTTCTCTACAGACATCTACTAGACCACAGTCTTTCATCAGTTGGGTAAATTGGGTAGCAACCCTTCACTCTAGGGTGGGGATACCAGTGGTTGAGTCTCATCTTCTATTTAGGACTAAGTTCCAGTCTCCCCCAGCTGTCACCACTCCCCTTGCTTCCTGTGCCACTAGCTGTAACAAGTCCGAGTAAAAGGTGATCGGGGACCTTGGGGGGAGTATACACATTGACTAACATTACCCACATCTCTTGTATCTTCCCAACCCAAGCATCAGTCACCACTTCCACCTCCTCGAATGGGAGATTTTCTGACAATATTATAGCAACTTCTCTCTTTCTGCCTTTTTCTGGTGAGGCATGATAGAGGACCTGGGAAACCCTTGGTTTTGAGTTTTAAGGCTTCCTTAGGGGATAAGTGCATCTCTTGTAAAAAATTTATTCCACATTTCTGGGTCCGGATGAATTTCTGGATTTGCTTTTGTTTAATGGGGTGGTTAATCCCGTTAATATTGTATGATAAGATTTTTGTTTTAATTGTTGTGGCCATATTTAAAATCTGTTGGGGGTCTCCCAGTCCTCCTCAGTCCCTTGCTTCTGAGTGTTTTCTCTTTGTTGACCTTTCTACAACATATTCTGCTGCTCCCAATTATAACTAGTTTGCCTGTTTTAGTACGATGAGAAAAAAAATCAGGTTTTATCACAATACAGTTATGCCTTTCTTGCTTCTTAAACAGTTGAAAATATAACCTTCTATTCAACATATACTTCCAAAACTGTAAAATATTGAAACAATTCCAACTTTCTCCACTAGGTGGGAGTATAACTATTAGGAACTTATTTAACTGTTCTCCAGCTACTAATTTTCCTGCTGCACGTTTTAACCTCAGTTGAGAATTTTGGGTATGGGTGGGGAACACCAGTTGGGCTCCTTTCCCCAGTTCCATGCAAAGATGTTCTGTGGAGGGGACCACCGTCTGCCCCCAACAAGGCTGAGTGCCTTGTACTGGTTTGGTTAATTGGGTCCCCTCATTTTGGGAATGGTTGTGATTTTGTTGGGAAAACTCCCAACTTATTAAGCTCTGACTTCCTTGGTCAGCAAGGAATGATGGCTCCTTGCCGGGTGTAGTCCTCTCACAGACTCTTAGCCCCAAGTGTGGTGTGGGGTAACGCCATTTTATGGGGAGTGCCTTGGGTAAAATTCAAGTTTGCTCCTTTGATTTGTGCAGAGAATCTTAAGTTGTTCTTTCAGTGCGGTAGGAGCAATGGAGCATGAGTACCATTTTAACCCCCTTTTCAGTTAAAACTTTTTTCTTTACAACCCCCTCCACTCCATTCCTACTGCCCACCTCCCAGATTCAGTCCCGCTTGGTACAGTACCTGGAAGTTGTTACTGGCGAGTCCAGGGAGTCTCGGGGGTGGGGAGGATTACTTCAATAGTGTTACCTCCTTAACTTTTGTCTTGTATTCAAGGCTTTGGTTTAGATCTGCTGGCCCGGGCTTCAGGCAAATTATTCAGTTGTCCCCTTCTCTCCCTCACCATAATGGAGTGGATCTGGACTGTTGAGCTGTTCTATTTGAGCATGGTGCAGACGTCCGCTTGTAGGGTAAAGAACGTGTTCTCTGTGGTCTGACTCGACGCTGAGGATCTTCTGGCCACTAACCAGGCCGAACAGATCAACTCCTTTTTGCAACCTCTCCTTAACCAAATGTGGAGTGATGATTCTGACGCTCTCCAGGTATTGTGATGCTGCCACTAGATCCTCGAAGATTTTTGTGCCACCCTCCGGTTCAATTCTGAGTCGTGCTGGGTACAGGATCTGAGCTTTTATATTTTTGGCCCATAGTTGCTTCATAATAGGCCACAGGGCTTTTCAGTTATCCTGAACTAGCGTGGTGTAGTCATTATCGACCTGGATTCGATGCTCCCCATTAGATGTCACCGTTCGTCTCCAGGCTTGTCTTAATATGTCCTCTTTAGTGTTATAAGAGGTAAGCTTTACAACAAGGGATCGAGGTCGAGCCCCAGGGTTCATAGACCTCTGTACCAGAGAGCAGTGTGCCCTATCCATTGCCAAGTCCTCCTGCTGGCTTACCTGTTATATAAACCTCCTCCTTTCTCTTTTCCCCAGTGCCCAAGGTGGTCGAGAGGGCCTCAGTTGCTGTACTGCCCTCCCCCAAGCCGGACCTCCTCTGTGCAATTCAGTGCCCAAGGTGGTCAAGAGGGCTTCATCTGCTATACTGCCTCCCCCAAGCTGGACCACCGCTGTGCAATTCAGGTACGAAGGTCACACCACATTGCCGCAGGCATTTCTGTCGGTTACAACAGAGGACAAAGGACTGTTTGAATTTGGCACCTTATGAGCCTGGACAATTTTCCGTCGGCAGAGATATACTGATAGTTTTTGGGCTTCTAAATATTGTAAAAGCTTGGGGTAGCTGCGCACTCTATGTTGGGAGCTTTAACTGATTAGCTGCTTATAGTGCCAGATTTAGCTTAGTCTGCAGGGTGCTTGAACTGATCTAAGTTACAGTTTTACTCCTGGGAGCCTTACAATCTGTCTGCATGCCTTGTTCACTGGTAGACTATCTCAGTACTTAAACACTCCGCCAGGTTATTTAGCATGCTTGCACAGGCCATTTAAAAATGATGACAAAAAAACATCACTGTTGGGCATTTTTAAATGGTAAACTAAACATAGCAGCCTAGCATGTAACTGCCTGCGCTTCAGCTTTAGTTCGATTTCAGACTACAGTGCAGAAAAAAAAGGAAAAAAACGCTACTGCTGTGCATTTTAAAACTTCAACAAACCAGTGGTAGCGACTGGCTATCCCTGGAAATAAGTATCAGGCTGACATTTGGGTGAACTGGATCACAGCACTAATTCTTTTAATTCGAGTTCATGCCACGCTGAAAATCACAGCACTAATTCTTTTAATTCAAGTTCATGCCACGCTGAAAATCACAGCACTAATTCTTTTAATTCGAGTTCATGCCACGCTGAAAATCACAGTACTAATTCTTTGAGTTTTTGCCACGCTGAAAATCACAGCACTAATTCTTTTAATTCGAGTTCATGCCATGCTGAAAATCACAGCACTAATTCTTTTGATTCGAGTTCATGCCACGCTGAAAATCACAGCACTAATTCTTTTAATTCGAGTTCATGCCACGCTGAAAGTGTAACCCGAGCAGGTTAAATAGGTTTAAACCTAGTTGTTGTAAGCTCCTCCTCCTGCTGGCTTACCTGTTAAATAAACCTTCTCCTTTCTCTTTTCCCCAGTGCCCAAGGTGGTCGAGAGGGCCTCGCCTGCTGTACTGCCCTTCCCCAAGCCAGATCCCCCGCTGTGCAATTCAGGTATGAAGGCCACACCACGCTGCCACAGGCATTTCTGTCGGTTACTCCACACCGGCCCCACCACCACCCTTGGTGGACTTAGGTTTATATAGGCTGGGAATCACTCGAGCTCACGCGATAATTCCTGACAGCCAACTTTTCCCTTAGCAGTTTATCTTTTCTCACCACTAGTGGCCGCCTTAACACAACCATTTGCAATATGCTGCCACTGTACATCAGTATGTTGTGCTTATTTCCACCACTTACATCCCTTCCACCTTCCTCCTTTCTTGTCCCTCAGCCAAACACCATCTTAATAGATAGGACAGCTCCCTCACCTTGCCTCACTGCTGCTACCACATGTCCTCTACTCCTTGGAAGTGAAAATTGTAGGCAAGTCCTCAGAGATAGTCATACCTGCTCCTGTGTGCGTATTCATTCACAATTGTGCACACCCTGTCATTCATGTCCTTGTACTTTCTTTTTTGTTTGGACACTGCTGCTGCCCCAGAAACCATTTGTTAAATTTAAATTTCTGTAAGTCACTGTTCTTCCTTCAGGCACTGGATAAGTTTCCATATACTGGGGTGACATGCTCCGATGCAACAGTTAAATCCTATATGCCACCCCTCCAGAGCATTGTTAGTTCTTGCCAGCCCCCCTTGCGGTGGAATCATAACAATTCCATTGGTGTGGTGGGAATGATGCAGTTCATCTTCCAGACCTGCCCCACGTTTACCAACCCACGTGGACTCATAGTAGTCAAGCAGTGGCTTTAATAACTCTGCATTGTTAGCAAAGAACTCCCACTCCAGCATTTTATCAAAGGTACTAACCACATCTTCAGTAGGGACAAATGCCAGAGATAGCAACATTCACAAGTGCAAAGAGAAATCAGGGTCAAAGCAATACTTCCCTTGCACTAATGGGTGCTTTTGAATATTGCGCCAGAGTGCTTGGGCAAAATGAAAGAAGCAACCACGAATTTCACTATCAGGGAAGACAGCACTAAAAGCACACCAGGAGGACGTCTCAAAGTCCATTATTGCTGTTTCAGGTCTTAAGGTAGGACACAATGCATTAAGCTGTGTGAACAACCAGTTGTATGCAGCGGCTGTTCTGCTGCACATTAGCACATACTCTGCATTCAGTACTTAGGCTGCTTTGATACAATGTGCGGTATACAACTGATCAAACAGCAATAGGCATGACTTAAAAGCACCATCAAGTAACCAGTCGCTACTGTCCTGCAACATTTTAAAATTATCAGCTGTTGCAAAGACTACCAGTCTGTCCTTTTCCTTTCCACTGTCAAACAGTAGGAATGGGTGTCCTGCCAAAGCAATTCTGAACTCATCCGGTATTTCAAGATCCTGAACTGATGCAGGGGTTGCTGGACCACCACGCTCGATCTGCCTTATCCTTTGTATGTCCTTTTCATGAGTGGCACAGCAGGGAGACGCCCAGCAACAGCCTCAGGTGCAGATGTAGTGCACTGCACAAGTACCTGCGTGGTGGTCCTACACTGGCTCTTGCTCTTTCTCCGACATTGGCCATCACTTTGCGTGCTCCCACATCACCAGCATCAGGAGCATGTGCATGTTCCTTCACTTGTGCAGTCACCTGGTTCCCAGCAGTATGCATTCTGGCAAGGCAGCTAAACTTATGAGAGTCTGCACAATGCCAGTATATCTTCTCCCCCTTTTCTTTATCTTTCCTGTAGGTGTACCCACAGTACACTGCCAAGGGCTTACCTTTCTGGCTTGTCAACAACTTGAATTCCATGGTTACGGCCGGCAGTATGTGCTCAGAAGTGTTCCTTTAAAAGGACTAGATCTGGGAAAAGGAGCATTGCATTACGGTTACAAGGAAGTGGGTGAAGAGAAAACAAGACATGGACCAAGAGTAATCATTGTAACATTGCAACTGGTACTTTTAACACTGACTAAGGTAAGACAAACATATGCAAATGCTTGGCGCTATTTTCATGCTTTAGCTAACTTTGCAGTGCTATTGTGCTTTGGCGATAAATTGACAGTCGCTGTTTCGCATTCGTGGTTTTTAATGGCACTATTATGCAGTCGCGATTTTAACATGGAACCGTAGGGAGCTGGGCACCATCAAGCCATAGGCCTGACATGTGCCCAGCCCCAAAACCCACCCCAGGTGACCCGGGTCCACAACCAACACTTCAGTCTTATCAGGATATAGTTTCAGCCAGCTCGAGTTCATCCAGTCTTTGATCTTGGAGAGGCAACTATTTTGCACAGAAACTGCATCAACCTGTCCAGGCAAAAAGGACACATACAGCTGAGTATCACCTGCATAGCAGTGAAAACTCAAGCCGTATCGCCTGATGATATCTCCCAATGGCAGCATATACACTGCGAACAGCATGGGTGCCAATATGGAGCCCTGCGGCACCCGCAGGACAGGGGGAGGGCATCAGAGGTATAAATTCCAGTGACCACCCTCTGGGACCTGCCTACGAGGAAAGATCGAAACCATTCGAGGACTGTACCTGACAGACCACAAAGGAACCGGAGGGTCTCCAAAAGCACCCCATGGTCCACAGTGTCAAAGGCAGCTGAGAGATGAAGAAGGACCAAGATGGTACAAGCCTTTTGATCTCTCTCGCCATTAGGAGGTCATTAAGTACCCGAACAAAGGCAGTCTCTGTGCTATGCCTCTTCCTAAAACCAGACTGGAGAACTTCATAGACATTGTGAGTCACAAGGTGATCATCCAGCTGCAACACAACCAACTTCTCAATAACCTTCCCCACAAAAGGAAGGTTAGAGACAGGTCAGTAGTTAGCTGGATTGTTGGGATCCAAGGAGGGTTTTTTAAGGAGTGGTCGAATGACCGCCTCCTTTAGGGGTCTGGAAAGACTCCCCTCTCCAGGGATCTCCATACAATTTCAGCTAGGATTGGGCAGATAGCATCTACACAACCCACTAATAGGTGAGTAGGGTCCACACCCAAACTACAACAGGTTGGGTGCAAAGTCTGGACGATCTTCACAATGTCCATGAATTCTGGTCAGCTGAAATCAGTCCAGACAGACCGGGTGCTCACTACCAACCATCAACCTCCGCAATCCCTCATGGAGGGAACCTGGTCGATTCTGGCCCTAATGCTGGCAACCTTATCTGTGAAGAACCAAGCTAGCTCATCACACTTATTTTATGAAAATGCTCTTCTGGACTGAAGACAGATTGGCTTGCACAATCTGTCAATGGTTCTAAAGAGTTGAGCCGGTCGATTTTGCACAGCAGAAATCTCCCTGGACAAGAACTCTGCCTTCTTATGGGCGATTTCTGATTGTTAGCCCACATAGTGTTCCTTCAATCTAAGCCTGTCAGCATCAAGGTCAGACTTCTGCCATGCTCTCTCCAGCCTTCGACCAACCTGCCTCAACTCCTTCAAAGACCCATCATGCCAAGGGGTCCTTGGGTGAAGAGCAAATGTTCAAATACGAACAGGAGCAAATTATAGGCTTATTATAGGCTTGTACTAGATCCCCCGGGCTTGTGCTTTCACTCAGTAATCCCGATAGGTCACAAACCGCCATAAGACCCTCTGGGGTAACTCCCCTTCAACAGTGGTACCGGACCATCGCTGAAGGGGTAGGTCTATTTTGGGGGTCCCCAAAACTGAACCCTATGGTATGATGGTCAGACCAACTGACTGGTTCCACACCCAAGTCAGAGATCTCCATCCCCAGGAGGAACAGCAGATCCAACGAGTGACCTCCTATATGAGTAAAGGAGGTAACAACCTGTGTAAGGCCCAGCACTGCCATAAGCTGGAAGAGATTTTGACCAAGCTGCGAGAGTTCATAATTGACCCAGGTACCCAACCCACTGCCTCTGACCTAAACTGTGCACTACCAGGCTATAACATATACTGAGCAGAAGACCATCCTCCAAAAGAGGAGGAGGACTGGCACTGTACTATAAGTCTCACCTGAACGTCTCTCTCCTGCCCTCCCTCCCTCTAAATAGAGTGGTATTACACTCACTCCTACTCCTTGGCAGGGCCAAGAAACTACACATCTTTGGCGTATATTTACTGCCCTGAAATAGCAAGCTTGGTCTTGAGGAGCTTATTGAACTGATTTTTGCCTTAGCCAAGAATGACAAGGGGATCTGTCTGGGTGACTTTAACCTCGACTTGCTCGGTCCAAACTCCTCTTCCGTTGCTTCTATCATCATCAAGGCCAACCTTTTTCAACTCGTTTCATCTCATACTAGGATCTCACAGAATAATGACAGCCATATTCTGATAGACTAGACCCTCACAAACCATAAGGACTGTTACTCCCCTGCTGGGGTTTTACCTGACTCCATCAGGGATCACTGCCCAGTCTGCCTGTGTGAGGGGGTGATTCCCCATCTTCATGTCTTCCAAAAGTTTTATCCTTTGCTAAGTTTTCCAGTCTTGGCCCAGTTATGTTCCCATATGATCTAAAACACACTGACTGGTCTCCCCTATTCATTACCAATGACATAAACCAGGCTATCGACCATTTCAAAACCACTTTAATTGCTTTACAGCACAAACACATTCCAGTCTCTATGCATAGTGTCAGAGGGAGGGTGACCAAGTGGCTGATGCAGCTTCTCTTGTAACTGCTCAAGCAGCATGACAAGCAGTGGTTAAAATGGAAACCCTCCTCCTCTGTTCAGGCTGACCTTCATGTGTATCATTCCTTGTGCAATACCTGTGGTCCGGGCTGCAAAGAGCAACTACTTCCGAGAGCTCCTTCATTCCTCTACTGCTGACCCAAAGAAATACTAGACCCAGATAATGAAATCCTGGAGAATACCAAGCTGCAGACTCCCAAGGACATGCTAATTACCCTTTGCAATAACTCCCACACTACTGCCAATGCTTTTAACTCCCTCTTCACCAAGGTTCCTAATATCTCGCCTTCTGTATCTTCCAGTCTCCTCCTCCTCCTCAAGCTCATCTTGATGCACCTCCAGCCCTGGTGCTTGCCCCTCTCACATGTCAGGATGTTGTTAGGGTTCTACAAAATATTCCCTATCATGGGAGCACTGAGCCTGATGGTCTTGAACCCAGGATCCTTAGACTTGCTGCCCCACTCCTAGCTACACCCATTACTTGACTTTTTAACCTTTCCATCAGTACCTCCACTGAGCCTTAAGCCTGGAAATCTGCTGGGATTATTCTGGTTTTCAAGAAAGGCAACTCTAAAATCCTGTCTAACTACATCCCATTGCATTACAGTACTATCCATCTGCAGCAAGATACTGGAGAAACGTATTCACCGCCAGGTCTCTGCTCATTTACCCAATTTCAAACTTCAGACCCCTGTTCAACGTGGTTTCAGGACTGATCTTAGCTCCTCTACTGCTCTCACCCTATTTACCAGTGAGGTCAAGTCCAACATGGATAAAGGCCTTCTTACTGGTTCTGTGTTCTCTGACCTCACCAAAGCTTTTGATTTGGTTAATCACCCACAGCTCTTGAACAAACTGCTCTCACTTGGAGCCTCTGAACCCATCTTATCCGGGATCAGCAGCTACCTCAATAACCGTACACAATCAGTCTTCTTCTGTAAGGCTCTTTCATCTCTGGCTTCTATCTCCTGTGGCATCCCACAAGGGTCCATTCTGGGACTACTGCTCTTCTCCATCTTTGCTAACAATAGTCCTACTTCCTCTACCGACTGTCGCTCCATCACGTATGCAGACGACTTAGTGCTGTACACAGCCTCTTAATTTGTCCCTGACCTTAATGCTCATCTATTATCTGCGTTCCAACTAATTCAGTCCTGGCTCTCCTCAAATTTCCTAATCCTCAATCTACCAAAGACATAGGCTATGCTCTTTGGGTCCTCTAGAAAAGTCCAAGCCCGAGACCACCAAACTCTGTGTGCTTTGTTATGGTGGGCCAGTAGTTTTGTCCACTGACTCCTTCAAATACCTTGGTGTGATGCTGGATGCTGTACTGAACTTCTCCACTCACATAAATGAGGTATGCAGATCTGTTAACATTAAGGCTGGTGCCGCCTACCATGTGCGGCACTCCCTTTCCTCTGCTGTCAGGATCTCTGTGGCTAGAGGTGTCTTACTCCCTAGGCTACAGTATGCCTCCCCTGTCCATACCCATACCAAAGCTGGGATTCTTCATAAATGGGACACCACATACAGCAACATCTGCAGATCTGCCCTATCGACCCATTGACTTACTCACCATTCCCTCCTCTAATCCACCCTACACTGTCTGCCTCCAAAATCCCTTCGTTCCTACTCTCTGGATTGTTTTATTGACTCCTTGACCAGAAACCCCTGCCCTGACTGTCTTGGAGATATGCTTACCCCTGTGGTGCATTCCCACCCTCTGAGATCTTCTAACTCTCCACTGTTCTCAGTCCCTCAGTGCTCGACAACAACGGGGAAGGCAAGCATTCTCTCACTTCACCCCAAATTCTGGAACTTACTTCCTCCAAGTTTGAAGTGCTCTTTATCCCACTCCTCCTTCTCAAGTCTGTACTTTTTCCCTATCTTTATGCACTTGATACTTGTAACTGTACTTAACCTCACTTGACCCTCTATTCCTGCTCTTCCCTGCCTAGAAACACTGGTTTTCAGAACTTTGAGTGTACCGCCTGGCCCGTCTTCGTCTGTACTCTTCATCCCTGTGAAGATGGTTTCTGCTGTATGTATAATTACCTGACTATCCCTGTGTGGATGTTTGTTGTATGTATTCAATGACTGTAAGTATCCTACCTGAGTTTTGCTTGTATGACTGTCTTGTACTCTCCCAGGTCATGTTTGAAAATAGGCAGGGATATTGCCTAACACACTTACCCGGTTACCAAAAGCTAATAAATAAATAAATAAATCCTCAGGTCTGTCATGGTAAACACTGTTGTTAAAAGCGAAGCCACATAGGTCAGTTGGAGACCACTACCCTTTCTAAAAGTCCTACAAAGGGGTACATTCCAGGGGAAGAAGTTTGCTATAATGTTAAATAGCATCCTCGCCTGGAGAAACCATCCTGGGGGGGCAGAACCATGTAGCAAATTCTCAAGGGGGGGCACAACTGTATATCCAATGGTAAAGGATCGAATGGGCATGGCTGACCAGATTTTTTCTCGGGGGGGTTGCAGATGTTTCTGGATACATATGGTGGTCAGAAGTTCTCACTAGTTTGGATTCTGTAAAGATCATTGAAGATGCAATGTCTTTCCTAATTTGATGCATTCATAGAGGTTACGAACCCCTCCCAGACAGCTGGATACCAAAGCACCTGTCCATGCCATTTCTGCCGGGCAGTGTGTGTTGCAATGAGCAATTGTGATCATCTTCCTCACAGGATACAGATAACTATCCATGAGCAGAGGACCCCAGACTCCTTCACTGATCAGATGGGGCTATCAATGCCATTGTACTGTTAATCCATATTCCCCGCATTTCACACCCGCACTCTGGGTCACACCTGGAAAAGCACTCCTACTCAGTGGGTTTCTCTGGTCCTGTCCAGGGAAGATCAAGCCCATGAAATATTGTAGTCTTAGTGTCTTTAAAGTACAGAGAAACCAGTTAACACATATGCCAGTAGAGGGTTTATGAACCACTAACACTAGGCAGATTTCTCATCTGAAACCCTAGTAAATGCCCAATGGAGTTACAAACATATGAAAACTGCCAGCAGAAATTAGGCCTCTAGGTCAATCTAGTCTGCTCAAGTGTGCAGCTAATACCCTACTTTGCAGCTCTGTTATGTGTGAGTTATGTTGGTCCCACCTGAGGGTGCTAGTTAATGTCTGCGCCAGGTCAAGTTGTTGAATCAGGATTTGTGGGATTACAGGAATCTCACATTTGAGGGGCTGAGCATATTAAGAGAAGGTGTTTGGCTCCATTGCGGAGAGGGTGTAGCCTTCCTGACATTTAAATGCCACTTGCTAGCCAACGAGGGAGCTGTTTGCTCGGCTGGAAGGATGTAGTTGGATGATCTTAATTTGGGAGGAGTATCTGCTGTGAGCAGAAGAGAGAGGGGTAATTTCGCTAAACCATGGTTGACAGATGAGGCAGTCTATACAAACCAGTGCCATTGACTGGAGTGCAAGGGCAGGAGCTAAGGGAGTCTAACTGGGAGATGTTGGCAGGAGTTGCTGTCCCCCATGTGATCTCTCTCCTTGGAGCTCTCTGCAGGCTTAGTACTAGTCCCTCTGTGTTCTGTGAGCTTGTTGCCTCCTTGTTTCTCTCTTTTTTTTTTATTTATCTGATCTTTTGTCGTAAGACTGCTCATAAACCTAACCCTAGTTGGGATGTATTTATATTGTCTGACATTTGCTCCACTGTGGTGGTACAAGACACTGTCAGTGTCAGTGGCTCAGTAGGTAGCACACTCGCCTATGAGGCCAGGAGATCAGAGGGCTGTGGGTTCAGTTCCCACATCTGGCACTGGGGTTAATATCCCAGTACTGACATTGTAGTGCAGCATGAGAGGGGTGCTGGACTTCTGAGGTGCTCTCTTTCAGATGAGATGTTAAACCGAGGTCCCATCTGCCTGGATTGGTGGTAGTTCAGGTGGATGTTAAAAGATCCCATAGCACTTACTGAAAAGAGCAGGGGAATTTCCCTGGTGTCCTGGCCAAATTTCCCTCATTCACTAAAAAAAAATACCACCAACAGCTTAATCAGGTTCAAGGTCAGTTGGCATTCATCTGTATCCCCCTCCCCCGGTTGTGCCTGAAAATAGGCAGGATTTGTCTAGTGCACTTACCCGGTCAACAAAAACTAAATGAAAAAAAAAATAAAGACTAGGTTGCCATTGTAAAAATGTAGTGATGGGTGTCAACTCCTCCCAATAATAAATGTACTACCCACCTATCGTACTATGCAACTCTTAAGAAATGTGTGCTTCCATGCCCTGTATGGTAACCTTCTACCAACACAATGTCATCCCATCTCTGATTTCACTCATGACTTCAATACTGGTCCCTTTCTCCACCTCTCTCCTATCTAAACCCTGACATCCATGCATAGTTTGAGAATACTGTGCCGGATCTCTCCAAACTCTGAGCTTGAGGCCTGGGTTGTTCTCTATCAGCCCAACATTACTGATCTGACACTTGATTAAAGTCTTCCACCCTAGACATGGTCTGTTATCTAAGTAGTTAGGTCTGGTTATGACACTGGGGCACCCATCTGTTATGTGAGGCCATGTTATGTGTAGAGTTTTGGTGTCTGATTGGCTTCACAAAACAACGTACGTGGGATGCACTGCATTGTCTCAAATTTTAAATGGTATTGGCATGCTTATGAAACCTGGTTGAATTACATTATTGACATTATGAAGTTAGAAATAATTGCACTTTTCGAAAAAAATATGGGCAGTATAGCCTAGAAGTTAGAGGAACGAGGTGTGAATGAGCTTGGTACATCCAGTAGACCAGACCTGAGTTTGATTCTCACAACCTCCACTTGCATACTGTGTGACTCTGAGCAAGTCACTTAACCACCCAGTGCTCCCAGGTCACCCCTGAAAACAGGCACTTGTGCCTAGTGGGTCTTACCCAGTTACCAAAGACTAAAATAAAATAAATAAATAAAAATAAAATTTCAAAATTTAATGCAGATAGGAATACAATAAAATAGCTGAAGTATTTAAAAACAGCTAAAGTATTTTAAAAAGAGGAAAATGTCTTATTAAAGTACTTTATACACTAAATAGATAGAATCTTGGTTCCACCGATAGTAGGGTAATGATGATGGCAAAAAAGAAGGCATTAAATAACTGATATATCAAATTCAGTTGATGAGTGAGCCTTCATATTTCAATCTGAACCTAATATAAAAAAAAATGTAAATGGTAGATGGTTGCTCTTGTCAGACATTAACATCAACTGTCTGTATCAACTAAATAATCTGCATAAAAAGCATCTGCCTCTCCCCAGTTAACCTGGGTAACAGTGACCACCAGTCATTGTGGTTTGAAATCACAGAAAGAGCAGAACCAAACCACACAAAAACACGTATCCTGGATTTTAGGGGGGCAGACTTTGGGAAAATGGGGAGATACTTGAAAGAGGTATTAAGGGGAATGGGACAGGAATCAGGGATTGAGGAACAGTGGGCAGTATTTAAAATGGGATTACAAGAACAACAGAATTATGCATTAAGCAGGTTAGCAAGAGGAAAAGGAAGAGGAGACCATTATGGTTTTCCAAAGAGGTAGCAAAGAAAGTGAAAGCCAAAAGATTGCATTCAGGCAATACAAAAGACACAGGCAGAAGGGGATAGGGAGAAGTACCAGGAGAAGCAAAGGGAGGCAGGGAGGTCAGTAAGGGAAGCCAAAGCTCAGACAGAAGAACACATTGCAAAATCAGTGGGTAAAGGGGACAAAACCTTTTACAGGTACATAAGTGAAAAAAGAAAGACAAAGGGAGGGATAGTGAGACTGAAGGGGGAGGATGGGGCTGTGTGGAGGATGACAACAGTAAAGCTGACATATTGAACAAGTATTTCTGCTCAGTCTTTACTGAGGAAGAGGAGGGTAATGGGTCTGAAGGGAGTACAAGGGGTGAGAATGGTGCAGAAATGGACACAAGCCCCTTACACGAGAAAGGGTCCTGAAGGAACTGGAAGTAATAAGAGTTGATGCTTAGGGCCAGACGGATGCATCCCAGGGTCTCAGAAGAACTAAGAGAGGTGGTGGCTGAACCTCTGGCTATCCTGTTTAGCCAATCACTGGAAACGGGAGGTACCCAAAGACTGGAGGACAGCCGATGTAGTCCCCTTATACAAAAGTGGGAACAAAGAGGAAGCAGGGAACTACAGACCAGTCAGCCTCACCTCGGTAGTGGGGAAGATCATGGAAGCACTACTGAAGGAGAGATTGATGGAACATCTGGTTGTCAATGGACTACAGGACCCAAGGCAACATGGTTTCACCAGGGGGAGGTCATGTCAGACCAACCTCATTGAATTTTTGACTGGGTGACTAGGGAGGTGGATCAGGGAGGGCAGTGGACATGGCCTATCTGGATTCAGCAAGGCCTTTGACACTGTGCCACATGAAGACTATTACACAAACTGGGGATATCGGTGTGGGCAGGACAGTAGTGTGGTGGGTAGGTAACTGGCTGGGTGGCAGGACACAGAGGGTGGTGGTAAATGGCTGTCACTCCACAAGGGAAGAGTGACCAGTGGGGTACCACAGGGATCAGTGCTGGGACCGGTCCTATTCAACATCTTCATCAGTGACATGCCAGGATCTAGAAGGAGAATTTCACTGTTGCTGATGACACAAAACTCTGTAACAGAGTAGACACACCAGAGGTGTAGACAGAATGAGAAGCGACCTGCAGAAACTTGAAGAATGGTCAGGGGTTTGGCAGTTGAAATTCAATGCAAAGAAGTGCAAGATAATGCATATGGGGCACAAAACCCTGGCACAATATATCAGTTGGGGGTGAGGATATAGCATGCACCAAGCAGGAAAGGGATCTTGGGGTTGTCATCTCTGATGACCTCAAGGTAGAAACAGTGTGACAAGGCAGCAGGTAAAAGCAAATAGGATGCTGGGATGTATAGGCAGGGCATCACCAGCAGGGAAAGGAGGTCATAATTCCGCTATACAAGACACTAGTGAGGCCCCACCTGAGGCACAGTGTACAGTTCTTGGAGACCATACCACGAAGGACATAGACAGGGTAGAGAAGGTTCAGAGGAGGGCAACAAAGATGGTGCATGGATTGCATCACAAGTCCTATGAAGACAGGTTGAAGGAACTGAACATGTACTCCCTGGAGGAGAGGAGGGAGAGAGGGACATGATAGAGACATACAAGTATCTTACAGGGAGGAACAGGGGTGCAGGAAAACACTATTTTTAAGCGAAAAAGATGTTCCAGGACTAGAGGGCATGGGATGAAGTTGGAGGAGGGCGATTCAGAGGAAGCGTGAGGAAGAATTTCTTCACAGAACGGGTGGTGGACAAGTGGAACACCCTGCCAGAGGAAGTGGTGGGGGCTGAAACAATCACAGGATTTAAGAATGCATGGGATAGACATAAAGGAATTCTAGAGGTCAGGAGTAAGGTGCAACAGACTTCTAGGAAAACATAAACTGAACTTACAAGCTCAAATGGGCAGACTGGGTGGGCCATAGGCCCTTATCTGCTGACACTGTCTATGTATCTATGTACCTCAGAGTGCTTTTGTTTATTACATCATAGTGATCACCACGACAACAGACTGATGCCAAGAACAGCAATCATGAGGTGAGAAGGGAAGTCAGATGCATTTTGAAAGATTCAGTGAAATAAGATCTGCATTATACGCAATTTTTAGTAGACCAACAAATGGGGAACGTAAAACAAATACCAAATAACTAGAAAACAATGTTGTTAAACAGTAAATCTAGTGGTTTTCAATGTTTTATAATAGTAAGCGTTGCTCTTTAAGGTCTGATGTTTTCACACGTGTTTCAGAAAGTGTCAAAAGTAATATCAGATATTGTGTAACCTCCTCCCCCATGTTCAACTAGCAGGGCTGCTCTTCTCCACAGGGCACCAATGAGAGGGATGGGGGTAGTCACCATGAATACTGTCTACATGAACACATATTTCTACTTCATAGCCTGCCATCCTTTAGACAGGCAAACCAAGTGTGGCAACTACCTGGCTCACACCTGGAGGTACCATTTACCATGGCCATCAACCTGGGTCCCTGGGAGAAAAACGTCTGCTCAGCATTATGCTAGGTTTGCACTTCTGGTCAGGGGCACCCAAGTAAATCCAGACACTGGAAGCAATAACTGTAATGTCCAAACCAGGTTGGGATTCTAGAGTGTGGCTTTTATTCACATAACACAGAGAATAACAAAGCGAATGATGGACCCCCACAGGGCTACTATCACTGGTAATGCATATTACTGGGTTACAGAGCACACTTCCTCATTACTAACCCTCAGGTTCTGTAAGGATTTGGGCACACACAGCCCAAACTGGTACACTTCTCTCCTTTTTCTCGACATGGCACCCCGGCCAGTACTAGGACATTTTTCTAAGGCACTGGCCAAATGCTCTGAGAGAAAACAAAAGTGCCCAAACTGAACCCGGAGAGGTAAACATGGTTACTCCAGATGGGGGGGGTCTCGCACCTTTTACTCCCAAATCTATACTCGGCCATTCATTTGGTTGCAACACCTTTTTCTGAAACACTCTTGTAGATGCTCTTTCAAAATGTTTGCACATTTCACATTCTAGATTTCACTCTACAAGGTGTCCTGACTGTAGAAGTTCTGTATGTGACTCACTCAAAATCTAGCAGTGTGAGTTCTCTGGCAGAAGTATTCTCTCTGTGGATGAGCTGTGACAGACCCTGTAACAAGACACTGGCTTTCTGCAGGGACGACTAGTCATCACACCAAAGGGCACTCTGGGAAGACTGTCTGTAACAAGAGGCCATAAAAGAAACCAGAATGGCAACCTCCAAGAGCAATAAAATAGCCAGGGAAAGTTAGAAAAAACAACTCTCACAGTCAGAGGAAATAAAAATATTGGGAAGAGGTTATAACACAGAAAAAAGAATACTAAATATCTTTTTCTGATTTTAACACAGAGTTTTCCTTTAAGACAAAACTTCGTTCCCACCTCACTAGCTCCATGACCTGCTCATGCTCCTTTGACAAACTATCCTCCGGAATAGGCCACTAAATCTAATAATCACCACTTTGGCTCACGCCTGACTACCTAACCCATTCTCCATCCACTCTACCCACCCCTCTACACACCACCTCCTTCACCCCCACCCTCTGCTCCCATTGCTCTCACCTTACCTCAGACTCTAATTTTCCTCCTTCCCGCACTAGCAATCCCACCCCCCCTTCCTCGCATCCTCCTTTGCTGACAATGGGAATCTTAAGTCCCAGACTCCCTGCTGGGATCTATACTGATAAAAAGGCCCCCTGGTCCATCTAGCCTTCAGCCCTGAATTCCAGCCGCCCCCTTCCCCACCTCATCTCCAAGCTCTCTACTTTTAGTCGGCTCAGTATAGTTATCTAATTGAAATTAGTAGCCCCTCTTGTCTGTACCTTGACTTGTCAACCCAAGCATATGCCTGACTGTAGGATTAGAATGTATCTGTTTTTCAAATCTGTACTTGACCTAACTTTCTACCATCTACTTGACTTAAATATAAACTCTTTGTACTAATTCACTAATGATGTGGAACCTCTGTAAATGAGCTTCTAGCTCAAAGGTTGTAATCTGAGACTTGAATAAATAAATACATAATGGAAACTTTCAAGTACATAAAGTGCATTAACAAAGCACGGGGCGGATGACATTTCCCAGTACAGGAAGAATACAAGAACAAGGGGGCATGCTATGAAATTGTAGGGAGATAGGCTGAGAGGGAATGTGAAGAAGTTTTTGTTCACAGCAAGGGTGGTGGATGCATGGAATAGTCTGCCACAAGAGGTGGTAGGAGCAAGCACTGTGGAAGGATTTATACATGCCTGGGACAGGTATAAGGGAACCATGGAAGTGGGGCGGAAGGTGGGGAAGCTGCATACCATATAGGGTCAGAGGCCGACACCAGGTGTCTGGCTTAAGGGAAGATTGGATGGACCTGGCAGTCCTTATCTGCCAACAAATTCTATGTTTCTATCTAGATTTCTAGCCTGCAGTGCATTTTAGAGCTTTTCATAAACAGATTTTTTTATTTTTAATCCCACTGTCCTCCTAGTGCGAAGTACAATCATAGGGGACTATACTTAGCCACTAGTATTAAGCAGACCTGGAAAACATCTAATCAGATATCATAAATGCTCCAACATGCACTGCAGCTGCAGAAATCTCCCACTGCTGCAAAACTGCTCCGAGGTCAGCTGCATGGGATGCAGTTTTAAATGTTCTCTTAACTAGATAGAGAGTGTTATGACTAATTAGTATTGTATTTGCTTTTGTTTACCGGGTAAGCACACTAGACAACCAAGTGCCTATTTTCAGGTGTGTATTAGTAAAGCAAGGCAAATATTTTGTTATGGTGCCCAATCAGAGGCTCTGGGTGCCTTACAAAGTATATTGCACAGATGGTAAATCAAGAAATACACGATAAAACATGCAACAAATAAAATATTTAAAATATTAAAATAACTTTCAGCAATAATAAGCACAGCTAGGCTAAATTATAATCTGAAAAGCCGATCAGTCACACTCGGACAGGTTGGTATACAATGATCACATGGCTACTTCAGGGAATGCCTGCGAGAACAAGTAGGTCTTCAGTCCCTTCTTCTTGAAGGTTTCAAATGTCCGGGCTCCTCTGACACTCAAAGAAAACTAGCTCCACAGACTAGAGATAGTGACGTTTTAAGCCTAACCCTAGGAATGTGGAGGAATGAAGACCGGGGGAGTGGGTTGTGGTTGCAGGTGAAGGGAGCTCAGTCAGATTGCTAGGGCCCAGTCCATATAGGGACTTATAGGTGAGCAAGTCCACCTTGAAGATGACCTTCCCCCAGACCAGCGGCCAGTCCAGAGCTCAAAGGACAGCGGTTACATGACTAGATCTGGGCAGGCCAGTCAGCAACCTCACCACTGCATTCAGCACCAGCTGCAGCCAGCAAAGGGTCCCCCCAGTGAACCCAAGGTACAGAGTTACCGTAATCAAGCCTCAAAGTAACAAATGCAAGTACTGGTATTGGTAGGCCTTGGAGGAGAAATAGGTGCTTAATTCTGGCAATGTTCTTCAGGTGATAAAAAACCTTAACATAAGACACCTGGGCTTCCAGGGTCAAGCGGCTGTTGAGGACCACGCCAAGATTTTACACTGTAGTAGAGGCCAGCAACCCGAGTCCACTCCAGCTATGCCTCCATCACCCCTTCAACCTGGCTCAACCATAAGTACCTCCCTCTTATCCAGGTTTGGCCACAAATAGCTGGAGGACATTCAGTCTTTGAATTGAGCATGGCAGCTGTTAATGTCCACAGAATTGTGTGTTTCTGGGACAAAAGACAGATACAGCTGGGCATCATCTGCATAGCAGTGAAACCCTGTGCCATACTGTTGAATGAGCTCTCCCAGGGGTAACATGTATACAGCAAACAACATCGGGGACAGGATTGAGCCTTGAGGAACCCCGCATGACAGGAGCTTCATGAATGAGAAGAAATTCCCTATTGTCACTCATTACATCCTGCCAGAGAGGTAGGACTCAAACCAGCAGATGATAGCACCGACAAGTCCACATCGCTCTCTAAGGCAATCCAAAAAGACATTGTGATCCACAGTATCGAGTGCTGGAGAGAGAAGGAGATTGAGCAGAGCAAGAACGGACTTGCCTCCTCTGTCTCTGGCCCTAAGGTCATCATTTTGCACCATAACTAGTGCTGTTTCAGTATTGTGCCTCACCCGGAAACCTGACTGGGATGTCTCACAGATCTCAAAGGACACTAGGTGATCCTGAAGCTGCTGTTCCACTAATTTCTCAACAACTTTGCTCAAAAGGCCGAATTGGAGATTAGACGGTAACTCGCTAGGACGTCAGGGTCGAGAGACAGTTTCTTCAAGAGGGCTCTTGCTGCTGTACATACACTATGGGAATGGAAATGTTAGGAAAATGGTTTCAGTGTGTGGATCTGCCCATAAGCATACACTTTCAAAGAGAAATAGAGATGCTTTTGTGGAAAAAGTACCACCTAGCCAGGTAACCTGCAAGGGAGATTGTGCCTGTAATGCAATGACAAACCTTTGGGGGAACCACCCTTGCTTTAACATCTGTGAATAAAGTCCTTCTGTACATCCCAGTTACTGCTTTGGACATTCGTCTTACTGTTTCTGTGTGAACGTTACAAGGGCCCCTCAGCAGTTATGTCTAGCATACACCTAGCATCCTCTCCCTTGGACTTGGTTGTCAATACAAAGGTTCATTTTAGTATTGAACCCCCACCCTTTAGATAATGAGCCTGGTATACACTTCAGCACTAGGGGTATACCATTTGAGCAGTTCTGCCAAAAGTAAAATGCATGCCATCTATGGGGCACTAGTTCTTCTAATGGGGTGGTAGCTACCCAAAGGTGGTGTCGGGATACAGTACTCACCAAAGTGGGCATGCAAGGCCAGTTTCTCATCTTCCAACCAGGATTTCCGCCAGCAGCGCTCTAACCTCCAATCCGTGATCTTCATCGCCTTGAGATTCTCATCAAACCAAGGGATCTCAAGGCAGAAGATCTGGAATGAGATCCTTATTATAGGCCGCAGCTGCCTCACTCGCACCAGCCCCACAAGCAGCATCCACACTGGATAGATCATCCGTCTCCAGTAAACCCTTTGGGGACAATCCCCTCAAAGGGTTATAGTTGACCATCTCCGCAGGGGAAGGGTGTCCGGGAAGTAAGTGCTTCTAAAGTAAAAGTCAGTTGGCAACTCTAGTATAATGCAAAGTTTAAAAAATAGATTTACAGCGATTATGGTTTAATTTTATTGCTTTCTAGTTGTTGGTTATATAAGCCCCCCAAAATGGGCTTACCTTCAGTGGAGCTCTGTGCTCCTCTGCTTTTTTCCCCCCTGGTGCTGTGTTTTTGTGGTGGCTTTAGTGGGAGTCACACCTTTTGACCCCCCCCCCCAGTTGCTGCATGCGGCAGTTCTCTGGTGTCTCGGCCAAATTCAGGGCTGGGCCAAGTGCTGGGATGGTGGTCTGTGATGCTGGGTGCATGGTTCCAGGTCAGTGTTTTGGGTAGCTCGGTCCCAGGCCGTGCGAATGTAAATATTTTATTTCAAAATGACAGTCCACGCACACTGTGTGCATATGCTGCCTGAGGGTCAGAATTTACAGGAGCAGTGACTCCTTTGTTGGCAGTTGAATTCAGGAGTACAAGTCCCGTAGGGCACCACTGTAACTTGCAGCTTTGGTGCCAGTAAACTGGGTCCTGGATTGGACCACTGAGTTTTAGCAAAGCGTGTGGACCCATAAAAGAGAGGGCTGAGAGAGACACCAGAGATTTGTACGAGAGAGAGAGAGAGGTCAGAGCGGGTTGCTCAGCCATGCGGCTGCTGCTGCACTGTTATTTTAAAGAATGGCCACGGGAAGGAGAAATGGAAGAGCCAGAAGTTGTAGCTTGTGGGGAGTCCTGGGATTCTCGGCCAGAGAATCTGAAGAGGGAAAATGCTGTAACCCCTGGAACAGACGTGAGGTGAGGGGCATTACCGGAGAAAGCTGTGTCCTGGGAGGACTGCACTTCATAGCTAGATGGAGGCTTGTGGCTGGGCCTGGTTTGGCTGAAGGGATCCGGGTGCTGGGACCTTGGTGGCTGTGGGTCCCAGGACTACCTGGATATTGAGTGCCGCTGTATGCTGAGGAGCTCCAGGAGGTGTGAATCTGTGGGAGCCTTGTGGGGCTGGTCATGGAGGAAGAAGGCAGAGTGGTAGGCTGTGTTCAGTTTTCTCGTGGCAAAGTGGCTAAGCCCCACTAATGAGGCTGTTCTGGACTGGGATCACTGCATGAGGGATTTGCCCAAGGCTCCAAACCTGCGGGGTCACCAGGGAAAATACCACGGGATGCTTGTAGCAATGGCACAGCATCAATGATCAGGTGCTGGACTGTGTTTGAAGGGTCTCACTCCTGCCCTCGTCATTTCTGGCTTTAACTGCTCCAGTAAATGAAGGGAACCCCATGAGATCAAAGGTGCAGCATTCATTCATTCATTCTAAAGCTTGTGCAGGAGTAGAAGCTGAGGGTGAGCTGTAAGTGCTCTGTGCACCCCTTGCAGGTCAGAGCTCCTGGTGAGAGAGTGTGAAGCTAGGAGACAACAGTCTAATGCTGCATGTGGTCTGTTTTGAGCTCAAGCTACTGACTGTGTTGAGACTGTCTGGCCTGAAACATCTTATGCAATTGGGACCCCTGGGTCCAAAAGTACAATTTACTTTCTGTCTGATTCAGCTACCAATGTGACCCCCTGGTCCTGTTCTACTGCTCCATGGAAGTGACTGTATTTTTATTGACTGTTCATTAAATGGGATCCCATTTTGCAACCTTGCTTTTGCCTCTTATGTTGCTAAACGAAGTTGCCTCCACAGCCTTGTACCCAGTGCATTCCAGGGTGGTACCCAGAGAGTCAGGGACCAGAGAATCCACTGAGGAAGACACTGAGAGGCCTGCCTGGTGAAAGCAGTCTAGAACGGCCTCCAGGTGAAATGAGCAAAGCCAGGCAGGTGAAGGTCAGCGTCATCTCCCCTGTGTTACTGTTCAGCGCCTTGAGGGTCCGGGGCCCCAGATAGAGTTCATCCATCACCCATGGACATTCAAGTACTGTTTTTCCCATGTCATATTTCTGGACTTCTTGGCTGTACAGAGCCCCTCCTGCAACACACCTTTAAAAAAAACCTAGACAGGGAAGGGGGGGCTCTAACTAGTTACTTCTGTTGCATTCCCCGATGTTGAGCTACTAAATTTTGTAGATAATGCAGCAACTATTTCACCAAGTCTTTCAAGAGGTATCCGACTCCTTTTGCTAAGAACACAGTTGCTGTTTGTGACATCAGTCTGGTAACATGGTGAGCACTATGATGTCATAAAAAAAGCACTGTGAAGTTTAACGGGAGAGGCAAATAGTTTCACATTTTTTCTATACAGACTTTAGATGGAATACTAAGACGTGCTGTAAATCCTGGAAAAAAACACTAAAAACGAAAAATGCATTCTCCAGTAAATTGTAACAGCTGAAACATCTTATTGCTAAAAGTACAGGCTGAAATGCAGAGCTGCTTCTCTTGTGCTGTATGATAGGAGTTAGTAAACTTGATAAAATGTTACACACTCGCATTATTTCCAAATGCTGTCCCGTGTTCTTGTTCACTGTCTGAGCACTGGTCTGTAAGTAATTGTGCCCCGACTGGAAAGCACTGCTGGTTCTAGTTGGCAAACCCGGTTACAATAAAGTTCAACAAATAAATAAAAACGGAAGTCACCTCCACAGCCTCAAATCCTTTCCTAGCTGTGACCCTGGGTGACCTCTGTCATGAATTGTACCAACAGCCCAGGTGGCACAGAAAGAAATCAGACTGTGCATTTCTGTGTTTGTTAGCTGTGTCAGCAGCAGGTCGCAGTCGGCAACCAGAGGAAGGAGAGCGGAGAGCCGCATGGAGCTGTGGCTGCAGTTGGCAGCGAGGTTGCAGTCAGCTACTAGAGGAAGGAGAGCTGAGCTGTTTGGAGCTGAACTAGCAAGGGGCGCAGGTCGCAGTTTGGCGACTGAAGCAAGGACAGCTGGCCAACCGCAGATCATGGTGTACGATTGGGCTAATCAGGGAGAGAGGTGCCAAGGCAGTAGGCTTTAAAAAAAGCCAGCCAGACCACAGAGCTGAGAGCTGTGTTTGTTAGCTGTGTCGGCAGCAGGGGAGTGGGTCGCAGTCGGTGACCAGAGAAAGGAGAGCTGAGCTGTTTGGAGCTGAACTAGCAAGGGGTGCAGGTCGCAGTTCAGCTACTGAAGCAAGGACAGCCGGCCAACCACAGTCCATGGTGTAGGATCGGGCCAATCAGGAACAGAGGTGCCAAGGTGGTCAGGCTTTAAAAAGCCAGCCAGACCACAGAGCTGAGAGCTGTGTTTGTTCCTGTCCTCCCTCTCTCCCCGACCCCTATTAAATACAGAGGGGAGGAGGAGCCATATATGAAGTGGAGGAGCTAAAAAGTCACAGGTCTACAGGTCACTTGATCTTGGACTACTGACGCTGGAGGTGCTGGGGACTTGGACTTGGTGACTACGGTTATTAATTCTTGATGCCTATGGTTTGCACGTGCTTTATTATTTCTAAACAGTCTTGGCTGTGGGTTGGGGCTGAGGAGGGGGTGAGGGTCGGGGGCCCAAAAAATACATAAGGTGTGATTTTAGGACTGTATCTAAGTATCATGGAAGAAATGGTAGGGGAGCACAGAGGAAGGGGTGACCAAGGGAGGGGGATCTTTGTCAGGGTGTAGCGCTGAGGAACAGCTATGATCTAAATTGAGCTTGGAGGATGGGGGTGTATGATGTGTAAGCAGCTCACTCGGCTGAGGGAGGAAGTGGTGAGGCTCAGGTGGGGGTTAAATGGGGGAGAGCTGGGAAAAGGGGGGTAGAGAGACAGGGACAGTATAAGCAAAGGGAGGAGTGGGAAGGGTTGAGTGGATTCACTGGAGGATCAGATTCACTGTTTCGGAAGTCAAGGGCTTGGGAGGGAGAGGATGGAAGGGGATCCAGAGGGGATAGACCGGAGGTGGTAACAGAGAGCAGCAAGTCCAGAGTTGGGACAGGGACACCCGAGACAGGAGGAGAGGGGTCAGTGGGAACTGACAGCAGGAGGTCTAGAGGCACAAAAATGATGCCTGTAGCTAGAGAAAAGGGTCAGCCAGGGATCAGGAGGAGTGGAAGACAGTAGGCTCAGGAAAAGGCAGACGGATGCCCAGAATGAAGGATGATGTAGGCACAGGTGAAATGGGCCAGAGGGTGGAAGTAACAAATAGTTTGGCCCCCCTAGGTATCCTAGTCGAAGGCATTATGGATGAAGGGGTCCGGCAGGGGCCATCAGAGAAGGGGGAGGCAGAGCGGCTGGGGACGGGGAGAAGACTGGTGCAGTGGAAGGTGGGAGGAGGGGCAGGCACACTGCATGCAGGGGAAGGGGTGGAGGAGGGGACGGGCACATTAGAAGCACACCAGACGGTAGCACTAGGGGAACTGTGGCATAAGAAAAGGAGCAGGAAGGAAGGAAGCACTGGGAGAACTGGAGTTGAACTCCCGGGAGGCTGAAAATGAATGGGAGGAAACCCTGCAGGGCAGCAGCTGCAGTAGGAGGCTAGGGCATGCACTGGGCAGGGTGCAAGAGACAGGAATATGCAGCTAGGGCAGGTGGTAAGGAGGAAGACTTCCGCATGTGGGGTACAGTGCTCAAAACCTGCAAAGATGGGCAGGACAGGAACAGTTGGAGGGGGATCAAGCACAGTTGGCACAGTCTCGCACAGTGATGCAGATGGGGGAAGGCCAGGAGCAGATGGGGGTGTCAGGAGAAGTTGGCTCATGCACAAGCAGTGATGCAGGAGGGGTTTGCAGGGATGAAGAAAGCCAGACGGAAGTACATGGGATGAAGAGGATGAAGGAAGCCAGGCAGAAGTACATGGGATGAAGAGGTCCGGGGGGGGAGTCTGAGGAAAGACTAAAAGGAGAGGGTGAAGAGGTACAGATGCTGGGTGTAGGTAAAATCAGGATAGGTTAGGTGATGGGGAACAAAAGATGAGCAGGGGCAGAAGCCAGGTCAGGATGGAACAAGAGGAGGAGTCCAAAGGGAGCCAAACCCTGCAACACAAAGCTAGTGGCCAAAAGGACACCTACGAAGCAGGGGTCAGTAGGGTGGCATTCTTGGGGGGCTCAATTAAGGGGCTAAAATGGGGAAGGAAGGGAGCAAAAAAACAATGCAATATGGGTACAGTGCATGCCAGGGGTGATGGCTCTGGAACCTGGAGGTGAGGCATCATATTCCTTCCTGGGGTAAGCAGCAGGATGAAAGGACACATCTGGTGTTTCACCTGGGCACAAATGACTTGGAAGGGAACAGTCTGATGGAGGTACAGACAAGGTTTGAGGAACTTGCTAGGTTCTGTAGGAGCAATACTGTTTTTCCTTCCATTTCCTTCTCTGAGGTTTTGCCAGTACCAAGAGCGAGCACACCAAGAAAGGAAAAGATAAGGGCATTCAGCAACTGGCTGCAAGGTTGGTGCAGTCAGATGGGGTTCAGCTGGATAGGTGACTGTGGCTCTACATTGGAGGAGGAGGAGGGGCTGCATGCCCAAGACAGGCTGCACCTGAACTCTTCAGGGGCAGCTGCACTAAAGAGTAAACTGGGGGACTTCACAAGAAAGTACAGTTTAAACTAAATAGGGTGTGGGGCTAAGGGCAGGGCCATCCTTACGTAAGGCAGAGCAGAGAGGCTATCAGCCTCCCCCCAAGTCACAACACTCATCAAGGGAACACTTAGCAGCAGGGAAGGACAGGATAGGGCTACATGTTGGAGGGCTTTGGTTGCAAATGCCAGGAGCCTGGGGAACAAAATGGGAGAACTGGAGGCCACCATGATGGAGGAGAACCTAGACATTGTAGCAATGAGTGAGACTTGGTGGAACAAGCACCACACCTGGGAGACGGTGATCCCAGGGTATCATTTGTTTAGGAAGGATTGGGGGGGCATTATATGTCAGGGAAGGGATTGGGGCCATGGAAGGGCAGGATGAGGAGGGGGAGACAGAGATAATGTGGATCACCCTAGATGGGAGACGGGAAAATCTGCGCATTGGGGTAGTCTATAGGCTTCCTATGCAGGGGGAGGAAGGGGATAGGCACTTTGTGGAATCCATAGTGAGGATGGCACGGAAAGGGGAAATTGTGCTAGTTGGGGACTTAAACCTTCCGGACATCAACTGGGAGGCCCAGACAGCAATCTCCGTAAGGAGTAGGGGCATCTTAGAAGCTCTTCAGGTCATACTGCTGCAGCAAAGGGTCTGTGAGCCCACTAGGGGTGTAAACCTGTTGGATGTGGTCCTCACAAATGGGAACAGTGTGGAGGAGGTGGAGGTGGGGGAAGAGCTTGGCACCAGTGACCACAGGGCTGTCAGATTCAGGGTGAGATTGGGCAGGGTGAGGGTTAGGATGAGAACCATTGTAATGGACTTCAGGAAGGCTGACTTTCATGGAATGAGGAAGGTAGTTAGGGAAGAAATGTTGAGGATAGGGGATGTGCAGGGGGTGGAGGAATTATGGGCAGCCATCAAGAGAGGGGTATTTAAAGCCATGGACTCATGTATAAGAAGGGTAAGAAAGAATAGAAGACAGAAAAGACCTCTATGGTTCACTAGAGAGGTGGCGTTAGGGGTCAAGGAGAAGACTAGAGCATTCAAGAGGTACAGGAGGACACAAAAGGATGAGGACAGGGAAACCTACAGGGAAAAAAGAAAGGAAGCTGGGCAAAAGATAAGGAGGGCTAAGGAGGCCACTGAGGAGAGGATAGTGAAGCAGGCAAGGAGATGGGACAAAACCTTCATGAGGTACGTTGGAGAAAGGAAGAGGGCACAGCATGGGATTGGGAGGATAAGGGGGGAAGTGGAACATTACTGGAAGGGGATTTCAAGAAAGCAGAAGCATTAAATAGCTATTTAGCCTCAATCTTCATGGAGGAAAGAGAGGGCAGGTGACCAGGACGGGCTGGGGAGGGTGACAGCCACAGGCAGGTGGGAGTGGCAGAATTCACAACTAAAGAAGTAAGGAAAGAGCTGAGTAGACTTACGGTGGACTAAGCAATGGGGCCTGATGGAATACACCCAAGGGTTCTCAAGGAGGTGAAGGATGAACTGGCGCCGCATCTAGCGAGGCTGTTTAACTTATTTTTGGTCACAGGGGCGGTGCCAGCGGACTGGAAGAGGGCAGAGGTGGTCGCACTACATAAGGGGGGGGTGGAAGGATGAGGTCAAAAACTACCATCCTATTAGTCTTACCTCGGTGGTGGGGAAGGTAATGGAAACACTACTTAAGATCAGGTTGATGGAATACTTGGAGATGAATGGCATGCAGGATGACAGGCAGCATGGCTTCACCAAGGGAAGGTCCTGTCAGACTAACCTGATAGAGTTTTTCGATGAGGTGACACAGATAGTGGACCAGGGAGGAGCGGTGGACGTGGCCTATCTGGATTTCAATAAGGCCTTCAACGCCGTTCCCCATGGTAGAATGGTGCATAAGCTGGACAGACTAGGGGTCGACCTTAACATCACTAGGTGGGTGCAAAACTGGTTGAAAGGAAGGAGTCAGACAGTGGTGGTAAATGGGACACATTCCAGGGAATGGGCTGTGACCAGTGGTGTGCCACAGGGGTCAGTGCTAGGACCAATATTTATTAACATCTATGTTAGTGACCTAGCGGAGGGTCTGGAGGGATGGGTGTGCCTGTTTGCAGATGATACAAAGGTCTGCAATAGGGTGGATTCGCCTAGTGGGGTGCAAGCCATGCGGCTGGTCCTGGAGAGGTGGTCTGACACCTGGAAATTGAAGTTTAATGCACAAAAGTGCTTGCTGATGCACCTGGGGAGGAGGACTAGGAGGGAAACTTACTCCCTTTGGGGGGTGATTAAGGAGAAGGAAACGGAAAGGGACCTGGGGATTATGGTACAGCATGACCTCAAGGTGGGCAGCCAGTGTAGCAGGGCAGTGGAAAAGGCAAATGGAATATTGGCCTACATTGCGAGGGGTTTTAATAGCAGGAAGAGGGAGGTGCTAATGCTGTTATACAGAACCATGGTCAGGCCGCATCTGGAGTATGGGATGCAGTTCTGGAGGCCTCACCTATGAAGAGATGTTGAGTTGATGAAAGGGCACAGAGAAGGGCAACCAAAATGGTACGAGAGATGCAGGATGTACCCTATGAGAGAAGACTGATGGGGCTGAATTTGTACCCTCTGGAGACCAGGAGGGAGAGGGGGGGACATGATTGAGACCGTTAAGTATCTGAAGGGAATAAACAAGGTGGAGGGTGATAGTTTGTTCAAATTGAAGAAGGGAGCGAACACGAGGGGACATAGCCTCAAACTGGAAGGTGGGCAATACAGAAGTAATGTCAGGGGGCAGTTTTTCACAGAGAGGGTGGTGGAGGCCTGAAACAAGCTGCCAGAGGAGGTAGTGGCAGCTGAAATGGTGGAGGGGTTCAAGAGGGCTTGGGATAGATTTAAGGGGTTATGAAAAGAGGGTGGAAGTATAACAGAAGGGGGAGGGTAGGGTGTTCAGTGGACTAGATGGGCCGTGGGGCCTTTCTCTGCCATCACATTTCTGTGTATCTGTCTAACCTACTAAAATGAATGACAAAAAAAAGGAATGCCCATAGACTGTAATGGGGAAAGTGGAATGACACTCTATTTCTCATGCACAAAATGATGGAATTCAATAATCTTTGACTGGGACACATGCTGGGCATAGCACCACGCATTCAAGATGGAATGACAGTTGTTTTCCATGGAATGACAGCCCTTTTCCATTTGCTCAGGAATGCCCATAGACTGCAATGGGGAAAGTGGAGTGACACCCTATTTCTCATGAACGAAACAACAGAATGAAACAATCTTTGACAGGGACACTTGTGGAGCACAGTACCACCCATCCAAGGTGGAATGACATTGAATGACAGTTGTTTTCCATGGAATGACTGCCCTTTTCCATATGCTTAGGAATGTCCATAGGCTATAATGGGGAAAGGGGAATGACACCCTATTTCTAATGAAGAAAAAGTCTGAAAGAAATTATCTTGTACAGAGACATGTGTCAGGCTCCATACCACCCATCCAAGGTGGAATGACACAGAATGACAATTGTTTTCCATGGAATGACAGCCCTTTTCCTTTTGCTTTGGAATGCCCATAGACTATAATGGGGAAAGTGGGATGACACCCTAATTCTAATAAACAAAACAGAATGAAATAATCTTTTACAGGGACACTTCTCAGGCTCAGCACCACGCATCCAAGGTGGAATGATAGGGAATGATCATTGTTTTCAATGGAATGACAGCCCTTTTCCTTTTGCTTTGGAATGCCCATAGACTATAATGCAGAAAGTGGAATGACACCCTATTTCTAGTAAACAAAAAGACCGAATGAAATTATCCTTTACAGGAACACTTGTTGGGCATGGTACCCGTCAAAGGTGGAATGACAGTTGTTTTCTATGGAATGACAACCCTTTTCCATATGCATTGGAATTCCGTTGCCTATAATGGGGAAAGTGAAATGACACTCTATTTCTAATGAAGAAACTTACAGAATGAAATCATATTTTACAGGGACTTGTCAGGCACCATACCACCCATCCAAGGTGGAATGACAGATCTTACTTTGAGAGGTTCCTGCAGTAGGTCTTCACATATAGGACTGCATCTCCTGGCGTAGATAGCAGTCATCAGTAGGGACCGCCCCAACATTAGGCGGCATGACGTCAGCCTGACCATAAAAGGGGCAGTTCCGCCTGCTAGCCAGTTCTTTGCCCGTCACCTCAGTACGTTCGGCTCATGTTTGAACAGCAATCCAACACCCGGGTTGATTTTTGTTGAAGTTTTCTTTGCCTCTTACTAGTATTTTCTCAAAAAGTTTTCTTCAATTTGATGTCTTCTAGACAGAAGAAAAAGTGCTCTAAGTGCGGTGCCCAAATTCCACATGGGGACGACCATTCCCGCTGCCTTCTTTGCCTTGGTCCTAAACACGACGTCCAGGAGTGTTCCATCTGCCAGATGACCAGAACCAGGCGTAAACTGTCCCTCGAGGCCCATCTTCTGACCAGACGCTTGGCGTCTATGGAAAAGGAGCTCCTAAAACTGAGGGGAAAGGTCATCATCGCCGGTCCCAAAAAAGAAGAAAAGCAAAGAGAAGTGCCGGGACCGGAGTCTATCACCACAAGAGAGGCCTGCAGCTGTGAGTACTTCTTTGGGCACCCCGTCCGCCTCTTTGGGTTGGGCCCCTTCTCCCCCTCCTGCCGAGGTGAGCGGGCAGCTGGGGGTAGCCTCTCTGGAGATTGAAATTTCTTCACCTTGTCCTGCCAGTAAGACACCCCTCGCTTTTAGCGAAGGGCACGCGGCCCTCACCGATTAGTCTAGCGGCAGCCTTCCAGCCATCTCTAGCCCAGCTGGATCTGCTGTGTTGGACGCTGGCTCCTCCAATGTCCACCCAGATTTAGCCACTCTCTCGTCGGGCTGTAGTTTGACCCCCGATGCCGGACAGAGTGAGGGACAAGTCGACCAGTTGTCCCCTAGGGTTCTCCATCCCAGGGACTCGCTACCCGATCCTCTGCTTTTTGCACTAGCTAGATCGCATTCTGACCTGCCGTCGGGGGGCCCCTTGGGTCTGCCCCCCTCACCAGGCCTTCCACCATCCCCAGACAGGAGTCCGTCACTGGGTGGGGATCCTGCCATGGAGCCTCCACCCTCTGGTATTTTGGGTGCACTTCCGGATCCTGCACCATCTTCTGACGCTGTGGCACTGCCCCCCGCAGGCCCTTCGGCTCAGTTCCCACAACCTGAACCCTACTTCCCACCTCTGGGCGGCCCTCCATCGACCACTCACTACCTGATGCAGGGCCATGTGCCTCCAATGTCGGGTTACCTGACGCCGGGGTAGCCTACCCCAGGACACCCCATGTCAGGTTATCCTGAGTACTCCTATCACTATCCTTCTTGGCACTACCCTCAGTATCCGGGGTATCCAAGCTTCCAGCCCCCTCCTCCGGTACCGGACCGTGAGTCTGTCCCCCTTTGGTGGAAGGATGCCAGAACGCAACTTCTGTCAGAGATTAAACAGTCAGTGGGAGAGGCACCCACTCGCAGGGTCACCTCTCCGCCACCCCATTGGACCAGAGCTTTGGCCTTTTTAACTATTGGCACCACGGAAGCAGACCCATCAGTTCCCAATGGTTCTGAGCCCTCTGACACCAAGTCCGACTCAGATCCGTCGGACCCCAGGTCTCCCATAAAGGTTCCCCCTAAAGACTCTCCCAAGTCTCCACTGGAGGATCCCTCTTTTGGAGACTTGCTGCATTCCATTCAGGCAGCTGGCTGACCAAAGAGGTAGACCTGCAAAGAAAATGCCTTGCGGAACACCTGGATGTGGCCACTTCTGATCCTATCCCCATTCCCTCATGGATGGGGCCTCATGAGGACCTAGTGACTATAATTTGGCAACAAACGTCCTCTATACCAGCGGACTCCGGCAAAGCAGACTGCACCTATTACCACCCGGAAGGGATCGCCCATCTTAATTCCCATCCTAAGGCTGACTCTATGGTTATCATGGCCACTCACGACCGTTCAACCAAGCCCAAACATTTGAGCTCTTTGCCTCCTGACAAGGACTCGTGCCAGCTAGATCAGTTTGGATGTAAAATCTATTCTTCCTCATGTGCAATACGATCCCTTAATTACGTATTGCATATGGTCGCTTTCCAAAAAGCCTCCCTTTTGGATTTGGAAAGAGACCTTCAAGAGAAGTTCAAGATGAAACCCTGAGAAAGAAGTTATTGGATAAAGTTAGGATGGGGAAGTCATCATGTCGTCACGCTCTATGGGTGACTTATGACTCTGTAGACTCAGTGGCTAGAGCGGCAGCCTCGGGGATCTGTCTCTGCCACCTCTCCAGACTTCGTATAGCAGGCCTGGCACAGGATGTAAAGTCCTCCCTTTTGGACGCCCCCTTCAAGGGTTCCATCCTCTTTGGCGGCGATGCCAAGGATATTATTACATTTATTTATTTATTTATCAAGTCTAAGATTACAAATACCTTTGAGCCTTGGCTCTTTTACAAAGGTTCCATGTCAGAGAAATACAAATTATGGGAAACATCAAGACAGACATTACAACAATGTGGACATTGCAGAGTACAGATTAATACAATTCAAGGGTAGCATTGTAAGGGCAGCCAGCGGCATTTGTCAGAGAAAATAGACAACTGAGAAGAAGTGCCAGAGTTATAGGGAGAGGGAAGTTGGGGGGGAGGGTAAAAAGTGCAGCATTGGGTATACCAAGATGTGAGGGTAGAATCCAGTGAAGGGGGACCACTAGAGCAGGCAGGGAAGTGGAGAAACAAGGTTAAGTTGGGCAGTCACAGGAGCTGTTGGTAGTGAAATAGTCCCAGAGCCTAGTTTTAAACATATCAATTGTTGGGGCAGAGAAGATGGTGGGGCTGAGGCCATTGAACCAGAGTGGCACTCGATAAAAGAGCACTGTCCCTGTGAAATGTGACAGTGGGGGACTTTCAGTAGCTGCAGCGTGGATCTCCGAAGGCACCATTTGTTAATTCGGTGTTGTAACAGAGTTGAGACCCCAGAAGGTGCAAGGCCAAGGTAGATTTTTTTCACCATGGAGCAGGTGAGAAACTTTATGCAGTTTGATAGTTGGAGCCAGCTGGTCTGAGTGTACAGGTCACATGTGTGGGTGAGACGGTGAGCACCAGTGATGAGCCAACATGCCTTATCTAAGGCAGTTGAGAGGCGTATAAGGGTTGTGGTTGTGGCCAAGCCATAAATGATGAGACCATAGTCTATTACAGAGATCACAGAGCTCAGGACTGCAACCTTCAAAGCTTCTGGCGTGAGGTGTGGTCTGTGTTTGTAGAGGAGACCAAGCCATGTATTTGCAGCTCTAGCTACATCATCTATGTGAGATCCATAGGAGAGATTAGGGTCAAGCTGTATCCCTAAGTATTTGAAGGACCCCACCTGATCTAGAGTGTTCCCCGGGGTGGTGGAGACAGCCAAGTGGTATAGCTTGTGTAGGTTATGAGAGCTGTAGAAGAGCATAGATTTGGGTTTTTTTGTAATTGAGGACCAGTTTATGATTAAGAAACCATGTCTCTACAGAACTGAAACCAAGTTGAAGATTGTGTTGAAGAGTTGCAGGATCTTTGTGAGTGGAGAGTACAACAGCATCATCAGTATATAGTAGGATCTGCTCAGAGCAGTAGTAAGGAAGGGAGTTTAAGAAAAGGCTAAAGAGGAGAGGGCCCAGTATGGATCCCCGTGGGACACCCGAGCGAACAGGCAGGGTGTCAGAAAGAGCGTCCGCAATTTTTACTCTCTGCGACCAGTTTTCTAAGTAGCTTTTAACTAGAGAGAAGAGTCAAGTGATAGCCCGGCATTCAGTAGTTGATCAATTAGTAGTCCATAGTGTACTGTATTGAAGGCATTGGAGAGGTCGCTGAAAACTGCCCCTGTGAGAAGGCCATTGTCAGGGGGATTTGTGCAAAGCTCCAGTGAACTCAAGAAGGGCTGTGGTGGTGCTGTAACCTTTCCAGAAGCCGTGTTGTTGTGGACAAGGTATATTGTATTTATCCAAGTGGTTGGAAAGTTGATCAGCCACGATGCGCTCAAGTGCCTTAGAGAGTGGGGGCAGTATGGAGATAGGGCGATAATTTGAGTGATTCATCTTATCCCCACTTTTATGGATGGGTGTCACAGTGGCTGTTTTCCATAGGTCTGGGAATTTTCCACAGCTGAGAGAGAGGTTTAGGATTTTTGTTAATGGATGAATTATCTCATCGAGGGTGAGCAACAGAAGCTTAAGGTCCAGGGTGTCGCTACTAGATCTAGATTTAGAGATAGCTGCAGTAATATAGCGGCGAGCTTCATTCAGCCTTACCTTCCTGAAGTAGAAGAGGGGATGGTTAGACTGAGGGGCTGAGGTATTTGGGGAGTAGGCCCTATTTTCGAAAAAGTCATGGGATAGAACAGCACTAAGGTCTGAAAAAGCCGTGTTAAAGATGTTTGCAATCACCTTGGGGTCAAGGGTTGAGGATCCATCAACCATTAACATGGCCAGAGAGGTTTTTGGCTGCTTCCCTGTGACATGTTTGATATTGTCCCAGAAAGCACGACCATTTCCCAATGTATTGGTGAGAGCGTCTTTGTAATAGGTGGATTTCATTAGCCAGATGGCTTTTGTGCAAACATTTCGTGCTTGTTTGTAATTTTGGATGTCTAGTTATTTGCCAGTGGCCCTGGTAACTTGCCAGAGGTGGTCACTTAGTTTCAGCTGTGAGAGAAGAGCCATGGTGAGCCATGGGTTAGAGAGAGAGATTTTGTTTTGCGCCCTTTTAGCAGGGGCAAAGAGGTCACAGGCTTTGTTGAAAATTGAGATGAAGTGATCAAGAGCCAAGTTAACATCTGTTGCTCCATAGACGGGTAGCCAGTCTTGTAGAAGCGGGTATTGTTTGAGATGTGGAAGTTTTCCATGAGGAAGGACTCTCTAGCGACAATTTTGAGAGGGGGCTTAAGGAATTTGTTAGACCATGCACACATGACTGGGGAGTGGTCACTGAGAGAGTCTGGGAGAACGGTAGTATGAGAAATCTTTATCCCTACCAGATACCAGGACTGCGGCACCAGAGCCCTCACTGTGCCGTGACCCCGCCCTCTAAGGGGTAAGTCAGAGGTAACCGAGACAGCACAGGCACAATCTGGGTGGTGGAGGTATGAGGGACACCACGACCAGGGCAGAGCCTAGATGTCCAGTGGCAGGCAAAAAAGTACAGCAAATATTTAAAAAAATTAAACAAAATGAGGGGGGAGTTGCTACAAGGGGACAGGGAGAAAGCGGACCTACTGAACAACTATTTTTGCTCAGTGTTCACTAGGGAGGAAGAAGATGTAGGCAACAGAGCAGGAAAAGCGATGGCAGGGGAGGAGGAAGTGAATACGAGTCCAATCTGGGTGGAGGAAATTTTGGGAGAACTAGGCTGCATGAAGGTGGACAAGGCAATGGAGCCAGATGGGATGCACACAAGGGTATTAAGGGAACTAAAGAAGATACTGGCAGTGCCATTGACTGCACTCTTCAATCAGTCCCTGGAGACCGGGGTGGTGCCGGAAGACTGGAGGCAGGCAAATGTGGTCCCGCTGCATAAGAGGGGGGAATGAGGGAGGAAGTGGGAAATTACAGGTCCTTGAGCTTGACATCAGTGGTAGGCATGCTCATGGAGAAACTAATAAAAGGCAGGATCACCAGCTACCTGGAGGAAAGTGGCCTGATGGATCCAAGGCAGCATGGTTTTACAAGGGGTAGATCCTGTCAAACAAATTTGATAGAGTTTTTTGATGAGGTCACCAAGGAACTGAATCAGGGGAGGGCAGTAGATGTTGCTTATCTGGATTTCAAAAGGCTTTTGACTCTGTGCCCCACAGGAGACTGCTGTATAAAATGTCATGCCCGGGACTGGGGCAGGGGGTGGTTAGACGGGTGGGAAGCTCGCTGGAGACAGGAGGCAGAGGGTCATAATAAATGGGGTGGCATCCGGATAGGGCAAGGTTACAAGCAGGGTCTGATGTAACGAGCGGGGTGCCACAGGGATCCGTGTTGGGCCCTACATTATTTTTGATATATTTGGGGGATATGCACTATAACATAAAAAGTGCATTGGTCAAATTTGCAGACGATGTCAAATTAGGAGGACAGGTGAATGACAAGGAAAATATTCAAATCTTAGAAGAAGACTTAAAAAAACTAGAATTATGGGCATTAGACAACAAAATGCCTTTTGGCATAGAAAAATGCAAAGTATTACATCTGGGAAAAAAGAACCCTAAGCACATTTATCACTTGAACAATCAAAAAATTGAATCAACTGATAAGGAAAAAGATTGTGGGATATTAATTGATGTAGGAATAACGTTTAGGCCACAGAGATCAAAGGTGGCTAGAAAAACAAACTATATGATCAGAAACATCAAAATAAACTTTTTAAGTAGATCAAAAGAATGTTTATTACCATTGTATAGAACATTTGTAAGGCCATATACAGACTATGATTCATCATAATGGAGCCCTTGTGCAAAAGGAGAAATAACAAGGATAGAAAGAATACAAAGAACATTTACAAAATCAATATGGTCTGTGGAAAAAGATAGTTACGAGGACAGATTAGGATATTGGGCTTGTTTAGTCTGGAGAATAGGAGAAAAAGAGGGGATTTATTACAGTTATTTAAAATTACGAAAGATCAAGACTTAAAGAATGAAATGGGCATAAGGCTTATGGAAAAAACCAGAGGGGTTAAGAGCGCATAAATTGCAAATAAAATTAGAAACTGCACAAACCAATGTGAAATATTATTCATTCTTATACAGGATGGCAAGAATATGGAACGCATTACCAGAATACGTTCTTCGGAGTAATAGTTTTGATATATTTAAAAAGGAAATAGACCAAGTAATATGTCAAAATTAAAGTAGTGAGCCGCTACGCAGGGAATGGTAAAATGGGCAAAAATACCTTCTCCCATTCTATTACCCAGTATAAGGGTCCCTCAGGGATCAGTGTTGGAGCCCTTACTATTCAGTCTATTTGTAGGGGACACTGTGGAAGCCCTTGAAGGGGTTGCGAGTCTGTTTGAAGAGGATATTAAAATCTGCAATAGGGTAGACACTCAGGAAGGGTTAGAAAGAATGCAGAGAGATTTGAGGAGGCTTGAAGCATGTTCAAAGAAGTGGCAGCTTTCATTCAACACAGAAAAATGTAAAATCATGCATCTTGGCTACTGGAACCGGAGGGCAGGGTACTGTATGGAGAGCAGAGATCTGGAGGTAACAGAACAAGAAAGGGACCTGGGCATCACTATATTAGGGGACCTGAAGGTGGAAAGGCAGTGCGGGAGGGCAGTGGCTAGGGGCAGTGGAATGCTGGGATGCATCAGAAGGGGGATCACCAGTAGAAATAGGGAGGTCAGAGTACCCTTGTACACCCATCTGGTTAGACCGCATTTGGAATACGGAGGCCAGTTCTGGAGGCCATACCTCAAAAAGGATGTGGGGAGGCTGGAGCGAGTTCAGAAGAGAGCAACAAAGATGGTAAAAGGGTTGAGCCACCCATCCTGTGAAGAAAGGATGAGAGATCTGAACATGTACTCTCTGGAACAGAGGAGGAAGAAGGGGGACTTGATCAAGACCTTCAAGTACCTTAAGGGTATAAACTGGGTGCCAGTGGAAAGCATCTTCCAGTTTAAGGGTAAATAGAGGACAAGGGGTATGGCCTGCAGGTGGGGGGGGGCAGTTCAGGGGTAATATCAGGAAGTACTATTTCACAGAGAGGGTGGCGGATAAGTGGAATAGGCTACTGGTGGCAGTCATTGGAGAAGAAACAGTGGAGGGATTCAAAAAGGCATCAGACAACCACAGGGCAGTATTGAGGTTGGGGGGGTGCAGGTCCTAGCAGATAGCTGGACAAATGGGCAGACTGGGTGGGCCTGTCGGTCCTTTTCTGCCATCAGACTTCTATGAATCTATGAAACGTGAGAAATTATTAGAAAAAAGGTTTACTGTTGTTTAGCACTGGGACTTGAGACATCATTAAGAGTATTATTTAGTACCGCACCTCATTTGGAAGGAATGTAAATGCCCCTTAACAGGCATAGCAGTCCTCACTGCAGTGTACACCACTGCACGGGCTTCGGGTACTGTAGAGCTTGAATCCATGGAGCCAATTTTTATTTTTACCCTAACCAGCTTAATTGCATTCTTGCAGGTCTCGCAAATGCTAAGCGCAATGAAACACATGAGGCTTTTTCTCACGACAATAACAAACAAAAACACTACTGTGTTTATATAGTGGAATGCTGTTTTGCATGCAATTCCATACCTGGAATATGCTTATAGTGTACGGTAGAACGCTGTTAAGCATGGAAATCCATGCTCCGAACAGCGTTGTTGTGCTTGCCTCAATGCGTCACGATCGTGTTGTGCTGCACTGGGTACGTTGCAAGATTTAGAAGCCTGGTCGGCGAGGGAGAGAGTAGCACTGGAGTGAGCCACAACATCGAAGCCAAGTAAGGCTTGATTTAAAAAATGTCTGCGTCCATTCGCTGTTTTGTCATGAACAGATTCCCCATACACTATAAAAGATTGTCTATGGGGAGTCATTCTCAAACAAGGATCTTCTCTGATCTTGAGGTCTCCTTGGTAACAGACGACCTCTCGAGCTTCACTCTCGAGGTCCAACATTGCCAAGGATACCTCTCAATTGAGAATATAGTGTATCCTCTATATAGTGTATGGTGGAATGTTGTTGTGGATGGAAATCCATCCCTTCAACAACGTTGTTATGCTGCACTACCTACGTCATCGTAGCTGTTGTGCTGCACTAGCTACATAGCTAGTGCAGCACAACACCTAGAAGGTGAGTGTGCATGTGTTGAAGCTGGGTGCGCATGCGCGATCGGGCAACCAGCGATGCACCAAGAATGGCCTCCACGGTAAAACAGGCCAGAGGAAGCAAAAACTACACACAAATCTGGAAGAAAGCAAGGGCAGTCTTTGTATGAGCGACCATACACTATAAAAAACTGTGTATGATCGCTCGTACACAAGGGTATTTTTCAACTCTCTAGGTTTCCTTGGTAACAAAACCTCCCGAGCTGCGCTCTCGGGGTCTCCAGTTACCATGGAAACCTCTCTAGTGAAAAATACCCTTGTTGTGTGTGACCCCCTCATCAATGAGGGTTCCCGAGGAGTCTTCCACGAGCTTGCCTAATTGCTCATTGCCCGGCTGGTGTTCAGCGTTGTTGCCACTGAAATGCATTGCCAGTGAGTGCCTGCGTAGCCTCCATGTACTGTCCCTTTAAAAGCTACCGCATTGCAGATATAATTAATCTCAATGGGGGGGTCTGAGTGTTTCCTTGCTCGAGTCCCACCTGGGCTGCTGAATAATCGCTCCGTTTCTGCCATTGTTAATTGTGCAGAGGGAGTACTGTTAAAAGACATACAGTAATTATTTACTGAGCATTTGCTAGAGTAATAATAATAATGTAAGTTGTTCTAACCTGCCTTCTTTGCAGCAAGGACCATTTCTGTTTAACTCCACCATCTTGGTCCTGAACTGCTGAACTGAACCAATCAGTATTCTGAGACTCTAAAATGGAGCCTGCAAATAAAGGGGATATGTGGAGTCAGACTCTGGGAATTGTAGTTTTGGACTGTGGTGCCTTTTTGCACCCCAACAGGGGGAGCATGTTGTTACTGACAGCTGAACCGACCAATCGAGCCTTTTGGATTTGAGGGAAATCCTCTGAGCTGTCTGCTGGCAAGCTGGTTCTAAGTAGGAAGCTGAGAGAGAGAGAGAGAGAGAGAGAGAGAGAGAGAGAGAAACAGCTCGGTGAGTTCGAGCAGCTGTTGTGCAGTAGTTTGCGTGGGAGAACCGTAGAAGGCATGACTTGTGGCCTGCTTGCCTATTTTTTGCCCTGAGAGGGAGAAAGAGGATTATTTTCGGACTAATTCCGTTTTTGTGAGAACAAAGAAGCCACCGAAGTGCAACCAGGCTCAACCTGTAGAAGACCGAAGATTTTGTTAAATGCAATCAGCCTGTCAGGAACTTCAGCTACTTTTGAGCTCCAGGGATTGAGCAGTGACTTTGCAATCGGAATCGGGGAGCAGTTTGCCTGGTACAGTAATGCTTCCTTACATATAAATATGCTGTGTACTGAAGGGGGGTCGCGATCTAGTCCCCCACTCTGTGAACTGTGTGCTGCTGGCTTTTACATATAGATGTGCTGTGTACTGAAGGGGGGGTCGTTATCTGGTCCCCCCCAGTTAAGTTGTGTGCCGAGGGCTGGAAGTTGTGCCCAGCTTGAATTGGACTGAATCCGCTGCTATCTAAGGCAGCTAGGCCCTGCCACGAGGGCTCTGTTACCCTACCCTGCTGCACAGAGAAGATCCATCAATGAGAGACCTGCCAGGGGATCAGCCCCCTGTGTCCTGCCATGAGGGCTCGGTTACCCTACCCTGCTGCACAGAGAAAATCCATCGATGAGAGACCTGCCAGGGGATCAGCCCCCTGTGCCCTGCCATGAGGGCTCTGTTAGCCTACCCTGCTGCACAGAGATCCGTCATTGAGAGACCTGCCAGGGGATCAGCCCCCTGTGGCCTGCCATGAGGGCTCTGTTACCTCACCCTGTTCCATAGAGACGATTCATTGATGACAGACCTGCTGGGGATCAGCCCCCCTGTGCCCTGCCTGAACAGGAATGACACTGCAGTGAATCGTGTGGGCCCTGCCTCTACTGGCAATCCAGAAACCTCATCTACTGGCTCGACCATTGTCCAGCTTCTGTTCAGTTCTGGGTATCATGAGTAACCATCAGGGAAGCTCCCTGCAACATATAGTTAACTCAAAAGTGCATCACCTGATTGACTGTTATTTGTTTTCTTCGGTACGAACTGAGCCCTCTGGCTCTGGATTACAATTAGGGTGTGGTGCATGTTGTTTGTTTTCTTCACAGGGCCCCAACCAGCTGCAATGCCAGCCTACCCAGGGCAACAGTCCTGGCTAACCCATCTTTCATCCCCCTGGGTACCCAGAGAGTGTAACTGTCAGAGGGACTCTAAATGCCCACACTGTAAACGATGGAGTATTCAAACTAATTGCCCTAATTGTGCCTCTCCTGTGTTACTACCCCCTGAATAAATCAGATCTACTCTTTTTCTGCAATTTACTTAGACTGTGGTGTCAGTTTGTGCTCAAGGTATTGTACTGTTGTTTTTTTGTTCTGCCTAACCTTGATTACAGGGGGTCCCCAGAGCCAAGCAGGAAAACTAGTCCTGAGGTAAGTGCTAAATGTGTGTGTATGTGCAAAGCACATCAGGGTATTAATGGAGGTAAATATTGTGTATTGTATGGGCCACTAGTGGGAAAAGAGGGGGGGTCACAGTGTCACAGAGGGCTGTGGCCTGGTTAGCTTGATCAATACTAACCCTGACCTTTGGGTGGAGGCACCTGTCACCGAACATAGGCCCTTTAATCTGCTACTAGCCAAGCAGGCAGTGGTAGTAGCCCTGGGATAGCGCCACCGAAGTTATATATGTTGAGTGATCAAACATAATTTCTATGTTCTGCTGCACTAGGTGACATCAAGAGTGTTGTTCTGCTGCAGCAGTGATGTCACTACTGCAGTAGAACCACTTGGAATGCTGGCACATAGTTACTTTCCTCTATTTAATTCTGTGGTGACAGTATTCTAGAACCTCTAGAGACTTCACAAGTCAGTTTCATTATGAAAAACAGAACAAAAAAAACATACAATGCACATACTACTACTATGTACCGTAAAAAATACAGGATGAGCAACCTTATGCACAAGCTATGTATTCTGTCACCTCTGGGTTCTGATTCCCATGGACATCTAGAACTTCCATCTGGAGGTCAGAGGGAATCAGAACCCCTCTGTAGCAGAACACACTGGTTGTGCATAGTTGCCCATCCAGTATTCTCTGTATATTATCAATGTTACCAATCCATTCCAAATATGATTCAGAAGGCTGAGTGGGGAGCGCAAATCGAGCCTGGAGGCAAAGTTTGGGGGAGAAGGGGGGCTGGAGTTAGGGTAGATGAGGTCACGCCACCCACCATGCATTAATTCCCCATTAAATGCCACCTTCCTCCTGGCTTAATGCTTACCTAGTATTTGGCATATATACATATATAGTATATATTTGCTACCTGTCCTGCATTTTGCAGGACAGTGCTGATTTGGGCAGCTGTGTCCTGCAAAAAAAAACATGAAAAATGCTACATATCCTACTCCTGATTTTTTTAGTAGAAAAAATATTTTCTGACTTTCCTCTAAATCTTGTAGAAACACTATAATACCTTAACTAAACTACATTAAACTGATACGAAATCATAGAAGCAACCAAGAAACTAAAATACTTAGCCTTAATTCTGATTATATAGAGAAAGCAAGTCTGTTGCATCGAAGTTGCATACTGTCATGCGAAAAATCATATTTTAGTAAGAAATGTCCCACTTTGGCTTCATAAAAGGTGCAAGGTGGTAACTTATACACACACACACACTCACACACACACACACACACAGAGATTGCTGTTATAAAATTGGCATTTTATTTCCTGGCATCTGATTGGCTGGTACCCTTGCCAGAGGGTCACATTATCTTACAATAGATGCCCAGGAATAAAAAAGTACCAGCCCCCGTATCCCGTCACCCACAGAGGTATCTTTTTGCTCAGCCTGCTTTCTCATTGGGCAGAAGCATAACATTTACTTTCAGATCGCCACCGTTTTTTTTACTTGCTTAGCGAGAGAAACTAACCCCCATGACTCCATAGTTTATTGCTTGCCTGTCTGATTAAACCTCACACAACTTCCCTGACTAGTTTGCTTTTTTTTTTTTTTTTAAGTTTATTTATGGCAGTCTTCTCCCTGCCAAGTGACTCCGAAAGTGAAGCTATTTCACATTTGTACAGGTAAATTGTTTCACCCTCTTCACTATGATCATACACCCCTCTGAACCGTAACCCTGTAGCCCTTTTTTTAATGTTTTTTCCCTAAATGTGCATACACACTCCCTCTGTCTCTCATGGGGCTTTTTTTTTTTCATGTGACAGTTGCTCAGTGTAGCGCATCAGTTGTCCCGCTCTCTCTTGCAGCACGCACGCACATCCCTCCCAAATGCAGTCCAGTATTGCACTTACTAGAGTCTCCACTCAGTAAAAGTAAACTGAATTCCACCTTGTTGCTAATTAAAATAAAACAATTTAATTACTCTGTTATTGTAGCAACCACAGCTCCACAGACTCAGGCTCACCAGTCAGCTTCAAGTCTCTCTCACTCCTGGTGACTCTGCACTCACCACTGACAGTGCCTTCATCTACATTCCTGCTAAATGAAGTACAGTACTCCTAGAAACATACACAAGTGACGAGAAAGGGCTGTTTGTGCCACAAAACAATTGCAACCTTGTAGGAGTGAAGGGTGGGGAATCGACTTCTTATTAGCCCAGCATAAACAGAAATGCAAAATAAAAGTCTTCACAAACCAAAAAGAAACAGGATGTTAACAGTTGAAAGAGAGAGAGAGAGTGTATACACACACACACACACACACACACACACACACAACAGGTAACCATGACAACCAGCAAAAAAATTATGCCGACTTTAGTAGGGCAGGTGGAGGAACTATTTTATTAAAAAACTAACTGGTTTAACATTTAAACATAATTTTATTAGAAATATAAAATAACAGTTGCCCATTTTCTAAGAGTAATAATACCCTCCAGGGTGGGTGGTATTGAGGCAATACCAGACCTTCCAGGGCATGTAAGGCCCCTGCCCGCGCATCAGGCCTCATTACACCCTGGGCATCTGGCTGCCTAATACCGCCCCACCCTGGAGGGTATTATTGCTCCTGCCCTGTCAGGCCTCATTACACCAATGGGCGGTCTGGTATTGCCCAATACTGCCCACCCCAGAGGGTATTATTGCTTGCTTGTCCTAGTGCATAGCCCAGCCTGAGTCGGATAGACGGCAAAGGAGAAGAAGAGTACACAAATGGCTTTCCAGTCTGCTAGTACCTAAACTTCATATGGATGATCCCTGTAAATGTACTTAACCTCCAATATAAATCAGTGTCCAGAAATATCACACTGTAATACTGTTTTATCATACTTAAAAAGGCAGTGCCCCCGGGGAACATCTGGATGTCAGCTGGGGCCGGTTGGGTTCTTCACATCCAAAACCTGGTGGCACGTTTCAAGTGTGCCAATAAGCTGCTGCTCTTTAATCACGCCTGTCAAGGAAGTCGAAAGCTACTGTATCTGCATACAGTTGTATCAGGAGGTGAAGGCAAACTCTGTCATCGGAGAACAAGATGGCGCAACGTATTCAGGCTCTTGGGCTTCGGAAGGCTTTAATCTGCTCCGTCTGTAAGGGACTATTTCGGGATCCGTAAGCTATACTGCAGGCACAACTTCTGCCGGACTGCCGATGGACTCTTGGGCTCTGACTACTTAACGGCAGCAGCTGTCCCGAATGCGAAGCGAAGTTCCCAGACAGGCAGTACATTGCTAACCGGACACTGGCAGCGATGGCGCAGACAGCGAAGGAAACTGACCAAGTAAGCGATTTGGGAGTCAACGAAACACCGACTGTGCCCGGCACCTGTTCTGTATTCTGTTGCGAGGAGAAATCCTTTCCGATCGAGATATGTTTTTTTCACTGGCGTGTGTTTCGCAGCAGTGTAGATCAGTGCTCCTGTTCCTTTGAGGGGGGCGGAGAGAAACTATCGGGGCCTGGCGATGGCATGACTGATTCCGAGCGCTCCTCCATATCCAGGTGTTCAATCGCTAGTATGGATCGACCCCTTTACCTCCGTAAGGACTATATACGGAGACTGAAAGTGCCCGATTCCGGGGATAGCGGCATTGAAGAGAGTGACTCGAGCGCCCTCCATATCCAGGTGTTCAACTGGCTAGTATGGATCACCCTTTACTCCGTAAGGACTATATACGGAGACTGAAAGTGCCCGATTCCGGGGATAGCGGCATTGAAGAGAGTGACTCGGAGCGCTCCTCCATATCCAGGTGTTCAACCGCTAGTATGGATCGACCCCTTTACCTCCGTAAGGACTATATACGGAGACTGAAAGTGCCCGATTCCGGGATAGCGGCATTGAAGAGAGTGACTCGGAGCGCTCCTCTATATCCAGGTGTTCCATCGCCAGTATGGATCGACCCCTTTACCTCCGTAAGGACTACATCTGGAGACTGAAAGTGCCCGATTCCGGGGATAGCGGCATTGAAGAGAGTGACTCGGAGCGCTCCTCTATATCCAGGTGTTCCATCGCCAGTATGGATCGACCCCTTTACCTCCGTAAGGACTACATCTGGAGACTGAAAGTGCCCAATTCCGGGGATAGCGGCATTGAAGAGAGTGACTCGGAGCGCTCCTCTATATCCAGGTGTTCCATCGCCAGTATGGATCGACCCCTTTACCTCCGTAAGGACTACATCTGGAGACTGAAAGTGCCCGATTCCGGGGATAGCGTATTGAAGAGAGTGACTGAGCGCCTTCTATATCCAGTGTTCCATCGCTTGTGCATGGATCGACCCCTTTACCTCCGTAAGGACTACATCTGGAGACTGAAAGTGCCCGATTCCGGGGATAGCGGCATTGAAGAGAGTGACTCGGAGCGCTCCTCTATATCCAGGTGTTCCATCGCCAGTATGGATCCACCCCGTTACCTCCCTAAGGACTACATCCGGAGACTGAAAGTGCCCGATTCCGGGGATAGCGGCATTGAAGAGAGTGACTCGGAGCGCTCCTCTATATCCAGGTGTTCCATCGCCAGTATGGATCCACCCCGTTACCTCCGTAAGGACTACATCCGGAGACTGAAAGTGCCCGATTCCGGGGATAGCGGCATTGAAGAGAGTGACTCGGAGCGCTCCTCTATATCCAGGTGTTCCATCGCCAGTATGGATCCACCCAGTTACCTCCCTAAAGAACACAGCCGGGTGAAACTGGGCAAGAACGCACAGGAACTCTTTTGTAGCCGGGATGTAGACAGAAATTTCTGTTTTGTACACAATCTCCAAGAGTTACACCCCCCATTAAAAGATGTACACATTCTTTCCAAATGGCACCCCCTTCCAAACGAGTCAGATTGTTGTTGGATGATGCCTCTAATCTCTTTAAGTTTATTGCAGGAAAGACTCCTTTGAGCAAGCTTATTCACAAGGAGGTCTTGAGGCACATACACATACAGTTCACAATTACATAGACAAAAGATATAAAATGTAGAACAACAAGGAAAAACAATATAATACAAGAGGTATACACAATAAAGAGGTTATACATGTATCTGTCTCCTAACAACAGAAGTTTAAACAGAGACACTCCTCGGTGGCCAACACTAACCCAAATACTACAGATTAGAATGACAATATTAACAGAAAGGCTTATGCTTTGTGACAGGCACTCAACAAAACTGTACACAAATATGTACAGTGAGTATGCCTGTCTACACCCTTGGGTTGTAGCACCTCTTCCAAGCTTGCAGACGAGTCCCCTTGCTGATGTGTTGCTTCATTGGATAATACCGTAATGTCCCACTAGCCACATAATCACAATTCTACAGTCTGTAAATCTAAAACCGAGATTACCTCCTTGTCTACAACGCTCCCACCTTTAAAGCGTGACCATGTTCTGACATTAACGTCACCGGGACAGCGCCCCCCGTGCCGAAATTCATTCTCCCTCTGAAGCGCCCCAGTCTGCAGAAATTCATCTCGCCTGTAGAGACATTACCCTCACCAGTGATGCGCCCCCCTGGACAGAGGTTAACCTCACCCGCACAGCTCCAGTTCATGAACAGCCCAGTAGCGCCCGGTAATGACCGCGGTAGTGGTTTTGCTGGACAGTGGGGGGCTAACCCCTACTACCTTCCTGAATCCCCATGGTCGCTCCTCTGCAGCCCAGAACATTTACCCCGCTGCCTCACTCACAACTGTGGATTTACTAATGGGAATGAAACCCCCTCACCTTCAAGTGCGCCCGAGTACCCGGTACATCCACTGTGAGAGTGAAATCGGAGACTGTGACGGTGAAGGCGGAGGGACTGAACTGCTGTGCTAACAATAATAATAAAAAGCGCGTTCCTCAAAGGGGGGACACCGCCCCAGACTTGGAGCACAATGATGAATTGACAGAGGAAAGGAAAGCAGAGGGGCAGGACTCGTTTGGAGAACATAAGGAAAACCTACTGCCATCGACAACGCTGGAAGATGTTTTGGAGATTATTTACCGGGAAAGCATAACCCACGAAAAGCCCTTTGGAGAACATAGGGAAGCTCCACAGCCTGTTAAAGGGCTGGGGGAATTTTTGGAGACTATATACCGGGGAAGTGTGACTGTAACGTAGCAGAACTCCTTTGGGAAACCTACGGGAAAAGTGGCCGGCTTCCAGACGCTGGAAGAATCGAAGACAGCATACAAGCAAATCGTAAACCGAAGGTGCATGTATGAGGAGACGACAGCTGTGCCGAAGAACTTCTACTCGACTGTCACTGGTCTGTAGGCAGTTTCCGGTTTTGCCTCAACATTTACATCTGTCTGTTGCCATGACTGAACAGTCGGGATGGTAAGCTCAAAGTAACGCCAAACATTAATTACGGACTTTTTCTTCGGGAAACCTAAAGAAATGAACATGGATTTGAGACCAAACCTGTTGTTCTGCTGGCTTCATGAGGGGTGCCACAATTTTACGATGTTTCCCCGACTTTGGTCATTTGTTCCCCATTTCTTTATGCACTGCTTCTGATTTTTAGGTGGGAGATTTATGGGTATGATTAGTGGATCCATGTGCCAGTATAAAGTTCCCAGGTCAAGGAATTTGAAGCTGGAAAAATCCATGGATGAGTAACTGCAACATTTGTGCCCAACAGAAACCTATGGCGATGGCTGGGAAATGTATTATGCATGAAAATGAGAGACACCAGTGTGTGTTGTTTGTCACACCTGGAGTGTGTTTATGGGCACAAGGGGCTTGCACCAGGGAGTACCTTTAAACACACCAGAGCAAAGTGGCATGATTATTGACTGTAATAAGGCATATCTGAAGTTTTTATTGTACTTGCAGCATGAATTTAAAAATGCATGATTTATTTGGGAAATACAGGTTTCTCCATGAAATATGAGCATACCACAAAAACATAGGTCCAATTACAGTGTACTACTGATAGTGTAGCACCTGGTGCATGGGCTATAAGTGCAGGCAGTGGTGGGACCTTTCCCTCATTAAGTGGTTAGCAGGTATTTCCTTGTTTACACAATGGTGATTAAAACTAACAACAACCATCCAAATGTTATTTATAAAATAAATGATGGGTAAGTGTGGCGTACAAGGACATAAACCCACTGATTGGGCTAACAAGATCATAAAACAACTGGCCCCTCAGACTCGTGGCTTTGTGATCTAGTTAGCCCCCTCAATGGATTTATTTCCTTGTACAGGACACTTGCCCATCATTTATTCTATATACAGTCTTTTAGCCAGTCAGATGACTAGAATTTTCTTACCCATGTTAAATAGCTAGAGTACTGCCCAAAATTAATATTAGTGTTTTAAAAGCAATGAGCCATTATCTTGGGCACTATTTTCTTTTCCCATTGATTCATTGGAAGTATTTTTTTTTTTTTTACCTGATATTAGTTGCTACGATGTGTGGAACAGAACTCTTCCTGGCACCTGACATGTCTTGCTGTGTTCCTCCCATTACATCAGTACTGTGACCTCCCTGACCCTTGACATTGCAGCTGCTCAGGAAGAGCCACTAGGTAGCTTCTAGGCGAGCCGTCTGTGATGTCACTGTTGGGTCCCAATGCGTATGCTGTCGTGGGATAAATAGAACTAGGTTTCCCAGCTGCCAGGCAGAGTGCTGTTCCACATACCGTATTCCGCATGATACTATCACCCAGCAACATTTCTATTGAACAAAAGGTAAAAGAAAAGTAGATATACACAGATACAACTACTGTTTAACATTCGGGACATTCTCCTCCAGTCTGCTATTTTTGGTTCTGCTAGCTGTTTAAAATGATTTTTAATAAATTGGCAAGAAAGAATCTAGAAACTTCATTAGCCAAGAGAAACCATCTGACCATGCATTCAATTTCTGTGAACACGAGGTTAGGTCCAGAATCTCACTTCCTCCCTCAAAAAACTACTTGGAGACATTTTGTAAGTGTAATACACCCCTCCAGGGTGCACATTCTCAGGGGTCGAAATTAGGTTTTATGGCCACTAGCCAGCAGGGCTAGTGCCTGTGAAAATTCACTAGCCCCACAGACTTTTTCACTGGCCCAGCTAGTGTACTTACTGAAATGTTGCCATCTCCAGTACCAGCCTGTAAGGCAAGTCAAAGGAAAATCTTAGTATCCCAATACAAAATCTACCAGCATTTGGCTAGTGGGCTGGTGCCAATTTCAACCACTGATTATGGGATTTTTAATGCACATCCTGTCATAGCTATTTACTTGTATATAAAACTGTTAACATCTGCAGCAGTGTGGGTGATACAGCAGGCTCATCCATGTTACATGACCATGAACAGAGAGGGGATCAGAGGCAAATCCAGCACACTGCTTTGCAAAAATTCCAGCAAGGTCGAGGGAATGTGTTGTTTCCGTGCGGCATGCTGGCATCTTCAGTATGGCTCGTTCATAGATGCAGCATGCATGAAAAGGTGGGGTTGGAGCTTGGATCACCTAGACGTTAGAGGTTCATTTGAAGAAAATTAACTTTATGTGTTTTTCAAGGGTCGGAGGGTCCACTGTCCACAGGCAGCTGGCTGGTAACAGTGGTGTCTGCTACTTCTGCTTGATTTACCCTAGGCCAATTATATTTTCAAGAGAGGAGATTTCTGTGCCACTAAATGCACTTAAAACTAATAAAGCTCCTGGACTGGATCATATCCTAGGAGATGTATATAAATCTTTCTTCGGGGTTCGCACAAGGATTGCAATTTTCCCCTAGTTGGGCTGGTAATATTCTATTTCTGATTTTCAAATAGGAAGATCCTAATAACCCCAAAATGTAGGCCTGTTAGCCTTACTGACGTGTCCCAGAAAATTTTCTCGAAGATCATTTTGGGAAGATTACTGAATTGGGCAGAGGAGAACTCTGTGCTAAACGAAGCACAAAATGGCTTTTCGGAAAAACCGATCAACAGTAAAGCATTGTTATATATTAGAACATAAGGTCTGGAAATATACTAAAATAAGGAACTCCAGACTTTATTGCTGTTTTGTAGACTTCTTCTCTGCCTTCGACAGTATCAGTAGGAAGATTCTCTGGGAAACGCTAAGGGAATTGGATTTGGAGAGCTCACAGCTTGATATTCTTATTAGACTACGTGAAGATACAGGGGCAAGAATTCAGTATAGTCAGTGTGGACATCTGACTGATAGGTTTTACATAAATGTGGGTGTCAGGCAGGGGTGTATCTTGGCACGCACCTTCAATTCTTAATCGGATAACAAACCTGGAGTTTTATGCTCCAAAAATCAATGAAACTAGGGTTGACTCTTTGGCTTATGCAGATGATTTGGTGCTGCTTTCAACCTCTGTGTTAGGCCTTAAGATTAAATTGGCGCTCTGAGTTTTTTATGTAAGCAAAGGAAACTGAAAGACAACCTCAGTAAAAGTAACATTGTGATATTTGGATTTAAATCAGAAAATTACATAAGCTACAAGAGAAATGGGAACTCCATTAATATTAGGAATAACTATGACTATTTGGGGGTTCAATTCGCTCAGAGCCTCTCTTGGGTGAAACATTGGGAGTCTATTCAAAATAAAATGATGTTCTCAGTAAATGCCTTATTTTCTCCACCCTGACTGGAATATCCACCCTGTTACAGATCTTTGTGCCATCTGCAAACAGGCAGACCTTTCCCTCCAGAACTTCCTAAATGTCACTAATGAAGACATTGAACAGAGACTGTTCAAAGAAGTGATCCTTGAGGTACCCTGCTGGTCACCCCCCCGGATTCAATCCCATTTACCACCGCCCTCTGCCTCCTGTCTGTTAACCAGTTTGTAACCCAGTTTACTACCTTGAGGCCCATGTTAATCAAAGAAATGGAGTGAGATGACTTGGATGTGTGGTATTTGCTCCTGAAATCCTCTGTCAGACCCTTTCTTGCAATGTTTTAGTGTCTGTTTTCAATAACTATATTGATGCAGCTAGCCAGTTCTACATATTAACTGGACATATTGTTGCTCTTTGACATAGTAGGCATTTGTTTGTATGTGTTTATATGTATCTAACCACATCTATGCATTCAATTTTATAGAAATTAAGTGTGATCTAAAAATGATAATATTTAGTAGTTTCATGTCATGCTGTGCACACAGTGTGTCTTCATCTTCCAGCTTCACTAAATTACTAAGCTCAGCTGTAAAATCATGATGAATATGCCATTTAGGGCATGGATTTACTTAACGAGAATCAAACTTTAAAAGCTGCAGTTCATCAGTCCAGTTAGAATTCTCACCTATACATTCTCTGCTAGTTCAGATTGACCCTCATCTCCTGACATGTATGATACCCTTCTTTCCATAATTCGAGCCCACTTTAGTACTTTTTTCAGATCTGACATAATAAATGGAGTGCTTATTTTAATATGGTTCACACAAGGTTTTCAGCAATATTCTCTGCTGTTGTTGTACATCAGTTGTTTAAAATCACATCTGTTGTGACTAAAATGAACTAGCATGCAACAGACCGTGCTCCCTGACTTTATGTGAACAATAAGTGTTTAAAAACAGCTGGGAATAGTGATGAAAACCAGGTCCAAGCCATATTAAAAGGAGAACTTTTATTATTTTGAATGTGAAAAAATGTGCTAAAGTGGACTCAAAATGAAGAACGAACAGTATCGTACAAGTCAGGAGATAAGGGTCGATCTGAAATAGCATAAGAAAGTAGAGGTCCGAATTTTCACTAGATTGATGCCCTGCTGCTTTAAATGATGGGCTTTATCCCCACCCTGTTTTAATTAAAGACAGAAAACAAAGGTGGAGGGCTCAAATTCTTTCTTTTTTGTTAGGTCTGTTTCTTGCTATCTGGTACAGGTGGGAATGTGCCCCTTGGCTTTGTTGTCTTATACTCTCACCTGCCATCTTCCCAAGCTGTCTAATCCAGAAGGCCCACAACCTACCCCCTGCAGTGAGGTTCTCTGAGGTGAGACCAAGGTCCTTCTGACATCCCAGCTCAGACACACTGTGGGTGTCTTTTCCATGAGTGGTGTGTGGTTTCCAGGTTTCATTATCTGCTCCAGAGGGTATGTCTTTGTGATCCTCCCCGGAGATGCAGCAGTGCAGTGACACCAGGAACTTGGCAATATGTGTACCAGGTGCAGCAATGTTTTCCATCACCTCCCTCCTTGGTCTGGCTGTCACTGGCCACTGTTCTGCTAGCCTCCTCTAAGAGACAGCCAGGTACCATATCCCACCCACCCTGGAGGAGTTGCTCAGTCCCTTGGATCCTCATCCTACCCCCTTCCCCTCAGTCAGCCCTTTGACGCTCCGGGTTCCTTCCTGAATCAGTCATCAGTGTTACGAGGAGTAGTGCTACTGCTTCACTGGTGGGTCAGCTGAGAGGCTGACATTGATAAAACAAGTATCACAACCACAACGGCCAACCCTGCGTAGTGTAACTAGCAAAGCAATGGCTGTGCTTGTCACTCAGCTGTGGTCCTCTAATGCTCTTGGTGATTACTTTATCGCTGGAGCCAGACTGAACCAGATCAGTCCCTTGCCCCAAGCATGCACGAGATGGGCATACGGATACCTTAGCTGTGGGAAGGTGGAGTGAAAAGCCATTGGCCAGGTAGGGTTGGAAGCCACAAACTAGTGTAGGGTTTTCAGGCAGACTAGATAGGCCTGGCATTCCTTATCTGCCAACCATGTCTATGTTTCTGTGTAAAATACCCATTTAAATTCTGTAGCAGAGTCTACACCCTTGTTTGTTAGTGAAAGACGTAATATGGGACCAGTGGAACTTGATTAATGGTTGATCAGTGGCACAAGTCCTTTGCACTCCACAAAGATCTAGTTTCAATTGAGGTTGTAACTGGATTGATCTCCAGGTACGTAGCCATTTTTTGAGACCACCAAGTGGGGAATGATGGCATACCAGACCTGGTGTTTTTTTAGCTGTTATAACTGTAATGTTTGTAAGGTTTTGGCATGTGACAATAGATTTAAAATTCCAAATAGCATTGAACTCCTTTGTAACATGCAATACCTCTAATGTTGTAAATGCTGGCGGGTGTGATTGCCCCATTTATACATTGGCAGGCCTACTAGGAATTGAAAACTTAGAATTCAGGAGTACGTTCATGCCAGTTAGGGATGGGGCACAAACCAGAGGCTCTGGCAAATATTTTCCCACACTGCACAATCATAATAGTAATAGGGTGTTGTCTGTCATTTTGCAACCTTTAAGGGAGAAATGAGGAGAGATGATCATTAGATACCCCTGTTACTAGCTGTATCCAGATGAATTTATCAATTAAATTCTCTACAACCAGCCATCCAACCAGCACAGTAGTAGCTTTACTACTTGTCATCCAGACGACCTGGGTTCACACTCCAAGCCAGGATGTCTGGGGCCAACTGGTGAGGGTGGGCATCTCCTTTAATTACATGATTGCCCCTTGGTGACCCAGGGGAAGGGAGGGTGTCATGCAGGAAGGAACAAGTGGTCCCTCTGGGGTGACCTTATGATGGTATGTACCCACTCACCTTGTGAGCAATGTGGAGGCGTCACATGTCCAACGTAAGAATGGCAGGGAATTACCAGAGGTACCAGGCAAATAGAAAAGACTTTGATGGCAGATAAGGACCGCTTGGCCCACCCAAGTCTGTCCATTTCCCTACCTATTGGATAAGCTGAAGATTCTAGTTAACCAACAGCCTACTTCCTGCAACCCCCCCCTCTATAATTGCCTTATGTCTGTCCCATGCATGTTTGAATTCCGCTACTGTTTTAGACCCCACAACCTCTCCAGGAAGGCAGTTCCATGCGTCCACCACTCTCTCCATGAAAAAAAAAATCCTCACATTGCCCTAGAGCCTCTCTATTGTTAAATTGTGCCCCCTTGTTCTTGTACATCTCTTTTTCTGAAAGATGCTACCCTCCTGGACTTTGTTGATTCCCTTGAGGTACTTGAAAGTTTCTATCATGTCCCCCCATCCCTCCTTTTGTCAAGGGTATACATATTAAGCTTGCTGTCTCTCTTCATATGGTTTCTGTTGCAGACCCTGCACCATTTTAGTTGCCCTCCTCTGGACTGCCTCCATCCTGTCTATGTCCTTGTGGAGATGAGGTCTCCAAAACTGCACACAGTACTCCAGATGGGGTCTCACCAGCTGTCTGTACAGAGGAATAATCACTTCCGTTTTTCTACTTGTAATGTCCCTCCCTATACATCCCAGCACCCCCCGGCTCTCCTTACTGACTTCTCACATTGCTTGCCCACCTTTAGATCATCTGATATGACTACCCCCAGGTCTCTTTCCATTATTGTTGTTGTTAGTACCTCCCCTGCTATTGTGTACTCTTCCTCTGGGTTATAGTTTCCCAGGTGCATTACTTTGCACTTCTTTGCATTGAATCTAAGTTGCCATATGTCTGACCATTCCTCCAACATTGCCAAATCCCTTCTTATCCTTTCTACCCCCTTGTGCATCAACTCTGTTAGAGATCTTTGTGTCATCTGCAAAGAGGCATACCTTTCCTTACAGAACCTCTGCAAGGTCACCTATAAAGACGTTAAAGAAGACTGGACCCAGTACTGAACCCTGAGGTACTCCACTAGTAACCCCCTTTCTTCAGAGTGAGTTCCATTTACTATTACCTTATGTGTCCTGTTATGCAGCCAATTTACTACCCAGGCTGCCAGCCTGGGACCCACTCCCAAGCTGGCTAACTTGATTATTAATCTTTTGTGCGGTACTGTGTCAAATTCCTTGCTTAAATCTAGGTAGACCATATCCACAGCCCCTCCCTGGTCTATTACTTTGGTCACCCAGTCAAAGAAATCAATGAGATCCCTCTGACATGATCTTTCTGCTGTGAATCCATGCTTCCTTGGGTCCTGTGTCCTGTGCCCTGCTGGCCTCTAGGTACTCAACAATTCTTCTTTCAGAACTGATTCCATAATTTTCCCTACCACTGAGGTCAAACTAACAGGTATGTAGTTTCCTGCCTCTGCCCTGTTCCCACTTTTGTGAAGGGGAATCACAACTGCCCTCCTCCAGTCCTCCGGTACCACCCCATCCTCCCATGATTTGTTAAAATGGGTGGTCAGTGGTGTCACTAGGTTCCCCCCTTTGTTCTTTTAGGATTCTGGGGCGAATCCCATCTGGCCCCATTGCTTTGTCCACCTTGAGTTTTAGGCGTTCTTTCAGGACTCTTTCATCTGTGAATGGACTGGTGTCAACCCCCCTACCCAGAGTGCTTCTATTGTCTGGTTTAGGTAACTCCCCATCTTCTTCTTTTGTGAACACCGAGCAAAAGTATTCATTCAGTATCTTTTGTCTTTTCACTGTCTCCCTCTGCCCACCTCTCCACTCATTTATTAATCTTCACTATCCCTCCCTTAACCTTTCTATGCTCCCTAATGTACCTATACATGGCTTTATCCCCCTTCTTAACTGAGTTGGCTATCATTTCCTCAGTTTGGGCCTTTGCTATTCTGACTGCCTTCCCTGCCATGCTCCTTCTGTGATTTCTTATACTTTCTGAATGCTACCTTTTTCTCCCTAACCTTCCCTGCCACCTCTTTTGAGAACCATAGTGGTTTTTTACTCCATTTTATTTTCTTTATTTGTTTCACACAAAGGCTTGTTGCCTCCATGATGGCAGTTTTGATTTTTCTCCATTGTTCTTCCACCCCTCCTTTCTAGCCATTTGGTAGTGCATTCCTTGGGTATTCACCCATTTTGCCAAAATCAGCCCTTCTAAAGTCCAGTAACCTTGTTTTTGTATGGCTTGTCTCCATGGTTGTGCTTATTGTGAACCACACTGTGTGGTGGTCGCTTGTTCCCAGATGGCTACTGACTTCTAAATCTGTGATCCTCTCTCCATGTGAGAGTACCAGGTCTAATATTGCTCCCTCCTGAGTGGGTTCCAACACTACCTGTCTGAGGCATGCCCCCATAGGGCATCGAGAATGGCTCTGCTCTTGGATGTGGCTGCAGTAAATGTCATCCAGTTAACATCTGGCATATTCAGGTCCCCATCAACAATATCTCCCCTTTTTCAGCCAGTTTGAGAATGTCTTGTATCATTTTCTTGTCCATTTCTTCCCCTTGAGACAGGGGTCTTTTATACAACCCCTGTGCGGAATAAAACCATCCTGCCCCACCCCCAGGAGGGTCTCTTCAAATCCTCCTGTGCCTTACCATCTGCTTCTCACAGGCCATGACCATCAAGCAAAGTATTCTCCTCCTGGCTTGGGGAACCAGGGTGTCCTGCCTATGGGGGATAAGCTATGGCTTATGGTCTGGGTATCCTGGGTGGTGGTTTAGCAAAGGTTGGTAGGAGGCTGGAAAAGAATATTCCTTTGGTAGGTAGAGGGCTTAGGTAGGTGGAAGGAGGTCCTGAAAGCTGGCGAGGCAAAAATGGAGGCCCAAAACTGAAAGGAAAAAAAAAAACTTCTTTAAAACAAAGTGGTCTAAACAAATTGATTGCCTGTACTTTTTTCTCTAGATTTATAACAGGAGGTCTGGTTTCAAACATTTTGAACATGGGATCGACTACCTGAATAAAAACAATATTTTTGTTTTAAAATTTGCTAATTGATCTGTGTCAAGTGCTATGCATTTTCACACTCCCCACAAGAAACTGCTAATCATTTCTATCATCTTATTTAATACTTTGTGATGTGTTTGATATGATTTGCTTTCACTTTTACCTTAGAACTAGTGTACTGTCTGGAATTGGTAGTAATTTTCAAATGCAGACAGTGCTCACTTTTTATAGCTGATATATTTTTGCTTTTCTGTTTTGTTAATTAGAAGGTTTTCCACCTGGCGGTACTGGGCTGGTATGTGGAACAGCACTCTGTCTGGAAGCTGAAGTCGGTTATATTCTTCCCACTGCATTGTCTGAAATGTGACTTCAGCAAAGCTTTTGACACTGTTCCACATAGAAGATTGATAAATAAGCTAGGTAGGCTCGGGGTGGGTCAGAAGTTGGTCAACTGGGTGGCAAACTGGTTGACTGGCAGAAAACAGAGAGTGGTGGTAAATGGTATACAGTCAGAAGAGATGCAAGTCAAGTGGGTACCTCAGGGATCAGTCCTGGGGCCAGTCCTATTCAACATCTTCATTAGTGACCTAGCAGATGGACTAGAGGGTAAGGCTTGTCTGTTTGCAGATGACACCAAGATCTGCAACAGAGTAGATGATCCAGATGGGGTGGGCAGAATGAGAAGAGATCTGGATAAACTAGCAGAATGGTCAGAAAAGTGGCAACTGGGATTTAATGCAAAAAGTGCAAAATCATGCACATAGGGAAGAAAACCCTGAAGCCACTTATAGGCTGGGAGGGAGTTGCTAGCAGTCACAAAGGAAGAAAGAGACTTGGCATCATCATCACTGATTACCTGAAATCATCCAAGCAGACCTCTAAAGCAGTAGGTAAGGCTAGGGGGGTGTTAGGGTGTATTAGTAGGGGTATCACAAGTCGTAGAGGAGGTAATAATCCCTCTGTACAAGACATTGGTTAGGCCCCATCTGGAGTACGCGGCAGTATTGGAGGCCACACCTTCACAAGGACATTAACCAAATTGAGGCAGTCCAGAGAAGGGCAACCAAAATGGTGCAGGGACTGCATCAGAAGACATATGAGGACAGATTAACGAGCTCAATATGTATACCCTTGAGCAAAGGAGGGAGAGAGGTGCTATGGATCGAGACATTTAAACACCTTAAGGGCATAAACAAGGTGAAAGAGTCTAACATGTTTAAATATAAGAAAATAGCAGGACAAGAGGACACAGCATGAGATTAGAGGGAGGCCGATTATGGGGAATGTGAGGAAATTCTTTTTCACAGAAAGGGTGGTAGATGCATGGAATGGCTTACCACAAGAAGTAGTGGCTATGAATACAGTGCAGGGCTTCAAACAGGCATGGGATAGGCATAAGGGAGCAATACAAATGACTATGAATAGATAGGTCACTGACATAGCAAAGGCCGATGGCACATTTATAAGGTAGAAAAAGAAATGGGCAGACTGGATGGGCCTTGCGGTCCTTATCTGCCGTCAACTTCTATGTTCTATGTTACACTGAGGCAACACAACCCTTGCAGCCTGAGCAGCAGCTTTCACAAGTTACCAATCAAAATGCAGGAAATTGTGACATCATTAGTAACCAAGAACAGCCAAACCCTGCCGCTTCATTTGAAGGAGAATAACCTGGCAGTGAGGAATGGTTCTCTTTGGTTACTAGTGATGTCACAGTCAGTGTGGTCTCAGTGTTCATGATGTGGTGGGAGCAACAGAACTGACTTTAGCTTCCAGATAGAGTGCTGCTCCACACATCACCCGAGTACTGCCAGGTGACAAATCTTCTAACTGGCAAATGGAAAAGAAAAAAATGCTTCCGATATAAGAAATGATAGCTGACTACATCTGAAAGTTACTATTAATTCCAGGCAGTATTTAAAGACTGTTTTACATTGCAGTACAGGATAGCTAGAAAATGGCATGTCTAGAGAAGAACATATAGAAGAATTGCAAATCGATGTCCTTGTTATGATCTCTGTCGCTCTCTCCCTCCCCTCCTTATTACTTTAACAAAATAAATTACCATATTTTGCACAGTAGCATTAGCTAGTCCATTAACGTTTTGCTTAGTTAGGCGGAAAGGTTTAATGAAATGAAAATTGTGCCTTATATGTTCTTTCTTATACTTTAAAGAGTTAATGATGCCTCAAAGAAAATGTTAAAAAAATACTATTTGGGTACAATTCTGCTTGTATTCCATTAATAATTTATATATCTCTCCTCCCCATGAGGTATTGCTAAATAAATGTGTATAAATATAAGATGTTTGTTCCTTAGAGTTCATTTTGAGTTCATCTGCGCCTTTAGCTTACTCCCCACTTCAAGTCATAATCCTCTGTTGTGACATCACAATCTGTTGCTATAGAATTAACTGTGCAGTCACAAGCAGTGCTCTGTGACTTCAAGTATGAAGAAAGCAACAAGAATAGATGGATTCTTCAGGAGCAAAGATTCTGTTTTCCTGGAAATAACCTGATTACTAAATAATGAGGAGGAGGAGTACAGAGCTAATGGGAAATACAAGCGGGGTAGTGCCTAAATATTATGTTTTGTTAAAGTTCTCCTGAACATGTCACCAGCACGTGCTAATGTTAGTCAGAAAACACTGTCTAGTTAAAAGGGGACATTCATGTGCTATTTAGGTGTAAACAATCACTTGATTATTAGAAATTACTATGTTCATCATTTAGTACTAATGCTGGAATTCAGTTTGTGTGCTTCCATTTGATTTTGTTTCCAGTTTTTTAATTCCAGTTTGGCTTGTGTTGCACATTAATTGTTACATTGTGCCGTGCCATATTTTACATGCTGTCCCTGTTTACTTTACTTTTCACATTTTCAATCAGTAATGCATTGTGTAAAGGGTATCCACACTCCAGTGTGGGGTTGGTCCCAGTGTGCACTTAGTGTGCAGACACATTTTGGTTTACTTACTGTTTACTATAGTAGATTGTATCAGACTTATTTTGTTTAGTTGCAGGCTGACATCTGTAGCTACAAATCCCAGAATCCCCTGCAGCTGACATTTTTACCACCAATTGTTGTTACCAGGTGAGACACACTAAGCTGAAAACTTCTTTGCAGGTGCAACCTGGGAGCACGAGGAAGTTAAGTGACTTGCTCAGGGTCACACAGTATGCATGTGGGGGCCCTGAGATTCAAACCTAGGTCTCCAGATTTGCAGCTCAGAACCTTAAACCACTTTGCCATACTGCTTCCAGACAGACAGACCTCAGAGCAGTGTTGCAGTGATGGGAGATTCAATAGCCTACAGTGCATGCTAGAGCGTTTATAATCTCTGATTAGATGTTTGGCAGTTCTGCTTATCTCCAGGGGCTAAGTGTAGCATTCTGTGATTGTACTTCATCCTAGGAGTATAGCGGGGCCAGCAAACAAAAGATCTGAGCTTATAAAAAGCTCAAACATGCACTGTAGGCTATTAAATCTCCCACAGCTGCAGTACTGCTATGATGTTAGCTGCAGGGATTCTGATATTTGTAGTCACAGAAGATGTTTGCATAGAAGTAAACAACACTCTTTCCATAAACAAAATGTGCCTGATATAATCTGGTCTTGGGCCCTTTCTGCTAACTGTTCCCCTTTAAGCAAATGGGAGCTACCATCCTGCTCCCCAGCCAAAGCTTCTTCTGGACGTGAAATGTTTGGGTAGTTAGTCTTACATTTTGTGGTTTCCTCATGAGAGACTCTACCTACATGTGTACATTTTAATTTTTTCCACTATATATATTTTTGCACCCGATGTATCTGCCATTAAAAGTATGCTTCTGTGTTTTGTGTTATTTGCTTATTTGTAAATCTCTTCATAATACACTGATTGCAATATAAAGATTTCCTGTGGTGGTGTCTTATGTGTTTTGCTCCAATTTTTTCTTGTCTGAACCTGATCAGTGAAAGTCAGACTGGGCATAGAAATCTTGTCGGTTCTGCCATTACAGGTCTGGTTTTCCATACACTTAGTACTTGGTGAAAAGTGGACATACAGTAGTCAAAAGAAATGGTGTCCTGCTGGTAATGGTCATTATGTGTTAAAAACATATTGGGGGAGCTACCTCAAAGATGTCTAGTACTAGCAAATGTTTTTTGTTCGGGGTCATCAAACAAAAAATATTCAAACCTCTTTATTCAGGCAGTTTTGGTTTATTCTTATTTCAGTCCATTGCCCCAACACTGCACCCATTTGCAGCAGGCTTCTTCTGGGGATCAATTTTATATCTTTAACGTTTCCATAAACCTCCATAATTATAACATTGTAATAATTTCATGTGAGCAGCCACACTATAAGAAGCACAGAATCAGAAGTTTTAAACAGTTGATGCTGTTACCTAATTGAAAAGCTAAAATGCAAAACCAGTGACAAGGGCTGAAGTCACGGCCCTCAGTGAGGCATTCAGAACAGAATGAGATAATGAAACAATTATGATATTTTAAATCATGGAGCTTTAAGGGAACATTAAAAAGATAAGGAGTCTCTGGGGGCCATTACTTAGCTATCCAACAGCGATATGCGCATTGATTGGGTTCATATGGAGGAGGCAGCTAGCTGGGTGGAATTAGAAGTGCTAGGGGTGGGGGTGAGGCTGTCAACCTACTTGAGACTTGATGGGTTGAAGGCATATGGAGTGCCAGGAGGGCAAAATCCCTTGGTTGTTTATGCTTGCAGCATGGACCAAAGGATTCCAAAGGAAGAAGGCCAAAGAGGGCAGCCTGACATTGCTGTATATGGCTGTAAACCTGGGATTCCTCCCAGGGCTTGATGGTGGGGGTTTTAAGTTATGGGAATGGTAGAGTGTGAAATGCATGGGGTACTTTACTGGGGATGGCATATGGTCTTTTGAGGACCTTCAGAATAAGTTGGGGATTCTGGCATCTCACTTGTTCTGGTACCCACAGATTAGGGCCTATGGGAGAAGTCTGGGACAGGAACCATTAGAACCCTTCCCTTTGTTTTGGTGTGGAACTGATTGTTAAAAATGCCTGGGTATCATCTAAAGGGATATGATAGCTCAGGTGGCCAGATTTGGCAGGGCTTGGCTCCCAGATGTCTTTTTCTAGGACCGTGGCTTATGGGAGAGGGATCTTAACTTGGGCATATCAGAAGAATACTTGAAGGATATCCGTACTTTTCACCTGGGGTTGTTGCTTTGCAACATTATAAATAATAACAATATATACTGTATTGCCCCCCCCCCCCGTGTTCATAAATTTTACCCCAAATTTCACCCTAAAATACTCCAGTCTGCAGAGTATATAAGGCAAGTAGGGGACTTGTATTCACTATTTGTGGGAGCATTGCACTCTGCAGCTGTTCTGAAAGAGGTGACGAGTTAAGTTTCTATGGTGCTTGGAAGTGCAAACTGGTGCACTCCACTCTCCATGCTATTTGGAATTGAGGAGGAGCTGGGCCCTGGTAAGTGGGTCCCTATTCCAGATGGGTTTGAGTGTTGCTTGCTATGGTGAGGCAATATTTACAAAATATGTGGGTCTCTTGTGTTGTCCCTATATTGAGGAACTGGAGATCATTTGCACTGCAGGCTCTCTCTGGAGATCACTTGCACTGCAGGCTCTCTCTCTGGAGATCACTTGCACTGCAGGAGCTCTCTCTCCAGAGATCACATGCACTGCAGGCTCTCTCTCTCTCTCTCTCTCTGAGACCACTCGCACTGCAGGCTCTCTCTCTCTCTCTCTCTCTCTCTCTGAGACCACTTGCACTGCAGGCTCTCTCTCTCCCTCTCTGGAGACCACTTGCACTGCAGGATGTCTCTCTCTCTCTCTGGAGACCACTTGCACTGCAGGCCCCCCCCTCTCTCTCTCTCTCTCAGGAGATCACTTGCACTGCTGCAGACTCTCTCTCTCTCTGGAGACCACTTGCACTGCCAGCTGTCTCTCTCTCTCTCTCTCTCTGGAGACCACTTGCTCTGCAGGCCCTCTCTCTCTCTCTCTCTCTCAGGAGATCACCTGCACTGCAGGCTCTCTCTCTCTGGAACATCTTATTTGCTCAAAGACAGGGAGGAGCTGTTTGAATGAAGCTGGGATAAATGTATCAGTTCTTCGCCTTTGAAAAAATGCTGTGGTGTTAGTGAGGGTCTTCTTTAACCACAGACTGGACCAAGCCTATTTTGATGCTGAAATCCTGCACATGCCTGAGAATGTGCCACCAGTGCGTATGTGCGGGATTTCAGCACCAGGCTTCCCTAGAATTTTGTGGCTCATCTAGTGCTCTATTCTTTTTCATGAATAACAGCAACACTTTAACTTTGCTAGCTGTGCTGGATAACTTGTTTGTTGGGATGGGGTTTTTAAAATCTGCACCTTGGCACAGCGTACACAGTAGATGTGCGTTCTCGGCGTGGGACCTGCTTCCAGTGGATGGGGGTTTTATGTCATCCCGAATGCAAAGAAAATAATTCAAGATATGGATTTATATATATTTTTTTTTAATGCATCAGGGTTGTTCCACAGCGACAAAAGCAAGGAAATTCGATGTTAGGGTTAAAACCCCAACTCCACATTCCTCCCTAGCACCATACACACACACACACACACACACACACACACACACACACACGTACATGCAAGTGGGGGGTAGCCAAGGCAACACAACCAATCACACACAACCAGCAGCCGGTAACAGAAATAACATACAACTGTCTAAACGTACTGCAAGACACATCCATCATCATGGTCCACCAACTGTAGGACTTCTGCTGCCATGGGGGTACCCAGCCATGCTGGGCATTTGTACAGGCTCAGATACCAGAATAGCAGTACTGTCCAGACAGGTTATTGATGTGCAACATGTAGAAGCACTACCACAGAACTAATAGTGGGATTAATGCAGCATGATGTTATCAGCCCAGAATAACAGTCGTCGTTGTTAATATCTGAAAGCATCCATACATAACTACAAAACTACTAGGATGGGGTCTACCCCCCCCGCTAGCACCAATGTAGGAATGTGTATAGAAACAGAGACCTGTGTTGTCACCAAGGCAAAGACAGTGAAGTAGTACTATGGAATCCTTTGGGTCACAGAGTCCCGTACAGCTGTGCTGCTGTACAACTTCAGAGAACGGTGCAGAAAGCCTCTGCACATAATCCTGTGCTGATCCATAATTTCTTTATGTCGGTACGATCAGGAGGTATCTACACACATTAAAGGGTGTTGAAAATCATCTGTGATACTACACAGTTACAAAGACACGTGTGAGCATGAGGCCCGTTAACCTGCATGCTAGCAGCAATATATCAATTAGTAGATAAACACACTTGGTGATTTAACATGGGAAACTGTCCAGAATTCAGGCATAGTGTTGTGTGAACATTTTCCTTTCTGGGGCTGACAATTCCACAGAGATGTGCAGCTGTACAATGTAAAATCATGGTGCAGCAGTAATGTGGACATAATAGTGTACTGATACATCACTGGCTTATACCGGGGTAACATCAGGAGACATTAAGACTAAACAAAGGGCTCCAAAACCAGTGCCTGACATTGTCATCCTGTTAGAGTGATGCATTAATGACACAGTGTCATTCAGAAGAGATGAATGTATTAGTAATAAAAAAAATATTTAATGTGGTCCAGCAACAACTGATAGCCAATATGCCTGTATACCCCCAAGGCACTCGGATGGCAGCAGAAGTCATACCGTTGGTGGACCATGAAGATAGATGTGTCTTGTAGTATGTTTAGACAGTTGTATGTTATTTCTGTTATCTGCTACTGGTTGTCTGTGATTGGTTGTGTTGCCTTGGTCATCACTTGCACTACAGGCTCTCTCTCTCTGGAGATCACTTGCACTGCAGGCTCTCTCTCTTTGGAGATCACTTGCACTGCAGGCTCTCTCTCTCTGGAGATCACTTGCACTGCAGGCTCTCCTCTCTCTGGAGATCACTTGCACTGCAGGCTCTCTCTCTCTGGAGATCACTTGCACTGCAGGCTCTGTCTCTCTCTCTGGAGCATCTTATTTGCTCAAAGACAGGGAGGAGCTGTTTGAATGAAGCTGGGATAAATGTATCAGCTCGTGTGTGTGTGGTGCTGAAGGGGGAATGCAGAGTTAGGGTTTTAACCCTGACATCGAATTTCCTCGCTTTTGTCACTGTGGAATAACCCTAACTGATGCATTAAACAGAGTTTTTTTGCCATGAATTTCCCTTCTTTTTGAGAATGTGCACTATAAATAGTGAATGGTATGTGGCGGTAGCGTGGGGCCCTTTGAGCCCCATGCTCCCACCATGCTTCCCATGTTGTGTAATAACCCTTACAGTAACAGTAATGGTAACGTTAACAGTAATGCCAACATTAACAGTAACAAGAACAGTAATTGTATTGCAAACAATAATGGAAATACAAATGGAAATGCAAACAGCAATGGCGAGGCACAAGGAAACAGTAACGCAAGCGACAACGTAAATGCAAACGCTAATGGTAAAGAAAACACAAATGCAAACTGTAACACAAATGGTAATCAAAACAGCAATGGAAACACAAAAGCTAACAGTGATGGCGATGCCAAAGGAAACAGTAACACAAATGGAAATGGAAACGCAAACAAAAATGCAACTGCAACTGGCAACACACACAGTGACACAACACAACACGAAATGCTAACGCAAACTGTAACAAGGACAGAAGCAAAACTGTAAATGCAAATGCTAATGGTAGAAGTAACACAAATGCACACACAAATGGAAATGATTATGTAGATGGTAATAGAAATGCAAGTGTAAACATAAATGCAAACAGTAATGGAAACGCAAACGGTAATGGTCATACAAATGGAAATGCAAACAGTAACAGCAACAGTGAGGCACAAGGAAACAGTAATGCAAGCAACAACATAAATGCAAGTTCAAATGCAAACGCTAACGGTAAAGAAAATGCAAATGCACATGGTAACGCAAACATAATGAAAACACCAACGTGAACGATAACACAAATGGAAACGACAATGGTGACACCAAAGGAAACAGTAACACAAATGGAAATGCAAACAAAAACGCAACAGCAAGTGGTAACGCACACGGTGACGCAAAATGAAACGGCATCGCAAATTGTAATGGGAACGCAACTGGAAACATGAACACAAATGCTAATGGTAAAAGTAACGCAAACGTACACACTTTATGTCCCAAAAAGGTGCCTTGAGAAGCACAGTGAATACAAAGCATGTAGGCACAATAATGGCCCTCGGACCACAAAATGAGTACTTGGAATAGTAAATTGCTTAAATCTCAGGAACTGTATGATGTAGAAAAAAAATTAAAATCTCATATTTTTTATGACTTTCCAGGCAGTGGGGTACTAAGAATTTTTGCAATGAAAAGTTCATATCTCGAACTGTTTTTGAGATACGGGACGCAAAAGGCACGGTGGATGCTGTAATGTTATCCTACGGGAAAAAACGTCAACTTTGGAGTGCCATAACTTTGCAGCCCTATTATATTTTTTACACCAAACCACCAACATGCACATCTGTGTGATGTTGGCTTTTTTCCCTGCAAATGTCAGCCCAAAAGACCAAACTGTTGTTTTGCAGCAGGGTGGCTAAGATTTCCTATTGGGCATAGTGTCGCAAAGTACTTTCGCAATTATCACGACACTTTTCAAAACATAAAGTGTCGATATGCTAAAGTACTTGCAACACTACTTTTTAAAAAAAATTTAAAACATATTTCTGGGGTATTTTTACCCCAAAAAGACATGATTAGGCTAGTCAGGGAAAAGGAGGTTTTGATTATCCTTAAATCCCTACACTCGAGAGGATCTGGGGGCCCCGACGATCCAAACCAGAATACTCAAGGAGGGGCTCCAGCCTTAGCTAAGCCCATAACCTGGCTGATTAACCGGTCTATCATGGAGGGGTCCGTACCCAAGCTTTGGAAACAGGCCCTAGTAATTCCTATACACAAGGGAGGGCCAACTGAGCCCATTGAGAACTACAGGCCCATCTCTTTGCTATGTGCCATTGCAAAAGTACAGGAGAAGCTAGTCTACTCCCAACTCCGAGAATACCTAGAAATCCACCGGGCAATCTCACCATCACAGCATGGCTTTAGAGCCAAGCATGGGACGGATACTGCGCTTACTAAACTCTCAGCAGAAGTACTGAGCAATAACGACGCAGGGGTCAGCACAGGGGCGGTCTTTATTGACCTATCTAAAGCATTCGACTTGGTAAACCACAACCTCCTACTACAAAAAATGCGCTCACTTGGCCTTGACACCCATTCACTGGGTTGGTTCAAGAGCTATCTCTCTGGACGCACCCAGAGGGTCAAGTGGGAGGATAAAGTCTCCAAGCTAGCTTCACTCAAAGAAGGGGTACCTCAAGGGTCAACTGCCCCTTCTTTACACTGTTCATAAATGATCTGCATACACACGCGGGAGCAGAAGGCTATCCAGCACGCAGATGATGCAGTCATTTATAGAGCTTCCCCTACTATACCTGAGTTGAAGACTGCCTCCAAGAAGACATCCTTCAGATGGAGGACTGGCTCACTCTTAACAAAATGGTTTTAAACACCAACAAAACAAAGGTTATGCTCTTTGGTCCTAGATCCCTGGATCTGAGAGGTCACATCTTCTACAACTCCAGTCCAGGGGGGGCAAAACTTGAGGTGGTCACTCTCCACCAAATACCTTGGCCTAACCCTGGACCAAGGCTTCACACTAAAAATCACGTGAGACCAAATCACCAAAGCCATCCACGGAAACTTGGAATCCTTTATAGACTAAAGGACCAGATTATCCGGAAGCTAGGTAGCCATTGCCGCCAGCTGCACCCTCCCAAAGCTCACATACGCCGCCCCGATTCTCCAGGGCGTGGCCGTGACAGAGTTAGGAGGCTGCAGACCTTGTACAACAAGATAGTCCGCTTTGCCACTATGTCACATCCGAGGACTCACCACCGCGAGGCCCAATCTAGGCTCAGGTGGCCGCCCTGGAAGCTCGCCTCCTACCCAACCTCTGCCTTCATTCAAGCTACTGGGTCCCACACCTCCCCCCAGCCTGAATGGTCTCAAGTTAGGTGAAACCTAACTCCACGGTGCCTGCGCTCATCAGGCCAAACTCTCCTCGTGGTTCCTAAGACTAGGACTAAGCAGGGTCCAGGTCCTTGCATACACCGCCCTTCCACCTGGAATAACCTCCCTTGAGGTACGGGAGGCTCAGTCCATCTCCAGCTTCCGGACAAAGCTCAAGGGACACCTGCTCGACAGGAGCACATGTCTTTGTATCAGGACCTGACCATTGAACCGCCATCCCGGTAGCTTATTAGACCCTACCTCCCCCTGATGATGGGGTGCACTTATGTCCCTCTTATCCCCCTTCCAACAAGCCCACTAAGAAGTTAACCCTAGGTCTTTAGCTACTGCTTGCCTAACAGAGCACTCTCAACCTAACCACTAACTTGGGATGCAAAATGGTCTCATTATGTGTGGCCTCTATATCCTTACTGTCTGTATGTCTTATACCTCCTGCCGCCTGGAAAACTTTGTATTCTTACTGATAAATACCATACAAATACATAACTGTACTGATCTGTTACCTGTAATTTGTTGTTCACCCGGGGTCGCCCCTGAAAAAGGGACCTCCGGGGCCCAGTGGGCCTACCCGGTCATCAAAATTCAATAAATAAATAAATAAAATTAGCATCCTTGGGGCTCGACTAGGTGAACACAACAAGAATTGTGTCCCTAGCAGGTCCCAGAATTAAATGCCAAGCATTTTTCTGACCACCAACTGAAAAAAAATGGTTGAATCATGAAAGTAAAGGGGTCATTTGCAAAAGTAAAAATTGCATTTGCAACACTTTCCTGTATTTTAACTTTTCCCATAGACTATAATAGGACTCAGTCTTTTTTTTCTCATAACTTTTGAACCGTTTAATATTTTTTCACAAAATCTTCGAAAGGAACATCGGGGACCCCGGCTGCATGTTCCCTGAAGTTTTCGGACCGACTGTGCAAATCGTGCGGGCTGTAGGCACGAGCAGAGAAACACACAAAAAAAGTAATTTCTAAATTTTTTGGCACTCTGTAGCTCCGCAACCATACATCCAATCGTAACGTAACTTGGCAGGTCTACAGAGCTATGGTACCAGACCATGCATTCCAAATGTCAGGCAAATCTGTTGTACGGGGCAAAGTTATTAAGCTGCCAAATTTCAGATTTAACCATAAAGGGGGTACTCAACTCTAACTATATTGGCTCTACTGTGCCACTATAATATATATATATATATATATATATATATATATATATATATATATATATAAAGGGTAACCAGATCACTTTTTCTTTTATGCAGGGCCTTTCTACAGCATACTTAGTGCTAGTTTGTGTCTAGAGACCAACAGTTGAACATTGAAAAAAAACCAGTGGGCAAAGCTGACAGTGTCCCTTTAAGGTTATGTGTAATTTTGTATTTATTTATAATATTTTATATTACTTTTGACACTTTCCGAAACACATTACGAAAACATCAGAACTCTTACTTACAAGAACTCTTAAAGAGCAACGCTTACTATTATAAAACAGTTAAAACCACACTAGTTATGTTTTAACTTCATTGTTTTCTAGTTATTTGGTATTTTTTTTACATTTCCCACTTGTTGGTCTACTAAAAATTGTGTATAATGCAGATCTTATTTCACCGAGTCTTTCAAATTGTACCTGACTTCCCTTCTCACCTCACGACTGCTGTTCTTGGCATCAGTCTGTTGTCGTGGTGATCACTATGATGTAAAAGCACTCCGAGGTTAACTGGGGAGAGGCAGATGTTTTTTTATACAGACTATTTGGTTGATACAGACAGTTGATGTTAATGTCCAACAAGAGCAACCATCTACCATTTAACATTTGAGACCATGCAGTGTATCCCTCGTACGTTGTTTTGTGAAGCCAGTTAGTCACCAAAACTCTACACATAATGTGCCGTTGCCCAACAGATGAGCACCCCGGTGTCATAACCAGACCATAACCACTTGGATGACAGGTCAAGTTTGGGTGTAAAATTTACGTCAAGTCTCAGTTAGATCAATAATGTTGGGCCGATATAGAACAACACAGGCCTCAAGCTCAGAGTTTAGAGAAATCCAGCGCAGTATTCTCAAGCTAATCATAGGTGTCAGGGTTTAGATAGGAGAGAGGTGGAGAAAGGGACCAGGATTGAATTAATGAGTGGAATCAGATGTGGTGACATTGTATTGGTAGAAGGTTACCATACAGGGGCATACTGTATTGCCAAATATTCAAATAGCTCCGGTTTAGAATCTGTGCATGACCGGGCTACACTGAGACCACGTATCAACTGGCAGGGTACTGGTCATTAACTGATTGTAAGAAACATGCCCAAGAATGTCCGGGCTCAAACCCAGAGCTATTTTAATAATGAGTCTCATATTAAGTATACAGATGCCCCCGGCTGCTCCCTGCCTGAAATGTCATCACAGGGACAGCCGCGGGTGCTTGTGGGCGTGACGGGGAGGGTTCTGCATCCTAAAATGCCAGGGCAACGGGGCACAGGATCAACCAGATAGAATTTCAAATAAATGAGAAGCGAGTAAGTTTATTTTAATGTTTTTCTATTGCATCTGCTAATCGGGCCCCACTTCACATGGAGGTGGGGCCCGACTGTATGTGGACGTTTCCCTTTAAGAGTTGCATAGTATGATAGATGGGTAGTACATTTATAATTGGGAGGAGCTGACGCACGTCACTACATTTTTGCAATGGTAACCTGGTCTTGTACCACCACAGTGGAGCAAACATCAGACAATATAAACACATCCCAATTAGGGTTAGGTTTGTGAGTACTCATGACAAAAGGTCAGATAAATGGAAGAAAAAAGAGAAGCAAGGAGGCAACAGGCTCACAAAATAGAGAGGGACCAGTACTAAACCTGCAGAGTGCTCTACAGAGTGAGTTCACATGGGGGACAGCAACTCCTGCCAACATCTCCCAGTCAGACTCCCTTATCTCCTGCCCTTGCACTCCAGTCCATGGCACTGGTTTGTATAGACTGCCTCATCTGTCAACCTTGGCTTAGCAAAATTACCTCCCCCCCCCATCTGCGCTCAGCAGATCCTCCTCCCAAATTAAGATCATCCAACTACAACCTTCCAGCTGAGCAAACAGCTCATTTATTGGCCAGCAAGTAGTGTGTAAATGTCAGGCAGGCTACACCCACCCCCTACAGAGCCAGACATCTTGCTTTAATATGCTCAGCCCCTCAAGTGTGAGATTCCTGTAATCCCACAAATCCTGATTCAACAATACCTTTGACCAGAGGCAGACATTAACTAGTTACATAGATACATAGACAGTGTCGGCAGATAAGGGCCTGTGGCCCACCCAGTCTGCCCATTTAAGTTTGTAAGTTCAGTTTATGTTTTCCAGGAAGTCTGTTGCCCCTAACCCCTGACCTCCAGAATTCCTTTATGTCTATCCCATGCATTCTTAAAACCCGTGATTGTTTCAGCCCCCACCGCTTCCTCTGGCAGGGCGTTCCACCTGTCCACCACCCGCTCCGTGAAGAAATTCCTCCTCACGTTTCCTCTGAATCGTCCTCCCTCCAACTTCATCCCATGCCCTCTAGTCCTGGAACATCTTGTTTGCTTAAAAATAGTGTTTTCCTGCACCCTGTTCCTCCCTGTAAGATACTTGTATGTCTCTATCATATCCCCTCTCTCCCTCCTCTCCTCCAGGGAGTACATGTTCAGTGCCTTCAACCTGTCCTCATAGGACTTGTGATGCAATCCATGCACCATCTTTGTTGCCCTCCTCTGAACCTTCACCCTCAGGTGGGACCAACATAACTCATACATAACATAGCTGCAAAGTAGGGTGTTAGCTGCACACTTGAGCAGACTAGATAGACCTAGAGGCCTAATTTCTGTGGGCAATTTTCATACGTTCGTAACTCCAGTGCCCATTTACTAGGGTCTCTGATGAGAAATCTGCCTAGTGTTTGTATTAGTGGTTCATAAACCCTCTACTGGCATATGTGTTAACCGGTTTCTCTGTACTTTAAAAATACAAGGACTGCAACATTCCATGGACTTGGTGTTCCCTGGACAGGACCAGAGGGACCCACTGAGCAAGAGTGCTTTACAGGGTGTGACCCAGAGTGTGGGGTTAAAATGCGGGGAATATGTATGAACAGTACAATGGTGTTGATGGCTCCATCTGATCAGTGAAGGAGTCTGGGGGTTCTCTGTTCATGGATCTGTATCATCTGAGGAAGATGATCACAACGGCTCATTGCAACGCACACTGCCTAGCAGAAACAGCACAGACAGGGGATTTGGTATCCAGCTCTCAGGGAGCGGTTCGAAACCTCTATGAATGCATCAAATTAGGGAAGACATTGCATCTTCACTGATCTTTACAGAATCCAAACTAGTGAGAACTCCTGACCACCATATGTATCCAGAAACATCTGCGACCCGCCCCCCCCAATAAAATCTGGTCAACCATGCCCATTCGATCCTTTACCATGGAATACACGGTTGTGCCCCCCATCAGCATTTGCTACATGGTTCTGTCTCCCAGAATGGTTTCTCCAGGCGAGGATGCTATTTAACCTTATAACAAACTTCTTCCCCTGGAATGTACCCCTCTGTAAGGCTTTTAGAAAGGGTAGTGGTCTCCAACTGACCTCGGTAGTTTAGCTTCTAACAACAGTGTTTACTGTGACAGACCTCAGGATGACTGTGCAGTCAGATGCTCTTTAAAATTAAGCCCTTCATTTAAAGTAGATATTGGCTGCATTGGCAGCATAAACCTTATGGGGAATGAAATGTCACATTTGGGGGGGGCAGCAGAGGGAGGAGACCTTGGGTCAGTTATTCCTAACACAGAATTCATAATACAGGCTTCCAAATGCAGTGTGCCCCCCCCCAAAGATACAAACCCATCTGAGAGAATATAGAAACAAGACAGTGAAAGTCATTTACATATCAGTGCAGCCATTTTCCAGTGTCGTACTTTCAGCCATTTCAAGCAGTTCTCTTGTTTCAGTTTCAGAGTGAGACAGCAGCCAGAATGTAACCTTAGACACCAAACGTACAGCTACTATGATTAGTGCAGAACCAGTTGAGAGACTAAAGCCCGTGTTTTGTCTTGGAGAATTGACAGCAGCACCCCCTGTGGGAAACAAGAGTTTACTGTTCACTTCCTTTGTACCCCAGTTATTCCAGGCCACAAAGTTCTTGCTCTTAAGTGCAATTACTAATCCATGACCACCTCGCCTAAAAGACACAACAAGCAGTTTAGATATTAGTCTGCTTTGGTTCTAGTCTACATAAATTGTATTCATATCCCTCCAAATGATCCATGTTAACTGCAGCCAAACTGATGTAAAAAAAAGTTTGTACTTTTATCTTTATGGACAGGATTTAGTTCTCTTCATGGAACCAGTCACTTGGTAATAACTGTAGAGAACTGTGCTGAACCTAAAAGTATTTTTCCCCAATAGCTTTTTATTTTTTAATACTGGTTCAAATTATTGTTCCATCTGTACAGGTCCTGGTACTTACTATCTGTTTGTAAATCAGAAAAATACAGATAACAAAACAGCCAGTAGAGATGAAACAGTAACAGAATCTGAACCATGAAAATAACCTTCTACAGGGAATGATGACTTTCAGTGCAGTTCTTCTTTAAGTCACAGTCTGTGTACAGAAAGAGTGTTGAGAGGGTACAATGCTGGCCTATTAGTGCTCCATTCTGTACTCATGACAAATTTATCAACATTATAATATAGGTGTTTTAGGGGTAGGTATGAATAACAGGAACAGAACAGCTACTAAACAGTCCTCCCTACAGACTGTACCCTCTACTCATCTTGCTCGTGCTGTACAGCCCCAAGGGAGAATAACGGAGGTCTGTACAACTCATGCTGTACAGCCATGAGGGAGAATAACAGAGGACTGTACAATGCAAGCTGTATAGCCCTGAGGGAGAATAATGGAAGGCTGTAAAATGCATGCTGTAGAGCCCTGAGGGAGCATAAAGGTCGCCGGCTTGATGTCGGGATGGCCCTGCCTGGTGGGGTGGAAGGGTGGGGGCATGCTAGACTCCAGGGAATGGATTTACTTTGTTATACAGGTGATTGGGAGAGTGGAACCACTGAACATTAGAGAATTGTTATACATTAATATACAAGGAAACATGATGAGGGAGGGACCACTGGACACCAGAGGCTAATGTGTTGGGGGTCAGGAAGCAGATGCACTTCCTCTGCCAAACTGCCAGGGTTGTGCACAAGTAAGTTGTGCTTTAGGTTGGTGGTATCTGCACTGCACAAGGGAAAATGCAAAATGACTTTGTACAGCACACGTCCTTTTTTCACAAAGTTGTGAAAGACAGCTTTCAGTACACACTGCATGCCCGTTGGTCGATAGTGTCAACCAGTGGGCTTGTAGTGTGTAGAGTAAGTTGTACGTTGATTGGGTTCATATGGGGGAGGCAGCTAGCTGGGTGGAATTAGAAGTGCTAGGGGTGGGGGTGAGGTTGTCTACCTACTTGAGGCTTGATGGGTTGAAGGCGTATGGAGTGGCAGGAGGGCAAAATCCCATGGTTGTTTATGCTTGCAGCATGGACTGAAGGATTCCAAAGGAAGAAGGCCAAAGAGGACAACCTGTCATTGCTATATATGGCAGTAAACCTGGGATTCCTCCCAGGGCTCAATGATGAAGGTTTTAAGTTATGGAAACAGTAGGGTGTGCAATCCATGGGGTACTTTACTGGGTATGGCATGTGGTCTTTTGAGGACCTTCAGAATAAGTTGGGGATTCTGGCAACTCACTTGTTCTGGTACCCACAAATTAGGGCCTATGGGAGGAGTCTGGGACAGGAACCATTAGAACCTTCCCCTTTGTTTTGGGTTGGAACTGATGGCTCAAAATGCATGGGTATCATATAAAGGGGTGTGATAGCTCAGGTGGCTAGATTTGGCAGGGCTTGGTTCCAAGATGTCTTTTTCTAGGACCGTGGCTTATGGAAGAGGGATCTTAACTTGGGCATATCAGAAGAATGCTTAAAGGATATCCGTACCCTTCACCTGGGGTTGTTGCTTTGCAACAGTATAAATGATCACAATATATACGTTTATGCGTTGGATGCGCCAGGTGATGGAAAATTGCCAGAAGGATTGCTGGTCAGGCCCAGCATCTTGCCTGCTTGTGCCTATGTCTATGCATGACAAGTGATGGTCCAGATTCACAATGTGTCAGATCGGGAGATCCGGGTGAACAGAGGCTGCACCCTAGCTACCGTACACTGCAGTGTTACTCAGTAACAAGCACTCTGAAGTGACTGATAGAGCGACCCCTGACTTGTTTGACTTTGGTGACTCCCCATTGTCAACTGAATGGAAGGCTAGAAACAGCAAGAAACTTGCCCACAAAGACCAAGTGTTTTCATTGAAGGAGTGGGATATGGGATGTGTTCAGGGTGTGGAGCAACACATACGTCTGCAGGATAAATGGCCATTCTGTGAGAGGTCTCGACGTTTCGCTCCAGCAGACATAGATGATGTGAGAAGGCATCTGCAGGAAATGTTTGCAGCTGGTGTGATATAAGAATCAAGAAGCCATTATGTCTCACCTATTGTGGTTGTGAGAAAAAAGAAAGGGTCAGTAAGAATGTGCATGGATTATTGAACCCTTAACCAGTGGACCATCCCAGATCAATACACCATGCCCCATATACAAGATGCTTTGGACTGCCTGAATGGGAGCAAGTGGTTCTTGGTGTTGGATCTTCACAGTGGGTACTACCAGATCCCCATGGCACTGGAAGACTGTGAGAAAACAGCCTTCATATATCCACTAGGGTTCTATGAATGTATGAGGATGCCTCAAGGGATATCGGGTGCTCCAGACACTTTTCAGCAATTGATGGAATGCGCAGTAGGGGATTTGAATCTACTGGAATGCCTGGTATACTTGGATGATGTTACTGTGTTTGGGAGCACTTTGGAGGAGCATGAGAGCAGACTATTTAAAGTGTTAGACCGAATGGAGGATTTCAGCCTTAAGCTGTCCATCGACAAATGCCAGTTTTTTTAGACATCTGTGAAATATGTCAGCCATATAGTATCCACTGAGGGGCTAGAGACTGATCCTAGTAAAGTTGAGGCCTTGACCACCTGGCCCCAGCCCCACCATCTGAAAGAATTACAGCGCTTCCTAGGATTCTGTGGCTACTACCGGCGGTTCATAGAGGACTACTCCAGGGTGATTCACCCAATCGTGAACCTTACCCAGGGTTACCCTCCCACGAACCGTAAATATAAGAAAGGGGCCTTCTCTGAAACAGAAAGAGTATACTTCCGCCCAGGTGAACTTTTTAGGCCCCGCTGGGCACCCAACTGTGAAGCTGCATTCCATGAAATAATACATCAGCTCACCCATGCTCCCATCCTCGCCTATGCTGACCCTACTAGACCCTATGTGTTGCATACAAATGCTAGTCTACAAGGTTTGGGAACTGTGCTGTATCTAGAACATAACAATGGTTTGAGACCGATGGCTTTTTCTAGTAGAAGTCTGAACCCCATCAGAGAAAAACTACCCTCTGCATAAACTGGAGTTCTTGGCATTAAAGTGGGCCATCATTGGCCAGTTCCATGAATACTTGTATGGGGCAAAGATACTGGTAAAGACTGACAATAATCCATTGACCTATGTGCAGACTTCAGCTAAGTTAGACGCCACTGGGCATCGGTGGCTTTCTGCGTTGTCTGCCTATGATTACGCTGTTGGATACAGACCAGGCCTAAATCACATAGATGCTGATGCCCTATCCCGGAAGCCCACTTCCAAAAGTGATTGGGTCAGGCTGTCTGAACCTGACATTTGAGCCTTGTGCCAAAAGTTTGACAAAGATGAACAGATGTCCCCAGACACAGTGGACTGTGTAGCAGGTTGCTTGGGCCCCTCTGATACTTGTATACCAGCTGCGTACTGTCACTTCTCTGCTCTAGATATTAATGCACTGCCTCAACTTGATAATGACAGCATTCAGTGGGCTCAATTCCAAGATCCTATGACCCAGTGAGCACTTGAAGCCCTCTACACAGGGAAAGATGTGTCCAAGTTGCACTCCTCTGATTTGCGAACTGCGTTATTGTACAAAGAAGGCCCTAAATTGAAGCTGATTAATCAGTTGCTATACAGAGAGACAGTGGATAGAGGGGGTCAGGTAGATAAGCAACAATTGGTCCTGCCCACAGCTTTCAGAGACTTGGCACTGAGGTCCCTGCACAACCACATGGGCCACCTTGGTTATCGATTGAACCCTTGACCTAATGCGGTCTCGATTCTACTGCCTAAGTTGGGGGCCAATGTTGAGCATCATGTGAGGACTTGTAGTCGCTGCCTGCAGAGGAAGGCCCCACCCCCAAAGGGCTGCCCTCGTTGTCAACATAACCACCAGCACACCAATGGAGTTAGTTTGCATACATTTTTTGAGTTTGGAGCCTGACCAGTGGAACGTCAGCAATGTGTTGGTAGCCACTGATCATTTTACAAGGTACACTCAAGCTTTCCTAACCAAAGATCAAAAGGCCTCCACTGTGGCCAAGGTGCTAATAGAGAATTTCTTTGTCCGCTATGGGGCCCCCCAGAGAATTCATTCCGATCAAGGTAGAGATTTTGAGAGTCACTTAATTAAAGAGATGCTGTCCCTATGGGGAGTGCAGAAGTCAAGAACCACCCCTTATCACCTGCAGGGGGACCCACAGCCAGAACGCTTTAATCGCACCCTGCTTGACATGCTAGGCACTCTCCACCCGAAAGACAAGCCCAAATGGAGCCATCAGATTAGCACCTTGGTACATGCATATAATTGCACAAGAAATTATGCTACCGGGTTCTCTCCCTATTGCCTCATGTTTGGGAGAGAGGCTCGGTTGCCAGTGGATGTTTGTTTTGGGGTCTCTCCAGACAGGGTCCGAGCTGAAAATTATCTACAGTATGTGCAAAAACTGAGCCCAATTGAACCATGCATACCAGCTAGACCAGACAATAGCTGCAAAGAGGAACCTAGCCAATAAAGAAAGATGTGACAAAAAAGTGAAGGCCCAAGAGCTTCGAGCTGGGGACCGTGTGTTGTTGCAAAATCTAGGACTGAATGGTAAACACAAAATTGCTGACCGATGGCACCATCTCCCCCACAACGTAGTAGGCTAGTTGGATGACTTACCCGTGTACAAGGTGCAACCCAAGAATGATTTAAAAGCTGTCAAGACCATGCACCGTAACCATTTACTGCAGATTGGTCAAGTCATGATAGAGGCTGAGCCCCCTGAGATTGTACTCCCTGGACCAGTGACTCATGCTGCTGCCAAATAAAGACAGAGCCAACCTAACCCAGTGGTCACAGACTTAAGGTTTTTCCCACCACAAGTCCAGAATGATAATGACCGTCAGTCCACTTCGGATGAGAATGAGTGCAACTATGCTTATTACCTGTCTTATGAACCGAGTCAGCTGTTTCAAGGTAACCCCATGATTAATTGTGGGGATGAAGCTGGGCCTTCTGGACTGCCTAACCCCCTAGCTTCGTCCTTAGAGCCAATGCTCCCTGAAAGTGAAGCGCAAAGTGTCATGTCTGACGGCATTGCGTCCTATGTATGGTGGAACTGTATGATTTGCCTGGGGAAGGGGCGGATGATGCGAGTCCCTCTGGTGATGTGCCAGAACCTGAAGAGTATTTTGTGTGTGATGACAATTCCCCTCCAGTGCCCGAGTGTTGTCGAAATGAGCAAAATCTGACTGAAACAGAGCCTACTGAGCAAGAAGCTGACACTGTTCCAAGTTCGGACATTTCTGCCCAGGCAGAGGTACCCCTAGCAAGTAATGAAAATCCCAAGGTTGTTGTTGAAAGTACAGAGACTGTGATTGTTCCCTCCCAGGAAGACTGGCCGAGCTGTCAAACCAGTAGTACGCTTCAGTTACGATTCCCCTGGGAGGCCTGTAGACTTGCCCCTCAATGTGGTCCACAAGGAGGTTTATTTTTCTCAAAGCTCAGTGCCCAAACTGAGCCTAAGCAACAACTCCAGGTTGACTGTCTTGCCCTCTAGGTACAGTATGGTGCCCCTGCCCCGTCTAGCCTCAGGTTAGCTGATAGGGAAGGGACCCTTCTCACCTTGTTCAATGTACAGGAAATTATTACCTGATTCAGTTTAGTAATGTGCAAATTACTTGTGTGATATATGCATAATGTGATTCAAAATGGATATTGTACTGTGAAATGCAAGGAGTTTGTACAGCAAAGGTGGAATATGTTGATCAATGCCTTAGAAGTTATAGGCCTAGTCTGCAAATGGTATACATGTATGGTATAAATTGCAATTTAAATTACTGTGATGATAGTACCTACTTGATGCAGATGCCAAGTTTTTCCAGGCAAGGAAAGGTGTAACCCCCTTATCAAAGGGGGTTCCCGAGGGCTCTTCCATGAGCTTGCCTAATTGCCCATTTTCCAGCTGGTGTTCGACGTTGTTGCCGTTTTAATGTATTGCCAGTGAGTGCCTGCGTAGCTTCCATGTACTGTCCCTTTAAAAGCTGTCGAATTGCAGATATAATCTGAATGGGGGGGTCCGAGTGTTTCCCTGTTCGAGTCCCGCCCGGGCTGCTAAATAATCACTCCGTTTCTGCCATCGCTAATTGTGCAGACGGAGCCCTGCTAAAAGATGTAATTATTTGAGGAGCATTTACTAGAGTAATAATAATAATGTAAGTTGTTCTAACTTGCCTTCTTTGCAGCAAGGACCGTTTCTGTTTAACTCCACCATTTTGGTCCTGAACTGCTGAACTGAACCAATCAGTATTCTGGAACTCTAAAATGGAGCCTGCAACTAAAGGGGATATGTGGAGCCAGACTCTGGGAATTGTAGTTTTGGACTGTGGTGCCTCTTTGCACCAACAGGGGGAGCATGTTGTGACTGACAACTGAGGGAAAGAAAGTGTTGAAACAGAGGATGGAAGAGTATATAGAGGAAGTTGGGAATTTAAACTAAGAGTTGGGGGTGGCAGTTGGGGAAGAGATATGCAGAGACCACAGGTTGGGAAATCATGTGAGCTAACCCCCCATAACAGTGACAAAGGACAAATGGCAAGTACTATTGGTGATGCTAGGAAAGTAGGGCAGGATGGGAGGGGGGGAAGGGTGGAAGGTGGTTACCCTTAATGCTAGAAGCCTTGGGAGGAAAACTGCAGAGTTATAGGTTCTCATGGCAGAGGGAGAAGTGGACATTCCAGCCATCACAGAAACATGGGTCACCCAATATAATGACTGGGACCTGTCTGTACCAGAGTACAGGTTATTTTGTAGGGACAAGGTGATTGGGAAAGGAGGGGGGGTGGCACTATATGTGAAGGAAGGACTGAAGTGTGTAAGGGAGGAAGGGGTGGAGGGTAGTAAGGAGTCATTTTGGGTACAAATCCAGGATTCCAAGAATAGGATTCTTAGAATGGGAGTGGTGTACAGGCCACCATCTCAGACGGAGGAGTTAGACAGGGAACTAGCGGGACAGACCAGGAGGACCTATGAGAAGGGTAGCGTGGTGATTGTAGGGGACTTCAACATGCCAGGAGTGGACTGGAGCACTCCAACAACCAGGAACAGAAGGGAGCAGGTACTGCTGGATGCCTTCCAGGACAGCTTCCTGCTGCAATGATCAGTGAACCAACCAGGTTAGGGAATACCCTTGACCTTGTGCTGGCAAATGGGGACTTTGTGAGAGAACTTACAGTGGAGGAGGAACCGTCAGGGAGTGACCACCACCAGTATGGCTCACATTGGATAAGGGACAGGAAGGAGTGGAATCTGGCACAAGAGTGCTGGACTTCAGAAGGGCCAACTTTGGGAGGATGGGGGAAGTGGTAAAAGGGTACCTGGCCAGAATTCAGTCTAGTATGGATACTAACCAGAGGTGGGAACTCATAAAGCTGGGGATAGTGGAGGCAACCAAAACCTGCTGCAAAGCCCAGAGCAAGAAGGCTAGGGCTAATAAACCGAGCTGGTTGAGCAAGGAGGTCATGGAAAAGGTAAGGAGGAAAAGAGCTGCCTTTAGGAAGTACAAGAAAACAGGGAGGGGGGAGGACAGGGAGGAGTACTTGACAGATTCGAAGGAGGTGACAAGGGCAGTAAGGGGAGCCAAAGCATCTACGGAACTCAGGCTGGCACAAGGCATTAAGAAGGGGGAGAAGGACTTTAAGTACATCAGGGAGAAAAGGAGCTGTAAGGACCACATAGTAAGGATTAGGAAGGAGGGGGTTGGGTGGTTGGGTGGAAGCAGGGTACGATAAGGCGGAAGCACTAAATGAGTACTTCTGTTCAGTATTTACTAAAGAGAAGAGGGGAGGTGACACCCAAGGTGCGAGAAATGGCAGAAGCGGGGGGGGGAGTGGTGACAGATGGGGAAATCATGGAGAGCAGAGTTTGAGAGGGTTGGAAGGCACTGAGGGTGGACAAGGCGCCAGGCCCAGATAGCATCCACCCCAGGGTACTGAAGCAGCTGGCAGAGGTCCTTGCAGGACCTTTGGCAGACCTATTTAATGCCTCACTACATTCGGGGTGTGTACCTCAGGACTGTAGGATGGCTCATGTGGTGCCCCTCCACAAGAGTGGCCCCAAGGATGAACCGGGAAACTACAGACCAGTGAGCCTTACATCCATCATGGGTAAGCTAATGGAGACTGTCCTGAAGGAGAGGCTGGTGGCCCTCCTAGAGGCCAAAGGACTACAGGACAGCAGACAGCATGGCTTCATATATGGCAGATCCTGCCAAACCAACCTGGTCGAGTTCTATGACTGGGTAACTAGGCAACTGGACAGGGGCCATGCAGTGGATGTCCGTATCTGACTTCAGTAAGGCATTCGGACCTGTGCCACATGTAAGGCTGGAAGGAAGTTATTAGGCACAGGGGCGGGTGCAAAGCTGGTGAGATGGGTAGGAAACTGGCTGCAGGAAGACAACAGAGGGTGGTGGGTGGGGAGCTCTCACCCAAGGGCAGTGACGAGCGGTGTCCCACAGGGCTCGTGTTCGGACCAGTGTTTGGGATATTCATTGCAGACATATCATGGGACATCAAGAGCAAGATCAGTCTGTTTGCTGATGATACCAAGGTTGGCGTGGTGGTGGATGACCTAGGGGATGGCAGGGGTTGCAGGATGATCTGGCAAAGCTTGAAACCTGTTCAGACACCTGGCAACTGGGCTTTAATGCCAAAAGTGCAAGGTGCTGCATTTTGGGATGAAGAACCCAAGGAGGAGTTACCAGCTAGGGGAGTGCAGCTAGCCCAGACAGAGGAGGAGAAGGATCTGGGTGTGCTCATTACAGGGTCAATGAACAACTCTGCACAATGTAGGAAGGCAGCTGCAAAGGCCAACAAAATGCTGGGTTGTATTGTAAGGGCATATATATCCTCGAGGAGGGAGGAGGTGATTATGCCACTGTATAGGTCATTAGTTAGACCACACCTGGAGTACTGCGTGCAGTACTGGTGTCCGTATCTGAAGAGGGACATTACGTTACTGGAAGGGGTGCAGCACAGGGCGACAAAGATTATCAAGGGGCTGGGGGACTTATAATCCGAGAGGAGGTTGAAGGAGTTGAACATGTACTCACTGGAGGAGAGGAGAGACAGGGGTGACATGATTGAAACCTTTAAATACATGAAAGGAATAAACAAGATGGGTACAGAGGGGCTGTCCAAAGTAAGGAGGAGGGCCACTAGGGGCCATGATATGAGACTGGAGCGAGAAAGGTTCAGGAGGAGATGAGGAGACACTTTTTACAGAGAGGTGGTGGCTGGGTGGAATGCGTTACCTGCAGAAGTGGTATGCAGTAGAACAGTGGACTGCTTCAAATGAGGATGGGACAGGACAAGGGGGAGGGTTAATGAAGGGGAAGGGTGGAAGGGAGGGGCAGCTGCAAAATAAGGGGTGCTAGCTGCACATTTGAGCAGACTTGATAGACCTGTAGGCCTTTATCTGCTGGCAAATTTTGTATGTTCGTATGACAGCCAAACCAACCAATCTAACCTTTTGGATTTGAGGGAAATCCCCTGAGCTGTCAGCTGGCAAGCCAGTTCTGAGAGAGAGAGAGAGAGAGAGACAGAGAGAGACAGCTCAGTGAGTTTGAGCAGCCGTTTGTGCAGGAGAACCATGGAAGGCCTGACTTGTGGCCTGCTTGCCTATTTTTTGCCCTGAGAGGGAGAAAGGGGATTATTTTCAGACTAATTCCATTTTGTAAGAACAAAGAAGCCACCAAAGTGTAACCAGGCTCAATCTACAGAAGACTGGAGATTTTGCTAAATGCAATCAGCCCGTCAGGAACTTCAGCTACTTTTGAGCTCCAGGGATTGAGCAGTGACTTTGCGATCGGGATCGGGGAGCAGTTTGCCTGGTACAGTAATCCTTCCTTACATATAGATGTGCTGTGTACTGAATGGGGAGGTTGCAATCTAGTCACCCACTGTGCGAACTGTGTGCTGCTGGCTTTTACATATAGATGTGCTGTGTACTGATGGGGGGGGTCATTATCTGGTCCCCCCCAAGTTACGCTGTGTGCTGAGGGCTGGAAGTTGTGCCTAGCTCGAATCGGACTGAATCCGCTGCTATCTAAGGCAGCTAGGCCCTGCCATGAGAGCTCTGTTACCCCACCCTGCTGCACAGAGAAGATCCATCGATGAGACCTGCCAGGGGATCAGCCCCCTGTGCCCTGCCACGAGGGCTGTGTTACCCTACCCTGCTGCACAGAGAAGATCCATCGATGAGAGATCTGCCAGGGGATCAGCCCCCTGTGCCCTGCCACGAGGGCTCTGTTACCCCACCCTGCTGCACAGAGAAGATCCATCGATGAGACCTGCCAGGGGATCAGCCCCCTGTGCCCTGCCACGAGGGCTGTGTTACCCTACCCTGCTGCACAGAGAAGATCCATCGATGAGAGATCTGCCAGGGGATCAGCCCCCTGTGCCCTGCCACGAGGGCTCTGTTACTCCACCCTGCTGCATAGAGAAGATCCATCAATGAGAGACCTGCCAGGGGATCAGCCCCCTGTGCCCTGCCATGAGGGCTCTGTTACCCCACCCTGCTGCATAGAGAAGATCCATCGATGAGAGACCTGCCAGGGGATCAGCCCCCTGTGCCCTGCCTGAACAGGATTGACATTGCAATGAATCGTGTGGGCCCTGCTTCTACTGACAATCCAGAAACCTCATCTACTGTCTCGACCATTGTCCAGCCTGTGTCCAGTTCTGGGTATCGTGAGTAACCATCAGGGAAGCTCTCTGCAACATATAGTTAACTCTAATGTGTATCACCTGAATGATTGTTATTTGTTTTCTTTGGTACGAACTGAGCCCTCTGGCTCCGGATTACAATTAGGGTGCGGTGCATGTTGTTTCTTTTCTTCACAGGGCCCCAACCAGCTGCAACACCAGCCTACCCCGGGCAACAGTCCTGGCTAACCCATCTTTTATCCCCCTGGGTACCCAGAGAGTGTAACTGTCAGTGGGACTGTAAATGCCCACACTATAAACGATGGAGTATTCAAACTAATTACCCTAATTGTGCCTCTCCTGTGTTACTACCCTCTGAATAAATCAGATCTACTCTTTTTCTGCAATTTACGTAGACTATGGTGTCAGTTTGTGCTCAAGGTATTGTACTGTTTTTTTGTTCTGCCTAACCTTGATTACAGGGGGTCCCCAGAGCCAAGCAGGAAAACTAGTCCTGGGGGTAAGTGCTAAATGTATGTGTATGTGCAAAGCACATCAGGGGTATTGTGGAGGTAAATATTGTGTATTGTATGGGCCACTAGTGGGAAAAGAGGGGGGGTCACAGTGTCACAGAGGGCTGTGGCCTGGTTAGCTTGATCAATACTAACCCTGACCTTTGGGTGGAGGCACCTGTCACCGAACATAGGCCCTTTAATCTGCTACTAGCCAAGCAGGCAGGGGTAGTAGTCTTTGGGATAGCGCCACCTAGGGGTTACATGTGTATGAGCGATCATACATAATCCTCTATGTTCTGCTGCACTAGTGATATCATTATGTTGTTCTGCTGCAGCAGTGATGTCACTACTGCAGTAGAACCACTTGGAATGCTGGCACATAGTTACTTTCCTCTATTTAATTCTGTGGTGACAGTATTCTAGAACCTCTAGAGACTTCACAAGTCAGTTTCATTATGAAAAACAGAAAAGAAAATACAATGCACAGACTACTACTATGCACTGTAAAAAATACAGGATGTGCAACTATGCACAACCTGTGTGTTCTGTTACCTCTGGGTTCTGATTCCCATGGACCTCTAGAACTTCCATCTGGAGGTCAGAGGGAATCAGAACCCCTCTGTGGCAGAACACACTGGTTGTGCATAGTTGCCCATCCAGTATTCTCTGTATATTATCAATGTTACCAATCCATTCCAAATATGATTCAGAAGGCTGAGGGGGGAGCTCAAATCGAGCCTGGAGGCAAAGTTTGGGGGAGAAGGGGGGCTGGAGTTAGGGTAGGTGAGGTCATGCCACCCACCATGCATTAATTCCCCGTTAAATGCCACCTTCCTCCTGGCTCAATGCTTACCTGGTATTTGGCATATATACATATGAATATATACCACCTGTCCTGCATTTTGCAGGACAGTCCTGATTTGGGCAGCTGTGTCCTGCAAAAAAACATGTAAAATACTACATGTCCTACTCCTGATTTTCTTTTAGTAGAAAAAATATTTTCTAACTTTCCTCTTAATCTTGTAGAAAACTATAGTACTTTAACTAAAATACATTAAACTGATATGAAATCATAGAAGCAACCAAGAAACTAAAATACTTAGCCTTAATTCTGATTATATAGAGAAAACAAGTCTGTTGCATCGAGGTTGCATACTGTCCTGCGAAAATCATATTTTAGTAAGAAATGTCCCACTTTGGGCTTCATAAAAGGTGCAAGGTGGTAACTTATACACACACACACACTCACACACACACACACACACACCAGAGATTGCTGTTATAAAATTGGCATTTTATTTCCTGGCATCTGATTGGCTGGTACCCTTGCCAGGGGGGTACATTATCTTACAATAGATGCCCAGGAATAAAAAAGTACCAGCCACACTACTCCTTCACCCACAGGGGTATCTTTTTGTTCAGCCTGCTTTCTCATTGGGCAGAAGCATAAAATTTACTTTCAGATCGCCGCTGTTTTTTTTACTTGCTTAGCGAGAGAAACTAACCCCCATGACTCCATAGTTTATTGCTTGCCTGTATGATTAAACCTCACACAACTTCCCTGAGCTCATTTCTGGCTACATATGTTTTCTTTTTTTTAGTTTATTTACGGCAGTCTTCTCCCTGACAATTGACTCTGTAATAGCTTCATTCTCACAGAGCTGATTGCGCTCTAGCTCCGCCATCTATCGTCTCCCTCGGTCCAGAAAGTGAAGTTGTTTCACATTTGTACACATAAATTTTTTCACCCTCTTCACTATGATCACACACCCCTCTGAACCGTAACCCTGTAGCCCTTTTTTTTTTTTTAATGTTTTTTTTCCCTAAGTGTGCATACATGCTCCCTCTGTTTCTCGTGGGGCTTTTTTTTTTTTTTCATGTGACAGTTGCTCAGTGTAGCGCATCAGGTGTCCCGCTCTCTCTTGCAGCACGCACACACATCCCTCCCAAATGCAGTCCAGTATTGCACTTACTAGAGTCTCCACTCACTAAAATTAAACTGAATTCCACCTTTGTTGCTAATTAAAATAAAATGATTTCAATTACTCCCAGTACAGCAGCCACAGCTCTCCACAGACTCCATGCTCGCCGGTCAGCTTCAAGTCTCTCTCTCACTCCTGGTGACTCTGCACTCACCACTGACAGTGCCCTTCATCTACATTCCTGCTAAATGAAGTACAGCACTCACAAAACATACACACAGTAGTGACAAGGAAAGGGCTGCTTCTGTGCCACAAAAATAATTGCGATTTTGTAGGAGTGGTAGCGGGGCGGGGGGAATCGCATTTCACACAGCTCCAGCATAAACAGAAATGCAAAATAAAAGTCTTCACAAACCAATAAAGAAACAGGGCTTTAACAGTTGAGAGAGAGTGTGTGTGTGTGTGTGTGTGTCTATATACACACACACACACACACACACACACACACACACACACCAGGTAACCATGACAACTAGCAAACAAATTATGGAGGCTTTAGTAGGGCAGGTGGAGGAACTATTTTATGTGAAGTTATTAAAAAACTAACTGGTTTAACATTTAAACATAAATTTTTTATTAGAAATATAAAATAACAGTTGCCCATTTTCTAAGAGCAATAACACCCTCCAGGGTGGGCTGTATTGGGCAATACCAGACTTCCAGGAGCTATAAGGCCTTCCGCCTGCAGCGTCGGGCCTCATTATGCCCCTGGGCAGTCTGGTATTGCCCAATATCCTCCACCCTGGAGGGTATTATTGCTTGCTTAGCCTAGTGCATAGCACAGCCTGAGTTGGAGAGACAGCAAAGGAGAATAAGAGTAGACAAATGGCTTTCCAGTCTGCTAGTACCTAAACTTCATATGGATGATCCCTGTAAGTGTACTTACCCTCCAGTATAAATCAGTGTCCAGAAATATCACACTGTAATACCGTTTTATAATAACCAGCTTCCCCTTTTTCCCATAGGGAAACCGTGGCGTAATTTGCCCTTATAAAGGAGTGTTTATAATGGCAAACACGCGCACGGCTTCCCTTGCTGTGCACGTCCTCACGCAGCAGCGCCACCACTCAAGACCGCTGACCGCTTCCATCTCTCCTGAAACAGCACCGCCAGAAGAAGTCGGCGGTTCAGTCCCCCTCCATACACAAGTGAAAACCTCACAAACCAGGAGAAAACAAAATGTTTTAAAATAAGCTGATTCAAATCAGCACCTGAGAAACCACACCGGGGATGCACAGGATGCACAGGAAGCTTTTTATTTTATAAAACTGCTGAGGCGAAAAAGGGAAACCCAGCAATTTTATAAAATATGGGTGGGATGGATGTGTGTGAAACGAGACTTTACACACACCCTCCTTGTGGGATGGTTTTCACAAACCCCTCCTTGTAGCATCCCACAACTGGGGTGTGTGTGTGTGTGTAAAGTCTCGTTACACACCTGACCCATACTTAGTTTCTATATCATACTTAAAAGGGCAGTGCGGGGGGTGTAGATATTTATATATTAGTAGATATGGTTTCAACGTTATTGAACTGACTCCAGGGCCGCAATAATGGGGGGAGTTGTCTGGGGCCCTGCTCCTGAGCTCAGCAGGGGCCCACCTGAGGAGCTGGCATTAGCTGGTTTGGGAACCAGGGGCCCATTTCAAGTGCCTTGTCCGGGGCTCCAAAATTCATAGCTGCAGCCCTGACTGACTCAATTGCAAAAACAGCCATTTAAACACAGTTTTTTCCATGCCAACCAACTGCAACCTCTGGGAAAGTAGAGGGATAGCGCCCCCCCCCCCCCATGTATTATTATGAGAGGGTAAATTATGCTGATCCTAGTAAAATAATAAAATAACTCCACATTTCGTTGTAGATTGTTACTTTGCGACAGCCTGATGTTTGTTCTGCGGCGGGCGTGACATATCAGTGACCCAATGCCCATGCGGCCGTATTTCTCCCCTCGGCACACTCGCTTGCCAGCTGTGACCCCTAACGTTAACAAATGCCCAGCCAGTTGTATCAGGAGGTGAAGATGGCGCAACGTATTCAGGCTCTTGAGCTTAGGAAGGCTTTAATCTGCTCCGTCTGTAAGGGACTATTTCGGGATCCGGTAACGCTGAACTGCGGGCACAGCTTCTGCCGGGACTGCGTTGATGGAATCTGGGCTCCGGACTACGAACGGTGCAGCTGTCCCGAGTGCGAAGCGAAGTTCCCAGACAGGCAGTACATTGCTAACCGGACACTGGCAGCGATGGCGCAGACAGCGAAGGAAACTGACCGAGTAAGCGATTTGTGGGTCAACCAAACACCGACTGTGCCCGGCACCTGTTCTGTGTCCCGTTGTGAGAAGAAATCGTCTCCGATCGAGCTACGTCTTTTTTACTGTTGTGCGTTTCCCAGCAGTGTCGATCAGTGCTCCGGTTCCTTTGAGGGGGGTAGAGAGAAACTATCGGGGCCCGGCGATGGCGTGACTGATTCGGAGCGCTCCTCTGTAGCCCAGTATTCACTCAGTAGTATGGAGCGACCCCTTAATCTCCGTAAGGAATACATCAGGAGACTGAAACTGCGCCGTTCCGGGGATAGCGGGATTGAAGACAGTGACTCGGATCGCTCCTCTGTAGCCCGCTGTTCACTCGCCAGTATGACTCTACCCCCAACTCTCCGTAGGGAATACAGAAAGACAGCGAAAGTGCCCGGTTCCGGGGATAGTGGGATACAAAAGAGTGTTTCTGGCTGGGAGGGAGAGCATGATTCAGGGCGCTTCTCCCTTTCCCAGTGTTCACTTGCCAGTATGGAGCCACCCTATAACTTCAGTAAGGAGAGACCGACAGTTCCCTGTACTAGCCGTGGCCGTGGTTTAGAGGGACACTGTAAGCCCGAGATCTTCACCTGTGTAGCCGCAAGTGTCCCCGGAGACAATCCACCCCACTGCCTCAGGGACACCTCTGGACTTGGACCAAACGTTTGTATTCACGGGAACGGAAGGTCCTCTCCAAGTGCTGATGGGGCCCGGGGCACGGAGCGCGTTGGTGACTTATCATTAAATGAGGGTAAGAACATACAGGAACAGAGCTGCAATACTTACAAGAATGAAACGCCCTCTCCAAAAAATGCCAGCGAGGCCCCACGCGTGGACCCCACTGGCAGTTTACCATCGATCGTGGGAAGGCAGTCCGGGGTCCCGAACTGCAGTACTATGGAGAATGAAAAGGCCTCGCCTCCAAGAATTAGTGAGGCCCCAGTCATGGAGCCCACTGGCAATTTACCAAGGACTGAGCTAAAAAAAAGCAGAGGCACGGAATTGCAGTACTAGCAAGAACGAAACATGCTTTCTCCCCCTGCAGACTCTTTCCCAGGCATGACGTGCACCGGTTGGGGCAAGACAGCCAGGGAACTAAACTGGTTTGTGGATTCCGGAGTTAAGTTACTGTCTTTGGAAATGCAGGGACGTTGTATGGTGACTCCCGAAATGGCACCGTTAGTGTTTCAGAGCTCGTTTGGGGAACCCAGGGAAGACCTTCTGCCGTTGAAAACACAGGCAGAAAATACACCAACAACCTCCCTGGAATGCTTTGGGCCATACCTCTCAACTGTTCCTGATTTTCAGGGACGTCCCTGATTTTGCCTCAAAATTTTACTCTGTCCCTCCTAAAAATTGTGTTTCCATGACCAAACAGTGTTGGATGTAAGCATAAAATAATGTCAAACATTAATGTTACAGGCTTGTTCTTCCTTAGAAAATGCAGTTTACACTAAGCCCATTATTTTACCAGCTTCCTGAGTGGATACCACCAATTTTGAAGATGTGTCCCTGATTTTGGTCCTTTGTCACTACTTTATTTAAGCCTTGTAGGGTTACCACCTGTCCCTATTTTTGCAGGACAGTCCTGATTTGGGCAGCTGTGTCCTGCAAAAAAACATGAAAAATACTACATGTCCTGACATTATAGCAGAAAAAATATTTTCTGATTTTCCTTTAAATGCTGCAAAACAAGATAATACCTTAACTAAAATACCCTGAAATGATAAGAAACACTAAAACAGCTACAAAACTATAACACTTAGTCTTAATTTTGATTATTTAGACAAAACAAGTCTGTTGCATTGGTCGAGACTACATATTGTCCTCCAAAAAATCATGTTTCAAGAAATGTCCCACTTTGGCCTTTTTAAAAGGTGGTAACCCTAAAGCCTTGTCCCTGATTTATGAGGCAGGAGGTTGAGAGGTATGCTTTGGACTAATGTATCAGTGTGTAAGAACAGGTCTGAGGAAGCTAGTGAAAACTTCATGCTTTCCGAAACATAAGCAATCATTGCAACTAACACAAAATACTGAAACGTATCCCTCAGTCTTGCATTCTGTAAATGTGGAGTAAATAGGTAAAATAAGGGATATTTCAGTCTTTAACTCAGAACCTCAGCACTGTTGAAATGATTGCTTTCATGTTCACACAGCTTGCTATATAATTTTCACATTGAGTGCTGTGGATTGTTTTTCTTTTAACTGAACACTGGATATGGGAGGGGGCTTTTGTGAAGTAAAATGAGGAACTGTTACTTGTGATGGGGACGGTTGAGAGGTACGTCAGGAAATCTTAAAGGAAAACAAGGGGTACAACCCCTACTGCATCCCAAGTCCCAATTTGCCTTTTTAGCATACTTTGAAACATTTTAAATACTTTTAAGTATACTTTTTTAACTTTTGCTTCTCCGCAGCTTCCGGTTCTGAAAGGTGTCCACAGCCATTTTGCAGCTGTAGTGTGTGTCCCTTACTCAGTATATGGTGGGTTACTAGCGGGGTACCACAGGGTTCAGTACTGGGACCCGTCCTCTGATGTGTTTGTAAGTGACATTGCAGACAGACTGGAGGGAAAAGTATGTCTCTTTGCAGACAACACAAAGATCTGCAACAGGTAGATACAGAAGGTGGGGTGGAAAGAATGCAATGGGACTTGGCACAGTTGGAGGAATGGTCAAATGTATGGCAGCTTAGATTCAATGCAAAGAAGTGCAAAGTAATGCACCTAGGAAACAAAAACCCTGGGGAAGAGTACACAATGGGGGTGAGATACTAACAACAAAAAAAAAATGGAAAGGGACCTGGGGTAGTCATATCAGATGACCTTAAGGTGGGCAAGCAATGTGAGAGGGCAGTAAGGATGGCTGGCTGTGTACTAGGATGCACAGGGAGAGGCATCACCAGTAGAAACCTGGAAGTTGTTCTCACGCTGTACAGACAGTTGGTGAGACCCCATCTGGAGTACTGCATGTAGTTCTGGAGACCCATCTCTGCAAGGACATAGGACGGAGGCTGTCCAGAGGAGGGCAACTAAAATGGTGCAGGGTCTGCACCAGAAGACCTGTGAAGAGAAACTAAAGGAGCTTAATATGTATACCCTCGGGGAATGATAGAAACTTTGAAGTACCTCAAGGGAATCAACAAAGTCCAAGAGGGTAGCATCTTTCAGAAAAAGAGGGGTGCAAGCACAAGGAGTCACAGACAGCTCAGAGATAATGTGAGGAAGTATATTTTCATGGAGAGGGTTGCATGGAACAGCCCTCCTGAGAAGTTAGTGGAGTCAAAAACAGTGGGGGAATTCAAGAATGCATGAGACAGACATAAAGCAATTCTAGTGGGGGTAGGAGGAAGTAAGCCGTTGGTTAACTAGAATCTGCAGCTTATCCATCAGGTAGGGGAATGTGCAGACTGGGTGGGCCAAGCGGTCCTTATCTGCCGTCAGAGTCTATGTTTCTATATGCTAATATGCCTTGCTCACCAATGGCTGAGTCAGCACTGCAGGGCATATTAGTGTAAACTGAGCAGGGGATATGCATGGCAGCCATAAGATGGCTATGAGCACCCTTCAAAATTGGAAGCTGCAAAGAAGCAATATGAAATTAAAAAGAAGATACATAAAGGTATAATATAAAAAAAAAAATCAAACTATGCTTAACAACGCAAACCAGGGACATGGGATGGATTCAGGGCTGTAACAGTTTTCCTACATGAGGACACATGCCCAGTCCTCCAGGTAGCTTTGGCATTAAAGAGTAATTCTGACAGCCGGCCCGGTGGTGCTGAGGGTTGAGATGCTGGATGCCACACCTCGCGCCATGCCAGCGACCAGAGTTCGGGAGCGAGCTCGGGCACTGGGGGCCGGCAGGGAAGGGATTGGATTGAGTGTCCAGCGGGCTGCTGTCCTGTCCGGGGGGAGGGTATCGGGATGCCTGGCACTCCTGCGGCCCCTGGTGGAGATCAGGGGTGCAGCGGAAGTGTGGGCAGCACGTAACAGCGTGCCTGATGCTGGCAGGGTTGCCGTGCCCCAAGCGTCGGGGGGGAGGGAGAGAACAAGGAAAAACCCAGCTCGCTGGGATAGGCGACGGCACCTGTTCTCCATGCCCAGCATCGGGTTCGACTCGGCAAGGCCTCATCGCTCCTCCACCCGGGCCCTGCCTACTTGCCTGAGTCTGCCTTGATAAGAGAGCCCAAGGAAGGAGTCAAGCTACCCTCCCTGGGTGGGTCAAACTGGGGGCGCTGGCAGCAGGTGGGAGGGAGGGAGAAGGGCACAAGACCTCAGAGGACCTCAGGTGGGCAGGCACAGAGAAATGGTTGCCTGAGGGAGTTCCCACGAGCCGTGACCGGAGGGGAAAAGACTCCAAAAAAAAAAAAAGAGTAACTTTGACATTAGGGCTCAGATATTCCGACTGCGCCAGACAATGGTGCAAGTGGGGGTGCAGAGCAACTGAGATGCACCGGGGCCAGGACAGGGTGATATTCAAAGGTGATGGGCCATGGCACGTCACCGTCGAATATGGCACAGAATGTGCAAAGCGCAAGTACAAGGCGCCAGTGCATTCCCCAGACAGGGAGGACAGGGAATGCTCCAGTGCAAGTGTGGTTGTGCTGGACGCATCACCCATGATATTCAGACATGGGCATGCAAATGGGGCCATAATATATGCATGGCACAAATGGGGCAATTTGCATGTCATTATGGCCCCATTTGCATGGCTTGCACAGGGCAGCCCGGTGAAATGTGCCTGGCACCCAGTGTAGTCGCCTTCAACATGTATTGAACCCTGGCAGTCCAGTGGAACCCCCTCCTCCCCATAGCCTGATAGCATTCAGTCATGATAAACACATGCCCTGGTAGTCTAGTGGTACCCCCTCCCTCCCATTCCCGATCGCGGGTAAATGTAGAAAATGGTATTCTCTGGTAGTCCAGTGGACCCACCCTCCCCATAGCCCGAGTGTCCCAACAAAACATATGCAAACCCCTGGTACCTCCCCCACCCTGTTGCCACGATCACTAACTCTGACAGTTGTCTGTGGCCCTGATGATCTAGTGGCCCCCATGCACCGATCACTGGCGGCTCCATATGTCAGTACATTCCTGGTGGTCCAATGGCACCCACCTCACAGCACCCCCTGCTCACCCAGCTTCTGCCATCGGCAGGTGGCATCAACCTACCCACATACTGCCCTGCCATCTGCCGAATGACAGCTTACAGTAGGAGCTGTAAGCCTGTTGGTCCACAAGCTGTCATTCGGCGGGCGGCAGAGTGGTATGCAATCAAGTTGCTGCCACCCACCAATGTTGGGGGGTCTGGGTGAGCAGGGGTGCCTGCAAGGGTGGGAGGGGTGCCACTGGACCACCAAGGCTATACTGACATACGGAGCACTGGTGCTCGGGGCTTGGGGGGTACCACTAGATCACCAGGGCCACTGACAATTGTCAGAGTTGGCGATCATGGCAATGGGGTGGGAGGGTGGTTACTGCTAGACTTCCAGGGGGGTTTGTATATCTCTTTGTCGGGGCAATCAGAGCTACGGGGAAGGACAGGGGGTCCACTAGACTACCAGGGACTGCCATTTTCTACATTTACCCATGATCAGGTATGGGGGGGGTACCGCTGGACTACCAGGATCATGATAGGTTCTTCTGGATGGTGTTCTTGCCTGGTGGCTGCTGTGTTGCATCTTGCAATGCAGCAGCCCGCCTGTCGGTGCCAATATTTGTTCCAGGATTTCCTGGCTCAATATTGTGCCCCAGTATGTGGCACATCTTGGGGTTATGCCAGCAGATGCACCGCACATCCAAGGCTGAATATCGGGATGTGCGGCATATGCACGGGCACGCCCCCTGCAGATGCACCACATAAATTAGCAATGTGCCCTGGTGCATTAGAACTTGCACTGCACAAGTGCTCCTTTTGAATATTGCACCAGGGTACATTGCGTGGTTGCACCAGCGCAACTCAGTTGCACCAGTCACATCCCTTTGAATATCTGGGCCTAGGCAAGTAAAATATAATTTTGATGAGTAAAAATGCTTTAAACTTGTAAATAGCTATTTTGAAGTAATTATGAAGTATTTATGGAACATTTCTAAGAGTTGGAGTGAGCAGTACTCATCAGAAACATTTTTGAAGAGTATTTATTGAAAATTGGTGTGTAAAATAGGACAGTACTCACCTTATGTGGAGCACTGACTGTGCCAATGAAGTTCTGGCATGCCTCCCTAAAATATTTATCCAGGACTGAATAGCTAGAATAATAGATGGGGAACTATGCACAAGTCTGTGTTTCCATGGAGGGGAGTTTATGACATCATAGACCTTGATTGTAAGCTCCAATGGTCCCTACGATGGCATCAGCCTGCCCCTGAGATGGAAACACAGCCTTGACTGTGCACAGTTCCCTGTCCATTAGTTTGATGTGGTATAGGTTTGCACTATCTGTCTTTTTAAGAAAAAAGCTTTCATTGAAATAAATGTTTCGTTTAGAATGTATTGTTACCTATGTGACAAGAACTCTCTGGCTGCAGAGAATTCTTGATAACCTTTGCCCTTCTGAGGCTCCTCAGTTTAAGGCATACTGGTGTTAATTAGCTTCTCTGACGTAATCTTCTATTATGTTTTAAATGTATATGTTAAACCAATGAGAATTATTTCTGCTTTTTCTATATAATCTGGTGTTAATAGTATGGGATATTTGAAAAAACTGCCACAAAGCTTCTGAAGAAGGACCTGGTTGGTTCGAAAGCTAAAGCATTTTGTTCTTTTCTGTAACATCCATGTTGGTCCAATAAAAGGTATCAAATCATTTGTTTCTGGATCTGTGGAATCCCTTTACCTTGTCATCTTCCCTTTTTCCTTTATCCTCCATCTTAGATATGTGGGGGCCAATTTTCACCGATTGGTGTCTACCTTCCAGGTATGCCTGAAACCAACTAGTGGCATGGCTGGAGAGGCCGGCATCACTTAGTTTGTCTAGTAGCATTTTGTGGGAGACGGTGTCGAAGGCCTTGGCCAGGTCTATGAAAATGGCCGAGGTGATATGGCCTTTGTCCGTGCCTGAGAGAATATCATTGGTGATTCTTAATAGAGAGATGATGGTAGAATGTGACTTACGGAACCCAGACTGATAAGGGGTGAAGAAGGAGGAAGAGTTTAGGAATTGGGAGAGTTGAGCAAGGGCAAGGTGTTCTTGAATTTTGGCCAAAATTGGGAGTAGGGAGATGGGACGGTAATTTCCCGGTGTGGTGGGGTCACGACCCTTAGGCAGGGGGATAACAGTTGCCTGCTTCCATGCGCATGGGATTTTGGCCAGCAAGAAGGAGAGGCTGAACAAGTTAGCTAATGGAGTGGCTATGGCGGGGGCAGATAAGTGTAGTATTTTGGTGTCCAAGCCAGAGGGGCATTTGCCTTTGTCGGGGTTAAGGGCTCTCAGAGCTTGAAACACTTCAGCCGGGGATACTGGTCAGAAAGAGAAACTGGTGGTAGAGGCAGAGTTCTGGGATTTCGGTGAGGTATTTGGTGTGCGTGGGGCGTGCGGGAGACTGGGTAGGAGAGAGGCTGCGCTGCTGGTGAAGAAGGCATTGAAGGCAGAGGCCACTTCGCCAGGGTCAGTGACAGTTGAGTCAAGGATGGATAGTGTCGGGGTTGGTGGTTGGATAGGAGTGGAGAGGATGGATTTGATGGTTTTCCAAAAGTTGGTAGGGTGGTTAAGATTTGAGTTCAGAGCCGACGTGAAGTGTTTCTTTTTGGCCTGGTGTATCGATTTAGTGCAGGAGTTGCGGTGGGAACGATAGTTTTGTAGGGATTCTTAGGAGTTAGTTAGTTTGTGTTTTTTTTCCATGCCAGAACCCTGGTGCAGCATCTGCTAATGATGTCAGTGGAGACCCAGGGAAGATGGGAAACCCTTACTCTTGTGCTTCTTCACGGGGCAAGATGGTCCTTAATATCTAGGAAGCATGTTTTGAAATTATCGAGGGCAGCGTCAATGGATGGTGCCTTCGGTATGAAGGACCAGTCGACCTGAGCCAGGTCATACAGGAGAGATGATAGAGATGGGGATTTGTAGGATCTTGTTAGAAGTGTCCTGGAGGGGGGGTTTGGTAGGTTTATGCACTTTCCTGACCATATATATCATGTGGTGATCACTTAGGGAGTCAGGGAGCAGGCCTGCACTAATAGTCCTGTGTGGGTGGGAAGTGAGTGCCTAGTCTAAGAGGGAGTGGTTAAGCGTTTTGGGGTTTAGCCGGGTAGGTTGCAAGATTTGTTGGGAGAGGTTCAGGGCATTTACTTTGGTATGTAGTTTGGTGCAGTCTTTGGCTAGCCAGTTGAAACTGAAATCCCTGAGGACATAGAGCTCACCTGCTGTGGCAGTAGACTTTAGTGTGGACAGATGGTCTAGGAAACTGGGCATGGGGGTACTAGGGGCCCAGTAGGATCCTGCAACAAAGACAGGGGTAGAGTAGGGGAGTACAAGTTTGATTGTTAAGGACTCGATTAGTGGTGAGGGTGCAGGGATGTGGACCAGGGTGAACTGAAGCTTGCTGGAGATAAACATGGCGATGCCACCTCCTCTTTTCTTGCCTTGACGGTCTTGCCTGATTAACGAGTAGCCCAGTATGGCCACAGCAGAGTCTGAATGGTGTGGCTCCATCTAAGTCTCAGATAGTATAAGGATGTCTGGACGAAGTGATAGGGCAGTGAGTTGAAGTTCTGGTACTTTATTCAGGATACTGCATATGTTGAGGTGCAGTAGTTGGAGGCCTTTGGGGAGAATCAGTGGGGTGGACAGATTGGTAGGGGTTGGGCCAGGGTTAGCTTCAATATCCCCTGCCAGTATAAGAAGCAATGTTATAAGGTGTATGGTTTTGTGGCAGGCAGGTGTAGTCGTGTGATAGGAGGTGAGTGCTCGACGGGTAAGTGCATTGAGATCAGCTGTAAGGTTTCTTAGGACAGATAGCCCAGGGAAAAAGGAGGGGGAAGAATGAATGCTCCAAGCTCCCAATTATGAGAGGGTCCTCGAGGAAGTTGTTGTGGGAGAGTGGTTGAGAGAAAGGGCAGGGGAGTCATGATGGTGTAGTGGAGGGGTGAATTGCTGTAGCGGCGGGGGTGAATTGGTGTAGTGGAGGGGGTGAATTGGGTGCCGTTGTTGGCGAGATGCTGGGGGTAGGGAGGCTGTGGGAAAAGACAGAAAGATTATTGGGAGGACAAACAGGAGCATTTTGCCTTATTAGTTGCAGCCAGCAGGGCTGGGTGTAGCGGCCGCTAGTGGTGGCAGCAGATAAGCTGCTAATGGGAGAGTGGACTGATTGGTTCCAGCGAATTCGTGGTCACGTGCTCCCATGTATAAAACTAAGCACTGACCAAGGGTGGTGGTGGGGAGCCGGCGCACAGCGCTGGCGGGCTAAACACACGCCATTTGAAAAGCAGGTGCTGTTCTTCTGAGCGCGTGGTCCCATACCTTGAGTCAGCTCGGGGGAGGGTCTCCGGAGCATTTGTCTGGGGAGGGCAGGCTGAGTTACAGCCCTCGTGACCCACGTAGTCCTTCGGGGAGGTCTGGACCGCAGCATTCCTTGTTGGTCAGTCAGGAAGCTGAACTGCATGAAACAGCACCATTGCAAATGCACCAAGTGTTATGGTTCAGCAGCAAGCACTTAGTTAACCCTTGAATGCCAATGTGCCCCAATAACATTAGGTTTCCCTACGGCACATACACAGATGATCCAAGCTCCTTGATCATGCCCGGGCCAATGATAGTCGGACAATAAATGTCCCCCAGAGGCAGAACTTTCAGCAATTCACTTAAACTGATCTGTCAATTTAATGTTATCCCAAATGAGATCGCATTTAGTATACCATATGCAACTTGACGAGCAGTCCTGCTCTGTGTCTCTGTAATTTGTCTGCTGAGCTCTCTATGCAGCACTTAAGTAACCACTAGTGAGTGTTGGGGCAAGAGGATCACCCGCTGTGGGTCTCTCCACTCACCTGGTCATCGGTCGGTCTTGCCACACTGTAAAAAAACTCTGAGTCCTGCCAAGTCAGTTACACAGCACGCTGTACCCTGGACCTGCAGTCACCCCAACACACCACAAGTGACAGAACTACTTGGGGAGCTGTGGTCCCAGTCCTGCACTGATGACTTCTGTGCACCACCAGTAAATAAAATAATTAGTTGGCACAAAATGCGCTTGCGACTCGAAGCATGCTGGAGCAAGAAGATCGACAACAACAGTGACTTATCAGTGATTATTCTCCTGGAACTGACAGTCTGTCACACCCGCCAAGACGGTCACGTGTCACAGGGTAAAGGCTGCAGCACTCTCAGCTGCTTCCGGGGTCAAGCATTCAATGTCAAGTGCCTGCCCCCTCTGCCGGCGGTGTCACAGTATGTTTTGACAACCAGATTCAAGTAAGTGGACATGGTTATCTTGGGTACCATTGGACACTCCCCTAGCTGGCACTCACGGCAACTGAGCAGAGACACAGAAGATCATTTGGGGTGAAAATTTGAAGCAGGACAGAGGCGGCTGAAAATTCAGTACACGGTACAAACTCGGCAGGATCCAGTACCAGTGTTACAAGTGTGGTATTGTAGGGACAAAAATGGTACAATTGGAGAGTCTGCAGTTGGACTGTAGCTGTGATTAGGTGCACCCGCCCCACACATAGACTGAGTAGTGTGTCCTATGGAACGTTATGGCGTGCAGTGCCCATTTGCAATTGTCTCTACCCAGACACAAGCAGCCTAGATGCAGGATTCACACCACCAGCCATCATACTGTTTTCTACAGTGGACACTAACTGAGGTAATGTACGGTGGCACTGTGGCTATGACTCAGGACCCCCCCACAGACACGGAGTAGTGTGTCCTAAGCAATGTCATGGTCTGCAGTGGAAATCTTTGTACAGTGTACAGCACATTAGATATGTACGTGCCAGCATGTAACAAATGACTAATGTACAGTGGTACTGTCTCTGTTACTCAGGTCCTCTTCCCCCCACAGACACATACACACAGTGGTCAGTATATGTGGGATGTCGGGGTTCTAAATAATTAGCAGTTTTTCTGTTGGGACTATACTAACTTTACAGAAAGTATTTATATAGATATTCTAGAAGTGCTGTGTTTGTTAAACATAGTGAGGCAAGAGCTATTCATTTTCACAAAGATGTTGCACTTTTATGAACAAAACGCTAATCAATTGTTAGAGTTCAATAAATCCCTGGATGTACCTGCCTGCACGTTACAAATAAATAACGTAAGGTGGCACTGTGTATGTGACTCCGGCCCCCCCAGACACATACACACAGTGGTCAGTACATGAGGGATGTACCTGCCAGCACGTTACACATAAGTAACGTACGGTGGCACTGTGGCTGTGACTGCCCCCCCCACATACACAGACACAGACAGACTGAGTAGTGCATCCCAAGCAATGTGATAGTATGCAGTGGCCATTTGAAATGGTCTGTACCCTGACACAACCAGCCTAGATGCAGGATTCACACCACCACACATCATACAGATGTTTACAGTGGACTGTACATGAGGTATGTACGTGCCAGCACGTTACTTGAGCAATAAGGCACAACAGGGTGTGGGTTATGGGGGATTTACCCATCCTTGTGTGGTGTGTCATGAGGTGCAGCCGAGTGACTTAATTACCTAAGAAGTGCTTAAACCGCCCAATAACTCACACCCTGGAGTGCATTATTGCGATTATACAACGGACTTGTGTGAAATAAAATTAAAATGTGTTTAATTCTGTTTTTTTATAAATGCCATTCTTCAACCGTGGGTTATGCAGGATTTACCAACGGGCATGTGCCATGTTTCAACCACTGAGGTTGCAGGACTTTCACACACCATTGTATAAAAATAACTAACGTACAGTCTCACCATGGCTGTAACTCAGGTCCTCCCACCCCACCCCACCCCGCAGACACATACACACAGTGGTCAGTACATGTGGGATGTACCTGTCAGCACGTTACACATAATTATACAACGGGGTATGAAAATCCTGTAACCTCATTGGTCAAAACACATCACATGACTGTGGTATATCCTGTAATAACCCACATCCTGTTGTGCCATACTGCTTAAATAATGTATGGTGTGACTGTGTCTGTGAGTCAGGTCCCCTTCCTCCAGACACATACACACAGACACTGAGTACTGTGTCCCAGGCAGTGTGATGGTATGCTGTACCTGGAGACGGGGACTGAGTCAGCATCCAATGTGCTTTCGACTGTTCTTAGAGGTCGCCCATAGTCCGTGGGTGCATGACTGTAGGTAACAAGTTTTGGATGGCACTTCCCTAATGGCAATGCCCAGGATGGTCTTAGCAACCAAGTGTTATGTGGGCAGGGAATGGACATCCATGCAACGGCACTGTAATGTGTCAATGGCAAAAATAATAAATAATGTCATTTGTCATTGCATGTAGTATGACATTTGTCTCCATTTCTTGATTTTCTTAAAGAGGAACTCTGGTGGTTTACAAAGTACTAGTTTGACTCACCGTTTCATAGTTCATGTGGCCCCATGTAGAAACGCAGCAGAATTTCAATAATAATTGATTTGCACAATAAAATATTTGGAAATGTGTAGTACCGTGCTGTACCCATGAGCTGGAGCCACCTGATTTGCCTCTCTGACCGGAAGTGATGCACTCTCCTGAGGTAGCCACTGACAGCACTTATTTGGGTCTAGCTGTCAGGCTCGGGAATGTTCATAGGAGGCGCATGAGAATTGTTCTTTTTCTGTGTATTATTTGTGGAGAGGCTACAGTAAATGCTTATAGATAATTACCTTGCCCAGTGCTGAACAGTACTTTATTTTACTCAGCAGAGAGCTTAGTTTGCTGTGGCTGCCGTTTCCTTGTTATTCGGTGTGTCGTCTGCATTGTGATGGTTTGACAGCTCAGCTGTTACTGTGTGGGCAGAATAGGAGTTATTGTCGCGGCTTGTTATTTTTTTTTTGATCATGTACTGTACTAAAACTATTATTTACATGGTTGTAGTTAATAGCTGACACACTGCATTGTCCATCATGAATAGTAAATAATACCATCTGTCTGTCATGATGCAACGTGTGTGACGTTTCGGTCCATGTTGCGTTATTCTGTGGCTCACAAGTAATCGTGTTTTAATTTCTGAGGCGCATTACTTTCATATGTAATACTTTATCCCACACTGCCTTGTGTATGGGTTGTAACTGAGGTGACACTTACGATAGAGGTCACATTTCCTCTGCTGATACCAGTGTGTGCTGCTGTGTACTACAGCTGATTATGTACTGCTACGTAATTCTTAGTTCTGATGTGTAGTGTGGTTTCTGTGTCACTGGTTTGTCATGGTACCATGTTGTCTCGCCCATAAAAGTCACTGCAGTGTGTCTCATGTACTGTTCATGCCACTGTACCTTACTGTATTGAAACATTCACTTTTCTGTCTCAGTTGTTATTTACTTGTGTGCTACACTGATAATTGCTACCTTTCTTCCTTTGCCATTTCTTGGTATTTATTTTCTGAATAGTGTAAAGCATATGTGCTCGTCAATTATTTTGTTACAGCATCCTCAGAGCAACATGATAAGCATTACTTTATGCAATTGCTGGACAGCTGTGTTCTTTGCAGCTGTTTCTGTTAATAGTGGTAAACTTTGAATTCAAATTCATAGTTGTAGGTACTGTAGTCATTCATTACACTTGACTCTCCTCAGTGTATCTTGTTTCTCCATAATGCCATCTCGGTGTGTTGCTGCCAATTGTGGGAACACCCATAAAATGGGTGTTTCTTTGTTTACCTTCCCTAAGGACCCCATTACCTTCGACTGTGGAACACTTTTGTGAAAACAAAGCATGCTGATTGAGTGGGGCCTAGTGAGTTCAGTGTGCTTTGTTCGGCACATTTTACTGAGGACTGCTATGATCTCTCCATATTGCTTCAGTACAGGATGAAGTTTGTCAAGTGCCTTCGGTTGCTGCCTATGGCCGTGCCAATAATTCATTCACCACCACACACTCCGAGTGTTACTTTGCAGGTTGCTGAATCAACGGTTGACATGCTATGTCGTACCTGTGGCAGCAGTGCTGGATCATCATATTCAAAACCAAGTATTAAAAGGAAGAAGATTGGTGGAGTGTTTCGTAAGAGACAGTTGGCTAAGATCAGTATTGTCATGCTGTTCTTTACTTTCCATTTTCCTGTGTTAAGTGACCTTGTGTTCCTTTGTGGGAAGAAACATATCTACTGTCATGGAACATGAGGTCTCTGTGTGTGTGTGTGTGTGTGTGTGTGTGTGTGTGTGTGCATATGCATGTGTGGTTTTGTGTGTGTGTCAGTGTGTGTGTGTGTGTGTCTGTGAATATGCGTGCATGGACATGCAAGTGTGTGTGTTTTTCTGTTGCTGTGTCTCTCTGTGACTGTATTTGCGTATCTATGTATTTGAGTGTGGTTCTGACTATGTGTTGCTTGTGAGTGTATGCCTGTTGTGACTGTTTGGTACTGGTAAAGTGAATGTATGGTTCTGGTGGGTGCAATTATGTTGCGGCATGGACATGCTTACTGTGACATAAAACACTGCGGTTTGGTCCACCTTGCTGTAAGCTCAGACTAGGTTCAAATCAGTGGTGTCATCAGGCTGATTTTGGGGAGGCTAGAGCCCCCCAATGTAAGTTAAAGCCCCCCGAATCAGTTTGCTAAACTATCTTAAAACAAGTTAAAATAAAAAAAAAAAAAACTAGACAAACTTTTTTCCAGTAAGTCACTGTGCTTCACAGAGCCACCAGATGGAGTGCACTTCTGTTTTTCTCCACTGGACTTTGAGAGTGCTCCTCACGGGCTCATGAAGGCCAAAGGAGAAAAATGAAACTAAACTAGTCTGTGTCTGATGATGGTCTTTGTGATCATGCACGTACTGGCGCACAGGACTGCTGATTGGTCAGGAAGGAGATCACCACTACTGGCCTGATTGGGGAGGAGTCTGATCAGGAATGCAGACCACCCCGGAGGGGGGGAGACAAAAGCTCACAGCATTTTAATGAGGCGGGTCTGTGACTGCATCTGGCAGCAGCAGATTAGTGCTTGGACTGTCACTGGCAGGCATTGTGAATGAGCTGTAGTGGGGGCAGCACAGGTTCATGGTGCTCAGATCAGCGTGAGGGGCCTGGTCTGGGCTGTGTGTGTAAATGGGAGCATCTGCCTTCTGTTCTACTATGTGAGGGGACTGAAACTCAGGGGAGGGGAGGACAACCCAGCCACAAAGTATAAACACAGGAAAAGTGTGGTTTCAGAGCATCCTGCCATGCTGACAAGCAAATGAAATGAAATACTGTCACAAGATGATGACGGCTACTTGCAGTGAAGGAGAACAAAAAGTCCCAATCGCTAGGGCACGTTTAAAATTATAATGCTTTTATTGCTAAAAAATGTGGTAGCACCCCATATAGCATCTGCGTCAGCGACAAAGTGCCCACTAGTACAAAATATGACATGCCAGCTCAGCTGCCAGTTCACCAGGAAGGGAGAAATAGACGGGGGGGTTGCTTCTGAGTGGCACCCACCTTTGCCATCCTGAAAGCCAACGACATACCTCTTGCTTGCATAGCTGAGCCAAACATTGTACAAACACGTAGTGTGTTTTTCCAACACACACATGGTACACACAGGCTGTGCAGCAAGAGACAGTGATGCAGTTGAGTAGAAGTCAGTCAGCTTTGGTTGCTGAGCAGATAGAGTTGTTCTTGGTTCAGTTGCTGATTATTTCAAGATCTGAAAGTTTTTGAAATATAATAAATAGAAAATACAACACAGACATGCACTCACAATCAAAGGCTCCCACTAGAGCTGAGAGATCAGATTTATTACTTTATTTTCACCTTTGTTCTGTTTCTGCTGTTCTGACAGTCTGACAAAGTCTTGGGGGGTTGTGTTGTTTTTTGTTTTTTTTGAAAAGCTCACAGCCTGACTGTAAGTGACAGCATTTTATTTGTTTTAACTGTCAGTAATAATGAAGTGCATGTACCCTGTTTGTTTTTGATAAAAAAAAATATATATATATATATATATATTTATATAAAAGGCTCTTCTAGTCTCCTGTCCCCAGTGCTAGTGCTGATTCTTCAGAAATAAATAACAGCGCTTTGGTGGGTTATATTGTTAAGGCTCTCTCACAAATAACTTGAACTGAGAGGCTGTAGCTCATTAAAAAATAACAGCATGTTTTTTTCAAAATAAATTGCCTTACTTACAGGGTTTTTACATTGTGGGTTTGACTGGTAAGCAAGCAAGGTTAAGATTACTACTGCTGTATAAGCCAGTTCAAACGGCCTGTGATACAGACTACAACTGCTGCCCGAGTATAACCTTTGTCGTGTTTTTTTATGTACATGCCAGGGTGAATAAGGGCAGGCAAAGAGGCAAACAGGCTGTGAGCTAAGCAAAACCTAAGCAATCTGATTAATATTTTGGTTTGAAAGTCATTTTTCAGTACGTGGAAGTCAGCATAGTGTAAGGTGTTTAGACCTGCTGTGTCTTAGGCTCAGTTCTTTTTTTCTGATAATACAGCATTTTCCTGTAGAGTATGACTTACTTAGTGAGTAGGTATCATTTTAGCCCTGTTTACCAGTCTGAGTATTTTTCTGAATTTCTTACAATACTTGGCATACATACTTTGAGCCCTGTGTGTCAGGCTCTGTCTGTTTTATAAAAGGGCATTTTCCTGTAGCGGACTCATTACTGGAATAATGGTGTCTGACTTGTCTCTTTTTCCCTCTGTGGTCCTGTAACATTCCCAGCAGATCTGCTGGGATAATGGTGTCTGTCTGTTTTCATCTGGGGTCCAGTACTCCAGTAACCTTCTGACTTTCTTTGGGATCCTTAACCTTGTCTCCAGATCTGTTGGGATAATAGTGTGTCTCTTTCTGTTGGTACAGTAACCACATTTTTCCACGTGTACCATTAAACAGTGGGCATGATAACAAGGCTTTTCAAACATATCTTTTACCATTAAATGCAGTAAAAGCCACCATTTGAAGGTAAAAACATCAAATATTTCCGGGGGGGTGCATACCCCTGGACCCCCATGGTTTTGTTAGAAGTTTGACTGGGGGCTTTAGCCCCCCCCAACTTTATACCTCTGGTGATGCCCCTGAGCTCCAGGTGTGTCTTCATCACTGGAGTTCATTGGCCAGCGCTATGGATCGGCTATTGAACCCCACTCAGGGGGACGGAGAGAGCCCGACAGTGCCCGGTATCAGTGAAGGCTGGAGTGATTCAGAAAACTCGTCAGTATCCATGAGTTTGAGCGCCAGTGCAGACTTACCCCATTACCTTGGTATGGGGCACAGAAAGAAACCAAAAGGGTCCTTCGCCAGCAGTGCCTGTGGTTCGGATGAAGAGAGGGAAAAAACATCTGCGTATCGGGGTTTGATTGCCAGAATAGAGCCACTTGTTCACATCCCTAAAGACCAAGGAAAGAGACAGAAGGTACTTCATTCCGGGGGCCGTGGGGTTTGTGAGGGAGAGACTGATTCAGACAGCTCATCGGTATCCGGGTGTTCGCTCTCCAGTATGACGTTACCCCTTAACCTCAGTGAAGAACCCCAAAAGAGCCCCACATTGCCTGGTACCAACGAGGGCTGTAGTTCCGATGGAGACAGTGAGCCTGAAACCAATTCTCTGTACCAAAGTACGATCGCCAGTATGGAGCCACCCTTTGACCTCCGTAAGGAACTCGGAGAGAAAGCACCACTAGTGATCGCCGGTACTGACGAGAGTGATTCAGAGCACCCCTCGGTACCTGGGATGTCCACCGCCAGTGTGGAGCCGGCAGCAGTGAGGAAGGGGACAGCTGAGTTTCGGATGGAGCCAGCGATTCAGAGCCCTCCCCAGCATCTTGGTGTACAGTATGCTAACCTCTAACAAACTAATTCCTGCCCCCCTCCCTTACTTTTCTTCACTTAATTATACAGGATATGAAGTAGATGGTACAGCACAGCAGAGTGCTAGCCTCAGCAAAACAGAGTCTCCATTTTCAGAAATGCATAGCAATAAAAACCACTGCCCTTTTTTGAGGAAGTCTGTGGTACAGCATACATTAATGAAACTATACATAGTTCATAAAATGTCATAGATCCGTCTATGTCAAGTGCTATGTACTTTCATAACTGATTGGCACTTTCAGAGGTAAACCTGCTGATTTTTTGGGGGTAGGGAGGGCTTAACACCTGAAGACTGGATGGGCTTGACGGTCCTTATCTGCCAACATATATCTGTGTTTCTATGAGTGTTCAACCACCGAGAGATTCCCTGCCATGATCGTTGAAGTTGAGCCCCCCCCCCAATCAGTTCAAAGTTAAGCACTGGGAGCACCAAAATAAGTAAGTGCTACACATTGTGGCCATTTGCTCAGCTGTTAATTCTGAAGTCTAATGCTACACTTTAAGGCTGAGATGTGTGTTTTCATTCACTGGTGACTAATAATATCGATTCAGGGGAACAAAGCAAAGGAACGGATCTGCTGTGGGGAAGTTACCTGAACTACAGAAAATCTTCAAGTATGAGAATACCTAGGCTGAAGGAGTTCTGGCATGCCTCTTCTCAACTGCCCCCCACCCCCGATTTTTGGGGATGTATCTTTGTGCATCAAATGTACCTCTGTGCGCCCCCCCCTTGTGTTTCCTAGACAGAGCACTAGGGATGTAAGCACACAATAATGTCAGAGGAGGTTGGAGTTACAGGCTTGTTCCTCAGAAAATATATTAACTCTCCTGACCAGCTTCCTGGGTGGATATTACCAATTTTAAGATGTGTCACTGATTTTGTTCATTTGTCCCTGCTTTCTTTGAGCCTTGTGCCTCATGACATACAGATGTAGTCTTTGCTCTATTTGTCCTGAAAGCTGAAGCACTTTTTTTTTTTTGTTACATTTACGTTGGTCTAATAAAATGTATCAAATCATTTGCTTCTGCGTCTTGTGCTTTAGGAGGTAGGAAGTTGAGGTGTGATTTGTGGAAGTGCATGCTCGGAACTAGGTTAAGGTTTCCAGGTCATACAATTTGATTTTTGGCTTGAAGAGCTGCTGATGCCTCAAAGAAAACTGTAAAAAATGTCATATTTAAGTACAGTTCCACTTGCATTCCATACGTATTCAATAGACTTCTCTTCCCCATTACTTATTACTGAAAAATTTGCAAGGAAACAAATTCCTTAGAGTTATCTGCCTCTTTTGCCTACTCCCTACTTCTTACCATAGTTCTCTGTTGTGACATCACAATCTGTTGCCATGGGAGTAATTGTGATATCATAATGCACTACTTGTGACCTCAGGTAGGAAGAAAGCAATAGGAGAAGATGAGCTCTTCAGGAACAGAGATCCCATTTTCATGCAGATGGCCTCAGGAATAAATAATGGGGGTGAGAAATACAGAACTAATGTGAAATACAAGCTGAACTGTGTCTAAATAATATGTTTTGTTAAAGTTGTCCCAATGGCTTCAGCTGCTCTTTAAAATATGGCAGCCATCAGGCCAGCAACAGAGTCAGCATTTCTCCTCGCAGAACATGTTGGTGATTTACTGGAAAATGTATCATGCATGTAAATGAGCTACACCAGGATGTGTTACTGTGGGTCATCGAGCACACCTCAAGGTGTGTTTTTTAGGCACAACAAGCTTGGCATCAGGTGCCTCTAAACACTCCAGAGGAACATGCCGTTATTGGCTATAATTACACATCCATGAAGTCTTACTGCACTTTTGACATGGATTCTAAAAAAGTTTATTTAGTATTTTTATTTTTCTGCATGGGATATGAACACAAGACAAAAACATAGTTCCAGTTACAGCACATTGGTATTACAGCTGAAGCTGGCGTAGGGGCTGTACATGTAGAGGAGTGTAATTCTGGTCAGATAATGACACTCTTGTACTTATGTTTTAACCATTCAGGTAGTGTGACTGCGCTGACCCAAGTTAGAGAGCTAGCATAGTGCACACAACTATGATTTGTTTTTTAAATGCAATGAGCTATTTATGCCTATGGTACTTTTTATTTTCTTGTTGGGTAATTAGAAGATCTTTTACCTCATACTTGTGTGATGTGTGGACAGCACTCTGCCTGACAGCCTGATAGATCTAGCTCTGTTCTACCCATTACATCACTGGTATTGTGACCTAACTGACTGTGACATCACTTATCGAAAAGAGTAGGGGAATTTCCCCGGTGTCCTGGCCAAATTTCCCTCATTCACTAAAAATACCACCAACAACTTAATCTGGTTCAAGGTCAGTTGGCATTCATCTGTATCCCCTTCCCCCGGGTCGTGCCTGAAAATAGGCAGGATTTGTCTAGTGCACTTACCCGGTCAACAAAAGCTAAATAAATAAATAAATCACAGCTGCTCAGGAAGAGCCACTCAGTTGTTGACAGTGCTGTCACCTGTGATGTCACAGTCAGCGAAGTCACAGTGCTGATGATGTAGTGGGAGGAACAGAACGTGGTATATCAACTGCCATACAGGGTGCAGCTCCACACATCCAGCATAATGTTGTCACAAAGAAAACATACTAATGAGCAATAGGGAAGAGGGGTTGTGTTTGGTGGGGGGCTTTAGGAATAAAAAGCTACAACAGACTACTTTTTAAAATGTTGCACACTTTCCTCTCTGCTATTTTTGGTTCTACTAGCCCTTCGAAATGACACATATATTGGTAACAGCATGTGATACAGTATCCTCACCCATGTCAGGGGACTAGCTAAGAATGGAGAGAGGTTTGGCAGTCAATCCAGCATGCGGCTTTGTGGAGATACCAGTAGGGTGAGGGAGTATTTTGTTTCAGTGCCACATGCTGGCATCCTTGCAAACCCTGGTCACAGATGACAGTATGCATGAAAAGGTGGGGAGTGGGGCTTGGAGCATCAAAAAAGTCAAATATTTATTTTAATAAAATTAATTGTATGTTTTTAAGGGTCAGGAGGGATCACTCTATCCACAGGCAGCTGGCTAACGTGGTGATGCCTACTGCTTTGTTTTGTTGATTGTCCGGCTACTGGAGCTGTGCCCTATGTATCTCACAGAGGGCCTCAAGTGCCCCCCCACCCCCCATCTAGGCGTCAGAATGGTTTTACTACTGTTCCTATATTGGGTCCTTGCTGTGCCACACTTACTTTACAAGCTTTCTACAAAGTCACGTTTTGCACTTCTACTCAGAAGAGCATTTTAGTTTTATAATACTTTTCTTTGTGACTGACCTCTGACCTCCATGCTCTGACTTGCACCTTTTCCTCTTATTACTTCCTGTTACTTTTTCATACACTTCACTTTTTCAGATGTTAATGTTTAATATACAAGGGTGATACTGTGACACTGGCTGGTGTAATACCTATTCTGGCAGACGTGTTTCAGATGCATATAGTCTGACAGTGCGGAAACCAAAAAGTCCAGCACTTCTCACCAGTATGGGAAATGCAGTTCTTAGAAATACATCGAACAAATGCCAAATTTATTTCAGGTGCCAGGTAAAAAACTTGATGCATTTTGGATAAACTCCTTTCTCAAAAGACATAATTTGAGAAAGGAGTCTGTCTGAAATGTGTCAAGGCATGTTCTTTACCTGGCACCTGAAATAAAGTTTTGCTTTTGATATATTTCTGAGAGTTGCATTTTTCAACCTCATCCCAGGGCAATTTCCTGGTGTGTCTTTTGATATTCTACCAGCATAGTGCACTGTACTGTTGAGGTGAACTATAATTTGGATCAGTATTTCGAGGGGAAGAATTGTTTGTGGTGTTTGTATGTCAGGGCTCTGGCTATGTCTGACCTAGAACAGGCCAAGTCAGTCAGGCCTAGATTTTAAACAAATGGTTTCAAAATGCATTTCAAGTAAAAGAGTTTGCACAAGTTGCTGCCAGGCTAAGGATGTGCAGCAGACATTCATCATAAGTTAAAAATATCCAGGTGCGGAGTCCATCACAGGCTAGCCCTAGTCAAGACATAGCTACTTAGTATTGTGCCTGCTGTCAGAAACAGACTTAGTGGTTAGGTTTTTATTTTTATTTTATTTATTTATTTATTTATTTTGTATTTGGTAAAGCAGAATTTTCCAAATTGCTCCCTAATATCAAGGAAAATAACTATGCTTTTCAAGTAGCTTCATACTAGCAATGTACATTGTATACCTTAGAGTGACAGACAGAGAGTACATTATGTTAAACCTGTGTTGCATTTGTAATGTTTTAAGTCCAGAAACAAATGGTTTGATACCTTGTATTGGACCAGCTTAGATGTAACAAAAGAATACAGTGCCTAAGCATTCGAACCAACCGACTTCTTCCTCGGGAGCTTAAAGGACTTGGCGGGTCCAAAAACGTAGGCACTGTTTTCCTTTGTAACATCTATTTTGGTCCAGTAAAAGTATCAAACTATTTGCTTCTGGATCTGTACTTACAAGGACCAATATGGCAACCAAACTAATTCTTCATATTTTAGGTTAAGCTATGAATTGGAATTTATACATTATTCAGAGTACACTGCTTACAAGGCAAAGCTGTTTCCGCAAACTAAGACCACAGCTACACAGCTCAGCCATCTGATAAGTAATGGAAACAGGTTAGGCTAAACTTTCTAAAAACAGTGCTGTAGAAAAAAAGTAGTCCTTAAAACTTTTCTTTAAGCAAAAGAATATTTCAACTCATCTGCTTTTTTCAAATGTGAAGGACACATATGTATATTATGTGAACTTGTGTTTGATGCCTGTTACAAGTTGTTACATTATGTCATCGTCAATATTTTTGTTGTCAGGCGTATACATAGACTCTGACTGATTGAATCAATGTATCCAGTGTCATTGAGGTTTAGTAAGAGTTGTTACTGTGAGAGTGAAATGTAACATTGCTGCCCTCTAATGGTCAAGTCAGTTATGATCGTTCAGCTGTATGACGAACCTGTGTCAGTCACCCTACCCTAACAACTGGTGATGCAAAGTTTCTTTATTTAAATTTCAGTAACTGGGTAGGCCTGCTGAGACCATGACAGTCTCTTTGCCAGGGACAACCTGGAGTTAGTTACATGTGCCTAGTGGGAAGCAAAAAAGTACAGACAGTACAGGAGACCGATAGAGGGCTATGGTACCCAGTCACAGTGCTGAAGCACAAGCAGACTTGATAGACCAACAGGCCTACTCTGCTGGCGTCTAGTACGTTAGTTCAAATTACAAACATTCCACAGTTGACAAAATATAGTTCAAACAAGTGTTAGAAAGAGATTTACAATACATTTACCATATTCAAGCGGATAGGGACACTTTCTTTAGTGTGTTTTTTTTTAATTACCAGTGCAGATCTTCAGCGTGCTAGGCCTTTAACAATCCTGAGGTTACACAATGGCATCAAAATTCCAGGTGGGAGATTAGCGGTAGCAGCAGCAACTGTCACACCACTCAGATGAGTCTTTAGTCCTTTCTTGAACCTATAAAGTGATCGACAGTCCTGAAGGTCTCTCGGAAGATTGTTCCAAAGTTTAGGCAGGACTTTTGTAACAGATCGCTGACCTTTTATTGATTTATATTTGTTTTTATTTGGAAAATATTTTACCAGGAAAGACAACATGAGCTCTAAACGGCTCGTTTCCAGAAGCATCGGGGGGGGGGGAGGCAAGACTTGGGAGAACAAACAAACACGTAGGAATACAATGGGAAGGCTTTAAGCCTCAGACTCAATGAGCAGAGCAACTACATCACTCCCCCATCAGGCTTCATAAGGTAAATCATCCTGCGCCTCCCCAGAATTTGTTTCTCATTTGTGTGGCCGGAGGCACCACCCCTCCCTCGATCTGAGCTGCTCCCTGTCCCCAATTCTGTGTCTCCTCCCCACCCCACACACATCTGTGGCTGCTTTTGTTGTCCCTGCTTGCTGTTTCTTCCCCTCATTTTGCCTTAGCTACTGTGTCTTCCCTCCTTCGCCTCTCGTTTCCTCTCCCTTCTGCATCTGTGGCGGTGTGCTGCTGCCGCTGTCCTTCCTCCAACTTGTTTCTCACTCCCTTCAATGGCATTGGCCCTGCATCTCTCTCCTCCCCCCCTTGCCTCTGGGAGATCCTTCCCGTATCTCCTCTCTCCTGTTGGCCATGGCCACTCATTTTCTCACTGCGATTCTAGGTTGTGCTGCTGCTCACATTCCCCTGGCCTTCTCCTGCTTACCCCACTTCCAGCCTTGCTTGGTGACATCATCCACCCGTGCCTGCTTTGCTGTCATGCCCCTTCCCAGTGCTTTCTCTGGTTGCTGCCCCCTTGGAGCCAGGTCTACCCATTCCCACCCTCCGCTCCCATATTTCCTTTCGACCTTCCCTCCTCTGTCGTCTCTTCCTCACTGCGAACCCCCCTCTATGTCGCTTCTCGTATCATTCTATCATCACTCCAGCTCTACCACTCTCAGCCTTTTGCTGTCTCAGGCTAGCTGTTACCCTGTTCCAGATATCTCCTGTGGGGTACTATTTCACCCACTCAAGCCATTTTAGTGACTCTGTCTCTTCACTCCTGCTTTTTTTCCCCCCTCCTTCTCCATTCTTCTTCTTGGCTGGCTCCCTTGACCATGCCTCCCAGCTTCTCGCGGTCATGCATCTCTGAATTGGCCTTTCACCTTCACAGCTCCTGGTCTGCCTCTGTAGCACTTCCTTGGTTTCCCCATAGTGATGTGTGCAAGGTTATCGTGGATTGTGGGGAGTGCATCTTTGGCTTTCTGCTCGTTGGAGTCAGGCTTCCTGTCGTATAGCGATCTTTCACTTCGTAGGGATCATGCCTCTCTGGGGCATCTTAGTATTTGTCTGGATACTGTCCCTGGTATCAGTGCTTCCTTCACTATTCATTGTTGTGGTAGTGGTCAGTTACCATCTGCTGTCACAATGTGGTGCCTTCAGTTGTGTTTCCCATGCACACCTAGCTGGCCTTGGGACTCTCTCCTTTGGCAGTTCCACTTCTACATTTGTTGGTCTGGTATGCTATTGCCCCATGCTGGCCTGTTGCCCCTTCCTGGGGGGCCAGCTGGGTCCTTTCCATCGTCGTTTCTCATTCATTTCCCATCTCCGCTGCTGTCCTCATGGTTCTCCTCTTTCCATCGCTCAGTCAGTGTCTTTTTCCTCGCTTCCTTTGCTATGATCTGTGCATTTCTTTTTGGGGTTTCCCCTATCCTGCATTGCCTTCCCCATTCATCATCTCCTTTTCCCCAGTCCATTTGGCATCCCCATGCCTCAGTCTGGCTCTGCTTCGCTCCATCCAGCTGCAAGGTCTACGCATTCACATCGCTTCATCAAGCATACCTCTCATTGGGTCTTCTGCTGCTTCATTGGCATCACTCCCCTTACAGGGAGAGAGGGACAGCCAAGATCTATAGCCATCCAGGTTGCTGAGAACCCTGCAAGGGGGTTAGGACCAGGCAGAAGGGGAGGGGGGAGAGAAATGGAGCGGGGTAGAGAAGAGAGGGGCAGGAGAACAGGAGGGGAGGAAGGGGATAAGAAAGAAGGGAAGTAGGGAAGGGAGAGGGTGAAAAAGGGTGTGGGAAAAGCTAACAGGAAGTTGGGATGCATAAGCAGGAGTATCACCAGCAGGAAAAGGGAGGTCATAATTCCACTATACAACAAGACACTAGTGAGATCACACCTCGAGTACAGTGTCAAGTTCTGGAGACCTTACCTGTGGAAAGACATAGACAGGGTGAAAGTGGTTCAGAGGAGGGCAGTCAAGATGGTACAAGGATTACATCATGAAACCTGTGAGGATAAGCTGTAAGACCTGAATATGTACTCCCTGGAGGAGATCTTGGCTCCCTCTCTTCTACCCCTCTTCCTTTCCCCACATTTTCTAATCCTGACCCCCTAGCAGGGTTCTCTGCATCCTGAAGGGGTTAGTACAGATTGACTCTCTCTTTTTCACCCGCATCTGTGTCTCACGATCCTGCACAGCATAGAAAGAGATAAAGGCGACCTGCTGCAGACTAATCATCATAGCAGTCCGCTCCCATCACACATACCTTTATACATTGCTGCAGGATTCCGGGGCTGCTACGATGATGATCTTTCATATAAAATTAATATTTTAAAAAAGCGCAGAAACCTTTTGGCAAATGCAGAAGAGCCTTTGGGGTCCCGATCGAGCAGGCACAAATTATTATGGGTATTCCACCCAGTTTGTGTCTGTGACGTGGCTTAACTCCACTGCTATGAATGGCAGTGATTGCAGTTTACTATTATTTATATATTTTTTGCTTCTAGGTGGAGCTTGATGCCTAAAATCATACCTACAGCAACACAGCACCATAGAAAGGTACATTGGATGGGAATGGGCTGCTACAATTAGGTTGCAGGTCAGTAGGTCACCTTTTAAGCAGTGTAAATACCTCAGCCACTCGCAGCCCTAGATTCCTGTACCTCTTATCCCACGTACAGTGTAATCTGGTGCTGCTTCCTGCTGTTTTGAAGGTACACAACCACTTCTGCCTGGACTGATGAAAAATAAAAAAATGGATAAATTTGAAACAAACAAAAAAATAACCAAGAAACTACATGCCTGAGAAAGCAAGCAGTATGCAGCTGATTTATTGGGTTTGTCATGGCTCGGTGCAGACAAACTTATAGCTATAAGGTGCTCCATTTCTAGGGGCAGGCGAATCAGTCGGGAGGCTGGCAATGACTCACTTTCAGCTGTTCGGGCTGAGTTGGAAAACTTTTCAAAGGACAGAGCCATGCACACAGTGGTGCGGCTCAGTCCTTTGAAGTTGAATTCCTGCATTGCATTCCTGGTTGCACATTCACACTGCTGTAGCTCACAGCAGTGTGAACATACTTAGTCCACACTAACTTGTTTTTTTTTCTCTTTTAGATATTTCCTGAAGAAGACCTAAGGTCGAAACGTAGATTTTTAACTCTATTTTCTATTTTCAGCGTGCATTTAATATAACCATTTTGTTTTGCATACTGAGTCCATGCCTTCCGCATGTCCCCTTGCAGTTAAAAAACAAACAAACAAAAACAAAGTGACAGGGGTGCCTAATCCCCTATTGGCATGCCCTCTCCCAGTTCATTTGCCAACAGGGGAGCCCACTCCCTATCGGCGTAATGTCCCTCCCCTAGTTAGTTGTGTGCTGAGGGGGGTGCCCAATCCCTCTCGGCTCTTGTCCCCCCAACACTCAGTATGTGCCGATGGGGGTGCCCAATCCCCTGTGAGCTACAGCCCCCCCCAGACACTTGGGTGGCATGCTTGGAGCACACCCCAGCATGCCAAATGTCCCTGTAAAAAAGAAAACCTTCCCACAAAGTTTTTAATTTGTTTTTTAAACATGTAAACTAGAAAATGGTCCCTCGTTGAGTCCGGTGTCCCCTCTCCCAACCCGTGCCCACCCTCTGCAGACTCACCTCCCCACACACCCCTCTCCCCATACTTACCTCCAGAGCCTGGTGTAATGATCTTCAGTGAACCGGGACTACGTCTGCACTCTTCAAAACCGACCACGAACTGAAGAAATACAAGTAAGCTGTATAATGGCATAGATATTTTTTTGTTTGTTTTGTTTTGTTTTTCCAACTTTGCTGCGTATCTCAGTCATTTTTGCAACTTTTGGCACCAAATTTTCAGCATGGGGTTCTTGGGACCCCACCTCATGAATTCAGTCACTGTCATGTGGTTATTCAGTCCTGAAAGGTGATTTTATGGTCACTGCACGGAATCACCTTTGGGGACAGATTAACGAAACAATAGTGTCACTGTCCATGAGGTGGGCTCCCAAAAAGCCTATGTTGAAAACTGGTGGCAAAATTCCAAAACATGAGTGTGTTACGAGTGTGCGTTGCGCAGTTTCAATGCACAATTGCAATGTCATAAATATGTAATATTTTCACTCCAGATTTTCAACATTGGTATTTTCTAACCCCAGTAATGCTCAGACCATTCATAACTTTGTGCAGTCATCCTGATGGGTTGGACTGCCCGGTGAGATGGAACACATGCAAATGATGGAATTCTTTGCACGTGAGCATCTTTCAAATACTGCCTCTACCAACTGTAGTGTTCTAAGCCCTCCAGATTTTTCTCTCCGCCTGAAAGTCTGGTCACTCGGAGTCTCTGTCGCCCTCTTTCACGTGAAAAAGAAAGAAAAAAGTTTAAAAACCATAAGTATTTTTAGTTTATTTTACTGCCTCTACTATTTGTTAGTTATATTGGTTATTATTGTTTAAATTGTTGTTTTCTCGGTTCCTCATGGTTCGGTATAACCGTGAGGGATCCAAGCTAATTGTAACTTTGTTCCGGTTCTCTAACTAAAGAACCTATTCATTTTCATTTAAATTTGGTCCTTAGTTTTTATTTGTAACCGTTTTTCATCGGTTACAGAACCGGTTCATATTTCACCTCCTTTCTCAGTTCCCTATTGGTTCCGGAACCGACCACAAAAAAAAAAAAATAAGAAAAAAGAAAGCCTTTTAAGCTGTTTAAATAACTGCTTTAGCTTTGGGTATTAGCGATTGGGTTTTTTTCAATTTATATTTCACCATGACTAAGAAACCTAAAAAGAGAACCGGTGAACCTGGTTTTAAAAACTGTTTGAAGTGTGGAGATGTGTTTGCCAAGGCCGACAAGCACACCTTATGTGTAGCTTGTCTGGGATTTGAACATTTGGACCAGGAATGTGAAATATGTAAAACATTCCCAGAAAAAACTGTTGAAAAATGCCTTGAAAGGCTTCACAAAAAGTTTCCAAGGGGTCCCTCAGGCTCTGACCAGCTGACACCCCAGTCTGTTGTGGTTGAATTGACAGTGCTTCTACCCTGCCCTGATACGGGTGAAAAGGGCAAAGAGGGAAAGAACCGACTGACTCCCTGGTTCCCCAAAGAAATGAAAGAAGCTCAAACATGCAGAACCCTCTCCTGCTAAACTAGGGACTTCAGCGCAGCAGCCTGTCATGCCTTCGGCTCAAGACATAGCCCAGGCATTCAAAATTATCCAGGCTCTGCAAAGCATCATCCCTCAGCCTCCTACCCCTCCCCAGGGTCCCCAGGTTGCTGCTTCTGTGTTGTCTCCTGCTCCAGAGCAACAATATTTCGAAGGGGATGATATTTATGAGGAGGCTGAACCTATTCCCCCAGAGATTTCCACTGAGCAGGAATTTGGCTCTCCTCCCAGAGTGTCTGAAGATTTTTCCTCCCATTTTTCTTTTGTAAGAAGAATGGCAGATGCTCTGGACATTGACACAACAGAGCAAGTGGAAGATGAGGAGGAGATTGAGTACCTCAGTATGATGGGTTTAACACCCACAAAAGCCCTCCTCCTTCCAGTATATAAATTCTTTAAGAAAGATGCTATGAAGCTGCTCCAGACCCCAAACTCTATTCCTCCTATTAACAAGGGAATAGATAAAAAAATATCAGCTGAACAGGGAGAGAGCTGAATTCCTTTTCTCCCACCCTGTTCATCAAGGGGTTATACAGCAAGCTGCCTGTGACAAGGCTAAGTTCCCTCTGTCCTCACACCCTGCGGACAAGGACTCCAGAAAACTGGACAGTATGGCCAAAAAGGGCTATCTGTCAGCCTCACTGGCCATGAGACAGGCCACTTTTCAATCTTATGCTGCCCAGTATCAGAAATCCCTGTGGCAGTCGGTACTGACAATGTCCACAAAGGCCACCCCACCCTTGTCAGATGACCTGGCAGAAACTGCCAGGTTTGTGCTAGAGGCGGCCAAGTACCAGTTCCAAATGGCTGCTGATTTGAATGACACTGCAGCCAGATGGATGGCTAATACAGTGGCTCAAAGGAGGTTTGCCAGTCAAAGGCCTTGGATTTCCCACTGGAAGGAAACCTACTGTTTGGGGAGTCCACAGTGGCCTATATGAAAAAAGTGGATGAATATAAGGCTACTTATAGAAGTAACTCTGCTAGAGACAGAGCTTCCTCATCTACTAGGCCCTATGGAAGGGGGGCTAGGGAATCGTCCCTTTTTATCACGACCTTTCTTCCAGCCAGTAACCATGCCCCAATACCAGCAGTACCCCCACAGGGCTACTCAAGGGATAAGGGTAGAAGGGGATCTAGGTGAGGGTCTCGGGCACAACCTCAGCCCCAGCCTAAATAGAACCTCTGAGATGCAGGACGCATCCTTCCTACCTGTTGAAGGCAGACTGTCCCATTTCCTCCCCCTCTGGTCAACCATCACCACAGACAAGTGGGTAGTGGGCAAAGGTCTGACTCTGCAGTTCAGATTTCTTCCTCTAAAAAACCCCAGAGTTTCTACCTTCCCACATCTAGCACAAATCTCATTGCTAGAGGCAGAGGTCCAGAAGCTGCTTCAGCTCAAAGCAGTGGAATTAGTTGCTCCAACCCTGAGAGGAAGAGGTTTTTACTCCAGATACTTCCTAACAACAAAGAAAAATGGGGAGTGGCAGCCAATTTTGGATCTCAGAGCTTTAAACAAGCACCTGAAAAAGCCAAAGTTCAAAATGGACACTTTGGCTCGGATTCTACCAATAATCCAGAAAGGGGACTGGCTGGCATCTCTGGATTTACAGGACACTTATTTCCACATCCCCATAAAGGAATCTTGCAGAAAATATCTCAGATTCAGACTCCCATCAGGTCATTATCAGTTTGCAACCCTACCCTTCGGCCTTTCCTCAGCACCAAGGGTGTTTACAAAATGCCTAGCAGTTGTGGTGGCATTTCTTCAAAGACAGGGAGTGACTGTCTTTCCATACCTGGATGACTGGCTGATAGTAGGCAAATCACCAGAGCAGGTCACAACCTCTCTAAGGCTCACACAGGATCTTCTGGAATCTCTGGATTTCATAGTAAACCAGAAAAAATCTGTCTTTGCCCCTACACAGACTTTACAGTTCATAGGGGCAGAGATCAGCACCCTGCAGGCCAGGGCCTTTTACCACTAGACAGGGTGCAAAGTCTTCAGGCCATAGCAAACTCCTTCAAATTGCATGGTCGAAAACAGCCAGGCAATTTCTGCAGCTCTTGGATATATGGCTGCATCCACAGGTACAGTGCAGGGTTCCAGGTTTCACATGAGACACATCCAGTTTCACCTCAGGACTCATTGAGTCAGAAAAGACCCCTTCTCAAAGCTCATTCCAGTGATAAGGCCCTGTTACAAGCCCTCTTGTGGTGGAAAAGGAATCCAACCTAAGACAAGGAGTCCCTTCCAGAAGGAGGATCCTTCACTAATCCTCACAACAGATGCATCCCTGCTGGGCTGGGGTGCCCATCTAGGGAAGCACACAACTCAGGGTACCTGGTCAGAAGCAGAGTCCCTCCAGCATATAAATCTGCTGGAACTCAGAGCAGTGCGGCTGGCACTAAAGGTTTTCTCTACACTGGTGATGGGCAAGGTGGTACAGGTTAGAACAGACAATACCACCACGATGTACTACATAAACAAGCAGGGTGGCACCAGATCAGGTCCCCTATGCACAGAAGCCATGAGAATTTGGGCTCTGGCACATTCTTTAAGGGTGTCCCTGCAAGCCATCCATCTGCCAGGAAAGGACAATACCTTGGCAGACACACTGAGTCGAATCAATCAGTCCCATCATGAATGGGCATTGAACAAGCAGGTGGTACAGGTAATTTTCAACAGGTGGGGCGCTCCAGAGATAGACTTGTTCGCATCCCACCAGAACCACCAGTTGCCCCAGTACTGTTGCAGGCCACCAGCCCAGGGCACAATCCCTCAGTGCTGGATTGGTCGGGCAAGTTTCTCTATGCATTCCCCCCTTTCCCTCTGGTTTTCAGGGTACTACTGAAACTCAGATCCCTCTCAGCTTCTCTCATATTGATAGCTCCAGATTGGCCCAGGCAGCCATGGTACTCTCTTCTGCTCTCCATGGCAGTGAGCAGACCAATAAATTTGCCTCTCAGGCACAATCTTCTAACCTCCAATCAGGGAACATTGCTGTTCCCAAATCTCAAGTCTCTTCACCTCAAAGCGTGGCTCTTGAGGAGTTAGAGTATGCAGGCTTGAACCTTTCTGACGCTGTATTAAACATTTTGAAAGGTTACAGGAAACCTTCAACTAAGAAAACTTATTCTGCTAAGTGGAAAAGATCCTCTTTCTGGTGCTCTACTAGAAACTTCACCCCAAATGATGCAGGGGTCTTAGTGGTGTTGGATTATCTAACTCATTTGCATTCACAAGGTCTGCAACCCAGTTCCTTAAGGGTCCACCTTGCAGCAGTATCTGCATACCTGTCTGCTAGGACAAAGGTATCTGTAGCATCAGATCCCATTTTCAAAAGATTTTTTCAAAGGCCTAATGCATTTGCACTCCCCTCACAGGGCACCAGTGCCCACTTGGGATCTTAATGTATGTATGGCAAGGTTGATACAGGCTCCTTTTGAGCCCATGGCTACAGCCCATTTAAAGTATGTTACCTGGAAAACAGTTTTCCTGGTAGCAATTACTTCAGCAAGAAGAATCAGTGAGCTTCAGGCTCTCTGTGTCAACCAGGACTATATTTCCTTCCACAGGGATAAAGTAGTCCTCAGAACAAACAGACAATTCCTTCCCAAGGTGGTTTCAGATTTCCATCTAAACCAATCAATCACTCTGCCTGTCTTCTTCCACAGACCATGCAAGCTCTGGTGAAAGAAGGCTTCACAGTCTGGATGTGAAAAGAGCTCTCAGCTACTACATGCCAGTTACTAAAGGCCATAGGCAAGACAAAAAACAACTTTTCCTTACATATGGGGATGTTGGAATGGGCAAACCAGCCTCAAAAAAGATCCATTTCTCGGTGGATTATCCAGTTTATTCAATTCTGCTACACTAAAGCAGGTAGAGAGTCCCCAGCTGGGCTGAGGGCTCATTCAACAAGAGGAACAGCTGCCACTATTGCAGCTGCTAGGGAGGTGCCATTGTTGGACATCTGTAAGGCAGCTACTTGGAAATCAGTACACACCTTTACAAAGCATTACAATTTGGATATTTTGTCCAGAAGTGATGCCAAGTTTGGCACAGCAGTCCTGCAAAGTCTGTTCCCAAAATAAGTTCTGTGTCCAGCACCTGGGGGTACTGCTTTGTAGTCTGCACAAAGTTATGAATGGTCAGAGCATTACTGGGATTAGAAGAAAAAATTACTTACCATAGTAATCTTCTTTCTTCCCAGTGATGCTCAGATGTTCATAACTCCCTCCCATCCTCCCCTTCCAGAACTTCAGCCTCTGCATTCCGCATGCTAGTGCCACATAGCCATACCCTTCTGGGTACACTTCTCTATGCTAGACAGAGCTTTACCAGAGTCTTCTGTCTCTCAAAATAGTTTTTCTCAATCTATGGTGAACACCATTATTATATTCAGATACAGCTCCTCCCTTGAAGGTTTTTTCAAGTAAGTTGTTTATTAGGCTAATCCTAAAAAATGTTTTATTAGTTAATAATTAGTGGTCACATTTTTCCATGTTGCCTGACTTCCAGGCTTCTTACAAATCTGAAGGGCTTAGAACACTACAGTTGGTAGAGGCAGTATTTGAAAGATGCTCACGTGCAAAGAATTCCATAATTTTTTAATTTTTTTTATTTTATTTATTTATACATCAGTTTACAACCTTTGAGCCAGAGGCTCATTTCCAAAGGTACCTCGTAACAAAGAGGACAAACACAGTTCAACATTTGGTAACATCATTGTAGATAACAGCATTTTTTTTTTTATTTACATCATGGCAGGCAACAGTTTAGGCTGATATATGCTTGTAATTACATTGCTTACAATAACAGAGTAACAGGTTAGGTATTCACAGGTTAAAACAGTTTACCAGATATGATTGAGAGGTGCGTATACATTGGTTAAGCAGACAACTAGTCATTTGCAGGGCCTGCTTGGTTAGTAAAGACAGGTAGCTAAGGACAGGGTAGATGATAAGAGAGGGGCAGCCACTTTGTGAGTTTTGTCAGTTGTTGATTGTGAAGCTACTCAGAGAGTTTTGTCGGGTACAGTGACCTTGAACACCTATGGCCGGGGACAAGCACAGCTACGCATGTTAACTAGAAAACTTCGAAGTGCGGTTTTGAAGCTGGAGATTGAACGGGTTTCGGTGACGGAGCTGGGGAGAGTATTGTACCAGGTGGGACTCTGTAGTAGAAGGACCGTTGACCATGGGAGGTCCTGGTTCTAGGGATAGACAGGGTGGCCTTGGAGGAGCTACGAGTTTGGACTAAGGGTTGAGCTAGGTGTATAGAGGCTGTCAGACTGGGAGGGGATAGACCAAGGAGTGTTTTTTTAGTTATGAGGCAGGTTTGGTATCTGAGCCGTTCGTCCAGGTTGAGCAGCTTTGCACAGTCATATAGCTGGCAGGTATGGGTTAATCTGGAGGCACCCATGATTAATCTACAGGCCTTGTTCAGGGTGTGTCGTATTTTATAGAGAGCGGACATATCCACGGCACCATAGACAGGCAGGCCGTAGTCCACTAGGAACAAGATAGAGGAGGTAACAGCTAGTCGGAGGGCCTCAGGGGGGAGGCAGTGTTTATAGCGATAAAGGATACCTAGCCGAGTATTTGTAGCTGAGGCTAGAGTATCAATGTGGTCATGGAAAGTGAGGGCAGAGTCAAAGGAGACCCCGAGGTACTTGTACAGGCGGACTTGCTCAAGAGGAAGTTTAGAGCCAGGGAGGATACAGAGTGGGAAATTACTGAGTTTGTTTTGAGGATGGGCAAAGAGTATGGATTTGGTTTTTTAGATTGACCACAAGTCTGTGCTCTTTGAACCAGGCTTCAGCATCATTGAAGGCTAGTTGCAAGGAATCTTGAAGGGAGACGGGGTTTCGGTGGGAGGCAAAGATGATAGCATCATCTGCGTACAGCAGGATTTTACCCGAGCAAGCTCTGGGCATGGTATTGAGGTATAGTGAGAAGAGAAGTGGGCCTAGGATGGAACCCTGGGGCACTCCTGATCGGATGGCACATGTATTGGAGAGGGTCCCATTAACTCTAACATGCTGAGAGCGGTCTGACAAGTAGCTGGAGCACCAAGCAACCGGGCCAGTGGCAAAGCCGATGCGGTTGAGGGCATCCAACAATAGGGGTTGGGAGACAGTGTCGAAAGCCTTAGAGAGGTCAATAAACACTGCCCCTGCTAGTGAGCCTGAGTCTAGGGAGGAATGAAGAAAATTTGCGAACTCAATAAGGGCAGTGCTGGTACTGTGACCAGCATGGAATCCATGCTGTTCATGACAGAGGATGTTGTATTTGGTCAGGTAATCTGTGATTTGGGTTGCCACCAGTTTTTCAAGGGCTTTGGAGAGGGGTGGAAGGATGGAGATAGGCCGGTAGTTCCCGGCTGAGGACCTGTCTCTTCCTTTGTGTACGGGCAAGACAGTGGCTGTTTTCCAGCCAGAGGGAATTGACCCAGGCAGAGGGACTTGTTGAGCAGGGTAGTTAGGGGGCAAGGATCTGATCCAGGACCCGCAGAGGATACTGGGGTCCAGGGAGTCGCCAACAATATTACTGCTCTTAGAGCTTGAAGCAGTAAGTGCCTAGCTTCCTGAGGATCACCCTGCGTAAGTGGAAGCTAGGATATTGAAAGCCAGGGGCAGGTAGGGTTGAAGGAGGGTCAAAGAAGTCTCTGGAGAGGACCGAACTAAGGTCGGTGAATGATGTGTTGAGGAAGTTGGCTATGTGGGCAGGGACAGTGCCTTTGATAGTGATCTGGGAAGGGGAAGGAGAGCGAGTGCTCCCATTTAGTTGCTTAATGTTGTCCCAGAACGTTCTGCCTCTCCCCTAGGAGGAAGTATGCGCCGCCCGATAGTGGTCGGCTTTTGCTTTCCTGATGGCCCATGTGCATTTGTTTCTAGCAGCATTGTAGGCCTGTCTGTCTGCAGCACGGCCTGTTTCATGTGGCCAGGTGCCACAGGGGTTATCCCTGTGTTTGAGTAAGTGCAGCAGGATGGGGTAATCCAGGGGCATTACGAACTTTGGTCCAGACTGCTGTCATGGGGAAAAGATGTCGCAGGCATTGTTGAAGGTTTGGGTGAAGAAGGTGGGAGTCAACATCTGGGGCGTGGTGTATGGGAGCCCAGTTAATTTGGGCAAGATGTAGCTTAAGGCCTTTTAGCCCGCCAGGTCTGAGGCTCCCGACAAGAGTGGGATGAGCCGGGTTTGGGAGTGGGGGTGGCCCAGTGGAAAATGATAGGGGAGTGATCACTAATAGAGTCTGGAAGAACCTGGGTATCATGGATTTGTTGTGGGCGATTGGTGATGACCACATCTAGCAGTGTGCTGGTACCTTTCTTTGTGTTAATTCTGGTGGGTTGGGAGACTAGTTGGGACATGTCAATGGCTGCGAAAGAGTCACGGGTGGTGTTGATGGATGAGCTGAGCCAGTTAACATTCAGGTCACCTACAAGGACCTGGTCATCTGTGTGAGGTAGGGCTGAAAGATAATCAGTTAGCGAAGCCAGTGCCACAGTTTGGGTTTTTTGGGGGAACGTAAGCAGCAGTGAGGTAGAGGGGACCCCTGGAGGGGTCAGGAGTCAGTTTGAGGGTAAGGGCCTGTGCTCTATGGGCGAGAACCGGGGCAGGGAGTGTCAGCCCAGTAAGGGATTCTCTGGTGTATATCACACAACCCCCCCCCTTCTACCTACATGATCCTCCCTGTAGAGGGTGTACCCAGGAATAGTGACAAACGAGTCTGGCGTGGATTTTGATAGTCAGGTTTCCACCACCGCAATGACATCTGGCCTATGTGAGGTGACCCAACATTGAAGGGAATCTATTTTTTTCACCAGGCTGCATATGTTCATAGACGCAATGCAGAGCCCGGGTGTCCCTGTAGGAGGTTTAGAGGGAGCTGGGCCAGGGTTAGGATGAATATTGCCTGTCAGAAGTAGTAGTATAACCACAGCCCTGGCCAGGGGATGGTAGAGGGTGAGCTTTCGATATGTATGGCGTGTGGAGGGGGAGAGCTTTTGGGCACATGGGGTGGGCAGGGTTTTCCAGGCTGTGAATGTGAGGAGGATAAGTCTCCAGTGGGCGCCTGAGGAAGTTGAAGTAGGGAGAGGACTGGGTGGAGGGAATTGATGACTGGGGCAGATGATGAGAGTAGGGTGTGGCTGGGCTAGCTCCAGAGGAATAGTAGGATCAGAAGCCATTGTGCCAGGGGGGGTATTAGGTTGGAGAGACAATGGAGCCAGGGTGAGGATGAAAGGGAGGCATTGTAATAAGCGGGCTAACATATTGCTTGTGATTGCAGCAGGGTGGTTGGTTGAAGTTGTTTTAGAGTCACTCAGCAAGTGTGGATGCCACTTTGGAGTAGTGGTAGTGACACGGACTCTGGTGGCCAGGGTACCAGGTTCTGGACCAACTCAGGGCAGTTGGACACCGGACCTAGGTAAGAGCCGTGCTCCACGTTCAGGGGCCAGGACACAGGGTGGGTTGAGACCAAAAAGAGGTGCTAAATAGTGACTCCTATAGGCCACTTAAAGAAAAGGCACAGCTGTAATGGTAGGAGGTCCAGGCAGGATGTAGTACAGCATCTGCATGTGTTCCATCTCTCCGGGCAGTCCAACCCATCAGAATGACTGCACAAAGTTATGAATGTCTGAGCATCACTAGGAAGAAAGAAGATTACTATGGTAAGTAATTTGTTCTTCTTTCCCCTCCCACTCCAGCACTTGTTACTGCCCCCACCTTCTGTGCCCGTGCCAATGCTGGCCCCTATATTTGTACCCACCATTAGTCACAACTCCTACCAAAGGCTGAGAATCTTCTCGGGCACCCTCACCACCCCCCAGGGGAGGATGACTGGGAGACCTGGATCAACTATGTTGGCCCCTTGGTACCTGAGTGGCAATGTGCGGAGGCTAAGTGGAAAAGAATCACAGAAAGTTTGAAGGGCTCCGCCCTTGAAGCCATTACATTTTGAGGTCCGCGAACTCTGAAGCATCTGCCCAGAAGTACCTATCTGTACTTGAAGGCAATTTTGGGAGCACTGAGTCAGGGGAGACTTTGATGTAGAAATTCCAAGGTATCAAACAATGGAAGTGAGAAAGTTTGTCTGCGTATGTTACTTGCCTAGAAAGAGCTCTGCTGAAAGCTTACCGGAAAGGTGGGGTAGCAGCCAGTGATTTGAACTGTGTGAGACTGAGGCACATACTGCAACATGCCAAGCATTCTAAACTGCAGATCATCCAGTTAAGGCTCCAGGATAGGAGAGGTAACCCACCTGACTACTGTGACTTGATAAAAGAACCACAGGAGGTAGAAGGTGAAGAGGGAGATTGTAATTATGGGGTGAGTGCAGCCCAAGTGATCATGGCACCAGAAGGCCCTTCCGAAATGGAGACCACTACGAGTGTCCCGCTGTGAGCTAAACTGTGGGGGGAGGAGTTGCTGAAGGAAGTCAGAAAAGTACAACCAGGTGCGTTCACTGAGGTATCCCCTGCTGACAGAGACCCTGGCCCCTGTCAGGACGTGACTGTTATGGAGGTAGGGGTGCACCCTCAGGCATCCTCTACTGAGGGTGGCTTCTTGGCTGAGCTCAAGGAATTGACTGCTACCCTAAAGGAACTTTTGAGACATGGTACACTACCAGCAGAAGTCAGATCACAATCTCCTGCTGATGCTCCAGCATCCCCTGCTATTTTTCCCCAAGGATGCCCTGAGAGCATGTAATTTCTTACAATAGCATCAAGGGTGGCCATATGAAGAGGGAATGCCAGTCTCAGAAGGACTTAGAGAAAGTGGTGAACGAGCTTCAAGGAGAGCTCCGGAAAACGAGTCAGTGGTCAAGGGGTGCATGAAATGACCGCAGTAAAGGCTTCAGCCATCCTAACTCAAACCCCTCTGTGGCTAAATCATCTGTCCAGGCCCCTGCTGTTGCCCTTCAAAGGAGACTAATGTGGCTGGGAATGGTATTCCTACACAGGCTGTGCTTGACAGTGGGTTGCAAGTGACCACTGTGTTTCAGGACTGGTATGATGAACACTTATCGGATGTGCCCTTACAATCCCTGGAAGGCCTACATGTGTGGGGGCTGAGCGACAAGTCATATCCATATGTAGGATATGCCTGCCTCAGGTTGTCTTTTCCTGCAACTGTCACTGGCATAGAGAAGCAAGTAGAGACACTGGCCCTAGCGTGTCCCCCCCCCCCACCGGACTGTATGATGGCATTCCCCTGTTAATTGGAACAAATGCCCACATATTTGAGAGACTAGCACAACTCTGTCATGAGAAACAAGGGCAGCTGGCTGGATGGGTTCTAAGAATTCCAGGCTTAGTAAAAAGGGCTTATGACTGGCAACAGAGACCCAATGAAGTGGACCCAGATGAGCCAGTGGGGTTAGTGTGGAAAAAGGAACCTAACTTTTTGGTATTGACCTCCAACACCCAGTGCACAATCCATGGAGAAGTCTGCCTAAAGAGAAATGTAAAGAACAAAATGTTAGTGTTGGATGCACCAGGAGCTGGAAAGTTGCCAGAAGAATTATTGGTCAAACCCAGCACCTTGCCTGCTCGTGCCCATGCCTATGCACGATAAGTGATGGTCCAGATTCAGAATGTGTCAGATCAGGAGGTTCGGGTGAACACAGGGTGCACCCTAGCTACAGTACACTGCACTGACACCGCCGTATTGCCCAGCAACAAGTGCTCTGGCGAGAAGGAGAGAGTGACCCCGGACTTATTTGACTTTGGTGACTTCCCGTTGCCAGCTGAATGGAAGGCTAGAATTAGCAAGAAAGAGGGACATGGTGTTTTCATTAACAGAATGGGATGTGGGGTGTGTCCAGGATGCAGAGCATCACATACACCTGCATGATGACCAGTCATTTTGAGAGAGACCCCGACGTCTCACCCAGGCAGACATAGATGATATGAGGAGATACCTGCAGGAAATGCTCGCTGCTGGTGTGATACAAGAATCAAGGAGCCCCTATGCCTGTCCCACTGTGGTTGTGCATAAGAAGAATGGGTCAGTAAGGATGTGTGTTGATTATCAAACTCTGAACTGGCGGACCATCAATACACCATGCACCATATACAAGATGCCCTGGATTGTTTGAATGGGAGCAAATGGTTTTCGGTACTGGATCTTCGCAGCAGATACTACCAGATCCCGATGGACCCAGAGGACCATGAGAAAACAGCCTTCATCTGTCCTTTGGGGTTCTATGAATTCCTGAGAATGCCACAGGGGATTTCGGGTGCCCTGACCACCTTTCAGCAACTGATGGAACATGCGGTGGGAGATATGAACTTGCTGGAATGTCTGGACAATGTCATTGTGTTTGGGTGCACATTAGAGGAGCATGAGACCCAACTGTTTAAAGTCCTAGACTGATTGGAAGACTTTGGCCTCAAGCTGTTCACTGACAAGTGCCAGATTTTTCAAACCACTGTGAAGTATGTGAGGCATATAGTATCTGCAGAAGGGATAGAGACTGATCCCAGTAAGGTTGAATCACTGACTACTTGGCCCCAGTCCCATAATTTGAAAGAACTACAACATTTCCTGGGGTTCTGTGGCTACTACCACAGGTTCATAAAAGACTATTCAAAGGTGATTCACCCTCTCTTGAATTTTACCCAGGGTTACCCTCCTACCAACCATAAATATAAAAAAGGGTCCGTCAAAGAACCAGAAAAAGTGTACTTCAGCACAGGTGAAAGTTTTGGGCCCTGCTGGACACCCAAATGTGAAGCAGCCTTTCACGAAGTCATATACCAGCTCACCTACGCCCTCATCCTCGCCTATGCTAACCCCACCAAGCCCTATGTGCTGCATACGGACGCCAGTCTACAGGGTCCAGGAGCTGTGCTGTATCAAGCCCATGAGGATGGTTTGAGACCAGTGGCCTTCGCCAATTGGAGCTCAGCCCCATCAGAGCAAAACTACCCTGTGCACAAGCTGGAGTTCCTTGCGTTAAAATGGGCCATCGTCAACCAGTTTCATGAATACCTCTATGGGGCAAATATATTGGTGAAGACCGACAATAACCCATTAACATATGTACAGACTTCAGCCAAGTTAGACGTCATTGGGCACTGGTAGCTTTCTGCCTTATCAACCTATGATTATGCTGTTGAATATAGGCCAGGACTGAATCATAGTGATGCTGACGCCTTGTCACGAAGGCCAGTTTCAAAGTGTGATTGGGTCAGGCTGTCTGAATCCAACATCCGACTTTTGTGCCAAACATTAGACAGAGATGAACAGATGTCTGAGGACACAGTGGTCTGTTTAGTAGATTGCTTGGGCACTCCTGATGCCTGCATACCGGCTGCTTATTGCCACTTTTCTGCTCTAGATATTAGTGCACTACCTCAGTTTGACAACGACAGCATTCGGTGGGCTCAATCCCAAGACCCTATGTTTCCACCCGCACTTCATGCCCTGTGTGCGGGGAAAGATGTGTCCAAGTTGTGTTCCCCTGACTTGCAAACTGCTCTGTTGTTTAAAGAAGGCCCTAGGTTGAAGCTACTCAATCAGTTGTCGTACAAAGAGACAGTGGAGCATGGCAGTCAAGTAGATAGGCAGTAATTGGTCCTGCCCACGGCCTTTAAAGATTTGATACTGAGGTCCCTCCACAATCACATGGGGCACCTTGGTATTGACAGAACTCTTGACTTGGTACAATCTCGATTCTACTGGCCCAAGATGGAGCCGATATTGAGCACCATGTAAAGACCTGCAGTCATTGCCTGCAAAGGAAAGCCCTGCCTCAGAGAGCTGCCCCCTTGTCAATATTACTACCAGCACCCCCATGAAACTGGTCTGCATCAATTTTTTTGTGTTTAGAACCTGATCTGCAGAATATTGGCAATGTGTTAGTGGTTACGGATCATTTCACACGGTATGCACAAGCTTTTCCAACTTAAGATCAAAAGGCCTCTACTGTGGCCAAGGTGCTAGTGGAAAATGTCTTGGTCCACTATGGTGCCCCTCAGCAGATCCACTCTGACCAAGGCAGAGATTTTGAAAGTTGGCTAATCAAAGAAATGCTCTCTCTATGGGGGGTGCAAAGTCAAGAACCACCCCATATCACCCACAGAGGGACCCTCAAGCAGAACGTTTTAACCGCACCCTTCTAGACATGCTGGGCAACCTCCATCCCAAAGACACGCCTAAATGGAGGCAGCAGATTAGCACCTTGGTCCATGCATACAATTGCACAAAAAATGATGCTACTGGGTTCTCCCTCTACCACCTCATGTTCGGGAGGGAGACCCGACTGCCCGTTGATGTCTGCTTTGGGGTCTCTCCAGATGGGGTCCAAACCAAAAATTACCTACAGTATGTACAGAAACTGAGAGCTCAGTTGAACCATGCCTATCAACTGGCCCAGACAATGGCCGCCAAAAGAAATCTCACTAACAAAGAGAGGCATAATAAAAGAGTAAAGGCTCAAGAGCTTTGGCCAGGAGACCATGTGTTGTTATGCAATTTGGGACTGCATGGCAAACACAAAATTGCTGATAGGTAGCATCATCTTCCTCATGTGGTAGTTGGAAAGTTGAATGATTTACATAGAAACATAGAATTTGATGGCAGATAAGGACCGTTTGGCCCACCTAGTCTGCCCATTTTCCTACCTAACAGACAAGCTGCAGATCCTAGTTAACCAACAGCTTACTTCCTCCTACCCCCCACTAGGACTGCCTTATGCCTGTCCCATGCATTCTTGAAGTCCCCCACTGTTCTTGACTCCACAACCTCCTCAGGGAGGCTATTCCAAGCATCCACAACCCTCTCAGTGAAAAAATACTTCCTCACATTACCTCTGAACCGTCTCCCCTCTATCTTCAAATTGTGCCCCCTTGTTCTTGCACATCTCTTTTTCTGGAAGATGCTACCCTCTTGGACTTTGTTAATTCCCTTGAGGTACTTGAAAGTTTCTATCATGTCCCCTCTCTCCCTTCTTTCCTCAAGGGTATACATATTAAGCTCCTTTAGTCTTTCTTTGTATGTCTTCTGGTGCAAACCCTGCACCATTTTGGTTGCCCTCCTCTAGACAGCCTCCACTCTGTCTATGTCTTTGGAGATGGGGTCTCCAGAACTGCACACAGTACTCCAGATGGGGTCTCACCAACTGTCTGCACAGAGGGATAACAACTTCCTGTTTTCTACTATTGATGCCTCTTCCTATGCATCCCAGTATCCCCCCAGCCAATCCTTACTGCCTTCTCACATTGCTTGCACACCTTTAGGTCATCTGATATAATTACCCCCAGGTCCCTTTCCATTTTTACTGTTGTCAGTATCTCACCCCCCATTGTGTACACTTCCCCTGGGTTTTTGTTTCCCATGTGCATTACCTTGCACTTCTTTCCATTGAATCTGAGCTGCCATACATTTGACCATTCCTCAAACCTTGCAAAGTCCCTTCTCATCCTTTCCACTCCATCTTGTGTATCAACCCTGTTGCAGATCTTTGTGTCATCTGCAAAGAGACATACTTTTCCTTCCAGTTCCTCTGCAGTGTCACTTATAAAGACATTTAAAAAGGACTGGTCCCAGTACTGAACCCTGCGGTACCCCTCCTTTCTTCACTGTGTACTCCATTTACTACTACCCTTTGCGTCCTGTTGTATAGCCAATTTTTATCCAGGCTACCACCTTGGGACCCACTCCAAGGCTGGCTATCTTGTGTATTAATCTTTTGTGTGTGGGACTGTATCAAATGCCTTGCTAAAATCTAGGTAGACCATGTCCACAGTCCCTCCCTGGTCTACTACTTTGGTCACCCAGTCAAAGAAATCTATTAGATTCATCTGACATGACCTTCCTATCATGAATCCATGCTGCCTTGGGTCCTGTGCCCCACTGGCCACTAGGTACTCAACAGTTCTTTCCTTCAGAAGTGATTCCATCATTTTCCCTACCACTGAGGTCAAACTAACTGGTCTATAATTTCCTGCCTCTGTCCTGCTCCCACTTTTGTGAAGAGGAATCACATCTGCCCTCCTCCAGTCCTTGGGTACCACCCCATCCTCCCATGATTTGTTAAAGAGAGTAGTCAGTGGTGTCACTAGTTCTACCCTTAATTCTTTTAGAATTCTTGGGTGAATCCCATCAGGCCCCATTGCTTTGTCCACCTTCAATTTTATTAGTTCTTTCTGAATCCTTTCTTCTGTAAATGAACTGGAATCGACCCCTTATCTTGAGTGTTTCTCTTGTTTGGTTTAGGTAACTCCCCCTCCTCTTCCTTTGTGAATACTGAGCAGAAATATTCATTCAGTATCCCTGCTTTTTCACTGTCACCCTCTACCCACATTCCCTCCCCTTTATTAAGCTTCAGTATCCCTCCTTTGGTATTTCTTCACTCCCTAATGTACCTATAAAAGGTCTTATCCCCCCTTCTTAACAGAACTGGCTATCCTTTCCTCGGTTTGGGCCTTTGCTATTCTGACTGCCTTCCCAGCCTCTTTCTGCTTTAACTGATAAAGTTCTCTGTCCTGCTCCTTCTGTGTTTCCTTATTTCCTGAATGCTGTCCTTTTCTCCTTAACCTTCCCTGCCACCTCTTTTAAGAACCGTAGTGATTTTTTCCTTCTTTGTGTTTTATTGATTTGCTTTACACAAAGGCTTGTTGCCTCTGTGATGGCTGTTTTGATCACTCCCCATTGCTCCTCCACCCCTCCTTCTTGCCTGTTTGCTAGTGCTTTTCTGAGGCACACTCTCATTTTCCCAAAGTCAGCCCTCCTAAAGTCCAGTACTCTTGCTTTTGTATGGCTTGATTGTATGGCTGTGTTTATCGTGAACCACACTGTTTGGTGGTCGTTTGTTCCCAGATGGCTACCCACTTCTAAATCTGAGATTCTTTCTCCATCCCCATTTGAGAGTACCAGGTCTAAGATTGCTACCTCCTGAGTGGGTTCCAATACTAGCTGTCTGAGGCATGCCCCCTGTAGGGCATCAAGAATGACCCTGCTCTTGGATGTGCCTGCAACAAAGGTGCTCCAGTTAACATCTGGCATATTCAGGTCCCCCACCAACAATATCTCCCTTTTTTCTGCCATTCTAAGAAAGCCTTCTATCATTTCCTTGTCCATTCCTTCCCCCTGAGATGGGGGTCTGTATACAACCCCCATGCAGATTGTGGTGCCATTTTCTGTCTCCAGGGTTTTACCAGTGTACAAGGTGTGCCCAGAGAATAACTCCAAAGCTGTCAAGACCATGCACCATAACCACTTGCTACCTATCGGCCAAGTCATAATTGAGGCTGAACCATCAGAGGTTGATTCCCCATGGCTGGTGACTCATGCTGCTGCAAAAAAGAGACAGAGTCAAGCTACCCCAGTAGTTACAGACTTAACGTTTACCCCACAGCAGGCCTAGAATGATAGTGACTGTCAGTTCACCTCTGACGAAAGTGAGTGTGACAATGCCTATTACTCCTCCTATGAATTGAGTCAACTGTTTCAAGGTAACCCTATGACTAATTGTGGGGATGAAGCTGGGCCTTCTGGACTGCCTAACCCCCAGCTTCGTCCTTGGAGCCAATGCTCCCTGAAAGTGAAGTGCAAAGTATTACATCTGAGGTTGTGGACTTGCTGTGTTTTGTGGAACTGTGTGACTTGCCCAAAGAAGGGGTTGACAGTCTGAGTCTCTCTGGTGACAGACCAGAACTTGAAGAACAGTGTGAGAGTGTTGACAGCCCCCCTTCAGTGCTGCAAAGCCTAATTGTGCCTGAGCCTCCTCAAAATGAGCAACCTGGGCCTCTGTCAGAAGATAATGAGCAAAGTGTTGTGGAAACAGAGCTGACAGTGCTCCAAGTTTTGACATTCCCATCTATACAGAGGCACCCCTCACAAGTGGCAAAAGCTCCAAAGTTAGTGCTGAAAGAACAGAGACCACAGCTGCTCATCCCAGAAAGACTGGCCAAATTGTCAAGCCAGTGCTACGCTTTAATTATGATTCCCCTGGGAAGCCAGTGGATTTGCCTCTTAACATGGTTCACAAAGGGGTTTATGTTTCACCAAGCTCACTGCCCAAATTGAGCTTGACAGCCAACTCCAGGTTACTTACTCTTCCCTCTCACCATGGTGCCCCTGCCCCATCCAGCCCCAAGTTAGCTGATAGGGAAGAGCCCCCTCTTACATTGTTTAATGTACAAGAAGTTATTAAATGAGTCAGTTATTGCTTGTATGAAACATGCATAAGTATTGTCAATATGGATGTAGTAATGTGAAGTGTATTGAAAAGCATAGTAATGTAACAAGCTAATAATATTTGTCTCATTTATATTGCATTTTTGATATTGTGATGGTACAGATTTGAAGTGGACGCCAAGTTTTCTCCAGGCAGGGAAGGGTGTAACCCCCTTACAAATGGAGGTTCCCAAAAAGTCTTCCTTGAGCTTCTCTAACTGCTCACTGCCAGGCTGGTGTCCTGTGCTTTTGCAGTTTAAATGTGATTGCCACAGAGTGCCTATATAGCCTCTGTGTACTGTCTCTTTAAGAGCTGCCTGGATTGCAGTCATAATTAATTTAAAAGGAAGCTCTGTTAGAGGATGTGCTTGTTTGCTGATCATTTGTTAGAGTAGTAATAATATTGCAATTTGTTCTAACCTGCCTTCTTTGCAGCATGGATAATTCTGTTTCTTTCCATCATCTTGGTCCTGGACTGCTGAATTGGGCCAATCAGTACATTTGGGACTCTAAAATGGAGCCTGCCTACAGGGGCTTGGTGGGGTCAAAACTTGTAGAAATTGTGGTTTTTGCATTTTGGCACCTAAAATAACCTGGAGGGGGAGCCCTTGTTGTGACTGACAGACAAATCAGCCAACCAAACCTTTTGGATCTTGGGGAAGTCCCAAACTGCTTGCAGTTTCAGCGAGTTCTGAGTTGGAAAGTGAAGAGATAACAGCTTGAATGATTCAAGCAGCAGCCCCGGCATAGATTTGTACAGGAGAACTGTAGAAAGCTCTGTGGTTTGGCCTGCATGTCTGTCTGCTGTCCCTGAGAGGGAACTTGTGCATTTTTCAGACTGAATCCGAACTTGGAGAGCAAAGTAAGCCACTGAATTGTGACCATGCTCCTACCTGAAGACGGCCGAAGATTTGTTGAATGCAATTGGCTTGTCTGGACCTCCAGCCACCACTGATCTCCCGGATTCTGCAGAGACTCTGTAACTGCAACTGGAGAGAGCCCTTTGCCTGATGCAGTGGAATTTCCTTACATGTGGATGTGTTGTGTGCTTATAGTGGGTTGTGATTTGGTTCCCCACTGTGATTTGAATTGTGTTCTGCATGCTGGAAGCCGAATTAGAATTTCCTTATGTCTAAATGTGTTGTGTGCTGCTAGTGGGTCATGATTTGGTTCCCCACTGTGGTTTGAACTGTATTCTGCTTGCTGCAAGCTGCATCCAGTCCCATGGACTGAATCCAAAATCATCTCCATAGGGCCTGGGCCTTGCCACACTGGCCCAGCCCGACTACCCACTGCACAGAGAAAGCCATCGACGAGAGATCTGCCTGGGGATCAGCCCCCAACTCAACACTTGAACAAGAATGATGCCTCAGTGATTCATGTGGGCCCTGCTTCTCTGGGCACTCCAGCTCAAACAACCTGCAGTCTCAATTTCATCCTGCCTGTGTCCGGTATTGGGTATCGTGAGTAAACATCAGGGTAGCTCCCTGCAACAACAGCTAATTCTAAAGTGTTGTCATCTGATTGTCTGGTTGCATTTTCTTTCACAAACTGAGCCCTCTGGCTCCGGCTCACAAATTGTGTGTGTTGTGCATGTTGCTTTCTTCCATCATAGGGCCCTAACCAGCTGCAATGTTCCTGGCCAGCCCATCATCTCCCTACCTGGGTACCCAGAGGTGTGACTGTGTGAGGACTTAAAGCACATGCATAACTGTTTGATTAATATAGCCTTTACGCCAATCAACCTGATAACACCCCTTCCTTGTTCAAGTCTCCTGAATAAATCAGATCTGACTTTTTCTGCATTTAACCTGAGTGTGGTTCTAGTTTGTGCCAAGAGCACTGTACTGTTACTATTTGCTATGCATAACCTTATTTTACAGGGGGTCCCCAGGGTCGAGTCAGAGGAACCAGTCCTGGTGGTAAGTGCAAACAGTGAGGGTACTTGTATGGTGCACAAGGGGTACTGTGAAAGTGATTATCATATATTGCTCAGGCCACTAGAAGGGGAAGAGGGGGATTACAGTGTCCCAGAGGGATGTGCCCAGGTTAGTTTGACCACTACCAACCCTAACCTCCGGGTGGAGGCACCTGTTGCAGAACCTAAGCCCCTTAACCTGCTACTAACCAAGCAGGCAGGGGTACTGCCCATGGGATAGCACCACCTAAGGGTTACATCTGTTTTCCCTATACTAACACCTTGCAGAATAAGCAGATTGGCCATATCTGACTCAGAAGTACCAGAAGGGAGGCACTGACCCATGGATATGCCCACCCCAGTGGAAAAGTCACCCTGCCATAATGCCATTATCCACACCCAGTAGAACACTTTCATAGGAATACTTGCCACTCCAGCCTCCAGAATGCCCACCTCGCCTGATGGAAGGGCTGCCTGACCGTTTTTTATTTATTACATTTTATTGAACAATGATATGACAACAAGAACAACGTACATAAATATAATCACAAATATTTACATAGAACAGTTGTAGAAAGAAAACATATTTCAGCAATGAAACGAAATTAACTCAAAGCCAGCAAAATTCTACTATATGAAAATGATTTTATCCGATAGTAAATAACAGCTGTTGCTTTGAAAAATGTGATACAGTACCATAACATGTGGTTGTGGGTAAAACAAAAAAAAAACTGCAAGAATAGCCTCTGGAATTCACTCCCCACCTGCTGAAACGATCCCTGTACCCAATAGAATGACTGCCTCGACCCAACAGAATGCCAAACCACAGCCAGAATGCTTTCCTTCTACAAGGTGGGCATTTCATTGGTTCCTAGTGCCCATTCTATTTATTTATGGTGGCTATTCCTTCAGGGTAGGCTTGAGGTTGAATTTTCTTATATTGTTTTTCTTTTGATCGTTTTTTTCAGATTAATCTCCTGTTTTTGGTTTTTTTTTTAACTAAAAATTAAATTGTCTCCACTGTTCACCCCCCTTCCCAATTTTAAAGCAGTAGTATTTTTTAGCTGGTAGGTACATTGACTGGTGATATAGTGGGGGGATTGTTTGTTTAGTAACAATATATTTCTGGCATCCTAAGATTCAACATTACTGAATTGTTGTTGTTCTCATATATATTTTATTAATACTGCTATCATTACTAATTTCATAATTAATGCCCTATGTCTATAAAGATGGCCCCCACTGTTAGTTTTTAAAAACCTCTTTCACTAAGGTGACATTTTGACATGCTAACTCAATTCATACTGTGGATCTATTAGGGTGGTGCTGTGTTTCTGATATGAAAGCACAGCATCGTGCCATGAGGTTTCATTCATTCAGGGTGGGCATGGCAACTGCGAAATAAAACTTCCAAATCACATAATCTTCTGTTATGCAATTAAATACAATGTCAACAAAAATGAATATATTATTTTTTTTCAGAAATATATTATTACTGATGAACTATATGATAGTTTACAAACACTGCTGCTTTAAAGTTGAAAATAATACTCCTAATGCAAAAATGTTACATGAACAAAGTGCTAGCACTGCTATCTATCCTGTCTTGCACCTTGGGTGTCTATCAGAAGCGTCTGCAAGTGCTCCATTTTGCCAAGACAGAGATTGAGCACGGTATGCTACCCTGCAGCAGTCTGCACTGCATCTACAGCAGGGTGGGTGCCAGGTGGTTCCCACAAACCAAATAACAGCCTGTTCCCTCCTAAGAGAGAGACAATCAGGGTCCCGCTAGCCCATCATCTGCAGCAGACTGAGTGCCCGGTGTGCCAGGTGATTCCCCAAAAGCAAGTAACACCCTGTTCCCTCCGGGCAGAGAAGTGGTCAGGGTCCCGCCAACTCATCATTTTGCAGTGTTCTGTCAGCAAGGTGTGCAGCTGCACCAGGGGACTCCTCATTGGCAGCCAGATATTTCTCTTTCATATACACACTCTGTAACTGCTGAGCCCTATGAAAAAAATGTACACATCCTCTCAAACTGCTGCTCCCCCATTGTAAAACAAATTATGTTATTACATGACTCTTCTAATCTGTAAACAGGTTGTACACATATAAATGGCATAAACAATAGAAGTTTAAACAGATACAGACACTAAGTGGTCTACACTAACTCATATACACCCAATTATAATGATAGTGGTAACAAAAAGGCATTTGATTGGGACAGGTACTCAAAAAAAAAAAAAACTGTATGCAAATGTGTACAGTGAGTATGCCTGCCTACACCCTTGTTTGGGTAGGGCAGCTCAGGGCAGTGGCTCGTCTCCACAAGTGCAGCTAGAGGACACTGAAAAGTAGGATTGAAACTAGGTGTTGTATTAGAATGGTTTCTGAAGGGTCTGGTAATCTTGGAATTGGCTCTGTCTATACCATTGGTCAGAACATGTTCTGTGCGCAGGGGATCATGCAGTGCGGGCACACACTCTGCAGGAGCTGCAACACTTTTTTTTGCACTTGGAACACGAGAAGTCTGTTTTAGTTTCCCAAACTCCATCAATACACCACTAGCAGAATTTGTGTCTACAATCCCTTGTTTAACACAGGGATAGTGCGGGCAGGAAAAGCCCCCCCAACTCAAATGAACAGATAAAATAACTGCAGGCCGACAGGTGACCTGAGACATATACTGTCGTCACCATACCATATTATCTTTTAGCATAAACAATAATGTAGTGTAAGGGGGGTCCGTGTGCTGCAGTACTGCTGGTTCAGGACCTGGTAATGCTGGACTGCGACACACCTTCTGCCTGGATAACATTGCTGGAATATAGGTCATGGGAACCAAACCTAACCAAACCCATGTGTCCTGAGTGTGGAGTAAAGATTGCAGACAGAGCATGCATTCCAAACCAGACACTGGCTGAGCTGCTGGTGGAGAGAAAACAAGGAATGGATCCAGAACCCAATGTTAGGGTCCACAATACGAGACCGAATCCCCGTGGCAGTGGCAACAGACCCAACTCTGTTTTGAATGGAGATGAGATGTGAATACTCAGACATAATCAGTCTACTTTCCAGGACAGAGAAAAGGGCTAACATCAAGAAGTGCTATGGAGTTTGGAGCAACTCCAGCCCTATTACCTCTGGAATAAGAAACTCAGAAAGGGACCCTTTTACCTCTGGATTAAGAACCACAGAAAGGGATCCTTTTACCTCTGGAACAAGAAACAAAGAAAGGGACCCTTTTACATCTGTAATAAGAAACTCAGAAAGGGACCCTTTTTACCTCTGGAATAAGAAACACAGAAAGGGACTGAAATGGCCTGGTTCCCGGAACAGCTGGACTGGGGAAAGACAAAGAACGGGTGACTCGGGGTACTACTCTGTACCCCACATGTTCTCCCATTTAGACCAATATGTTCACCTCATGGATCTAACCCTTATGCTCATTTATACAGAGCTTGATTCAGAATGGGGTAGTGGGATTTTGGAGGGACCGGTTAATTCAGGGCACCCCTCTGTATCCTGGTGGTCGACCTCCTCCTGTATGAGGTGACTATCTCTGTAAGAAGAAACACTGCAAGGGACTGAAAGGGTCAGGTTCCCTGAACAGCTGGATTGAGGAGGGAGAGAGTGATGGGTGCTCCTTAATATCCCAGTGGTGGATCGCCAGTAGAGTGCAAACCCTTTATCCCAGTAAGTAGCACGGAAAGGGACTGAAACTGCTTGATTCCAGAACAGTAGGATTCAGGAGGGAGAGAGAGGGAGCCAGGGCACTCCTCTGTATCCTGGGGTTCGATCACCAGCGCGTGGAGCCACCCCTTTACCTCAGTAAGGAACATGGAAAGAAACTGGAGGTACATGGGAACAGGGAGATATCTAGATTGGGGAAGGAGAGAGTGATTCAGTGCTCTTCAGCCCAGAGAGATCCCCATTACCATAACACACAATACCATTTTGTTTTGGTGCAGTAAGACGCAGCTTTTACTTCAATTCAAACTTCACCAAACATATTTAGGTAAAATACAAATTTGGGCACTCACCGCCAACTTTGAACAGGTAACAGGTAGCTGAAGCATGGTGACTTATATAATTTTATTAACATAAAAACAGCATCCAGGATGTATGCTTACGCCATAACAGGCCTGCCTGACACCTTTCGGATTTCATGTTCTTTGTCAGGGTCCAATCAGCCTTTGATAAAGGATACAAAATCGGAAACACATCAGGCAGGCGGGCACCGTTATGGGTGTTAACATACATCCTGGATGCTGTGTTTATGTTAATAAAATTATTTGATATGTCCGCCACCATTTATTTGTTTGTTTAAACTTTTGGTAACCGGGAAAGGTACACTGAGCCAAGGCTCCTTTACAGATGCAGTGTACTCCCAGATTGATCTGGCATTTTCCCTGCAACTCCAGATCAATGCCCCTGTATTGTCCTGTAGATTCTATTATTTCACGTGGAAGCCAATTTACTCTGTTTTCCCCTATAACCAGTGTAAGTCTACAGAAACAACAACTCTGCAGACGACTCAGTTCTAATACAGGAATTCCTGTAAATCTGGGAGCCCAGCAGGTGTGATGGGAAGGGGAATTGGGAAGTATAGGAACAATAAACAAGTAAAATTTACATAATAACTGAGCACATAGAATATAGACAGATACACTTTCAAAAACTTTATGCATACAGATGTGCAGTTACAATTGATAATATGAAGAAAAGGAGAGTCAGAGCTCAGAAAAGCAAGCACTAATATGGGAAGAGGCTACGAGGTCATGAGGTGGGGTCACAAAAAAGGTCATGAAGAAATCTGGTGTAAAAATATGCAAAAAAGGACAAAGTTAGGAATAAAAGTTCACCCCCCCCCCGCTGAAATACATTAAAGTGCACTTACCTGATTTTCTCAAAGCACAGTCACTGCAATCCAGCAGCAAGACATGTCTTTGACTGAAGAGAGGATCTACGCCTTGGGACATGTTCAGGTGAGTGTGGGGTGGTGGGTGTGGAATGGGATGTCAGCTTGGGGGGGTCAGATCAGCAAGGGGCTGTTTTCTTTTTTACAGGCTAAAATAAATCATCAAGGGAGTCATTTCTTTATTTCAGAAACAGTGATATTATATCATTGGGCACTGGTCACCCAGTATCAGGCTAATGCCTGGTAGCACTGGGGTGAGCACCTCTGTGCCACCATATGCATATTGGGAATGGGGGGCAGGCAATCTGAATGGGAAGGGAGGTCAAGGGAAGTGGTACCAAGGGAGATCACCCCAGTCCTCGTATATTAAACCTAAAAAAATGGGAAGGCTGTGTGCTCAACCTGGAAGGGAGGGGGGAAGTGATACCGAGGGTGGGCAACCCAATCCACTTAACAGATATTTAAAATAGACAGCCAGATATGCAGACAGACAGATGATCAGACAGACACATAGTATAGTATCTTATTAGGAGAAAGAAGATCAGGGAGAAGATTTTTAAACGTTATAATGTATTTTGTAACACGGCAGTAATGGCACAGACAGAATCAGGATCCGGGATAGGCTTAAAAGCGTCACGGGACCATAGCCGGAGCGGGTATTAACCCAGCATATATGCCGTGCCCGCTCCGGCAGTACCGCGATCAGCCAAACCCCAGCCTAGCAGCACTGGGTCCTGTGGCTGAGCGAGAGGAGCAGTGGCAGGAGCGCGGGAGTCAGCCGAGAACCTGGCTCTGAGGGTGGAAACAGGGAGGGGACTTGAACTCATGCATCGAGCGGCGAGACTTCGAGCGTCAGATCTTCACCGCCCATGGCACGGAGACTGTCTTTGATGGAATGGGCCACCGGTGACTGGGAGTGGAAGCAGCCGGGGAGATGAAGAGAGCGCAGGGCAAACCAAGGAGCAGGAGCGGCAGCCCAGCTGGAGCATGGCAGGATGGAGTAGTGTGTCGGAGGCAGAAGGCAGTGACACCCTGGCATCCATAGCGCCAGTGCGATCCTCCTGGGAGCGGCTGAACCGTGCACCTGAGACCTCCCGCTGCGGGTATCAGCAGAATACCCACACCAACCTCCACACAAGTGCAACAGCGATGTTGGCCACATGCCTCCAGGTTAAGCTAGGGACAGAAGCTGATCACCAGATAGGTACGTATCTGATGGTCCACACTGTGCTCTGATCCCAAAGTGCAGCTGCACAAACCTCGCACCGCTGCCGCCTCTCATTGTTGATCTCGCACAGGGGGGTCCTGCAGCTGCCTCCACTGACCCACGGCCCAGGTTATAGCAGCATTGTTGACGTCGGTGTGCCTATCACATTTGATGACAAAGGGGTGGTGGCAGCCCTCGCCCTGGGCCTCTGGCGCTCCCCCCCATGCATCAATCCAGCATTAGAGCACACCTCTGTCGTGGCTTAATGCCTACATAAATAGTACCTGTCACACAGTTTGCATTGAATGTGCTTTGACCACAAGGGCACACAGTTTCAGGTGTCTAATCCTCCACTGTGTGACTCTGGTACTGGTGCTACAAATTGAACTGGCAGTATGGTACTGAAAGACACTGAGTGACTAGCTTGCTTTGATTGACAGCTGCAACTAGCAATTATACCATGGACACAAAGAAAAACACAAAATGCTGTACTGTCATTGTCTGGCTGGCACCTTTCTGCCATGGTAAATCCTACGATATACCCACGGCAAAGGTGCCAGTGAGCCCCATCTCTAGAATTCATCCGAGCCACGAAATTCAAATGGAGGCACCGCCATATTGAATTCTTCGTGAACTGGCAGTCTCCGAATCCTCTCACAGCTCACTCAACAAAGCACACAGTTTTAAAACTACAAAGTGGAGCCATAGTGTTAAAAAAAAAATCAATAATCGGACAACACACTTCAAAAACCGTAACCTCTTAGACTACACCCACCTCACCTCAGGTTTAGTCTCCGCTCCCTGCACTGTCTGCACTCCATCATGTGGAAAGTACATTCCCAGTATAACTCTTGGTTCCCCCATCGCTGTCTCCAATCCATGATTCAGTTTCTCTCTTCAGTGACGTCCTGCTCTCATTCCATCATTTTAAATATGAATAAAACATATTTTTAAAAAAACTCGCTAGCCCAGTCACTTAGCACCGTTTCCTGGAACACGGAAGTAGCTTACAGTATGCACCAGAAATGCAACCCGAAAGCACATGCTGTGTGATGGCAGCCCATTAGCACAACAGACACAAAGACAAACTTACTATTAAAGTCTGGAGATTATGTGTTAAGCTCTGGAGATTGTGTATGTGGCAGGGAGGACAATAAAACTAAGTGGGGGGGGTTCACATAATTCTACCTAGTGACAAGGAACTCTTTTTTTGTTGGCAGAATATTAGGTGTAACTCCCTCGCAATTGGGGGTTCCCAAAAGTCCCCTAGTAGCTTGCCTAAAGGCCCCAGCCTGGATGGTGTTTGGCAGTTAAGCCGCCTATTTGTGAGTGCTTCTAGAGCCTCTGGTACTGTCTCTTTAAGAGCTGTTCACTTTACAGGCCAGTCTGGAACTGGAGGGGGGTTGTGTGGTTTCCTGTTCAAGGCCCATTCGAGCTGCTGACAAGATGCTCCGTTTCTGCTGTCGCTATACGGGCAAAGTGAGCACTCCCCCAGGATGTAACTGTTTGCTAGCGATCTGTTAGAGTGGTAGTAAAAATGTAATTTGTCTAACCTGCCTTTCTTGCAGCTGGGACTTTGTGTGCTTTGCCCCTCCATTTTGGATCTGAACTGCAAACTGGATCCAATCAGGAGGGAGGGGCACCTAAAATGGAGTATTGAGCAACCAACCAACCAGGATTAGGACTCAATCAGGGGCTGGCTACTAATGGGGGATATAGCCAGTAATTCTGGGAAATGAAGTTCTGGACTGTGGTGCCTTTTCATACCAATGGGGGAAAGTTGTGAGTGACTGGCATTTGAAATCCTCCAATTGGGTCGGTAGTGCTCGATTGTAATTCCCTGCCCAGTGGCTGAGAGGGCAGATCTGTTGTGGCTGTGACTGAGGAAGGAGCTCCAGGCTTCTGCGCTGCAGAGTTTTTGTGCGGGAAGCGCGTGTGGAGGCCAAAAGTTGGGCGGCGCATTTGCCGTGGTGATTCAGACTGAATCAGCTGTGTTTGGAGGAAAAGGAGAGGCTGTGTGGCCAGGAATCAGGCTTACCCTGTAGAGGACTGGAGAAACTGCTTCATCGCGCTCGGTCTGTCAGGAGAGTAAAGCTGCATTGTGAATTCCCGGGTGTGCAGTAAGTGCGAACAGGATATGAAAGCAGCTGCCTGGTATGGTAACCTTCTTCTACATATAAATGTGTGGGATGTGTCCTGTTCACAGGCCCACGCTCCCCTGCTGTGTGAAAGGTGTCCAGCCAAAAGTCGTGAGTAAAAATCAGGGTAGCTCCCTGCCAGCTGTACCATTGAATTGCAAGTGTTTCATCCGATTTTCTTCCTTGACACATGAACTGAGCCAACTGGCTCCGGATTACAAATTGTATTGTGCAAGTATTTTCCATCCTCAGGGCCCCAACCGGCTGCAGCGATCCTGGCTAGCCCCCCTCTCCCATCCTGGGTACCCAGTGACAGTGACTTATAGAGACTCTAACAATGTGCACAGTGCTCTGAACATTAGTGTGATTGAATTAACCTGATTTCCCCCTGTCCTTGTTACTGTTCCCTAAATAAATCAGATCTAGTTGTTTCAGCAAAGTTACACTGCCTGAGATATGTGTTTGTGTTGAAATATCGTACAATGGCTATTGTATTGCACCATCTTGCTTTACAGGGGGTCCCCAGAGTCAAGCTGATCGAACCAGTCCTGGGGATAAGTGTATACTGTGAAGGTACTTCTGATGTATTGTGTGGGCCACTAGTGGGAAGAAAGGGGGGTTGCAGTGTCCCAGAGGGCTGTGAGCAAGTCATACCAGACAGTGTTAACCCTGACCTCTGGGTGGAGGCACCCGCCATTGGACCTGGGCCCCTCAACCTGTCAGTAGTCAGGCAGGGGTAGTAGCCCTTACGATAGTGCCACCTGGGGGTTTCATAAAGTTAATAAAAATAAAACTGGGGAAACTTGTATTACACTTTATTTTTTTATAAGAAAACAATGAAAAGAACATATTATAATCACAATAAGCCACTCGGGGGATGTGGGTTATCGGGGGATTTACCACAGCTGGTCTCATGGGCAAACCACTCCAGCCATGGTAAATCCCCCGATAACCTACACCCTCTCGTGGCTTATTGCTCAAATATACCTGGCTGTCCTGAGGACTTAAACATAGGAGCACAGAAACATAAACTTTGACAGCAGATAAGGATCACTTGACCAACCCAGTCTGCCCATTTCCCTACCTACTGGATAAGCTGCAGATCCTAGTTAACCAACTGCCTACTTAAGCAATAAGGCACAACAGGGTGTGGATTATAGGGGGATTTACCCACGCCTTGCATGGTGTGTCACGAGGTGCAGCTGAGTGACTTAACCACATAAGAAGTGGGTAAATCGCCCAATAACCCACACCCTGGAGTGCCTTATTGTGATTATACAATGGACCCATGTGTAAAATAAATTTAAAATGTTTTCAATTATGTTTTTTATAAATGCCATGTCTCTGCTGTGAGTTATTGCAGGATATACCCACTGTTATGTAATGCATTTTGACCAATGAGGTTACAGGATTTTCAGACCCCCATTATATAATTCTTCCTAACCCCCACCATAATTGTCTTATATCTGTCCCATGCATTCTTGAATTCCCCCACTGTTTTTGACCAAACAACCTCCTCAGTAAGGACATTCTAAGCATAGAAGTCCTGACTTCCTAACCTACAGGTAGCTTGAAACATTTGAGTTATGCTAATGCACCTCGATGAGTGAACATCCATCTGCAGTGTTTGTCCTGAAGTTGTGTCCCCATTTCTTTGGGAGGGGGGAGCAATTTGCCAAACAGAAAGAAGGAACGTGACAAATTTCTGCATAAAACAACATGGCAAATCACAGAAGAGACTAGCATGGCTTGTCATGTGGGAAGAGCAGTCTTTCTAGCGACACAAACTCCTGGTTTCTCTCATTCCCAGATCGTGAATTAATCTGGGGTAGTGCCAAAGATGCTACTGTAGCTACACTGAAATGTTGTACAACAAGGAGTAGCAGCCTTTCTATTGAGAGAAACTTCTGGTTTCTCTCATTCACATATCTTGCATTAATCTGAGCAGTGCCAAAGATGCTACCACAGCTATACTGAAAAGTTACAGAACATGATCAGAAACGTGACTCCTGCCTCGCTGCTGCTATGAGCCTAATGAATCATCCATTCCAGAACCAGAGCAGCAGAAAAAGGTTTCAGGACAGCTGCCTTTGTAACCCACATCAGTCCTGAAAGTACTGGGGTGAAAGTTGGTAACCTGTCCTAAATGGAGTGTGATCCCCTCCAAACTCAGGAACCCAATCCCAGGCGGCTGCCTTAATGAAGGGGGGAGGGGCGATGATGCATTGATATTGCAATTGTATTGCCTCATACAGGTTACAGCAACAGAGGGTAAGAAATATGGCAGATAAGAAAAAATTACTCACCATAGTAATGTTCTTTCTTCTAATGTAGTCTTGTTGTATTCTGACTATATGCAGTTAGCCCCAGCACTTTAACTGCTCCGGAGAGGAAAGGGTTAACTCTATGCATGAGCATAGAACATTGCGCTTCAAGCTCGGTTTTCAAACCTCTGTCAGTGACTGGTTGAAAAACTGGTGCAGAGCTCAGGGATTTGACTTCACTGGGGACTGGGGCTCCACCTGGACTGATGCAGTCCTATACAGGTGCGATGGTCTACATCTATCCAGGAGGGGAACCAGGTTCCTAGGTGATAGGTTTAAATGCTTCATTGGCAAGCATTTAAACTAGCCAAGGGGGGGTAGCACTGGAGAGGAGCAGGGAAATCCTAGCCCCCCCCCAAAAAAAATCAGGGTAGTTAGTGAGGTAAACACCAATATAGAGTAGTCAATAGGGAGGAGGGCAGGGGTAAATGGAGAAAAGACAAAAACAGTAAGGACAGGAATGGGACAAAAATAAATAAAGTCATAAAAAAATGGAGGGTAATGAGTACCAATGCCAGTAGTCTAGGTAAAAAGCTCCCCTGAAATGGTGGCCTTGATGGAAGAGGGATGCCTGGATATCGTGGCAGTCACAGAAACATGGTACACAGAGAACCATGACTGGGATGTCAGCATACCAGGGTACACAATCTACAGGAGGAAATAGGAGGAGGAGCTCTCTATGTAAGGGAAGGGATCAAAGCAACAGAACTAAAGGGTAAACAGGGAGGAGAGGAGGCACTGTGGGTCACCCTGGAGACTGGAAATGGCTCCACAACCCGCACAGGGGTTGTATACAGACCCCCGTCTCAGGGGGAGGAAATAGACAAGGAAATAATAGAAGGCATCCTTAGGATGGCAGAGAAAGGAGAGGTATTGCTGATGGGAGACCTAACTATATCAGATGTTAACTGGAGCATCTTTGCTGCAGCCACATCCAAGAGCAGTGCCATTCTCGATGCCCTACAGGGGGCATGCCTCAGACAGCTAGTTTTGGAACCCACTCAGGAGGGAGCAATCTTAGACCTGGTACTCTCAAATGGGGACGGAGAGAGGATCTCTGATCTTGAAGTGGGTAGCCATCTGGGAACAAGCAACCACCAAACAGTGTAGTTCACGATAAATTTAGCCGTAGAGTCAAGCCATACAAAAGTGAAGGTACTGGACTTCAGGAGGGCTGATTTTGTCAAAATGGGAGAGTGCCTCAGAAAAGCACTAGCAAACAGGCAAGAAGGTGGGATGAAGCAACAATGGGGAAACATTAAAACCCCTATCACAGAGGCAACAAGCCTTTGTGTGAAGCAAATAAATCAAAATGAAAAAAGAAACTGTTACGGTTCTCAAAAGAAGTAGCGAGGAAGGTAAGGGAGAAAGAGATAGCATTCAGGAAGTATAAGGAAACACAGAAGGAGCGGGACAGAGAACTGTACCAATAAAAGCAGAAGGAAGCGGGGAAGGCAGTCAGAATAGCAAAGGCCCAAACCAAGGAAAAGATAGCCAACTCAGTTAAGAAGGGGGATAAAACCTTTTATAGGTACATTAGGGAGCAAAGAAAGACTAAGGCAGGGATACTGAGGCTGAATAAAGAGGAAGGTGGTTGGGCAGAGAGCAACAGTGAAAAAGCAGGGATACTGAATGAATACTTCTGTTCAGTATTCACAATGGAAAAGCAGGGGGAAATACCTAATCCAGTCAATAGAAGCACTCTGGTTAGGGGGGTTGATATTAGTCCTTTCACAGAAGAAAGGGTTCTGAAAGAACTCTTAAAACAGAAGATGGATAAAGCAATGGGGCCTGATGGGATTCACCCCAGAATGCTAAAAGAACTAAGGGAAGAACTAGTAACACTACTGACTACCCTTTTTAATAAATCATGGGAGGATGGTGTGGTACCCGAGGACTGAAGGAGGGCGGATGTGATTCCCCTTCACAAAAGTGGGAGCAAGACAGAGGCAGGAAACTACAGACCTGTCAGTTTAACCTCAGTGGTAGGGAAAATTATGGAATCACTGCTGAAGGAAAGAATTGTTGAGTACCTAGAGGCCAGTGGGGCACAGGACCCAAGGCAGCATGGGTTCACAGCGGGAAGGTCATGTCAGACAAATCTAATTGATTTCTTTGACTGGGTGACCAAAGTAGTAGACCAGGGAGGGGCTGTGGACATGGCCTACCTAGACTTTGGCAAGGCATTTGACACAGTCCCACACAAAAGATTAATAAACAAATTAGCCAGCCTGAGAGTGGGTCCCAGGGTGGTAGCCTGGGTAAAACACTGGCTGGACAACAGGACACAGCGGGTAATAGTAAATGGAGTCCACAATGAAGAAAGAAGGATTACTAGTGGGATACTGCAGGGTTCAGTATTGGGGCCGGTCCTTTTTCATGTCTTTATAAGTGACATTACAGAGGGACTGGAAGGGAAAGTATGTCTGCTTGCAGATGACACAAAGATCTGCAACAGGGTTGATACACAAGATGGAGTGGAAAGGATGAGAAGGGACTTGGCAAGGTTGGAGGAATGGTCCAACGTATGGCAGCTTAGATCCAATGCAAAGAAGTGCAAAGTAATGCACCTGGGAAACAAAAACCCAGGGGAAGAGTACACAATGGGGGTGAGATACTGACAACAAAAATGGAAAGGGACCTGGAGGTAGTCATATCAGATTACTTAAAGGTGGGTCAGCAAAGTGATAAGGCAGTAAGGAGGGCTGGGGGGATACTGGGATGCATAGGGAGAGGCATCACCAGTAGAAAACAGGAAGTTGTTGGCCCTCTGTACAGACAGTTGGTAAGACCACATCTGGAGTACTGTGTACAGTTCTGGAGACCCCATCTCCACAAAGACATAGACAGGGTGGAGGCTGTGCAGAGAAGGGCAACTAAAATGGTGCAGGGTCTGCACCAGAAGGTATATGAAGAAAGATTAAAGAAGCTTAAGATGTATAGCCTCGAGGAAAAGAGGGAGAGGGGGGACATGATATAAACTTTCAAATACCTCAAGGGAATCAACAAAGTCCAAGAGGGTAGCATCTTTCAGAAAGAGATGTGCAAGAACAAGGGGGAACAATTTGCAGATAGAGGGGGGATGGCTCAGAGGTAATGTGAGAAAGTATTTCTTCACAGAGAGGGTTGTAGATGCATGGAACAGCCTTCCTGAGGAGGTCGTAGAGTCAAGAACAGTGGGGGAATTCAAGAATGCATGGGACAGACATAAGGCAGTTCTAGTGGGGGTAGGAGGAAATAGGCTGTTGGTCAACTAGGATCTGCAGCTTATCAGGTAGGGAAATGGGCAGACTAGGTGGGCCAAGCGGTCCTTATCTGCCATCAGATTCTATGTTGCTATGTCTCTGATACATCTCAGTGTAACCATCAAATTCTTACAAGCAATACTAACTAACTAATAGCTCTAGAAATGGTTTTAAAAACTTTAAGCCATAGGCAACAATGCTTGGGTCCAAAAGACTCAAGTCGAGAATCCACAAAAAAAATCTGTGTAGATAGTGAAAATATCTATATAATAAGAATAAGAATAACCTTACTCCAGCTGCTCGCCTAGCACTGGCCAGAGGGGTGTTTCTACCATCTCTCTGTTATGGGCTCCTTTTGTTTGCCAATACCTCCAAGATCCACCTCTCTAGATAGACCGTTGCCTATAATAACATCTGCCATTTTGCTCTTGGAGTCCCTCGTCTCACTCACCACTGTGATCCGTACAGTAAGCTCAACTGGCTCTCCCTGCCCAATTATTTGAATTTTGTTGTGGGCTGTTTCACGGTAAGGTACTGGGTACTGGCACCCCCATGGACTGGCAGAGCTCCTGTGCCAGCAGCCCCGCTACCTACCCCCTGGGTCATTGGGTCCGGCTATCCTTAAGGTCCCTCCCACTCGTACCAAAATGGGGGACAGGGACTTTGCATCATGTGCCCCTAGACTGTGGAACTCCTTTCCTGTCCAAGTTCAGACCTCCCCTTCCCAGTCGGGCCTACGCACCTCTCTGTGGAACCACCTGAAGCTCTCGTCAGTATGTGACTGTCTTAACCCTCCCTGATTAGCCTGGTCCCCTGCACAATATACTTGAGTGTATTCATCCCATGTATCTTACAAATGTGTAAATTCTGTAATATCTGTGTATATATATATATATATATATATATATATATATATATATATATATATATATATATTGCTGGTGACGTTGTGTCAGTGACTCTGTACCTTATCACACTGACTATGCTTACTGTCGTAACCTGAGATATCTTACTATGTATGTTATGCTTCTCTCAACATCAGTGTATCTGTCCTACTTGCTTCAAATTGTACTCTGTATGTTCTTTGATTTCCTGTACTCTCCCAGATCGTACCTGAAAATACGCATGTGTTTGTCTAGTGTACTTACCTGGTTAACAAAAGCTAAATAAATAATAAATAACAATAAAGTACTTCAGAAGAAAACACCCTAGCTGAAAGAAATGAACAAGGTACACCTCTGGGGTGCAACACTGTACCTGCCAACCCACATCCCAAAAGACTAGGTTCTGAGAAGAGAGGCAGGGAGGGAGGTCAGACTACAGCAAGACTCCATTAGAAGAAACAACATTACTATGGTGAGTAATTTTTTCTTCAAACAACATGAAGTCTTGCTGTATTTTGACTATATGCAGACTACCAAGCTGTACCCTCCAGGAGGAGGGGATAACAGAACCTCACTTTGGGAACAAGATCTGCAGTATTGCTGTGCCAAACCTAGCATCACTCTTAGCCTGGATATCCAGAGAGTAATGCTCGGTGAATGTATGGACTGTTTTCCAGGTAGCTGCTTTGCAAATTTCCAGCAAGGGAATATCCCTAGCAGCTGCTAAGGAAGCAGCTATACCCCTGGTTGAGTGTGCCTTCAGGCCTGAGGGTGGCTCTTTGCCTAGTTTTGAGTAGCAGAACTGGATACAGGAGACAATCCACCTGGCAATAGACCTTTTAGTGGCAGATCTACCTTTACCTATTCCACCATACGTAAGAAATAGCTGACTAAAATCATTCCTATAGGCCTTGGTTTGCTCTATGTAATAACTTAAAGACCTTTTTACATCCAGACTGTGCAACCTTCTCTTTTTTGAAGAAGAATGGTCAGTGAAAAAGACAGGCAGAGACATAGACTGATTCAGATGAAAATCCGAAACTACTTTAGGAAGAAACTTCTGTTCATTCTGAGGACCACCTTATTCCTGTGGAAGAAAATAAAGTCAGGTTCTATTGACAGGGCCTGCAATTCACTGATTCTCCTGGCAGAAGTAATGGCTACCAAAAACACAGTCTTCCAAGTCAAGTACTTAAGCTCAGCAGAGGATAATGGTTCAAAGGGGGTGGGGTCACATAAGCTGTGCTATACAGATATTCAAATCCCAGGCTAGAGAGGGCTCTCTAAAGGGAGGGAGAGTTAATGTGAACCAGACCTTTGAAAAACTTACTGAAGACAGGATGAGATGCCAGGGAAGAGCCCTTCCCTGTGGAGAGAAAAGCAGACACAGCTGCTAAATAAACCTTGAAGGGAGCAGGCCTAAGGTCTAATCCATTAAGGTGAATCAGATAGTCCAGGGTTGTGGAAATGCCCGCTAAACCTGGCTGTATGTCTTTGAGAACACCAGATACTGAAGCTTTTCCATTTAGAATTGTGAGTTTTTCTAGTGGATGGTTTCCTAGAAATGTAAAGGATATCCATTACTCCCTGGGAGAGATTCAGACCTGCATACTCTTAAGAGCCAGGCCTTGAGCCTGAGAGACTTAAGGTTGGGATACCAAATCCTCCCCTGAGAGGAGGTCAGGAAGTTGTGCCTCCTGGGCAGAAAGACTGCTAGAGACAGAAGCAGAGGATACCATGTCTGCCTGGTCCAATCTGGTGCCACCAGAATCACAGTGCAGGGCTGAGACCTGATCTTGATCAGAACTCTGAATATCAGAGGAAAGGGAGGAAAAGGATAGAGAAACCTGCTCGTCCAGTCTAATAGGATAGCATCTAGAGGGACTGTCCCCAATACTGGTGGTCTGCAGCAGAACAGGGAAAGCTGAGAACTGTCTGGGACTGCGAAGAGATCTATCTCTGGGGTGCCCGATCTCCTGAAAACTACATGAAGGACCTGGGAATTCAGCGATCATGCGTGGTGACACTGAGAAATTCTGCTTAGGGCATCTGCCAGCACATTGTCCTTCCCTGAAAGATTAACTGCTATCAGGGACATCTGAAAAGAATAAGCTAGAGACCATAGCTTCATGGCTTCTGTGTACAAGGCCGTGGATCGAGTGCCCTCTTGCTTGTTTATGTACCACACTGTAGTGGTATTGTCTGTCCTGACCTGCACTACTTTGCCCTTGACTGATTCTGAGAATGTCTGGAGGGCTAGAAACACTGCCTTGAGCTCCAGAAGATTGATATGGAAGAGAGACTTCTGTTGAAACCAGCAGTGAGGGCTCCCAAATGGGCTCCCCAACCTAGAAGGGAGGCATCCACGGTCGGGATTACTGAGAGTGTTTGACTGAGGAATGGGACACCCTGTGTGAGACTGTCCTGATTCAAACACCACTGGAGAGCCTAGACAAGAGTCTGAGTCACTGGAATCAGTTTTGTGAGAGAATCTTTTTTCTGAGACCAATAGGACCTTAAATGGAACTGAATGTCCCCCATCTGAAACCTGGCTCCTTGAACCACTGCCATGGAAGCTGCCATGTGGCCTAGGAGTTGAAGGAAATGTCTGACTGAACAAGACACCAGGGGGTGAAAAGAAGAAGCCAGATCTATAAGGGCCCTTACGCTTGAGAATGGGAGGAAGGCCTTTGCCGGAAGAGTATCCAGCTCTATCCCTATGAAGGTAAGGAGCTGTACTGGTTTGAGAACTGACTTGGAGAGATTTAGAAGGAACCCCAAAGAACTGAGAAAAGTCTGGGTAACCTCTAGAGCTGACTTGACCTGGAGACTGGCCTACAATCAGCCAGTTGTCTAGATAAGGGAAGACAGAGATGCCCTGCCTTCTGAGGAAGGCTACTACTACTGCAAGGCATTTTGTGAACACCCTTGAGGCCGAAGTCAGGCCAAAGGGCATGGCTCTGAACTGGTAATGACTCAAAGACAACTCAAACCTGAGGTATTTTCTGTGGGAGCACCTTGTAGGTATATGGAAATAGGCATCCTTGAGGTCCAGGGAAGCTAGCCAGTTTCTTGGCCTCAGAGAGGGAAGAATTATTCCCAGAGTTACCATTTTGAATTTTGGCTTTCTGATATGTTTGTTCAGATATCTCAAGTCTAGGATGGGTAGCCACTCCCCTGTCTTCATTGGGGGTAAGAAAGTATCTTGAATATAGTCCTTTGCCTCTGTGTTGTGAAGAAACCCTCTCTACAGCTTTGAGGGTTAGTAGGGAGGAAACGTCTGCCTTTAGTGCAATTGTTTCTGAGGGTGTTGCAGCTGGAAAAGATCTGTCTCTCACTCTGGGAAATATTTTGAAGATGAGAGTCAGTCCCTGGCTTACTACTTCCAGGACCCAACTGTCTGACATGATAGACTTCCATGCCTGGAAGTAGTAAGCCAGCCTGCCCCCTACTAGAATGGAGGAGGCGACCTGGTCTGACACATCGGGATGTCTGTTTGGCAGGAACTTTGGACTGAGAGGAGGATGCAACCCTGCTCATCCCCCTTCTGCCTCTCCTCCTGAAGAACTCTCTCTGCTGAAAGGAAAGAGAGGCCTGGACTTGGTAAAAAGGTTTTTAAAAAGGCCTGCCCCTGCCAGCCCTAGACTGCTGCTTCTGAACAGTAGCCTGCCTTTCCTTGGCCACTGAACTCCTGTAGGCGGTCCTATATTCATCCATCTTTTTCATGCAAGACTGTCTGCTCCCCAGAGAATTGCCAGACACAGGGAAATCCATAGCCTTAGCCTGGGTATCCTGCGAAAGGCTAGTACACCTAAGCCAAGCAAATCTCCTAAGAGAAACAGATGTAGCTATGACTCTTGATGCCACATCATTGGAATCCACAGCAGCATGAAATTGTACCTTGGATGCCTCAATTCTATCAGCAGTCACCTCCTCCAGCTCTTTGGCCAGCTGGGGGAAGCCTGTTTAGCCAGTTCCAGAACCATATCCCACCTGGGCATCTGGTACCTGGCTGTGTGGCCATATAATTAACCTGGCTAGTCCCAAGGAGAATGCCAAGTATTGTTTCTTGGCCATGGCATCCACCTTCCTGGAATCTTTATCTGGGGGGTGTGAAGCCAAATGAATACTAGCCCTGTCGCAGGCTGCAGCCTGCACTACTCCAACATGGCTGCAATGACTGTACAAAAATTCCATGCCAGAACCTAACATATACCTCCTGTCCATCCTTTTATCTACTGGAGGTATAGAAGTAGGCATCTGTAAACATTTGTGAGTCTGCTTCCTTAAAGACTTGTGAAGGGGAATAGACAGCCTTTTGGACTGTGGGATGTCCATCATCTCTACATAATCAGGTTCTTCTTCCTCTTCAGCAGTATCCACAACTGGGAGCTGGGGAGCTTCAGCCACTTTCTTATAAAACAAAAAGTGAGAGGGGGACTCAGAAAGTCTGGGAGGGAATACATTGGTAGACCTATCTGCGGAGATGTCAGGCTTTGTAGGCTCATCTAGGCCTCCAAACACATCATCATCATCCTCTTCCTCTGGGTACTCACCATCTCCCTCCCAGTCCTCATAAAATACATCTGGATCGAAATCCGATGGAATTGGAATCATCTAAACTGATCGCTTACCGGAAGGTGTTAGTTTGGATGGAACCTGGCAAAGTGATTGAACTATACTAATCGCTTTTACAATTTCCTCAGCAGTTGGTATCTGCGGTGTGGGATCTGAACTGGCCGACTTCTTTCTCTTCTTTGACAGAACCGATCCCATGGAATCAGATCTCCTTTAGCCTGAGGAGGTATCGCCCAGGTCAGTAGGCACCCCCTCAGGTTCGGTCAGAACCGAATCGGGCTGGCCATCTGGATCAGCTTAACTTTTAGACTCCTTTCCTTAGCCTACTTAATCTTTTTTTCTGAAGTGGTTTTAGAAAATTCTTGCAGATTTGGCAGTCTGTTTTGAGGTGGTCAAACCCCAGACAATAAACACAGACAAGGTGGGGGTCAGCTTTAGCAAAAGCCTCCCCTGCACTCAGTACAGTGTTGAAACCCAGTGGGACCGGTTTTCTCAGACATGGCCTTCCCTTGAAAAAAGTTACACTTTTCAGCTTTTAAACCAGGTAACACTGTTAGATCAGTTAGCAGCTGTGTCACTGGTTGTGGGGGGGGGAAAAAAGTACAATCTTGTTTTTTTTAAACCAACCTGAACCAGGACCCACAAGAGAATTAGACAGCATTAGGGAAAAACACAAATAGGCAAAAGAATCAAATTAGTTTCGGTTCCCAACCGGACCAACCAATGGGAACTGAAATTAAAACAATTTCTATACAAAATCAACCACTATCTACCTACTTACACTATCTGTACTGTAGTCAGAGATTACATATCGAAAATAAAGAAAAAACGTTTATTTAACTGACCGATTTTTACCAGAACCGATCCGGTGCATAGGAGAAATCTCCGGAGCAACTTCACAGTTAGGCAGAGTAAAGAATCGGATGGTTACACTGAGATGTACCAGAGACAGGGGTTTTAAAACTGAGCTCAAGCTCAATGTTCTGCGCTCATGCACAGAGTTAACCCTTTCCTCTCCAGAGCAGTTTAAGTGCTGGCGCTAACTGCATACAGTCAGAATATAGCAAGACTTCATGTTGCTTGAACTATATATACCTATGACATTTTTTTTGGGGGGGGGTCTTTCAGTTCTGAAAGCGTGTGTTTAGAGAGTTCAACCCACAGCTGTCACGTTATCCTGATGTATTTCTATCTTACAGTCCACAAGTATAACCTGTTTCATAATGCAGTTCACTGTAAAGTTTGGTGGAAACCTGATGGCATACAGACTATGCACATACATGTATAATTGTATTGACATATAGTAACCTTCTGGATGTTTGATTCTATTTCTAATATGCTTGCTTAACTGCTCTCATCTCCGGATTCTAAAGATTACAGACACATAGATGTGTTGGCCAATATTAATCTTCCAGTTCGTACAGCTTTTAATGTATACTCGTCTGCCACTCTGCGTATAGTTTTGTGTAATTTATGCTGCCAATGTAACTTTCTTAAAGAGGGACACTGGCCAAAAGTATTACATTGCAGCATTAGAATAAGCATACCCCCAGTAACTCTCATACCAAAAATTAGATTTCTATGTTAATTTATTTAAAGTTATGGGCTGTTTTGTAACTCTGATTTCACTACTTGTTCAGAAAAGCCTGTTTCAGTGACGAGCTGCAGCTAATGTCATCTTCTGAACTCAGTCTAGTCTTCCCGGTCTGCAAGCTTATAGGACCTGTGTCTTCAAAGTTTTAAAGATCATGTGCAGTGGGTTTCACAAGTAAAACAGGCAGCATCATTCAATAAACATTGCTTAAAAAACTACGTGTGTTTCAGGTTTTGTAACAAAGTTGATACATTTATATCTTTATGTTTGCTTGCACGCATGTGCAAGAAACATAGTGCCACCATACGTGTTTTCATAGGTGTGGCACCCCCGCTTCCAATACCATGATTGTTTTTGCAGGCGCGGATGCAGGGTGCTAATGAATGTCCGAGCTGTCTATGACAGCAGTTCAGATGCAGTGGTGTACAGTTGAAACAGAATGACCAACTACAATCAGCGATGGTAACATGTAGGCAATTTGCATACTGCCGTGCCATCAGCAGTACGCAAACTGCCTACACGTCACCACATTAGCACTCATTTTCTTTCAACTGTATGCCACTGTATCTCCCAGCATGATGCGCCACCCCAAGTTGTTGTATGCTTGGGGCCACCCAATCCCCTTCGGCACATGCACACCACCCCCAAGCAAACTTCAAGGTGCCACACTAGGAGCCCACCCGAGCAATGGCAAAAGTCCTGTGTCGTCATATGCTCCCCCACACACTGTATAGCTAAAAGGGGTGCCCAATCCCCCGCTGGCTCCACTGCCCCCCCAAACAAACTTCCAGGTGCCACACTGGGAGCCCACCCTAGCGTAACAAAAGTCCTGCATTGTCTTTTTAAATCTCGTCTCCCTGTAATCTGATACTGTATCTTCCCAACACTTGCATTTATTTTCTGTCCAACTTACAACTCACTGACCCTTTTCACATTTTCTCCTGCTCCTCCCACTCCCGCCTCTACCACTTCACCGGTCTTCATCCCATTCCACTTACCCATTCCTCACCTTCTGCCTCATCTACCCATCCTCCACTTAACCCCATGACAAAGTGCCCCCGAACCTGAGGTTACTACCATCTCTTTCACATCCCTCCACTTCCTCTATTTATTCCCCTCTCCCCTAATCAAGGTCTACTGTGCTGCTTATTAAACTTTTCCACATCTAAAAATATTTTTGTTTCTCCTTGGTTAAGTACAGTAGCTGTAACAATTGTTCTAATCATTGTGATGGTTTCCCAACAGCTTTCTCTGTGTTTTAGCATTCTAGTATTGTACTGTGTATTTTTACTTCCTTTTTGCTTCACACGGAACCTTTGTAAATGAGCTGGCAGCTCAAAGGTTATAATCCAAGATGTCAATAAATAAATAAATAAAAACCTGTAACAAAAGAAAACGGTCCCTCATTGACCTTCTTGCCTGCTCCCCCAACCTGCGCCCACCCTCTGTGCACCCCACCTCCCCACACCCCGTCACCCCATACTTACCTCTGGAGCCTGGTGGAACAACCTCCGGTGGACCGGGAACATGTCTGCACTCTTCAAAGCCAACCACGAACTGAAGAAATGCTGGCAAGCTGTATAATGGCATAAAAGGTTTTTTTTTTTTCAACTTTGGTGCATATCTCGGTCATTTTTTCAAATTGTTCAACTAAATTTTCAACATGGGGTTCTTGAGACCCCATCTCATGAATTCAGTCACTGTCATCTGGTTATTCAGTCCCGAAAGATGATTTCGCGGTCACTGCATGGAACCACCTTTTGGGACTGATTAACAAAAGAACAGTGTTCATGAGGTGGGCCTCCAAAAACCCTATGTTGAAAATTTGGTACAAAAATTCCCCAAAATGACTTTTACGAGGGTGCGTTGCGCAGTTGCTATGCACGCTCATAACTTCAAGAATTTTTTATATTTTCACTTTGGATTTTCAACATTCCCATTTTACCACATCTCCTTATGAACTGTACAGCTGTCATTTTTCATATCTCGCCCAAAATGTGTTTTCACAAATGTAGCGCACAATGGCGCAGTTATTGCGCAAAATCAATATTCAGGATAGATTAAGAAAATCACAGTGACACCAATCATGAGCAGAGGTCTTAAAATGGCCATGTTGAAACTTTTATGACAACAGTCCATAAAATGAGCGTGTTAAGAGCGTGCATTGTGCAGTTTCCACGCACCCTTGTAAGTTCACGAAATTGTAATATTTTCAGTACAGATTTTCAACATTGGCATTTTTCCACACCTCCTTGTGAACAGTACAGCTGTCATTTTTCACACCCTGGTTGAAATGCGTTTTCACACTTCCGGCGCAGAATAGTGCAGTCGCTGTGGGAAATCAGTGTTCAGGACAGATTAAAAAAATCAGTGACACTGTTCATGAGTGGAGGTCCCAAAATGCCTATGTTGAAAATCTTCTGTGAAAAATTCCCAAACTAATTACATTATGGGTGTGTGTTGCGCAGTTTCTACACACATTCGTGCCTTCACCACTTTTTTATATTTTCACTCCAGATTTTCAACATTGCCATTTTTTCACACCTCTTCATGAACAGTACAGTTGTCATTTTTCACATCCTGTTTGAAATGTGTTTTCACACCTGTGGTGCCAAATGGCGCAGTCGCTGTGCAAAATCACCTTTCTGCTAACAAACTGACAGTGTCACTGTTCATGTTGTGGGGTCACAAAAAGATCATGTTAAAAACTTGGAGTAAAATAACCAAGAAACGCCGAGGACATTAAGGTTTGCAACCATAATGCCCTACCCTGTAGGGACTGAGAGGCGTCAGGGGTGTGACTTGGGATTGTCAACAGGTAATGCTCATGCCATTCCACCCCCACCCAGCAGCCAGTGACAGGCATCAAGGTAAAACTTGGACCCTTTGGCCCCAGAGTTCACCCCATTCTCCTATACTGCACCCATTTCAGCGTGTTTCATTTTGGAATGAGGTGAATGTAAAGCCAAAACACCCCACAGCACACCTTGGCACTTGTCAGTGTCTGCAGGGTACGGTGAGGTGAAATGTCGTGACCGTCATGGGCGACGACCCAATGCCTGTCCACCTCTGCAGGGTGGGGGTGGAGTTGGCATCAGTTCAGTACTTTACTGCCATTCCTATACTGCATCTGTCTAACTCCTGCACTTCCACTGCTAATGCCAGCAAGCAAACATTCGGCATTGACAAATGCTTGTAAATGCCTTTTTGATGCGGTCCATTTCTCCAGGGTTGCTGGATGATGAGTCAGAATGCCTCCGGGCTGCTGATACCATTTGGGGTGCTACTATACTGTGCCTGCGAAGAAGCTGTATTGCTACAAGTATTGTAATGTTGGTAACTTCATTGCTGTTTGTGTCTGCTTTACAATATGTTTTAATAGGGCCTTATATGTGTCAGTTTCTACTAGGAGTAGAAGTGTTAGCCCTACGTAAAATGACAATTTTAATGTAGAGTACAACATAGATGAGCCCGATTATGAAATGGGTCCTGAAAATCCTGTAACCTCATTCGTCAAAACATGTCACATAACCATGTGTAAATCCTGCAACATACAACTGGTAAAGATCCCAGTAATCAAATGTTTACTTTCTTTGAACCTAATTCATTTATATTTAAATTTTTTATGACTGACTAATTTTATAATTACAATAATGCACTTCTGAGTATGTGTAGTAGTGGGATTTACATGCTTCTTGTGTTATTAAAGTCACTCGGCTACACCTTGTGACACCACACAAGGTGTGTGTAAATCCCACAACACCACATGCCCTGTTGTGTATTATTGCTTAAATGTAGGTCAAGTAACAACCTAAGAAGGTGAAAACATTGGGCTGCCTAATAGGTTACAAAACAGCATTACCTCTCCCACCCCCATTTACTAGGAGATAGAATAATTATTTTAAAGTGCCATCCTACGAAATCACCTTAAATCAATGGCAGGTTTGAATGATCTCAGCCTTTCACCACATCAGAGTTCTCCAGCCTGCAAGCCTCACAGCAGTGAGCTATGATGACCCAGCATCCAGCAACCCTGGGGAAAAGGATCACTACAAAAAGGCATAAAAAAAATTTGCCAACTTTGTTGCAAAACTTGAAACACACCTGGGGGACATTTTTCAAAGGACTTGCACTGGTGCATCTCAGGAAATGTGCTGCAACATGATACTGAAAGGGTGGAGATATGTCGTGCATCTCTGGCTGCGCCCAAGCGCAGCCATAATGTATGCAGCACGTCTCCAGGGGGTGTGCCCATGAATATGCGGCAAATCCCCATATTCAGCTGAGATGTGCAGCGCATCAGCCCGCACATCTCGGAGATGTGCCGCACAAAGTTAGGCATGGTAGAAACATGTCTAACTCCCGACCACCCACAGGCAGGCAGCTGTACTGCATACAGCAGCCACCAGCTCCTGTAGCCCGATGGTACCCCCATTTCTGAACCCCAATCATGGTGGAAACCATACAAGTAAATGTGCCATGTCCCTGGTAGTCTAGTGGCACCCCCTCCCATCTCTGAACCCCATTCCCCATAGCTGCACCCATGCACCCCCTGTCCATAGTGTAGGGACCCCCTTCCCGTCCCTATCCCAATTCAAATTCAAATATCATTAGTGCCGCTGTCCTGGTTCCATAGTGTAGGGACCCCCCATCCATCCCGATACCTATTCAAAATAAAAATAATTTCATCCCCTGCCCACTTTTTCATAGTGTAGTGGCCCCCCACCCACTTAAGACACCCACATCCTACCCTGCTCCCCTGTCCCACTGTGGCCAATCAGCCAGCAAGAAGCACAGCCCTCCACACACCTCCATGGCTGCCCACTGACTGAACTGTCAATGAATGACAGCTTACTATACGCACTACAAGCCCATTGGTTCACACTGATGACCAATGGGCTTGCAGTGTATACTGTAAGCTGTCATTCATAACTCTGGGAACAAAGTATGTGTGCTGTACAAAACCATTTTGCACATTCCCCTTGTGCGATGGAGACAACACCAATCGAAAGCACAATGTACTCATGCACAACCCTGGCAGTTTGGCATAGAAAGTGCATCTGCCTCCAGATCCCCAACACAATAGTCCCTGATGTTCAGTGGTCCTTCCCCCATCATGATTCCTTGTATATTAATGTATTAATGAATAACAATTCTCTGGTGTTCAGTGGTTCCACCCTCCCAATTACCTGTATAACAAAGTAAATCCATTCCCTGGAGTCTAGCATGCATGCTCCCACCCTTCCACCCCACCAGGCAGGGCAACTACGCCCCCCCCATCCTGACACCAAGCTGGCAACAGCACAGTTCTGCTCTCTTAACCAATGGCCAGCTGCCGACTGAGCTGTCAATGAGTGTGTACTGTACAATCAGTCGTTACAGTACGCACTTAATGACAGCTCAGTTGGCAGGGATGAAAAGGAAGGTGGTAAAAAGCATATGTCCCCACGGCACCATATGTGACGTCCAAGGGGGGCCCGACGACAGGAGCAGGTGGTGGTGGCGGCAGGTAGGCAAATAGCTCTGTAGAAAAAAAAATTCAAGACCAAAAGTGCTAACTGCTTACAAACTTGCCTGGCTGTAAACAGTCAAGAGATTATAAAACAGCGAGTGAATGGTTAATAGTAGCAACTAAATGTCACCGACAGCTTAATCTGGTTCCATCTCAGTTGGTCTGCATCTGTATTTCTCCCTCATGACAAAGCTGAAGATAGTATTGCCCAAGTGATTAGTTTTACAGTATAATTAACATAAATTCAGTTTTGCAGCATTAAAAAAAGTAAACAACAGCCTTGCAATTTAAAAGAACCCACCCCGATATCTACCTAAAATAGCCTCTGCAGTGTAATTGCATTACTGGAGTGAGAGTCAGAGAACTCCACTGCACTCTACAGTGCTAGATTGACAGTTTGTATTTCCCCTTTTTAACATACTGTCACTGAAATAATCAAACTCATGACTTAAAGATGGGTATTATTTTTATCAGTACACATGTTAGAGCTGGCCCATTGGTACAGCGCTAGTACTACTGCTCGTAATGCCAGTGACCTGAATTCAGTTATAAGCGTTGATAGTCAGGGGCAAAGGGGGAGGAGAATCAAGGATGCACGCCTCCTCTAAGGTGGAAGGGTTGCCAGCTTCACTGCTGTACCACCACCTGGTGATCACACGTGGCAGTGCAGTTAGAATGGCTCAGGGGACGGCAGACGCAGGCTTGGTGCCACACTATGGACAGTCAAGTCTGTGTGTGTACGTGTACTCATGCCACCTACATCATGAGGAAAATGGGGCCAGAAAAAGTGAAAACCCCTGCAAAAGGCACAATGAATACTAGTTTCCCTCAGGCCTCACTCTGGTGATGTAGCGCTCCTCCAGTCTGGGACCTGGTACGAGTGGCATGAGGCCTGGCCCTCTGCTCCCTGCTGAGAGGCTGCAGCAAGTGGAGGATGGAGTTGGAAGGTAAGCCCACAAGAAGCCTGGTGGCTGGGCTGGGGGAGCTGGTATTAAGGAGGGCCTTGCCAGTGAAAGGAACAAAATAATGCACCTCTTAGGCTATACATTTTGTAAGTTTTGTTTTTCACAAGTCCACTGAAATTGTGCTGTTTCTCCAAACCACAGTACAGTATAGATTTTGAAATACCCAATGGCCTAGTGGTTATGTCCTCTTGGTAATGATTACACTGGTGCTATCCAATTTTAGAATATTTGGTGACATGAAATGCCCCTCCTGGGCACCCAACCCAACTGCCCATAGGTATAGGAAGACAGGTAGCAATTCAATATATGTTTGTGTGCTCGGAGGTAGAAGAGTAGGACTCAGCATCTAGGTGTGGCTTTGTTTGTTTGCCTAAGTGTGTATCTTCATGAGACCATGGTGGACAGGCAGTGTGTAAGGGACTGGACACTTTTGATAGAGTGCACGACTGCAGGCAGTCAGGCTGGCTGCTGGGGGGACATTGGGAAATACAGCGGAGCAGAGCTTTTTAAAATGTGGATTGCAAAATAAAAATTGGATCATAATCTAGACCACCAGGTATTTCAAAACGGATCTACCAAGCTGCGGCGACATCCCTGACAATGGCTTCCCCCACAGTGATGGAACCACGGTGACATCCCCGACACCGAGACATCCCGATGATAACCAGCAACACGGTGACACTGATTACACTAGTTGTACAGGTAATGCGGGGCTGTGCCTTGTACAGCCCCCCGCATTGCCGTGTACAAGTGGGGAGCTACTTCCTTGCACTTCCTTTTTCAATATCTAACCCACGCCGCACAGACAGTGGAGTTAGATACATGTCCCCCGACACCGCAGAGTCAGTCACTGTGCAACACCCATCACCGCAATGTCCACTGCCATCTGGGAGTCACTGTGGGGGTTCGCTGTCTGCATGTCGCTGTATGGTCAGCATACCTTTCAAAACCTATACTGTACAGTGCAGTCCGGAAAACAGCACCGTTTCAGCAGGTATCAATGTAAACAGTAGCCTTTCCTCTCCATCAGTTTGAAGATGAATTTTGGAATAGTCAGTGCTGTACAAATGTTGTGGAATAGTGCATGTACACAATAGATTCTTTACTTGTCCTACAACCTTACTGATCATCTGTATGGGGGAAGCAGTGAGTATGTTGGTGCTAGAAGGTGGGGGGAGAGAAAACCTTTTTTTGTTGGTGAACCCTCTTAGCTGCCTCTGGAAGTGACACCTCACTCCATGGAGTCTTTGCAGAGTTGGCACTTCACTATGTGTAGCATAATTTGAAGGGCTGGGCAAAGTAGAGCCACTTTGTGTTACAATGATGAATCATGAAACCGGAGGGGGGAGGCATGCAGCCGATATGCAGTGCTATAGATCCCTATGTGATCTTCAGCATGCCATGCAGCTGTGCTGTGGGAAGCACCTCCCTGACTTTCTCCCACTGTGGACAAAATAGCATGGTTTAATTTTTTCTGGTTTTGCCACTCCCAGTGAACCACTGAAAAGAAGTCTGCTTTTAGCTTTCCCAGATAGCCTTCAAGGGACAGTAAATATTGCAGGGATTGCTAAAACTGTGAAAGACCGTGAAAAGTTATGCAGAACAAGGTATTTGACTTCCTTGTAGGTGTCGAATGTCCTGAGATATGAATATTTACATAATCTGAAAATCAAAAACAAAGCAGCAGCCATTTCAAGCAATCTTACAACAGAAAGTGATGTCACTGAAGGGCAAACTGTAATTAACAACATAGAGCTAGCCCCTCAGTGACATCACTTCCTGTTTCTAAGACTGCATGAAATGGCTGTTGCTATGAGTTGATTTACACATTACTTAGCTATTCATATCTCAAGACCCCTGTCCCCTACCAGTAAACCCAGTACCTCATTTGAAAGATCTTATTATGGGCTTTCACAATTTGAGTGACCCCTGCAATGTTTAGTGTCCCTTTAAAAACTGTAGCTTAATGATGACCTGAAAACTCTTTATCTATGATTTGCATAAGTGCTGTTCCCAAGACTCGCACATGGAGCTGTGACTGGACTGGACAGCAATGTGTAGGTGGCCTCCACAGGTAACAGTATATTTTCCCCGACTAGGATTCTGTATCCCAGCTTGCTCCCGAACCGAGAACCCACCCACAGTCCTACCATCTTAGATTAGTGGACATCTCTGTGCTGTACCAGTGTTATAAACAAGAGGGCAGGTCATGTGCCCCCCCTCCCCCACCAGGCATTCTAGAATGGTGCCTGATGATCTCTAACCAATTATCCCGAACTACTCTGAGGCAGGAGATCCTGGTTCATGTGGTCTTACCCTGTGTAGGTGCAGGGGTAAAGGGGCCAAACTTTTATACTCTTGGCTACCTCTAAATGATGCCCCTAGGTAGCAAAGCAGACACTGGATTCCTGAGGGAGAATAATGGAGGGCTGTACAGCATGAGTTGTACAGCCCTCCGTTAATATCCCTCGGGGCTGTACAGTTTGAGTTGTACAGCCCTCCATTATTCTCCCTCGTGGCTGTGCAGCATGAGTGGTACAGCCCTCCGTTATTCTCCCGCGTGGCTGTGCAGCATGAGTTGTACAGCCCTCCGTTATTCTCCCTCGTGGCTGTACTGCATGAGTTGTACAGCCCTCCATTATTCTCCCTCGTGGCTGTGCAACATGAGTTGTACAGCCCTCCGCTATTCTCCCTCGGCTGTATTTCAGAAGGGTTGTGCCAGCCTCCGCGAGCCCTCCCTCGTGGCTGTACAGCATGAGTTGGCCAAGTAGGGGTGTACAGTCTGTAGGGGGCTGACTGTTTAGTAATCATTATGTTCCTGTCATTCATACCTACCCCTTAAACACCCATATTATAATGTTGATAAATCTGTCACAGTGAGTGCAGGACTGAGTACTAATAGGCCACCCTTGTGCTTTCTCAACACTCTATCTGTACACAAACTGTGACTTAAAGGACAACTGCACTGAGTCATCATTCCCTGTAGAAGGTTATTTTCATGGTTCGGATTCTGTTACTCTTTCATCTCTACGGGCTGTTTTGTTATCCATGTTGTTATGATTTACAAACAGATAGTAAGTACCAGGACCTGTATAGATGGAACAACAGTTTGAACAATAGATGAGGGAGAACAGAGGCAATCTGGCTGCAGTTCCTAGACTCAAGGGGTAGGAAACTAAGGTTCAGGGTGGTATACAGGCCACCGTCCCAGTCTGAGGAGCTTGACAGGGAGCTAGCAGGACAAATCAAAAAGGTATGTACAAAAGGAAAGGTGGTCATCATGGGGGATTTCAATTTGCTGGGGGTGGACTGGAGCATTCCGGTCACCTCCAGTGCTAGGGAGCAAGTGCTCCAGGATGCAAACCAGGAGGGTCTCCTAACACAGTTGGTCACTGTACCTACTAGGCTAAAGAACACTTTAGATCTGGTATTGTCGAATCGGGAGGCAGTAAGGGAAATAAAGGTAGAGGACCCACTATCCGACGGTGTGGTTTAATATCACGATGTGTGGGGAACCAGAGAAGTCGGTTACTTGGGTGGTAAACTTCAAGGGGTGGACTTCGGGAGGATGCAGGAAGTACTGAAAGGGAAACTGGAGGGCATAAGGCATGAGATGGATGTGGAACTGAAATGGGGTATTATTAAATCGGGGAGTTAAAGAAGCAACAGAAGCCTGGCACAGAGTAAGAGAAGCAGAGCAAGAAAACCATGCTGATTGAACAGCGAAGTTGTGGAGATGGTGAGGGCAAAACAAGTGGCTCACCAGATGTTTAGGAGGACAGAGAAGGAAGTGGACAGGGAGGAATATGCAAGACGGTCCAGGGAGGTGACCAGAAAAGTGAGAGAAGCCAAGGCCCAGAGTGAGCTAAGATTAGCACAGGGAATTAATTGTGTGGGGGGGACGACTTCTTCAGATACATCAGGGAGACAAGAAAATGCAAGGAGACAATAGTGAGGATAAAAAGGGGTGGGGAGTGGACGGAAAAGGGGGAGGAGCAGGCAGAAGCACTGAATGAATACTTTGGCTCTGTGTTCACAGAAGAAAAGGGGGGACCGCTACCATCATGGGCTGAGAGGGTGGGGACAGGAGGAGAGGAGGTGACAGATGGAAGAATTGCGGCAAGTAGAGTCCTAGAGGGACTGAGGGCACTGAAGGTAGACAAGGCACCAGGGCTGGATGATATTCACCCCAGGGTGCTGAGGGAGATGGCAGAGGTGTTGGCGGAGCTGCTGGTGGATCTGTACAGCACCTCGCTGGAGTCAGGATGTGTGCCTCTGGACTGGAGAATGGCACATGTAGTGCCATTACACAAGAGCGGGCCAAGGGATGAACTGGGTAAATATCATTGGTAAGTCTCACATCCATAGTGTGCAAACTCATGGAAACGATACTAAAGAAAAGACTGGTGTCGTACCTGGAGGACAATGGCATCCAGGATGTGAGGTAGCATGGGTTTGTTTCAGGGAAGTCTTGTCAAACCAACCTGATACAATATTATGACTGGGTGAAAGGTGAGCTGGATAAAGGTCATGCAGTGGATCTTCTTTACTTGGACTTCAGCAAGGCCTTCAATTCGGTGCCTCATGGGCAGCTTGGGGGGGAAGCTAACTGGTGTAGGAGTAGGGGCAAAAATGATCAACTGGATTACAAGCTGGTGGAGTGGGAGGTTGCAACAGGTGGTGGTGAGAGGGGAGCGGTCAACTCCAAGGCCGGTGACAATTGGGGGTGCAACAGGGCTCTGTGTTGGGGCCAGTATTGTTTGGGCTCTTCATATCAGACATTGGACATGGGGTGGTGAGCAAGGTAAGTCTGTTCGCTGATGACACCAAAATCGGAGCAGTGGTGGATGGAGAGGAGGGGTGGAAGCAGCTTCAGGGGGACCTAAGCAAGCTAGAGGAGTGGTCAGAGAGGTGTCAGCTGGGGTTCAATGCAAAGAAGTGTAAGGTTATGAATATTGGGGTGAAAACCCCAAGGAGAGAATACTGGCTGGGAGGGGATAAGCTGGGGATCACTGAGGAGGAGAAGGACCTAGGGGTAATGGTAACCATGAATAACACTGCCCAGTGCAGGACAGAATACTGGCTGGGGGGGGGATAAGCTGGGGATCACTGAGGAGGAGAAGGACCTAGGGGTAATGGTAACCATGAATAACACTGCCCAGTGCAGGAGAGGATACTGGCTGGGAGGGGATAAGCTGGGGATCACTGAGGAGGAGAAGGACCTAGGGGTAATGGTAACAGGGACCATGAATAACACTGCCCAGTGCAGGAGAGAATACTGGCTGGGAGGGGATAAGCTGGGGATCACTGAGGAGGAGAAGGACCTAGGGGTAATGGTAACCATGAATAACACTGCCCAGTGCAGGAGAGAATACTGGCTGGGAGGGGATAAGCTGGGGATCACTGAGGAGGAGAAGGACCTAGGGTAATGGTAACCATGAATAACACTGCCCAGTGCAGGAGAGAATACTGGCTGGGAGGGGATAAGCTGGGGATCACTGAGGAGGAGAAGGACCTAGGGGTAATGGTAACCATGAATAACACTGCCCAGTGCAGGAGAGAATACTGGCTGGGAGGGGATAAGCTGGGGATCACTGAGGAGAAGGACCTAGGGTAATGGTAACCATGAATAACACTGCCCAGTGCAGGAGAGAATACTGGCTGGGGGGATAAGCTAGGATCACTGAGGAGGAGAAGGACCTAGGGGTAATGGTAACCATGAATAACACTGCCCAGTGCAGGAGAGAATACTGGCTGGGAGGGGATAAGCTGGGGATCACTGAGGAGGAGAAGGACCTAGGGTAATGGTAACCATGAATAACACTGCCCAGTGCAGGAGAGAATACTGGCTGGGAGGGTTAAGCTGGGGATCACTGAGGAGGAGAAGGACCTAGGGTAATGGTAACCATGAATAACACTGCCCAGTGCAGGAGAGAATACTGGCTGGGAGGGATAAGCTGGGGATCACTGAGGAGGAGAAGGACCTGGGGTAATGGTAACCATGAATAACACTGCCCAGTGCAGGAGAGAATACTGGCTGGGGGGATAAGCTGGGGATCACTGAGGAGGAGAAGGACCTAGGGGTAATGGTAACCATGAATAACACTGCCCAGTGCAGGAGAGAATACTGGCTGGGAGGGATAAGCTGGGATCACTGAGGAGGAGAAGGACCTAGGGGTAATGGTAACCATGAATAACCTGCCCAGTGCAGGAGAGAATACTGGCTGGGAGGGATAAGTTGGGGATCACTGAGGAGGAGAAGGACCTAGGGGTATGGTAACCATGAATAACACTGCCCAGTGCAGGAGGAATACTGGCTGGGAGGGATAAGCTGGGGATCACTGAGGAGGAGAAGGACCTAGGGGTAATGGTAACCATGAATAACACTGCCCAGTGCAGGAGAGAATACTGGCTGGGAGGATAAGCTGGGGATCACTGAGGAGGAGAAGGACCTAGGGGTAATGGTAACCATGAATAACACTGCCCAGTGCAGGAGAGAGAGAATACTGGCTGGGAGGGATAAGCTGGGGATCACTGAGGAGGAGAAGGACCTGGGGTAATGGTAACCATGAATAACACTGCCCAGTGCAGGAGAGAATACTGGCTGGAGGGATAAGCTGGGGATCACTGAGGAGGAGAAGGACCAGGGGTAATGGTAACCATGAATAACACTGCCCAGTGCAGGAGAGAATACTGGCTGGAGGGATAAGCTGGGGATCACTGAGGAGAGAAGGACCTGGGGTAATGGTCGAGACCATGAATAACACTGCCCAGTGCAGGAGAGAATACTGGCTGGGAGGGGATAAGCTGGGGATCACTGAGGAGGAGAAGGACCTAGGGGTAATGGTAACCATGAATAACACTGCCCAGTGCAGGAGAGAATACTGGCTGGGAGGGGATAAGCTGGGGATCACTGAGGAGGAGAAGGACCTGGGGTAATGGTAACCATGAATAACACTGCCCAGTGCAGGAGAGAATACTGGCTGGGAGGGGATAAGCTGGGGATCACTGAGGAGGAGAAGGACCTAGGGGTAATGGTAACCATGAATAACACTGCCCAGTGCAGGAGAGAATACTGGCTGGGGGGGATAAGCTGGGGATCACTGAGGAGGAGAAGGACCTAGGGGTAGGTAACCATGAATAACACTGCCCAGTGCAGGAGAGAATACTGGCTGGGAGGGGATAAGCTGGGGATCACTGAGGAGGAGAAGGACCTAGGGTAATGGTAACCATGAATAACACTGCCCAGTGCAGGAGAGAATACTGGCTGGGAGGGGATAAGCTGGGGATCACTGAGGAGGAGAAGGACCTAGGGGTAATGGTAACCATGAATAACACTGCCCAGTGCAGGAGAGAATACTGGCTGGGAGGGGATAAGCTGGGGATCACTGAGGAGGAGAAGGACCTAGGGGTACTGGTAACCATGAATAACACTACCCAGTGCAGGAGAGAATACTGGCTGGGAGGGGATAAGCTGGGGATCACTGAGGAGGAGAAGGACCTAGGGGTAATGGTAACCATGAATAACACTGCCCAGTGCAGGAGAGAATACTGGCTGGGGGATAAGCTGGGGATCACTGAGGAGGAGAAGGACCTAGGGGTAATGGTAACCATGAATAACACTGCCCAGTGCAGGAGAGAATACTGGCTGGGAGGGGATAAGCTGGGGATCACTGAGGAGGAGAAGGACCTAGGGGTAATGGTAACCATGAATAACACTGCCCAGTGCAGGAGAGAATACTGGCTGGAAGGGTTAAGCTGGGGATCACTGAGGAGGAGAAGGACCAAGGGGTAATGGTAACCATGAATAACACTGCCCAGTGCAGGAGAGAATACCGGCTGGGAGGGGATAAGCTGAGGATCACTGAGGAGGAGAAGGACCTGGGGTAATGGTAACCATGAATAACACTGCCCAGTGCAGGAGAGAATACTGGCTGGGAGGATAAGCTGGGGATCACTGAGGAGGAGAAGGACCTAGGGGTAATGGTAACCATGAATAACACTGCCCAGTGCAGGAGAGAATACTGGCTGGGAGGGGATAAGCTGGGGATCACTGAGGAGGAGAAGGACCTAGGGGAAATGGTAACCATGAATAACACTGCCAGTGCAGGAGAGAATACTGGCTGGGAGGGGATAAGCTGGGGATCACTGAGGAGGAGAAGGACCTAGGGGTAATGGTAACCATGAATAACACTGCCCAGTGCAGGAGAGAATACTGGCTGGGAGGGGATAAGCTGGGGATCACTGAGGAGGAGAAGGACCTAGGGGTAATGGTAACCATGAATAACACTGCCCAGTGCAGGAGAGAATACTGGCTGGGAGGGGATAAGCTGGGGATCACTGAGGAGGAGAAGGACCTAGGGGTAATGGTAACCATGAATAACACTGCCCAGTGCAGGAGAGAATACTGGCTGGGAGGGGATAAGCTGGGGATCACTGAGGAGGAAGGACCTAGGGGTAATGGTAACCATGAATAACACTGCCCAGTGCAGGAGAGAATACTGGCTGGGAGGGGATAAGCTGGGGATCACTGAGGAGGAGAAGGACCTAGGGGCAATGGTAACCATGAATAACACTGCCCAGTGCAGGAGAGAATACTGGCTGGGAGGGGTTAAGCTGGGGATCACTGAGGAGAAGGACCTAGGGGTAATGGTAACCATGAATAACACTGCCCAGTGCAGGAGAGGATACTGGCTGGGAGGGATAAGCTGGGGATCACTGAGGAGGAGAAGGACCTAGGGTAATGGTAACCATGAATACACCCAGCCCAGGAGAATACTGACTGGGAGGGGATAAGCTGGGGATCACTGAGGAGGAGAAGGACCTAGGGGTAATGGTAACCATGAATAACACTGCCCAGTGCAGGAGAGAATACTGGCTGGGAGGGGTTAAGCTGGGGATCACTGAGGAGGAGAAGGACCTAGGGGTAATGGTAACCATGAATAACACTGCCCAGTGCAGGAGAGAATACTGGCTGGGAGGGTTAAGCTGGGGATCACTGAGGAGGAGAAGGACCTAGGGGTAATGGTAACCATGAATAACACTGCCCAGTGCAGGAGAGAATACTGGCTGGGAGGGATAAGCTGGGGATCACTGAGGAGGAGAAGGACCTAGGGGTAATGGTAACCATGAATAACACTGCCCAGTGCAGGAGAGAATACTGGCTGGGAGGGTTAAGCTGGGGATCACTGAGGAGGAGAAGGACCTAGGGGTAATGGTAACCATGAATAACACTGCCCAGTGCAGGAGAGAATACTGGCTGGGAGGGGTTAAGCTGGGGATCACTGAGGAGGAGAAGGACCCAGGGGTACTGGTAACCATGAATAACACTGCCCAGTGCAGGAGAGAATACTGGCTGGGAGGGGATAAGCTATGGATCACTGAGGAGGAGAAGGACCTGGGGTAATGATAACAGGGACCATGAATAACACTGCCCAGTGCAGGAGAGAATACTGGCTGGGAGGGGATAAGCTGGGGATCACTGAGGAAGAGAAGGACCTAGGGGTAATGGTAACCATGAATAACACTGCCCAGTGCAGGAGAGAATACTGGCTGGGGGGGGGGGATAAGCTGTGGATCACTGAGGAGGAGAAGGACCTAGGGGTAATGGTAACCATGAATAACACTGCCCAGTGCAAGAGAGAATACTGGCTGGGAGGGGATAAGCTGGGGATCACTGAGGAGGAGGAGAAGGACCTAGGGGTAATGGTAACCATGAATAACACTGCCCAGTGCAGGAGAGAATACTGGCTGGGAGGGGTTAAGCTGGGGATCACTGAGGAGGAGAAGGACCTAGGGGTAATGGTAACCATGAATAACACTGCCCAGTGCAGGAGAATACTGGCTGGGAGGGTTAAGCTGGGGATCACTGAGGAGGAGAAGGACCTAGGGTAATGGTAACCATGAATAACACTGCCAGTGCAGGAGAGATACTGGCTGGGAGGGATAAGCTGGGGATCACTGAGGAGGAGAAGGACCTAGGGGTAATGGTAACCATGAATAACACTGCCCAGTGCAGGAGAGAAATACTGGCTGGGGAGGGGTTAAGCTGGGGATCACTGAGGAGGAGAAGGACCTAGGGGTAATGGTAACCATGAATAACACTGCCCAGTGCAGGAGAGAATACTGGCTGGGAGGGTTAAGCTGGGGATCACTGAGGAGGAGAAGGACCCAGGGGTAATGGTAACCATGAATAACACTGCCCAGTGCAGGAGAGAATACTGGCTGGGAGGGGATAAGCTATGGATCACTGAGGAGGAGAAGGACCTGGGGTAATGTCAGGGACCATGAATAACACTGCCCAGTGCAGGAGAGAATACTGGCTGGGAGGGATAAGCTGGGATCACTGAGGAGAAGGACCTAGGGTAATGGTAACCATGAATAACACTGCCCAGTGCAGGAGAGAATACTGGCTGGGGGGGATAGCTGGGGATCACTGAGGAGGAAAGGACCTAGGGTAATGGTAACCATGAATAACACTGCCCAGTGCAGGAGAGAATACTGGCTGGGAGGGGATAAGCTGGGGATCACTGAGGAGGAGAAGGACCTAGGGGTAATGGTAACCATGAATAACACTGCCCAGTGCAGGAGAGAATACTGTCTGGGAGGGGATAAGCTGGGGATCATTGAGGAGGAGAAGGACCTAGGGGTAATGGTAACCATGAATAACACTGCCCAGTGCAGGAAGGAATACTGGCTGGGAGGGGTAAGCTGGGGATCACTGAGGAGGAGAAGGACCTAGGGGTAATGGTAACCATGAATAACACTGCCCAGTGCAGGAGAGTGGCTGCAAAAGCAAACAAAATGCTGGGGTGAATAGCGAGGGGATTTTTGTCCAGGCGAAGTGAGGTGATCTTGCCCCTCTACAGGTTGCTGGTAAGGCCACACTTAAGAGTACTGTGTGCAGTTTTGGAGGCCATACCTAAAGCGTGATATCAGGCTGCTGGAGGGGGTGCAGAGGAGGGCAACAAAGATGATATGTGGAATGGAGGGGAGAGACTATGACAGCAGGCTGGGAGACCTCAATACATACACCCTGGAGGACAGAAGGGACAGGGGGGACATGATAGAGGCATTCAAGTATCTGAGGGGACTCAGTAAGGATGGGGCAGATGGGGTCTTTAAGTTAAGGAGGGGGGAGGGTCACCAGGAGGCATGGGCTAAGAATGGAGGGGGAGCCGGCCTGGTGGCGCTGAGGGTTGAGGCGCTAGACACCACAACTCGTGCCGCGCCAGCGACCCAGGTTCAGGAACGGACTCTGGCCGCCAGGGTCTGGCTGGGGGAAGGAAGGAAGGATTGAGCACCCTGCAACAGCTCTCCTACCTTCGGGGCAGGTGAGGGATATGCACCGCACTGCAGTGACACCCAGCAGATGCTGAGTGTTCGGCAGGATGCGGGCATTTACAAGGGGAGGAGCCAGTGGACGTCTGCACTTCAGTGTGCTGACGTCATAGAGTACATTCGGCTCCTCAGTGGGGCATACAAAAAAAAAAAAAAACATACCTGAGCCTGACTCATGACGCCACCTCTGCGCCTGGCCTGCATGGCTCTGCACCACTCCACCAGGCCACTGACTTAATTACGGTGCCGTGGGCCACTGCAAGCCCCGAACCCCACCTTGGGGGGAAGCCAGGGAGACAATGCTGGGTTTCTGGCACCTTTCCCCATAGTAGACAGGCAGACAGCGGTGCCACGGCCCCACCCTGGGGGGAAGCCAGAGAGTATCAGTGACAGTGGAGGACGGTGGCAATTGGAGGGCAAGGTAGGTGCAGGAAGGTGTCCGATAGCCTCAGAACAAGGGCCAAAAAAGTATAATAAATAAAAAAAATAAAAAAGAATGGAGGGGGAAAAATTTAGGAAAGAAATGAGGAGACACTACTTCACAGAGATGGTGGTAGCAAAATGGAACACCCTACCAGAATGGGTGGTATCATGTAAATCTGTTAACAGCTTCAAAAGGGCATGGGATATGGAACAGGGGAGAGAGAGAGAGAGAGCGGTGGGATGACAAAAAGGGAGGGGGGTTGGGGCAGCTGCAAACTAGGGGTGTTGGATGCACCTCGAGCAGACTTAGCTAGACCCAGCCGGCCCACCGGTTGGATTTCCCAGCAGTTGGATTTCCGCTTGCGACGCCAGCGATCCAGGTTCGGAAATGGATTCAGATCATCGGAGAGCTGGCCGGCAGGAGATGGATTGAGCACTCCACAGCTGCTCTCCTTGTCCAAGGGGGGAGGGTGGTGGAGTGATCAGAGCTGTGGCGAAACCCAGCAGAGGCTGGGTAGCACCACAAGCTCAGACGCCAAAAAAAGTAAGCTTGGGGGTGGGCAGATGCAGGTCATCATCGCACATCCCGTCCTCACCTGACGGGGAAAAATCACGCTGCTTGCTGCCAGAATGATGCCTGCCCCTCCGCTCTAATGAGCTCCCAGGCTGGCTCCCTGACCTATCCCGTTGTCTGCGGCACTTGGGCCGGTGCCGCAACACCAGGCTGGGGGGTAATCCGGGGGTATCTGTGAGTAAGGGCTAATGTGGGAGCAGAGGGGGCCGTGACCTGGACAGATGGCTCAGCAGCAAGCAGCAGATAAAGAATAAAAAAAAAAAAAAAGACTTCAATAGACCGGGTGGTCTGTTTCTGCTGGCACATTCGTATGAACCAGTATTGAAAAATATTTTTAAAAAAACTACTGGGGAAAAATACTTTTAGGTTCAGTACAGTTCTCTACAGTTATTCCCAAGTTACTGGTTCCATGAAGAGAACTGAATCCTGTCCATAAAGAGAAAAGTACAAACTTTTTTTCACATTAGTTTGGCCACAGTGAACATGGATCATTTGTGGGTATTAATACAATTTCTGTAGATTAGAACTGAAGCAGACAAATACCTAACTTCCTTGTTGTGCCTCTTGGGCAAGGAGGTCATGGAACAGTAATTGCACTTAAGAGCTAGAACTTTGTAGCCTGGGATAAGTGGGATACAAAAGGTAGTGAAAAGTAAACTCTTGTTTTCCACAGGGGGTGCTGCTGTCAGTTCTCCAAGATAGAAAGCTGGCATTTCTCTCGACTGCTTCTGCATTGACCACAGTAGCTGCAGCATTTGCTGTCTTAGGTTACATTGTGGTTGCTGTCTTGCTCTGAAACTGAAACAAGAAAAATGCTTGAAATGGCTGAAAGTTCGACGCTGGAAAAAGGCTGCAATGTAAGTTGCACTTGTGAATTAAAAATGATCTAAATAACATCAACTGTCTTGTTTCTGCATTCTCTCAAATGGGTTTGTATCTCTCTTGGGGGGTTACACTGCCATTGGGAAGCCTGTATCATGAATTCTGTGCTAGGAATAACTGAACCAAGGTCTCCTCCCTCTGCTGCCCCCACCACAAACAAAATGTGACATTTCATTCTGGCAAGTTTATGCTGCAAATGCAGCCAACATCTACTTTAAATGAAGGCTTAATTTTAAAGAGCATCTGACTGTCCAGTCATCCTCAAGTCTGTCATGGTATACACTGTTGCTAAAAGCTAAACCACCAAGATCAGTTAGAGACCACTAGCCTTTCTAAAAGCCTTACAGAGGGTACATTCAGGGAAGAAGTTTGCTATAATATTAAATAGCATCCTCGCCTGGAGAAACCATCCTGGGGCAGTACCTTGTAGCAAATTCTGGGGGACACAACCATATATCCAGTGGTAAAGGATCTAACATGCACGGTTAACCAGATTTTGTTTTGTGGGGCGGGTCTCAGATGTTTCTGGATACATATGGCGTCAGGAGTTCTCACTAGTTTGGATTCCATAAAGATCAGTGAAGATGCAATGTCTTCCCTAATTTGATGCATTCATAGAGGTTTCGAACCGCTCCCTGACAGCTGGATACCAAAGCCCCTGTCCATGCAGTTTCTGCTGGGCAGTGTGTGTTGCAGTGAGCCGTTGTGATCATCTTCCTCCGAGGATACAGATAACTATCCATGAGCAGAGGACCCCATACTCCTTCACTGATCAGATGGAGCCATCAACACCATTGTACTGTTAATCCATATTTCCGCATTTTACCCCCGCACCCTGGGTGGCACCAGGAAAAGCACTCCTGCTCACTGTGTTTCTCTGGTCTTGTCCTACAATCTGAGCTGCAGAACTCCTTCTCCAAATTTGAGGACTGGTTCTGTAGTCATAAACTGCTACTAAACTACAAGAAGACCAAGACCATGCTTACATCCAGTCCCCACAACAAAAATAAGCACCACCCCCTCATCATCTCCAACTCATGCAGTGAGCCACTGGAACAAGTCCACTTGTTCAAGTATCTGGGGGCCATAATAGACGATACCTCATGTTTGCACACCATACTGATTCTCTGGTCAATACCAAGATTGGTGTCCTGTACAGGCACAGACAATACCTTTCTCCGGGGACCCCCACAGTTCCATCATATCACATATCAACTATGGATTAGTGGTCTATGGGGTGACAACAGATACAGTGCTCAAGAGGGTTCAGACTGTGCTTAACAAAGCCTGCAGACTCACCCTGGATGCTGAGCATGGCACGCACACCTATACTCTGTAGAAACACGCAAATTGGCTGTCATTAAGAAACAGGGTCACATTCCAAACTTGCATGCGAGGGAAGAAGGCTCTATTGGGTAAAACACAGCCTTGTGTAGGCAATTTGATCAAGGTGGCCAACTCATTACAAGTCACCAGGGGGAGGACTAGAGGGGCCTTGGCTATCCCATTCTGTCGCACCTCACTTGGGCAACATGCATTTGCCTACCGGACTCTCTGATGAATGAACTCCCTGGGCACCTCTTGGCCACCAATTGTCTGGCCCAATTCAAAACTGACCTCAAACAGCACCTAATAACACCCTGTAAGTGCAACTGCCCCTACGTCCAGCCACACCCGCTCTCTCTGCCTCCCACCAAGCACTAGGCAGGCCTCAGGTACCTGCTCCCTCTGTCTCTTCTCATGACTTGCCTCAGCAACCAGTTTACATCATGCTCCTTCAGGACCCACCACCCCACCTTCCCCCTCTCCAACTCCCAGTCCCGTGAGTTTCCCTAACAGTCACTACTAATGCAAGCTGCCTGACCATGCCCCCTCGCACCCCACCATCTACTCTAGCACATCTTCTCTGCTCAGCCTCCCCTCACCCCACCATTTCTCCCTATACCTTATCTCCCTTCTTCCCCCACCCTTCACCTCCACTGCAGTACCTACCTCTCTCTTGTACCTTCTTTCTTCACTCCACTGCCAGCAATCCCCGTCCCTCTGAACTACTGACAAGGCACTTTGTGGCTGCTTATTCCCCACCCTCAAAGTGTTTTTCTTGTTATGTAACTTGTACCCATGTTTTGAGTTATTCTGTAAGTTCTGAATCCAAGCTGTATCGTTCATTGTGATGTACCTTTGCTTTCTCCTCTTGTACTTTGTTTTGCAATCTATGACGTAGAACCTTTGTAAAAGAGCTTGCGCTCAAAGGTCTTTTCTGAATCACCAAACAAATAGAAAGACCAAGTCCATGAAATGTTGCAGTGCTAGTGTTTTTAAAGTAGAGAGAAACCAGTTAACACATATGCCAGTAGAGGGTTTATGAACCACTAATACAAACACTAGGCAGATTTCTCATCTAGACCCCAGTAAATGCCCACTGTGGTTATGAACACATGAAAATTGCCAGCAGAAATGAGGTCTCTAGGTCTATCTAGTCTGCTCAAGTGTGCAGCTAACACCCTACTTTGCAGCTATGTTATGTGCAAGTTATGTTGTTCCCAGCTGAAGGCGCTAGTTAATGTCTGCCCCAGGCCAAGGGGATTGTTGAATCAGGATTTGTGGGATTACAGGAATCTCACACTTGAGGGGCTGAGCATATTAAGGCAAGGTGTTTGGCTCCATAAGGGTGGGTGTAGCCTGCCTGACATTTACACACCACTTGCTGGCCAACGAAGGAGCTGTTTGCTCAGCTGGAATGGTGTAGTTGGATGATCTTAATTTGGGAGGAGGATCTGCTGAGCGCAGATTGGGGGGGGTGTAATTTTGCTAAGCCAAGGTTGACACATGAGGCAGTCTATACAAACTAGTGCCATGGACTGGAGTGCAAGGGCAGGAGATAAGGGAGTCTGACTGGGAGATGTTGACAGGAGTTGCTGTCCCCCATGTGAACTCACTCCGTGGAGCACTCTCCAGGTTTAGTACTGGTCCTTCTGTGTTCTGTGAGCCTGTTGCCTCTTTGTTCCTCTTTTTTTCCCATTTATCTGATCTTTGTCGTAAGACTGCTCACAAACCTAACCCTAGTTGGGATGAATTTATATTGTCTGACATTTGCTCCACTGTGGTGGTACAAGATCAGGTTGCCATATAAAAATGTAGTGATGTGTGTCAACTTCCCAGTTATGAATTTATTATCCACCTATTATACTATGCAACTCTTAAGAAATGTGTGCTTCCATGCCCCTGTATGGTGCCTTCTACCAATACAATGTCACCCCATCTCTAATTTCACTCATTACTTCAATCCTGATCCCTTTCTCCACCTCTCTATCTAAACCTTGACATCCATGCATAGCTTGAGAATACTGCACCAGATCTCGCCAAACTCTGAGCTTGAGGCCTGTGTTGTTCTGTATCGGCCAACATTATTGATCTGAGACATGACGAAAGCCGTACAGTCCAAACGTGGACTGTTATCCAAGTGATTATGTTCCGGTTATGACACTGGGGTGGTCATTTGTTGGGTGAGGGCACGTTATGGGCAGGGTTTTGGTGTCTGACTAGCTTCGCAAAACAACGTATATGGGATGCACTGCATTGTCTCAAACTTTAAATGGTAGATGGTTATTCTCGGACACTAACATCAGCTGTCTGCATCAAACAAATAGTCTGTATAAAAGACATCTGCCTCTCCCCAGTTAACCTCAGAGTGCTTTTGTTTATTACATCATAGTGATCACCACGACAGACTGATGCCAAGAACAGCAGTCATGAGGTGAGAAGGGAAGTCAGATACATTTTGAAAGACTCAGTGAAATAAGATCTGCATTATATGCAATTTTTAGTAGACCAATAAATGTAAACAAAAATACCAAATAACTAGAAAACAATGCCGTTAAAACATAACTAGTGTAAATCTACTGGTTTTAAATGTTTTATAATAGTAAGAGTTGCTCTTTAAGGTCTGATGTTTTTGGACCTCTGTTTCAGAAAGTGTCAAAAGTAATATCAAATTTTGTAAATAAATACAAAATTACACATAACCTTAAAGGGGCACTGTCAGCTTTTTTCTTTCAATGTTCAAATGTTGGTCTAGACACAAACTAGCACTAAGTATGCTGTAGAAAGACCCTGCATAAAAGAAAAAGTGATCTGGTTACTTTTTTTTTTTTATTTTATGTTTTGCATTGTTTTCTTTACATTCGGGCCGACTTAAAACCCTCATCCACCGGAAGCAGGTACCGTACCAAGAACATGCAGAGAATGCACGTCTACTGTGTGCGCTGTGCCGAGGTGCACATTAAAAAAAAAAAAACAAACAACATGTAATCCAGCACAGCTTGTAAAGTTAAAGTACTGCTGGTATTTGTAAAAGAAAAAATGAGCACTGGATGAGCCACAAAATTCTAGGGAACTCTGGCGCTGAAATCCCGTGCATACGCACTAGTGGCACATTCTCGTGCATGCACAGGATTTCAGCACCAGACTTCACTAGAATAGGCTCAGTCCAGTCTGTGGTTAAGGAAGACCCTCCTGAAGCACCACAGCCTTCTCCAAAGACAAAGAGCTGATGAATTTATCCCAGCTTCATTCAAACAGCTCCTCCTTGCCTTTGAGCAAATAAGATGCTCCACAGAGAGAGACAGAGAGCCTGCAGTGCAAGTGATCTCCAGAGAGAGAGCCTGCAGTGCAAGTGATCTCCAGTGCCTCAGCGTAGGGACAACACAACAGACCCATGTGTTTTGTACATATTGCTTCGCCATAACAAGCAACACTTAAACCCATCAGGAATGGGGACCCATTCAACAGGGCTCAGCTCCTCCTCAATTCCAAATAGCATGGAGAGTGGGGTGCACCAATTTGCACTTCCAAGCACCCTAGAAACTCAACTTGTCACCTCCTTCCAGAATGGCTGCAGAGTGCAATATTCCCACAAATAATGAATACAAGTCCCCTGCTTGCCTTACATAATCAGCAGATTGGAGTATTTTGGGGTGAAATTTGAGGTCAAATTTATGAACAGCATGGCGGGCAATACAGTCAATGACTAAATTTATATATTATGATTATTTATACTGTTGCAAAGCAACAACCCCAGGTGAAGGGTGAGGATATCCTTCAAGCTTTCTACTGATATGCCCAAGTTAAGATCCCTTTCCAGTAAGCAATGGTCCTTGAAAAAGATATCTGGGAGCCAATCCTCAACCAAATCTGGCCACCGGAGCCATCACACCCCTTTAGGTGATACCCAGGCATTTTAAGCTATCAGCTCCAACTCAAAACAAAGGGAAGGGTTCTAATGGTTCCTGCCCCAGACTCCTCCCATAGGCCCTAATCTGTGGGTACTAGAACAAGTGAGATGCCAGAATCCCAAACTTATTCTGAAGATCCTCAAAAGACCATATGCCATCTCCAGTAAAGTACCCCATGCATTGCACACCCTACCGTTCCCATAACTTGCAGAGTTATGCATCTGGGTCAGCATAACCCAGAGTATACAGTAAATATATGTTGAATGGATTATGTTTCACAAAAACTACTCAGGAAATGGATTGGGGGCAACGATAACTAGGGATTTATAATTTGATACATTATTTTACATTATTTTTGGTATGAGTAACAGATTACTGTGATGCATAAGGAGAAATATCGCTAGCAGGGATGCAGAGATCCTATTGCCAATGTATACCTCCACTTTAAGACCACATATAGAGTATTGTGGACCCTTTTGTGCACCACAAACAAGGGGAGGACAAGCTCTTGTGGAGAGGGCGCAGAGGCAAGCAACACAAATTAGCTCCCTAAGATGAGACATATGGGGAGAGGTTGGGGGAATTGGCTCTATATTCCTGGTATTATAGGCAACTAAAACGGGACCTGTGCCTTGTCTATGGTGCATCCAGAGATGCACATAAATGGGAAACTATTGGTCTAGTATCATAGGAAATCAGTAGGAGTCATGGATAAAGGGTACGGTAAGTAAAACAACTAAATGAAGCAAGTGGTTTTCCCAGAGGGTGGTGACTACATGGAATGGTTGCCAGAGACAGCTGTAACTAACAAGAATATGAATACCTTCAAACAAAGATTGGATGCATATATGAGAAAAAAATCATATGTGGTGAGCCGTTAAAGGGGCAATAGACATCCTGGATCATAGTTACAGTATCTATGAACTTAGCGCCCCCCCATTATCAAGCCCTGTGAGGAATCCTAGGTTTACAGCCATAGGTAGCAATGGTGTGTTGTCCTCCTCCTCCTCCTTGGCCTTCTACCTTTGGAATCCTTCAGTCCATGCTGCAAGCATAAACAACCAAGGGATTTTACCCTTCTGCCACCCCATATGCCTTCAACCCATCAAGTCTAAAGTAGGATGATAGTCTCACCTCCACCCCTAGCACTTCTAATTCCGCCCAGCTAGCTGCATCCCCCATATGAACCCAATCAATGTACATATCGCTGTTGGATAACTAAATAATGGCCCCAAGGGAATCCTTATATCTTTTTAATGTTCCCTTAAACCTCCATGATTTAAAATATCATAATTGTTTCATCATCTTATTCTGTTCTGAATGCCTCACTGAGGGCCATGACTTCAGCCCTTGTCATTGGGTTTGCATTTTAGCTTTTCAATTAGGTGACAGCATCAACTGTTTAACACTTCTGATGCTGTGCTTCTTATGGTGTGGCTGCTCACAACACGTCAAATCAAAATAATACGAGATAATGAAATTATTACAATGTCATAATTATAGAGGTTTATGGAAACATTAAAAAGATATAAAAAACTGATCCCCAGAAGAAGCCTGCTGCAAATGGGTGCAGTGTTGGGGCAACGGACTGAAATAAGAATAAACCGAAACTGCCTGAATAAAGAGGTTTGAAAATTTTTTGTTTGATTACCCCCCCAAAAAAAACAAACAAAAAAAAGCCCACAACATATTTGCCAGCAACTAGAAATCCTTGAGGGAGCTCCACCAATAAATGTTTTAACACATAATGACCATTACAGGCAGGACACCATTTCTTTTGACTATCTCCAGTTTTCACCAAATGCCAAGTATGGGGAAAACCAGACCTGTAATGGCAGGACCGGCAAAATCTTCAGCCAGTCCGGCTTTCACTGAGCATGTTCAAACAAGAAAAACCACTTGGAGCAAAACACATAAGACACTACCGCAAGAAATCTTTATATTGCAATCAATTTATTGCAAAGAGATTTAACCCTTGCATTGCCGCAGACTGATATATCAGTCCAGAATTCCTATACATTCTAATTCTTTTGGCAGCCTAAGAGTTCAAAATGTGCAAAAAAGATAAAACACAGAGGCATACTTTTAATGCAAGATACACTGAGTGCAAAAATAGCAGAAAGAATTCAAAATGTAAATACATAGGTAGAGTCTCCTATGAGGAAACCACAGAGCTTAAGACTAACAACCCCAAGGTGTCACCTCCAAAAGAGGCTTTGGCTAGGGAGCCGGATGGTAGCTCCCATTTGCTTAAAGGGGAACAGTCAGCAGAGAGGGCCCTCAGACCATATTATATCAGGCAAATTTTGTTTATGGAAAGAGTGTTGTTTACTTCAATGCAAACATCTTCTGTGACTACAAATCCCAGAATCCCTGCAACTAACATATACTGAGGCAGTATAGCGCAGTGGTTTAAGGCTCTGAGCTGCAAATCTGGTGACATCCAGCAGACCAGACCTGGGTTTGAATCCCACAGCTTTCACTTGCATACTGTGTGACCCTGAGCAAGTCACTTAACTTCCCTGTGCTCCCAGGTCGTACCTGTAAAAAAGCTGTCAGCTTAGTGTGCTACTCCTGGTTAAACAACAAAAAAAAAAAAAACACATCATAGCAGTACTGCAGTTGTGGGAAATTTAATAGCCTACAATGCATGTTTGAGCATTTTATAAGCTCAGATCTTTTGTTTGCTAGCCCCACTGTCCTCCTAGGGCTAAGGACAATCACAGAAGGCTACACTTAGCCCCTGGAGATAAGCAGAACTGGCAAACATCTAATCAGAGATTATAAACGCTCTAGCATGCACTGCAGGCTATTGAATCTCCCATCACTGCAATACTGCTCTGATGTCAGCTGCAGGGGATTCTGGGATTTGTAGTTACAGATGTCAGCCTGCAACTAAGCAAAATTAGTCTGATACAATCTACTATAGTAAACAGTAAGTAAACTAAAATGCTTTTGCACACAAAGTGCACACTGGGACCAGCCCCAAACTGGAGTGTGGGGACCCTTTGTTCTGACTGTTCCCCTTTAAACAATGAATTACTGATTAAAAATGTGAAAAGTAAACAGGGGATGCATGAAAAAATATGGCATTGCTCAATGCAACAGTTAAAGTGCAGCAGAAGTCAAACTGAAAACAGACTGAAATGGGAGCACACAAAGTGAATTCCAGTGTTAGTACTAAATAATGAAAATAGTAATTTCTAATAATCAAATGATTGTTTCCACCCAAATAGCACATGCATGTTCCCTTTTAACTAGACAGTGCACAAATGCAGGTGCAGTGTTATCAGTCATCACCTCCCTCCTTGGTCTGGCAATCACTGGCCCCAATGTTCTCCTAGCCTCCTCTAGGAGTCAACTAGGTACCACATCCCGCCCACCCTGGAGGAGTTGCACAGTCCCTCAGATACTCATCCTACCTCCCCAGCCAGCCCTTTGACACTCCAGGTTGTTTCCTGAACCCAGGTCATCAGGATTGTCAGCGGTACTACTACTGCTTTGCTGGTGGGCCAGCTGGGGGCTCAAATTGATTTAAAAAAAAAAAAAAAATCACAACCACACCAGCTAACCATGAATAGTTAGCAGAGCCTTGGCTGTGCTGGTTACTCAGCTGTAGTTCTCCAATGCCCTGGGTGATTACCTTAATGCTTGAGCCAGACTGAACGCAATCAGCCCCCTGTCCCAAGCAAAAAGAAGTCAAGAATTGACATTGCTAATTAATTTTGTCACAGAGAGGGTGGTAGACACATGGAATAGACTGCCACAGGAGGTGGTGGGGGCAAGCACAGTGGAGAGTTTTAAACATGTACGAGACAGACATAAGGGTACCTTAAAGGTGGGAAGGAGGGGTGAAAAGCAATTGACCATGTAAGGTCAGAGGCCACACCTGCTGCCATGCCAGCGACCCAGGTTCAGTGATGAGCCAAGGTTGCTCGAGTTGAGGAAGAACTGAGCATCCTAGTGGACGCTCATCTTCTCCGAGGAGGGAAGGATGTCTACTCTGCTGTAACATCTTATATAGGATTGTGTGATGTCATCAAGAGTAGACACATTACAGAAGGACCACATGTAAAGCTCACATAAAGTGCCAGCAGTGAAAAGTGCTTGAGACAAAAAATACAGTTATAAATAAACCACCATATGCTTTTTGAAAAAGGGTTACTCTGAAACACATCAAAGCGTATGAAGTAGTGCGTGACTCCACTTTAATAAAGGATACAGGCCCGGATATTCAAACTGCGCCATTCTGAGGTGCAAGCCCTTACGCTGCTCAAAATAATTGTGCAGGGGTGTGGCCGGGGCGATATTCAAAGGAGTTGCACTATTGAGCAACTCCTTTGAATATCACCCCCCAGCCACAGCCACTGTGCATGGCGCAGTGGAACTTGCGCCACTGCAAGTTGTCAGAGTTGAGCATTAAACTTGCGGTGGCGCAAGTACCACTGCGCCATGCGCAAATTTCCGATATTCAAAAGGTGACATGCAAATGGGACCATAATTCATGCAAGGTGCAGGGGGGTCCATTTGCATGTGACTATGGCCCCATTTGCATGCCATTAGCATGTAGGTGCGCCAATCCCCGAGGACTTGCGCCTGGCCGCCCTGCCAGGCAGCAGCCGTCAGGGACCGACGCACCCTGCAGCCCGATCGTGGGCAGTATGTATGCAGACAACACCCCCCCAAACATCTCCCGATGCCCGATCGCGGGCAGTATGTATCAAGACACCCCAAACATCTCCCGATGCCCGATCGCGGCAGTATGTATGCGGACATACCCCCAAACAGCTCCGATGTCGATCGCCGGGCGGTATGTATCAAGACACCCCTCCCAAACAGCTCGATGCCTGATCGTGGGCAGAGCGTATATAAACCCCCAGTGCCCGATCGCGGGCAGAGCGTATCAACCCCCAGTGCCCGATCGTGGGCAGAATGTAAAAAGCCCCCAACCCAAATATCTCCCTGGTGGTCCAGTGGACCGTAATGCCCGATCGCGGGCAGAATGTCCAGTGACAACCCCAAACATCTCCTGGTGTCTAGTGTCCCGCTTGCCCACCCACGAAGCCCCTCCACCCGCTCCCCGCAGCCGGCAAGCGGCAGCATCCCACCTGCCTGCCGCCTTCTCGGCCTCACGACTGACTGTCCGTAGGCTGCACACCCATTGGTGCAGAGTTAGAGTCAATGGGCGGCATTCATACCGGCTACATGACAGTCCAGATTTGTGAATGAAAATAATGGATATGGAAGTGTGTGTTATGAATATTTTTTTCACACGCGAGGTTTATGTAGTCATCACACACCGAGGCGTGTGAAAAAAATATTCATAGGCACACACTTGCCTATCTTTAATTTTACATAATTACTGGTGCAGGGACTTTGTGTGTAGACGTTGTTGGACGAGAGAGAGAGAGAGAGAGAGAGAGAGAGAGAGAGAGCAAGCATGGCCAAGCAGTGTTCTTTTTGGTAGATTAGTTCAGTGCTGAAGGCAGTTTCCCCTGCAGTTTCCATAGACTGCCAGTGAGTCCTGCTGTGCCCGTGACCCACCACACACACACACACACAGTCTCTTGCTCGCGCTCTCTCTCTCTCTCTCTCTCTCTGAACCCTTACAGTCAGGTGAGAAACATTCCGGATCGCACTTGGTATCTTCTGATCCGGACAAGCGGCAGGATCAACCACATATTTGATATTTAAAATGCTAGCTGAAGAACAAAAAAAGTAATTAATAACGATTGTGAGGCGGTAAGAAATAGCAGCTCATCGGTAAGCGGAGCCGCCATGTTTAAATATACTGTTCACCCCACCCACACAAAGAATTCAAGCCAATGAAGTGGCAGGAAGCAATTGAATGACAGCCAAGGACTGCGCTGGTTAAAGAAAGTTTTTCAGAACGCCATAATAACTCGTTTTCGGGTTATTACGGTGCTTAGGAGATCTGTGTAAACGGGTTGATAAAGGGGGTCACCAGTAATTATAAATAGAATAATAGATAGAGGACTATGTATTATAAGGCAGTAAGACCATTGAGAGGTTTTGGGGACTTGAAACCTCGACAGCGAAGCTCGAGAAGTTCCTAAAGTCCCCAAAACCTCGAGATGGTCTGACTGCCTTACAATACATAGTCCTTCATTTGTTATTTTTTGTAATATATGGACCCCATTGCGGAGATTTCTTTTTCTGATGTGCTTTTTGTTAAACAGGCTGGCCCGCCGCGGCACTCAGCACGCGCTGTCTCTGAACTGCCCACAGCACTAACGAGTGTCCCATCGCTCGTTTAAAAAAATTGGTTTCCCTTAATTTAGTAGGCAGTCCTACCTTTCAGCTTTTTTGTTGTTCGGGGAACGCAGGATGAGTGACATAGTCATTATTTGTTCGAAAAAATGAAAGTGCAAATTGAACAGAAAAAGACGCCATGTTTTTCATGCTGTTATGCCCGCCTACTAAAGAAAAGCCTCCAATGGAGATGCACGCGTCAGTACGGTTGTGCAGGAAGGGACGTGTGACCATGGCAACTGGGTTTGTTGGCAGGAAGATCTGGACATGCGCTGTGGCATTTTCATGATAATACTATCGTTCGATAGTATTATTGGCAGTGAAGTGTGGTATTATCGGGAGTGGAGTGCTCTGTGCTATCAATTACAAGGAATTTTTTGGATCGTTTTCCATAGTATTATTTTAACAATCCATATATTTCAACATAATTGAAGATGGCAGCGATAGACAAGTTTTAAAAATACCCTTGGCAGACGTTACCTGTTGTGATTCCATGGTAGATTCATAGTGTGCATTTATTAGGATGGTATTACCTGATGGCAAAACATTTCACTAAGATGTTTATTTTTCATGATGGGCATTGCACTGGAGTGGGAACTTAGAGAAACGTCAACCCCAGTTGGCCAAAGAATCTGAGAAAACGAAAAGAATCATGGACATCTTGATATTTTTACCAGACATATATTATTGCTGAAAAAAATATATAGCGATTACGTGACTATAACAAATACTGCTGCTTGAACGTTTAAGTATATACAGATGGTTGTGATAATGTCTTCCAGCGCCGTAAAAGTCGGCGGGTTTCCCGTAGGTTCTCAGTTCTCCCGAGTAGTTCCCATATCGCCCCCCATTGTTTCAAAAAGCGGCAGGTTTTCCATGGGTTCACCGAACCAGTACTTTTATATTTGCACGTGAACTTAATGCTTTTCCTGTATATAGTCAGAATTTCTTCCTGCAGTTTCCACAGCAGTAGGTTTCCCTTACATTCCCGAAATACGTTGCGATACTTAGACAGGAATTTGACGATTGTCTGGTATGTAGTCTCCATAACTCCTTTCTGCTTATTCAGAAGCGGTGGGTCTTCCCGGAATGTGTGACAGAAGTTCGGTCCCTCTGCACCAGAGCTGGGGTCGGTACCGGGCACTGTGGGGCTCCCCTCGCTGGGGTAAATGGGTCGCTCCTCCAGTTGTGGTTCTGGGCTCCGACACGGGGATTCAGGGGAGGAGCCCGATGAATTACTCCAGCAGTCGCTCTCTGAGTCACTCCCGGGCACTACAGCACTCTCCTTACTGAGGTCCCTGCGGTGACCTATGAGCCGTGCAGGCAGAGGAGGCGGCGGCGAGGGGACTGTATCGGCAGGCTGTTGATATGGGCAAACCGGCCCAGGGGCTCTATTCACCGTTTCAGGTGGTGGGAGAACCGGCTCTTGGGGCAGGGGGGTCAACCGATGGGCTGTATGAGGAAGCAGTTGAAGTGGGTCAGACAATACTGCATGACTGAGCTTCTGAAGTGGGGGAGGCGCTGTATCAGTATGCTGCGCAGGAACAGGGCAGATCAGGAGTGCCGTATGAGGAACGGGAGAGCTATTCGTGCTGGGGGATTCGGGATTTGTCAGTTCTAAGTGGTTGAACGCTACTCTGTCATTTAGTGCAGGTATGCCAATGAGTTGATGTCGGTTCCCATACGATGCAACTCCTGCGTGTTTCTCGCGGAGGTAAAGGGGCCGATCCATACTCTTGGCGATCGAACACGGGGATTCCGAAGAGCATTCTGAATCACTCTCTATCTTACAAATCACACTGTCGTTGGAACTTAACACTTTGCGCCGCTTACTGGCTTGGCTATGGAGGTAAAGGCGTTGCTCCATTTTAATATCAGCTGTGGAATCCCAAGGGGAGCGTTCACTCTGTGCATCCGAACCACGTTTGCCGTCGTCTTCTGCCACGCCCGGACTCTCTCTCTATGCTCCATAGACAGGTTAGCGAACATCCGGATACCGAGCAGCGCTCTGAATCACGTTCACCGGTACCGGGTAGTGTCGGTGTCGCCCTGTCCTTATTACTGGAGTAGAACTGCTGAGCCATACAGGCGGTGACTACGCTACAGTGATGTGGACACATTTGCAGCGTGACCTGTATGGCTTTATCTTCACAACTGGGCGCACAACAGGCACCGGCCACCGTCGAGCTCTCGCCGACTCCCAGAAGGGTTACTGACGCCATTTTTGCCGTTTCTTCCGCCATCTGCGGCAGTGTCCCGTTAGCAGTGCACGTCCTCTCCGCGATCTGTTCTCTTCGCTCGGGACCAGGGGCTGTATTCCGTTCCCCAAAATCTATCGGTGCAGCTCCGCAGAAGTTGTGCCCGCAGCCCAGGGTCACCGGATCATGCCTTACAAAGGGAGCAGGTTACATTATCTCAGAGATCAGGAGCCTGCTTACCTTACGCCACCCTCTTTACTCAACACAGTTTTAATACTTTCACTTCCTTATATAGGTTGAATCGAATGCTGGGAGTGCTAGTTCCAGAAGTCGAAAAAAAGAGTAGACTGGCAACGCCCCTCCTGAAGCACGCAAAGTGGGACGCCATTATGGTTACCACCTGTCCTGATTTGGGTAGCTGTGTCCTGCCCAAAAAAAACATGAAAAATACTAAATGTCCTGATTTTACAGTAGGAAAACTATTTTCTAACTTTCCACTAAATGTCCTAGAAAACCACGATAGCTTAAGTAAAATACCTTAAAATGATAAGAAACTTGGCTTTCCAGCCAAATGCCCTTTGGGGTAACCCTTGCCTCAGTGTTTGCGCACAGAGGTTCTTTGTCTTTTAAACAGTTTTTTATTTTAATGGGTTCACCACAATATATCCAAGGCACACTGTCTTAAGGGTAGCTGGTCCATTCCACTGGGGTGTCAAACAGACGAGGCATACTGATGAGTCTTGGTAGAACGAAACAGGTGTCTATGTCTTCTGGTAGCACCCTTTGCAGACTGTGTGAGAGGCCTTTCAGCACCATGCAATTCTTCTTAAAGTTGGACCAGCATAACATTCTGTGGTGATTTGCATATGCAGCCCATGATGCTTTGCATTGTGGGGGTATGTGTGATTTTGTATTTTTTTAAGAAACTACAATACTTAGCCTTAATTCTGATTATATAAAGAAAACAAGTCTGTTGCATCTGTGAGGTTAGGTACTGTCCTCGAAAAATCATGTTTCAGTAAAATGTCCACTTTGGGCTTCTTAAGGTGGTAACCCTAGGGCCCCATTTTTGGAGGCAAAAGCAAGCGGCAAATCCAGCGAATATTGCTAGCTAACGATCTTGCCCATTGATCCTAGTCTAGTTCCCATAATTGAAAGGGCCTTTGGTTGTCTGGTCATGTGCTATGGGAAATTAGGGTTACCAGATGCCCACTTTTACGGGGACATGTCCTCTTCTCCAGCTGTCAGATAGTCTTCATGTACCTTCTGTATCCTGTATTATTATTTTTATAATTTTTTTTTTTTACTTTTGCCTACCCAGGACCTCCTTGTAAAGGAGCTGTGACGGTGCTGAAGACTTTAAACCTGTTTACTGGGGGTCTGGCACAAGGGCCATGGGTTGGGGGAGACTGTGTCCTCTTTTTGGCATCCTAAAATCTGGTACCCCTAAACTAGCTTGCTCTAAAGAAACATGCCAGTTCCTATAAAAGTAAAGGACCCTGTTGCCCCTAGTGGTCAGGTCCTTTCCTGTCATTGATTTTAGCCAACATGCAGTGAAGTTACCATAACAGCAAAGGCCCTCATTCTGCTTAGTCCTTTCTGGTTTTTGGAACAAGCTATTTTTAGGCCCTGTCCACACTACAATGTTGTGTGTGGTAACGTTTTAAAAAAAACGTTACAGCCCTTACCATTTTGGGGTGTCCACATTCTGGTAGTAAAGTTTTTAAAAACATTACAGAGCATCCACATTATTCCTTATTTCTCCCAGTCTTAATCCATTTGGAAGACCCTGTGTATGGAGGGTCCAGACGGTCACGCGTCCACACGTGTAACTATAACGTTACAGGTTCCAGAACGTTACCCATTCCGATCTAAAGACCACATCCTTACAGGTCTTGAGATCAGTTTTAAAAACACTTGTTAAACCATTACCAGTGTGGACGCGAACCGTTTTTGCAGGTAGCGGTAACGGTTTTATTTATTTGTTTATTTAGTTTTTGTTAACTGGCTTAGGTGCGCTAGCCAAAGTTGACTATTTTCAGGCACGACCCGGGAGAATACATACGTAAAATGAAATGAGATTATACAGTACATAGTATATAGTAGAGGTACATAGTATATAGTACAGGTAGGTTAGAATACAGATCAAGTCGGACAGTACTCGAGATAATACATATAGCTATGCAGAGATGACAAAAGTGACATTAGTACATGCAAATAACAACTGAAACTGGGCTAAGTGGCAGCTATAAAGACATTTTATAGCAAAGCTTGTTTAGAAGTGCAGCAGTGTCTTGCGGGAAATAGGGTGGTTAGCTGTGAGGCATTAAGTGGGATCAAAGCATGTGCAGGGGTCCCGGGACAGGTGACGATATAGTTATTTTTTGAAGATTGTGTGGGAGTTAGCCTGCCTCAGGGCAGGAGGGAGTTCCAGGTGGCTGGGGCGGTGCAGTGAAATGCTCTAGAGCTTTTTGAAGTAAGACACCTGGGTACGGTGAGTAGAAATTTGTCAAGCGTAGTCTGTGGTACAAGTAGAGGTGCAAGGGAGAAGGGGGTTTGGTTATGGATTACAGAGTCTGTGAGGGTCCCTAGGGAATATAGTCAGTAAGCAGTTGGGGAGAGCCAGCCTAGGTTGCTATACAGTTTGCAGTGGTGCTTGAGGTGATGAGAAGAGGAGGCATACCGACATATGTTGTTATACGCAACATCCCATTTATGGAGAGCAGTCTTATGGGCATTAGCAAAAGGGAAGACACTATATGTCAGCGCTGGAAGAAGAATACCCTTGGCAATAGCCAGTTTGGCAGATGGTGTTAGCAGGTGACAAGTCTTATAGGCGATTCCAAGTTTGGCATTTGTTGCTTTACAGGTTGACTGGATGTGCAGACTGAAAGCAAAGAGTTTATCAAGGAATCCCCCAGGTATTTGAAGGATGTGACACAGTCGATGAAACCCCAGAGTCATGGACTAGGAGGGGCTCCTTACAGGCCCTAAGTTTGGGGCAGTGCCAAATAGCATGGCTTTGGTCTTTTTGTGTTGAGGATGAGCTTATTAGCATTTAGCCATGTTTGCACACTCCTGAAATCCGAGGAGAGGTTTTTGTTAATGATGTTAACTTTATCAGCGCTGGAGTAGGGGACGAGATCATCAGCGTATAAGATAACTGAGCAGGAGAGTATGGCATAATCTATGTTGTTAACTTATAGCGAGAATAGAAGGGGTCCCAGGATGGAGCCCTGGGGTACTCCAATGTCAGTGCTGGTCACATCTGAGAGAGCAGAGTTGAATTTAACAAGTTGTAATCTGTTTGATAGGTAGTTGTTAAACCAGTCAACTACTAGGACTGGTAACGGTTTACAGGGCTCAGTGTGGACAGGGCCTTAGAAACTAGCTAGTTCCTACAAGAAATAAGTACCATATCCTGTTCTGCAATGTACTTTGGCCCTTTTCTGTCATTGGAACTATCCGATACAGTGTGAAAGTGCTAGTTCCCATAATGCTAAAGGTCCTTATTCTGTTCTGCATCGCATTCCTTTTTCTTCAGTTGGTCCTTTTAGGTAATGGGCGAACCTGCTATTTCCATAATGAAGAAGCACCTTAGTCCATTCTGCGCTCTATCCTTTTTTCTGTTGGGTCATTTCGGTCACTGGAACTGTCAAATACAGTATGAAACTGCTAGTTCCCCTAACAGTTAAGGACCTTATTCTGCTCTGCACTTCTTGCACTGACTTTGATCTCTGTTTATTGGCATCCCATCATTATCCCCTCCATAAACCCAACTCACTATATAATCTTTTCTTTATTATATTGAATAAATGTAGCCCCTTCCCTTGTCTGTGGGTGCACATGATGGAAAACAGGAAAACGCATACGGATGTATTGTAACTGATCTCCTGGGCTTTGGGGTGACCTCATGGTATAGAGGTCACTGCTGTCAAGATTCTGTATTGCTCTTAAATGTAGAGCCTAAGTTCCTAATCCAACCTGGTTCGGACCAGGAACAAGCGGGGGGGTCAAGGAGCAAGACACCAGCGCCAAACCTGAAAAAGGTTCTGTCAGCAAATCCTGCACACACAATCCTCAGCCATAAAGACTCCATAAAAGGAAACTCAAAAACCAAAAATCCTTGCAGTATAATTAGCCTTTGCAGCTGTTCACCTTACTTCCCAGCCTCTGCGCCCACTCGCTCTTTGCAATGGGTGCCGTCTGCCAGCATGTAAAGAGCAGGTCATATGCCATGCTGGCATCGCTAGGTCCTTTACACCTAAGGGAACTAGACATGAGCCATGGCTAGTTCCAATTAGCATAAGGGACCTAGCAGCATTCGCATGTCACGTGACCCCAACGTTACATACCAGCATACATCACCCATTCCAAACTGCACCTGGCAGCAAAGTCAAGTGGCTGCAAAGGCTGGAAATGGGAAGCAAGGTGAGCATCTGCAAAGGCAGTTTATACGGTAAGGATCTGTGCTAATCGTTTGCTTTGTTTCTCTTTATAGCGGAGGGTTGTATGCATAGGTTTTTGGTATTTTACTCCTTTGTGTTTTCTAGTTAAAGAATTAAAAGTAATACAATTTGGGTAACACTTCTTTGATTACTTCCATCCAGGACATGGTTATACATCACATAAAGGTTTATTAAATTGCTTATTCCAGTGAATTATGAACCTGTGTACGTAACTGTGTACCATCTATAGTTTCTACTCATCCTCAGATACTTGTGGATGAAACACTCTATACAAAATTAAATGGTTTTCTATTTTTTATCATGTTTTCGTTCAAAATAACATACTGTGAGTCATTTGTTTTTTATTAAGCAGGTAAGCACACCAGACAAATAACACATTCTCAGGTATGGCCTGGGATTTATATTCAGTTTGGATTTAGCAGTTATCCGCTTATCTGTAGGGTAAGTAAAAAAGTTATTAACCGGCCCAGTGGTGCTGAGGGTTGAGGCGCTGGACGCCACACCTCGCACCATGCCGGCGAGCCTTTGTTTGGAAGCAAGCCCAGGTTGTTGGGGATCGGAAGGGAAGAGATTGAGTGTCCAGAGGACTGCTCTCTCTTCACGGTGAGGGCTCGGGACAGCGTTCGCTCGGGGAGGGACCTCTGGCGGCAGCTGGAAGTAGCCAGCTGCAGCAGTGTGGTGTATGCATGGGGGTGGAACCACAGCAGTACATTGCCTTGCGAGCCAGGCTCCACAGGGAGTCTACATAAAATACAAATACCCCCTCCTCCCCGTTGATAGGCAGTGCCGCCTCACACCCACAGTCCACACTCTCGGAATCAGACTCAACTCTCCGCAAGACACCTCCTCCCTGGCCCAGAGCTCAGTACTATAGAAAGAGCACCCTGGTCGGGTGCAGCCCTTCCCTGGAGGGCATGTCCGGTGCCGGGGTGGAGTGGAGAAACAGTTGAGTCATGAAGGGAGGTAGAGATCGTGGACCTGGAAGGACACTGAAGAGAGTTCGATGGGGTACCAGAGGGGAGCAAAAATACAGTTCGGAAAAAAAAAAAAAAAAAAACATCCCAACAGATGTCATCCCGTGCCCTGGCAATAGCACCACTGGTGTCACCACCCCCCAGAATTGTCAGGCCAGTCCTCTGCAGTGCATACCCCCCCCAAAAAAAAACAGGGCTTCCCTTGTCCCAGTGATGTACACTACCTCCCCAGACGCACACAGGTGCCCCAACCAACTCATTGCAAGGCCCACACCCGGTACACCTGCCCCCATGTCAGTGGTCAGTGCCCCCCCCCCACAGCACTGACAGTCCCCCTGCCCTGTACCTTCCCACTGGTGCCACTGCCAGGATCAGCTGTTGGCACGGCCCTCACGCTGCTTCAGCTGCTGGCCGTCTGACTGCTGCTGGGAGCATGCTGCCTATCTATGGGGAGAGCTCCCAGCGGCATTTGGACAGCCAGTGGCTGAGGAGGTGTGTGGAGGGCTGTGCTACTAGCTGTCCAGGGCAGTGGCTCTGATGGGCGGGTAAAAGCAAGGGGGCTGTTTGTGCCACTGGGGATCGGGGGGACCAGTGACCATTAATGATGAGGTGGGGGCCTTCAGGACCGGGCTGCGGGGGAGTTGTGCAATACTGGACACTGCCCAGGCATATCCACACTGCTGTGGGGTGGGGGGAGCTTTGCCGCAGAGCATGACGGGGAGGTGCGGGGCTATTGCACTGCACTGGGACTTGACGTGAAGGGGGGGAATAGTGGCAGTGCAGTACCGGGATTGGGGCTGAACAGCACTGTGGTGGGGCTGGGGTGATTGGCAGGATTGGTGACAGGGTGGCACTGTGTTGGGGCATGGGGTGCCCTCAGCCATATGGGACAAGCCAGCCGTGTGTTGGACGGGGAATGATGGCTAGGGGACACTGCAATGCCTGTGATGCTCAGCTCAGGGGACTGCACACGGTCTTACAGGTCCAGGTGCCTGCAGGAGCTACTCCCACACCCGGACCTGTGCCTCTCCATGCAAGTAATCCACTTTGGGACCCAGGACAGGCCTCCTATTGGATGGTAGGATGGGACCACGACTCTGCCCTGCGCACTGGGGGAGCAGCCATTGGTGAATACTGGCTGGTTCACAGGCACAGAGCTATGCAGGCAGGATACGCACCTTAAGCACACAGTTACCACCTGGTCATGCATAGGCCCCATGGTGAATCAGCAGCAGCAATCTCATCTGCTGGTTCAGTGAAACTGTAGTGAGTACTTGCCTGATACCACATTTCCACCTAACCTGCAGACAAGCAGAATATTAATCCCAGGCCATGCCAGAAAATAGGTATCAACTTGTCTAGTGCACTGATCTGCTTAACAAAAAAAAAAACAAATAGGAAAACCTAAAATAATCAAACATAATTTACAAATGTTTCAATAGAAACTGTAGATGATACACAATTAGGTACACAGTCAGGATCATAGCCGACTGTGATAAACAATTTAAATAAAGTCTTTACGTGATGTATAACTACCTCCTGGGTGGAAACATCACTCAGTAAGATTAAAATATCAAAAACCTGCGTGCACAATCGTCGGCCATAAAGGGGAAAAAGGCAAAACAAACTAACTCCTTGCAATATAATTTACTGGTGCTCGCTTTTATTTTTCCATTACCAGCCTTTGCAGCTGCTTGCCTTTGCCGCCAAGCCCGTTTGGAATAGATGGTGCCCACCAGAATGTAACGGGGTCATGTGACTTACAGACGCCGCTGGGTCCCTTTCGCATATGGAAACTAGCCACGACCAGATAGCATTGGGTATAAGCAGCATCGGGGGAAAGTTGCCTTGCTCTGTGAAGGTACTTTGTCCACATATTTGTTCTCCTGGCCCTCTCGAATTTCACACTGGGGCCAGGGAGCACTTATAGAGCCGAAGCAGGAGTTTGGTGCACCTCAAAACTGCATGTATATTCTTGCTTCACCCATCTGAAGACTGGGGTAGGGCAGCACATCCATGCAGGGTGGGGGCACACAAGGCCAGTAGTAAATAAGGAGACCTTTTTGTCACACAAATGAGTGGCATAGACACTGCACAAAAGAGACAGTGGGGCACAGCATCTAACTGAAGAGGGGGGCTGATTAGTCCAAGGGCTGGGGAGTGGTCCAGCTGCAGGTAGTGGGGGTGATCAGCTGCAAGGTGGATTGTCGGCTGGGGAGAGACTTGTTTTGTGGGGGGGGGGGGGCTGTGAGGTGGTCCTGTCCACCTTGGGTGGGTTACAGATGCAGAAATGGTATTCAGATGTGGGTCCAGGTGTGCAGCATGGGTGTTTTAGCTGCAGGAGTGTTGTCAAAGGCTTGTCCATGGTGTTGGAAAGGAGGTCTTCTGTGGAGAAAAGGTGAGTCTGAGAGCTTAAAGGGTGATAGTTGGCTGGGGAGGGGTGGACAGTCTGAGGGCTGAAGGGTGGTCCAGCTGTATGGAGGGTGGTTGACATGGGTGTCTGGTCCAGATGTGGGACAGCTGCAGAGACGGTGATTTGCTGAGGGGAGGCTTGACTAGGAGCTTGATGGGAGTGATCCAGCTGCAGTGAGGTTGCTTGGCATAGGGTCAGAGGCTGGGTTGCTATGTGCACTATCACTGTGCAGGGCACACAAATTATTAACACCGTACAGCACCACTGGCACTGCCATCGCTGCGCAGTGCACCACTGTCCACACCAGAGCACCATGTGCACAGTTGTCGCTATGCGCTGTCACTGTGTTGCCATTTGCACTGCCATCACTATGTGCTGTCACTGTATTTTACCACTCGCACTGCCTCCACTTAATTCCCAGCCAGCTACACTTCATGCTGCTTGATAGTCATTCAGCTGCACAACTCCCCCATCCCAGCTGAGCACCTTCCCTAGACCATTCCACAGCCTCCATACTTACATGCCCCAGCCCCCACCCCCACCCCACCGATAACCACCTTTCTGTCCATGACCAAATGTCATTCCACTTTTCACTTTCGCTGTGGGAACATCCCCCACCCCCCCGACCATCCTTGAATCTGAATCCCTCCCAGCTCCATCACCTTCTGTGCAGCTGGGAACCCTCCCTCCTGACCATCCTTCATGAACCAGGACCATATTACCATTACCAGCCCTGACCAGCATCCAAGAAACTAAACAATGTTCCTGGACACCCCCCCCCCCCCATTTCCTCACCTGTGTCCTTGTGCAACTCATGGGGAAGGGGGTAAGAGAGAGAGCAAAATGCTGAATTTTACAGCAATAGGAAGGCTAGGATAGGAACTCTGTTTATACAGAGCTCCTCCCTGGAGGCTCAGCGCCCTTGACAAAAACAGCAAATGTACATGAGGTAGAGGCAACATTGATACCTATTCCACCTTCACATTTTTAAGCATATTCCAATAAAAACATTTAAAATAACAGGCATGATTAGTATAAAAACAAGGAAGAGTTGTTGACTGGGGAGGGTGTGGATAGTCCAAGGGCTGAAAAGGAGATCTAGTTGCAGGGAATGTGATTGGCCAGGGGGATGGGTGGGCTAGCAGGCCTTTTTTGAGGATGGTTCCAGTGAGTGATAGGAAGGTAGAGTACTTGGAAGTGCAGGTGATGCTTCAGAACTGGGTGGAAAAGCTTCAGAGACAGTGGTTTGCTGAGGTAGGCTTGTTTGGGGGCTTGGGGGAGTGATCTAGCTGCTGGGGTGTATCACCTGAAGAACACACCACAACAGTGCAGCAGATGGTGTGTTGCGGTGCCAGGTGGGTGGTTGGTGGTTAAGCTGTTCCATGAGCTGGATGGGTGGTACAAGTGCAGAGATGGTGGCTGACTGGAGTTCGGAGGTTGGTCCAGGTGTGTGGGGGCGGGGTGTTCTGGCTGCAGGAGTGTTGCCATTTGTGGTCTTCTGTGGAGCAAAGGTAGGTCTGGGAGCTTGAGGGGTGACCCAGCAGTTGGGGGAGGGATGTCAACTTGAGAGGGGGTAGAGATAGTCCAAGGGCAGAAAGGTCCAGCTGCAGAGGGGTTGGTTGGTGGAGGTGGTGTACTCCAGGGATTCTTTTAAGATGGTCCACTGGTTGGTAGGCGGTGTGATTGGCTGTAGTGATGATGGTCCGAGGCTGGGGGAACCAGCTACAGAGACAGTGGTCTGCTGAGGGAGGCTTGTTTGGAGGCTTGGGGGAGTGATCCAGCTGTAGGGTGTTATCTTTGCATAGGGTCGGAAGCCGGTCCTGATATCGGGAGGCTAGTCGGGGAGGAGGGAGAGATTGTCCAGCTTTATGTAGGGATGGTGGACTAGGTTGTGGTCCATGGAGGGTGGCTGGCTGGGGGGGAATTCAGATTCAGGTGTTGTGGAGTTGAACAAAGAGAATGCTCATATTGGGTTGCTGCAGGGGCAGGAAGGGTTGTCCAGCTGTATGATGAGTTATTGGCTAAGGGGGGGGGGGGTCCAGCTGCAGAGAGAGGGTGGCTGGTCTGTGGCAGGAATGGTGATCTGGAAGGGGATGCAGATTCGGGGTGTGTGGAATGGTCTATGTAGGGTGCTTAGCTTGGGAAAGGCTGGTCTAGCCCAATGGATAGAGTGGTTCAGATGTCTTCATTGTGTTTCTTAAAAAAAAAAAAAAAAAAAATGTGTGTCTTATATCTCGCTTATAAATATTGTCCTAACCTGTTGTAGATTAGCACTGCCAGACACAGGGGGCTTGGTAAAAACCTGACCTTCCTGCCCATACCAAATCAGATCAATAAAATGTGGACTAGCCAGACTGGGCACAAGTAGTGATAACATTGTTGGTGTAGCAACTCTGGATGGATGAGTGATGCAGCTTTTACCTAGATCTTATCCTGTCCCAGCATTCTGGTTTTCACACCATCCTAGGTAGGGGTGAAAGCTGGACCACCAGGACCAGACCTGGCCAGATAAATAAAATCTGGACCAGTCCATCCACCAAGAGTAACCAAACCAGCAATATTGGTGCAACTAAGGGATGGAAAATGGGAGAAAATGCCATATTTACTGTAAGTGTGCATACGATAGCATCTGTCAGTCAAGTGACTACCGCCCTTGTACCACCAGTCCAGGCACAATTATGACTATTTGGGGGTGGAGACTGTCCAGCAACATATTTTGCACAGCACATTAGCTGTGTGACATGCTGAATGGGCTGTCACTTTGTTCACTTAAAGAGAAATTATGCAAACACTGCATTTAGACATTTATTTTGTTAACAAGGCTACAATTATCGGTGTTTGCTATATTCACACCATGATACAGACATATTCCGGTATATGTTTGCCATCCACAAGATGGTACGATGTTTCACATACTCACGCCAGACAAATCTAAGGGGCTTTGACATTCTAGTCTCTTTTCCAAAAAATACTAGAATGGCAACTCCCCCTTCTGAGGCACATAAAGCCTGCTGCCATCTTATGGATGGTAAAAGCACACTGCCTTCAGAAGTTGGCACTGGTTCATATGAGGGTTCAGTTTAGTATCTGTAATGCTGTTTTGCCCTGAAACCGCATGTAGACCATTTTTTTTTCCTGTAGAGCTTTTTATCCTCCTGGGAGCCCTGGTAGGTGGCTGCTGTTTCTTCTTGTGGAGAGACTTGCTCTCCAGCTTCTCTGCATCCCTGTATCACCGACTCTGGCCAATCCCCCATGGATTGTCCCCTGTGGCAGGGCCAGGAGGGAGGGCATGGGCACCCCCCATTCACCCAGTCTAGATTCTACAGTGCTGAAAGCCCGGGGACACAGGACAGGACACCCTGCAGGCTCCATTTTCCACTTTTGTCCCATCTCCCCTCCCCATCGACATGATGACATCGGCACGTGCCTCCCGACCCATACTGCCCTCCAGCCACCGCCAGAGCATAGTCAACAAGCGAGATGACAGGTCTTCCTCCCCTCGAGAGAGGACAGCAGTCCTCTGGATACTCATTCCTCGCTCACCTCTGCTGACCCCCGGGACTGGCAGAAAGTTTTGAGCTGGAGTGCTGTAGAAAGCCCACTGCTCCTGGAAAGTGATATGCTTCATGCATACATTATTTGTGTATGTTGCAGCCAGTAGGCCATAGAACCGAAGCTTTGCAACCAATGAGTTTTTTCCTCCCCTCTTGTCCCCCCAGCTCCATAAAGGGCCCATGACCCATTCTGGTCTTGAAGGTTCTGCCCCGTTCTACACCCAGTGCAAAAGGTTCTGCATGGTATCTGTGCTGGGTCTGCTATCGCCACCAGAACAGGGGTCAGAATTACCTCATTGGGTATGCCAGTGTTTTACCTACAGTTCAGGTTTCGCCCCAGTAATGGGGCTACCCTGGTCGCTGTCATAGGGTGCGCTCTATCTGTTTAGGGTATTGCTCTCTAGCTGGTCATCTGTGCCACAGGTCTTTTCCTCATTACTACCAGTGGCGGAAGCAGACCTTAGGCCTGGGGATTGTACGCCTTCCCCTATCTAGGTGCAGGTTTGCCCAGCTCTTAATCTAAGAAGCAACTGCCTCAGACCCTAGCACATCTGTGGTAGCTGCCCAGTGGTCTGAGGATCACTGTTAATTCACTCATGTTCATCCTACCCATGGTCAGCGCCTACAACACATGGAGGCGATACTGGCTGCAGCTGAAGGCCTAGCCTCCCTTTCCTAGGATAGAGCAGAACGCCTCATATCTTGGGCCCAGTTGGTTTCTCCTGTCAGGTTTGTGACAACTGGGACATTTCTATGATTGTTCAACTGCATGGTCACGGCCATAGCAGGGTATCCTCGTCTAAGCTACACATGTAGATCCCCCAGTGGACATTAAGAGTCTGATTGACTCAACACCCAGATGCTCTAGAACAGAAGGTTCTGGTAACTTCCCCAGTAAAGCATGTGCTCCAGTGCTGAATGGGACACTGCGATTTTCCCCAAGGGATTTCCTTCATTCCCTACCTTTATCAGGTCCTCACCTCAGATGCTTCGGGATTGGCTCGGGGGTACACCTAGCTCTTTCCAGACACTGGGTACTTGCACAGCAGTGGGGAGTTCCCTCCACATACATGTCCTTGTGATGAGGGCTGTTCTTTCTGGTGTGTAAGTCTCTCAGGACTCCCTGTCCCTGGAGCCTCTATTAGTGTAGACAAATAATGTTAGTGTTGTGCACTACATCAACAGCCAAGGGGAGGCTCCAGTCATACCTCCTGTGCAGATCAGTGTTAAAGGTCTACCACTTGGCTTTAGAACATGGTCTCAAACTGTTGGCAGTCCCTGTTCCAGGCACCCAACCCATCTTGGTGAACAAATTACCTGGGCCAGAATCCAGAATGCATGAGCAGAAACTACTGGCCTCGGTCATAGCAGACCTTTTCGACAGGTGGGGTCATCCAGATTTGGACCGTTTGCATCCCCATTCAACGCAAAACTGCCATTTTTCTGCTTGCTCATCCTAGGGCCTGGAGTTCTTTGGCAAACTGCATTGTCCCTCTCTTGCTGCTGATCAAGCATCGGATGGTAGGACTAACTACAATTCGTGTTGCTCTCTTCTGGCCTCATTGGCTCTGGTTCCCCTTACTCCTGTGTCTGGTGGTAGAACCTTCTGGCCTCTGGCCCCTGTGCACAGGCATGCTGTAACAGGAGAGGGGCAGCCTGGTCTATCCTGCCCTCGGGTCACTCCACCTTCATGCTTGGCCCCTGAAGACATAGCCACTGCCATGGCTAGATTTGGGGGTTCCCAAATGGTGGCGAATGTTGTGGCTGCTAGTAAACCCTCCCCATGGTCACAGGCTGCTTTCCATCACCTGGATCTTTTCCTTGCCAAGGGAATCACATCCTAGCATATGTGCTGTTCCCCCTTGGGCACTGTACTGCAGTACCCTTCCGTTAAGGTGTACCTGGTTGCCTTTTCAGTTTTCTGTGAGCCTATTGATGGCCATATGGTGGTACAACGGGAAGTGCAGCTTTATGGTTCCTTTGTCCCCAGAGAAAGAGGGTGCATGATATCTAAACAGTGCCTTTCCAAATGGTTGTCTAATCATTTTACCTTTAGCTACAGGAAGTATGGTAAGGAACTTCCCTGGAGTCATGTGTGCCCAGTCTATCAGAAATATAGTCACTCCTGTTGCCTCTTTCAGGGATGTGTCAGCAGATGGTATCAGTGCTGCTTACCCTTTGGTGTACTATCTGCATTTTCTCTAAATGGTACAGTCTGGGCATTATCTTTGGAAGGACAGCAGGCTTTGGCGTGGCTGTGCTTCAAGGCTCCTGTTCTAGGTCTCTAGCCTCCAGCTACCCGGACTGTCTCTGTCAGTACTGTTTGGGACTTGTCCTACAGGCGTGACCTGACAAGAGATATTTCTGAAGAACATAAAGCATTTACATAAGAACTTACTGTATCGGGGCCTCTTCCAGGCAGTCTCTCATCAGATTATGCCATCCAACCCTCGTGCACATAGTGCATTTTTTAGCTCAACTAACTTCCATCTGTATCTTTGCGGGGAACATTCAGTTTGCTTCCAGCTGAACCTGATATTTGAAATCTTTCAACCTCTCCTGTATTCCTTGAGAGGGCCTTCTGTGCATGACATGTTGTGTGGCCTTAAACTATGATAAGCCCTCCTATGGAGTGGCTTTTATCCTTAAACCTTTGAAAATTTTTCTCAGGAATGAGCAGTCTTTGATCCTTCAATAGTGAGTAGCCGTTTAACTTATACCTAGGGCTGCCTTGTGGTGAATGCAAACTTCCATCTAAAATCTTGGCAGTCTTCCTTTCAGGTGAACAGGTTTTTACCCCAAACACTGGGCGATCTTTTCCATGCAATAGCAGCCTTGAACTCCTAATCATGGCAGTCTTCTCATGCATGGGCTAAAGTCTCGAACAGTCTCTCTAGTGGTATGCAGTCTCCAACTCCAAATCTTGGGAATGTTTCATTGGAGTCGATCACCTACTACCAAAAATCATGGACAGGAATGTCAGTTGTGGTAGCCAGACGTTGTGGTTGAGACCCCTGTGGTGCTGAATTGTTGGTAAACCTTTTTTTTTTTTTTAGAACGTTATTATTTTCAAAGATTGGGACAGTGCACCAGCCAGGTCTCACCTCCAGCTGTGGCATCATGCTCTAGAAAACCCACAGCCATGGTGGTAGACTCCCAAGTCATCCCCCTTTCCCTAATGGCATGTTATGTCTCCCTCCATATCCACATGCTCATATTCACAAGACCCCCCCCCACACACACACACATACATACCTTAAAGTCCTGGCCTTGGGCTCTAAAACCTCCACCCATCACTGGTCTCACGCTAGAGATCCCCCTACCCCCAGCAATGGCAGCATGTTTCTGGGGGTGCACCATGGATGAGTCCCACCAACATAGCCATCTAATCACAGCTGCCCCCCAACCAAAGAAGAGACTGTACCCATTTTCCACAAGAGGGGATTGATGGGCTATAAAGGGGGGGGTCTATAACAAGGGTTAGGGCCAGTGGAGCAGCCATGCTCACCTCAACTGGAACCCCCCTTCTAATAGACAGATGCCCATACTAGAACCCTGCTTCCCACAGACTAGCCACCCGTAGCAGCTCACGTCCAACCCCAAACAGACTGGCAGTGAGCTCCCCCCCACACACACACACCGCTGGAACCCCTCTTTATACAGACCAGCCTGCAGCTGAAACACCTTCCGCCCACACACACAGAATAGTCTGTCTGTATCCCATCCCCACAGCACAGTAGGAACCTCTCCTTCCTATAACAAGCCCCCTGCATCTGCTCTACCCCACCCTTGTTCAGGAGAAGGCCACGAAGCACAAGATCCACAGCACAGAACTGCTCATATGTTGCTGCCCTGGATCCCTCAGTGTAACTTCTTGCATACAAAAAGAAGCGCATACCTCTTCCTGCCCCCCACCCCTTACTCAACTCACAGACCCATGCTCTATTGGCAGCCACAAACATGGACTTTTTTAAAAAATGACACAGAAACTGATCATGCGGCCCAAAACAATGTGGATGTCAATGAGCCGCTTCCAGGTCTTGACATCCAAAATTGGCAGTCCACTTTTATGTGCTCCCCAATGATACTTTGCCATTCTAGTCTTTCCTCCTAGTTCTGTGTCCATGTGACCCATCTCCTAGAATTCACCTGAAAATAAACTGGCTAAGCTCAGTGTGTCTGTCCTGGTCAAATAAATAAAGCCACAGAACTGGAAGGAAAGACTAGAATAGCAACGTCCCATACTGCTGCCTAGCTTGTCTCTCACCCTGGACGAAGTGATCCACCCCCTTACCAAAATTCTTAATCTGTCCCTTTGCCAAAGTCAATTTCCCAACAAATGGAAGTCTGCCGTAGTCACGCCAGTGCACAAAGGGGGGGGGGGACAAAACCTCAACAGGTAACTATCGACCGATCTCAATACTCCCACCCCTCTCCAAAGCACTTGAACGTATAGTGGCAGATCAACTCTCTGACTACCTGGACAAGTACAATCTACTCTGTAATCAACAGCACGGCTTTAGGAAAGGACATAGTACTACAACTGCCTTACTTGACTTCTCTAGAGAAGGCCACTCAGCCCTGGACAAAGGGTGCCAAACCGGTGCAGTCTTTATTGATCTCACTAAAGTTTTTGACACAGTCCATCATGGCCTACTTACCTCCTTACTGACCAGCCAAGGCCTGGCTGAAGGTCCCAGTGCTTGGGTAAAAAGTTACCTGTCAAATCGATCACAGGCTGTAAAAATCTCTAATAAACTCTCCGACTTCAAACCAGTCCTCTTGGGTGTACCGCAGGGATCAATTCTTGGCCTGCTCCTCTTTAGCCTGTTCCTTAACTCCCTCCCAGATTTCTGCCCGGAAAAAATAATCTTATACACTGATGATGCTGTAATTCTCTCCTCTCACAAAGACCCAAACTCCCTACGAAAAAGCCTGCAAATTGCCTTCACTAGTGTTGAAAAGTGGTTCCTGGATAGTAAACTTGTGCTTAACCACAAAAAAACAAAAGCCATGCTTTTTACCAATCACCAAAACAAAAATAGAAATACTCCACTCGCCATACAAACCTCTGCTGGAAATACACTGGACCAAGTAAATACTTTCAAATACCTTGGCATCACTTTTGACCAAGGGCTCACCTTTGCAACCCACATTGACAACACGGCAAAAACAGTGAACCAACGTCTTGGAATACTATTTCGAAACCGTCAATTTCTAAACCAAGCAGCACTGAGGATAGCTATACAGAGTTCCATAATCTCTATCATTGACTATGGCCTTATTATATATGGCTCAGCTACCACCACGACACTAAGGCGTGTCTCAATCACTCTAAATAAGGCTTGCTGGCTCCTCACGGGGGCTCAAAGACTGACTCACACGTGCGAGCTCTACCAAGAAACAGGCTGGTTGCAACTATCAAATCGCCTTATATATCTCACCTGCATAATGGCAAAAAAATCTATCTTGGGACTGACCCCATTCTGTATCCAAAACCTACTCCGTCCGAATCCTGGCTTACGACCCTCCACCAGATCTGAACACCAACCTTTCCTGGTTCCCAGATGTCGGACCACACAGGGACAAAGAACGTTCGCATACAGGGCCCCGACATGGTTCAGTGCTCTAAGTCCACCTACTGTATCCTCAACCTCGCTTGGAGCCTTCAAAACCATGCTCTATGCCTACCTCACCAACACTAGCAATTGTGATTGCATTCGATAAAGACTGCTCCTCCTCATTGACCATCCTCACATCCAAGGCCTACTCTCCTTGTCTAATGAGCCCTCACGTACCACTACTATCCCTGTCTGCCACCCAACTCACTCTCCCCCCCCCTTTTCCATCCCCTCTCACTCACTCTACTGCCCACCACTTTTCCCTCCTGTCCTGCCTCCCTTTGGATCCTAATGGTCTCCCCCTCCCTGAAAGTTTCTTTATTTTCCAAATTGTCTACTCCCGTGAAACTGTTAAAACCATGTTTATTATGTAACTCTATAATTTTCTGCCTTAAACTGTAAATAGCAAACTTAGTATGTAACGTTTCCATTTTGTATTGCCTGTAATGTCTATTGTTATTATTTGATGTTCTCTGTGATGTGGAACCTTTGTAAAAGAGCCCTGGCTCAAAGGTATTAATTCCTAGACTAATAAACTAAACTAGCATGAACATGTAAAGCACACCTCCATATTGTGGGTGTCAAGACCTGGAAATGGCCCACTGACATCCACATATTTCAGGCAGTCCACTCGGTCTCTGTGGCATTTTAAAATAAAATTGTTTTTAAAATCTGTGTTTGTGGCTACCAATGGAGCACATTAAGTCCAGCATTCCATACTCTGTGAGTTGAGTCATGGGTAGGTTCACTGTCTGCTGGTCAGGGGATCTGGTCAGCCGACTTTGGGCATCACTGCAATAGTGGTTCTCTGCTGTTCTGCATCTTCTGCTCCTTGGCCCTCTACTGGGGGTGTCAGCTACAGGGGGTTGCTGATCTGTGGGAAAGCAGGTTGAGCTGTGCGGTGGTATCTGGTCTGTAGAATGCTGGGTTCCAGCTGTGCCAGTTGGTTCCAAGGAGTCAGCAGTGAGGGGAAGTGTGGAATGGGGTTTTTGCTGTGTGGGGGGGCACACACTACTATGTTGGGGGAGGTTCTGATACGGGGGTGGCTTGTCTGGTGGGAGGTGGTTCCAGCTGAGTGATGGGGGCAGCTGCATGGGGTTGCTGGTCTGTGGAAAGGAGGCTCCAGTTTTGGGATGGTGGCTAATCTTTGCAATGAGGGGTTCCAGCTGTGTGTGGGAGACTCGCTGCCAGTCAGTTTTGGGGTGCCAGCTGCAAAGGGAAGTGTGGAGATCAGGTTTCTGCTGTGAGGGGGCACACAGAAAGGTTCTGCCTGCAAGACTCATTGTGGGCCACATAACCAATAACATCCCATCACAACAAGGTACTGTATGTGGTCACTAGCAATATCAACCGTATTCAGTGTGTTGTTAGGTATAATAAAACACAGCCAAGACAGCACCTCTGACCTCATTTACTTATTTATTTATTTTTTGTTAACTGGGTAAGTGCACTAGCCAGCAGGTGACTATTTTCAGGCACGACCCAGGAGAGTACAAGACAAGATGCATACTGAGGAATGTATAACATATACCATACAATTAAAGAGGCAGTACAATGTGCAAACTGAGAAGTTAATTAGGCTAAGTTAACATAGTGTCGACTAATCTAAGAAAAATCTACTGCAAGTGCATATATTTCTCAGTGACCACACAAACCGGAGTGTGTTATTGCAAATATGAAATGACCACATGTAGAAAAATCCCCAAAACATTGTAAAGAATATGGCTCTGTTTCAAGTCATGCAGTCAGAAAAAATTTCACACATGCGCTTTAGGGTGCAAGAACACCGTGTGGCCTATGGGTTAGCAGTCCCTACAAGATATTTATTTATTTATCTTTTGTTAACCAGGTAGGTACACTAGACAAGACAATTGCCTATTTTCAGGTACGACCCGAGAGAGTACAGGAATAATAGATTTAGGTACATACAATGATATTGTACAAATCAGACATGTTAAAGTTCATGTGAGGATATTAATTGCTTAATACATAACTTTATATGGGCAGGTCGGAGGGCTTGGGTACGCCTCAAGGTGCTGTCATTGCCGCGGACAGAGGGAGGCCTTGCCCTCCCAGATTTAAAACTCTACCAACAAGCAGTGACTATGGTTCACGTGATGGCAAGACAAATTATAAGTACGAACCCGCATTGGATAGAGATGGAGAAAGTCTTGATGAATGACATAACATACTTTCAAACACTATATCGACAGGCGATAAGATAAATAGCGTACCCGACCAATAACCCTTGGCTGGCAATCCAATTCCGAAACTGGAACTCACTCAAAAAGCTGCATAAATTGACGCCCTGCCTCCCGCTATTGTGCCCAATACAGGCACTTCCAGATTTTCTTCCCAATAAGTTAGACTCTGGATTTGCCTCATGGGAAGGCCTTGGGTTGAGTTATCTGTCACAAATAACTACGAAGAGGGTAATCTGGTCATACGCTGAGATCCAGGCAAAGTTTCACTTACCACACAAAGATTTCTATCGATATCTACAACTCCGACATTATGTAGAGGGCTTATCACCTTCCCTGCGAGACCCAGATAGCTACCCGGTATTAATCCAACTCCAAATTGCACTGAATAACTCTGGGAAACAGGACCACCTGATTTCCCTATTCCATCAATCCCTGAACTCACAAAGTGAGATATATACTGAATCCATTCGCACTAGGTGGAGAGAGGAATCGGGTTACCAACTAACTATTTTAGACTGGCGGCAGGCATGTAGACACTCCTCCAAGGTCACAAGTTCGTACCAGTGGCGAGAATTTTCCTGGAAGTTGCTGATACGATACTTTAGATCCCCTAAGGTCACTAAACACTACTCGTCAAATAAAACGGCGGAATGCTGGAGAAAATGTGGCGAAAAGGAGGCCAACCTGACTCACATTTTATGGACCTGTCCAATACTCTCTTAACTTTCTAAATCAGGTAGAGGCGCAGCTACAGGAACTTATTGATCCACAGCTACAATTGACCTTGAAATTGTACCTGTTTCTCATAATACCTAGACTCTATCGTAGTCCCGATACTAGATACCTGCTTTTGCTGCTTCTCACTGCGGCCAAAAAAGTAATAACCAGACAATGGTTAACAACTAATGCACCATCCATCAGAGATTGGTGGGAAGTCACTAAGCAAATTTATTACATGGAAAAATGACACACAATATCAATGACCGTGAGGAGATTTTCTCTTCGAGGTGGACACGATGGCAGATATATTATATGTTAAAAGATCCCACCTTTGTGCCCTAAGACGGACAACATGGGGCGGGGGGGTCACTTTGAAGCTTTGATGCTGGGGGCTTTGCTCCACCGTTTGGGGACTCTGGACTTGGTCTACCCCCGCTCCTCCCACTCACCTTGCCTAGCTGGAATTCTTTAAAAAAAAAAAAAAAAAAAAGAAGCGGGGACTTGGAACTATAAAGTGAGATCAAAGAAAGTGGTGTCTCGAGGTGAAGAGGAGTGTGGAGAACCCACTGACCTGGAGACTGACCTGCTTTAAAGGGACGGAGAAATGGGGAACAACTAGATTGTAACCCTCACGGGAGTAATAAATGGATTAAAACAAATAGTAAATCCTGGTTTAATGAACAAAATGATCCCATAAATTCAATTACTTTTATGTATTATAAATTTTTCTGTAGGTCTGGACCAGATATAATTGTACTGTATAAAATGGCATTTGATGACCTATATGTATATAAGTTAAAATCTGATAATAAAAAGATTTAAAAAAAAAAAAAAAAGTTCATGTGAGGATACAGATTCAGTACAGCATACGAAACATGGTAAGGAATAGATTATACAGTATTAACATAACAAATCTTCTGGGAGATGAGAGCAGTAATGTTACAGATTCAACACAGTGTACGAGCGTGGTAAAGCATAGATTATACAGTATTAACATAACAACATAAACACCTTATGGAAGCCAAGAGTAGTTTCAGGGGCACAGTATCGAAATCCTTCAGATGTGACACCATACAGCTTAGCAACCTCTTGGGAGTCTGGTCTTTTGTCCAGGAGTAGCTCCAGAGCAGAGGAGTGCTGTGATGGATCAATTCACGGGGGTTTGGGGCAGCCAGAGGCTGAGGCAAGTTTGAGATGGTTCCATAGGGAGGCACGGAGACACATCTGTGAGTGCATGGCACGGACCTGGGCAGGGAAGGAGTTCCGCAGTCTGGGAGCGAATGCAGCAAAGTCCCGCCCACACATTTGAGTCCTTGTAGCTGGTGTGTTGAGGAAGGCCTGTCCCTGGGACCTGAGGGAGTAGGAAGAGGAGATGGACGGGACAAGAAATTTCGCAACCCCTGGAGGGGTGCCAGTGCCAAGGACCTTTCCGGTGAAGCACCCTAAGATTAAGTCTATGTGGTTAGCGGGCGAGAGCCAATTTAGCCTGCTATAGAGGTCACAATGGTGAGTGAGCCGGGGGGCAGCCAGCACTAAGCGGCAGACATTATTGTAGGCAGTGCACCACCTAGTGAGGCGGACTTTGGATGAGCGGGCAAGCAAGAGGAGCCCATAGCAGAGCGAGGGTAGGAGCGTCCCTTTGGCAAGTGCGAATCCAGCTGTCATGTGAAGATTACTTTTGCTCTGTATGCCAGACCCAGTTTGCCGTTTACAGTCTTGCAAGTATTCTGAATACATAGATACATAGACAGTGTCGGCAGATAAGGGCCTATGGCCCACCCAGTCTGCCCATTTGAGTTTGTAAGTTCGGTTTATGTTTTCCTAGAAGTCTGTTGCCCTTTACCCCTGACCTCCAGAATTCCTTTATGTCTATCCCATGCATTCTTAAATCCCGTGATTGTTTCAGCCCCAATCACTTCCTCTGGCAGGGTGTTCCACTTGTCCACCACCCGTTCTGTGAAGAAATTCTTCCTCATGTTTCCTCTGACTCGTCCTCCCTCCAACTTCATCCCATGCCCTCTAGTCCTGGAACATCTTTTTCGCTTAAAAATAGTGTATTCCTGCACCCTGTTCCTCCCTGTGAGATACTTGTATGTCTCTTATCATATCCCCTCTCTCTCTCTCCTCTCCTCCAGGGAGTACATGTTCAGTTCCTTCAACCTGTCTTCATAGGACTTGTGATGCAATCCATGCACCATCTTTGTTGCCCTCCTCTGAACCTTCTCTACCCTGTCTATGTCCTTACGTGAGGTATGGTCTCCAGAACTGTACACTGTACTCCAGGTGGGGCCTCACTAGTGTCTTGTATAGCGGAATTATGACCTCCTTTTCCTGCTGGTGATGCCCTGCCTATACATCCCAGCATCCTATTTGCTTTACCTGCTGCCTTGTCACACTGTTTCCCTACCTTGAGGTCATCAGAGATGATAACCCCAAGATCCCTTTCCTGCTTGGTGCATGCTATATTCTCACCCCCAACTGATATATTGTGCTTGGGTTTTTGTGCCCCATATGCATTATCTTGCACTTCTTTGCATTGAATTTCAACTGCCAAACCCCTGACCATTCTTCAAGTTTCTGCAGGTCCCTTCTCATTCTGTCTACACCCTCTGGTGTGTCTACTCTGTTACAGAGCTTTGTGTCATCAGCGAACAGTGAAATTCTGCCTTCTAGGTCCTGTGCAATGTCACTGATGAAGATGTTGAATAGGACCGGTCCCAGCACTGATCTCTGTGGTACCCCACTGGTCACTCTTCCCTCTGTGGAGTGACAGCCATTTCCCACAACCCTCTGTGTCCTGCCACCCAGCCAGTTACCTACCCAACACACTACTGTCCTGCCCACACCCATATTCCTCAGTTTGTGTAATGGTCTTCTATGTGGCACAGTGTCAAAGGCCTTGCTGAAGTTCAGATAGGCCATGTCCACTGCCCTCCCCTGATCCACCTCCCTAGTCACCCAGTCAAAAAAATTCAATGAGGTTGGTCTGACATGACCTTCCCCTGGTGAAACCATGCTGCCTTGGGTCCTGTAGTCCATTGACAACCAGATGTTCCACCAATCTCTCCTTCAGTAGTGCTTCCATGATCTTCCCCACTACCGAGGTGAGGCTGACTGGTCTGTAGTTCCCTGCTACCTCTTTGTTCCTGCTTTTGTATAAGGGGACTACATCTGCTGTCCTCCAGTCTTTGGGTACCTCCCCTGTTTCCAGTGATTGGCTAAACAGGATAGCCAGTGGTTCAGCCACCACCTCTCTTAGTTCTTTAAGGACCTTGGGGTGCACCCCATCTGGCCTCATTGCTTTATCAACTCTTATTACTTCCAGTTCCTTCAGGACCCTTTCTCGTGTAAAGGGACTTGTGTCCATTTCTGCACCATTCTCACCCCTTGTACTCCCTGCAGACCCATTACCCTCCTCTTCCTCAGTAAAGACTGAGCAGAAATACCTGTTCAGTATGTCAGCTTTACTGTTGTGATCCTCCATGCGGCCCCCATCCTCCCCCTTAGTCTCACTATCCCTCCCTTTGTCTTTCTTTTTTCACTTATGTACCTGTAAAAGGTTTTGTCCCCTCTACCCACTGATTTTGCAATGTGTTCTTCTGTCTGAACTTTGGCTTCCCTTACTGACCTCCTGCCTCCCTTTGCTTCTCCTGGTACTTCTCCCTATCCCCTTCTGCCTGTGTCTTTTTGTATTGCCTGAATGCAATCTTTTTGACTTTCACTTTCTTTGCTACCTCTTTGGAAAACCATAATGGTTTCCTCTTCGTTTTCCTTTTGCTAACCTGCTTAATGCATAATTCTGTTGTTCTTGTAATCCCCATTTTAAATACTGCCCACTGTTTCTCAACCCCTGATTCCTGTCCCATTCCCCTTAATGCCTCTTTCAAGTATCTCCCCATTTTCCCAAAGTCTGCCCCCTAAAATCCAGGATACATGTTTTTGTGTGGTTTGGTTCTGCTCTTTCTGTGATTTCAAACCACAGTGACTGGTGGTCACTGTTCCCCAGGTGCTCCCCACTGTTACCCCATCACACTGTCCCTGTTTGTGAGCACAAGGTCCAGTATTGCCTTCTGCCGAGTTGGTTCCATGACCAGTTGCTTGAGGAAGGCACCCTGAAGGGAGTCCAGGATAAATCTGCTCCTAGTTGATGCTGCTGCTGGGATGCTCCAGTCCACGTGTGGAATATTGAAGTCTCCAACCAGTACTACCTCACCCTTGTCTGCCATCCTTTGGATGGCTAGCATCAGCTCCCTATCTGTTTCTTCCTCCTGGGCTGGTGGTCTATAGACCACACCTGTGCGGATGGCTGTTCCCATTTTCCTTTCCAGCTTAACCCACAGTATCTCTCCCCCATTTTGTTCCTCCTGGATCTGTGTGGCCCTTATGTCATTTTTGCATACAGTGCCACTCCTCCTCCCTTCCTGCCTGCTCTGTCTCTTCTGAATATGTTGTAGCCAGGTATAGCCATCTCCCAGTCATGGTTATCATTACACCAGGTTTCAGTGATGGCCACAATGTCCAGGTCTGACTGTACCATGACAACCTCCAGATCTTCCATCTTGTTGCTAAGGCTCCTGGCATTTGTACACATGGCTTTCCATGATTTGACCTCCCTAGACTGTTTCACTGTTCTACTCGAGCCCCTTCCTTGGTTGTCCTTTATCCCTGGTTCTCCTTGCTGTCTGCCCTTCTGCTGAATTTTGCCCCTTTTCTGCCTATCCGCCTCTTGGGCACTAATCTCCATCTTTTGCACACTGCTTGGCAGAGATAGCAACTCCTCTGGTTCACTGGTTCCACTGCTAGCTGTGGCAGCCAAGGTCAAGCTACACAGTGCACAGCAAGTACAGGCCCACTCACCAGTGCTATGTGCATTTCAGTGTTTCCCAAGAGTTGTCAACTGATTGGGGGAGGGGGGTGTTGGCACTCACAGCACTTCTGCAGCTGAAAACCGCATGAATCTTCCAGTATCCAGCCCTCTCCCAAACTGCATACTAGGGCTGGGGAGTACAAACCAGTCAATTCTTCAGAAAAAGTAAGGGAGAAAGAGGACACCCCTGATGAGTACCTGAGTAAAGAGAAAAATCTCTTGATAGTACCCCATTATAATATACTTTTGCATATGGCTTGGCATACAAAACCAATATCCATTTTATAAAGGCACTAGGGAACCCAATTTTTTCCAGCACTAAAAATAGGAAGGTCCATTGCACTCTATCAAACGCCTTCTCTTCATCCAGAGAGATCAGAGCCATACGTTGTTCTGCCTCCTGAGACGCAGAGAAGTTGTGTGCTAGTCTCCCTAAATGATCCATGTAGGACCTGCCCCACATGAAGCCCACTTGCTCAGGCCTGATCAATTCCTCCCAAACTTGCATAATTTTAGTGGAGAGAATTTTTGCAAATAGTTTCATGTCATAGTTCGTGAGAGAGATGGGGTGATAATTAGTAACTTTATCTCTGGATTTATTGGGTTTGGGCAATATTATTATTAGAGCCTCCAGAAGGGAGAAGTCCAGTATACCCTTCTGACACAGGAAAGAGAACAGCTAATGGAGAATGAGCACTAGTTCATTAGCTAGTGCCTTATAGAAATTAAAGGGGAATGCATCAGAAGAGAGAGACTGCATAGCAATGAGAATTTTATGGGTAGACATAGTGTTCCAGGAAGGCACGGTGTACAGGGGATGGGACAAGACGGAGTGGGACTGAACTCAAATAGGCCTGTGTTTCCTCTAATTGGGGGGGGGGGTTAGGTGGAGAACTATATAGTTGGCCTCAGAAACTATCAAATTAAAGGGCTATGTCTTCAGGGGATGTTTAAAGAGACCCATCTTCCTGAGATGAGATAGCCTGAACCAGGCGGGAGGCCTCTTGTTGCTTTAAATGTAGTGCTAACAAATGCCCGGCTTTGTCACCTTGATCCACATATGTCAAGTGGGTTTTTAAGATGACATACTTCGCCCACTGTCTCAATCAGCCTGTGTATTGGTGTCACAGACTGGCTAAGGTAATTCGAGCTTCCTCTGATGACTCTAATGATGGATTTTGTTCTACTGTTTGAATCTGATCCAGTAGGGAACGCAGGAAGGTTTTGTATTTCTTCTTCTTAGTGGAGGCTATACACATAAATTCCCCTCTCAGCGCACATTTCAGCAAGCACCAGATTTTGCCTGTGTCCGGAATGGACCCTATATTCTGCTGTAAATTTTTTTATTTATTTATTTAGCTTTTGTTAGCCAGGTAAGTACACTAGACAAACACATGCCCATTTTCAGGTACGACCCGGGAGAGTACAGGAAATCAGAGAACATACAGAGTACAATTTGAAGCAAGTAGGGCGGATACACAGATGTCAGGAGAAGCATAACATACATAGTAAGATATCTCAGGTCACAACAGTAATCATAGTCAGTATGCTAAGGTACAGCGTCACTGACACAACGTCACCAGCAGTATATATACAGATATATACAAAATTTACACATTTGCAAAATACATGGAATGAATACACTCAAGTATACTGTGCAGAGGACCAACCAATAAAGGATTGAATGCCTGCCAAGATCTGAGGGTCTTTCAGTAATTGGGTGTTCAGTTTCCAGATTTGTCACTCCTACTGTTCGGGAGCAGATTATATTCTAGCCACATTGGGGAATGGTCCGATAGAACTCTAGGAGAAATTCCCCCATCCATTACCCCAGGCAGGGTGTTCACACTGATAAGAAAGTAATCTAAACAGGAAAGGGACTTGTGCAGCAGGGAGTAGAATGTATAGTTATGCTCCACAGGGTGAAGGACTCTCCACGGGTCACATAACCCTCCCATTTCTATTAGTTCCGGCAGCACTGATTGCATGGGGGACAGATGTATGGAATGATGTCCTGATCTATCCAGGTCAGATGTTAGTCACGTTCCAGTCTGCTGCTAGGAGAATAGGAAGGTGAGCACAGGAAGAGGGGAGATTAATCAAATGGGAGAAAAATTCAGGGGATGGTACATTAGGGTCATAAATGCTTCCCATCAGTATCTTGGTGTGGGCCAATATACCGTGTAACAATAAATATCTCCTTGTAAGGTCTACAATGCTTTGAATTAGCTTGAAGCTGGTACCTTTGAAGAACAATATTGCTACACCTCTTTGCTTAGTAGAGTTCCAGCCATGAAACTTGTCCCACCATCAACCGACAGAAAAGCAGATTTTCCGTAGACAGGAGGTGGGCTTCCTTGAAAAGTACTGTTTGGCAGTGAAGCATTTGCAAATGATTAAGTATTTGGTACCTTTCCCCCTAGCCCGTGTGTCTTTAACATTCCACAACACATCTCATTGACTGAAGATGGCAATTGAAAAGATAGGAGAGTTATGCTCCATAAGTATTCCACAGCTTGGAATTCTTTCCAGTATCTTTCCCCCCCCCCACTAATAAGACCCAAAAAACATGTCCCATTTACCCCCAGAAAATGACAGAAAACCTACCCTGCCCAGTCCATACGGCTGAACCTCCATATCTCCATGGGCCATGGTGGTTAATTTCCTCCCCAAACAGATGCATTCCTCCTCCTCCCTTGCCCACCCGAAAGGCAACATAGTAAGTGTTATTCTATCAAAACTGCATGAACAACCTCAATATAGAACAATATGAACATTAGAACTGACTAAATATAAACTGTGCTTTCTCTTGATATAGTCCCATGTGTCCCTACACATAAAAAGAAACATTGCAAGGCCTAGCAGAAAATAACTGGGGTATACTGGGGACTACGTCTGGAACCTGTCCACATTGGCAACCACTTTTAAAGAATAATACATGCCTTGCTGTGACTAATAGATTATTAAAAACTAAAGTAAGCATCAACATGCAGCAACATATAAAGTGAGGCTCATGGCAAGTGAGCCCCTTTCAGTTAGTTACTCAACAGGTCCAATAAAAAAAGTCATGGCTCCAAATTAAACTGCATAACTATGCTTAAATCCAGCAGAGAAATATTAGTTCCACAAACCAGTAGATAGGGCATACAGTCATAAGAAAGGTGCATCAGGGACAGGGCTAGCGGGTCAGCATGAAACTCAGAAAGTCTGGGCAGGTAAATCGTGGGGCGTCAACAACAGGAGATTAACTCCAGCATCTGATCGAGCCAAGTAAATTCAAGGTGATGCAGTCAACACAAAATGAGGAGATTTATTCCAGAGAGTACACTTGGTTACTCCCAAACAACAGCCAGAGACCAGAAAGCAGCTCCCCAGTCATTTAAACAGATCAGGGTAGAAAGATTTCAATGCATAGGTAGCTTGCTCTACAGATTCAAAATTATGCCAGATATCTTTATGTTGGACTTGGTGCATGGCCAGACATTCATGCGGTATCTAATATCAGCCACTATAGGCTTGGTCACCGTTGGATGCAGCTCAGTCCTTTTTTGCCTTACCGTTTTTGGCAAATCTTGGGTCACCTGAACACTCTTGCCTCCCCATTGTAACACATTGATTTCACGGACTTTCCCCAGAATATGCTATGTGTCCAAAAAGTTCAATAAACGGAAGATCAGAGGCCTAAGGGGAGCTCCCAATGGGGTTGGGGAGTTGGGTGAATGGCTCTGTGAGCGCATTCCAGCAGAGAGGCCTGCAATTTTGGCACAAAATTTCTGTACAAATGCAATTGGAGAGGGCCCCTCTTCACCCTCTGGCAGACCCCAAATCACCAAATTGTTCCTCTGTGAACACCCTTCTAAATCCTCCAGCTTTCCCTAGATGGATATGATCCTTTGCCATAGCCGCATTCTCTCAGGTTCTGCCCTGGCCCCCAGTCATCGAGCGAGGAGATGCACACTTCATTATCACTCATGCGCTGAGTTAATGTTGCCAGAGAAGACTTAGTGTTCTGCATATCTTTAGCGAGGGAGTCCAATGTGGTTTTGAGTGGCAATAGTCCCTCCAGAAACTTCTCATCAGTAAGCATGGCCTGGGAGCTTGAGTTAGATATTGACTCAGTTGTAAGTGCCTTGGAGTGCTTTGCAGACATATCCCTGGTCAGCGTTGCCGGTGGAGTGTGGGAAGGTAAGACATCCCGTATTTCTTCCTCCACAAAGCTGTTTTTTTATTAAGTGATGTTTTAGCCTTGTTTAGTGGCAAATAGCATGCCAGGATTGCTGCCCAAAATCGCAGACTGGCAGAGAAATTAGGTTTAAATCGGATGTTAGCTCGGGACCTGTAGAGAGTGCGTCTACTCAGACAGCCATCACGTGCCTCTCCTGCATAACTGATTTATATTTTACTATTACTTCTTGAATTAGCTCTCATACTAGTTTATAGCAGCTGTTAACTGATCTGTGTTGGATTCAATACATTTAATGTACCTAAATGAAGTAAAAAAATAACACTCTATTCGACTGGAACCTTACCTCCCACCCCCACGTGTCCTCACCTCTGGCATCCTTCCCGATGCTCTAAGTGACCATAACCCAGTATTCTTAGTTAGAAAAGTCCACAGAACTAAATCCCCACGTGAAACCATGCAATTACATGCTTTTAAGTCTCTTGACTGTGAACCTTTCTTGAGCAACCTTACCATTTCTGACTGGTCCCCCTTAACCTCCTTCTTCCTCAAAGAAATCTTTCTTGTAAACTGGAACACCTTTGTCACACTCAAATAAACCAGAGTCAAATGTAACCACTTACCTTGGATAACCCCTGAATGTCTGGCTTGTCTCAGAGCTAGAGATCAAGCCTGGAAGCATCATAAAGCTAACCAGCATCCTAGTGACCTTGTGAACTACTGCTTGCTCTGAAATGCTTGCACCAGGGCTGCAAGGTTAGCCAAGTCCGAATATTTCAAATCTGCCTTAATCACCAACATAAATTCCCCTTCATAGTTCTGGAAGGTGGTCCACACCGTATTTACCCAGTCATCTCGCCCCCCCCACCCAAGTACTTAAAGTAAATAACTCACTGGTGTCTGACCCACCAGCCTTAGCAGCGGAATTTAACCCCTGCACCACTGAACTACTGAAATCCCTCCCCTCCTACCCTCCTCACCCTCTATCAGTGTGCCCCCTCCACCACCCTCCTACCTTCCCTTCTCTTTCACTACTGTAACCCCAAATGATGCCCTAAGTTCCTTCCTCCCCATCAACCCCTCTAAAGGTGCCTCCTTTGATGGTCTTGACCCTAAACTCCTCTCCCTCTCCACTTTGGCCATTGCCTACCCCCTCTCAATAATCCTAAAGCTCTCATTCTCTACTGCCTTGGTCCCTTCTTCATGGAAACATGCTGTGGTCCTCCCTCCACCCAAAGGGGGTGACCCCTCATCCTCTGGCAACTGTCATCCCATTTCTCTCCTCCCTACCCTTGCTAAGCTTCAAGAACACATTGGCCTCTCCCAACTCACCTCTTTTCTATCTGACATCTCCTTTTTCGCCCGTTTCCAGTCTGGTTTCAGGAAAAACAACTCAATCACCACCTCTCCTGTGGCTCATAGACTCCATCCTAACCAGGATGGACAATGGCCAAATTACCTCTGCCATTTTTGTCAACCTGGCCAAGACCTTTCAACACTGTCTCTCACTCCCTTCTCCTCGACTCACTGCCAGCAGCTGGCCCATCTCCCTCAACCACAAACTGATTCAAGGCCTACTTATAGGCAGAACCTAATCTGTTAAGATCTTGGACGCCACTTCCCCTCCAGATTAGCACTGGAGTCCCCCTAGGGCTTTGTATTAGGGTCTCTCCTATTCTCCATCTTCTTAAATGACCTTCCCTCTGTTTGTTCCCCATCCTCCGCTATACTTATGTATGCCGATGATACAGTTCTGCATGCATCTGGCTCCTGTCCTGATGAGGTTACAACCAGCTTATAACTTTGACAGGGTTCAGCTCTGGCTTGCTAACCATCAACTTTTCCTCAATGCCAAGAAGACTGTCTCCATGACCTCTGGCACAAAGCAGATACTCTCTAGGCTTCCCTCCCTACCCACTTTCAACACCCTTGATGGAACTTTACTCGAGAACACAACCTCCTTCAGGTACTTAAGTGTTTGGTTGGACCAGCACCTAAACTTCTTTGGACATATTGATGCCATCCAGAAAAAAACTGCACCCTAAGCTTGGTGCCTTGTTCAGGAACCAAAACTGAATCCCTCTTTTGGCTAGGCATGAATTTGTTCAGAAGCTAATATTGCTGATTTTCCACTGCTCTAACATAGTCTATGGTGCTGCCACTAAGTCCTCCCAGGCCAAACTGGACACCCTCTCTAATTTCTTCTGTCGCTTTGCCCTGGAGGCCCCCCTTGCACCCATCACTGCGATCTTTATCATGCCCTGTCCTTCCCATCTCTTACAAAAAGGCAACTCTCTCACTGTGCTAAATTCACCTCCAAGCAATGGTTGGGTATGCTCCCTTCCTACCTCCCCGCCTCCTTTATAACACCCCCACCCTCCCATTCCCTCAGATCAGCTGACTCCCATACCCTGGCTGTCCCCCACAGATCAACCCAAATTGACCAATCCGGTTACTCTCACCGCCTCCCAAAAATGTGGAATTCCCTCCCCCCTCAAATCCGGCACTCATGCTCCACTTACTCCATCAGCTCTGCCTTCAATAATTACCTTGCACCTAGCTGCTCTTGCCATGTCCTTCCCTAATTCCCCCCTCTAAGCCCTGGACAAACCCTACCACTCTACCGTCACCTTCATTTTACCCTGTGCACACCAACCCCCCAAATTTCTAGCCCTTCTCCCCTTCCCCCAAATTGCCCCCCCCACTGGCTCCTTGATTTTTCACAGAATGTAAAGGACCCCAAATGCTCTTCATGGGTCCTCCTCTCCTACCCCCTCAAGGGGGTTGTGTCTCTCACCTGCCCCTTCCCCCACCATCCTAAAGAGGTCTCTCTGGGACACTGCCCAGTCCCCTTGCAGGGTTCCTCACATCCTGAGGGGTCTCCAGGGACATGACTCTTCCCCCCCACCTCACCCCTCCTTTCCTTTCATGTAAGCACTTGTTTACTTATTAACCCAGCACTTATTATTGTTCACTCTTTCTAAATGTCATGCTGAACACTGTTGTAACACTGTTTGTAACACCTGCCTTACAACTGTATGTTAATGTTGATCTTGTAATTTTAATGTTTAATGTCTCATTCCTATTGTACCCCTTCCCCCCAGGTCGCACTGGGAGACAAGCAACTTGTTGCTCAGTGTGCCTTCCTAGTGAAACATATAAATAAATAATGTACTTCCCTTTGCCTACCTTGGTCCTGCCTTGTCCCAATGACTCCTTTAGTACTTCCTGGTCCTACTGCATCCTATCTACTCCCCTACTCCCCTCCTCCACTCCACCCCAAGACAATGTGTACCAGGACAGTGGGTGCGGTCGCTGTGTGAAATCAACTTTTGGGACAGAAGAACAAAATCACAGTGCCACTGTTCATGAGGAGAAGTCCCAAAATGCCCATGTTGAAAATTTGGTGAAAAAATTCCCCAAAGTGACTGCATTACCGGCGTGTGATGCACAGTATCTACGTGTGCTTGTAAGTTTGCACCTTTTTCATATTTTCTCTGCAGAGTTTCAACATTGCCATTTTTTCACACCTCCTCATGAACAGTACAGCTATCATTTTTCGCATCCTGCTCAAAATGTGTTTCCACGCCTGTGGCTCCCAGTGGTGCAGTTACTGTGTGAAATCATCTTTTAGGATTGAGTAATGAAATGATAGTGCCGCTGTTCAAGAGGTGGGGTTCCAAAAAACCAATGTTGAAAATTTGGAGTGAAAATACCAACAAACACCCAGGGCGTTAAGGTTTCCAACCATACACCCATCCTTTAGAGACTGTCGGGTGTTGGTGATGCAACTTGGGTTCGCTGGCCATAAAGTTTGCAGCATTCTACCCCCACCCTACAGTCACTGACAGGCAGTGAGGTGTGTCTTGGGTTCTGTCACACTAACGTTCACACCATTCTCCTATATTGCAGCCATCTCAGTTTATTTCCTTATAAAATGGGATAAGCATAAGGGCAGAAGACCCCAATGCATACCCCGACACCTGTCGGTCTCTGCAGGGTGGGATGAGGTGGAATGGCATAAGCATTATGACTGACCCAAAGCCACATTCCCAGCTCCTTTCTGTCTCTGCGGGGGGTTAGTTCAATAGTTCACTGCCATTCCTATTTTGCATTTCTAACTCCTGCACTGCCAATGCCAGCAAGCCAATATGCGGCATTGACAAATGCTTGTTATTACTAAGTCTTGTCAAGCTTTTTGTAAATCTGACCTCATGTTATCATCTACTTTATCTGATGTTTATTTATCTCTTGTTTTGACTTTACTGTAAAACTTGTCTGGACTTTACTGCATATTTGACATGGAACCTCTGTAAATGAGCTTTAAGCTCAAAGGTTGTAATCAGATACCTGAAATAAATAAATGTATCTATGTATCTGGATCAAAAGGCTCTTGTGTCTGGTACCTACAGCTTATGTGGATTTCTGCTTGGTTTATCTGTTCTTGCTAATTGCTTCCTCAGTCATAAATCTGCCTATCAAGGCTGCTTTATCATTATTTCCAACAGCCTTTGTTTGAAATCCAAACTACTCATTGCTTAATCTCACTCAAAATGGCCTCACAGGATATATATGACTTTATTAACTGGGTAGGTGCACTGATCTCAGGGACCATTTTCAGGCACAACTCGGGCCCCGTAAGGCAGCACAGAGTAGAAACATTAAAATAACAAGAACATAACAAGAGCAGGTAATACATAGAGAAAGGTTACAGTTGTTACATTTGACAATACATGGTGGCAGTAGTGGAGGGACAACAAATAACAAAGCAAAGTAAGGCTCATGGTGGGACAGTTTCAGTAAATAAGAGAACCTATTTGTTCCTATCCCTGGAAACTATAAGGGGGGGCTAGTCCTTAAAGCAGTGGCAGGTGGATGCCAACAGGAGCAAGTCTTTGAGGCGAGTCTTGAATTAGCGGTGAGTGTTTATGGTGCGTAGTTCAGTGGGCAGCTTGTTCCATTGTGTGGGGGCTGCTACAGACAGGGCTCTAACCGCCCATGTTTGTGGCTACCCTGGGGATTTTCAGGGATGGGATACTGGAGGAGTGTGGGCAGCAGTGTGAGGTTTGGATGGTGAGAAAGGGAGCAAGAGGGGATTTCTGGCCAATACGGATGGCAGAATCAATAAAACTGTACAGTGCAAGGTCAAAGCAGGCTTGTAGTGGGAGCCACCCCAGTGTAGTGTAGTGTGTACAGTGGTGTGTGGAGATAGGGGCCAGCAGGGAGAAGCGGCAGGCACTGTTGTATGCTACTGATAGTTTTGCCATGGTGGATGCGGAGGTTCTGGAGTAGGTGGGAGAGCAGTAGTCCAGGATAGGTAGTGGGTTTCCCTGAATGATGGCATGGCAGGCCTCGGGGGTGAGGTATTGCCGGTATCTGTAGGCAGCCCCTAGTTTTTGGTGAACTCTTAGGACCAGGTTGTTTATGTGCTCTGTAAAGGAAAAGGAGGGGTCAAGCACAACTCCTAGATATTTAAAATGTTTGACGTCCTCTAGGGCATGGCCATCAGGGGACGTGATGATTAGGGGTGGGTCAGATTTGTATCTTGTTAGGAAGGGCTTACATCTGAACAACACTGATAATGAGTTAACTGTTCTATCTGTTTCACTATTCCTGTTACTGCTGATGATTCTACTTAAGTGACATATTGTGCCAGTTAGCAATATGAATTCCTGCCTGGTTTATTTGCTCTTTATCATTCAGGCAAAGGTCAGTAAGCATAGGAAAACCAGAAGCAATTATAAAATTCACAAGTAGCGTTTTCTTATCCTCTTATTAATAACAGTAAAATAAAAAGAATGTACAGAATTTGTTTTTAACATAAGCAGTTAAAACAAAGTCTTTCATCTGAGGCTGAGGAAGGGGGGTGGTTGGACTGATGAAGATGGGAGCAAAGCAGAGATATTAAATACATCTGCTCAGTCTTTACTAAGGAAAAGGATGGACCGGTGCCACAGGAAGAGAGAAGGAAGGAGGGGTCGGCGGGGTAATTGGAGTTGAAAGAGTGAGAGAGGTGCTGATGGCCTTGAGGGTGGACAAATCCTTGGGGCCAGACAAAATACACCCCAGGGTGCTAAAAGAGTTAGTAGTAGATCTGGCAGGGCCACTGGCCATTCTCTTCAATAGATTTCTGGAGTCAGGAGTGGTTCCACTGGAGTAGATAATGGCACATGTGATGCCACTCAACAAGCGTGGACTCAGGTAATTATAGGCCAGTCAGCCTGACCTTGATAGTATGTAAACTCATATAGACCATACTAAAGGAAAGGGTGGTGAGATACATAGAGGAGAATGGTCTACAGGATGAAAGACGGCATGGGTTTGTGGCAGGCAGATCATGGCAGACTAACCTGATCAAGTTTTTTGATTAGGTCGCAAGGGCAGTGGATAAAGGCCAAGCAGTGGACATCATATACCTGGACTTTAGCAAGGCCTTTGATTCTGTACTGCACAAAAGGTTGATAATGAAACTGAGGGATCTGGGGTGGAGGACAATATATCAAGATGGGATGAAAACGGGTTAAGTGGTAGAACCCAGACAGTAGTGGTTGGATGCGAGTTCTCCAGCACCAAGAAGGTCACCAGTGGGGTCATGCTGGGATCTGTACTGGGGCCAGTGTTGTTCAATGTCTTCATAAGTGACATTGGGGAAGGCATTAAAGGCAAAATGTGCCTGTTTGTTTGTGTACAACACCAAACTCTGTGGGAGAGTGGACACCAAGGAGGGGATACAGGACCTGAGAGAGGACCTTGGCAGACTAGGGAGATGGTCAGGAATCCAGTAGCTTGGTTTCAATGTCTAAGTGTAAAGTGATGCATAGGGGCCAAGAAACATAGAATTTGATGGCAGATAAGGACTGCTTGGACCACCTAGTCTGCCCATTTCCCTACCTAACATATAAGCTGTAGATCCTAGTTTACCAACAGCCTACTTCATCCTGCCCCCCCCACTAGAATTGCCTTATGTCTGTCCCATGCATTCTTGAATTCCCCCACGACAACCCTAGGACAGAGTATTACATGGGAGGGGTTCAGGTAACTGTTTCCAAAGAGGAAAAGGATCCAGGGGTAGTGACTATGAGTGACCTGAAACACACCTCTCCGTGTAAAAAGGCAGTGGTGAAGACTAACAGGATGTTGGGGTGTATTGCAAGGGGATTCAGTAGTAGGCAGAGCAAGGTTATTTTATCATTGTACAGGTCGTTGGTGAGACCACATTTAGAATATGGGGGGAGGAACTGGCATCCTTACCCTAAAAAGGACATCAGCATGCTGGAGGGGGTCCAGAGAGAGCAACCAAGATGATCGAGGGGCTGCAGGATAGGTCCGATGAGGACTGGCTGGGAGCCCTGGGGATGTACTCCCTGGAACTGAGGATTCAGAGGGGTGATGTGATATGACAGAGACCTTCAAGTACATGAAGGGAATTAATAGAATGAAAATGGAGGGTCTGTTTAAATGAGTGACAGCATCATCACTTGGGGGCACGGCCTAAAATTGATGTGGGGGAGGAGATTCAGAAGAGATATAAGGAAGCATTTCTCTACAAAGAGGGCGGTGTCCACCTGGAATGAGCTGCCAGAGAAAGTGATAGCAAGGATGGTGGATGCATTCAAGAGATCCTGAGACAAGCACAAAGAGAACCCTTGGAACCAAGATAGAGGAAAAGTGAGGAGAGGTCCTATCTCCATTCTCTGCCCCCATGGCGAAAATCCAAGAGTGAATTGTTTACAACCACCTCCAGGACTAGGAACCACAGTACTCTTACTGCATTGAGAAAGGTTACCTCTGACTTCTTCCAGGCTATGGACCAAGGGTCTACCACTGAGCCATCTTTGTTGATCTTACAAAAGCTTTGGACCTGGTGAACCATAGTCTGTTACTTTATCAGCTCCATGCCCTTGGTCTTGACAATAGTGCATTAATCTGAATGAAAAGTTACCTATCCTGCCACGCTCAAAGTGTCAAATGGTCTGGCTCTGTCTCTAACCCTAAGCCCATAACCTATGGTGTTCCTCAAGGCTCCATCTTGGGCCCAATGTTATTCTCTCTTATTTATCAATGACCTACCCAACTGTTGTGGAGGGGCAACAGTACACTTATATGCAGACGATGCAGTAATTTATCACTCCTCTCCTGATACTGGCTGGCTTAACCGTACACTGGCTTCTGACTTTTCTTCCCTTGAGGACTGGTTCTACAAAAAGCACCTTGTCCTGAACTCAAAAAAGACAAAATGTATGCTATTGTCTCACCTAATCCCATCTCAACGGACTGACTCACTCCTTAATATCTCTTCCCTCAGTGGAAATACCCTTGAATGCGTCCACTCCTTTAAATATCTGGGCATTACTCTGGGCTCATCTCTCTCCCTGAAGTTGCATGCCTCCAATATATCTAAAGCTCTAAACCAGCGTCTAGGCCTCCTCTACAGGATTTGTCCTTTCCTATCCTCTGCTTCTTGTCGCAAGATTGCAACTTCCTCCCTTATACCTCTTCTAACCTATGGTGCCCTTCTGCAAACTCTATGACCCTTTCTATACTCTCCCAGGCCTACCATAAGGTGGGTAGGTTCACTCTGGGTGCTGGCTCCCTTACTTACCATTGTAATGTCCTCTCCTCTTTAGATTGGCTACCCTGTGTGTCTAAGTTAAGGTACTACTCCCTCAGCCTCTTATTTAAGCTGATGCATAAATATACCCTTCCTTGCCTAAGTGGGTTAATACCTCTGAGACAAGCTCCGCATTCCCTCAGATCTGCCTCTCTCTCCCTCCTCCCCTTCTTATTATACCTAAGATGCGTCTTGCTACTGCCTGCAAGCCCTTCGTCTTCGCTGTGCTTTCAATTGGAACTCCTTCCCTCCCACTGTCCTGTCCTGCTCATCTCTCCCCAAGTTCTAATCCACTTTGTATGCCTCACTTGCTTCCCCATTGCTTGTTCCTGCTTTGGCTAAAGTCTCAGTAATCTGACTCATTTACCCTTGGCTGCTGCCTCCATCTGTCTGTCAGTCTTGTAATGTTTTATGTCTACTATACATAATGAACATACATACATATATTGATGTGCCTGTGCATTGTAGCCAAAAGTTATTGCCTACTTATTTTGCACAGTCTGGCCTGCATGGTTGTTACATTATTCTGTACATAATGTTTATATATCTTATTTGCCCACCCTTGCTTTATGTTAGATATCCTGCAGCTCTGACTGTATATTTAGTTGGTATCTCGTTTTGAAACTGTATATTTAATGCTCTCTGTAATAATTGGGTCACCCCTGAAAAAGGGACTGTACTTGTCTCGGTGGACTTACCCGGTCACCAAAACTCAAATAAATAAATAACATTTTGGGGGGTCAGGGTCATTGGTGTAAATTGTAAGGCCAGACCCTGCCTCACTTACTGACCAGATGCAATAGACTGGGTGGTGGTCTTCTGCTGGCTCTTTTCATATCTGACAGTATCTCTAATTCTAAATTTCAACCCTAGTCTCTAACAAAGAGCTGCTCTTTTATATATAAAGTCTTTTCCTGGCAATTCTGCATCCTGAACTCATTAGGATGCCCCCTGTTTCTCATAAAATGTATCAGAACTTTGTCAGTTTCCTTGCAGCCAGGTGCAACAAAATAGAACACTGTGTCCCAGAACTGATTTCCTGTGACACTGTGCAGATGAGCTTATGTAGGTCAAAGTGCATCTCAAGGTTAACCTCCTGAGCTCCAAACAGTTTTTTGCAATTATTTCAATAGTACAACTATATACATTTTCAGACCAGAGAACACAGTTTCACCTAATTATAATCACAGATAAGCAAGGGGACGAAAAGACAGAAACAGCAAGTGAAGACAGTAATATAGTGGGAGGGGGAGAGTCATGAGACTGTCAGAGCGATCAATTCCTAGGTCTCGGAAGGAAATTTGATTAATCAGTTGGACAGACAAAAGAAAGAAAAGGTGAGGATAGAAGACAAAATTACTCACCATAGTAATGTTGTGTCTTCTAATGGAGTCTTGCTGTATTCTGACAATATGCAGTTAGCCCCAGCACTTGAACTGCCCCGGAGAGGAAAGAGTTAACTCTATGCAGAAGCATAGAACGTTGAGCTCGAGCTCAGTTTTCAAACCTCTGTCTGTGGTACTTCTCAGTGTAACCGTCAGATTCTTACGAGCAAACTAACTAGCTAAAATATGGAAATTGTTTAATTTTAGGCCAAAAGGCAACAGACTTGGGTCCAGAAGACTCAAATCGAGAACCCAAGAAATAAAAGGTAGTGATAAAATATATATAACAATATATGAAACAGCAATAAACCAACAAACTACCCCACCCTGAAGAGGAGGGGTACAAGAGTACACCCCTGAGGTGCAACACTGTACCTGCCAACCCACTTCCCAAAACTAGGTTTTGAAAGGGGAGGCATGGAGGGAGGTCAGAATACAGCAAGACTGCATTAGAAGAAACATTACTATGGTGAATAATTTTTCTTCAGACAACATGAAGTCTTGCTGTATTCTGACAATATGCAGACTACCAAGCAGTCCCCCCAGGAGGAGGGGACACATAACCTACTTTAGGAATAGGCTCTGCAGTACTGCTGTACTAAACCTAGCATCACTCCTAGCCTGGACATCCAGAGAGTAATACTTGGTGAATGTATGGACTGTTTTCCAGCTTTACAAATTTCTACCAAGGGTATATCTCTGGCAGCAGCCAGAGAAGCAGCTGTACCCCTAGTTGAGTGAGCCCTCAGGCCTGAAGGGGGGGGGTCTTTGCCCAACTTAGCATAGCAGAATTGTATACAAGAGACAATCCACCGGGCAATAGTTCTTTTAGTAGCAGGCTTACCTTTTCCCACTTCACCATAAGTGAGAAATAATTGAAGACAGTTTTTCCAGTGTGCCTTAGTATGCTCTTTGTATTAGCTAAGTGCCCTTTTTACATCCAAACTGTGTAATCTTCTTTCCCCTGAAGAACAATGATCAGTGAAAAGCACAGGTAGAGACATATATTGGTTCAGATGAAAATCTGATGCCACTTTGGGTAAGAACCTCCTATTCATTCTCAGGACCACCTTATCTCTATGGAAGGAGATAAAGTCAGGTTCAACTGACAGGGCCTGTAATTCACTAATCCGACTGGTGGAAGTGATAGCTGCCAGGAACACAGTCTTCCAGGTCAAGTACTTAAGCTCGGCTGAAGCCGGAGGTTCAAAGGGTGGCTGCATAAGCTGAGCAATGCAGACATTTAGATCCCAAGCCAGAGTAGGCTGTCTAAAAGGAGGGCTTATATGAACCAGACCTTTGAAGAACTTACTGAAAACAGGATGAGATGCCAGGGAAGAGCCCTTCCCTGCTGAAAGGAAGGCAGACACAGCTGCTAGGTGAACCTTCACAGTTGCAGGCCTAAGGCCTAGGCCATCAAGATGAACCAGATAATCTAAGGCTGTAGCAATGTCTGTAGTGTATGACTGAATGCCCTTCTGAGAACACCAAATGCTGAATCTTTTCCATTTGGAATTGTAAGTTTTTCTGGTAGAAGGATTCCTAGAGACCTTCAAAATATCAAGTACTCCCTGAGAGAGATGCAGGTCTGCCTATTCTAACTCTTCAAGAGCCAGGATTTGAAGTTGAGAGACTGGAGATTGGGGTACCAAATTCTCCCGAGAGGAGGTTAGGAGATTGTGTCTCTTGGGAAGATACAGGGGGAGTGACATTGCCAGGGACAGCAGCAGGGGGTACCAAGGTTGTCTGGCCCAGTCTGGTGCCACCAGTATCACTGTACAGGGTTGAGACCTGATCTTGACTAGAACTCTGAACAACAGGGGAAAGCCTAGAGAAACTTGCCCTTCCAATCCAATATGAGAGCATCCAGAGGAACAGTCCCTGGGACTGGAGATGTACAGCAGAGCAGGGGGAGTTGGTGATTGTCTGGGGTTGCAAAGAGATCTATCTCTGGCGTGCCCCATCTGGTGAAGATTACTTTCAGGATGAGAGGATCCAGGGACCTTTCATGATGGCCCTGGGAGATTCTGCTCAAAGCATCTGCTAGCACATTGTCCTGCCCTGGAAGATGAACTGCTGTCAGGGAAGTGTGAAGGTAATAGGCTAGTGACCACAGTCTCATGGCCTCTGTGCACAAGGCTGTGGACCGAGTGCCCCTTGATTGTTGATGTATCACATTGTGGTGGTGTTGTCTGTGCTGACCTGCATGACCTTGTCTCTGACTGAGTCTGAGAAAGTCTAAAGGGCTAGGAATACTGCCCTGAGTTCCAGGAGGTTGATATGAAGAAGAGACTCTTGTGGAGATAAACACCCTGGGCTGTGAGGGCTCCCAGATGGGCTCCCCAGCCTAGGAGAGAAGCATCTGTGGTGAAGACCACTGAAGGAGCTTGGCTGAGGAAAGGGACATCTTGTCTGAGATTGTCCTGATCTAGCCATCACTGGAGAGCTTGGACCAGAGTCTGAGTCACTGGAACCAATTTGGTGAGCCACTCTTTTTTCTGTGACCAAAAATACCTTACATGGAACTGAATGCCCCTCATCTGAAACCTGGCTCCTTGTACCACTGCAGTGGAAGCTGCCGTGTGGCCTAGGTGTTGAAGAAAGTGTCTTGCTGGATGTGAGACCAGAGGTCGAAATGATGAAGCGAGATCTGTAAGGGCCATTACCCTTGCTAGTGGGAGGAAGGCCTTTGCTTGAACAGTATCCAACTCTGTTCCTATGAAAGTAGGGATTTGGACTGGTTCAAGAACTGACTTCAGAAGATTGAGGAGGAACCCCAGAGAACTGAGCAGGTTCTGAGTGATTTCCAGAGCTGACTTGACCTGGTCGGAGGACTGGTCCACAAGGAGTCAGTCGTCCAGGTAGGGGAATATAGATATACCCTGCCTTCTGAGGAAGGCAACTACTATGGCAAGGCACTTTGTAAACACCCTTGGAGCTGATGTTAGGCCAAAGGGCATGGCCCTGAATTGATAATGGCCTGAAGGTAACTCGAACCTGAGGTACTTTCTGTGGGACCACTTGATAGGAATGTGGAAATAGGCATCCTTGAGGTCGAGGGATGCTAGACAACCTCCTGACCTGAGAGAGGGAAGAATTATTCCCAGAGTCACCATTTTGAATTATTTTTTTTTTTTTATGTGTTTGTTCAAATACTTTAGGTCTAGGATGGGTCACCACTCCCCTGTCTTTTTCGGGGTAAGGAAATATCTGGAGTACAGACCTTTGCCCCTGTGCTGAGTAGGAACTTTCTCTGCAGATCTGAGAGCCAGTAGAGAAGAAATCTCTGCTTTGAGAGCAATGGTTTCTGAAATGGTTGCAGGTGGAAAGGACCTGGCCCTCATTTTTGGGAATCTTTTGAAACTGAGGGCCAGTCCCTGGCTTACTACTTCAAGGACCCACTTGTCTGTGGTAACAGCCTTCCAAGCCTGGAAGCAGCAAGCCAGCCTGCCTCCTACTGGAATTGGGGAGTCGACCCGGGCTGACACATCAGGGTGTCTGTTTGGCAGGAGCCTTAGGCTGGGAAGACGATGCTCATCCCCCTCCTACCTCTCCATCGAAAGAACCCCCTCTGTGGGAAAGAAGAGGAAGCCTGGGCTTGGTAAAAAGGCCTATGAAAATGCCTGCATGTGCCCCTAAACTGCTGCTTCTGAGGAGTGGCTTGCCTTTCCTTGGCCTGTGCACTCCTGTAGGTGGTCCTATACTCATCCATTTTCTTCATGTAAGCCTCTGTCTGCTCCCCAAACAGAGAGTTGCCCACCACAGGGAAATATATGGCCTTAGCCTGGGTGTTCTGAGAAAGGCTAGTGCATCTAAGCCAAACAAATCTCCTGAGAGACACAGATGTAGCCATGACTCTTGATGCCACATCACTGGAGTCCACAGCAGCATGGAATTGTACTTTGGATGCCTCAATTCCATCCTCAGCCACCTCCTCCAGCTCTTTGGCCAGCTGGGGGGGAGGCCTTTTTAGCCAGTTCCAGAACCGTATCCCACCTGGACTTCTGGTACCTGGCTATGCAGGCCATATAATTAGCCTGTCTGAGTCCCAAGGGGGAGGCCAGATATTGTTTTTTTGGCCATGGCATCCACCTTCCTGGAGTCTTTGTCTGGGGGGGGGGTGAAGTTAAATGAATATTAGCCCTGTCACAGGCTGCAGACTGCAATACACCAACATGGCTGCAATGACTATATAAAAACTACGTACCTGAGCCTGATAACATATACCTCCTGTCCATTCTTTTATCTACAGGAGGTAAGGAGTTAGGTGTTTGCAATATTTTGTTTGTCTGTTTCCCCAAAGATTTATGAAACACAGAAACATAGAATTTAATGGCAGATAAGGACCGCTTGGCCCACCCACTCGGCCCATTTCCCTACCTAATGGATAAGCTGCAGATCCTAGTTAACCAACAGCCTACTTCCTCCTTCCCCAACCCCTAGAATTGCCTTATGTCTGTCCCATGCATTCTTGAATTCTCCTGTTTTTGACTTCACAACCTCCTCAGGAAGGCCGTTCCATTCATCCGCAACCCTCTCCGTGAAAAAATACTTCCTCACATTACCTCTGAGCCGTCCCCCTTCTATCTTCAAATCGTGCCCCCTTGTTCTTGCACATCTCTTTTTCTGAAAGATGCTATCCTCTTGGACTTTGTTGATTCCCTTGAGGTACTTGAAAGTTTCTATCATGTGCCCCCCGTCCCTCCGTTCCTCAAGGGTATACATATTAAGCTCCTTAAGTCTCTCTTCATATGTCTCTCGGTGCAGACCCTGCACCATTTTAGTTGCCCTCCTCTGGACTGCCTCCATCCTGTCTATGTCCTTGCAGAGATTGGGTCTCCAGAACTGCACACAGTATTCAGATGGGGTCTCACCAGCTGTCTGTACAGAGGGATGACAACTTCCTGTTTTCTACTGGTGATGCCTCTTCCTATACATCCCAGTATCCCCAAGCCCTCCTTACTACCCTTTCACATTGCTTGCCCACCTTTAGGTTATCTGATATGACCACCCCCAGGTCCCTTTCCATTTTTGTTGTTGTTAGTATCTCACACCCCATAGTGTACTCTTCCCCTGGGTTTTTGTTTCCCAGGTGTATTATTTTGCATTTCTTAGCATTGAATCTAAGCTGCCATACATTTGACCAATCCTCCAACCTTGCCAAGTCCCTTTTCATCTTTTCCACCCCACCTTGTGTATAAGCCCTGTTGTAGAGCATTGTGTCATCTGCAGAGAGACATATTTTTCCTTCCAGTCCCTCTGCAATGTCACTTATAAAGACATTGAAGAGGTTCGGTCCTAGAACTGAACCCTGCGGTACCTCACTAGTAACTCCCCTTTCTTCAGAGTGGACTCTGTTTACTGTTACTCTCTGTGTCCTGTTCTTGCCAATTTTTGACCCAGGCTACCATCTTGGGACCTACTCGCAGGCTGGCTAACTTGTATATTAATCTTTTGTGTGGGACTGTATCAAATGCCTTGCTAAAGTCTAGGTAGGTCATGTCCACCGCCCCTCCCTGATCTACTACTTTGGTCACCTAGTCAAAGAAATCTATTAGATTCGTCTGACATGACCTTCCCACTGTAAATTCAAGCTGCCTTCATTCCTGTGCCCCTCTGGCCTCTAGGTACTCAAGATTTCTCTCCTTCAGAAGTGATTCCATCATTTTCCCCATCACTGAGGTCAAACTAACAGGTCTGTAGTTTCCTGCCTCTGCCCTGCTTCCACTTTTGTGAAGTGGAATCACATCTGCCCTCCTCCAGTCCTCAGGTTCCACCCCATCATCCCATGATTTGTTAAAGAGGGTAGTCAGTGGTGTCACTAGTTCTACCCTTGGTTCTTTTAGATTTCTGGGATGAATCCCATCAGGCCCCATTGCTTTGTTCACCTTCAGTTTTAAGAGTTCTTTCAGAACTCTTCTGTGAAATAGGCTGGTATCAACCCCCTATCCAGAGTGTTTCTGTTGTTTGGTTTAGTACCTCCCTTCTTCACTTGTGAATACTGAGCAAAATATTTGTTTAGTATCTCTGCCTTTCACAGTCACCCTCTGCCACCCCTCCTCTTTTTTAAGCCTCACTATCCCTCCTTGGTCTTCCTTGGCTCCCTGATGTACCTATTAAAGGTTTTATCTCCCTTCTTAACTGAGTTGGCTATCCTTTCCTCGGTTTGAGCCTTTGCTGTTCTGACTGCCTTCCCTGTTTCCTTTTGCTTTAACTGGTACAGGTCTCTGTCCTGCTCCTTCTGTGATTCCTTCTACTTCCTGAATGCTATCTTTTCCCCCTAACCTTCCCTGCCACCTCCTTTGAAAACCATAGTGTTTTTTTACATCGTTTTGTTTTGTTTATTTGCATTACACAAAGGCTTGTTGCCTTAGTCGTGGCAGTTTTGATTTTTCCCCATTGTTCTTCCACCCCTCATTCCTGCCCATTTACTAGTGCATTCCTTAGGCACTCACCCTTTTTGGCAAAGTCGTCCCTCCTAAAGTCCAGGACCTTTGCCTTTGTATGGCTTGACTATACTGCTGTGTTTATCATGAACCATACTGTTCGATGGGCGCTAGTTCCCAGATGGCTACCCATTTCTACATCTGTGATCCTCTCTCCATCTCCATTTGAGAGTACCAGGTCTAAGATTGCTCCCTCCCGAGTGGGTTACACTACTAGTTGTCTAAGGCATGCCCCCTGCAGGGCATCTAGAATAACCCCGCTCTTTGATGTGGCTACAGAAAATGCACTCCAGTTAACATCTGGCATAGTCAGATCCCCCATCAACAATATCTCCCCTTTTTCTGCCATTCTAAGGATACCTTCTATCACTTCCTTGTCCATTTCCTCGCCCTGAGATGGGGGTCTTTATACAACCCCTGTGCAGATTGTGGTGCCATTGCCTGTTCCAAGTTGGCCTACAGTGCTTCCTCTCCTGCCTGTTTACCCTTTTGTTCTGTTGCTATCATTCTTTCCCTTATGTAGAGAGCTACTCCACCTCCTCTTTTACTCTCCCTGTCCATCCTGTAGATAGTGTACCCTGGTATGTTTACATCTCAGTCATGGTTCTGTGGGTACCATGTTTCTATGACTGCCACAATATCCAGATGTTCCTCTTCCATCAAGGCCACTAGTTCAGGAAGCTTGTTACTCAGACTACTGGCATTGGTACTTATTACTCACCATTTTTTGATGGCCTTTCCTCTTGTAGCCCTGTCCCTGCCCTTACTGACTTTGCTTTCTCCATTTACCCCAGTCCTGCTCCCTACTGACCTTTCTGCCTTGGTGTTTACCTCATTTAGTACCCTGTTTTGGACAGGGAGGCTGGGAATTCCCTGCTGCTTATTAGTGCATCCCCCCTTGGCTAGTTTAAAAGCTTGCCAATGAAACAGTTAAACTGATCACTGAGGAGACTGGTTCCTTTCCGGGACAGATGCAGACCATCATGCTAGGATACAGTAGGTGGGTATCCTTCCAGGTGGAACCCCAGTCCCCAATGAAGCTAAAACCCTGTGCTGTACACCAGTGTTTCAACCATTTAATAAACTGCATGGTGCAGAGTACACACACCTCACCCATGTCATAGACCGGCAGCACCTCCAAGAAAGATACTGTATAAGCTACTTGTCTAAGGCCCTTCCCCAACTCCACAAACTCCTCCTGCACTGCTCTAATCCCATGCGTGGCCAAGTCATTTCTCCTTAGATGGACAATGACATCTAGAACTGTCTCCCGTGCAGCTGCTGTTGTGATCCTCAGAATCCACTTCCTGTCCCTCCAAGCCGTGGCGCCAGGCAGGCACCTTCCTTCACTTTTCCTTGCCCCCCCAGTTCTATCCCCCTGATAACTAAGTCCCCCAGCAGGAGCTGCTTCCTTACCCTGCTGTGTCCTGTGCTACCTTCCTGTGGGCCTCCCTTGTGACGGTTGCAAGCAACCTCAGTCTCCACCTTGTGTGCCTGCATCGAGGAACTTTGTTCCACCAGATTGGTGTATGGATTGTGGAGTGGTACATCTGAAGGGGTGCACCTCTGTTCCATCACCTCACCCTGCCTGAGCTCACTGTGGTCCAACCCTACTGCTCCTTCTTGGCAACCTGTGAGGCAGAGGTGGTGGCCGTGGTGTTCCCTGCATGGGGGGGTTCCTGTACTCCTGTCAAGTTTGGCCTGGAGATGGGCAACCTCCTCCCTCAGAGCAGTGAGTTTCCTGCAACTAGGGCAGCATCTGAGCCTCCAGAAAATCTCCCGGAAGACTGCTGCCCCACAACCAGTGCATTGCTCTACTCCCCACGTCTGTCTCTTTCCGGTTTACCCTGAGTAAATTTTTTTTTTTACGTGCGCTTTTACTGTCAGTGCAGTGCGTTGTGCTGGTAAGGATATGACAGTTGTATGCCCTCGGAGGAAATTATGTCAGAATCCCTGGTATAAAGAAAGTGACACCAGGGGGATGTGGGGGTGGGCCTAAGCCGTGCCCTCCAGACACAATTAACTACAAGCTCTGACCCACCACTATGATGAGTGTTGACCTTCCTTTCAGCAAGATAACCTGCACAATGAGTTAAAAGAGAAAATACCCAGTGTCACAAACGCACTCAGCAGGTCAGGCCCTCTGCTGCCACACTGCCAACCTCCGAGCGCGGTATTGTGAACAGGTAACAGAACAGGGTAACCCTCCTGTCTGCTTGTGCGTCTAAATCACCTTTAGTCTCAAGTTCTGGAGGGATTCAAACTGTGAACCTTATGCTAGCATACCCAAATGTACTCGCTCAGATAATCTACTCTTCAGGAGGACGCCAGATATCTTTCGCCTAAGGGCACCTAACCGGGTATCCAAAATGAACCCTTAAAACTCTATAAAAGACCGTAGGTATATTCTTACCTTTTCCCAGTTTAGTAACACCATCAAGCTTCTAAACAGTTTTGTCAGTCTTAACCCTCCATACATCACATGCAAAAGAAAGAACTTGGAAGACCCAGACAGTATCTTTCAAATGAAAGGTTTACTTAAAAATGGATAAAAATATGTTAAATGTAAACACAGAACACTATATCATAAAGCATATAATCACTTAAAAGAAAACTACAAACTCCTACCAACATACAGTTAGACTTTTCTATCTAATGTATTACCTCTTTACAGTGCTTAAGTTAGATCTTGTTTCTTAAGAGCCCCCCAAAAATGTCCCTCAGTTGAAACACAGAATACAGTTTAAATTCTGTTTCCACCCCTTCTATGATGTCATCTGGCTCTTCCTTTTAGAATATAAAAATTTTACAAACAATGATCTTCCTGTCAGAAGATATTTTAAATACTGTGACTTCTGCAAAAACTAATTTCCCAATATGACCCCTTAATTAACATCCCCTCTTTGATCTCGAGCAGTTCCTCTTCCCAGGGCACATCAAAGAATTTTTATGATTTTTCACACAATGGTATAAAAATGTTTTTTCCCTCTAAAACGTCATAAAAGTTTACAGTCCCTATATCCTGGCAGCTGGGTCAGTTCTAATTACAGGAGACCCTTAATTAAGGCTCCCTAGTCTTTTAATTACCTCTTGGTTTCAGGTCACTTGACTGTAACTGAAACCTGGGGGGGGGGGAGACACTCAAGGAAGAACTGACAATCATACTCTATATTTTTATATTACAAGTATCATAGAATAATCATAACTAGCTGGCCAAGCGTCACAATCCTCCCCCCAGACTGAATTTGGGGGCTCTATCTCCTGCATTTGATGAGCTTCCCAAATCAGTTCACTCCTCATAAACATGCGACAGGCCATCAGCGTTCTAATTGGTCACGTCAGCCCTATGTAAGATTGTCATGTCATACCCTTGCAAGGCAAGACTCCATCTTAATAGTCTACCATTAGTTTTTCCCATTTGCGTCAGCCAAACCAGGGGTTTGTGGTCAGTGTGTACCTCAAAATGCTGCCCATATATGTGTGGCTCTAACTACTTTAGGGCCCACACTATGGCAAGACACTCTTTTTCCACAGTAGAGTATGCCTGCTCCTTGGGAAGTAACTTTTTACTCAGGAACACTAAAGAGTGATCTTTCCCTTGGTTGGATGTTTGACTCAGTGCTGCCCCAATACCCACGTCTGAGGCATCAGTATGAACTATAAAGGGTCTGCTATAGTCAGGACTTGTCAATACAGGAGCACTGCACAGTGCCTCCTTCAGTCTGGTAAAGGCTTTTTCACAGGTTGGTTCCCAGGTAATTTTCTTAGGTATCCTTTTCTTTACCAGGTCAGATAGGGGAGCAGCCAGGGCACTGTAATTGGATACAAATTTCCTATAGTACCCTGCTGTCCCTAGAAAACTCCTGACCTGCTTCTGCATTTCTGGTCTGGCCATGCCTTGATCACCTCTGTTTTTACTTGGTTAGGACGGAGCTGTCCCTGGGCTACAACGTGCCCAAGGTATGCCACTTCAACCATGGCCACCTGGCACTTCTCAGCTTTGACAGTAAGCCCGACCCTCTATATCCTGTCCAGCACTTCCCTAAGGTGGGACAGGTGTTTCTCCCAGCTGGCACTAAAGTTGGCAATGTCATCCAGGTACGTCACGGCATACTCCTCAGCACCATTTAACAACTGGTTCACCGACCCTTGGAAAGTGGCTGGGGTGTTTTTCATTCCGAAAGGCATTACTTTAAATTCAAATAAGCCTATCAAAGTGATGAATGACAACCTCTTCCTAACTCTGTCAGTTAACTCGACCTGTCAATACCCCTTTGTCAGGCCAATAGTCTTAAGGTAGGTCGCCCCTCTCAACTTGTCCAGGAGTTCATCCATCCGGGGCATCAGGTGGGTGCCTGACTTTGTGACTGCATTCAGTCCATGACAGTCTGCACAGAAATGAGTTGAACCATCTGGCTTGGGCACAAGGACTATGGGTGAGGCCCAGGGGCTGTGGGATCTCTGGATTACCCAAAAATCCAGCATTTCCTCCACCTCCCTCCTAATGTCCCTTTGGACAGCCTCTGACACCCGATATGCTGTCCGCTGTATGGGCGTCTGTGTTCCTGTCTCCACATCGTGCGTCGCTAAGGGGGTTAGTCCATGCTTGGCGCTAAACGGGGGGGTAAGGTCTGCTAAAACTTCTCTTACTTCCTGGATATTGTCCCGGCCAGCTTGGGAGAAAATTTAACTGCCTCCACAGAGGACTCCCACTTGCTTTCTTCCTTCCAGCAAGTCCAGAAGATGGTCTCCTTCGTCTGTCCCCTCCCCAGGACTACATACTGCAAACACCATGTCAGCCCTATTAGCATATGGCTTCATCATGTTGACATGGCACATTCTTTCTGTCTGTCTTCTGTCAGGTAACTCTATGATATACACATAGTTCACGTCATTTACCTTCCTAACTACTTTGTACGGTCCTGCCCACTCAACCTACAGCTTGTCTTTCCAGACTGGAATAAGGACGATGACTTCCTGACCCACCGTGTACAAGCGAGCTCTGGGTCTGCGGTCATACTACAATTTTTGTTTCTGTTGGGCAGCTGCCAGGTTGCTATGGGATTTCCCCATAAGCTCCTTCAGCCTTTCCCTAAATCTAAGGACATAATCCACTAGGGGAGTTCCCTGGGTGGCCTTTCCAGTCCTCCCAGATCAGGTCTAGGGGCCCCCATACCCGGCATCCATGTAAGAGCTTAAAGGGGGAAAATCCTGTCGACTCTTGGATTACCTTACCTCTCTGTATGCAAACAGGTGGGGAAGGTATTTCTCCCAGTCTCTCCCATGCTGTTCAGCAAATGCTTGGAGCATTGACTTCAGGGTACCATTAAATCTTTTCATAAGCCCATTGGCTTACGGGTGATAAAGTGTTGTGCATCTCTGCACCACCCCATACTTCTCCCACAAACATTTCAGCAGGTCCGACATGAAGGAACCCCCTTGATTGGTGATAACCTCCTGTAGAAACCCAGCACGGGAGAAAATCCCAATTAAGGCATCTGCTTCTTTGTCTGTCCTCAGTGAGGATAGGGCGACTGCCTCTGGGTACCGGGTGGCATAATCCACCACAGTCAGGATGAACCTCTTCCCGGAGGAACTGGGGGTATTTAAAGGCCCCACAATATCCATTCCCACCCTCTGGAATGGCTCCTCCATTATGGGCAATGGAATTAGGGTGGCTTGGGTTTTCTTACCTGCCTTCCCTATTTCTTGGCACTGGTGACAAGACCTGCAATGCTCCTTCACCTGCTGGGTGAAGTTGGGCCAATAGAAATACTGGGCCAATCGCTGCATAGTGTGCGCAATTCCCAGATGACCAGACAAGGGACTATCGTATGCAATCTTGAGCAACTGCTCACAATACCCCTGGGGAACGACAAGCTGCCTGCTTATCACCGCTCCCTCTGTCTGCACAGCCTGAGTATACATCAGTCCATTTTCCCAATAAACCTTATGTTTACTGTCACCTCCTTGCGCTCCGTCAGAGTCTGCCCAAGCCCTCAGCTTCTCTAGACTAGGGTCATTTTTCTGAGCAGCTGCTGCAAACTCCTTACACATTCCCAAGGCATAGGACAGGTCCCCTTCAGTCTCTAAACTAGGGTCCCTAGCACTAGCATCAGGGCACTCGGGATTACTGTCCTCCCTAACCCTCTGACAATGGGTCACCCCTCCCTCTTCGGAGTAACCCTCTGTAGCTCTGTGGTTAACTGCTACAGGGGGAAATAGCTACCCCCTTTTCATTAGTCTCCCTATCAGGAGATATAGGCTGGGGAACCAGCCTCCCAGTGGTGTCCACAATGGCTTCTGTGGGGTCCAGGGAACTACAATTTTCCCTTGCCACGTGGCTATGGGTAACTGCATGCACTGTCCCCTGTTTGAGATTGTTGCCAAAGATGACATCAACTGCTTAAGTTTTGGCTACAGCCACCTGTTGCACAGTTCCTCCTGTTTCACCCCAATCTAGGAGAACACTAGCGAGGGGCAATGTTTTCTCCTCACCAGTAAAGTCTTGTACAGTTACAAATTCATTGGATATAAGCTCATCAGGCTCACCAGATCCCCCTTTACCAATGTCCGGGATGCCCCTGTGTCCCTTAACCCTTGTGTCTGTACACCATTCACCGTGACTGGGTGCATGTGTTCCCTCATGTTCACAGGCATGCTTCCAGGGACACACAAACAACCCACTTCTTTCCTAGCCCCATGTTGCGTATTGCTCACCCTTTTGGGACATTGTCTGGCAATGTGCACAGTTTCTTTACAGACCTGACATTTGTTTCTTTTCTCAGAGAAATATTTTCTCTGAAACCTGTGCCTAACTGATTTCAGTGGAGGCAGTGAGGGTTTTAGCTGCCCTGAAGGCGTGCTTTTCCCTTTCTGCACTGCCACACCTGCCCCATTCGCTCTCAGAGCAGGTCTGCTGTTGGCATAGTGGTGTGAGAGTTCAGCAGCCTCTTGCACTGTTTTGGGATCTCGGTCCTCCAGCCAGGTTTTCAGCTCTGCTGGGCATGCCCAAAAAACTGTTCTAACAAAATAGCATTTTCAATTTTATCTACAGAGTTTGCTACAAATTCCCTCCCACCGACGTTTTAAACACTGACGTTGTTTTGTGGCTAGCTCCTCGTAGTTCATGTCACAGCTTCTCCTGAGCTTACGGAATTTAGCTCTATATGCTTCTGCAGTTATATCAAACTTTTTAAAAAGTGCAGCTTTAAGTTTGCTGTAATCATTACTGTCATCATCCATTTGACCCAATGCATCCCGAGCTTTCCCGGTAAGTAGCGGGGATAGCTGGAAGCTCCAGGACCCTCTAGGAATTTGAGCCTGAATACAAACTTTTTCAAAGGAATTTAAAAAGGCATCTATATCCTCTCTCTCTTTAAATTCAGCTATCAATTTGGAATTCAATTTGTAACCTAGTCCTGTAGTTCCAGTTAAACCCAAGCTACTTACCTGCTCTGGTGCTGGTGGTTGTAGTCGTAGCTTCTCCAGTTCATGTCACCTTTGGTGCTCACGCTCCTCACAGTCTGCTTCTCTCTGTTCTCACTCCCTCTTCTCCTCCGTGGCTCATTTCTCTTGCTCAGCGTCTCTCTGGAACTCCAGCTGCATTATATGCAACTCAATCTGCAGCCTGAGTGCTTCTGGCTCCAGAATGCTGGTGACCTTCCCCTGATGCTATGGCCCTTTGCTGGAACTGGCCCTGCTGTCATCCTCACCGGATCTGGACTCTGCACTGGCCGCTAGCCCCTCCATGCTCAACATTTGGTCCTTTACAGTCACAGTCTGTGACTTAATGCTCTGGGCATCTGCTGCCATCAGGGCATCCATGAGGTTCTGCTTGGTGGCTCTCTCCTCATACAGGACTCCTCTGTCCTGGCACAGCTGCCTCAAGTAGTCTACAGTGTGCCTGCTGTAGTTGGAAGCCGTCTTCTTCCCTAACTATGGCTACTCTAACTTGTACTTAAAAAAAAAAAAAAACAGGTAGGAACTTGACTGTAAGCCAAATGATATATTTCTGTTTCCTTTAAAAACAAAAATCACTGCCCTTTTTTTTTTTTGCAAGTGAGCTGTACAGTATTAGGCTGACACACTGAACAGTTAAAGCTTGTGTTATCAAATTTATCCACACCACTGCCAACCAATCTGTCACAAAAGCACTCAGCAGGTCAGGCCCTCTGCTGCCATAGTGCCAACCTCCGAGCGCAGAATTGTGAACAGGTAACAGACAGGGTAACCCTCCTGTCTGCTAGTGGGTCCGAATTACCTTTAGTCTCAAGTTCTGGGGGGATTCAAACTGTGAATCTTATGCTAGCATACCCAAATGTACTGGCTCAGATAATCTGCTCTTTGGGGGATGCCTGATATCTTTCACCTAAGGGCACCTAACTGGGTATCCAAAATGAACCCTTAAAATTCTATAAAAGACCTTAGGTATATTCTTACCTTTTCCCAGTTTAGTAACCCCCTCAAGCTTCTAAACAGTTTTGTTAATCTTAACCATCCATACATCACATGCAAAATAAAGAACTTGGAAGACCCAGGCAGTATCTGTCAAATGAAAGGTTTACTTAGAAATGGATAAAAATATGTTAAATGTAAACACAGAACACTATATCAAAAAACATACAATCACTTAAAAGAAAGCTACAAACTCCTACCAACATACAGTTAGACTTTTTCTATCTAATGTGTTACCTCTTTACAGTGTTTAAGTTAGATCTTGTTTCTTAAGAGTCCCCCCAAAAAAGTCCCTCAGTTGAAACACAGAATACAGTTTAAACTGTATGTTTCCACCCCTTCTATGATGTCATCTAGCTCCTCCTTTTAGAATATAAAAATTATACAAACAATGGTCTTCCTGTCAGGATACATTTTAAATACTGTGACTTCAGCAAAAACTAATTTTCCAATATGATCCCTTAATTAACATCCCCTCTTTGATCTTGAGCAGTTCCTCTTCCCAGGGCACATCAAAGGATTTTTATGACTTTTCACACCATGGTATAAATTTATTTTTTCCTCTAAAACGTTATAAAAGTTTATGATCCCTATATCCTGGCAGCTGGGTCAGTTCTAATGACAGGAGACCCTTAATTAAGTCTGTCTAGTCTTTTAATTACTTTGTGGTTTCAGGTCACTTGACTGTAACTGAAACCTTGGGGGGGGGCACTCTTGGAAGCACTGACAATCACATTCTATTTTTTATATTACAAATATCATACAACAATCATAACAAGCCGGCCAAGTGTCACACCCAGCAAAGGGAAAAAAAAGCAGAAAAATCAAGCAGTTCAGCACAACACAGGTAAGCCTCCCTGATCCTATACAACCTGGTGTTGTGTGCTGTGAAAGCAATTGGGGGAAGACAATCTTCTCCCACCTGAGGCTCTGTCTGGATTCGAAGACACAAACTGCAGACTTTGCTATGAGAACTAAATCGGCCACCACCACCAGTCAATTATTTGAAAATAGTTTGATGCAACCTGTCACAGAATACTTGTAGACAGTCCAGTTACCCACAGGGGGGAATCAAATACACAGTATTTCAACCCTTCTGAAGTTACTCACAAGATAAGCAGTTTTGCAAACCACCTTCTTCATTTAAAAACTTAAAATAATTAAACACAAAGCGATACCAGTGTAAGAATGTAAAGTAAGGAACACCTCCCTCAGATTTAGGCAAAAGTGAGATTTGTTGCTGATTTCTAGTCCAATATAGTATCTCCCATGCAGCTCTCAGTTGTTTCAAAGCACGCCCTGTTCCAACTTCAAGAAGATGGGCCTCTAGGAAGAGGGATAGACAGTCTTTTGGACTCTGGGATGCCCATCATCTCAACAAAATCAGGCTGTTCTTCTTCCTCAGCAGCTTCTACCAGTGGGAGATGGAGGGTTTCAGCCACTTTTTTGTAGAACAAATAATGAGAAAGGGACTTGGAAAGCCTGGGGGGGGGAGACATTGGAAGACCTGTCTGGGAGATGTCCGGTTAAATGGGCACATCCAGGCCTTCAAAATCATTATCATCATCATCATCACCGGTATACTCTGTCTCCTTCTCACGCCACATCGTAATAAGCATCCAGATCGTAATCGAATGGAGTCAGATCTGACAGAACCGAACGCCTAACCAGCGGCACCGGTTTTAGTCGGAACCGGGCGAAGTGACTGAACTACACTGATCGCTTTGGCTATTTCGTCAGCGTTGGAGTATGCGGTGCTGAATCCAAACTGGCTGACTTCCTTTTTATTTTTGACAAAACCGACCCATCAGCGTCTGATCTCCTTTTTCCCAGAGGAGGGTTTGGCTAAAGTCGAAAAAGGCTGACCATCCAGATCAGCAGACTTCTCAGCCTCCTTTTCCTTCAGTCTACTCAACCTTTTTTTTTTAGAGTGGCTTTAGGAAAATTCGTATACATTTGGCAGTCTGTTTTGAGGTGGTCAAACCCCAGCCAATAAACACAGATGAGGTGGGGGTCAGACTTAGCAAAGGCCTCCCCACACTCAGCATAGTGTCAAAACCCAGTGGGATCGTTTTTTTTTCTTGGGTTTCTCAGACATGGCCACACTAACAAAAGTACCCTTTACAGCTTTCAAATCAGGTAATACTCCCCTATCGGTTACCAACCGTGTCATGGGTGGTGAAAAAAAAAAACAACAGAAAGTCTGTTTTTTTTTTTTAACTGATAGGAACCAGAACACCACTACTAAATCCCAGAAATTCAGATACAAACATAAGGGTTGGTTCCCAACCAGACCGACCGATTGGAAACCGAATAAAACAATTTCCACAGTAAATAAAATCTGTACTTATCTACAACACTACCTGTACCATCGTTAGAGGCTTGATACTGAAAAAATAATAAATAGTTGAAACACCGAACAATTTTGAAACTTTACCGAAGTGAAGGAGAACTCTCCAGAGCGACTTCACAGTTAGGCGGAGTAAAGAATCTGACAGTTACATTGAGAAGTACCACAGACAGAGGTTTGAAAACCGAGCTCGAATTCTATGCTTCTACATGGTTAACTCTTTCCTGTCTGGGGCAGTTCAAGTGCTGGGGCTAACTGCATATTTTCAGAATACAGCAAGACTTCATGTTGTTTGAACAGATCCTTGCTTTTAACTCTTTCTAAACATCAAATAGGAATGGGTCTTATTCAGCCTTGTCACATTCCTGCTAATTTCTGCCTCAATAGTCATAAATCTGCTTACCTGAGCCTGCACTATTTGTTACTTTAAGGTTACTGCAGCTTTTATCTATACTGAGTATTTATCACTGTTCCTGCCATTTTTACCAATGTGAAGTCACCTGCTTCTAATTATACCTAACTCTGCTATGTCCCCTCCTGTCTATTTTACTGATCTTCTTCAAGCCAATCTCTTGCAGCAGGTCATAACACTGGATATCTAGCCACAGACGTCATATCCTCTGGATAACATCTCAGCAGTTGACCCTGGGACCGTCCCCTCACGCTACCAAGTGGTGTCAGCCTGACACGTATAAAAAGGGTTGGTCCCAGATACTCCTCAGTTCTTTTCCCCGTGACCGTACATGCGTCAAGTTTTCCTTCGGAGTCCTGCTTCTAGTCATCGATGAAGAGTTCTACCAATCTACAGCTTCCTTCAAGTGGATTCATCTACAGATGTTTTCAGATCTCTTATTCCGAAAGTGCTCCTGTGGTCAACAGATCACTACAGAGGATCTCCATGATGTCTGTGCTCGGTGCCTTGGTCCTGAACACAGCACCCAGGAGTGCATCCTCTGTAAACAGTTCAATAAAGCCACCAAATGTCAAAGGCTTTAGCAGCTTTGTGAGTTCCTCATGGAGCAGAAGATTGCTCTTCTGGAGCAGCAGCAGCATTCCCAGTCAGAGGAGTCTTCGACATCCTCTTCAGGGTACCGCTACTCTGTGGGTGAGCCCTCCTTGTCGACGGGCCAGTCTGTTGGGAAGAAACACTCCAGCAAAATGAAGCACGTTTCTCCTGTGCATTCCTCATCAACGGAGAGTGCCCTGAGTTCCACGAAGATGATCCGTATGGAGAAGAGTGCCCTGCCAGTGTCATCCTCTTTACCATCAACAACAGTGGGACCCTCTCTTTCCTAATCAATGGCTCCTCTGTCGACAGTGGGTTCAGGTGTTATCCTGCATCTTCCACCGCTACCTTCACCTTCCCACCTTGCTAACAATCATCCATCGATGATGGCTTGTTGCCCATCGATGATTCTTTCGTTGATGATGGTCCCTATTCCTTTGACGATTCTTTAGTTGATGGTGGGATCTGGCTCGTCAGCCGTTTTCCCATCGACGCTGAGCACTGTTTCTCGGAACAATATGTTTAATCCCTCGTCGATGATGCTGGGGTCTTATACGCACCACTCATTGATGATGGATAGATTGGCCTCTATATCACCACCAATACCTTCAGTGGTACATATATAGGCCACTGCCCTGGCTACCATAACTGGACAGCTGGCCATGGTGAATGTCCAGGCTCTGGTACAGTCCATTCTGGACCTTGCTAGGTCCTCCTCTTGCCAAACAGGTGAGGCAGTAGTCCCAGTTTCAGCTTTCTCCAGACCTTCTTCAGCCTCGAGCACGGCCAGATTCTCCTCTGCCTTGCCTGGGTATCAACCACTGGATGTTGACATGTAGGATCCTTTCTTGTAAGAATGGGATCTTGTGGACCTGGAGGATGCAGAAGACATGGATCAGGACTGTGAGTCATCCCAGTCTTCCACTGCTGCTTCTTCGGTGCACGGTAAGCCTACACTTGACCGGCCATGCTCTTCTCCTGATGACCCATCCTTTTCAGAGATTATGATACATCTCCAGAAAACATTTGGGTTCCAGAGCATGGAACAAAATGCCTCCAGAAAGAAATTGACTCACTATCTTAGTGTGGCAGAATGCCCCTCCTTGATTGTCCCACTGTTATTGGATGCCTTTGAAAAAGCCATTTGGGCTGCCTGGCAACAGCCCTTTAAGATACCATCTAATCCATGGAAGGCAGACAGACTCTTCTGTGCTCCAGTGGATCACCCTTACTTCACTTCTCCACATCAGGCAGACTCCATCGTGATCAGTGCCGTTCATGATAGGTTGGCCAGACCTCGACATATGAGTGCCCAACCCCCAGATAAGGAATCCAGGAAGTTGGATGTCATGGAAAAAATGGTTTATGCTTCAGCTACAATGTTCCTATGTATTCTTAATTATATGGGTCACCTCCTCAAGTACCAGGAGGAAATTCTAAAGGCCTCACAAGAGTCACTCCAGATTCTTCCTGTGGCTGCTTTCCAGGAAGACCTTGATACCAAACTTTCCACTGCTGCAGTATTGTGCTGCCACTTGCTCAGGGCCACGTATGATGCTATTGACAATATGGCTTGGGCATCCTTGGCTGGTGTTTGCCTCAGTTGCCATGCCAGGTTGCAGGTTTCAGATTTTGCACAGGCCCTTCAACAATCTATCCTAAACACACAGTTCAAGGGTGATAAACCTTTCAGGCCACAAACTTAGAACATTTTAAAGGGTCTCCAAGACTCTGGTCATACTCTTCAGTCTGTTCAGACCTTATATCATCCACAAGCTAAGACAGCCTTTAGGGGGAGCCCTATTAGGTTACACCCTAACACCCAACAGCAGCCTACTACTAAGCAAAAGGTGCAATTATCCCTGCCCAGTCCAAGAAATGCTGCAAAGACATGCTGTTATGTCCCTGTTGCTCCTCAGCAGAGGCAGCCTTTGGCCTGAATGACTGTCTCCAGCCATAGGACCAGAGACCCATTCTACGACCATCGGGGGCAGGTTTTCCCTGCACTACACAGGCTGGCTTGGGATCACTTCTGATCGATGGATCCTCCAGTTGATCCAGCTGGGTCACACAGATCTCACAGAGGTGCCTCCTCCCATGCCACCATGAGTGTCTTTACCCATCAGACCACATTCTTGTTTTACAAACAGAAATAAATGATCTACTCATGAAACATGCCATCAAACCAGTTCCCCTTCATCAGAGGTGCACTGGGTTTTATTCCCATTTTTTCTGGTTCCAAAATGGTCGGGGGGATTATGCCCTATTTTGGACCTCTGGGATCTCAACCTCTGTATAAAGTATCAGAGGTTCCGTATGGTGATCCGCTCCATCATTCTCCTTTTGCTGAACAAAGGAAATTGACTGTTCCTTGGACATGAAGGATTAATACCTCCACACCCTGATGCATGCTGTCCACCAACGATTTCTACGTTTCCAGTTTCAGGGCCAACACTTCCAGTTCCAGGCCCTCCCTTTCAGCCTCTCCTCAGCTCCACAGGTATGTACACAATTCCTAGTGGCAGTGGTTGCAGCCTTTCACAGGGAAGGCCTTTACTACTTTCCATATCTAGATGACTGGCTCCTGAAAGCATTATCTCACCCTCTGTTAGAGTTTGCCCTGGCTCATACCTTGCAGTTGTTCTCCTCAGTGTGGATTACTGTTAGCCATCCAGAATCAATAATGGTTCCCTCCCAATGCCTCCTATACATAGGAGCTGTGATAAACATCTCCATAGGCATGACCTTTCTTCCCAAAGGATGGGCAGACACCCTGCTTTCCTTGGTCTACAGACTAGAGGCTTGTCGGTATGTCTCAGCACAGGACTACTTTTGCCCCCTGGGCCATCTAGTGGCCACCAATCTGACTGTCCCCCATGCCAGGTTCAATATGAGGATCCTGCAATGGTCCCCGAGAGTCCAGTGGGATGAAAAGGAGGGCAATTTCAGTGCCTTGGTCCTCTTGTCTTCCCTGGCACATTGTGCACTACGATGGTGGATGTCCATGGACAATTTGATGCAGGGCATGATATTCCATTCACCAATCCCGAATCTCACTCTAACCACGGATGCTTCCCTACTGGGCTGGGGAGCCCATCTCCTGGAAGTTCAGTCCCATGGTTCTTGGACAAGTGTAAAGGCTCACCTGCATATCAACATCTGGGAAATAAGGGCTGTCTTATATGCCCTACAGGTGTTTGAGACTTTATTTCCTCAAGTTTACCTACAGGTGCAATCAAACAGTTCAATGGTAGTTCACTACCTAAACAAACAAGGTGGTACACATTCATACCCTCTTTGCAGAGAATCCATGAGGATATGGTACTGGGCGATCTAGAGGGGCATTCATCTTCTGGCCATCGACATCCCTGGGGTGTCCAACACCCTTTTGGATACCCTGAGCAGATCTGCTACTCAGGCCCATGACTGAGAAATCCATTCAGATGTCTTAGATGACATCTTCCGCAGATGGGGCCAACCGGAGTGGATCTATTTGCCTCTCTGCAAATGTAAAACTGCTTTTCTACTATTCTCTCGAGTGAGGTCCTGGAACTTTATGGCAGGACTCGTTATCTTGTTCCTGGACAAACAGATTTCTTTATGCTTTCCTGCCCTTTCCTCTCCTGCAGAGGGTACTTCTAAAACTAGTCAAGGATGGGGCATCTATGATTCTCATAGCCCCCTACTGGCTGAGGCAAATTTGGTTCCCATTGCTTCCACAAGTTTTGACCTAGGAACCCCTGCCTCTACTGATTTGCCAGGCTCTCCTGTCCCAGGAGAACAAGGAAACATAGAATTTGATGGCAGATAAGGACCGCTTCGCCCACCCAGTCTGCCTGTTTCCCTACCTAATGGATAAGTTGCAGATCCTAGTTAACCAACAGCCTACTTCTTCCTACCCCCCCCCCCCAGAATTGCCTTATGACTGCCGCATGCATGCTTGAATTCCACCACTGTTTTTGACTCCACAACCTCCTCCGGAAGGCTGTTCCATGCATCCACAACCCTCTCTGTGAAAAATGCTTCCTTACATTACCTCTGAGCCGCCACTCCTCTATCATCAGATTGTGCCCCCTTGTTCTTGCACACCTCTTTTTCTGAAAGATGCTACCCTCTTGGACTTCATTGATTCCCTTGAGGTACTTGAAAGTTTCTATCATGTCTCCCCTCTCCCTCCTTTCCTTGAGGTTATACATATTAAGCTCCTTAAGTCTCTCTTCATATGTCTCTCGGTGCAGACCCTGCACCATTTTAGTTGCCCTCCTCTGGACTGCCACCATCCTGTTTATGTTTTTGCAGAGATTGGGTCTCCAGAACTGCATGCAGTATTCCAGATGGGGTCTCACCAGCTGTCTGTACAGAGGGATAACAACATCCTGTTTTCTACCGTTGATGCCTCTCCCTATGCATCCCAGTATCCCCCCAGATCTCCTTACTGCCATCTCACATTGCTTGCCCACCTTTAGGTCATCTGATATGACTACTCCCAGGTCCCTTTCTATTTTTGTTGTTGTTAGTACCTCACCCCCCCATTGTGTACTCTTCCCCTGGGTTTTTGTTTCCCAGGTGCATTGCCTTGCACTTCTTAGCATCGAATCTAAACTGCCATACATCTGACCATTCCTCCAACCTTGCCAAGTCCCTTCTCATCCTTTCCACCCCACCTTGTGTATCAACTCTGTTGCAGATCTTTGTGTCATCTGCAAAGAGACATACTTTTCCTTCCAGTCCCTCTGCAATGTCTCTTATAAAGACATTGAAGAGGACCGGTCCTAGTACTGAACCCTGCGGTACCCCACTAGTAACCCCCCTTTCTTCAGCATGGACTCCATTTACTATTACCCTCTGTGTCCTGTTCTCCAGCCAGTTCTTTACCCAGACTACCACCTTAGGACTCACTCCCATGCTGGCTAACTTGTATATTAATCTTTTGTGTGGGACTGTGTCAAATGCCTTGCTAAAGTCTAGGTAGGCCATGTCCACAGCCTCTCTCTGATCTACTACTTTGGTCACCCAGTCAAAGAAATCTATTAGATTCATCTGACATGACCTTCCCACTGTGAATCCATGCTGCATTGGGTCCTGGGCCCCTCTGGCCTCTAGGTACTCTACAATTCTTTCCTTCAGAAGTGATTCCATCATTTTCCTTTTCACTGAGGTTAAACTAACAGGTCTGTAGTTTCCTGCTTCTGCCCTGCTCCCACTTTTGTGAAGTGGAATCACATCTGCCCTCTTCCAGTCCTCAGGTGCCACCCCATCCTCCCATGATTTGTTAAAGAGGGTAGTCAGTGGTGTCACTAGTTCTACCCTTAGTTCTTTTAGAATTCTGGGATGAATCCCATCAGGCCCCATTGCTTTGTCCACCTGCAGTTTTAAGAGTTATTTCAGAACCCTTTCTTCTGTAAATGGGCTGGTATCAACTTCTGTATCCAGAGTGTTTCTGTTGTTTGGTTTAGGTTCCTCCCCCTCTTCATTTGTGAATACTGAGCAAAAATATTTGTTTAGTATCTCTGTCTTTTCCCAGTCACCCTCTGCCCACCCCCCTCCTTTATTAAGCCTCACTATCCCTCCCTTGGTCTTCCTTCACTCCCTGATGTACCTATAAAAGGTTTTATCCCCCTTCTTAACTGAGTTGGCTATATTTTCCTCGGTTTGCGCCTTTGCTATTCTGACCACCTTCCCAGCTTCCTTTTGCTTTAACTGATACAATTATCTGTCCTGCATCTTTTGTGATTCCTTCTACTTCCTGAATGCTATAATTTCCCCCCAACCTTCCCTGTCACCTCCTTTGAGAACTATAGTGGTTTCTTACATTGTTTTGCTTTGTTTATTTGCTTCACACAAAGGCTTGTTGCTTCTGTGATGGCAGGTTTGATTATTCCCTATTGTTCTTCACTCCTCCTTCCTGCCCATTTTCTAGTGCATTCCTTAGGCACTCACCCATTTTGGCAAAGTCGGCCCTCCTAAAGTCCAGTACTTTTGCCTTTGTATGGCTTGACTCTACTGCTGTGTTTATCGTGAACCATACTGTTCGTTGGTCGCTAGTTCCCAGATGGCTACCCACTTCTACATCTGTGATCCTCTCTCCATCTCCATTTGAGACTACCAGGTCTAAGATTGCTCCCTCTCGAGTGGGTTCCAATAATAGTTGTCTAAGGCATGCCCCTGTAGGGCATCTAGAATAACCCCACTCTTAGAAGTGGCTGCTGCAACTGCATTCCAGTTAACATCTGGCATATTCAGATCCCCCATCAGCAATATCTCCCTTTTTTCTGACATTCTAAGTATACTTTCTATCATTTCCTTGTCCATTTCCTCCCCCTTGCGGCACCTGGACCTTCACACCCTGGACCTCCATGCATGGCTCCTGAGGACATAGTCCTTTTCCGCTTCTGGGTGTCCCCAAGAGTGGCAGAGGTCCTAAGGGTTGCCAGAAAACCTTCTACGCAGTCTTCCTACTCTATGAAGTGAAAGCGCTTCTCCATCTGGGCATCCTCCTAAGACTTAGAGGAGTGTTCCCACAGAGCATTTTAGACTATTTGCTGTCTTTGTCTGATGGTGGAGTGAAATATTCCTCTGTAAAAGTTCACCTTTTCACTATTTCTGCTTTTCATTTACCTGTGGACAACAAACCATTGTCCCAGTTGATTCTGATTAGGAGCTTCTTAAAAGGTATCCTTCATTTGCATCCCTATGCAGGACCTAGTCCTGGTTTGGGATTTTAATTTTGTACTTGCAAACTGACTTTGTCCCTTTGAACCCACTGCTACATGCGAGCTCCAGTACTTGTCTTGGAAAACTATTTTTCTAGTTGCCATTACATCAGATAGATGTATTTCTGAGTTACAGGCACTTACAGTATATACTCGCATATAAGTCAAACTTTTTGGTGTTAATTTTTCAATGAAAAAAGCAGGTCCAACTTATACGTGGTATCTTACGATTGAAAAATAGTGAGCCACAAGAGGCAAAAACAATGTTGGTTTTCAACAGCAGTTAATGAATTGGTGCTTCAGACTTCACTGAAGCACTTCATTAACATATTAGCACCCAATTTGTTATTCAGTGCTTTTCACATTAAATCATTAGACATTAACTACCTTCAATTACAAATCACCCTGACAAATAAAAGGCCCATTAGTACTTAAACTTTTATGCTGACAGCCCTACACCCATCACCATACTTTCAGTTGTGCGGTCACTAAAAAGCAAAAGAAGCGCGCATATGAGGCGGACTTTAAATTAAAGGTAGTCCTGTTCACCGAATGTAACTCCAATGTTGCTGCTGAGAAGGAGTTTGGAGTGAATGAAAAATAATGAGACTGGCGAGCCAAAAAAAGAAGCACTACGGTCAGCTGACGAGTGTTAAGCACTTGAAAGTAAACACTGCTGTTGCCGAAATTGAGAATGTGCTCAGTACCTAGGTTCTGGAGCTTCAACAGCAAGGCTGCATTGTAACCTGCATTGCCATAAGGTTGCAAGCACTGTCTCTGGCTAAAAAAAGAAGGCTTTCAGCTGTTCAAAGCCTCATCGAATGGTGCACATGCTTCATGCGGAGACATGGACTGACTTTACAAGCCAGCACACAGCCCACCACGCTATGATTCCAGCTTGCCGGAAACCTGCTGCACTGATCGTCACATAATCTCCCACCCCACGTTTGGCGGGCTGGCCCCCTCCACATGTGTGTATGTGTGTGCAACATCCTGTTACCTTTTTGTGACCCACAACATCCTGCTTGCCAACCCTACACCCCCACCATCGCGGCAGTAGGCGAAAGTTTGTCATGGTTCCATCAGGTGACCACTTCCTAGTGGCCCACATCACAGGATACTTATGTCAAGGTAAGTCGTATTCTGGAAGTAAAAGTGGCGTTTCAACTGTGATTGATGTTTTCCTTTTAGATGACATTTTACCACAACTTTCCATGATTTTGTGTCACAAAAAAGCAGTGTTGATAAACTGTTGCAAACATTCAAATTAGTAAAAAAATACAACCATAAAAATATTGCAAGCAGACAAGGCGATCACAGTTTATCAAGTCTGACACAGTTTGCAGGTAACTCCCCTAGTCATCATTTTCCCCTACACCACCATCCACTTCCCTGACCCTACATTTTGCCCTATCCCAATCCTTTCTTAAGAATTCAACAGTGGTATGTATCATTGCCTCTACTAGTAGTGCATTCCACTTGCCCACCATCCTTTTCGTTCAAAATGCATCCTCAACTCCCTCCTGAGTATACCCCCCCAATCTGTTCTCATGGACCCTACTTTCACTTCCCAAATGACTGCTGAATAGACCCTCTGTTTCTATCTCGATAATCCTTTTTATGTATTTGCCAGTCTCAATCAGGTCATACCCAGACCATCCTTTCCTACAGTGGGTAGTGTACCCTATCCTGACAGGGCAAATTATGGCATGAAGAGTACTGTCTCAGCTCCCTGTCACACCCCACACCCACCAATCTATGGCTGTATTTCGCACTCTATCAACCCCGGTATGCCCTCCCAACCCAGGTACCTGTCCCCAACCCAACCCCGGCAGGCCAAACTATGGCTTGAAAAGTACATGTTCCACTCCAGGCTGCATCCCCTCTGGCAGCATAATGCCCATCTGTAGGTATGGTCAACAGTACTGCAGGCAGTACTACAGGCATTGTCAAAAAAATTATCTGTATAATGGCAGAATCACCTCCCTTCTTCTTGATGCTAGGCACCTTGCAATGCACACCACCATTCTGTGCTCCATTGATGCTGCTCTCCTGCATTGTTTGAAATTCATTATATACCCCGTGTTGAGCACCACAAGCTAATTCGCCTCACCAGGATCCAGTAGCCCCCCTCCACCCCAGATGGTAGCTTCACCTGTGGTTTGTGCCAAACTGCACCACCTTGCATTTATTTTAATTTCATCATAGCTGCCATTGGTCAGACCATGACTCTACTCTTTGTATGTCCTCATGCAGCCCCTTCTATCACCCTGGTCATCCACCGCTGTACACCTACTCATTCATCCACAAACACACTGAACCACTGAAACAGCAACACATCATACAAATGTATAGCTTAATCCACAGTAACCACAGACCCTCTCATGTGTTATTGCTTACTAGTCACATGATTCAGTGATTAGAATTCCTACCCAACCACCTCCCTATGATGCAGATTCTGTCAACAGTTATCAATCAACCCCATTTTTTCTCCCAGCACAGTCCACCTCGTCTTACTCCCAATCCTCACATGCATTACAGAACAGAATGCCTTACTGAAGTATAGTTACATAACAGCCACAGCATGGCACATGTCCATTTGCCTAGGCACCCAGTCCTATCACCCCACAACGTTGTTCTTGCTGAATAGGCTCACTCGATGCAACTGGTTTGATCCTCTACTTAAACCCAGATACCCTGTGTGTCTCCCTCATCTCCCTCTTCCCTTACACATTATTATCCTGCCTTTACGTAAAGTTCCAACCCAATCCCTACCCCCATTCCCCTTGTCTTTATTAAAGATGGTTAAAGATGGCCGCCGTGCTGGGCAGGCTGTAAGCAGCAGTGGAGTAACCGCAAGAGTTTTTTATATATTTTATGCATTTTCGTTGTTTGCTTTGTTTTATTTTGTCGCTTCGTTTTATTCGTTTTACTTTATTTTTGTTTTATTCATTCAACGGTCCTGGTGGATGGTACTGACTCTGTTTGGTTTATACAAGGGAGAGATCATCTCTGGATTATCCCCGAGTGTGATTACTGGCTATTGAAAGGTGTTGAGAGGGGTTGTGACTGAGATCAAAAAGCCGGTAATCAGAGTGAAACTCTCATGACTGGTAGCTGGGCGGCGAAGTGTGGAATAGATTTGGGGCTTGTATTTTTCCCATTTCAGTAGAGGAAGGAGCTGAAGTTGACTGGTTTCTCAATGAGAAGCTGCCCTTCCCATTAAGAAGACAGAATCTATGGGGCAACAAGTCGGTTGATTCCCCCTGAGAGGAATTCTCTGTGCCCCTTGATCCGACCAAGTGGTGTGCTGTAGGCTTGCCGCCGTAAGGCGGCCGGCTTTGTAGTGCTTCAGTTTCTGCTAAACGGCAGCGGGTGGGCTGCCATGGGGCAGAGCGGGTCTGGGAAAGGGTTTCGTGGCTGGGCGATGTTCAGGGGAGGCTGTTGATGCTGTCGATGTCGCCTGAGAATAATCCATTTCGTCTTCAGGTTGGAATGAGGATTGCGAGGAGACATGAAATAAAGCCAGCTACTTGAATCTGTGAGGTTTGACCATTAAACAGGGAGTGACAGTGGCGGGTTTGTATGAAATAACTTGAATTGATTCTTGACTGTGAAGTCAAGTTTGATTAAATAATCGACTTGGGATTTTTATCATTGGGATTCATTACTGGTTTTGACCCTCTGTGGAAGTGACAGCCCACAAGAGGAAGTGAATTTCTTTCATGGCTTCCCTGGATAAAATTGTTTAAGAAGAAATAACAGGATTGACCAGGACATTTGAATGAATTGAGACTCTTTTTTGGTTGAGTGAATATTTTACTTTAAGTAATAGTTTATTTTATTTATTTTGTTTATTTTATGTTAGTTTAAGTAGGTATTAATGTGGTAATTTTGTGTTATCCTCCCCTTCCGTGTGAGAGACAGTGGGTAGGATTTGTAAATTTCCCCCTTCCCCCCACTTTGTGAGAGAGAGAGAGAGAGAGTGGAGGAGTTGCCATCTGAATGTGATTTGTTTTTTGTTAATAGTTATTTTATGTTTTTTTGATTTAAGTAGAGTGTGGAGTGGTTTTTTACTAAGGAGGTATATTAAGAAATATTAATTTAGTGGGTTTTTTATAATTTAGTATTATTGATAAGGTTTAAATGTGTTGGGGTAGTAAAAACACAGTCAGGTGGTACTCTCCCTCAAGACTGAGGGATCTCTGACCCTTTGAATATCCTGCACTTCCTTTGGAAGTTTACAGGAGATGCTGAATATTCGGCATTTCAAGACAAAGGAGTGGAGGGGAATAGGAGAGCCCGGAACTCTTGCGGGGGATGGGAAAAGGGTGGATGGATAGGGACTGTTGGAACCAGGAGGCACCCTGGGGTGAAATGGATACAGGAGCAAGGTCCATCATGTCTTGCACCCTTACCCAAGGGCACTGACTTAGTCAGGCAGAAGGTGGAGCCATCCTTGGAGTCTCGTCCCTTTCAGGTGGTGTTAAGCAATGCTAGATCTATCAGAAACAAGACTGCCCTGGTAGCAGATCTTGTTATATCTGTGGATTTAGCTTGCATCACCGAGACCTGGCTTGATGAAAATGCGGGCCCCAGTTCCGGCCGGGTTCTCAGTGATTCACCGCCCGAGAGTGGACCGTAGGGGTGGGGGGGAGTTGCAGTCTGTTTAAGACAGGAACTGGACCTCAGGGAGATACCAGTTGGATGTACCAACTCCTTTGAGTGTATTGTGGGTGCAGGTGCAGGCTTCAGGATACTTCTCACTTATCGTCCACCAGGTGATGGGAGGGAATTCCTGAGGGAAGTTGCAGATTTCATCACCGAGGGGGTATTGGAATCCCCCGATGGTTAATTCTGGGGGATTTCAATGCCTGGGTCAGCGATGAACTCACGCTGTTTGGTCAAAACCTCCTCCAATTGATGGACTCATTGGGCCTGACACGGGTTATTACCTCTGCAACCCATTGGGGGAACACTCATTGGATTTGATATTCCATCTGGGGATGGAAGTCTGTGATGTGGAGGTGGACCCCATCAGTAGGTCTGACCATCATGCCCTGAGGTTCAGTTTCGCAGCCCCGCGAAAGAGGCCTACCCCAAAGGAGACTGTACTGTTCCGTCCTTTGGGAGGAGTTACCTCAGAAGGCATAATGATGGAACTGGACTTCTTGGGATTTCCAATGGATAGCACTGACCCAGGGTCCTTAATGCTAGCCTATAACAGGGCAGATGTGAGGGCCCTGGATGTCACTGTTCCAATCCGTGTTCATCCCTGTACTCTGCACCTAGGGGCCCCATGGTTTACCATGGAGATCTGTGGGTTGAAGAGACAGGGCCGAAGATTGGAGAGATGCTGGCAGAAAACTCACATGGAAGTGGACAGGCTTAGACTGTTAGATCATTATAAGATCTATCAGTTAGCAATTTCCCATAAGAAGGCAGAGTTCCTGTCCAGGGAAATTGCTACAGTGAGGAATAGACTGGCCCAGCTCTTCTGGACCGTGGACAGATTGTGCAATCCAGTCTGTCTTTAATCTGGTTGAGCGTTGTCACAATCACAGTGTGAGGAATTTGCGATGTTCTTCGCTGATAAGGTGTCCGCTATCAGGGATGAGATCAGCCAGCACCTTCCCATAGGATCTTGCAGTGATCAACCGAGGGGCACAAATACCCAACTGACTTGGTTCACCTTCAGTCAACCGCCAGTCATAGATATAGTGAGGATCATCCAGACTTTGCGTCCTACCTGCTGTAGATTGGATCCGGGCCCTACTCACCTACTTGTGGGGTGTGTAGAGGTTATTGGCCCAATCCTTACTGAAACAGTTGCGGTGTCACTGGAGAAAGGGATCTTTCCTGATCCCTTGAAGGAGGCAATAGTACGCCCCCTTTTGAAAAAAATCCTCCCTTGATCCCGACTGCCAGAAAGCTACAGACCAGTCTTGAATCTTCCCTTCTTGGGGAAGATTGTTGAGAAGGTAGTTGCACTGCAGCTGGAAGACCATTTAACTATCCACAGTATCTACGACCCTCTCCAATCCGGCCTCAGGAAAAGGCATAGTACTGAGACGGCTCTTGTTCGGGTACTAAATGATCTCCTGATGGCGAGAGATCAGAGAACTTGTTCTATCTTGGTTCTTCTTGATCTCTCAGCAGCGTTTGACACCATGGATCATGGGGTGCTGCTCGATTGCCTGTGTTTTTTCTGTGGACTAAGGGGGGTGGTCCACAGTTGGTTTAAATCTTTCCTGCAGGATAGGAGTCAGAGAGTAGTGTCGAGGATTCATTCTTCGGCCTCTCACTGTCTATACTGTGGGGTGCCACAGGGTTCGGTGCTGTGCCCCCATATTACTTCCGGTGTACATGCTTCCATTGGGGGACAATATGGGTTGAAGTTTCATTGCTATGCCAATGATTCTCAACTCTATATGTCTTTTGTGCTCGAACAGGAGTCTGAGTCAAGAATATTATTTAACAACTGCCTGATGGAGATACAGAATTGGATGAGTACCAATTGGCTGAGGTTGAATCTGGGAAAAACAGAGGTATTGGTGGTGGAACCGGGGGTGAGGATGTCAGGTTCATGGATAGGAAAACCCTCAGGTTTATTTCTGGTGGAGACCCCGCTTATGGCATCTGGCCAGGTACGTAACCTTGGTGTTATATTTGACAAGGGCCTGACCCTGAGGGTGCAGGTGTCAGCCATGGTCAAATCATCCTTTTTCCATCTAAGGAATATAGCATGGGTGAAACACCTGGTTCCATCAGAGGATCTTCCTACCCTGGTCCACGCCTTTGTTGCCAGTCGTCTTGATTACTGCAACACCCTTTATCTAGGGCTGCCGGGAGTGGATATTCGCTGCTTGCAGCTGGTGCAAAATGCAGTGGCTAGGTTGCTGACTGAAAGCCCAAGGTCCAACCATATAACACCTGTGCTTCGCAAGTTGCACTGGCTGCTGGTACAGTGGCGGATCACTTTCAAGGTCATGTTGATGACCTATAAAGCCCTACACGGGTTGGGACCCCACTACCTGGAAGAACTCCTGACTTCTTACTGCCCCTCCTGCTCCCTCCGATCCTCTGGCTAGGGATTGCTAGAGATTCCTAGGGTAACCTTAAAAACATCTGGTGGAAGAATGTTTGCCTTTATGGCTCCTACCTTGTGGAATTCTCTACCTTGCCAGATATGAAATAGCCTGACTGTGGAGGGCTTTAAAAAGGCCCTAAAAAACTTCCTTTTTAATGAAGCATTTCATTACTGTAAATTATATTGAAGCTGTTATATATAAAATGTTATTTATTATTGTGGTTTTAAATGCTGCTTATGCTTATGTAATTTTGTAAAGGCGCCCTAAGTTTGGGAAGGGCGCCTTATAGAAATAAATTTTACTTTACTTACTTACTAGAGCCTGGTGACATTGTCCAAACTGTGTAGCCTGCTGCAAGAGCTCCAGCTCGAAGTAAGATGAGGTCTCAGCAACGTTTGGAGGCAGATCTCCTGCAGAAAAAGCCAAGCTTCTAGCCAAGTACTACCAATGAAGAATCCAGATGCTAGCAGCAGATAACACTTGTTGGGAGCAGCCACATCAGATCCTGTGAAAGCACCAGTTTTTCCTGGAGGTCCCAAGACAGCTTTGACAAGGGAGAGAAGAAAAAATTACTCACCATAGTAATGTTGTTTCTTCTAATGGAGTCTTGCTGTATTCAGACATAATGCAGTTAGCCCCAGCACTTGAGCTGCCCCGGAGAGGAAAGAGTTAACTCTATACAGAAGCATAGAACGTTGAGCTCGATTTTCAAACCTCTGTCTGTGGTACTTCTCAGTGTAACTGTCAGATTCTTACGAGCACACTAACTAACATATTATAGTATGGAAATTGTTCAACATATAGCCAAAGGGCAAAACATTTTTTTGGGGCCCAAAAGACTCAAGTCGAGAACCCAAGAAGGAAAGGTAGTGACAATATTTAAGTATAAAACACCAGAAAAATAACATCCATCCCACCCAAGAGGGAGGGAACAAGGTACACCCCTCAGGTGCAACACCGCACCTGCCAGCCCATTTCCCAAAAACCAGGTTCTGAGAGGGGAGACAGTGGGGGGAGGTCTGAATACAGCAAGACTCCATTAGAAGAAACAACATTACTATGGTGAGTAATTTTTTCTTCAAACAACATGAAGTCTTGCTGTATTCTGACATATGCAGACTACCAAGCAGTACCTCCAAGGAGGAGGGAATGCAGAACTTACTTTGGGAAGAGGCTCTGCAGTACTGCTGTGACAAACCTAGCATCACTCCTAGCCTGGATGTCCAGGGAGTAATGCTTGGTAAGAGTATGTACTGTTTTCCAGGTGGCTGCTTTATAGATCTCTAACAAAGGTATATTTCTAGCTGCAGCTAGAGAAGCAGCTGTACCCGTAGTCGAAAGAGCCCTCAGGCCTGAAGGGGGCGTTCTACCCAACTTGTCATAACAGAATTGTATACAAGAAACAATCCACCTAGCAATAGTTCTTTTAGTGGCAAGCTTACCTTTCCCCACTTCACCATAAGTGAGAAACAACTGAAGACAGTCATTTCTATGTGCCTTAGTATGCTCAATGTAGTAGCTAAGGGCCCTCTTAACATCCAGACTGTGTAACCTTCTTTCACCTGAAGAAGAATGGTCAGTGAAAAACACAGGGAGAGAGAGAGACTGGTTCAGATGAAAATCCAATACCACTTTGGGCAAGAAATACAGGTTACTCACCTGTAACAGGAGTTCTAGGAATGGTATATGTTTTTCATCCACATTTATTGGCAGGTTCCTTGCTGCTTTAAATCTTGCCAGAAGGTCTTCAAGCTGGCTCCTCCCACCCACCCGAGTGGTAAAACTCTCGGCTCCGCCCCATGACGCCAGATCTAGCCCGCTGGAAGCCAGGTTGTGCATCAAAGCTGGGGAGGTCGGATGGGTCGTATGGATGAACAACATATACCATTCCTAGAACTCCTGTTACAGGTGAGTAACCTGTATTTCTAGGGACACGGATATGTTGTTCATCCACACTTACTGACAGACTCCTAGCAGTTCTCTGGGAGGAGGGAGGGAGGCAAGGCGCACACCTCCTACTTAGGGAATAAAGACTGGAGAACCGAGGCTCCAAACCAGCATCCCGGGGTAACCCAAGGTCGATGGAGTAGGGGGTAAATAAGGTCTGTGCCGACTTCCAGGTAGGAGCCCTGCAGATATCCTGGATAGGGACATCCCCGGAAACGGATGCAGCGGTATGGCGGGTAAAATGAGCACTTATCCCTCTGGGAGGCTCCATGCCTGCTAACCTATAGCGGAGATCTATGCAGGAGGTGACCCATCCGCTCATCGTCCGCTTGGCTGCAGGTCTGCCAGGTGCGGCTTCAGCGTAGATGACAAACAGCTGGCGAACATCTCTTGAACTTCAGCCCTACGCTCCCTGAGAAGGCGAGCGCTCAACTAGGGTCCAAATGGAGCCTATACTCAGCCTCCGAGGTGTGAATGGGGTAGAACACCGGCAGAGTCAACACCCGGTTAAGGTGAAGCTCCGACACCACCTTCGGAAGGAACTTCGGGTGGGGCGCAGGACAACCTTGTCCCTGTGGAAGACCAGATAGGGAGACTCGAAGGAAGCCCCTGGAGCTCTCCCATCCTTCTGGTTGACGTGGTAGCCACAAAGAAGGCGTTCTTCCACAACAGGTGGGAGAATTGCACCTGTGCATCGGTTCGAATGGCTTGCCCGTGAGCTAAGCCAATACCAGCAGTAGATCCACGGAGGTGGAGATTCTTGCACCGGAGGGGAAGTGTGATCAAGGCCTTGAAAAAGCGCCCGACCACCTTTCCTGCACCACCGACTCCTTCCGGCCCGCACCCGGAGGGCAGAGGTGGCTGCCAGGAGCACCTTAAGGGTCGTCAACCGAAGCCCTTGCTGAAGAAGAAGAAAGGACCACAGGTAGTCCGGAATGCTCACCGAGGAACAGGAGAAGGGACCAGGCTCTACTCTAACACCAAATGGAGAAACTCTACCATTTGAAGGCGTAGCACTATCCGGTCGACTCCTGATGGGACGCCTCAACAACGCTGAGGACCTCGCCGGAAGACCCAAGGCCTGGCAACTAGCGGCACAGGAACCCGGCTGTCAGGTGAAGGGATTGAAGGTCTGGATGGAATACCTTCCCCTGATAACCGAGATCAGGTCCAGGCGGGCTGGAAGCCGCCTCAGGAGCCTGGAGTTGAGACTGAGGAGAGCTGGATACCAGAGCTGGCGGAACCAGTCTGGGGCTTCCAGAATCACCTGTGCCTTGTCCCTCCTCACCTTGAGGAGCACCCTGTGGATCAAGGGAAATGGGGGGGAAGGCGTAGGAGAGGCCTGGGGTCCACGGCCTCAAGAAGGCATCCCCCTGCAGCGAGCCCTGTTGAGGGGGGTGGGCATGGAACAGTCTCAGCTTCGCATTCTCCCTAGAGGCAAACAGGTCCACCTGAGGCGTGCCCCAGTGGGAGAACAGATCTTGTACTACCTCCGGCAGGAGAGACCACTTGTGAGATGCAGCCCCTATCTGGCTTAGGGCATCGGCCAGGGTGTTGGAGGCTCCTGCCACGTGAATGGCAAGGAGATCCGCCTCCAGGTTGTGCATGAGTGACCAAATGCAGAGAGCTTCCTTGCACAGAGGCATGGAGAGCGTCCCCCGCCCTGGCGGTTTAGGTAGTACATGGTCGTGGTATTGTCCGTCTGCACCTGAACCACTTGACCCCGTAGAAACAGAGCGAAGGCGGTGAGGGCTAGATGAACTGCTCGAAGCTCCAGCAGGTTGATGTGGCATCGGGACTCCCAAGGGGACCAGAGGCCGTGCGCTCTGTGGTCCCCAGATGGGCACCCCAACCCATCAGAGATGCATCGGTTGATAGAGAGACCGTTGGCTCGGGGCAGACGAACGGGATGCCCTCCTGCAGATGTGCCGGAACGGTCCACCACTGGAGAGCGTTCCACATCTCCTGGGACACTGTCACGGGCTGGTCCAATGGATCGCAGCATTGTGACCACTGGCCGGCCAGTCCCCACTGAAGGGGACGCATGTACCAACGAGCCCAACGGACCACACTGGTGCAGACTGTCACGAGGCCCAGGAAGTCCCGGGCAGGGCGCAATTGCCCAATCAGACATGATTGGGTAAAGGAGGAAGAACCTCGGCCCTGTCCGCCGGGAGCCGAGCTTTGGCTGGAAGAGTCGAGCTCTGCCCCGATGAAAAGAATCACCTGCTTTGGCACGAGTTCCGACTTGGCTCTGTTGAAGAGGAGGCCCATCTGAGAGCAACCTAGAGGGCCAGAACTCCAGACCGCTCCACCTCCGTTCTGGAGGGGGTTGCAATCAGCCAGCCATCCGGGTAGGGGTACACCCGAACCCTCGGCACCGCAGGAATGCTGTCACCACTGCTATGCATTGGAGAAGACCCTGGGAGCTGGGAAGAGGCCGAAGGGTATGGCTCAAAGAGATCCCTCTGCTCTGAAATGGGGATGTCTCTGAAGAAACAGACGGATCGGAACGTGAAGAATGCGTCCTGGAGGTCCAGGGAACAGAGCCACACGCCTCGTTCCAAGGATGGGATATCTGAGTCACAGTGACCATCCAGAAGGTCCGAGACCTTAGGAACTTGATCAGGTTGTGCAGGCTGAGAATGGGGCGCCAGCTCCCCGTCCATTTGGGGACCAGAAAGTACCTGGACACAAACCCCGGGTCTGGAGGAGGATCCGCCACCTTCCTGATCACCCCTTTTTCGAGGAACAGGACAATATCGGCTCGGCGGGCCGACAGAGAGGCTGCGGACTCCATGGCCCTCGAGGGGCTACGGCTCGAAGGGTGGGACCTGCTCGAACTCCAGAGGCAGGCCGTTTCTTACCACCTCCAACACCCAGTGGTCCGTGGTGATAGCGGACCAGGCGGAAAGGAAGTGGTGGAGCCGTCCCCCAGGTAGGGGTGACAAGGCCGGGGGCGACGCCCCTCAGCCCGTCACTGAGCAGGCTTGCAGGAGGGACTGGCCGAGGGAGCTCCTGGGCCTTTACCTCCTTGCTTCCCTTTAGAGGAAGCCGCTGGCTTGGGTTCGGGGTGCCAAGCGCAAACCTGCTGGCCCTCTTGCTGGTGCTGATGGGCCGGTCATGCCGAAGGGGCTTACGCAGAGGTTGCCGGCGGCCCTTGTCCCTCTGGGTGGAGGTGACCGAGTCCAGAGTGGCATTGGACTTCTCAGTCCCCTGGAGGTGTCCCTCCACTCCAGGGCCGAAGAGGTCAGTCCCCAAGAAGGGGATGTCCACCAACTTGTGCTGGGTATCCGCCGAGAAGGTGGATATTCTCAGCCATGCCCTGCGGCGCATGGCCACCGTGGCCACTACTGACCAGGCACAGGAATCACCTATGTCCAGAGCAGTCTGAAGCTGCTGCTTAGCCACCACCCTACCCTGGTCCCGCACCTGCCGGACCGTGGTCCGCAGGTCGGCCGGGAGATGAGGTATCACCTCATCCAGGGAGCCCAAGAAGGTGTGGGAGAAGTGTGCCATCAGCGCGGCCGAGCTGGCCTGTCGGAGGCCTAGGGAGGATGTGGCATAAACCTTGCACCCGACATAGTATATCCTTTTGGACTCTTTGTCGGGAGGCCTATCCACATCCTGAGCATTTACGGAACGCTGGAAGACGTTATTATAATTAACCCTCAGTAGAGGTGCCCTGAAACTGGGCAAAGAACCGATAGGGACTGGCTACTCTCGCCATCCTGGCCGAGGGCGCTGGACAGGAAGTAGGCCGCTGCCAAAGCTCCAAGGCTGGGCCAACAATGGCCTCAGCCACAGGGAAGGCCTCCGAGGGTTAATCCCCTCGGTCTAGGATCTCCGTCAGGGGAAAATTGGCCCATTTGGACACGGGCTCGAGCTGCATCCCGGTGAACTCCGAGATGAGCCTAAGCAGACCCAGGAAGGACGATGGGCTGTCATCCAAAGACCGGTCCAGGGAGGACTCCAGGCCCACCCGCCTGGGGAACATGGAGGAGTCATCGTCTGACTCTGAAGGGTCTGTAAAGAGCTGCCTCAGGCCTGAGCCTCTCTTCACCCCACCAAGGGCGGGCAGGAGTGAGGGTGACCGACAACCTGCGGGACAGGCCGTGACCCGACCGAGGTTCCACCACAATCGGGGGGGCAGCAAGATTTGGTCGAACAACCGGCCCAGAAGTGGGCACCTCGACTGCAGCAAGTGGTTGCGTTGGCCGTTCAGGCGCCAGCCGCTTGATAGACGGGGAATGAATCAGAGTTGATTGATTCCCGGACAACAGCAACTGCTGCCACATAAACTCCTCGTAACGGCGACGCCATCTGTGTCGAAGCCTCTCCTCATCTGAGGAGGAACGGTGTTGCCACTTAACTTGGTGCCCCAACCGAGACCGCTGAAGTCAGCGGGAGTGGCTTGATCAAGAAGAAGACCGAGACCCTCGGTGAAACCGAGGGCGGGTCTGGGAAGGAGCGGGGGACACCCGCTCTTCCCTCGGCTCAGACACTTTGACCGAGGACTACTGCCCCGGAGGTGCAGGCAAAACCTCGGCCCCCACCGGGGGAAACCGGCGAAGGGTTGACGGCTCTTCCAGTCAACCACCCAGGTGACGGGTCGAGAGAAAACTCGACTGTGTCGACGGGAGTCTCGGCCGGCTGGCCTGACAGGGACACCATGAAGCCAACGGCCTGAGCCGCAACCTCGACCAAGTAGACAGTCAGCAGTCTGAGGAAGGAGACCTCTCCCGCTCCCACAAACGCCGATGATGGGACTTACTCTGCGACTCCCTTGACCTGGGCCGAGAGGCAAGTCCCGATGGCCCCTCTCCCTTTGCAGAGAGGGACTGGCGAAGCTCCTTGAACGAAGCCGAATGAGAGGAACTCAGAGAGAGCGGGATAAATGCCGCGACCGAGGAGGAGGGAGATGCGGCCTTGACCACCGCCTCCTCCAGGGCGATAGAGTGTTCAAGCTGCTCAGCCGAGTCAGCCGTCGCGGACACCGCCCGAAGAGCCTCTATGGATATTACTAGCAGGGAAAATTCCTTGGGGCGCCCAAGTCTCAATCGGGCCACACGATCCTCCAGGACGTTGGTCGAAAGGGCGCGGCACAACTCGCAGACTTGCGGGTCGTGGTCCAAGTCGAGGCAGTATACGCACGTGGAGTGTGGATTAGTCCTGAGATATAGTCCACCCAGGGCACCTCCCGAGAGCCGGAAAATGAATTGTCCATCGAGCTGCGAGGTAAGAAGACCAAGTTTAGAAACTTCAAACTAAATTCAGACGAATCAAGAATCAGGAACCAGTCCAAAATGCAGAGCGCTAAGGAGGGAACCTGAGCTTCCAAGCGGTAAGGAAGATCTAGCGTCATGGGGCGGAGCTGAGAGTTTTACCACCCGGATGGGTGGGAGAAGCCAGCTTGAAGACCTTCCGGCAAGATTTAAAGCGGCAAGGAACCTGCCAATAAGTGTGGATGAATAACATATCCATGTCCCTAGAACCTCCTATTCGTTCATAGGACCCTTTTGTCCCTATGGAAGGAGATGAAGTCAGGTTCAAATGTCAGAGCCTGTAACTCACTAATCCACCAGGCAGCAGTAATAGCTACCAGGAGCACAGTTTTCCAGGTCAAATACTTCAATTCAGCCAAAGCCAGAGGGTCAAAGGGTGGCTGCATAAGCTGAGCTATGCAGACATTAAGATCCCAAGACAGAGTGGGCTCCCTAAAGGGAGGGCTAATATGAACCAGTCCTTTGAAAAACTTTCTGAAAACAGGATGAGATGCCAGGGAAGAGCCCTTAGACAGCTGCTAGGTGAACCTTCAGAGTGGCAGGGCTAAGGCCTAGACCATTCAGATGAACAAGATAGTCTAAGGTTGTGGAAATGTCTGCAGAATCAGGCAGGATGCCTTTCTGAGAGCACCAAATACTGAACCTTTTCCATTTGGAATTGTATGTTTTTCTAGTGGAAGGTTTCCTGGAGACCTTCAGAATATCCAGAACTCCCTGAGAAAGATGTAGTGCTGCATATTCTAACTCTTCAAGAGCCAGGCCTTGAGATTGAGAGACTGGAGATTGGGGTACCAGATCCGCCCCTGGGAGGAGGACAGGAGATAGTAAGTCCTGGGCAGAGACAGGGGATGTGACACTGACAAGGACAGCAGTAGAGGATACCCATGGCTGTCTGGCCCAATCTGGAGCCACCAGTATCACTGTGCAGGGTTGAGTCCTGATCTTGATCAGAACTCTGAACAGCAGAGGGAAGGCATAGAGAAACCTGCCCTTCCAGTCCAAAATGAGAGCATCCTGGGTAACCATCCCCAGGACTGGAGGTCTGCAACAAAACAGAGGAAGTTGATGATTGAGTGCTGTAAAGAGATCTATCTCTGGAGTGCCCCATCTGGAGAAGATGACCTTCAGTATGTGAGGATCCAGAGACCATTCGTGGTGTCCCTGTGATATTCTGCTCAGAGCATCTGCTAGTATGTTGTCCTTCCCAGGAAGGTGAACTGCTACCAGAGAAGTCTGAAGAGAATAGGGCAGAGACCACAGCTTCATGGCTTCTGTACACAAGGCCGAGGACCGAGTGCCTCCCTGCTTATTGATGTACCACATTGTGGTGGTGTTGTCCATTCTGACTTGGACTACCTTGCCCTTGACTGAATCCGAGAAGCTCTGCAGGGCTAGGAAAACTGCCCTGAGTTCCAGGAGATTGATATGAAGGAGAGACTCTTGTGGGGACCAGACTTCTTGAACTGTCAGGGCTCCCCACCCTAGGAGAGAAACATCCGTAGTTAGAACTACTGATGGGACTTGAGGGAGAAATGGAACCCCTTGTCTGAGGTTGTCCTGGTCTAGCCACCACTGGATAGCTTGGACCAGAGTCTGAGTCACTGGGATCAGTTTGGTAAGTGAATCCTTCTTTTGAGACCAAAAAGACCTTAGATGAAACTTAATGTTCCTCATCTGGAACCTTGCTCCCTGCACCACTGCCGTGGAAGCTGCCATGTGGCCCAGGAGCTGGAGGAACTGTCTTGCTGGGCAGGAGACCTGAGGTTGAAAGGAGGAAGCGAGATCCACTAGGGCCTTCACCCTTGCCAGGGGAAGCAAGGCTTTTGCTTGTACAGTGTCCAACTCTATGCCTATAAAGGTGAGAAGTTGAACTGGTTCGAGGACAGACTTTGGAAGATTGAGAAGAAACCCCAAGGAGCTGAGTAGGTCCTGGGTAGTTTGAAGAGCTGACTTGACCTGTAAAGGTGACTGACCCACTAAGAGCCAGTCATCCAGATATGGGAAGATGGTGATACCCTGTCTTCTGAGGTAAGCCACCACTACTGCAGGGCATTTTGTGAACACCCTTGGGGCTGATGTTAGGCCAAATGGCATAGTTCTGAATTGGTAATGGCCTGAAGGCAACTCAAACCTGAGGTGTTTTTTGTGGGAGCACCTGATAGGAATATGGAAGTAGGCATTCTTGAGGTCCAGAGATGCTAGCCAATCCCCTGGCCTTAGAGAGGGAAGGATTATTCCCAGAGTTACTGTTTTGAATTTGGGCTTTGAAATGTGTTTGTTCAAATACCTTAGGTCTAGGATGGGTCGCCACTCCCCTGTTTTCTTTGGGGTAAGGAAGTACCTGGAGTACAGTCCTTTTCCCCTGTGCTGAGCAGGAACCTTCTCTATAGCTCTGAGAGCTAGAAGAGAGGAAACCTCTGCCTCTAGGGCAATGCTTTCTGAGAGTGATGCAGGTGGAAAAGACTTGGCCCTCTTTTGGAAATTTTGAAGCTGAGGGCAGTCCTGGCTTACTACTTCCAGGACCCACTTGTCTGAGGTCACAGACTTCAGGCCTGGAAGTAGTAAGCTAGCCTGCCTCCTACTGGAAATGGGGAGTTGACCCGGGCTGAGACACCAGGGTGTCTGCTTGGCAGGGGCCTTAGACTGAGAGGAGGAGGAAGCAGCTCTGCTCATCCCCCTCCTGCCCCTTCCTCTGAAGAACCCTCTCTGTGGGAAGGGAGAGGAGGCCTGGGCTTGGTAAAAAGGCCTTTGAAAGGCCTGCCCCTAGACTGCTGCTTGTGTGGAATGGCTTGCCTTTCTTTGGCCTGTGCACTCCTGTACGTGGTCCTGTATCCATTTTCTTCTTGTAAGCCTCTGTCTGCTCCCCAAACAGAGTGTTACCTACTACAGGAAAATCCATAGCCTTAGTCTGTGTATCCTGTGAGAGGCTAGTACATCTGAGCCAAGCATGTCTTCTGAGAGACACAGATGTAGCCATGACTCTAGATGCCACATCACTGGAGTCCACAGCAGCATGAAATTGCATTTTGGATACCTCAATTCCATCAGCAGCCACCTCCTCCAGCTCCTTGGCTAGCTGGGGAGAGGCCTGTTTAGCCAGTTCCAGAACCGTATCTCATCTGGATTTCTGGTACCTGGCTGTGTAGGCCATATAAGTAGCCTGTCTGAATCCCAAAGAGGATGCCAAATACTGTTTTTTGGCCATGGCATCCACTTTCCTGGAGTCCTTATCCAGGGGGTGTGAAGCCAAAGGAACGTTAGCCCTGTCACAGGCTGCAGCCTGCACTACCCCAACATGGCTGCAATGACTATAAAGGAACTCCACTGCTGAGCCTTGATAACAAATACCTCCTGTCCATTCTCCTATCCACAGGAGGTACTGAATTAGGAGTTTGTAAAATCTTGTGTGTCTGTTTCCCCAAGGATTTATGAAGAGGGATAGACAGTCTTTTGGACTCTGGGATGTCCATCATTTCCACAAAATCAGGCTCTTCATCCTTCTCTGCAGTTTCAACCAAGGGGAGCTGCAGGGTTTCTGCCACATTTTTGTAGAACAAAAAATGTGAAGGGTACTCAGAGCCTGGGAGGAGAGACACCTGAGGGCCTGTCTGGGGAGATGTCCGGTTCAATGGGCACATCCAGACCCCCCTGGTCATTGTCGTCATCATCATCCTCTGGATAGTCTTTGTCTCCCTTCCACTCCTCATAAAAAGCGTCTGGATCATAATCCGGAGGAGACGGATCCGACTGAACTGACCGCCTAACCAGTGGTACTGGTTTGGACGGAACCGGTCTAGGCGATTAAACAATGCTAATCGCTTTGGCTATTTTGTCCGTGGTTGGAGAGTGCAATACCGGATCCGAACCAGCAGACTTAACGCTTCTTTTTTGATGGTACCGACCCCTTGGGATCGGCTCTCCTTTGGCCCGAGGAGGTATCGCCTAGGTCAGTAGGCACCTCCTCAGGTTCAGCCGCCCAGATCTATGGACTTCTCGGCCTCCCTTTCCTTCAGCCTACTCAGTCTTTTATCTAGAGTGGATTTAGGAAAGTTTTTACAGATTTGGCAGTCTGAATTGAGGTGGTCAAACCCCAGACAAACACAGATGAGGTGGGGGTCAGTCTCAGCAAAGGCCTCCCCACACTCAGCACAGTGTTGAAACCCAGTGGGACTGGTTTTCTTCTTGGGTTTCTCAGACATAGGCAACCTAACAAATCACCCAACTGCAGCTTTGAAGCCAGGTAATACAATAACCGATCGGTTACAAACCTTGTCACTGGCTTTTTAAAAGAACTAGCAAAAGGTCCGGTTCTTTTGACACTGATCGGTACCAGAGCACCACTCTAATCCCAGAAATAAATTTAAACAGAATGGGTCGGTTCCAAACTGGGCCGACTGGAAAGAAACCGAAGAAAAGAACAATTTCCAACTTTTTCACAAAATAAAACACAGTCACTACCTATCTACACACTACCTGTACCGTAGACAGAGGCTGGAAATCGAAAATAACAAAAAATTACATGGTTTAAACCGAACGCTTTACTTTTACTGAACCGAGCAGAGGAAATCTCCAGAGCAACTTCACTGTTAGGCGGAGTAAAGAATCTGACGCTTACACTAAGAAATACCACAGACAGAGGTTGGAAAACTGAGCTTGAGCTCAACATTCTATGCTTCTGCATAGTTAATTCTTTCCTCTCTGGGGCTAACTGCATCATGTCTGAATACAGCAAGACTTCATGTTGTTTGAAAACTGACAAAGGTCTGTCAAGATCAACACACACCCCAGACCAGGTGAATATCAACAGCAAGGAGATGGGTGCTGGAGGTGAAGGCAAGGGAAGAGCCCCTGTTTACCACGACGTCAGCTGAACATTTGGCCTTGGCCCAGGGAGCATCTTTTTGGACTGTGGCACCTGTTCTGAGTATACTGTCAGATTCTCAAAATGGCAGCCTAGCAGTATCATTGAAGTCAGTAGCAGGTAAAGGCCTTACAAGATACCTCCAAAAATACAAGGAGGTGCGGAACACTGTAAAGTTCTGCATCAAGGAGGCCATGGCTAATAAACAAAAAAACCTTACTCACCATCCCAAAAAGTTTTGGAGTGGCATCCATGTAATTCACTCCATTACAGCGGTGGCCTCGCTATGGAGGGTGACAAGTATTCAAATGCTTTTAACAACACTTTTAAACAACCTGTTGGCATATACCCACCCCATAACCCACCCTGCTCCAGCAGCTGTCACACCAGTTGAGCTCACTAAACCCAAGTTTTACTTTAAAAGGCTTATCTGGGCGGATGTAAATGGCGGCCTAAGCAGGACTAAAATTAAAACCAGACTTGGCAAAGACTCACTGACATGAAGTTGCTAAAATGAGCTACTAGGGAAATCACCTACCCCTTGCAGCTGATCTTCAACCCGTCCCTCACTACAGGGCATGTCCATGGTTAAAAAAGGCCCATGTGACCCCCGTTTTTAAAGGTGGTGATGCTGCTATTCAACTACCGCCCCATCTCCATTCTATCCCCATTATCCAAAACCTTAGAGAGAGTGGTGAATGACCAGCTTGTAGACTGCCCGAGTCAGCATGAGCTTCTGGCTAACAGGCAACATAAATTCAGTAAGAATTTCAGCACTGACTGTACTGAAATTCCCATATTCAGTTCATTGCTCTGGATAAGGAGGAAATGGCTGGGTCCATATACACAGACCTTACCAAGGCCTTTGACCTTGTTAACATGCCCTCCTCTACCAGAAACTACTTAGCTTGGGCCTTTCTGAAGACTGGGTTGGCTAGTTTCAAGGCTACTTGGCAGGCAGATCTCAAATTGTGAATGCCTCAATACACTATCTGAAGAAAGGTTTGTAGGTGTAGGTGTACCTCAAGGGTCAATCTATAAACAACTCGACCAACATAATACTTTATGCGAATGACGCTGTCTTCTCCTCTGACAAAAGCCTGGAAAAGCTAAGGCAGAGGCTTCAGATAGACTTACTGCTGTTCAGACATGGTTCATATCCAGCTTGCTTGCTATGAACTGAGACCAAGTGTATACTGTTTGGCCCATAACAAGGCTCACACTTCCCTCGTCCTACCCATTACCTCCGCATCAGAAGACACCCTTGAAGAAGTTCAAACATTTAAATATCTAGGCTTTACCCATGACAGTGCTTTTCCTTTCAGTGCATATCTTAACATCCTAGTTAAGGCTTCAGCGCAAGGTTAAGGCTCCTCTATAAGCATAGGAGAAACTTCCTGACAGAGGTCAAAATACTCCTTGTGCAGTACTTCATCACAAGCCTTACTGACCATGGGCTTATGGAATATAGCTCTGCTAATAATGGTGTGATGTCCAGGGTCAGGACTTCACTGAATAAGGCCTGCCACTTTGCACTAGGCCTCAAACATGACATCCACACTTGTATTCTAGACAGTAGCCTGAACTCTTTAAACCTTGATTCGAGGTTGCTCAACCACACCTTGCTCACAGGCTATAAAGTACTACGTGGCCTGCTGTCCCCTGGCTTACAGTCTATGTTTAACTACGCTGGCAATAATTTTGGTTTTTTAATTTATTTCCAAACCACAAATAAAGGGGCCGTGGCACATCATACTCTACTTCTTCCCCACAGAAGAACCTCATACCGTTTTGCACAACATTGGAATGACCTGCCTGACACGCTAACAGCCAATAGCTCAGTTGAACTGTTTAACTTCAAGCTCTTAAGCTGGCTCACTCCGTCAGGAACATGCAACTGCTATCATCAACCAGCTGTCTTTTCCTCAAATTAATATTATGTACATGGCACCTGAGTCAATATATAAACATTATACCAATGTAGTGTGTGAAATATTGTACTTGCACTGCTAGTACAGATGTGCTTTTCTGTGTTCACTGCATGTTATTATGACTGTATGCCTATAATTACAATGTATTTTGTAGCACGCAACTTTGTTTTATTTATTTATTTCATAATTCGGATTTACAACCTTTGAGTCAAAGACTCATTTACAAAGGCATCACGTCTCAGAGAGGGTAGACAACAATTGGTGGTGGAGTACAACAATGGAGAACATTACAGGTGAGATACAATAAAATAACACACAAAGCAATTCCTGTAATACAAAGGCTTCAATTAGTTACAATTAGTCTAGTAAAGGAAGGGGAGGGCAAGAGAGTAAAAATAGGAGTGGTGTATAGACCCCCTGTGCTGGTGGAGGAGCGGGAGGAGTCTCTGTTGGGAGACACTGCAGATTGGGAAGGGTGGTGGTGTTGGGGACTTAAACATGCCAGGAACAGACTGGGAGACTATGACATCCTCGGTGGCCAGGGAACAGAGGTTGTTGGGATGTCTTTCAAGACACGTTCCTAAGCCAGCCCGTCGGCGCAGCAGTTGGATTTCCGCTTGCGACGCCGGCAACCCGGGTTCAGGAACAGACCGGGTCGTCGGAGGGCGGCGGGTGGAGGAGAAGGATCGGCGTCCCTATGGACTGCTCTCCTTCTCCGTGGGAGGGCTGGGGTAGCAGTCAGAGCGAGGGGACCCCTGAGGAGGCTGGAGATCCCCGCAGCTGCCGTGCTTACGTCAGGGGAGGGAGTGAGGCGGGGTGGGCCGCTTGGCGTCATGGCGTCCCGCCTCCCCTCGGGGGTGGGGCAATCAAAGGGGTAAAACCCGCCCAGCATCTATGATGCTCTACTCCAGGACGCCTGATTGGCCACGGAGCCGTCTCGACCAGATACTAGAACCGCCCCACTCTCTGGGGAAGCCAGGGATGACTGGGGAGTCGGCATATATCCGGTGGCCGGGGGTCCTGGAATCCGTGACCAGGGCTGAGGATGGACGAGGGGCGTGAAATAAAGAGCAAAATAAAAAAAAAAAGACACGTTCCTAACTCAGCAGGTGGGGGAACCGACCAGGGAGGCACAGGTACTGGATGTGGTCCTGGCAGATGGTGATCAGATTGGGGGCCTGGAGGTAAGGGACCCATTGGCGGGGAGTTACCATGCCATGGTCTGGTTCTGCCTGGACCTAGTAGGGGCAGAAGGGTGCACAAAGACAGAGGTAACTGACTACAGGGGGACGGATTTTAAGAAAATGGGAAGGATCCTTAAGGAGCATTTGGATGTGATTGGGTCAGACATGGACACTGCCAGTAGGTGGGGAAATAGTCAGGAGAGGGGTGCAGAATGCTACCAGCACCTGTGCCAGAGTAAGACGAAAATGCAGTAGGGCCCGAAAATTTTGCTGGTGGAGCAGGTAGGTCCAGGAGGTGGTGCAGGGAAAGAAGGCAGCCTATAGGCAATTCAAGTGCTCAAGGAGTGAAAGGGATTGAGGGGAGTACGAACTGATGGCTAGAAGGGCCACTAAGGTGGTGAGGGCGGCTAAGACAAGGAAGGAGCAGAACCTGGCCAGGGAAATTAGGAGAGGGAACAAGGGGTTCTTTAGATACATTGGGGAAAAACAAAGGGTGAAGGGGCAGATTAGCAGGATTAAAATGGGAGAGATGGGCACAAGACCCAGGGGAGCAGGCTGAGGTACTAAATGAGTACTTCACCTCAGTTTTCACCAAGGAAAATGGGGGTGCTGCATCATACATGGGAGTAGACAGTGATACTGAGATGGGGGGACCCTTACCAATCGGCGAGTCTGGGGAGAGGGAGAGGCATCACTGGCAGGAGTGGGGGGGGGGAGGCTGAGCAGGGAGAAGAGGTGGCGGAGAAGGAAATCACAGCAGAGAGAGTGAAGGAAGCCCTCAGGTCCCTTAAGACGGAGAAGGCACCGGGGCCGGATAAATTATATCCCAGAGTGCTGAAGGAACTGGCAGATGTCCTGGCGAAACCCCTGGCAGAGCTTTTTACCATCTCTCTGAGGACAGAGTGGGTGCCCCAGGACTGGAAGGTGGCGCATACAGTGCCTATCCACAAGGGGGGATCAAGGGAGGTGGCAGGGAACTACAGGCCTGTCAGCCTGACATCAGTGGTAGGCAAGGTGATGGAGAGGCTGGGGGGGGACCTGGAAAAGTCAGGGTGCCTGGATGATAGACAGCATTGATTCGTCCCAGGGAAATCGTGTCAGAGAAACCTTGTGGAGTTCTATGACTGGGTAATGAGTGCCCTGGACCTGGGTAGACCAGTGGATGTCCTCTATCTAGACTTCAGCAAGGCATTTGACTCTGTTCCTTACGAGGGCCTGTTGGATAAGCTGGGAGAAATGGGGATAGGGAACCAGATGATCAGATGGATAGACAATTGGCTCCAGGACCGGACCCAGAGGGTCGTAGTTAGGATAGTCTCATCCCCAAGGAGGGTCATTAGTGGGGTCCCACAGGGATCATTCCTTGGGCCCCTCCTGTTCAACGCCTATGTCTCTGACATAAGGACAGGTATCAGGAGTGAGATGAGTCTCTTTGCGGATGACTCAAAACTGCGGCGGTGGTGGATGGGGAGGAGGGAAGGGTGGCCCTGGAGGCTCTGGAAAGATGGTCTAGAAAGTGGAAGCTGAGGTTCAGTGCAGGGAAATGCAAGGTACTGCACCTGAGGGCCAGAAACCCAGGCCAAGTGTACACCCTGGGGGGTGGAGGGAATGCTACAAGTCTCGATGGCTGAGGGGGACCTGGGGGTGGTGCTGGATGTCAAGATGAACAACTTGGAGACTTGTAGGAGGGCAGCAGCCAAGGCCAACAGGATGGTGGGATGCATCGCTAGGGGGATCACCTCCAGAAGGAGGGAAGTGATACTCCCTCTGTGTAACTGCTTGGTGAGGCCACACCTCAAGTACTGCATGCAGTTTTGGAGGCCACACTTAAAGAGGGACATTAAACTCCTGGAGAGGGTCCAGAGGAGGGCAACCAAAATTATTTGGGGCTTGGGGACAGGACCTATGGGGAGAGGCTCGAAGAGCTAAATATGTACACATTGGAAGAGAGAAGGGACCAGGGGGACATGATAGAGGTCTTCAGGTACATGAAGGGGGTAAATAGGGAGGAGCAGTAAGGATGCTTGAAGGAAGGAGGGGTAACTAGAGGCATGGGTGGAAGCTGGAGGGAGATTCAGAGGAGAAAGGAGGAGGTGCTACTTCACTGAGAGGGTGGTGGCACCAAGAATGCGCTGCCTAGGGGCTGGTGGAGGCAGAGACAGTGGAGGGGTTCAAGAGGGGTGGACAGGTACAGGGAAGGTTCTGAAGCAAAATCCAGTGCAGCGAGAATATCCGGAACTGGGAAGGGAGAAGCCAGAGAAGGCGAGGAGGGCAGCAAGGTCAGCTCCCAGGGTGGGGGCTGACCAAACAAGCAGACACGAAACACTGTTAGGCCTATTCTGCTGGCATTCTAGTATGTTATTATGTTAGTATATAAATAATAAGGTACTGCTAGGGGTTCTAGGGAGGGATACCTGGGGGGAAGGGGTGGTTGCTGGAGGAGAAGGCAGTCCGGAAGGACGTTGTCTGTAAATTGGGACAGGCAGAGCTCTAGGTATGGGCCAGTCAGAGGCATTTACAGCTCCAAGTGTCAGTGAGGTGGTTTTGGAGGGGCAGATTTTGGGGATGTTTGTGATATGAGTGGGGAGAGAGTTGTACCAAGAGGGTCTCTGTGGTGGAATGATCTTTGGGCGAGAAAGGTCCTGGCTCTCGGGACCTGGAAGGTGGCTTTGGTTGTGCTTCGGGTGGCAACCGAGTGGGAGGCCAATTTTAGAGATGCAGCAACCCCCAGGGGGGAGAGCCCAAGTAGTGATTTTTTTTTGTCACTATACAGATGTGGTAGCGCAGGCGCTCATCAAAGGTGAGTAAGTTTGAGAAGTAGAGCTGGAATGTGTGTGTTCTGCTGGGGGCACCGGTTAGCAGCCTGCAAGCCTTGTTGATCCGAGGTCTGGACTTTGGTGAGAGCAGTGGGGTCAGCAGCCGCATAGACAGGGAGCCCGTAGTCGACCAATAACAGGATGGAGGAGGTGATAGCCAGCCAGAGGGCATCGTGAGGGAGGCAGTCTTTGTGGCGGTAGAGGAGGCCAATCTGGGTGTTTACGGCAGTGTACAGGGAATTAAGATGAGAGTGGAAAGAGAGAGCAGAGTCAAAGGTGATGCCCAGATATCTGTATGCAGGCACCTGTTGAGGGGGGTGTAGGGTGCTGGGGAGGATAAGGGGGGCATCTCAAAGACCTACTGTTACAGTAAGTTCCTACATAACTGTACTATCTTACTTCGAGAGAGTTCCTTCAGTAGGTCATCACAAACAGGACTGGGTCCCAAGCAGTCCATCTAAGGAGAGACCGAAACTAGGGAGGGGGCAAAATAAAATCCATGGAAAAGACTGAAGTCCAAAAAGGACCCAGTCTAGGACAACAGACCCTGCAGGACAGCTAGGCCAAAGCCAGCCCTCCGCCTAGAAGCAGTGTCCAAATTATAATGCTTGGTAAAGGTATGGACACAACTCCAAGTAGCGGCAACACAAATATCCGCTGCAGAAACATTACGAAGGAAGGCTGCAGAAGCGGCCATGCCCCTAGTAGAATGACCCCTGATAGAGCCCGGGAGGGGTTTATCATACTTTTGATAATAGTATCTGATGCAGTTGCCCAACCATTTGGAAAGGCCCTGCTTGGAAACCGGTTTGCCTCGAGTTCGCTGTGCGAAGGAGACAAACAATTGATCGCAACAGCGAAACTCTTTGGTTCGGTGAGCAACACCGGAGAATCCGGTGCACATCCATTGTATGGAGGAGTGCCTCACCCCTGTTAGCGGGGGCTGGATAATATACTGGAAGCTCTACTGATTGGTTCAGAGTAGCTTCAGACACCACCTTTGGAAGGAACCTCGTATGGGTTCTGAGAACCGCCCTCTCCCGGTGAAAAATAAGGTAAGGCTCCTTAGAAATCAACACGTGAAGCTCTGAAATTCTTCGAGCTGAAGTGATGGCAACCAGAAACAACGCCTTCCAAGATAGAAAGCGTAGGTCACAGCTTATTGCTGGTTCGAAAGGAGGCAAGGTGAGCTTTTCCAGGATGAAATCCAGGTCCCATGTTGGTGTTGGGCTGCGGATGGGGGGGTTTCAGATGGAGAATCCCTTTCAAAAAGGTCTTTGAGATATCCAACTGAGCCACGGGTTTACCATCCACCAGCTCGTGGTACGCCGAGATAGCCAAGAGGTGTACTTTCAGAGAGGAATAGGCTAGACCAGAGTCCGATAGGTGAAGGAGGTATTCCATGACTTGTGGGGCCAAGCAAGAAAAAGGGTTCCATCCCTTCATGGTCGTCCAAATGGAAAACCGCTTTCACTTCAATGCATGAGTAGAATGGGTGAAAGGTTTCCTGGCTTTGACAAGGACCTGTGCCACTTGAGAGGATACCTTAATGTGAGAGATGGCTACGTCTGCAGGAGCCATGCATGCAGATGCAGGGTCCTGAGCCCCGGATGAACCAGATGACCTTGATCCTGAGTAAGGAGGTCGTGTGTCAATGGAAGTGGAACCGGTGGTTCCCTGGATAGCTGCTGAAGCAGCAGGAACCAAATCTGTCTCAGCCAAAGAGGAGCGATGAGAATCATCTTGGCCTTCTCCGTTTGTAGTTTGAGGAAGACCCTCTGCAGAATGGGAAATGGAGGGAAGGCGTATAATTTCCCTGTCCAGGATAGAGAAAATGCGTCACTCCAGAAAGCACCTGGCTCTGGAAATAGCGAGCAAAACTTAGGAAGTTTTGCATTGAATTGAGAGGCGAATAGGTAGAGTTCCGGCTGCCCCCAGTTTTGGAAGATGGATTACGCCACTTTCTGATGAAGTTCCCACTCATGAGCAGGGGTCTGTGATCTGCTGAGACTGTCCGCCAGGACATTTAGAACTCCCGGTACATGCACGGTCACTAGGGACAAGTGGTGCAGGACTGCGCAGTTCCACACCCTGGTCGCTTCCCTGCAAAGAGGATACGACTGTGTTCCTTGTTTGTTGATGTACCAAGCCACCGACGACATATTGTCTGTTTGGATGAGCAGTGTTCCCTCAGGCAGCAGGGGTTGAAAGGCCTGTAAGGCATACAGGACCGCCCTGAGCTCTAGAACACTGATGTGAAGAGAAAGCTCCAAGCCAGACCAAAGTCCCTGAGCTTGGTGTTCCCCCAGATGCGCACCCCACCTCATGTTCGAGGCATCCGTGGTGAGTGTTGCTACGGGCGCTGGTCTTCAAAACGGGAGACCCAAGGAAAGATTGTGTGGATTCATCCAACTTAGAAGATCCTACCAGACCGCTGAGGAGATGAGGACTGGATGTTCCAGATCGTCCAAAAGCTGGTCCCATTGCACCCCTCAGGGACCACAAAGTGATCCTCGTGTGGAGCCTGGCTAGGGGAGCGGTACATATAGAAGTTGCCATGAGGCCTAACAGGTGAAGGACCTCCCTGGCCAGGATGGTCCGGCAAGACGCCACTTTGGTGGCCTGGTGGACCAGAGTCTCCACTCTGTCCTGAGGAAGGAAAGCTCTGCACTGGACCGTGTCGAGGACCACCCCAATAAACTGTAGTCTCTGGATGGGGATGAGGTATCATTTGGGCATGTTGACAGTGATCCCAAGTTGACTGAACAGGTCCAGGGTAAATGACAGAGCCCCCAATAATGCATCTCTGGAAGGTGCAGCAAAAAAGCCAATTGTCCAGGTAGGGAAACACTGCAATGCCCCTGTGGTGTAAAAACGTCACAACCACCGCTAGGCACTTAGTAAAAACCCAAGGTGCCGAAGATAGGCCAAAGGGGCATGCTCGGACCTGGAAGTGCTCCCCCCAGAACAGGAAATGCAGGAACAGACGATGGTTGGGGAAAACAGGGATATGTAGGTAGGCATCCTGCATATCCAGGGCGCAGAGCCAGTGATTCTCAAACAGGAGCGGCAGAAGGCTCTGTAGTGTCAGCATGCAAAACTTCTTGTAATCGACAAAATGATTCAGCTGACTGAGATCTGGAATGGGTCGGAAGTCCCCAGTCATTTTTGGAACCAGAAAAAATTGGGAGTAGAAGCCTTTCCCTGTTTGCCCTGGAGGGACTCACTCGATCGCTTGTTTTAGCAAGAGCGAATTTACTTCCTCTTGAACGAGGAAAGCCTGATCCCGAGAGTATGAGGACTTCACCGGAGGGTTTCCCGGAGGGATTTCCAGTAGCTCTATAGTGTGATCTGAGGCCACTAATTGCAGGACCCACCCATCAGAGATAACCGCCCTCCACTCCTGCACATGGAGATCGAACATCCCCCCCCCCCCACCTGCTCATCGCCGAGACGCTGAGGAGGCAGTGCGGCCGGGAAGTCAAGAAGTGGCAGGTCAGTCAGAGGGAGGACCCCCTGACCAATGCAGATTCTTGGAGGCAGGTGGGATAACTGTACCCATGGCCTTCCGCTTGCCTTGGCGATGCGCCTGAGCAGATTTCCCCTGCCGTCAGGTCCTTTTCTGAAAGGGTTGCTGTTGTCTTCATTGAGGAGCACCCAATCGGTACATCGACCAAACAGATCTAAGGGCAACACCTTTGTCCTGTAATTGTGTCTTTGGTGTTGCCTCCGAAAAGGATCGAGCCCCGGAAAGGGGCATCCTGAATCACTGACTGAACCTCGTTAGCGAGGCCAGAGAGGCGAAGCCAGGAGTGCCGTCTCAGGACCACGGCAGTCGCCGAGGTATGGGCCATGGAATCGACTGAATTGTATGTGGCCCGTAGAGCATGCCTACAAGAAATCCTGGCGAGGCAAAGATCCTTGGCGAGTTTTTCCTTGAGAGATGAAGGATCCATAGACTGGACCTTCGCCTCCAACCTGGCCATAGTCGCTTTTAGTGGGACACCATATGGGCCACGTAACTCATGGAGCAGAGCGTGCACGTGGCCGAATAGACTTTCTTGCCAAACTGGTCAATCTGTCTCGACTCCTTATCTGGAGGAGTGGTGCTCAAATGCTTGGGCGTAGCAGAGCGATCATGAGCCGCTGAAATGACCACTGAGTCTGCCTTCGGATGGGACCTCAAAAACAGAGCATCCTTAGGTGCCTGGTAAAATCTGTCCACCCTCTTGGGGACAGCCGAGATAGATTGAGGCATCTGCCAGATGGTGAGGTCTTGGTGGGGTGGGGGGGGGGCATCCACAGAGGAACTGGGACTGGAGACAGGGACTCCAAATTGAGGTGCTCCGCGAGTCGCTGTCTCATTGGGTCCTGTTCCTCTGACTCCCAATCGAAATAATCTCTGAAGGCCCTCAAGAGATCCGAGAAGGAAGGATTCTCAGGTGGCAATTTCGGTGCGGTCTTGTCTCTCGGTTCGGGATCCTCAATTTCCTCCTCCGAAGAGTCCTCTCTACCATCAGAACTATCATTGGCCTCCTCCACTGGACGACGTTCAAAGCAAGAGAGGGGAACTTCCAGTCGAGTCTTCCGAGAGGTGGACAATTGGACCCGAACTGCTTGGGAAAGGGGACCTATGAAGCGGCGGAGGTGGGAATCTTGCTTCTAGGTCCAAAACTAACTCCAACCTCACTCCCTGCCACTAAGACTGTACGAAAGACTTTAAACCCGGCGTAGCCAGAGGGGGTGGAGGAGAAGTTGGTTGAGGCTGAGGGGGGGAGAGAAGGTGGAGGGGGAACAGCAACTGGCGGAGGGTAATACCCATGTAATGGGTATATGGATGATAACCCTGATAAAACTGTCCCACTGTACTCCATCCACGAGTGGGAACCTCCGCGTAAGGATCCCCCAGGATACCCACGTGCGTAATGGAGGACAGTGAGGGGACGGTTATAGAACCCCGTCATCAGCCCTGACGTTGGGGGAAAACCTACGCTGGACCCGCTGTGGTATATATTAAATTAGGGTCCGGCGTCATAACAGTCCATGTTATAGGAACCGACGTCAGCACCAGTGCCACCCGATCCGGTGTCAGAGGGGCTGGCGTTGGCACCAGACGAAGGGTCTCAGTCGTAGGAGTTGGGTCCGGCGTCGACAGAATAGACCTGACCACTGGGCCCAGCATCGGGACTGTTGTAGGGACCGGCAGCATTGGAGGTGCCGTCGGTCCCGGCGTCAGGACTGCTGTGGTAACAGGCAGTGTTGGAGTCGCCAGCGGTCCACTGTAGTGACTGGCAGCACTGGAAGCGCCTGCAGTCCATCAGGGTGAGAGGCCAGAGAAAAATCTTTCCCTGCTGATAGGAATGCAGAGACAGCTGCTAGATGAACTTTTAAAGTGGCTGGCCTAAGGTCAAAGCCATTGAGGTGAACTAGGTAGTCCAAAAGTGTAGCAATGCTAGCAGCATCTGGTAGAATATCCTTATGGGAACACCAAATGCTGAATCTTTTCCATTTGGAATTATACGCTTTTCTGGTAGAGGTTTCGAGAAACCTTAAGGATGTCCAACCCCGAGAAAGATGCAGGCCTGCATATTTTAACTCTTCAAGAGCCAAGTCTTGAGATTGAGAGACTGGAGATTGGGGTATCATATCCTCCCGAGAGTAAGTTAGGAGATTGTGTCTTTTGGGAAGAGACGGGGGAGTGAGACTGCTAGGGACAATAAATACAGGTTACTCACCTGTAACAGGAGTTCTAGGAATGGTATATGTTGTTCATCCACACTCATTGGCAGTATCCTTGCCGCTTTAAATCTTGCCGGAAGGTCTTCAAGCTTGCTCCTCCCACCCACCCGGGTGGTATAACTCTCGGCTCCGCCCCATGACGCCAGATCTGGCCCGCTGGAAGCTCAGGTTGTGCGTCGGGCCGGGAGGTCGGTGGTCGTAGGATGAACAACATATACCATTCCTAGAACTCCTGTTACAGGTGAGTAACCCTATTTCTAGGGACATGGATATGTTGTTCATCCACACCATTGGCAGACTCCTAGCAGTTCTCCGGGAGGAGGGAGGCAAGACGACACCCCACATACTTACTTGGGAAAGAGAGACTGAGAACCGAGGCCCCAAAACCAGCATCCCGGCGTGACTCAAGGTCGATGTGGTAGTGGTAATGAAGGTGTTTGCTGACTTCCAGGTAGCAGCCCTGCAGATTTCCTGGATAGGGACGTCCCTGGAAGCAGCCATCGCTGCAGCAGTATGGCGGGTAGAATGAGCTCTTATCCTCTGGGAGGCTCCATGCCCGCTAACTTATAGCAGAGATCTATGCAGGAGGTTACCCACCTGCTTATCGCTTGGCTGCAGGTCTGCCAGATGCGCTTCCAGCGTAGGTGACAAACAGCTGGCTTAACCTTCTCCCGAACATCAGCCGTGGCGCCTTTATAATAAGCTTTAGCCGCCTTCTAGGATCCAGAGTATGGAGCCTATATTCGGCCTCCGAGGTGTGATTGGGGTAGAACACCGCAGAGTCAACACCTGGTTAAGGTGAAACTCCGACACCACCTTCGGAAGGAATTTCGGTGGGGCGCAGGACAACCTTGTCCCTGTGGAAGACCAGGTAAGGAGACTCGATGGAAAGCGCCTGGAGCTCTCCCATCCTTCTGGCTGACGGATAGCCACCAAGAAGGCGGTCTTCCACTACAGGTGAGAGAGAGCACACCTGTGCATAGGTCTGAATGGCTTGCCCATGAGCTTTGCCAGTACCAGCAGTAGATCCCACGGAGGTGGGGTTCCCGTGACTGGAGGAAATGTGATCAAGGCCTTTGAAAAGCGCCAGACCACCTTCTCCTGCGGCCACCGACTGCTTCCCAGCCCGCGCCTGTAAGCAGAGAGATGGCTGCCAGGTGCACCCTTAGGGTCACACCTAAGCCCTTGACTAGAAAGGACCATAAATAGTCCAAGATGCTTGCCAAGGAACAGGAGGAAGGGTCCAAGCCCTTGTTCCTGACACCAAATGGAAAACCTTTTCCATTTGAAGGCATAGCATTTTCTGGTCGACTTACGGGACGCCTCAACTACATTGAGGACCTCGTCGGAAAGACCCAAAGCCTGGAACTCTAGCCGCTCAGGAACCAGGCCGTCAGGTGCAGAGATTGAAGGTCCGGATGGAACACCTTCCCTGATTGACTGAGAGCAGGTCCGGGCGAGCTGGAAGCTGCCGCGAGTCCTGGAGCTGAGACTGAGGAGATCTGGTACCAGAACTGGCGAGGCCAGTCTGGGGCTATCAGAATCACCTGCGCCTTTGTCCCTCCTCGCCTTGAGAAGCACCTTGTGGATCAAGGGAAATGGGGAAAGGCGAAAAGAGGCCCGGGTCCATTGCCTCAGAAGGCATCCCCTGCAGCGAGCCCTGCTGAGGGGGCGGGCATGGAACAGACTCAGCTTCGCTCTCCATGGAGGCAAACAGGTCCACCTGAGTGTGCCCCAGTGGGAGAACAGATGCTGTACTACCTCCGCAGGAGAGACCACTCGTGGGATGCAGCCCTATCCGGCTCAGGGCATCGGCCAGGGTGTTGGAGGCTCCTGCCACGTGAATGGCTAGGAGATCCGCCTCCAGGCTGCGCACAGTGACCAAATGCGGAGCTTCCTTGCATAGAAGCATGGAGCGCGCCCCGCCCCTGGCGGTTTAGATAGCATGGTCGTGGTATTGTCCGTCTGGACTCGGACCACTTGACCCCGGAGGAACGGAGCAAAGGCGGTGAGAGCTAGGCGGACCGCTCGGAGCTCCAGCAGGTTGATGTGGCATCGGGACTCCCGCGGGGACCAGAGGCCATGAGCCCGGTGTTCCCCCAGATGGGCACCCCAACCCATCAGAGAGGCATCGGTCGACAGAGAGACCGTCGGCTCGGGGCGGACGAACGGGATGCCCTCCTGCAAATGATCTGGAATGGTCCACCACTGGAGAGCATTCCACATCCCCTGTGTCACCGGCTCAGCTGGTCCAAGGGATCGCGAGCTAGGACCACTGGCTGGCCAGTCCCCACTGAAGGGGACGATGTTCCAGCGGGCCAACGGACCACGCTGGTACAGGCCGCCATGAGACCCAGGAGGCGCAGGAAGTCCCGGCAGGGGCGAATTGCTCAACCAGAAATGATCGGGCAAAGGAGGAAAGAACCTCGCCCTGTCCGGCGGGGAGCCGCGCCTGGCTCAAGAGAGTCGAGCTGCGCCGATGAATAAAATCACCTGCTTCGCTCGAGTCCGACTTGGCCTCGTTGATAAGGAGGCCCAGTTGAGAGCAGACCTGGAGGGCCAGATCTCTGACCACTCCGCCTCCTTCCTGGAGGAGCTGCTATCAGCCAGTCGTCCAGGTAAGGGTACACCCGACCTCGGCGCCAAGAGGGAATGCTGTCACCACTGCCATGCATTTGGTGAAGACCCTGGAGCTGGAGACAAGCCAAGGGCATGGCTTGGAATCAAGAGGGATCCTTCCGCGAAGCGAAGGAATCTCTGGTGAGACGGACGGATAGGACGTGAAAACGCTGCCCTGCAAGTCCAGAGAGCAGAACCACACGCTGCCCAAGGATGGTATAATCTGAGCCAGAGTGACCATCCTGAAGGTTCTGACCTTAGGAACTTGTTTAGGTCGTGGTAGGTCGAGAATGGGCGCCAGCCCCCGTCTGCTTCGAACCAGGAAGTACCTGGACACAAACCCTGGGTCTGGAAGGAGGGTCCACCACCTCTTACCACCTCCTTCTGGAGGAGGAGAGTGATGTCGGCTCGACGAGCCGCCAGTGAGGCTGGGGATCCCAAGCTCTCGAGGCGACGGCCTGAAGGTGGTGCCTGCTCGACCCAGAGGCAGGCCTCTTCCCACCACCTCCAAGACCCACCTGTCCGTGGTAACAGCGGACCAAGCGGAACGGAAGTGCCTGGAGCCGCCCTCACGGGGACCTAGGGTAAGGTGACGGGATGGGGCGACACCCCTCAGCCCGTCACTGGGCAGGCTTGGAGGAGGGACCGCCGAGACCTCCTGGGCCCTACCTCCTGCCTCCTGTTAGAGGAAGCCGGCGGCTTGGGTTTGGGATGCCAAGGCCGAGCCTGCTGGCCCTGACGCTTGGGCCGGGCGGCTGCGGGCACAGAAGGACTAAAGGGCTTAGGCTGTGGTTTGCGGCCTTGTCCTTCTGAGCGGAAGAGACCGAGTCCAAGGTGGCATTGACCTCTCGATCCTCTGCAGGTGACCTTCCACCCCAGGGTCAAGAGGTCAGTCCCCAAAAGGAACATCGCCAACTTGTGCTGGGTATCCGGGTAAAGGTGGATATCCTCAGCCAAGCTCGCCGACGACATAGCCACCGCGGCCGCCACCGATCTGGCACATGAGTCCCCTACATCCAAAGCAGTCTGAGCTGCTGTTTGGCCACTGCTCTGCCCTGGTCCCGCACCTGCTTAACCGTAGTCTGCAGATCGGGCGGAAGATGAGGGATGACCTCATCCAGGGAGCCCAACAGGGCATGAGAAAATGTGCCATGAGGACGGCCGAACTGGCCTGACGAAGGCCAGAGGACGAGCGAGACTTTTCGCCCGACATAGTCCACCTCTTGGACCCTTGTCAGGAGGTTTGTCCACATCCCTGGCGCTGCGGCGCTACCGAAAACGCTGTCGGTAACCAACCCTCAGCAGAGGGGTGTTCAAAACCGACAAGGAACCGGTAGGGAACTACTTCCTGGCCATCCTGGCCGGGCGCAGGGCAGGAAGGGGCGCTGCCAAAGTTCCAGTGCCGGACCCACTATGGCCTCGCCACCGGAAAGGCCTCCGTCGGAGAATCCCCTCGTCCAGAATCTCCTGGGAGGGATACCTGGCCCGCTTGGAACGGGTTCGAGCTCCATCCCGGTAGACTCCGAGATGAGCCGAAGCAGTCCTAGGAAGGACGACGGGCTATCGCCCATTAGCTGACCTCTCCTGAAGACTCCAAGTCCAGTCGCTGGAGAAGAAGGAGGAATCGCTTCGGACTCGGAAGAGTCCTCAAAGAGCTGCCTCTGGCCTGAGCCACCCTTCACCTGCCGAGGTCGGTCGGGAGTGAGGGTAACTGACAGCCGATGGGTGAAACCCTCAGCCGACCGAGAATCCTTGGTCGGAGCCCCAATGGTGGCTGTGGAGGCGGAGGTTCCACCGGAATCGGTGGAGCAGCTGGTTTTGGCCGAACAACCGCCTGGTGTAGGCTCGGACAAGTCGAGGGGTTGTGTCGGCTGCCCGTGACAGTTACTTAATGGCCGGGAAGGCGCCTGAGTCGGCTTATTCCCCGCCAGGAGGAGCTGTTGTAACATAAGGTCCTCGACCGCCGACGACTTACGCCAAGCCTCTCATCCGAGGAGGAGGACGAGGACGAGCGCGACACCGCTTACCGCGGTGCCGACCGAGACCGCCTATGACGGTGGAACGGCTGGACCGCCAAGAGGTCCGAGACCGAGACCGAGAGTCCCGAATTTCGGGTCGGTGCAGGAGGTGTCGGCGGAACCGCACTCCTTCGCTCGGAAGGTCCATCCGAGGGCTCCGGAACCGGAGGCACAGGCGAGCCTGCTGGTCTCTCAACTCCTCCCGGGAACCGGGAGAGGGAATCGCTGCTAAAGGCGACAGCCTGTCAATGGGTCGAGAAAAATCTCGACTCATCAGTGGAGTCTCGTCAACTGACCTGACGGGGACACCGTGAGGCCAGTGGTCGGCGAGCGGCTCGATCAAGCCGACGGCCGACGGCCCGGGAGAGGGACCTTTCCCGCCTCCCAAGAGCGCCGACGGAGGGACTTACCTTGTCCTCTTTGGACCGAGAAAAGGTCCAGCAGACGCAGGCCCTTCTCCTTTAGTGGAGAGGGACAGACAAAGCTCCTTAAAGGAAGCCGTGGTAGGAAGAACCCAGAGAGAGCGGGATAAATGCCGCGCCGAGGAAGATACGTGCCCGCCGCTCCTCTTCGAGGGCGCACTCATCCGCCGAAAGTTGATCCGCCGAGCCGTCATGACACCGCCAACCGGCCTCCTGGACTTCACCGAGGGAACGCTTGGACGGCCCAGTTGCAATCGGGCAGCACGGTTCCCGAGGACGAGTCGGAGAAAGATGAGCACAGGCTCTAAGCCTGGGGGTCGGCTCAAGGCCTAAGCAGTAGACACACGTGGAGTGTGGATCCGTCTGAGACATCTTCTGACCGCATGGGCATCTCCGAAATCCAGGAGTCGACGGTCCATCGCAGTCAGAGGGATCAAGACTGAAGTCTTTTGCAAAATATTATTTTAAATCCGCAAACGGAGAAATGGGAACCAGTCGTAACGCGAGCGTTAAGGAGGGAACCTGAGCTTCCAAGCGGCAAGAAGATCTGGCGTCATGGGGCGGAGCCCAGAGTTATACCACCCGGGTGGGTGGGAGGAGCAAGCTTGAAGACCTTCCGGCAAGATTTAAAGCGGCAAGGATACTGCCAATGAGTGTGGATGAACAACATATCCATGTCCCTAGAACAGAGGATATCAAGGCTATCTGGCCCAGTCTGGAGCCATTAGAATCACTGTGCAGGGTTGTGACCTGATCTTGACTAGAACCCTGAACAACAGGGGAAAGGGAGGAAAGGCATAAAGGAACTTGCCTTCCCAATCCAATATCAGGGCACCCAGGGGAACAGTCCCTAGGACTGGGAGTCTGCAGCAAAAGAGGGGAAGCTGGTGATTGTCTGGAGCTGCAAAGAGATCTATCTCTGGAGTGCCCCACCTGGTGAAGATTACTTTCAGTATGAGGGGATCCAAGGTCCATTCGTGATGGCCCTAGGAGATTCTGCTCAGAGCATCTGCTAACACATTGTCCTTCCCTGGTAAGTGGACTGCTGTTAGGGAGGTTTGCAAGGAGTAGGCTAGAGACCATATTTTCATGGCCTCCCTGCACAAGGCCGTGGACTGAGTGCCCCCTTGCTTGTTGATGTACCACATGGTGGTGGTGTCTGTCCTGACCTGAACCACCTTGTCCCTTACTGAGTCTGAGAAAGCATGAAGGGCTAGGAATACTGCCCTGAGTTCCAGAAGATTGATATGAAGGAGAGACTCTTGTGGAGACAAAACACCCTGTGCTGTGAGGGGTCCTAGGTGGGCTCCCCTAGCCCAGGAGGGATCATCTGTGGTCAGCACCACTGAATAAGATTGAGTGGGACACCTTGTCTGACATTGTCCTGATCCCACTACCACTGGAAAGCTTGGACCAGAGTCTGAGTCACTGGAACCAATTTGGTGAGAGAATCTTTTTTCTGAGACCAAAAAGACCTTAGGTGAAACTGAATGTCCCCAATTTGGAACCTGGCTCCTTGTACCACTGCCGTGGAAGCTGTCATGTGGCCTAGGAGCTGAAGGAAACGTTCTGCTGGATGAGACTAGAGAATGAAAAGAGAAAGCAAGATCTGTAAGGACCTTTACCCTTGCTAACGGGAGGAAGGCTTTTGCTTGAACAGTATTCAACTCTATCCCTATGAAAGTGAGGAGTACTGGTTCAAGAACTGACTTAGGCAGATTGAGAAGAAAACCCAGAGAACTGAGCAAATCTTGAGTGACTTGAAGAGCTGACCCGACTTGGTCGGAAGACTGTCCTACAATGAGCCAGTCGTCCAGGTATGGGAACAGAGAGATCCCCTGCCTTCTGAGGAAGGCCATTACTACTGCAAGGCATTTGGTAAACACTCTTGGAGCCAATGTTAAGCCAAAAGGCATGGCCTGAACTGATAATGGCCTGAAGGCAACTCGAACCGGAGGTACTTTCTGTGGGAGCACCTGATAGGAATGTGGAAATAGGCATCCTGAGGTCCAGGGATGCTAACCAATCTCCTGGCCTCAGAGAGGGAAGAATTACTCCCCGAGTCACCATTTTGAACTTTGGTTTTAAGATGTGTTTGTTTGGATACCTCAAGTCTAGGATGGGTCACCACTCCCGTCCTTTTTGGGGGTAAGGAAATATCTGGAGTACAGACCCTTGCCCCTGTGTAGAGTAGGAACTCTCTCCATGGCTCTGAGAGCCAGCAGAGAGGAAACCTCTGCTTCTACAACAGTGGTTTCAGAGATGTCTGCAGATGGAAAAGATCTGACCCTCATTTTTGGACACTTCTTGAAACCGAGGGCCAGTCCTTGGCTTACTACCTCCAGGACCCACCTGTCTGAGGTAACAGGCTTCCAGGCCTGGAAGTAGTAAGCCAGCCTGCCTCCTACTGGAGTTGGTGTGTCGACCAGTGCTGACACATCAGGGTGTCTGCTTGGCCAGATCCTTGTCTGGGAAGGGGATGCAGTCCTGCTCATCCTCCTCCTGCCTCTCCCTTGGAAGAGCCTCCTCTGTGGGAAGGGAGAGGAGGCCTAAACTTGGTAGAAAGGCCTGCCCCTGCCCCTAGACTGCTGCTTCTGAGGAGTGGCTTGCCTCTCTTTGGCCTGTGCACTCCTGTAGTAGTCCATTTTTTTCATGTAAGCATCTGTCTGCTCAGCAAACAGAGTTACCTACTACAGGGAAATCCACAGCCTTAGGTTGGGTATCCTGCGAAAGGCTAGTACAGCTGAGCCAAGCATGTGTCCAGAGAGACACAGATGTAGCCATGACTCTTGATGCCACATCACTTCAGGCCACAGCAGCATGAAACTGCACTTTGAATGCCTCAATCCCATCAGCAGCCACCTCCTCCAGCTCTCTGGCTAGCTGGGGGAAAGCTTGTTTAGCCAGATCCAGAATCGTATCCCACCTGGACTTTTGGTATCTGGCTGTGTAGGCCATATAATTAGCCTGCCTGAGTCCCAAGGAGGATCCGCCTCCTCCTCCCAATTCATAGTAAGCATCCGGATCATAATCCGATGGAGTTAAAACTGACTGAACCAAGCGGCTAACAAACAGTGCCGGTTTGGATGGAACCGGATGAAGCAATTGCACAATACTAATCGCTTTGGATATTTCTTCATGGAATAAGGGGTGCTGGATCCGAACCGGCTGAATTTTTTCGCCTTTTTGGCGGAACAGACTCCTCAGGGTCGACTCTCCTTTTGCCAGAGGATGTCTCGCCCAGGTCAGTGGGCACCTCCTCAGGTTCAGTTCCTACCGAACCGGGCTGGTCATCCGGGTCAGTGGACTTCTCGGACTCCTTTTCCTTTAGCTTACCCAATCTTTTTTCCAGGGTGGCCTCAGGAAAATTTTTTTGCACATCTGGCACTCTGTTTTGAGGTGATCAAACCCCAGACAAACACAGACGAGGTGGGGATCGACCTTAGCAAAGGCCTCCCCACACTCTGAACAGTGTTGAAACCCAGCAGGACTGTTTTTTTCTTGGGTTTCTCAGACATGGCCAGGCTAGAAAAAATTACCCGTTACAGCTTTTTTTTTTTGTGCCAGGTAATACACCCCTATCGGTTACCAACCGTGTCACGGGTTGTGGAAAGAAACCGAAAAAAAAAGTAATTTTTTTTAAAACCGATAGGAACCAGTACTATAATCCTAGAACATAAATTTAAATCACAAAAGGTCGGTTCCCAACCAGACCGACCGCAAAGGAACTGAAGATTACAATTTCCACAGAGAAAAAACCCCAGAAATTATGTTTCACTACCTATCTACACTACTTACTGTAATGCAGATAGAGTATCAAAACTGAAAATAAAAATTGGTTGAAAAACCAATGCGATGTGAAACTTTACCAAACCGAAGGCGCAATGTCCGGAGCGACTTCACAGTTAGGCGGAGTAAAGAATCAGACGGTTACACTCTGAGGCACAACAGACACTGGTTTGAAATCGAGCTCAACGTTCTATGCCTTGCATAGAAATGAACTACTCTCCGGAGCAGTTTAAGTGCTGGGGCAAACTGCATATGTCAGAATACAGCAAGACTTCATGTTGTTTGAAGGGTCGGGAGTGGCAGACGGTGGCAATGCCTTGACGTTGGGGCGCTAGCCACTCCCCTACAGAACAGTGGAAAAACACCTTCCAGCTGCGGTGGAGACGGAGCACTGGAGCTTGCCCTCGATTTGCAGTCACCTTCCTGGCACTCCTCGACTGACGAAACCAGATGTTTCACGGTCTTTGGGCCCCAACTCTTCCCTACCCGGGGGCAGGCTGCGGCTCCATGGGTGAAAGGTGGTTGACCGGGTAAGGCGATCTGCAGATGGATGACTCCTATGTGCTCCTGAGGATACCGAAGCTGGCAGGAGAGAGGCGAGAAAATAGAAAGTTTAAAAGATCCCCAGAAAGGGGCATCTTAAATGGCCTTCTGCACCTCAGGGGCCATGCCTGAAATGCAAAGCCAAGCATATTGGTGTCAACTTATGGTGAAAGCCGACCTTCTGCCTGCAGTGTCCATCGCATTGTAAGTGGCACAGAGCATGTATCTGCACGTTGAAGGAGCGGAGCAGACCAGGTCTCCCAGTTCCTGTTTGGCTTGAGAATCTGGGAGAGAGTCCAGTTTTGATTTGACCTGATCAAGAATCGACTTCTGGAAGTCCCCCATATGGTCCACATAATTAAGGGCCCCTAATGCCCAGGGTAGAAGGTGCAAAAATCTTACCATATTGATCCAAAAGTTTGGATTCTTTGTCTGAAGGGGGCGAGCTAAAGTGTTTGGGATTAGCGGTTCTATCTTGAGCTGCGCAGGTTACCCTGAATCTGCTTTAGAGTGAAGACTTAGAAAGTCTTTGCCCTCTGGAGCATGATAACGCCTGTCTACCTTATGAGGGAGAGGGGCTAGGGAAGAAGGTTGTTTCCAAATGGTGGAAACAAGATCCTCGTGAGTCTCAATCCAAGGAATCAAAAGTAGGAGAAGACTCTGGGAGGTCCAAGTGAACGGCTAATCTTTGCTGTTGGGATTTTGCACCACTGACTTCCATTCGTAAGCTGCCTGGATTTTCTTCAGTAAATCCAGGAAGGAAGGAAGGGTGCTCCAGGGGCAGGGCGACTTTGGAGATTCCTTAGGTTTTGGAGTCTCCGGAGTGCGTGGCTTGTCTCCCGGGTCAGAGTCCAATTCAGGCTCCGAATAGTCCGAGAAGAAATGTCCTCCAGAATAGGGGGAGGTTTGACCAGTCTGGGAATAACCAGAGAGGGTGGAAGCTCCCTAGGACAAAATTCAGAAGGTTCTGGTCTGACGTCTGGTAACGGCGGAGGGGTCACTGGGTAACAACATATGGACTCTGGTGTCTGGTCCAGCGTCGGCTGATACTTATCCATTTCTGACGCGAGCTGTGACTTGGCCTCAGCCCACCAGGAAGACAATACTGCCTTCAAATCCACCTGCGGTTGTGATTGAGGAGGACTTGGGTACAGGTAACCCGGGAAACTGTAATATTGGTACCCATAACCTGACGGTGGAAACCCTGGCGTCAGGTAGTGTGGCGTGAGGTAACCTGGTGCCTGGGGATCCCGAAGGACCTGGTGGAGGCCCAAACTGAGGACCGGATGGCTCTGGTGTCTGTCTGGAGGGCTTAGGGGCCAGTTTGGAAGGCCCAGTAAGATGGGTCCTGCCAGTGCTGAAGGCGGAGCAGAGGGTAGGCAGTCAGGCACTGGCAAGCTGGACGGGGACGAAGGAGTAGCCCTCAGGTCTGGCATGGGATGCTCCGATGAAGGGGGGACATCCCTGGAGGAAACGTCCCAGTATCCTCGACCCCAACCAGGGAAAAGGGTGCAGACCCCAAAGGAGGAAGCAGTGGGGACGGAGGAGCCTCCGATAGCAGCTAATTGAATTACAGCTGCAGTGACTCCCAGACGTCAGGTGTGCATCAGGACCCGACGGGGGGGGGGGGTTGCATGCTAGGCATTCATCGGACAGCCGATGAGTGGCTTAGCAGCCTTGTCCGGGTGTGAAACAGTTGTGCAGGAACCAGACTTATCGGACCCATTCGCACCAGTAGGCTGAGAGGTGGAAATGGCCATAACGGGAGTGGAGGCCTCCTTCATCCCAGAGGCTCCCGTCGGGTCTGGGCGCAAGCCCGACAAGGGGGCTGTCGCACACTTGGTAACCACCAAAGATGCTGGAGGACAATCCCCCAAAGGGGAAGATATCTGTAAGGCTGCAACTCCAGCCGAAGTTGCGGGGGCTGCAGATGACCAGTCCTGGTCCCTATTCTCCTTGCGATGGCCTTCGGGGGAAGACTACGTCTGCCTAGGTTTTTCAATTCTTTTTCCATGGAAGCCATCTTTTTTTTCAAAATGTGAGCTCTAGGACTGCTGACGCTTTTCTGGGTGGTTTAACTGAACTTTCTGGCAGTGGTAGCACTCCTCCACGTGGTGGTCCGGGCCTAAGCAGAAGAGACACAAGGAGTGGTCGTCCTTGTGTGGGAGCTTGGATCCACACAAGTCGCACTTGTTTTTATACGATTCGGAGGACATCTGGGAAAACATACACAGCTCAGAATTAAATAAGAATTTAAGAGAAAACTAACATTTTTGAAGGAAAATTAGGAAATACTCATCCAACTGGTGACGAAGTAGCACTGTTCTTTTGCGAGGTACTTTCACAAGCTGAAGGCGGGAAAGAAGTGGAAGGCGGGCTTAGGGGACTGCCCCTTCATACCGACATAGGCCATTGTCAGTCAGCTGACACAGGGGTGGTACCCCGTCAGAGACTGTTAGAGATTTTTCCGTGGGGTCCCGACACTTTGCGGCTTAGTCCTATTGGTGAATACTACTGCAAGAGCCCTCTCGAAGTAAGATCAAGGGTTCTTTAGATACACTGGGGAAAAAGGAAAGTGAAGGGACAGATTAGCAGGAGTACACAGGGAGGTATGGGCACAGGACCGGGGGCAGGTTGAAGTACTAAATGAATACTTTGCCTCTTATTTTTACCAGGGAGAATGGGGGCTGCATCATTCATGGGAGAAGATGGTGAAACTGAGGAGGGGGTGGGACTCTTACCGATTGGGAGCCCTGGCGGTTCAGAGGGGTGGGGGAGACACCGCCAGGAGGGAGGAAGGCAGAACAGGGGGCCAAGAGGAAGGAAGTGGAGGTGGAAATTCCAGTAGAGTGTGTGAGGGAAGCCCTCAGGTCCCTTAGGATGGAGAAAGCACCAGGGCTGGACGAATTACATCCTAGGGTACTGAGGGAACTGGCGGATGTCCTGGTGGAGCTTTTCAACATCTCGGAGTGGGTGATCCAGGACTAGAGGGTGGCACATATCGTGCCTATCCACAAGGGAGGATCAAGAGAGGAGGTGGGGAACTACAGGTCCATCAGCCTGACATCAATGACGGGCAAGGTGATGGGAGGGTATTATCAAGGAAAGGCCGGGGGTACTGGAGAAGTTGGGGCACCTGGACGACAGACAGCATGGCTTTGTCCCAGGAAAATCGTGTCAGACAAATCTTGTGGAGTTCTACGATTGGGTGACAAGTGCCCTAGGCCAGGGCAGGCCGGTGGACGTTCTCATTCTTGATTTCAGCAAGGCGTTTGCTTGTTGGGGTAAGCTGTGGGAAATGGGGGGGGGGTGGGGAAAACGGATGATCAAATGGTTAGAAAATTGGCTCTCTGAGCGTATCCAGGGGGTTGTGGTTGGAGGGTCAGTCTAGTCTCCAAGGAGGGTCATCAATGGGGTCCCTCAGGGATACGTCCTAGGGCCCCCTCCTGTTTAATGACTACGTCTCTGACATAAGGAAGGGTATCAGGAGTGAAATTAGTCCCTTTGTGGATGACTTGAAGCTGGGAGCAGTGGTAGATGGGGAGGATGGCTCTGCAGGGGGATCTAGGTGCTCTGGAGAGGTGGTCAAGGAAGTGGAGTCTAAGGTTCAATGTAGGATTCTGCACCTGGTCATCAGAAACCTGGGCCATGTATACCCGGGGGAGAATGCTACAAGTCTCGATGGCTAAGAGGGACAAGGGGTGGTGGTGGATGTCAAAATGAACAACTCAGAGTTGTAGGAGAGCAGTGGCCAAAGCCAACAGGATGCTGGGACATATCGCTAGGGGATCACCTCCAGAAGAATGGAAGTTATACTCCCTCTGTACAACTGCTTGGTTATGCCACACCTTGAGTACTGTGTGCAGTTTTGGAGGCCACACTTAAAAAGGGACATTGCACTCCTGGAAAGGGTCAAGAGGAGGGCAACCAAAGTGATCTGGAGCTTTGGGGAAAGGCTTGAAGAGCTCAACATGTACACGTTGGAGAAGAGAAGGGATTTTGGGGGGGGGGCATGATAAGAGGTTTTCAAGCACATGAAGGGGATAAATAGGGAAGGCTCAGTCGGAGTGTTTCAAAGGAAGGAGGGGGGTAACTACAGGGCATGGGTGGAAGCTGGGGGAGAAACGGGGGGGAGGAGGAGGTGCTACTTCACTGAGAGGGTGGTGGAACCAAGGAATTTGTTGCCCAGTGTACTAGTGGAGGCAGAGACTGTGGAGGGGTTTAAGAGGGGTTGGTACAGGTATAGGGGAAGGGCTGTGCTGGCAAAGTCCAATACAAGGGGACTATCTTGGACTGGGAATGGAGAATCCAGAGGGGGTGGAGGGGTACAGCAAGTTCAGCTCCCAGGTTGGGGACTGACCAAACGAGCAGACACGAAAGACCGTTAGGCCTACTCTGCTGGCATTTTAGTATGTTAGTATTACCATCTAGTGGCTAAATTAATGATTGTCTGAACTTTGTTCAGGCGTGTTGTTGGTAATATATATTTTTGCTTCTTATTTCTACTGGCTTACCTGGTCTGCTCCCTTTTAAGCAACCTCTGGGACTCCCTCCGCTGTCTGTGTGCATCTGGCCCAAGGACCTTGCCATTATCCCCTACGACTTACCCCACGCAGCAGGGTGGTAGGGAGCCCCCGAACTCACCCACCATCCGGATCCAGATCGCCAAGTTCCTAGCCAGCGCACTGTAGGACGGCCACTGAGCCGCCCGACCAGGAAGCCCTATTTTCCTCTCTTTTTCTTTCCCCGAGTCGGCGGGCATGCAATGACGCTGACTGCCAGGAGCACGCGCCCCCTTCCTGGCATCTGCCCCAACCTCCTAAATATACAGCGTGCATCCTTGTCCCCCAGCCTCCTCCAGGGGCAATCAGGCACAGACCGTCTTGGACTTCCCGGAGAGGGAGAGCAGTCCATCAGGCACTTGATCCCTCTCCTTCCCTGCCAACCCGTGCTCGCTTTCGAACACCGGTTGTTGGTGTAGCGCGAGGTGCAGGTGACCAGCGCCTCAGTGCCACTGGGCTGGCATTGGTAAAAATTATTGAAATCAAGTTATTTAAATCTGCCCTATGTCATTTTTACTTAGATTGATTAATGGAAATATGGGACAAATATACCGCCTATAATAACCAATGTGTATATTTATAATTGAAAGCATTATTTAGGTATAGTTGGAAAACTATTTTCTCTCTATATTGCTTATTTTCCCCACACGGCAGCTGGCAGGCAATGCTTTGGTTCTCTCTGTGAGAGGCTCAGCCTGTGAGTGCATCTCACTCAACTCTGGCTCTGACCCAAGCAAGTCCCCCATGGCGGGGCCAGTGGAGGAGGGCCATCCACCCTCCCCATGAATAATCCAGAGTCCTGGGTGGAGACTGAGTCAGGAACATGACCAAGGCTTCATGGAGCCTGCCAGCAACCCATTTTCTTCTCATCCCCATTGCTGGGGTGCGGACATCGTCGTGCACACACGAAGGCATGTGCACGGTGCGGAATCCCTCAGCACCCTCCTGTCTTTGGAGCCTTTAGCCCTCCACCCAAGGGCAGTCATTTGGCAGGAACCCCAATTCACCCTACCCGGGAGAGGAGAGCAGTCCTCCAGATGCTCGATCCCCCCCCCCCCAAACAGTCAACCTCAAGCAACCCATACTCACCACCAAACATGGGTTGGTGTGGCAGGAGGTAAGGCGCCAATGCATCAGCCCTCCACGCCACTCAGCAGACTTGTTGAAGAATATTTTTATAACAAAATGTTAGCGCCAAAAAAAGAAAAAAAACAAAAAAAAACAAAGTGACCATCTAGAGTTTTTAACTACAATACATACTGTAAAGCAACTATATAAAGTGTGAATAATCATATGACAAGGCGAGTGAGTTGCTGTACAATCATTCTTTTTCAACACATCACAGTGACTCGATTAATGATGATAAAATAACTTTACATAAAGTTGCGGGGTAACAATAATTACTGGAAACTAGTGACAAAGGTGAGATCAGAATGCTTACAAGCTGATACGTCAGGAAATGGGGAGCGATGAGAAAAAAAATAAAGACACACTCTTGAGGTAAATCTCAATGTATTAACTGTCTTTTAATTAAAAGTCCATGTTATCTGTGACAAGAAAGCCATATATACAGATATGAAAGCCCCAAATTACTGCTCAGTGTGATGCATCACGGGTAACATATGCAGAAGTCCGCAAAGAAACAGAAGTGATAAATTAATTTCAATATTTGCATCAACTCCTTTCCACTCAGCAATATCTACAGTTCTGAATCAAATTTTTTTATTTAAATTACAGTTTTGGTGTCATTAAGATCGCCGGAGATCAACCAGATTCTGAAGTGATACTATGGGTGGGAAAATGGGCAGACAGAGTGGGCCATGCAGTCCATATCTACCAGCAAATTCAATGCTTCTATACCAACTGTGCCCTTGATACACACCCTTTATTGGTTATAACTTTCTGTCCCAGTGATTTCTATGCATTCTAAGTCACTTCCCTGCACAGATTACTGAAAAACCTGGAAACAGCAGTGTGAACAGTGAAGAGGCACAAAGCAACACTAAAAGTGCAGCGGTAAATACAATTATAATCATTTAAGAGAAACAAAACTGCAAAAAACTATCACCTAACTGTATAACACAGAAAGAAAGCCAGTGAAATGGACAGAGAATAATTCATACAGTATGTACACAAATAAAGGGCCTCTGGCATCTTGGGGGTATTGTGGAAAAACAATATAATATATACACACTCGATTTACCATTTCCTTTAAAGAGCCTCTGGGCATCTTGGGGATATTGTGGAAAAACAATCGGCTGACACAATTTAGCTCCTAATTCAAATATTCTAACTATTCAACTCCCCTTTTTTCCTTTTTAAACTTTGTATTTCTACTCATTGCCGCCATGACCCCCATCCTGCCCTCCGACAACCACCCAGCCTCATGGTCCCCACTTACTGCACTCCTTAACCGTGGCACCTTTTGCCAAGCAAGTTGGGCAATTCTCCACCTAGAAATACAGACACAGAATATGATTCCTCTCCGCACTCCCCTGCCTTTCATTTACAGAGCAAGGTTTTGTTTGGGACTGGGCTTCAATTCATGGACTCACTCTCGCGTGACAAACACAGCTTGATTTATAACAAATAACTATCTGAAAAGGTAGAATGGGAGGTACGAGCACCAGTTATTTCCACACGAGTCCACAGAAAGTTAGGCCTGCCTCCTTCTCAGACAGCAGACCAGTGACATCATCACCAGGTACAGATCCTTCAGTATTTGCGCTAGCGCTGAAAGAAGGCAGTGGTACGCTTCGGGGTTGCCATCTCGGAGTCAAGATCAAAATAGTCTTGCCCTGTTTTCCGGATCTGCTCCTCGAGGGTCTTGTGTCGCTTCATGTCAGACAGAACCTTGTCCATACGAGCCTCCCGTTTCTGGGACTTAGCCGAGCTTCCTGTGAGAATCGGAATTGAAAAACCTATTAGCAGGTTCAGTAACAGTGGTGCATGTTATTGGCTATGAGGCACAGAGTCAATGGGACTTCCATCAAAGCAATGGAAGAATTTATTCCCCAAGCTAACTTAAAGTTTATGTACTAACGATGTATTTTTCAGGCAGATACAAAACAGTAGCTCAAAAGAAAGTATTGCAGTCACAAGCTAGAGGGTGCACTTACCCAGGTGAAGTCAGCAATGAAGACACAAAAGCCACGGAGGCAGCCAAGTGGCTCAAACACTCCTGTGGCTTAGTCCATATGTAGAAAGAGTTGTAATTCACATGCATCACAGACTGGGAATGGGCCAAGTAGAAAAGTTACTTTATTTTATAAATCTAATACAGCAGCAAACAGGTTCCTCATCTCAGGTACCAAGCATGAAGTTAAAACAACAGAAAAGCTATGCAACTTATATTTAAACTTTGGCGTTTACGCTTATAAGTTGCATAACTCGTCTGTGCTATTTTTAACTTAACTTGCAAATCTTTCTGCATATGGAGTAAGCCACAGGAGTGTTGACCCACTCTGCTGCCTCAGTGAATTGTGTCTCTTCATATGTTGTGTTTTTATTTTGTCGGGGTTGGGGGGTGATGGCTACTGCCAAAAATAAAATTAGATATAGTACATTGCAGATTAAAAAATAAAATAAAAAAATAATCCACATTAGTTAGAAATGGACAGACCTCCTCCCAATCCCATCTGTAGCTTCATGAGGTGGGGGTGAAGTAACTAGCCCCGAGATGATCCAGGGACAAAAAGCAAATGGGTCAGCACAGATTTACTATCAACAGGCCCTGAAGAAAAAAATGCTCACCATAGTAATGTTGTTTCTTCTAAAGGAGTCCTGCTGTATTCAGACATAATGCAGTCATCTCCAGCACTTGGATTGCCCCGGAGAGGAAAGAGTTAACTCTATGCAGAAGCATAGAACGTTGAGCTCAAGCTCGGTTTTCAAACCTCTGTCTATGGTACTTCCTAGTGTAACCATCAGATTCTTACGAGCAAACTAATATACTATAGTATGGAAATTGTTCAAAATATAGCCATAGGGCAAAAGATTCCTTTTGGGCCCAAAAGACTCAAGTCGAGAACCCAAGAAGGAAAGGTAGTGACAATATTTAAGTAACACACCAGTAAAATAACATCTACCCCACCCAAGAGGGAGGGTACAAGGTACACCCCTGAGGTGCAACACTGTACCTGCCAGTCCACTTCCCAAAACCAGGTTCTGAGAGGGAAGGCGGGGTGTTCTGAATACAGCAAGACTCCAATAGAAGAAACAACATTACTATGGTAATTTTTTCTTCAAACAACATGAAGTCTTGCTGTATTCAGGCATAATACAGACTACCAAGCAGTTCCCTATAGAGGAGGGAATGCAGAACCTACTTTGGGAACAAGCTCTGCAGTACTGCTGTACCAAACCTAGCATCATTCCTAGCTTGGATGTCCAGGGAGTAATGCTTGGTGAAAGTAGGTACTGTTTTCCAGGTGGCTGCTTTACAGATCTCTAACAAAGGTATATCTCTCTGGCCGCAGCTAGAGAAGCAACTGTACCCCTAGTTGAGTGAGCCTTCAGGAGGTGTCCTACCCAATTTGTCATAACAAAATCGTATACAAGAAACAATCCACGTGGCAATAGTTCTTTTAGTGGCAGGCTTACCTTTCCCCACTTCGCCATAAGTGAGAAACAACTGAAGATGGTCATTTCTATGTGCCTTAGTGTACTCAATGTAGTAGCTAAGGGCCCTCTTAACATCCAGACTGTGTAACCTTCTTTCACCTGAAGAAGAATGGTCAGTGAAAAACACAGGGAGAGATATAGACCGGTTCAGATGAAAATCTGATACCACTTTGGGCAAGAACCTCCTATTGGTTCTTAGGACCACTTTGTCCCTATGGAAGGAGATAAAGTCAGGTTCGACTGACAGAGCCTGTAACTCACTAATCTGCCTGGCAGAAGCAATAGCTACCAGGAATACAGTTTTCCAGGTCAAGTCCTTCAGTTCAGCTGAAGCCAGAGGTTCAAAGGGTGGCTGCATTAGCTGAGCTATGTAGACATTAAGATCCCAAGGTGGAGTGGGCTCCCTAAAGGGAGGGTTAATGTGAACCAGACTTTTGATAAACTTTCTGAAAACAGGATGAGATGCCAGGGAAGAGTCTTTCTGCTGAGAGGAATGCAGAGACAGCTGCTAGATGGACCTTCAGAGTGGCAGGCCTAAGGCCCAAACCACTGAGATGAACTAGATAGTCTAAGGTTGTGGAAATGTCTGCAAAATCGGGCACGATACCTTACTGAGAGCACCAAATACTGAACCTTTTCCATCTGGAGTTGTAAGTTTTTCTAGTGGAAGGTTTCCTGGAGACCTTCAGAATATCCAGAACTCCCTGAGAAAGATGTAGTGCTGCGCATTCTAACTCAAGAGCCAGGCCTTGAGATTGAGAGACTGGAGATTGGGGTACCAGATCCTCCCTTGGGAGGAGAACAGGAGATTGTATGTCCTGGGTAGAGACAGGGGACGTGACACTGACAAGGACAGCAGCAGAGGATACCAATGCTGTCTGGCCCAATCTGGAGTCACCAGTATCACTGTGCAGGGTTGAGTCCTGATCTTGATCAGAACTCTGAACAGCAGAGGGAAGGCACAGAGAAACCTGCTCTTCCAGTCCAAAAAGAAAGCATCCTGGGGAACTGTCCCCAGGACTAGAGGTCTGCAACAAAACGGAGGAAGTTGATGATTGTCTGGTGCTACAAAGAGATCTATCTCTGGAGTGCCCCACCTTCAGAAGATGACCTTCAGGATGCGAGGATCCAGGGACCATTCGTGGTATCCCTGAGAAATTCTGCTCAGAGCATCTGCTAGTACATTGTCCTTCCCTAAAAGGTAAACTGCTACCAGAGAAGCCTGTAGGGAATAGGCCAGAGACCACAGCTTCATGGCTTCTGTGCACAAGGCTGAGGGCCGACTGCCTCCCTGCTTGTTGATGTACCACACTGTGGTGGTGGTGGTGTCCGTTCGGACTTGGACCACCTTGTCCTCGACTGAATCAGAGAAGCTCTGCAGGGCTAGGAAAACTGCCCCGAGTTCCAGGAGATTGATATGAAGGAGAGACTCCTGTGGAGACCAGAGCTGCCAGGTGGGCTCCCTAGCCTAAAAGAGAAGCATCCATAGTTAGAACCACTGATGGAACTTGAGGGAGAAATGGAACCCCGTGTCTGAAGTTGTCCTGGTCCAGCCACCACTGGAGAGCCTGGACTAGAGTCTGAGTAACTGGAATCAGTTTGGTAAGTGAATCCTTCTTTTGAGACCAAAAAGACCTCAGATGAAACTGAATGTCCCTCATCTGGAACCTTGCTCCCTGCACCACTGCTGTGGAAGCTGCCATGTGGCCCAGGAGCTGGAGGAACTGTCTTGCTGGGTGGGAGATCCGAGGTCGAAAGGAGGAAGCGAGATCCACTAGGGCCTTCACCCTTGTCAGAGGAAGGAAGGCTTTTGCTTGTGCAGTGTCCAACTCCATGCCTATAAAAGGTGAGAAGTTGAACTGGTTCGAGTACAGATTTTGGAAGATTGAGAAGAAACCCCAGGGAGCTGAGTAGGTCCTGGGTAGTTTGAAGAGCTGACTTGACCTGTAAAGGTGACTGACCCACTAAAAGCCAGTCGTCCAGATACGGGAAGATGGTGACACCCTGTCTTCCGAGGTAAGCTACCACTACTGCAAAGCACTTTGTGAACACCCTTGGAGCTGATGTTAGGTCGAATGGCATGGCTGTGAATTGGTAATGGCCTGAAGGCAACTCGAACCCAAGGTATTTTCTGTGGGAGCACCAGATAAGAATGTGGAAGTAGGCATCCTTGAGGTCCAAAGATGCTAGCCAATCCCCTGGCCTTAGAGAGGGAAGGATTATTCCCAGAGTTACCATTTTGAATTTGGGCTTTGAAATGTGTTTGTTCAAATACCTTAGGTCTAGGATGGGTCACCACTCCCCTGTTTTCTTTGGGGTAAGGAAGTACCTGGAATACAGTCCTTTTCCCTTGTGCTGACTAAGAACTTTCTCTATAGCTCTGAGAGTTATAAGAGAGGAAACCTCTGCCTCTAAGGCAAGGGTTTCTGAGACTGATGCAGGTGGAAAAGACCTGGCCCTTTTTTCTGGAAATTTTTTGAAGCTGAGGGCCAGTTCCTGGCTTACTACTTCCAGGACCCACTTGTCTGAGGTCACAGACTTCCAGGCCTGGAAGCAGCAAGCTAGCCTGCCTCCTACCGGAAATGGGAGTCGACCCGGGCCGACACATCAGGGTGTCTGCTTGGCAGGGGCCTTAGACTGAGAGGAGGAGGAAGCAGCTCTGCCCATCCCCCTCCTGCCCCTTCCTCTGAAGAACCCCCCTCTGTGGGAAGGGAGAGGAGGCCTGGGCTTGGTAAAAAGGCCTTTGAAAGGGCCTGCCCCTGCCCCCAGACTGCTGCTTGTGTGGAGTGGCCTGCCTTTCCTTGGCCTGTGCACTCCTGTACGTGGTCCTGTATTCATCCATTTTCTTCATGTAAGCCTCTGTCTGCTCCCCAAACAGAGAGTTACTTACTATAGGAAAATCCATAGCCTTAGTCTGGGTATCCTGTGAAAGGCTAGTACATTTGAGCCAAGCATGTCTTCTGACAGACACAGATGTAGCCATGACTCTAGATGCCACGTCACTATAGTCCACAGCAGCATGAAATTGCATTTTGGATACTTCAATTCCATCAGCATCCACCTCCTCCAGCTCCTTGGCTAGCTGGGGAGAGGCCTGTTTAGCCAGTTCCAGAACCGTATCCCATCTGGATTTCTGCTACCTGGCTGTGTAGGCCATATAAGTAGCCTGCCTGAGTCCAAAGGAGGATGCCAAATACTGTTTTTTAGCCATGGCATCCACTTTCCTGGAGTCCTTATCCAGGAGGTGTGAGGTCAAGGGAATGTTAGCCCTGTCACAGGCTGCAACCTGCACTACCCCAACATGGCTGCAATGACTATTAAGGAACTCCGCAGCTGAGCCTGACATTGAATACCTCCTGTCCATTCTCTTATCCACAGGAGGGACTGAATTAGGAGTTTGTAAAATTTTGTGTGTCTGTTTCCCCAAGGATTTATGAAGAGGGATAGACAGCTTTTTGGACTCTGGGATGTCCATCATTTCCACAAAATCAGGCTCTTCATCCTCCTTTGCAGTTTCAACCAAGGGGGAGCTGCAGGGTTTCTGCCACATTTTTGTAGAACAAAAAATGTGTAGGGGACTCAAGAGAGCCTGGGAGGAGAGACACCTGAGGGCCTGTCTGGGGAGATGTCCAGTTCAATGGGCACATCCAGACCCCCCTCGTCGTCATCACCACCGGGATAGTCTTAGTCTCCCTCCCACTCCTCATAATAAGCATATGGATCATAATCTGGAGGAGACGGATCCGACCGAACCAACCGCCGAACTGGTGGTACCGATTCAGACGGAACCGATCTAAGCGACGGAACCATACTAAAATCGCTTTGGCTATTTCATCCGCGGTTGGAGTGTGAGATACAGAATCTGAACCGGCAGACTTGCGCTTTTTCTTTGACGGACCGACCCCTCGGGGTCTGCTCTCCTTTTGCCCGAGGAGGTATCGCCTAGGTCAGTAGGCACCTCCTCAGGTTCACTGCAACTGAACTGGGCTGGCCATCCGGATCTATGGACTTCTCAGTCTCTCTTTCCTTCAGCCTTCTCAGTCTATTATCTACAGTGGATTTAGAAACGTTTTTACAGATTTGGCAGTTTGAATTGAGGTGGGCAAACCCCAGACAATAAACACAGATGAGGTGGGGTGGGGGGTCAGCCTTAGCAAAGGCCTCCCCACACTCAGTACAGTGTTGAAACCCAGTGGGACCCGGTTTTCTTCTTGGGTTTCTCAGACATGGCCAACCTAACAAATTACCCTATTGCAGCTTTCAAGCCAGGTAATATAATAACTGATTGGTTACAAACAGTGTCACGGGCTTTTTAAAAGAACCAGAAAAAGGTCTGGTTCTTCTGAAACTGATTGGTGCCAGAACACCACACCAATCCCAGAAAGAATAAAATTAACAAAGTTGGTTCCAAATCGGACCGACCGGGAAGAAACCGAGGAAAGGGACAATTTCCACTTTTTCACCCAAAAAACAAACAAACAAAAACACAGTCACTACCTATCTACACACTACCTGTACCGTAGACAGAGGCTGGAAATCTAAAAAAAAAAAAAAAAAAAAAAAATATGCAGTTTAAACTGAGCACTTTACTTTTACCAAACTGAGCAGAGGAGATCTCTGGAACGGCTTCACTGTTAGGCGGAGTAAAGAATCTGACAGTTACACTGGGAAGTACCACAGACAGAGGTTTGAAAACCGAGCTCAATGTTCCCTGCTTCTGCACAGAGTTAACTCTTTCCTATCCAGGGCAGTCAAAGTGCTGGAGATGACTGCATTATGTCCGACTCTGAATACAGCAAGACCATGTTGTTTGAACTTGATATTCACGTTTCAAACAATTCACAGTACTATTCACTGTATCACTGCATTGTACCACTGAACGTTTGTGAAAACGGGCATTTTTACTAACATACTTTCCAGCAAAAAAAAAAAAAAAAATGAAAACAATGTGTCATTTTTCTGCATCTTTTTTTTTTTTTTACTTTATTTTAAAATGTGATGAATGAGTAATAAAAAAAAAAGGCAGGGGGCCACATGGTACTTTTTACAGGCTACATTAAAAAAAAAACATCATTACGTTATTCGTACCACAATTATGCCCAAGACAAAAATTATACATTCAGTGAAAGTTAACAACACTTCACTAACAAATTCACTGATTACATGTAGCCAAAACATTTATGGACCACAGCACTCAGCTTCATGTAATGAAGTCCATTTAAGTGGAGCTTCAAATTTATGACACTTGAATCATTTATTTCTGGAGGAATACTGTTCCAAAGTTTTATTACAGTATGTTTAAAAGGCTTTTGATTTTTTTTTAGGTTCTATTCAGGGGCACGCGTGTGTCACTTTAGCATTCAATCTCATAGAATTTGCATTTTGTTTTTAGTCAAACAGTCCAGCACTGGGACTATTTTTATCCATGTGTATGATTTTGTGTTCAAAACAACTTTTACGTGGTTTGTCTCTCTGAACAAAAGGTAACCAAGTTCAGTTTCCACATAGGATGTTTGTGTTGTCTGCCTCTTAAAGCGAGCCTGCACACCACACTGTACATGCAGATCCCCTTTTCCATGACTTTCAAATACCCCCCAAAGAATATTCCCAAACGCCACAGATTCAAGTAAACAGCTCTGTGCCAACACTTTTCTAGCACCAACAACTAAACAGTCCTTTACTGCATACAATGTACTGAGGTTTTTTTTTTTTTCCTCCTGTGCAGCTGCTTAGCTGTGTGCTGCATGCATGTGTCAAAATTCAAGGGAGAATATAACAGAGGAGGGTGCTGCAATGCTCTTTCACACCCCTGGATGTCACCCAGGTTACCTGTATGGTGATACTGTTGAATCACATAGGTTTTATTTATTTATTTATTGAGTCTCAGATTACATCATCTTTGAGCAGTAAAACTGATTTACAAAGGTTCCGCGTCAATAGTACAAAAACAAAACAAGTTAAACGATAGATAACTAAACAGCAGATATCAAGAATATACTTTAAAAAAATAATAATACAGCAAAAGCAATCAGAATAGCACTGAATGTTGCTCAATATAAGAGTAGAGTGGGTCAGAAGAGAGGGCAGCCTGGGAGGCCTTGTCAAAATCTAGGAAATAAAGTAATGAGATGTAAGGTGGGGGATGGGAGAAAGAGATTTGTTACACAGGAGGTGGAGAGGGAAGGAGCGGAGTTGCAAAGGAGGTAATGGGGAGAGAGAGATGAGAGGATGGGGAAGTGGAAGGATGGAAATGGGGTGAGTGCAGAGAGAAGGGGGGAGTGCTGGTGAAGTGAGGGGGAGGAAGACAAATTAGTAGTATAAGAAGAGGAGGTGTTTAGCCAGGAGAGGGGGTAGCCTAGCAGGCCTTTTTGAAAACGAGAGAGAGAGACAGAGAGAGAGAGAGAGAGAGATAGATAAGAGAGAAACGTAGAGAGAAGTTGCAAATGAGGTGGCGTGAGATAAGAGAATAGTCGGAGGGTGGAAGAACGAAGGTGAGGAGGAGCAAGGGAAGAATTTGAAGATGCGTGAGCAGAAAAGAAGCAGGGGTGAGGGCTGGAGGGGAAAAGGCTCAAGGGTAGGATCGAAATGAAGTGCCAAGAGTTAAAAGTGCAGGAAGGTATAGGTACAATGATAAAATAAGCAGAAGGCTGCTAAGGGCGGCAGTCACATATACTGTTTGCTAATAGATGATGTCAGAGTGTGTCTTTGAAAGGGCTAAGTTTTGACTCAGCAGATGTGTCCCTACCCAGGGAGTTAAACCAGAGTGGGGCTCTGTAAGCAAAAGACCTCTGACCTAAGGTGGTGCGGCATCTGGAAACAGTGAAGACCCGAGTTGCCAAGCTGCGAGTATGTTGGGTACTGTGACAAGGGCTAAGCAGCTGTTGGACCCCAGGGGTGTAACAAACCAAGGTGTGCCTTCTTGGCAAGTAGACAGGTTTAATATTGGATCCAGCTGAATAACTGAAGCCACCCAGTGAGCATATAGGTCACGTGTGTGTGTGAGGTGGGCAGCCCCAATAAGGAGTCTGCATGCTTTGTTAAGAGCAACAGTGATCCTGTGAAGGGATGTAGCAGAGGCAGAGTCATAAATAACCAGCCCATAATCGATGATGGTAATGACAGAGCTGAAAAAAGTACAGTTACGTAAGAACTTAACATAACAGTAGATCTTTGAGAGAGGCTCGTGCAGTAGGTAATTACATATAGAACTGAAGCTGGCAGGCGTCTCCTCTCGAAGTAAGATCAGTTTTCCAGGACAGAAAGCGCAAATCCGCCTCTGCTGCAGGCTCGAAAGGGGGCAGCGTGAGCTTGTCCGGGATGTTCAGATCCCAAGGAGGAGCTGGACTGCCAACGGGAGGTCTAAGGTGGAGAACTCCCTTCAGGAAGGTCTTGGAAATTTGTAACTGGGCTACTGATTTGTCTCCCAGAGGGAGATGGTAGGCAGAGATGGCCGAAAGGTGGACCTTGAGAGAGGAATAGCTGAGGCCCAAATCAAAAAGGTGTTTAAGATAGTCCAGAATCTTGACCACAGGACAAGAAAAAGGCTCTAAAGACAGAGCTTCTGCCCAAGTGGAAGGTTTCAGAGCTTCCACCAGGATATAGGCCACCTCAGGGGGAGACGCCAAAGCGGAAAGCAGCTAAGTCTGCAGAAGCCATGCGTGCAGATATAGGGACTTGAGACCTGGATGGACTAGGGTCCCATGGTCCTGGGTCAACAGATCCTGAGAGAGGGAGACGAAAATGCAGAAGAATCGCTAACTGGTGCAGGATACTGAACCACGCCGGCCTTGGCCACAGAGGAGTGATGAGGATCATCCTCGTGCCCTCTCCTCTGAACTTGAAAAGGACTCTGGGGATTAAAGGCATAGATGAATTTGCCTTTCCAGGACAGAGACAGCGTAGCCAGACAAAAAACGTCTTGCCCTGGAACGCGTGAGCAGAAGACGGGAAGCTTGGCGTTGAACGGGATGAAACAGATATCTGTAGCATCCCCAGTGGAGAGAGGAGTTTGTCATGGGCCTCTTGCTTTAACTCCCACTCGTGCATGCTCACCAGAGACCGGCTAAGGGCATCTGCCAGGGAATTCTGACTTCTTGGGACATGGAGCGCTGACAGTTGTAGGCCAAGGAGAACTGCCTGGTCCCAAACCTGCACAGCCTCCCAACACAGCGGGTAGGACAGAGTCCCCCCCTGTTGGTTCAGGTACCAGACGACTGACATATTGCCCGAGTGTACCATCGGGGGCCCGGAGGAAGGAGGGGCTGAAAAGCCTGAATGGCGTACAGTGCCGCCTTCATCTCTAGCACACTGATCTGAAGACAGGATTCCTCCAGGGACCAAATGCCCTGGGTCCAGTGGGACCCAAAGTGGGCTCCTCACTCCGTCCCCGATGCGTCGGTGGTCAAGGATGGAAAGGAAAGCTCCGGGCAAAAAAAGAGCATTCCTTGGACAGAATCTCCAAGGACATCCACCACTGCAGATCTCTGACCATGGGGGCTGAAATTAGGACCTTCTGGACCAGGTCATCCGCCACCTGGTCCCACTGGTAGATCCTCATGTGCAGCTTGGCTAGAGGGACTGTGGGTATGGCCACCGCCATAAGCCCAAGCAGTCTGAGGACAGAACGAATGGGGACACGCCTCTGGGCAGCTAGAGACCGGGCTGAAGAGCCAGCTTCTCTGCTTGGTCCCGGGGGCGGCTCTGCCAGCACTGGCCCAATAAATGTTAAACACTGGGTAAGGATGAAATAAGATTTGGTCACATTGACCGTTATGCCTAGCCTGGAGAAAGTCTCCAGGGTTAGGGCTAGAGAACGGCACAGGTCCTCCCGCGAGAGAGCTATGATCAGCCAGTCATCCAGATATGGAAAGACCTGGACTCCTAGGGTGCGCAGATGGGCTGCCACTACCACCAGGCACTTGGTAAAGACCTGAGGAGCTGAAGTTAGTCCGAAGGGCAGGGCCCTGACCTGGAAGTGCTCCCCCTGAAAGCAGAACCAGAGGAATCAGAGATGGGCAGGGTGGACGAGAATATGAGGATATGCGTCCTGCATATCCAGGGTGCAAAGCCACAGATCCTCTCTGAGGAGGCAGGAGACTCTGAAGAGAGAGAGCATCCTGAACCTCTTGTAGGCCACAAACAGATTGAGGGAACTGAGGTCCAGACTTGGCCTCAGGTCTCCAGTCTTCCTGGGGACCAAGAAGAAGTGGGAGTAATATCCCACCCCGTGGAACTGAAGAGGAATGGGTTCCAGCACTTCCTTCTGCAGAAGGGATCTGATCTCCTCCCAAAACCAGCAGAATATGGCTGGGGGTGGGGGTAGGAAGAACTAGGTGGGGGTTTGTGTGAAGGAAAACTGAGGAACTCTATGGAGTACCCCTGAGCAATCAGCTGGAGCACCCAGGAGTCTGATGTTATCCTCTCCCACTCCGGTAGGTGGTAGGAAAAACGTCCGCTCACCGGCTCCTCTGGAAGATCCAGACGGTGGGGGAAGAGGCAAGGAGTCAGGAAGTGGTGAGCTGGGAAGCTGTACGGGCTCCTGCAGTCTTACGGGACTTGACTGGAGTAGCACCAGAGGCTGTGGCGGCCCCTCTTTTAAGCTGGGGCTGCCACTGCTTACGCTGGGTCCTGGCTTGACGATGAAAGGGCCGCTTCTGACACTGGGGCTTGTCATACATGCCCCTCACCGACCTGAGGGCTTGTCCCTTGTCCTGAAGCTCGTTGATATCATCTTTTGTGTCGTCCCTGAACAGAACACAGCCTCTGAAGGGGGCGTCCATAATAGCCGTCTGGACCTCCTGAGCTAGGCCAGAGATCCTGAGCCAGGAATACCTGCGTAGACCCACTGCGAACATGGAGGAATGGCTTGCCGAATCATATGTGGCCCTAAGCATGTGCCAACAGGGGGATCAAGCCATTCTGACCAGCTCGTCAAGCTCCTGCTTAAGACAGGAGTCCGGAAGGGAATCAAGTTTGGAAGCCAGCTGAGCGAGGAGAGACTTTTGAAAGTCCCTCATGTGCTGCACGTAATTGAGGGCACAAAGACCCAGAGAGGAGGAAAAAAAAAAATCTTCCTACCGAACTGATCCATGACCTTTGAGTCCTTATTAGGAGGGACAGAGCTAAAATGCTTTGGATCAGCTGTCCTATCGAAGGCCGCACTAATGACCACCGAGTAGGCCTTAGGCTGGGCGTTAAACTGCCTGCCCTCAGGGTACTGATAAAGCCCGTCTGCCTTGCGGGCTACCATGGCTAAAGAGGTAGGCTGCTTCCAGATAATGGTGACTAGGTCCTCGCGGGGCTCCAACTATGGAGGAATAAGGTTGGGAGGGACCTCCTCAAGGTCCTGATGCTCAGCCAGGCGTTGCCTCTGAACATCTCGATCCACAGTCTTCCAACCTTGAGTGGCCTGGATCTTCTGTAAAAGATCCAAGAGAGAGAGGTATCCTCTGGAGGGGACTTCGGGGAGCCCTTTGGTTTAGGAGTATGTGGATCTTCTTCAAGTCCCGAGGGATATCCATCCTCCGAATCTCAGGAAGGCAGTCTGCTAGTCTGTTTGCTTTCGCTTGATGTGGGTCTGGCTATCCTTTGAAACTGTTCTCCGCACCACTGGGTGCGATCCCTTTCTGCCTTCATCTTATGTAGCCTGGTCCCCTCACCCAAAAAAAAAAAAAAAAATAAAACCACAATGAAGGCGAGACACTTTGGCAGGTGAGGCCCCTGGGGGATATATCTGGACAGTGGACAAGGAACGACAGTAGAGTACTTCTGACAAGCAGAAGGGGTACATACACAGGCCTGAGACAGCGACATGTCAAGGGATGGGGGAAACCAAACAAAAAAGAACCTTCTGTAACTTATCTCCTAGCTCACTCACCAGGGGTTCTTCGCCGATCAAAGAAGGATGGTTTTGGGGTCAGTGGCTCATCGTCAAAGTCAAACTCTTTTAGAGAGGAGGCCCTGCAACCAATCACAAAAAGCAACACAGTGAGTACATAATAAAGAAAATCATTGCTATTAAACATTGTAGAACAAGCCTATGATTCACCCATGGAGTCTGCAGACACCATTAACGACAAGAGTGAAGTTAAAGTGGTGTTATGATGTCAGCAGAACCCGGAGACATGGCGCAGCTAGCAGCAATACTGACCAGATACGTTTAGTCTGAGCTCCACAGCGTTATAAGATTCACAGGATTAAAACCACTTTTATCCCTCTGGTACCCTAAATCAGCCAACAGGTAGTAAAAGCTATCTGGCACATGGTACAAATTAAGACGGGGAAACTACCAGAGGTGTTGCTGCGGACTGTACCAAACAATATACAGCTGGACGAGCAAATCACGAGTGTTTGTCAGACGGGACCCCGCTGCCAAACAGCACTGCACAGTGGTATTTATCCCCCTGTTACAATGAAAGGAGGATTTCTTCAGACAGAATATTTAGAACGTGCAACCAGAGCTGTAAATACTTGAGAGCTGGAGGGGGGTAACCCTCTTGAACTTAAAGGGAAACATCCATGTCCCGTCAGGTCCCACCTGCATGTGAAGTGGGGCCCGATTAGCAAATATAAAAATAGTGGCAAGTGTGTCACTTACAGTGTAGTATTTTATTTATTTAAAATCCATATCTGGTTCATCCCTGCGCCCTCCCCGGCATTTTAAGTGCAAACACCCTCCCTGTCATGCCCACAAGCACCTGGTGCTGTCCCTGTGATGACGTGGCAGGCGGAAAGCAGCAGGCGTCTCCACAGGCTTACAATAGCCCAGGACAGCTAAACAGCTCTGGTTTGGAGCCCGTGTAGTTCCATGACATAAGAAGACCACGTACAGACAGCTAGTGTGCTCGTTAGTCTGTACCTGGTCTCAGTATTGCAAGAATACTGACAGACTCCAAACCGGAGCTATTTGAAGCTACCACAATACAGATTATATGTATTCCGGCAGCTTCAAATAGCTCCGGTTCCTAACAGACCTCCTGGCACTGGATACTCAATTACTCCTCCAGAAGGCCATCCGAGTTACGCCTAGTCCCACGTCCACTAATGAACGTACACCCTGCATAATTCTGGTGCTCACACAAACCACATACAGAAAGAGAGAAACTGCAGAAAGTCAAAGCAAAATGGAAAGCTTTACATGGTCGGTGAGACTTTGCCCCCCAATCTTTCCTCTTCCCAGATCAGAGTTTCACAACAAAAAAATGCCCGAAAGCTTGGGATGCAGTCCAAGCAGAGGGCACCAACCACATGCCATTCAGCCCCAGGCTAAATTATTAAGAGTTTAAAAATGTCAGTCACCTCTTTGGGGACCTATAGACCACAGGGACATTGGTGGGGGAAAAAAAAAAAATCAATCTGTCAAATGTTTGCGGACCAGAAAGCTGGGATCTCCTTAGACTCTGAACACTATGGTAAAATGACCTTAGTATTACTGTGGCAAGAGTGCCCTCCAGTGTTATAAACTTCAACTGCACTTCTTCACATTTTTGACTTTTTTAGGTTTACTTACATACTAAAATGCCAGCAGAATATGCCCAACGGTCTTTCGTGTCTGCATTTGGTCAGCCCTCACCCTGGGAGCTGATCTTGCTGCCCCCCCCCCCCACCTTCTCTGGCTTCTCCCTTCCCAGTTCCAGATATTCTCGCTGCACTGGATTTGTCTGACACGAGTTCCCTGGGATGAATCCATGCTGTCCACCTCCAGGCACCCCAACTTTTCCAGGCCCTCCCCAGCCTCTCCTTGACAATGCCCTCCATCACCTTGCCCACCACCGATGTCAGGCTGACAGGCCTGTAGTTCCCTGCCACCTCCCTTGATCCCCCCTTGCGGACAGGCACTATATGAGTCACCTTCCAGTCCTGGGGCACCCACCCTGTCCTCTCAGAGATGGTGAAAAGCCCCACCAGAGGTTTCACCAGGACATCCGCAAGTTCCTTCAGCACTCTGGGATGTAATTTATCCGTCCCTGGTGCTTTCTCCGTCTTAAGGGACCTGAGGGCTTCCCTTACTCTCTCTGCTGTGATTTCCACCTCTGCTACCTCTTCTTCCTGCTTAGCCTCCCCCTCTCCCCAGACCCACCGATCAGTAAGGGTCCCCCCCCTTCCTCAGTATCGCTGTCTCCTCCCATGTATGATGCAGCACCCCCATTTTCCTTGGTGAAAACTGAAGTGAAGTACTCATTTAGTACCTCAGCCTGCTCCCCCGGGTCTTGTGCCCATCTCTCCCGTTTTAATCCTGCTAATCTGCCCCTTCATTCTTTGTTCCCCCCCAATGTATCTAAAGAACCCCTTGTTCCCTCTCCTAATCTCCTTTGCCAGGTTCTGCTCCTTTCTTGCCTTAGCCACCCTCACCACCCTAGTGGCCCTTCTAGCCATCAGTTCGCACTCCCCTCAATCCCTTTCACTCCTTGAGCACCTGAATTGCCTATAGCCTGCCTTCTTTCCCCGCACCACCTCCTGGACCTCCCTGGTCCACCAGCAGGGTTTTCGGGCCCTACTGCATTTTCGTCTTACTCTGGCACAGGTGCTGGTAGCATCCTGCACCCCTCTCTGATTATTTCCCACCTACTGTCAGCGTTCATGTCTGACCCAATCACATCCAAATTCTCCTTAAGGATCCTTCCCATTTCCTTAAAATCCGCCCCCCTGAAGTCAGTTACCTCTGCCTTTGTGCAGCCTTCTACCCCTCCTAGGTCCAGGCAGAACCAGACCATGGCATGGTCACTCCCCGCCAACAGGTCCCTTAACTCCAGGCCCCTAATCTGGTCACTGTCTGCCAGGACCACAGCCAGTACCCGCGCCTCCCTGGTCGGTTCCCCCACCTGCTGAGTTAGGAATGCGTCTTGAAAGACATCCAACAACCTCTGTTCCCCGGCCCCCGAGGATGTCATAGTCTCCCAGTCTGTTACTGGCATGTTTAAGTCTCCCAACACCACCACCAACCCCCTTCCCCTGCCCAATTTGCAGCGTCTCCCAACATCTGCCATCAGACTCTCTTCCAGCTCCTCCACCAGCGCAGGGGGTCTATACACCACTCCTATTTTTACTCTCCTGCCCCCCCTTGTTATCAAGGTGACCCAAATCGCCTCCACGGTTCCTTCCGCCTCCTCTACTCCCCCCTATGCCAATGCAGTTTCTATTATTGCTACCCCTCCTCCCCTTCCTTCCCCCCTATCCTTCCTGAACATGGTGTAACCCTCCACGTTCAGGTCCCAGTCATGTCCTGCAGTGGTCCTGGTCTCAGTGACCGCTGCCACATCCACTGCTCCCGCAGTTAGCATCGCCTGGAGCTCAGGCATTTTATTGCCCAAGCTCCTGGCATTTAGCAGGACTACCTTCCTCCCTTTCCCTATACTTCTATTTCCCCTGCCCGTGCTCCCATGGGGATTCCATTTTCCCCTGGTCTGCACTTTACCAGTCGGCCTTTTCCCGCATTCCTCCAGCTCCCCAGTGAGGTGGAGACAGAGTCCCTCCTTTATCGGCCCCCCTCACCAGCCTTTTCTCTCATCCCATCTTGTGCCCTGCGCGCGCAGGGCACAAGAAACATTCCGAGATAGTATAGCATTGCAGAAGTGTGTCCATGCTGTGGCCAACGCAGCGGACACTCTAACGGCGCATCCCCCGGCCAATCAACCAGGAAGCTGCCAATGTTGTCAGTTTCAGAGCAAGAGCCGCACTTGAAAGAGATCTGCCACTACAGTCAGATACAGTCTTGCAATTGCAGCAGCAGTTCCCACTTCCCTCCCAACCAGGCACACAGACATCCGGCCGACAAGAATCTGGCCATGCGCATTACAGTGCACAGTAATGCACATGGACAGAGTTTCAGTTCTTGTCTGCTCCTGACCCCAGTCTGTTCAGTGTGCCTTTCCTGGTGAAACAGTTAAATAAATCAGCCAGCGGCTTACGCATTGGGGAGCTCCTGCTGCCCCCCACTCAAACAGTCTCCAGAAAGCCGACATCGGGGTACCTAATCCCCATGTCGGCATGTATCCCTCAGCCCATTAATGTGGCACACTGGGAGCCCACCCCAGTGTGCTAAAATACTTCTTTACGTTTCCAACAGTGGAATGCCCACTCCTGGTGTCTGATTTGCTGGACCCCCCATGCCCCTATTTTCCTAGCTGACTGCGGGGTGTCCAATCCCCGGGTCAGCACTGATCCTCCCATCTATTACTCTGGCACACTGGAAGCTTACCCCGGTGTGCTGAAATCTGTTTTAATAATGTTTCACTTGTTGAAAAAAAAAAAAAAAAAAAAAGTCCCTTGTTGTCCCCGCCACCCAGGGATAGAAATTAACTTTTTTCGGTACCTGCACTACGGTGCATGTGGTGACAAAAATTACATGCACCACAGTCAGGTTACCTGCACCGAGTAGACAGAAATTATGAAAATTGAAAAAAAAAAAAAAAAAAGATACTGAATTTTTAAATAGTAGTATACGGAATAACTGTAGTTTTAGACTGGAAAATAAACAGCAACTGCCCTTAGCCCTTTGCTTGGGCTGCAGCAAAACTGACAGTAAAGCTTAAATGGGTTATTTTTATATCACGCACTCACTCACATAAGTATTTTTTTTTTTTTTTATGATTTCCAGGCATTTATTCCTCACACACTTTTAGACAGAGAAGAGACTGGACTGGTACTACCACACTGGATGCAACAGTGCTTTGCTTAATTGCTTTTTGTCAAGTGTCTGCTGGCCTGGGACTGACTGACCCCACACACACTCTGTGAGGGACTTGACTGCTGCGGCTCTTGCTAATATACATTAAAGAGCTTTGTTCACATACTGCCCCCACAAACAAAAGCAAATAAACCCCAGGTCCATAAGAGTATTTTTTGTTCCACACAAAAAAATCAGGGATCAAAATGTAGCAAGGTTGTGGTAAAAAAACATAAAATTCACTAGTGCAGATTCTGAGACAGACAGTTATGTCCTCCTTAGTTTCTTTAATATATTCAATAAAAAGCAACGGTGGTATTGCTCTCTCTGTTTAACAGTATGATATTAAACCACAGGACTGAAAATCCCCTTGCTTGGGGATGGGGTGGTGAAGCCCCAATTTACTTTGGTTCTGCCACTGTTAATTTCCCGATACAAGTATTTCTCCCCCCTTAAATTGCAACATTTAGCTTGTTAAAACACCTCTTCCTGCCTACAAACCACTAAAAATATTTTGTTGGCCTACAAAAAAATTTTTTTTTTCTAAATTATTTGGTCACAGAGCTTTCCACCTAGCGACTGCACTCCATTAAAGTCTCTCAAAACTGTGTAGTTCCAATGGATGTGTATGCCTATGTGAACTTTATTGTACCAGGTGTGAGACAGAGACACACACGTGGTACAACAGAATTATCGCAGCTTGCTGCCAAATGCCAGTCAAGCCATATCTGGACCCACCTTAGGTGAGCAGCTCCCAGAGTGACTGTCCCACGCCACCCCCCCCCCCGGCTGCATTGGCACAACTCCCATCTCAGATTGTTTGCTTGCTTTAATGCTGCAACCCCCCAGTGTAGTGTCAACTCCGACCCCCAACCCCTTCATGCCAATCACCAAAAGCATCCTGGTGGGTCATTAATAATGATAGTGCCACTGCCAGCCCAGCCTACCTTCCATGATACCGCTTCTGTTCTGATAAGTCCTGATGCCGGTGCTATCGCACCGCGTCCAGTCTCCTTCTTTGTGGCACTCCTCCAGGCTCCGGCTTGCACTGCAGCTGCTGTTCGGGAGGCGGGCTCTCAGATGCTGCTGCTCACTCCAGATTCGTCCTCACAGTAGCACGCGAAGATCGCAACGTCATTTAAAAAAAAAAAAAAAGTCTGCCTGTGCAACCGGCACATCTTGGAACTTCAGCCGGGACACACCATGCACTATGGTGCAGGCAAGAAATAAAACTACGTCAGTAGAACCCGGAGACATGGCGCAGCTAGCAGCCATACTGACCAGATACGTTTAGTCTGAGCGCCAGAGCGTTATAAGATTCACAGGATTAAAACCACTTTTATCCCTCTGGTACCCTAAATCAGCCAACAGGTAGTAAAAGCTATCTGACACATGGTACAAATTAAGACGGGGAAACTACCAGAGGTGTTGCTGCGGACTGTACCAAACAATATACAGCTGGACGAGCAAAGCACGAGTGTTTGTCAGATGGGACCCCGCTGCCAAACAGCACTGCACAGTGGTATTTATCCCGTTACAATGAAAGGAGGATTTCTTCAGACAGAATATTTAGAACGTGCAACCAGAGCTGTAAATACTTGAGAGCTGGAGGGAGGTAACCCTCTTGAACTTAAAGGGAAACATCCATGTCCCGTCAGGTCCCACCTGCATGTGAAGTGGGGCCCGATTAGCAAATATAAAAATAGTGGCAAGTGTGTCACTTACAGTGTAGTATTTTATTTATTTAAATCCATATCTGGTTCATCCTGCGCCCTCCCCGGCATTTTAAGTGCAAACACCCTCCCTGTCATGCCCACAAGCACCCGCGGCTGTCCCTGTGATGACGTGGCAGACGGAAAGCAGCCGGGGTGTCTCCACAGGCTTACAATAGCCCAGGACTGCTAAACAGCTCTGGTTTGGAGCCCGTGTAGTTCCATGACATAAGACCACGTACAGACAGCTAGTGTGCTCGTTAGTCTGTACCTGGTCTCAGTATTGCAAGAATACTGACAGACTCCAAACCGGAGCTATTTGAAGCTACCGCAATACAAATCTGTATTGTGGTAGCTTCAAATAGCTCCGCTTCCTAACAGACTTACTGGCACTGGATACTCAATTACTCTTCCAGAAGGCCATCTGAGTTACGCCTAGGCCCAAGTCCACTAATGAGCGTACACCCTGCATAATTCTGGTGCTCACAGAAACCACATACAGAAAGATATAAACTGCAAAAAGTGAAAGCAAATGGAAAGCTTTACATGGTCGATGAGACTTCGCCCCCAATCTTTCCTCTTCCCAGATCAGAGTTTCACAACAAAAAATGCCCGAAAGCTTGGGATGCAGTCCAAGCAGAGGACACCAACCACATGCCATTCAGCCCCAGGCTAAATTGTTAAGAGTTTAAAAATGTCAGTCACCTCTTTGGGGACCTATAGACCACATGGACATTGGTGGGAAAAGAAAAGAAAAAAAAAATCAATCTGTCAAATGTTTGCGGACCAGAAAGCTGGGATCTCCTCAGACTCTGAACACTATGGTAAAATGGCCTTAGTATTGCTGCGGCAAGAGTGCCCTCCAGTGTTATAAACTTCAACTGCACTTCTTCACATTTTTGACTTTTTTAGGTTTACTTACATACTAAAATGCCAGCAGAATAGGCCCAATGGTCTTTCGTGTCTGTGTCTGGTCAGCCCCCACCCTGGGAGCTGACCTTGCTGCCCCCTCCCCCTCGCCTTCTCTGGCTTCTCCCTTCCCAGTTCCGGATATTGTCACTGCACTGGATTTGTCTGACATGATTTCCCTGGGACGAATCCATGCTGTCCACTCTCCAGGCACCCAAACTTTTCCAGGACCTTCCCCCCCAGCCTCTCCTTGACAATGCCCTCCATCACCTTGCCCACCACCGATGTCAGGCTGACATGCCTGTAGTTCCCTACCACCTCCCTTGATCCCCCTTGCGGATAGGCACTATATAAAAGTCACCTTCCAGTCCTGGGGCACCCACCTTGTCCTCTGAGAGATGGTGAAAAGCCCCGCCAGGGGTTTCACCAGGACATCCGCAAGTTCCTTCAGCACTCTGGGATGTAATTTATCCAGCCCCGGTGCTTTCTCCATCTTAAGGAACCTGAGGGCTTCCCTTTCTCTCTCTGCTGTGATTTCCACCTCCGCTACCTCGTCTCCTGCTTAGCCTTCACCCCTCCTGTCAGTGATGCCTCCCCCTCTCCTCAGACCCACCGATCAGTAAGGGTCCTCCCTCCTCCTCAGTATCAATGTCTCCTTCCATGTATGATGCAGCACCATTTTCCTTGGTGAAAACTGAGGTGAAGTACTCATTTAGTACCTCAGCCTGCTCCCCGGGTCTTGTGCCCATCTCTCCCCGGTTTTAATCCTGCTAATCTGCCCCTTCATCCTTCGTTCCCCCCCCCCAATGTATCTAAAGAACCCCTTGTTCCCTCTCCTAATTTCCCTGGCCAGGTTCTGCTCCTTTCTTGCCTTAGCCACCCTCACCACCCTAGTGGCCCTTCTAGCCATCAGTTCGTACTCCCCTCGATCCCTTTCACTCCTTGAGCACCTGAATTGCCTATAGCCTGCCTTCTTTCCCCGCACCACCTCCTGGACCTCCCCGGTCCACCAGCAGGGTTTTCGGACCCTACCACATTTTCATCTTACTCTGGCATAGGTGCTGGTAGCATCCTGCACCCCTCTCCTGATTATTTCCCACCTACTGTCAGCGTCCACGTCTGACCCAATCACATCCAAATGCTCCTTAAGGATCCTTCCCATTTCCTTAAAATCCACCCCCCTGAAGTCAGTTACCTCCGCCTTTGTGCAGCCTTCTACCCCTCCTAGGTCCAGGCAGAACCAGACCGTGGCATGGTCACTCCCCACCAACAGGTCCCTTACCTCCAGGCCCCTAATCTGGTCACTGTCTGCCAGGACCACAGCCAGTACCCGTGCCTCCCTGGTCTGTTCCCCCACCTGCTGAGTTAGGAACGCGTCTTGAAAGACATCCAACAACCTCTGTTCCCCGGCCCCCGAGGATGTCATAGTCTCCCAGTCTGTTACTGGCATGTTTAAGTCCCCCAACACCACCACCACCACCCTTCCCCTGCCCAATTTGCAGCGTCTCCCAACATCTGCCATCAGACTCTCCTCCAGCTCCTCCACCAGCGCGGGGGTCTATACACCACTCCTATTTTACTCTCCTGCTCCCCCTTATCAAGGTGACCCAAATCGCCTCCACGGTTCCCTCCGCCTCCTCTACTCCCCCTATGTCAATGCAGTTTTTGACTATCATTGCTACCCCTCCTCCCCTTCCCTCCCCCCTGTCCTTCCTGAACATAGTGTAACCCTCCAGGTTCAGGTCCCAGTCGTGTCCTGCGGTGGCCCAGGTCTCAGTGACCACTGCCACATCCACTGCTCCCTCAGTTAGCATCGCCTGGAGCTCAGGCATTTTATTGCTCAAGCTCCTGACATTTAGCAGAACTATCTTCCACTCTTTCCCTATACTTCCATTTCCCCTGCCCGTGCTCCCATAGGGATTCCGTTTTCCCCTGGTCTGCACTTTTTTTTTTCCCAAATATAATCTTTCCATAAACTTAGCAGTCACAGTACAAAAGCATACAATACATCCGGTTAATACAGTCTTAGTTCATAAATTCATTCCTTTTACCCATCTCTCTTTAAATGGCCTTCTCCTCTAACTTAAATTAATCCGTCTCTTCCGTCACCCAACCCTCCTCCATCTCAAATCAATTGTCATCCCTCCAGAGGCTCCCTCTTCACCTTCCCTAGGTTGGAGTCCCCCACCTGATTATAACCAGTTTAGGTCAATTATCATGGAGGTAATATTTCTAGGGGGTAAAATCAGGAACCCTAGGGGTGATGTACATTATCCACCTCCTCCACATTAATGAGCACAGATCCGCTTTATCATTTAAATATGAAATTCTCTCTGCTTTGTACATGAGAATCACCCTGGTCTGCACTTTACCCGTTGACCTTTTCCCACATTCCTCCAGCTCCCCAGGGGGGTGGAGACAGAGTCCCTCCTTTATCGGACCCCCCTTGCCAGCCTTTTCTCTCATCCATCTTGTGCCCTGCAGCCTGGACTAAAACATTCGAGATAATATAGCATTGCAGAGGTGTGTCCATGCTGTGGCCAACGAGGACACTCTAAGGGCGCATCCCTCGGCCAATCAACGGGGAAGCTGCCAATGTTGGCAGTTTCAGAGCGAGAGCCGCACTTGAAAGAGATCTGCCACTACAGTCAGATACAGTTTTGCAATTACAGCGGCAGTTCCCACTTTCCTCCCAACCAGGCACACAGACATCCAGCCGACAAGAATCTGGCCATGCGCATTATAGTGCACAGTAATGCGCATGGACAGAGTTTCAGTTCTTGTCGTCACCTGACCCCAGTCTGTTCAGTGTGCCTTTCCTGGTGAAACAGTTAATAAATCACGCAGCGCTTACCACATTGGGAGTTCTGCTGCCCCACCAAACAGTTCTTCAGAAAGCCGACATCGGGGTGCCTAATCCCCATGTCGGCATGTATCCCTCAGCCCATTAATGTGGCACACTGGGAGCCCACCCCAGTGTGCTAAAATACTTAACATTTCCAACAGTGGAATGCCCACTCCCGATGTCCGATTCGCTGGACCCCCCATGCCCCTATTTTCCTAGCCGACCGCAGGGTGTCCAATCCCCGGGTCAGCACTGATCCTCCCATCCACTACTCTGGCACATTGGAAGCTTACCCCAGTGTGCGAAATCTGTTTAATAACATTTCACCTGTTAAAAAAAAAAGACCCAAAGGTCTTTTTTCTTTCTGAAAAAAAAAAGAAAGTCCCTTGTTGTCCCGCCACCCAGGGATAGAAATTAACTTTCTACGGTCCTGCACTACGGTGCATGTGGTTACAAAAGTTACATGCACCACAGTCAGGTTACCTGCACCGATTAGACAGAAATGATGAAAATTAAAAAAAAAAAAAAAAAGTGATACTGAATTTTTAAATAGTAGTATACGGAATAACTGTAGTATTAGACTGGAAAATAAACAGCAACTGCCCTTAGCCCTTTGCTTGGGCTGCAGCAAATCTGACAGTGAAGCTTAAATGGGTTATTTTTATATCACACACTCATTCACATAAGTATTTTTTTTTTTTTTTATGATTTCCAGGCATTTATTCCTCACACACTTTTAGACAGAGAAGAGACTTGGCTGGTACTACCGGACTGGATGCAACACTGCTTTGCTTAATTGCTTTTTGTCAAGTGTCTGCTGGCCTGGGACTGACTAACTGACCCCACACACACTCTGTGAGGGATTTGACTGCTGCGGCTCTTGCTAACATACATTAAAGAGCTTTGTTCACATACTGCCCCCACAAACAAAAGCAAAGAAACCCCAGGTCCATAAGAGTATTTTTTGTTCCACACAAATATCAGGGATCAAAATGTAGCAAGGTTGTGGTAAAAGTTAACCATAAAATTCACTAGTGCAGATTCTGAGACAGACAGTTACATCCTCCTTAGTTTCTTTAATATATTCAATAAAAAGCAACAGTGGTATTGTTCTCTCTGTTTAACAGTATGATATTAAACCACAGGACTGAAAATCCCCTTGCTTGGGGATGGGGTGGTGAAGCTCCGATTTACTTTGGTTCGGCCACTGTTAATTTCCCGTTGCAATTTAAGGGGGGAAAAATACTTGTAACATTTAGCTTGTTAAAACACCTCTTCCTGCCTACAAACCACTAAAAATGTTTTGTTGGCCTACAAAAAATTTTTTTTTTTTTTTTTAAATAATTTGGTCTCAGAGCTTTCCACCTAGCGACTGCACTCCATTAAAGTCTCTCAAAACTGTGTAGTTCCAATGGATGCGTATGCCTATGTGAACTTTATTGTACCAGGTGTGAGACAGAGAGACACCATGGTACAACAGATCTTGCAACTTGCTGCCAAATGCCAGATCAAAGCCATATCTGGACCCACCTTAGTTGAGCAGCTCCCCAGAGTGACTGTCCCATGCACCCCGCTGCATTGGCACAACTCCCATCTCAGATTGTTTGCTTGCTTTAATGAACTGGAAAGAACTGGAAGGGGACAGGATCAGTTGTTCTTGTGGATTTTACTTGGTAGGTTAGTTCTTTTCTTTCTTACTTCTAAGGGGCTAGCAGGGTATTGTTTTGGGGATGCTGGACGTTTGTAAACTGATTTGATGGCTGTAAGTGGGGCTCTTTTTGTGGATGTTTCACTGTGTAACAGGCTGCGCTGGTAGAGGCCTATTTCTTCTGATTTAAAACCTATTTGGTGGGATTTGCTTGGGCCTGGTTCTTTAGCTGCAGGGCTTGGAGGGGAGACACAGGGCTGATACACTCTCTCTTGTCAGGTGTCTGCCCAAGACCCGCCCTCCCCAGAAGTCTGCAAATTTATAGGGGAACACCTGCCCTGCAATTGGAGGAAAAGGCTGCTGGTGCAGCTCATGTAGTTCTAGCCACTGGGGGTTGGATTTAAAGGCTGGGAGAGAGGAGCTTAGGGAGTTGTTCATTTCCCTTATAAGTTTAATGTGTTGTACTGCACCTAGTAACAGAGTTACTGGTGTACAGTGGGACTGTCTCTAAGATTAGTGGGTGACCTGATTAGGCAGTAGGGGTATCTTGGACTAGGGGGGATCCTGGTGGCTCACCCAAGGAAACCTATTTGGAAGGGGATGGAACCACGCATCATTAGGGCCAGCATCTTTGGGAGGGTGGTGGGGTGCACAGGGTGTGGAGCAGCCATGATACTGGACTGGGCTTGGAAGTTTGGTGGTTGCCCAGTATGCTACCAGCTAGCACAGCTTAGGGAGGAGGTTGCGGGGATGAGGAGAAAGCTGGGGGAAGGGGGGTGGTATGGTTGGGAAGGGGCTGGAAATCTCCACAGGGTTGCACCAAGCACTGGGGGGGTATAGGAAAGGAGTGCAGGAGAATACTCAGGGGTCACATAGGGACCCTGGCAGAGGGGTCCAAAGGACACTACCAAGGAAGCAGGCAGGTAACTGGGGACCCTCACAAAGGGGGGACGGAGGGACAACATTCTCAGGGAAGTAGGCAGATGGCCAGGGCTGGACAGAAGGAAGCAAGGCGGGGAGGTGGATCAGACCTTACACTCAGTAACCGCTTCAATTCTCTTCTTCTGCTCAAGGATGAGGTGGGTGATGTAGCCACGACAGAGGTGGTTAGAGACGGAAAGGGTGTGGGAGTGGGAGGCAGGGGCCAGATAGCAGGAAGAACAGGGGGGGACCTGGAATGCAGGAGAATGGGGGGACCAGTGAATCAGAGCAGGAGGGGCAGGGGGAAGAGGGAGGAAAGCACAAGGAGAAGGACCAGTTGGGAGGAAAGGTAAAGGAGAAGGACCAGAAGTACAAGGAGGATTCAGCAAAGGGAGCTGAGGGTTTAGGCCAGGGGAGCACGACTAGCAAGGAGGAACTAAATGGAGACAGGAAGGAAGGAGGATGAGTCAGGCTAGTTTAGCAGATGGGGAGAAGGACCAGTTGCAAGCAGTGAGGGGAATTAACAAGGTACAGAAGGATACTCAGGAGGAGGAGGCATAGGATTGGAGGGAGGGGTGGCCATGGTAAATAAGGAGGGGTGGCATGTGGCACCCAGATAGGGAGGAACAAGGAGCCAGCTGGGTGGAGGGCCAGTAGAAAGGATGAGGGACATGGAAGGGGAATGGAGGAAAGGAGTGGTCAGAGTGCTCCTGCTGGGGGATTCTATGATCAGGGGTATCAAATGGGATAGGGAGGGAGAAGCCTGGCCAGTTAGAACAAGATGCTTCCCTGGACTAATGGTGCACAGGGCTAAACACGAGGTATATCAGCTGGCAAAGGACTGTGGGGGTTCCCCAGACATACTGGTCCACCTGGGTACAAATGACATTGAGGGAAATAGCGAGCTAGAGATACAGGCAAGATTCAGGGAGCTCGCCAGGGTCTGTCATGACATAGGATGCACAGTTTCCTTCTCAGAAATCCTGCCAGTGCCAAGGGCTAGTGGGGAACACAAAAGGAAAATTAGGGAGATAAACCAGTGGCTCAGGGAGTGGTGTGAGGCCAGAGGGTATGGGTTGATGGGGATTGGGGAGACCTGGGAGGATAAGGAGCTGTATGCTAGAGATAGACTACATCTCAATTTGGAGGAGGGAATCATAAGTTGAAAAATAGAGGTTCATTGGTGAAAAGTGGGGTTTAAACTTGTGAAGGGGGTGGGATGGGAGAAAAGGCCGTCAAGGGGGTGCCGATAAAGGAGGGACTCTGTCTCCACCCCCCTGGGGACCAGGAGGATTGCAGGAAAAGGCCAACTGGCAAAGTGCAGACCAGGAGAAAACAGAATCCCCATGGGAACACGAGCAGGGGAAATGGAACTATAGGGAAAGGGTGGAAGGTAGTCCTGCTAAATGCCAGGAGCTTGGGCAATAAAATGCCTGAGCTCCAGGTGATGTTAACTGAGGGAGCAGTGGATGTGGCAGCGGTCACTGAGACTTGGGCCACTGCAAGACATGACTGGGACCTGAACCTGGAGGGTTACACTATGTTCAGGAAGGACAGGGGGAGGAAGGAGGAGGGGTAGCAATGATAGTCAAAAACTGCATTGGCATAGGGGGAGTAGAGGAGGCGGAGGGAACCGTGGAGGCGATTTGGGTCACCTTGATAACAAGGGGGGGCAAGAGAGTAAAAATAGGAGTGGTGTATAGACCCCCTGCCCTGGCGGAGGAGCTGGAGGACAGTCTGGTGGCAGATGTTAGGAGACACTGCAGACTGGGCAGAGGAAAGGTGGTGGTGTTGGGGACTTAAACATGCCAGGAACAGACTGGGAGACTATGACATCCTCTGTGACCAGGGAACAGAGGTTGTTGGATGTCTTTCAAGGCGTTCCTAACTCAGCAGGTGAGGGAACCGACCAGGGAGGCACGGGTACTGGATGTGGTCCTGGCAGACAGTGACCAGATTGGGGGCCTGGAGGTAGGGACCCATTGGCGGGAGTGACCATGCCACGGTCTGGTTCTGCCTGGACCTAGGAGGGTAGAAGGCTGCACAAAGACGGAAGTAACCGACTTCAGGGGCGGATTTTAAGGAAATGGGAAGGATCCTTAAGGAGCATTTGGATGGGATTGGGTCAGACATGGACGCTGATAGTAGGTGGGAAATCATCAGGAGAGGGGTGCAGGATGCTACCAGCACCTGTGCAAGAGTAAGACGAAAATGCGGTAGGGCCCAAAAACCCTGTTGGTGGACCAGGGAGGTCCAGGAGGTGGTGCGGGGAAAGAAAGCAGCCTATAAGAAATTCAAGTGCTCAAGGAGTGAAAGGGATCGAGGAGTGTATGCTGATGGCTAGAAGGGCCACTAGAGTGGTGAGGGTGGCTAAGGCAAGAAAGGAGCAGAACCTGGCCAGGGAAATTAGGAGAGGGAAAAAGGGGTTCTTTAGATACATTGGGGAAAGACGAAGGGTGAAGGGGCAGATTAGCAGGATTAAATCAGGGGAGAGATGGGCACAAGACCCAGGGGAGCAGGCTGAGGTACTAAATGAGTACTTCACCTCAGTTTTCACCGGGAAAATGGGGGTGCTGCATCATACATGGGAGGAGACAGAGATAATGAGGAGGGGGACCCTTACCGATCGGCAGGTCTGGGGAGGGGGGCATCACTGGCAGGTGGGGGAGGGCTAAGCAGGAGAAGAGGTACCAGAAGTGGAAATCACAGCAGAGAGAGTGAGGAAGCCCTCAGCTCCTTAAGATGGAGAAAGCACGGGGCCGGATAAATTACATCCTAGAGTGCTGAAGGAACTTGCAGATGTCCTGGGTGAAACCCTGGCAGAGCTTTTCACCATCTCTCTGAGGACAGGGTGGGTGCCCCAAGACTGGAAGGTGGCGCATGTAGTGCCTATCCACAAGGGGATCAAGGAGCTGGCAGGGAACTACAGGCCTGTCAGCCTGACATCGGTGGTGGGCAAGGTGATGGAGGGCATTGTCAAGGAGAGGCTGGGGGGGGGGGGACCTGGATAAGTCAGGGTGCCTGGACGATAGACAGCATGGATTCATCCCAGGAAATCGTGTCAGACAAACCTGGTGGAGTTCTATGACTGGGTGACAAGTGCCTTGGACCTGGGAAGACCAGTGGATGTCCTCTTTCTAGACTTCAGCAAGGCATTTGACTCTGTTCCTCACGTGGGCCTGTTGGATAAGCTAGGAGAAATGGGGGTGGGAAACCAGATGATCAGATGGATAGGCAATTGGCTCCAGGACCGGACCCAGAGGGTTGTAGTTGGTGGGATAGTCTCATCCCCAAGGAGGGTCATTAGTGGGGTCCCACAGGGATCAGTCCTTGGGCCCCTTCTGTTCAACGCCTACGTATCTGACATAAGGACAGGAATCAGGAGTGAGATGAGTCTCTTTGCAGATGACTCGAAACTGGGGGCGGTGGTGGATGGGAGGAGGGGGGGAGGTGGCCCTGCAGGGGGACCTGGAGGCTCTGGAAAGATGGTCTAGAAAGTGGAAGCTGAGGTTCAATGCAGGGAAATGCAAGGTACTCCACCTGGGGGTCAGAAACCCAGGCCAAGTGTACACCCTGGGGAGGGAATACTACAAGTCTCAATGGCTGAGAGGGACCTGGGGGTGGTGGTGGATGTCAAGATGAACAACTCTGAGACTTGTAGGAGGGCAGCAGCCAAGGCCAACAGGATGCTGGGATGCATCACTAGGGGGATCACCTCCAGAAGGAGGGAAGTGATACTCCCTCTGTATAACTGCTTGGTGAGGCCGCACCTGGAGTACTGTGTGCAGTTTTGGAGGCCACACTTAAAGAGGGACATTAACTTCCTGGAGAGGGTCCAGAGGAGGGCAACCAAAATGATTTGGGGCTTGGGGGACAGGACCTATGAGGAGAGGCTCGAAGAGCTAAATATGTACACATTGGAAGAGAGAAGGGACCGGGGGGACATGATAGAGGTCTTCAGGTACATGAAGAGGGTAAATAGGGGAGGAACAGTCAGGGTGCTTCGAAGGAAGGAGGAAGGGGCGACTAGAGGGCATGGGTGGAAGCTGGAGGGGGGAAGATTCAGGGGAGAAAGAAGGAGGTGCTACTTCACTGAGAGGGTGGTGGAGCCATGGAATGCACTACCTAGGGGGCTGGTGGAGGCAGAGACAGTGGAGGGGTTCAAGAGGGGGTGGGACAGGTACAGGGGAAGGGTTCAGGAAGCAAAATCCAATGCAGCAAGAATATCTGGAACTGGGAAGGGAGAAGCCAGAGAAGGCGAGGGGGACAGCAAGGTCAGCACCCAGGGTGGGGGCTGACCAAACGAGCAGACACGAAAGAGCGTTAGGCCTATTCTGCTGGCATTTTAGTATGTTAGTAATGCTGCAACCCCCCAGTGTAGTGTCAACTCCCACCCCCAACCCCTTCATACCAATCACCAAAAGCATCCTGGTGGGTCATTAATATTGATAGTGCCACTGCCAGCCCAGCCTACCTTCCATGATACAGCTTCTGTTCTGATTAGTCCTGATGCGGTGCTATCGCACCGGCTTCCAGTCTCCTTCTTGTGGCACTCCTCCAGGCTCCGGCTTGCACTGCAGCTGCTGTTGGAGGCGGGCTCAGATGCTGCTGCCCACCCAGATCGGCCCTCACAGTAGCACGCCACATCGCAACGTCATTTAAAAAAAAAAAAAGTCTGCCTGTGCAACTGGCACATCTTGGTACTGCAGCCAGAGGGGAAAAAAACAAACAAAAACCCACACCCACATGCACTATGGTGCAGGCAAGAAATAAAACTACTTGCACCAGCCTGTTCCTACTTGCATTTTGGAACAGGTTGGATATATTCGTTCACCCCGCGCCACCCTCCCCATCCCAAACCTCCTCCTCTAGCGGACCCTCCTCCTCGCACCCCCCACCCTAGATTTACCTGTGGAGGTAGGGAACAGCAATCTTGGTGGACCAGGAACACATCTATACTCTTCAAAGCCGAACCGGGAACTGAAAAAATCACGGCAAGCCCTATAATGGCACTCAACTTAGGTTGACATCTCAGCCAATTGTTGGAGTTTTGGTCCCAAATTTTCAACATGGGGTTCTCAGGACCCCACCCCATGAACACTGGCACTGTCATTTAGTTTCTTGGTCCCGAAAGGTGATTTCATGGTCGCTGCTTGGAATCACCTTTCAAGACCGATTAACGAAACAGTGCCACTGTTCATGAGATGGGGGTCCCAAAAAGCCCATGTTACAAATTTGGTGAAAAAAACTTCACAAAATGACTGCGTTATGAGCGTGCATTGCGCAGTTTCTACGCATGTGCCTAACTTCAATTTTTTATATTTTCACTATGTGAAATCAACTTTTCGGGACAGATTAATGAAATCACTGTGCTACTGTTCATGAGGGGAGGTCCCAAAAAGGCCATGTTGAACATCTGAACACATTCCAAAAAATGACTGCGTTACGAGCGTGTGTTGTGCAGTTTCTACGCACGCTCATAACCACCAATTTTTCAAAAATTTCACTCCAGATTTTCAACATCATCATTTTTTCACACCTCCCCATGAACAGCATAGCTATAATTTTTCACATCCTGCCTGAAATGCGTTTTTGCACCTGTGGCACCAAATGGCGCAGTCGCTGTGCAAAATCACCTTTTGGGACCGAGTAACGAAATGACAGTGCCACTGTTCATGAAGTGGGATCCCAAAAAGCCCACGTTGAACATTTGGAGCAAAAATACCAACCAACGCCCAGGGTGTTAGGGTTTCCAACCACTGCGCCCACCCTGTGCAGACTGACAGGCGTTTGGGGTGTGACTTGGGGTCGTTGGCCATAATGCTCATGCCATTCCACCCTCACCCTGCAGCCAGTGACTGGCATCGAGGTGTGTGTTGGGGTTTTTGGCCCAAACGTTTACCCCATTCTCTTACACTGCACCCATCTCAGCTTATTTCCTTATGGAATTGGGTGAGCGTAAAGGCAGAAGACCACAAGGCACACCGTGACACCTGCCGGTGTCTGCAGGGTGGTGTGAGGTGGAATGGCATGAGCGTTATCGCCGATGACCCAAAGGTACACCCCCAACAACTGTCAGTCTCTGCAGGGTGGGGGCTGGCGTGACTTCAATATTTCACTGCCATTCCTATTATGAATCTCTCCAACTCCTGCACTACCAATGCCAATACCTGCAAGCAAACATTATGTGACTGCTCGTTTCACTGCCACTAGTTTTGCTTAAGAAGCAGCACTCCAGTGTTTCAGTGGGCAGCACCAGGAAAAAAATGTCAGCAGAAAAGGACCTCCAGGCCCACCTAGTCTGCCCGTGTGCCTAGCATCCCTAGGCCTGCCCTTGTTTCCCCACCCCTCCTTTCAACAGACCCTGTGTCTGTCCCACGCCCTCTTGAACCCTCCAACAGAATTCTCTCTCACCACCACCCTAGGTAGCCCATTCCAGGAGTCCACCATCCTCACTGTAAAGAAGTTCTTCCTGCTGTTGCCCCTAAACCTGCCCCCCCCCCCAAGTTGGAGGTTATGACCCTTTTTTGGGGACATTTACTCAACTGGAAGGGTTTTCTGTAACCTTTTTTATCCCTTTTAGGTTCTTGAAGGTCTCGATCATGCCCCCCCCCACCTCCAAAGGGTACATATCCAGGGCTCCCAGTCTCTCTTCATAAGTCAGGTTACTAAACCCCTTCTCCATCTTGGTTGCCCTCTTCTATACCTGCTCCACCCTCTCCACATCCTTCTTTTGGTGAGGTCTCCAGAACTGGACCCCGTACTCCAGAGTAGGCCTGACCAGCTGGGTGTACAAGGGAATCAGAACCTCCTTCCTCCTGCTGGTGATCCCTCTCCCAATACATCCCAACACTCGACTGGCTTCTGCCACTGCCCTACCACACTACGCACCACCTTCAAGTCCTGGGAGATGACGATACCCAGGTCCCTTTCCTTGTGGTAACCGCTAGCGGCCTGCCCTCCAATCTGTATTCCCTTCTCTTGTTCCTTTTTCCCCCAGGTGCATGACCTTGCATTTTGCCATACTGAGGGATCATTTCCACTTCCTGGCCCACTCATCCAATCTCCATAGGTCTTCTTGCATCCTTACCACTCTACCCTTAATGTCCACCCTATTAACAATTTTGACATCATCCTCGAACAGGCTCACTTTGTCTTCCAACCCTTCTGTAATGTCAGATATATATAACAGTAGAGGGCCCAGCACCGACCCCTGGGGAACCCCACTCTTTACTCCCACCTCCCCCGAGGGGACCCTGTTTACTAGCACCCTCTGCGTCCTGCCCTACAACCAGTTCCACGCCCACCTAATAACCACTTCCCCTAGCCTCAGACACTCCAGTTTGTGCACCAGCCTTCCATGCAGTAACGTATCAAAGGCCCTCCTGAAATCCAGGTAGGATGTCCACTGACCCCCCGATCCACCTCCCTAGTAACCTCGTCAAAGAACGCTACCAGATTTGTCTGGCAAGATCTGTCCTTGGTAAATCTGTGCTGTCGTGGGTCGAGCAGGCCACTTGCCTTCAGGTAGTCAGTGACTCTGCCCTTTAGCAGCTTCTCCATGAGCTTGCCGACCACCGATGTCAGACTCACTGGCCTGTAATAGCTCAGATCCTGCCTTCCCCCTCTCTTGTGCAGGGGAATCACATCGGCCTCTCTCCAGTCCCTCAGGACCACCCCTGTTCTCAAGGACTCATTGAACAGATAGGCCAAGGGAGACGCCAGCTCCTCACCCAGCTCCTGCAATACCCTAGGGTGAATCCCATCTGGTCCCATGGCCTTGTCCATCCTCAGGCCCTTAAGCTCCTTTGAGATCTCCTCTTCCTGGAATGGTCCCATATCCACCCCTACCCCCTCTATTCCTACCAGACCACTACCATCCCCCCCTCCCATAAATACTGTGCTGAAATAGCTGTTCAGCAGTTCAGCCTTCTCCTGATCCCCCCTCTACCTTTCCCCTGTCTCAGCTTGCAGACCAGGTATCCCAGTCCCCCCTTTCCTCTGCTCTCTTATACACCTAAAAAAGGTCTTGTCCCCACTCTTGACCCCCCTTGGTAATACTCTCCTCTGTTCTCGCTTTAGCCTGTCTGAACACCCTCCCGGCTTCCTTCTGCTTATCCTGGTAAGCCATGCAGTCCTGCTCACTCTGCATAGTTTTGTGCTCGCTAAATTCCCTTCTCTTAGCTCTGATGTTTCCCCCCACTTCCCTACTGAACCACAGTGGCCTCCTTTTCCTCTGCTCTTGCTCATCTTCTTTGAACGGTGGTCCATGGCCCCCAAGATTGCCCCCCTTAATTCTGGCCCAAATAACTTCCGCCCCCACATTCCTCTACCCCTAGTGCCCATCTAGTATACTCCCTCATTTTTCCAAAATCAGCCCGCCCAAAATCCAGCACTTTCACCTTAGTTTGGTGGCACAAGGTCGATGCATGTATCGTGAACTACCAAGGCTGTCCTCTACTGTTACTGCACCCACCCTGTCACCATCTGTAAGTACCAGATCCAGTATCACACCTTCCCTGGTAGGGCCTTTGACCAGCTGACTTAGGTGGTCTATCTGCAGAGGGTCGACTATCACCCTGCTTCTGGATGAGGATGCAGACATTGATTTCCACTCCACATCTGGCAAGCTGAGCTCTCCCATCATCAGCACCTCCCCTGTAACCGCCATCCTAAGTATCTCCTCAACCATCTGACTGTCCACCTGCATAGTTTGCCCTGGTGGTCTGTAAATGACTCCCATTTGCATCACCTTGCCCTTCCCTGTGGCCACTGGATACCGAATATGTGCTTCAAGCAATTATGTGCGGTTCATAGCTCAGTGCTTATGTTACATACTGTAGCTGGATGATGTAGGTTGTGCTTGACTACAGAGGCCAGACCAGTAAGTAGGACAATGCTTGCAAGGTACTATTAGTATGAAATGATTCGTGCTTAGGTATTTCAGCATAGACATGAGCAAGTCAGTGATTATAGTACATGTGAGCTGGATAGTATATGCAAGGGCTTAGATGCTTGAACTGATGAGTAGCTTGTTATGACTTGATGTTTTGGCCTTTCTCTGTATCCCACTGTAGGAAGGATGCTTAGTCCAGTAGTATGAGACCACCCCCCCCAAAAAAATAATGATATACGATTGTTCTGTTTTTTTGTTTTGTTGTTTAACCAGGAGTAGCACACTAAGCTGAAAGCTTTTTTATAGGGAGCATCCTGGGAGCACGGGGAAGTTAAGTGACTTGCTCAGGATCACACAGTATGTAAGTAGAAGCTGTAGGATTCAAACCTAGGTCTGGCCTGCTGGGTGTCACCAAATTTGCAGCTCAGATGCTTAAACCACTGCACTATACTGCCTCCCTGTATCTGACCATTATAAGGAGTCAAACAGGATGACACCCCCCAGAGAAATGAGTAGCAGTATGATTACCTCCTTCAACTCCGGAGAGTTTGACCAGTAGCACGCAGGAGAGGAACCCCCCCTTGGGGGGAAAGCTCTGAGGACCCATGGCTACTGACCTGCCCGTCCTTCTGGGCATACTAAAGGAGAGTAATTCTAATGAACAATTTTAATTTGATTGGCCAATCTGAAATCCAAGTTGTAGATCCTGATCCAGAGAAAAAAAAACTGATGAAAGTACGGAATTTGAAGTATCAGGTGAACACAGCAGCATCCTTCTAGTAAACCTAGTCTGAGAATCCATGTCCAGGGCAGAATGATAGTAGTTTGGAATCCATGGTCGATAATAATTCAAAGCATTGAAGTTGCATTGGCTAAGCGCTCCAGCAAGTGAGGATGTTTTCCCTAAAAGAACCAGTAACCAAAAGGCTAAATGTCCATGTCCAGTGCAGGAGGACAGTTGCTTCATGTTCCTCATGGCAAGCATTGCAAATGAAGGCCTTGGTGATGAAGCACAGGAATGGGCACACACTGCGTGATCTGGAGAGGGAGAAGCAGTAGGAGCCTCCGATTCAGAGTGGAAAGCAGTTAAGCGAATTAGGTATAGATCTTAGTTCAAATAGACAGACATAGGGTAGATGTACCTCCAATCCGAAGGGCGAAGTGGATTGTAGAATAGGTGAGTCATTCTTAATGAGCCTCTAGGCCCTAAAAGGGCGAAGCAGTTAATATGATCAAATAGTGTAAACAAGTGGACCTGTATGTAGGTAAGTAGTAGTAGTAGTAGTAGTAATTAAATCTGCATGATGTAGATGTAGTAGCAGAAAAATAGTATTGCATAGATTATGACGATATATGGCGAGGAGCATGAGGAAATGGTAATAGCACAGAATCGAAGAGATTAGTTTGGTGATCCAAATGGTTGCACAATGATATCGATATCCATGTTTTGAAAGCCAGAATGGCACAGTAGCTAGAATTGACTTGGTGAGAATAATCTGGTGATTCCTGAATAGTCGAGTTTAAGAGTCACAGATGGTGATAACTGAAGAGGGTGAATCGAATAAAGTAGCGTTGTCACAGGGTCCAAGAAGCTCAACTAAGTGTCCTGGTGAGAGTGTAGTAGTAATTTCATATGACTGAAGTGGCAGGGCAGAAGCATCCAAGAATAGATGACGAATGGCTAAACTAATCCAAATGTGAGTCCATAGTAAAGGAGCTCCTAGAGCTGGCTGACACGGCAGCAGGCAGGCATGTAGTAGAGTATGCGAACCTCCAGGCCCTGAGCTGGGCGAGGCAGGTGTAGAGTTTAAGTGGTAAAACCCCCAGGCTCGATGGGTGAGGCAAGTCATAGAAGCAGGCGAATATAGCATAGTAATACAAGTTCAAGGGACCTCATGGCCCCTAGGGGCACAGGCCTTTTAAAGTGCGATGCAATGAACCTCCAGCTGTAATGTCAAACTGCATGTAATGCAGAAAGAGCAGTGAAGTGGTAAGGAAGAGATTGTAAATGGTAGCATATCTTGAGTCAGGTTGGTGCGGAGTAGTAATATAGTTTAAGACAAACTTATGAGAGCAGAGAAGAGTGCTGTAGATTGTCGTATCCTGAAGGTCAAGGATGGTGAAGAGTGGAGTGAACACCTGGGCAGACGAGATGGCAACTCGACCAGGTAGGCATCCAGAAACCATAGCAGATCAATGTCTTAGGCATCAGTTGAAATAATAAGGCAGCATGGAATAGAGCTCAGCAGACAGTTCTTACGGAGACAGTAGTAGTAACTCCGGAGGAGTTGAAGTAACATGGCAAGAAGCATCCAAGAGAATTGAGGCAAATATCTTTATGTACTCCAGAAATCAAGTGGACGGCAGAAGCTTTAGGATGCAGGATTTGGAGAAGTAGGTCTGAATGAATGAAGCAGCTCCATAGGAAACATCCATGGGAATGAAAGGGAGCGAAGCCCAACGAGATAGGAAGTGCAACTAAACCACATGTAGGTTAGCCGATGGACCGTAGGAGGTATGGTTGACTGCGTAGGTCAGCTGGTGAGTAAATAGAATAGTAGCTAAACCCAAGAAGGCTAGCATACAGTTGGACCATGCAAGGTCAGCTTGTAAGGTAAATAAAGAGTGGCAGCTAGCCCCACGTAACTAGCATGTGTGGCTGAACCACACGTAGATCAGCCGATAAGTGGGTAGAGAGGCGGTCACAAGTAAATGAATAGTAATAAAGTCAAATGCATGGAAGCAACCAGGTAAGCATCCAGGGACATGATGTAAATCCTAAGACGTAATATAACAGTAACTTGATAGTGGAGCACAAATGGACAACTTAGATAAATGGAGAGGTAGAAGCAGGAGAGAGCTGCAGCATCCAGAACTCTATTAGCATGACTGAAGGCGATATCCTGGAGTGCATCCGAGCTTGACAGAGAAGCTCAGGTGATGGCTTGCCGGGAGGATCTGAAGCAGGGCACTAAAAGCAATGATAAAGCACAAGGCTGAAGTACATGGCAAGAATCCAGGGGCCGAAGGCAAGGCAGCAGCTAGGCCCGTACGTAGGGTAGGATGAGTGGCTGGGCCACACGTAGGTCAGCCAAGGGATGGAGTAAATGCGGCTGCTAGGCCCCACGAAGGCTAGCAGGATCGCAGACCCATACTGGGTAGGAAGGAGTAGTAAATGCATGCCAGGCTAGGAGCAAGTAGTAGGTACAAGAAGTAAACAGGATATCAGATCACGGATGAGTTTCATCGGTGCTGCGAATGCCCAGTGTGTAATGTATAGGGGTATGGCAACACCACTGTTCCAGTTGTGGTGATAACAACTGCATATTCTTTACATGCAAATAAATCCCCACCACGTGATGTGTACAGTTTCTCAAGGTACTGGGGAATGTTGTGCAATGCACGTCACTTAAATCCGCACAGTGGCTAGAGGTACAATGGTAGCAACGATCAGACCCAGGGGAGCAACAAAACAGGAAACAAGCTGGGCTCTACAGTGTTGGTGCACAAACGTCAACAAAGCAGGAAACAAGCTGGGCTCTACAGTGTTGGTGCACAAACGTCAACAAAGCAGGAAACAAGCTGGGCTCTACACTGTTGGTGCACAAACGTCAACAAAGCAGGAAACAAGCTGGGCTCTACAGTGTTGGTGCACAAACGTCAACAAAGCAGGAAACAAGCTGGGCTCTACAGTGTTGGTGCACAAACGTCAACAAAACAGGAAACAAGCTGGGCTCTACAGTGTTGGTGCACAAACGTCAACAAAGGGGGAAAGTGCAACATACGCTTCCACATGAGCCACAAACAGAGGTGTCCCCGAGATCCCGGTCAAAAGTTGTAGTTACGAGTGCTGAGGTGAATCTTATGGTGCTCCTCGATCTCCCATGTGGAGAAACATGCAGCTGAACATACTATGCATCTTCTGAGGCCCTGTCTGATAGGAGCCGACAGGCTGTGGAAGTAATATGAACAGAGTGCCCAGCGGAGCTGGCAAGTAAATGGCAGCCGCCATGTTGCGGAGCTTGCAAGGTGTACAAGTGCAGTGGTGCTGTGTGGTGGAAGGTCCATGAATCAGCAACCAGAGTAAACAACGGTGCAGTGCGGTAAATAGACAGTACAGAGGCAGGTGGGACGGCACCAAGAATGAGACAAGCAATAAGCAGTGCAGCAGCATGGAGGCAGGAAACCAGCCGGCGGTAACAGCAAGGCAGGAAAAGCAGCATCAACAGGCAGCAAGTAGAGGTAGGTAACTAAGAAACAGCGGTGGACTGAAGCACGGAGCAAGGCTGCTCGTAGGGGGGAAAACAGGAGAGAAACACAAAGCTAACGCCTGGAGAAGTGAGCAATAGGGCAGGAATGAAAGCAGAGTGCTGAAGGAAGCCATAGAACCCTCCCAAAACAAAAAAAAGGCAAACGGACGAAATGGGGACGCAGGGACCGAGGCGAGAAGGAGACGGGGAAACAACAAAACAGGGAAGCCAGAACAAACAAACGGGGAAGAGAGCAGCCATGGGCCAGCAACGAACGACAGTGAGTGCGACTCGCTCGAGCAGAGCAGTGGTCTGTCTGCTGGCTAAAATAGGTTGTGGGGGAGGAACTCTTCCCCCACATAACCACGGGCATGCGCCCTTCAAATATATGATGCATTCTGCATCCAGTCACGCCATTCTCTGTATTATCTCCTCTATTAGCAATATGGCAGCGTAACTCTTGCTATACAGACATAGAAATGGGGTTGAGTGCCCATGCAATTAGGAATCGGAATTATTACATTTTTAGGATGTGTGCTTGTCTTGGTTGCAATCCTATGTTATCAGGCTCAGTGTCCAAGAAGCTCTGCAGCACTCGGAGTAACAGTATAAAAGTACAGGTCTTCGGAGTTCTGCATTTTATCCTGCTCATAATGCACACATTTATATTCTCCTGTTGCCACTTAGTTTTCATTACATTTTGCAGCTTTGGTTGAAATGAGAAGAGATGTCTAACATGGATGTAATTTTTTTACCACACCAAGGTCAAGCCTTTTACTTGACGTACTTAACTAATCATGCAAAAAATTACATCAGTAAGCCTAGAACGCACTTAGAGATATGTTTATATATAGAATAAAGTGTGGGTCGAGGTGAGGTGTCAAAATTAAGTTTTGCAGTCACTAGCCAGCAGGGCTACTGACTGGGAAAATCCACTAGCCCCACAGACTTTTCCACCAGCTCAGCTGGTGTGCTTACTGAAATGTTACCTTGTCTAGTACAAGCCTGCAGGGTCAGTTAAAGGATAATCTTACTAGCCCTGTACAAAATCTACCAGTATTTAGCTAGTGGACTGGCGCTAATTTTGACCCCTGGAATGTGTAACAAGAAGTTTACACACAACCTCGGGGCCAGATGCTAGGTTATAAACCCCTTGAGCTTTGCTTTCGGGGGTTTATGTAGCATCTAACCCCTTGGGTGTGTGTAAACTTCAAGAGCCTTTTCAGCCTCAAAAACCACACCTTTTGCTACCAATATCCAACAGCAGCAACTCCGACATCTTTGGCTGCAAGGCAAAGGAGACCGGAGCAGCACCGCACCACCTGGCCTGATCGGTGCAACTCCATGCTGCAGAGTGTGGAGCCTCACCAAGCTGGTCAAATGATGCAGCAGTGCTCTGCTGAGGAATTGGGCACCCAACAATAGTTTGCCAAGACAAATTCATGGCAGTGGGGGAAGGGGGATATTTAGGCTGCTGAGTGCAGGGTTGATAAGCTTTGGCACAGTGAACTTACCAAATTATCTTCAGAAATGACCAGATGCCAAAGGAACAGGTCTGTAGCTGCTGTTACCGACAGGTGTAGGGGTCCCCAGCTCTTCTCAATGGACCATGCAAGTCAATGCCACCCATGCACCCTCACCCTCATCCCACAAAGCAGCATCCTCTCCTCCTAAAAACAATGCTTTGTAGCACTGATAAGGCTGAAACACATTCCTAGGGTGCACAGATCCTCCTAAACAGAAACAGAGGGGGCAGAGCTTCTTGCCTTGGGACCAGTTTCTCTGGACGGATGTAAAATCAATGTTGATCCCATATGTCTCTTAACATTCTCTCCCTGAAATGTTTAATACTTACATTCAAAATGTAGGCGAATAAGAGACCCTGGTCTTAATGTGGGACACATCATCCCACACATGGAGACACAAACTCAGAACACTGGAAGCTTGTGACATAATGATCTTCTACCCATGACCACAGCCGGCAAAGTAGCTCTTTAACAATGGGGGGGTGAGAACTCGCACCAAATTTTTTTTTGGAGCCACCTTATATTGCCAGATAACTGCAGCTCTTAAAAGAGCTCTGAATCACATCAAGCCATCTGGAACATTGGGGGGAGATCAGTACGAGGACTAGAACCTGCTAAAGTGGGGACTTTTATAATGTCATTAACAGCCATGAAAGACCTACACTCTAAAGACAGACAAGGGGCCCTGATATTCAGTAGGGTGCAAAACGCAGCGCAAATGTTTGCTTTGCCATTGTCCAGGGGTCCCAGAATGGTATATTTAGTAGGCACAACAGTAAGTCCGGTAGTGCCGCCCCGACATGTGTCCTGACGTGGGCTTCCAGAACAGTGTTGCAGTGCTGTCAGCAATTTTCAAAGGTACCCCATGCAGATGTGCTTGGGAGCCATTTACATGGTCTGTGAAGGCAGGTAACGCCCCCCCCCTCCCCCCGAACACCCACGGTCATGAAATATAGAACTCCCTGGTGCCAGTGCCCCCCCGCGCCGATCACCCGCTCGGCATGAAATAAAGAATTCCCTAGTGCTAGCGTTCTAAAGAATTCTCGTGTGCTAGTAGTGTGCCCACCCTCCGATCATCCACCCGGCACAAAATACACAATTTTCTGGTGCCAGTGGTCTTTTGGGGGGGGGGGAGAAAGACACCACTAGCACCAGGGAATTCTTTATTTCATGCTGGGCATGTGATATGGGGTGGGTCACATCACTATCACCACAGTTTGTTTTATAGCAAGAGCTAGCGATGGGGGGACTAGTTGACTAATTACCTCTGGTAGCCACTAAGGATCGCACAAAACCCTTTTGCAACAATATTCCAATTCCTGCCCCACCATCTACATACCAGTGTTCCCATTCATGCATAACTAACTGTATGTGATTCATGTACTAGTTATGAAATTCAAGCACATTTTTGTGAAGGGGTACACTGCACCCCCATAATTCTGTTTGTAGTACGTGTACCCCACAAACAAGTTTGCAGAAATGGTACAGTGAACCCGCGTAGTTTAGTTTGTACCCCTGAAAATGTTTGTAGAAGGTACAGTGAACCCCCAAATCTATACTCTTAATAGGGAACACTGCTGCATACCCCCCTTTTGGTTTGCATGGGGACTTCCCCATTTGCCTGTGCAATAGAGCCTTCTGAATATTGGGTTCTAGTGCAAACCCGTTTTGAACGGATAAACACCAGTTAGCGCCCATGCAAACTTTTGAATATTAGGCCCAAGTAGAGGACTGAGTACCCCAGCCCAGTTGTCGAACAGTACTGCAGTTTATCTGCATTTTATCACGGGCAGGCAAGTACGACAACGTTAAAATCGACACTTGCAAAGGCACAATTGAGTAAACACCACACAATGCAATTTAATTTGAATGTTAATTTTCATCTCAATCTAAAAATGAATTTTTAAATGTTTCTGCACCTTATTTTTAACTGTTTTTGTAAGAAGATTTTATTTACATTTTCTTTAAACGATAATTAAACCAGATATCTAAACTAAATGAAGCAGGCAACACAGTGCTGTAGACAAAACCTTTACCTGTGAAGTGATGTCCTTCGTTTTATCCATAAGAGAGTTTTACAAGTATTTGGACAAATTTAAAAATGCAAGCAAAGCTCCAAGAATTTCAAACTCCCCATTCTGGCTGCAGCCTAAGATGGCCCCAACATTCTTACATGATGATGTCATCGAAGCCACAGTGCTCCGGAGCGATCATGGGAGCTCTATAGGGACCTCATAAATATATTACTTTAACTTCCTCAGACTATATACTGTATATTGGTAAAATTCTTCACTGTGCACGTGTGATACCATCTGTTTTACAGTAGGAGCTGGCGATGGTGGGGTTGTCGTCAATCGATTGGATGACTGCATTACCTCTGGTAGCCACTAAGGACCACGCGAAACCCCCTTGCACCGATATTCCTGTTCCCGCTCCACCATCTGCGCACCCCTCCCCCCTTTTGGTATGCGCGGAACTACCCGGTTTGCAGGGCTCATGCTGAACACAGATTTACTTGCCCAGGCATAGTGCAAACTGCCTCGGGCCAGTGCGATTTCCCACTGACTTTCCCAATGGGGCTAGTGTAAAAAAAAAAAAAAAAAGCCTTCCCCCATTCATCTCAACTCCACAACCCTCCCACCCATGTCCCCTTAGTCAGCAACTCACCAAATGTTCAAAGGTATGCAAATAAAATCCTTAGGAAACCACATTGCTTGCGCCACACCAGGAATTTGAACTATACCTCAATACTGACACTGTAGTATAGAGGGAGCACTGTACTCCTCAGGTGCCATCTTGGACATTAAAGATTCTACAGCACTTCTCGAAAAGAGTGGGAGAATTTCTTGTGTTGTCCTGGCCAAATTTCTTCCACTGAATATCACCAACTGCTTAATCTGATTCTGTATGTCAGTTTGCATCTGTATCTTCTTCCCCTCCCCCCGGGTTCGAGACTGAAAACAGGGAAAACTGCCTAGTCCTACTTTTCGAAAGTGATTGCTAAATAAAAGTTGGCTGGCACCATGGTATGTTGGGCGGTACGTTGCGGTAAGATTGTTGTGGTGCGGCAACGCAGCACTGAATGTACATTACGGTCTGTGTTGGAGATGCTCTTCCTGGCTTATCCTTATGATGCCCACCTCTAACTTATGAACATACGAATGTACCAGCAGAAACAGACCACCCGGTCTATCAACGTCTGCTCAAGTGTGCAGTTAGCACCCCTAGTTTGCAGCTGCCCCACCCCTTCCCCTTTGTCATCCCAATGCCACCCCCCACCTCCCCCCCTCCATCCCATGCCCTTTTAAAGCTGTTAACAGATTTACACAACATCACCATTCTGGCAGTCGTTCCATTTTGCTACCACCCTCTTTGTGAAATAGTGTCTCCTCATTCCCTTCCTAAATCTTCCCCCACTCTATTCTTAGCCCATGCCCCCTGGTGTCCCTCCCCATCCTTACTGATTCCCCTCAGATACCTGAATGTCTCCATCGTGGTCCCCCCCCATCCTCCAGGGTGTACATACTCAGGTCTCCCAGCCTGCTGTCATAGTCTCTCCCCTCCATTCCACATATCATCTTTGTTGTCCTCCTCCCTCCAGTAGCCCGATATCACGCTTCAGGTATGGCCTCCAAAACTGCACACAATACTCCAAGTGCAGCCTTACCAGTGACCTGTAGAGGGGCAAAAATCACTTTTGTCTGGACGAAAAAACCCTCGCCATGTACCCCAGCATTTTGTTTGCTTTTACAGTCGCTCTCCTGCACTGAACAGTATTATTTATGGTTCCTGTTACCATTACCCCAGGTCCTTCTGCTCAGTGATCCTCAGCTTAACCCCACCCAGCCAGTATTCTCTGCTTGGGTTTTTGGCCCCGAAGTGCATAAGCTTACATTTCTTTGCATTGAACCCCAGCTGCCACCTCTCTGACCACTCCTCTAGCTTGCTTAGGTCCCCCTGCAGCTGCTTCCATCCCTCTCCTCCATCCATCACTGCTCCCATTTTGGTGTAGTCTGCAAACAGACTTACCTTGCTCACCACCCCATGCGCAATGTCTGATATGAAGAGCCCAAATAATACTGGTCCCAGCACAGAGCCCTGTGGCACCCCAATTGTCACTGGCTGCGGAGTCGAGAGCTCCCCTCCCACCACCTGTTGCAGCCCCCCACTCAGCCAGCTTGTAATCCAGTTCATCATTTTTGCCCCTACTACCTACACCACTTAGCTTCTCCCCATGCCACCCAAGAGGCACCGAATCGAAGGCCTTGCTAAAGTCCAAGTAAAGAACATCCATCGCATGACCCTTATCCAGCTCACCTGTCACCCAGTCATAATATTGTATCAGGTTGGTTTTGCAAGACTTCCCTGAAATGAACCCATGCTACCTCACATCTTGGAGGCCGTTGTTCTCCAGGTATGACACCAGTCTTTCCTTTAGTATCGTTTCCATGAGTTTGCACACTATGGAGAGGAGACTTACTAGATGCAATTACCCAGTTTGTCCCTTGGTCCTCTCTTGTGTAATAGCATTACACGCGTCATCCTCCAGTCCAGTGGCACACATCCACACTCCAGTGAGGTGCTGTACAGATCCACAAGTGGCTCCGGCAAACCTCCGCCATCTCCCTCAGCACCCTGGGGTGGATACCATCTGGCCCCGGTGTCCTGTCTACCCTCAGTCCCTCTAGTACTCTACCTCCCTCAATCTTTCCATCTGTTACCCCCCCCATGGTGGTAGCGGTCCCCCAATTTCTTCCGTGAACACTGAACAAAAGTATTCATTCAGTGCTTCTGTCTGTTCCGCCCCCTTTTCTGCCCACTGCCCACTCTTTTATCCTCACCATTGTCTCCTTGCACTTCCTTTTCTCCCCAATGTATCTGAAAAAGTCTCCCCCCTCCCAATTCCCTGTGCTAATCTCAGCAGCTTCTGGGACTCTGCTTCTCCCACTTTTCTGGTCACTTCCCTGGACCATCTTGTATACTCCTCCCTGTCCACATCCTTCCCAGTCCTCCTATACCTCTGGTGCGCCCCTCGTTTTGCCCTCACCACCTCCACTACCTCGCTGTTCAACCAGCATGGTTTCCTTGCTCTGCTCCTCTTACTCTGTGTCTTGGTGCAGGCTTCCGTTGCCTCTGTAATCACCCATGTAATAATATCCCATTTCTGCTCCGCGTCCATCTCCTGCCTTCTGCCCTCCAGTTTCCCTTTCAGTACTTCCTGCATCCTCCCAAAGTACACCCCCCTGAAGTTTATCACCTGGGTCACTGAGTTCTCTGGCACATCTCTGCACATTGTGATATTAAACCGCACCATTTGGTGATCGCTGTTGGCTAATGGGTTCTCCACCCTTGTTTCTCTTACTGCCTCCCCATTCGACAATACTAGATCTAAAGTGATCTTTAGCCTAGTAGGTCCGCTGACCAGCTGCGTCAGAAGACCCTCCTGGATCATGTCCAGGAGCGCTTGCTCTTTAGCACTAGGAATTTAGCTGTATCGCATCACTCCAGTGTGTAACTTGGTATTTTATTTTCCCTTCAAGTCTCACCTACAGAAGGCCTAGAAATCTTCGGTACAGTGTTGTGCCTCAAACTTATTTGTACCCCACTCGCTGCTTATTCCATTGTTTACCCCTGCTGAAACAATAACTTTCCCTGTACAATTTTGTATCCCCATCCTGCTGCAGATCCAGACATCCGCCCAGCTCCCCAACCATTTTTTTTTGTATTTTTCTACTGCATTTCCCTCGTTCACCCTCCATCCCAAGTCCCTTACCCACCTGCCCATCTCCCATCTAAACGAGGAGCCCTCACATTCAATTTATTTTATTTTTCCCATTGTTCTCAGACTTTTTTTTTTTTTTTTTATATAATTTCAGGTGTTTGTTTTGTATGTTTTCTAACATTTCCCCATTCATCCTCCCTCCAAAAGTCCAGCACCCACTCCGAACAAATCACCATATCCGAGGGGTGTTACCTTCCATCCCCGGAGAGGAGAACTGTCTTTCAGCAGCTCCATCCAGCTCTACCCTCCCCAACCTCCGATGGCCCGTGCTCATTCCTGAACCTGGGTCATCGACGTGGCGCAAGGCAAGACGTCCAGCACCTTAGCCCTCAGCGCCACTGGGCCGGCACAGCTTGCCTCGCTTTAATCTGAAAAACTTACCCCTGGGTTTTTATTGCTGGCCTAAGATGCAGCCTGGAGCTCCAGTGGCTGTGGAGTGGAGTGGAGTCATCATCTGATGACCAGCTGAGGTCTTCGGTTGAAGACATACCATCAGAGGTTGAATGGCACTGGAAGGATCCGAAGAACGTTGGTGGAAAGGAGGGGAATGAACCGAGATGACTGATGGAGCCAGTCAGGGACAGAGACCGACGGACGGTCCCTGGGAAAGCATCAACCCGGTGTTGTAATTGGGCCAGGATGGCAAGGTGCTGTGCTGGACTGGTGTGCAGCTCTGCATAAAGAGTGGAGTCTCTGTTCGGGGACTGACCTGGATGTTGCATGTAGCCAGACTAGTTTTGTGGGCCTGATCGGGAGGATCGTATTTACTGGGGCCCCTAGAGGGTGGGCTTGTGTGCCGGTTCTCCAAGGAGCGTAGAGGCGCGACCACAAGGCATAAACTAATGTGGGAGAATTGATTAGCTGCCTCTGCTAATCAAAATGAGAAATGATTAGCAGTCTTCTAAAATGGGTATTTTTACTTTAAAACCAGGGGTTGACAAATCTTATAATAAAGTGCTTGTCCAGGACAACTGGCTGTTTCAAAAACTGGTAGTCCTTGTGTCTGAGATGGTAGTCCATAGTCAGGCCGCCATATTTTGAAAAAAGACGTAGTATTTGAAAACAAAGCAGCTTAAATTTGTCATAAGCTCTGTATTTATTATCCCCCTTGCATATTACTGAGGTCAAATGCGTATGGTCTTTGTTCTGCCTGTTGTCACCGACAGCCTCAGCCCACCCAATCCACTCCTTCTCTCCCTCCTCTCTCACCAACCATTCTATGATGAACTAATAAAATACATATCTTTTTTTTTTTTTTTTTTAAAGATTTAATTTCAGTACTGCTGCTGCATCGGCGATCTCTGCTGACACCAGCAATGCCTAACTGTAGTTCTCAGCCGAAGAACACTGGCAGCTGAACTTGAGCAAAATAAGCTGCATCCAATGCCAACAACCACTCTGCTCAAGCCGAGAGGCTCTACTTGTACCGAACAGCAGGCTAAGCAACCGCGTACACTCTGTATTAGAAAAATTAAAATCACACTACAAGTGTATATTCATCGAGGTAGTGTGAATGCAATAAGAAATAGAGTGCTGTTAATGCAGGTGATATTACTTTGTTTCTGAATACAGTGTACATGGTTGCTTAGCCTGCTGTTCGTTCAGTACATGTGAAAACCTGCAGTTTTTGAGCAGACTGGTTGTTGGAATTGGATGCAGCTTATTTTGTTTAAGTTCAGCTGTCAGCGTTTTAATTCTTAGGCTGAGAATTGCAGTTAGGCAGTGCTGGGTCGACAGAGACTGCTGATGCAGCAGTTTATTCTGTTTGAGTTCAGTCGCCGGTGGAAATACTCTTGTAGTGTGGTTTTACCGTTTCCCGCCAACATGCACGTGGTTGCTTAGCCTGCTGTTTGGTGCACAATAGGTCTTTCTTCCCCTCCCATACTAACCGTATCTGCCACTCATGAAGTCCAGCAATCGACGGTGGCTTCTCCATCTGCCGGTCAATCCGACTTCCTGGTAGCATAAGCTGTGCCGACGCGTCCTCCGATCATCTTCCTCGGGCTGCCAGGATGCTCCCCCCACTTGCTCCTGACGTGCCTTGGCTCCAGTTACGTGACGGCACCTCAAGCTTGTTCTGGACCAATTGTCTACAATACTTTACTCAGCTCTTGCTGTCTGAAAATTTTTTAGTCTGCAGTCTCCTGAA